>JASDDO010000012.1:473107356-475607356 GCA_030015575.1 Agapanthus africanus
CATTGTAGCGGATCCACTCACTGAGGCTATTTCTCGAACACGGTTGTTTCTCAACTCGGTTTGCAAAACTGATTAGTAGAGAAGTTGGGTATTCGGTAGCACACGAGCTATGGGTATGCGATACTGCAATAATTATTCTTAAGTGCAAGTGGGAGATTGTTGGATATAGTTCCCTCAAAGCAATTATTGTAATTGCAGAAAGGCGGTTATGATAATTGAAGGAGGACCTATACGGGTGGAACGGTCTTGCTCGAGATGATAGTATGCTATCTGGTTTGACTTTATCATCATGTACAGGTATTATGTAGTATTACGGATCACTATTACATATTGATAGAGTCCTTAGGATTCTTGATTGACTACCAGGGTTATGATGGCGATCATATAAGTGAGGCCTGGGTAGTACATAAGAAAATCCTTAAATATCCCTAGTCATGAGAGTATCGAGACCGAGCATCAATATTCCAGAGTAGACTAGTGCATACGTTTCTTGACCCCGACGATGGGCGATGGCCGGTCTCATAGCCATTGGTGTTCGTCAGTCTCCAAAGATTGTATATAGGTGCTCATTGGGTTATGAGTTACACTAGATGGACTCGCCGGGAACATACTAGATGGTATTATACCTATCGTCGGGTTTCATTCTCTGGTGACATGGGTACAGCTTAGTCTGTCGACCTGAGATCTTCATTTGTCTCGTGTGAATTCCTACTGTTATTTGATTACTATCCTACCACGGCTGTACTGAGTCATACAAACAAGTTTTAGTTGGGTACAGTCCCGAGCCATATGGAGACAGTGAGCGGATTGTTAGGGATTCGTCTCTCCCGGTATTGGGGGTTGATGTCGCGTTGTGTTCGGTCGGCTATCAGCATAAATCTTTGGTTAGAGTGGATAGGATTTACTGATTGCAAAATCGGTAGTTTTTCAGTAAGTGATGAGCTTGACACCGATACAACTTATCGGGTTATTAGGGGTCTGAAGTTTACCAACCCCTGATCCGGTATGCAATACTCTTTGACGAACGGATCAGACTGTACGTAGACTGTCACTTATAGACTCAGTAGAGGTTTGGACAAGCTTTCTTGTCGACCTTCCTTTCGCTCAATACCCGGGTAGCCATTATGTACAACTAGTGCCGCTGACGTGTTTGTGGTTAAACCCACTGTCAGCGTATTGTTGAGTCTTTAAAGTCTCACATAGAGATTTTTCTGACTCTAGCAATATAATGTACATGTGCGTATTGTATACGTACCGGGGTTCGATTAAAACTAGTGTATTTAGTACACTGATGGTAATCGGACTTTTGGATATACTAGTCGGTCTCTTTGGAAAGACGGATATTAAATCTAGTGTTGATTTAATATAATAATACATGTATTAGATATATGTATTTACTAGTATATTTTCACTATTTATTTATGTCGCATTAATGTATTTTTTAAACATAAGGAAATTACATAAACATATATATATATTAGTTTAGGTTTTTTTCCTTTTTCCTTTTTCCTGTTAATTCTTTTTAAGTTATCCAAAGGTGTAACACATGCATAACCATTCTTTACGTAGTGACAAGTGGAGGGAAGAGAAGAGGGTGGACACTTGGATGATAGATTAAATCTAATAGATGAGATTAGTTTATGATATGATAAATATTTACAACCATTTTGAAAATGGTTAAGATTTTTATTTTGGCATAATAACTCTCATCTTCTTCAAGCTCCTTTCTTCTTCCTCCAAAATTCAAAGAGATTTCAAAAGGAAAATTAGATGGTAAGATTAAATCAAAGTGACTTGCTACATCTCTAACACCACAAAACTAGCAAACTTGTGTGGTTGGTTTTTTCACAAATTGCTTGGAGCAAGAAGTGAAGATAGTGCTAGTGAAGGATTTTCTCAAGTGGATCCATTTATGACCAAAGGAGGTCCTCACCAAGCTTGTTCACACATCCTACGAGCCTAGTTAAAGTTCAACACAATAATATAGTACCTGAAAATGCTACAAAGGCTATATGATTCTAACTTTGGCTTGCAAGTTTGATTCTTTAGCATAGATTCTATGGTTTGTAGTCTTAAGTTCACTAGATTTTTGAAAACCCTATTTTTCATTATTCTAAAATTCTTGTAGTGTGCCCAAGGTTTACCTACACATTCTTACATGGTGATTTGATAGAGAAAATCTATATGCAACTATCCGAAGATTTCAAAATCGGAGGTAAAAAAGACCATGTTTGCTTGCTAGAGAAGTCTCTCTACGGTTTGAAGCAGTCATCTAGACAGTGGTATAAAATGTTCGACTCTTTTATGAAAGAAGTTCGGTTTACGAGAAATATGGGCGACAGTTGTGTATATTCAAATAAGCTCGCTGATGATTCTTTCATATATTTGCTACTTTACGTTGATGATATGTTTATATAAGAAAAATATATGGTTGATATTATGAATTTGAAGGAACAGTTGAAAGGTAAGTTTGAGATCAAGAATTTGGGAGCGGCCAAGAAGATACTTGGTATGGAGATCAGATGCAATCATAAAGGAGCAAAGCTATACTTGTTTCAACAGTAATATGTTTAGAAACTTTTGGAGCGTTTCGGTATGGCAAACGCTAAATCTGTAAGTACTCCGTTGGAAGGTCATTTTAAACTTTTAGCTCATTTATCACCACAAACAGAGGATGAGATTAGATATATGTCGAATGTTCCATATGCGAGTGCGATGGTAGCGTTATGTATGCCATAGTTTGTACACGACCCGACATTTCACATGTTGTTAGTGTCGTTAGTCGCTATATGAAATCTCCTAGAAAAATCCATTGGCAGGCGATAAAATGGATATTACGATACCTTCGAGATACGTCTGACGTGGGGTTGTTGTTTGGAAGGAATGACAACAATTTAGTTGGATTCAGTGACTCCGATTATGCGGGTGATTTTGACAGACGCGGATCGATCGCCGGTTATGTGTTTTCCTTGGGAGGATGTGCCATTAGTTGGCATGCTTCTTTGCAGCCTACGATAGCGTTGTCTACAACGGGGGAGGAGTATATGGCCGTTGTTGTGGCCGTTAGGGAGGCGATCTGATTGAAGGGGCTATTTTCGAAACTTGGTATTCCAAAGGATGTCATAATAGTCTGCTGTGATAGCCAAACCGCTATTCACTTATCGAAAGATCAGATGCATCATGAGAGGACGAAGAACATTGATGTAAGGTACTGGTTTATGAAGGAGATCGTTGAGAAAGAAGAGATTATTGTGGAGAAAGTTGGCGCAACGGACAATCCGGCTGACATGTTGACGAAGTCTCTTTCAATTGTTAAGTTTAAGCATGGATTAAACTTAATTGGAGTGCGTAGCACTCATTGAGCCTTTTAGGGGTTTTGTGGTGAAGGTGGAGCTGTTATTACTTTGATGGAGGAGTTTGTGGAATGCGAGGCAAAATGGAAATTTGTTAGATATGCCTCGCATTCGATCCTGAAGATTACCAGTTAGATTTCCTAATGATTCGGCATCATCACGAAGATTTGAGTTTATCTCTAAAACAGACATTTGGGGATGAGAGCTCCAGACGTCTGTTGAGGCTCTAGATGCGCGAGCACACTTATAGCAGATGTCTGCCCGATAAAGGTCAGACGTCTGCGGAGCTCTCTATTATTTTGGAGAAGATACCAGATGTCTGCGATATCCTTATTCAAACGTCCGGATTGCTCTCTGGATTCTCGTGACGACAAGTGCAAACGTCTGCCGATTCCTTCTGTAGACGTCTACCTTTCTGGACCGGTCGGAGATTCGCTTAGTTAGGAAATTAGTTTCTTTGGTAAATCTTTTGTATGCTATAGGATAGTTTTTGATAATTTAGAGAGAATCCATTGTTTTGACAGAGCTAAAGTTTATTTGAGAGGGGTTTGTATTACTCCATCAATTTATATCCGAATTTGGTATTAATAAAGTTTCGCCTTCGCCAGTTAGTAAGTTCTCTTATTTCTATCTTGTCTAAGATTTTGATTATTTCTCGTTATCGTTTGATTTGTACTTCGTGATCGTCTTTGTCGCAACACTATCTCAGATAACTCGTTTTTTATTTATTCTCAAGGCGGTGTTATTGTTTATTTTCTGGTGTATGTAGATGATCTTTTTTTATCACGGGAAGTGATAGCATCTTCATTAATCGATTTATTTCTCAACTCACATCGATTCTCTCTATAAAAGACCTTGGCCACCTTCATTATTTTCTTGGAGTTGAGGTTATTTCAACATCAAGAGGGCTTTTCTTATCTTAGCATAAATATATACATGATTTACTCGAGAAGTTCAACATGACAGGTGCCAAAACAGTTTCTACGCCCATCTCCTCCTCAAAAATTCTCAAGCTTCATGATGGTTCTCCTCCAACAAATGCATAGACAAATGGTGGGAGCTCTTCAATATCTCTCGCTCAACTGGCTGATGCCTTAACTAAACCCTTATCACGGCAGCGACATCTCTTTCTTCGACCGAAGATTGGTGTTTCCGATGGATCCACCATCTTGTGGGGGCATGTTAAGGAAGATACAGCTGGTGCATACTCTCATTGATTGAATCTTCCTGTTAAGGAAGCCAAATAAATTCCAGGAGACAATCAAAGCTCAAATTCAAATATTAATTCTAGCTTGTATATATGTACATGGTGATATGAATAGGAAATGTCCCACAATTTTAAGCTTACTCTTTGCCTTGTTATTCAATACATTGAAAAATGTGGAATAAATCTTTAGTTTGGAAAATGCAATATATTTATTTACATCTTAAAATTAATAGATTTCTTATGAAGCATTATTTGGCCTGTCAATTTAGAATATGAGTATCTAGTATTTGTTGTCATAAGTTATATATGTTTTAAATGATTTGTAAGTTCTTGTCCAGTGGCGCTTGAATCACACCATTCACACTTTTTACTTCCAAAACTCACGATAAATATAGGTCACCAAACCCTATTGGTTCTGCCTTATTTCTAATTTTGTTTTATTAGCAAAAACAACATACTGAGATTCAAAACACAACAGTAGGTTGATCTGATCACTTTAATCTCCTCAAATTCAAAAAAAAATTCAATATATAAACAGAGATAGATGAACGTTAACAATGCATTTGTGAAATCAACAAGACGCACGAGTATCAAAATAAGTCTCGAGGAAAATAGAATCTTAGAATTACGCACAAGTAAGATATCAGAATTTTTTTTTAAAAACTAGATATCAAAGCCAATTATTTATAAGATGTTGGAGAAAATTGAGTCAACACATAGCAAGAATTGACCATGAGTTATCAAGTCCTCGCTTTGCAATAATTCTTACAACTAACCATGAAAAAAACAGCGGTACATCTGGGAACAGACCAAATGCTGCTAGCGCTGTGAGCTGATGGAAGAAAGGATACGTAAAAGATGTGAGATTTAAATCATAATTTGTTAAGTGGTTGGAGGCTGTTCAAAACCTGGCATCTATTCAATTGTAATTCTAATCACGTTCGTTAAAAGTCCATCTTTATACCTTTCTAACTTTATACCTTTCCTTAGTTGTTGAAGTTCGGTAAATAATCAAATACCCTAAAGAAGGGCAATCCTAAAAGTATTTAAAAGAAATTTTCGTCTCTACTGTTTTTCGCGAAAAGGAAAGCAGTCTTCGAATCAAAATTAATGGGGGACGTGAAATTTTCTTAATTTTCGAATAAAACATATAAAGTAGAAAGTTTCATGTCAATATTAACGGCTCTTTTCTCTTTTTCCTTATTTTTTAGCAAGACCTTATATGTTTAGATTAAAATGCTTGGAAATGTCAAGCAAAACGGACCAAAACCACTATAGCATTTTGTTTTGACAAATTCCATGTTTTGTTTCAAATGATTTCCGTTTCATGATTTGAGATGTCAAATCAGAAAATTGAGAGAAAAAGCCGATTCAAACGTAAAAAGTTTTTTTGGTCAATAATTGTCATAGTTTTCCCATTTTGTGCATGTTACTCTACTTACAAGGTATTTTGGATTTTTCAATTCATTACTGTCATGTACATGTACACGAAACTAACAATTTCAGAAAACGTTGCTAGTTCAAGCAGATTTTTGGTGTTTTTAAAATTCATTGTGTTATTTTAAAAAAAAAAGTCAAAGGTGTTTTAATAAAAATTACCCATTATAACTGTCCTTCCCTCTGTCATTGGTCATGAGCATTGTGCCTACGTTAAAATCAATCTCTACTCTTATAACTACAATTCTTTGGAGTCCTCAATTTAGATTTTGATTTGGATTAACAAACATTTGTTGAGTGCCTCATGTCATTCTTATTGAAAAAGAAATTGAAAATATAAATCAACAAAAAAAACCAAAATTATACGAAAAGATATAAAATGATTTGATAATAATAACCACTTACCTAATAAAAACTACCTTTTAGCTCATGAATTAAAACCAACTTTAGATCATGGATTAAAACAACCTTCGCCGGTCAAGGACTATTGTTTAGCGTAAAAATAAAAAGAAAGAAAAAGTTGAAGAATAAAGGAAGAGAGTAGGCGATGAAGCCAAATAAATGCTTCTTTTTTCTTTTTCCTATATACTTCTTATTACGATCAACGAGTTCTTTTCTCTAATTTATATTTTTCGAGATTTCATGTTTAGATGATAAATTTGATGATAATTTTAATTTATTCTTTCTTTTCAAAATACTTTGTTTGAGAAATCATGATGATAAAAAGATGATCTCTAAACATTGATTTATATCTACATCGATCGAGATGTACTCATTAATTTCTTTTCATTTTTGTATATATAAAATCTTAATAAAAATTATAGGGATACGTGCATCGCACGTGCAATAAACTAGTCTTCATCTCTATCTATATTATTGCCAAAGAAAGGGTGTACAGAGCACGTGCAAAAAAAAAACCCTAACACTGATGTGTCAAAAATTGGTAATTTTGATTTATATTAAACTTGAAATAAAAAATAAAATATGAAGATTTTTGGGTATTTGTTGGTATTCATCCAAAATTTGATTTTAGGTTCCCGTAATCTCTACAACTCTTCTCATCCCCACATTCTCATCTGTTCAACTAATTCTTTAAAAATCTTTTTAAATTTTTGTGATGTCAAAATATACAAATGTGCATCTCAACGTGCAACGTAATAATTCATTCTAACTCAAATAAGAGAAGCTCTCAAATCAAAATTCAATTTGATTGTACCCACAAAATCTCACTATTTTGACCGGGGAAAGATAAACTCACTTTTTAAATGTTCAATCCGTTTTACCATACCAAAATACCAATGAGCAGGTAGCTAGCGAATTTTTTTCTTTTTTGGGCAGCCCATAAGCCTTAACCTTCACACACAACACATCCACACACACCACATACAAACACACAACATACACGCACTCAGAGGACCAACGAATTTTCCCCGAAAGCGTTAATTTGTGGCCACTTCCCCTCTTAAGGCTTCTGGGGTTCGAACTTCGCACTCTTCTGTCACGCCCCGCTTCCCAAAATACGGAATACGAGGGGTTGATAAGGTCAGCCATGCTCCTACGGTCAAGGAAACATCCTGCCGTAGTCACACTTCGACTTCTAGCTTTACGTGGTAATCAGTAATCAATGCACAGGTAATGAGAAATGCAGTCACTAAATCAAACAGATACAAAAACTAACCAGATGGAGATCAAGGAAAGATAGCGCTGAGTCGCTGATCTAGATGTCCTCAATATCCTTGAGGTACGGCAGGTCCTGATCCAAGCTATATCCACATCTCACTCTAAGCATGCATAGGTCGTCAGAGCGACACAATAGCAATATATATAAATGCAAAAGTAAACACGTGCAATGATGATGAACATGAAGCAGTAAATATAGAATGATGACGCACATGAAATAATCGATACAGGTAAACAGTAAAGTAAGTATATCAAATCAGTAAACAATGCATGTCAATGTCACTAACCCTATCAGCCTCTAAGTCACACTGTCCAGATCGCTAAACCTATCGTCAGTCCAAATGTGAGAGTCAACCACGCAAGAGTATCCCCAACCTAAGGGTAGGGCCCCAGGGGTAAGGGAACACGGGCCCAAATCACGCACGATAATAATCAGTAACTCCATCCATACAACTCCCAAAATCACGGTATATGCCGGCAATAGGACTCCCGAGATTCTGTTGAACTCACACTCAAACTACCCCCACACCCCGTAGTCTACATCAAACCCCGACCATAAACCCAAATACTAGTCGGTCCATGACAAGTCTACGCGAGAACTGGAGACGGGATCTCCATCAAGAATGTCTCGACTGGTACCCAAGACAAATGGATAGTGTTTGGTGCCTTACTTATGAAACTAATATAAGTGCTCCATAACCCTCCCATTCCAGTTATAGTTACACTTATATATGTCCCATAGATGTCGACAATGCAATAAATTAACCGGGTCCGCTGATTGTGTACAAGTACGTGTCACTTTCGCTTATTCATTCACACTTTAACACTAACGTACTTGCCACAATCAAAACACTAATATCTAACACTGGACACGATCACTAGGTTACCAATGCAATGACATCTACATGATATGATGAGAATACAATAATTACGATATGAATAGAATATCATCAGTCAGTGTCCTACCACTTGCATAATTTACTATAAATCATACATGCATAATTAAGCAAAACAATGTAAAAGGTGTAAGCAGTATGTTTAATTATCTAGCCATAAAAATTTGTTTCGCATCAATCGGGTTTTAGTTTTGCTAGATACGGCCATTTCAACTTAAGTGTTCACTGCTGGAAATCCAGTTTCCGAACTGGAAGTCCGTTTCGTAACATGCTTTACTCCCAGTTGGGAGCATAATTAGGCAACTCTACAGTTCAACTAATTGTAGATTTTTCTGTTATCTTTCCAACGCATTAAACGGATTATAAATAGGATTCTTTTATTAGAAGTTAGGTTGTGTACAAGGTGCTGGTGTAAGAGGGATCACTGCAGAACACCACGGCATTCTAAAATACAAATTAAATATCAAATGACGGTGAAACGACACGGAACTAGATTCAGGGGTTATCCAACTAAATTATCTACGCGACCATATAGGGCTCCGCGTATTTTCTGTTTAAGGAAGGGGTGTACAGGTGTTCCCAATGCCAGGTATTCAAAACGAACGCTGCCCTAGACTGCAGTCCAGAGTTGTGTTCCTCATCATTTTTCAGTATCATGAAATTGCAATATTCAATAACTAATTACATGGAGTTATAGGTTATATAGTTAGGTTCGATACAAGCCTTGGAACACCATGATTGGATTTATATTTAATTAACTACTAATTTTATGACATGATGGGTACGGTGATTTTCAGAATTTACGTAACCAATTGGGATGTTAAATTACGTGTGAAACGATATTAATTAAGATAACTATAGCATGTTAAGCAAGTGAGGGGGGAGTTCACTTGCCTTCGGTAACTTGATATTGAAGCGACGCCGCTGCAGAGTTTGTCTCGACACACGAGACGGCGCGATGCTGGACACGGGCGCGTGGCGCGAGCGCAATGCGCGGTGATCCGGTACTGGACGCGGTGGTGACGCGGCCGTGATATGGTACTGGGCACGGTCTTGACTCGGTGCGTGGCACGGCACGACGCGGCACTGGGTACGGTCTTGACTCGGTGTGTGGTCCGGGAGCGGCACGACGCATGCATTAGATGGGGCACGATGTGGCACGGGGGCTGACACGACGTGGCACGGGGAATGAGTCCAACGTGGCACGTGGAGTGGGTACGGGGCGCGACACGTCTGGGAACACGGCGACACGTGGCTGGCACGATGCGAGGCTCGAGCGTGACACACGGCGACGGACCTGTGCGGTGTTGCGACGGAGACTACATCGACGGCCATGATGGTCACAGGGACCGAGGCCACAGCTTGGACGGCAATGATGTCTACTAGAACGGTGGTAACGGCGATTGCAGCAGGTGTTCAATTAAATGCTGGGGCTCGGGTTTGGCTTGAAGCTTCGGAGGAAATAGGTGCAGCAACGGTGGCCGGAGCTTGGAAGTCGGGGTGAGGTGGTTGCTGAGGTTGCTCGCAGTGGTGATGGGGGATCGAGCGGCTTCGTAGGCGTCGGGCAGTGGCAGCCGGTAGCAAGGGGGTGCGGCAGAAGTGAGCTGTGAGGAGAGGAGGAAGGAAGCGAAGCTCGGCCGGTGCAAGGGATCGGCGCAAGGTGACGGTTGCCGGGGATGCTCGTCGGCAAAGGCAGGAGGTTTGTGGTGGCGGTGAGTACAGTTAGGGGCTGGGTTTGAGAGGAGTGGAATCGTGGGTGGAGACGGGACTCGGGCTCGTGGTGCAAGGGGATGGCTCAGGGTGTCGGAGAGATGGTGGTGGTGATGCTTGGTGGAGACGAAGCGATGGCGATGGTGATTGGGGAGAAGGAGGCGACGATGAAAAGAGTTGATCACCGGCGATGGTGAAGGTGGCTGCTCGAGTCGAGGGTACTGGAAGTTGGGTTCGGTGATGACGAGATGGTTGGAGTCGTGGAGATGGTGGCAAGGAGGCTCAGGTGCGGGCTGTTGGGGAGCTCGGGGTGGCTTGGTGAGCTCGGGGTAGGCTTGGTGATCGCTTAAGGTGGGTCGACGGTGGTCATCGGCGAGGTGGAGCTCGGAGCTTGGAGGAAGGTAGTGGTTTCAAGAGGTGGTTGGAGTCGGCTTGGGCTGCAACCGAGGCTAGCTCGAGGAGAAGGAGGTGCGGTCGAGGTTGGAGGCTCGGTGAAGGCTTGTGTGCGCTGATGAGGTGTTGGCTCCGGTGAAGTGTGAGGGAGAAGGGAAGAGCGAGAGGGAGTGAGGGAGAGTGGGTCGCAGGGTCCGTTGGCGAGGAAGAGATCCTGAGCAGGTGCGGGTCTCGGGGAGCACGAAGGGGGCGTTGAGGAGGTGGAGGAGAGGTCGTGGGGGCTCGTTGGGAGCGGGTCGTGCGGGGGTTTGTTGGGACGAGTGTGGGGTCGTGGGGTGCGCGAAGGAGAAGCGGGAAAGGAGGAGGGGAAGAAGAAGAGGGGGAGTGGGTCACGGGTCTGGAAGTCCAGGTCGGGTTGGGGAAAGTGTCGCGCCCCGCTTCCCAATATACGGGCGGAGGACGTGACTGGTCCGCGACGTATTTACTGTGAAGTAAATACGCTAAGCGTATCTAAGCAATATAAAAGTAAATATACAAGAGACAAGATATAATAAAACATCAACTTTATTTATTCATATTCTTTCTGTACAATGCATGGAAATGTAAATACATCTGATGAAAACAATGCCTAAACAATGGCATAACAGAAAAAGAAAAGTACTGGAATGAAATGTGTACAATGAAGCTAGAGCTCTGGGTCTTCAATAATCTGGTCCAAGTCCTCGATGCTGGGCTCTGTCTCCAGAAGGTCCGAAACACCTGACGACATTCAAAGAAGAAAGAAAGAGAATGTCGTCAGCGAACAAATCGCTCGGTAAGTCCCAAAAATAAGGGAGAAGTAGAAAAGAAGAAAGAGAGAGTGTGACTTTTAAAGTTGTATTATATTATTATAATGTTAATGCTGTTATTATCATAAGTTCAAGGGTGAATGTCAACTAATCTCAAGAGTGTTCTCAAACCCAACAGGCCACAGTCCAGGAGTAGGGAACCACGGGCCCGAATGATATGTTAGTAGCGGTACTTCGACCGTCGCCGAAATATTCCAAACTCAACAGGCCACAGTCCAGGAGCATGGAAACATGGGCCCTCATGATTGCTTGCTTGTGTTAGTAGACATGGATTCATGATCTATGGGGACTCTTGAGCTTCTGTTGAATTCACGAATGAACTACCCCAATACCCCATGTATTTATTGTATTGATAGTAATGATTGTACTGATGATATTGTATTGTCTTGAAAATTGAATTGTATAGATGACTTGCCGAAACCATAATATCAGTAAATGGATGTAACTGGATAATCATGGATGTAACTGGAGAATCATGTAAATGGAAGTATATCCATGGTTCGGTTCGGTCAATACAGATTAGTTTGAATATATATATATATATATATATATATATATTCATGTTGAATTGTAGATTGTAGATTGTACTTGAATCATATTCAAGTCAGATTATTAATAAGACTCAGTCTGAGTCAGTTAATTAGAAAAGTAAATTGAATTCCTGATTGTTTTGATGTTATCGGTAACCGCTGCACATGAGCGGCAGGATTTGTGTGTTTTTCAAAGACGATTACTGTATTGATAACACCGTTGTTAAGTTGTCTACCTTAAATAGGAAAGCACTCACTTCTCCGGCTCCCCGAGGCTCAAGAGATTGGTCCCGCTTAAACCTATATTTACTAGGGTCCTTAGGGTAATTTATAGAACTTGAGGGGGGTTTATGTAAAAATACTTTTGTATATTTTTCAAAATACACCCCAACTATTTATTATCGTCTTTAGAGTTGTAATAAATGTAGATTTTATATTTGTGATATTTCTAATGAAAATATCCTAAATTCATAATAAAAGGTATTAATTTGTAATATTGATTTGTATGGAATTCATGGTATTTTAGTGTAAAATGATTCTTGTGATATTTTTAGAAAAAGGTGGAATATTTATATTATTACAAAATAGATATATTTACATATATTTATATGAAAATAATTTTTAATATATATAATATTTCTAGAAATCTCATTTTCTTTAGATTTTCGTATTTTAAATCTTTCGAGACCGAATGCTCCTTGTGGAGGTCTGCATCTCGCACTACTAAGCCCGAGAATGTGCGATAATCCGCACCATCCCGAATGGGTTTCCCAAATGGGTTGTAGAGGTGCTTTGTAAAGATTTGTATAAATACTAAATCGTTTAGAAAATGGTTTTATTATTAAAAGGTATTTAAATGAAAAGGTGTCGTTTTCCCGTATTCTATATTTCTAAGGGTATTGTGCTATGTTGCATATGAGTGTTGTGAGGAGGTGGGTCATTATCTCGTGATTTACTTAAAGGTATAGCAAGTTTGATGGTTTAAATACCGAAATGAAACTACATGGTATTTTAATGAAAAAAATACGGTAAAATGGAAATAGCAATTACTTTTGATATAGAACTTGTTCAATATGATTAGTTAGTGTTTAATAGTCAACATGAATTGGTTTTAGCATAATTGTATTAAAGAAAAGTGAGGTTTTAGGAAGAAACCGAATCGGTAATCGGATTTGTTCTGATTCCGTCGGGTTTTGTGATTCCGTCGGGTTTTGTAATTCCGTATTTTTAGAAAAAGAATAGAGAAGAGGGATGGGTACTTACTGGCTTAGGACTTAGAGGAGAGGAAGAGGAGTCGGGAGGAGGCACCGGTGCGTCGTTTCGTCGCCGGGATCTCCTAGGGTTGTCGCCAGAAATTTGCCGGAGTTTTGCCTCTTTGCTCACTTTCAAAACACACTAGAGTTCTAAGAATTTTCTTGAGAGTTGGCTCAGAATTTTGGAGTGAGGGGGTAGTGTGTGGGGGTAGTATTTATAGGGTTCGGCTAGGGTTAGGGTAGATGAAAAGCTTAAAATGAAAAATGTGATAGAATGTAATAAAAATGTATTAAAAGTGGAGTAATTAGGGTTTTAAAAGAGCTCTGGAAATAGTCTGAGGATAAAATTTTGCAGGTGTACAGGGGAGATCAAAAGACACATTTTTTGTGTTGGGGTCGTCGCCGGAATCGGCCGACTCGGCCGTGACTCGGTCGGAGGCCTGAGTCGGCCGAGTCGAGGCCTGAGTCGGTCGATTTCCGGCCGAGTAAGGCGGACGGAATCCCCCCCGACAGTTCATCTATTCTCTGGCAATATTACATTTTAGGGTGTAGTGGAGTTTTTGTGAGATATGCACGTGTAAACTCTTGGTATTCTAAAGGTTCAAAATAAAATAATATTAAAAATAATGTGGGGTATGGGATTTAAACTCCGGTGGCTTAGTTCAGCAGTGCAAGGTATTACCAATGAGTTTCAAGCTCCTTCTTGCAATTATGGAGCTAATTAATTACTTAAACTAATAACAGTAAATGTAAATACCCCAAGTATACATTAATTTTTAAGCAAATTTTGTACACTAAAAATGGAGTTGTTACATTATTTTAACTTGTAATTAAAAAGCAAATTAATTACTTATATCTTGTGCTCGGGATAAAATACCCCTTTCTAGATTTTTGAAAAAATTGTACAGAAAATTTAGGGTTGTTACAGAAAGGGTTTGGGTTTGGGTTCATGGGCCAGGCCTTGGGCTGGAGGGAAAAGATTTGGGCTAGAAAATGAAAAAGAAAATGGAAAAAGGGATTAAATTAAATTAGGGTAAGGTAATTATAATTAAATTAGTTGGAAAAATATAGAAAATTTGGGAAAAATATTTGGAAATTTATTTATTTAAAATACAGTAACTATTTATAGGGACTGGGTATTATATCATACCCCACTTATATAAAATTTCGTTCTCGAAATTTAAAATAAACGATAGGCTATAAAATGTAATACGAAACGCAACAAAATCAAATACTATTATATAGCGATTTACGCAAAAGCACTAGTCAAAAATCAAATATTTATATATATATATATATATATATATATATATATATATAAAAGAAATAGAGCAGCTAAAAGGAACAGTCGCATATAAGGACATAACTTTTAATAGTGATAAACTAAATGTAACAACCCTAAATTTTCTATACAAATTTTTTTCAAAATATTTTTTCAAAATCCATAAAAGGGTATTTTAGCCTGAGCACAAGTTATAAGTAATTATTTTGCTTTTTGATTACAAATTAAAAGAATGTAACAACTCCATTTTTAGTGTACAAAAATTTGCTTTAAAATTAATGTATACTTGGGGTATTTACATTTACTGTTATTATTTTAAGTAATTAATTAGCTCCATAATTACAAGAAGGGGCTTATAGCTCATTGGTAATACCTTGCACTGCTGAACCAAGCCACCAGAGTTCAAATCCCATACCCCACATTATTTTTAATATTGATTTTTTTTCAAACCTTTAGACTACCAAGAGTTTACACGTGCATATCTCACAAAAACCCCACTACACCCAAAGATGTAACACTTCCAGGAGTTAGATGAACCGTCGGGGGGATCCTGGCCGCCGGACTCGGCCGGGAATCGGCCAACTCGGCCTTGACTCGGCCGACTCAGTGCTCCGACCGAGTCACGGCCGAGTCACCCCCGAGTCGGCCGATTCCGGCGACGGCCCCAACATGAAAGTTGTGTCTTTTCATATTCCCTATGCACCTGCAAAATTTCAGCTTCAGACCACTTCCAAACCTCTTTAAAAACCCCAATTACTCCACTTTTAATACATTTTTATTACATTATCACATTTTTATTTTAAACTTTTCATCTATCCTAACCCTATAAATAACAACCCTACACACCACCCTCTCACCCCCAAAATCCTAAGCTCACTCTCTCAAAATTTTCCAAGAGTTGTGTACTTTGAAAACAAGTTCGCGGCGAAGCTTCGACGAAATTCCGGCGGAAATTCCGGTGACGTTTTTTTAGGAACAACCGGCAACGAAGCAACGCCTCGGCAACCCCTTTAGTCCCCCTCACTCCTTTACTTAATCGAAACCTGTAAGTCCCATTCCATCTCTCTTTCTTATTCTCTAAAAATACGAAATTACAAAACCCGACGGAATCGGAACAAATCCGATTTCCGATTCTGTTTTCTATAAAATTTTACTTCTCACCAATTCAATCATGCTTAAACATCTTGATGTTGACTATTAAATATTTAACAAATAATTTGAATAAGTTTCATCACATGAAATGATAGTTTTTTCAATTTATCGTATTTTTCACTTAAATATCACAATGTTTCGATTTCACATTTAACCCCCTTAACCTTGCTATACATTTAAAGTAGAGCACGAGGTAATGACCTACCTCCATACACACGCATATACAACCTAAACGATATCATCAAAAAACTTCGAATACGATAAAATAATACTTTCAAATAAATACCCTTTACTTAATAAAGCCATTTCTAAAAGATTTTGTATTGATACACTTTTAAATGAAAATAAGATAAGTTGTGGACATCGGTCGTTTATCTAAACCCGACTTTGTGGTGTCTAGGCTAGGCAAGTGAGAAAGGTAACTTTAAAAGGCCCGTCTCACGGTGATTCGTGAGCGGATCCCTCCTTTTCTCACTTGTACTTACCTAGCCACAATTGACGGTGAAGGGGCGATTTGAGGCATCTAACAACTTGTCGTTTAGACCATTTAGAAATAGGCTAGTTGACTTAGGAAATCCTAGAATCTAAAATACGGAGAATTTACATTTTTACAAATAAATACCTTCTACTTTATAAAACCGTTTTCTAAAGGGTTAGTATTTTACAATCTTTGCAAAGCGCCGCTACAACCCATTTTTGGGGAACCCGTTCGGGATGGTATGGATTATCGCACATACCCGGGCTTAGTAGTGCGAGATTCAGACCTCCGCAAGGAGCATTCGGTTTCGAAATGTTTAAAATACGACATCTTAAGAAATGAGATTTTTAGAATATAAAATATTTATTAAAATTATTTTTTGTATAAATATATGTATATTTATCATTTAAATATCTATTTTATTATAATATAAATATTCCACCTTTTTCTAGAAATCACAAGAATAAATTTTACACTAAAATACTATGAACTTCAAATAAATCAATATTACAGATAAATACCTTTATTTATAGGATATTTTCACTAGAAATGGCACAATATAAAATCCACATTCATTACAACTCTAAAGACGAATAATGAATACTTGAGGTGTATTTTGAAAAGTATATAAAAGTATTTTACATAAAACCCCCTCAAGTTTTATAAATTTCCCTAAGGACCCTAACAAATTATAGGTAAGAATTAATCAAGACTGCGATTTACATTTCTAATTGTCTTACTCGGGTTTGAGTCTGATTATGATCTGACTTGAATATATTTCAAGTACACTCTACAATTTACAGTATTCCAATTCAATATGAGCACATGAATCCATGAATCCAACTATACAATCTATACAACTTGACTGAACCGAACCATGGATATACATCCCATTTACATGGTTGTCCAGTTTTTCCATTTACATGATTCTACGGTTACATCTGTTTACTGATATCATGGTTTCGGTCAGTCAATCAATTATACAATCAATACAATTTACAAGACAAACAATACAATCAAAACACTACGGGGTCTAAGGGGTAGATTGGTACGGAAGGTGTTAAAAGTGGCACGAGACGATAAGATTAAGATACCTAACATGAATCCAATTGCCGTTGTTCCGGGTTGTATAATGGAGCCTTATACTTCCATTTGCCCTGGTCTCTAACATATAGAGACCCCTCTCGTATACACTGGTATTCTTCTATATCAAGCTACAAACAACAGCGTTAACACAATATTACAACATTAAAATATACTCTCTCTCTCTCTCTTACTCTCTGTCTATTCCTTCCTTATCCTTGGGACTTACCGAGCGATATGTTCGCTGACGATATTCTATTTCTTTTTTCTTTAAATGTCGTCGGGTGGTTTGGACCCGGTAGAGATCGAGTCATCTGCATAAGACTTGGAGCAGTTTGCCGAAGATCCAGCACTTTAGTTTCATTGTACACTTTTCCATTCAGTACTTTTCATTTCTTGTTATGCCACTGTTTAGGCATCGTTTTTATTTCAGTTGTATTTCCTTTTCATGCATTGTGTAAAAAAATGTTAATAAATAAAGTTGCTGTTTTTTTTATATCATGTCTCTTTTATATTTATTTTATATTGCTTAGATACGCTTAGCGTATATACTTCTGAGTATATACGTAGCGGACCGGTCGCGTCCCCTTCGCCGCATACTGGGATTCCCCGAACAACACCAGCACCAATGTCAACAACACACTGTTTCCCCCAATCAGAGCAAAGCTCTGTTTGAATTTCAAATTCAAGAGTTGAAGCAACGCTTCAGATTCCTTGCGCTGCGCGCAACGCTCCACGTGTCAAAAGCAGACACGCCAGCGCTGCGCCCAAAACAGCGCACCCAATCAGAGCAAGGCTCTGTTTTAAAATAAAAATAAAGGAAGTAACGCTTTAGGTGACTTGCGCTCTGCGTTGGTGACACGTGTCAGCACAGTTGCGCTGCGCTCTGCGCGACACGTGTCAACGCAGTTGCGCTGCGCGACACGTGTCAAGTGCAGGTGCGTTTGCGCCAACCGTGCCAGAATTTAAACAATAAAATCTTGGAAAGATCTTTCTAATCTTGTTAAAACAAGAAAATTATCTTCTGTAAAACAAAAGCCCTAGGATCAAAGATCCAGTGGTGGGGAAACACCCTTAAATCAATCGGAGAAAGATCTCTTTAACTGATTTAACAAATCAATTGGCACTATATAAAGGCCCCTAGACTCCAAGTCTAAAACACAGAGAGAGAGATACAGAGAGCTCTTCTAAAAAGCTTTGAGAAAAATTCAAAGAGAAAGAAAAAAGGTAAACCTTTGAATAAAAGAAGGATTTCTTCTAAAAAAGATCGAAGATCTAAGAACAAGATCAAGATCTTTAAGAAAAAAAATAATAATAATAAAGAAGTAATTTTACTTCTTTATTAGATCTTTCGATCTATATAAAGGCATTGCCTTTTGATGAACCACTGGTTCTTGGAATTTGAGGTAGAACCTCTCTGGAAAAAGAAAAACTTGTTTTTTTTATCTAAATTTGATCAAGATATTAAACAATGCATTGCACTTTTGAAATCTGCACTATTGCGCTCCTTGGATTGGCGCAAGCCACCAGAGAGCGCCACGTGTCAATCACAGAACAACTGTGCCTTGCGCTTCTAAAAAACAGAACACTGCTCTCTTGGTTTGGCGCAAGTCACCAGAACGCGCCACGTGTCAGCAGCGCACTAGCGCAGTGCGCTGCGCTAACAGACTTGCGCTCACCAGCGCATGACACGTGTCACCTCCATATGAATTTGCGCCTTGCGCTCCTCAATCGGCGCAAAGCGCCTGACAAGCCACGTGGGGCACTGTCAGAACATTTAATGCAGTGCAGAGCCCAATTAAAAAGTCTATCAGACCAAATAAAAATGCAATGCATTATTAAAAAAGGGCAGAGCCCAATTAAAAGGTCTATCAGACCAAACAAAATGCAGTGCATTATTTAAAAAGGGCAGAGCCCAATTAAAAAGGCCTAACAGGCCAAAATAAATGCTATGCATTAAAAGGTCTATCGGACCAAACAAAATGCTGAATATTCTCAAATGGACTTAACCCAATTCTGGCCGTAAGTTCTCAAATTAAATTGAACTGAGCACGACTGCTCTCTCAAATCAATTTACACCCGGTTCAAGGGTACATCTCTGAACTCCTCTGATATTTGTCGTTGTAATCCTTCAACGTCGTCAGAGAGGTGACGGGTCCCGACAACCATACATTTATACGGACTATGGGGTCCTTAAACTCATGGACTAATGCGTCCTTAAACCAATATTCGTCCCCAAAATGGGAATGTTGGACCGAAATGTCATTAAACTAATATTCGTCCCCAAAATGGGAATGTTGGACCACCATGTCCCTAAACTGGTTATTTGGACTGTGGGGTCCTTAAACTCATGGACTAATGCGTCCTTAAACCAATATTCGTCCCCAAAATGGGAATGTTAGACCACCATGTCCCTAAACTGGAAATGGACCACCATATCTCTAAACTGGCAATGGACCACTATGTCCCTAAACTGGAACAATAGAGCCCCCAAATGCTCTTTTGTCAGATCTAAACGATCCCGTTAAGTTGATCTTAGTCTCAAATTAGACTAACGTATTCTTAACGAACGTTTAAGTTGATCTTAGCCTCAAATATGGCTAACGTATCCTTAAACCAAAACCCCAAACCCAAATCTAAGAAAATACGAATTTGGACTAATCCATGTCCTACGGGCGACGGCATAACTTAGTCTCCGTATACAATCCACGGGCAACTAAACACAAAACAAACAAACACGACACGAAGTGATCAGCTGGAGAAGGAAAAAGTTGTTACCGCGATGCGGTAGCGTAATTAATTGCAGGGGCTTGCGCCTGCAGGGAAGAGCGTCCCCACAATCAAAAACCCCTCAAGCGAGGGGGAATCTGACGAAGTCTGCTACATCGGACGCATCCGTTTAAACCTCCGATACACGGTGCCATAAATCAACTTGGCATCTTCGGAGAGGTGGACGGATAGCACCAAATAGCATATGCTCTGAATCTCAGCGCCAAGACGCCCCAGTCTTGTGCGCCGTCTTTCCGGAGGGGAACAGATTCTGGCACGCCCGGTGGGACCTTTTCCTCTTTCCACTCCACACTTCGTGTGTCGTCTTCGCGAACCAATCGCGGTTTGTTAATGGTTGTCCTCGGGTTTCAAGTTACTAAGATTTGGTCTCTTGCTTGGCGCAAAAATCAAACAACAATGGCGTTCAACTGCTCGAACTGCTCCAACTGCAAATGCAACCGACGCTCCGCCTCACCTGGAGGTGTAGCCTATGGACCACAGGCTGCTTCCCTGTTCACTATGCCTGTGGAACAAGTGACTCAGGCTACCACCGGTCTGTTCTTCGGGACCATGCTCCCGCCAGTGAACATTAATATCCCGCTGCCTCAGGAAGCGCAAAAGAAGTCGGTCTTCGATCGGCTCACTACTACCACGCCCCCCTCAACGGGTCGTCCAATTCCAACTCCTCGGTCTTCACCAGACTGAGCCTGAACTCCGATGGGCCTGCCAAGAAGCCCATGACCCCTGAAGTGGCCATCCCAAGGAAGATAGTCATCTCTGCTCCTGAAGTCGTCAAGGCGGCTTCTCCTGCCAAAGAGTTGGTCTTTACAAGACTGACTATTCCGGCTCCCGTTCCTGCTCGAAGGTCTGTCTTTGACAGATTGGATACCGCTACTCAAAAGACATCAGTCTTCAAGAGGCTAGCACCAGCGGCGCCTCATCTAGACATAGGGCAAGACAAAACCATCCCCATCGCCGAACCAGTCCCAACAGCTCGACACGCTCGACGTCGCCACTGGCGCCGAGTAAAGAAGGCTGGGGGCAACTCCCCCTCTGGGCTAACTCCACCGGCTCCAACGGTGGAAATTAATGCTGCTGTTCCAACCGGGAACAGCTTTGAGCTGCTGAACAGGGTGGGTAGGAATTCACCCACTGCAGTGCTGAAGAGATCTCCTCCACCCGCAGAGAATGCGCCGAAGGCGAGGCCAGAACAACCCCCTCAGCGGCTGTCCTCCAAAGTTTACAAAGTTTGGCGACATGTCCAAGAGTCAGTGATCGATCGAGATCACTCTCGCCGGCAGAAGAGGGTGAAAGTTCAGGAAGAAAAGAACCGTCATGTCAAACCGCAAAGGACGATAACTACCTGGGTGCCCGCTGCAACGGCCCCCTCAACGTCAACTGCTCAAAAGAGAAGGAGGCCAGAGAAAGCCCCTGTGACTACGGCGAACCACAAAGACGCTGAGCCCAAACGCCCCAAGTCTGGGGGCATAAGGGTGCATACTGTTTACATGGCTTCCGGAAAAGAGGAAAGCCGCGCTTCGACGGGTCATAGACCGCTTACGCGATCGGTGACTAAAGCTCAAGAGCAGCAGCAGAAGTTCCAAGAAATGATGACTGCGATGGCCGCACACTGGGCCAAAAGAAAGCCCATAAGTAGCATCGGATCAACGCCAGGAGCAAGAGACCGATGCCGAATTCCTTCGCAGAATACTGGAAAAGAAGGACAAAGAGGCTATGGAACAAGCAGTCAATATAAAACGAATGGCCCTTCTCTTCCAGGACATGGTGGGTATGATGATCCAGCAGGATCCTCCTGCTGAAGATCCTCCGATTGTCCTTGAAGATGACAGAGGAGAAATGTCAAATCCACCGCCGGCTCTGTCAATAGCCAAGGAGGAGAGAATTTCTAAAGCTGCCCTGAATAAATATATAGCTCAGCAGATACGAGTTCACCAGGCAACTGAGGCAGCCGGTCAAGTTGTCAAAACGGGGAGACCATATCCGAGCCGGTATGATCAGATCAAATACCCGCTAGGCTACACGATCCAAAAATTTCATGTCTACAAGGGGACAGGCAATCCCCATCAACATGTTTCCCAGTTCAGGGCTCTTTGTGGCAACACCGGCGGTGATGATAAGCTCCTGCTTCGCCAATTCATCGGCAGCTTATCGGAGACGGCGTTTGAATGGTACTCTGAGCTTCCGAACGACTCTGTTAAAACTTTCGCTGAAATGGAGTTGTTGTTTACCCAGCGTTTCACAAGCGCCAGCGAACGCACCCCGATAACAGCATTGATTAATGCCAGGGTGAAGCCAGGCGAGACGTGGGTCCAATACGCAATCCGATGGCAGAACCTGTGGCCAAAATGCGAACAACGCATTGAAGAAGCGCCGGCGGTGGGCATGTTTGTGGGCACCCTAGATCCTCATGCAACTATCTCACAGTTCATGATGTTCTTTAAACCAACCACGTTCCAGGCATTGATCGACAAATTAGCCCAAATGGACCAGATGGTCCATAGACCGTCTCCTCCAAAGCCGGACTCTCGAAATGAGAAGGGGAAAGGAAAAGCGATCGTCGTCGCCAATGCTCAACAACAGCCGAGCAACTTGAAACCGGTTGTCCGTCAAAACAATATGCGTCCACGCTTATCTCTCGAGGAGAGGCTAGAACGTCCTTACTCATTTCCTCAAGATAAAACGAGAAGACTGTTCGAGCTGGCAGTGCGCAACAGACTCATCAATCTGCCGGATTCAGAACGTCTGTTGCAGCCAAACGACGTCAATGATCCCAATTACTGCCCCTACCACCGAGTAATGGGTCATCCGATCGAAGATTGCTACGTCTTCAAAAACTGGATTGAAGACCAATACCAACAAGGCAAGTTCGTGTTATCCGAAAAATGGAAGGCGAACCCGTCGCAACCTCATACCCCTAAAAAGGTGAATATGCCGGGGGCAACGTGCTCCCTTGTTGAAGAAGCTCCGTGGGAGGTTGTGCTATCAGCCAAAACCAAAAAGATGCTGAATGATCTTAAGACATGCCCGGCGATCAGATGGAAGAACCCCCTAGAACCCCAGATTATCGAAGGGATGCTAAAGCCACGCCCAACTCCAAAGATTGGTGGTGATAGCCAAAGCGCTCACACCCAGCCGTCGAAATCTTCGAAAAAGAAGAAGAGATCCAAAAAGCCCGTAAAGCCTGGCGACAAGCGCACGGACCTACAAAAGCAGATCGACGTGCTGGAAGAGTATAACCAGAAGGCGCGGACTCCAATCACGCTCCAAGAATTCCTCAGCCACGTCCTTGAGGACGGAAATAATGGAGAAGACTCATCAGATGGATCTGAGGATTACGTAGCAAGTTATCGTGTGATCTCTCACTCGTCAATAGACAGTGAAGAAGCTCCTGACGCAGGGAAACCGGGGGCAAATCCTGAGCCGAAACTTCTAGGACCATCAGACGAAATAATTGACGCATTCCTGAACGAAGCTCATCTAAAAAACAAAGCTGATCGGGAGCGTGAGATGGCCATATTTGAAAAGGCCAAACGCCGACGACTGGATAAAAAGGTCAAGGCGTCCCGACTGGAGCAAAGCATCCCTATCGCCAGCAAAAGCAAGCTTAAAGTAAGGAATTAATTCGCTAAGGCCCTGGCAATAGGAATAAAGTTGCCCTCTCTCAAAGGAAATTCCTCTGGCAATATATGTCTTGATGAAGCAGACATACATCCTAACTTCTGCTTATACCATCAGAAGATTGCAAACCCCACCGAGGAGTGCATAGCCTTTAAAAACTAGTGGCAGGGATATGTTGCCCATCGACGACACGCTCAACGAGTGAAGAGCAAGGCTCGTCGAGAATAGAAAACCACGACAGATGAGAGCGAAAGAGCTGCTGGCAACTGTCACATAGACGACACCAAGGGATCGCAAGTTATCACCTTTGGAAGCGACTCTGACGAAGAAGTTGCCCTTAGCCCTCTCTTCAAGGAATCCACCACCGGCACAAAACATGTGAAAATTTGCGGCAAAATCTAGCTGTGTAATCATACGTTGACCAATGACCGAAATGTCGTTAAACTACTCCCAACCCGCGATATCTTCAAGCTGACGTGGTAAAAAAACGGTACGTCCACAAGCAAGATGAGCATGGATGAAAACTCGAAAGGGCTCCGTAAGTAAAAACAGCAGGGCTACCGGCGAGTGTTTGTGAAAACCCGAAAGGGCGCGACCTTGTTATATAAAAAGAATAAAAAAAAATAGAATAAAAAAACGGTATGTCCATAAGCAAAGGGGGCACGGATGAAAACCCGAAAGGGCTCCTTGAGTAAAAACAACAGGACTACCGGCGAGTGTTTGTGAAAAGCCGAAAGGGCGCAACCTTGTTAAAGGACACTTATAGGGTCCTCTCGACCTTGTAAGGAGAAAACACATGCGTGAGATCCTTACGACTCACAAGGGAGCAACACACTTAGGGATCCCCACGATTCCTAAGGAGAAATTACACTTGCGAGATCCTCACGACTCGTAAGGAGAACTCTCTTATGGGACCCTCACGGCTCATAAGATTTGAAAGTCTTAAGTTACAGAGACCTGAACCTGTTCTTAAGCAACCCCCCACAACCTTCGATATTGCTCTACAAGTGGCTCAATACTGACTCTTGTATACAATTCACGGGCGCGAATAAACATTTCCCTAACCAAGTCCCACCTGTGACTAGGGATATGTCCATATGATGAACAACCCTTGTAAGTCCTCTCGACTTATGAGGAGAAAACCCTTTTGTAAGATCCTTATGACTTGCAAAAAACCATACACTTAGGAGTCCTCGCGATTCCTAAGGAGAAAACACACCTACGAGATCCTCACGACTCATAGGGAGAAATACCTTTATGAGACTCTTACGGCTCATGAAGTCAAAAGCCTTAGTCGACAGGATCCTAACCCTGTTCGCTAAGCTACCTTTGTTCGACATCGACGGAGGCGAATGATGATTCACTCCTGGAAATATCCCAGTAGTAGCGGTGCTGATGCCAAAATCGGTGTCTAATTCCAGGCTTACGGCAAAAAGCTAGCGAGCCATACATGCATACGAAATAGCCGAAATGATGGGGCAACTTGCAAATAAAAATCAGCAAGTAAAAAGAAGTATGCATGCAAAATAGCCGAAATGATGGGGCAACTCGCAATAAAAAGCAGCAGTGAAAATAAAATAAATAGCCGAAATGATTGGGCACCGCGAAAAATAGCCGAAATGATTGGGCAATCGCGATTTTCGCGATATAAAAAGCTGAAATGATAGAGCATCGCGGAAAGAATAAAAAAAATCATGAAAGAATGAAAATTTTTGCCCTACAGGTGAGATCACATCGATCCATGTATACAATCCAGGGGCGCAAACAAAAAGGGAACCATACCTTCCCAACAGGCTCCACCAGAAAGCGAAGCCCAATCTCGATGGTTCATCGACAACCTAGAGACAACCTTGACATTTGTCGCAATATTGCATACAAAATGTCAACGAACGAAGCAAAGGCCAAATTCCTAGTTTCAGGGTCTTAACGGCAAGTCATATAAAGCCTAAAAGACAATCGAAGATCATCCCACACCAGCGGGGAGTGATCACCACCTCAACGTTCGTCTCGATACAGCAGACGAGATGTCACTACAGCGTCCTTCCTCTAATAGGATCCGGACACACCAAAGCAGATGAAGCGAAGGCCAAATTCCAAGCTTCAGGGTCTTAACGGCAAATCATATAAAGCCTGAAAGACAATCGAAGATCATCTCGCACCAGCGCAGAGTGGTCACCACCTCGACGTTCGTCTCGATACAGCAGACGCAACATCACCAAAAGGAGCCACGGCAAAATCCTTAGTTCCAAACCTCGATGGTTCACCAACAACCTAGAGGCAACCATGAAATTCGTCTAGATATAACAGACACAATGACAGCAAACGAAGCGAAGGCCAAATTCCTAGCTTTAGGGTCTTGATGGCAAGTCATATAAAGCCTGAAAGCCTATCGGAGATCATCCCACACCAGCGCGGAGTGGTTATGACTCATCGGGGCTCTCCAAAATGAGCCTAAGCTCAAGTAAAAAGCGACATGGCAAAATTCCTAACGCTTGATCTTCCGACGGTCAAACTGCCTAGGAGGATTGCTTGAAGACATCTTGTCCAGCCCCCGAAGGGATCAGAGATACGACAATCGCAAGGCTACTCGAACAGCAAGATTGCCTATCGAGGAATATATCAGCCAACGCGAAGGTACAACGGACAAAAAACCCTGGTACCACAGACCCTAACGGACCTTTGTCGTAAAGAGCAGAGGTTAACTGTGACGTTAGGATATTCTTACGAGAAATGCTCGATTCGTCTCGACTCGTGAGGAAATTAGTGTCTTTACGAGAACTACTCGATATGTTTCGACTCAAGAGGAAAAGCCTTAGGCGGCGGGGATTAAAAAACCTGTGTCCTAAGCACTGGGACCCTGCAAGTCAGTCCAAAATCGACTCTTGCATACTATCCACGGGTCACACTCTCCAAAGTCGAATCTCGACAAAGAGGGAAACAACCGCTTACGAATCCTCTCGACTCGTAAGAGGGAAAATTCTCTTATAAGATCCTTACGACTTATAAGAGAAAATGCACTTAGGAATCCTCACGATTCCTAAGGAGAAAATACACCTACGAGATCCTCTCGATCCGTAGGGAGAGAAGTCTTTATGAGACCCTCACGGCTCATAGAGTTGAAAAGTCTTAGGCAGCAGATCTGAACCTGCGGCCTAAGCCATCACTACCTCCTGAAGAAGTCAATATAAGATGCTCGTTCTATCATTTGTCAACCATGTTTACTAAGGCAGCATACTGATAATAAAAGAAGAAAGAAAGCGTAGAGATGACACAAGACATGGCAAAAAAATGTGTGTATCTTTATTCATGAATTCAATTAAGTACAAGGTGAATCGTATAAAAGAATAAAGAATAGATACATTTTATTCAAAGATTACAAGTGTATAATTGATATAAAAAGCAGCTACTGAGAAGGAAGCGCCTTAAATAGCCCCATCAATTGCTCGTGCACTTCCTTCAATGCCTTCTCCTGACCGGCCGCCACCGCAAATTCTGCTTCCACTTGAGCCCGCTACTGCAGGAAGGATGAAAGTTACTCCTCAGCTGCCGGCTGAGCTGCGTTGCGACCTTGGGCATCACGCTCAGCGGCATCGAGCTTCTGCTTCAGTATTAGCCCATCAGAAATACTTTGCAGAAGGCCCTCGAAGATAGCCTTCACCTGGGCAGCATTCGCATCGACCTCAGCACGCAGGCGAACAGTCTCGCTTGAGGACTCTTAGCATTCCCTCAGCCTTAAAGCCGCTTCTTGTTCCAAATGGCGGAAGTAAGAAGCGCTCTGCTCGATCCATGCCGCCCGTTGAGTACTTGTGGCCAAAACCTCGGGGGCAGGACGCATAAGCTCCAGCTGATGCAGGCGGGCCTCGATCTCCCTGCAGTTGTCACGCCCCGCTTCCCAGTGTACGGCGAAGGGGACGCGACGAGGTCCGCTACGTATATACTTAGAAGTACATACGCTAAGCGTATCTAAGCAATATAAAATTAAATCACAAGAGACAAGAGATATAGAAATAACAGCAACTTTATTAATAACATTCTTTTGTACAATGCATGAAAAGTAAATACAATTGAAATGAAAAGCGATGCCTAAACAATGGCATAACAGGAAATGCAAATACTGAATAGAACAAGGTACAAAGTCTAGAACTCGGGGTCTTCGTGAAACTGATCCAAGTCTTCACCGGTGGGCTCGATTTCTGACGGGTCCAAAACACCTGACGACATTCAAAGAAGAAAGAAATAGAATGTCGTCGACGAACAGGTCGCTCGGTAAGTCCCAAAGATAAGGAAGAATTAGAAAAGACAGAATAAGAGGTATTTTCTAAAGAATAATATTGTGGAGTATTGTGTTCACGCTGTTGTTTGTAGCTTGGTACAGAAGGATGCCAGTGTATACGAGAGGGGTCTCAGTATGCTAGAGACCAGGGCAAATGGAAGTACAAGGCTCCGTTATACAACCCAGAACAACGGCAATTGGATTCATGTTAGGTGTCTTAATCTTACCGCCTCGTGCCACCTTTAACACCTTCCGTACCAATCTACCCCTTAAACCCCATAGTGTTTTGATTGTATTGTTGTATTGTATTGTATAAGTTAGATGACTGACCAAAACCACGATATCAGTAAACAGATTGTAACTGCATAATCATGTAAATGGAATAACGGAATAATGGATGTATATCCATGGTTTGATTCAGTCAAGTTGTATAGATTGTTAACTAGATTCTGGGATTCATGTGTTCATATTGAGTTGGAAAATTAAAGAATATAGATTGACTTGAATCATATTCAAGTCAGAAATAGTCAGACTCAAATCCGAGTCAGACCAAAAGAAATGTAAGTCGAAGTTCTATATTTGTTAGGGTCCTTATTGTAATTTATAAAACTTGAGGGGGTTTTATGTAAAAATACTTTTGTATAGTTTTCAAGATACACCTCAAGTATTTATTATTTTCGTCTTTATAGTTATAATGGGTGTGATTTTATTTTGTCTTATTTCTAGTGAAAATATCCTAATTTCATAAATAAAGGTATTAATTTGTAATATTGATTTATTTGAAATTCATGGTATTTTAATGTAATTTTTAATCTTGTAATTTTTAGGAAAAGGTGGAAACTTTATCTTATAACAAAATAGGTGTTTAAGTGTTAAATATACATATGTTTATACAAAAATAAATTTTAATAAATATTTTATTTTCCCGAAATCTCTTTTTTTCTTAAATGTCGTATTTTAAACCTTTCGAGACCGAATGCTCCTTGCGGAGGTATGAATCTCGTACTACTAAGCCCGAGGGTGCACGATAAACCGTACTATCCCTAACGGATTCCCTAAAGGTGGGTTGTAGTGGCGCTTTGCAAAGATTTAATAAATACTAATCATTTAGAAAAACGGTTTTATAAAGATAAGGTAGTTATTTGTAAAAGGGTGTAAATTTCCGTATTTTAGATTCTAGGGTTTCCTAAGCCAACTAGCCTATTTCTAAATGGTCTAAACGACAAATCATTAGAAGCCTCAAATCGCCTCTTCACCGCCAATTGCGGCAGGTAAGTGCCAGGTGAGTAGGAGGCTCTCCACTACAAGTAGTGTCCCTAATTAAGTAACCACTCGCCTTAGACACACTTGCCTAGACACCACAAAATCAGGTTTAGATAAACGATCGATGTCCACAACTTATCGTATTTCCTATTAAAAGATATTGTTTTAAAATTTGTATATAGCTTAGAACTTTTAGAAAAGGTTTTATTAAGAAAATTGTATTTTAATGTAAAATTTTGTTTTATCGTATTCTACGTTTTCAAGGTAGCGTGTTATGATTACATATGAGTGTGTGTGGAGGTAGGTCATTACCTTGTGATCTACTTTAAGGTATAGTAATGTTAAAAGGGTTAAATGTGAAAACTAAACATTATGGTATTTAAGTGAAAGAATACGATATATTGCAAAAGTTATCATTTCATGTACGAAAACTTGTTCAAATTAATTTTTAAGTGATTAGTAGTCAACATGAAGATGTTTAAGCATTATGGAATTAGTGATAAGTGAGATTTGATAGAAAACCGAATCGGAAATCGGTTTGTTCCGATTTCCGTCGGGTTTATAAATTCTTATTTTAATGAAAGAAAAGAAGGATAGAAAAGGGGGACTTATGGGTTTGGACAACACTAGAGAGTGAGAGGGAGGTAGAGGGTTTGCCGGTGCGTCGAATCGTCGTTGAGAGGTCCTAGCACGATCGTCGGAATTTCGCCATCGATTTCGTCAACGCTTCGCCTTTCGCTCATTTTCTCACGTACCAAGTTCTCTTGAAATTTTGAGAGAGTGGACTTAGAAAAAGTGTTGAGAGGGTAGAGGGTATGGGGGGTTTATATAGGGTTAGGGTTTTTAATAAAAAATATATAAAAATTCATTAAAACTCGTTAACCCTAGGAGTAAAAGAGATTTATTGGGCAATTTAAAACCGATCCAGGTATAATAAGTGTGCAGGAGGGTTGACCAAGTCAAGGAGCATCTTTTCTCTGTTGGTGACTCGGCCGTCCGGCCAAGTCCGGCCAGCGGTGCCGGACCGAGTCGGCCGATTCGCCGGCCGGCGGCGCCGAGTCGGGCCAAGTCAGGGTTCCAGTGGCCGGGGATTTTCCTGGTGTACAATTTGGTATATTTACTTTTTCATGTCCAGTACATATTTTGTGAGTTATGGCCTTTTGACTGTTGACTTCCAAAAAAAATTAAAACAAAATAAATACAAAAATAATGTGGGGCATGGGATTTGAACTCTGGTGGCTTGGTTCAGCAGTGCAAGGTATTACCAATGAGCTACAAACTCTTTCTTGTAATTATTGTGGGAAAATAACTACTTAAAGTGGTAACAACAGCATTAAATATCCCAAGTATACTTTAATTTTAAAACAATTTTATGTATACTAAAAATGGAGTTATTTAAAAACAAAATAATTACTTATATATATATATATATATATATATATTGTGCTCAGGTTAAAATACTCCTTTATGGATTTTTAAAAATTTTAAAAAAATTTGTATAGAAAAGTGTATTGGAGAATTAAGGTTGTTACAGCAGTGATTAACCCAAGACTAGACGACGCCTTCATTATGAAAATTTACAAGCGTCACCAGCATCGGATTAACCTCCGCAGCGAAATCTGCGGCAGATGGGGGAACGTCTGCGTCAAGCTTTTCGACGTATCCGCTCAGCATGCCCAAACTCATCGCAGCACCCTTTGAAGATGGACGTCTCAAGAAGGGGCCTGCCGGCATTATGATGTGAGGCTCGAAGGGGGCCGGAACCGGAACGACAGCTGAAAAAACAAAACACAATCAGATGACGGTTCAAGAAATATAAGAAAGTCATCAATGAGGGAGTTTACTATACCATCTGCAGCAGGAGGCAAAGCTGGGAGGACCGGTGGCGCAACCGATCCCTTATCTCCTTTTTCGATCTGTAACACTGCAATCAGGGCAGGGAAGAATCAGAAATAATTCCATTACTGAAAAAAGGAAGGGTATTAATTGAAAACCATACTCACCAGCGCCGCCAGAGGAAGCAAGCTCCGACGGGAAGGAGAAGTGTGGGTGCAGCACCTGGTAGAGGTGATCAAAAAGCACTCCTGCAAAGACGCAATAGTACGACATTAGTACATAAATTATGCGGCCGAAAGATAAAACTAATGGGTTACAAAACCATACCTTCCAACATTTGCGACGGCGCGAGAGAAGGTAGAGAGGTAGCCACCGTCAAGGCAGTAACTGACGGCGCTCCCTCGAGCAATGGAGCATCAGCACTGGCCTCACCTGCGTTAAAAACAAAGATAAACCTGTCAGGAAGGATTGCAAGATAAAAAGAAGGACGGTAACTCGAAATTTACCTGATGAGTCACCAGTTGAAACGGCGGTGTCTCCCTCCTCCATCGACATGAGTCCACCTCCCGAAGCCTCATCACCAGACTCTACGGGAGCCGTCGTCGTGCTCACGAGGCCAGGAGACAGCGGAGGACCGTAGGCGGGGAGAGCAATGATCGGAACAATGCCAGACTCTTGAGAAAGAGCGGCCGGCTCGTCCTCGGGAATCATGCCCGTCTCACCCACTACTCCCTCGGGCTCAACGGTCGCGGCCGTCTCGTCCACCGTTGCCATAGAGTCGTCGGTCTCAGCCACTCCATCCGCTGCTGCCCCAGACCCGACTGTAGCAGCCGTCTCATCCGCCGCTATCTCGGGCTCGGCATCGGTAACCTTCTCAGGCATAGTAGGCGTGACCGTTTCGTCAGCCACTAGCTCGAGCCCGGCAACTACGGCCGCACCGCCTACCGTCGGCTCGGTTTCGGCTGCTACCTTCTCTACCGTCCCCTCAGGCTCGACGGTTTCCGCCGCCTCTTCGGTTGGACTTGGCCCTGCAGGACAAGATATATAAGAACCGATAGGTTTACAATTCTTACAACAAAGTCTCGAAAGACACATTACCTGAGGTGGATCGATCGTTGTCCTCCCGAACTGCACGCGCCGCCTGTCTATGAGCAGTAGACAAGGCGACCGGGGGCTTCTCGGAAGGAGAAGCAACGGGAAAAACGGCGCTTGGGCCTGCTCCCACGGCCAAAGCAGCTCTGCGCTCCTTCGCCTCGCGCCTCAAGCGCTTTCTCTCCTCCTGGGCCGTCACAACGGACCTCTTGGAAGCCTCCAACAAGGCGTTGTCGTCCGCGTTTAGAGTTGCCTCCAGAGCCTTCAAGGCATCCCTCATCGGCTTTTTGAGTTAGGTCTCTCGCGGCAGCCCCGAAGAGGCCGGGACTTCAGTAGCTGGCCCAGGAAGAGTCCCTGCATCGGCTCGCGCAGTAGATCCCGCGGCCTTTGCAAAGAGACAAAGAGAAGATTAGGTTGGCTATAAAAAAAAGAAGAATAAAGACTCAGTGAGCCGAGACATACCAACGCCCGACAGAGCGCGTATCCTTTCCTCCTCCTGGAAAGTTTTGAGGGAAGCAGCGATAGCTTCTTCGGTGGTAATGCCTGTTAAGAAAAAAAAAGGGAAAAGCATTAGTCAAACACAATGATAAAAGTACGATGCAATCACCGAAGAATACAACTAGTCATTACCCGATTGCGCGAGTTTGGCCAACCACGCTTCGAGCCTTGCCGATCGCTCAGAAGCCACGATGGCGGCCGCCATATCGGTGTCTGCTGGATCTACGAAGAAACCCCTGTTGCTCCCGTACTCGCTTAGGCCTTCGGTGAGAGGGGCCTGAGGCTCTAAGCCAAGGATGGCATCAAGAGAAAGAACGGACTTCTTCTTCCTCTTCTGCGCGCGGACCTCGGTCGCCGCCAAAATCATCTTACGCTTCGCAGGCACCTTAGGACGGCGGGTTCCGATGTCCGAGCCCACACCAGACTCGGGCGAAACTACATTCAACGTCTCCACTGGAGCACGGGGCGCTAGGGGAACGTCCACGGTATCACGAGGCGGAAATCCGCGCGGAGGTTTCAGCACGCACGGTGGTTCAGCTCCAGCATCTCTCAGGAGGAACTACAGGGGTCCTTGGCCTCATGGGAGCTTTGCGGTCACTGCCGGGAGGCACACTCTTGCGGTCAACCAACAATCGCCTTTCTTCCTTAATAACGGCGCCCGTCGAATGCTGGTACCATGCCGTATATGTATTAAGGATCTGTGGAGCGCAAGCCGGCTCGCTGATGAAAAAATGAGAGCCTGTATTCAGACGCATGAAGTGATGCAGCGTGCTCCGCATCCCTTTTTCAGTGGCAGCAGGTTCCAGCAAGAAAGCCTCCAATGGAACCCCTTGATTGTAGCTCAGTTGCTGGGCAAAACGATGCGGGTTGTATCTCATGAAAAGTGCTGCATCATTTTGCCTAAACACCAGGAAACCCGGTCTGATGGAATATAAATGGAGGGTCTCCCGGGCTGTCAGAACTGAGGCCCCATCTTTGAAAATATCTTGCAATGGCCACACTGTGGTAGTAGATGCCTTTCAATGGTTAACACTTTGTCAGTGAAGGACATCCCGTCTCCAACTGTGCGGGGACGAAGGAGCAAACCTCTTGCATTCTGTGGCGACGGAGTTACAATTGAGGCGCTGACCAATCGCATAATTCGAGGGAAGCTGCACCTGTCGTAGAACGAAGGCCTTTTGTGCATAGCAAAAACGCCAAGTGTATGTAGCTCAAGCCATGATATGAAGTAATGCATCGAGAAGATCACGTGCGGTACTCCAGGTTCATTAGCATCCGCCGATTGACTAAGGCCGTGATACAGGTGTGCTAAGCCGGCGATCCCGACGGCCACTTTTACCCCAATGGTCATCCGGTGAGCTGGGTAAAAGACAGATGGCCTCATACGGCGAAGGTGCATCGGGAGCGCAAACCAGCTCAGCCATAGCCCAAAAAATCCTAAGAAGAATGCTTTCTCATCCATCCCAGGGACTGCAACCTCCGAAAGAGGGACAACCGGGAAGTTAGGAAGGAAGAAACCCTTCTGATCTATCTCCATCGCGGGCAGGTTGTCCAAACCTAAACCAAAAGGGTCATCAAATGTGGCGAACTTAGCAGCTTCCGCCGAGAGGACATTTGGGTGAAGGAAGCGAGCGATAAAATCCTCGAAACTAACCCCGCGGCTCCCAGATTCGATAAAAAGGCCCTCGTAGATATTTAACACTTTGATCAAACTAGGAAATTGGGGTTGAATGGCATTCGCTGGAGTAAAGCCCATTATCACTGGCTTAACACCGAAGACATATTCGTCCGTGGGAAGCAGCTCCTCGTAATGCTCCCCTATGACCGGTAAGCCGGAAACTTCTGTGAACTCCTCTAAAGAAATCAACACTTCCCGGTCCAATGCGAGGAAAGTGTGAGTAGGGATATTCCATTTCTCCAAAAAAGCCTTAACCCACCAGGTAGGAAGCGTAGGGTGTTGAAAGAGAGAAGCATAAACAGCGGTGTACAACCCAAGCCTTATCAACTGCGACTTCTTCGCTGACAAGATGTAACGAGCCCATGGCAGATAACCGATCGGATGACGGGGGATTAGACCTATATTATATGGTTGCCCCCAGGGTCGCGCTTCGCCTTGACAAATACGGCGTCCCAAGATATCTAAAACCATGGGAGGCTGAACGGGAATTGAATCAATAGCAGGATGAAGAAGGCCCTCTGAAGTCTAATCGACCATCTCCACGGCATACATCACCGGGGGAGAGTTGGCGTAATGGATTGCCGTGATGGGCTCCGAAGGCGTCGCGCAAGAAAAGCTTTGTCGACCCCTGATAATCTGATTGTACCATGATCCCCAAAGGTGAAGATTCTTATGTTCCGGATCATGGTCTTTGATCAAAGCTAAGACCTCCCGATCTACGGGTGCTCCAGGGAATCCTCCCTCCGAGCGAACGAATGGGAACGAGGTATCGAAAGACATATTGCCTGCAAAAAGAAGGAGGACAAAAGTCAACCGTCAGGGCTATATTTTAAATTCTGACGCTTGGTACTTTAAAAATTTGTACCATACTGCAATGCAGTGGGAAGGGGACCAAAAGTGGACCCACAAAATCCAGATGACAATGCATCAGTTAATAAGACAGCCTCATCATTGGATGAGACTGTCAATTAATGAGGAGATCCTCAAAAGAATATTCTCCTTAAATGAGAAATCACTTGAGACAAGGAGAAAATCTCCCTTTTCAGAGCAAACCTTTGTCACAGAGTGACACTTGTCAAACTCTGGTCACAAGGGAATAATATTCCTTAAAGAGCCTGGCCCTATAATAATGATGGAAAAATCCATCAAGGGAAAATTAATTCCTAAAAAATTAAAATCTGGGATCTTAAAGATCCATGAAAACTCTCAAGAGTTCTTCATTTTTAGATCAAAAAGATCTATATTTTGTCCATGAGCAAAGCTATGTTCATGGGTTAAAAATCCTGAAACAAGATCTCTTTAGATTTATGGATTCTTGAGAGCCAGGCTCTGTTGGTGAAACCCCAAAAGGGTTTTCTTTAGATCAAAGATCTATGAGAGCAAGGCTCTATTAATTAAAATTAATTTAATTTAATTTAAGTTAAATTTTACCTAAGATTTTTCTAGAGTTTTAACTTTGAAGTTCTTGAAAAACAAGAGCAAGGCTCTGAAGTTCTTGAAAGCAAGAGCAAGGCTCTGAAAATTAAAAATCTTGAAGATGATAATCATCTGTTGAGGACCAAGGGTCCTATTTATAGGCGCTTGTGCGCCCCTTCAACTCCTAAGTTGATCCAACGGTTAGGATCTTGCCACCGCTGCACTCACGTGTGCGCCACGTGAGCGCAACGGTGGGGGGCATTTGTTTCCCCCAATCAGAGCAAAGCTCTGTTTGAATTCAAATTCAAGTGTTGAAGCAACGCTTCAGATTCCTTGCGCTGCACGCAACGCGCCACGTGTCAAAAGCAGACACGCCAGCGCTGCGCCCAAGACAGCGCACCCAATCAGAGCAAGGCTCTGTTTTAAAATAAAAATAAAGGAAGCAACGCTTCAGGTGACTTGCGCTCTGCGCTGCGTGACACGTTTCGGCACAGTTGCGCTGCGCTCTGCGCTGCGCGACACGTGTCAGCGCAGTTGCACTGCGCTCTGCGCTGCGCGACACGTGTCAAGTGCAGGTGCGCTTGCGCCAACCGTGCCAGAATTTAAACAATAAAATCTTGGAAAGATCTTTCTAATCTTGTTAAAACAAGAAAATTATCTTCTGTAAAACAGAAGCCCTAGGATCAAAGATCCATCGGTGAGGAAACATCCCTAAATTAATCAGAGAAAGATCTCTTTAACTGATTTAACAAATCAATTGGCACTATATAAAGGCCCCTAGACTCCAAGTCTAAAACACACAGAGAGAGATACAGATAGCTCTTCTAAAAAACTTTGAGAAGAATTTAAAGAGAAAGAAAAAAGGTAAACCTTTGAATAAAAGAAGGATTTCTTCTAAAAAAGATCGAAGATCTAAGAACAAGATCAAGATCTTTAATAATAAAAAAAATAATAATACAGAAGTAATTTTACTTCTTTATTAGATCTTTCGATCTATATAAAGGCATTGCCTTTTGATGAACCACTGGTTCTTGGAATTTGAGGTAGAACCTCTCTGGATAAAGAAAAACTTGTTTTCTTTGATCTAAATTTGATCAAGATATTAAACAGTGCATTGCACTTTTGAAATCTGCACTGTTGCGCTCCTTGGATTGGCGCAAGCCATCAGGGAGCGCCACGTGTCAATCACAGAACAACTGCGCCTTGCGCTTCTAAAAAACAGAGCACTGCTCCCTTGGTTTAGCGCAAGTCACCAGAACGCGCCACGTGTCAGCAGTGCACTAGCGCAGCGCACTGTGCTAACAGACTTGCGCTCACCAGCGCGTGACACGTGTCACCTCCACATGAATTTGCGTCTTGCGCTCCTCAATCGGCGCAAAGCGCCTGACAAGCCACGTAGGGCACTGTCAGAACATTTAATGCAGTGCAGAGCCCAATTAAAAGGTCTATCAGACCAAATAAAAATGCAATGCATTATTAAAAAAAGGCAGAGCCCAATTAAAAGGTCTATCAGACCAAACAAAATGCAGTGCATTATTTAAAAAGGGCAGAGCCCAATTAAAAAGGCCTAACAGGCCAAAATAAATGCTATGCATTAAAAAGTCTATCGGACCAAACAAAATGCTGAATATTCTCAAATGGACTTAACCCAATTCTGGCCGTAAGTCCTCAAATTAAATTGAACTGAGTACGACTGCTCTCTCAAATCAATTTACACCCGGTTCAAGGGTACATCTCTGAACTCCTCTGATATTTGTCGTTGTAATCCTTCAACGTCGTCAGAGAGGTGACGGGTCCCGACAACCATACATTGATACGGACTGTGGGGTCCTTAAACTCATGGACTAATGCGTCCTTAAACCAATATTCGTCCCCAAAATGGGAATGTTGGACCGAAATGTCATTAAACTAATATTCGTCCCCAAAATGGGAATGTTGGACCACCATGTCCCTAAACTGGTAATATGAACTGTGGGGTCCTTAAACTCATGGACTAATGCGTCCTTAAACCAATATTCGTCCCCAAAATGGGAATGTTGGACCACCATGTCCGTAAACTGGCAATGGACCACTATGTCCCTAAACTGGAACAATAGAACCCCCAAATGCTCTTTTGTCGGATCTAAACGATCCCGTTAAGTTGATCTTAGTCTCAAATTAGACTAACGTATTCTTAACGAACATTTAAGTTGATCTTAGCCTCAAATATGGCCAACGTATCCTAAAACCAAAACCCCAAACCCAAATCTAAGAAAATACGGATTTGGACTAATCCACGTCCTACAGGCGACGGCATAACTTAGTCTCTGTATACAATCCACGGGCAACCAAACACAAAACAAACACACATGACATGAAGTGATCAGCTGGAGAAGGAGAAAGTTGTTACCGCGATGCGGTAGTGTAATTAACTGCAGGGGTTTGCGCCTGCAGGGAAGAGCGTCCCCACAATCAAAAACCCCTCAAGCAAAGGGGAATCTGACGAAGTCTGCTACATCGGACGCATCCGTTTAAACCTCCGATACACGGTGCCATAAATCAACTTGGCATCTTCGGAGAGGTGGACGGATAGCACCAAATAGCATCTGCCCCGAATCTCAACGCCAAGACGCCCCAGTCTTGTGCGCCGTCTTTTCGGATGGGAACACACACTTCCAGCACTACCCCTCACACCTGCTGTTCCTGCGCCACCCACCGAGCCAACAGTGTTACTTGAGGCGATCCGCAGCCTTCTCAAGGGAAAACAACAACTCTTGAACCGTCCCGAGACTGACGCACCGAGGGTAAAGCAATTCAGGACTTTACATCCGAAGTAGTTCTCCGGAAAAGGAAGCCCTCTTGAAGCTGAAGAATGGGCACGAAGCATAGAAGATGATCTGGTAGCAGCACAAGTGCCAGATATAGCTTGGGTCCGTATGGCGAAACTACAGCTCACGGACAATATCCGCAACTGGTGGGAGGCGGAAGAAAGCCGTCTTGTACAGCCTATTGAATGGAAGACCTTTCGCGAGAAGTTCGACGCGAAATACTTCCCTGTGACTACCAGGTTTTCCATGGAGCAGCAGTTCATTCATCTACAACAAGGATCGATGTGGAACAAATCAGTACATGAGTACAACGCTGAATTCACCATGCTAAGCCGATTCGCGGTACACTTGATACCGACGGACGAGATCAGAGCCCGTCGCTTTCAATAAGGTTTGGACATAGAAATTCAGGTTGCACTAGCCACAGGGAAATTTCTGACACATGAAGTTGCTCTGGAAGCTACCCGTAGTTATGAGGCAGTGATAAAGGCGAGGGGCAGACCCCAATCTGCCGGTTTGAAACGCCCTGCCACTCAAATGGCAGGAGGAGCCTCTTCCAGGCCATCGTTTGAACCCAGGAGGACTGAAGAAATTTGCCACTACTGCCATAGAAAGGGACACTTGTGGAAGGACTGTAGACGCGCAAAAGGCCTGTGTCTAATTTGTAGCGTATCCAATCACAGAATTGAGATATGTCCATACATATACAACTCAGCTCACACACCTACCAACTACCCGCAACAGCCGGCTATCCAGGCTCCTGCAACTCGTCCTGCACTACCTGCTCCACCACCTGCACAGCCTACTCACCAATTCCAACTAGCAATGAGGGACATGCCTAGAGAGCAGAGAAACGGGCCCCAAAGGCAGAATGTGCTTCCAGTTAGAAGGAATGTACTACGGCGACAGACATTCACATTAGAAGTCGTAGAAGCCGAGACTATAGGTCAAGATAACACCGGTAAGCCATTTTCACCCTTGTATCACTTTATTATTTTTATACACTATTAGGTACTCCAGACACCAAACTTTCATTGAAATTGTTACACTTTTCTTTTACAAATTTCGAGGACGAAATTTTTATAAGGAGGGTAGAATGTAACAACCCTAAATTTCCTATACAAATTTTTTTCAAAATCCATAAAGGGGTATTTTAGCCTGAGCAGAAGTTATAAGTAATTATTTTTCTTTTTAATTACAAATTAAAAGAATGTAACTACTCCATTTTTAGTGTACAAAAATTTGTTTTAAAATTAATGTATACTTGGGGTATTTACATTTACTGTTATTATTTTAAGTAATTAGTTAGCTCCATAATTACAAGAAGGAGCTTATAGCTCATTGGTAATACCTTGCACTGCTGAACAAAGCCACCAGAGTTCAAATCCCATACCCCACATTATTTTTAATATTGATTTTTTTTAAACCTTTAGAATACCAAGAGTTTACACGTGCATATCTCACAAAAACCCCACTATACCCAAAGATGTAACACTTCCAGGAGTTAGATGAACCGTTTGGGGGGATCCTGGCCGCCGGACTCGGAGGGGAATCGGCCAACTCGGCCTTGACTCGGCCGACTCAGTGCTCCGGCCGAGTCACGGCCGAGTCACCCCCGAGTCGGACGATTCCGGCGACGGCCCCAACATGAAAGTTGTGTCTTTTCATATTCCCTATGCACCTGCAAAATTTCAGATTTAGACCACTTCCAGAGCTCTTAAAAAACCCCAATTACTCCACTTTTAATACATTTTTATTGCATTTTATCACATTTTTATTTTAAACTTTTCATCTACCCTAACCCTATAAATACCAGCCCTACACACCACCCTCTCACCCCCAAAATCCTAAGCTCACTCTCTCAAAATTTTCCAAGAGTTGTGTACTTTGAAAACAAGTTCGCGGCGAAGCTCCGACGAAATTCCGGTGGAAATTCTGGCGACGTTTTTTTAGAAACAACCGGCAACGAAACAACGCCTCGGCAATCCCTTTAGTCCCCCCTCACTTCTTTGCTTAATCGAAACTCGTAAGTCCCATTCCATCTCTCTTTCTTTTCTCTAAAAATACGAAATTACAAAACCTGACGGAATCGAAATAAATCCGATTTCCGATTCGGTTTTCTATAAAATTTCACTTCTCACCAATTCAATCATGCTTAAACATCTTAATGTTGACTATTAAACATTTAACAAATAATTTGAACAAGTTTCATCACATGAAATGATAGCCTTTTCAGTTTATCGTATTTTTCACTTAAATACCACAATGTTTCGATTTCACATTTAACCCCCTTAACCTTGTTATACATTTAAAGTAGAGCATGAGGTAATGACCTACCTCCACACACACGCATATACAACCTAAAACGATATCATAAAAAAACTTAGAATACCATAAAACAATACTTTCAAATAAATACCGTTTACTTAATAAAGTCATTTCTAAAAGATTTAGTATTGATACACTTTTAAATAAATACCACATAATATGAAAATAAGATAAGTTGTGGACATCGTTCGTTTATCTAAACCTGACTTTGTGGTGTCTAGGCTAGGCAAGTGAGAAAGGTAACTTTAAAAGGCCCGTCTCACGGTGATTCGTGAGCGGATCAATCCTTTCCTCACTTGTACTTACCTGGCCACAATTGGCGGTGAAGAGGCGATTTGAGGTATCTAACAACTTGTCGTTTAGACCATTTAGAAATAGGCTAGTTATAACAACCGAGTTCAGTTATACCAATTTCTATTTCAGTATTTCTTATCTGTGGTATTTTACTAATATATCTTGTGTGGATGCGATAGGTAGTTTACTTTTACATTACATTCGACCCGACCCTCTTGTTTGAACCTATTGATTCATAGTTATAGAGTACCCTAGCTTGTGGCATTGAAACGTGCATCTAATATAAACTGCATATCAACATCTTCGCCTAGCATCGCGTATTTTTGCATATAACAATTTAAGTCCCGTAAAATAATTTAAAAATACATAACATTGCCTGCATGATACCCCTAACCCTGTGGTAGCGTCCGTGCATCTGGTTTTCATCCCGTTCAGTGAAACGGACGTGTTTGGATGGCCACGCGCACGTACGTGCGTCCGTTCTTGGGGGTATGCATTTTTCTTACCTAATCTTTCATTTCAAATTTTGGAACTTGCATAAATTTTCGTATTTTAAATCTAAATTTTTAGACCCGAACCAGGCGTGTTTTGGACTAAGTTTGTATTTTCCAAAAAATCAAATTTTATTAGTATTTAAATATTCTTAACGATTTATAAGATTTTACAGAATAAAAATCTTTTTATTTTTATTTTTATTTTAAAAATCTTTCTTTAACAACTTTTTTTCTCTCTCTCCCACTTTCCCCAACCAATCAAAATCCTTCTCTTTATTTTTGTCGGGCCCCACGAGCGCTCTCTTTCTCTCTTTCCCTTTCTCTTTCTCTCTCCTCTCGCACTCTCTCTCTCTTCTCTGGCGAACACTGTTCGCTTCTCGAGTCGGGTCACCGCCCGATGAGATACCGTCACCTTCCTCCTTATTTCTCCCTCTCTTCTCTTTTTAAACATGAGCCCACGAGCACGAGGAACCCATTCTATCTCCGCCGCCTCCATCAACCCTAACCTTTTTTCCTCTGCCCTCAACCCTCGTCGACAACCTCCTCATCTCCTCGTCACCCTCATCTCCATCATCTCCTTCTTCTTCTTTCTCCCTCGAGTAAACCCATTGCACCCAAAGAAACCCCCGAGAACCCTTCACCACCACCACCTTATCACGTCGCCGACGACCCCTCGCCGTCGCCTCCTCATTCTTCTCCTCTCTCCAAACTCCCCTACACTAACACCTATACCAGAACACCCCTGCACAGAAACCCGAGCGCTCAAGAAAATCCGGCACACCCAAACCCTAGCCTCGCCGGGAAACCCTCACGCCGGCAACCCTCGTCGTTGTCACCCCTTGCCGACTCCCCTGGAATCCCAGAACACATAACCACAGTAAAATCTCTTCCATTCTTCTTTTTCTTTTCCATGCATTTTGCATTTCCTTCTTGATTATTCATTGTTATTGGTTTGCCGGAATCCGACCGGGCCGGCGACGATCACGACGACCCAGCAAGCATCTCTGACCCTTGTGATCCCCTTGTGCGTTGTTTGGACTCATTCTGTGTACCGTGCGCGCGTCGTGACTTTTCCCGCCGACGCGTGATGTTCCGTATACCGCTTCGTGATCTGTCGAGGCAAGTAAAACTTGCTGCATACTATTATATTATTTTATACATATTTAGTGTCATGGTTAAACCTGTAAATTAAACCTAAGGCTATTGGTTTCCATTTTACATTTCGATGTCCGGTTATATCATTTTAGATTTACAACTTGAACCCTGCCATGTTGCATTTTGTTTTACTATACCTAGTATCTACATCCGTATTTAAATCACATAATAATTATTTACATAACCCATAGTACTCTTTTAAATAGTTTATAACCGTTCAAACACCTGTTTGCATCCATATCGTTTAATATATATAGTATTGCATCTATAGATCACTTGAATATATAATATTACAATATTAACGTTCCATACTTGATATATTATAGTTTAATTAGTATTGGAACTTTAACTTTAACCCTAACCAAAACTGTGCATCTATATACCTCAATCTATATCTGATTGCATTTCACATTACAGTGTTCCATTTTATTGTTTCACTAGTACCCCATGCTTGTTTTGTTTACCCATGCTTACGTTAGTTGATTATGAGCACCCACATGACATTTTGCGCACCCCTGACATGACTTGTTACACCTACTACTTGACACGATATGGTACCGTGCACCTCTCGACATGGCATGATACATATATACTACCTGACTTGACCTGATATACCATGGCTTTACCTGTTACCTGATCTCATGACTAATGCCAACAAACCTGACCTGTTGTCCATTACGGACATTTCCTGTTGTCTATCCAGACAAACCTGTACCTGCCTGATCCTGTGTTGGCATTGGTCCCAGATTATTTAATACCTGACTTGAGCACATATAACTTGGGGGTATGGGAAAATCAATGATGAAACCTGACTTGTAACTCGACAGTTCTATACCTTTTCTGATCAGTCTTACGGGCTAGGCCAGCCCCGGAGTGATGCTACTGACATCACTCGTCATTACCTACCACCCTTTACTGTCTTGCGGCACGTCTCGGGTTCAGACCGAGAGTCATAGACCGTGATCCTGGGCACGCACGGGATACTATTGAGTTACATCGATGATTCATCAAATTGATTTCAAAGACTTGAGAGTAGTTAACCCAATAGACCAGTTTAGATTACTCACTGCACACTACCTTTCACTGCCCTGATTTATATTGCTGTTACACCTGCTTTACTATTTATGATCATACATGTATGTCTTGCTACCCTGTTTATATATTATTGCTTGATGTTATGATGCGCTGACGTCTGGGTTTTGCATGGCCCAGATTCCTTACCTTTGCTGCAGTCCGAGCAGGAGTACTTCAGTCAGCAGGCTGAGCAGTGAGGACTAGTTAGTAGTTAGTTCTTTTATTTTTCAGTATTTTCATTCCTGATGTGAGCCCGCATTATGGGACATACATTCCAGTTATTCTTGTATTGGATCTTCTACTTCCGCATTATTTTATTCTTGACTCATTTTATTTTTGCTTATGGACATGTGTTAGATAGTTTATTATTGTTCTTGATATCTATACAGCCGTAATGTGACTGGGAAAGGATAATTCCTATCCACAGGTAGCATGGTTGGCTATGTCGCGTGCCTACCTTAGCGTACTCTGGGAAGCGGGGCGTGACATGGTTCTTTTGGTATCAGAGCCATAGGTTATAGGTTAATCGGGTTTGATTCTTTTATAGTTGGGTATTGGACCCAATACACGAATCAGAATACTCGTGATTAGGAAACATGTCCTGCCACCTTACCGTTTTACCATTCTTGAATCTTAACCTCCTCTTGATTATACTTTTACGATATGCAAACCTCCTTTGCATATCGACTCGAAACCTGGTTCCTTGTTTATCTCTAGAACTTAGGCGACTTGGGTGGAGTTATGTAATTGTAGCTATGATACCGCGGCATGGTTACAATGCGGTACTCTATTTAAGTAACTTGGAGTTCTAGCCTTGATTCATATCCTTAATCTACATTTTGAATCTGTTATCATGCTAATACTTTTGGTGCTTTGATTTCAGGAATATGGCAGACAAGAATCTGAAGACGTACCAAAGGCCTATTGACGAAGCCGCTATGCTTGGAGTAATACGTGGGATATTGGAGAACCAAAGGCGACAGACCGAGCTGATCCAGCAGCAAGCTGAATCTTTTCAGGAGGGTTTGCGGACCATTCAGCAGTCCGTAAACAATGTTGTGGCCAGACCAGGGGATCGTGTGGGAACCGTAGCGGATTTCAGGAGACTGGGTCCGTCTGTATTTACTGGCCTGGAAGAGCCATTGCCAGCGGAGCAGTGGCTGGTTGACACGGAAAATTTACTCATTGCGGCACAGATCCCAGAAGATAAGAGAGTGGATGTGGTACGCATCCAGCTGGTAGATTACGCCCGTGAATGGTGGCTTGTGAAAGAGACCCGCTTGCCCAAGCCGATTAAGTGGGCGGATTTTTCGAAGAGTTTCTTGGAGAAGTTCTTCCCGCGAACTGCACGGGAGGAAATGGAAGAAAAGTTCGTCAGTTTGAAGCAGAACATCGCACTTGTAGATGTACATGCAGCTGAGTGGACGCGGCTCAGTAGATTCGCTGGACCTCTGGTTGCCAACGATGCTGATAGGGCAAGGAGGTTCATGCGCAGTTTGGATGTGGACATCCAGAGGCAGATTGTCTCCCTGGGTTTGACCACTTTTTCTCAAGTGCTTACAGCGGCTCGAGAGCAGCAGAGCCTATCTATGAAGACTGGGAGTACACAGCAGCCAGCAGTTACAGTACGGCAGCCGGCATTTGCACCGAACCGAGCACATGGACGCAGAGGCATTCCAGTGGACCGTCGTGGTGTAACACCGATGAAGAAGCATGCTGTTGTTGATCAGAGGAGGATCGTGATTTGTGACTACTGCCATTTACCTGGGCACGTGCAAAGGGAATGTCGAAGGAAACAGAGACTCTGTTTGGTTTGTGGATCGGCGGATCATACTATCAGCACTTGTCCGTCGAAGCTTCGCACGAAGGATGATGTTCAGAAGCCACCGCAGAAACCGTTTTAGGGACAGAAGCAGCTGACTCAGGGACCCAATCAAGCTCGAGCATTTACCCTGATAGCTGAGGAAGCTAAAGCTTCAAGAGAAGTTGTTTCAGGTATTCTACTTTTTCATGGTTTTCCCGCACTAGCATTATTTGATTCTGGTGCATCCCATTGTTTTATGTCGTCCAAGTTTATTGCTACACACTCGATTACTTGCACGACCCTGTCTATTTTCTGGGACATACATACTGGTAATGGGAAAATCATATCTAGTAGAGAGTGTAAGGATTGTGCAGTTGTTGTTTGCGGATGGGAGCTTTTTGCAGATTTCTTGGTGATTGATACGGGCAGCTATGAAGTCGTCTTGGGAATGGATTTTCTCGGCACTTTCCATGCTCACATTGATTGTAAGGCAAAGAAAATAATTTTCCAGATTCCTGGACATCCAGAGTTTATCTTCACTGGAGGAAGCAGTTCTGTCGGGCCAGTCGAATTTAAGGCTGGGCCGACAGCTAATGTTCTTTCGTCGATGGAGGTTACTCAAAATGAAACGCCAGTTGTTGTTCGAGATTTCATGGACGTGTTTGAAGACATATCAGCTTTATCGCCGAAGCGAGACGTGGAGTTCGCGATTGATCTTGTTCCTGGTGCAGCGCCAGTTTCTAAAGCGTACTATCCAATGGCACCAGTGGAATTGGAAGAAGTTAAGAAGCAGGTTACTGAATTACTTGAGAAGAGTTGGATTCGAAGCAGTAACTCACCTTGGGGAGCTCCAGTTCTTCTAGTCAAGAAAAAAGATGGTACAAGGAGAATGTGCATCGATTATCGAGAATTAAACCGGGTGACTATTAAGAACAAGTACCCGATCCCTCGCATTGGCGAATTATTTGAGCAGCTTAGTGGCGCGAGGGTATTCTCGAAGCTGGATTTGCGATCCGGATATCATCAGGTCCGAGTGAAAACAGAAGATATTTGCAAGACGGCGTTCCGAACTCAGTATGGACATTACGAGTACTTGGTGATTCCCTTCGGAGTAACGAATGCACCGGCGATATTCATGGACTTGATGAACCGAATCTTTTCACCATTCTTGGACCAGTTTATTGTGGTGTTCATTGATGATATTCTGGTCTACTCGAAGAGTATTGAAGAGCATGCAGAACATTTGAAGATCGCACTGCAGACGCTGAGACAAGAAAAATTATATGCAAAGATGAGCAAGTGCGAGTTTTGGCTGGTAGAAGTAAATTTTTTGGGGCATGTCGTGTCTGGCGATGGAATCGCCGTTGATCCCGAAAAGATTGCGGCAGTTCGAGATTGGCCGATTCCGAAGAATGTTGCGGAGATAAGAAGCTTTCTTGGGCTCGCCGAGTATTACAGACGGTTTGTGGAGAACTTTGCTCGTCTGGCGGAGCCGTTGACCAAGCTTACGCGCAAGGAGGTACCATTTGTGTGGATGGATAAGTGTGCGTCAGCTTTTGAGGCGTTGAAGCAGAGATTGATAACCGCTCCTATTCTGACCGTGCCAGACAGTTCCGGAGGATTGGTAATTCACAGCGACGCATCTGGGAAAGGATTGGGATGTGTTTTGATGCAGCATGGGAAGGTTATAGCGTACACATCGAGACAGTTGAAGACCCATGAGAAGAATTACCCAACTCATGATTTGGAGCTTGCGGCTGTGATCTTCGCTTTGAAGATTTGGAGACACTACCTTTTGGGCGAAAGGGTCGAGGTTTTCACCGATCATAAAAGCTTGAAGTATGTGTTCACGCAGAAGGAGCTTAATATGAGGCAACGTAGATGGTTGGAGCTGACGGCTGACTACGATCTTGATCTTAAGTACCATCCGGGGAAAGTTAATGTCGTGCCGGATGCGCTCAGTCGGTTACCAGCAATTCAGATGTTGACTGCACAGAAGGAACTCATTGAAGACTTTCGAAGATTTGATTTGGAAGTTGTGCTACCGCATTCTTCGGGACAGTTGATGCAGCTGCAGGTACATTCGTCGTTGATCGAGAATAGTAAAGCAGCGCAATCGCAGGACCCTAGATTGCAAAAGTTTCGAGAACAGGTTGAAGCTGGACTTCGAACTGACTTACTGATCCATGAAGATGGTTTGTTGAGATATGATAGCCGTTTATGTGTGCCAAAGGGAGATATTCGCGAAGAACTTATGAAGGAGGCGCACAGTTCAGCATATTCCGTACATCCAAAAGGCACGAAGATGTACCAAGATATACGACAGCATTTCTGGTGGGAAGGCATGAAACGGGAGGTTGCCCGCTTTGTGGAAAAATGCTTGGCGTGTCAGCAAGTTAAGGCTGAACATCAAAGGGTTGCTGGTTTATTGCAACCACTTCCGATTCCTCAGTGGAAGTGGGAACATATAACCATGGATTTCGTGACAGCTCTACCGCGGAGTCCAAAAGGCAACAATGCAGTTCGGGTGATTGTTGATTGTTTGACCAAGACAGCTCATTTCATTCCTTTTCGGGTTGGTCAATCAACAGAAACTTTGGCAGAACGGTACATGCAGGAGATTGTAAGATTGCATGGAGTACCGGTGAGCATCGTGTCCGACCGTGGCACTCGTTTCCTATCACACTTTTGGAGGAGCTTACAGGAAAGTTTGGGGACTCGATTGAAGTTTAGCACAGCTTATCATCCTCAAACAGATGGTCAATCGGAGAGAACGATCCAAACTCTTGAAGACATGTTGAGAGCTTGCATGTTGGACTTCAAGGGTTCATGGGAGGATCATCTACACTTGGTGGAGTTTTCTTACAACAACAGTTTCCAGGCGACTATTCAGATGGCTCCATTCGAAACTTTATATGGTCGCAAGTGTCGTTCACCTGTTTGTTGGGACGATATTGGTGAACGAAGATTGTTGGGGCCAGACTTGGTAGTGCAAACAGTTGAGAAAGTTAACGCTATCCGGAATCATATGAAAGCGGCACAAGACCAACAGAAGAGTTGGGCAGATACGTCGAGAAGACCTCTAGAGTTCGCCGTAGGTGATTTGGTATTCTTGAAGATATCACCGACTAGAGGGGTGATTCGTTTCAGAAGTCGAGGAAAGCTCAGTCCTCGATTCGTCGGACCTTTTGAGATTTTGGAGCGTGTTGGTGAGGTAGCGTATCGATTGGCGTTGCCGCAATCCTTGGCGAATGTTCATGACGTGTTTCACGTATCTCAACTCCGTAAATATGTTCGAGATGAAACACATGTGTTAGATCATTCGGAGCCAACTGTACGAGAAGACTTGACTTTTGAGGAGCGACCGATTGCGATTGTGGATCGAAAGGAAAAGGTTCTTAAGAACAAAGCTATCCCTCTTGTACTTATTTCTTAGGGTAATCGCTCACATGGAGAGTCAACTTGCGAACGAGAAGATGAAATCCGGCAGAAGTTTCCCCATCTTTTCTTGTAGTTTGTTGGTCGTTTATCCTTTTTGTGTTCTTGGAATTTCGAGGACGAAATTCTTTTTGTAGTTGGGTATAATGTAACAACCGAGTTCAGTTATACCAATTTCTATTTCAGTATTTCTTATCTGTGGTATTTTACTGATATATCTTGTGTGGATGCAATGGGTAATTTACTTTTACATTACATTCGACCCGACCCGCTTGTTTGAACCTGTTGATTCATAGTTATAGAGTACCCTAACTTGTGGCATTGAAACGTGCATCTAGTATAAACTGCATATCAACATCTTCGCCTAGCATCGCGTATTTTTGCATATAACAATTTAAGTCCCGTAAAATAATTTAAAAATACATAACATGGCCTGCATGATACCCCTAACCCTGTGGTAGCGTCTGTGCATCTTGTTTTCGTCCCGTTCAGTGAAACAGACGTGTTTGGATGGCTACGCGCACGTACGTGCGTCCGTTCTTGGGGGTATGCATTTTTGTTACCTAATCTTTCATTTCAAATTTTGGAACTTGCATAAATTTTCGTATTTTAAATCTAAATTTTTAGACCCGAACCGGGCGTGTTTTGGACTAAGTTTGTATTTTCCAAAAAATCAAATTTTATTAGTATTTAAATATTCTTAACGATTTATAAGATTTTACGGAATACAGATCTTTTTATTTTTATTTTTATTTTTATTTTAAAAATCTTTCTTTAACAACTTTTTTTCTCTCTCTCTCTCCCACTTTCCCCAACCAATCAAAATCCTTCTCTTTATTTTTGCCGGGCCCCACGAGCTCTCTCTCTCTCTCTTTCCCTTTCCTTTCTTTCTCCTCTCGCACTCTCTCTCTTCTCTCGCGAACACTGTTCGCTTCTCGAGTCGGGTCACCGCCCGACGTGATACCGTCACCTCCCTCCTTATTTCTCCCTCTCTTCTCTTTTTAAACACGAGCCCACGAGCACGAGGAACTCATTCTATCTCCGCCGCCTCCATCAACCCTAACCTTTTTTCCTCTGCCCTCAACCCTCGTCGACACCGTCCTCATCTCCTCGTCACCCTCATCTCCATCATCTCCTTCTTCTTCTTTCTCCCTCGAGTAAACCCATTGCACCCAAAGAAACCCCCGAGAACCCTTCACCACCACCACCTTATCGCGTCGCCGCCGACCCTCGTCGTCTCCTCCTCACTCGTCTCCTCTCTCCAAACTCCCCTACACCAACACCTATACAAGAACACCCCTGCACAGAAACACGAGCGCTCAAGAAAATCCTGCACACCTAAACCCTAGCCTCGCCGGGAAACCCTCACGCCGGCAACCCTCGTCGTCGTCGCCCCTTGCCGACTCTCCTGGAATCCCAGAACACATAACCACAGTAAGATCTCTTCCATTCTTTTTTTTCTTTTCCATGCATTTTGCATTTCCTTCTTAATTATTCACTGTTCTTGGTTTGCCGGAATTCGACCGTGCCGGCGACGATCACGACGACCCGGCAAGCATCTCTGACCCGTGTGATCCCCTTGTGCGTTGTTTGGACTCATTCCGTGTACCGTGCGCGCGTCGCGACTTTTTCCGGCAACGTGTGACGTTCCGTATACCGCTTCGTGATCTGTCGAGGCAAGTAAAACTTGCTGCATGCTATTATATTATTTTATATATATTTAGTGTCATGGTTAAACCTGTAAATTAAACCTAAGGCTATTGGTTTCCATTTTACATTTCGATGTCCGGTTATATCATTTTAGATTTACAACTTGAACCCTGCCATGTTGCATTTTGTTTTACTATACCTAGTATCCACATCCGTATTTAAATCGCATAATAATTATTTACATAACCCATAGTACTCTTTTAAATAGTTTATAACCGTTCAAACACCTGTTTGCATCCATATCGTTTAATATACATAGTATTGCATCCATAGATCACTTGAATATATAATATTACAATATTAACGTTCCATACTTGATATATTATAGTTTAATTGGTATTGGAACTTTAACTTTAACCCTAGCCATAACTGTGCATCTATATACCTTAATCTGTATCTGATTGCATTTCACATTACAGTGTTCCATTTTATTGTTCCATTAGTACCCCATGCTTGTTTTGTTTACCCATACTTACGTTAGTTGATTATGAGCACCCATATGACATTTTGTGCACCCCTAACATGACTTATTACACCTACTACTTGACACGACATGGTACCGTGCACCTCTCGACATGACATAATACCTATATACTACCTGACTTGACATGATGTACCATGGCTTTACCTGTTACCTGATCTCGTGACTAATGCCAACAAACCTGACCTGTTGTTCATTACGGACATTTCCTGTTGTCTATCCAGACAAACATGTACCTGCCTGATCCTGTATTGGCATTGGCCCCAGATTATTTAATATTTAACTTGCGCACATATAACTTGAGGGTATGGGAAAATCAATGATGAAACCTGACTTGTAATTCGACAGTTCTATACCTTTTCTGATCAGTCTTACGGGCTAGGCCAGCCCCGGAGTGAGGCTACTGACATCACTTGTCATTACCTACCACCCTTTACTGCCTTGCGGCACGTCTCGGGTTCAGCCCGAGAGTCATAGACCGTGATCCCGGGCACGCACGGGATACTATTGAGTTATATCGACGATTCATTAAATTGATTTCAAAGACTTGAGAGTGGTTAACCCAATAGACCAGTTTAGATTACTCACTGCACACTACCTTTCACTGCCCTGATTTATATTGCCGTTATACCTGCTTTACTATTTATGATCTTACTTGTATGTCTTGCTACCCTGTTTATATATTATTGCTTGATGTTATGACGTGCTGACGTCTGGGTTTTGCATGGCCCAGATTCCTTACCTTTGCTGCAGTCCGAGCAGGAGTACTTCAGTCAGCAGGCTGAGCAATGAGGACTAGTTAGTAGTTAGTTCTTTTATTTTTCAGTATTTTCATTCCTGATGTGAGCCCGCATTATGGGACATACATTCCAGTTATTCTTGTATTGGATCTTCTGCTTCCGCATTATTTTATTCTTGAGTCATTTTATTTTTGCTTATGGACATGTGTTAGATAGTTTATTATTGTTCTTGATATCTCTACAGCCGTAATGTGACTGGGGAAGGATAATTCCTATCCACAGGTAGCATGGTTGGCTATGTCACGTGCCTACCTTAGCGTACTCTGGGAAGCGGGACGTGACACTTGTTGACTTAGGAAACCCTAGAATCTAAAATACGGAGAATTTACATTTTTACAAATAAATACCTTATACTTTATAAAACCGTTTTCTAAAGGGTTAGTATTTTACAATCTTTGCAAAGCGCCGCTACAACCTATTTTTGGGGAACCCGTTCGGGATGGTGCGGATTATCGCACATTCTCGGGCTTAGTAGTGCGAGATTTAGACCTCCGCAAGGAGCATTCAGTCTCGAAAGGTTTAAAATACGACATCTTAAGAAAATGAGATTTTTAGAATATAAAATATTTATTAAAATTATTTTTTGTATAAATATATGTATATTTATCATTTAAATATCTATTTTATTATAATATAAATTTTCCACCTTTTTCTAAAAATCACAAGAATAAATTTTACACTAAAATACCATGAACTTCAAATAAATCAATATTACAGATAAATACCTTTATTTATAGGATATTTTCACTTGAAATGGCACAATATAAAATCCACATTCATTACAACTCTAAAGACGAATAATGAATACTTGAGGTGTATTTTGAAAAGTATATAAAAGTATTTTACATAAAACCCCCTCAAGTTTTATAAATTTCCTTAAGGACCCTATCAAATTATATGTAAGAATTAATCAAGACTTCGATTTACATTTCTAATTGTCTGACTCGGGTTTGAGTCTGATTATGATCTGACTTGAATATGTTTCATGTACACTCTACAATCTACAGTATTCCAATTCAATATGAAGACATGAATCCATAAATCCAACTATACAATCTATACAACTTGACTGAACCGAACCATGGATATACATCCCATTTACATGGTTGTCCAGTTATTCCATTTACATGATTCTACGGTTACATCTATTTACTGATATCATGGTTTCGGTCAGTCAATCAATTATACAATCAATACAATTTACAATACAAACAATACAATCAAAACACTACGGGGTTTAAGGGGTAGATTGGTACGGAAGGTGTTAAAAGTGGCACGAGACGGTAAGATTAAGACATCTAACATGAATCCAATTGCCGTTGTTCTGGGTTGTATAACGGAGCTTTGTACTTCCATTTGCCCTGATCTCTAGCATATAGAGACCCCTCTCGTATACACTGGCATTCTTCTGTACCAAGGTACAAACAACAGCGTTAACACAATACTACAATAATATAATACAACATTAAAAGCTACTCTCTCTCTCTCTCTTACTCTCTGTCTATTCCTCCCTTATCCTTAGGACTTACCGAGCGATCTGTTCGCTGACGACATTATATTTCTTTCTTCTTTGAATGTCGTCAGGTGGTTTGGACCCGGTAGAGATCGAGTCATCTGCAGAAGACTTGGAGCAGTTTGCCGAAGATCCAGCACTTTAGTTTCATTGTACACTTTTCCATTCAGTACTTTTCATTTCCTGTTATGCCACTGTTTAGGCATCGTTTTTATTTCAGTTGTATTTCCTTTTCATGCATTGTACAAAAGAATGTTAATAAATAAAAGTTGTTGTTTTTTATATCATGTCTCTTGTATATTTATTTTATATTACTTAGATATGCTTAGCGTATATACTTCTGAGTATATACGTAGCGAACCGGTCGCATCCCCTTCGTCGCATACTGAGAAGCGGGGCGTGACACTAAATATATACAAAAATAAAAAGAGAATGTCAATAATAAACAACAATGAAAGTTGGCCCCTAGGCTTTAAGAACCAAAACTATCTTAATAAAGCTACAGATCAAGCAATTATATAATTAGTTGAGGGTACTCATACGGTAAAGTATAGGAGAAAATAAATGAAAACATAGGTGACTAGTAAACAACCCAGATATCAATAATTAACGTAAAGTCCAAGACTAAACTATTTTTGCAAAAGTGTGAAGATAATACAATACGAAAGAACTAGGATAATACTGAAACAATGATGATATACGTACAAGTAATTAAAATGTATTAGCATACGAGTTAACCATAATTTATATTTTAGTAAAAAGAAAATTTAAATTGATTGGAGCACAAAATACGTAGGTAAACGTAAATACGAAAATAGAAGATAGTTAGCATTCATATGAACAAAGAAAAGGGGATACTATATAGAAAATCAATATGGAACCCATCTTAAAGAAAACTCAAAGTGCTAATAATATAAATTTTGAAAGTCAATAAATAACGAAATGATTATGAATGACACCAGTGTGACAAACAATAAAATATTAAAATAAATATTGAGTAGCAAATAGCTCAAAATGACATCTTGTACTTAAAGAAGATAAAAGATCAAAAAGGCACGAAAAATGGAACTTCATAATGAGAGGACGATAGTATGAAAAAGCATTAGTACGAAAACAAACTAGAAAATAAATATGCAGTGTAAGTTAGAACCATGAAAGATTTGAAAATAATGGAGTACTTAGAAAAGATGAGGGAATAAACGTGTGTGTGTGTGTGTGTATACATTTACATTTTTTTTGTTTGGCATATAAATCAAGGAGTTCAACAGATACAGGAGTTAAACGAAAAGGAACAACTGAAAGGGATATCTTTGTTGGAAGCAGGGAAGGTGATAACTTCGCGTCGATGTCTAAATCTCTGCGATCTCGTTAAACGAGTTTGAATCCTGTGCAGGGTCCGTACCATCCTCAAACTCGAACTACGAAATAACCAAGTTACTCAAGCCGACGTGGAGAGCGTTGACGAATCTTCTCCGTGTAACTCCTTCCTTCGAGGGCAAACATCGATAAGATGCTCATAGGATCCACAAATCAAGCACTGCCCTTTGGCCTGACGACGGTCCCTCTGTAGGTGCCCCAGTCTCTTGCAATAACCGCATACTCGGGCTTTTCGCTGCTTCATTGGTACACCTCCTCTTTGTCTAACAGAAGTTCTCCTATGATTGGGGTCTTTCGTTGGTGCCTGAGCCATTTGCCTTCTTAGTCCTTCAGCTATGAGATCGTTTGTTCGCTCCTGGTCTTCCATCAGACCTTGCAGTACACCCACAATCTCGACGGTCTGACTCTAAGTAGTGGAGGAGGACGGAGAGTTGTTGGAATTTAGGTTTTTGCTTCCGCTGCACGACGCTGATAGGAACTTAAAGGTATGCAACATGATATGATAACTTTGAATAAACGAAGACATGAGAAAGCAACGACTCCGATAAGAAATGTAAGCAGGCGTTGGATCAATAGGGAAGGTACAAGGATGAAAACATGAAATAGATTTGAAAACCCGAGGACGATATAAGATATAAACAGAGATAGAGAGTTGACGACCAAAACAACATTGTGCGGTAAAGTAATATTCAATCGATGAAGGAATCAAAGGTAGAACCCCAAGTCACTCAAACATAGTACAGTATTGTAACCATGCTGCAGTTTATAATTACAACCACATAACTCTACCAAGTTACCCAAGCTCTACCGGATAAAATCAAAACATGTAGCAGGACGCACTATATGAATCAAGGTCAAGAACAACAAGTTTATAATCTAGACCGAAAGGGTGACATAGATTGTCAAACCCTACTCGGAAACTGCAATTCCAATCATAGCAAAACCTGGCTCTGATACCAACAAAACCATGTCACGCCCCGCTTCCCAAAATACGGAATACGAAGGGTTGACAAGGCCAGCCATGCTCCTACGGTCAAGAAAACATCCTGCCGTAGCCACACTTCGGCTTCTAGCTTTACGTGGTAATCGGTAATCAATGCACAGGTAATGAGAAATGCAGTCACTAAATCAAACAGATACAAAAACTAACCAGATGGAGATCAAGGAAAGATAGCGCTGAGTCGCTGATCTAGATGTCCGCAATATCCTCGAGGTACGGCATGTCCTGATCTAAGCTACATCCATATCTCACTCTGAACATGCATACTCAGGTTGTCAGAGCGACACAATAGCAATATATATAAATGCAAAAGTAAACACGTGCAATGATAATGAACATGAAGCAGTAAATATAGAATGATGACGCACATGAAATAATCGGTACAGGTAAACAGTAAAGTAAGTATATCAAATCAGTAAGCAATGCATGTCAATGTCACTAACCCTATCAGTCTCTAAGCCACACTGTCCAGATTGCTAAACCTATCGTCAGTCCAAGTGTGAGAGTCAACCACGCAGAAGTATCCCCAACCCAAGGGTAGGGCCCCAGGGGCAAGGGAACACGGGCCCGAATCACGCACAATAATAATCAGTAACTCCATCCATACAACTCCCAAAATCACGGTATATGCCGGCAATGGGACTCCCGAGATTCTGTTGAACTCACACTCAAACTACCCCTACACCCCGTGGTCTACATCAAACCCCGACCATAAACCTAAATACTAGTCGGTCAATGACAAGTCTACGCGAGAACTGGAGACGGGATCTCCATCAAGCATGTCTCGACTGGTACCCAAGACAAATAAACAGTGTTTGGTGCCTTACCTATGACACTAATATAAGTGCTACATAACCGTCTCATTCCAGTTATAGTTACACTTATATATGTCCCATAGACGTCGACAATGCAATAAATCAACCGGGTCCGCTGATTGTGTACAAGTACGTGTCACTTTCACTTATTCATTCACACTTTAACACTAACGTACTTGCCACAATAAAAACACTAATATCTAACACTGAGTAATGTACACGATCACTAGGTTACCAATGCAATGACATCTACATGATATGATGAGAATACAATAATTACGATATGAATAGAATATCATCAGTCAGTGTCCTACCACTTGTATAATTTACTATAAATCATAAATGCATAATTAAGCGAAACAATGTAAAAGGTGTAAGTAGTATGTTTAATTATCTAGCCATCAAAATTATTTTAGTGTCAATCGGGTTTCAGGTTTGCTAGATACGTCCATTTCAACTTAAGTGTTCACTGCTGGAAATCCAGTTTCCGAACTGAAAGTCTGTTTTGTAACACGCTTTACTCCCAGTTGGGAGTATAATTAGGTGACGCTACAGTTCAACTAATTATATATTTTTCTGTTATCTTTCCAATTCATTAAACGTATTATCAATAGGATTCCTATATTAGAAGTTAGGTTATGTACAAGGTGCTGGTGTAAGAGGGATCACTGCAGAAACTGCAGAACACCACGGCATTCTAAAATACAAATTAAATATCAAATGACGGTGAAACGACACGGAACCGATTCAGGGGTTATCTAATTAAATTCTCTACGCGACCATATGGGGCTCCGCGTATTTTCAGTTTAAGGAAGGGGTGTACAGGTGTTTCCAATGCCAGGTATTCAAAACGAACGCTGCCCCGGACTACAGTCCAGAGTTGTGTCCCTCCTCATTTTTCAATGTCATGAAATTGCAATATTCAATAACTAATTACATGGGGTTATAGGTTATATAGTTAGGTTCGATACAAGCCCTGTAACACCATGATTGGATTTATATTTAATTAACTACTAATTTTACGACATGATGGGTATGGTGATTTTCAGAATTTACGTAACCAATTGGGATGTCAAATTATGTGTGAAACGATATTAATTAAGATAACTATAGCATGTTAAGCAAGTGAGGGGGAGTTCACTTGCCTTTGGTCGCTTGATATTGAAGCGACGCCGATGCAGAGTTTGTCTCGACACACGAGACGGCGCGATACTGGACACGGGCGCGTGGCGCGAGCGCGATGCGCGGTGATCCAGTACTGGACGCGGTGGTGACGCGGCTGTGATACGGTACTAGGCACGGTCTTGACTCGGTGCGTGACACGGCGCGACACGGCACTGGGCACGGTCTTGATTCGGCGCGTGGTCCGGGAGCGGCATGGCGCATGCACTAGATCGGGCACGATGTGGCACGGGGGCTGACACGACGTGGCACGGGGAATGAGTCCGATGTAGCACGGGAAGTGGGTACGGGGCGCGACACGTTTGGGCACACGGTGACACGTGGCTGGCACGATGCGAGGCTCGAGCGTGACACACAGCGACGGACCTGTGCGGTGTTGCGACGGAGATTACATCGACAGCCATGATGGTCACAGGGACCGAGGCCACAGCTTGGACGGCAATGATGTCTACTAGAACGACGGTAACGGCGATTACAGCAAGTGTTCGATTAAATGTCGGGGCTCGGGTTTGGCTTGAAGCTTTGGAGGAAATGGGTGCAGCAACGGTGGCCGAAGCTTGAAAGTCAGGGTGAGGTGGTTGCTGAGGTTGCTCGCAGTGGTGATGGGGGATCGAGCGGCTTCGTCGACGTCGGACAGTGGCAGCCGGTGGCAAGGGGGTGCGGCAGAGGTGAGCTGTGAGGAGAGGAGGAAGGTAGCGGAGCTCGGCCGGTGCAAGGGGTCGGCGCAAGGTGACGGTGGCCAGGGATGCTCGTCGGCAATAGCAGGAGGTTTGTGGTGGTGGTGAGTGCAGTTAGGGGCTGGGTTTGAGAGGAGTGGGCTCGTAGGTGGAGACGGGACTCGGGCTCATGGTGCAAGGGGATGGCTCAGGGTGTCGGAGAGATGGTGGTGGTGATGCTTGGTGGAGACGAAGCGATAGCGATGGTGATTGGGGAGAAGGAGGCGACGATGAAAAGAGTTGATCACCGGCGATGGTGAAGGTGGCTGCTCGAGTCGAGGGTGCTGGAAGTTGGGTTCGGTGATGACAAGGTGGTTGGAGTCATGGAGGTGGTGGCAAAGAGGCTCGGGTGCGGGCTGTTGGGGAGCTCGGGGTGGTTTGGTGAGCTCGGGGTAGGCTTGGTGATCGCTTAAGTTGGGTCGACGGTGGTCATCGGCGAGGTGGAGCTCGGAGCTTGGAGGAAGGTAGTGGTTTCAAGAGGTGGTTGGAGTCGGCTTAGGCTGCAGCCGAGGCTAGCTCGAGGAGAAGGAGGTGCGGTCGAGGTTGGAGGCTCGGTGAAGGCTTGTGTGCGCTGATAAGGTGTTGGCTCCGGTGAAGTGTGAGGGAGAAGGGAAGAGCGAGCGGGAGTGAGGGAGAGTGGGTCGCGGTGGCCGTTGGCGAGGAAGGAAGAGATCCTAAGCAGGCGCGGGTCTCGAGGAGCACGAGGGGGGACGTTGAGGAGGTGGAGGAGAGGTCGTGGGGGCTCGTTGGGAGCGGGTCGTGCGGGGGTTTGTTGGGACGAGTGTGGGGTCGTAGGGTGCGCGAAGGAGAAGCGAGAAAGGAGGAGGGGAAGAAGAAGAGGGGGAGTGGGTCGCGGGTCTGGGAGTCCGGGTCGGGTTGGGGAAAGGGTTTGAGTTTGGGTTCATGGGTCGGGCCTTGAGCTGGAGGGAAAAGGTTTGGGCTAGAAAATGAAAAAGAAAATGGAAAAAGGGATTAAATTAAATTAGGATAAGGTAATTATAATTAAATTAGTTGGAAAAATATTTGGAAATTTATTTATTTAAAATACAGTAACTATTTATAGGGACTGGGTATTACATCTTCCCAAGAGAGGAAGTGCCCATACCAACTGAGCTGGTTCTCATTGCTAGCTCAGTTAGTATGGGCATTTTCCCTTTTGGGAAGAGTTCGGGGTTCGAACTCTAGAAGCCTCAAAAGAGGAAGTTGCCACAAATTAACTTTTTGGGGACAAATTCATGAGTCCCCGGATGCGTGTGGATGTGTGGTGTGGGTGGGTGTGTTATAGATTAGAGCTTACTAGGCAATGCCAAAAAAAAATTCTATAAAAATGTTTTATAAAAACCATTTTAACTTAAAATAGTCTTGAATCTTTGTCTTTTTCTTAGATAAAAGGTGGGTAAATTATACTACCCAATTCTTGAATCTTTGTCCATTATGATATCACATATACTTCTTTTTTCTTTTTTCCATATACTTCTTTTCTTTTTCCCATATACTTCATATTACCATTAAGGAGGTTTTTTTTAACTAATTTATATTTTTCAAGATTTCATGTTAATTTAGATGATAATTTTAATTTATTCTTTCATTTCAAAATATTTTGTATGGGAAATCATGATGATAAAAAGATGATGATCTCTAAAGATTCATTTATATCTACATCGATTGAGGCGTATTCTCATTAATTTCTTTTCAATTTTTTATATATAAAATCTTAATAAAAATTATAGGTATACGTGCATCGCAGATGCACGTACAATATACCGGTCTCTATCTCTACCATATTAATGCCGAAGGAGAGGTTTACGAAGCACGTGCAAAACAAAACCCCTTTAATTTTCTGCCATGTCAGCAATGTTGATGTGTCAAAAATTGATAATTTTGATTTATATTAAACTTGAAATAAAAAATAAAATATGAGGATTTTGGGGTTTTTGTTGGTATTCATCCATAATAAATTCCCCATAACCGAAAGATTTTATGCTCCCCTCACCTTTCCCGTCTCTCCAACTAATTCTTTAAAAATCTTTTCAAATTTTTGAGATGTAAAAATATATAAAGTGCACCATACTAATTCATTATAACTCAAATAAGAGAAGCACTCAAATCAAAATTCAATTTGATTGTACGCAGAAAATTTCACTATTTTGAGGAGGAAAAGATGCACTCACTATACCAATATATCAATGAGCACATAGCTGGGTAGCTATTTTTTTATTTTTGGTACTGGCCCGTAAGTCCGTCCTAACCTAAACACACACAACACATCCACATACAACACATAAACACACATACACCCAAAGGGCCCACACATTTTCCCCAAAACCGTTAATTTATGGTCATTTCCCCTCTAGGGGCTTCTGAGGTTCGAACCCCGCACTCTTCCCAAGAGGGAAAGTGTCCATACCAACTCAGCTAGTGCTCATTGGTAGCTCAGTTGGTATGAGCACTTCTCCTCTTAGGAAGAGAGCATGATTCGAACCCCAAGAGCCCCATAAGAAGAAGTGGGCATAAATTAACGCTTTCAGGGCAAATTCGTAGGTCCCTGGATGCATGGGTGGGTGTGGGTGTGTGATTGTGTATGGTGTGTGTGAGTGTGTTGTAGGTTAGGCCTTACAGCAAAAAATAAAATAAAATTCTTTTTACTATTTTATGAAAACCATTTTAACTAAAAATATTCTTGAATCTCTGTCTTTTTTTTTTAGATAAAAGGTGGGTAAATTATACTACCCAATTCTTGAATCTTTGTCCATTATGATATCACATATACATGTGTGCATCTCACTGCAAATTATACTGTACATTTTCTATGCAATATATTAGGATGCAAGTAGGGTCGGATATGATCCGGACTATACTCGACTCGACCTATAGAGTTTTCCAGACATCATATGCATGTCCGAACCTCAACCGAATGGGTAGAAATAAGATACAATAACGAGCTACTATAGCTTAGTATAATATTTTAGGCCAAGTGGGAGTTTAGTATAAATCTGGCCCATCCGAACCCTAAATCAACCTTAACCAAACATGGTTCCAATATCCAACCCCATAAACATTTATTTCTAAATATTATGATGTGCATATTGTAATTCATATGATCATATTTGTCTCAATTCATAAATTTAATTTATAAAATCTATAACATATAATTTAGATTAATTTCATTTAACTATAATATTTGCTTGCTAGAACTCACCTCCAGCTTTATAACTTCGAGCTCTTTAATAAAATATAATGAGCCAAGCACCAAAAAACCATAAAAACCAATCCAACCGTCTAAACCCGAATTTACGGGTTCGGATATAATGCATTGTAATCCGTCAAGTTTAAAAGGGAATTGGGTTTAGTTATAATTTTCAAGACGGGTTTTTTTCGAAATAGGGTGATTAGATATTAAAATTAGTAAAATAATATAATTTAAATTATAATTATAAAAATATGACGGTTTAGATTGGATACGGTTAGAAGACGGGTTCCAGAAACCCGCTCTTAATATTTAAAAAGTGAAGGGCAAGTTATGAGAACCCGTCCTACTCCTACCCCATCCCGCCATGGAGGGCAGGTTCTAGAAACCTACCCTCCCCCTTCAATGGGGAGGGCGGGTTCTAGAAACCTACCCTCCCCGCTTCAATGGGGAGGGCGGGTTCCTAGAACCTGCCCCCACCCACTCTAAAGAGGGTGGTTTTGGAGAAAGAACCCGTCCTCTTAAAATTAAAATTTTAAATTTTAAAATTAATAATAAAAATATTATTAAATTAAAAAAATAATTTATTAAATCGGGTTCCAAAAACCGGCAATGCCAGAGTTCTTGGAACCCGATTTCGCACAAATATTGGATAAGATTGTTGTTGTTGTTACTGACGTGGAGATAAGTGTTATTACTGTTTATATAGAAAGAATTCAATACATAGATCATACTGTAAATATAAATCTTGTATACACTTCAGTAACAAAATGAATCCATTAAAAGAATTGGACATTTTTGACACCCAAATTAAAATTATACAATTAACTTATTCCCAATTATTTTAATGGATTCATTTTGCTACCGAAGTGTATTCAAGATTCATATTTATAGTATGATCTAAGTATTGAATTATTTCTATTTAATCAGTAATAACACTCATCTCCACGTCAGTAACAATAACAATCTTATCCAATATTTGTGAGAAACCAAATTCCAAAAACCCGCTCTATCCGAAATTGCCGGTTTTTGGAACCCGGTTTAATAAATTATTTTTTAATTTAATAATATTTTTATTTAAAATTTAAAATTTTAATTTTGAAAGGAAGGGTTCCCAGAAGCCGCCCTCTCCCCTTCAATGGGGAGGATTGGTTCCTAGAACCCGTGGAGGTGGGGGCGGGCTGAGTGGGGTGGGGACGGGTTCTAGGAACCCGCCCTCCCCATTGAAAGGGAGAGGACGGGTTGACCCGCCCTCTATGGCGGGGTTGGGGTTGGGATGGGAGGGGTTGGAAGGTGGGAGTCAATGTGTGAGTAGAGCGGGTTTTCATAACCCGTTCTTTATCTTTTAAATATTAAGAGCGGGTTTCTGGAATCCGACTTCTAACCGTATCCAATCCAAACCGTTCTATTCTCATAATTATAATTTAAATTATATTATTTTACTAATTTTAATATCTAATCACCCTATTTCCAAAAATCCCCAGGACAGATAAAAAAAATCGTAAAAAGTCCGGCCAACCCGTCTGGTTTCACTCCCACAACATAACTGCTGAAGAGAATTAAAAAAGCCGACCAGTTCAAATTTTGGGTTTTGGTTTAATTGGACCGGCTTGAACCAAATATTGGGTTTGGGGGAATTCAGTGGGCACCTAGGGCTCCCATTTTGAGCTGGGATTCGCTGCTCGATCTCTCCCCACTTGAAGAAGGGGATTTATCGAAAGAGGTGATTTTTAGTTTATTTAGCCCTTTTCTGTAATCGATTTATTCCTTGAAGAGAGCTTTGACAACGTCTCATTCGAATTCTTTCATGTTGTTATTCGAACAGTTCCTTTAAATGATCGTTTCTTCAAATTGTTTTCAATAAGGTTCCTTTTGGGCAAAGATTCAATTTTTTTATATTGGAATTAGAAATGATTATAGTTTAAAATGTCAGTGCCTTGTATTTTTGCATTCGGAAACATATTAAATTTTGCTTCTTTTTTTAAAAACTTTTTATTTTTAACATATACCCAAAATTATTGCATCCCAAAGTCGTAGCCCCAAATTGTAGGTCAAGTAATTCAGCTGTGCGGCTTTAGATATAAGTCTGCAGATCAATCAAAAAGAAGAAGAATTTGAGAAGTGACGTGAATTTAGAAGACAATAGGAAGAACAAGAGAAAGGAGGAAGAAGATACAAAGAGATAAGATGGAGAAGAGTGATAGAATTTCAAATTTGGAAGAAGGGTAGCAATAACAATATCATCTTACAACATGAATACCTCCCTATCTTCGTGGATTCTAAAAGGGTGTCCGTATAATTTTTTGAAAAACTTGTACAAGTCATGTACATGTCATATATGGGTAGCTTTTCCCGAAACCATAAGGTGGTTTTTTGCTAATGGAGCAAACCACATGGGGGTTTCATAAAAGTGTGAAACCACACATTGGTTTTTGGTAAATATCCCTTTAGAGAAAACCTCAGACTTAGTTGAACTTCAGCCTTAGCCAGTTGATCTGCTGTTGGCGATGATGGACGGCCGAGATTTGAGTTGGAGGATAGCGCCTGAAGTGTGTGGATCTCAATGGGTTTGAGGTTGTTGGGGCCGAGCTACCTGCAAGGAAGTCCCGGGGTGGTTGTACCACCGAGGACCCACCGACGATCAAGTTAGGCAGGAAATCCGAGCAGAGTAACGGCCTAGTGAGTGGAAAATGACTTACTTGAACCGTCTGAAGGAGGGGTTTATATAGCGGTGGCAGCAGGCAGGTGCGAAAATCACGCCGGCCGTTACTCCCCCGACGTCACGCCCGCGTGATGGGCGGGATCTCCCATTAATGGCGAGACAGGCTCGTTAATGGGGATTGTGATGGCATGGAACACGGGATTGTGGGCAGTGGATATCTCGTGCATGGCGAGATTCGCGGAGGCGAGGCAGAAGCACCTGCGAATGATGCCGTCGGTCGGTCGAAGGGACCGAGGAAGATGAGCTCGGCGGGGGCTCGAGACCGAGCGGAAGGCCGAGCTATCTTGGATCTGTGGTAGCTCGGAGGCGAGCTGAGAGGGCCGAGGAGACCAAATGTGCAGGAAGCTTGGAGGCGAGCCAACGATGGTTTACAAGGCGGGCATAGAAGTGGTGTGGACGGCCCAGAAGGTCGGCCACATCCATGGGTCACAGACCCGGGTGTTCCTCCGACGTGTTGTCCTTGGTCCTTCCTTGCGGGCTTCGGGACACGTCATCAGCTACGTGTCACGATCTGGGAGATCACCGATATCGAGCATCATCATTAGCCCCCCACTCTCATCCCGACCTGTTCACGGGTCGGGTCGAGGGTGGTCTGCCGGGTCACCCGAGGCGAGCTCCTCGTCGTAGATATCGTGATCGTGTGTTCCCGGGCAATGTACTGTATCTTGGTGACGTCAGCGGATCAGGGGCCAGATCTCGCATTAAAGAGGATGCGCCGGATCGTGCGTACGATCACCGAAGCGACAGCCCACGTGTTGGGCGCTGGCTGGCCAACGCGACGGGCCGCAGACTTCTGGCGTCTGATGGGATACGGCCAATGCGCGTGCGACAGGTGGAGCGATCTTTGCCGTCGAATGCACTGAGCCGTTTCGGCGGGAGATAACTGTCGCTGTAGGATGTGTACGCCGGCAGCTATAAATAGATGTGGGGTCCTTATCATGGCCCGTACCACTTCACATTTTTCTCGCCTAGGGTCTCGTTAGCTCGGCGCTCACTTTTTAGGTCGGATCTCTGCGTTTCCCCTTCCGAGGACCCATCCTCTTAATCAGGTTAGATGTCTTCTTCTGAAGAGTTTGTAGAAATAGATTGGGTAAGGTTTAGGGAGCACCCCGTAGATTCGTCCTTTCCTTTTTCTGCTTCTCCTTCTGAGTCGAGCCTGCCTCTCCCTTTGGCAGGACAAATAGATCGATCCAGAACTCTTGGTGCTCTCGGTGCTCTCTCCTGGAGGGGGCCGGCGGTGCGGCCATGCCTCCGGCTGACCCGAGCCCCGCACCAAATGTGCCGCCAGCGGCGAGGCCATCTGCCTCGTCACGAGCTCCCGATGATTGCCCCAGCGGCGGCCAAAGGCATCCACGGGTTCCCGAGTCCCGGACGAGGGATGCAGGAGAGGACGAAGACGGGGTTCCTCTTAAGAGGAAGAGGACGGTCTCTCGCGCGCCACCGACGGAGATTCCTGAGGGGATTCCTGTGCAGGAGGGGGACGTTCGTTTCGTAGTCCCGTCCGGGCTTTCCGTTGCTACCAGCTTGCTTGCTGGTATGGAAGAGTCGGCCGGGGGCAAGATTCCGCGGGGGACCCTGAGGGCCTAAATGGCGGCTATAGCTCAGGAGACGGTGCAGGTATATACTCCCTCATATGTTATTTCGAGCGCCTTTTCTTTAGTTCGAGTGTCTCTAAGTCTCTTTGCTGTTTTTCGTCAGATCCTTCAGCACCGCGCCCTCGTTACTCGCATGGAGGCCGAAGGGGCTATCCATGCTACGAGGCCGGCGGGAGAGTCTTCTTCGGAGGTCGAGGATCTGCGACTTGAGCTGCGTCTGGAGAGGGAGAGGATGGCCGTCCTTGAAGTCCGATCAACCGTCGCGGAGCTCGCCGTCTCAAAGTGCCGGGAGTCCTATCACCGCCTAAGTGAGTCCTACCGAGTCATCGAGGCGAAGTTGATGGAACTAGCCGATCGCTTTGCAGCCATGAAGAGGGCGATGGATGCCAGCAGGCGGGATGCCGAGGCGGCGCTTCAGGCGGCGGAGGTTGCCGAGATTCGGGCTAGAAAGGCGGTGACTGATTACAAGGGGTCGGACCAGTTTTACGTCAACCTCGGCGAGGCCTCCGCCATTGCATGGAACAAAGCTCTTGATGCCGTCAAGGATCAGTTTTCGGAGTTTGCCGACGGTGAGCTCCGTGCTCAGGTCCCACTTTCGGTGGTCATGCCTTCGGCTGATGGTGATGAGGGAGGTGAGGTCTAGGCGGGGCTTGCGGCCCGAACTTTTTGGCTTTTCCTCCTTTCTTTTGTAAGCCTCCGGGTAATTTGATAAGGCTGGAGAGCCCATAATACCCTTGTAAAGATTTTTGGCTTTATGAATAAAAACTTCTTGCAGTAGTATTGCGCGCGTATTTTCCTTTGTCGGTAAACACTTGTATTTGCACAGTACTGCCTTCGTGTTAGGTCCGTTTTTCGTCTAGCGATCACACGTCGAGTTGAATCTGTTCATTTGCCAAGTATGCAAAGACCGGTGGGGAGACGGTATCTCCATGGCCCCGAAGTCGAGATGGAGATCGCTCAGACGTAGATAGACCGGGTGCCTCTTGGTGAGGGCTTTGTTCCTTAGTCGCGGGAGGCACGGTGAGGTATGCTAAGGACGGGTCGAGCAGGGTAGCTGCCCGTTGCCTCATGGTGAGGGCTTAGATCCCTGGCATTGTGGGGTAGGGAGCTACCAGCCAGGGATAACCGAGCAAGGGCGGGCCCGGTTGCCTCTTGGCGAGGGCTTTGATCCCTAGCGTTGTGCGGTAGGGAGCTACCAGCCAGGGATAACCGAGCAAGGGCGGGCCCGGTTGCCTCTTGGCGAGGGCTTTGATCCCTGGCGTTGTGGGGGTAGGGAGCTACCAGCCAAGGATAACCGAGCAAGGGCGGGCCCGGTTGCCTCTTGGCGAGGGCTTTTGATCCTTAACGCGGGAGGGGCCGTAAGAGGCCTACTAAGGACGGACCGAGCAGGGTTGCTGCCCGGTGCTTCTTGGTGATGGCTTTGATCCTTAAGGACGGGGCCGAGCAGGGTTGCTGCCCGGTGCCTCTTGGCTAGGGCTTTGATCCCTGGCGTTATGGGGTAGGGAGCTACCAGCCAGGGATAACCGAGCATGGACGGGCCCGGTTGCCTCTTGGCGAGGGCTTTTGATCCTTAGCGCGGGAGGGGCAGAGGCCTACTAAGGACGGGCTGAGCAGGGTTGCTGCCCGGTGTCTCTTGGCAAGGACTTTGATCCTTAAGGACTGGGCCGGGCAGGGTTGTTGCCCGGTGTCTCTTGGCAAGGGCTTTGATCTTTAAGGACTGGGCCGGGCAGGGTTGCTGCCCAGTGCCTCTTGGCGAGGGCTTTGATCCCTGGCGTTGTGGGGTAGGGAGCTACCAGCCGAGCAGGTTAGCCGCTCGGCTGCCTTTTGATGAGGGCTTCGATCCTTAGCGCGGGAGGGGCCGTAAGAGGCCTGCTAAGGATGGTCCGAGCAGTGAAGTTGCTCGGTTGTTTCTTGGCGGGGGCTTCGATCCCCGGCGCTGTGTGGCAGTGAACTACCAGCCGGGGATAGCCGAGCAGGGTAGCCGCTCAGCTGCCTCTTGATGAGGGCTTTGATCCCTGGCGTTGTGGGGTAGGGAGCTACCAGCCGGGGATAGTCGAGCAGGGTAGCCGCTCGGCTGCCTCTTGATGAGGGCTTCGATCCTTAGCGCGGGAGGGGCCGCAAGAGGCCTGCTAAGGATGGTCCGAGCAGTGAAGCTGCCCGGTCGAGCAAGGGTTCGCCCGACCTTCCTGACGTGCGAGCATCGGGAAGGGTAATAGTCACGGGCGACACGTGTCAGGAATGTACGGGGGAAGGCTGAACGTTTCGGGAAACCGCGTCAGTTTCGCCTTGTGGCAGCGTGCCATTGATTTAGTTGCTGCGATTCTCAAGATTCACGCTGGTGCGCGTGAGAATCCTGGTCTTTGAAGATACTGTTTGGAGTTATAAATAAGGAAGGAGATGGTAGCTCCTTCGACGCTGCTTACTTTCGAGATGACTGGGCGCGTGTATTTGATCGAAGAGATTGTCACCCTTGGTGATGTCTCCTTGTACGACCAATCTCTGGCCGAGGAGGAGTACCGGAGAATGGTTCAGCGTTTCGAGGATCACTTCGGCCGGCTTCTCCCTCGGCGTTTGTCTTTGCTTCAGATGTTGATGTATGCGATCTGGAGGAGGTCCCCGGGGTTGGACAACCCCTTCAATGAGGAACTTCTGGACGAGGCGCTCGATAAGGTGCATTCGATCTTCCTGTTCGGCCTCATCTCGAAAGCCAGGCACGACCGATCCTTGGCTATGATTCTAGAGTGTTTCAAGATGAAGTACCTCGTGGGCTAAGGTTCAGAGGGCGGAGAGTTAGGTGCTTCCGTGGCGTCCCGGGTCCGCGTGCAGCGTCGGCAGGAGCGGGCTGCAACGGCTAGGGCCCGGCTGACTGAAATCTACTCTGAGTATCACCAGGAGCACTTCCTTGATCTCATTCCACCTCTGTTGTAACCCCTTTTTTTTGTAAGGCTAGGAAGCCCATAGTACCTTTTTGAATGAATAAAATTCTCTTTTCGCAACGTTCTAGCGTTCCCTTCGTATTATTTAAATAGAAAGGACTTTAGAAGAGTTTACATTGTTCTTGTGAAAGAAGAAATACACACTCGTGAATATTTCCTTCACTGGTATAGCTTGAGTTTCTCAGCGTTGTAAGACCGTGGAAACTTACGCCTGTCCGCGTCTTGCGATCGGTAGGCTCCGCCGGGAAGGACCTCGGAGACGTGGAAAGGGCCGTCCCATTTAGGGGAAAACTTATGCAGCCTGCCTTGATTGACGAACTCGTTTCGCCTCAGGACTAGGTCTCCGGTCTTGAAGAAGCGGTGCTTAACTCGTGCATTGTAGTATCGAGCGGTTTGCTGCTGATAAGCGGCAGCTCTGATCTAAGCTCGGTCTCGTTTCTCCAACAAGATATCTAGGTTGGTCCGGAGGGCCGTGGTGTTGGCTTCGTCGTCGAAGTGTTCGACCCGGTGATTGGGTAGCCCGATCTCCGCTGGGACCATTGCCTCAGTCCTGTAGCAGAGGCCGAAAGGGGTTTCCCCGGTGGGGGTCTTCTTTGACGTGCATAGGGCCCATAAGACCCAGGGTAATTTCTCGACACAACTGCTTTGGTGTCCTTCTAGGCGGGTCCGGAGACCTCGAAGGACGTCCCGATTAGCGGCTTCGGCTTGCCCGTTGCATTGGGGATGCGCAACCGCGACAAACTTCATGAGGACGTGATACTCATTGCAGAATTCCTTCACTTTCTCGTTCTCAAAGTTTGTTCCATGGTCGGTGGTGATACACCTCGGGATGCCGAACCGGAGTATCACGTTCTGCAGGAACTTGATGGTCGTGGTGGCATCCGGTTTTCTGATGGGGACGGCCTCAATCCATTTCGTGAAGTAATCCACCGCGACGAGGACGTACTTGTGCCCGCCTGTACCGGTAGAGAACTGGCATATCATGTCCAATCCCCACTGGGCGAACGGCCACGGGGAGGTAAGGGCGGTCAGCTCGGTAGCCGAAAGACGAGATATGCTTCCGTGGAGTTGGCAACTTTTGCATCTACTGACGAGCTTCTGGGCGTCTTGGTGAATAGTTGGCCAGTAGTACCCCTGGAGCAATGCCTTCTGGATTAAGGTGCGGGCCCCTTGGTGTGCGCCGTCGACCCCTTCGTGGATTTCGCGGAGGACGTAGTCGGCTTCGCGGGGGTCGACGCACCGGAGCAGGGGTTGAGTGAAAGACTTCTTGTAAAGGTTCTCATTGCCCCAGACGAAGTGACGGGCTTTGGCTCGGAGACGGCGGGCTGCTTTCCGATCTTCTAGGAGCGTGTCTTCCCTTAGGAATTCCACGAGGGGCGTCCTCCAATCTCGGTCCTCTTCTTGGGCTGTGGACTCATGAAGCATTGTCGTCCCGTCTTCCACGCTGGGCCGTGTCAGGGTCTCGAAGAGGATAGATCGCTTGTTGTTGGCCGAGTAGGATGAAGCCAGCTTACTCTGGGCGTCGGCTTGGGCATTGAGCTGTCTGGGTATTTGCTCTACCTGGACCTCGTCGAAGTTCTTCCGAAGTCTTCTTACCTTGGCGAGATACTTCACCATTAGAAGTTCCCGGGCTTCGAAACGGTCGGTCACTTGGCCAACGACTAGGGCTGAGTCACTGCGGATCTGAATTGTTTTCAGCCCCAGCCCGGAGGCCATGCGAAGTCCAGCAAGCAGGGCCTCGTATTCTGCCGCGTTGTTTGAGGCCTTGAACCCGAGCTTCAGAGAATACTCCATTTCTGTCTCGTTCGGGTCTCGAATGATGAGGCCGGCTCCACAGCCTTCCTCGGTCGAGGACCCGTCGACGTAAATAATCCACTCAGTGATTGAGTCAGGCCCCCCCTCAATCGAGGGTTGAGCCGCGAGGGTCGGCGTGGACTCCGGCTCCTTATTGGGAATGGTGCATTCGACGATAAAATCGATCAGGGCCTGTGCTTTGATGGTCTGCCTCGGGCGGGGACAGTTCCCACCTCCACTTCTCTAAGCGGCCCGAGGATTCGGGTGACGCGAGGATAGTCCCCAGCGGGCGTTTGGTAAGAACGAGGATGGTGTGTGCCGGGAAGTAGTGTCGTAGCTTCCTTGAGGCCACAATGAGCGCCAGAACGATCTTCTCTATGGCTGGGTACCTTGTTTCTGCGTCTTTGAAGGCGTGGCTCACGTAGTACACCGGCTTCTGCACTCCGTCGATCTCTCGGACAAGAACTGAGCCTGCTGCTTGGTCGGATACCGCCAGATATAGTGATAGCTCATTTCCTTCAACTGGTCGGGTGAGCAGCGGCGGCGTCGCAAAGTGCCTCTTTAATTGGTCAAAAGCGGTCTGGTACTCCTCTGACCACTCGAACCTCGGGATCTTCCTTAGAGCTTTGAAGAATGGGAAGCACTTCTCTCCAGACCTCGACATGAAACGGCCCAGAGCGGCTACCCGTCCTGTTAGTCGCATGATCTCGACGTTGGTCTTGGGCGTGGTCATGTTGAGGATAGCGTCAATTTTTCTGGGTTAGCTTCGATTCCACGGTGGGTGACCATGAAACCGAGAAACTTTTCCCCGGTGACCCCGAATGCGCACTTTGCGGGGTTCAGCTTCATCTTGAACTTGCGGAGTATTCCGAAGGCCTCGCCCAGGTCCTTGGCGTGGTCGGTCGACGAGACTGATTTGACAAGCATATCGTCGACGTAAACTTCCATGTTCCTGGCGATCTGTGGCTTGAACATGCGGTTGATCAATCGTTGGTACGTAACTCCGGCGTTCTTGAGGCCGAAGGGCATCATCTTGTAGCAGTATATCCCGCGGCCCGTCGTGAATGCGGTAAGATCTTCGTCTGCCGGATTCATACGGATCTGATTATAGCCGGAGAAGGCATCCATGAGGATCAATAGCTTGTGGCCAGCCGAGCTGTTGACGAGCTGATCTATCCGAGGGAGGTGATAGTTGTCTATGGGGCAGGCCTTATTGAGGTCGGTGAAGTCGACGCACATGCGCCACTCCCCGCTTGACTTCTTGACCAGAACTACGTTCTCCAGCCACTCCGAATAGGGTACATTCCGAATGAAGTTGGCGGCGAGGAGCCGATCCACCTCGTCTTCGATAGCCTTCTGTTTGACCGGGACGAAGCTTCGTTTTTTCTGCCTGACGGGTCGGGCCATAGGATTAACCCCAAGCTTGTGAGATATGATTTTAGGGTCAATCCCAGGCATGTCAGCAGGCGCCCAGACGAAAATGTCGGAGTTGTTCCTGAGGAAATTAACCAAGTCATCTCGCTGAGTTCCTATCAGAAGCGATCCGATCTGGACGATCTTTTCGTCGTCCCCATCTATCAGGGGGCCTCTGTCAGTGGTTCGACCGGGGTTCCTCGGACCTCTTTTTGCTCGTCTCGAGTGTCCAGAGAACCCCTGATGTCGCCTTCACCCTCGACATCGTCGGCTAGCTGCTCAGACGAAGATGTTGCGGTGAAGCATACTTTTGCAATCCGTTGGTCTCCATAGACCCGACCTATCCCGCCTTGATCGAGAGGGAACTTCATCGCCAGGTGGTAGGTCAATATCTGGGCCCGGAGGGAGTTCGGCGCTGGGCGGTCGAGGAGGATGTTGTAGGCCGATGGGATTCTTACTACGATGAATTCCACAGGCAATGTTCGCGTGCGGACGCCCGCGTGATGGGCGGGATCTCCCATTAATGGCGAGACAGGCTCGTTAATGGGGATCGTGATGGCGTGGAACGCATGATCGTGGGCAGCGGATATCTCGCGTATGGCGAGATTCGTGGAGGCGAGGCGGAAGCACCTGCGAATGATGCCGTCGGTCGGTCGAAGGGACCGAGGAAGATGAGCTCGGCGGGGGCTCAGGACCGAGCGGAAGGCCGAGCTATCTTGGTTCTGTGGTAGCCCGGAGGCGAGCTGAGAGGGCCGAGGAGGCCAAATGTGCAAGAGGCTCGGAGGCGAGCCAACGGTTGTTTGCAAGGCGGGCATAGGAGTGGTGTGGACGGCCCAGAAGGTCGGCCACATCCATGGGTCGCAGACCCGGGTGTTCCTCCGACGTGCTGTCCTTGGTCCTTCCTTGCGGGCTTCGGGACACGTCATCAGCCACGTGTCACGATCTGGGAGATCACCGATATCGAGCATCATCAGAAACATATTAAATTTTGCTTCTTTTTTTAAAAACTTTTTATTTTTAACATATACCCAAAATTATTGCATCCCAAAGTCGTAGCCCCAAATTGTAGGTCAAGTAATTCAGCTGTGTGGCGTTAGATATAAGTTTGCAGATCAATCAAAAAGAAGAAGAATTTGAGAAGTGAAGTGAATTTAGAAGATAATAGGAAGAACAAGAGAAAGGAGGAGGAAGATACAAAGAGATAAGATGGAGAAGAGTGATAGAATTTCAAATTTGGAAGAAGGGTAGCAATAACAATATCATCTTACAACATGAATACTTCCCTATCTTCGGGGATTCTAAAAGGGTACCGGTATAATTTTTTGAAATACTTTTACAAGTCATGTACATGTCATATATGGGTAGCTTTTCCCGAAACCACAAGGTGGTTTTTTGCTAATGGAGCAAACCACATGGGGGGTTTTTGGTCAAAAATATACCACATGGGGGGTTTTCATAAAAGTGTGAAACCACACGTTGGTTTTTGGTAAATATCCCTTTAGAGAAAACCTCAGACTTAGTTGAACTTCAGCCTTAGCCAGTTGAGTTAGTCAGCTCACTATGCCTGGAAGTTTCAATGCCCGTTATCGGCGTAGTAAAGTTCAGTTGTTATGGCACTGTTTTTTATTAGTGTCTTTTGAAATATTTTTGAAATTTAGATCAATTTTGTTAGAAAGTTAGCTCACAAGTTGTTTCTGTTGTTTTGTTCTTGCAATCATCACCATCGGTATGACCGTTCTTAAGTTTAACTTTGATTGCCTTTTACTTAAATTAGATTTAACCCGGGACTAATTGTAAAAGTTTTCTTCTTTGCCTTCTTCTTTCCATTCTTGTAGATAAGTTAACAGTTTAAGTCCTTTAAATCCATGGACGGAACACTAAGTGAAGACGACAGATTAATAAGAGACATTCACATGGACCTCAACGACACAATAACCGACCCTCAAATGACACTAGCATTCAACTCCCTTAACACCGACCCTCAAATGATCCCAACCAACCTCCTCCACATCGAAAACCCTGACATCACAGAACCATCCATCGGAATGGAATTCGACACCGATGAGGCTGCCAAAGAGTACTATGTCGCCTACGCCAGTCGTGTTGGCTTCGGTGTCCGGATGAACAAGTCCCGCCGGTCCCGCAAAGACGACGCCGTCATCATGCGACGATTCGTGTGCACGCGAGAGGGGTTCCACTCGAAGAGGGTGATATACGATGATGGCAAGAAGAAGAGAAAGCGTGGGACCACGAGAGAGGGATGCATGGCGATGATTGAAGTGATCCGTAAGGATCACGGGAAATGGGTCGTTACGAAACTTGTAACCGAGCACACACATATGGTTGCAATCCCAAGTAAATTCCAACCTCATGTCAATAATGCATCATTGCTTCAAGGGGAGTCGAGTGGGGTTTTTAATAATTTAAGAAATTTTAGTAGAGGGATTAGGGTTAATCCTTTTGGTGAGGGAGGAGAGGCTCAGGGTCTTTTGGAGTACCTTAAGAGGATGCAAGCTGAAAACCCTGCGTTCTTTTATGCTATTCAAGTCGATAACAATAATTGTATGACCAATGTTTTCTGGGCCGATGCTAGATCTAGAATGGCTTATCAACATTTTGGTGACGTTGTAACATTCGACACAACATACAAGAAAACAAAGTATATGATGCCTTTTGCGACATTTAGAGGAGTGAACCATCATTTGCAGTCAGTGACCTTTGGGTGTGCCTTGCTTATGGATGAGACTAAGGGTTCATATGTTTGGTTTTTTGAGACTTGGATCGCAGCAATGGGGGGTTGCCATCCAAAATCTTTAGTTACGGACAGGGATAAAGCTATGGAAGGAGCAATACAGAGAGTTTTTCCAAATACCTGCCACTTATTTTGTAAATGGCACATATTAAGTAGATCGAAGCAGAAGCTTTCTGATATTTATTCGAAGCATGGTGCTCTAAAAAGTGAGCTAAAAGAATGCATTAATGGCTCTGAGACCATCGTAGATTTTGAGACTCGCTGGGAGTCTATACTTGATAAGTATAACCTATGGGAGAACCCTTGGCTACATTTACTTTACGAAATTCGTGAGCAATGGGCCTTTGTGTACCATAAGGACATCTTTCCTGAATTGTTAGCGTCTCGTAGTTCAGAAAGCTTGAACAAGTTTTTCAAGAGAAACTTTAATGTGAAAACCTCATTACTTGTTTTCATCATGAGATTTGATCAAGCCATGGCATCTCAGTATGAGAAGGAAGCCCAAGCTGATTATTCTACAGTATATTCAAAGCCAAATTTAAAAACACCGTCACCTATAGAAAGACAAGCGGCTGATGCCTACACAAATGCTGTGTTTGAAAAGTTTCAGGAAGAATTTGTTGAATCCTTAGGCTATTATGTTGATAAAATTGAAGATGGGCCTGTCAGCAAGTACAATGTGGCTAGGGACGAGGATAATGGAAAAACCTACACTGTCAGTTTCAGTGAGTCTGATAAGAAAGCAAATTGCAGCTGCTGCAAATTTGAATACTCTGGCATCTTATGTCGACACATCTTACGGGTATTTTTTATTGTTGGGGTCCGTGTTCTCCCTGAAGAGTATATATTAAAACGTTGGACAAGGAATGCAATGAGCAGTGTGGTTCTAGAAGAAAGAGCAGCTGATTCAGGACTTAATTTTCGAGATTATTTGGTTTCTTGGTACAATGATCTTTGCCTTGATGCGGTTAAATTTGGGATGGAAGGGGCTATCTCTGCAGAGGTATATAAGGTTGCAAAAGTTGCGATTCAGAAAGCTTTTGCAGAAGTGGTTCCTGCAAAGAATTTGCAAAGAAAAGGGCAGCAGAATGTTCAGAGTTTTGCGAGACTGCAGAAGATGCAATACAAAATGCCATTGCCAAAATTGCAACCGAAAAAGACATCATTGAGAGTAGGTCAACATGATGAAGCTGGCAAGAGTAGAAGAAATGATACAGATGATATGCTGTAAGGCCCAATTAATATTTTTATTTTATTTTAGGTTAAATTACACTTAATTACCCTTGACTATCGTCGTTTTTCACTAAACTACCTTAAATTCCTTTCACTCCCATAATGTGCTATATTTGAAGTTATTTTAGTGAAAAACTATCATAAAATCAAAGTTCAAGGGAGTTTACTTCAACAAAAAACTTTTAAGATATTTTAAGTAGTCTAACTTACCCTTTTATTTATGTAGCTTTCCCATTCCAAAAGTGCAACCTTTCTTTTTTCCTTTGATGACTTATTGCAGAGATGTAAATGATTCTGATCTTAATGGAGATGCCCATTGATTACGGAGTTCTCCTGTGATTGTCAACTTATTGTACAAAGTTAGTTTTGAAGCTAATTTACCATGAACAGTAATTTCGTTCTTGAGGTATGGAATAGTTTAACTTTACTTCACATCCAAGTTCTAATGAACATTTTAGTCAATTTTAACCTGTCAATTTGGGTCCTTGCAATGATTTATGGAAATGGACTACTGATTATGAAATGAACAACTATGAACAAGAGATGGGCTACTCATAATCCTAAATGACTAAAGGGCCTCCATTTAACAGAAGCACATACTCATATGTTGCTGTTACCATTTGGTAGTTATGCCATATGAACTAGTAAGTTTTTAAAGACATTATTTTATCACGTGATTCTCTTAGCAACTCATATTCTTATATTATTCTCATTTAGCAAATGACTAACTATTGCTTTTATCTATTTGTTGTTTTTTCCTAAACTATATAATCAAAATGCAATGCATTATTAAATATAGATTCCTTTTACCTCGCATGTTTAATTTGTTATTAGAATCAGTAAGCCAATCAGTTTGCAAAATTGAAGGTATTAGGAGAAACAATGCAAGATTGTTTGGTTGTTCTTACATCCTTTGGTTTTACATCTTTTTGTTTTGATATTATTAAATTGCAGTTTTGAGATTCATCGTATTAATTCTAAGCTCTGAGTTATATCCAGAATAAGTATACATGTTCTTAGTGAAGAAGTCAATATGGCATATGTTAGTTACTTTTTTTTGGTCCTTTCTATCTCATTGTTCTCGAAACTCGTCTAAGTTTTCATGAGATAAATTGGGTGCCCTTGGCTTTTCCAATTTAAGCTTTTATTTTTGACAAAAAATTTACTTTAGAAATCATATTGTTGTCTGTTGAGTATAAAAACTAGAATATGTTTTCTATGCGGTAGATCTTGTTTGCTTGTTGTTTAATATGGTTCTGTTTGATCAGTTTTAAAAACCAATTGCCGCATTGCCCTGAAGGAATTCCTTCATTTTTTTGGATGTGGTTAAGCTAGATGCTAGTTGGTTCTTTAATGGCTTCTATCCATAGTTATGTCGATCAAACTGAATTATGCTAATCATGTGTTTAATCTTGAACTTTCCGGTGTTAATATGATTTCTTGCTTTAGACCCATCAGCTTTGTTCTTAACTGTTTTCTCAACATGTATACTAAAACTTTGGCAAAAAGGTTGAAATGGTTTGGTGGTTTGATTAGTGAGGCTCAATCAGGTTTAATAACTAATAAATTCATTGAATTTGTAACTCTGTGTTGTGCTAAGCACATTAATTATTCTTTGTTTATTAAAGGAAGGTTGGATTTTTATATTATTTTTTAATTTATTGGAACCGTTTTTTGCAAAGCTAATAATATGCACCATTTGGATTCTGGTTAAGTAATTGGACACAGAGGTCTCCTTTAACTATTGTGTTTCCTTTGTTTGTATGAATGTCCTCCTAATAGAAGAGCTGATATATTTACTTAAATTCCTATTTGGATACTTAGGTTTAAAATTCATTGCAATTAATTTGGGATGAGAATATCCTGGAATGCACATACATTCATTAATAAGTGAAAATCACAGATTTTTATCACATAGTCATGTTTGGACAGTTTATGATAAAATATTCATTTCCTGCATTTTTAAATTGTTGTGTCTGTTGAGAGAGAGAGAGAGGATTAGAAAATTTTTAGGTCTCACCTAATATTTCTAATCTGGAGGATGAGTCATTTTGGGGAGTTAGGATCCGGAAATCTAGTCCTCATCAAAACACATCACTCCATAGGATTGACTAAATCCATTGGGAAAATGAAATCTCTGCTTATTTTTACTAGAAAATAGTGTCATCCAAACTAGGACTTGTGAAGAGATTTGAAGGGGTAAAAAGTTGTCATGGTTTCAAAGTGCGACAAAAAATAGTCTCACTTGGAGACGTGCACTCGCAAGACGTTTCGTATATGATATTTTCATGACCCAAAAATTAATCGCAGCTAACATTTCGAGCAAAGATACTGGAGAAGTCCAGAGATAAGTAGAGAAGTGTGATCGGTATTCGATTGTACTTGGATGGGTGATCTCATTTGAAGTCCTTGCCCCGGGGCGCTACAAATTATATCAGAGCCAACACCAGCTGAAAGCTTGTGGATTTACATGACACAGAGAGCAATAACACGAGTTCCGTAAGCTGAAAAATTAATCGCAGCTATCATTATTTTGGAAGGAACGGCGTAAAATCAGATGGGTGACCTGAAGGAAAGTCTTCGGTTGCGACCTTACAAAGGTTTGGTATAATAATTCTTTGAGAATTCCTAGATGTGTTGAATCTACAAAGCTTAATGTTTAATTTTTTTCATTATGATGGAATAACATGATCTATTTCTAAATCTGGTTATTTTACTGCTAGAGGTCGCGAAATGTTTGCATCATGCATATCTTCAGATTACGTTTTTGGAATCTTTGTTTGTGACGCTTGCAAGAATAGAACTAGTTAAAGCCTCCGGCTGGAGATAATTTCGTTTATCTTTTGTTCTTTTCTATTTGTATGCGAAATATATATTCTGAAGCTTGTTAATTATGCTGTTTCTTCGTTTAATGAAGCAATTTATCATTTATTTTGCTTGTTGTGCTGCTATCGGTTCCTCGAGGTAATTGTTTATTATTATTATTATTTTCTGTTTATATAATTTTTGTTGTTTCTGATTGACTAATTCCTCAAGCTGAAATGGTGAACTACCTGCCATGAAGTAAATGTTGTTCGTGAGCATAGGTTGGTTCGAAGTCTTAGCAGGAAGTCTTAGCAGGTTGTTCGTGAACTACCTGCCATGAAGTATTTTGATTATTTGGTCTGAGGAGGAATATTTTAGTTACTTTAATTATTTTTCTTGAATGCTATTCATTATATTCTTATAATGGTATTGATCTTTGGTTAAAGTGTCTTATTTTTTATTTTCTTTTGTGTGTGTGTGTGTGTGTGTGTGGTGGGTGGGTGGGGCTGTTTATGCTCAGGTCTTCTTTTATATATTGTGATCAGTTTAGAAAACTTGTTTTATTTACCGACTTTTTTACCTTGCGTTCTCAAGGTTTAGTTTTTCTTTGTATTTGATGTAGCTTCGAATCTTTAATACAATCAAATTAGAGCATATAATATACAGTGTCATTGCAGGAATTTCCAATGATGATAGGCTACATGGCGACACACTATTTTCGTATACTTGATCTTTTTTACTCTGATCTAAAATATTTTTGAATTTGCTAGATAGAGCTGCACATGAATTGATGAATGGTACATGATGTCATGTGTACGTTTGTGGGTTACACAAATTCGCAACAATCTATCTGAAGAAAATATGATTCCGATTCTCCGTGTACTTTTACTCCTGTATTATATACCCTCTGTCGCAAACCTCTTGACCAAATGAGATAACCGTTCTATCTCTTAACCAAAATTTGATTTTTCTTCATTCTTCACTAAAATCGAATTAGAGCATCCAAATTCCTTTGTTCTTGTCAATAATGTCTGGAGATGGAGGTGTCTAAGCCCGTGACAGGCAAGGAGACAATCTAGGGTTCCCTCGGTTTTGCTGAGTTTGAATTATCAACAAATCATTTATTTACAAGATGTCTCTTCTATTTTTTCTTTGCGTAATATCCACTTTTTGGTAAAGAAAAAAGTCAAAAAAAGAATATTTCTTCGTCTCTTTGATTCTACGCATTTAATTATGGGAAATGGCCACATCCATTCCCCCCAAAAGAAGTTGGGAAAAGAAAAATGTAAACTTGTGCGAGCGAGCTTGCACGCGCCCCATAATATTTATCTTTTATATATACTTTCTAATTCTCCTGATTATATACCATTTCGAAAAAAATGGTTACTAAGCAACTTTTTCTAAAATCAATTTGCTACCGGCCATGACTAAAGAGTGTGGAGCCCTAAGCTCATATCTTTAACCCCTGTTTTTTTTATATTTAAGTTAACATCGTATTATTTCTAACTTTACGGTAAATATGTAACTAAAATCAATATTTATCTAAAATATATAGAAAGATTATCATATTTTAATGAGAACTCAATCACCTGCTTCTTCGTTTCCAACCATTCTTCGAAGATCGAGAGAAGTTCTCGGGGCACTAAAAGATGATGAGGTAAGACATTTGTTAGGGCCTGTTTGGTTTGAATGAAATCAAGCGAGGAAAATGACCTGTGTTTTTTCCATACTTTTTTCCTAGCTAATCCCTTGTTTGTTTATAAAGAATATCAATGTTGAAAAGTAAATCCATCGTTCTCTGTGTTTGGTTGGCAGTTTTGTGGGCTTTTGTGTAACGTGGGGTACAAATTTTGTGAGAAGAGAGAGAGAGAGATGGAGAAGGATGAGTGAAAAAGTAATAATTTATTCCTAAAATTACAATTTCCCCACACATTTCAGCGGAAAAATCTATTATGCAAGGACTTGCATGGTGCAAACCCTTGCATAACGTAAAGGGCCCACTTTTTGATCTTGGAGTGGCTAATTTCTTGTTTGGTTGATATTGGATTGTTTATATAGAATTTGTAGATTCTTATACTGCATGGTTCGTGAAAAGAAAAGAGGATTTGGATTTGAGGATTACGGAGAGAGCGAGGTTTTTTTAAGATTAAAATTACTGCGGGGCCCACCAAATAGTGGTATAAACCAAAAAGGAAAGAGCATGTGAAACGTTCTCATGTTTAATTCGAATTAATATTCAAAAAAAAGTCCACACCGTTGACTCTTTTGATGAGAGATAATTTGTTAGAATGAATGACCGTAGATGCATATAAAAAAGTCCTAGCTTATCATGATGATTATAAAAAACTTTTAATAAAAGGTTTTATTTTACTTTGTTACTACTTCATCCCAGTCGAAGACCCCACCATGGTATGCGCCAATAAAACCACCAAAAGCCTTTGAAACACACACACACCATCCCCAAAGTTAGGTAATTACTAACCCCTCCAAAAAGGGGGAAAAAAACTAGGTAATTATTTATTACCCTCCAAAAACAAATAAATTGTTTCATTTTACCCCCTCCGAATTTTTCGTCCAAAGAAAACATGCATGTTTGCTAATTTATAACATCTCCATCTACCCCACTTATAGCCCCACGTCTTTATTCGATAACACCGTCATTTCTTTCTTCTTCATCTTCTTTTTCCTCTAAATCTGAACCCTTGTACATAGGGCAATCGATAAACTTTCCCCCTTCGTTTTCAGTTTTTCACTTACAAAAAACTTGTAATTAAGCCTACATTCAAATTCCACTACTTCATGGATGGAAAATATTGAGAAAGAATAACCATATTCCATTGCCAATTGAAGAATTTGAAGAGCAGTTTCAAATCATAATTTTGAATTGGGAATTTAATTGGAATTTCAGATGAAGACGAGTAGGTTGGGGGCTTTTAATAACCTTAACCCGATTTCTCTGTTAACTGTCTAACGGAGTGAGGGAAAAAGGCTAGTTGATTTTTGACTAATCTTTGGATGCTTGGGATAAAAATTTGTCGGTTTCATTTAGGATAAAAATGTATGCATGTGTATTCCTTTTGATGAAAAAATCTTGGAGGACTTTTATATCAAAGCATGTTTGGCTAGTAAAGAATAAATTTTCATAATAAAGTATTATTAACTATATAGAAATTAAAAGTATAGACAAAATAATAATTTTTTCTATTTTAAACCTTTTTTTTATATCTTTCAATTCGTTATCTTTTAACTCAATTTTTTTAAAGATCTCTCAACACATTATCTTCCAACTCAATATTTTATCAATTGTATAACATATTTTCTTCCAATTTATTTTTTTTTAAATTAAATTTATAACCCATTGTCTTCCATCTTAATTTTTCTCACCATAATCCATTATTTTCTTCCTCAATTTATATTCCAAATTTCACAACCCATTATCTTCTTTTCTTTATCCCCCAATTTTCCACAAAATATCTTCTTCTTCGTCAATTTTCTTCTTAATTTTCCATAACCCATAATTATATTTATTGTCACGTCCCGCTTCCCAAAAGACAAGAGCAGGTACGTGACGAGTCCCGCGACGTATTTATTTCAAGAAGGTTATTTTCCGAAATAAATACGCTAGCGTAAAATAAACAATATAACATACGAGAAAAGTTAAGCAAGCGAATTGAAACTTCAACTACTTTATTTGCATTCATAATTTTCACATAGTTGGGATACAAGATAACTGAAAATAAAGTACAATAACATGAAATGACTATACAGGCAGCATACTGAAACTAGAGCTGGAAAGAAAACTATAGATCGGCCTGTGAAGCTAGCTGGCTGTAATGCACTACAGTCGCTTCTATCTTCTCAGTCTTTATATCACCTAACGGACATCCAAAAGAAAAAAAGAGATGGGTGGATGCCTGTCAGCGAACTTGCGCTCGGTAAGTCACTAAGGAAATGTGAGAAGTATAAAAGTGTAATGAAAAAATAGAAGGATAGATAAAATAATATGGTGATTAAGCATAGCAATTAATATAGCATAATAGTTCTAATAAAACATGACAATGTAAATGAAACTATATAAGCATGATAGTGTAACGTGAGCATAACAATCAAATGTAGCATGGTTGTGCAGTGTAGCTATAATGAATATGAAATAAATATAAGTGTCCTAAGAGATCTTTACAAAGCTAATCTAACGTAACGTCGGTTGAAGTGTGGATGTCAACCAAATTCCATAAGTGTTCTCGAACCCAACAGGCTGTAATCTATGGGCAAGAAATTACTGGTCTGGATCAAGTGTTAGTAACGGGATTTCAAGCTAGTGTAAAAATATTCCAAATTCAACGAGTTATAATTCAGGAGTAAAGAAATATGAGCCATCATGATAGATTACTTGTGTTAGTAGACATGAATTCATTATCTAGGGAGACTTCTGAGATTTCGTTGGATTCACACTTAAACTACCCATCGCCCTGTGTATATTAGTCTATGATTAAGGTTACAAGACTTAATCGAGTCCATGCATACAAAAGGTGATGTAATATCAAGATTGAGTTCATGCAGTCATGTCAAAGTGCAAGTCATATCATTTTGTATTCATGGTTCGAGTTCAAGTTGGTTTCAGGTATACTTATGAAGTTCATATACACATGTCATAGTTCAGGCATAAATTTGTGTTTAAATCAAGTTCATGGTTAGATTTAAGTCAAGTTAAAATTTAAGTTTAAGTTTTGAGTTTAAGTTAGATTAGAATTCAAGTCAATTTATGATTCGAGTTCAAGTTCTAATCATATCTTATTACAAAAAATATCTTTTGAAGATCTTATGTTTGGGAATAATCGGGGATTCCGCTGCACATGAACGGCAGAATTTGTGTCTTTTTCAAAAATGATTGTCGTTGATAATTCTTTTAATTTGCAGTATTATCTAAACTAGATAGATAAGCACCCACTTTTTCCGGCTTCCAGAGGCTCAAGAGATTTGATACCGCTTAACCCATTATTATTCTAAGATCCTTAAATATTTATTCAAGCTGTTTATTATAATGTATTTACATGTTCGCATTTCTCGAAGGGTTTTATGTAAAATGTTTTAAAGATAAATCTTGAGAGTACTTTTAATAAAAACATGTTAATTAAAATGTAAAAAGTTTGTATAAAAAATGTATTTTAGATTTAGAGGTATTTTAATGATAAAACCAAGTTTTTAAAAGTTTATGGTATTTTTATAAAAAAAACTATCTTTTTGGAAACTTAAGGGTATTTTCTTAAAAACTTTAATATTTTCATTTTAGATTATTTATTTAATTTTCACAAATTTGTTTTTCTTTAGAATTACAACATATGTTTCAAGTTATTTGCAATTTGTTTACTTTGTTTTAAAATATGGTATTTTCTTTAAAACCGTATTTTATTCCTTTCAAACCTGGATTCTCCATGAGGGGTTCTGCATCTCACTCTACCATCCCAAGGATGTGCGGTAAACCGCACTATCCACAAACGAGTCCCCTAAAGAGAGTTGTAAAAGCGTATTTGCAAAGAAAAAATGTTTAAATACCGTATTTTCAACTTGATGGTATTTTAGCGAGATACTTTCGAAAAATTATTATAAATATGGTATCGTGCTATGTTTTTCATGTGTGCGTGTGGGGTAGGTCGTTACCCCGTGCATAATCTACATTAACATATCTTAGAAACTAGTATTTTAACGAGAATATTAACTATGATATTTTAACGTTATTTTCTAATATTGTGCTAATATGAAAACAACTTCCGTTTAAAAAAAAGGAAAATATACATGGATTAGGTGTAGTATATGTTTTGTAAGAATGGTAGTATTGATAGTTTGTTTTCTTAACATTATTCATCAAAATGATGAATAACAAGTCAAGCTTTGTAACGAAATATTTATATATTGTTTTGTTGTAAATTTTAATTTACCGTATTGTGACGATTGTGGAAGAAGAACAAGGAGAGAGATCGATAGATGGCTTATGATTTAAGAGTGCAGCGATTCATGGCAAGGTTGACAAGAGGGGGAGGGAAAGAGAGGAAGAAATTTACTCGCAGTATGAATTGGTCTAACAACCGATTCATCGATTGATTCTTCTAAAAGATTTGGTGTGTTGTTGTTGTGGTGTCTACGACGGTGATGGTGTAGAGCGGCGGCTACTTCATTGATGATGAAAATGAGAAGCTAAAAGATACTTGGCCTAGGTAGTTTGCCGCCGCGGTGGTTCTTGAACGGAGTTTCGACATTTCTTTGTCGACTCGTGGGGCAAAGAAAAAGAAAGGAAGTTCGGGATGATTTTCAAGAGTTTGGGGAGGAAATTTGTGATAATTTTCAGAGTAAAAATGAGTTGGGGCAGCCATAGGTATTTATAGGAGAAGGATAAGGGGTGTATGGTGAATTAAAAGATAATTAAATTGGATTAAAAACAAGCTTAATGGGGTAGGGGAAGAGACTGCTGCTCTCTGGTTAAATTCAAATGTTTTAAAGTATAAAAAAAGGCTGAAGGGAGCTGAAGGGATGCACTTACAAAAGATGGGGGGTTTGGGGAAGGTTGGGCCGCCGATTTTGGGTGGTCCAAGTTTGACCTCTGGTCTTGATACTCGTGCCCCTAGCTCTAAACAACTCATTTATCCACTTTAATTCTGCTGCAACCTTTTGGTATATTTGTGTGAAGCTCGTGCAAATTCTCGGGCTTCCAGAACGTTAAAAAGAAAAATATTAAAATAATGGGATTCAAACACGCAAGTTAAGAGATAAGAATGGAGAGGCTTAACTAATGAGCTACAAAAAGTTTCTTACATTTATTTTACAAGAATTACTTAAAACTCGCAATCTGAACTGAATTACAGCTTCCTTTATTAATTAAACTAAAAGGGACGGTACATGGTATTTAGGGTCGTTACATTTATTTTCTAAATTTCAACCCATTGATTTCAAAAAAATTTCAACCCATTAAATTCTTTTTCAAATTCTTTTTTTAAGGCTAAATTTCAAGTTGCTGCCATGAACTATAATCACTTCCCCCAAATAATACCATGAACTTTCAAAATGACGGATTGATATCATGAACTTTCAAAAGTATCAAAACAATATTTGTTTGATCTTAGCAGGTGTGTTTTTCCTCTATCCGCCATCTCGTATTAGTATATGTATCGATTTTTATCAACGCAGACGGTGCTTTTAATTTCCGATAACTATCCGTGTCTATATTTTCATCCGACTAACTAATACACATTGTAATTATATTTCCGCTCCATATCCTATCTATCTATGGCCTATTTGTATCATTGATGTAAAGCTGTTCAAAGAAACTCTGAATATTCTTAGTCTTCACTCTTGTCCATCCGCATTACTTCTAGTATATACGGAAACAAGCAGCACTAAAAAGCGTACCAATTGGTAAACATTGCAGCTTGTGAATTCTCATCTTGAGAGTGCTTTTGGGGCCTGTTTGGCTGCAGGATTAGTATGGATTTGGATCGTGGAATCTTAGGATCCCGTAATTTTGTGTTTGGTTGATAGATTTGGATTTCTAGGATTACTTTGTTTTTTATGGGGGGCCCCACCATAAAACAAGGATTCCTAAATCCTAAATTTTTTTTTAAAGTATTTTCAAGGATTTGACACTATTCATTGTACTTTTAGACATGACTCGTGTACTTTATTTATTTAATAATGCTCTATTTATCTCTCTCTCTCTACAATTCTTAAATCCAAATCTCACTTTCTTGTCACCAACCAAACAAAGATTACAAGGATCTACAAATTCAATATTAGGAATCTAATGCCAACCGAACAACAAATTACCAAATCCAGAAATTTTCAACCGTACTATTTTGGAATCCAAATTTCATATTCTTGCAACCATACAGGCGCTGCCATGAAATGGTTTTCTCTCTCACCCACGTCCTCTCTCTTTATTTTCTCTCCCACCAACCAAATCCAGAAATTTTCAACGCGTTTACTCATGTTGATTGCTCCCCTTTACATTTCCATGGTTTGGAAAATACAAGGGAAGAGAAAAACATGGCCCAATGTTATCCTCTTATTAAATGTTTTGTATACAGGGGCTTTGATGTGCAATGGACATATTATTAATAAATATCATCCTATATATTTTTTTCCTACAAATTTCTTGTTTATTTTAGTTCTTGCCGCATGATACATTTGAGTGGAGTGGTTTTCTTTTAATTTCAAAACTTGAAACTAAAGCCATCCTGGTTGTTATTCTCAGGCCGAGAAAAGCTCAAATTTTCAGTTTAAAATGGAAAAATTAGAACAAAAAAATTTCTTCTTCCTATCACATATGGCCTTTAGAGACCCTGCAGGCCCGAGACTGCAGTGCCTTGACCTAGACCACTGCGGGCTCCAAAGTTTTAATTGCAAAAAAACTCTGGGATCTGCAGGGTCCCTACAAGCTCTTCAACCTCTTCACATATATGATCTGAATGTAAATCACAATCACAAAACCTAGAGAAAAAAATGAGTAAGGATTATTTTACAAATCATCCTCTCCATCATGTCAAGAAAATCCTTGGCTTCGTTATTCGTCGGGTAAGCATTATGTAAAAGAACTCTCTTCATTGTAGCCGACTTATTCTTGTTTTAAAATTAAAATCATTAGCCTACTAAGCATTCAATTTAGAAATACCTAATACAAGCATCTTATAGTATGAAATTTCATGTAGCCTTACAAAATTCTATGACGAGTAAGGATTGACCATTTGCAAAGAAAATTTATAATGGAAAAAACAAACTTTGATAGAAGATTTTTATTGTACATCTAGTGAACGCAATACGATACATTTGAGTTCATTTGGAATGTCATGAATGTACCATTTAATACACATCTTTAAAAGAGTAAGATGTACCAATTCTTCTATCTTCTAATCATCTAGATAATATGGTAAACTAAATTTCATCTGGATGGCTAAATTTCACTTATTGGATTAAATTCAAATACATTCAAACCATTTGGAAGGTGAACCAGACCAAACCCAAGCATGAAATGGACATAAAAGGCAAATACTTATGACAAGCAAGACTAATACATAGAACTCAAAGCATTAAAAAAGGAAAAATGGGTCCATCACTCTGGGCCCAAAAACTTCGAGAAACTTCCTACCTCCAATAAAAAAAGGCAGATTTAAGTCCCTCGGCTGTAATAACAACTTTTTAGATTAAAAAAATTGTTTTTTTTTATCTAGCGATATTCAAATACTATAATTATAACTTTGTTATAACTTTTTTTCACACATAACAACAACATTTATCATATAACTACTGTAATTATGTAATTAGCAGATTAAAACTATCCCCCCATGTCTTTTCAAATAACCGCTTTTTATATAAAATGGTTATATGGTGAATGTAGTGGTTAACTTGTAAATGTATTATTTAGCAGATAAATATAGTAATATCTGTCAAAAAGTTGAAGGATGGTATAGGGAAATTGAAAAATAAAAGATGTCCAGTTTAGACGAGATACCTTTAATAGATAGCTTTTCATAAGTTATTTTTTGGGTACAGGGGTCTAAACATGCTGCTTTTTGGGTCTCATGAGCTAGATCCGTTTTTACAAAGAAAAAGGGTAAATTGTCAAAACCCCCTGGATAGCTTCTACCGTTGCAAAAGTCCTGGCCTCGAAGCGATTGTTTGGAAAATTTTCCTACAGTATATGTATATGAGTGCAATATCTACTTAGCTCATACATATCGCATGCAACTGCATAAAAATCATGAGCATAGCTCATATATATCGCATAAGAATTCGATATAGCTGGTAACTATACAGTTACCGCTGATCAAGGGTATTTTGACAACTGAAAAGTTTTTCACAGGCTTATTGGGGCCGGGTTTTTTGTCAGCATGAAAACTGGCCTGGGTTTTTTGACAATTTACTAAAAAAATCATGGTATGGTCGTAGATGTCCATCATCATCAGTTCATCACCATGAATATAAAATGACGATGGTATCATTACCGCCTTCACATGTTTGCAACTTAGGGAAAGAAAAAAAAATATTCTCTCATTTTCTGCTACGAGCTCCCAAAATTGGTCATCACAAAACAAGAAAAAATAACAGCAAAAAGTAAAACAAGGAAAAAAAGAAAGGGAGAAGAGAGCCCTAAGGATTTCATCCCCTTTCTCATTTTCTCTCTCCTCTTCATCTCCTTCTTCGAGTTTTCATGGCCTTCTCGCTGCGATTCTTATCGATTTCATTTGTGATTTTGCTATGTTTTCATCGATCGGTCGCTGATTCGTCGATGTGCCCTCGATTGAGCACCGATTCCTTCGTCAATGGCATCAGATCGCAGTGCCCTGCTTGGATCGAGCGAGTTTCTCCTGAGGAGGTAAATTTTTCCTCTGATATTTTTGATTTTGAGCCATTTGGGGATGGGGATATGGATGTTTGTAAATATTGTGTTTTTTGGCATCTTTTTGTGGATTGCTGTGGTTCGGGTTGTGATTATTTGGAAAGATTTTTTTTTTTTTTTTGGATATTTAGTGATTAGAAGTGATAGGGTTTCGTTTGTTTTGAAGGAGAACGAAGAAAACTGGGATTTGACTTCAAATTTTATTACTTTTGTGAATGATTGGGATTAATGCTGAAATAATAAGAGGAAATCACATTTGTGTGAAAATTAAGAACTTTTAATGATGATTTTGGTTTTTTTTTTCTCCTTTTGCTGGATTTATCGATCTCGATTAATTTATGGTTGTGTTCTCTAAGATTAATATGTCCACTACTGAAATCCATGCTTGCAAGATCGAAATTGTGTGATTCCAGTATTCATGCATGCAAAAATTTGTGGAAAAGAATATCGATAACTGTTGGTTCTTTCCGTCATTGACAATGATAATATGCTTTGTTTCCTCGAGTTCCATGAATCCATGAATCATCTGTGGGCGGGGCATTTTATTTGTTGACTTCATGACTCAATTATAATATCTTTCCTCTATTTGCAGCAACGTAGTTTCATTTTTTCTTATTCCAAGTTATCTCTGAACTGTTAAAAGCTTTTACCAATCAATATCATTATCTAGCACACCATAGAGAAAATTATCACCTTAGGATATGAAAGTGAAGAAAATATAAGGTACGCAATTTTGTTTTACCTCCTTCACCCTTCACTCCTTGATCAAAGGAAAGAGGGTAAAAACCTCTTAGAATTTGGGGGGGGGGGGGAAGATAATGAAGAAATTTGCAGCATTTCTCATGCTTGTATCTATCTAATTTTGTTTCGCACGTGGGAGCTTCTGAAGAAATTAAAATACTATTTAATTCTGAAGTTAAGTTGGACATTTAATCATCTCTATTATGCCCCTTAAATACTTTTTAGTTATTTCATTGAGGACTCTGATTTTAACTTGTTGATATTCTCCGCCACATAAAAATGTTTATCCAACCCTGAAAACCCTGCCTTCGAACCATCTTCACCTTCTATCCATCTTTCTAAATCCTTAGAGGATTATAGCATTTAAAGCCTATATTCAAATCTTGGGTCAACACTCACATCATTAATTGTGTGTGTATATCATTTGCATTCACCTTATCCCAAAGTCATACACCATCCATTTTTTAAAGAGCTATTATTCCTTTATATTCATGTTGCAATTAGCCCTTAGTTTTCTACACATCAGATTCATATCAAAATTTAAGTTTGGCCATGTTTTATAGCAGTAGAAATTTTATGGCTTAGTGCTCGAAGTGCTTATTTTGTGGACCACATGGAGTCTCCTAACTATATCTTAGATTACTTTCCCCATTAGAATTATCCCTTAGACAAGACAATTCTATTGTAGGAATACCTATGATAGGAAAAGAGTCGTCGTATGGTTGATACCCTAATTCTATGGTAAACATAAGCTATAATTTGTCCATAATTGGTTGTTTGATGTAAATAACTATTTTTAGCGTAATGAATTATTTTCGTAGAATTAGATTTTTAAAATGGCAATTAAAATAGAAAACTAGAATTTGCTGCTCCAAATGAGAGCGTCAACCTGAAAGACTCATACACTTTAAACCACAAGCAGGTATAGAGTGACTTCTAGAGCAGCTTCCAAGTATGTTCACTTTGGCACACAAAGCATTAACGCTTTAAATGGAGACCATTGCATATCGAGTTGCATAATCATCATCGGCCAATCCCTATATGAAGTTTGATAGGATCCCTACGTGTATAGGCTCTTGGATACTAGGATAGGAGTATTACAGAGTACGGACCACTTAAAAATCCTAGTACTAAGTATTGCAGAGTTATTAGTAGCATTACTAGCGAGATATCGGCAGAGTTTACAGAGTCCTATATTAGCCATTAGCGAGTTTTTTGGGGAGTTCACAGAATCCTATCTTGTTTAGACCACTAGTAACCTATTAGGAAGTTCTCATATTCATATGTGTTGGCCATCAATCTTATTGTGTCAAGTTGATATGGAAATCCTAAGCCGAACTTCCCTCTTCTGAAGACTGAGCGCTTGCATTGGCTTCAGTATTTCCCGATCACGGATTATGAACTGATTTGTCGTTGACCTTTTCTGTAGTCCAAGTAAATCAGATTGATATCATAGTTATTAGCTCTTTAGTTTCGTGTTTCATTAGTTTGGTATCAGAGCTATTAGCCCTTTAGTTCGTGCTCTGCTACATTTACTCTTGCAAATGCCTTGTAAGCCCTTTAGTTCGTACTCTGCTACTTTTAGTCTTACAAATGCCTTGTACAAGGAAACAAACAATTTTGATAGTTATAGACTTATTTCAAAAAAAAAAGCAACAAATTTGTTTGCTAGGAAACAAACTGGACTTTAGTGTGTATTGAGTGTGTCAATGCTAATGGGGAAGAGATAACTATTAGGTGATAAAGAATACTTCCATTATTACTGCTGACTTCATCTTTGAAAGTGTAGTTACTCGTAGGAGTTATCAGTAAGAGTTGGAAAGTTTGTACGAGGTCAATAACTTGGTATATTTTATTCTTCATTTACCACTGGTTAGTGATGGCAAATCTAAGAGTTATATGTCTTCTTGGAAGGTGAGTGGAGATAAACTTGACAGAGATTTTCTGCATGCTCAGAGAAATGCTTACCATTCCATCTTCTTTTATGCATCTTGGTGTCCCTTCTCAAGGAAAATGAAACCTATTTTTGATGCTCTCAGCTCCATGTTTCCACTAATAAGACACTTATCAGTTGAAGAATCTTCAGCTATGCCAAGGTACATGCATTATGAGTTAGTATCTCTTTTGATTTGTGTTGTGGTGTAGCCCCATTTTATCTTGTCGGACATACATTAACTTTTAATATAAACTGTTCTGCAGTGTTCTCTCAAGATATGGAATCCACAGCTTTCCATCTATAATGATAACTAATGGAACAGCAAGAGTACATTATCATGGCCCAAAAGATCTTGATTCTCTTGTGAATTTCTACAAAGAAATGACAGGTACACCTTTTCTTCTTCTTACTGTATGTTACATGTTTATCTTACATCTCACTCACTTCAACTTACATCGAGAGTTTGATATTGAGTTGTGAGGTTTCATCAGAACTTCAATCTAGTGTATGCTTTGCTTAATGTCTACCATATAATAGTTTCATAGAAACTTATCCAGATTGGTTCTCAGAACCGAATCCTGTAATAATTTGGGGAAAATGGGTCTAGGTCCCTGGCCCAAAAAAGTGGTGGGTCTAGGTGTGTGGCCAAAACATCCTTAGGAAAACCTTCCTATGACCAAAAAGCAGTGTCTCAAGTCCTTGGCCGCTTTTATTTTTCAATATTCTTATACTGCCCATGTAACTTTTTGACATATAACATGTATATTTAGCTGATAACTACTATTCACGTCTTTTCAAATTGCCATTATTTATATGCAGTAGTTAACATTTACCTGAGAACTGCTATCCCACGTCTTTTCAAATTGCCACTATTCATATGTAGTAGTTAGCCACTATATGAATGTAGCAGTTATCTATTGAGTGGAGAAGTTTTTTGATAAATATAGTGGTTAGCTAATAAATGTAGTAGTTATCTGCTAATGTAGTAAGTAAATGTGAAATGTAGTAAATATATGACAGTATTGGAATAATGAAAAATAAAAAACGGTTAGGGCCTTAAAACACCACTTTTTGGTCATAGGAGGTTTTCCCAAGTTTAAAAAAAAAAATTGGCCAGCTATTGGACCCTCCGCTTTTTTGGGCTAGGGGCCTAGATCCATTTTTCCCTATAATAATAATTCTGGCACAGCCTCAGGCTATATGACATGAATATGTGATGCCATGAAAAAACCTGATTTTGGCTCTTGTAGTGCACCCTCATTCCCGGTAGTCATCATTACTACTTGAAGTGAACCATTGGATACCATCAAAGCTTCACATAGTGGATGCTCTCGTATTTCCAACTATTGTTATCTGCGTGAATAGCCAATTTACCTATAAATTGCTAATGCAAGTTATCAAATAACTTGGATGTCAGAATAATGAATAATGACCTCTCAAGGTTTAAATTCTAGGTGTCAGGTTGGGTATCAGACGGTCACTTTTGGGGATCGGAGGTGGCAATTTCGGCCATATCGGCTATATCAGATCGAGATACCCAATTTTATATCGTCTGAGAAAAAGAATTTTTAAGAATTAGGAATTTTTTTAAAATAAACATTAAAGTGATTATAAACAATATATCAAATTCTTTTGTAATTAATGATGTTTAAAGTCATATTAATAATGTCAAACTAACTGTAATAACCTAAATAAACCAATTAAACCGTTAAAGAACCCATTAAACCATTTGTAAATCCCTGACCATTGATAAACTATATACGGAAACCCCATTATAAAATGTTAAAACACAATATTACTTGGTCTTGGAAGGTATCGGTCTTGGAACTTTGGTCGTTTTTGGGATTGGAATCGGCCATGTTAGATCGAGATTGGCCAATATTACAAACCATATGTGACCATTTTTTTTGTATTTCAACGCCTATTTCTTGTGAAATGCAAGCCACACACTATCTTAGGGGAGAATGAAATATTTTTCAGAATGCTTGCTACGAAAAATGCATTTAGTCATGATATGTAATATGAAAAGAGTCCATCATTTTATTTCTTTAGTTAACAACTATGCCTTCAAATTTAATTTTATTCTTTTCAACAGGATTCGAACCTGTTGCTTATTTTTCTGTCGAGGAATTCTATAATTCTGAAAGTAGAATGCCTATGAATCTGCGGGATCTATCTCTTAAGGAAATCATAGCATCAGAACCTTATCTAGCATTTTCTTTACTTTTCATCTGCTCAAAAGCATTATCTTGCTTCCTCTCATTAATAATTGCTCGCATCAAAGCGTTCTTCTTCACACATGCATTGCATATTAACTTGGGTATCTTCGGTGAGTGGAATCACCTTTTGGAGCGTGTTCTCCTTGTGATCGATCTAAGAAAGCTATGCAGCAAGCTTGAGCTATGCAACAAAACAAGGAATTTCCAAGATGGAGCTAAGAATGCGCGTGTCTGGGCTTCCTCTTTGGCTTCAGTCTCGCTCGGTGAATCCTCTTCTTCTAGAAGCTCATGACCAAATAATTCGAAAGGAAAGAGAGGTGCTCCTTTGAGGTAATGGAGAAACTAATTTTAATTCTCTATATATATGCAGAGCTTGTCATCTTTCTTGTTATAATGTATGGTCCTTTTTGGAACAGAATTCTTGTCATTTGGGAGCTAACCATCATAGTGTAAATTTTTGGGAACTTTATGTATATTAATAGTCAGTTTGTGTAACTGGTGGTTGTCTTCCAATTCTCTGATTGTATAACAAGGATGACTTTCGGTTTTGATGCAAAAAAATATCTGAGTCTATGGTTTCCTGTGTTGTCATTGTAAAATATCAATCAACTTTTTACTGGATACTAGCTCAAGTTTTGTGAAACATTTTGTTGGAAAGTTGTGTTTAGGATCTGCATTGTGAGCCTTTTTACTTATATAAAAAAGAACATATTTTTCTTGCGACCCTCTTATATCATCAGTTGATTGACAGGACTAACTATGTAGTTTATTTGTGCCTAATTATAAAATTTTAGGGGTTAATTGCATGAAACTCCCCTATAGCTTACGCAGTGTGGCATTTATTCCCTTCTCAAGTAATTTATCGGCACCCTCTTTTCTTATCAGTCGAAACTCTAAAAAAAACCTCAAATTCTACCATGAACAACAAAACCAAGTTCTAAAGACCTAATTATAATTGAATTTGGCTTACCCGTGACTTTTTGGGTTTCCGATCGGTTTATTAGAGAGAATGGTTGTGCCATACAAGGTAAACCACAATGTGTTTTGTGCTATTCATCCAAATTTTATTGTGCACATTTGCACGTCCTCTTCTTATTTTCACCAGTTTAGTATTTCGCAACCAAATGAAATTTATGTTGATGGTTTTCCAGCAAATCATCGTCTATGCTAACACTATGTATGTTTACCAATAATATGTTACTCATTAATCATTGCATCACATTAAAGTGTCAAATAATTAAGCAAAGCCTAAAAGGGGCCAATTTTCATTTATAAAGCCATTATGACCTCTCTAATTTTGTCATTAGCTCACATCAGCATCCAATGAAGAAGGAGAAGTTCCAAGAAATATCTCGTACACTTTACATCTTCATAATGTGAAGCAACTTTATATCATATGCATAAATAATCCAATTTTTTTTCTTTTAAAAGCTGCCATTTATATTAATATACACTTGCATACCCTGCTCTTCTTATTAGAGATGGAGTTGGAAGAGTGGGAGTACCTCTCAGATAAAAATCCCTTCAATTCTCAGAAAATTGAAGAGAACTCATATCTTAATCATGAAGAAGACCCACATCAAGAAAAGTGTGATGTGGTGCCTCAAATTCACTTGGAGACTACAGAAGTCGAGTTCGAGGAGAAGGAAGAGCTCAAAGAGGAGAATTCGGAACTGGATGTTACGAGAAATTTAGATTCTGAGGAGGTGGAAGAAGAAGAAGAAGAAGATGATAATGATATGGAGACTAAGGGAAAAGATTGCATGAATGAATGTAATGAAAAAACTTTTAGTTGGAGAGGGAGAGGAATTGGAGCTTTAGGATTAGCTGCTGCAACTTTATCCATCATCATATTTATTGGAGGGTGCATGAGTAATCATAGTAGAGTGCTTCAGGCTCAAATTTTTGCTGATGACAAGGTTTGCAAATTTCCTCCTACAACCCCAACCCCCCCCCCCACCCCACCCACACACACTTCTGCTTGAATTTTGTCCCGTCCCTTATTGGTGATGTGGATTTTTAAGGACAAAAATAACCGTACCTAAAATATACTGCTCTAATTTCTTTCCTCCTCCATATGCCTCTCCTCTGCCCCTTCCTTTCCTCCTTTCCCACCGTTGTCCACACATCCTCCTCCACCGCATTCGCCTCTTCTCCGCGGCAACATCCTCTCGTCCGTGTTGTCTACCTCTTCTCAATCACCACCACCTCCTCTCCTCCTCTTCCATGTCTATCATCTCGTCCTTCCCCTCCAAACTTTTTGATACCGCCATTTCCATCAATGTCGACCATCGCCGCCTCACCTCTCCTTTTGGCTCTCCCACCTCATGGGAAGAATATGTGAGGTGGCAAGGGACCAAAGGATAAAACTAGTCTCAGTTAAACACCCAGTGTAACGGAGTTTAAGGTATTTTAATGTAAGTAGAGTTGTTTTAAGGCGTTTTAATTGAAAATAACAATAGTGGAGGGTATTTTGGTGCAATACATCATAATTTTAGAACCTTTTGATGAAGTTAGTCTACACGATGAGAGTATTGTTTTTGTCAGATTTTATTTTCAATTCCACATGAATTCATTGCAGAGGATTAAGAACGCAGGGCAGCAAACAACAAAACTCAAGAATGTTCTCTCTGCTTTGATAGGGACCAAGGCACCAGCAGCCAATGTTTCATTTGGTGGCCCCTAACAAGAGTTCAGTTCTCAAGCTCCAACTTATTGAGGATTGTCTAGTGCTAAAATTGAAGAAAATATGCTGTTATGATGATGGTCATCTTGTGGGTTATTGTAATAAGCCATTTGTTATACATTGGCAAGTGTTGCTTATTGTATGATTATAACCGAGACTTGAAATTGGATGTAGAGTGTATTGGTTATTGAAATACCGAAGAGCAACTTTTGGGGGCTGGGGGCTGGGTGTGGTGTGTGAACAGAGTTTTATATAAATTATCGCAAGTTTGCAATCTAATTAAAGGTATACACCACGAGATAACAATTAATAAGAAATATTAATGCGGTAATGAAAAAGAGACAAGTTAAGAGAGCAACCGCTAATACAAGATTATAAAGAGGTTCGACGTCCCTGACGTTTAGTCCTTTCCTAAAGATCTTGTTGTTACCACAAGATCAATTGGTAACGCAGCGGAAAATACTTTGCAGATCTATAAACCTAGATCCCTTTATAGACGAATAACAAAAGAACTAGATGCAAACTGCAATAAAAATAATACAAGAGATTTGGGGAGGAGAGATTTGAGGGAGGGGACGGGAAGAACCTTTATTAGAACTTGAGTTTAAGAAAACCTTACAAGAGTTATTACATTCTTTTCTTATGATCTCCAACGAGATCTCTTTCCTTACAAATTCTCCTTCATCTTCGAGAGCTTAGATTTCTTATGTAGACACCGTTTTCTCTTTTTACTTTATGATCTAAAACTCCCCAAATTAACTCTAATTAATAACCCTAAAATCTTACATATAGCTTGTACAACTTAAGTTACGATAAGATCTCAGAAATTACAAAACTGCCATCAAATAACTGAATTTTCGAGATAAATCTCAACCTGAGATTCGCGGTTATCGTCGAACAGACATCCGTCCCTATGGGGCAGATGTCTGCCTGCACTTTTGACAAAAAGTCAATTGTGTTGCCAGATGTCTGTCCTTTTGTGGCGGACGTTTGGCCCAACTAACCGCAACTTTTCAGGGCTCAGCCAGACATCTGTCTCTTTGTGGGATATGTCTGGTGCCTGTTCTGGGTTCTGGACCTTAAATATCAGACATCTGTCCTTTTAAGGCAGACGTCTGTCCCTTCTTTGGTTTTTCAGTCTTGAACAAATACGAGACATTCTTCACATCATACCTCGTCTCTAGACTTTCCCAATATTTTCACTATACGTGCTTCTTTAACCGGGTAGAAGCAAAACCTTTACAACCGTCTTTTCCTAAGAGACACTTCTTACAACCCTTGCTTCTTCTCAAAAAGCTACAATGAATTTGAATACAAAATCTCTTCAATAGACGAGAGTAAATTTTAGCACATAATATTCTCACTCACTAACAGGCACTAAAAGCTTGTAGATATAATGATTAAGAAGTGGAAAACAAATCTAGTGTAGCTTATAGCTCTTGATGAATTACTCCAAAAGATAAAACTTTGAATGTTGGAGTATTCCCAACACAAGATCTCTTGTTTTCCAAAACATAAATGATAAAAGTATACAAAAGATTTATTGGAAAGAGAATATTGGAGGAAAGAGGCCATTGGAGGGGATTTCCTTCTATGGCGTCGGAAAAATACAACCTCCCTCATTTTTTCTGACGATCGGCATCCATCATCATCATCGTTATCATCTAAGATGTGCATACACCAAATTTCATGTGATTCTACTACTTTTTCACCGTTGAATTAGCAATGTAAAAAGTTCTATTGTCGGTAAACCATTAATTTTGCACCAACTAAATCAACGGTGATAAAATGGTATAATCACATGAAATTTGGTGTATCGACATCTTAGATGATAAAAACGGAGGTGATGCATGCCGATCGTCGAAAAAAATCATGGAGGGTGCATTTTTCCGACGCTGTATGAGAAAATTCCCTCCTATCTCCTATGACATCTTTCCTCCGTTAACCTCTATTGGAAATTCTTGTTGTTGAAATAAGGACCGGAATATCCTTGTAAAGGATAAAATAGGAAAATAATCCGGTCAAAATCAATTTAAAAACAGTGCAATAAAGTCAAGGAAATCCATGGTATTTTTGTGAAATGTAAAGCACCATGAGCCTAACGGCTCTAATTTCTGCCTCATTCGCGTGGGGTCCATGCCATGTGCAAACAAGCTTGCAACGACTATAAATGTGATGGCATAAGCATGACATCAGCACTGAGAAAGATAGGAAAATTGAAATTTATTTGAGGTGTGTAGAAGCTTAAGGAAAAGGAAAGCATTATTTCATGTACCGGTCGTATATAACCGGACAAGAGGGGAAATAAATAGAATTGTGGGTCCTACCGGCTGTCCAAGACTGTCCGAAACTGTCCTCGCATTCTCATTCCCTGTCCGGGTATATTACACCCGGCATACCGAATAATTTCTTTGAATTGTGGGTCCCACACATGAAGCAAACGTCCATCAAATAATGTGTGTATGAAGCTTACTTATATTTGCATTTAATAAAACTTTGAAAATACAAGATTTTGTAGAAATTAATTTCCAAAATACTTGAAACAAATGATAAGCAGAGTTTATGGACACCAACTTTCCCAAAAAATAAAATAATAGTTTTTAAGCTTTCAAAACATTTTTGAGTTTTAATAAACATAATAAAATAAATCCAAGTCTCAAAAATTATAAGAAAAACGTTTTTTCTAACTTAGAAAAATATAATAAAATTGTATGTGTAATGTGTTCAAGCTCTCAAGCATCCTAGTGTCTTTACAATTAAGTGCCAGAGAAAAATAAATAAAATTACAAGACAAAAAGAAATAACTCATTAACCCAAAACCTTGTCTTGATCTCCTTGGGCTTCAAATTGATCTTCAAATAAATTTGAGGAAGTACCAAACTTTCCTCCAACCTCCGTTAAATGTTTCATGATATATCAAATCAACAAAAATAGTCAGCATAAACAAAGGAACGATGTATTTGTCAATAATCAAAACTATAATGGGGTGGTATTCAAGACATACAGAAAATGTCATAGTTTCCAAATACTTTAAGTTATCAGTATGATACCTACAAACAGAAAAGAGAAAGATCGCAAATGATGAGACCTGTTGTGATAGCCACATTGTTCATATCGATGTTTCCCTAAACCATATCATTCTTCTCTTAGTCATAAGCAAGATATCACTTTTGTAGTTCCCAAATATTGTTTTCTTCCGGTTCTAAATGTGGCAAGTTTTATCGAACCACTTCCAAATATGTTAATCTTAACATGGTTTTTTGATCAAGTGTTAGCCATGCCTCGTTAATTTTCACTTTTCTATCTCTCCAACTTGCTACTAATTTGAATTAAAAGGAAGAACGATTTTCCATGAACCTTTTAATAAGACATAATCATTAATATTTAAGGTCCAATTTGATTCAAAAGCTAAAGAAAAGAAAAGATATAATAAATGGGGCTTCGTGTGATATGGAGGCTGTCCCAACTTAAAACCAGAGTCGCTTTCTTTTATTTTTATTTTTTGCAAGCGGGGCCATAGGGCTGCGGTCTCAAAAGAAAAAGTCCTTCATGCATATATATTCAATCCTATCGAGCATTTTCTTTGTCCCACAACCGCAGGGTAATAAACAGATAGTAATTAGAAAAGATTAGTTTTAATCACCTTGCGTGTGGGTCAAGCACACCAAAAATTCCAAATTATGAGCAATGACTTGGTATATAATAGGATTAATTATTGGCCAACTAATGTTGACATTAAATCCATCATAATTAAGCTGTTAATCCTGACTTCTAAAACTCAAGGAAGGCAACAATCCAACCATTTTGTTGGTTGCAATGTATTGAACATGAACTTGTTATCCCCTTTCACATTTTCCTCCGCCCGCCGACTGTTCCGTTTTTGGGAGAAATTATTCGGTGTGCCGGGCAGAGAAAAAGAGATGGGGAGTATCGGGCATTAACCTTCGAGCGGCTTGGCGGGTCCATGTTTTTATTTCTTAATCTCTCGTTACCGGGCATATATATCTGGCACACAGGTAGAATTTCTCCTCTTTTGGGGTTGGATTTACTTATTTCGGTTCAAATACAAGCAAATAGTCTCGTAATGCAATGGATACCATCTATCATGGACTTTCTGTCCTCAAAATGAAAGTCAGAGATCACAAAGGAAAATTATCTAATGAATTAAATTATATATACAAGTATGTCTAAATACGTAGCGGAAAGTCTGAACCATGATCCATGTATCTTTGACAATCACATGGCATGGATGGAGTCCATGAGTCGGTATGCAAATGGGTCAAGTTGGCTCGGGTTTATCATGTTCATAGATCCTGACCCATCCATTTATCTAAGGAGTCTATTTTGAAGGAACCCAAGCCCATAACCATTAATAGTCGGATCAGACTTGTTTACTCATGCTCATTTACCTACCTTTTTTCTAAAATTATTTTACAAGTGCATCATAATAAATCAGAAACTTACGAGTAAACTTCGAAAGCTAACCCATGAAGAATAAAATAGAACAACCCTCAACTTTTTTCCTCAAATTTGCAACTACTATAACCTGAAAACGGCAATCCACATCTAAAATGACTTTCATCTATAATTCACAATTACTAAGACGGTTCATAAATTGGTTGTGTGCAGAGTGGGAGTCTTGTGTTCGAACCCCACACACACAGAGTATTTACCATTTCTCTCATTTCTTTTCTTATTAAATGTGCACATTCGGGTTCAATTCTGGACGCGCGTGGGTGCATGTGGCCTGCCAAAACGGTTGTCCGTAAAGGGAGAAAAAAATCCTAGCTGTCAAGCTTTAATGTGGGCCCCACTTGCCAGCTTGGGAAACACCCTGTCAATACGCCTCTCCCTCAAACCAATGATGGCCTCAGAATAATTAACAACTTTTGTCCAAAGTTGCCTCAAAATTCAACAAAAAAAACAACCAATAACCAATCAGAAGCCAGCCGTTTCCTTCTCTCCGGGCAGCCTGCCCGTTTCACTCCCCTGGCTCCAACTATAAATAACCCCCTTCCCCCTTATTTTCTCTTCACACAATTCTTTGTTTTCATTACAAAAAAAAAAATAAATTCAAAACCCCAAAAAATAAAATAAAAATTTTGAAAAATCAGGGGGAAAAAATGGAGGCATCTCAGAAGCTAAGGCTCCTTACCGTTGTTGCCATGGCCGTTGTCATGGCATCATCATTCGTTGAGAAGGCCGCTGCAGTTGATGCACCAGCGCCGAGCCCGACCTCTGACGCCGCCGTCTCTGCACCCGCTGCTGCATTTGCGTCATTTGTCGTCTTAGCCTTCGGCTTTCTTTTCCGCTAAATTATTCAGTTCATAATTCTCCTGCCCATCTTTTGAATTTAGTTTGATGGTAGGGCAGGGTTCGTTGGGGTTTTTTTCCGCCGGTTTTTTTCGGGAATGCATTTATTGGATTTTCATGTATTGTTTTTGTAAGCATCATGTAATTATGTACCTCTGATTTATTTTATGTGTTGTTAATTACTATTGTATTGTGGATATTTAAATAAAGGTGATCTTTTTGTGCCCGTTTTAATTATTTCCCCCCCTTGTTCGTTCTATTTATATAGCGTTCTTTCTATTCTATGGAAATACTAATTCGTATAAATTTAACAATATTACATATTTGCCCATTCTTTTGTGTTTCAGTGATTCAATTATGGTTCTGGCTATCTAAGTTAATCATCATATGATGCGTATTAATTCAATTTTTAAATGGCATATATAAAACAGATTCTTTGGCTAAAATTTTCATTCTAACAACAACCGTGCATTGCCTGATCGACTTGTCCATATGAGCACAAATACGTTAAAGTATCATAAGTACTTGTGACATTGGTCACACTAGCTTTTTTGCACATGTAATGCACACGTAATTAAAAGATTAAAAGATGAAAAATTTAGTTGCTTTTTAATATTATATCTTTCAAACATTATCTATTTCCCATAGAAATATTTGATTTATTTTGAGCACTAATTTAATAAAATAGTTCATCATTGAAATTCTTTACATCTTACATAGGCGCCGTTTAAGGGATAAAAAGAATTGTTTAATTATAAGTTGGAATAGGATGAGCACTTAGAACATTATTTGTTCATTTAAAGAATTATATTTGCATAATAACATACTACATGATGAGAAATTGGGAGAGAAGAGGCCTTTGGAGGTTTTTTTGTTAGGTGGCGTTAAAAGTCCACATCCTACATGATTTTTTCGACGACCGGCACTCACCATCATCATCATTTTTATCATGTAAGATGTGGATACATTAAATTTCATGTGTCCATCACCTTTTCGCCGTTGAAATTAGCAATGTAAAAAGTTCTATTGTGGGTAAACCGTTAATTTTGCGCCCACAAAATCAACGGTGAAAAGGTGATGAAATCATATGAAATTTAGTGTATCCATATTTTACTAAAGACGATAATGATAGATGTTGATCGTTGAAAAAATCGTGGAAGACGTATTTTTGCGACGCCAAAGAAAAAAATGCCCTTCTATAGCGGCGTTTCTCCACTATCCTTATGATTATATGAATGTAAATCTAGTTCTTAAATAACCTATAGAAATCAATAATTTGAGCCCATGTTTTAGCCCTGTTTGGGAATGAAGTTAAACTTCCTAAATAGTAGTTTTATAAAGTTAGCAAAATCAAATTCCAAAATCCTAACCTTGTCTTGTTTGGCAACATTTTAGAGTTGAGATAACTGCAGTTATCTCAACTCCAATCTTATCATAGTTTTATAAACTTCATTTATTAAGTTTGGAGCTTGCAACCTACAATTTGGGGGTTCTTGCCTCCACTTAAAAACAAACTATAATTATCCCAACTCCATATCCAAACTGGGTCATATCCTTTCATGTGTATAAGAGATGCGCTTGGTCAGCAAAAGAAGTTGGTGGGCCCGCGTTATGAAATGGACACAACTTTTAAGGTGTTATGTGTAAAAAGAAGTTTTTTTTACTTATAGGCCTCCCGAAACATAGCAAGTTTCTTTCTAACCCCTAAAACTTAGTATTTACTTTTTACCCCCCAAAACTAATAAGATACATCATTTTACCCTCCTTTACGATTTCCGTCAGAAAAAACCCCGTTAATTTTAACTTTAATTTTCTCCATAGATTTTAGGTTTACCATGTACCCGAAGACAACAAGTAAAACCATAAAAGCATTCAAGTTCTTCATAACTAGAGAATGATGTTGAAGATACTCCTGATTTCATGACCGATTTTGAGAAAGGTGCAGCAGAACCTTAAACCTTAATCTCACTTTGGGGAAGAAATTGCGTATTTCCAAATAAGAGGATAGGTTGAGATATTTTAAAGAAAAATCTCATATTATGCCGTTAAAAGTTGATGAAAATCATAAATAGGGAGGTAAAATAATGTATTTTATTAGTTTTAAGGGTGTAAAAATTAAATATCAAGTTTTTGGGGCTAGAAAGGAATTTACTATGTTTTAGAGGGGCTACAGATAAACATACCCTAAAAATAATGGGTATAATTTTCCAGTGAAATGAATAACTAATAAATCTATTTTACAAATTATAAACAGAAGTTAATCATGATCAATTTCTTAAAATTTAAGGGGTGAAGATATTGCCAAACTTTTATTTGATAAATCTGTATCAAAACTCGTGTGTGTGGATAAAATTAACTCCAACTATATCAGCATTTAATTCCCTCCCCCGTCGATGAGCACTAACTCAGTTGGTATCTGCACTTCCTTTCTTGGGAAGAATACGGGATTCGAACCCCAGGAACCTGAAGTGGCCACAAATTAACGTTTTCGGGGAAAATTTATGGGTCCCTGGGTGCATATGTGTGCGTTGTGTGCGTGGGTGTGTTGTGTGGTGTGTGTTTAGGGCTTACGGACCAGTGTAAAAATAAAAAATAAAAATCCCCTCCTTGAAATCGCATCCTATCACCCCTGCTCCGGTCGCGACCCCTCACCTGCAGTATCGTCGCACTCAACCTCTCCTCCTCCAACCTCACTGGCCCCCGTCCCTTCCCTTCCCATCTCCTTCCTCTCTCACCTCTGCCTCTTCAACCTCAACCCCCGCCCTCTCCTCCGACTCGATCTTCTCGTTCAAGCATTTTTTGATCTTAGTGGACCTGCAAGTCAAGATCGACAGCGTGTTCAGAGACGAGTTCGGAGGCTTCAAATATCAGCCCCCCGATGAGGATCTCGACGTCCTTATTTCGATCTCGTTGCAGAAGGATCTCAGCAATTCGATCGAGTTGCCGACGAGCCAGCGAGGCTGCATGTCACGTCCCGTTTCCCAAAATACGGAAAACGAGGGATGACTAGGCCAGCCATGCTCCTACGGTCAAGGAATAATCCCGCCGTAGTCACACTTCGGCTTCTAGCATTACATGGTAATCAGTAAACAAAGTACAGAAGTAAAGGAAATACATCACTAAAATATTACATCAAAGTTCATGTTCACAATTTACAAATAAGCAAGAAAAGAACTACTAACCAAGTTCGAATACACGATCTCTTTAGGAAAAGCAGAAAAGAAGAAAGATGTACTCTCAACTAGATCTCCGCTAGCTCGAAGGGTAAATCCGACTCCTGTGCTGGTTCTTCCTCGAGATCTGAGCATGCATACTCAGGTCGTCAGAGCGACGTAATAGCAATATAATAATAATGACATGAAACAGGCAAATAAGGTGATAACAGTGGAAGTAAAATGCAGATAATCACTATGTCTCTAAATGATGCAAAGTATGATCTGTGTCCCTATCAGTCTCTTAGTCATGTTTGAAATCGAATTGTGGAAAGAAGGATCATGTTTAACGAGGGTCTCGTACATACCCGAGACAACGGCCCACACGCCCGTGACATAACCCTGTCAGCCGGATCGCTAGATCCTACCTAATATATATATATAAGAGTCGTCGTTCGAATGATCATCCTCTAAATCACGGTCCTCGCTAAATACGATGCTCTTTCCACTTCGATTTCCTCTTTTTCTCCAGGTTTACACTATTGACGAGTATGGTCTAGTCGTGTACAAGTATGCACCAATAACACGGTTTTGTCACTGTTCACTGTATTAATCACTGTCACGAATCATTCACTTTTTCCATTGGCGTACTCGACACTCCTAAACCAATACCGTTCACGCACGATAATGCATTGTACACTGAATAATAACGCGCACTGTCACTAGATATATGGCAATTGGGTAAGGTATGTCCATTTATGCAGTTAACAAGTCATGTGTAATATGAACTAGTATGCACCTCATGAGCTTATAAAAATTGCAGTAAATCATACGTTCAGAATTTAGCAAAACGATACAAAGACGGTAACAAGTAGACTTATTCGTTAGTTCAGAAAAATTTGTTTCAGTGCAAACGGATTTCTGGTATTCAAGTTACAGCCATTTCAATTTAAGTGCTCGCTGCATGAAATTCAGTTTCTGAAATGAACGTCCGTTTCGCGGCACAACTTTCACCCAGTTGGGATCAGAATTTAGCGATGCTACAGTTGAATGAAATTTAGGATTTTCAATAGGGTTTCCAACGCACCAGAAGGATTCTCAATCGCGTCTCTACGTCAGAAGTTATACACTATTCAACACTAAGGTATCAGTTCTGTTTCTGTTTGGGACTGCTATACGTCCTGTTCTTTTAAATTGCAGTTTAAATAGTAAACGTCGATAAAAAGGGGTGAAATCACTTGCGTTATTTAGCTAACAGATTCATCTTCAATAAAGTGTAGGGTTCCGCAACATACAAGTTCAGGCAGCGAAGTAGTAAGCATTACGAGATAGAAATCAACAGCCAGAGCTGCTCTTGACTGCAGTCCAGAGTCGCTCTCCGAACCGGTTTCTGTCGTGTTTTCAGTATAGAAATAATTTAAATCTTGTATGTGGTTCCAGGTCGTTAAGTCGGCTTCGATTTGAGCCCTCGAACGCATCATTTCAATGTGTACACAATTAATTATGATTTTAACAAGTTTCAGACGCGGGAAAATATTCAGTTTTAACGGGTGTAATTGGGGGTGATCGTTTAAGCCAGTAACAATCATATTTTTCAGTCAAATTTCTACACAATGTTCATTATCACATGGGCCAGATTATACGATCAATTTCCGTCAGTTTAAAGGAAGGTTTTTGTTCGAGTTTTACATCAAGCACTTATGTCGTATAAGTTTTCACGAGTTTTAAACACGGAATTAATAGGTTTTAGAAATGTAACAGTAATAACTAGCATGTAGTAAGTAGGGTACTTGCCTGGAGACGCTTTGGCGACGCATGGCAGCAGCAACGGCACAAACGCGCGATGAACGGCATGGTTTGGATTCACGGCCTCGGCTCGCGTTCAGGTTCGTCGTCGGAGTTGCCCGGGGATGTCTCGCGATCACTGGAAGCGGAGTGGGGTGCTGTGAAGTTTCTGGGGACGTGCTGGGGTCGGTGGCGGTCGGCGGTGGTCGCTCCGGCTGTGGGCACAGCGAGGGTTTGGAGCTCGTGGAGAGGAGTTTGGTGTGGGTTTTGGAGTGAGGGAGTGAAGTAGTGGGGCTCGGGTTTGGTGGTAATGGTGATGATGCTAAGGATGTAGAGGTCGACGGGGCAGTGGGGAGCTCGTCGGCGAGAAGGGTGCAGGTGGTGGCCGAGGTGGTGCGGTGAGGGCTCGGCGGTGAGGTGAGAGTGGTGAGGAGGGGTTAGGCAGTGTAGGGGGCTTGAGTTCTGGAGAGGGAAGCGAGGGAGTCGCCGAGGTGACAGTCGTCGGCGGCGGCGTCGTCGTGGGTGAGGCTCGAAGTTGGGAGTTTTGGAGAGAGGTGAAGAGGAGACTCGGTTCTTGCTGGGTGAGAGGGTTAGAGGGACGAGGATGAGTTTAAGGAGGGTGCGCGGTCGTGGTCGGGATCGTGGGGCACGCAGTCGAGACGTCGACGACGTGGGCACGACGTGGGAAGCTCGGTGACGTGGGTTCACGCAGAGGAAAAGGGAAAGAAGCGGGAAAATTTGCGGGGAAGAGGAAAGGTTTGGTAACGGGTTGGGTAGGGTTTGTTGGGTGTTTGGGTTAGGGATTGGGCCGGTGGGTTTATTATTTGTTTTAATTCATTTCGTTTTAGGCCGGGGTTGTGGAAAACGGGCTTTGGGGGATTTTATATTATTCTGATTTTTATTTTTATTTTGGTTTGGGCCGGGGATTTATATATAGTTTTGGTTTTAGGTTTTGATTCTAAAAAGGGTTAGAAAAAATAAATACTAAGTCTTAAGCAACCAATTACCTACAAATATACGAGGAAAAATGGGACATTCGGGGACTTGGGAAAAATAGAAAAATTCTATAGATGGAAACGGGGATTTACACTGCAGATCTACGTGATCTTGCTAACTACGACTATGCAGTGAGTAACATAAGACAATGCTACATTGACGCCATGAATAGGACCCGGATCAGGATGAAAAGGAATTACAACACAAAAAGACAAAAATTAAAGACTGATGTAGTTTGAGTTAATTATTTCTACACACAAGTTTTGGTATGAATTTATCAAATAAAGATCTGCTAATATCGCCGCCCAAATTGAATTGTTCCGGTCTGTTGAGCAAATCCCCATATCTCAATAGAAAGGTTATTATTTTTTTGGCTTTTTTCACGGAAACCGTCTTGAAATTTGGGTAATATTCAGAAATCCCCCAGTAATTACCCTCTAAAGCTGATAATCATTACCCCTTGCCCCCTGGACCTTTTAATTCCACTTATTGGTGGTCATGTCACCTCACGTAACCAATTAAAATTTTTTAAATCCCAATATTACCTTTCTTCTTCATTATAACAGCAAGCCCCCTCTACCCTCCCCAAGCACTGCCTCCTCCACCGCCGAATTCATCTGCCGCCGCAAAGGCGACCTGGACCACGCCCTCCTACCTCCTCGTGCCCGCTTCCTTTTCTCTCTCTCTGAGAAAAAGCCAGCTCAGCCCCAGCACCACCACCTTCACCATTTACTCTTCCTTCACACTTAATTTGCATGCATTTAATGATCCAAAGAGCAAGACCCGTCTCTTAAAAATCTCATCTTTGGCCTCCCTCATTGCTTAGAGCCATAAATCGAAGGAGCCCAATAAGAAAAGAACAATCGTTGACAATTTCCTTGGTAGCAAATTCTCTAAGAAATGGTAAAAATCTTATCTGTTTTAAAGAAATTTTCATTTCGTTGTTGTTTGATTCGAAAAGAATGAGCGGGGATGATGCCGATGGGTTCTTTCTTTATTTTTTTGCAGCAAATATTGTGTGAAGAGCAGAGAAATGCCCATTAGCTGTTCGACTAAATGCGCATAAGAAATCATCTTAGTTACTTATGGAACCAAGAACAGAGAGAACAAGCGATCAAGATAGGACAAGCCAACGTGGAAGGCCTCAAGATCTCATCATCGGATCTGACGTAGAACTCGACAAGAAATCGACAAGCGATGCATCGATCGTTCAATTCAAACCAACATAAGGGAGTTGCTCTCAAGTCAGGTGTTGATTCAAACTGTTGCATAAGAGAATTGCTTTCAAGTTGGGTGCTGAGTATGTGTGGTATTTTGATTATATGGTTAAATGCAAACTGTTGTGTTAAAGGGTTGTGTGTTAGGCTTCAATGTATGTTTTTTATTTTACTGCATTTGGATAAGCCTCAATTCAAATTGTTACTAAGGAAATCTAAATTTTTCTTTATGTTTGTTAAATTGATATGTTCAATTCCATTTTTTATGCGGTGCATGTCAAATTTCAATGCGAGGGAATTAGCGTTGATCAAAAATAGGTTTTATGTTTGTTGTTTGTTATTTTCATTCAGACAATTGCACAAATATTTTATTAATGTAAAATCGGTGCTCACGGAGAATTTTTTGCATTGGCATTTACGCAAACATCTTATTCTAACTTATTCTAATGAAGTACTAATATTGTGCATACATGATCATTTGAGTATTTACGCGAACAATTTCAAAAAACCATCATTCAAGCAATTGCAAAAAAATATTTTAAACACGGTCATTTTAATATTTATACAAACACTTTGCAAACATAAATATTTAAACAATTTCATCAAGATATTCCAAATATGATCATTCGGAAATTTACACGAACACCTTCCAAACACAGTCATTAGTCAACGATATTCCAACCACTGTCATTCAAACATTTACATGTACATTCTAATCACCATCATTAATCAAACATAGATTTGCCAAAAAAAACATAATCACTTTCACACATAAAAATATATATATTACATCTTAAACAAATTTACTGACCCTCACAAACGTATGAACAAACACCAAAGTAGCAACCAATAATAGGAACATCCTGACACGTGAGTGAGTGTAAAGCGTTTTCCTGGGTAGTTGAGAAATTTCCTGGCTCTTCTGAAATCTGCGGAGTTAGTATGGACACTTGCTTCTGAGTCTTCTGAAATCTATGGAGTTAGTGTGGACGCTTGCTTCTGGCTAATTCTGAAATCTGCGGAGTTAGTGTGGGATGCTTGCTCTTCTATAGGCATAAATCAAGAGGACATTTTGCATTGGCATTCCATCAAACACTTTCTGGACAAGGATACATGAGAGGGAAATGGTGTCTAAATATGAATTACACCAACCCAATAATTTTGCTCCAAAGAAGGAAAGCACAAAAATTAACAATTATATCCGATCTTTCTAAATGGAATGAAATTAACAAAATTGGTAACTCATCCTTATTCAATTCCAATCAATACTCATCATCAACAAAATTGGCAAGCATAACGAACACGAATCCATCATAAAAACGCAATCCTTTTGCACACAAACCCATAAATGATCATAAAAAGTTGTAAGGATCAGAAGGAAGCTTACCAGTGAGATCGCCGGTGATGAGGGCGAGGGGTTGAAAACACTGAAGTGGAGATCTGAGAGCTACACCACCAAAACCACTGACTGAGGCCCACCCTCCACGTCGATCACACTCCTCGTCCTCTCCTTGCCGCTGATGTTGCTGTTGGTGGATTCGGCGGCAGTGATCGATGAGAGCAGCAGTAGCGATGCGATGATAGCCCATTTGAGGATCGCCATTTTTTGCTCGATTTCTTTTAATTTCTTACACGCAGAGACAGGAGATAGAGAGAGAACGTGAGAGAGAACTCCCCCAAGATTCCATCAACTCCAGCGACGGTAAGAGCGACGAAGGAGGCAGCAAGGGGGTCCAGGAGTACTTGCGGTATCCGGAGAGAAAAAGGCAGAGGGAGTGACGATGGAGGAAAGCGAGATGGAGGAGAGGATGAGAGAGAGATGGGGTTGATGAAATGAAGCACAGAATAGAGGAATGGATGTAAGAGATAGTTAGATAAGAACGGTATTTCAGTCATTTCACGTAAAATTCAACGGCAGAGAGCAATGCGGTAATGATTGTGAAATTTAGGGGTTTTTCGTCTAACGGCGGAAGTATATGGGGTTTCTTGATATTACCCCAAATTTCGAGAGGGTTTATGTGAAATAAGTCTTTTTTTTGGAACTCAATGGAATGTTCTTAATGCACTAATACATGGTGTCGAAGAACTGAAAAACTGCTCAATGTGCATATGCCAGATGTAATACTCTCGAGTAGAAAATAGATGAAGATAAAATTATTTGTTTGTAGAGTGTTTTTCGTCATCTTATTGAAATGGGAATGCACGCGCTTGTCAGACATGTACAATTTCCCCTGCCTGGGGTAGGCAAGGGTTTATTGATTGTGGGGATCTGAATCTCCGGCAGCCGCAGACTAAGCTGCCGTTAATTACCCCTCGTTTTTGGAGCGAGAGAATCTCTGATTGACGGGTCAACTGGTCATGCGAACTCAATATGAGGTGTTCGTGTGTTGTGTTTTGAAGGTGTTTTGAACGTATCGGGGGCCTCGCAGAGTTTTTATGAGTGTATGTTTGATATGTATGCCCTATAGGCCTGTATTGTATAGGATGTTAGGGATATGTATGTACAAGACAATCTTGCTCAGTTGTATAGTATACTATTTGAGTTGTCTTTATCTGAACATGTGTATTTGTTTTTCTTGCTGCTTTATATTGCTTATACACATTGATAAAGACTCGTTACAGTAGTATACTATTTTGGTTTGTCTTTATCTTAACATATGCATATGTTATACTCGATATCACATATAACTGATCCATGTCGATAAAGCTCGTAGGATTTTGCTTGACTACCAGCGTTATGATAACGATCATACTTATGGGGGCTGGGTAGTCCATAAGCACATACTTAAATGTCCCAAGTCGTAGAAGTATCGAGACCGGGTATCGATATTCCAGAGTAGACTTGTGTATACGTTTCTAGACCCCAACGAGGGGTGGTGGTTAGTCCCACAGCCATTGGTGTGATCACCTAAGATTGTATACATGTGCTCACTGGTGGTGAGTACACTGGATGGACTCGCCGAGAACCTCTAGATGGTATTATACCTATCGTCAGATAGCGGTTCTCAGGTGACATGAGTATATGTTAGTCTTTAGACCTGAGATTGTTATTTTTCTCGTATGAGTTCCCACTGTACTTAGATCACTACCCTACCATAGCTCTATTGATTCATGTAAACATATTTTGGTTGGGTACAGTCCCGAGCCACATGGAGGCAGTGAGCGATTGTCAGGAATTCGTCTCTCCCGGTACTGGAAGTCGATATCGCACTATATCCGGTTGGCCAGAACCATAAGACCTTGGCTAAGGCATTTGAGATTTACTGATGGTTAAATCAATAGTTTTTCAGATTGGTCCTGAGCCATATCAGCACGACTTATCGAGTCAGTAGGGGTCTGACGTTTACCACCCTCTTAGACCTGGTATGCGATACTCTTAGACGTAGAGACCGGACTGTACGAAGATTGTCATAGATAGGCTCAGTAGGGGTTCGGATGAGTTTGCTCATTGGCCTTCCTTTTCGACAGGTACCTGAGTAGCCATTACGTACAGCTAGTGCCGCTGTTGTGCTTATGGTTATGGATTTATCCAGTAACTCACTGTCGGCATACTGTTGAGTCTTTAGAGTTCCACACAGAGAGTTTTCCTGGTTCAAGTGAAATGATGTAGTAGCCATATTTTGATACGTGCAGGGTTCCGATCGAATGATTGTGCTAGCTACCTAAACTTTCGATCGGACGATTAATAATACCAGCCGGCTTAGGATTGAGCTAAATTATTAAATCATGTATTGACTTAATAATTTACATATGCATATTTCGATATATATATTCTAGTATTATGTTCTTTCTGTTATTCTATCTCTTTGAGTATTCGTATTTTGATACGAATACGTGTATGTATATACGGTAGAGTGTATTTCGTATTTATACGGAAAACATTCTAGAAGGAGGACACCTCATTTCCTTGGTTTTTCTTTTCTAGAAATTACAAATAAGGTAGAGGGTGAGGTGGCAAGAGAATGGTGTTAAGCATGGTTGAATATGATAGACAAATGAATTTATAATTCATTTGTCTACACTATTCAAGTATGGCAAGTTTTTTATATTGCAAATATCATTTGAAAAAACCACGCCTGCTTGATTATTGTTATGAGATTTTCTCTTTCTTGAGCTCCTCCTTCATCTTTCTCTCTACTCTCTCATGAGTTGAGAATCAAGGGTGGAAGAGAGATAGAAAATACTAGAACAACTCACTACATCACTAGATACTATATATTAGCAACCTAGAGCCTTTAGTTGCTCCACTAGATTTTTAGTGTGAAGTTAGAGCCATGAACAGCATCTATCGGGTGGATCATCTTTGACAGAGGAAGACCGACGGTTAAGCTTGATCAAGGAGACCTTAAGGAGCTAAGGAAAAGGGTAGAAGACCGAAGGACACGGATCATTTGGTATAACCCTCTTTACAGAGTAGTTAGAACTTATCTAGATTACTAGTTTAATATTTGGTTTTGATTCTAGGTAATTGTTTCTAGCGCCAAGGTTTTTAAAAGTTAAAGTTTTTTGTTCCGCAACGGCTGCGGTTAGCGGCTAGGGTGCTAGGAACTCCAACAGTGTATACATGTCAAGTGCGCATTTTATAAAGTGAGCACGTGGTAAGGGGCGTATGTGACAAGTGCGCACCTGCTGAGGCGCACACCTACCAAGACGCGCATTTGGTAAGGTGCGAGGGAGTGAAGAAGGCTAAAGGGTCCCGAATGGGCCAAAAGGTCCAGTAAGGTGCGCACCTAGCAAGGTAAGCACATGGGCCGGTGCGCACTTGGCCCGATGTGCACCCAACAGGGTGTGCACCTAGCCAAATGGGCACTTAACACAGTGTGCACCTAGCACGGTGTAAGTAGGGTCAAAACCTAATGAAGCAACAGTCAAAAAATACAAAGATTTTGACTTTTGACGATCAAAAGGGACTCTTTTTCCCTTTTTCGAAACCTCCTGACGTGCGCACTTAAAAAAAAGGAAAACGTATATACCGTTACACAACGTACCAAATCCAATCAACACTTGATTTAGGAAAATGTTCATAACATTTTCCTCCAATACAAAGTTATATCCTTCTTTATATAATAAAGAAACTGATATAATATTGCACATCATTTTTGGTACGAAATAACAGTCGTTCAGAATCAATGTATTACCATTTGGTAATACTAGGTGATATTCACCAACTGCTTTGGCTGAAACAATTGCACAATTCCCTATTTTGAGAGACATATCACTTTTTCACAGTTCTCTACCATTCTTTAACCCATGTAACAAATTACAAACGTGGGATCCTGATCTGGTATCCAATACCCAGGACATAGAGCATACTGAGAAACAGTTCTCGGTAACGAATACACCCGAAGAAGATATATCGGCATTCTTTTTCTTTGTTCGGGTTGCGTGGGAATTCTGGTATTCCCCTATTCCATGCCCAGACTTATGACAGTCATAAGATAGAGCGAAACCAACGTTCCCCAGCTCAGTATAAAAAGCGGATTCGGTCAATACATTCATATTATTATCTTGATTAAGGCATGTCATGGTTGCTGCCTAGAGAGAGAGAGAAGAATAACACTTTAGCGTGCGCTCTTTGCAAGATTAGATTGGTTATTATCTTATCTAATCAGGATGACTCCTACTGTTTTTATTAAATCTTCCTTCAAACCCTAAAAGGTAAGAAGCCGGGATTAATTACACCCTACAAGTTCGCCAATCGGTCGGCCAGACAGGTATTGGTACTTCGAGGGAGTCTCCCCATGCTTTCGCATGGAACTAATTAAATAACCTCGTTTCCGCAGGGGCATAACCCCGTTAACACCTTTCTTAGACACCCATTGGATTAGCTAATTGTAAAGTGTAAAACTCTCCCAGGAGTAACACTTACTCGCAGTGGGTATCGGGATCCAACTATCTCATAGAAGGTATGCAATCTCATTGCAAATTTCAACACTTGAAATTCCTAATAACTGTTTTTACCCCTAACGACCTATGACCTTGAAGGAGCCCAACAAACCATAGGCCGCCGGTCAAGTTCACCCCGTCATTTCTTGATTGAATTAAACCCACCCGTACGACCCTTGACGGAGGACAACAAGTTCGTACGACTACCCTAATCCAATCGCATCATATGCTGCAGATAAGCACTAATCAGTTACCGTACACTATGTCTTGATGAAGGCGAACAAACGCAGCACGAATACTAAAATGGTCCTTATCTGAAATGACGGAGAGCTACGACTGGTTTCGAAGAAAACTTTTAGCGTAATGAACTTGATATCGTTGTAGAATCTAGTGATTTGATAAAAGGAGTGGTTTAAGCTCCGCTTTTAAAATCAAGTAGTTTTCAAAACAAACTGAGTGGGTTGTAGAATTTTCTAGTTTTGCTAAAGAGGTCACTCCCGGTGAAGAGATCTAGGCTCTTTCCTCATCGAATGAGGTGATGGATATTCATAAAAGAATATCGCTATGCAAAGCAATAACTAGAGCTATCTTTTTGAAAAATTTGATTCTACAACATGTTTAGCTTTCTTTTCTTTTCATTAATCTAATTAATGACTTCCCATCATTTATGTTTCCTAAATATCACAAAAGAAACGAAAATAGAACGTACGCTTATACCATCCGCATTCGCCACGGAGCCCGTCATGCACCGTCAGGTTACTTAACTAACGGCAGAGCGGGGGCTAGACTAGCACGGGTGCAAAACATAAGCAACGTTTATATATATATATATATATATATATATATATATATATATATATATATATATATAGATATAGAGAGAGAGAGAGAGAATTCGTCTCACGCAGTTATATGATCACATCACAAAACTCAAGCAACAGAAGCAAACATATGAAATATAGGATATACCAGGAGGTCCGTGTTTTAAATTTAGCCAGTAATGAAAAACACAGATTCCACGATCGTGATGAATAGCCAAACCCATATCCTTAGACCCCTACGAGAGTAGCAAGCAACCTTCTAATTCTAGAGTTAGGAGACCCGGTCTCGACTTCTCGAGATGATCTCCCACTGGACTCTAGAACCTGATTACTTGTGCTCCCCGACTTAGGTCTATCCTAATGCGGAAAAGTAAATAATATACATCAATGGTGACAACAACCTCAATCCGGAAGTGTCCCAATAAAAGAATATTATATACATTTTTTACATGAATGAAAATTGAAAAACTCTCATCTCACGCAAAAATCCCCGGCTATTCATTCACGATGATCCAATATAACATATTACAAACAACACTATAACATCACATGTCATCAACGTAAGTAAATATGCGTATTCCGAATGTCGTTGACATATAGCAACGAGATCGGGGATACATCGCATATTACACTTACGGTCGCAGAAAAGAAATGAAAACTACAATAATTAGAATCCGCATATTCCTTAGACATTATAAACCAGGAATATCACATATTCCGGATTTCATGCCTAACCCTATAAACCTTGCATTTGAGTCTCGAGTTCAAAACACTTTTCAATTACAATTCGGGTAATTCAACAAGATTCCCGATTAAATGATTGAATGCTTGTCGGGAACTCTAGTAGATTGCCGCACCCCCGATACCGTTGACGAAGTGCACTTAGGAGGAACACCGTGGCCGCGAGCACCCGAGTGGATGCTTTTAGCAACGGTGTTCTCCTATAGTCACTTGGTCGGGGTTATGGGGCATGGCTATCTAGTAATGTTACCCGGCGAGTTCGCGTACGATACACGATTGCGACGGAGTTTTGATCCGAATCGAAACTCTATGGCAATCGATCAAATGAGACTAAAACACTAGATTTACAAATTGCAAACTAGTTTTCACAAAACTAATTAATGTGGTTTCCAAATATTGTATCACATTTACAAACTTAAACCCGTAAACGATGTTAAAACCGCGACTTCGAAACACTCTGAATTGCCCCAACACAAAGATAACATCACATGCAATCTGGAAAAAAACAAACATAACCTGAAACCCTAAATCCAACACACCAGAACACCAAACAAAACACGAGCCAAAACTATTTAAGGGGATCGGCCAGGCCGGGAACATAGCATGTTTGGCCGGCCAAAATTTAACATTTGGGGCTCGTTTTTCTATGGTGTTCTAGTTACATCACATGTAACATTCTGCACTTATTTAAAAAAATTTCAGAAGCCATTTAAAAATCGATAGAAAGTTGGATTTAGTTTCGTCTATTTCGGAGTCGTTTCGGTTTCGTAATTCTAATTATATCGTCTAATGCTCTAGCCTGGCTCTGATACCATGAAAGTATGTCTTAGCACCACCACTAGGTTAATACAACTATCAAGTATGCAATTTAAAAAATCTAATGTGCTAAGCTATACTAACCGAGAATCTAACTAGAGTATTAGGGTTTTTAGCAAGCTAATAAGTTCTACAACTAAGTTAAGAAGGTTTAAACCTTTGTAGACTAAGTCCTTCACTTCTATAGCTCTAAGTAGTAGTCCCTAGAACTCCTCTTGGCTCCACTTGAAGAAAGGATCAAGCTTACTTTGCGATCTTCGAAGCCGAAGATGATCCACCTTGAAGACTCTTTAACCCAAGCCACCTCTTCACTAATCAAGTATTAGTGAAGAAAATAACCTAATCTAAAGGGCTAATTTAGAGTAGGTGATGATGTAGGAGTTTTGGTTCACTTAAAAATCTCTCTCTCTTTTAAATTTCCAACTCAAGAAAAACTAGAGGAGGAAGAAGATGAACATGGGAGAGTGTGTGGAAATGAGCTAGGGTTGTGAGCAAGTGAAGAATGGCCCATCTCTTTTTTCTCATTTATTGAAGTATGGATTATTATCACAATAATAAATCTAACCACACTTCAATAGTGAAAGCAAACACATAAAATAATATATAAGCCATGCTTCACCCATGCCTAAAACATCTCTCCAATTTCCACCTCTTTAATTTATTTATCAAAATAGATTATTTCATGTTCCATGTATCATCAACCATGATACAATACATTATATATATATATATATATATATATATATCATTATATATAAAAAGAAGAGAAGAAAATAATTAGTGAGCAATAATATTAGTTAATATATATAAATATATCAAATATAAACATATATCATATTATTAAATCAACACTTGATTCAATAATCCAGTTATATCATATATAACCGACTAATATCATTTATCTGTATATCATATTATCAAATCAACACTTAATTCAATAATCCAGTCATATCACATATAACCTAACCGATATCAAATATCACCAGATTAGAATATGGTATTACATACTCGTATTTAATCAGGTTCCCGCACATATCAGCATATGTGTCCTACTTCGTTTCGCTTGAGCTATGAAACTTTTGTGTGGAACTCTAAACACTCGTCAATAGGCCAGCAGTAGGTAATTATCATATCAATTACCCACAAGCCGTCAGCGGTACTAGCTGGACGTAACGGCTACCCAGGTATTGAGCGACTAGAAGATTAATAAGCAAACTTGTCCAAATTCCCTTGAAGCCTATAAGCAACACTTACCGTACAGTCCGGTCTCTTCGTCTGATATGTCGCATATCGAGTTTAGGGGTGGAATCGTCAGACCCCAGTAACTTGATAAGTCATGCCGATATGTGGCCTATAATGGTTCGAGAAACTACAGATAACACTTACCAGTAAATCTCATCATCCATGGCCAGGGACTTGCTGTTATAGTAAATCGAGCATAGCGCAACATCAACTCCCTATACCGGGAGAGACGAAACCCCTCATATCGCTCACTGCCTCCATGTGACTCGGGACTGTACCCAAAATCCACCTGTTTGCACGACTCCTTTGAGTCGTAGTAGGGAGGAAATCAAAACACAGTGGGAACTACACAAGACACTACGACGATTTCGGGTGTACAGACTAATCTGTACCAGTGTCACCAGAGAACTGCTATCTGAAGATATGTATGGTACCATCTAGGAGTTCTCGGCGAGTTCTGTTCGGTGTACCCATTCTTTAATGAGCACCTGTGTACAATCTTTGATGTCAAACACCAATGATTGTGGGACCAACCATCGCCCCATACAGGGTCAAGAAACGTACACACTAGTCTACTCTGAAATATTGATGCCCTGTCTCGATATCCCTTTGACTAGGAACTATTAAAGGATGTGCTTGTGGATTATCTAAGCCCCACTAGTATGATCTGCATCATAGTCCTGGTAGTCAAGTCCAAATTCTAAGGGTTTTATCAGCATGTATCAGAGAGTCAGTATAATAATACAAGTGTACTGTTTACCTCAATCAGAGCAGAGCTCTGTTTAAATTCCAAGGTGGGAAAAGAAACAATACTTCTGTTTTTCTCCAATCAGAGCAAAGCTATGACTTGAAAATTAAAAAGAAAATTAAACTTAAAATAAATGAAGTAGCGTACTCTATAAGAGCAAAGCTCTGGAGAGAGAGAGAGAGAGAAAAAAAAAAAACTGCACTGCGCAGCGCAGTGCGTGATGCGCAGTGCGTGATGCGCAGTAAAAAAAAATAAAATAATAAAAAAATAAAAATAATAATAATAAAAAAAATAAATTTTTTTTTTTATTGCGCGACACGTGTCTGCGCAGTTGCGTAAACGCTGCACGACACTTGTCACACGCTGAGGAGTTATGCAAAAAACAGAATAAAGATTTGAAGAAATCGTTTCTGTTTTTGTTAAAACAAAAAGATTTCTTCTGTAAAACAGAGCCCTTTGGATTAAAGATCCGACGGTGGGGAAAATTCCCCAAATCACTCAGAGAATGATTTCTTTAACAAACTTTAACTAATTTATGGGCACTATAAAAATGACCCTAGACCTCAATTCAAAGGCATGAAGATCTTGCTAAAAAAAAAAGAGAAGAGAACTCTTGAAGAATAAAAGAAAAGGTAAAAACCTTTTAAAGAAGAGAAAATTCTCTTATGAACAAGATCATAGATCTTCAACGATAAATAAATAAATAAATAAAATAGTGCCTTGCACTTGTTTTATGAACCATCGGTTCTTGAACCTAAAAGGTTATTAAATTAATAGTGCTTTGCACTTTCATGAACCTTTTGTTCTCTGAGATAAAAAAAAAAACAAGAAAAAACTTTCTTTTAGGAAAAAACTTTCTTTTCTTTCTTAGATCTAAATCAAACAGTGCTTTGCACTTGTTTTATGAACCATCGGTTCTTGAATCTAAAAGATTCTCAAATTAACAGTGTTTTGCACAAATGCAATGCATTAATTAAAGGGCTAGGCCCAAATCAAAATGACCTGACAGGCCAAAATAAATTGCAAGGCAATAAAAGGGCAGAGCCCAAATAAATTGATGCTCTGCATCATTTATAAAGGGCAGAGCCCAAAACAAATTGATGCCCTGCATCTTTTCTGGGCAAAGCCCAAATAAAAATAAAAACAAATGCAAATAAAATATTGGACATTTTTAACTGGACTTAGCCCAATTGTGGCCATAAGTCCTTAAATTAAATTGACTGAGCAAAATGGCTCTCCTAAATCAATTTACATCCGGTTCGAGGGTACATCTCCGAACTCCTTTGACATCCATCGTTGTAATTCCTCAACGACGTCAAAGAGGTGACGGGTCCCAACGACCACACATCAATATCGGACCGAGATGTCCTTAAACTAATATCGGACCGAGACGTCCCTAAACTAATGTCGGACCGAGACGTCCCTAAACTAACATTGGACCACTACGTCCCTAAACTGGCACAATAGAGCCCAAATGCTCTTTTGTTGGACCTAAATGGTCCCTTTAAGTTGACCTTAGTCTCAAACTGGACTAACGTATCCTTAACAAACGTTTGAGTCGATCTTAGCCTCAAAAATGGTTAACGTATCCTCCAAACAGACTTTAGTCCCAAATTGGACTACGAATCTCCCTAAACTGGAACAATAGAGCCTCCAAATGCTCTTTTGCCGGATCTAAACGGTCCCGTTTAAGTTGATCTTAGCCCCAATCACGGCTAACGTATCCTTAAACATTCAAATGAAATATAAAACCCTAAATCAACTTCGGTTCGAGGGTACATCTCCGAACTCCTCTGACACCTGTCGTTGTAATCCTTCAACGACGTTAGAGAGGTGACGAGTCCCGACGGCCATATATTAAATGAGTCACGTTTAAGTTGATCTTAGCCTCAACGAGGCTAACGCATCCTTAAACTAAAACATCAAACCCAAATCTAAGTAAATACGGATTTGGACTAATCCACGTCCTACGGGCGACGGCATTACTCAGTCTCCGTATACAATTCACGGGCAACCACAAACAAAACAAACACACGCGACACGAAGTGAAATTCTGGAGAAGGAGAAAGTGGCTACTGCGATGCGGTAGCGTAATTAACTGCAGGGGCTTGCGCCTGCAGGGAAGAGCGTCCCCACAATCAAAAACCCCTCAAGCGAGAGGGAATCTGACAAAGTCTGCTACATCGGCCGCATTCGTCTAAACCTTCGATACACGGTGCCATAAATCAACTTGGTATCTTCGGAGAGGTAGACGGGTAAAACCATATAGCATCTGCCCCGAATCTCAGGCACAGACGTCCTAACGTCTCGGCCGCCGTTCGGAGGGGAACAGATTCTGGCACGCCCGGTGGGACCTCTTCCTCTTTCTACTCCACACTTCATGTGTCGTGTTCGCGAACAAATCGCGGTTTGCTGTGATTGCCTGTGGATTCAAGGTACTAAGATTTGTTGTCTTGCTCTATGCAGAAAACAGAAAATCGATGGCTTCGAACTGCACCGTCCGCAGCGATAACTCTCGCTCCGTCATTGCTGGAGGAGTGACTTATGGGCCCCAAGCGGCCTCCCTTTTCAAAATGCCGGTGGAGCAGGTGGCTCAAGCCACCACTGGACTATTTTTTGGGACCATGCTCCCATCAATGAGCTTCAACGCCCCAATGACATTGCAAGAAGCTCCAAAGAAGTCGGTCTTCGATCGACTCACCACTGCCGCGACCCCTCTCAACGGGTCGTCCAACTCCACTGCTTCAGTTTTTAACGGACTAGGCCAGAGCTCTAACAGGCTCATGAAGAAGCCTGCCATACCAGAAGGCGTTATCCCGAAGCGGATAGCCATTCCAACTCCCGTTCCTGGCAAAATCACCAAGGTTGCTTCCCATGTTCAGAAGTCCGCTTCTGACAAATTGGCCGTCCCCGTTCAACGGACGTCGATCTTTAAAAAGCTGGTACCAGTATATTCTGACCGACACAGGGGGCATGAGGAGGTCACCCCTATAGATGAAACAACTCCATCAGCACGACACGCTCGACGTCGCCACTGGCGTCGAGTAAGGAAGGCTGGGGGCAACTCCCCCTCTGAGATAACTCCGCCAGCTCCAACGGTTGGGATCGATACAGCTGTTCCAACCAAGAACAGCTTTGAACTGCTCAACAAGGTGCGCAGAAACTCTCCTACTGCGATATTGAAACGAACTCCTTCACCTGTGGAGAATACTCCAGAGAAGAAGTTAGAGCAGCCCCCTCAACGGCTGTCCTCTAAAATTTACAAAGTCTGGCGATAGGTCCAAGAGTTGGTGATCGATCAAGACTGCCTCCGACGACAGAAAAAGATGAAGGTTCGGCAGGGGAAGGATTACTCTGTCAAACCACAAAAAGCAAAAGCTACTTGGATGCCCACTACAACGGCTCCCTTAACTCCAATCACTCAAAAAAGGAGGCCGCAAAAATCCCATGTGTCTTTGGCGAATCGCAAAGACACCGAACACAAACGCCCCAAGTCTGGGGGCATGGTAGTGCACACAGTTTATATGGCTTCTGGAAAGGAGGAAAGCCGCACTTCTACGGGCCACCGACCGCTCACCCGATCCGTGACGAAAGCCCAGGAGCAACAACAAAAGCTTCAGGAAATGATGACTACAATGGCTGCACTCACTGGGCCAAAAGAAAGCTCTGAAACATCCTCGGATGAGCGTCAAGAACAAGAAACGGACGCTGACTTTTTACGCAGAGTCCTCGAAAAGAGGGACAAAGAAGCTGCAGAGCAAGCGGCTAACATAAAATAGATGGCGCTCCTCTTCCAAGATATTGTAGAGATGATGTTACAGCCGGACCCTCCTGCTGAAGATCCTCCAATCGTCCTTGAAGACGACAGGGGAGAAACGTCAAATCCTCCGCCGGCTCTATCAACAGCCAAGGAGGAGGCAATCTCCAAAGTTGACCTAGATGAATATATAGCTCAGCAGATCCGGGTTCATCAGGCGAATGAAGCGGCTGGGCAAATTGTTAGAACCGGACGACCGTATCCGAGCTGGTATGACCAAATCAATTACCCGCCAGGATATACGATCCCTAAATTCCACGTATATAAAGGGACAGGGAATCCACATCAGCATGTCGCTCAATTCAGGGCCTTATGCGGCAATACTGGAGGCGATGACAAATTGTTGCTACGTCAATTCGTCGGCAGCTTAGCAGAAACAGCCTTTGAATGGTATTCGGAGCTACCTAACGACTCTGTCAAAACATTTGCGGAGATGGAACTGCTGTTTACACAAAGATTCGCAAGTGCTAGTGAACGCACCCCGATTACAGCACTGATAAATGCCAGGATAAGGCCCGGCGAAACGTGGGTCCAATACGCAACACGATGGCGGAACCTATGGTCGAAATGCGAACAACGCATAGAAGAGGCACCTGCGGTAGGCATGTTTGTGGGCACTCTCGATCCACAGGCGACCATCTCGCAATTCATGATGTTCTTCAGGCCGACCACCTTCCAGGCCTTGATCGACAAATTAGCCCAAATGGACCAGATGGGCCATAGACCGTCTCCTCCAAGACCCGATTCCCGAGATGAGAAAGGAAAAGGGAAAGCGATCGTCGTCGCCAATGCTCAACAACAGTCGAGCAACTCAAAGCCGGTCGTTCGCTAAAACAACGTGCGTCCATGCCCATCCCTCGAAGAGAGGCTAGGACGTCCTTACTCGTTTCCTCAGAATAAAACGAGAAGACTGTTCGAGCTGGCCGTGCGCAACAGACTCATTAATCTGCCGAGTCCAAAGCGTCTGTCGCAGCCAGGCGATCTTAATAATCCCAATTATTGCCCTTACCACCAAACGGTAAGTCACCCGATTGAGGATTATTTCGTCTTTAAGGGATGGATCGAGGATCAATACCTACAAGGCAAGTTCGCGCTGTCTGAAAACTGGAAGGTAAACCCACCACAACCGCACTCTCCAAAGAAGACGGACACGCCGGGGGCAGTTTGTTCTTTAGTCAAGGATGAAAACGATGGAGAAAACTCATCAGATGAATCTGAGGACTACGTAGCGACTTGTCATGTGATTTCTCACTCACTGACAGATAATAAAGAAGCTTCTTGCGCCGAGAAACCAATGGCGAACCCCGAAACAGAAATTCCGCGGCCGTCAGACAAGTTGATCGATGCCTTCCTAAATGAAATTCGTCTGAAAGAAAAAGCCAATCAAGAGCATAAAATGGCCATACTGGAAAGAACCAAGGTATTCCCGTCAAATCAAAAGCCACACACTGCGGGTAAAAACAAATTCAAGACGAGGAAACGGTTCGCCAAAGCTCTATCAGTAGGAATGAAGCTACCGCCCTCTGAAGAAAATTCTTTCTCTGAGGTAGAGATGCACCCTAACTTCTGTTTATATCATCAGAAGATCATACATCCTACCGAGGACTGCGAATCCTTTAACTGTTGGTGGCAAGGGTATGTCGCTCAAAAGCGACACTTCGACAGGACAAAGTGTGAAGCTTGTGGACATCGGAAAAATGCGATAGATGAGCGCAAAAGAGCCGCCGCCGACTGTCATATAGCCGACTTCAAGGGATCACAAATTATCACCTTTGGACTGACGAAGAACCTACCCCCAACTCTTCCATCGGGGAATCTATTTCAAAAATAAAGGAATTGAGAAGCTGCGAGAACGTTCAGCCGTGCAATCGCATGCTACTCGGAAAAAATCTCGGCCCTGTAAACAAAGGATCGAACAAAAAGGATAAAAGAAAAGGAAAAAAGGCCCTCGTCGCCAGCACTCACCAACAATCAGGTGACCCTAGACCGGTTGCTTGCCAAAGCAACAAGCGGCAATCTCTCCAGGAAAAGTTGAAACGTCCTTACTCGTTTCCGCAAGATAAAACAAGGGGACTGTTCGAGCTGGCAGTGCGCAATAGACTCATTAATCCGCCGAATCCAAAACGTCCGTTGCAGCCAGGCGACGTTAATAATCCTAATTATTGCCCTTACCACCAAACAGTAGGTCACCTGATCGAGGACTGCTACGTCTTCAAGAACTGGGTCGAAGACCAATACCAACAGGGCGAGTTCGCGTTGTCCGAAGTTTGGAAGGTGAACCCGCCACAACCGCATGCTCCGAAAAATATGGACACGCCGGGGGCATCATGCTCATTCATAGAGAAAGCCTAACGGACCACTACGTCCTAAAACTGGATAACGGACCGAAACGTCCTTAAACTAACAACGGACCGAAACGTCCTTAAACTAACGACGGACCGCAATGTCCTAAAACTTGCAAATGACCGAAACGTCGTTAAACTACTCCCAACCCGCAGCATCTTCAGGCTGACGTTTTAAAAAAAAATAATAATAATAATAATAACGGTATGTCCACAAGCAAAATGGGCACAGATGAAAACCCGAAGGGGCTCCGTGAGTAAAAACAGCAGGGCTACCGGCGAGTGTTCGTGAAAACCCGAAAGGGCGCGACCTCGTTTAGAAGAAAAAGAAAAGAAAAGAATAAAAAAGAATAAAAAAAGAATAAAAAAAAGAATAAAAAAAAGACGGTATGTCCATAAGCAAAATGGGCACGGATGAAAACCCGAAAGGGCTCTGTGAGTAAAAACAGCAGGGCTACCGGCGAGTGTTTGTGAAAACCTGAAAGGGCGCAACCTCGTTAAGAAACACTTATAGGGTCCTCTCGACCCTGTAAGGAGAAACCACCTGCGTGAGATCCTTACGACTCACAAAGGAACAACACACTTAGGGATCCCCACGATTCCTAAGGAGAAAATACACTTGCGAGATCCTCACGACTCGTAAGGAGAACTCTCTTGTGGGACCCTTACGGCTCATAAGATTTGAAAGTCTTAAGTTACAGAGGCCTAAACCTGTTCTTAAGCAGCCCCCACAACCTTCGATATTGCCCTACAAGTGGCTCATATTGACCCTTGTATACAATCCACGGGCACGAATAAGTATTTCCCCAACAAAGTCCCATCCGTGACTAGGGATATGCTTGTACAACAAACAACACTGGTAAGTCCTCTCGACTTATAAGGAGAAAACCCTTTTGTAAGATCCTTACGACTTACAAGAGAACATGCACTTAGGAATCCTCACGATTCCCAAGGAGAAAACACACCTACAAGATCCTCACGACTTGTAGGGAGAAATACCTTTGTGAGACCCTTACGGCTCATGAAGTCAAAAGCCTTAGCTGACAGGGCCCTTAATCCTGTTTACTAAGCCACCTTTGTTCGGGATCAACAATGGCAGATGATGATTCGCTCCTGGCAATATCCCAGTTGCAGCGATACTGATGCCTAGACTAGTATCAAATTCCAAGTCCTTTTACGGCAAATGATGATTCACTCCTGGCAATATTCCAGTTGTAGCGATGCTGATGCCTAAATCGGTATCAAATTCCAAGTCCTTTCAAGGCAAATGATGATTCGCTCCTGGCAATATCCCAGTTGCAGCGATACTGATGCCTAAACCGGTATCAAATTCCAAGTCCTTTCAAGGCAAATGATGATTCGCTCCTGGTAATATTCCAGTCGCAGCGATACTGATGCCAAGATTGGTATCAGACCCCAAATTCCCTACTCGCAAAAAAAAAAAAAAAAAATCAGCGAGCCCAAAAAAAATGCATACGAAATACCCGAAATGATGGGGCAACTTGCAAACAGAATCAGCAGGTAAAAATGTATGTATACAAAACAGCCGAAACGATTGGGCAACTCGCAATAAAAAGCAGCGAGTAAAAACATAATAAACAGCCGAAATGATTGGGCAACTCGCAATAAAAAGCAACGAGTAAAAATAAAGTAAACAGCCGAAATGATTGGGCACCGCGAAAAATAGCCGAAGTGATTGGGCAATCGCGACCTTCGCGATATAAAAGCTGAAATGATAGAGCATCGCGGAAAGAATAAAAAAAAATGAAAGAATGAAACTTTTGCCCTACAGGTGAAATCACATCGATCCCTGTATATAATCCAGGGGCACAGATAAAAAGGGAACAATACCTTCCCAACAGGCTCCATCAGAAAGCGAAGCCAAATCTCGACGGTTCATAGACAGCCTAGAGACCATCTCAACATTTGTCGCAATATTACAGACACGATGTCAACAAATGAAGCAAACGAAGAACCCGAGCTTCAGGGTCTCGAAGTTAACATCGACAACTTAGAGATCACCAACGGCGTTTCTCCTCACTCCAACTAGATGCAGACATGACGTCAACAACTGACCTCAGAATCGCAACGAAACGGAACCATGACAAAGTCCCTAGTTCCAAATCTCAATGGCCACGTCTACAGCCTGGAGATCAACAACGGTGTGCCTCCTCATTCCAACAGGACACAGATGTTACACCATCAAGCGGAGTAACGACAAAATCTCAGCTTCACCATAGCATTCGTCTCGATACAGTAGACGCAATGTCAATAACAGCGTTCCTCCGCAGTCCAACTGGAGGCGGATGCAACATCAACAAAAGACCTCACGGTCGAAACAAAGCGGAGCGATGGCAAAATCCCAGCTTCACCTCAGCATTCGTCTCGATATAGTAGACGCAATGTCAACAATGACGTTCCTCCGCAGTCCAGCAGGATGCAGACGCAATGTCAACAACGGCGTTCCTTCACAGCCCAGCGGGGTGTACATGCAAAGTTAACAAAAGACCCCATGGTCGAAACAAAGCGGAGTGATCCCAGCTCCACCTCAGCATTCGTCTCAATACACCAGACGCAGTGTAAGCAAACGAAGCGAAGGCCACATTCCTAGCTTCAACGTCTTTACGGTAACTCACATAAAACCGGAAAGACAATAGGAGACCATCTCACATGAAGTGGTCACCTCCTTGACGTTCGTCTCGATACAGTAGATGAAATGTCAACCTCAGCGTTCTTCCTCCAGCAGGGATTCAGACATGACAAAGCAAATGAAGCGAAGGCCACATTCCTAGCTTCAACGTCTTTACGGTAACTCACATAAAACCGGAAAGACAATCGGAGATCATCTCGCATCAGCACAGAGTGGTCACCACCTTGACGTTCGTCTCGATACAGCAGACGAAATATCAACCCCAGCGTTCTTCCCCCAACAGGATTCGGACGCGCCAAAGCAAACGAAGCGAAGGCCAAATTCCTAGCTTCAACGTCTTTACGGTAACTCATATAAAACCAGAAAGACAACCGGAGATCATCTCGCACCAGCACAGAATGGTCACCACCTCGACGTCCGTCTCGATACAGTAGACGAGATGTCACCTCAACGTTCGTCTCGACACAGCAGGCGCAACGTCATTAAACGAAAGGAGCCACGGCAAAATCCCTAGTTCCAAACCTCGACGGTTCACCAGCAACCTAGAGACAACCTCGACGTCCGTCTCGATACAGTAGACGAGATGTCACCCCAACGTCCGTCTCGACACAGCAGACGCAACGTCATTAAACGAATGGAGCCACGACAAAATCCCTAGTTCCAAACCTCGGCGGTTCACCAGCAACCTAGAGACAACCTCGACGTCCGTCTCGATACAGCAGACGAGATGTCACCCCAACGTTCGTCTCGATACAGCAGACGCAACGTCATCAAACAAACGGAGCCACGGCAAAATCCTTAGTTCCCACCATGACATTCGTCTCGATACAGAGGACGCAATGCCAGCAAACGAAGCAAAGGCCAAATTCCTAGCTTCAGGGTCTTAACGGCAAGTCATATAAAGCCTGAAAGACTATCGGGGATCATCCCACACCAGCGCGGAGTGGTTATGACTCATCGGGGCTCTCCAAAATGAGCCTAACCTCAAGTAAAAAGCGGCATGGCAAATTCCTAGCGCTTGCTCTTCCGACGGTCAAACTGCCAAGGAGGATTGCTTGAAGACGTCTTGTCCAGCCCCCGAAGGGATCAGAGACACGGCAGTCGCAGGGCTACTCGAACAGCACGATTGCCTATCGAGGACTATATCAGCTTATGCGACGGTACGATGGCCAAAACCCTAAGTACCACCAACCTTAACGGGCTTATGTCGTAAAGAGCAGAGGTTAAATGCGACGTTAAGATGTTCTTGCGAGAAACGTTCGATTCGTCTCGACTTGTGAAAAATTGTCGAGTCGGCTCGACTCGTGAGATAAAGCCTTGGGCAGTGGGCATAAAAGAAGCCTGTTTCCTAAGCATTGGGACCCCGTAAGTTGGCCCAAAACGGTCTCTTGCATACCATCCACGGGTCTCACTCTCCAACGTCGAACTTCGACAAGGAGGGAAACAACCGCTGACAAGTCCTCTCGACTCGTAAGAGGGAAAAATTCTCTTGTAGGATCCTTACGACTTACAAGAGAAAACCACACTTAGGAATCCTCACGATTCCTAAGGAGAAAAACCCGCCTACGAGATCCTCTCGATCCGTAGGGAGAAAAGTCTCTATGAGACCCTCACGGCTCATAGAGTTGAAAAGTCTTAGGCAGCAGATCTGAACCTGCGGCCTAAGCCCTCGCTATCTCATGAGGAAATCAAGAACCTTACTCTATTACCTGCTAATTGTGACGACATGCTGAGAAAGAGGAAAAGCAACAGAAAGAGCACCCGATTTACGTTTGATCAAGCGTTCAAGACGTATTCATTCATGCATGGGCAAAAAGACTCAGGACAAAGATATATAATATAGACAAGCTGGGATAAAAATTTCCATTAATATTGCCCAAAGTTCTTACAGTCATAAAAACAATAAACGAAAGTTACAATGGAATAACCTCAGATCCAGGGCATGGATTGAGGAATTCAAAAGCGATCCTATCTATGACTTTCCAAGCCTCGCAGACCATCCTAGTGTGCTTCCTTTCGCGAGCACAAGCGTCAGGGTCCCTCCCGATGTCTTCCACCCTCCGATAAGCAGCGAGTATGGCAGACTGTTGAAAGATCTTGTGCAAGAGGTCAATAAGACTGTCTCGCCGTCTCTTCGAGATAAAGTTCAATAGGTACACAGAGTGCACCTTGTCCTCAGCGGCATCCAACGCCTTAAGCGGCATACCGGAACAGAATAGGGGAAGCGCTTCCCAGATAGCTCCCACAATAAGTTTAAGAAGAAAGGAACGTCGGGGATGTAGTGGACCATTGTATGCGTCGAAACGACTCATTATTTCAGCACACTCCTCGTTTGTGAACTCCCGATTTTAAGAGCGGCCAAATCGGCGGATGCCCTCATGAGAGATGATCTCGTTAAGAGCATACATGTGGGCGTCCATTGTTCCTATGAAAGAGGATCAACAGAATTATCAGAAAGACTGATTAAGTAAAATGATATAATGCACTGAGAAATAAAATGTCATCTTTAACTTCCAAGATCCGTGAAGAATTCTTAAGAGTTCTTCTATATGATTTGGGAGGAGCAAAACTCCATTAATGAAATGAGAAAATACAGGGAAAATCTTTAGAGAGCAAAGCTCTATTAATGGAACTCTAATAGGGCTTTCCTTAGTCTTCTATAGACCCCCTTAGAGCAAAGCTCTACTAAGTGAAACCCTGAATGGGTCTTCTTTAGATCTGGGATTTATTGAGAGCAATGCTCTTAAAATTGATTTAATTTAATTAAAATTAATATTTTTACCTAAAATTCTCTAAAAGTTTCAACTTTTAAAAGTGTTTAAATAAGAGAACAGGGCTCTGAGTTCTGAAAGTAAAATTTTAGAGATGAGAATCATCTAAGGGACCAAAGGTCTTATTTATAGGCATCAAGTGCCCTTTCAGCTTCCAAAAGATGGCGCGACGGTTCGGAGTCTACCACCGCTGCGCTCACGTTATTAGGCCACGTGAGTGCAACGGTGGGGGGGCATTTGTTTACCTCAATCAGAGCAGAGCTCTGTTTAAATTCCAAGGTGGGAAAAGAAACAATACTTCTGTTTTTCTCCAATCAGAGCAAAGCTCTGACTTGAAAATTAAAAAGAAAATTAAAGTTAAAATAAACGAAGTAGCGTACTCTATAAGAGCAAAGCTCTGGAGAGAGAGAGAGAGAGAGAGAGAGAGAGAGAGAGAAAACTGCACTGCGCAGCGCAGTGCGCGCAACTGCGCGCTGCGCAGTGCGCGCAACTGCGCGCAACTGCGCGCTGCGCAGAGCGCACTGCGCGCTGCGCGCTGCGCAGAGCGCACTGCGCGCTGCGTAGTGCTCACTGCGCGCTGCGCAGTGCGTGATGCGCAGTAAAAAAAAAAATAAAATAATAAAAAAAAAAAAAATTAAAAGAAAATAATAATAATAAAAAAAAATAAAAATAAAAATTTTTATTGCGCGACACGTGTCTGCGCAGTTGCGTAAACGCTGCACCACACGTGTCACGCGCTGAGGAGTTATGCAAAAAACAGAATAAAGATTTGAAGAAATCTTTTCTGTTTTTGTTAAAACAAAAAGATTTCTTCTGTAAAACAGAGCCCTTTGGATTAAAGATCCGACGGTGGGGAAAATTCCCCAAATCACTCAGAGAATGATTTCTTTAACAAACTTTAACTAATTTATGGGCACTATAAAAATGACCCTAGACCTCAATTCAAAGGCATGAAGATCTTGCTAAAAAAAAAGAGAAGAGAACTCTTGAAGAATAAAAGAAAAGGTAAAAACCTTTTAAAGAAGAGAAAATTCTCTTATGAACAAGATCATAGATCTTCAACGATAAATAAATAAATAAATAAAATAGTGCCTTGCACTTGTTTTATGAACCATCGGTTCTTGAACCTAAAAGGTTATTGAATTAATAGTGCTTTGCACTTTCATGAACCTTTTGTTCTCTGAGATAAAAAAAAAACAAGAAAAAACTTTCTTTTAGGAAAAAACTTTCTTTTCTTTCTTAGATCTAAATCAAACAGTGCTTTGCACTTGTTTTATGAACCATCGGTTCTTGAATCTAAAAGATTCTCAAATTAACAGTGTTTTGCACAAATGCAATGCATTAATTAAAGGGCTAGGCCCAAATCAAAATGACCTGACAGGCCAAAATAAATTGCAAGGCAATAAAAGGGCAGAGCCCAAATAAATTGATGCTCTGCATCATTTATAAAGGGCAGAGCCCAAAACAAATTGATGCCCTGCATCTTTTCTGGGCAAAGCCCAAATAAAAATAAAAACAAATGCAAATAAAATATTGGACATTTTTAACTGGACTTAGCCCAATTGTGGCCATAAGTCCTTAAATTAAATTGACTGAGCAAAATGGTTCTCCTAAATCAATTTACATCCGGTTCGAGGGTACATCTCCGAACTCCTTTGACATCCATCGTTGTAATTCCTCAACGACGTCAAAGAGGTGACGGGTCCCAACGACCACACATCAATATCGGACCGAGATGTCCTTAAACTAATATCGGACCGAGACGTCCCTAAACTAATGTCGGACCGAGACGTCCCTAAACTAACATTGGACCACCACGTCCCTAAACTGGCACAATAGAGCCCAAATGCTCTTTTGTTGGACCTAAATGGTCCCTTTAAGTTGACCTTAGTCTCAAACTGGACTAACGTATCCTTAACAAACGTTTAAGTCGATCTTAGCCTCAAAAATGGTTAACGTATCCTCCAAACAGACTTTAGTCCCAAATTGGACTACGAATCTCCCTAAACTGGAACAATAGAGCCTCCAAATGCTCTTTTGCCGGATCTAAACGGTCCCGTTTAAGTTGATCTTAGCCCCAATCACGGCTAACGTGTCCTTAAACATTCAAATGAAATATAAAACCCTAAATCAACTTCGGTTCGAGGGTACATCTCCGAACTCCTCTGACACCTGTCGTTGTAATCCTTCAACGACGTTAGAGAGGTGACGAGTCCCGACGGCCATATATTAAATGAGTCACGTTTAAGTTGATCTTAGCCTCAACGAGGCTAACGCATCCTTAAACTAAAACATCAAACCCAAATCTAAGTAAATACGGATTTGGACTAATCCACGTCCTACGGGCGACGGCATTACTCAGTCTCCGTATACAATCCACGGGCAACCACAAACAAAACAAACACACGCGACACGAAGTGAAATTCTGGAGAAGGAGAAAGTGGCTACTGCGATGCGGTAGCGTAATTAACTGCAGGGGCTTGCGCCTGCAGGGAAGAGCGTCCCCACAATCAAAAACCCCTCAAGCGAGGGGGAATCTGACAAAGTCTGCTACATCGGCCGCATTCGTCTAAACCTTCGATACACGGTGCCATAAATCAACTTGGTATCTTCGGAGAGGTAGACGGGTAAAACCATATAGCATCTGTCCCGAATCTCAGGCACAGACGTCCTAACGTCTCGGCCGCCGTTCGGAGGGGAACATGTACATGTTAAGATAAAGAGCAACCAGATAACATACTATCATGTCGAGCAAGAAAGTCCTTTATATATATGTCTAAGCACCCACTATAATATACAATAATAGCCTCTAGGGTATACATATTCCGAAAACTTAGTGTGCCTGCCATGTAGATAATGTGGACCACATATCTAACCATCTTTTTATCACTGTCAGCTGATTTCATGGACTACCGTCGTGGCCCTTCTGGTTCGGGAAAGGCAAATCGATTGAAGATGTCCGGCCTGATCGGGCTCTTGAGTGGCGCTGGCGCTTCTTTTCTGGCTATGCCCTGCTGCTTTCGCACGACACATAGCGCCTGATAGACTCTTGAAGAGATGGTGTCATGCTTTTTATGTTGGGGCTTGGACACATCTCTTTGTAGCATCGTTCGGATCGCTGTCTTCTTGATTTTAGTGGTCATGGCATTTTTCTGAACCTATTTGTTGACTTTCACAGCCAACTCAGTTGTTGTCGCGGGGTAACCCTATTCTTGGAACATCACAAAATTCCACTTGACCAGAGTCCTGGTCCTCTTCTTGGCTCTATATCTGAGCCGTTTCTGTCTCAACTTTTCTTTTTTGAGCACTTGGCAGGCTTCGGCTCTTCGGAATGTTGCCGTAGGCTGAGCAATGGAGAGCTTTGGAGATATGCCTAATTGTGCACTTGTCTGAGGCGTCTCCTGGGCTTGTCCGCGACATTAGATGATGCCCTTTGTCTTGGAAGTCTTGCCCCCAGCTGGAGCACCAGAGAGTCGTTCGGACACTGTCTTACGTTTGGGTTGTGGTGCCTTAGCGACCACAACGTTCGGCCTCTTGCCCCTTGAGACCGGCTTGGCAATATGGTTTGCCGGGATTTCCGCCAGATGAGCGCTTCAGGAGGGGTAAATGACGACAGAACCAAATTGGCGGGCGGTTTCTCCCACTGCCGACTGAGGCTTGCGGGTAGAACCACGTGAGCATTGATCTTGACCACGTACGGGATCAGGATTGCGTCGGAAGCTGAATTCATCTTGGAAGACATCGTCCTTAGTTGTTGAAAGTTGATTGCTGCATGAAAAAACATTATTTCAGTACAAATATCGGTATATATGTTAAATGAGTTCGTATGAACGCTTGACCCGAGATATGGAAGGAGAGAAAGGTCCCATCGGGCGTGCCAGAATCTGTTGAGTGTTTTTCGTTACTCTATTGAGATGGGAATGCGCACACTTGTTAGGCATGTACAGATTCCCCCTGCCTAAGGTAGGTAGAGATTTATTGATTGTCGTGATCTGAATCTCCGGCTGCTGCGTACTAAGCTGCCGTTAATTACCTCTCGCTTTTGGAGCGAGCGAACCTCCGATTGACGGGTCAACCGGTCATGCGAACTCAATATGAGGTGTTCGTGTGTTGTATTTTGAAGGTGTTTTGGATGTATCGGGGGCCTCGCCGGATAGCAGGCTGGAGGTCAAGGGGGCAAGCAGCCTCCTTACGGAGTGCGGGACAGCGTCTCGTTAGAATTTTTTTTTTAACGGAAGAGATGATGAGTGTATACATGTCAAGTGCGCACTTTGCAAAGTGAGCACGTGGCAAGGGAAGCACGTGACAAGTGCGCACCTGCAGAAACGCTCACCTAGCAAGGTGTGTACTCGATAAGGGGCGTACATGACAAGTGCGCCCTGCCGAGGCGCGCACCTGATAAGGTGCGAGAGAGTGAAGGGGGCCAAAGGATCTCGAATGGAACAAAAAGTCTAGTAAGATGCGCACTTAGGGAAGTACGTACCTAGCAAGGTGCGTATCTGGGCCGGTATGCACTTGGCTCGATGTGTATCCACACCTAACCAAATCGGCATCTGGCACGGTGCACAACTAACACGGTGCAAGTAGAGTCGAAACCCAATGATGCAACAGTCCAAAAATACAAAGATTTTGACTTTTGAAAATCAAAAGGGGCTATTTTTCCCTTTTTCGAAGCCTCCTGACGTTCGCACTTGAAAAAAAGAAAGGAAGAGTGAAAAAGAGACTTGCACACTAAAGAATAGCTCAAAACTCAAGATTTTTTATTTTGAGGTATCAAGATTAGCTCTTTTTTTTTGCCAAATCATCATGGGGGACTTTTATAGGCTTATATCTTTTCATTTAGTTTCATGGCTTGTACAAAATTGACATTTTGCCCATCTTTTGCCCATGTGCTTATTTCTTTTTACACATGAGCCATGTGCTTTACAAAATTTGGTTTTTTGCCCGTTTATTTTACATTTATTCATGAAAATTACATCTAACTTATTTATTGCTTGATGATTACTCCTTTGGTATGGAGCCGGTCTGTGCTTGGACTTGTGTTCAGGTGTTGGCCCGGCTGCTTTGGTTTGAGCTTACTTGTTCGCCGTTTGACTTTGATTTTGACTTTTGGTCAATGAGATGTAAATTTTAACCCCAACATTGTTCAGCCTTCAAGCAACGTTGAATTTATTTGTTGTCTTCATCTCTCTGTCGCATTATGTCAAATGTGATAAAAAGAAAACAGATTCAATGACGATATATTTTTAAAAAAATTAAGGTTCTTCTTTTCTTTATCTATGTCACATTATTTCAAATTAAGAAAACATAGTTAACTTCGGATTTTGTCAAAATCTTCAAGCAGACTCAGAAATATTCTCCTACCATGCTACACCTAGTACTATTCAACTCTTTCAAATCAACATCAACAATCTAAAAAATAAAATCAATTTACATATCAATCGATCAAACAAACAAAATAGAATAATAACACATCAATCCACGCCAGTTCCCCAAAATAAAGGCATAAATACAAGACGATTTAAACGTCCTAACAAAAGAAGAATCCAACTACGAAGGCAGAGAAATATAGTTGCAACTGCGCTTGATGTAGGACTCGGTGCAGGTGCTTCAGCGGCAGCCGCCTTATCAACCATCGAAGCAACCATAACAATGGCGATCATCACTAAGGCGAAGATCCTTAACTTTTGAGCAGCCACCGTTGTTAAATTGAGTGAAATAAGCTAAACGCAATGAATTTTTTATTTTCCTTTCCTCTCTTCTAATTGATTGTTATGAAATAGGTGAGGGAGGGGGTGGAAATTTATACATGGGAGGGAATGAGTTCGGGCAGGCTGCCCGGGGCAGAGACATGAGACTGGATTTCATTGGGCTTTATTTATGCTGGTATTTAGCATGTGCGATACATGTTTGTATATTTTATGTTGTGTATGTCTCTCATTCGATTCCTATTTGATTTTCCTGTTGTTTCGGCATTATCTTAAAGTTGATGAAGATTCAGGCTTATATATAAGAAAGGATACAGAAGTCTGGAGCTACAGCTTCAAAAGTCTGTCAGCGCTCTGCATGTTCACATATATCGAGCAGACGTCTAAATTGAACTCATCAGACATCTGCGAGCGCTCTGTACTTTCGAAACCTTCGAAACCTCAAGACCAGATGTCTGAAGCTATTTCTTCAGACGTCTGAGAATGCTCTGTTAATTTGTAGACTTTTTGGCAGACGTCTGTACTTTCTTTGTTCAGACGTTTGCCGTGTCTGCGCCAGATATTTTGCTTTAGTTAGGAAATTCGTTATTTGTTAAAATCTTTTGTATGCTATATATATTGAAATATGTAGCAATCCTAAATCCAATAGTCTTTGAGATAGTTTTTGTGATATTTGAAAGAACCTTTTTATTATTTTGAAAGAGGTAGGGGTTTGAGGGATTTTGTATTCGTCCACCGGTTTTGTACTCCTCCACTTTTGGATATTAATAAAGCCTTACCTTTGCCAATTGGTTAGTACTCGTATTTCTTATTTACTTGTGATTTGACTGTTTCTCTATATCGTCTGTGTTATTGCTTCGTGATCGTCTTGTCTCAACAAATTGGTCAACAGAGCATTGTTGCGTTTAGGGATTTTTTGGGTTGAATCGTTGGGTGTTTGATTTTGCGATATAGGATAACGGTGGGAAACAAAACTTGTGTTCTCTTCCCCACTTTCTTAGATCGTGATTTTGAAGTTTTAGAGTTCGTTAGTGAAAGTGCGCTAGGTAACCCTAGAGGGGGATGAATAGGGTTTTACAAAATTTTACTCTAACTTACTAGCAATAACAATATATTGAGCAATTTTAAGCACAGTTAAAACTAACATCAATCGTAACACTAATATATAAGCAATACGATAAAGTCAAGAGATAAGGAAATGCAAACTGTGACGCGATCGATTTTAGAGTGGTTCGGCGCCCTCCGCCTAGTTCACTACCTAAGGCCCCGTCCTTGGGACTTTTCCCTTTCATTAAACCCTCCTTCAAACAGGCGGAGAAACCCTTAAAAACACCTCGTTTCCCGGGTAGTGAAATACCCTTGCATTGTTTCGATTCTTCTTTCTAAACATGTGAGAGACAATGAAACACATACAAATCTTCTAAAAGGTATTGAAAGTGATGAGCTTGAGAGTTTCTTTTGAAATGATTTGAGCAAGTTAGTTCTTAATTTTTTCACTTTTGATATGAAAATGAAGTGTCACTGTTTTTTAGAAAAGCTAGTAGTATTTATAAATGAGTTCATAGAGAAGATGAAAATATATATGAAAATATTTTTTCACAAAACATTGGCTAAAGTCCTAATTAGATATAACAACTATATTATTCAAAAGCTTGTTAAGTAAATATTAATTAGCCGTTACAAATGCTGATGGTTCTATTCTAAATTCAAAAACTTGTGCAAATCAATTAACCACAGGTTGCAGCTAATTGAAATAGTTTATCATAAATGCATAAAGTAGCCGTTTGGGATCAAATCTCAGAAAGTATGTGGGTTTAAATTTCATGAGATAAATAATTAGAACCAATCAAAATGGTCTAAATATGTATTTGCAGCCAATAAGGAATGTCTAGAACATGCATAATAATAAAATAATATATTTTAGCACGAATGTTTAAATGGGTAAAATAACTATCAAAAATACTTCAGAAAATATAATAAAATATATTTAGTTCCATAATGATATTAAGAATCTATTGACTCTAATTTTAATATAAAAGAGTAAATAATTTATAGCACCATTTTTAAGAATATCTTTTAATATAAATTTTATGAAAAATACTTTTAGTCTCGAAAAGATATTTTGTCAACATATTAAGCAATATGAAAATTAAATATGTGTGTGTTTTTCTCAAGCTCATTAGAATCTAACCCTTTTACATTAAGGTCCTTAAAAGAATGAATAGATAAATAAAGAGAATAAAAATAAAAACAAAACCCAAAAACCTAACTACACCTTAGCCGATCTTTGAGTCTTATTTTTCATGTTGGCTTCAAATTTGATCATAAAAATATTGGTTAGTGAAGTCGCAATATTTGACTTCATCCTCCATTTGGATATGACATTTACAGTATAGTTCTCCGACCTCCATTCATTTTTCCATGATATATAATAGTTCTACAAATGGTTAGTTCAAAATATGGAACAAGTTGTTTGGTAATAATCAAAACTATACTGGGTTGAGTCCAACAATCTCCCCATTTTTGATTATTGACAAATTATTAATATGATACATGTTAAATGGATATAAAAACTAAAAACAACATATGTGTCATCAATTTCTCTCCCCCTTTGGCAAAAATCAAAATGGAGGTGCAATCAAAATAAAGGAAAGCCAACGCTCCCCTATCAACATGCATATATCAATCAAGAAAAACTAATCAAAGATGCATGAAAAATAATATGCTTTTCTCAAAAATATTTTTGAAATAGAAATTCAATCGCCATTATGAAAATAAAACATCAAAGAAAATAAACAATTCTCAACCAATTTATAATCATTGTAATATTTTCCAAAAAAATTACTAGTCATGTGTACAAGATCCAATTTTAGAAATAAGATTAATTCAAGCGAATAAGAATAAACTAAACAGTCTATCATACATTTATAATGAGTAAAAGTTTACATTCAAAAAAAAATTATATTATAAAAAAATGTTAACCATTACTCTCAACATTATTCATAATAATAATATTTAAAACAAAATATCTAAAAAGCAAAAGAATATAGATCCCCTTAAATACAGTATCTTTATTTTCATGAGATTCTCCAACTTAATATAGAAAACAAAAGTTGCACAAGATAAATCAAGTATAGTATGATATCAAAGAAACACCTTTTCAAAATTATAATTAAATTTACATGGCAAATTATTGCTAAGGATATATATTTCCAAAAGGCAAATTCCATAAACATTTATTAATGTAGATCAAAACTATAAAAATATATTTAGAAAGATATGACCTAAATTAATTAATATGGTAACTTTTCAAAAACATACCAAAGAGTAATAAGGTCATGAAATTTACAATAATTTAAGCATGATAATAAATTTCAGTCTCAAATAGTTTCCAAATGAATATGTGAATTGCACGATCAAATTAAAAATCGTATAAAATATCATGAATACATATGTCCAATGAAAATTAAAATAAAATCTCATAAATTCCAATTGAACATCAATAAATTAAATCACAAGATGAAAAATAATAAATGAAAATTTCATTATAAATCCATAAGAAATTGAGTCAAGTATTTTCTTACTATATGATTATTCACTTAAGTCATTCGATAGGATTGCTCAAAGATTTTCCAATTAGTATTTTGCAATAGCTATCATGGAACCATATCTTTTTGTTGAATCCGGTACACCTACAAAAAAAGAATGTGTGCATTTTAGTATCCAAATTTTCTTGGATCCTTACAAATTAGTGTTTGGAATCCATTTCATGTTAGCACTTAAATCACTATTATTTTTATAATAAAATGAGTAAGACATATGTCCAAACATTCCACAATATTTACAAATAAGCTTAGAAGTTTGTAGAAAATTACAAGCATGCAAATGGTATGTACTTTGGGAACAATGTGCATGTAAAGAGCATATAAATCTAGAATTAGAATTAGGCAAAATCTCATTGCAAGATTTACTCGATGAATGAAAACATGAACAATTCATATTATCTCTCAATATGTTTTGGTCTCAAACTAGATTTATACATATAAGCATATTTCGGCCTTTTAGAATTAGCACTAATCTTGCCCTTATTAAATTTAGAATTAAAAGGACATAATGAAATATTATTAGTGCGGCCATTCAAAAAATTTGATTTTGAACAATTTTCTTTTTTCATTCGAAAGTTTTGAAAGAGTATATACTAAATCATCATTTTTCTTTTTTCAAACATGATAACTCATTTTTTAAAAACTCATGAGAAGAAAATAAATATTTACTACTAGAAATAAAATTTTCTTTCTCTACATACAAAGTATTCAAATCATTTTTCAAAGAAGTACAAGAGGACATCAAATTCTCATTTTTCAAAATCAAATCCTTATTTTTACTTTTTAAAGACTCATATTCCAAAGCCAATTGTTAGGAATATGTATGCCCTAGATGCCATTATTGTATGATATAGTGGATGCTTGGACATATATAGAGGACTTTCTTGCTCGACATGATGGTATACTATCTGGTTGCTCTTTATCTTAACATGTGCACTTGTTTTAGTTTACTGTTTCTCTAATACATGTTGATAAAGCCCTTAGAATATATGCTTGATTACCAGGACTATGATGCAGATCATACTAGTGGGGCTTATGAGTCCGCAAGCACATCCTTTAACAGTTCCTAGTCGAGAGAGTATCGAGACATGGTATCGATATTCCACAGTAGACTAGTGTGTACGTTTCTTGACCCTGTATGAGGTGATGGTTGATCCCATAACCATTGGTGTTTGATATTAAAGATTGTATACATGTGCTCATTAGAGAATGGGTACACCGAATAGGTCTCGTCGAGAACTCCTAGATGGTACCATACCTATCGTCAGAGAGCAGTTCTCTGGTGACGCTTGTACAGATTAGTTTATAGACCTGAGATCATCATAGTGTCTTGTGTGGTTCCCACTGTACTTTGATTTCCTCCCTACCACGGCTCAAAGAAGTCGTGCAAACAGGTGGATTTTGGGTACAGTCCCGAGTCATATGGAAACAGTGATCGATAGGAGGGGTTTCGTCTCTCCCGGTATTGGGAGTTGATATTGCGCTATACTCGATTGGCTATAACAATAAGTCCCTGGCCAGGGATGATGAGATTTAATGGTAAGTGTTATCAGTAGTTTCATGAAAGGTTATAGGCCACACATCGGCATGACTTATCAAGTTAGTGGGGTCTGACAATTCCACCCCCTAGACTCGATATGCGACATATCAGACGAAGAGACCGGACTGTACGGTAAGTGTTGCTTATAGGCTCTACGGGAGTTTGGACAAGTTTGCTTATTGATCTTCTATTCATTCAATACCTGGGTAGCCGTTACGTCCAGCTAGTACCGCTAGCAGCTTATGGGTATCTGATGTGATCATTACCTACTGTTGGCGTATTAACGAGTTTTTAGAGTCCCACACAGAGGTTTCCTAGCCCAAGCGAAACGAAGTAGGGCACATATGGAGATATATGCAGGAGCTTGATTAAATACGAGTATATGTGATACCGTATTTTAATTTAGCGATATTTGATATCAGTCAGGTTATATGTGATATAACCGGATTATTGAATTAAGTGTTGATTCAATGATTTGATTTATATGTATATGTTAATATATATTTGATATTGGCCCGTTATATATGATATGACCGGATTATTGAATCAAGTGTTGATTTAATATCTTATATTGAATATTAGCCGGTTATATGTGATATAACCGGATAATTGAATCAAGTATTGATTTAATATTTTGATATACATATATATATGTATTAGTCGGTTATATATGATATAACCGGATTATTGAATCAAGTGTTGATTTAATAATTTAATATATATTTATATATTTGATATATACATATATATTAACTAATATTAAGCTCACTTAAAATTTTCTTTTCTTTATATACATCTGTGTGTGTGTGTGTGTTTGATATCATATCATGGTTGATGATACAAGGGACATGGATGTATGAGAATCACACATGAGGAAAATAAGAAAAGATAATGATAAATATTTAGGAATTAAAAGAAATAGAAAATGAGTCATGGCTTGAGAAGCTTTGAGAAGCCATGACTCATTCATTTCTTGTTTTATTCTAAGATATTTATCATACATGATCTAATCTCATTTAAAACCTCATCTTATCCTCACATGGTTCACTCTCTCATCCAAGTTCATCCCCATCTTCTTCTTCATCTTCTCATTTGGTTTTTCTAAAGTGAGAAAAGAAAAGAGGGGAAAAAAACTTGTGAGCAAAATTCCTACTTCATCAAGCTACACTAATCTAGCCCATTAGTTTTAGATTGTTTGCTTCACTAATACCTTGATTAGTGAAGAATGAGCTTGAGTGAAAAAGACTTCAAGATGGATCATCTTCGGTATCGAAGACTACAAACAAGCTCGATTCTTTTTTCAAGTGGAGTCAAAGAAGAGTTTTAGGGACTACTACTTAGAGTTTTAGAAGTGAAGGATCGGTCTACAAAGATTGTAAACTCCCATCACTTAGTTTAGAGCTAGTTTGCTTGCTTAAAACCCCTAATTCTCTAGTTCGATTCTAAGTTAGTATACTTAGCACTCTAGATTTTTTAAAATTGCATACTTGATACTCCTTGAAACCTAATAAAGGTGTTAAGACATACTTTCACCAACAAATCACAAGAATTCTTTTGTTCTTCAAGTTTGGAAAACAAATCTTTTTTCTCTTCCACTAATCTTTTAATTTCCATAACATGAGAATCATAAAATTAAACATGCAAATCGCATTTGGAACTTAATTTCGAATTCTCAATTTTCAAATTTTCATGCATGGAAATCAACTCATCATTTTTGTTTTCTAACAAAGAATTTTTCTTTTCAACCTCTTAATTTTTAGAAATCACATTTCTAAACTTATCAAATAATTCATGAAGCATATCAAAAGAAACTCCACTATGCTCATTATAAATATCATCAGTTGAATCTATATTTAAGATAGATTGTATACCTTTATCAAGAGGAACGTGAGTACATGGATAATTAATTTCCTCATTTTCCTCAATTGAATACTTCCCTTCTTGTGTATCTTTAATAATATTCCAAGCTTGATCAGCACCTGCACAATGAGAAACTTTATTAGTGGGGTTAGGATCAAGCGAAGAAATTAATAAACGTAAAGCAATCTTATCCATTATTAGTTGTCTTTTCTCATAATCACTCCATTCCGATTTTGGTTTGGAGGGAGGAATAAAGCCTTCTACCATAATATCTCATAACCCAAAAGATTTTGCATTCATAAAATACTCCATTCTAATTAGCCACTCTTCATATATGAAGTCATTAAATATGGGTGGCGATGTCGGATCATAAATCCTTTGATGAAAGTCCATGATCTTTAGCTCTAGGTTATTAGACCTAAAAAAATGAGCACACGGCTCTGATACCAAATGAAAGTGTGCTAGGTAACCTTAGAGAAGGGGGGGGGGGGGTGAATAGGGTTTTATAAAATTTTACGCTAACTTACTAACAATAATAATATATTGAGCAATTTTAAGCTCAGTTAAAACTAATATCAATCGTAACACTAATATATAAGCAATACGATAAAGTCAAGAGATAAAGAAATGCAAACTGTGACACGATCGATTTTAGAGTGGTTCGGCGCCCTCCGCCTAGTCTACTACCTAAGGCCTGACCTTAGGACTTTTCCCTTTCACTGTAACCCTCCTTTAAACAGACGGAGAAACCCTTACAAACGCCTCGTTTCCTGAGCAGTAGAACACCCTTACAATGTTTCGATTCTTCTCTTTAAACAGGTGAGAAATAATGAAGCATGTACAAATCTTCTATAGGGTATTGAAAGTGATGAGCTTGAGAGTTTCTTTTAAAATGATTTGAGCAAGTTAGTTCTTATCGTTTTCACTTTTGATATGAAAATGAAGTGTCACTGTATTTTAGAAAAGATAATAGTATTTATAAATGAATTCATAATGAAGGTGAAAATATATATGAAAATATTTTTTTTCAAAACATTGGTTAAATTCCTAATTAGATGTAACGGCTATATTATTCAAAATGTTGCCAAGTAAATATTAATTAGCCGTTACAAATACTAATGGTTCTATTCTAAATTCAAAAACTTGTGCAAATCATTTAACCATAAGTTACAGCTAATTGAGATAGTTTACCATAAATGCATAAAGTAGCGTTTGGGATCAAATCTTAGAAAGCATGTGGGTTTAAATTTCATAAGCCAAATAATTAGAATCAATCAAAATGGCCTAGATATGTATTTGCAGCTAATAAGGAATATCTAGGACATGCATAATAATAAAATAATATATTTTAGCACATATATTTAAATAGGTAAAATAGGTATCAAAAATACTTCAGAAAATATAATAAAATATATTTAGTTTTATAATGATATCAAGAATCTATAGACTCTAATTTTGATGTAAAAGAGTAAATAATTTATAGCACTATTTTTAATCATATAAGAATATTTTTTAATATAAATTTTATGAAAAATACTTTTAGTCTCGAAAAGATATTTTGTCAACACATTAAGCAATATGAAAATTAAATATGTGTGTGTTTTTCTCAAGCTCATTAGAATCTAACCCTTTTACATTAAGATCCTTAAAAGAATGAATAAATAAATAAAAAGAATAAAAATAAAAACAAAACCCTAAAAACCTAACTACACCTCAGCCGATATTTGAGGTTTTCATGTTGGCTTCAAATTTGATCATGAAAATATTGGCTAGTGAAGTCGCAACATTTTCCTCCATCCTCCATTTGTATATGACATTTGCGATATAGTCCTCCGACCTCCATTCGTTGTTCTATGATATATAATAGTCCTACAAATGGTTAGTTCAAAACATGGAACAAGTTGTTTGGCAATAATCAAAACTATACCGGGATGAGTCCAACAGTTAGCACTCAAGGTGTTTTAAATTGATCCTGCCTCATGTCTCCGACAATCATGAAATTCGATATCGAGAAGTTTGATGAAAATATGAGTTTCAATTTATGGCAAGTCCGTATGTCACGTCCCGCTTCCCAGAGTGCGCAAACTACGGCACGTGACAGAGCCAACCATGCTACCTGTGGTTAGGAAACATCCCTCCACAGTCACATTACGGCCGTCTATAGGATATCAAGAACAGAAAATATATAAAACTATCTAGTACATGTCCACTCGCCACAGTAAAAAGATTCAAGAAAATGCATAAGCGGAAACGAATTAAATCCAATAAAGAACATCTGAAACTTGTCCCAATATGGGTTCACATCAAGGAAATAAAACTGCGGAAACAAATAACTAAACTAAACATTTCTAAATAATACATGTTCAATTCCTCACTGCTCGGCTTGATGTAAAGTACTTCTGTTTAGCCTGCGATAAAGATAGAGGAACTGTGCAATGCAAAACCCAGATGTCAGTGCGTCATAATATCAAAAAAACAGTGATAACCAGGATGTAACGATATAAGTAAGCATGAATATAAATAGATAACACAGATATGAAATAGTGGGGTATGTGTGTATATGATGTGTGATGTGTAACCTAAAATTGTGTTTCTAGGTTATCTATTCTAAAAGTCTTCGAAATCAATTAATATAATTCTCATCGTAACCCACAGTCTATGCCCCGTTCATTCCCCACAGAACCACGGTAACAGGATTTATTCTGTAACGCCCGGAAAAACGGCAAATAGGATTATTCCGTAATGCCCGGAAAACGGCAAACATGTAATCATTCCGTAACATCCTGAAAAACGGCAAACGGGATTATTCTGTAACGCCCGGAAAAATGGCAAACATGATTATTCCGTAATGCCCAGAAAAATGGCAAACATGTAATAATAGCCTCTTCAGTTACGTTTCGGTTACATTCTTTATTTTTCCTTTACCCCCAGGTTTGTGTTCAAGTCAGGTATTGCCAATATAGATTTAATGCCAACACCGGATCAAGCAGGTACAGGTTTTGTCTATGCAGACAACAAGTTACGTCCATCAGGACAACAAGTCAGGATTGTTGGCATTAGTAATTAGATCCAAGTAATGAGTCAAGTAGTGTGTCGTGAACATGTCATGTGATGCATATGTATCAAGTAGATACCAAATGTGAAACTGTAACGAATATCCGAACACGGTAAGCACGACGGTTATTAGGATGCATATGTATCCATATGTAATAACCTGTTATACGTCCATGACTACGTATGATGCAAACTAGATGGCATGTTATACTAATATAATAGTATAATGATATCAGGATGTTCCGGTATGCAACTAGATATGCGATTATCAGTACGGATACGAACGGATACTGTAAAACTATAATATTTGCTGCATAATGAAACACATGTACTATTTTTATTCATATATAAATAGATATATTAATATAACATGTTGCAAGTTAACTTTCCTGATCGGATCTCATGACAGGGTACGTACGTCACGTTCGACGTCGGATAAACGTTGCGATGCAAACTCATGCGCGTGCAGGACTGGACCTGGCTGATCAACGACATGACTACGCTGGACGACGATGACGACTGGGTCGTCCGGATTGTCGGCGACGTGTGCAACTCCGGCGAGGCGGCCGAAAAACTAAGAAAGAAAGAAAAAAGAAAAGATAGAAAGAAAGAAGAAGAGGAAGAAGAGGAATAGGCTGTGGTATTTGCTCTAGGCTAGGGATAGAGGACAGAGGACATGAGGAGGTGACGACGGCGACGATGGGCAGCCGTCGACGACGAACTTTAACGGCGATGGGCAGTATGTTTCATGGGTTCTGTTGTGGTCGTCGGGGCTGTCGTTTGGGGTCGAGGATGTAGGGTTGATGGTGGTGGTGTTGTCGGGAGTTGGAGAGGGAGGTGAGGAGACAACGACGAAGGTTTTGGTGATCGGCGGTAAGGGTTTCTTGGGTTGCAGGAGGTCGTGGTCGGGGTTGTGCAGGGTTGGTTGGTGGTAGTGGTCAAGGTGCTCGTGGAGTGGAGAGGGAAACGAGGTGAAGGCTGGGGTTAAGTCTTCGGCGATGGGTTCTTGGGTTCTCGGGTGTTAGGGTCGGTTGCTAGGTGCTCGGGAGTTGTGGGGATCTCATCGAGGATGAAGGAGGAGAGGAGGAAGTGAAGGTGGTGTTGAGGAGGTCGAGGTGAGGTTGACGAGGTCGTATGGAGGTCGGCGGCGAAGACGAAGGATAAGGCTAGGGTTTGGGTTTTCTTTCGTCGTGAGAAAACAGAGAAAGAAAGGAGGAGAGGGAGAGGTGTTGTATATTTATTCTAGGATTATATAGCTAATACTAAAATACTCCGAAAATAGCCCGGGCCTCTTCTAAAAATCTAGTTTTAAAATATAGATAATATATGTATCGACCAAAACTATAATATGATGTCCGGTTAACTAAAATGCATACCCTCAAGAACGGATACACGTAAATACACATAGCGATCTAAACGAGTCTGTTTTATCAGTCTGGGCATGAACATAATGTATGGATGCAAATATATGATATGGGGTTTGATAACATGTCAAGCTAGATATTTAAAAATATTATCTAACTATTATTTGTATTATTTAAACGATATGTGGATACTAAATAGATCATACATGTATATAGAACCTAGATATGCACGGATCCTCTGTACTAGTAAAGATATGACGTAATCTTGAACTATAATGGGTTTCAAGGATGCGGGTCGGGTCGCATACTATCCACATATACCAAATGAATTATCCACACCCAAAAACAAATATGAACTAGAAGTTGTCGCAAGATTTGAAATGCCCCAAATAAAATATTGTATACATGCACTGGGGTGTTATATTATACCCAACCACAAAAGAATTTCGTTCTCGAAATTCCCGGAACAAAAAAAGACAAGAAAACATGAGTCTAAGAATAGAGGTGTGGAAACTTCTGTCGGGTCTCATCTTCACGTTCCCAAGTAGATTCTCCGTGCAAACGAATTCCCCATGAAATAAGTATTAGAGAGATAACCTTGTTCTTGAGGACCTTTTCTCATCGATCCACAATCGTCATCGGTCGTTCTTCGTATGTTAAGTCCTCCCTTACTGTCAGCTCCAAGTGATCTAGGACGTGTGTCTCATCTCGAATATACTTGCGGAGTTGAGATACATGAAACACGTCATGAACACTCGCTAAGGATGGTGGTAAAACCAATCAATAAGCTACTTCTCTAATGCGCTCGATAATACCGAAAGGCCCTACGAATCGAGGACTAAGCTTGCCTCGACTACTAAATCGAATCACTCCTATGGTCGGTAATAACTTCAAGAATACAAGATCACCAACTGTGAACTCCAGAGGTCTTCGTCCTATATCGGCCCAACTTTTCTGTTGATCTTGTGCCGCCTTCATATGACTTCGGATCACGTTAATTTTATCCACTGTTTGCACAATAAGATCTGGTCCCAACAATCTTCTTTCTCCAATATCGTCCCAACAGACGGGCGAGCGACGCTTACGTCCGTATATTGCTTTGAATGGAGCCATCTGTATAGTCGCCTGAAAACTGTTATTATAAGAAAACCCCACCAAGTGTAAATGATCCTCCCATGAACCCTTGAAGTCCAACGTGCATGCTCTCAACATATCTTCAAGAGTTTGGATCGTTCTTTCAGACTGGCCATCTGTCTGAGGATGATAGGATGTGCTGAACTTTAATCGAGTCCCTAAACTTTCTTGTAGACTCCTCCAAAAGTACGATAAGAATTGGGTATCACGATCGGAAACGATGCTCACAGGTACTCCATGCAATCTCACAATCTCCTGTATGTACCGTTCTGCTAGAGCTTCCGTCAACTGACCAACTCGAAACGGTATAAAATGAGCTGCCTTAGTCAATCAATCAACAATCACCCAAACCGCGTTATTGCTTTTTGGACTCCGCGGTAAAGCTGCCACGAAATCCATGGTTATATGTTCCTACTTTCATTGAGGAATCGGAAGTGGTTGCAATAAACCAGCTACCCTTTGATGTTCAGCCTTGACTTACTGGCACACCAAGCACTTCGATACGTAGCGAGCAATCTCCCTTTTCATGCCTTCCCACCAGAAATGCCGTCGTAGATCTCGGTACATCTTTGTGCCTCCTGGGAATACGCGAAACTATGAGCCTCCTTCATGGCTTCTTCACGAACATCTCCTTTAGGCACACATAAACGGCTCCCATATCATAACGAACCGTCTTCATGAATTAGCAAGTCCGTTCGAAGTCCCGCTTCTACCCGTTCTCGAAACTTCTGCACCCTTGGATCGTGCGACTGCGCTGCTTTAATATTATCCATCAAGGACGACTGTACTTGCATCAACTGTCCCGAAGAATGCGGTACTACAATCTCCAACTCGAGTCTTTGAATATCACCGATAATCTCCTTCTGTGCAGTCAATGTCCATATCACTGGCAATCGACTTAAAACATCTGGCACTACATTAACTTTCCCCGGATGGTATTTTAGATCAAGATCATAGTCAGCCATCAGCTCCAACCATCTGTCTCTTGTTGAGCTCTTTCTGCGTGAACACAAACTTTAGGCTTTTGTGATTGGTAAATACTTCTACCTTTTCGCCCAATAAGTAGTGTCTCCAAATCTTCAAAGCAAAAATCACTGCCGCTAGCTCCAAAACATGAGTTGGGTAGTTCTTCTCGTGAGTCTTCAATTGTCTCGAGGCATAAGCTATAACCTTCTCATTCTGCATTAGAAAACATCCCAAGCCTTTCCCAGATGCGTCACTGTAAATAACCAGCCCTCCGGAACCGTCTGGCACTGTCAGAATAGGAGCGGTGGTCAATTTTTGCTTCAACGTTTCAAAAGCAGACGCACATTTCTCGGTCCATACGAACGGTACCTCTTTTCGTGTTAGCTTAGTCAATGGTTCAGCTAATCGAGTGAAGTTCTCCACAAATCTTTTATAATATCCGGCAAGCCCAAGAAAACTTCTGATCTCCGCTACATTCTTTGGAATCGGCCAATCATAAACTACTGCAATCTTTTTGGGGTCAATGGCAATTCTATATCCAGATACGACATGACCCAAAAACTTCACTTCTTCGAGCCAAAATTCGCACTTGCTCATCTTAGCATATAGCCTTTCTCGACTCAACGTTTGCAGTGCGATTCTCAAGTGTTCTGCATGCTCTTCTTGGCTCATCGAGTAAACCAGAATATCATCAATAACATCACTACGAACTAGTCCAAATACGGTGAAAAGATTCGGTTCATCAAGTCCATAAATATTGCCGGTGTGTTCGTGACTCCGAATGGCATCACTAAGTACTCGTAATGCCCATATCGAGTTCGGAACGCTGTCTTGCAAATGTCTTCTGATTTCACCCGAACTTGATATCCAGATCGCAAATCCAACTTCGAGAATACCCTCGCACCACTGAGTTGATTGAATAATTCGCCGATGCAAGGGATCGGATACTTGTTCTTAATAGTCACCCGGTTTAATTCCCGATAGTTGATGCACATCCTCCGCTTGCCATCCTTTTTCTTGACTAAAAGAACTGGAGCTCCCCAGGGTGAATTGCTGCTGCGAATCTAACCCTGCTCTAACAATTCGTTAACATGTTTCTTTACCTCTTCCAATTCCACCGGCGCCATCGGATAATACGCCTTTGAAATCGGCGCTGCTCCAGGAACAAGATCGATCATGAACACATCTCGTTTTGGCGGTAAACCCGAGATGTCTTCGAACATATCCATAAACTCTCGAACTACTGTTGGCGCTTCCTCCTTATCTACTTCCATCAACGAATGAACGGCATTTGTCGGCCTAGCCCTAAATTCGACTGGCCCGACAGATCCGCTACCTCCTGAAAATATAAACTCCGGATGTCCGGGAATCTAGAAAATCACTTTCTTTGCCCTACAATCGATGTGAGCGTGGAAAGTGCCAAGAAAATCCATTCCCAAAACAACATCATAGCTGCCAGTATCGATCACCAAGAAATCCGCGAATAGTTCTCGTCCGCATATAACAATCGAATAATCCTTACCCTCACTACTAGATATAATTTTCTCATTCCCAGTATGTATATCCCAACAACTAGACAGGGTCGCGTATGGCATCGAGTGTGCACTAATAAACTTGGACGACATAAAGTAATGGGATGCACCTGAATCGAATAATGCTAATGCGGGAAAATTATAAACGAGTAGGATACCTGAAACAACTTCGTCTAAAGCCTTGGCCTCCTCGGCCGTCAAAGTAAAGGCCCGTGCTTGATTAGGCCCATGAGTAATCTGCTTTTGCCCATGAATCTGCTTTTTCGGTGGCTTCTGAATATCGCCCCTCAATCGTAGCATTGAAAGGCAAGCATCGATGGTATGCTCAGCTGATCCGTAAATAAGATAGAGTCTAAGCCTCCTTCGACATTCTCTCCGGAAATGATCCGATCATTGGCAGTAGTCACAAAACACACTTCCTTTCTGATCGGATACCGCGGACTTCTTCATAGGCATAATGCCTGTTCACCAGAATGCCTCTGCGTATAGGAGCTCGGTTTGGCATAAACGCCGGCTTCCGCATTACGACGGCTTGATGTTGCGTACTCTTCGCTTTCTCCGATAAAATCTGCTGCTCCCTGTCTGCCCTGAGAACTTATGAGAAGGTGGTCAATCCCAGAGATATAACGTGTCTCTGAATCTCCACATCCAAGCTTCGCATAAACCTTCGTGCTCTATCTGCATCGTTGGCAACCAAAGGCCCCGCAAATCGACTGAGCTGAGTCCACTCAGCCGCATGCGCATCAACGGATCCGCCATTCTGCTTCAGGTTAATAAACTTTTCTTCCATTTCTTCTCGAGCAGATTGCGGAAAGAACTTCTCCAAGAAATTTCACGAAAACGCTGCCCAGCTGATCGGTTTGGGCAGACGGGTCTCCTCTACTGGCCACCACTCGCGAGCATAATCTACCAGTTGAATACGTACTACATCCACCCTTTTCTCATCTGGAATCTGCACGGTGACGAGCAGATTCTCTGTGTCAACTAGCCCCTGCTCCACTGTCAACGGCTCCTTCAATCCTGTAAAAGTGGACGGACCTAGCCTTCTGAAGTCCGCTACGGTGCCCTCATGCTGTGCTGGCCCAGGTGCTTCTGCAACTACGGACTGTTGGACTGTCCGCAGGCCCTCCTGTAAAGCCTCGACCTGCTGCTAATTCAGCTCAGTTTGCCGCTTCTGGTTTTTCAGCATACCACGTATAACTCCAAGCAATGCGGCGTCATCAACACGCCTCTGGTACGATCGCAAATCTTTATCCGCCCCTATTCTGAAGTCAAGACACTGAAGAGGATTAGAACTGGTAAACATGATTCAATAAACAAGATAGCTATAGATTCAAGACTGGCAAGATAGTAATGTGGCAGGACATGTTCCTAATTCCGGGTTTCCTGGTTAGTGTATTGGGTTCAATACCCAACTACAAAAGAACCAAACCCGACTAATCCTAAATCCTATGGCTCTGATACCAAACAAACCCTGTCATGCCCCGCTTCCCAGAGTGCGCAAACTGCGGCACGTGACAGAGCTAACCATGCTACCTGTGGCTAGGAAACATCCCTCCACAGTCAAATTACGGCTGTTTATAGGATATTAAGAACATAAAATTTATAAAACTATCTAGTACATGTCCATTTGCCACAGTAAAAAGAGTCAAGAAAATGCATAAGCGGAAACAAATTAAATCCAATAAAGAATATCTGAAACTTGTCCCAATATGGGCTCACGTCAAGGAAATAAAACTGCGGAAACAAATAACTAAACTAAACATTTCTAAATAACACATGTTCAATTCCTCACTGCTCGGCTTGATGGCTAAAGTACTCCTATTCAGCCTGCGATAAAGATAGAGGAACTGTTCCATGCAAAACCCAGGTGTTAGTGCGTCATAATATCAAAAAAACAGTGATAACCAGGATGTAACGATATAAGTAAGCATGAATATAAATAGATAACATAGATATGAAATAATGGGGTATGTGTGTATGTGATGTGTGATGTGTAACCTAAAATTGTGCTTCTAGCTTATCTATTCTAAAAGTCTTCAAAATTAATTAATATAATCCTCATCGTAACCTAACAGTCCATACCCCGTTCATTCCACACGGGACCATGGTAACAGAATTTATTCCGTAACACCCGAAAAAATGGCAAACATGATTATTCCGTAACGCCCGGAAAAACGACAAACATGTAATTATTCCGTAACGCCCGGAAAAACGATAAGCAGGATTATTCCGTAATGCTCGAAAAAATGGCAAACATATAATAATAGCCTTTTGAGTTACGTTTCGGTTACATTCTTGATTTTCCCTTTACCCCCAGATTTGTGTTCAAGTCAGGTATTGCCAATATAGATCTAATGCCAATACGGATCAAGCAGGTACAGGTTTTGTCTATGCAGACAACAAGTTACGTCCATCAGGACAACAAGTCAGGATTGTTGGCATTAGTAACTAGATCCAAGTAATAAGTCAAGTAGTGTGTCGTGGACATGTCAGGTGATGCATATGTATCAAGTAGATACCAAATGTGAAATTGTAACGAATATCTGAACACGGTAAGCACGACGGATATTAGGATGCATATGTATCCATCTGTAATAATCTGTTATACGTCCATGACTACGTATGATGCAAACTAGATGGCATGTTATACTAATATAATTGTATAATGATACCAGGATGTTCCGGCATGCAACTAGATATGCAATTATCAGTACGGATACGAACGGATACTGTAAAACGGTAAAACTATAATATTTGCTGCATAATGGAACACATGTACTATTTTTATTCATATATAAATAGATATATTAACATATCATGTTACAAGTTAAACTTGTCTGATCGGATCTCACGATGGGGTATGTACGTTACGTTCGACGTCGGATAAACGTCGTGATGCAAACTCACGCGCGTGTAATACTGGACCTGGCTGATCAACAACGTGACTACGCTGGACGACGACGATGACTGGATTGTTCGTATCGTCGGCGACGTGTGCGACTCCGGCGAGGCGGCCGGAAAACCAAGAAATCAAGAAAAGAGAAAAGAAAGAAAGAAAGAAGAGGAGGAAGAAGAGGAATGGGTTGTGGTATTGGCTCTGGGCTGGGGACAGAGGACACGGGGAGGTGACGACGGTGATGATGGGCAGCCGTCGACGGCAAAGTTTAACGGCGAGAGGCAGTGGGTTTCTTGGGTTCTGTTGTGGTCGTCGGGGCTGTCGTTTAGGGTCGGGGATGTAGGGTTGATGGTGGTGATGGTGTCGGGAGTTGGAGAGGGAGGTGAGGAGACGGCGATGAGGGTTTTGGTGATCGGCGGTGAAGGTTTCTTGGGTTGCAGGAGGTCATGGTCGAGGTTGTGAAGGGTTGGTTGTTGGTGGTGGTCAGGGTGCTCGGGGAGTGGAGAGGGAAACAAGGTGAAGGCTGGGTTTAGGGTGATGGCGATGGTGAAGCCTCCGGTGATGGGTTCTTGGGTTCTCGGGTGTTGGGACCGGTTGCTGGGTGCTCGGGAGTTGTGGGGATCTCGTCAGGGATGAAGGAGGAGAGGAGGAAGTGGAGGTGTTGTTGAGGAGGTTGAGGTGAGGTTTACGAGGTCGTGGGGAGGTCGGTGGAGAAGACGAGAGATGGGGTTAGGGTTTGGGTTTACTTTTGTCACGAGAAAACAAAGAAAGAAAGGAGGAGAGAGAGAGGTGTTGTATATTTATTATATTAGGATATATAATATATATAGGGGAGGGAGAGGGAGACAGAGTGTAGAGAGTGAGAGTGCGAGAGGAAATATTAATTAGTTAATTTATATATATATTATATATATATGTATTATAAACTGATAATATATAAAATATTATAATATATATTCTAGGATTATATAGCTAATACCACAATACTCCGAAAAATGCGCGGGTCTCTTCTAAAAATCTAGTTTTAAAATATAGATAATATACGTATCAGCCAAAACCATAATGTGATATCCGGTTAACTAAAATGCATACCCCCAAGAACGGATACACGTAAATGCACGTAGCGATCCAAACGAGTCTGTTTTATCAGTCTGGGCATGAACATGATGTATGGATGCAAACATATGATATGAGGTATGATAACATGTCACGCTAGATATTTAAAAATATTATCTGGCTATTATTTGTATTATCTAAATGATATGCGGATACTAAATAGATCATACATGTATATAGAACCTAGATATGTACGGATCCTCTGTACTAGTAAAAATATGACGTAATTTTGAACCATAATGGGTTTCAAGCATGCGGGTCGGGTTGGATACTATCCACAGATACCAAATGCATTATCCGCACCCAAAAACAAATATGAACTAGAAGTTGTCGCAAGATTTGAAATGCCCCGAATAAAATATCGTATACATGCACTAGGTTGTTACATCGTATGATTGCCCTGTTAACTCAAAATAATTTGAGGAAGGCAATTCTTTGGAAGGATGCAAAGCTTTCCACTATGACGGAGGAAGCTTGAGAGGAGTTGGTTGAAAAGACCCCCACGGCTATTCGGTTATGTTTGACGAATGAAGTTTTGTAAGAAGTTTTGGTAGAAAAGACAGCGACTAATTTGTGGCAAAAATTAAAGGAGTCATATTTAAGGAAATCTCTCATGAATGGACTCCTGTTGAAACGGCATCTCTACATACTTCGTATGTCAGAAGACTCTCCAATCAAATCTCACGTTGGTGATGTCATGCCCCGCTTCCCAGTAGACAGAAACAATGATGTAGAAAACCCGCAACATATTTATTCAGAGAAAATCATTCCCCAAATAAATATGCTAAGCATATTGAAACAAAAATACACAATACAAGAATAAAAGGAGACTGAATTTTTTTCAACAAACTTCTTTATTTACATTTAAACTTGAAACATTTACAATACATGAGTTCAACTGAAAAGGAAATATAAGAACAGAAATGCCTAAATATATGGCATATATAAACTGATGAAATGATAAGCTAAGCTAAGCTTGAGTAGTAATTTGGTTATAATTCTCTTCCGTGATGTCCACTTCCTCCGTCTCAACTATATCTGACGAACATTCCAAGAAAACAAAGATGGGTGGAATGTCCGTCAGCATACTCATTCTCAGTAAGTCATGTGAAAAATGATAGGTATAACATAAAATGAAGTATTGTAAATGACGAGTAAAAGTGTATGGAAGTAAACATGAGTATATGTCTTATAGGTCTTTAAATGGTAACTATGTTAATGTTAAGTCCAAGTGTGAATGTCAATGCAACCGTAGAAGTATTCACGAGCTCAAGAGTAGGGCCTCAGGAGCAAGGAAACACGGGCCCCATTTGATGTGTTAGTATCAGGACTCCAAACTATGGAGGAGTCGACTCGACTGAGATTTGAGTAAATAGAATTCGAGTAGGTTAATACAGGACACCTGAAGTTCCGTTGGATTCACACTTATAACTACCCCAAGCATCCCGAATATAATAAATTATAACGGTTAGATTGACTTAGTTGATTCGATTGGTTGATTATAATATGTCTTGATCGAAACCATAAATTGCAAAAGGTGAAGAATGAAGTCGAGTAAGTCAAGTAGAATGTGAGTAATGTCAGTTGCAATTCTGGATCGAGTCAAGTTAGTTCGAGTAGATTAATTTCGGGTTTAAGTTCAAGTTGAGTTTGTATTCAGATTCTAGGCACATCATATTACTAGATTTAATTTTGTGAATTTCTTGAGTTTGAAAAATATCGACAACCGCTGCACATGAACGTCATGATTTGTGTTTTTTTTCAAATATGATTACCATTGATAGTTCCTTTAATGTTATCTAGGCTAGATACGCAAGCACCCACTTTCTCCGACTTCCGAGGTCTAGAGAATCGGTACCGCTTAAACGCATTATTAATATAAAGTCCTTAAAAATTTATAAATTTGTTTATTGTATGTTTTTACATGTTTGCACTCCTGGAGGGGGTTTATGCAAAATTATTGTAATTAGATTGTCAAAGGTTTTTATTAAAAAATATATTTAGATTTTTATGATATTTTAGTGATAAAAACTTCTCTTTTAGAATATTAGGCGTTTTAGTGAAAAGCTTAAAGTTTAGGGTATTTTAGCGAAAAATCTAGCTTTTGAAAATTTAAGGTATTTTAATAAAAAAAAACCTAACTTAAACTTTATTTTCTTTTAACTGATTAGAGATTATAAATATTTGTAATATCACAAAACAATATAACTTGTTTTCTTTTCTTCATTTTAATTTTTGTAGAAATAGTTTTTTTCCTTTCTAAAAACCACTTTTCCTTTCGAGAATGCGCTCTGTGAAGAGCTTGGATCTCACTCACTAAACCCAAAATGTGCGATAATCTGCACTATCTTCAACAAGACTCCCCTAAAAAGGGTTGTGAGGCGAAAATACGTAAAAAATAGGTAAGGAATAAATTCCTTATTTTAAACTTAAGGGTATTTTATTGAAAGAAATTCTAATTTGAGAACCTCGTTTTTTTTCTGTATATACTTTACTATATGATAATATATACTATCGTATAAATACTTTGTATTGTTGCTTTATTTGTTTTGATTAAAAACTTGTGTCATTAACTGATATGTTAATGTTTTGTAATACCATATCTATATTATCAAAATTCTACTTCACTACACTTAAACATATTACAACTCTTTCACACTATAATCACTAGTAAAATAGGGGGTTGCCCCTACGGATATTGGAATACGTAGGGGCAGATTTAACTTGGCCCTACGGACTAATCCGTAGGGCTAAAAGGTTGCCCCTACGGGCACAGACGTCCAAGAATAAAAATATTAATTCTTAATTTGGTGTTTGCCCCTACGGAGCCGCAAACAAAGGACCTACGAGTATATCCGTAGGGGCAAGTAAATATCGATTTAACAAAACCCCAGATCGATCGCCTACGCTCACTTTCTCTCTCTCTCTCTCGATCGCGCGCGAAAAAAATCCCCAAATCGCCACGCCGTCGTCGCCACCGTCGTTCTCCTCGTCGCCACCGCCGGTTTCGTCGCCACCGCGGTTCTCGTCGCCACCGCGGTTCAGGTCGTCGCCACCGCCGTTCAGGTCGTCGCCCCAGCCCCAGCAGCAGCCGTTCAGGTGAGTAAATCTCGAGGTAAATTAAAGAATTTTTGGATTATTTTGGGCTTAGGGTTCATGGCTGGGTCTGGGGTTGCGCGCGCGAGTTGGGGTTGGGCAGGGGTCGGGGTCGCGGTCGCGGTCGGGGTCGGGGTCGGGGTAGGGTTAGGTTGGCGTTCGGCTGCTGCTGGGGTGGGGCTGGGGTTAGGGTTTGCCTTAGGGTTGGTGTTGGGGTTTAGCTGGCCGCGCTGGGGTTAGGGTTAGGTTGGGGCTGGGCTGGGGGCTGGGGCTGGGGCTGGGTTGGGGTTAAGTGGTGGGGAGTTGGAAAAAAACAAGAAAATGAAAGAGTAATGAATGTGAGAAATTAAGAATGAGAACAATTGCACAACAAATTTATTGACAAGAAAATGAGAGAGTAATTAATGTGAGAAATTAAGAATGAGAACAATTGCACAGAAAAAGCTATGCTTGACTAGGGGGGATGGTTCTATGTGCTTTCATAGAGCAACTTGGGGTTAGGGTTAGGTGGATTGATGACAACAAAATACCATAATTTATAACTATATTACTCATATAATGTGTATGTCATGTGAAAACTAGATGAAGGTCGAGGCAAGCACAACAAATTTGTTGGATGGGACAATGTCAATAGGAGCTCAATGCTATTTGGAAAAATAATAATTCAAAGACATAGTGGAGTTTCCGATTGGTGGCATGGACTAGTTTGATGTATGTAGTTGGTTTGATTTATGAAAAAATGGGGAGACAACATGCATGTATGCATATAGGTAACATATGCCAATATGCCATATCCAGACCGCAATCTATTTTTGCCTATTGGCTAATATGAAAATATCGGCCCGCGTATATGACATAATCAAAGTTGTTAAATCTTGATACGGTTTGTGTTTCATTTTTTTATTTATCAGTTCTATCAATGTTGCGTATAACGCTTTATGATATCAGTATCCTATATTTGTAGTTTTAATTGTTGATTGTTATAGATGAATACCATTGCAATAATAGTTTTTGGTTGATGAATGCTATTGCAATGTAGGATGATCAGTTCTATCAATCTTGATCTCAATGGTTTAAAATCATGTTACACATACAACACGAATGCACAACAAACGCATAATTAGAGAGCGACTCGAGATATTCAGGTTAAAACCAATATATGATACTCGATGATAATATGAAACCTTCATATTCCCATCGATACTCATATATGAAACTAAAAGCGTTTCTTAGTCCCAGTCTATCGATTAACATACGTGCGATGCTCGTCGTGACCTAGAACTAAACGAAGGTTGTTAAATATCGGACAGTATAGCTCGATACTAACAACCGTCGTATAGTCTACGCGACGAGAAAATTCAATCGTATGGTAACCCATAGATTTGTCCCGTGTGGACAAGTTAAGAATGTATAAAGCAAATGCCTTCATTCACTTGTGTTTTCATCCGTTTCGAGATATTTCGTCGGTACCTTTCCGCTGGTTCTCCGTGTACAAAGATAGATTAGATGTTCATTTCAACGTTGTTTCACAGCTTTGAAATGATTATCTATTCTATTACAGTGTACTCGGAGAACAGCGGGGAGGTGCTGCCGAAATTTACTCGAAACAATTGAAAGCACAAGTAATGGGCGTTCGCTCTATACATTCTTAATGGGATAGAAGCCTACCCCCGACAGCCGGAACACACACATACAACAAGAATACACAACAAACGCATAATTAGAGAGCGATTCGAGATGTTCGGGTTAAAACCAATATATGATACTCGATGATAATATGAAACCTTCATATTCCCATCGATACTCGTATATGAAACTAAAAGCGCCACTTAGTCCCCGTCTATCGGTTAACATACGTGCGATGCTCGTCGTGACCTAGAACTATACGAAGGTTGTTAAATATCGGACAGTATAGCTCGATACTAACAACCGTCGTATAGTCTACGCGACGAGAAAATTCAATCGTATGGTAACCCATAGATTTGTCCCGTGTGGACAAGTTAAGAATGTATAAAGCAAACGCCTTCATTCATTTGTGTTTTCATCCGTTTCGAGATATTTCGTCGGTACCTTTCCGCTGGTTCTCCGTGTACAAAGATAGATTAGATGTTCATTTCAACGTTGTTTCATAACTTTGAAATGATTATCTATTCTATTACAGTGTACTCGGAGAACAGCGGGGAGGTGCTGCCGAAATTTACTCCAAACGGTTGAAAGCACAAGTGATGGGCGTTTGCTCTATACATTCTTAATGGGATAGAAGCCTACCCCCGACAGCCGGAACACACACATACAACAAGAATACACAACAAACGCATAATTAGAGAGCGATTCGAGATGTTCGGGTTAAAACCAATATATGATACTCGATGATAATATGAAACCTTCATATTCCCATCGATACTCGTATATGAAACTAAAAGCGCCACTTAGTCCCCGTCTATCGGTTAACATACGTGCGATGCTCGTCGTGACCTAGAACTATACGAAGGTTGTTAAATATCGGACAGTATAGCTCGATACTAACAACCGTCGTATAGTCTACGCGACGAGAAAATTCAATCGTATGGTAACCCATAGATTTGTCCCGTGTGGACAAGTTAAGAATGTATAAAGCAAACGCCTTCATCCACTTGTGTTTTCATCCGTTTCGAGATATTTCGTCGGTACCTTTCCGCTGGTTCTCCGTGTACAAAGATAGATTAGATGTTCATTTCAACGTTGTTTCACAGCTTTGAAATGATTATCTATTCTATTACAGTGTACTCGGAGAACAGCGGGGGGGTGCTGCCGAAATTTACTCGAAACAGTTGAAAGCACAAGTAATGGGCGTTCGCTCTATACATTCTTAATGGGATAGAAGCCTACCCCCGACAGCCGGAACACACACATACAAATGCATAACTAGAGAGCGATTCGAGATGTTCGGGTTAAAACCAATATATGAGGATATGAAACCTTCATATTCCCATCGATACTCATATATGAAACTAAAAGCGCCACTTAGTCCCCGTCTATCGGTTAACATACGTGCGATAATTTATTCTTTTCAACGACAAACGCACACACAAAGCATATACACGGATTTTCTCCTTTGTCAGTAACTATCCCGTTCTTATATTTCTCAATATAGTCAGCATAACTTACAATTTATATGTTATTCAGTCTAACATGGCCCATGAGTACGTCAGAGTTAAAGACTGGATGTATGTGGATTGGAAACAACGTATGCAACCTAAGTTTGTCGCAGGAGTTGCTGCTTTCCTTGAATTTGCACGCGCACATAATAAGATCATAATAGAGAAGATTCTCTGTCCGTGCGATAGATGTGGCAATAAGTACTGGAAGAAGGTAGAATTGGCAGAGCTTCATATTGTAAAACATGGGTTTACTAGACTTTATTCAACTTGGAAATATCACGGAGAAGGAGAAGAATGCAGTACTGCGGTAGAAGAAGAAGGAGAACACGATAATGCGGCAGGAGAAGAAGAAGAATTCGGTAATACGGCAGGAGACGGAAATTTATTTCCATCAGAAGAAATGGAGGATATGGTAGAGGCTGCCCTACGTGAATCTATTCGTACCGAAGATGACATTCCTTCCGGTCAAGGACCGCGTGCGGATAAATGTGAAAATTTCATGAATGATGCTAGGAAACCAATTTATGAGAATGCGAAGTATTCCACCCTCTCATGGTTCGTCCAACTTTTCCAGATTAAGTGCCTAAATGGATGGAGCAACAAGTCATTCACAATGCTTCTTTCGTTCTTGAAAGATTCTGTGCCTCCGGGAAATAATGTGCCCGAAAGCTGGTACGAAGCCCAGAAGATGATGTCTGATTTGGGTCTAAAGTACGAGAAGATTCAAGTATGTCCTAAAAATTGCGTGTTGTACCGGAAAGAGAATTCAGATTTGAAAGAGTGTCCAACATGCGGAGAGGTCAGGTATAAACCGAAAGATTCTGATAAGAAGCCTGATATACCTGTGAAGATAGCACGATACTTTCCTATAACACAGAGGCTATAGAGGCTATTCAGGTGCAAGAAAACAGCCGAGGCAATGATTTGGCATCACCGTGCTCCTCTAAGCGAAAATGGAAAAATGAGCCATCCAAGAGATTCACCGGCATGGAAGGATTTCGATAGGAGGCACACAATATTCAGTAGCGATCCTCACAATGTCCGGCTCGGACTGGCTACCGATGGCTTTTGCCCATTCAACTATATGGCTGGAAGTCACAGTACATGGCCCGTTGTAATGATAATTTATAATCTGTCGCCTTGGTTGGCTATGGACCAATCATACTTTATGATGCCTCTTCTTATCGACGGACCAAACTCACCGGGGAACAATATCGACGTCTATCTCCGACCTCTGATCGAGGAGCTGAAAACTTTGTTCATTGATGGTGTAGAGACATATGATTCAAACACAAATACAACCTTCATACTGCGTTCGGCTTTAATGTGGACAATTAATGACTTTCCTGCGTATGGAATGGTATCAGGTTGGTCCGTACATGGTCACAAAGCATGTCCTCATTGCCATGAACACATAATATCAAATTTTTTGAATTTTAGCAGGAAGGTTTGTTATTGCGGCCATCGACGTTTTCTACCTCCAGACCACCCCTATAGGTTAGACACGGTTCACTTTGATGGTCATCAGGAGCTTCTTGGGCCTCCATCCCCATTGTCCGGAGAGGACGTGACTACTAAATGGGATGGTTACAATAACGTGACCTTCGGGATGGATCCGACGAAACAGGTCAAACCACAATATTAGAACAAGTTAAGCATTTTCTTCGAGCTTCCGTACTGGTCTACAAATTCAGTGCGTCATTGTCTGGACGTCATGCATATAGAGAAGGGAGTATCAGAGCACATACTTAACTTGCTTCTGTGTAAAGACGGGAAATCGAAAGACAACATGAATGCTCGGATGGATCTACAAGAGTGGGGAATAAGAAGTGAACTGCACCCTAAACCGGTAGCGGGTAAACCGGGCAAGTTTGTACTTCCCAATGCCGCTTATCATATGTCACAACCGGAGAAGAAAAGATTCCTGCAGGTGTTGCATGATTTGAAAGTCCCCACAGGTTTCTCAGGATCATTCAGTAAGAAAATAAAAATTGTGAAGGGCAAGATCGATGGGCTGAAAAGTCATGATCACCATGTTATCGTGGAGCACCTTCTTCCATTAGCCCTCAGGACTTCTCTCCCCGACTCGGTTGGTCTAGTAATCAACGACCTATGTTGTTTTTTCAGGGAGTTGTGTGCTAAAACACTGGAGGTTGCGACGCTGGATAAACTAGAAAATTCTATTGCGTTGATACTTTGCAAGTTTGAGCGTATTTTCCCACCGTCATTCTTCGATATCATAATACACTTGACGGTTCATCTTGCAACTGAGGCGAAGTTAGCCGGACCGGTACAATATCGATGGATGTATCCCGTCGAGAGGTACGTGTAATTTTTCGTTTCGCGCAATTTATAAATTTATTGTTGTCCTGTATGTCCGTATTTATTTATTCAACATATTCTCATTAGGTACATTTACACTCTTAAGAAGTATATACGCAATAAAAATCGACTAGAGGGTTCTATCATGCAAGGTTATCTTCTTGATGAAGCAACCACATTTTGTTCCCGCTATCTGGACGAAAACATTGAGACAAGGCTTAACCGACCACGAAGAATTCAAGACGGGCCATATGGTAAAGCCGAGTATAAGAGGGTAGACACTATGTTTATCAATAAGATATACCGGTTTATCTTGCTTAATTGCGCATGTCTTGAACAAATTAGAGAGTAAGTTCTTTTGGATTAATTGTTATATCTGTGTTTGTGTGTGTATGAAATGACATAATATTAATGTCACAATTATTTGTCGAAAACAGAACTCATTTTAACGAGGTACGTGAGGGGCATCCTGATTGGAACGAAGAACGTTTGGAAAAATACCATCAGGATAATTTTTTTGATTGGGTCACAGAGCATGTAAGTTATTCGAATTACATTTTATTGCTATCAGTTTTAATCTAAACTTGTATCGTTATGTATTTATCGTAAAATTTGTTTTGTTAGATCCACGATCCGAACTTGTCTGCATCATTTGAGAGTGATTCAAGATGTTTAGCTCAATTTCCTAGTATGGAGGTTGCATATTACAAAGGATTTGGTGTCATTGGATACAAATTCGAAGTTAAGGACATAGAAACATCTAGAACCACTCAGAATAATGGGATTGCGACGGTAGGATCGGACGGTGTGATTTACTATGGGTACTTAAATTGTATACTCGGCATCCACTATCCCGGACGATCAGAACCCTTTTATATATTCCAGTGTACTTGGTACGATCCGCGAACCGATACGGACAGGTGGAGAAGCAGTCTTGGGACTTGGAAAGATGAATATGGATTGACCAGTGTGAACACACTTCGATTTTACGGTCAGAACGATCCGTTTATCTTTCCGAACCAAGCGTTCCAAGTATACTATTCACAGTGTTTGAAGCATCCGGGGTGGAGTGTTGTATGCCGATGGAAGCCCAGAGATGTCTACGATGTCCCAGAATACGAGGACAGCGATGAGGACGAAGAAGAGAGAAGGCTTAAAGTGCTCCGACCGTCTGTTTCGAAGGACGGGTTGTCTTCGACCGATCATGAAATTACGTGGGTTAGAAATGACATCGACGATGAAATCCAAGTAGATATGTATGATGCGCCCACGAAACGAAAAAGGTTATCAGTAATGTTATATTATTACTTCACATTTTACGCTCTATACATATATAGTCAATACTTTTAATGATTGTCTAATGCGTCCACGAACCGTTTATCTAGATTTGATGACGATGTCGGGAGCAGCGAGGGGCGGCAGGAGCTCCAGCCGCGGCAGAGGCAGAGGCAGAGGCAGAGCGGTTCTGCCGCCCGGAGAGCTCCGTAGGGAGCTTCAGAGGGCCAGTTTTGCACCCAGATCGGAGACCCCTTCGGATGCCTCCTTCCGTGTGGATTTTGCCACATCTCCAGGTATACTGCACGCATATCCATTTTGAATGTAATATTACAGATATTCATGCCTGTTTATGTCAAAATTACTTATATTGTCAATGTTTGATTGTCTAGTTGTTGGTGATGCGTCCATATCTGGGACAGAGGCCACCCCCGCTCCTCCAGGTATGTTTATATATCATATAGTGTATGTATATTGATTTAGAATGCTATATCATAAATACACACATTCCTTTTGCTCTTACTTAGCAATTTTTATTATTGTCTAGCTGTAGGTGGTGACACCACCGCACCTGCGGGTATGTTTATATATCCTATAGTGCATGCATATTGATTTAGAACGTTGTATTATTGATCAACACATTCTTTTTGCAATTACTTATATAATCTATTTTTAATTGTCTAATTATAGGTGGTGCGTCCACACCTTCCGCAGGGGCCACTCCAGCCGCTTCCATACCCTCCGCATCGTCTGCAGGTTAGTATGAATAAATTTAAAATATTTACTCATTTTACATATGCTCTATAGAATAAATATGAACTTCATGGAAATTTAGCGTCGATGTTTATTTTCTAGTTGGAGGGGATGCGTCCGCATCCGGGACCCCGGTTGTTCCTCACCGGAGGAACTATCATCCCGCTCGTGCTGCTGCCCGGGCCGAGGCTCGTGCGATAGTCACCGGAGGTATATATCACACTAGAATTTTCGTTTAACCTTGATTTCTTAATACAACTTTGTCTTATTATTGATTGTCTTGATATTTCGTGCAGACGCAGGGCCTCCCCATCCCCAGAGGGGGACTCGAGGCCCGAATCAGTCCCATAGGCTGAGGCCTGACAGAGCTAGGGGTGAGGCAGCATTCCCCCTTTTTTTTACCCTTGACTATCGCTATACCGGTCCTCATGCCGAGAGGTTCGGCCGGTATTTGGGGGACGAGAGCCGGCTCGTGAAGAACTATCCACTTCACGTTGAGTGGGACGAGCAGCACCAGCGCTCATTCGCCCTCTTCTTTGATCAGGCTCGGGTATGTATTAATATATATTTTCATTTGATCCATCCAATATATTTATTATTAACACTTGCAATCTAATAACAATGTTTTTTTTTTGTATTTTCAGTTGGATTACGATTTTCAGCCTGTAGCCGACCCTGATCACCCGGGGAGGGTGCTCGACCTTCATGCTCTGTACAATGGCCTGATGAAGAACATGCAGGCCAAGATCCGATACAACAGGAATGAGCTGAAGGCCGACTGCTACTCCCTGTGGATGGCGACCCCCGAGGCAGAGAGAGCGGCCCTCCTATCTACTCCGGCGTTTGCGAGAGTCGACGTAGAGACATGGCCTCTATTGTGCGCTTATTTCGACTCCCAACGCAAACAGGTATGTATTTTAAATGTAATTCATTATTTATGATATAATTTATTTCTTTGTGTTTCTTAATTAGAAAACTAAATATTAATGCGTTGTGCAGAAACAGGCCGCTCAGAATACAGAGAACAGGAAGTCGGCGAAGAGGGGTCGCCCCACTTACACAGGTGGCTCGAGGAACATTACTCGAGCCATGGAGTTATCGGTAAATTACAATAGACCGACCTTTGTGATATTCTGCAATATTAAGAGTTATTTTCTATTATTTCTAATATTAAGAGTTACTTTCTAATATTGCAGACATCTCGGACCGTGGCGTCAGGTGGTACACCGAGCGTCCTGTCCGCATATCTTGCCGTCCACGGCACCTCGACAGATCCCGCCACGGGCGAGCTTCGATATCCCGACGTCGCTACCCAGGAGTACTGCGTAAGTGTTCATATTTTTCTACCCAAATTTGAAATTTTAGTTTTGGAAGGTTCAAGTTTAAATCTTATACTTATACTTTACTGCTTAATGTGGGTGTAGGAGCGGGTGGTTGAGCAGGCCCAGGCCTCGGGGATCGATTTTACCGGACAGAGCGATCCGAGGCTGCTGACCCCAGTTCTGGACGCCGCACACGGAGGGCACTACGGAGGTTGGGAGAGAGGCCGGGGACTGGGCCCTAGCAGAGCCCATATGAGGCTGGACTCCACCCTTGCGGTTACTTCCTCCGTCTCCGGTGACCGACGTGTCCATCAGGAATTGGAGAGCTTGAGGGCCACCGTTCAGGAGTTGAAGGAGATGCTGGTATGTATACTGCTTTATAGTAAAATATCATGTCATATTATATAGATATCAACATATCCATAATTAGTACATAGCTTGAGCTTATTTGGTTTTAAACTTAAGTTTGATTAATCATACATACAGATGTAATTAAAATAAACAACAAACTAGATATCCAAACGGGGTTTCGAAATAACTTAATAATGATACGAATTCGAATAATACACAGTTCTTACACGCTTATTACACACGTTAGGTCCAGACGCGACAGGGTACATCGGCCGAGCCTCCACATGCATCTCCTTCGGCTGCGGCTCCGCAAGCCACTACATCGGCTGCGCTTCCGCAGACAGCTCCTGTAGCTCCACCGCCCACTCAGACTCCCGCAGCCGCGGCTCCGCAAGCGACTACCTCGACGGCGGCTGCGCAGACCGCATCGCCAGCTCCACATGCCGCTCAGACTCCCGCTCGCGACGCATTGCAGAGTTTATTGACCGAGGAGCAGGCGCGCGTTATTCTAACGTTATTCAGAGGTGGAGCTGGACCGAACTAGGGTAGCTTTTTGGTTTTTATTTTTTGAAACATGTATTTATTTATATCACACATTGTACTACATTTTGAAACGATATTGATATTGGTTTGTATTTATATTATATTCAGTTTTTGGGTTTCTTTTGTATATTATATATATGCGTGAGATGTGATTATGAATACTGCAATATATGATTTGATTGATATATATAGTATTGTGCACAGGGCGGGAAAAAATCTAGCAGCCCATTTTTTTAAAAAAAAATACAGACAATATGTATCTACGGATTAAGCCGTAGGTATATATGTTGCCCCTACGGAGTTATCCGTAGGGGCAAAATATCAGGAAACCTGATATTTTTCCCCCCTGATCTCAGTGCAGGGTGTTTGGAGTGCCCCTACGGATATGTCCGTAGGGGCCACTGTCTCTCCCCTACGGAGTTATCCGTAGGGGCAAAATATCAGGAAACCTGATTTTTTGCCCCTACGGCATAGCCCCTACGGATATATCCGTCGGGGGAAGAAGAAGGACCTACGGTTCTATCCGTAGATACATATAATATATTCAAAAAATCCATAAAAAATATAAAATCTTATACCCTACGGATTACTCCGTAGGGGCAACAGGACCTACACATAATCCTTAGGGGCACTAATTTGCCCGTAGGGGCAAGTTCGGGGTCTCAACTTGTATCTGCGGCCTTTGCACCTACGGGGTATTTTTTCGCTCCTACGCAGATATCCGTAGGGGCAGTGGGTTGCCCCTACGGATAAATCCGTAGGGGCAACCCATATTTGTAGTAGTGAATATAACTAACCTCACCATACACTACTATACTAATAAAATGTAAATACCATAACATATCTTCATCAAACTGGCATTTGTTAATATTAATTATCGTAATTAACATGTGACTATTTACCTTACTTTATCCTGCATTTGTGCTTACTTTTAATGTGTATATACTGTAATGATACTACGTACAATGTCAATATGTATACATTAGCACATGGTCATAAATTGTATAAGACGGGAGTATAAAAACATGAGTTTCATATTATATCAGTATCAATAGTAGATTCATAATTATATACGTTATATGTAATAATTAAAAGGTTGTTAGAGCAGTGCATATATGGTTCATTGTAGTTAGTTGTGATTATTAAAGAAGTGTATAGTAAGGGGTATACAAGGGCTGTAAAAAGATATGGGATAACGTAAGTTTCGAGATAATTACAGAGTGTAAGGAATAATGCTATAATTGAAATGCATCATTAATTTGATATTGATTAACATATAATGTTAACTGTGTAGATAAGTATCAATAGCAACATAAGCATAGTGTATAAATATATGCTGACTAACTACTATTAGCACAACAATTAAACGAGCATTAAAGGGGGAGAGAGACGGAGGAAGAAGGGACTTACTCGAGGTTAGAGTGAAGGAATTGACAGAAATTCTCTTTGGGACATTTCGTCAAACACCTTCAGGAGCAAATTTGAAACGTTTATCGAAGATCCTGAGGCATGGAAATGATCGTGGGCCTATCCATGGAACCTCGTTTCACAGCTCGAGTTGCGTCGTACGGGTTGTTAAAGGTTGAGAGTGCGTTGCTAAGTTTGTTGATGCGGCTGCTTCTGTTCTCATTGTCGACTGCGACGGTGGCCGGGTCGGTGTTTCCATGATGGAGCCGATGAGGTTGGTGGTGAAGTGAGTTAAGTTTGGCCATGGTGGAAGAGAGAAAAAGGTTTTAGAGAAGAAGAAGGTGAGGTTGTGTGTGTGTGTGTGAAAGGAGAGGGATATGAAGAGACAGAGAGGGGAAGAGAGAGTGGTGCTTGGTGTTTTATGGAGGAAGGGTTCGGTTACGAGAGGAGAGGGGAGGGGAGGGGAGGGGAACGTGGAGTTGTTAGTTTTGAAAGTAAGGAAGAAGAAGAAGGCATGCTGAGAGTGAGGGTTAAAAGGGAAATCATGTGCCGGGGCTTCTTGGAAAAATAATAAAGTTAGATGGTAAAAGAAAAGGAATTTTTTTTGAAAATGGAATTTGGGCTTTAGATTTTAGTTTTGTTAAAATGGGTATGGGTTGTTGGGTAAAAAATAGAGAAAGGATCTTGTTATTTGATTTGGGTTTTTTTATTTGAAATGGGCTATGTTTTAGTTTAAAAAAAAAAAGAAATGGTTTTTGGAAAATAATAAGATGGGAAAATAGATGGAGGAATTAAATAGAAATAATAATATAATATATTTAATGAAATGTAGGTAAAATACCAAAAACAAATAAGTACAGTATTAAAGAAAAATAATATGAAGATATAGGCATTTTGAGTCGTTACAGGTGAGTTTAATTCGATCATTGGGATCTGAGTAAGATCGGCATTAAAATTGATGATGAAGATCGGACTTTTCTTTTGTTATGTTCGTTACCACTCTCATATAAGCACTTTTTGTGACACCATGGTTTATGGACGAGATACAATCTCGATCAAGGATGTCAAAGAGAACTTGATGAACAAAGAGAAGATCGACAAGGAGTTGATTCTAACGAAGTTGGTGGTTCATCTTCCGACTTATTTGTTCGAGGGCGAATGGAGAAGAGAGATCCGGAAGGTAATAGCAAGAAGAAGTCAAGTTCGAAATCAAAAAATAAAAAGAACTTGACCTGCAACTATTGTAAGAAGTCAGGGCACTTTAAGGCCAATTGTTTCAAATTGTAGAACAAGTAGAAGTTGGAAGACAAATCGAAGAAAGAGTCTTCAGTCGAAGCCAATATAGCGGAAGGAGAAGGAGATCTTCTTGTGCTTCTTGACAACACATATCGATCCAAACACAAGTGGATTATGGATTCGAATTATTTCTACCACATGTGTCCCAATAAGAATTTGTTCACCACCTATGAGTTTATTGGTGGTGGAATGGTTTTGATGGGTAACAATAGTTCGTATCGAGCTATTGGCAAGGGGATGATTCAAATCAAGATATTTGACGGTGTTGTCAGGACATTGGCGAAAGTCAGACACGTATCTGATTTGAAGAAGAATCTCATCTCTTTAGGTGCACTCGATGACAAGGGTTACAAGTTTTCACTGAATGTGGAGTTTTGAAGGTAACCAAAAGTGCTCTATGTAATAAAGGGCTTGAAAAAAGGGTCCTTATATTCGTTGCAAGGTTCGACGACTTCTGGTTCGGCGGCTATTTCATCATCCAAATTTATAACAGATTCAGACACTATCAGATTATGGCACATGCGGATCGGGCATTTGAGTGAGAGAGGTATGACCGAGTTGTCGAAGTAGGGTCTATTAGGTGGACAAAATATCTCAAAAATGGAGTTTTGTGAATATTGCGTTTTTGGAAAGCTGAAACGAGTCAGGTTCAGTTCGGCGATGCACAAGACAAAGGTACTCTTGATTATATTCATTCGGATCTTTGTGGGTCCTCTCAAGTTGTTTCTAAACGAAGCGGTGCTAACTATCTGCTTCTTTTATGGATGATTTTTCGAGAAAAGTTTAGATTTACTTCTTGAAGCCCAAAACCAATGTGTTTCTTACGTTCAAGCAGTGGAAAATGCTGACCGAGAAGCGGACATGAAAGAAAATCAAGAGACTAAGAATAGACAACAGGTTTGAATTTTGCGGTTGAAATTTCATTGATTTATGTAAAAACAAAGGGATTGTTCGACATCATACTGTTGTCTACACACCATAGCAAAACGGATTCGCGGAGCGTATAAATCGGACTCTTATGAAAAAATCTCGGTGCATGTTGTCTAATGCAGCGTTCAGCAAGGTATTTTGGGCAAAGGCGGTGAACACGATATATTTCATTGTGAATCGGTCACCTTATACATCATTAGGCAGTAAAACACCAGAGCAGGTATGGTCTGTGAAGCGTACTGATTATTCTACATTTCGAGTGTTTGGTTGTCCCGCATATGCACATTGTCGTGAAAGCAACCCTAGATCCGATAGCCTTTGAGACAGTTTTTATGATATTTGAGAGAACCATTTTGTTATTTTGAGAGAGTTAGGGTTTTGAGGGATTTTGTATTCGTCCATCGGTTTTGTACTCCTCCATTTTTGAATATTAATAAAGCTTCATCGTCGCCTATTGGTTAGTACTTGTATTTCTTATTTACCTGTTATTTGATTACTTCTTTATATCGTCTGTGTTATTACTTCATGATCGTCTTGTCGCAACATTTTAACATGACAAAGATTTGAGAATTAGTTAAAATAATATAGATTATAAAGTTTTTTCACTGGATTCTTACTTTTAAAAATTTAATAAGTTACCAGTTTTAAATAATTTTTAAAAATCGTTATTATCTTAATGAAAAGTATTTAAGACAGTTCGTAAACAAAAAATTAAAGTGATTTAAACTAAAAACTAACAAATCTTTTTTTTATATCTTATTGATTTAATTATGTGCATTGCACGTGCCATATTAAGCTGACACGTCATAACTGCTTAAGTGGCAGCAAATTAAAATAAATTTTTTACAAGTTCTCCGTACACCTGCCCTCTGACATTAATATAGGCGATAGTATAAGATATTTGAGGTTTGGGAGAAAATATAAGATTGGGGTTTAACGCATGCCGTATCGCGTCAAGATGTTACCTTCCGTTGATCTGCTGTTGGCGATGATGGACGGCTGAGATTTGAGTTGGAGGTTGACTCCTGAAATGTGTGGATCTCAATGAGCTATAGTTTTGAGGTTGAGCCGAGCTACCTGCAAGAAAGTCCCGGGGTGTTTGTACCACCGAGGACCCTCCGACGATCAAGTTAGCGGTGCAAGTCGAGCAGAGTAACGGCTTAGTGAGGAAGGAATTGCTTACTTGAGTCGCCTGAATGAGAGGTTTATGTAGCAGTGGCAACAGGCAGGCAGGTGCGAGAATCACGCCGGCCGTTACGCCCCCGACGTCACGCCCCCGTGATAGGCGGGATCTCCAATTAACGGCGAGGCAAGCTCGTTAATGGGGATCGTGATGGCGTGGAACGCGGGATCGTGGCCGGCGGATATCTCACGCATGGTGAGATTCACGGAGGCAAGGCGGATGCACCTGCGATCGATATCGTTGGTCGGTCGATAGGACCGAGGAATATGAGCTCGGCAGGAGGCTCGGAACCGAGTGGAAGGCCGAGCTATCTTGGTTCTGTGGTAGCCCGGAGGCGGGCTGAGAGGGCTAAGGAGGCTAATTGTGCAGGGGGCTCGGAGGTGAGCCAGCGGTTGTTTGTAGGACGGGCATAGGAGTGGTCTGGTCGGCCACTACAGGTCCTTTCTTGCAAGCTTCGGGCCACGTCATCTGCCACGTGTCATGATCTGGGAGATCACCGATATTGAGCATCATCATTAGCCCCCCACTCTCGTCCTGACCTGCTCACGGGTCAGGTCGAGAGTGGTCTGCCGGGTCACTCGAGGTGAGCTCCTTGTCGTAGATATCGGGAGTATGCATTCCCAGGCATCCAACTGTATCTTCATGGAGACGTCAGCGGATCAGGGGTCAGATCTCGCATGAAAGAGGATGCACCGGATCGTACGTACGTTCACCGAAACGACAACCCACATGTCGGACACTGGTTGGCTGACGCGACGGGCCGCAGATTTCTGGCATCTGATGGGATATGTCCAATGCGCGCGCGATAGGTGGAGCGATCATGGCCGTTGAATGCAATGAGTCGTTTCGGCGGGAGAGGGCTGTCGCCGTAGGATGTGTACACCGGCATCCATAAATAGAGGTGGGGTCCCTATCATGGCCTGTACCACTTCATATTTTCCCCGCCTTAGGTCTCGTTAGCTCGGCGCTCTCTTTTTAGGTCGGATCTCTGCGTTTCCCCTTCCGAGGACCCATCCTCTCAATCAGGTTAGATGTCTTCTTCTGTAGAGTTTGAAGAAATAGATCGGGTAGTGTCCAGAGAGTCCACCGTAGATTCTTCTTCTTTTTCTTCCACAGAGTCGGAGTCTTCCCAGGAAGTTAGGGTTAGATCCTCTTCTCGGGGTCGCAAGATGGGCGGTTCCTAGAGTGGATATCGTGGATGCCCCGGGTGTGTCATCCATGGTGAGGTATGAGGATGAGCTCGCCACCGCTCGGGCTCGCTTCCACATTCCTTCCGGCTATACGCTACATTTGGCCGAGGAAGGGGAGAGGGCAGATCAGGTATGGGGTTGTTCCCCTCCGAAAGATGGCACACAAGACTGTGAAGTCCTGACGCTTGGGTTCGGGGCAGATGCTATTTGGTTTTATCCGTCCACCTCTCCGAAGATGCCAAGTTGATTTATGGCACCGTGTATCGGAGGTTTAGACGGATGCGGCCGATGTAGCAGACTTCGTCAGATTCCCCCTCGTTTGAGGGGTTTTTGATTGTGGGGACGCTCTTCCCCGCAGGCGCAAGCCCCTGCAGTTAATTACGCTACCGCATCGCGGTAACAACTTTCTCCTTCTCCAGAAATTCACTTCGTGTTGTGTGTGTTTGTTTTTTTTGTGGTTGCCCGTGGATTGTATACGGAGACTAAGTGATGCCGTCGTCCGTAGGACGTGGATTAGTCCAAATCCGTATTTACTTAGATTTGGGTTTGGTGTTTTAGTTTAAGGATACGTTAGCCATATTTAGGCTAAGATCGACTTAAACGTTTGTTAAGGATACGTTAGTCTGATTTGAGACTAAGATCAACTTAACGGGATCGTTTGGATCCGACAAAAGAGCATTTGGGGGCTCTATTGTTCTAGTTTAGGGACATAGTGGTCCATATTCCAGTTTAGGGACGTGGTGGTCCATATTCCAGTTTAGGGACGTGGTGGTCCATAGGTAGTTTAAGGACGCTTAAGTCCGTGAGTTTAAGGACCTCACATTCCGTGTTTTAGTTTAAGGACGCATAAGTCCGCGGATTTAAGGATCACACAATCCGTCTTTTGGTTTAAGGACACTTAAGTCCATGAGTTTAAGGACCCCACAGTCCGTGTTGATGTGTGGTTGTCGGGACCCGTCACCTCTCTGACGTCGTTGAAGGATTACAACGATGGGTGTCAGAGGAGTTCAGAGATGTACCCTTGAACCGGAAGTAAATTGATTTAAGAGAGAGCAGCTGTGCTCAGTCGATTTAATTTGAGGACTTATGGCCATGATTGGGTTAAGTCCAGTTGAAAATGTTCAACATTTTTATTTATTTTTGTCTATTAGACCTATGCTAGGGCTTTGCCCACATTTAAATAATGCATTGCATTACTTTTTATTTTTGTTTGGGCTCTGCCCATAAAGGATGCAGAGCATCAATTTGTTTTGGGCTCTGCCCTTTTATTGCTTTGCAATTTAGTTTGGCCTGCTAGGTCTTTTTGACTTGGGCCTGGCCCTTTAGCAAAAGAAATGCATTGCATTTATCAGGCGCTTTGCGCCAACCAAAGAGCGCAAGCGCTTGTGGTAATGACACGTGTCATGCAAGCGCAGTGCGCTGCGCTTGCGCTGCTGACACGTGACGCGCTGTGGTGAGTTGCGCCAGTTTCAGAGAGCAAGGCTCTATTTCAAAAGCGCATGGCGCAAATGGTTCAGATGCTGACACGTGGCGCTCTCTGGTGGCTTGTGTAAGTGCACGGCGGCGCCCCGGCCGTCAATCCGACGGCCAAATGCGGAAGCAGTGATAAACTTTAATTTTACTTGAACTGGCAAACCGCCGCGCACTAATACCCGGATCGAACCACTAACTAGTCCTAGCTATCTACAAGAAAGGGAAGAGAGATATACCGACAGATCCGAGTCCTCCGGTCTTCTCGTCGTCGTCCCGATCTCCTGCGGAATGTCCCGTCTCCTCCTCGTCGCCGGAAGTGCACCACATCGCCTACTTCTTTTACGGGCTCCCACCTCAATGCCGAGGCAACTCGGGCACGAAGCTGGCTAGTCGACGTGCCTAAGATTCACTGTAGAATATGTAGTACTGAAATCTCATATGGGGTTTTTGGAGCTTTGCCATTTGGTGGAAGAAAAGAGAGCAACTTTAGGAAATGAGCTAGAGGGCTTTTCTAGCAAGCATGAGAAACAAAATGCCACACATGAAAAATGAAATCCCTCTCTTTTCAATAGTGGCCGGCCCCCCTTTTGTTTTGTGTGATTGGAGAGAGAAAGCAAGGTCAAGGGGTGGGTGGAAAGCAATGATGAAAGCAAGTGATGATGAAAGAATCCAATGATCACTCCCAAAACCAATACTCAACCAACAATCATCAACAACCATGATTGTCTACAAAGTCAAGCCATCATGATAAAGCTAGAAGTCAAGGTCAAGGAAAAGCTATCATGATACAACAAAATGCAAAGACCCCCTCCACAAATGCCTATTTGCAACAATGCAAATAAGCCCTCCTCCACCAATCTTCGGCCAATGAACGATACAAAGGAAATCGGCCGAAACTAAAAGCAAACTGGCAACTCCAGAAAACTGGTCCCGTAATAAATTACAGGAAAACCCCGATACTGTGCATACACACCCGCATTTGTATTCCGACCGAAATACAAATGCAATGAGACAAAATTCACACTGTACTATACTAGGATCCGGCTTATACCAAAGCCGGCTAGTAATATCCGTTCGATCCTGATCCGTGCAATACCGCACGTATCTGATCGAACCCTGCCATATATCCATACGGCCTGTAGTACAAACTGTCCGATTCTGATCCGTGCAATACCGCACGTATCTGATCGGACCTTGCCATATCTCCATACGGCCTCTACAACCTTTCGCCCGAAAGCTGAGTAACTGAATGTGGGGGACTCTAAAGACTCGTCAACACCTTGGTTGTGGATTTAACCACTAGCACGTCAGAGGTATAAGCCAATACGTAACGGGCTACCAGGTATTGACTAAAAGGGATGTCTGTGAGTGAACTCAGCCTGACAACCCTACTGAGCCTGTGAGTGACAATATCCGTACAGTCCGGTCCGTTCGTCTATGAGTATCGCATGGCGGGCCTAGGGGGTTGGTAAAAGTCAGACCCCCAAAAGCGGTACAAGTCGTGTCGGAGTGTAGCCCAGAACACCCTGAGATACTACTGGAATACCTACCAGTAAATCTCCTTGCCTCGGCCGAGGGCTTCGTGTAATGGCTCTCCTAGACACAGCACGACCTCACCCCCAATACCGGGAGAGACGAACCCCTGAAGATACGCTCACTGCCTCCATGTGGCTCGGGACTGTACCCAACTAAAACCTGTTTGCACGACTCCTTTGAGCCGTGGTAGGGTAGTAATCAAAGTACAGTGGAACTCACACGAGACAAATGACGATCCCCAGGTCGATGAACTAACCTGTACACATGTCATCAGGGAACTGCCATCTGACGTCTGGTATATGACCAACTAGCATGTTCCCGGCGAGTCCTGTCCGGTGTACTCATAACCCAATGAGCACCTGTATACATCTTAGGTGATCCAACTGACACCAGTGGCTTGTGAGACCGGCAACCGCCCCTCGTCGGGGTCTCGACTGTATACACTAGTCTACTCTGGAGTATCGATGCCCTGTCTCGAAACTCACACGACTAGGGACCATTTAAGGATATGCTTATAGACCCCAGCTCCCACTTATATGATCGCCCTCATACTGCTGGTGGTCAAGCAAGAATCCTAGGGGCTCTATCAACGTGTAATAGCGACTTGTCAGGTCACTTAAAGCAGTACACGATGATAATGGTAAACCAGATAGCATACTATCATCTGAGTAAGACTGTCCTACCGGGATAGGTCCTCCATCAATCATTGCAATCACGTACCTGTGACCTAATAATTGACTCTGAGGGCACTATCTCCAACAATCTCCCACTTGCACTCAAGGCTAATTATTGCGATGTCGCATACTCACAGCCCGTGTGATACCGAACACCCAACTCCTGTACTAGTCAGTCTCACAAAGCTCGTTTGCGAAACTATTGCGTTCGAGGAATAGCCTTAGTGAGTGGATCCGCTTTGATGTCTCTTTCTATGTCTCTCTATATCTCAAGTTCGCGGAGAAAACCCATCTCCCGAAATGAGTAATACCAGTCTTAGAATGTGTCTGGATGTCTGATGGGACCTAGCTCATAAATGAATTCCAAATCCAAACTTCTTAGACTGTATCGTCAACTGAACTTAATCAGTATCCTGCGCCATGTTACCCTCAGTATTGCCTTGGACCACCTGTCCAAAATACTGCCCCTCGTCAGAAGGAAAGCTATAACTCTGACAACCTCCTTGTCGTCCATGTCACCTTGGAAGCCTGGAATGATAACTGTCTCCCGAATGAGGCTGTCGTTATCATATCCCTAGAACATCCACTTATGTTCTAAAACTGCTTCCGACTGTTTCTCCAGGATTGGATCAATGTCAACTTATTGCATTCAGTGCAAGAACAACATCTGGTGTGGTACTTGACATCTCATGACTGACTCAATTGCCTAAGCAAGTGATCTGTCAATCATGCACATCCCTCTCTACTTTAGTCTGTAAGACACCTTTAGAGAGGGTGACTCCATCACCTGCAGGTACACTACCGTGCCAGGAGTCGTCCATTCTAAATACTCTTAGAATGCTGTCTAAGTACCCAGATTGGGAAACTACCCAAATCTAGATCTAAAACCATAGATCTAGTAACCAGTATGTCTGATATAAAATCCAAGTCCTTTGTGGAGAAATCACTGTGTGACGACCAAAGTATAACCGATTGTAGTGTAGGAATATTACTTCCTACTCTGTGTATGTCATCCAAATACCAGGATATCACACCCTACTACCTTCTCAACAGATCCATCCCCAATTCTGATGAAGTCAAACCCATGACTGTCACGTCAGAAATAGATGATCTATCTCCGCTACATCTGCTTTAGTCTATAAATAGACATAAGCCACCTGTCCACCAATGCTTCCGCTGCTCCCACTGACTACGACAACCCTTTGGCAGAGTCATATACACACGTACACTTTTGAAGCGAGTTCAGAACGACGCTATACTCATCCTCCTGCCGGGTCTCGTAACCTGGAACAACAGCAATGGCAATTGTGGGTAAACAAGAACTTCCCTGTCACCGTCCTTGAGGATACCGGAGTACCTCTCGGGCGCCTGAAGTTACCCACCTTATCTGCGGAGTGGCCAATGGAATGTCAATCCAGATTGAATCTTTAGGTTCCTTATCAAATCTTCAGTAATCGTTTGTGGTTCTGGAATCACTTCCAGTTCTACCATACTCCCACTACTGTTTTTCTGAAAAAAAATCCATTTTAATAAAACTGTGGCGAGTCTAGAACAATATTTCTATTGATCTGCCAGATGGTAGAAAGTCAACCCTCGTCATAGCCTGGGTCAACCCACAAACAGCCATTACAGAAACGTGCCTTGAGTTGTCCAGTGTCTGGTTTTAATCATTAGCCGGACAACTCCCCGTACCTTAACATCGCTAAGATATGAACTGTTCTATATCCAATATAGAAACAGAGGCACTGATTTAATTGAACCAGATTCAAATCATGCAGCTGTCTCCAGTGCATGTCAACTAAATGGAAGAAGGCCGATCAGCGTTACTCAACTTAGGAATGCTTCCAATTATGAATAACCTGAAAGAGAAGCAAGATCTCTTAATCATTACTATCAACTGAATACCAATACACAAGCATCTACATCTTCGATCGCTTTGAAGAATCCCGATACCTGCTACACCTGGTTCTCTACTCTATTCAAATACCTATATCTTCTCAAAATTCGGACCCTGTGTTTCCACGAAAACACCTGTCTAAAAACTAGAGAAGTCATAAGTAAACCGAATATAGTACGAGGACCAACCCCTCTGTCCTGATGGACCCTGGACAACATACAATACTCTGTATAAGTCCTTTGAGTCTGATAACTCATTCACTGTGTGTCGTAGGTCGAAAACTGTACTTATGGTCAAGAAGAATTACACCGCTGTTTAATGCTCCTTACCTAACCATCCACTGATATAGGTAAATGTCATAGGCATAATTTCAGAAAGGTATATCTCACTCTATGAAAATAGACGTACAGATATATCAATTTGAAATTGGTGCATAAAAGCGGATATTCAAAACCAAATATTTGCCGACCGGCAAACAGCCCAGGTGATTTCCTCAAATATCACCGATTACAACGAATCCCGATATAATGAGGATGATCACCTAATTCCCAATAACTTACTCCCACTCATCATCCGTAAAACCATACAGATGTGAGAATCGTACCTGGTAAATACATACCCTGGAGTAAGTATCTAATCGCGAAATCAGTTTTCCTTTAACAGTACACAGTGAGACTGAAACATTGAAATGTTTCGATGGGGTATCCCGGTATTCTTAGTAATGCCACTTCCATTATCCAGATTCACAACTATAACTGTATAATTCTTTGCCACCTCTCCAAATCCCTTCATATGTCTTTAGTCTTTACCTTCTGCACACCCCTTTAGGCCAAATGGTTTTCTTCCTTCCCTACCGTTCGGCACCAGCCTATGGTTTGGAAGAAGACTATCCAATAAGCATAATGGGTGTACTGTCCTAATCCTAGGAGCACTCACAATGCGAGAGAAGGTGAAGATAAAAGACACCTGAATAAATCTTATTCCTATTTCTCCTGAACCAGAATCCATCCCCGAACTGGAACAAGTTCCTTTCGAGTTCGTATATAACCATACGATGGAGTATCCAATAAACTGTGGATCTTCGTAGTGATACGGAGTGTCCTGGAGAAATACAAAGGTGATTTAGGATTGGCAAATGAATACTTGGTTTGATCGTGAATAGCAGTCGCAGTTTACTTTGCCCTCTTACTAATCCCTTGCTTTGTCTGAACTTAATACCTTCTGTACACCATCGTTAGGCTAATTGGTTTTCTTTATTCCCTACCGGTCGGCACCAGCCTAAGGTTTGGAAGAAGACTATCCAATTTGCGTAATAGGTGTACTATCTCCTAAACCAAGGAGTACTCGCAACCTGAGAGAAGGTAAAAGGAAAAGACAACTGAATAATCCTATCCGTTTCCTCCAGAACCTGAAACCATTCTCGAATAAATTCTTTCGAGTTCGTATCTAACCATACGATGGTTTTGTCCAATGGAAGTGGACGTTCGTAGTAATACGGGGTGTCTTGGAGAAAAGGGTAAAAGTAGGAGTGGCAATGAGGTTTGCAACTCTGACAATCCAAAAGCCAGTGTTAAGAAGGTTCGGTCAACTTGGTCACTGAGTCATAGTCTTAGGGTCGGGTCAATGGTCGCTGCCAAAGAGAGAGAGAAAAGAAACACTCAGCGTGCACTCTAACCTAGATCAGAATGGTTACCAATTTATCTAATCTGGAATCCTCCCACTGTACCGTCAAATTCTCCTTCAAACCTGAAAGAAGAATTAGTCGGGATCACCCGAGGAGTATACCAACTCATCAGTGGGAATCGGGATCCAACTCTCATCGCATGACAACGTGACGGAATCCGCTCACGGTATCACACTCCAGAAGGTATGCGCATATCTGGCAAGTTTCAGTTCTTTTGAAACTCCCGATGTGATTTCTGCCCCATGCTCTTATGACCTTGGCGAAGGTCAACAAATCATAAGTCACATGTCAAGTTCTACCGGTCATTATCCAGGTTAATTTGAATCCACCCGTACAAGCCCTTGACGAAGGTCAACAAGGCTATACGACTGTCCCAAACCAACGCATCTATTTATGCAGCAGAAAGGTAACAAGCAGCTACCATACACTATGCCTTGACGAAGGTCAACAAACATAGCATGAATACTACGTGCTACCCGTCTGAAACGACGGAGGGCTACGAATGGTTTCTGGCGAAAACCTTTAACGTAAAGAACTTGATATCGTCGAAGGAACTGATAGCTTTTTTAAAAATATAGTGACGAAAACCGTTGCTAAAGAGGTCACTCCCGGTGAAGGGATCTCGGCTCTTTCCCCGTAGAATGGGGTGCAGGATATTCCAAATGAATACCGCGATGCAAAGCAAAAGTAATCGGCTATAGTGAAGTTAATGCCCTGACGCAAACTTTTGTCCAAGGGGTCACTCCCGGTGAAGGGATCTAGGCCCTTGCCTCGTCGACTGAGGAGCAGGATATTCCAACTGAATACCACGATGCAAAACAAAAGTGAACGTCCTTGCAATAACAGCTTTTTGAAAAGTGTTCCAACAACATCAGATTAGGTTTGTTTTTAACTTGCATTGATCCGAATCAACGCAGTCCCATCAATTGATCACACCAAAAAGAACGAAAATATACTGATGTACGTATATGCCATCCGCATTCGCCACTGGGTCCCGTCATTACCCGTTAGGTTAGCTAACTAACGACAGAGCGGGGACTGGACTAGCGCGGATGCAAAACATATACAACATCTACTAATATATATACCAATATATTATATTTTGCTCAAGGCGTGAAAGAAATGCAACATCACAGAAAATGTACAGCATCACAGAAACAATACAGATATCTGGGATCCCCGGGTTTCACAGAGCCACTACTGAAACCCGACGTTCCCCTGGTCGTGTGGATAGCCTGTGCAATGAAATCCTAGACCCCTACGGGCGCGGCAAGTCACCCGCCAAAACCTGAAGCGAGGCAGCCCCCTTCAGCACCGTGAATGGACCACCCAGCACTTCACGGAATCCGGTAACTTGGGCACCCCTCCTTGGTCAACCTGTACCCCCTACGAGTGCGGCGAATAGCCCGCCAATCCTAGAGTGAAGCCCCTCCGTCTCAATGCCATGAGATGCGGGCTTGTTGCCTTCTAGAATCCGGCTATCCGTGCACCCCTCCGCGGGGTAATCCTAGTACAGAAAGTAAAATATACATACAACGGGTACATCGACCGCAACCTGGCCGTGCCCGAAAATAATAATACAAACAGGTAGTGACGGTAGTCCACATGTCGGACGCTCGCCCCGCAATATCAAATGTACATGATACAACAAAACTGTACTAGCATTGCAGCCAGGCTATCCCCCACGACCAATCCGCAACATCACAGCAAAAACAGAACATCAACGTGAAAGTCACGTTCGCAAATCCGTCTAACCGGGCTATAGCAGTTAGACCGGATTTACCGATCAAGTGACATTCACGGTCGCAGATATAATGTAAATACTGTGAAAAATGTGTTTAAAATATCCGATCGATCAAACTTTAACAAGTGGGCCCCCAAGTACTACTGTAGCACATCAGGAAATTATGGGCCCAATGTTATTATTCCAAAACCCCACTTTTCACCCCAGAAAGCCTCTGTAAAAACTTGGTGCAGGGATCCCCACAGTGTGCGGCGGAACAGCGGCGGGAAGGGGGTATTTGCGGCGGTTCCGCGCTCCCACTGTGGAGTCACTTCATCGAATTTTTACAGAGCTCTTAGATTTTCCAGTACATCAATATTTTACAACCTGAAAAATTTTTCGACACCAAAAATTTTCAACAGAAAACTGATGCAAGCAAAAATGCGGATTTTGGAGTTTTGGTCGATCGGAAATTCAAAACACATTACACCAAGCTAGACTAAGTTAATGGCGAGGCTCTGATACCACTGTAAGTGCACGGCGGCGCCCCGACCGTCAATCCGACGGCCAAATGCGGAAGCGGTGATAAACTTTAATTTTACTTGAACTGGCAAACCGCCGCACACTAATACCCGGATCGAACCACTAACTAGTCCTAGCTATCTACAAGAAAGGGAAGAGAGATATACCGACAGATCCGAGTCCTCCGGTCTTCTCGTCGTCGTCCCGATCTCCTGCGGAATGTCCCGTCTCCTCCTCGTCGCCAGAAGTGCACCACATCGCCTACTTCTTTTACGGGCTCCTACCTCAATGCCGAGGCAACTCGGGCACGAAGCTGGCTAGTCGACGTGCCCAAGATTCACTGTAGAATATGTAGTACTGAAATCTCATATGGGGTTTTTGGAGCTTTGCCATTTGGTGGAAGAAAAGAGAGCAACTTTAGGAAATGAGCTAGAGGGCTTTTCTAGCAAGCATGAGAAACAAAATGCCACACATGAAAAATGAAATCCCTCTCTTTTCAATAGTGGCCGGCCCCCCTTTTGTTTTGTGTGATTGGAGAGAGAAAGCAAGGTCAAGGGGTGGGTGGAAAGCAATGATGAAAGCAAGTGATGATGAAAGAATCCAATGATCACTCCCAAAACCAATACTCAACCAACAATCATCAACAACCATGATTGTCTACAAAGTCAAGCCATCATGATAAAGCTAGAAGTCAAGGTCAAGGAAAAGCTATCATGATACAACAAAATGCAAATACCCCCTCCACAAATGCCTATTTGCAACAATGCAAATAAGCCCTCCTCCACCAATCTTCGGCCAATGAACGATACAAAGGAAATCGGCCGAAACTAAAAGCAAACTGGCAACTCCAGAAAACTGGTCCCGTAATAAATTACAGGAAAACCCCGATACTGTGCATACACACCCGCATTTGTATTCCGACCGAAATACAAATGAAATGAGACAAAATTCACACTGTACTATACTAGGATCCGGCTTATACCAAAGCCGGCTAGTAATATCCGTTCGATCCTGATCCGTGCAATACCGCACGTATCTGATCGAACCCTGCCATATATCCATACGGCCTGTAGTGCAAACTGTCCGATCCTGATCCGTGCAATACCGCACGTATCTGATCGGACCTTGCCATATCTCCATACGGCCTCTACAACCTTTCGCTCGAAAGCTGAGTAACTGAATGTGGGGGACTCTAAAGACTCGTCAACACCTTGGTTGTGGATTTAACCACTAGCACGTCAGAGGTATAAGCCAATACGTAACGGGCTACCAGGTATTGACTAAAAGGGATGTCTGTGAGTGAACTCAGCCTGATAACCCTACTGAGCCTGTGAGTGACAATATCCGTACAGTCCGGTCCGTTCGTCTATGAGTATCGCATGGCGGGCCTAGGGGGTTGGTAAAAGTCAGACCCCCAAAAGCGGTACAAGTCGTGTCGGAGTGTAGCCCAGAACACCCTGAGATACTACTGGAATACCTACCAGTAAATCTCCTTGCCTCGGCCGAGGGCTTCGTGTAATGGCTCTCCTAGACACAGCACGACCTCACCCCCAATACCGGGAGAGACGAACCCCTGAAGATACGCTCACTGCCTCCATATGGCTCGGGACTGTACCCAACTAAAACCTGTTTGCACGACTCCTTTGAGCCGTGGTAGGGTAGTAATCAAAGTACAGTGGGAACTCACACGAGACAAATGACGATCCCCAGGTCGATGAACTAACCTGCACACATGTCACCAGGGAACTGCCATCTGACGTCTGGTATATGACCAACTAGCATGTTCCCGGCGAGTCCTGTCCGGTGTACTCATAACCCAATGAGCACCTGTATACATCTTAGGTGATCCAACTGACACCAGTGGCTTGTGAGACCGGCCACCGCCCCTCGTCGGGGTCTCGACTGTATACACTAGTCTACTCTGGAGTATCGATGCCCTGTCTTGAAACTCACACGACTAGGGACCATTTAAGGATATGCTTATAGACCCCAGCTCCCACTTATATGATCGCCCTCATACTGCTGGTGGTCAAGCAAGAATCCTAGGGGCTCTATCAACGTGTAATAGCGACTTGTCAGGTCACTTAAAGCAGTACACGATGATAAAGGTAAACCAGATAGCATACTATCATCTGAGTAAGACTGTCCTACCGGGATAGGTCCTCCATCAATCATTGCAATCACGTACCTGTGACCTAATAATTGACTCTGAGGGCACTATCTCCAACAGCTTGTGCCAACCCAAGAGCGCAACAGCGCAGTTTTGCAAGTGCAAGGCACTGTTAACTTGAGAATCTTTTAGATTCCAGAACCAATGGTTCATAAAAGAAGTGCAAAGCACTGCTTGGTTTCTTGATCTAATTTAGATCAAAGAAAACAAGTGTTTCTTATTTTTCTTGATCTTAGAGAACCAATGGTTCATAAGTGCAAAATACTATTTTTATTTTGTTTTTTTTATTAAAGATCATTGATCTTGTTCTTAGATCAATGATCTATCAGAAGAAATTCTTCTATCTAAAAGGTCTTTTACCTTTCTTCTTGAAATTTCTTCAGAGTTCTCTCTGTTTGAAAATTTTGATTTCTCACAAAATGTTGATGCTTTTGATTTGAGGTCTAGGGGCCTTTATATAGTGCCCATAAATTTGTTAAAGAGATCTTTCTCTGAGTGATTTGGGGAATTTTCCCCACCGTTGGATCTTTGATCCAAGGGTTTCTGTTTTACAGAAGAAAATCTTCTTGTTTTAACAAGAACAGAAAGATTTCTTTAAAATCTTAATTCTGTTTGGCGCAAATGCACCAGCGCGTGACACGTGTCAAGCAGCGCACAGCGCAGCGCAACTGCACTGAGACGTGTCGCGCAGCGCAACTGCGCTAGCGCATCTGCGCTGACACGTGTCGCGCAGCGCAGTGCCCACGCAACTGAAGCATTGCTTCCTTTAATTTTGTTTTAAATAGAGCTTTGCTCTGATTGGGCGCGCTGCCTCGGGCGCTGCGCTGATGTAACAGCTTTTGACACGTGGCGCGTTGCGCGCAGCGCAAAGAATCTGAAGCGTTGCTTCATTTACTAAAGTTTAAATTTTCAAAGTAGAGCTTTGCTCTGATTTGGGGAAGATGAAGCGTTGCTTCATCTTCCGCCTTGGAATTTGAACAGAGCTTTGCTCTGATTGGGGTAAATAAATGCCCCCCACCGTTGCGCTTACGTGGCCCCAAACGCAAGCGCAACGGTGGCAGAATTCCAACCGTTGCGGCAACTTTTGGAAGTTGAAAGGGCACTTGATGCCTATAAATAGGACTTTTGGTCCTACACTGATGATTATCATCTTTAAGATTTTTATTTTCAAAACTTCAGAGCTTTGCTCTTGCCTTCAAGAACTCCCTGAGTTAGATTTTCTTTAAAAGAAATTATTTAAGTAAGAATTAGTCTTGAATTAAATCAATTTTAATTAATAGAGCTTTGCTCTCATAGATCTTTGATCTAAAGAAAATCCTTTTGGGGTTTCAGCAAATAGAGCTTTGCTCTCAGGAATCTGTTTCAGAGTTTCTTAACCCATGAACAGAACCTTGCATCTTTGGCAAAACATAGATCTCTTTGATCTAAAAAAGATGAACTCTTAAGAGTTTGAATATGGATAATGAAAATTAAAAATGGAGTTTTGTATTTAATGGATTATATCATCTTTTAATAGTAACGATCTCAGAGTTCTCCGGGGATTTCTTTAAATTTCCCTTATTATTGAATTTGATAGGCGTCACCCCTATTCGTAGAGCATTGCTCTCGAGGAGTTCAACTCTCTGTGCTCGTTTTTAACAAGAATTCGCTTAATCAGTCGGTTTGCTAATTCTGTTGATCTTCTTTTACAGGAGCAATGGACGCCCATATGTATGATCTTGACGAGATCATCTCTTACGGGGACATCCGCCGACTTGGCCGTTTTCAAAATCGAGAGTTCACAAACGCAGAGTGTGCTGAAATCATGAGCCGCTTCGACGCATATAACGGTCCACTGCTTCCCTGACGTTCCTCCCTCCTTAAGCTTATCGTGGGAGCCATCTGGGAAGCACTTCCCCTATTCTGTTCCGATGTGCCGCTTAGGGCGTTGGATGCCGCCGAGGATAAGGTGCACTCGGTGTACCTGATGAACTTAATCTCGAAGAGACGGTGAGACAATTTTGTCGACCTCTTGCACGAGGTCTTTCAACAGTCCGCCATACTCGCTGCTTATCGGAGGGTGGAAGACATCAGGGGGGACCCTGACGCTTGTGCTCGCAAAAGAAAGCACACCAGGATGGTCCGCGAGGGTTGGAAAGTCATAGATAGGGTCACTTTCGAGTTCCTCAATCCATGTCCTGGGTTCGAGGTTATACCTTTGTAAACATTTTAATAATGTTATTATCTATTCCTCCGTGATTATAAGAACCCCTTTTTATGATATGAATAGAAAATTTCCATTTCAGTTTGTCTTATTCCTTGTTCTAAATCTTTTGCACATGCATTAATGAGTGTGTCTCGAACGCTTGATCAAATGTAAATCGGATGTTCTTCCTGTCACTTCCTTCTTTCTTTTATTGTGCGTATGATGTCTTAATAATCATGGTTGATAGATAATTAGAGCAAGCATCTTGATTTCCTCAAGAAACAACGATGTCTTAGGCCGCAGGTTCAGATCTGTCGCCTAAGATTTTTCAACTCTATGAGCCGTGAGGGTCTCATAGAGATTTTTCTCCCTACGGATCGAGAGGATTTCGTAGGTGTGTTTTCTCCTTAGGAATCGTGAGGATTCCTAAGTGCGTTTTCTCTTATAAGTCGTAAGGATCTTATAAGAGAATTTTTCCCTCTCACGAGTCGAGAGGACCCGTAAGCGGTTGTTTCCCTCCTTGTCGAAATTCGACTTTGGAGAGTGAGACCCGTGAATAGTATGCAAGAGACCGTTTTAGACCGACTTGCAGGGTCCCATTGTTCAGGAAACAAGTTTTTAATCCCTGCTGCCTGAGGCTTCATCTTGCAAGTTGAGACGAATCGGGAATTTCCCGCGGAGACACTGGTTTCTCTGCGAGCCGACGCGAATCAGGAGGCTCTCATCAAGGTTATTTGTTTTCCTGAATTGAGGTATTTTCCAAGGATATTTGTTTCCCTTGTGTTGAAACTGATCGAGAATTTCCCACGGAGACACTGGTTTCTCTGCGAGTCGACGCGAATCAGGAGGCTCTCATCAAGGATGTTTGTTTCCCTGAATTGAGGTATTTTCCAAGGATGTTTGTTTCCCTGGTGTTGAAACGGATCGAGAATTTCCTACGGAGACACTGGTTTCTCTGCGAGTCGACGCGAATCAGGAGGCTCTCATCAAGGATATTTGTTTCCCTGAATTGAGGTATTTTCCAAGGATATTTGTTTCCCTGGTGTTGAAACGGATCGAGAATTTCCCACGGAGACACTGGTTTCTCTGCGAGTCGACGCGAATCAGGAGGCTCTCATCAAGGATGTTTGTTTCCCTAAATTGAGGTATTTTCCAAGGATATTTGTTTCCCTGGTGTTGAAATGGATCGAGAATTTCCCACGGAGATACTGGTTTTTCTGCGAGTCGACGCGAATCAGGAGGCTCTCATCAAGGATATTTGTTTCCCTGAATTGAGGTATTTTCCAAGGATATTTGTTTCCCTGGTGTTGAAACGGATCGAGAATTTCCCACGGAGACACTGGTTTCTCTACGAGTCGACGCGAATCAGGAGGCTCTCATCAAGGATATTTGTTTCCCTGAATTGAGGTATTTTCCAAGGATATTTGTTTCCCTGGTGCTGAAACGGATCGAGAATTTCCCACGGAGATACTGGTTTCTCTGCGAGTCGACGCGAATCAGGAGGCTCTCATCAAGGATATTTGTTTCCCTGAATTGAGGTATTTTCCAAGGATATTTGTTTCCCTGGTGTTGAAACGGATCGAGAATTTCCCACGGAGATACCGCTTTCTCTGCGAGTCGACGCGAATCAGGATTTTCTTTGTCAAGGACGCTTGTTTCCTCGAGTCAAAGGATTTTCCGAAGACACTGGTTTCTTCGGGGTTGGGATGAATCGTCGAGATTTGGCTTCGTTTTCTGGCGGAGCCTGTTGGGAAAGTATGGTTCCCTCTTTGTTTGCGCCCTTGGATTGTATACAGGGATCGATGTGATCTCAGCTGTAGGGCCAAAGTTTTATCATCTTTTTTTTTTGTTTTATTTCCGCGATGCTCTATCATTTCAGCTTTTATATCGCGAAGGTCGCGATTGCCCAATCATTTCGGCTATTTATTTTATTTTTACTCGCTGCTTTTTATTGCGAGTTGCCCAATAATTTCGGCTATTTATTTTATTCTTACTCGCTGCTTTTTATTGCGAGTTGCTGCTTTTTATTGCGAGTTGCCCAATCATTTCGGCTATTTATTTTATTCTTACTCGCTGCTTTTTATTGCGAGTTGCCCAATCATTTCGGCTATTTCGTATGCATGTGCGGCCTACCGGCTTTTCACGTAAACATGAAATTAGACACCGATTTCGGCATCAGCACCGCTGCAACTGGGATATTGCCAGGTGCGAATCATCATTTGCCTCTGTCGATGTCGAACAAAGGTGGCTTAGCGAACAGGGTTAAGGTCCTGTCAACTAAGGCTTTTAACTTCATGAGCCGTAAGGGTCTCACAAAGGTATTTCTCCCTACAAGTCGTGAGGATCGTGCATGTGTATGTTTCCTGATTTAAAATCAGGAAAGCTTCTGGGAAAAGCTTCAAAAAAGGGGCCACGTGCTTACACGTGACCAGCAGTCACGTGTTGACACGTGACATACAAAAGCAGCGGAAAAGGGCACATTGGTTCCCTGATCAAGTCAAGGAAAAGGCTTCAGAAGAGGTCACGTGCTCCCACGTGACCAGAGTCACGTGCTGGCACGTGACCAGAGTCACGTGTTGGCACGTGACGTTCAAAGCAGCAGACTCGCTCTCCAACTGAACCAAGGAAAGAGGCGCCAGACAAGGGTCACGCGCTGACACGTGACCAGGGGTCACGTGGTAGCACGTGACGGCTAAGCAGCAGAAGAAGGCAGAGTGCAAAAGAAGAAAAAGGCTCGTTCCAAGGGGTCACGTACCCACACGTGACCATGGGTCACGTGCCCACACGTGACCGGCTTTCAAAGCCCATTTTGCTAACAGAATTAAATTCTGAAAGAGATTCAAATCTTTCCAAAGGAAAGCAATTATCTGGAACCGATCAAATTAAAGATTCAGAGATGATTAAATATAATCTATCTATGGAAAATCTCGAGTTTGGAAAGATTTCCCCTTTAAATCTAACAGAAATAACAAAGGAGAATCCCTGGATTTGAAATCCAATGGTGAATAAAATTCACCTAATAATCCAAGGGTCAAAAAAAAAAACAAATGATGGATACAAATCAAATCTCTTAATGAAGATTCGTCAAAAACTAATTGATTCGGCTGCTTCTCCTATAAATAGGAGCCTGGAGACACAAAAGAAAGAGATAGATACACGCAGAGGGAGAAAAAAGGAGAGAGCCTTGATACTTTGAGGAATTTGGAGCTTCTGCAAAAAGAAAACCCTAGGTAAGAAAGGGAAGGCTTCCTGAAAGAAGGAGAATTTAATTCTCAACAGAGTTTAACTCTGACAAAATAAAAAAAACAGAAGAACATATTTCTTCTCTCTTTGATAGAGGATCTGAAAAGTGCACATCTCCCCTTTAGGTTGAGAATTTAATTCTCAATGGGTTGAGATCCTGCCATGCAGATCCAAAACATGGAGAGGAAATGGAAAAACGAGAATTTAATTCTCACAGAACTATAGGAATTTAATTCCTCTAAGATAAAAGTAGGGCTTGACCCTGTGTTATGGGAATTTAATTCCTTCAGAACAGAGAGAAACAGGGTTTAACCCTAATTAAGAACTTAGTTCTGTTGAAACAACGGGAATTCAATTCCCTTAATCATAATTTAACAGGGACTGGAAGTTTAATTCCTTAAAAAGCTTTTATTAGGGTTTAACCCTATTCAGTTCTTCACATAAACGAGGAATTTAATTCCTACAGAAGATTCAGGGTTCAATTCTACTCCAGAATATAAGTCTTCAAAAGGAAGTAGGAATTTAATTCCTTTGAAAATTAAAGCTCGAGGAATTTAATTCCTGAAAAAGGATCAACGGATTCTCTAAACAATATACATGGAGGAAGGGTCACGTGCCACCACGTGACCCCCTCAAAAGATCTACAGAAAGCCTTTTGAGGCAATCCCCCACGTGACCCACGTGACCCTTGACAGAAGCTCTAACACATAGGCATATGAATGCCCGTCACGTGATGGCACGTGACGCTCTGAAAGATGCAATAATCTTAGCAGAATGAATGGAGAGAGGGCGCTCTCACGTGTCACCACATGACCCCTCTTGCTTTAGTGTTTAACACTAAGTTGGAACTCCTAAATCCAGTGTTAAAACACTGTTGGGCCGCAGTGTTCAACGCCAATCAAAGAACTTTACTTGCAGTGTTCAACACTGACTACCTTAGTGTTTAACACTAATTTGAGAGCTTTGTTGCCGATGCTTGGTACTGATCTGTTTTAATGTTTAACATTAATCTGAAAGCCTTGTTACTGGTGTTTAACACCAATTATCTTTTAGTGTTAAACACTAACTTGTCAACCTCATTCCCAGTGTTCAACACTGATTGTTCTGAAGTGTTTAACACTAGGCTTTGGCCCAATTGGCTAAAGGGATAGAGGCAAAGCCTCTCCCTCAATGGACCCACAAGAAGTCAATATTCCAGACATGATAGGACTTAGCCCAAGCTGGCCATAAGTCCTCAATTCGTAATTAACTGGGCCAATGGGCTCATAATATAATTAATGGGTCTTGAGCCTAAATTGGGCCAAGGACTATTTAATCCATTCCGGTTCTAGGGTACATCTCTTCACTCCTTTGATACCTGGTATTGTAATCCCTCAATGTCTTCAAAGAGGTGACGGGTCCCGACGACCACCCATGATATGGACTGTGGGGTCCTTAAACTCATGTCTAATGCAAAATTCCTGGTTACGTGGAACGTGGATAATGTCACTCTTTGACCCCGCGGAAAACGCCCAGAGCGGAGCCTAGTCCTCGCCGAGCACGGCAGTGAACCCGTGTGAAGCATCTAGTGCAAAATTCCTGGTTACGTGGAACGTGGATAATGTCACTCTTTGACCCCGCGGAAAACGCCCAGAGCGGAGCCTGGTCCTCGCCAAGCACGGCAGTGAACCCGTGTGAAGCATCCAGAGCATATACCGGACTGTGGAGTCCTTAAACCCATGGACTACGACGTCCTTAACCTTGACCGAGATGTCTTAAAACTAACAACGGACCGCAATGTCCTTAAACTACCTATGGACCGCAATGTCTTTAAACTACACACGGACCGCAATGTCCTTAAACTAACTACGGACCGCAATGTCCTTAAACTAACTACGGACCGCAATGTCTTTAAACTACCCATGGACCGCAATGTCCTTAAACTACCCATGGACCGTAATGTCCTTAAACTAGAACAATAGAGCTCCATGTGCTCTTTTGTCGGATCTAAACGGTCCCGTTTAAGTTGATCTTAGCCTCAAAGATGGCTAACGTATCCTTAAACCTTCAAATAGACTGGACTATGAATCCCCCAAATTAACTCTGGCTCGAGGGTACATCTCTGAACTCATCTGACACCCGTCGTTGTAATCCTTCAACGTCGTCAGAGAGGTGACGGGTCCCGACGGCCACATATGCGATGGACCACTATGTCCCTAAACTGGAACAATAGAGCCCAAATGCTCTTTTGTCGGATCTAAACGATCCCGTTAAGTTGATCTTAGTCTCAACGTTAGACTAACGTATCCTTAACAAATGTTTGAGTTGATCTTGGCCTCAAGTATGGCTGATGTATCCTCAAACCAAACCCCCAAACCCAAATCTAAGATAAACACGGATTTGGACTAGTCCACGCCCTACGGGCGACGACATAACTCAGTCTCCGTAAACAATCCACGGGCAATAAAAAACGAAATAAACACCCACGACACGAAGTGACCATCTGGAGAAGGAGAAAGTTGTTACCGCGATGCGGTAGCGTAATTAACTGCAGGGGCTTGCGCCTGCAGGGAAGGGCGTCCCCATAATCAAAAAACCCCTCAAACGAGGGGGAATCTGACGAAGTCTGCTACATCGGCCGCATCCGTCTAAACCTTCGATACACAGGTGCCATAGATCGACTTGGCATCTTCGGAGAGGTGGACGGATAGCACCAATTAGCATCTGTCCCGAATCTCAGTGCCAAGCCATCGCAGTCTTGTGCACCGCCGTTCGGAGGGGAACAGATTCTGGCACGCCCGGTGGGACCTTTTCCACTTTCCACTCCACACTTCGTGTGTCGTGATTCGCGAACCAATCGCGGTTCTCTAATAGTTGCCCTTGGGTTTCAAGATACTAAGAATTGGCATCTTGCTTATTGCAGAAAGCAAAGGATCGATGGCTTCTACTTCTGCGAAATTCTCCAACTGCTCAAACTGCAATTGCGACCAATGCTCTACCTCGCCAGGAGGTATAGCCTATGGACCCCAAGCTGCTTCGTTGTTCACAATGCCGGTGGACCAAGTGACTCAAGCCACTACCGGATTGTTCTTCGGGACTATACTCCTATCGTCAAGCTTCGCGGCGCCGGTACTGACAAAGGAAGCTCCCAAGAAGTCGGTCTTTGATCGTCTTACCCCCGCCGCGGCTCCCCTCAACGAGTCGCCCAACGTCAACGCCTCGGTCTTCTCTAGATTGGGCCAGAAATCCTGCAAACTCATCATGGGGCCTACAATCTCAGAGAAGGCTGCTTCTAAGAAAGTGACCGGTCCTGCTCCTGAAGACATCAAAGCGACTTCCCCTGCCACAAAGTCGGTCTTTTCAAGATTGACGGCTCCAGCTCCCGCTCCTGCTATCCAAAAGACGTCGGTCTTTGATAGGCTAACACCAACAACAACCCCCCACCCACACAGGGGGCAAGACGAAACCATTCTTACCGCTGACCCAACGCCGTCCGCTCGACACGCTCGACGTCGTCATTGGCGCCGAGTGAGGAAGGCTGGGGGCAACTCCCCCTCCGGGCTAACTCCATCAGCCCCGATGGCAGAAGTTAATGCCGCTGTTCCAACTGGGAACAGCTTCGAGATGCTAAATAAGGTGCGAAGGAATTCTCCTACTGCAGTGCTGAAGAGGTCTCCTCCCCCATTAAAGAAGGTTGCGGAAATAAAACCAGAACAGCCCCAATCTCCTCAACAGCTGTCTTCCAAAATCTATAAGGTTTGGCGGCAGGCCCGAGTCTCGATCATTGATCCAAACTTCTCCCGCCAGCACAAGAAGCTGAAAATCCAACCGGAGGCTGGCCACCAAGCTAAACCCCGAAAGGCTATCGGGACGCCCACCTCAACGGCCCCCTCAACCTCCATGGCTCATAAAAGGAGGAGGCCAGAGAAGACCCCCCAACGTGCAACGACGGCTAAAAGCACTGAGCCCAGACGCCCTAAGCCTGGGGGCATGATGGTCCACACCGTATACATGGCCTCTGGAAAGAAGGAGAGCCGCACTTCTACAGGCCACCGACCGCTTACCCGATCCGTGACGAAAGCCCAGGAGCAACAACAAAAGCTTCAAGAAATGATGAATGCTATGGCCGCACTTACCGGGCCAAAAGAAAGCCCAGAAACATCCTCAGACGCGCGCCAAGAAGAAGAAACCGACGCTGAATTCCTTCGCCGGATACTGGAGAAAAAGGACAAAGAGGCTGCTGAACAAGCAGCCAACATACAACGTATGGGCCTTCTCTTCCAAGATATGATAGGAATGATGATCCAGCAGGACTTGCCCGCCGAAGATCCCCCAATCGTTCTTGAAGACGACCGAGGAGAAACGTCAAATCCACTACCAGCCCTCTCAACGGCCAAGGAGGAGGCAATCTCTAAGGCTGACTTGGCTGACTACATAGCCCAGCAAATCCGGGTCTATCATGCGACTGAGGCAGCTGGTCAAGTCGTGAAAACGGGGCGGCCGTATCTGAGCTGGCACGACCAAATCAAATACCCGCAAGGCTATACGATACCAAAATTCCACGTGTATAAGGGGACCGGCAACCCCCATCAACACGTCGCCCAGTTCCGGGCCCTCTGCGGTAACACCGGTGGCGATGATAAACTGTTGCTCCGCCAGTTCGTGGGCAGCTTATCAGAAACGGCGTTCGAATGGTATTCGGAACTCCCGAACGATTCCATCAAAACGTTCGCTGAAATGGAGCTGTTGTTTACTCAGCGATTCGCAAGTGCCAGCGAACGCACTCCAATAACTGCATTAATTAACGCCAGGGTGAAACCAGGCGAAACCTGGGTCCAGTATGCTATACGCTGGCGGAATTTGTGGTCGAGATGCGAGCATCGCATCGAGGAGGCACCCGTGGTGGGTATGTTCATGGGAACCCTAGACCCCCACGCAACTATCTCTCAGTTTATGATGTTCTTTAAGCCAACCACATTCCAGGCTTTAATCGACAAGTTGGCTCAGATGGACCAGATGGGTCATATACCACCTGCCCCGAAGTCAGAACCTCGGAATGACAAGGGTAAAGGAAGGGCAACCTTCGTCGCGAATGCCCAACAACAACCTAACTCCCCGAAACCGGCAGATCAATTGGAAGAAAGACACCGGTATTATAATGAGAAGATGAAACGTCCCTACTCGTTCCCACGGGACAAGACGAAACGGTTATTTGAGCTGGCAGTACGCAACAGACTTATAAACTTGCCAAATCCAAGGCGACCACCACAACCCATCGAGGTGAATAACCCCAACTATTGCCCTTACCATCAAACGGTAAGCCATCCGATCGAGGATTGCTTCGTTTTCAAAGGATGGATTGAAGATCAATACCTCCAGGGGAAGTTTGTACTGTCCGAAAAGTGGAAGGTGAACCCACCACAGCCGCATACTCCTAAGAAAGCAGATACACCGGGGGCAACCTGCTCCTTTATTGAAGAAGCTCCATGGGAGGTCGTGCTATCAACTAAAACCAAAAGAATGCTGAGAGACCTTCATGCGTGCCCCGCGATCAGATGGGAGGACCCTCTTGAACCTCAAGTTATCGAAGGGATGTTGAAGCCCCGCCCAACTACGAAGACTCGCGATAATGGCCCAAATACTCACGCCCAACCGTCAAAATCTTCGAAGAAAAAGAAGAAGAAATCCAAGAAGCCCGGAGACGAGCACACGAACTTGCAGAAGCAAATTGACGCGCTGGAAGAATACAATCAAAAGGCGCGAACTCCTGTCACACTGCGAGAGTTCCTCAACCACATCTTTCAAGAGGGAGATGATGAAGAGAGCTCATCGGATGAATCCGAAGAGTATGTGGCGAGTTGTAACGTAATCTCCCGCTTGTTTACCGACGATGAGAAAACTCCTGACACTAAGAAGCTAGAGACGGAGCCCGAACCAGAGCGTGCGCGGCTAACAAATGAAATGATCAATGCCTTTCTAGACGAGATTCGTCTAAAGAGTAAAGCGGATCAGGAGCGTGAGATGGCAACGTCAGAAGGAACCAAAGGCGGGCGACTGAACGAAAGAATTGAACTACCCTTGCCAGAGCGTAAGGCATCCGAAGTAGACAAGAAGATATTCAAGACGAGGAAAAGGTTTGCCAAAGCCATGTCAATGGGAATGAAGCTACCACCCTCGGAAGGAAATACACACGATGGGGCGGAGAGGCACCCTAATTATTGCGCATATCATCGGAGAATCTCACACCCCACGGAGGAGTGCGACGCCTTTAAAATATGGTGGCAAGGATATGTTACTCGTCGGCAACATTTTAAGCGCATGAAACGCAAGAGCCGTCGGGAGCGAAGGAGTACTGTCGAAGGGCACAACAAAACTACTAGCAACTGTTATATGGTTAACGCCGGGGGGTCACAAGTTCTCACCTTTGGGAGCGACTCTGATGAAGAAATGGCTCTGGGCCCTCTCTTTAAAGAATCCGTTTTAGAGAAAGCGGAAGGACTAGAAGCCTGCGAAAACATTCAGCTGCGCAATCGCACACTCCCAGAAAAGAATCTCGGGCCCGTGAGTAGAAAAGATAAGGGGAAGGAAAAGGTCACTGAAGATATCACTTTAGACGACCAAGCCATGAAAGAACTGGCTGCCAAAGACCCTCCTAGGAGGAGTAAAGTGGACTATAACATCCTCGCGCACCTAAGGAAGCTACCTTCTCAGCTTAGTATTCTCGACGCCCTCCTATTATCAAAAGAAGCGCGAGACTCACTAATTAAGGCATTACAAGAACCTGAACAATTCCAAGCCTTCCTCGCCACTGAAAAGATGAAGGATGAACTGGAGTAAGTGCATACAGCCGATATCACTTTCGGCGACGAAGACCTCCTTCTCGGGACGTGCGACCATAACCGTCCCCTATATGTCTCCGGATACTGCCATGATATCAAGATAGGCAAGATCCTGGTGGATAATGGATCCTCCGTCAATCTCCTTAATGTTCGGGTGTTGAAGGAAATCTGCATGAGTGTGCAACATCTCGCTCGTGACAAAATTACTATCTCCTGTTTCGATTCACAATCGTCACGGACTCTCGGATCCGTGATACTAACATTACGCTTTGGGCTTCTCGTCACAGACATCAAATTCCATGTCATTGACGCTAAGACCTGCTACAACGCCTTGCTCGGCCGTCCTTGGCTACACGAGTACAACATCATCCCTTCTACACAGTATCAGTGTATGAAGTACTTTAAGGATGGTTTCGAGTATACTGTAACAGGCGAGTTGAACCCATTTTCCGTGAACGAAGTCCGCAAATACGAGGATGCGAAATACTTTTTGCCAGATTTCGAGGATACAGAAAGGTGTCGCAACCCGGAGAACAAAGCCGCCGCCACCATCCCTGTTTTCGGGAGCGATACCGAAGAAGAGGAAGAGATAGTTTATGCAGGGCCATCTCGACGCAGCAACCCGGGAACGTCCGCCCCCATGTTAGTCTTCGGAAGTGACTCGGAAGATGAGGTTAATGCTGTGTTCTCCAATCGGCTGCCGATACAAACACCCCTTGGCGATGACCATAGTTTGCAAATCACCATGGTACCGCGAGAACACTACAAGGATCTCGACACGCTTCAAGCTCACAATGTGCAGGACCTGCAAACATTTTACGTCCCTCCCAGGCGAAGGGGTGAGAAGGTGATCCTATTCTACCGATCCTCAGAGTCGAAAATAGAGAAAGAGATCTGGCATGGCGCGGATGCTACATGCGACAGACTCCAACCTATCCGTCTGCCCAGATACTATACAAATGGATTAAAGAAGATATTGAAGCGCCAAGGAGTACCCTTAAAACAGACTGTTCAACAGGCTCGGTTCTACAACAAGATCTGGGATGTCCCTGGGACTCAGCGCAAATTGCCCAACGGGAAAATGGAAACACTCGGGCTTGGATACGCGAGAGCGGGAAAGCGGGGACGGGCCCACAGTGTAACACCCGAGCCCAATAATACTATTTATATTACTAGTTGAGGGTTATTTATTGCTCATTCCAATTTTCCTGTTTGTTTGGTGCTTTTTGCTAAATTTTAACCGGTTAAGTCATTTTGGCACATAACAAATTTTAACTCCTAAAATGAAATTAAAAGTGTCCATGTTGGCCTACTCGTCGCCACTAGTCGCGTGGTAGCGTCCGCGTGTCGAGATTTCGTCCCGTTCGGCTAAACGGGCAAGTTTGGACGACTACGCGCGCGTACGAGTGCACGACTTGGGGGCATGCATTTTAATCATTAAACACCTCTTTTGAAAATTTGGAACCCGCTTAAAATCCTATAATTTGAATTTGGAACATTTGGGCGCAACCCGGGCTCAATTTGGAAATGTTTCATTTCGCGCCAAAAAGGCCCATTTAATTTAATATCCTAAAACTATATATATACGAATATATTCTTTTAAACTGTTGAATCCTTTAAAAATCATTCCAAATTTTTACTGTTATTCTTTCCTGGCCAATCACGAGCTTTTTCCCTCGTGCCCCCCCGTTTCACTCTATCTCTCTCTATTCTCTCTCTCTCTCTCTATCAAATCTTTCTCCCTCTCTCTCTCCAATCCTTCCCTCTCTCCTCATATATAATTTTCCATGCAGCCGCCTCCTCTCTCTCTCTCTCGACCACGAGAAAACCCAACGAACCCTAACCCTAGCCCTCGTACTCGCGCCGCCGGCCTCCTCGCGACCTCGCCGTCGCCGCCCTCGCCACCACGAGCCCAGTCGCACCCTCTTCCTCCTTCCTCCGCTCTCTCCTGCGCCTGCACCCAACCCCGACGACGCCACCAACCGCCGCAGGCCTCGTCGTCGACGTCGCCTCCAGTCACCGACGACGCCCGCGACTCCCTCTCTTCCTCCTCGTCCTTACCTCGTCGTCGCCTTCCTCCTCCCCTCGCCGGAACACCTTCAAACCTGCAGCCCGACCCTGCACCTACCCCGGGTCGCCGGGAACCGCGCCGTCGACCCTCGTCGACGCCACCTCCTACCACCTCCTTTCCCCCTCGACCACCAGAGCCGACTACCACCCTTCTACTCACTGCAGCACCCTCTTTCCAGCGAACTCAGGATTTCCAGCCATCGTTGTTCGCCGTCGCTGCCTCGCCGGCGTCCCATCGCCGTCGAGCCCGTCGTGGTTATCCCTGGTATCTCCCTGTAAGCACCACTCATCCTTCCTTTTGTGCAAAATCCCCCCCCCCGCTGATCTTATTCCATATATCATATTGCTAACTCGTTGCCGATGACTTTTGCCGGAATCCGACCGTGCCGTCTTTTGAACCCGACGCTCCAGCGAGGTACCCTGGTCCGTGTGATCCCGTTGTTCTCTGTTGGGACTCGATCCGTGGCCCGTGCAACCATATCGTGTCTTCTGCCGACTTTGCATCCGTGCTTTCCGGTTTGCGAAACCGTCGAGGCAAGTATCTGAACACTTGCTTAACATGCTAGCATACGAGATCTAGTCTTGCTATGCAGTTGAATATCATACTATATAATACAACAACTTAATGATGGTAATTGATATTATATTATAAGTTAGAATTGACAGTTGCAGTTATCTTTAACAGGGAATCGTTATAATAGTTTCTCGTAATTAATCGACCCACTAGCAATCCATATTTCAACTAAATAAAACAATTGGATTATATCTGCTTTAATTGTTAAATCATTCACGAGACAATTATTATACTTAGTGTAAATTCATGTAGCTTCATTACTTTATGATTGTGGATATTGGTTCACCTTGTGGCTATTGCACCCCAAAGGTGCGTGAACCTGTTAATAAGAGAATACAAACATCACTGTGGTTACATGTAATAATATGGCTATTTACTGTTTCCTGCTGCTGTTCATTATTTGATTGTATACCTGTTGTGAGCACATACTCGATTGCACTACATACTGGCCTGACCCTGCTACACATGACATATACATACATACCGACTCATCCTGTTGTACCATGACATGACTTGTTCCATGATTTCATGCCTAATGCCGACAGACCCGACCATCCCTGCTGTCTATCCAGACGGACCTACTTTTACCGGACTTTCTGTTGGCATTAGTCCTTGACTACTGAATACCTGACCTGACATACATAGCTTGGGGGTATGGGGAAATCAAAGGTGAAACCGACTTGTAACTCAACAGTTCGATACATGTTCTGATCAGTCTTACGGGCTTGGCCAGCCCCGGAGTGTTGATGCTGACATCACTCGCCCATCCTACTACCTTTTACTGCTTAGCGGCACGTCTCGGATTCAGTCCCGAGAATCTTGACCGTGGTCCCGGGCACGCACGGGATACTATTGAGTTACATCGACGATTCATCAATTGATTTCAAAGACTATAGAGTAGAAACCTGATAGGACAGTTTAGTCACCCGTGCACTTTACCCTGCTCTGTTATTGTACTGCTTTATTCTTGTTCATACATGCACTGCTTATTACCATGTTTATACTTTATACTTGATGTCATGACGCGCTGACGTCTGGGTTTTGCATGGCCCAGATTCCGTACCACTGTCGACGACCGAGCAGGAGTACTTCAGCCAGCAGGCTGAACTGTGAGTTCCTTAGGGTTTGGTTTATTTATTTCATTTCATTCCCAGATGTGAGCCCGCATTATGGGACGTACTGTTTATTCATTGTATTGGATCATTAGCTTCCGCACTTATTGTTTATTGATTCCTGTTATTATGGATTTGGACATGTGTTAGATTAGTACTTTATCTTGTTCTTGATATCCTTACAACCGTAATGTGACTGTGGATGGATACTTCCTACCCACAGGTAGCATGGTTGGCTATGTTACGTGCCCAATCCTGCGTACTCTGGGAAGCGGGGCGTGACATGGTTCTTTTGGTATCAGAGCCATAGGTTAATTGGGTTGATTCTTTGTAGTTGGGTATTGCACCCGATACACGAATCATAATACCCGTGATTAGGAAACATGTCCTGCAACCTTGACCGTTTTACCATCCTTGAATCATTCTTCCGGATCATGTCGACATGCAAACTTACTTTGCATTGTCAACTCGAAAACCTAATTTCTTGTTATCCCTAGGACTTAGGCGACTTGGGTGGAGTTAAGTAATTGCGGCTATGATACCGCGGCATAGCTACAATGCAGCACTCTATTTAAGTATCTTGGAGTTCTAGACTTGATCCACATTCAGAATCTATCATCATGCTAATGTTGGGTGTTTTGAGTTCAGGACTATGACAGGTAAGAAGTTGAAGACTTACCAGAGGCGTATGAACGAAGCCGCCATGCTTGGAGTGATAAGAGGAATGCTGGGAATCAAAGAGACAGACTGAGCTGATCCAGCAATAGCAGATTCGTTTCAGGAAGGTTTGCAGATCGTTCAGCAGTCTGTAAACAACGATGGAACTAGACCAGTCGAACGAGTAGGGACTGTAGCAGATTTCAGACTTTTGGGTCCGTCTACTTTCACTGGTCTGGAGGAGCCGTTGCCAGCCAAGCAGTGGCTAGTAACACGGAGAATTTGCTGATTGCGGCACAGATTCCAGAGGACAAAGGAGTTGATGTAGTGCGCATTCAACTAGTGGATTACGCCCGAGAGTGGTGGCTTGTGGAGGAGAACCGCTTGCCCCAGGCCAAGCAGTGGGCGGATTTCTCTAAGAGTTTACTGGAGAAGTCCTTCCGCGGACTGCGCGGAGGAAATGGAAGAGAAGTTCATCGGACTGAGGCAGAATGGAGCAACCGTGGACGTGCATGCAGCAGAATGGACGAGACTCAGTAGTCTTGCTGGACCTTTCGTGGCCAACAATGTAGACAGCAGTTGCGGTAAGGAAGCAGTTCTGTCGGGCCAGTCGAGTTTAGGGCTAGGCCGACAAACAGTGTTCTTGCAGCTATGGAAGTTGATAGTAATGAAGAGCCGGCAGTTGTTCGCGATTTTATGGATGTATTTGAAGATATATCGGGCTTACCGCCGAAGCGAGATGTGGAGTTTGAGATTGACCTTATTCCTGGTGCAGCGCCAGTATCAAAGTCTTATTATCCGATGGCACCAGTGGAATTGGAAGAAGTTAAGAAACAAGTTGGTGAATTACTCGAGAAGGGTTGGATTCAAAGCAGCAACTCACCTTGGGGAGCCCCAGTTCTTTTATTAAAGGAGAAGGATGGCACGAGAAGGATGTGCATTGACTATCGAGAATTGAACCGGGTGACTATTAAGAACAAGTACCCGATCCATCGCATTGGAGAACTTTTGAGCAGCTTAGTGGCGCGAGGGTATTCTCGAAACTGGACTTGCGATCAGGATATCATCAGGTCCGAGTGAAAGCAGAAGACATTTGCAAGACGGCGTTTCGGACTCGATATGGACATTTCGAGTATCCAGTGATGCCCTTCGGAGTGACTAATGCGCCAGCAATATTTATGGATTTGATAAACAGGATCTTTTCACCGTTCTTGGACCAGTTTATCGTGGTATTCATTGACGATATTCTGGTGTACTCGAAGAGTCCGGAGGAGCATGCTGAGCATTTAAGGATCGCACTACAGACGCTGAGACAAGAGAAGTTATTTGCGAAGATGAGTAAGTGCGAATTCTGGCTAGAAGAAGTGAAGTTTCTGGGGCATGTTGTGTCGGGCAATGGAATCGCCGTTGATCCCGAGAAGATTACAGCAGTTCGAGATTGGCCTATTCCAAAGAATGTTGCGGAGATAAGAAGTTTTCTTGGACTCGCCGGTTACTACAGAAGATTTGTGGAGAACTTCGCTCGTTTAGCTGAGCCGTTAACCAAGCTTACGCGTAAGGAGGTACCGTTTGTTTGGACGGATGGATGTGCATTGGCCTTCGAGACGTTGAAGCAGAAGTTGATAACTGCCCCTATCCTAACCGTACCAGATGATTCAGGAGGACTGGTGATTCATAGCGACGCATCCGGAAAGGGATTGGGATGCGTTTTGATGCAGAATGGGAAAGTCGTCGCTTACGCATCGAGACAGCTGAAGACTCATGAGCAGAACTATCCGACTCATGACTTAGAGCTTGCAGCCGTGATCTTCGCCCTGAAGATGTGGAGACACTAACTTTTGGGCGAGAGAGTTGAAGTCTTTACAGATCACAAGAGTTTAAAGTATGTGTTCACTCAGAAGGAGTTGAACATGAGGCAACGCAGATGGTTGGAGCTGATGGCCGACTATGACCTTGATCTTAAGTACCATCCAGGAAAAGTCAACGTCGTGCCGGATGCGCTGAGTCGGTTACCAGCAATTCAGATATTGACTGCACAGAGGGAGATCATTGCGGATTTTCGGAGGTTCGACTTGGAGGTTGTGCTACCACATGCTACAGGACAGTTGATGCAATTGCAAGTGCAATCGTCCTTAGTTGAGAAGATTAAAGCGGCACAATCGCAGGATCCTAGACTGCAAAAGTTTCGAGAGCAGGTTGAAGCCGGACTACGAACCGATTTACTGATCCACGAAGACGGTTCGTTGAGATATGGTAGCCGTGTGTGTGTGCCAAAAGGAGATGTGCGTGAAGAGCTTATGAAGGAGGCACACAGTTCAGCTTACTCTGTACATCCCGGAGGGACAAAGATGTACCGAGATGTTCGACAGCACTTCTGGTGGGAAGGTACGAAACGAGAAATTGCTCGCTTCGTGGCTAAGTGCTTGGTGTGTCAGCAAGTCAAGGCTGAACTCCAAAGGGTTGCTGGTTTGTTGCAACCACTTCCGATTCCTCAGTGGAAGTGGGAACATATAACCATGGATTTCGTGACGGCTTTACCGCGGAGTCCAAAGGGCAACAATGCCGTATGGGTGATTGTCGATCGTTTGACCAAGGCAGCTCACTTTATTCCTTTTCGGGTTGGTCAATCGACAGAGACTTTGGCAGAGCGGTACATGCAGGAAATTGTGAGATTGCATGGAGTACCGGTAAGCATCGTGTCCGATCGGGACACTCGATTCTTGTCGCACTTTTGGAGGAGTTTACAAGAAAGTTTGGGGACTCGATTGAAGTTTAGCACAGCTTATCATCCTCAGACTGATGGACAATCGGAGAGAACGATCCAGACCCTTGAAGATATGTTGAGGGCTTGCATGTTAGACTTCAAAGGTTTATGGGAGGATCATCTACACCTGGTGGAGTTTTCGTACAACAATAGCTTCCAAGCGACAATTCAGATGGCTCCGTTTGAAGCGTTGTATGGTCGTAAGTGCCGTTCACCTGTTTATTGGGATGATGTTGGTGAACGAAGGTTACTAGGACCAGATTTGGTGGTACAGACAGTCGAGAAGGTGAATACAATCAGGAAGCATATGAAGGCAGCTCAGGACAGACAGAAAAGTTGGGCCGACACGTCAAGAAGACCTCTAGAGTTCGCCGTGGGTGATTTGGTATTCCTGAAGATATCACCGACTAGAGGGGTGATTCGCTTTGGAAGTCGGGGAAAGCTTAGTCCTCGATTCGTTGGACCCTTCGAGATTTTGGAGCGTGTTGGAGAGGTATCGTACCGGTTGGCGTTACCACAGTCATTAGCAGGAGTTCATGACGTGTTTCATGTGTCTCAACTACGGAGGTATGTTCCTGATGAGACTCATGTCTTGGATCATTCGGAGTTGACTGTGCGAGAGGACCTGACTTTTGAAGAGCGACCAGTGGAAATCAAGGATCGAAGAGAAAAGGTTCTTAAGAACAAGATTATCCCTCTTGTGCTAGTTTCTTGGGGTAATCGATCGCAAGGAGAATCCACTTGGGAGCGAGAAGACGAGATCCGGCAGAAATTCCCTCACCTTTTCCAGTAGTTAGCTATCTTGTACTCTTGGAATTTCGAGGACGAAATTCTTTTGTAGTTGGGTATGATGTAACACCCGAGCCCAATAATACTATTTATATTACTAGTTGAGGGTTATTTATTGCTCATTCCAATTTTCCTGTTTGTTTGGTGCTTTTTGCTAAATTTTAACCGGTTAAGTCATTTTGGCACATAACAAATTTTAACTCCTAAAATGAAATTAAAAGTGTCCATGTTGGCCTACTCGTCGCCACTAGTCGCGTGGTAGCGTCCGCGTGTCGAGATTTCGTCCCGTTCGGCTAAACGGGCAAGTTTGGACGATTACGCGCGCGTACGAGTGCACGACTTGGGGGCATGCATTTTAATCATTAAACACCTCTTTTCAAAATTTGGAACCCGCTTAAAATCTTATAATTTGAATTTGGAACATTTGGACGCAACCCGGGCTCGATTTGGAAATGTTTCATTTCGCGCCAAAAAGACCCATTTAATTTAATATCCTAAAACTATATATATACGAATATATTCTTTTAAACTGTTGAATCCTTTAAAAATCATTCCAAATTTTTACTGTAATTCTTTCCTGGCCAATCACGAGCTTTTTCCCTCGTGGGCCCCCCCGTTTCACTCTATCTCTCTCTATTCTCTCTCTCTCTCTCTATCAAATCTTTCTCCCTCTCTCTCTCCAATCCTTCCCTCTCTCCTCATATATAATTTTCCATGCAGCCGCCTCCTCTCTCTCTCTCTCTCGACCACGAGAAAACCCAACGAACCCTAACCCTAGCCCTCGTACACGCGCCGCCGGCCTCCCCGCGACCTCGCCGTCGCCGCCCTCGCCACCACGAGCCCAGCCGCACCCTCTTCCTCCTTCCTCCGCTCTCTCCTGCGCCTGCACCCAACCCCGACGACGCCACCAACCGCCGCAGGCCTCATCGTCGACGTCGCCTCCAGTCACCGACGATGCCCGCGACTCCCTCTCTTCCTCCTCGTCCCTACCTCGTCGTCGCCCTCCTCCTCCCCTCGCCGGAACACCTTCAAACCTGCAGCCCGACCCTGCACCTACCCCGGGTCGCCGGGAACCGCGCCATCGACCCTCGTCGACGCCACCTCCGACCACCTCCTTTCCCCCTCGACCACCAGAGCCGACTACCACCCTTCTACTCACTACAGCACCCTCTTTCCAGCGAACTCAGGATTTCCAGCCATCGTTGTTCGCCGTCGCTGCCTCGCCGGCGTCCCATCGCCGTCGAGCCCGTCGTGGTTATCCCTGGTATCTCCCTGTAAGCACCACTCATCCTTCCTTTTGTGCAAAATCCCCCCCCGCTGATCTTATTCCATATATCATATTGCTAACTCGTTGCCGATGACTTTTGCCGGAATCCGACCGTGCCGTCTTTTGAACCCGACGCTCCAGCGAGGTACCCTGGTCCGTGTGATCCCGTTGTTCTCTGTTGGGACTCGATCCGTGGCCCGTGCAACCATATCGTGTCTTCTGCCGACTTTGCATCCGTGCTTTCCGGTTTGCGAAACCGTCGAGGCAAGTATCTGAATACTTGCTTAACATGCTAGCATACGAGATCTAGTCTTGCTATGCAGTTGAATATCATACTATATAATACAACAACTTAATGATGGTAATTGATATTATATTATAAGTTAGAATTGACAGTTGCAGTTATCTTTAACAGGGAATCGTTATAATAGTTTCTCGTAATTAATCGACCCACTAGCAATCCATATTTCAACTAAATAAAACAATTGGATCATATCTGCTTTAATTGTTAAATCATTCACGAGACAATTATTATACTTAGTGTAAATTCATGTAGCTTCATTACTTTATGATTGTGGATATTGGTTCACCTTGTGGCTATTGCACCCCAAAGGTGCGTGAACCTGTTAATAAGAGAATACAAACATCACTGTGGTTACATGTAATAATATGGCTATTTACTGTTTCCTGCTGCTGTTCATTATTTGATTGTATACCTGTTGTGAGCACATACTCGATTGCACTACATACTGGCCTGACCCTGCTACACATGACATATACATACCGACTCATCCTGTTGTACCATGACATGACTTGTTCCATGATTTCATGCCTAATGCCGACAGACCCGACCATCCCTGCTGTCTATCCAGACGGACCTACTTTTACCGGACTTTCTGTTGGCATTAGTCCTTGACTACTGAATACCTGACCTGACATACATAGCTTGGGGGTATGGGGAAATCAAAGGTGAAACCGACTTGTAACTCAACAGTTCGATACATGTTCTGATCAGTCTTACGGGCTTGGCCAGCCCCGGAGTGTTGACGCTGACATCACTCGCCCATCCTACTACCTTTTACTGCTTAGCGGCACGTCTCGGATTCAGCCCCGAGAATCTTGTCCGTGGTCCCGGGCACGCACGGGATACTATTGAGTTACATCGACGATTCATCAATTGATTTCAAAGACTATAGAGTAGAAACCTGATAGGACAGTTTAGTCACCCGTGCACTTTACCCTGCTCTGTTATTGTACTGCTTTATTCATGTTCATACCTGCACTGCTTATTACCATGTTTATACTTTATACTTGATGTCATGACGCGCTGACGTCTGGGTTTTGCATGGCCCAGATTCTGTACCACTGTTGACGACCGAGCAGGAGTACTTCAGCCAGCAGGCTGAACTGTGAGTTCCTTAGGGTTTGGTTTATTTATTTCATTTCATTCCCAGCTGTGAGCCCGCATTATGGGACGTACTGTTTATTCATTGTATTGGATCATTAGCTTCCGCACTTATTGTTTATTGATTCCTGTTATTATGGATTTGGACATGTGTTAGATTAGTACTTTATCTTGTTCTTGATATCCTTACAACCGTAATGTGACTGTGGATGGATACTTCCTACCCACAGGTAACATGGTTGGCTATGTTACGTGCCCAATCCTGCGTACTCTGGGAAGCGGGGCGTGACACACAGTAACTACGCCATATACACCTTTGATGAAGAAGAGGACGCCCTGTCAGGAGATGCCAACCCCTCGTCAAAATTACACCCCGCGATCGAAACGCCGAGTCCGTCGTTTGGAGAACGAACGGACAAGCCTACCAGGAAAATGGGTCCGAAAGCTCAGGAAAACCACAACCGCGAAATGACCCTCTACGAGAAGGCCAGGACGCAACGCCTATTTCAACAGGCTCCAAAAGACAAAGATGCTCATCTTTGTCAACCCGTTGAGCGAAAGGCCCGATGCGGAGACGGAAATAAATTAAGAAGCGGGAAGAGGAGCCGACAACAACGACGCAGGATTAGAGGGTTACGGGTACTGCGCGGCTCGGATTCGTCTCTCATAGAGAAGATGAGTCGAGCGTATTCCTTCCCCCGAGACAAGACGGAGAAGTTACCAAGCTCGCTTTAAAACATCAAATGATCGCGCTTCCAGAGTCTAGACACCCTGAGCAAGCTAACAAGGCTTCTCGTTTGAGCTATTGCTCTTATCACCGAGCCATAGGACATCCTACCGAAGACTGCTTCACCTTCAAGAACTGGGTCGAGGACCAGTACCAACGGGGCAGATTCGCTTTATCCAACAGCTGGAGGGTAATGCCGCCACAAAAGCATAAACCCAAGGCCGCAAGAGTAGAACCGGATCCACCTCAGTCCTGGGAGCGGATTCGCACTTGTTATACGATTACGATATTAAAAGAAGAGCGCGAGAACATGGACGACTTTCCCCAGTGCTTTGAGAACAGCGACGACCAGGTGATCTCAGAATTTCCGCCAGCTCCGAGAGAACTGGAAGATGGTATACATACTACGGCGGATAACCTCAGGAAGATTGAGTTGGGATCGGCAGATGACCCACGACCGACATTTGTCAGCGAGCTACTCTCTGAAGAAAAGGTGGCCGCGTTAAAGAACATGCTTCTACGGCATAAAGACTGCTTCGCATGGAACTACTCTGAGATGCCAGGATTAGATCCGGAGGTTGCCGTGCATAAATTAGCAATATCCCCGGATATCAAGCCAGTCAAGCAAGCGCCAAGAAGGATGCGACTCGAGCTTGAGATGAGCATCAACGCCGAAGTCAAGAAGCTGATCGATTCTGGATTTATTCAAGAAGTCCAATATCCCGATTGGATCGCCAATATCGTCCCGGTAATGAAAAAGAATGGGACAGTACGCATATGTGTGGATTTCAGGGATCTCAATAAAGCCTGTCCAAAGGATGATTTCCCGGTACCGGTAACCGAGCTGATGATAGATAACACGTCCACTCACGAGGTTTTCTCCTTTATGGACGGTTCGTCAGGATACAATCAGATAAAGATGCATCCCGAAGACCAGAAGCACACCGCTTTCCGGACCCCTTTGGGTATATTCTGCTACAGGGTTATGCCCTTTGGTCTAAAGAACGTGGGCGCTACCTATCAAAGGGCCATGACAAAGATCTTCGACGACCTCATACATGACATCGTCGAGTGCTATATCGATGACCTCGTAGTAAAGAGCATGTCATACGAAGATCATTTAAAGCATCTGGAGACTGTATTTCATCGCCTTCGGCAATATAACTTGAAAATGAATCCCCTCAAATGCGCGTTTGGAGTCTCCTCGGGCAAATTCCTGGGATTCATCGTTCGACACCGAGGAATTGAAATAGATCCGTCAAAGATTAAAGCGATCATGGAAATGCCTCCGCCAAGAACTCTCAAACAGTTGCGGTCTCTCCAAGGAAAGCTCGCATACATCCGGCGATTTATCGCCAATCTTTCTGGCAAATGCCGTCCTTACAGCCACCTGATGAAAAAGGGGACTCCGTTCGTTTGGGATCACAAATGCCAAGGTGCACTAGAAGAGATCAAGCAGTACCTGTAGAACCCTCCGGTGTTGGCTGCGCCGGTCAAAGGAAAACCCCTCGTTCTTTATACAACCGCCCTCGAAGGTTTCTTGGGCGCATTATGGGCACAAGAGAACGATCAGGGGAAGGAGAGAGCACTCTACTACTTAAGTCGAGTTCTGCTGGGGGCAGAAAACAACTACTCTCCCATTGAAAAACATTGCTTGGCATTGATCTTCGCGATAACAAAGCTCAGGCACTATGCGCTGGCGCATGAAGTCCGTCTCATTTCAAAGGTGGACCCCCTTAAATACTTAATGTCAAAAGCCATATTGACGGGACGACTCGCTAAATGGTCCCTGCTCTTGATGGAGTTCTCGATAACGTATCAACCTCTCAAGGCAGTAAAAGGCCAAGCCATTGCCGATTTCCTCGCTGAGCACCCGATACCGGCCGATTCTCCTCTGAACTGTGATTTGCCGGACGAGCATGCATTTGACGCGATTGGCGGCAGTAGCACCTGATTGGAACTCTATTTCGATGGAGCGTCCTCCATAAAGAAACAGAAACAAGGTATCCCAATGATCAAATCGGGGATAGGCCTCAGCTTTGCAACTCCACAAGGAGGGATAATGCGCTTCGCCTTCTCCTTAACAGAGCCGAGGACAAACAATGAAGCTGAATACGAGGCTCTGATAGCGGGCCTCGAAATCGCCATCAACTTAGGAATTGAAGACCTCCTTATATACGGGGATTCTCAACTGGTTGTCAGTCAAGTAAATGGTGATTACCAAACGTGCAAACCGGAGTTGGTGAAGTACGGCGAAAAGGTGCAACAACTATTGACCCAAATTCCCTCCTATACTTTGGAGAACATACCACGCGCGGAAAACAGCAAAGCAGACGCGTTAGCCAAACTTGCTAAAGAACTGGCAGACGAAAACCTCGATGATGTAAGAATCGTGGTACAAAGCCGTCGAGTGCTTGCCCCGGCAGAAATACCTCCGGAATTATATAAAGAAAAGGGAGCGACTGAGCAGACGACCCTACAAATAAAAGACCATGAGAAGGCTGAGGACTGGAGGGAAGTCTTCGTAGACTACTTTAAGTCCCACCGAATGCCCAAGGATACATCCTCAGGGCATCAGCTCATGAAACGAGCCCTATCTTTCGTCTTTGTCAACGCTACTCTATACAAGAGGTCGTTTGATTCTCTCTGGCTGAGATGCCTAGGACCTAACGAAGTGGAAAGAGTCATTCAGGAAGTTCATGACGGACTCTGCGGTTCTCACCAAGCAGGCCCAAAGATGAAGTTAAAAATTAAACGGATGGGTTACTACTGGCCCACGATGATCCAGGACTGCCTCGAGTATGCGAAGCAATGCCACTCGTGCCAGATCCATGGAGACTTCATCCACCAACATCCGAATCCACTACACCCAACGGTGGCTAGTTGGCCATTCGAAATGTAGGGGACTGACATAGTCGGCCCCATCGAGCCAGCATCATCCCGGGGACATCGTTTTATCCTGGCGATAACTGATTACTTCTCCAAATGGGCAGAAGCAGTACCACTGAGGGAAGTGAAGACGGAGAATATCCTCCACTTCTTCAAAACGCACGTCATCTATCGGTTTGGAACCCCACGGCGGATTATCTCCGATAATGGGCCAGCCTATCGGAGCCTTAAGATTAGCCGCTTCGCGCAGCAGCACAATATAGACTGGAGATATTCTTCAGTTTACAACCCACGAGCTAACGGTCTAGCCGAGGCTTTCAATAAGACCTTGACGAAGATCATAAAAAAGACCGTTTCCCGGAATAAGAGAGACTGGCACGAGAGGCTGCAAGAGGCCCTTTGGGCTTATCGAACTACATTCAAGACGGCCACGAACACAACGCCGTACGCGTTGGTATTTGGAACGGAAGCAGTACTCCCTCTCGAGATAGAGTTACCCTCTCTGCGAGTGGCAGTCCACCACGAGCTGACGGACGAAGAAAATGCTCACCTTCGGCTTGAGGAGCTTGATGCCCTCGACGAAACCCGGCTCATAGCGCAACAACATCTAGAAGCCTATAAAGCAAAGATGACGCGCTCGTACGAAAGATTGACCAGGCCGAGGACATTCCGCCAAGGCGAACTCGTGCTAGTGGTCAAAAGACCTATGATCCCCAATCGTGCCAAGCGGGGGAAATTTGAGCCAAACTACGAAGGCCCTTACATCATAGACAAGGTCTACCAGGGTGGAGCCTATCTACTCATGGACATGCACGGTGAAAGGCCTTTCAGGCCAATAAACGGCCGTTTCTTAAAGAAATACTATGCTTAATGAGCCATAACCTGGGTCAACGATAGATGACGACGACTATGTCCGCTCGCTATCTTCCTAGGCTCAGACTTTACAAGCAGCAGCTGGCCTTCCCATAACGACGGACCGAAACGTCCTTAAACTAGCAATAGACCGAAACGTCCTTAAACTAACGATGGACCGAAACGTCCTTAAACTAACGACGGACCGAAACGTCCTTAAACTAGCGATGGACCGAAACGTCCTTAAACTAACGACGGACCGAAACGTCCTTAAACTAACGACGGACCGAAACGTCCTTAAACTATCGATGGACCGAAATGTCTTTAAACTAACGACGGACCGAAACGTCCTTAAACTACTACCGCAGCATCCTTAGGCTGACGAGATAAAAAAAAAGTATATAAAATAAAAACGGTATGTCCATAAGCAAAATGGGCACGGATGAAAACCCGGAAGGGCTTCGTGAGTAAAAACAGCAAGGCTACCGGCGAGTGTTTGTGAAAACCCGAAAGGGCGCAACCTCGTTAAAAGACACTTATAGGGTCCTCTCGACCTTGTAAGGAGAAACCACCTGCGTGAGATCCTTACGACTCACAAAGGAACAACACACTTAGGGATCCTCACGATTCCTAAGGAGAAAATACACTTACGAGATCCTCACGACTTGTAAGGAGAACTCTCTTATGGGACCCTTACGGCTCATAAGATTTGAAAGTCTTAAGTTACAGAGACCTAAACCTGTGCTTAAGCAATCCTCCATAACCTTCGATATTGCCCCACAAAGGACTTAATACTGACCTTTGTATACAATCCACGGGCACGAATAAACATTTCCCCAGCAAAGTCCAACCCTTGTAGGTCCTCTCGATCCATAAGGGGAAGGCCCTCTTGTAGGATCCTTACGACTTACAGAGGAGCACACACTTAGGAATCCTCACGATCCCTGAGGAGGAAATACACCTGCAAGATCCTCACGACTTGTAGGGAGAAATACCTTTGTGAGACCCTTACGGCTCATGAAGTCAAAAGCCTTGGTCGACAGGACCCTTAACCCTGTTTGCTGAGCCACCTTTGTTCGTCATCGACAAAAGCAAATGATGATTCGCTCCTGGCAACATTCCAGTTGTAGCGGTGCTGATGCCGAAATCGGTGCCTAAAATCCAGGTTCGCAGCGAAAAAGCTAGCAAGCCACACATGCCTACAAAATAGCCAAAATGATGGGGCAACTTGCAATAAAAAGCAGCAAGTAAAAATGTAGGCATGAAAAATAGCCGAAATGATGGGGCAACTCGCAATAAAAAGCAGCGAGCAGAAAATGAATAAATAGCCGAAATGATGGGGCACCGCGAAAAATAGCCGAAATGATGTGGCAATCGCGACCTTCGCGATATAAAAGCTGAAATGATAGAGCATCGCGGAAAAAGAAATAAAACAAAAGTGAAATCCTCGCCCTACAGGTGATGGTACATCTACCCTGTATACAATCCAGGGGCGCAAACAAAGAAGGGATCATATTCCTTCCCCAGGTTTCATCATAAGGAGAAGCCAAATCTCGACGGTTCACAGATAGCTTAGAGATCATCTCGACGTCCGTCTTATGGCAGCAGACACAACATCAAGCGAAACGGGACAGCGGCAACCCCCAGTTCCATGGCTCGGTGATACATATCACCAAGAGTCCAACCTCCATCCCGTGAAATGCGGATACAATCAGCAAACTTCCTGGTTACGTGGAACGCGGATAATGTCACTCTTTGACCCCGTGGAAAACGTCAAGAGCGGATCCTGGTCCTCGCAGAGCACGGCAGTGAACCCGTGTGAAGCATCCAGAGCGGAGCCTAGTCCTCGCCTAACGCGGCAATGAACCCGTGTGAAGCATCTTGTCCAAAATTCCTGGTTACGTGGAACGCGGATAATGTCACTCTTTGACCCCGTGGAAAACGTCCAGAGCGGAGCCTAGTCCTCGCCTAACGCGGCAGTGAACCCGTGTGAAGCATCTAGTGCAAAATTCCTGGTTACGTGGAACGCGGATAATGTCACTCTTTGACCCCGTGGAAAACGTGCAGAGCGGATCCTGGTCCTCGCAGAGCACGGCAGTGAACCCGTGCGAAGCATCCAGAGCGGAGCCTAGTCCTCGCCTAACGCGGCAATGAACCCGTGTGAAGCATCTAGTGCAAAATTCCTGGTTACGTGGAACACGGATAATGTCACTCTTTGACCCCGTGGGAAAACGTCCAGAGCGGATCCTGGTCCTCGCAGAGCACGGCAGTGAACCCGTGTGAAGCATCCAGAGCGGAGCCTGGTCCTCGCCAAATACGGCAGTGAACCCGTGTGAAGCATCCAGAGCAAATACCGGACTGTGGAGTCCTTAAAATCCACGGACTATGACGTCCTTAACCTCGACCGTGATGTCTTAAAACTAACGATCAACCACCCCGATTCCCTACGGATTCTGTCTTGGTTTAAGGGTACATCTTTTCACTCCTTTGATACCTGGCGTTGTAATTCCTCAACGTCTTCAAAGAGGTGGCGGGTCCCTGCAACCAAACACCGGACTGTGGAGTCCCTAAATCCACGGACTATGAGGTCCTTAACCTTGACCGTGATGTCTTAAAACTAACAACGGACTGTGGAGTCCCTAAATCCACGGACTATGAGGTCCTTAACCTTGACCGTGATGTCTTAAAACTAACACCGGACTGTGGAGTCCCTAAATCCACGGACTATGAGGTCCTTAACCTTGACCGTGATGTCTTAAAACTAACATCGGACTGTGGAGTCCTTAAATCCACGGACTACGAGGTCCTTAACCTTGACCGCGACGTCTTTAAACTACAATACCCGGAGCAGCCTCTGACCCCGTGAAACACGGATAAGGGCGACCACAGCCAGCACTTACAGGTCCTCACGACCTGTAAGGAAGAAAAAACTCTCTTGTGAGATCCTTACGACTCTCAAGGGAAAAACCGTTTAAGAATCCTCACGATTCTTAAGAAGAACTTACACCTGTGGGATCCTCTCGACCTGTAGGGAGAAAAACTCCTTATGAGACCTTCGTGGCTCATAAAATGCAAAGGTCTTAGGAAGCAGATCTTAACCCTGAACCCTAAGCCATCGCTGTCCTGCAAGGAGATCAAGATATAGTATCCGCAGAATGCATTCAATAAAAAGCGGACATGCCATCGAGAGGAAAATTGTATCTTTTATTCATAAACCAAAATGGATACAAAGTACAATTTTTGAAAGAAACAGAAAAAAGAGATACTCTCATTCATGGGTATGTACAAAAAAGGGGAGCAAAGATACAATTCCTCAAGCCGGCGGGCGGTGTAGTAATTTTACCAGCTCATCATTCTGTTGCTGAGCCACGGCTTCATGACGCAAGATCTCCAGAAGGCGAGCCTCCGCCTGAGCTTGTTGGGCCTGATATGAGGCAAGCCGGGCTTCAAGCTCTTTCTCAGTGGCCTTATGAGCCTCGACCCTCTCGCGAGTGAACGTGGCAGCTTTATCGAGAGCCACCACCTCTTTTATGGACTCCTGAAGCACCCGCCAGAGTTCGTATGCTTTGTTGGCCATAGCTGTGAGATTGGCTTGAAGCTCGCCCAGCGCCTTGGAGGCTAGCTCCCTCTCCGAGAATTTACGGTCAAGCCTCTTCTCACATGACGTCATGTTTGCCGCGCACCGTGCTATCAGCCCCCGTAACTCTGCCTTTGCAGCCACGGCCTCCGAGGAAAGGCGAGAACACTCGAGAGCGTACAAACAGGCCTCCACCTTCCTACAGAACTCCACCCAGACCCGCACCACCTCCTCGCGGTGATAGGTGGCGAGAAAAGGAAGGGAGCCGTTAGCTTCAGCAGCAAACGCTTCGGCTGTAGTCGAACTACCAGCGCGAAGCTCCTCGACGAAAGAAGATAGGGAGACAAGGCTCAATTGGGCCAAGCGTTCTGAAGCCCGCAAAGCATAGGGGCCGGGCGGCATCACAATGCGTGATTCCAAAGCCAGGGAGACTGGCAGGGCTGCTCAAATTTGGCGAATGTTAGTAAAACTTTTAAACGCAGAATGAATGGGACTATAATAAAATGTCACTCACCGACAGTCATGCAAGTAGGAGCTGAAGGTTCCCCTGGCCCTTCGAGGACCTCAACCTCATCGTCGGCTTCTAAAACTATAAGAGACATCAACGTCATTTCGCAAAATGGTAACAATGCTATGTTAAAAAAACGGCGAACGACACTAACCTTGCCCAGAGGAAAGGACAATACGCTGAGGGGGGATCGCCTGCGGAGCTGCCATCTCCAATAAACGCTGAAACGATTGACGAGGCGACAGATCCGCGATCGTGGCCGCCAAGCCACGAAATTCTGGGAAAGGTAAAAGAGTTCAGACTATGAAGGGGTTGCTAAATTAAAACGCAGAAAGATACCTTCAACACTCCTCCCATTCTGAGCCGGGGGGATAGCGGCTTCAACGGTCTCCGCCGTGACCTCAGGCTCCAACAAAGAGAGAGGAGCCCCGACTACCTCGCTTCCAGCCCTTGAGCCGACCTCAGTAAGAGCCACTGGGGCGGCAGCCTCCAAGGGAGCTTCCCCCAAAGGGGCAAGCACTCCCTGGCCAAGAACCGCCGCTGGAGGTTCTATCATGAGAGGAGCAGCCTCATCAGCCATCTCCACATCCGGCAAAGCTTCATTAATAATTTCGGCGGGCTTTAGCTTTAATGGGCCAGTAGGGAGCTCCCCCAACGTCGAAGATTCTGTACGATTCAAACAAAAATAATGATACATACCCACGAGCATAAATAATCGACAAGATTACAGAATAAGCACAACATACCTATACGCAAAGAAGCCCTCAATATGGCTTCTTCAAGCCGCTTCTCCTTCTCAAGGAGATAAGCTCGCCGAGGTTCAAGAGTAGACTCATTACCGCCAGTCCATAAAGAAAGTGCATCAGCTGCGTATTCTGAAGCGGCCTGCTTCAGAGCCCTTTCCCCCCATTCCTCTAAAGGGCCGATAAATCGCCGCCGAATCCACGAAGGGTCTTCGTAAAAAAATTACAGCGGGATAAGACTTCTTCGGAACCTTGGCGTTATGGGACGCGTCTTTTGAACGTCGTATGGCCTCAGCCAACTGTGCAGCCTCCTCATCAGCCGAACTCGGGAAGAGAAGTCCAGCGCTTGACTCTTGCAAGGCCAATGGTTCGTCTTCGAGGATAGGCTCAGACTCCACCACAGAGTCAAGCAGGGTGGTAGCCGCTTTCCTGCGCCGTTTAGACCCAGAGCCGGTCGCTGAGGATGACCGCTTCCTCCCTCGCGAAGCCTTAGGGCGGCGCTGACCCACATCGCCTTCAGCACTCTCATCCCTGTTACTTTCGCTCGGTGCCACAACCGAGGACGACATCGCCAGTGTCGACGCCACGGAGGGCGGTGCCGCCACCGGCAGAGGTGCTACTACTGGAACCCGTCTACCCCGCGATCGGGAACCCAAGGGCATACCAGCTGTTGGAGTAAGGTCTACCCCTGACTCCCCTGGAATGAGGGCGGTGCCAATCTCCCTCAAAGGGAAGCGGACTGGAACCCTTGGTCGTAGCTTAGCTCCCGAAACCTGAGGAGGGGAGTCGTGACCAAGAAGAACCCTTCTTTCTTCAGCAATAATTGGGGTGATTCGATGAAGATACCAGCCCGTAAATGCACCTACGCATCGGGGCATGTACTCGGCTTCGGGGACCATGAAATGAGAGCCGGTGTTCAACCTCATACAATGATGAGCGGCATCGCGAACAGCGTCGAGCGAAGGGATCGGGGCGACTATAAAAGCCTCAAAAGGAACACCCTGGTCGTATCCAAGCTACCGGGCAAATCGATGCGGATTGTACCGCATAAAAAGTGCTGCACTATCCCGGCGAAACACCAAGTAGCCCGGTCTAATTGAATACAAATGCGTGGCCTCTCGAGGCTTCAGAGAAGGCGCATTGTCCTTTGACTGGTCCCAAATTTGCTGAACAGGACCCGAAGGAGAAGACAGAACCCGATCATTAAAAACCAACCCGCCGGCGGTGGCATGAGGGGAAATCAGCACCCGAATAGCCCCAAATTGAGTTGGGTCGGCAGCAGAAGCACCCACCAGTCGCATGAGTCGCGGGAAGGGATAGGCGTCGTAAAAGGCGGGCCTCTGATGCATAGCAAAAGACCCCAGCACATGCATTTCGATCCATGATGTGAAATAATGAAGCGAAAAGTTCACTACGTCCATGCCAGGCGTAGAAGTATTAGCTGCGGTGCCTAATCCGTTATAGAGGTGCGCCAAGGCCGGGATGCCGATAGCCAACCTCATCCCCTCAGCAATACGATGAGCCGGGTAGATGACCGAGGCTCTCATGAAGCGGCGATGCATGGGGATAACGAACCAACTGAGCCAGACGCTAACGAATCCCATAAAGAACGTCTCCTCATCCATGCCTGGGGCAGCAATGGATTCAAAAGAGATCGGCGATATAATAGGAATGTAATACTGAGGTAGATCTGATTCGTTGGTCGGCAACCTCTTCGGGCCAAACCCAAAGGGGTCCCCAATGTTGGCAAACTTCGGGGCTGTCTTCGATAAGGCGTCCTCACGAAGGAAACGAGCAATGAAGCTCTTGAAGGTGACACCCTGCTCCTCGGACTCGGTGAATAATTGGTCGAAGATGCCTAGGGCCTTAATTAAACTGAGGCGCTTGTGGCGAATAGCATTCTCAGCAGACAGACCGTCAACTGGGGCGAGCTCGGGCTCAAAAACATACTCATCAGGAGGTAACAACTCCTCATACAGATTACCCCTTATCGGCAACCCCGAGATATCATAAAATTCGGCCAGAGAAATCGAAACCTCGCGATCTCCCAGAATGAAAGTATTAGTGGAAAGATTCCACTGGTTCAAAAACGCCTTGACCCACCAGGCATGCGGGGACTTGTAATGGAATAGCGACGCGTATATGGCCTGATAAAGCCCGACTTTCTGCAACCGCGCCCGATGGGCAGAAAGGATGTAGCGAGCCCAGAGAAGGTAGCCCGTAGGATGCCTAGGAGTGAGACCTATCTTATAAATTTGCCCCCACGGGTGGGCCTCACCCTGGCAAATACGCCGTCCCAAGATGTCTATGGCCGGGATCGGATGGTTCGGAATGCCGGTCGTCGAAGGCTCTAGCCTCCCCGTTGGAGTCCAGTTGGGCATTTCCACAGCAAAAGCTGTCCTTGGAGGATCCATCGGTAAAAATGGGAAAGTGGGCTCCGTCGGCACCGCGCAAAGAAAGCTCCGGCGACCCTGAATAATCTGATTGTACCAAGGTTCCTATTGAAGAAGATTGGTGCAGTTCGGGTCATGGGCCCGAATCATCGCCATCGCTTCCTCATCAGACGGCGACTGAGGAAAAGCAGCCTCTGAGCGAGAAAAAGGAAAGCGTGGAACAGAAGCCATCGCACCTGAAATCCAATAAAGGAGGACCGTTAGAAGAAAAGCCAGCAACATATATTCATGCATAAACTTGAAAACTAGTTAAATAGAGCAACGGCAGAATTTTCTGAGGTCACTAGCTACAAAACATATGGGTCCCACAGAATCCGGATGACGGCTCATTAATAATGAGGCCAAAAGCGTTACAATAAAACAAAGGGAATATCCTCAAAGAATGATGACCATGCACATTCCCCCCCAACAGAAGCTGTCTCGGGCTCTACAAAGAATCTAGCAAAATCAAAGGAATTAAATTCCCACCAAAAGACATCATTACAAAACCCTCATTGCATTAATGTCAGGAAGAACCACCTAGGGCCAAGAGACCTCAGGAAGCCTCCATGCGAAGAAACTGAGTTCTTCATAGGAATTAAATTCCTTATTAAGAAAAGGGAATTAAATTCCCAGAAACAGTTTTGATGGAATTAAATTCCACGGGGTTGAAACGCCATCATCATCTCCCCAAAGATCATCTAAACCCTAAGAGATCTACAGTTTGAGGGTTAAGCGGTTTCACGTTCTTATGAAAAATCTGAAGGAGAAAGGGTAAAAACCCTTGTTTTGGATTTAAAATCCAGAGAAATGTGAGGGTTCATCGTTGTCCAAGAACATTACCTGAGGAAAAAAGGGTTCTCTTCGAACAGAGTTAAACTCTGAAGATTGTTTCAAGGCAGAGAACTAAGCTCTGAAAGCGAGAATTAAATTCTCAAAGAAGAAATTCTCGGAAGAAGAAGATGAGCAAAGTGAAGGCTCCTATGAAGAGACAGAGGTATTTATAGAAGGCAGTGGAAACGTTTCATCTCCCCAGATCCCTAGAGGAATCCAACGGTCACAAGAGGTGACAGCGTCGCACTCACGTGCAGACACGTGAGAACAATGCTGTGGGGGCATTTGTTTCCTGATTTAAAATCAGGAAAGCTTCTGGGAAAAGCTTCAAAAAAGGGGCCACGTGCTTACACGTGACCAGCAGTCACGTGTTGACACGTGACATACAAAAGCAGCGGAAAAGGGCACATTGGTTCCCTGATCAAGTCAAGGAAAAGGCTTCAGAAGAGGTCACGTGCTCCCACGTGACCAGAGTCACGTGTTGGCACGTGACGTTCAAAGCAGCAGACTCGCTCTCCAACTGAACCAAGGAAAGAGGCGCCAGACAAGGGTCACGCGCTGACACGTGACCAGGGGTCACGTGGTAGCACGTGACGGCTAAGCAGTAGAAGAAGGCAGAGTGCAAAAGAAGAAAAAGGCTCGTTCCAAGGGGTCACGTGCCCACACGTGACCATGGGCCACGTGGTCACACGTGACCGGCTTTCAAAGCCCATTTTGCTAACAGAATTAAATTCTGAAAGAGATTCAAATCTTTCCAAAGGAAAGCAATTATCTGGAACCGATCAAATTAAAGATTCAGAGATGATTAAATATCATCTATCTATGGAAAATCTCGAGTTTGGAAAGATTTCCCCTTTAAATCTAACAGAAATAACAAAGGAGAATCCCTGGATTTGAAATCCAATGGTGAATAAAATTCACCTAATAATCCAAGGGTCAAAAAAAAAACAAATGATGGATACAAATCAAATCTCTTAATGAAGATTCGTCAAAAACTAATTGATTCGGCTGCTTCTCCTATAAATAGGAGCCTGGAGACACAAAAGAAAGAGATAGATACACGCAGAGGGAGAAAAAAGGAGAGAGCCTTGATACTTTGAGGAATTTGGAGCTTCTGCAAAAAGAAAACCCTAGGTAAGAAAGGGAAGGCTTCCTGAAAGAAGGAGAATTTAATTCTCAACAGAGTTTAACTCTGACAAAATAAAAAAAACAGAAGAACATATTTCTTCTCTCTTTGATAGAGGATCTGCAAAGTGCACATCTCCCCTTTAGGTTGAGAATTTAATTCTCAATGGGTTGAGATCCTGCCATGCAGATCCAAAACATGGAGAGGAAATGGAAAAACGAGAATTTAATTCTCACAGAACTATAGGAATTTAATTCCTCTAAGATAAAAGTAGGGCTTGACCCTGTGTTATGGGAATTTAATTCCTTCAGAACAGAGAGAAACAGGGTTTAACCCTAATTAAGAACTTAGTTCTGTTGAAACAACGGGAATTCAATTCCCTTAATCATAATTTAACAGGGACTGGAAGTTTAATTCCTTAAAAAGCTTTTATTAGGGTTTAACCCTATTCAGTTCTTCATATAAACGAGGAATTTAATTCCTACAGAAGATTCAGGGTTCAATTCTACTCCAGAATATAAGTCTTCAAAAGGAAGTAGGAATTTAATTCCTTTGAAAATTAAAGCTCGAGGAATTTAATTCCTGAAAAAGGATCAACAGATTCTCTAAACAATATACATGGAGGCAGGGTCACGTGCCACCACGTGACCCCCTCAAAAGATCTACAGAAAGCCTTTTGAGGCAATCCCCCACGTGACCCACGTGACCCTTGACAGAAGCTCTAACACATAGGCATATGAATGCCCGTCACGTGATGGCACGTGACGCTCTGAAAGATGCAATAATCTTAGCAGAATGAATGGAGAGAGGGTGCTCTCACGTGTCACCACGTGACCCCTCTTGCTTTAGTGTTTAACACTAAGTTGGAACTCCTAAATCCAGTGTTAAAACACTGTTGGGCCGCAGTGTTCAACGCCAATCAAAGAACTTTACTTGCAGTGTTCAACACTGACTACCTTAGTGTTTAACACTAATTTGAGAGCTTTGTTGCCGATGCTTGGTACTGATCTGTTTTAATGTTTAACATTAATCTGAAAGCCTTGTTGCTGGTGTTTAACACCAATTATCTTTTATTGTTAAACACTAACTTGTCAACCTCATTCCCAGTGTTCAACACTGATTGTTCTGAAGTGTTTAACACTAGGATTTGGCCCAATTGGCTAAAGGGATAGAGGCAAAGCCTCTCCCTCAATGGACCCACAAGAAGTCAATATTCCAGACATGATAGGACTTAGCCCAAGCTGGCCATAAGTCATCAATTCGTAATTAACTGGGCCAATGGGCTCATAATATAAATAATGGGTCTTGAGCCTAAATTGGGCCAAGGACTATTTAATCCATTCCGGTTCTAGGATACATCTCTTCACTCCTTTGATACCTGGCATTGTAATCCCTCAATGTCTTCAAAGAGGTGACGGGTCCCGACGACCACCCATGATATGGACTGTGGGGTCCTTAAACTCATGTCTAATGCAAAATTCCTGGTTACGTGGAACGTGGATAATGTCACTCTTTGACCCCGCGGAAAACGCCCAGAGCGGAGCCTAGTCCTCGCCGAGCACGGCAGTGAACCCGTATGAGGCATCTAGTGCAAAATTCCTGGTTACGTGGAACGTGGATAATGTCACTCTTTGACCCCGTGGAAAAAGCCCAGAGCGGAGCCTGGTCCTCGCCAAGCACGGCAGTGAACCCGTGTGAAGCATCCAGAGCATATACCGGACTGTGGAGTCCTTAAACCCATGGACTACGACGTCCTTAACCTTGACCGAGATGTCTTAAAACTAACAACGGACCGCAATGTCCTTAAACTACCTATGGACCGCAATGTCTTTAAACTACACACGGACCGCAATGTCCTTAAACTAACTACGGACCGCAATGTCCTTAAACTAACTACGGACCGCAATGTCTTTAAACTACCCATGGACCGCAATGTCTTTAAACTACCCATGGACCGCAATGTCCTTAAACTAGAACAATAGAGCTCCATATGCTCTTTTGTCGGATCTAAACGGTCCCGTTTAAGTTGATCTTAGCCTCAAAGATGGCTAACGTATCCTTAAACCTTCAAATAGACTGGACTATGAATCCCCCAAATTAACTCTGGCTCGAGGGTACATCTCTGAACTCCTCTGACACCCGTCGTTGTAATCCTTCAACGTCGTCAGAGAGGTGACGGGTCCCGACGGCCACATATGCGATGGACCACTATGTCCCTAAACTGGAATAATAGAGCCCAAATGCTCTTTTGTCGGATCTAAACGATCCCGTTAAGTTGATCTTAGTCTCAACGTTAGACTAACGTATCCTTAACAAATGTTTGAGTTGATCTTGGCCTCAAGTATGGCTGATGTATCCTCAAACCAAACCCCCAAACCCAAATCTAAGATAAACACGAATTTGGACTAGTCCACGCCCTACGGGCGACGACATAACTCAGTCTCCGTAAACAATCCACGGGCAATAAAAAATGAAATAAACACCTACGACACGAAGTGACCATCTGGAGAAGGAGAAAGTTGTTACCGCGATGCGGTAGCGTAATTAACTGCAGGGGCTTGCGCCTGCAGGGAAGAGCGTCCCCACAATCAAAAAACCCCTCAAACGAGGGGGAATCTGACGAAGTCTGCTACATCGGCCGCATCCGTCTAAACCTTCGATACACAGGTGCCATAGATCGACTTGGCATCTTCGGAGAGGTGGACGGATAGCACCAATTAGCATCTGCCCCGAATCTCAGTGCCAAGCCATCGCAGTCTTGTGCGCCGCCGTTCGGAGGGGAACAGTGTATTTTCTCCTTAGGAATCGTGAGGATTCCTAAGTGTATGTTCCTCTGTAAGTCGTAAGGATCCTACAAGAGGGTTTTCTCCTTGTAAGTCGAGAGGACTTACAAGGGTTGTTCATCATGCGCACATATTCCTAATCACGGATGAAACTTGGTTAGGGAAATGTTTATTCGCGCCCGTGGATTGTATACAAGGGTCAGTATTGAGCCACTTGTAGGGCAATATTAGAGGTTGTGGGGGTTGCTTAAGCACAGGTTTAGGTCTCTGTGACTTAAGACTTTCAAATCTTATGAGCCGTGAGGGTCTCATAAGAGAGTTCTCCTTACGAGTCGTGGGGATCTCGCAAGTGTAATTTCTCCATAGGAATCGTGGGGATTCCTAAATGTGTTGCTCCCTTGTGAGTCGTAAGGATCTCACGTGGGTGGTTTCTCCTTACAAGATCGAGAGGATCTTGTAAGTGTCTTTTAACGAGGTTGCGCCCTTTCGGGTTTTCACAAACACTCGCCGGTAGTCCTGCTGTCTTTACTCACGGAGCCCTTTCGGGTTTTCATCCGTGCCCTTTTTGCTTATGGACATACCTTTTTTTTTATTCTCTTTATTTTTATGTTATTTTTTTTACGAGGTCGCGCCCTTTCGGGCTTTCACGAACACTCGCCGGTTGCCCTGCTGTTTTTACTCACGGAGCCCTTTCGGGTTTTCATCCGTGCCCTTTTTGCTTATGGACATACCGTTTTTATTATTATTATTTTTATATATTTTTTTTCTTTTATTGATCTCGTCAGCCTGAAGATACTGTGGTAATAGTTTAAGGACGTTTCGGTCCGCCATTAGTTTAAGGACGTTTCGGTCCGCCATTAGTTTAAGAACGTTTCGGTCCGCCATTAGTTTAAGGACGTTTCGGTCCGTCCAGGAGAAGGCTGGCTACTGCTTATAAAGCTTGAGCTTAGGAAGATAGCGAGCGGACATAGTCGTCGTCATCTATCATTGACCCAGGCTATGGCTCATTAAGAGTAGTATTTCATTAGGAATCGACCGTTTATTGGCCTGTAAGGCCTTTCACCGTGCATATCCATAAGTAGATAGGCTCCACCTTGGTAGACCTTGTCTATGATGTACGGGCCTTCATAGTTCGGCTCAAATTTTCCTCGCTTGGCTCGATTGGGGATCATAGGTCTTTTGACCACTAGCACGAGTTCGCCTTGGCGGAATGTTCTCGGCCGGGTCAATCTTTCATATGAGCGCGTCATCTTTGCTTTATAGGCCTCCAGATTTTGTTGCGCTATGAGCCGGGTCTCATCAAGGGCATCGAGCTCCTCAAGCCGAAGGTGAGCATTTTCTTCATCTGTTAGCTCATAGTGGACTGCCACTCGTAGAGAGGGTAACACTATCTCGAGGGGAAGTACTGCTTCTGTACCGAATATCAACACGTATGGCGTTGTGTTTGTGGCTGTCTTGAACGTAGTTCGATACGCCCAAAAAGCTTCTTGCAGCTTCTCGTTCCAGTCCTTCTTATTTCGGGACACTGTCTTCTTCATAATCTTTGTTAAGGTCTTATTGAAGGCCTCAGCTAGACCATTAGCTTGCGGATTATAAACCGAGGAATATCTCCAGTTTATATTATGTTGTTGCGCGAAGCGACTGATCTTGTGGCTTCTATAAGCTGGCCCGTTATCGGAGATGATCCGTCGCGGGATTCCAAACCGATATAGGACGTGCGTCTTGAAGAAATGGAGGATATTCTCCATCTTAACTTCCCTCAGCGGTACTGCCTCCGCCCATTTGGAGAAGTAGTCAGTCGTCGCCAGGATGAAACGATGTCCCTTGGACGATGCTGGTTCGATAGGGCCGACTATATCAGTTCCCTACATTTCGAATGGCCAGCTAGCCACTGTCGGGTGTAGCGGATTTATGCTGGTAGATGAAGTCCCCATGAATTTGGCATGAGTGGCATTGCTTCGCATATTCGAGGCAATCCTGAATCATCGTGGGCCAGTAGTAGCCCATCTGTTTGATCTTCGACTTCATCTTTGGGCCTGCTTGGTGAGAACCACAGAGTCCGTCATGAACTTCCTGAACGACCCTTTCCGCTTCAGCAGGTCCCAGGCATCTCAACCACAAAGAATCGAATGACCTCCTGTACAGAGTATCATTGACGAAGGCGAAAGACAGCGCTCGTTTCACAAGCTGATGTCTTGAGGACGCATCTTCGGGTGTTCGGCGGTATTTGAAGTAGTCTATAAAGACTTCTCTCCAATCTTCGGTATTTTCCCGATCTTTTATTTGCAGGGTCATCTACTCAGTCGCTCCCTTCTCTTCGGGTGATTCCGGAGATATTTCCACTGGGGCGAGCACCCGACGGCTTTGTACCATGATTCTTACGTCATCGAGGTTCTCATCGGCCAGTTCCTTGGTGAGCTTGGCCAACGCGTCCGCTTTGCTGTTTTCCGCATGCGGTATGTTTTCCAAAGTGTAAGAAGGAATTTGGGTCAACAATTGTTGCACTTTTTCGCCGTACTTCACCAATTCTGGTTTGCATGTTTGGTAGTCGCCGTTTACTTGACTAACGACCAGTTGGGAATCTCCATATATGAGGAGGTTTTCAGTTCCTATGTCGATGGCGATCTCGAGGCCTGCTATCAGAGCTTCGTATTCGGCTTCATTGTTTGTCCTTAGCTCTGTTAGGGAGAAAGAAAAGCGCATTATCCCTCCTTGTGGAGTTACAAAGATGAGTCCTACCCCCGATTTGATTATAGGGGTACTTTGTTTGCGTTTCTTCATGGAAGATGCTCCATCGAAATAAAGCTCCCATCGGGTATCACCACCGTCGATTGCATCAAACACATGTTCGTCTGGAAGATCGCAATTTAAAGGAGAATCGGCGGGTATCGAATACTCAGCGAGGAAGTCGGCGATGGCCTGGCCTTTTACTGCCTTGAGAGGCTGATTGGTTATCGAGAACTCCATCAAGAGCAGGGCCCATTTAGCGAGTCGTCCCGTCAATATGGCCTTTGACATTAAATATTTAAGAGGATCCACCTTCGAAATGAGACGGACCTCATGCGCTAACGCATGGTGTCTAAGCTTTGTTATCGCGAAGATCAACGCCAGGCAGTGTTTTTCAATGGGGGAGTAGTTGCTTTCTGCCCTCAGCAGAACTCGACTTAAGTAGTAGAGTGCTCTTTCCTTCCCTTGATCGTTCTCTTGTGCCCATAATATGCCTAAAGAACCTTCGAGGGCGGTTGTATAAAGAATGAGGGGCTTTCCCTTGACCGGAGCAGCCAACACTGGCGGGTTTTGCAGGTATTGCTTGATCTCGTCTAGCGCGCTTTGGCATTTTTGATCCCAGACGAACGGGGTTCCCTTCTTCATCAGGTGGCTGTAAGGACGGCACTTTCCTGAAAGGTTGGCTATAAATCGCCGTATATACGCGAGCTTCTCTTGGAGAGACTGCAGCTGTTTGAGAGTCCTTGGCGGAGGCATTTCCATGATCGCCTTGATCTTTGACGGATCTATCTTGATACCCCGGTGTCGGATGATGAATCCCAAGAATTTGCCCGAGGAAACTCCGAATGCACACTTGAGAGGGTTCATCTTCAAGTTGTATTGTCGAAGTCGTTGAAATACGGTCTTCAGATGCTCTAAATGTTCCTCGTATGATTTGCTTTTAACTACGAGGTCGTCGATATAGCATTCGACGATTTCATGTATAAGGTCATCGAAGATCTTCGTCATGGCTCTCTGATAAGAAGCACCGGCGTTCTTTAAACCGAAGGGCATCACTTTATAACAGAATATACCCAAAGGAGTCCTGAAGGCGGTGTGCTTCTGGTCTTCGGGATGCATTTTTATCTGATTATATCCTGATGAGCCATCCATGAAGGAGAAAACCTCGTGAGTGGACGTATTGTCTATCATCAGTTCGGTGACTGACACTGGGAAATCGTCCTTCGGGCAAGCTTTATTAAGATCCCGGAAGTCAACGCATATGCGCACTGTCCCATTTTTCTTCATCACCGGGACGATGTTGGCGATCCATTCAGGGTATTGAACTTCCTGGATGAAGCCAGAGTCGATCAGCTTCTTGACCTCGGCATTGATATTCATCTCAAGCTCGAGCCGCATTCTTCTCGGCGCCTGTTTGACTGGCTTGACGTAGGGAGGTATCGCCAATCTGTGCACAGCAATTTCTGGATCTAGTCCCGGCATTTCGGAATAGTTCTACGCGAAGCAATCTTTGTGCTGCATAAGCAGGTCTTTTAATGAAGCCACCTTCTCTTCAAACAGTAGCTCACTAACAAATGTCGGTCGCGGATCGTTCGCCGTTCCCAACTCAATTTTCTTAAGGTTATCTGCGGTGGTATGGATTCCATCTTCCAGCTCTTTTGGCGCTGGTGGGAATTCTGAGATTACCTCATCGTTGCTGTTTTCGAAGCACCAGGGAAGGCCATCCATGTTCTCGGGCTCTTCTTTTGACATTGTTATCATGTGACAAGTACGAATTCGCTTCCAATCCCAATGTGGAACTGGTTCTTCCTCCATGGCCTTGGGCTCGTGCTTCTGTGGCGGCGCTACCCTCCAGTTGTCGGACAGAGCGAACTTGCCAAGCTGATACTGATCTTCAACCCAATTCTTAAAGGTGAAGCAGTCCTCGAGAGGGTGCCCTATCACTCGGTGATAAGAGCAATAGTCCGGGTGAGAGACTTCGCCTGCTTGTTTGGGGTGTTTAGACTCCGGCAGTGTAAGCATCTGATGTTTTAAAGCGAGGTCAAGTATTTTCCTTGTCTTGTCCCGAGGAAAAGAGTATGCTCGACCCATTTTTCTCATGAGGGATAGATCGGAACAGCTTGGTTCCCGCTTGCGTGGCCTTTTAGCCCCGCTTCGTTGCTGTTGAGCGTCTTTTTCGCGTTTCGACTTGTTTCTGCCTCTGCGTCGGGCCTTCTTTATAACAGGTTGACAAGGAGCGGCATTTTCATCTTTCGTGGCCTGTTGGAGAAGGCGTTGCATTTTGGCTTTCTCGTAGATGACCATTTCGCGGTTATGATCGTCCCGAACTTTTTGACCCGCTTCCTTTATAAGCTTGTCCATTTGCTCTTCGAACGACGGACTGGGCACTTTTGCATCTAGAACTTTCACTGGCTCAGGATTAGCGTCCTCCCATTGAGCATCCGCTTCTTCATCGAAGTCATACATGACATAGCAGCTGTTTAATAGCTCTTTTTTCTTTGACCGGATGTATCCAAGTCCTTTTGTCTCCATTCTCCCATTAGGCAGTTTGCGTTGAGTCCCGGGAACGTTCCAGACTTTGTCATAGAACTTGGCTTTTCGAACGGTCTGCTTGAAGGATATCCCCTGACGTTTCAGCAGCTTTTTCAAACCTTCCGTATAATATCTGGGAAGACGGATAGGCTGAAGCTTGTCGAGCGTAGGATCCATGCCATGCCAGATTTCTTTCTCCGCTTTGGTTTCTTCAGAGCGGTAGAATAGAATTGCTTTTTCTCTTTCTCGCCTAGGAGGGATATAGAACGTTTGCAGCTCTTCTACATTGTAAATATCAAGTGCATCCAGTTCTTTACGGTGTTTAAGCGGCACCATGACGACTTGTATACTTTGCTCTTCGTCAGCGGACGTTTGTATTGAAGGTCGAGCAGAGAATACAGCATGGACCTCATCTTCCGAATCGCTACCAAAGATCAACGTAGGAGCGGATGGTCCTGGCTTGTTGTATTGGGGCGGACCCGAATAAACTATCTTCTCTTCCTCCTCGGTATCACTGCCGAAGACAGGGATGGTGGCGTTAGCTTTGTTTTCCGGCTTGTGACACCTTTCCGTGTCTTCGAAATCCGGTAAGAAGTACTTGGCATCTTCATATTTGCGGACTTCGTTCACGGAAAACGGATTTAGTTCTCCCGCCACGGTATACTCGAGACCATCCTTAGCGTATTTTATACACTGATGTTGTGTAGAAGGGATGACGTTGTACTCGTGTAACCACGGTCGGCCGAGCAAAGCGTTGTAGCATGTCTTGGCGTCTATGACGTGGAACTTAATGTACGTGACGAGTAGCCCGAAGCGTAGCGTTAGTATCACAGACCTAAGGGTTCTTGATGACTGGGAGTCGAACCCGGAGATGGTGATCTTGTCCCGAGCAAGGTGCTGGACGCTCATGCGGATTTCTTTTAACACCCGCACATTGAGGAGGTTAACGGAGGATCCATTGTCGATCAGGATTTTGCCTATCTTTATATCATGACAGTATCCTGAGATATAAAGGGGGCGATTATGTTCGCACGTCCCAAGGAGAAGGTCTTCATCACCAAAAGCGACATCGGCCGTGTGCACTTCCTCCAATTCATCCTTCATCTTTTCTTCAGCCAGGAAAGCTTGGAATTGTTCCGGATCCTGTAATGCCTTGATTAATGAATCTCTCGCCTCCTTTGATAGCAAAAGGGCGTCAAGAATGCTGAGCTGTGAGGGTAGCTTCCTCAGATGCGCTAAGACGTTGTAATCCACCTTATTCTTCTTCCGCGGGTCCTTGACGCTTAGCTCCCCCAGAACTTAGTCATCTAAGACGATATCTTCAGAGACCTTTTCTTTCCCTTTATCTTTTCTGCTTGAGGGTCCGAGATTCTTTTCAGGCAGCGTCCGATTCCGCAGCCGAATATTTTCGCAAACCTTCGGCTCTTCTTCTTTTCCCGAAGTGGACTCTTTAAAGAGAGGGGCAAGTTCCAGCTCTTCATCAGAATCGCTCCCGAATGTAGGCACTTGTGACCCGCCGGTGTTAACCATGCGACAATCGCCGGTAGTTCTTTTAAGCCCTTCGGTCGTATTTCTTCGCTCCTGACGAGTTTTGCGCTTTTCCCGCTTAAAGCGTTGTCGATGAGCAACGTATCCTTGCCACCATCTATCGAAAGTTTTGCACTCTTGAGTGGGGTGCGAAATCTTCCGATGATATAAGCAATATGAGGGGTGCATTTCTGCTTCACCAGTAATGTTCTCTTCGGAGGATGGTAGCTTCATGCCCATTGATATGGCCTTAGCAAACCTTTTCCTCATCTTGAATTGGCTTTTGTCGGTAGTAGAGGTATTATGCTCCAGCGGGAGTGTCTCAGCTCTTTCATCCAGTCGCTGGCGCTTGGCCCTTTCAAATATGACCGCCTCGCATTCTCGATCAGCTTTACTTTTCAACCGAGCTTCATTAAGGAATGCGTCAATTACTTCATCTGATGGCCCCAGAATTTTTGATGCAGGGTCTGCCCCCAGCATTTCAGTACAAGGAGTCTCCTCATCGTCCATGAACGAATGGAAAATCACATGACAGCTCGCCACATATTCTTCAGATTCATCAGATGAACTTTCTCCCTCATCTTCCTCTTGAAACACATGATTGAGGAACTCTTGGAATGTAATGGGAGTCCGTGCCTTCTGGTTGTATTCCTCCAGCGCGTCAATTTGTTTTTGCAAGTCTGTGCGCTTGTCTCCAGGCTTTACGGGCTTCTTAGATTTCTTCTTCTTCTTTTTCGAAGATTTTGACTGCTGGTTGCGAGTGCTTGAGCTACCACCATCGGTCTTTGGAGTTGGACATGGCTTCAACATCCCTTCAATGACCTGCGGTTCCAACGGGTTCCTCCACTTGATCGCTGGGCACACTTGAAGATCATTTAGCATCCTCTTTGGCTTGGCTGATAATACAAGCTCCCAAGGAGCTTCTTCAATGACAGAGCAAGTTTCCCCCGGCGTACTCATCCCCTTAGAGGTATGGGGGGATTCACCTTCCATTTGTCAGATAACACGAACTTGCCCTGTCGGTACTGGTCATCAAGCCAATTTTTGAAGACGTAGCAATCTTCGATCGGATGACCCAGTACTCGATGATAAGGACAGTAGTTGGGCTCATTGACATCATTTGGTTGCGACAGACATTTTGGATCCGGCAGATTTATGAGTCGGTTGCGCAACGCCAGCTCGAATAACCTTCTCGTTTTATCTCGGGGAAAAGTGTAAGAACGTCCTAGTCTCTCCTCAAGGGCTACGTACGGGCGCATATTATTTTGACGAACAACCGGCTTCGAGTTGCTCGGTTGTTGTTGAGCATTAGCGACAACGATCACTTTTCCCTTCCCTTTGTCATTTTGGGAGTCCGACTTTGGAAGAGGGGGCTTATGGCCCATCTGATCCATTTGCGCTAACTTGTCAATCAAGGCCTGGAAGGTAGTCGGCTTGAAAAACATCATAAATTGCGAGATGGTTGCTTGCGGATCAAGGGTTCCCACAAACATACCCACTGCGGGAGCTTCTTCAATGCGCTGCTCGCACTTCGACCATAAGTTCCGCCACCGTATAGCATATTGAACCCATGTCTCGCCTGGCTTTACCCTGGCGTTAATCAGTGCCGTTATCGGGGTGCGTTCACTGGCGCTTGCAAAACGCTGAGTAAACAACAGCTCCATCTCCGCGAAGGTTTTGATAGAGTCGTTCGGGAGCTCAGAGTACCACTCGAACGCCGTATCTGATAAACTTCCAACAAACTGGCGAAGCAAAAGCTTGTCATCACCGCCGGTGTTGCCGCAGAGTGCCCTGAACTGGGAAACATGTTGGTGGGGATTGCCCGTCCCCTTGTAAACATGGAACTTAGGAATTGTGTAGCCCGGCGGATACTTGATCTGGTCGTACCAACTTGGATATGGCCGCCCCATTTTTACGACCTGGCCAGCTGCTTCAGTCACATGATGAACCCGTATTTTTTGGGCTATGTACTCGTCTAAATCAGCTTTGTAGATTGTATCCTCCTTAGCTGTTGATAGAGCTGGCGGAGGATTTGACGTCTCTCCCCTATCGTCTTCAAGGACGATCGGGGGATCTTCGGCCGGAGGATCTTGTTGGATCATCATCCCCACCATGTCTTGGAACGGGAGGCCCATACGCTTTATCTTGGCTGCTTGTTCAGCAGCCTCTTTGTCCTTCTTCTCCAATATTCGACGAAGGAATTCGGCGTCGGTTTCTTCCTCCTGGCGTTCATCCGAGGACGTTTCAGGGTTTTCTTTTGGCCCGTAAGTGCGGCCATAGCGTTCATCATCTCCTGGAGCTTCTGTTGCTGCTCCTGCGCTTTGGTCACTGATCGCGTAAGCGGTTGATGACCCGTAGATATGCGACTGTCCTCTTTACCAGACGCCACGTAGACAGTATGAACCATAATGCCCCCTGACTTAGGGCGTTTGGGTTCACCACCTTTGATATTTGTCGTCGGCGTTGGCACTTTCTCCGGCCTTCTTCTTTTATGGGCCGTAGAAGTTGAGGGGGCCGTTGCTTTGGGCACCCAAGCGGTCGTCACCCTTCGTTGCTTGACCGGGGGATTCTCTTCTTGCCGACCTTTCGACTTCTTCTATTGGCGAGAGAACTTAGGATCAATCACAGATTCTCGGACTCGTCGCCATGTCTTGTAGATCTTGGAGGACAGCGATCGAGGAGACTGCTCTGGCTTTTCTGCTTCCACGGCAGTCTCTACTGGTGGAGGGGATCTTTTGAGCACCGCAGTCGGCGAGTTTCTGCGTACTCTATTCAGTAGCTCGAAGCTGTTCCCAGTTGGAACAGCGGCGTTAACTTCCACCGTCGGAGCTGGCGGAGTCATCCCAGAAGGGGAGTTGCCCCCGATCTTCCTTACCCGGCGCCAGTGGCGTCGTCGGGCGCGACGAGTTGTCGGTATTGACTCAGAGACAGAAACAACTTCTTCTTGCCCCCTGTTCAGGTGTGGGGCTGTCGCCGGCGTCAGCCTGTTAAAGACTGACATCTTTTGAGCAGCAGGAGCAGGAGTGGGATTTAGGACGGTCAGTCTTGTAAAGACTGATCTCTTAGCCGGAGAAGCCGCCTTGACGGCTTCAGGAGCAGGTCTGGCTATTCTTTTTGGAATAACCTTTTCCGGGATTGCAAGCTTCATCATGGGCCCGCAGGAGTTTTGGCCCAGCCTGGAGAAGACCGAGGCACTGGTGTTGGGCGACCCGTTGAGAGGGGCCGCAGTAGCTGAAAGTCGATCGAAGACCGACTTCTTAGGAGCTTCTTGTACGGGCACGGGGGTGCTGAAGCTTGTTGGCAGAAGCATAGTTCCGAAAAACAACCCCGTGGTGGCTTGAGTAATCTGCTCCACAGGCATGGTGAACAAAGAGGCCGCTTGGGGCCCGTAAGTTTTGCCCCCAGTCGAGGCCGGACGTGAGCTGTAGCTGCAGTTAGAGCACTTCGAACAGGTAGAGGCCATCGATGCTTGATTTCTGCGCCAGGCAAAAGACCAAATCTTAGCAAACTTGAAATCCAAAGGCAATCATTAACAAACCGCGATTCGTTCGCGAAGACGACACACGAAGTGTGGAGTGGAAAGAGGAAAAGGTCCCAACGAGCGTGCCAGAATCTGTTCCCCTCCGAAAGACGGCGCACAAGACTGTGAAGTCCTGACGCTGGGGTTCGGGGCAGATGCTATTTGGTTTTATCTGTCCACCTCTCCGAAGATGCCAAGTTGATTTATGGCACCGTGTATCGGAGGTTTAGACGGATGCGGCCGATGTAGCAGACTTCGTCAGATTCCCTCTCGCTTGAGGGGTTTTTGATTATGGGGAACGCTCTTCCTTGCAGGCGCAAGCCCCTGCAGTTAATTACGCTACCACATCGCGGTAACAACTTTCTCCTTCTCCAGAATTTCACTTCGTGTCGTGTGTGTTTGTTTTGTTTGTGGTTGCCCGTGGATTGTATACGGAGATTAAGTGATGTCGTCGTCCGTAGGACGTGGATTAGTCCAAATCCGTATTTATTTAGATTTGGGTTTGGTGTTTTAGTTTAAGGATACGTTAGCCATATTTAGGCTAAGATCGACTTAAACGTTTGTTAAGGATACGTTAGTCTGATTTGAGACTAAGATCAACTTAACGGGATCGTTTGGATCCAACAAAAGAGCATTTGGGGGCTCTATTGTTCCAGTTTATGGACATAGTGGTCCATATTCCAGTTTAGGGACGTGGTGTTCCATATTCCAGTTTAGGGACGTGGTTGTCCATAGGTAGTTTAAGGACGCTTAAGTCCGTGAGTTTAAAGACCTCACAGTCCGTGTTTTAGTTTAAGGACGCATAAGTCCACGGATTTAAGGATCCCACAATCCGTCTTTTGGTTTAAGGACGCTTAAGTCCATGAGTTTAAGGACCCCACAGTCTGTGTTGATGTGTGGTTGTCGGGACCCGTCACCTCTCTGACGTCGTTGAAGGATTACAACGATGGGTGTCAGAGGAGTTCAGAGATGTACCCTTGAACCGGATGTAAATTGATTTAAGAGAGAGAAGCTGTGCTCAGTCGATTTAATTTGAGGAATTATGGCCATGATTGGGTCAAGTCCAGTTGAAAATGTTCAACATTTTTATTTATTTTTGGTCTATTAGACCTATGCTAGGGCTTTCCCACATTTAAATAATGCATTGCATTACTTTTTATTTTTGTTTGGGCTCTGCCCATAAAGGATGCAGAGCATCAATTTGTTTTGGGCCCTGCCCTTTTATTGCTTTGCAATTTATTTTGCCCTACTAGGTCTTTTAGACTTGGGCCTGGCCCTTTAGCAAAAGAAATGCATTGCATTTGTCAGGCGCTTTGCGCCAACCAAAAAGCGCAAGCGCTTGTGGTGATGACACGTGTCATGCAAGCGCAGTGGGCTGCGCCAGTACGCTGCGCTTGCGCTGCTGACACGTGGCGCGCTGTGGTGAGTTGCGCCAGTTTCAGAGAGTAAGGCTCTATTTCAAAAGCGCATGGCGCAAATGGTTCAGATGCTGACACGTGGCGCTCTCTGGTGGCTTGCGCCAACTCAAGAGCGCAACAGCGCAGTTTTGCAAGTGCAAGGCACTGTTAACTTGAGAATCTTTTAGATTCCAGAACCAATGGTTCATAAAAGAAGTGCAAAGCACTGCTTGGTTTCTTGATCTAATTTAGATCAAAGAAAACAAGTGTTTCTTATTTTTCTTGATCTTAGAGAACCAATGGTTCATAAGTGCAAAGCACTATTTTTTATTTTTTTTTATTAAAGATCATTGATCTTGTTCTTAGATCAATGATATATCAGAAGAAATTCTTCTATCTAAAAGGTCTTTTACCTTTCTTGTTGAAATTTCTTCAGAGTTCTCTCTGTTTGAATATTTTGATTTCTCACAAAATGTTGATGCCTTTGATTTGAGGTCTAGGGGCCTTTATATAGTGCCCATAAATTTGTTAAAGAGACATTTCTTTGAGTGATTTGGGGAATTTTCACCACCGTTGGATTTTTGATCCAAGTGCTTCTATTTTACAGAAGAAAATCTTCTTGTTTTAACAAGAACAGAAAGATTTCTTTAAAATTTTAATTCTGTTTGGCGTAAATGCACCAGCGTGTGACACGTGTCAAGCAGCGCACAGCGCAGCGCAACTGCGCTGAGACGTGTCGCGCAGCGCAACTGCGCTAGCGCATCTGCGCTGACACGTGTCGCGCAGCGCAAAGCGCAGCGCAACTGCGCTGACACGTGTCGCGCAGCGCAGTGCCCGCGCAACTGAAGCGTTGCTTCCTTTAATTTTGTTTTAAATAGAGCTTTGCTTTGATTGGGCGCGCTGCCTCGGGCGCTGCGCTGATGTAACAGCTTTTGACACGTGGCGCGTTACGCGCAACGCAAAGAATCTGAAGCGTTGCTTCATTTACTAAAGTTTAAATTTTCAAAGTAGAGCTTTGCTCTGATTGGGGATTGCTTCATCTTCCGCCTTGGAATTTGAACAGTGCTTTGCTTTGATTGGGGTAAACAGGGGTAAGGAGATTGCCCTTTACCTGGAAGTTTTTTGGGCCGGAATGCGCTTGCCCTTCTCTCCCGAAGTTGTTAGAGCGCTGATTCATTTTGGGTTAGCCACGGGCCAGTTAGTGCCGAACTCCTGGAGAATTCTCCTTGGGTTCCTGGTTCGTTTGAAGTTGCGCGCGATCCACTTCTCACTGAGCACCCTCGCCTCCTCTCTCTGTTACAAAAGTCACCCCGACACTCGCTCGGGTGAGTCGAGGTAGGTATACATCTTCTTTAGGAAACAGTGGGGAAGTGCTCCTGGATCGGGGGTCGTCGTCGTGCCTTCTTCCATCCACGATTGGAAGAAGAAGTTTTTCTTTGTTGGGCCGCCCGAGGATGAGGACTGGCCCGTGCCTACCCAGTGGTCTAGGGATAGGTATCGATGAGAGAGTCAGTCGAGCGATCTCGACGCGCTGAAAGTGGCGGAGTGGGAGCCCATTCCTCGGGCAGACGTGCTACTTTTTGAGCAGGCCCTTAGTTGGGCTGGGCTCAGTCCCACCCAATTCGCGGGAAAGTTATGACTTGCGTTCATGGGCGATCTGTTAGACTTACGATTATTTTACTTTTACTTGCGTTGCTCACTCCATTATACCTTGTCTTGTGCAGAAACCATGGATGCGGGAAAATTCCGAGCAGCCCTACTCGAGCAGAAGAAGGGATCGAGGGCTGGAGGTGCCAGCTCCTCTCGTCCGACGTCGGCCCCCGTTCTCCTGGCGACCGCTCCACCCAGGCGTTCGAGTGCGGCCCGTGCCCCGGAGTCCAGCCAGGCGCCAAGACGGAAACGGGTTTGGGAACAGGAGGCCCGGGCCGCGGAGGTAGAGACGGGCTCCCCGGCGCCGTCGCTCAAGAGGTTTCACCGGAGGGTCCCGCGCACCCCCGGCCTCCCCAATCCTGTTGGATGAGAGGGATCTCCGCTTCGAGGTGCCCTCGGGGCTCTCCGTTGCCGATAGCCTATTGGCAGAGATGGAGAGGTCGGCCGGGGGCAAAGTCCCTCGGGGTACTCTCGGGGCGCAAATGGCGGCCATCGCCCAAGAGGCCGTGCAGCTTAGTACTCACCCCTCCCTTGGTTTTCCACGCAGCGTCTCGTTATTCGTGAGGTTTGGTGCCTCCCTCTTCCTTCTGACGCTTCTCTGATTTCTTCAGGTCCTCCAGCACGTCGCCCTTGTCGTCCAAATGGAGGACGAGGAGATTGCCCCAGCGATGCGAGCCGCGGGCGAGTTCTCCTCGCTGGAGGAAAGCTCTAAGGTGGAGCTGGTGGCAGCGATGGCGAGGGTTGCTGTCCTTGAGGAGGAGGTTGCGGCCTGGAAACAGGAGGTGGCGGCCGGGAAGCAGGAGGTCTCCAAGCACCGTGAGGCTGCCCGGGCCGCCGAGGCTAAGCTCCAGGACTCCAAGGTGCTTGTCGGCACCCCGAAGAAGTCGGCGAGCTCCCTCCGGAAGGAGCTGGAGGCGGCGATAGGGGAGACAAAGCGAACCAAGCTCAGGGCGTCTAAGGCGGTGGAGAACTACAAGAAGTCGGACCTCTTTTACACCAACCTAGCCGCAGCCTCTACCCTTATTTGGCATGATGCCCTCGACGCCGTTAAGGATCGGATGCCGGAGTTCCCTGATGAGGAGTTCCGGAACCAGTATACTCGCGGGAATGACGCGCAGGCCGATGCCCCTAGAAGCGCCGCCGAGGAGGAGGCACCCAGCGAGGGCGGCGCCGAGGCTCCTGCGATGGGCGCCGACCCTCCAGACGCAGCCCCGGTCATGATGGATGCGGTGCTCCTTGGGGTTGCCCCGGCCCTGAGGCCTAAAACCCCTTGTCTTCTTTATATATATTTTAGTTGTTTTGGGAATCTTGTAAGCCTCCGGGCACTATTGTTAGGCTGGGGAGCCTATAATACCTTTGTAGAGACTTTTGATTTTTGTGAATAAAAATCTTACTTTGCAGTTTCTTTGCGTGCACATTATCCTTTTGTTTGTGGGGAACATTCGTATTTTCACGGTTCAGCCTTCATGTCAGGTCGGTTCTTCATCTAGCGATCACACGTCGAGTTGAATTCGACCATTTGCCAAGTGTACAGAGATCGGTGAAGGGTCGGTATCTCCATGGCCCCGAAGTCGAGGTGGTGATCGTTCACTTGAACAGTTTGAGGGAACCTTTGTTGCAAGAAGGTTGGTGCTTTCCAAAGAATTGGCCGAGTGTTGTCGCTACTCGGGGCCTCTTGGCGAGAGCTTTGACCCTTAGGTCGGGAGGGGCCGTACGAGGCCTGGTAAGGACAGGCCGAGCAGGGTTACTGCCCAGTGCCTCTTGGCGAGGGCTTTGATCCCTGGCGTTGTGCGGTTAGGAACTACCAGCCAGGGATAACCGAGCAAGGGCGGGCCCGGTTGCCTCTTGGTGAGGGCTTTGACCCTTAGCGCGGGAGGGGCCATAAGAGGCCTACTAAGGACGGGCCGAGCAGGGTTACTGCACGGTGCCTCTTGGCGAGGGCTTTGATCCTTAAGGACGGGCCGAGCAGGGTTACTGCCCGGTGCCTCTTGGCAAGGGTTTTCATCCCTGGCGTTGTGCGATAGGGAACTACCAGTCAGGGATAACCGAGCAAGGGCAGGCCCGGTTTCTTCTTGGTGATGGGTTTGATCGTTAGCGCGGGAGGGGCCGTAACAGGCCAACTAAGGACGGGCCGAGAAGAATTACTGCCTGCTGCCTCTTGGTGAGGGCTTTGATCCTTAAGGACGGGCCGAGCAGGGTTACTGCCCGGGTACCTCTTAGCGAGGGCTTTGATCCCTGGCGTTGTGCAGTAGGGAACTACCAGCTAGGGATAACCGAGCAAGGGCGGGCCCGGTTGCCTCTTGGTGAGGGCTTTGATCCTTAGCGCGGGAGGGGCCGTAAGTAGCCTACTAAGGACGGGCCGAGCAGGGTTACTGCCCGGTGCCTCTTGGCGAGGGCTTTGATCCTTAAGGACGGGCCGAGCAGGGTTGCTGCCCGGTGCCTCTTAGCGAGGCTTTGATCCCCGGCGTTGTGGGGTAGGGAACTACCAGCCATGGATAGCCGAGCAGGGTAGCCACTCAGCTGCCTCTTGTTGAGGGCTTTGATCTCCGGCGTTGTGGGTAAGGAGTTATCTTCCAGGGATAGCCGAGCAGGGTAGCCGCTCGGCTTCCTCTTGGTGAGGGCTTTGATCTCTGGCACTGTGGGTAAGGAGTTACCAGCCAGGGATAACCGAGCAGGGTAGCTGCTTGGTCGCCTCTTGGTGAGGGCTTTGATCCCTGGTGTCGTGGGGTAGGGAACTACCAGCCAGGGATAGCCGAGCAGGGTAGCCGCTCGGCCGCCTCTTGGCGAGGGCTTCGATCCTTAGCGCTGGAAGGGCCGAAAGAGGCCTGCTAAGGACGAACCGAGCAGTGGAGCCGCCCAGTCGATTCGGGAGGTTCTGTCCGACCTTCTCGGTGTAAGTATGGGGAATAGGGACATTCGCGGGCAACACGTATATCGAACGCGTGGGGGAGTTGAAGCGCCGGAGCCGCGTCGTTTAAATTTCGCCAAGAAAGGCTCGAGGTCTACCGCGTGGCGGCACAGTTGTGGGGGAAACGGGCGACTGTTGGATTTTCGAGGGTGTAGCGGGCTATATAGCGGAGGGAGCATTGATCACTCCTTTCTTCACACCCAAAACGTAAGAATGGAGGACTTCACTTTTACGATTCCTGACATCGTAAATTTTGAGGACGTGTACCTCTATGACCAGTACTGCACCGAGAACATGGTGCAGCTAGTGGTTGGACGCATTGAGGATCATTTCGGCCGACTGCTTCCCCGGCACTCCCCCTTGCTCTAGCTGCTGATGTGCTCCATCTGGAGGGCATCGCCGGGGATCTACAACCCCTTGTCCGAACAGCTGAGGGATGAGGCGGTTGGTAAGCTAAGGTCCTTTCGGCGCTTCGGCCTGATCTCTACGGGTCGGCGGGATCGCTCGGTGGCGTTCATCCTTGAGTGATATCAATTGAGGCACCACGCCGACATTCGTGGGCGGCATCAAAGGCAAAGGGCTGAAGCGGTGAGGGCTCGGCTGGTGGAAATATGCTCGGAGTATCACGAGCAGTGTTTCCTGCACCCCCTTCCCCCGCTATTATAATTTTTCTTTTTCGATGTACGGCTGAGGAGCCTATAGTACCCTTTGAATAAACAAACTCTTCTTTTTGCAATATTTTATTGATCCCTCCTTATTATATAAACAGAAAGATCTTGAGAAAAGTTTACATTGCCTTAGTAAAAGAAGTACAAGCTAGTAGATATTCTTTTCATTGGCACGGTTTGAGCTCCTCAGATGTCTGTTGGCCTCCGCGTACGGCGTGGGGTGCTGAGCCTCATAGGTATTCGATGTACCCCCCACCGACATGACCATGATCTGGCCGATTGTTAACTCGCTGGGAGGGGGACGTTGCTCTTGCTCGCGGTCAGCTTGCTGGTTGTCCCGTAAGTACGCTTCCCTTGTCCCTAACGGATGAGCTCCTCGATGTTGTCTCGGGGCACCTGGCAGCTCCGAGACTACATTGAGGAGCTCATCCATTCGGGACACCTGGCAGCATACTTATGGGACAAGCGGCAAGCTGACCGCAAGCAAGAGCAACATCCCCCTCCCGGCGAGTTAACAATCGGCCAGATCATGGTCATGTGGGCGGGGGGTATGTCGGATACCTACGAGGCTCAGCACCCCACGCCGTACGCGGAGGCCAACAAACATCCGAGGTGCTCAAACCGTGCCAATGAAAAGAACATCTAGTAGCTTGTACTTTTTTTACTAAGGCAATATAAACTTTTCTCAAGATCTTTCTGTTTATATAATAAGGAGGGATCACTAAAACATTGCAAAAAGAAGAGTTTGTTTATTCAAAGGGTACTATAGGCTCCTCAGCCGTACACCGAAAAAGAAAAATTACAATAGCGGGGGAAGGGGTGCAGGAAACACTGCTCGTGGTACTCCGAGCATATTTCCGCCAGCCGAGCCTTCGCCGCTTCAGCCCTTTGCCTCTGATGCCGCCCACGAATGTCGGCGTGATGCCTCAATTGATAGCACTCAAGGATGCGCGCCATCGAGCGATCCTGCTGACCCGCGGAGATCAGGCCGAAGCGCCGCAAGGACCTTAGCTTACCAACCGCCTCGTCCCTCAGCTGTTCGGACAAGGGGTTGTAGAGCCCCGGCGACGCCCTTCAGATGGAGTACATCAGCAGATGGAGAAGGGGGAGCACTGGGGAAGTAGTCGGCCGAAATGATCTTCAATGCGGCCAACCAATAGCTGCACCGTGTCCTCGGTGCAGTACTGGTCATAGAGGTACACGTCCTCAAAATTTACGATGTCGGGGATCGTAAAAGGGAAGTCCTCCATTCTTACGTTTTGGGTGTGAAGAAAGGAGTGATTAACGCTCCCTCCGCTTTATAACTCACTACGCCCTCGAAAATCCAACGGTCGTCCATTTCACCAACAACTGTGCCGCCACGCGGCAGACCTCGAGCCTTTCTTGGCAAAATCGAAACGACGCGGCTCTGGCGCTTCACCTCCCCCACGCGTTCGATTCACGTGTTGCCCGCGACTGTCCCTATTCCCCATACTTACACCGGGAAGGTCGGACAGAACCTCCCGAATCGAATGGGCGGCTCCGCTGCTTGGTCCGTCCTTAGCAGGCCTCTTCCAGCCTTTCCAGCGCTAAGGATCGAAGCCCTCGCCAAGAGGCGGCCGAGCGGCTACCCTGCTCGGCTATCCTTAGCTGGTAGTTCCCTATCCCATGACGCCAGGGATCAAAGCCCTCACCAAGAGACGACCGAGCAGCTACCCTGCTCTGTTATCCCTAGATAGTAACTCCTTACCCACGACGCCAGGGATCAAAGCCCTCACCAAGAGGCGACCGAACAGCTACCCTGCTCGGTTATCCCTGGCTGGTAACTCCTTACCCACAGCGCCAGAGATCAAAGACATCACCAAGAGGCAGCCGAGCGGCTACCCTGCTCGGCTATCCCTGGCTGGTAGTTCCCTACCCCACAACGCCAGGGATCAAAGCCCTCGCCAAGAGGCACCATGCAGCAACCCTGCTCGGCCCGCCCTTAAGGATCAAAGCCCTCGCCAAGAGGCACCAGGCAGTAACCTTGCTTGGCCCGTCCTTAGAAGGCCTCTTACGGCCCCTCCCGCGCTAAAGATCAAAGCGCTCACCAAGAGGCAACCGGGCCCACCCTTGCTCGGTTATCCCTGGCTAGTAGTTACCTACCGCACAACGCCACGGATCAAAGCCCCCACCAAGAGGCACCGGGCAGTAACCCTGCTCGGCCCGTCCTTAAGGATCAAAGCCTTCACCAAGAGGCACCGGGCAGTAACCCTGCTCGGCCCGTCCTTAGTTGGCCTCTTACGGCCCCTCCCGCGCTAAGGATCAAAGCCCTCACCAAGAGGCAACTGGGCACGCCCTTGCTCGGTTATCCTTGGCTGGTAGTTCCCTACCACACAACGCCTAGGATCAAAGCCCTTGCCAAGAGGCACCGGGCAGTAACCATTCTCGGCCCGTCCTTAAGGATCAAAGCCCTCACCAAGAGGCACCGGGCAGTAACCCTGCTTGGCCCGTCCTTATTAGGCCTCTTATGGCCCCTCCCGCGCTAAGGATCAAAGCCCTTACTAAGGGGCAACCGGGCCCGCCCTTGCTCGGTTATCCCTGGCTGACAGTTCCCAACCGCACAACGCCAGGGATCAAAGCCCTCGCCAAGAGGGACCGGGCAGTAACCCTGCTTGGCCCATCCTTAGCAGGCCTCGTACGGCCCCTCCCGACCTAAGGGTCAAAGCCCTCACCAAGAGGCCCCGAGCAGCGACAACGCTCGGCCAATTCTTTATAAGCACCAACCTTCTTGCAACAAAGGTTCCCTCAAACTGTTCAAGTGAACGATCACCACCTCGACTTCGGGGCCATGGAGATACCGACCCTTCACCGATCTCTGCACACTTGAAAAATGGTCGAATTAAACTCGACGTGTGATCTCCAGACGAAGAACCGACTTGACATAAAGGCTGAACCGTGCAAATACGAATGTTCCCCACAAACAAAAGGATAATGTGCACGCAAAGAAACTGCAAAGTAAGATTTTTATTCACAAAAATCAAAAGTCTCTACAAAGGTATTATGAGCTCCCCAGCCTAACATCAGTGCCCGGAGGCTTAAAAGATTCCCAAAACAACAAAAATATATATAAAGAAGATAAGGGGTTTCAGGCCTCAAGGCCGGGGGCAACCCCAAGGAGCACCGCATCCACCACGACCGGGGCTGTGTCTGGAGGGTCGACGCCCATCGCAGGAGCCTCGGCGCCGCCCTCGCCGGGGGCTTCCTCCCCGGCGTCGCTTCTAGGGGCATCGGACTGCGCGTCATTCCCGCTAGGATACTGGTTCCGGAGCTCCATATCAGGGAACTCTGGCATCCGAGCCTTAACGGCGTCGAAGGCATCATGCCAAACGAGGGTAGTGGTTGCGGCTAGGTCGGTGTAGAAAAGGTCCGACTTCTTGTAGTTCTCCACCACCTTAGACGCCCTGAGCTCGGCTCGCTTTGTCCCCTCTACCGCCTCCTCCAGCTCCTTCCGGATGGAGCTCGCCGACTTCTTCAGGGTGCCGACAAGCACCTTGGAGTCCTGGAGCTTGGCCTCGGCGGCCCGGGAAGCCTCACGGTGCTTGGCGACCACCTACTTCCCGGCCGCCACCTCCTGTTTCCAGGCCGCAACTTCCTCCTCAAGGACAGCAACCCTCTCCATCGCCGCCTCCAGCTCCACCTTGGAGCTTTCCTCCAGCGTGGAGAACTCGCCCGCGGCTCGCATCGCCGGGGTAATCTCCTCGTCCTCCATTTGGACGACAAGGGCGACGTGCTGGAGGACCTGAAGAAATCAGATAAGCGTTAGAAGGAAGAGGAGGGCACCAAACCTAACGAATAACGAGACGCTGCGTGGAAAACCAAGGCAGGGACGAGTACTAACCTGCACGGCCTCTTGGGCGATGGCCGCCATTTGCTCCCTGAGAGTACCCCGAGGGACTTTTCCCCCGGCCGACCTCTCCATCTCTGCCAACAGGCTGTCGGCAATGGAGAGCCCCGAGGGTACCTCGAAGCGGAGATCCCCCTCATCCACCAGGATTGTGGAGGCCGGGGTGCGCGGGACCCTCCGGTGAAACCTTTTGAGAGACGGCGTTGGGTATCCCGTCTCTACCTTCGCGGCCCGGGCCTCCTGTTCCCGAACCCGTTTCCGTCTTGGCGCCTTGCTGGACTCGGGGCACGGGCCGCACTCGAATGCCTGGGTGGAGCGGCTGCCGGGGGAACGGAGGCTGACGTCGGACGAGAGGAGCTGGCACCTCTAGCCCTTGATCCCTTCTTCTGCTCGAGCAGGGCTGCTCGGAATTTTCCCACGTCCATGGTTTCTGCACAAGACAAGGTATAATGGAGTCAGCAACGCAACTAAAAGTAAAATAATCGCAAGTGTAACAGATTGCCCATGAACGCAAGTCCTAACTTACCCGCGAATTGGGCGGGACTGAGCCCAGCCCAACTAAGGGCCTGCTCAGAAAGTAGCACGTCGTCCCGAGGAATGGGCTCCCACTCCGCCACTTTTAGCACGTCGGGATCGCTCGACCGACTCTCTCTCCGACACCTATCCCTAGACCACTCGGTGGGCACGGGCCAGTCCTCACCCTCGGACGGCCCAACAAAGAAAAACTTCTTCTTCCAATCGTGGATGGAAGAAGGCACGATGACGACCCTCGATCCGGGAGCACTTCCCCGCTGTTTCCTAAAGAAGATGTATACCCACCCCGGCTTGCCCGCGTGAGTGCCGGGGTGACTTTTGTAACAGAGAGAGGAGGCAAGGGTGCTCAGCTTGAAGGGGATCGCGCGCAACTTCAAATGAACCAGGAACCCAAGGAGAATCCTCCAGGAGTTCGGCACTAACTGGCCTGGGGCTAACCCAAAATGAATCAGCGCTCTAACAACCTCGGGAGAGAAGGGCAAGCGCATTCCAGCCCAAAAAGCTTCCAGGTACAGGGCAATCTCCTTACCCCGTACCTGATCTTCCCTCTCCCCTTCCTCGGCCAAACGTAGCGTATAGCCGGGAGGAATGTGGAACCGAGCCCGAGTGGTGGCGAGCTCATCCTCATACCTCACCATGGATGACACACCAGGGGAATCCGCGACATCCGCTCTGGGAACCGCCCCCATCTCGCGACCCCGAGAAGAGGATCCAACCCTAACATCCCGGGAAGACTCCGACTCAGTGGAAGAAGTAGCAGAAGAAGAAGAAGAAGAAGAAGAAGAATCTATGGTGGGCTCCCTAGACCCTACCCGATCTATTTCTACAAACTCTTCAGAAGAAGACATCTAACCTGATTGAGAGGATGGGTCATCGGAAGGGGAAACGTAGAAATCCGACCTAAAAAGAGAGCGCCGAGCTAACGAGACACAAGGCGAGGAAAATATGAAGTGGTACGGGCCATGATAGGGACCCACCTCTATTTATGGCTGCCGGCGTACATATCCTACGGCGACAGCCCTCTCCCGCCAAAACGATTCATTACATTCAACGGCCACGATCGCTCCTCCTGTCGCACACGCATTGGTCGTATTCCATCAGACGCCAGAAATCTGCGGCCCGTCGAGTCAGCCAACCAGCAGCCGACACGTGGGCTATCGCTTCGGTGAACATACGCACGATCCGGCGCATCCTCTTTAATGCAGGATCTGACCCCTGATCCGCTGACGTCTCCAAGAAGATACAGTTGGATGCCCGGGAATGCATTCTCCCGATATCTACGACAAGGAGCCCACCTCAGGTGACCCGGCAGACCACTCTCGACCCAACCCGTGAGCAGGTCGGGACGAGAGTAGGGGGCTAATGATGATGCTCGATATCGGTGATCTCCCAGATCATGACACGAGGCAGATAACTTGTCCCAAAGCTTCAAGAAAGGACCTGTAGTGGCCGACCAGACCACTCCTATGCCCGTCCTACAAACAACCGCTGGCTCACCTCCGAGCCCCCAGCACAATTAGCCTCCTCGGTTCTCTCAGCCCGTCTCCGGGCTACTACATAACCAAGATAGATCGGCCTTCCGCTCGGTTCTGAGCCTCCTGCCGAGCTCATATTCCTCGGTCCCATCCACCGACCAACGGCATCGACCGCAGGTGCATCCGCCTCGCCTCCGCGAATCTCGCCATGCGCGAGATATCCGCCGGCCATGATCCTGCGTTCCATGCCATCACGATGTAAGTCCACGGTAGCGTCCCGGCCGTCTAACAGACGCCAAATGCGGAACAAAAACTTTTTACAACTGGCGCTATCGTGTACTATAACCCGGATCTGCCATTAAAGCTAAACTAACAAACTACAAAGTGGGTAGAAATGTTATACCGAACGATCCGAGTCCTTCGGTCTTCAACCATCATCCCATGCTTTGTTGCGGCTGCTCCGATCTCCTGAATCTCCAGTCTTCTCGTCCAGGTGGCACCACGTCGACGGATCTTTAAACGGGCTCCCGCCTCTGAACCGAGGCAACTCGGTCGTCAAGTTTGCTAAAAGAGACGACCAAGATGATATAGAGAATGAGTAGAACACTTTGTCTCGCTTCGTCCAAAGCCATGGACGAACGGTTAATGAAGTTGCCTTTTGAATGATATGAAATGAGAAATGAGCTATGAAATTTCATGAACCAAATCACACACACTTTTAATCAAGCAACCATATTCCTCATCAAATGAATGGACGGCCACTTTAACAAGAGGGGGAGGTGAGTGTAGGAGGGGGAAGGTGACCACAAGCATTAATTGATGAATGAGTCATAATACACCTCACTAAAACATTAATTTCAAACTATGAATCATATAAACACATCATCATGTCATTAAATGAACCATTATTGCACCCATGAGTCACTAATCCTAGTCACCATCTAGAAGCATCTAGAAGCACGACTCACCCTCATGACTCACCCACAAGAAGAAAAGAAATCCGCATTTAACCGACTGTTAAATACGGCCGATAGAAAACTGGAAACTGGCAACTTCCAAAAGTGATCCTGAAACGAATTTCAGGATAACCCCGTATCAGTATAAACATACCCGCATTTGTATTACGACCGAATACAAATGCAACTGAGACAAAGATAATATATCTACACAGTATAATACTTGGATCCGGCTTAAACTAAAGCCTACCAGTATTATCTGTCCGAAATATGACATGTGCGTAAACGCACGTGCATTTTCCGAACCCTGCCATAAAACCATACGGCCTCTACAACGTTTCGCCCGAACTTGGAAAACTGTCTGTGGGGGACTCTAATGACTCATCAACACACTGACACTGGGTATAACCACTAGCACGTCAGAGGTATAAGCTGTACATAACGGTTGCCTATATATTGATTAGAAGGGAAGCTGACGAGTGAACTCATCCATAAACCCTACTGAGCCTAACAGTGACAATATACATACAGTCCGGTCCGTTCGTCTAAAGAGTATCACATATCGAGTCTAGGGGGGTGGATAAAGTCAGACCCCTAATAACGCGATAAATCGTGTCGGCATGAAGCCCATCTCCACCTGAGAAACTACTGATCCAAATTAGTAATTCTCCACTACCTCGGCCGAGGATTTCTAGTGATGGCCACCCGTGCACTGTGCGTCATCAACCCCCAATACATGGAGAGACGAATCCCCGACGATCCGCTCACTGCCTCCATGTGGCTCGGGACTGTACCCAAAAAATACCTGTTTGCACGTCTCCTTTGAGCGTGGTAGGGTAGAAATTAAAGCATAGTGGGAACTCACACGAGACAAATGACGATCTCAGGTCGACAAACTAACCTGTACATATGTCACCTGGGAACTGCTATCTGACGATATGTATAATACCAACTAGCATGTTCCCGGTGAGTCCTGTCCGGTGTACTCATAACCCAATGAGCACATGTATACATCTTAGGTGAACCAACTGACACCAATGACTTATGAGACCGGCCACCACCCCTCGTCGGGGTCTCGACTGTATACACTAGTCTACTCTGGAGTATCGATGCCCTGTCTCGAAACTCTCACGACTAGGGACACTTTAAGGATGCGCTTACAAACCCCGTCTCCCACGTATATGATCGCCATCATACTACTGGCAGTCAAGCAAGAATCCTATGGGCTCTATCATCATGCAATAGTGAACTAAAGCATGTATACGATGATAAAGACAAACCAGATAGCATACTATCATCTCGAGCAAGACTGTCATATCGGTATAGGTCCTACCTCAATCATTGCAATCACGTACCTGCGATCCAATAATTGACTTTGAGGGCACTATATTCAACAATCTCCCACTTGCATTTAAGACTAATTATTGCGATGTCGTATACTCACAGCCCGTGTGATACCGAAAACCCAACTCCTTTACTAATCAGTTTCACAAAGCTAGTTTGTAAAACTCTTGTGTTCGAGAAATAACCTCAGTGAGTGGATCCGCCTTGATGTTTCTTTCTTTGTCTCTCTTAATCTCAAGTTCGCGGAGAAAGCCATCTCCCGAATCAAGTAATACATGTCTTAGAATATGTCTAAATATCTGATGGGACCTAGTTCATAAATGAACTCCAAATCCAAACTTCTTAGACTTTATTGATAACTGAACCTAATCAGTATCCAGCACCATGCCTCCCACAGTATCCTCTTAGACCACCTGTCCATAATACTGTCCCTCGTCAGAGGGAAAACTATAACTCTGACAATCACTCTGTCATCCTTGTCACCTTGGAAGCCTGGAATGATAACTGTCTCCTCAAGGAGGCTGCCATTATCAAATCCATAGAACATCCATTCATGTTCTAAAACTGCTTCCTAATGTTTCTCCAGGATTAGATTAATATAAACTTATCGCAACTAGTGCAAATACAATATCTGGTGTGGTACTTGACATCTCACGATTGACTCAATTGCCTAAGCAAGTGATCTGCCAATCATGCACATCCCTCTCCTCTTTAGTCTGTAAGACACCTTTAGAGAGGGTGACTCCACCACCTGTAGGTACACCACCATGACCGGAGTCATCTATTCTAAAATATCATTAGAATACTGTCAAAGTATCCAGATTGGGAAACTACCCAATTCTAGATCTAAAACCATAGATCTAGTAACCAGAATGTCTGATATTATATCCATGTCCTTTGTGGAGAAACAACTGTGTGACGACCAAAGTACAACCGATCGTAGTATAGGAATTTTACTTCCTACTCTGTGTATGTTATCCAAATACCAGGACATCACACCCTACTACCTTCTTAACAGATCCATCCCCTATTCTGATGAAGTCAAAGCCATGACTGTCTCATCAAAATCAGATGATCTATCTCCGCTATAACTGCTGAAGTCTATAAATAGACATAAGCTACTTGCCCACTATGTTTCCGCTGCTCCCACTGACCACAACAACTCTCTGGAAGAATAATATACACGTGCATTTCTAAAGCTAGTTTAGAACGACGCTATACTTATCCTCCTGCCGGGTCTCATAGTCTGGAACAACAGTAGTGTCAAGTCTGGGTAAATAAGAACCTCCCTGTCACCGTCCTTGAGGGTACCGGAGTACCTCTCGGGTGTCTGAGGTTACCCACCATATTTGCGGAGTGGCTATTGGAATGACAAACCTGATTGAATATATAGGTCCTATTAAATTTTCTGTAATCGTTTGCGGTTCTGGAATCACTTCCAGTTCTACCATACTCCCACTACTGTTTTCTGAAAAAATCCATTTTACTAAAACTGTGGCGAGTCAAGAACAATATCTCTATTGATCTTCCAGATGGTAGAAATGTCAACCCTCGTCAAAGCCAGGGTCAACCCACAAACTGCCATTACAGAAACGTGCATTGAGTTATCCAGTGTCTGGTTTTAAGCATAAGCTGGACAACTCCCCGTATCTTAACATCGTTAAGATATGAACCATTCTATATACAATATAGAAATAGAGACACTAATTTAATTGGAACCAGATTCAAATTATGCAGCTGTCTCCAGTGCATATCAACTTAATGGAGAGATGCTCATCAACATTACTCAACTTAGGAATCCATCCAATTATGAGTAACCCGAAAGAGAAACAAGTTTCTCAAAACCATTACTATCAACTGAATACCAATCACAAGAATCTACATCTTCGATTTCTTTGAAGAATCCTAATACTTGCGACACCTGGTTCTCTACTTTATTCCTATACCCACAACTTCTCAAAACTTAGACATTGTATTTCTACGAAACACTTGTCTAAAAACTAGAGAAGTCATAAGTAAACAGAACATAGTATGATGACCTACCCCTTTGTCCTGACGGACACTGGACAACATACAATACTCTGTATAAGTCCGCTGAGTTGAATAACTCAAAACCTGTGCATCGCAGGTTGAAAACTGTACCCAGGAGATTTCCTCAAATATCACCAATTACAACGAATTCCGATATAATGAGGATTATCACCTAATTCCCAATAACTTACTCCCACTCATCATCTGTAAAACCATACAAATATGAGAATGAAACCTGGTAAATACATACCTGGAGTAAGTATGTAATCGGGAAAACTGTTTTTCCTTTAACAATGCACTGAAACATGAAAATGTTTCGTAGGGGTATCCTGGTATTCCTAGTAATGCCTCTTCCATGATCCAATTCATGACTTTAATCGTATATCTCTTTGCCATCTCTCCAAATCCCTTTATTTGTCTTTAGTCTTTATCTTCTGTACACCATCTTTAGGCTAAATGGTTTTCTTCCTCCCCTACCGTTCGGCACCAGCCTATGGTTTGGAAGAAGACTATCCAGTAAGCATAATAGGCGTACTCTCCTAAACCAAGGAGTACTCGCAACTTGAGAGAAGGTGATGATAAAAGACAACTGAATAATACCTTATTCTATTTCTCTCGAACTGGGAAAAAAGCAAAGGTGAAATAGGAGTGGCGATGAAGTACGCGGTTTGGTCATGAATGATAACAGTCGCAATTTAATTTGCCCTCTCTTTCTAATCCTTTTATTTTGTCTTTAGATATTACCTTCTGCACACCCTACTTAGGCTAATTGGTTTTCTTCATTCCTTACCTTTCGGCACCTGCCTATGGTTTGGAATACGACTATCCAATAAGCGTAATAGGTATACTCTCCTAAACTAAGGAGCCCTTGCAACCTGAGAGAAGGTGATAATAAAAGACAACTGAATAAACCAATTCTATTTCTCTTGAACCTGGATCCATCCTCGAAGAAGTCCCTTCGAGTTCGTATATAGCCATACGATGGATCTATCCAATGGAAGTGGATATCCGTAGTAATACGGGGTGTTCTGAGAAATGCAAAAGGTAAAAGAAGGAGCGGCAATGACTTATGCAACTCGTACAATCCAAAAGCCAGTATTTTAAGAAGGTTCGGTCAACTTGGTCACTGAGTCATAGTCTAGGGTCGGTCAAAGGTCGCTGCCAAAGAGAGAGAGAAAATAAACACTCTGCGTGCACTCTAACCTAGATCAGAACGGTTATCACTTTATCTAATCAGGAAACCTCCCACCGTTATCTCAAATTCTCCTCCAAACCTGAAAGAAGAATTAGTCGGGATCACCCGAAGAGTAAACCAACTCATCAGTGAGAATCGGGATCCAACTATCATCGCATGATAACTTGATGGAAGCCACTCAAGTTATCACACTCCAGAAGGTATGCGCATGCCTGGTAAGTTTGCTGTATATTTGAAACTCCCGATGTTATTTTTACCTCATGCTCTTATGACCTTGACGAAGGTCAACAAATCATAAGTCACATGTCAAGTTCTACCCGTCATTATCCAGGTTAATTTGAACCCACCCGTACAAGCCTTTGACGAAGGTCAACAAGGCTATACGACTGTCCCAAACCAACGCATCTATCTATGCAACAAATGAATACCCCAGCAGCTACCAAGCATTATGCCTTGACGAAGGTCAACAAACATAGCTTGAATACTACTGACCATCCATAAGAAATGACGGAGGGCTACGGCTGGTTTTTGGCGAAAAACCTTTAACGTAATGAACTTGATCTCGTTGAAGGAACTTGATAGTTTTTTATAAAAATATAATGGCGAAAACCTTTTGCTAAAGAGGTCACTCCCGGTGAAGGGATCTCGGCTCTTTCCTCGTGGAATGAGGTGCAGGATATTCTAACTGAATACCGCGATGCAAAGTCACTTGTAATCGACTATAGTGAAGTTATTACCCTGACGCAAACTTCTGCCCAAGGGGTCACTCCCGGTGAAGGGATCTCGGCCCTTGTCTCGTCGAATGAGGTGCAGGATATTCTAAACTGAATATCACTATGCAAAACAAAAAGAAATGTCTTTGTAATAACACTTTTAAAATTGTTCCAACAACATCAAATATAGGTTTGTTTTACTTGCATTGATAAGAATCAACGCATTCCCATCAATTAATCACACCAGAAAAGAACGAAAAATAAAATGTACGTATATGCCATCCGCATTCGCCATTGGGTCCCGCCATCACCCGTTAGGTTACTTAACTAACGATAGAGCAGGGACTGGACTAGCGCGAGTATAAAACATATACAACATCTAATAGTATATATACCAATATACAGTAATCGCTCCAGGCGTGATAATATGCAACATTACAGAAAAGTAATAAGCATCACAGAACAATACAGATAATTTGGGATCCCCGGGTTTCACAGAGCCGCTACTGAAACCCGACGTTCCCCTGGTCGTGTGGATAGCATGTGCAATGAAACCTAGACCCCTACGGGTGCGGCAAGTTACCCACCAAAACCTGAAGCGAGGCAGCCCCCTACAGTAAAGTGAATGGACCACCCGGGACTTCACGGAATCCGGTAACTTGAGCACCCCTCCTTGGGTCAACCTGTACACCCTACGAGTGCGGCGAATAGTCTGCCAATTCTAGAGTGAGGTCCCTTTGCCTCTCAATGCCATGAGATACGGATCCGTTGCCCTCCAGAACCCGGCTATCCGTGCACTCCGTCGCGGGGTAAACCTAGTACAGAAATGAAAAAATATACAACGGGTACATCGACCTCAGCCCGGTCATGCCCCAAAAGAATATTATACAAACAGGTAGTGACGGCAGTCCACATGTTGGACGCTCACCCCACAATATCAAATATACAAATAAATCCAAACTGCACTACCATTGCACACTGCCATCCCCCACGACATATCCGCAACATCACAGTACAACACAGAACATCAACGCGAATGTCACGTTCGCAAACCCGTCTAAAAGAACTATAGCAATTAGACGCAATTTACCGCTCAAATGACATTCCCGGTCGGAGATATAAAGTAAGTACTGTATACTAACAAGTTTAAAATTTCGATCGACAAAATTTCCCGAAGTGGGCCCCACGTACATCTGCTGTACAGTAACAAAATCTGGGCCCAAAAGAAATATTCCAGAAACCACAATTTACCATGTAGAAGACACTGTTAAAATTTGTATCACTGTTCCTTCAAAACAGCCGCGGATGCGCGGTCAAACCCTAGGTTTGACCGCTGATCCGCGGCAGTAATATGGGATCACGTGACCAAATTTTATCAGTCTTCTTAGAAAATCCTGCTCTGATTTCTGTGATATGCAAAAAAAATTTTAGACCCTTTTAAAAATCGACAGAAACTTGGAACAAAAAAAGTGTAGTTTTTGAAAATCGGTTCGATCGATATTTTAAACGTGTTAGCACAAGTTAGTAAAGCTTAATGGTGAGACTCTGATACCACTGTAACTCCACGGTAGCGCTCCGGCCATCTAACAGACGCCAAATGCGGAACAAAAACTTTTTACAACTGGCGCTATCGTGTACTATAACCCGGATCCGCCATTAAAGCTAAACTAACAAACTACAAAGTGGGTAAAATGTTATACCGAACGATCCGAGTCCTTCGGTTTTCAACCATCATCCCACGCTTTGTTGCGGCTGCTCCGATCTCCTGAATCTCCAGTCTTCTCGTTCAGGTGGCACCACGTCGACGGATCTTTAAACGGGATCTCGCCTCTGAACCGAGGAAACTCGGTCGTTAAGTTTGCTAAAAGAGACGACCAAGATGATGTAGAGAATGAGTAGAACACTTTGTCTCGCTTCGTCCAAAACCATGGACGAACGGTTAATGAAGTTGCCTTTTGAATGATATGAAATGAGAAATGAGCTATGAAATTTCATGAACCAAATCACACACACTTTTAATCAAGCAACCATATTCCTCATCAAATGAATGGCCGGCCACTTTAACAAGAGGGGGAGGTGAGTGTAGGAGGGGGAAGGTGACCACAAGCATTAATTGATGAATGAGTCATAATACACCTTACTAAAAGATTAATTGCAAACTATGAATCATATAAACACATCATCATGTCATTAAATGAACCATTAATGCACCCATGAGTCACTAATCCTAGTCACCATCTAGAAGCATCTAGAAGCACGACTCACCCTCATGACTCACCCACAAGAAGAAAAGATAAATCCGCATTTAACCGAATGTTAAATACGGCCGATAGAAACTGGAAACTGGCAACTTCCAAAAGTGATCCTGAAACGAATTTCAGGATAACCCCGTATCAGTATAAACATACCCGCATTTGTATTACGACCGAATACAAATGCAACTGAGACAAAAATATTATATATACACAGTATAATACTCGGATCCGGCTTAAACTAAAGCTTACCAGTATTATCCGTCCGAAATATGACACGTGCGTAAACGCACGTGCATTTTCCGAACCCTGCCATAAAACCATACGGCCTCTACAACGTTTCGCCCGAACTTGGGAAACTGTCTGTGGGGGACTCTAATGACTCATCAACACACTGGTACTGGGTATAACCACTGGCACGTCAGAGGTACAAGCTGTACGTAACGGTTACCTATGTATTGATTAGAAGGGAAGCTGACGAGCGAACTCATCCATAAACCCTACTGAGCCTAACAGTGACAATATCCGTACAGTCCGGTCCGTTCGTCTAAAGAGTATCGCATATCGAGTCTAGGGAGGTGGATAAAGTCAGACCCCTAATAACGTGATAAATCGTGTCGGCATGAAGCCCATCACCACTTTAGAAACTACTGATCCAAATCAGTAATTCTCCACTATCTCGGCTGAGCATTTCTAGTGATGGCCACCCGTGCACTGTGCGACATCAACCCCCAATACCGGGAGAGACGAATCCCTGACGATTCGCTCACTGCCTCCATGTGGCTCGGGACTGTACCAAAAAAATACCTGTTTGCACGTCTCCTTTGAGCGTGGTAGGGTAGAAATCAAAGCATAGTGGGAACTCACACGAGACAAATGACGATCTCAGGTCGACAAACTAACCTGTACACATGTCACCTGGGAACTGCTATCTGACGATATGTATAATACCAACTAGTATGTTCCCGGCGAGTCCTGTCCGGTGTAGTCATAACCCAATGAGCACCTATATACATCTTAGGTGAACCAACTGACACCAATGGCTTGTGAGACCGGCTACTGCCCCTCGTCGGGGTCTCGGCTGTATACACTAGTCTACTCTGGAGTATCGATGCCCTGTCTCGAAACTCTCACGACTAGGGACACTTTAAGGATGTGCTTACAAACCCCAGCTCCCATGTATATGATCGCCATCATACTGCTGGCAGTCAAGCAAGAATCATATGGGCTCTATCATCATGCAATAGTGAACTAAAGCATATATACGATGATAAAGACAAACCAGATAGCATACTATCATCTCGAGCAAGACTTTCATATCGGTATAGGTCCTGCCTCAATCATTGCAATCACGTACCTGCGATCCAATAATTGACTTTAAGGGCACTTATCCAACACACGATCCCCATTAACGAGCCTGCCTCGCCATTAATGGGAGATCCCCTGACGTCGGGGGCGTAACGGCCGGCATAATTCTCGCACCTGCCTGCCTGTTGCCACCGCTACATAAACCTCTCTTTCAGGCGACTCAAGTAAGCAATTCCTTTTACTCACTAAGCCGTTACTCTGCTCGACTTGCATCACTAACTTGATCGTCGGAAGGTTCTCGGTGGTACAACCATCCCGGGACTTCCTTGCAGATAGCTCGGCTCAACCTCAAAACCACAGCCCATCAAGATCCACACGCTTCTGGAGTCAACCTCCAACTCAAATCTCAGCCGTCCATTATCGCCAACAGCAGATCAACGGAAGGTAACATCTTGACGCGATACGGCACGCGTCAGAAGTTGAAATAATTTGTTGGGTTTAGGATTTTAAATGCTAAAAATGATAGAATTTTGTTTGTTTTGAATGTTAAGAATAAGAATTTGGGAGTACTATAGGGTTTTGAATATAGAAATGATAGAATTTGAAGAATAATTACAGGATTTAGCTTCAGATATGGATGTGGAATTTGAGAAATTAAAGTTGAAAATTTAGGATTTAGGGTGGTTTTGGAGATTGAAGATGATATTAGGATGAAGAATAATACTTAAAATGCATGCATGAGATAAAAGTTTACATTAATCCACACTTAAGCTAGCTAGTTCTTCAAAATTGGATATTCAATGGAATGCATCTTTACTTGGGCCTTTTAGGTGATGATTGTGGTGGGTTTTGATATATTAGAGAAAGATTTGCGAGAGAGCTTATTACCGGTATGCATGAGAGGAAGAAGGCTGTTTCCTCCCTTCCTTTCCTTCTTAAAGATACAAGTGTACGTGTCCCTTAAGCTTGTTGATGACAAATGGTGTCACAAATTGTGACTCACTCCCAAGTCTGAACTTCTCAGGGATCATCATACAGAAAAGCTTAGTATAATAATATTTCTTGTGATGATGAAATTTCTCCATTTTTGTTTGGAGACCCCTGCTATGTTTGAAGTTCTTATTTATCCTTTTTAATTATAAGAAAGGTACCAATGAGCACTAGTTCACTTGGTACGGACACTTCCGATCTTGAGGAAGGGCGCGGGGTTCAAGCCCCTTGGAACCCTAAGAGGGGAAGTGGTCACAAATTAACACTTTCTGGGCAAATTCATGGCTTCAATGGGCGCATGTGTGTGTTGTGTGTTTGTATATGGTGTGCATGGATGTGTTGTGTGTTTAGATCACGCTTTGTGTTGTGTGCTTGTGTCGTGGTGGGTGTGGATGTGTTGTGTCCAATTAATGCACTATTTTTAAACGAATAAAATGAATATACAAAATGAAAAAAATCCCTCAAGTAAATTCTTTTATTTTATGTTATCCACCTCATCAAATTTTCAAAAAACATCTCTCTCTTCAGAGAGAGAGAGAGAGAGAGAGAGAGAGAATAACGGTGATGGAGGTCTGGATCTCTTTCAGATGTTGTCTTTCGTTGATCTGTCGCGAGCGTTGATGAATGGCTGAAATTGGATTTGAGGGTTGCCTCCTGAAGCGTGTGGATCTCAGTGGGTTGGTTTGGAGTGAGGCCGAGCTACAAGCAAGGAAGTCCCGGGGTGGTTGTACCACCGTGGACCCTCCGGCGATCAAGTTGGTCAAGGGATTTGGGCAGAGTAGCGGCCTATTCAGATAGAATTGCCTTCCCTGAGTCGTCTAAGAGAGGGGTTTATATAAGGGTCACGTAGAGCGAGCCAGTGCGAGATCTCCGCCGTAAGTTACACCCGTACGTTACGTCCGCGTTAATGGCGGGATCCGCTCATTAATGGGGGAATGAGCCTGCGTGGGACGCGGGACGTAGAGCGGCGGATATCTCGCTTTGGCGAGATACATGGAACCGTTGCGGAAGCGCTAAGGCCTTGCGTTCTCGGTTGGTCGGGAGTGCTGCGGGAGGCTTAGCTCGGCGTGAGGCTCGGAGACGAGCCGCGAGGCCGAGAAAGCTCAGCTCTGTAATAGCTCGGAGACGAGCACAAGAGAATGGGCGCCAGTTCGGCGGCTAGGTCGCTCTTGGGTAAGAGGCGGAGTGTTAGCTTGGGGATAAGCTGAGGAATGTCATCAATGCTCCGCACTGATTTTACCTCGGTAGCCCTCCAGGAGTCCAGTGAGCTGTCGCGGGTGGCACGCCATTCGCCACGTATTGTGATATGAGGAATTCCACCTCTGAGCACCATCATTAGCCCCCTACTCTCGTTCCGACCCATTCATGGGTCGGATCGAGAGTGGTATACACGAAGAATCTTCTGCTCAGTTTAGCACCGAGAATCATGATGTCGATTGAGCCATGTTAGGAGCTTTCCTTCTTCGGGCGCTTGCGCAGGGCAGAGACTTGCCAGCTGGTTCAATGTGAGGCTCAGGGATCCACCGTTGAGACTGAGCAGGAAGATGTCTGACGGTTTCGCGACGAGGGCTTTGATCCATCACTTTGTAGGGCAGGAAGCTTCCTGGAGTTGATGGATCGAGCAGGAGAATGCCCGGTAGCCTCATGATGAGGGCTTTTAATCCGCATTGTTGTGGGGCAGAAAGCTGCCCGGTGTTGATGAACCGAGCAGGGAATCTGCCCGGTTGCCTCGTGATGAGGGCTTTCGATCCTTGGCGTCGAGGGACAGGAAGCTGCCCGCCAGGATGAACCGAGCATGAGGATGGCCGGCCGCCTCGGGAGGAGGGCTTTTGATCCTTGGCATCGTGGGGAATGAAGCTGGCCTCCAGGATAAACCGAGTATGAGGATGCCCGGTCGCCTTATGATGAGGGCTTCAATCCTTGGCATCGTGGGGGCAGGAAGCTACTCGCCAGGATGAACTGAGCATGAGGGTACTCGGTCGCCTCATGATGGGGACTTCGATCCTTGGCGTCGTGAGGCAGGAAGCTGCCCGCCAGGATGAATTGAGTATTAGGGTGCCCAGTCGCCTCTTGAGGAGGGCTTTCAATCCTTGGCGTCGTGGGGCAGGAAGCTGCCCGCTAGGATGAACCGAGCATGAGGGTGCCCGGTCGCCTCGTGATGAGGGCTTTGCATCCTTGGCGTCGTGGGGCAGGAAGTTGCCCGCCAGGATGAACCGAGCATGAGGGTGCCCGGTCGCCTTGCGATGAGGGCTTTGGATCCTTGGTGTCGTGGGGCAGGAAGCTGTTCGCCAGGATGAACTGAGCATGAGGGTGCCCAGTCGCCTCTTGAAGGGGGATTTCGATTCGCGGCGTTTTGGGGTAGGAAGCTACCGGCTGCGGATGGACCGGGCATAGTAGCTGCATGGTGGCCTCGAGATGAGGGCTTCGATCTGCAGCGTAGATGGGTAGGAATCTAACCGCTAGGGATTAACCGGGCAGGGAAGCTTTTCGGTGGCCTTGATACGACGGCTTCAATCTGCAGCGTTATGGGATAGGAAGCTACCAGCTGCGGATGGACCAGTCAAAGTAGCTGCGCAGTGGCCTCGAGATGAAGGCTTCGATCCTTGGCATAGATGGGTAGGAATCTACCCGCCACGGATTGACCAGGCAAGGAATCTGCTTTGTGGCCTTGAGATGAGGGCTTCGATCCACAGTGTTGTGGAGTAGGAAGCTACCAGTTGTGGATGGACCGGGCAGAGTAGCTGCGCGGTGGCCTCGAGATGAAGGGTTCAATCCTTGGTGTAGATGGGTAGGATTCTACCCGCCAGGGATTGACTGGGTAGGGAAGCTGCTCGGTGGCTTTGAGATGAGGGCTTCGATCCGCAGCGTTGTGGGGTAGGAAGCTACCAGCTGCGGACGGAACGGGCAGAGTAGCCGCGCGGTGGCTTCGAGATAAGGGCTTCGATCCGCAGCATTGTGGGGGTAGGAAGCTACCAGCTGCGGATGGACCGGGTAGAGTAGTTGCGCGGTGGCCTCGAGAATAGGGCTTCAATCCTTAATGTAGATGGGTGGGAATCTACCCGCCAGGGATTGACCGGGCAGAGAAGCTGCTCGGTGGCCTCGAGATGAAGGCTTCGATCCGCAGCGTTGTGGGGTAGGAAGCTACCAGTTGCGGATGGACCTGGCAGGGAAGGTGCTCGGTGGCATCGTAACGAGGGCTTTTGATCCACAGCGTTTGTCGGGCAGGAATCTACCTGCTGCGGATGAGCAGAAGATATTCTTCTGTCCTGCACGGAGTTTCAGCATGGAAATAAAAGCAGTTCAGATCACAGAGAAGCAAGAATCTTTATTATTAAAGAAAATACAATTTATATAATTTAGTTTAGATTCTCCTGTATTGAGTGACCGATACGGCAGGTGTCCTTATTGCTCGGACTTGGGTCAGTTGGTGATGACTATGATTTGTCCGATCGTCAGCTCTGCGTCATTAATTTGATCGACTTGCATCCGATCTGTTTGATGTTTGTCCCGTAGGTACTTTGCTAGGTGACCCGAGCGGATCAACTCCTTAATGTAGTCGCGGAGTTGTTTGCAGTTCTCGGTCTAGTGCCCTTGCGTCCTATGGAAGGCGCAGCAAGGGCCGCGGAGACGCTTTTCCTTCCTTAGGGCGATTGGCAGGAGCTTAAAGAAACTCTTGCTCTTTGCTTCCTCCAACAGCTCGGCTTGGGAGATATTCAGAGGAGTGTACTCCTGGAATTTAGGGGCGTAAGGTTCTGGTCGGTCGTCCCTCCTTTTCTCTTCTCCGCCCTTCTTCTTTTGGTCGGCTTGGTCACCCCGTGGCAGGTTGGCGTTCACCTTTGACTCGAGTTGGACCTTTCGTTCGGTCCAAGCTTTCACCTCGGCCATGGTCTTAGGTTGCGCCAATGCAAAAGAGCGGAACCACTCTTTGTGCCTAAGACCAGATCATAGTGCGGTGATGACGGTTTCATCCCGGTGCTCGGGGATCTTGAGGAGAGCGTTGTAGAAACGGATGACGTATCCCTTAAAGGATTCCTTGTCCCCGCTCTTTATGGTGAACAGGTAATCGACAGTCCTCTTCTGTCGTCTGTTTCTGATGAAGTGACCGAGGAAATGGGTGGCCAGCTCATCAAAGATAGAGATGGAGCGTGGTGTGAGTCCTCGGAACCAGTCCCGTCCAGCCCGGATGAGGATGGCGGGAAAAGCTCGGTATTGGGCCGCGTCGGAATTATCCTGGAAGCTCATGCCCTCTGTGAACGCATCTAGATGATCCTTTGGGTCGGACTTCCCGTCAAAGAGAGCCACCTTGGGCGGCTTGTTCTTAGAGGAAACTCGTTCGGCCAGCAATTCCTCGGTGAAAGGCTTTGTGAGAGAATCCGCGGAATATTTAGCCCCTTCGCCTGATGGAGGGCCGTCTCATCGTATGCCTTCGAGCTTCTTTTCGAGGGCCTCGAGACGGTTGTGATACCCCGATGATTTGGCACAGTCGGAGTGGTGGTCATTTCCACCCCTGGTCTGCGCGGTTGTGCGGCTTCGATTCCGCTCTATCAAATTTCTCAGATCTTCATGCGATGTTCTTCTGGAGTAGCCTTGACGCGAGCTGTGTGCGTGGTCCCGGTGAAGGAGAGGCCGTCGGTCGCGCCTGGAAGCGGGCGAGCTGACCGACACCTTCTCGGGTGGAGCGAGAGCACGATGGGCGTCGTGGCGATGGTCTCTTTCCCGCGACCGCGGCGTAGAGCCGTGCGGTACCCAACGGATCATGGAATTAGTCGCTTCATAGGAGCTACGGTTGATAGAGTCGGCACGCTGGTGTTCGGTGGCATTGAGGGGAGCAATGTTATTCGCTCTTCTGCCAACGCTGTGATCCCTGGGAGGGGGAACTGCGATCTGGTGATCAGGGCCCACCGCCTGAACGCGGACGAGGGCGTCCACCATTGACGTGAGTCTGTCGATCCGCGTCGATAGAGCGTTGAGGATGTTTGGATGGGGAGCATAACCGACAGTGCCTCCGTTGTGGGGGAGGCGACGGCTTGTACTGGGATCGTCACGGTTCTCGCTCGCTATTAGGCCGCAGGCGAAAGATCAACTTTTGTTGGTGGAACAAAATAAGTCTTTCGTTCCCACAGACGACGCCAACTGATGGGGGTCTGGATCTCCTTTAGATGTTGTCTTGCGTTGATCTGTCGCGAGCGTTGATGAATGGATGAGATTGGATTTGAGGGTTGCCTCCTAAAGCGTATGGATCTCAGTGGGTTTGGTTTGGAGTGAGATCGAGCTACCTGCAAGGAAGTCCCGGGGTAGTTGTACCACCGTGGACCCTCCGACGATCAAGTTAGTCAAGGGATTTGGGCAGAGTAGCGGCCTATTCAGGATTTCCTTCTCTGAGTCGTCTGAGAGAGGGGTTTATATAGGGGTCGCGTGGAGCGAGCCGGTGCAAGATCTCCGTCGTCAGTTACGCCCGTACGTTACGCCCGCGTTAATGGCGGGATCCGCTCATTAATAGGGGAACGAGCCTGCGTGGGACGCGGGACGTAAGGCGGCGGATATCTCGCTTTGGCGAGATACGCGGAATCGTTGTGGAAGCGCTAAGGCTTTGCGTTCTCGGTTGATCGAGAGAGCTGGGGAAGGCTTAGCTCGGCGTAAGGCTCGGAGATGAGCCGCGAGGCCGAGGAAGCTCAGCTCTGTAATAGCTCGGAGACGAGCACAGGAGAATGGGTGCCAGTTCGGTAACTAGGTCGCTCTTGGATAAGAGGTGGAGTGTTAGCTCGGGGATAAGCTGAGGAAGGTCATCAATGCTTCGCACTGATTTTACCTCGGTAGCTCCTCAGGAGTCCAGTGAGCTGTCGTGGGTGGCACGTCATTCGCCACGTGTTGTGATTTGAGGAATTCCACTTCTGAGCACCATCAAGCGGATTCTGGATTTTGGCTAATGAGGACACAAAAAGATTCCAAGATTCATTAAAAACACCAATTAAATACCATATATAAGCAACTCATAAAACAAATTTTAGAGCGGGCCATAATATTTTTTAATTACATAAAACACAGATAAAAATAATATTGACTACAGTAATATTCGACGCTTCATATTTTAACGGGCGTTTCATGATATCTTTATTGTCGATCGTATCAAATACGAACTTTTGACGTGTATTACCAAGCAATCATATTAACATTTTCCAATTTTGAATATAAACCTTAAAAACATGAAAAATTCAAATCCCTGTATCTAACTTTCCTTAAACTTAACAAATATATTTCTTCAAAAAAATAAAAACATAACAAATAACCTAAAATATCCATTATTCTCCTATAGATTGGGAATTCGAATTTGAATGCTATGGCCTTTCGCGAGAGAGCTGGTGATGGACGACGGAGATTACGGAAATTGAGCCCGCGCGCGCAGTGGATTCACAACCCCTCCCTGCCCTATCATAATCTAAAGCCCCTATTTTGCATTCTCTAATTTTTTTTTTGGGTGTTGGAAGAATAATAAAATTGCGCATCGGATGGTTTTAAATGATGAAGCTCAACATTTCAAATTATCATTTCTCATGCATGTCATGGATCAAACTAAGAAGTACCAATTTGATTTGAATTCACTAGTTGTATTGCGGAATCCACTTGAGCTTCTATGGGTTTAAGTTTTGAATTTTCTGATTGCTTGAATTGCTACCATCCGTCGTCTGAGCCTTTTCCCATCAAAATGGGGTCGGTTATGAAGCAAACCTTCGGTAAGGATCTGACAAAGTTTTACGACCATTTGTCGACTTGACGTCGAGACTTTCCGAATAAGCAACAAATTCCTGGTTCATAAAACTATGAAAAGAAAGGGGCTTTTTTAGTTGTCAAAACATAAGACATTCTCATAGGCCATGAAGAAGTCTAAAAGAAAAAGAAAAGATGATATATTTGCTATATGAAATTATGTTTAATTCTAAAGCATAAATATAGACAAAAGCGAAAAGAAACATGTTCCATATACATGAAATGATAAAAAATAAGGAAAATGGAAAAAATACTCTGCTGAAATAGAACTGCTAAGTAAACTATGGAGACTAAAGTCCAAAAGGCCTGTATTTGTCAAGTTTTGGCCCATATTCCAAACAAAACGTTTTATGTATTTCGTTATGCAAGTCATTTTATGTATTTCTCACCTTCTCTCTATCATCAATCTATACTATAAGATAACGTATGGGTGGATATCTGTATGTATGTAGGTGTGTGTGAATATATATCTACTCTTCTAACCATAAAATTTAAGGGTTTCCAAATTGATTTTAATTTGACGGTCTAACATAGCCTCAAATAGTGCCCCATTAGCAATAAAAAATAAAACGCAAAATTTTCTTTAACAAATATTTAATAAATACAATCATTAACTGAATCGGTTATAACTATACAATAATTTCTACCGATCTTAAATAGCTACTAGAATCATTGTGAATCATTTTGAAAACAAATTATAACCTTTTTGAATTCAAATTAAAAAATTAAACATATTTTTTATTTGAACACGTGCATCGCACGTGCAATATACTAGTATATATAACTACAATTCTTAAGGTAGTTGCAATTAGAATTTCAAATTGGACTAACATGCAACATATGGATGCCATATGGAATTTTTATATAATTTGAAAACAAAAAATTTTAGAAAACATACAAACAAAAAATTAAAATAGAATTAGCAACCTAGATTATGCACAGTAGCATCAAAACAAAAAATGGAGAAATAAGTTGAAAAGATTAATAAAGATATTTAAGATAATATATTCCTTAAAGACTTTTAGTTAAGATAATGAGAAGAGCTAAGGGGTACTACGCAACTCCCCTAAGCAATTTCCTACGCAACTTAGAGAAGGGGTGCTGGCCACTCAAGGGGTGAGCTTCTCACTTTTTAGTCACGTTGTGTAGTAAGTTGTTTAGGAACTCTTTTCTCTAATGAGAATATCCATATAAAATCTTATTTTACTATACACGTGCATCACACGTGCAACATGCTAGTTTCTACTATATTAATGCCAAAGAAGAGGTGTACGGAACACGTGCAAAAGACACCACTCTAATTTTCTGCAACGTTAACAATGCCAACGTGTCAAAAATCAGTAATTTTGATTTATATTATACTTAAAATAAAAAATAAAATATAAAGTTTTTGGGTTGTTAGTATTTAACGATAACAAACTCCACTCTCCTCATTCTCACGTTCACATCTCTTCAACTAATTCTTTAAAAATCTATCCAAATCTTTGTGATGTCAAAATATAGAAACGTGTATCGCACGTGCAATATACTAATATATCTCTACTCTTATAATGTAAAAAGAAAGGGTGCTACGTGGCATTCTCACGTTTATTTGGAATTAATACTTAATTCTTAGATGGTCCACATCATCTATTTTTTGCACGTGTGAAGCACGTGATACAAACTAACATTAAACAGCCAGATTTAAAACGATTTGCACGTGTGACGCGCATTGATACATATCCGCATTAAACAACAAATTAATATTTAAAAAGATTTTTAATACTTTTAGTTAAGATAATAGATAATTTAAAAAAAATTTAAAATAGATAAAATATCCACATCAAACGGAGTAAAGATTTTAGGCATGCTTTTAATATATATATATGTGTGTGTGTGTGTGTGTGTGTATGTTGTTCAAAATATACAAACGTGTATCGCATATACAAAATACTAGTTCTATATTAATGCCAAAAAAGGGTTGTACAGAGCACGTGCAAAAAAATCCCTTCTAATTTTCCGCCATGTCAGCATTGATGACATGTCAAAAATTGGTAATTTTGATTTAAATTAAACTTCAAATAAAAAGGTAAAATATGAAGATTTTGGGGTTATTGTTTCTATTCACTGATAACAAACTCTCTATAACTAATGGTTATGCATTAAGAGAGTGTGTATAATGATCCAGTGAGACGCTTTCTTATGTGAGACAAATGAGACACTCTATAACACTATACCTCCGTATATTTCACCGATCCAGACCGTTCACCATGATCTGCATGTCACGCATACCCCACGTATCAATTTTCATGAGATTTCTACATCTCTAGCACTCACATAAGAAAATTCCTACGTATCAATTTATAAGATTTTAGATTTATAAATTTATAGATTGAATCTTGTATAATTTTATCTTTTAATATAAAATATAACCATATGATTTTTTATATAGCAGATAGTAAATACATAAATAAAACCATATTCAAACTAAAATTCTTAATAAACTAACTATTATTTTAAACTTTATCTTTAATCTTTAATATAACAATATCCAAACTAAATATTCGACAAAAACTGTTTGTATTCATAGATCAATTGATTTCCAAAAATAAAAATAAATTCATATATTTAGATCAAATTCTGAAATTTAAGATACATAAATGACCTAATCCTAATATATATATATATATATATATATATATAATCATGTATAAATCTAGCAAATATATAAATTAAATACTATTCAATCTAAAATTCTCAGTAAACTAACTATTATTTTAAACTTTATTTTTAACCTAACAATATCCAAATTAATTGTGGTTGTGTTTACAAATCAACCTTTAGAAGAAATATGATTTTGCACGTACGATCCATATATATATATATATATATATATATATATATATATATATATATATATTAATTAAATAAAGTCTTTAAGATATCTCTATAAATTATAAGTGATGATTTATATAATGGTATCTAAATTATTTTGTAGGGCAGGTAGAGATTTGGCCTCCTTATTATTGTGCATATTAAAAGTGATGATTTATATAATGGTATCTAAATTATTTAAGATATCTTCTTATTATTGTGCACAAATCTATTCTCTCATCATGATATCCACATCATCAGTATTAACTTTTTCAAGGGCTCTGAGGTGAGCCAGCTTGTGCTTGCAGGTCGGGTACAGGGGCGGCATGGTCGGCCCGTGTGGCCCTTTCTTCTGAGTTCTGGGACACGTCATCTGCCACGTGTCCTGATCTTGGAGACCGCCAATATTGTGCATCATCATCAGCCCCCACTCTTGTCCCGACCAGCTAGCGGGTCGGCTCAGGAGTGGATTACCGGGCCGCCCGGGGTGAGCTCCCTCCTAAGGTTTCGTAGGGACGCGTCCCCGGGCTGTCAGCTGTCTTTTCTGCCAGCGAATCAGAGCGAGATCTCTGCATTTAAGGAAGGTGCGCCGGTTCGTGCATCCTTCCACTGAAGCGATGGTCCACATGTCGAGCGTCGGTTAGCCGACGCGACGTGTGCAGACCTGCGGCGTCTGACGGGACGCGGTCCAGTGTGGGAACGACAAGTGGAGCAATCGAAGTCGTCGGACACGAGGAGGCGTTTTGGCGGGAGATGAAGGGCGCCGTTGGATGAGGTCGCTTGCGGTGATAAATAGGGGTGGGGCCCGTTCCGGGGCCCCTACTCCTTCATACTTCCCCGTTCTATGTCCTGGTTGCTCGGCGCTCATCTTCTCTCTTCCGCTTTCGTTTCTCGAGGATCCCTCTTCTCAAGGTTAGATGTATTCCTTTGTAGAGTCAGTAGATATCATAGGAGTAGGTTCTAGGGACCCTTTTGTTGAGCCTGAGTCTTCCCGGGGAGTAGGGGTCGGATCCTCTCCCCGGGATCATGCGGCGGGGGCAGCCCCCAGGGAGGAGGCGGTAGATGCTGCCCCTGGCACCTCGTGTTGGGTGAGGCATGAGGACGAGCTCACCAATGCTCGGGCTCGCTTCCACATCCCCTCATGTTTTACGCTTCGTCTGGCCAAGGAGGGAGAGAGGGCAGACCAAGTACGGGGCAGGGAGATCGCCCTGTATTTGGAAGCTTTTTGGGGTGGAATGCGCCTGCCCTTCTCTCCCGAGGTCGTCGAAGCGCTGAACTTTTTCGGGTTAGCCCCTGACCAGTTAGTGCCGAACTCGTAGATGATTCTCCTCGGGTTCCTGATCCGTCTGAAGTTACAGGCGATTCCCTTCAGCCTCTCCCTCCTTGATTCTTCCCTCGTCTTCAAAAATCACCCTGGTGGTCGAGCGGGCGACTCGAAGTGGGTCTACTTTTCTTTTAGAAAGCGACAAGGGGGTCCCACCGGGACTGGGGTTGTGGCCCTTCCTTCTTCCATTCACGACTGGAAGAAGAAGTTCTTCTTCGTTTCCCCCCCGAGGGCGAGGACTGGCCCGTGCTTACAAAGTGGTCGAGAGAGAAATGCTTGCCGGGGAACCAGTCCGGTGACCTCGTCACGGTGAGAGTGGCGTCGTGGAAGCCCATCCACCGTTTCGACGTGCTGCTGTCTGAGAGGGTCCTGAGTTGGGTCGGGCTCAGCCTCGTTGAGTTCTTCGGTAAGTTTAGGCTTGCTTTTTGGCTTGTATATTGCCTGTGTCGCTGACTTCTTTGCATTTGGTTTTGTGTAGGACCCATGGACATGGACTTGCTCCGGTCTTCCATGTGCCAGCCGAGGAAGGTTGCGAAGACTGGGGGCGCTAGCTCTTCTCGCTCAAAGCCCGCCCCGGCTCCTTCTCCTTCGGTGGTCTCGTCCCGTAAGTGTTGGGTGGTGGATCCCGCCTCGGGGCCTAGCAGAGTGTCGGACCGGAAGCGGGCTCGGATTCTGGAGGAGCCGGCCTCGGAGGAGGAGATCGGCTCTCCCTCAGAGCCGCTCAAGAGAAGTTCCCAGAGATCTTCCCGGGGCCCGTCTTCACCGATCGTGGTGGAGGAAGGGGGCCTCCAGTTCGCAGTGGGCTATCCGTCGCGGATAGCCTGCTGCATGAAATAGAGACATCGGCCGGGGGTAGAGTCCCCGGGGGGACTATCAGGGCTGAGCTGGCGACCATCGCCCAGGAGTCCGTGCAGGTGAGTGTTTGGTTTTTTGGTGAGATTTGGTGCCTTCTTCGTCTTTCTGATATCTTTCCTATCTTTCAGGTTCTCCAGCACGTTGCCCTCGCCTTACGCATGGAGGCCGAGGTGATAGCCCCGGCAATGAAGGCTGCGGGCCAGCTCGCCTCGCTGGAAGAAAGCTCCAAGCGGGAGCTGGAGGCGGTGATGGCGAGGGTCGCCGCCCTGGAGGGCGAGGTGGCGGCCGGGAAGCAGGAGGTCGCCCGGTACCGCGAGGCCGCCGCGGCTGCTGAGGCCAAGCTCGAGGACGCTCAGGTGCTTGCCGGCAACCTGAAGAAGACGGTGAAAACCCTCTAGAAGGAGCTGGGGGCGGCGGCCGAGTCGGCGAAGTTGGCCGACTTCTCGATGGCGAAGGCAGTGGAGGGCTACAAGAAGTCGAAAGACTTCTATGATGACTTGGCCATTGCCATGACTCTCATCTGGCACGAGGCCTTCGACGCCGTTAAGGCCCGGATGCCGGGGTTCGCCGACGAAGTGTTCCAGGCTGAATACACCCTCGCGGACGCCGATGAGCAGGGGAAGGAGATTCCTGGCGAGGAAGTCGCCGAGGACCCAGCTCGTCCCGTGGTGGATGTCGAGGGCCCCGAGGTCGCTCCTGGCCCCGAGGCCTAAAGCCCCCGTCTTCCTCCTTCTTTTATTTTGTTGCTTCTGGGATTTTGTAAGCCTCCGGGCATTTTGTATGGCTGGGAGCCCAAAATACCCTTTGTAAAGACTTTGCCTTTTAGTAATAAAACTTTTTCTTTGGTTTCATCGGTTTGCACTTTGTCTTCTGTTCATGAAGAATACTTGTAAAATATCTCTGCTTGCACTGTTGGGCTTCCGTGTTAGGTCGGCCATCTGTCTAGCGATCATTCATCGAGTTGATTTCGATCACTTGCCAAGCTTGCCAAGCGCTACCGAGAAGGAGGTGTCTCCATAGCCCCGAAGTCGAGTGGGGATCGCTCAAACTCGGATAAACTTGATGCCCCCTGTTGGGGCCTCATATTCTTTCCATGTGACGGGCAGAGGGTTGGCCGTCGTGTTTGTGCCGAGTATGAATGGGAAGTTGCTCGGTTGTCCCTTGGCGAGGGCCTTTCACTTCTGGCGTTGCGAGCAACGACCCCTAGCTGGGGCTGGTCGAGCGAGGGTCGGGCCCGACTGCCTCTGGGAGGACTTTAGGTCCTTAGCGTTGGAGGGGTTGTAAGAAGCCCACTAAGGGTGATCGAGCAGTGAAGCTGTGCGGTTGCCTCTTGGTGAGGGCTTTGATCTCTGGCCTCGTGGGTTGGCAACTACCAGCCTGGGATGAATGAGCGGGGTAGCCGCTCGGGTGCCTCTTGTGAGGGATTCGATCCCTGGCATCATGGGTAGGGACCTACCAGCCGGAGATGATCGAGAAGGGTAGCTGCTCGGTTGCCTCTTGGCGAGGGCTTTGATCTCTGGCGTCGTGGGTAGGCAACTATCATCCTGGGATGAATGAGCGGGGTAGCCGCTCGGGTGCCTCTTATGAGGGTTTCGATCCCTGGCGTGATAGGTAGGGAGCTACCAGCCGGAGATGTCCGAGCAGGGTAGCTGCTCGGTTGCCTCTTGCGAGGGCTTTGATCCTTCATGACGGGGACCGAGCATGGTTACTACCCAGTGCCTCTTGGCGAGGACTTTGATCCCTATCGGTTGTGGTAGGAAGCTACCAGCCGGGGATAGCCGAGCAAGGACTCGACTGCCTCTGGGAGGACTTTGGTCCTTAGCGCAGGAGGGGCTGTAAGAAGCCTACCAAGGACCCTTGGCCGGGCAGGGTTACTGCCCGGTGCCTCTTGGCGAGGGCTTTTGTCCTGAAGGATAGCCGAGCGAGGGATCCTCGGGCTCGACTGCCTCTGGGAGGGCTTTTGATCCCTGTCGGTCGGGGTAGGAAGCTACCAGCTGGGGATAGCCGAGCAGGGTAGCTGCTGAGCTGCCTCTAAGGAGGACTTGGATCCTTAGCGTTGGAGGGGCCGTAGGAGGTTTGCTAAGGATAACCGGACAGTGAAGCTGCACGGTCGTCTCTTGGCGAGGGCTTTGATCCCTGGCGTTGCGAGTAGGGAAGCTACCGGTCAGGGATAACCGAGCAGGGTAGCTGCTGAGCTGCCTCTAAGGAGGACTTAGATCCTTAGCGTTGGAGGGGCTGTAAGAAGCCCACTAAGGATGACCGGGCAGTGAAGCTGCACGGTTGCCTCTTGGTGATGGCTTAGTTCTCTGGCGTCGTGGGTAGGCAACTACCAGCCTGGGATGAATGAGCGGGGTAGCTGCTCGGGTGTCTCTTGTGGGGGCTTCGATCCCTGGCATCATGGGTAGGGAGCTACCAGCCGGAGATGACCGAGTAGGGTAGCTGCTCGGTTGCCTCTTGCAAGGGCTTGATCCTTCAGGACGGGGACCGAGCATGGTTACTGCCCAGTGCCTCTTGGCGCGGACTTTGATCCCTGTCGGTTGTGGTAGGAAGCAACCAGCCAGGGATAGCCGAGCAAGGACTCGACTGTCTCTGGGAGGACTTTGGTCCTTAGCGCGGGAGGGGCTGTAAGAAGCTTACTAAGGACCCTTGGCCGGGCAGGGTTACTGCCCGGTGCCTCTTGGCGAGGGCTTTTGTCCTGAAGGATAGCCAAGCGAGGGATCCTCGGGCTCGACTGCCTCTGGGAGGGCTTTTGATCCCTATCGGTCGTGGTAGGAAGCTACCAGCTGGGAATAGCCAAGCAGGGTAGCTGTTGAGCTGCCTCTAAGGAGGACTTGGATCCTTAGCATTGGAGGGGCCGTGGGAGGCCTGCTAAGGATAACCGGGCAGTGAAGCTGCGCGGCTGCCTCTTGGCGAGGGCTTTGATCCTTGGCGTTGCGAGTAGGGAAGTTACCGGCCAGGGATAGCCGAGCATGATAGCTGCTGAGCTGCCTCTAAGGAGGACTTGGATCCTTAGCGTTGGAGGGACCGTAGGAGGCCTGCTAAGGATAACTGGGCAGTGAAGCTGCGCGGCTACCTCTTGGCGAGGGCTTTAATCCCTGGCGTTGCGAGTAGGGAAGCTACCGGCCAGGTATAGCCGAGCGGGGTAGACGCTCGGCTAATTCTTCATGAGGTTTAGCCCGACCATCCGGTTGTAGGCATGGGGAACAGGAACGGTCGCGGCGAATGTGCGCGTAGCATGTGCATTGAATGTGGGGGGAGGCGAAGCGCCAGGGTCACGTCGTTTCAATTCCGCCAGGGAAGGCTCGATGATCGCCGCGTGGCAGCGACTTCTTGGGTGAAAGCGGACGACCGTTGAGCTCCGTTGGGGCGCAGTGGGCTATATAAGGCTGAAGGAGTACTGGTCCTTCCTTCTTTCATAAACAGATCGTCGAGAATGCAAGACTTCCCGTTTACCATCCCCGAGATCATCCACTTCGAAGATGTATACCTTTATGACCAGAACTGCGCCGAGGACACGGTGCAATTGGTCTATGGGAGCATCGAGGACCACTTCGGTCGGCTTCTCCCTCTACGCTTGTAACAACTCCCATTTTTGTGTACATAAATTTGATTTAAAATTGAAGTATACTTGGAGTATTTAATGTTGCTGATATCACTTTAAATATCTATTTCCCTACAATAATTACAAGAAGGAGCTTGTAGCTCATTGGTAATACCTTGCACTGCTGAACCAAGCCACCAGAGTTCGAATCCCATACCCATATTATTTTTAGTTTATTTTTCTTTAAAAATTCTTGGAAGCCCAAAAGTCCACAGGCCATAACTCCCAAATATTGAACTGAACCCCAAAAATGAAGTATGCCATAGTCTACGTCAGAGAACCCCGCACCCGACGATGGCCGAACCCGGCCGGGATCGGCCAACTCGGCCGGCCGGACGGCCGAATCGGCCGGCGCCGCCGGCCGGAGTTGGGCCGATGGCCGGGGTCCCAACATGAAAAGTGTGGCTTTTGGCATTCTATAACCCCCTGTTAACTCCAATTTATTTGATCGGTTTTCAAATGTTAAATACAACCAAATTAATACAAATTTTAATGTTTTTTATTTAAATTTTTATAATTTTTTTTAATAAATAAAACCCTTCACCTACCCTACCCTAGCTACCCTATAAATAGACCCCTACCCCTACCTTCTCATTCCTAAACCATAGAATTACTCTCTTGAAATTTCCACAAGAAAAGTGTGTGTTGAAATCGAGTGCACGGCGAAACGCTGACGGATTCCGGCGACGTGCTTTGAAGCAACCGGCGACGAAACCACACCTCGGCCTTTCTCCCTAGTTCATCTTTACTCTTTAGAAGAGTTTTAAACCCGTAAGTCCCATTCTTCTCTCTTTTCTATTTCTTAAAATACGGAATTATGAAACCCGACGGAAATCGGAACAAACCGATTTCCGATTCGGTTTTTTTTCTACAAATCCCACTTATCACCTAATCCATAACACCTAAACATATCCATGATGACTATTAATCACATAGAAATCAATTTAAACAAAGTTTCTCACATGAAATGATATCTTTCTTGTAATATCGTATTCTTTTCATAAAAATACCATGAAGTTTATTTTTTCTACTTCTAATCAATTCCCTCATTCCTAAACATGTTCATCTTGATAAATAAACTTGTAAAAATCAATTTGAATGAGTTTTCACACATGAAATGATAACGTTTTCAAATACCGTATTCTTACACTTAAATACCCTTATGTTTAATTTAACATGTTTAACCTCTAAACTTCACTAAATCTTAAAATAAGTCACGAGGTAATGACCTACCTCTACACACACACAAATATAACCTTAATTGATATTCCCAAAATTTAGAATACGAAAATACAAGACTTTTCGCTAAAATACCATATTCTTTATAAACCTGTTCTAAAAGTATTAAGTTGTACACAATTCTAAAACAAAATCTTTTAAAATGAAAGTACGATTTGTCATGGACATCGATCGTTTATCTAAACTGACTTTGTGGTGTCTAGGCAAGTGTGTCTAGGCTAGTGGTTTTTAATTAGGCCCACTACTGTGGTTCCTTCCCACTTACCTGGCCGCAATTGGCGGTGAAAGGCGATTTGAGGCTTCTAATGACTTGTTATTTAGATCTTAGAAATAGGCTAGTTGGCTTAGGAAACTCTAGAAACTAAAATACGGAAATCTATACCCTTTTACGAATAAATACCTTATACTTATGAAACCGTTTTTCTAAATGAATAGTATTTATTAAACCTAAGCAAAGCGCCACTACAACCCACCTTTGGGGAACTCGTTAGGGATTGTACGGTTTATCGTGCACCCTCGAGCCTAGTAGTGTGAGATTCAGACCTCCGCAAGGAGCATTCGGTCTCGAAAGGTTTAAAATACGACATTTAAGAAAAACGAGATTTTGGAAAATAAAATATTTATTTAAAATTATTCTTGTATTAATATATATATAATTATCATTTAAACACCTATTTTATCATAAGATAAAGTTTCCACATTTTTCTAAAAAAAAAATACAAGATTAAAAGTTACATTAAAATACCATGAATTTCAAATAAATCAATATTATAAATTAATACTTTTATTAGGATATATTCACTAGAATAACACAAATAAAATCCACACTCATTATAACTATAAAGACGAATAATAAATTCTTGAGGTGCATTTTGAAAACTATACAAAAGTACTTTTTACATAAAATCCCCTCAAGTTCTATAAATTACAATAAGGACCCTAACAATTATAGAACTTCAAATTACTTTTCTTTTAGTCTGACTCGGGTTTGAGTCTGACTATTTCTGACTTGAATATGATTCAAGTCAATCTATATTCTTTAATATTCCAACTCAATATGAACACATGAATCCCAGAGTCCTGTTAACGATCATTACAACTTGACTGAACCGAACCATGGATATATTCCTTTTACATGTTTCCCAGTATTCTATTTACATGACTCTACGATTATAACCGTTTCCTGATATCATGGTTTCGGTCAGTCAGTCAATCGATCATGCAATCTATAAAATTTTACAATACAACAATACTGTTAAAACACTACGGGGTTTAAGGGGTAGATTGGTACGGAAGGTGTTAAAGGTGGCATGAGGTGGTCAGATTAAGACACCTAACGTATATTCCGTTGCTGTTGTACCGTGGCTTAACGGTTCCTTGTACTTTCCGTTTGCCCTGGTCTCTAGCATATAGAGACCCCCCTCGTATACACTGGCATCCTTCTGTACCAAGCTACAAACAACAACGATAACATAACATTATAACAATAGTTTACATTCTAAAAATGTACCTTCTTATTCTGTCTTCTCTACTTCCTTCTTACCTTTGGGACTTACCGAGCGATCTGTTCGCTGACGACATTCTGTTTCTCTTTTCTTTGAATGTCGTCAGGTGACTTGGACCCGGCGGAAGTTGAGCCAACACAAGAAGACTTGGAGCAATTTGCCGAAGACCCTGCAGTATAATTTCATTGTACACTTTTCTCTTCAGTACTTTCCATTTCCTGTTATGCCACTGTTTAGGCATCTTTATTTCAGTTGTATTTTCTTTTCCATGTATTGTACAAAGAATGTTAATAAATAAAAGTTGCTGTTCTTTTTATACTCTTGTCTCTTGTGTATTTATTTTATATTGCTTAGCTACGCTTAGCGTATGTACTTCTGAGTACATACGTAGCGGACCTCGTCGCGTCCCCTTCACCGTACACTGGGAAGCGGGGTGTGACAACGCTCCTCCTTGCTGCAGCTGCTGATGTACTCCATCTGGAGGGCGTCGCCCGGGCTTTACAACCCCCTGTCCGAACAGCTCTATGACGAGGCCGTGGGCAAGCTGCGGTCTCTGAGGCGCTTCGGCCTGATTTCCACGAACCGGCTGGCTCGTTCAGAGGCGCTCGTCCGCGTATGCTACGAGCTGAGGCACGGCGTCAACGCGCGCGGGGGGAGCCGAGGGCAGAGGTCGGATCTCGTGAGGCCTCGGCTGGCGGAGATCTTTACCGAGTATCATGAGCAGTGCTCTCTGCACCCCCTTCCCCCGCTGTTGTAATTTTCTTTTTCTTTTTGTATGTAAGGCTGAGGAGCCCATAGTGCCTTTTTATTTTTGAATAAATAAGATCTTTCCTTCTTTTTTGCATGTTCCAATGATCTTTATTAAATTAACAACAGACCCTAGAAAAGTTTACATTGCCTTGACAGAAAAGTTCATGCTAATAGATGACCTTATTAGCGCGGCCCGAGCTCCCCGGGGGCCTATTGGTGTCCGTGCTCGGCACCGGGCATGGGGCTCCCTGAGCGCTGGATGATCATCTGTCAAAACGAGCATGATCTGACCGATGGTCAGCTCGGCGGGAGGAGGACTGTCACGCCCCGCTTCCCAGAGTACGCTAGATCGGGCACGTGACATAGCCAACCATGCTACCTGCGGGTAGGAAGTATCCATCCACAGTCACATTACGGCTGTAGAGATATCAAGAACAAGATAAAACTATCTAAAACATGTCCATAATCCAGAATAACAAGAGTCAATAATAAATAAATGCGGAAGCAAATGATCCAATACAAATAACTGAAAGGTGTGTCCCATAATGCGGGCTCACATCAGGAAATAAATGCAGGAAATAAAACTAACTACTACTGAACTCACAGCTCAGCCTGCTGGCTGAAGTACTCCTGCTCGGACTGCAACAGCGGTACGGAATCTGGGCCATGCAAAACCCAGACGTCAGCGCGTCATGTCATCAAGTAATATAATATGAACAGTGTGGTAGGCAATGTAAATATAAACATGAATAAAGCAAGAATAACAATAATATAAATCAGAGCAGTACAGGGTAGTGTGCAGTGGGTAAACTAAACTGTTCTATCAGGTTTTCTATTCTAAAGTCTTTGAAATCAAATTGATGAATCATCGATGTAACTCAATAGTATCACGTGCATGCCCGGGACCACGGTCAAGACCCTCGGGGCTGAATCCGAGACGTGCCGCTAGGCAGTAACAGGTAGCAGGATGGGCGAGTGATGTCAGCATCATCACTCCGGGGCTGGCCTAGCCCGTAAGACTGATCAGAACAGGTATCGAACTGTTGAGTTACAAGTCAGGTTTCACCTTTGATTTCCCCATACCCCCAAGTTATGTATGTCGAGTCAGGTATTCAGTAATCAAGAACTAATGCCAACACAGGATCAGGTAAAAGCAGGTTTGTCTGGATAGACAACAGGAACGGTCCATGAGGACTACATGTTATGTTTGTTGGCATTAGACATAAGATCAGGTAACAGGTAAAGCCATGGTACATCAGGTCAAGTTAAGCAGTGTACGGTACCATATCATGTCAAGTAGGAAGTGTAACAGGTCATGTCAGGAAGCACAAGATGTCGTGTGGGTGCTCATAATCAAACTAACATAAGCATGTGTATAAATAAACAAGCATGAGTACTATCAGAACAATAAACTGGAACATGTAATATGATATGCAAATAGATATAATTTCAAGGATATGGATGCACAGTTATCGATTAGGGTTACATTTATAGTTCCAATATTAATTAAGATGCAATTTATTAAACATGGAGTGTTAATATCACATTATTATGTAGTAATGTGATCTATGGATGCAATTATATGTATCTTAAATGCGATGGATGCAAACGGGTATCCGAAAAGTTATAAAACTATAAAATGGTAATGTGGGATGTACAACTAAGCAATATGTGATATAAATATTGATATAATAATATTAATATGGATAGCATATTCAAAGCGATTAATAACTATAAAAGTGGTATTGATTAACCATGCACAAGAAGGTTCCGTTCAGAAATTCAGCGTCACCCTAATTTGTAAAATAGCTTAAAAATAACAAACGTTCTCCAAAAGGGACGTGTTTTATACCAAAACAAATATAATTCAATAAGGTTTTCATTTTTATAAGTATAAACTTCTCAGGTTGTCCCTACAAAAAGTTATAAATATCCGAAGTTGAAAGTTTGCTGCTGGAATTTTCCTGAACAGCAGTTTAAAGACATATTCATTTGCATTTTACGTTATTTAAACAATTTATTTTGCAAGTAAATATTTCATAGAGTTATAGTATTCTGAGTTAGCTTCATAACGAACAAAAGAACATATACTAATGATTTTTCTATGATTTATAATGAATTTTATAAGGTAAGGTGTACAGTAAATTTCAGATTTGTCATATCCGATTTTTCAACAACTTTTCATGTGTAAACTATAAAATTTTCAAATGTATAACATTATAAAATGAAGATTATAAACTAATTAAAGATAATAATAATAAATATTACGACGACATATATTTTAAATGATATGGTTGCAGTATAATGTAATCTAGTATGTCACAAGATAAGTTTTCATGATCTAGATTTAATATGATATAAACGGATGCAAACGGAACATCGAAACATTATAAAATTAAATATGGGGCACTAGATTTAAACTATAGGTATGGTATTTATTTAAATAGGGATAAAATGAATTATATAGCATGTAGCAAGATTAACTTGCCTCGATGGGTCGCGAATCGGAAAAACGGAACGTTAACCGTCGGCGGGGAAAACTCGCGACGGGCGTACGGTTCACGGAATGAACCCAAACGACGAACAAAGGAACCACACGGGTCGGGGTACCTCGCTGGAACGTCGAGAAGCGTCACCGGCACGACGGAATTCCGGCAACAAAAGAACAGTTAAAAAAAATGAGAAATGAGACATGAAGCAAGAAGAGAAAGAATGATAAAGAGATGTACGAGAGAATATATGAGGGGGAGAGAGAGAGAAAAAAAAGTGGAGAGAGAGAGAAGAGGGAGAGAGAGAAAGTGGGGCCCACGGGGTTAAAGGGGAGGTTGCGATTGGCTGAGAGAATAAATTGAGAAGGATATAAAAGATTGTAAAAATATTATATGGTTAACTTAAAGATTTAAAAGATAGGTAATGAACAGTAAGATATCAGGTTAGTTAGAAAAATATATGCGATGGTTTTAATAATATTAAAATTTGGGATTTTGGCGCCAAATAAAACATTTCCAAATCGCGCCCGGGTCGAGTCCAAAAATTTGAAATTGAAATAATAGGATTTTAAGCGGGATCCAAATTTTAAAATTAAGTGTTTTATGATTAAAAAGCATTCCCCCAAAACGGACACACGTACGTGCACGTAGCCATCCAAACTCGCCCGTTTCACTGAACGGGACGAGAACACAATGCACGGACGCTACCACGAGGCTAGGGGTGTCAAGTAGGCCAAGATGAATATTTTCAATTTTATTTTATATGCCAAAATTTGTTATATGTAGAAATGACTTTGCCGAGTAAATTTTACAGTAAGCAACAAACAAGCAAGTTAAATGAAATGAGTACCACATTATGCTCAAACAGTAACTGAAAATAGTAGCATTGGGCTCGGGTGTTACATTATACCCAACTACAAAAAGAATTTCGTCCTCGAAATTCCAAGAATACAAAGATAGATAACTACAAGAAAAGGTGAGAAAACTTCTGCCGGATTTCATCTTCTCGTTCCCAAGTGGACTCTCCATGCGAGCGATTACCCCAAGAAACAAGCACAAGGGGGATAACCTTGTTCTTAAGAACATTTTCCCTTCGATCCACGATTTCAATCGGTCGCTCCTCAAAAGTCAAGTCTTCTCGTACTGTTAGCTCCGAATGATCCAAAACGTGTGTTTCATCTCGAACATACTTACGGAGTTGAGATACGTGAAACACATCGTGCACATTTGCCAAGGACTGCGGTAACGCCAAACGATACGCTACCTCACCAACACGCTCCACGATCTCAAGGGTCCAAAGAATCGAGAACTAAGCTTTCCTCGACTTCCAAAACGAATGACCCCTCTAGTCGGTAATATCTTCAAGAATACCAAATCACCCACGGTGAATTCTAGAGGTCTTCTTAACGTATCTGCCCAACTCTTCTGTCGGTCATGTGCTGCCTTCATATGATTTCTGATAGGGTTAACCTTCTCAACTGTCTGCACAACCAAATCTGGTCCCAATAATCTTCGTTCACCGACATCGTCCCAACAAACAGGTGAACGGCATTTACGACTATACAAAGCTTCAAATGGAGCCATCTGAATAGTTGCCTGAAAACTGTTGTTGTAAGACAACTCCACCAAAAGTAGATGATCCTCCCAAGATCCCTTGAAGTCCAACATGCATGCTCTCAACATATCCTCAAGAGTTTGGATCGTTCTCTCCGACTGACCATCAGTTTGAGGATGATAAGCTGTGCTAAACTTCAATCGAGTCCCCAAACTTTCCTGTAGACTCCGCCAAAAGTGTGATAAGAACCGAGTGTCCCGATCGGACATGATGCTCACCGGTACTCCATGCAATCTTACAATCTCTTGCATGTACCGCTCTGCCAAAGTCTCTATTGATTGACCAACCCGAAAAGGAATAAAATGAGCTGCCTTGGTCAATCAGTCAACAATCACCCATATAGCATGGTTGCCTTTTGGACTTCGCGGTAAAGCCGTCACGAAATCCATGGTTATATGTTCCCACTTCCACTGAGGAATCGGAAGTGGTTGCAATAAACCAGCAACCCTTTGATGTTCAGTCTTAACTTGCTGACACACCAAGCACTTTGCCACAAAGCGAGCAATCTCCCGTTTTATGCCCTCCCACCAGAAATGCTGTCGAATATCTCGGTACATCTTTGTGCCTCCTGGATGTACAGAATAAGCTGAACTGTGTGCCTCCTTCATAAGCTCTTCACGAATATCCCCCTTTGGCACACACAAACGGGTACCAAACCTCAACGAACCATCTTCGGGGATTAATAAATATGTTCGTAGTCCGGCTTCAACCTGTTCTCGAAACTTTTGCAGTCTAGAGTCCTGCGATTGTGCTGCTTTAATATTCTCGATCAATGATGACTGTACCTGCCGCTGCATCAATTGTCCCGTAGAATGCGATAGCACAACCTCCAAGTCAAATCTTCGAAAATCTTCAACGATCTCCTTCTGCGTAGTTAACACCTGAATTGCTGGTAACCGACTAAGCGCATCCGGCACGACGTTAACCTTCCCCGGATGGTACTTAAGATCAAGATCGTAGTCAGCCATCAGCTCCAACCATCTACGCTGCCTTATATTAAGCTCCTTCTGTGTGAACACATACTTCAAGCTCTTATGATCAGTAAAAAAAACTTCGACCCTTTCGCCCAGAAGGTAGTGTCTCCAAACCTTCAAGCGAAAGTCACAGCCGCAAGTTCCAAATCATGAGTTGGGTAATTCTTCTCATGGGTCTTCAACTGTCTCGATGCGTATGCTACAACCTTCCCATGCTGCATCAAAACACATCCCAATCCTTTCCCAGATGCGTCGCTGTGAATCACCAATCCTCCGGAATTGTCTGGCACGGTCAGAATAGGGGCGGTTAACAACTTCTGCTTCAACGTCTCAAAAACTAACGCACACTTATCCGTCCATACAAAAGGTACCTCCATGCGCGTAAGCTTGGTTAACGGCTCTGCCAGACGAGCAAAGTTCTCCACAAATCTTCTGTAGTATCCGGCTAGTCCAAGAAAGCTTCTTATCTCCGCAACACTCTTTGGAATCGGCCAATCACGAACTGCTGCAACCTTTTCTGGATCGACGGCAATTCCATCGCCAAACACAACATGCCCCAAAACTTTACTTCCTCCAGCCAAAACTCGCACTTGCTCATCTTCGCATATAACTTCTCCTGTCTCAACGTCTGCAGTGCGATCTTCAAATGCTCAGCATGCTCCTCAAAACTCTTCGAGTAAACCAGAATATCGTCAATGAATAAAAAAAAACCACGATAAACTGGTCCAAGAACGGTGAAAAGATTCAGTTCATCAAGTCCCTGAATACTGCCGGCGCATTCGTTACTCCGAAAGGCATCACTAAGTACTCGTAATGTCCATACCGAGTTCGGAACGCCGTCTTGCAAATATCTTCTGTTTTCACTCGGACCTGATGATATCCGGATCGCAAATCCAGCTTCGAGAATACCCTCGCGCCACTAAGCTGCTCGAAAAGTTCGCCAATGTGAGGGATTGGGTACTTGTTCTTAATAGTCACCCGGTTTAATTCTCGATAGTCGATGCACATCCTTCTTGTGCCATCCTTATTCTTTACTAGAAGAACTGGAGCTCCCCAAGGCGAGTTACTGCTTCGAATCCAACCTTTCTCAAGCAATTCTGCAACCTGTTTCTTGACTTCTTCCAATTCTACTAGCGCCATTGGATAATACGCTTCGGATACTGGCGCTGCCCCAGGAATAAGATCAATTGCGAACTCCATGTCTCGCTTTGGCGGTAAACCCGATATATCTTCAAACACGTCCATAAAATCACGAACAACAGCCGGCTCTTCACTTTCATCACTTCCATTGATGCAAGAATATTATTTGTCGGCCTAGCCCTAAACTCGACTGGCCCGACAGAAAAACTCCCCTTCATCCCAGATAAACTCTGCTGCTCTCAGCTGCCGCAAGTACTTGTGAGAAAGTGGTCAAACCCAGGGAGACAATCTGCCTCTGGATGTCCACGACCAGGCTGCGCATGAACCTCCGTGCCATGTCTGCATCGTTGGTAACTAAAGGTCCAGCGAAACTACTGAGTCTCGTCCATTCTGCTGCATGCACATCTACGGGTGCTCCCTTCTGCTTTAGTCCGATGAACTTCTCTTCCATTTCCTCCCGTGCAGTCCGCGGGAAGAACTTCTCCAGAAAACTCTTAGAAAAATCCGCCCACTTGATCGGCTTGGGCAAGCGGGTCTCCTCAACAAGCCACCATTCTCGGGAGTAGTTCACTAGCTGAATGCGTACCACAACAACCTTTTTGTCATCTGGAATCTGTGCCGAAAAAAGCAAGTTCTCTGTGTCAACTAGCCACTGCTCCACTGGCAACGGCTCCTTTAAACCAGTAAATGTAGACGGACCCAACCGTCTGAAATCTGCCACGGTCCCTACACGGTCAACTGGTCTAGCTCCAACATTGTTCACAGACTGCTGAACGATCTGCAAACCTTCCCGAAACGAGTCCGCTTGCTGCTGGATCAGCTCGGTCTGTTTCTTTGATTCTCCAGCATTCCTCTTATCACTCCAAGCATGGCGGCTTCGTCCACACGCCTCTGGTATGTCTTCAATTTCTTACCGGCCATAATCCTGAACTCAAAATACCCAACATTAGAATGATGATAGATTTTGAATATAGATCAAGGCTAGAACTCCAAGATACTTAAATAGAGTACCGCATTATAACTATGCCGCGGTATCATAGCCATAATTACATAACTCCATCCAAGTCGCCTAAGTCCTAGAGATAACAAGGAATCAGGTTTTCGAATCGATATGCAAAGGAAGTTTGCACATCGTAAAAGATATAATCAGGAAGAATGTGATTCAAGAATGGTAAAACGGTCAAGGTGGCAGGACATGTTTCCTAAACACGGGTATTCTGATTCGTGTATTGGGTACAATACCCAACTACAAAAGAATCAACCCGACTATCCTATGGATCTGATACCAAAAGAACCATGTCACGCCCCGCTTCCCAAAGTACGCTAGATCGGGCACGTGACATAGCCAACCATGCTACCTGCGGGTAGGAAGTATCCATCCACAGTCACATTACGGCTGTAGAGATATCAAGAACAAGATAAAACTATCTAAAACATGTCCATAATCCAGAATAACAAGAGTCAATAATAAATAAATGCGGAAGCAAATGATCCAATACAAATAACTGAAAGGTGTGTCCCATAATGCGGGCTCACATCAGGAAATAAATGCAGGAAATAAAACTAACTACTACTGAACTCACAGCTCAGCCTGCTGGCTGAAGTACTCCTGCTCGGACTGCAACAGCGGTACGGAATCTGGGCCATGCAAAACCCAGACGTCAGCGCGTCATGTCATCAAGTAATATAATATGAACAGTGTGGTAGGCAATGTAAATATAAACATGAATAAAGCAAGAATAACAATAATATAAATCAGAGCAGTACAGGGTAGTGTGCAGTGGGTAAACTAAACTGTTCTATCAGGTTTTCTATTCTAAAGTCTTTGAAATCAAATTGATGAATCATCGATGTAACTCAATAGTATCCCGTGCATGCCCGGGACCACGGTCAAGACCCTCGGGGCTGAATCCGAGACGTGCCGCTAGGCAGTAACAGGTAGCAGGATGGGCGAGTGATGTCAGCATCATCACTCCGGGGCTGGCCTAGCCCGTAAGACTGATCAGAACAGGTATCGAACTGTTGAGTTACAAGTCAGGTTTCACCTTTGATTTCCCCATACCCCCAAGTTATGTATGTCGAGTCAGGTATTCAGTAATCAAGAACTAATGCCAACACAGGATCAGGTAAAAGCAGGTTTGTCTGGATAGACAACAGGAACGGTCCATGAGGACTACATGTTATGTTTGTTGGCATTAGACACAAGATCAGGTAACAGGTAAAGCCATGGTACATCAGGTCAAGTCAAGCAGTGTACGGTACCATATCATGTCAAGTAGGAAGTGTAACAGGTCATGTCAGGAAGCACAAGATGTCGTGTGGGTGCTCATAATCAAACTAACATAAGCATGTGTATAAATAAACAAGCATGAGTACTATCAGAACAATAAACTGGAACATGTAATATGATATGCAAATAGATATAATTTCAAGGATATGGATGCACAGTTATCGATTAGGGTTACATTTATAGTCCCAATATTAATTAAGATGCAATTTATTAAACATGGAGTGTTAATATCACATTATTATGTGGTAATGTGATCTATGGATGCAATTATATGTATCTTAAATGCGATGGATGCAAACGGGTATCCGAAAAGTTATAAAACTATAAAATGGTAATGTGGGATGTACAACTAAGCAATATGTGATATAAATATTGATATAATAATATTAATATGGATAGCATATTCAAAGCGATTAATAACTATAAGAGTGGTATTGATTAACCATGCACAAGAAGGTTCCGTTCAGAAATTCAGCGTCACCCTAATTTGTTAAATAGCTTAAAAATAACAAACGTTCTCCAAAAGGGACGTGGTTTATACCAAAACAAAGATAATTCAATAAGGTTTACATTTTTATAAGTATAAACATCTCAAGTTGTCCCTACAAAAAGTTATAAACATCCGAAGTTGAAAGTTTGCTGCTGGAATTTGCCTGAACAGCAGTTTAAAGACATATTCATTTGCATTTTACGTTATTTAAACAATTTATTTTGCAAGTAAATATTTCATAGAGTTATAGTATTCTGAGTTAGCTTCGTAACGAACTAAAGAACGTATACTAATGATTTTTCTATGATTTATAATGAATTTTATAAGGTAAGGTGTACAGTAAATTTCAGATTTGTCATATCCGATTTTTCAACAACTTTTCATGTGTAAACTATAAAATTTTCAAATGTATAACATTATAAAATGAAGATTATAAACTAATTAAAGATAATAATAATAAATATTACGACGACATATATTTTAAATGATATGGTTGCAGTATAATGTAATCTAGTATGTCACAAGATAAGTTTTCATGATCTAGATTTAATATGATATAAACGGATGCAAACGGAACATCGAAACATTATAAAATTAAACATGGGGCACTAGATTTAAACTATAGGTATGGTATTTATTTAAATAGGTATAAAATGAATTATATAGCATGTAGCAAGATTAACTTGCCTCGATGGGTCGCTAATCGGAAAAACGGAACGTTAACCGTCGGCGGGAAAAACTCGCGACGGGCGTACGGTTCACGGAATGAACCCAAACGACGAACAAAGGAACCACACGGGTCGGGGTACCTCGCTGGAACGTCGAGAAGCGTCACCGGCACGACGGAATTCCGGAAACAAAAGAACAGTTAAAAAAATGAGAAATGAGACATGAAGCAAGAAGAGAAAGAATGATAAAGAGATGTACGAGAGAATATATGAGGGAGAGAGAGAGAGAAAAAAAAGTGGAGAGAGAGAGAAGAGGGAGAGAGAGAAAGTGGGGCCCACGGGGTTAAAGGGGAGGTTGCGATTGGCTGAGAGAATAAATTGAGAAGGATATAAAAGATTGTAAAAATATTATATGGTTAACTTAAAGATTTAAAAGATAGGTAATGAACAGTAAGATATCAGGTTAGTTAGAAAAATATATGCGATGGTTTTAATAATATTAAAATTTAGGATTTTGGCGCCAAATAAAACATTTCCAAATCGCGCCCGGGTCGAGTCCAAAAATTTGAAATTGAAATAATAGGATTTTAAGCGGGATCCAAATTTTAAAATTAAGTGTTTTATGATTAAAAAGCATTCCCCCAAAACGGACACACGTACGTGCACGTAGCCATCCAAACTCGCCCGTTTCACTGAACGGGACGAGAACACAATGCACGGACGCTACCACGAGGCTAGGGGTGTCAAGTAGGCCAAGATGAATATTTTCAATTTTATTTTAGATGCCAAAATTTGTTATATGTAGAAATGACTTTGCCGAGTAAATTTTACAGTAAGCAACAAACAAGCAAGTTAAATGAAATGAGTACCACATTATGCTCAAACAGTAACTGAAAATAGTAGCATTGGGCTCGGGTGTTACAAGGACGCTGCTCCTGCTCGCGGTCGGCTTGCCCTTTGTCCCTCAGGTAGGCGGCGAGGTGCCCCGATCGGATGAGCTCCTCGATGTAGTCCCAGAGTTGCTTACAATCCTCCGTGGCGTGGCCCGGTGTCCGGTGGAAGGCGCAGTAAGGACCCCGGGTTCGCTTCGAGGCCTAACGCGGGATTGGAGGGAACTTGAAGAACCCCTTGCCCTGGACCTCCTCTAGTAATACTGCGAGGGAGACGTTGAGTGGGGGTGTACTCCTGGAACTTCGGGTGTTAGGGCTGCTGACGCTCCGGCCTCTCTTCCCGAGCCCTCTTCTTCTGGTCGGTCCGTTCTGCTCGGGGGAGTTTTGCGTTCACCTCGGACTCCAGCCGAACCTCGCGCTCGGTCCACGCCTTGACCTCGGCCATGGTCTTAGGCTGTACCAACGCAAAAGAGCGTAACCACTCCTTGTGCCTAAGCCCAGATCTGACCGCCGTGATGACGGTCTCGTCCACGTGCTTGGGGACCTCGAGGAGGGCGTTGTAGAAGCGGGTGATGTAATCTTTGAACGTCTCTTTGTCCCCGCTCTTTATTGTGAAGAGGTAGTCGACCGTACGCTTCTGCCAACGGTTCCCAACGAAGTGGCCGAGGAACTGAGTAGCCAGCTCGTCGAAGGTCGATATTGAGCGAGGCTCGAGCCCTAGGAACCAGTCCCGACCTGCGCGGATGAGGGTAGCTGGGAAGGCCCTGCACTGGGCGGCGTCGGAATGGTCTTGGAAGCTCATCCCCGCGGTGAAAACATCCAAATGGTCATTCGGGTCGGTTTTCCCGTCGAGCAGAAAGACCTTCAGTGGCTTGTTGCGCGAGGAGACGTGGACGGCGAGCAGTCCCTCGGTGAACGGCTTGGTGAGCGAGTCGGCGGTGTACTTAGCCCCGTTGCCCGAGAGGTGACCTTCCCGGCGCATGCCCTCGATCTTCTTCTCGAGGGCGTCGAGTCAGCCGTGGTACCCCGAGGATTCGGCGCCTTGTGATCCCTGGCCTCTGCTGTGGGAGACCTGCGTCCGGGCATGGCCCCGGTTCCTCTCGATGAGGTTCCTCATATCACCGGGCAAGGTGGCTCTCGAGCCGTCGTGGCGAGCCCCTTCTGTGCGACCCCATCGAGGGAGGAGGTGTCGGTCATACCTGTGGACAGGCGAGGTGATCGACATCTCCTCAGGGGGTAAGGGTTGCGAGGAGGCTCTAGGCAAGGCGCTTCGGTGGCGGTCCTTGGTGTGGAGCCGTGGGGCGCCTAACAGGCCTCAGGGAGTATCGGTCCGTGAGATCTGTGGTCAAGAGTCGTAGCCTGCCGGTGGTCAGCCATGCCGATGGGGGTAAAGCATTCTGGAGGCGAAGGAGGAGCGGCAATCTGGGGCCCAGGCCCGGCCGTTTGGACGCGGACGAGCGCCTCTACGAGGGACTGTAGCCGATCTATTCGGCTGGCGAGGGCGTTGTTGATGGTCGCCGGAGGAGGTTCATCCGCGCGTCCGGTGAGGGGGAGGCGGCGGCTGGTACCCGGATCTTCAGGATGGTTGCTTGCCATGTGGACGGAGATCGGAAGGCCAACTTTGTTTTTGTGGAGTTTGCTTTCCCACAGACGGTGCCAACTGATGGAGGTCCCTTTCGGGTCTCTGTCAGATGTTGTCTTCCGTCGATCTCCTGGTGGATTTTGAAGGCGATCTCTTGTTGCGTGTGGGTCTCAATGGGTTTTGAGGAGATTGGTGTTTTGAGGAGCTTAGCGCCGAGTACCTGCAAAGAAGTCCCGGGGTGGTTTGGTACCACCGAGGACCCTCCGACGATCAAGTTAGTACGAGATCCGAGCAGCGTAACGGCTAAGTGGAGCAAAAAATGGCTTACTTGACCCCTTTGTGATGGGGTTTATATAGTGGCGGCAGCACGCAGCAGCAGGTGCGAGAATCTCGCTGGCAGTTACGCTCCTGACGTGACGCCCGCATAAAGAGCGGATCACCCATTAATGAGGATCGTGATGGCGTGGAACGTGGGATGTTGCTGGCTGAGAATCTGCGCGTGGTGAGATTTGCGGTGCGGGGGTTACGCCTGTGAGTTGTGGAATTAGTCGGTCGGCGGATCGAGGAAGATGGCCTCGGCTGGGGGGCTCGGGAACGAGCAAGAGGGCCAAGGAGTCTTGGTCCTGAGGCAGCTCAGGGTGAGCTGAGAGGCCGAGGAGGCCAAATTTCAAGGGCTCTGAGGTGAGCCAGCTTGTGCTTGCAGGTCGGGTACATGGGTGGTCTGGTCGGTCCCTGTGGCCCTTTCTTCTGAGTTCTGGGACACGTCATCTGCCACGTGTCCTGATCTTGGAGACCGCCAATATTATGCATCATCAAGAAGAGAAAAGATTTTCTTTTAATTAAAATTAAAATTTATTTGTTTGTTATTTGGATAAATTTTTTTTGGCTGTTCTTTTTATTGTTTTGATTTTGGAGGATTGATAGGATTTTAATAAATTTGAACTCCTTAACTTTTTTTCGTTGCTGCCATAACTCAAAAGGTAAAAAAAAAACACCATGGCTTCAAAAATTCTTCTCTTCTCTCTCTGTCATCTTTGATTTGAAGGCCGACGACGAGAGAATTAAACGAAGGGTGACGAATACTCACCCCCTTGCCTCGATCTAATCGAGGCATGTTTCGTCTTTTAAGTAACAATCTTAAATCGTCTCTTTATTGTAAGTCACTTTTTCTTCTCTCACGTCACATGATCTCTCCAAAACCAATACCATGCACCATACAGAGAGGGCTTTTAATTAAAAGATATTATTTTTAAAGGAAAAAGATATTTTTTTATAACTTATGATCAATATTATATACTCTAAATTCAGCATTTTTATACACTTTACATTAGAAATACTTATTTAGCCAACTATTCTTTTGCTGTATGTTAGTTATGTGCATGTACAGATATACTCACATTTTGATATTAGTTGAGTCTTGTGCTACCAGTATTGTTTTATGGCAGTAGGAGAATATTAAACATTTGAAGACTATATTAATTTATTTATGTCTAGAAAATTTACACACATGAATATGCCAGCTATAGAATGCATAAACATTATATATCAGGTCTTTTATGATGTAATAAGTATCTATAGGTACCATTGATGTTAAGATTTTGGTTAATAATGAGTTGCATTTATTTTTTTAAGCAACGGTACGTGCAACACTATAATATTGAGCAACCAACAGCGGAATTTGGGATAACAGACATTATATTGAGCACACTAGGGAACTAAGGAGCATAACAACTAATATGCAACCATCAAATAATAGAAGGCATCAGATAAAGAAATAATTTCTGGTTGAGCACAAACGATTTGTATTAATGCAACCATAAAATAATAATAAAATTGACCGTCAAAATTAAATATTACTGGATTACTTAAAATAAAAAAATATAAAAAGATAATGTAGAAGTAACTGTAATTAAATGTGCGTATACACTAAAAAATACCATGATACAGATAATGAATTTTTATATTAGTTTGTACAGTAAGGTAATTACATTGTTACTTAAGTAAGTTAATCTTCAGAGCAAATTTATTTTTGGCACACAGTGGTTTACATCACATATGATTTACAATTATTCTAGAATGATATTTTGGTACTATTTAATCACGTAGACTAGATATAATCAATTACTACTGCTATTTTGAATTCGGCGGCTGCATTTCATATTGTTTGACATAAACCTAACATAAACCAGTTGAATACATGAATCCGATAACCTGATATAAACCACTTAAATACTTGAAACTCTTGAATCTCGTGAACATGACATGTATAATAGACACTGGTGTTATATATATATATATATATATATATATATATATATATATATATATATATATATATATATATGGGGTAGCTCGAAGAATGGAGGTATTTATGTGTAACAGAGAATCATACTTATTTCTCGTGGTACCGGAGAATACGATATATTGCACTACATATAAATCTTGAATCTCGTGAATTTCGTGAATATTCTAGTTATATAATAAAACTTCCACAAATCGAGCTTATACTCTAGTTATCTTGCATCGATTAACATATGTTACTTATTTGACATGCACATTACCGCTTACTGTTCACAGTTATTCTCATGCCTAATATTATGTATACCATATTTTGTTTCAAATACCGTTTTTTATAAAATAAATGCTTACCCAACTTTAGTTCGCTGACAGTATTCTTGTTTTTTGTTTTCTTTTCTGGAGAATTTCGTTAGACGACAGTGGAGCAGGAAAGAGGCTGGGTACGAGGTGGAACCAACTGAGGAGGATTTCGATCACTTCTCCACGGAGGCATAACTTTAGGTTGTAGTTTCCTTCAGATTCTGCATGTACTCTTGTTGTCGAAGTTATAATAAGTACCGTTGAATTCATTTTCAAGGTTGCAATGCTGTAAATTCTTGTACTATAATTTCCCTTTACTGCTTATACAGACGCTTAGCATATCTATATCGGGAAGATATACTTCTTGATATAGATACGTTGCGGGCCTCATCACGTCTTTACTATTTTATTATTTATTTTATTTATTTTGGAAAGTGGGGTGTAACATCAATAGATCATCTCATCAACATTTCATGGAGTTAGCATCGCACACACACATACTATTTTTCAACTCTTCAATTCTAACTTGATGTCAGGAGGATTTTTTAATAAACAATATATTTCTAAACGTGGAAAATACTATTATTTTATCAAGACATCACGCATAAACATTGTAACAACCCTAATTTTCCTATACAACTTTCTTTACAAATTTTTTTCAAAATACATAAAGGGGTATTTATTGTCTGAGCACAAGACATAAGTAATTAATTAGCTCCATAATTAAAAGAAGGAGCTTGTAGCTCATTGGTAATACCTTGCACTGCTGAACCAAGCCACCAGAGTTCAAATCCCATACCCCACATTATTTTTAATATTGATTTTTTTAAAACCTTTAGAATACCAAGGGTTTACACGTGCATATCTCACAAAAACCCCACTACACCCAAAAAATATAACATTGCCAGAGGTTAGATGAACCGTCGGGGGGGGGGGGGGATTCCGGCCGCCTGACTCGGCCGGGAATCGGCCTCGACTCGGCCAACTCAGTCTTCCGGCCGAGTCGGCCGATTCCGGCGACGACCCCAACACAAAAAATGTGTCTTTTGGTCTCCCCTGTACACCTGCAAAATTTTATCCTCAGATCATTTCTAGAGCTCTTTTAAAACCCCATTTCCTCCACTTTTATTACATTTTAATATATTTTAATACATTTTTTAAATTAAAACCCTTCATCTATCCTAACTCTAGCCTAACCCTATAAATACCAACCCTACACACTACCCCCTCACCCCAAACTCTGAGCCAACTCTCAAGAATTTTCAAGAAACCTTGTGTACTTTGAAATCGAGCACGAGACGAAGCTACGGCGAATTTTCCGGCGAACTTCCGACGATCATTCTAGGAGCTCCCGGCGACGAAGCGACGCACCGGCGACTCCTCCCGATCCATCTCCCTCTCCTTGTTGTCCTAAACCCGTAAGTCCCCATTCTATCTTCTCTATTCTAATCTAGAAATACGGAATTACAAAACCTGACGGAATCGGAACAAATCCGATTTCCGATTCGGTTTCTTTATAAAACTTCACTTTTTTTAAATACAATTATGCTTGAACCTTTTTATGTTGACTATTAAACACTAATCAACCATATTGATCAAGTTTCATAATCAAAAGTAATTGCTATTTCATTTTACCGTATTTTCATTTAAATACTACATAGTTTCAATTCTACATATAATATCACAAAACTTGCTATATCTTTAAGTAGATCACGAGGTAATGACCTACCTCCTCGCACACTCATATGCAACATAACACGATACCCTTGAGAACATAGAATACGGGAAAACGACACTGTTTCATATAAATACCATTTACTTAATAAAACCGTTTTCTAAAGGATTTAGTATTTATATAATCTTTGCAAAGCGCCGCTACAACCCATTTTGGAGAAACCATTCGGGATGGTGTGGATTATCGCACATCCTCGGACTTAGTAGTGCGAGATTCAGACCTCCGCAAGGAGCATTCGGTCTCGAAAGATTTAAAATACGACATCTTAAGAAAATAAGATTTTTAGAATATATAATATATATTAAATTTTTTTTTTGTATAAATATATGTATATTTATCATTAAAATACCTATTTTGTTATGATATAAATATTTCACCTTTTTCTAAAAATCACAAGAATCAATTTTACACTAAAATACCATGAATTCCATACAAAACCAATATTACAAATAAATACCATTTATTATGAAATTAGGATATTTCCACTAGAAATGTCACAATATAAAATTTACATTCATTACAACTCTAAAGTCGATTAATAAATACTTGGGGTGTATTTTGAAAAGTATATATAAAAGTATTTTTACATAAAACCCCTCAAGTTCTATAATTTACCCTAAGGACCTTAGTAAATATAGGTTTAAGCGGGACCAATCTCTTGAGCCTCAGGGAGCCGGAGAAGTGGGTGCTTGCCTATCTAAGGTAGACAACTTAACAACGGTGTTATCAATACGGTAATCGTCTTTGAAAAAGACACAAATCTTGCCGCCCATGTGCAGCGGTTACCGATAACATCAAAACAATCAGGACTTCAATTTACTTTGAGTCTCATTATAATCTGACTTGAATATGATTCAAGTACAATCTACAATTTACAACATTACAATTCAACATGAATCCATGAATCCAATTATCAATCTATACAACTTGACCGAACCGAACCATGGATATACATTCCATTTACATGGTTCTCCAGTTATTCCATTTACATGATTATACAGTTACATCCGTTTACTGATATCATGGTTTTGGTCAGTCATCCAACTATACAATCTATACAATACAATACAACAATACAATCAAAACACTACGGGGTTTAAGGGGTAGATTGGTATGGAAGGTGTTAAAAGTGGCACGAGACAGTAAGATTAAGACACCTAACCTATATTCCGTTGCTGTTGTACCGTGGCTTAACGGTTCCTTGTACATTCCGTTTGCCCTGGTCTCTAGCATATAGAGACCCCTTTCGTATACACTGGCATTCTTCTGTACTAAGCTACAAACAACAGCGTTAACACAATATTACAACAATATAATACAACTTTAAAAGATACCTCTTATTCTGTCTATTCTCCCTTGTCTTTGGGACTTACCGAGCGACCTGTTCGCCGACGACATTTTCTTTCTTTCTTCTTTGAATGTCGTCAGGTGATCTAGACACTTCAGAGATCGAGCCCAGCGCTGAAGACTTGGACCAGTTCAGTGAAGACCCCGAGCTCTAGTCATTGTACACTTTCTTTTCAGTACTTTCATTTCTGTTATGCCATTTTTTAGGAATTGCTTTTTATTCAGTTGTATTTACTTTTCATGCATTGTACAAAAGAATGTTAATAAATAAAGTTGCTGTTCAATTTATATCTCTTGTCTCTTGTGCTTTACTTTTATATTGCTTAGATACGCTTAGCGTATTTACTTCACAGTAAATACGTAGCGGACCAGTCGCGTCCCTTTCGCCGTATACCGGGAATCGGGGCGTGACAGGATTTATTGGTGGCCCATGCAGGTCAGAGCTGTATAGAACCATACTATGCAGATCTGTTCTGCGTGAACAACCTAAGCAATATAACACAAGAACCATCAACTAAAACATTCTTTACAATCATGCTCCTTAAATCTTACAATTTCATATACTTTGAATCTGTCCTAACCCAAAATTCCCTCACCTCTTTTACAAGCTTACCAAAACCTTCGCATTCTTTCATTCCTTCACATATTTTTCACATTTTTAAAACCCTTGAACCACCTTGTTATTTTTTTCACACACTGTCAGTACTTCAGTCACTAAACTTTCTTGAATCTATTATACTTTCCTTTTACAAATTTCGAGGACGAAATTTTTATAAGGAGGGTAGAATGTAACAACCCTAATTTTCCTATACAACTTTCTTTACAATTTTTTTTTTCAAAATCCATAAAGGGGTATTTATTACCTGAGCACAAGACATAAGTAATTAATTAGTTTCATAATTACAAGAAGGAGCTTGTAGCTCATTGGTAATACCTTGCATTGCTGAACCAAGCCAGCAGAGTTCAAATCCCATACCTCACATTATTTGTAATATTGATTTTTTTAAAACCTTTAGAATACCAAGGGTTTACACGTGCATATCTCACAAAAACCCCACTACACCCAAAAAATGTAATATTGCCAGAGGTTAGATGAACCGTCGGGGCGGGGGGGATTCCGGCCGCCTGACTCGGCTCGGAATCGGCCAAATCGGCCTCGACTCGGCCGACTCAGTCCTCCGACCGAGTCACGGCCGAGTCGGCCGATTCCGGCGACGACCCCAACACAAAAAATGTTTCTTTTGGTCTTTCCTGTACACCTGCAAAATTTTATCCTCAGACCATTTCCAGAGCTCTTTTAAAACCCTATTTACTCCACTTTTATTACATTTTAAATATATTTTAATACATTTTTTAAATTAAAACCCTTCATCTACCCTAACCCTAGCCTAACCCTATAAATACCAACCCTACACACTACCCCCTCACCCCAAACTCTGAGCCAATTCTCAAGAATTTTCAAGAAACCTTGTGTACTTTGAAATCGAGCACGAGGCGAAGCTACGACGAATTTTCCGGCGAACTTCCGACGATCATTCTAGGAGCTCCCGGCGACGAAGCGACGCACCGGCGACTCCTCCCGATCCATCTCCCTCTCCTTGTTGTCCTAAATCCATAAGTCCCCATTCTTTCTTCTCTATTCTATTATAGAAATACGGAATTACAAAACCCGACGGAATCGGAACAAATCCGATTTCCGATTTGGTTTCTTTATAAAACTTCACTTTTTTTTAATACAATTATGCTTGAACCTTTTCATGTTGACTATTAAACACTAATCAACCATATTGATCAAGTTTCATAATCAAAAGTAATTGCTATTTCATTTTACCGTATTTTCATTTAAATACCACATAGTTTCAATTCTACATATACTATCACAAAACTTGCTATATCTTTAAGTAGATCACGAGGTAATGACCTACCTCCTCACACACTCATATGCAACATAACACGATACCCTCGAGAACATTGAATACGGGAAAACGACACTGTTTCATATAAATACCATTTACTTAATAAAACCGTTTTCTAAAGGATTTAGTATTTATACAATCTTTGCAAAGCGCCGCTACAACCCATTTTGGGGAACCCGTTATGGATGGTGCGGATTATTGCACATCCTCGGGCTTAGTAGTGCGAGATTCAGACCTCCGCAAGGATCATTCGGTCTCGAAAGATTTAAAATACGACATCTTAAGAAAATGAGATTTTTAGAATATAAAATATATATTAAAATTATTTTTGTATAAATATATGTATATTTATCATTAAAATACCTATTTTGCTATGATATAAATATTCCACCTTTTTCTAAAAATCACAAGAATCAATTTTACACTAAAATACCATGAATTCCATACAAAACCAATATTACAAATAAATACCATTTATTATGAAATTAGGATATTTCCACTAGAAATATCACAATATAAAATCTACATTCATTACAACTCTAAAGATGATTAATAAATACTTGGGGTGTATTTTGAAAAGTATATAAAAGTATTTTTACATAAAACCCCCTCAAATTCTATAATATACCCTAAGGACCTTAGTAAATATAGGTTTAAGCGGGACCAATCTCTTGAGCCTCAGGGAGCCGGAGAAGTGGGTGCTTGCCTATCTAAGGTAGACAACTTAACAACGGTGTTATCAATACGGTAATCGTCCTTGAAAAAGACACAAATCCTGCTGCCTATGTGCAGCGGTTACCGATAATATCAAAACAATCAGGACTTCAATTTACTTTGAGTCTCATTATAATCTGACTTGAATATAATTCAAGTACAATCTACAATCTATAATTTACAACATTACAATTCAACATGAATCCATGAATCCAATTATCAATCTATACAACTTGACCGTACCGAACCATGGATATACATTCCATTTACATGGTTCTCCAGTTATTCCATTTACATGATTATACAGTTATATCCGTTTACTGATATCATGGTTTTAGTTAGTCATCCAACTATACAATCTGTACAATACAATACAACAATACAATCAAAACTCTACGGGATTTAAGGGGTAGATTGGTACGGAAGGTGTTAAAAGTGGCACGAGACAGTAAGATTAAGACACCTAACCTATATTCCGTTGCTGTTGTACCGTGGCTTAACGGTTCCTTGTACATTCCGTTTGCCCTGGTCTCTAGCATATAGAGACCCCTCTCGTATACACTGGCATCCTTCTGTACCAAGCTATAAACAACAGCGTTAACACAACATTACAACAATATAATACAACTTTAAAAGATGTCTCTTATTCTGTCTATTCTCCCTTGTCTTTGGGACTTACCAAGCGACCTGTTCGCTGACGACATTCTCTTTCTTTCTTATTTGAATGTCGTCAGGTGATCTGGACACTTCAGAGATCGAGCCCAGCGCTGAAGACTTGACCAGTTTAGTGAAGACCCCGAGCTCTAGTCATTGTACACTTTCTTTTCAGTACTTTCATTTCTGTTATGCCATTATTTAGGCATTGCTTTTTATTTAGTTGTATTTACTTTTCATGCATTGTACAAAAGAATGTTAATAAATAAAGTTGCTGTTCAATTTATATCTCTTGTGCTTTACTTTTATATTGCTTATATACGCTTAGCGTATTTACTTCACAGTAAATACGTAGCGGACCAATCGCGTCCCCTTCGCTGTATACCGGAAAGCGGGGCGTGACAAACATACATGTACATAATATCATAGTATTGTATCATAAGCTAAGATTAGTATTATACACATAAGTAGATGTATATACACAAACACCAAATAGCATAATGAGCTAGCTAGCTGATTGGCATGCTTCATTTTTGAAATATTTGGCTTCGTCTCTTTCTCAACAGAATACCACCTCCATCTTCTAAATCTGAGCTCTCGTCTATTAACATTGTTGCTGCTCGCTTAGGCATGAGCTCATCTGCAAGCTTTCTCTGCCTATGTCATCTTCACATTTCCTGAATGAAACTGTTGCTAACTTGAGAGGGAGATTAACTTCTGTACAATATTCTTCTCTTGTCTTTGGTAGGTAGAAGAGGGGATTGATAAAGAGCAAAACAACGCAAGCCATAACGAATATTTGATTCCTTCCTTATTTGATTACATTGAGGATGATTAGACTATAAGGATCGAATTCTTCTCAACTCTTTCTGACTCGTAGTACTTAACCAAAACCTGTTAAATTCATAATAAATGAATTAAATCGAGAAAACATGCAAATAAGAATTTCAATTTTATTCTCAGAAAACTTGATAACATAAATAAAATCTGTGGATTCATCTTGAGCAACAATTTCCTACTCAGATATAGAGGATGACCCCTAAAGGCTATCACGCCCCGCTTCCCAAAATATGGTGGCGAGACGCGACTCGGTCCGCAACCTAACTATACCAAGAGAGTGACTCAACTCGATACAGTTATGTTAAGCGTATAAAAAGAATATGCATGTAATGTACTAAAACAGTAAATAAAATCCTAAGCATTTATTACATCAACTTAAAACTTATTACATCACGGCATTGATAAACAAGAGTTTCATTACATAGAATTTAGGAAAGCAATCCCTGAACAGGTGGGCGTTAAAGAAAGTAAAGACAACCAGTCCTAGTAATATGTAGTTAGCTCTGCGCAGTCTTCCATAGTAGCCTCAACTTCTTCGTCTCCGACTCATTGCTCGTCCACATCTAACGGACATTCCAGAAGAAGATAGGAGAAAATGAATATCCGTCAGCAAGGTAAACTCAATAGGACATCCCGTATAGGTAAGGTACAGAAAAGTAATAGGTGTGTGTTGTGCACGTATGTCCTATGTAAAAGGTACATACGAGTGTCAGGTATTAGTTATGAGTTGGTGGTAATATATATACATTAAGTATGGTCAGGTAAGGGTACCGGGTTCTTGGGACTATTCCGTTTGTACCCACAGAACAACAGCAGGTGTAAGAGATGTTCCGTTTATGGCTCGGAACCACAACAATTGTACCAGATGACGACATTCCGTTTAACCCCTGAAACTAGGGTGAAAAGTACCAGAATTCTGGCATTCCGTTTAACCCCCGAAACTACGGTGAAAGTAGGGGAATCCTGAGACCCTTCATACAGCCTTCCTAACACAAACTACCCCACCCCATATTTGGTTTATTTTTATATACGTATAGGTAGGCATTTAACACGTGACTCTACTAGGCATGGTAACAATAAGATTTCACTTTCCATATCAATGTCATCCGTAAGGACAGAATCTACACAAAATCACATGCCTAGGTTCGCGTGTTTACCCTAACTGTACCAGATATCATATCAACTAGGGTTCAATATTCATATGTTTAGGTTTCCAAAAAGTTCATGATATTGCTAGCCATTTTCTTGAGTTGCTCCCATGGTTGCTCTCTAGCTTCTTCTTCTTCCTCAATTGCTATAGTTCAAGCTTCAACCCTCACATGTGATGTGAACCATGAAGCTTGAACACAAACTTGTGAGCTTTTAACATCCCCTGCTTCACCATCCTACAGTTGACTAGTGATCGAGTGTAGCATGTTTACTACGCTAAAGAGTTTAGTGTAGAGGTAGCTTGAGGTGGAGGGACTTCACGTCGATCATCTTCGGCACGAAGGTCATCGGAGGAAGCTCGTCCAAAGCCTCATGTAGAGTCTAGTGGAGTCGCGGGACTACTACACGGAGCATCTGAAGTGAAGGACTCGATCTACGAGGGTATAGCCATCTTTCACTTCTATTAGTTTTATCATAACCCTAATATTCTAGCAATGATTTGTTTAGTCTAGCTTAGCACTACTAAAAATTAAAATTGGGCATGCTTGATGCCACAAGAACCTCATGGTGGTGCTAGGGTCGACTTTCACCACTGACTGCAATAACCCTCTGGCAGAGTCATATACACATGCACTTCTAAACCTAATTTAGAACGACGTTATAGTCATCCACCTGCTAGATCTCATAGTCTTGGACAACAGAAGTGGAAAGCTTGGGTTATCAAAACCTCCTTGTCACCGTCTTTGAGGAGACCGAAGTACCTCTCAGGTGGCTGAGGTTACCCACCAAATCTGCGGAGTGGCTAATGGATTGTTGAATCCAGTTGCATCCTTAGGTTCTACCAAATTTTCAGTAATCGTTTGTGGTTCTTGAATCACTTCCAGTTCTACCATACCACCACTAATGTTTTCTTAAACAATTCATTTTACTAAACGGATGGCGAGTCAAGAACAATATAACTATTGATCCTACAAATGGTAGAATGTTAACCCTCGTCAAAGCCCGGGATAACCCACAAACTGCCATTACTGAAACGTGCCTTGAGTTTATCCGGATTCTGGTTTTAAGCATAAACCGGACAACTCCATATACCTTAACATCGTTAAGATATGAATCCATTCTATATCCAATATAGAAACAAATGCGCTAATTTAATTGGAACTAGATTCAAAAAACATGCAGCTGTTTCTTATGCATATCGACTAAATGGAAGAAGGCCATGCGGCATTACTCATCAAGGAGTGCATCCACAGATGAGTACCCTGGGAGAGAATTAAGTTCTCACTTATGACGGAATAACTAGCATAAGTATCTACATCTTCGATCACCTCGAAGAATCCTGATACTTGCAACGTATGGTTCTTTACTTTATTCTTTTACCTATAACTTTTAAAAATTTGGACCTTGTATTTCAATGAAGTACGTGTTTAAAACCAGAGAAGTCATAAGTAAATGAAATATAGTATAAGTACCAACCCCCTGTCCTAATGAACAACGGACAACATACAATTTTTTGTATAATTCCTCTGATTTTAATAACTCGAACCCTATGCGTCGTAGGTTGAAAAGTGTATTATGGTTAAGAAGAATTACATTGTTATTGAATGCACCTTACCTAATCATCAATTGATAAAGATAAATGTCATAAACATAATTTCAAAAAGTTATATCCCACTTAATAAAATAAACGTATAGATATATCGGTTTGAAATTGGTGTATAACAATGGATATTCAAAACCAAATGTTTGCCGTTAGGTAAAACACAGAAGACTTCCTCAAATATCACCAATTACAAAGAATTTTGATATCGAGAATCTAATCACCCAATTCTTAATATTCTACTCCCACCCAGCATCTGTAACACCATACAGACATGAGAATCAAGTCTGGTAAATACATACTCTGGAGTCAGAAGCTAATTAGGAAAGCAATTTTCAATGAACACCGCATAGTGTCACGCCCCGCTTCCCAATAGACGGAAACGGTAACGTGGCAATCCCGCGACGTATTTATTTTGAGAAGGTCATTTCCCGGAATAAATACGCTAAGCGTAAAATAAGCAATATAAAATGACAAGAAATAAACATGAGATTTAAACTTCAACAACTTTATTTATATTCAACTTGAAGCATTTACAATACATGAGTTCAAATGAAAGGAAATACAATACAAGAAGAGAAATGCTTAAACATGTGGCATACATAAACTGAAAAAGATAGCTAGTCTAGTCCTGAGTCGTGATCTGATTGTGCTCCTCCTCGGTGGTGTCCACCTCCTCAGTCTCCACGCTATCTGACGAACATTCCAAGAAACAAAGATGGGTGGAATGCCCGTCAACGAAATTTCGCTCAGTAAGTCCCTAAGAAATAGGTGTGAAGTATAAAAGTATAAAGATAAAGAAATGTATATCATGAAGCAATGGACTTGGATGTTGTTTAAGCATATCATTTAATATAAGCATGGAAATTATATTTAACATGCAATTCTATTTATATCATGGAAAAATAACATGAGCATAGTATAGCATGGCCGTGTAGTGTAGGTATAGTGAACATGAAGTAAATGTAAGTGTCCTAAATGGTCTTTACATGGGTAAACTAATTTAACATAAGTTCAAGGGTGAATGACAACCAATCTCAAGAGTGTTCTCGAACCCAACATGCTGTAATCCAGGGGTAAGGAACCACGGGCCCGAATCAAGTGTTAGTAACGGGACTTCAACCTAGTGTTGAAATATTCCAAACTCAACAGGCTGTAATCCAGGAGTAAGGAAACACGGGCCCTCATGATAGTTTGCTTGTGTTAGTAGACATGGATTCATAATCTAGGGGGACTCCTGAGATTTCGTTGGATTCACACATGAACTACCCCAACACCCCGTGTATTTTATGTTACAGTTAAATTAGTAGCCTTGCTCGAATCCATGAATACATCAAGTGCCGATTGAGTTCATGTCAATATCATGTATTCGTGTCAAGTGTTCATGTATTCATGTCAAGTTGTATTCATGGTTCGAGTCAAATCGGTTTCAATAGCAACCATTGTGTTCTGGTATTCATGTTAAGTTCATGTCCAATTATGACCAGGGTTTGCTCAAGTCAAGTCAAGTATACATATTTTGATATTGATGTTTGGATTCGAGTATTCATGTTCATGATCAAGTATTCATGTTTGGTTTTGAATTCAGGTTTGAATTGGACTCAGACTGAGTCAGACACTTGTAAACAGATTTAGCTCTTGAATTAGGTTCGGGAGTCATCGTCAACTGCTGCACATGGACGACAGGATTTGTGTCTTTTTCCAACACAATTTCCATTGATAACACCGTTAAGTTGTATACCTTAAATAGGCAAAGCACTCACTTTCTCCGGCTCCCTAGGGCTCAAGAGAATTGATCCCGCTTAAACCTATATTTACTAAAATCCTTAAAATATTGTTTTTATATAACTCGAGGGGGTTTTATGAAAAATATTTTAATATAGTTAAAAAGTAAATCTCGAGGGTGATTAGTATTACTTAGGGTTTTCATGAGCATGGATTTTAAGTATTGGGTATTTTAGTGATAAATACTTAGCTTGGAAAGTTCATAGTACTTTATTGAAAAACTTGTCCTTTTTGGTATCTTGATGGTATTTTAATGTCATTTGTTAATCTTTCATTTTTAGAAAAATATAGATTTATTATATTTTGAAAATATGGATTTATATTTTATATAATTTTTCTAAAATTAATTTTATTTTATTTAGAAAAATTCATATTTCTTAAAAACCGTATTTAAATCCTTTCGAGATCGAATGCTCCGTGAGGAGGTCTGCATCTCGCTCTACTAGCCTAAGGATGTGCGATAATCCGCACCATCCGTTAGCGGATCCCCTAAAGAGGGTTGTAGATGCATAATCGCAAAGAAAATGAAATACCGTTTTAAAAGAAATCCGGTTTTAAAATTATGTGGTATTTCATTGTAAATACTATCCTCGAACCAAAATCTAGGCATCGTGCTATGAAACCAAATGTGCGTGTGGGGTAAGTCGTTACCCCGTGAAGTTTTCCTAATGGTATTGTTAAGCAATTTTGTCGAAAATATGTGATAATAAAGTTCAAGGTATTTTAATGTAAAAGTTCAAATATGGTTGTTTTACATGAGATTCTTGATTTAAACATGATTCTAAACATTGGTATTAAGATTACAAGTGAAGTGGTACAATTGGTTTGACCAAATGATAAAAGAAAAGGAGTTTTAGGTTTTAGAAAAGATGATATAGGTAATAACTCCACTTTTACCGATTTTGATTTAAAATGAAATTCAATGAAGAGAAAGGGAGTTTGGGAGGGACTTACCATTTGAATATGTCAAGAAGGGGTTAAGGAAGAGGAGGGATGCTTCGGGGCGTCGTGGGAGCTCCGTAATTGGCTTCGATCTTCGCCGGAACCAACTTGCTCGCTAACTCCACTTTACTTCACTTGCACCTAGGAACTTTTTAGAGAGTTTTGATTAGAATTTTCAGAATGGTGCTGAGCCAAAGTGTAGGGTGGTATTTATAGTGGAGAATTAGGGTTTGAGAATTAAAAATGTGGATTAAAAGAATTAAAATTGTGTTTAATTATGAAATGAAGGGTCTCTGTTTGATTGCAGGGAAATCAAACAATGCAGAGGAGTTGAGGGGAGTTGAAGAGACGAGTGTGCAAAACACGGATCAAATTGGGCACAATCTGACTGTCCCACTGGCCATATAGGCAGACCCGCCGGTCTTTTTTGGGTGATGGGTCTTGAGATTTGTGCCACGTGGATTTCTCTTTGTTTACACCATTTTCTACATGTTTGATTTTTCTGAACTTTTCATTTCCCCGTGCATGTGCAATCTTTTGGGCTTTCAAAAAGTTAAAAAGAAAAATTAGAAAAATAATTGTGTATGATGGGAATCGAACACAGGAGCTACGTCACAGCCGTGCAAAAGCTTTACCAGTGAGCTACAAGTTATTTCTTTCTTTTATTTAATAAAAGTAACTTTTAACTCAAACTCAGGCTGTAATACTCTTTTCTGTATATTAACAGAAGAGTTCTGTACAGAGATTTCGGAGTCGTTACACACAGTAAAACTGAAACATGAAAATGTTTTGAGGGGGTGGCCGGGTATTCCTAGTAATGCCTTTTCCATTATCCAGATTCATGACAGTAGTCGCAATTTTCTTTGCTCTCACTTCAATCCCTTTATATGTATTTATTTCTTACGTTCTGTACACCGTACTTAAGCTAATTGGTTTTCTTCTTCCTTACCTTTCGACACCTGCCTGAGGTTTGGAAGAAGACGATCCAATAAGCGTAATAGGTGTATTCTCCTAATACTAGGAGTGCTCGCAATCTGAGAGAAGGTAAAGAGAAAAGACAACCGAATAATCCTATTCAATTTCCCCAGAACCGATATACATCCTCGAACTGAAACAAGTTTCTTCGAGTTCGTATATAACTATACGATGGAATACCCAAGCAATATGGATCGTCATAGTGATACAGAGTGTTTTGGAGAAATGCAAAGGGAAAGTAGGAGTGGCAGGGATATATGCGGCTTTGTCGTGAATTATGACAATCCAAAACTAAAGTGTGTAAGAAGGTTCGGTTAACCTGGTTCATGAGTTTTAGTTTAAGGTCAGGTCATGGTCACTGCTAAAAAGAGAGAGAAAAGAAACACTCAACGTGCTCTCTAATCTAGATTAGATTAGTTAATCACTTTATCTAATCAGGATGGCTCCCACTTTTTCCTCGAATTCTCCTTCCAACCCAAAAAGGAGAATTAGTCGGGATCATCCGAAATCACCCGAGGAGTAACACCTACTTATCAGTGGGAATCGGGACCCAACTATTATTGTGTGATAATTTTGACGGAAGTCTACCAAAATCACCACACTCCATAAGGTATGTGCATGCTTGGCAAGTTTCCCTTATATTTGAAACACCCGATATGGTTTTTATCCCTGACGGCTTATGACCTTGAAAAAGCCCAACATATTATAAGTCGCTAGTCAAGTTCAACCTGTTATCATCATGATTACCCTAGACCCACCCGCACAAACCCTTAACAAAGGTCAACATAGCTGTGCGACTATCCTAATTAATCGCATCATATACTACAAATGGGATATTACTTAGCTACCGCACACTACGCCTTGACAAAAGCCAACATACATAGCACGAATACTAATAATACTCATAGGAGATAACGGAAGGCTACGACTGTTTTTTTAAAAAAAAATCTTTAACGCGATGAACTTGATATCGTTGAAGGGACTGAGTGGTTTTACAAATATATAGCGGCACAAACTTTTGCCAAAGATGTCACTCCCTATAAAGGGATCTAGGCTCTTTCCTCATGTAATGAGTTGCAGGATATTCCTAACCGAATACCACGACGCATAACAAAAGAATCGACTATAATAAAGTTATTACAATGACGCAAACTTTTGCCTAAGAGGTCACTCCCCGTGAAGGGATCTAGGCTTTTGCCTCGTCGAATGTGGTGCTAGATATTCATGATCGAATACTGCTGTGCAAAGCAAAAGAAAACGCCTGTAATGTCAGTTTTTAAAACAAAATCAGTTCCTGCAACATCATTTAGGTTTGTTTTCCTTGCATTAATCAGAATTAATGTAGTCACATCAATTAAACATATCATGTCAGAAAGAAACAAAAATAGGCACGCACATATTTTCCATCTGCATTCGCCACAGGGTCCCGGGTCTTCACCGTACGTTTACGGCAGGGCGAGGACAGGACTAGCATGGATGCCAAACATATATAGCGTCTACTATATATATATATAATATACAAATATTCGTCTCATGCTTGATATCAAGTAATATCACAGAAGCATAATAGCAGAAGCACAGAAGCAAACACGGTATAAAAATGCAGATAATATACGAAAAGTATATTTCAATGGTGCCAAATATGAAATGCAATTTTCCGGTCGTGTGGATAGCCCGTAGTATCAGACCCTAAGCCCCTATGAGTGCGGAAGCCACCCGCCAATCCCAGAAGCGAGGAAACTCCAATCAACGAACTGAATGGGCTACCCGGCACTTCTAAACTTAGGCACCCCTTCATGGGTCAATCCTATACCCCTACAAGTGTGGCGAATAGCTCTCCAATTCTAGAGTAAGGCACCCCGGTTTCAACGCCATGAGATGGAGGCCCGTTGGCCTCTAGAACCCGGCAACTCGAGCACTCCACTACGGGGTAATCCTAGTGCATGTAATGAAAACCCGAATATACAACGGTGACTACGTCCGCAACCTGGACGTGCTGCAAAGAATAATATAAGCCGCGATGACAGCATACCACATGTCAGATGCTTGTCAAGCAATATGAATATACATTACATTACATCACAGAGAATAACATCTAATTGTTAGTTGTATGTATGTCCTAAAGGCCATTATTGTACATATGATGTATATTATAGTGGATGCTTGGACATATATAGAGAGGACTTTCTTGCTTGACATGATAGTATGCTATCCGGTTTCCCTTTATCTTAACATGTATAATTGCCTCTTGATACTGTCTTATGGTTACATGTTGGTAAAGCCCTTAGGATGTGTACTTGACTACCAGGATTGTAATGCAGATCATACTAGTGGGGCCATGGTAGTCCATAAGTTCATCCTTTAATGTTCCTAGTCGTGGTGTATCGAGACAGGGCATCGATATACCAGAGTAGACCAGCGTATACGCTTCTCGACCCATAAGATGGGCGATGGATGATCCCATATCCATCGGTGTTTGACATCAGAGATGGTATACGGGTGCTCAGTGAAGACTGGGTACACTGGACGGACTCACCGAGAACTCCTAGATAGTATTATACCTCACATCAGATAGCAGTTCTCTGGTGAAACTGGTACAGGTTAGTCTGTAGACCCGAGATCGTCATAGAGTCTTGTGTGATTCCCACTGTGCTTTGATTTCCACCTTACCACGTTCAAGAGGACGTGCAAAACAGTGGTTTTTGGGTACAGTCCCGAGTCACATGGAGGCAATGAGCGATAGGAGGGTTTTTCGTCTCTCTCGGTATTGGGGGTTGATGTTGCACTGTGCTCGATTGGCCATAACAGGGAAGTCCCTGGAAAGGACTGATTTAAAGATTTACTGGTAAGTTTTATCAGTAGTTTCTCGACTCGTTATGAGCCTCGTATTGGCATGACTTATCGACTTATTGGGGTTTGACGTTTACCACGCCTAGACTTGATATGCGACATATCAGACAAAGAGACCGGGCTGTACGGTAATGTTACTGACAGGCTTAATAGGAGCTAGAGCGGGCTTGCTTGTTGATCTTCCGATCGCTCAATACCTGGGTAGCCGTTACGTCCAGCTAGTATCGCTGACGGCTTGTGGATGCTTGATGTGATCATCACCTACTGCCGGCGTATTGACGAGTCTTTAGAGTCCTACACAGAGGTTTTACTGGCTCAAGCAAAACGAAGTGAGAGCACATATGTGATATGTGCGGGACCGAGAATAATACGAGTATATGATACCGTATTCTATTCTCGCGATATTTTTATCAGTCGGTTTTATGTGATATAGCCGGGTTATCGAATCAAATGTTGATTCGATAAGTTGGTACATATAATTTTTGTCGGTTATATTAGATATAGCCGGATTATTAAATCAAGTGTTGATTTGATAATTTAATGTATAATTGTATATTTGATATACTAGTTTACATTAACTAATATTAGCTCACTTAAGCATTTATTTTTCCTCACATGTGCACACTTATTATATATATGATATATATTAATTGTGTTCTATTTTGTGTCATGGTTGATGACACACACTACATGGATGTATGAGACTTACACCATACTAATTATAATGTAGGGTTTAAATATTTAAAGTAAATCCAAATTAGTGGATAATTAGTCATATGCATGAAGCTTGTAGAAGCTTGTGGATGCATTGACTTGGTCCATTAATTTTGTTTTACAAAAGATATTTATTAACCTAACCATTATAATTTAGCCATGGTTATGACTCTACATGAGTAAGATATATGATACAAACACACCCATGGTTTCCATTCTCACTCACAACATTATCTCTCTTCATCTTATTTTTCAAAGCTCAAGAGCTCTCTAGCTCTTGTTCAAGTGAGAAACAAAAGTGAGAAAATCAATTCTAAAGTGAGCAAAAATCCTACTTCATCACACTCTACTAGATTAGCACTTTAGTATAGGGTGTTATCTTTACTAATCTCTCATAAGTGAAGTAATAGCTTGGGTTAGTGTCTCCTCGACGTAGATCATCTTCGGCCTCGAAGATTTCAAGCAAGATCGTTCTTTTCACCTTGAGAAGCCATGCAAGAGTTCGGGAGTTCCATGATCGCAGCGAAGGGACCACTACAAGGAGCAATTGAAGTGAAGGACTGGTCTACAAAGGTTGTATTCCGTTATCACTTAGAAGTAAAGTAGTTTACTTTCGTTTCGCATGATTCTCTAGTTAACGATTCTAGTTTAGGGTTCTTTAAACCGGCAAAATATTGAAAATGCCATGGACGATGCCTCCTGAAACCTTGTTGTCGTTTATAGGAACCCTACAGTGGTATCAGAGCCTAGCTAGAGAATTAGACAGATTGTGTAGGATTACGAAACCGAAACTACTCTGAAACTTGAAACACGAAATTGTAGTTTCTGTCAATTTTTAAAGTTGTAAATTTTTTTTAACATGTGTAGAATGTTATATGGGATATATCATGAACACAGTGAAAATTTCAGGGGGTAATCTCGGATTTTGGCCGAGCAGAGTGATGTTGTGGCCGGCCCAAAAATGATGATTTTGCTTGAAATTTTCAGTGTGTTCCAGTGACTGGGTTTTGATGTTTCAGGTGTTGTTTGTTTTTGCTAAATTTTCATGTGATGTTAACTTTCAGCAAAGGCAACATGGAGTGTTTCGTAGTCGAAATTCTAACAGTTTTTCGGGTTACTTTAGACGGTATTAAAAAGTTCGAACGAATATCAAATACCCATTTTAACCTTCGCCGGAAATTTTCCAAGTGTTGGATTTTTCCTTAGTTTAAAACTTTCAGAAAATCATGCAAGCGATTCCGTGGACCCTTTAGAAGAACGAAACCCTAACTCGATTATGTGACCGTCAGAACCGCCACTGAACCCTAGGGTTTGTGTTAGTTCAACGGTGCCACATGTGAGGCATTGGTTGACCCTTTTACGGCTGGTTCATAGGAGCTGTGGCATGTTCTGAGACCTTTTGAACTACGCTCAAGTGTTGAGCTTTTTGGGTAATTTTGGGTGTTTGTTGATTCGATCGGAATGTTTAACATCGTCTAGCAATTTGTGGAATGTGATATAATATGTTGAATTCATAAAGTTAGGCATGAAATCCAAAGTATGTGATATTTTTGGTTTATGATGTCTAAGGTTATTATGGATTGCAAATGTTGTAGTTTGACATTTTCTTTTCTGCGACCGTAAGTGTAATATGTGATGTATCGCCGGTTTCGTTGCTATATGTCAACGACAATTGGGATACGCATATTTACTTACGTTGATGACTTGTGATGTTATGTGTTGCTGTGATATGTTATATTAGATCGTCGCGTTTTGAATAGCTGGCGGTTTTATGTGAGATGAGAGTTTTTATTTTCAATCATGTAAAATTCAATATATGTAATATTCTTTTATTAGGGCACTTCCGGATTGAGGATGATGTCACCATTGTTGTATATTATTTACTTTTCCGCATTAGGATAGACCCAAGGTGGGGAGCACAAGTAACCGGGTTTTAGAGTCCAGTGGGAGACCAACTCGAGGAGTCGAGTCCGGGTCTTCTAACTCTAGAATTGGTAGGGTTGCTTGCCGCTCTCGTAGGGGTCTAGGGATGTGGATTTGTCTATTCATCGCGACCGTGGAATCCGTGTTTTATACAGGCTCAAAATAAAATACGGACCTCCTAGTATATCCAATATTTCATATGTTTCTTCTGCTGCTCTGTGATGTGATCACTGTGGATTCTGAGACGAATGGATATACATTATATATGAGATATATAGTAGACGATGCTTATGTTTTGCACCCGTGCTAGCCCCGTCCCGGTATGCCGTTAGTTAAGTAACTTAACGGTACATAACGGGACACTGTGGCGAATGCGGATGGCATAAACTTACGTTGTATTTTCATTTCTTCTGTGATGCTTAGGAAGCATAAACGATGGGACTTCATTAATGAGATTAATGAAATAAAAGAAATCTAAAAGATGTTGTAGAATCAAATTTTCTAAACAGGGTAGCTCTAGTTTTTGCTTTGCATAGCGGTATTCCTTGTAGAATATCCAGCACCTTATTCGATAAGGAAAGAGCCGAGATCCCTTCACCGGGAGTGACCTCTTTAGCAAAAGCTAGCACATGCTACAACACTCGGTTTTGTTTTTGATTGCTTCTTTTTGTTCTTGCTTTGCATAGCAGTATTTGTGAAATATCCTGCACCTTATTTTATGAGGAAAGAGTCAAGATCCCTTCACCGGGAGTGGCCTCTTTAGCAAAACTAATAAAGGCCTAAAAAACACTCCTTTTCAAAATTCACTCGATTCTACAACGATATCAAGTTCATTATGCAAAAGGTTTTCATAAAAACCTGTCGTAGCCTTCCGTCATTTCAGATAAGTCCTACTTAGTATCCGTGTTACGTTTGTTGACCTCCGTCAAGGCATAGTGTGCGGTAGCTGACTAGTATTTATCTGCAGCATATGATGCAATTGTTTTACAGTAGTCGTGCGACCTTGTTGACCTCCGTCAAGGGTCGTGCGGGTAGGTTTAATTCAATCAAGAAATGATGGGTTGAACTTGACTAGCAGCCTATGGTTTGTTGACCTCCGTCAAGGTCATAGGACGCTAGGGGCAAAATATTATCGGGAATTTCAAGTGTTGAAATTTGCAATGAGATTGCATACCTTCTATGGGATAGTTGGATCCCGATACCCACTGCGAGTAAGAGTTACTCCTGGGAGAGTCTTGCACTTTACAATTAGCCGATCAAGTAGGTGTCTAGAAAGGTGTCAACGGCGTCATACTTCTTGGAAAACGAGGTTTATTTTAATTAGGTCCGTGCGAAAGCACGGGGAACCTCCCTCAAAGTACAGGCACTGGCCTGGCTAAAAAATTGACGAACTTGTAGGGTGTAATTAATCCCGGCTAGTCTTTCCTTTTAGGGTTTGAAGATAGATTTGAAAAAACAGTGGGAGCCATCCTGATTAGATAAAATAATAACCAATCCGATCTTGCAAGAGCATACGCTAAAGTGTTTTCTTCTCTCTCTCTCTCCAGGTAGCGACCATGTCACATCTTAATCAAGATAATAATATGGATGTATTGACCGAACCCGCTTGTTATACTGAGCAGGGGAACGTTGGTTCCGTTCTTTCTTATAATTGTTATAAGGCTGAACAGGGAATAGGGACATATCCGGATTCCCAAGCCGCCCAAACGAAGAATAAGTATGTTGATGCATATTCTTCGGGCGTGTTAGTTATCGAGAACTGTTTCTCAGTTCACTCTACGTCTTGGGTATTAAATACCGGATCAGAATCCCACATATGTAATATGTTACATAGGCTAAGGAAAGGTAGAGAACTGGGAATGGGTGGTCATTCCGTAAGAGTAGGGAATGGTGAAAATGTTGCAGCCAAAGCAGTTGGTGAATATCACATTGTATTACCAAATGGTAATACATTGATTCTGAACAAATGCTGTTACATTCCGACCCTGATATGCAATCTTATATCGGTTTCTTTACTAAGTAAAGAAGGATATAATTTTGGAGTACAGGATAATGTTATGAACATCTTTCTGAATCAAAAGTTGATTGGATCAGGCTCGTTAAATAATGACATATACATTCAAGATCAAACTACAGTTCTTAATGTACAAAACACACACAAGAAGAAGAGTTCAGAAATGAACGAATCCTTCTTGTGGCATTGTATACTAGGTCATATCAATGCGACACGACTAACTAAGTTGTATAAGGATGGATATTTGAATCCGTTCAAATTTTCATCTTATGACACTTGCCAGTCATGTCTCAAAGGCAAGATGACCAAAACTCCGTTTACAGTACACGGAGAAAGAGCTAGTGAGCTCTTGAGACTGATACATAGTGATATATGTGGTCCTATGTCTACATATGCCAGGAATGGTTCCTCGTACTTCATTACATTCACTGAAAATCTCTCAAGATCCGGACATGTGTTCCTGATGAAACACAAGTCTGAAGCTTTTGAGAAATTTAAAGAATATAAGCACGAAGCCAAGAACCAAATGGGAAAAAGTATTAAAATCCTACGATCTGATCGAGGAGGTGAATACTTGAGCACGGAGTTCCTGGACTATCTAAAAGAGAATGGGATTCTCTCTCAGCTTACTCTTCCGTATACACCACAGCACAACGGTGTATCGGAACGGAGGAATCGCACCCTATTAAATATGATGCGCTCTATGATGAGCACCGCTGAGTTACCTATTTCCTTTTGGGGTTATGCGCTGGAAACGGCCGCATACCTATTGAATCGAGTTCCCACCAAATCAGTGCCTACCACTCCATATGAGATATAGAATGGGAAGATGCCATATCTTAATTTTATTAAGATATGGGGTTGCCCGGGCTATGTTAAAAAGCAAAATCTGGACAAGCTCGAGGCAAGATCTATTCTGTGCTAGTTTGTAGGATATCCCAAGCATTCCCGTGGACATATCTTCTACCACCCTGAGGAACAAAAGATTTTTGTTTCTCAACATGCCACCTTTTTAGAAAAGGAATTTCTTGCAAGGAAATTAGTGGAGAGGAGGTAGAACTGGAAGAAGTTCCAGCAATACAAACTACGACAGATGATTTGGTGGAACCAGAGTATTCGATAGTTCCCAACGAACCTCAGCCTCTCCGCCGATCTAGTAGGGTTCCTCATCCACCTGAGAGATACTAGGGTTTTCTAATTGATGGTGGAAGCGAGGATTGCATCATGGAGGATGATGACCCAACTAGCTTCGAGCAGGCCATCACGAGTGGAGACTCTGTGAAATGGCTGGATGCAATGCGGTCTGAGATGGAATCCATGTACACCAACAAAGTATGGACTTTGGAAATTGCTCCTGAAGGGGTAAAACCCATTGGGAGCAAATGGATCTTTAAAAAGAAACTTGGTTTAGATGGAAAAGTTGAGACTTTCAAAGTTAGACTTGTTGCAAAGGGTTTTCGTCAACGACCAGGTGTGGATTATGACAAAACCTTTTCTCCAGTGGCTATGCTTAAGTCCATCCGGATCCTACTTGCCATCGCTGCATACCATGACTACGAAATCTGGCAAATGGATGTTAAGACCGCCTTTCTAAATAGTGATTTGGAAGAGTGCGTGTACATGACTCAGCCGGAGGGCTTCGTAGACAGTGGGAGCAGCGGAAAGGTGTGCAAGCTGCTTAAATCCATCTACGGGTTAAAGCAAGCATCGCGGAGTTGGAACATCTGTTTTGATGTCGTTATCAAAGAGTTTGATTTCGTCAAAAACGTAGAGGAACCTTGTATATACAAGAGGGTAGCAGAGAGTAAGGTTGTCTTCCTCGTATTGTACATGGATGCCATACTCTTGATAGGAAATGACGTTCCTATGCTGCAATCGGTCAAGCTCTTCTTATCACAAAGATTCTCAATGAAAGATCTAGGTGATGCCTCCTACATCTTGGGGATTAAGATCTATAGAGATAGATCTAAATGGATATTGGGATTGTCTCAATCCTGGTACATTGACACCATACTAAAGAGGTTTAGTATGGAAGAATCCAAGCGTGGATTTTTACCCACGATCTCAGGACTCACTCTCTCCAAAGAGATGTCTCTCAAGACTGATTTGGAGAGAGCTCGCATGCAAAAGATACCCTATGCTTCGGCAGTAGGCTCTATCATGTACGCGATGCTATGTACCAGACCCGACGTAGCACACTCACTAAGTGTAGTGAGTAGGTATCAAGCAGATCCTGGAGAGAGTCCCTGGACAGCTGTGAAGAGCATTCTCAAGTACTTGAGAAGGACTAAAGAGATGCTCTTGGTGTATGGTAACGGTGAACTCTAAGTGGAGTCCTTTACCGATTCGAGCTTCCAGAGTGATAAGGACGACTCTAAGTCGCACTCAGGATTTTTCTTTACCCTCAATGGAGGGGCGGTATGCTGGAAGAGTTCCAAGCAGGAAAACGTGGCAGACTCAACGATGGAGGCTAAATACATTGCTGCCAACGATGCTGCCAAAGAGGCTGTCTGGATAAAGAAGTTCATAACTGAACTTGGAGTGGTTCCATCCATTGAGTATCCAATACCTTTGTATTGTGATAAAAATGGAGCGGTAGCTTTGGCCAAGGAACCCAGGTCCCATCAGCGATCCAGGGATATTCTGAGGCGGTATCACCTGATCCGGGAGATAGTTGATCGCCGGGAGATCGACGTCAGGAGAGTTGACACGAAGAACAACACAGCGGATCCACTCATGAAGGTCATTCCCCGGATACAGTTCGAGATACTCTTCGGGATGTTGGGTATGCGATACTACAGCAGCTGACCCTAGTGCAAGTGGGAGATTGTTAGTTGTATGTATGCCTTAGAGGCCATTATTGTACATATGATGTATATTATAGTGGATGCTTGGACATATATAGAGAGGACTTTCTTGCTCGACATGATAGTATGCTATCTGGTTGCTCTTTATCTTAACATGTATACTTGTCTCTTGATACTGTTTTATGGTTACATGTTGGTAAAGCCCTCAGGATGTGTACTTGACCACCAGGATTGTGATGCAGATCATACTAGTAGGGCCATGGTGTCCATAAGTTCATCCTTTAATGTTCCTAGTCATGGGTGTATCGAGACAGGGCATCGATATACCAGAGTAGACTAGCGTATACGCTTCTCGACCCATGAGATGGGCGATGGATGATCCCATATCCATTGGTGTTTGACATCAGAGATGGTATACGGGTGCTCAGTGGAGACTGGGTACACTGGACGAACTCGCCGAGAACTCTAAGATGGTATTATACCTCACGTCAGATAGCAGTTCTCTGGTGACACCGGTACAGGTTAGTCTGTAGACCCGAGATCGTCATAGAGTCTTGTGTGATTCCCACTGTGCTTTGATTTCCACCTTACCACGTTCAAGAGGACGTGAAAAACGGTGGTTTTTGGGTACAGTCCCGAGTCACATGGAGGCAATGAGCGATAGGAGGGTTTTTCGTCTCTCCCGGTATTGGGGGCTGATGTTGCGTTGTGATCGATTGGCCATAACAGGGAAGTCCCTGGCTAGGGCTGATTTAGTGATTTATTGGTAAGTGTTATCAGTAGTTTCTCGACCCGTTATGAGCCTCGTATTGGCATGAATTATCGAGTTATTGGGGTCTGGCGTTTACCACCCCTAGACTTGATATGCGACATATCGGACGAAGAGACCGGACTGTACGGTAGTGTTACTGACAGGCAGGAGCTAGAGCGGGCTTGCTTGTTGATCTTTTGATCGCTCAATACCCGGGTAGCCGTTACGTCCAGCTAGTACCGCTGACGGCTTGTGGGTGCTTGATGTGATCATCACCTACTGCCGGAGTATTGACGAGTCTTTAGAGTCCTACACAGAGGTTTTATTGGCTCAGGAAAAACGAAATAGGAGCACATATGTGATATGTGCGGGACCGAGAATAATACGAGTATGTGATACCGTATTCTATTCTCGCGATATTTTTATCGGTCGGTTATATGTGATATAGCCGGGTTATCGAATCAAGTGTTGATTCGATAAGTTGGTATATATAATATTAGTCGGTTATATCAGATATAGCCGGATTATTAAATCAAGTGTTGATTTGATAATTTAGTGTATAATTGTATATTTGATATACTAGTTTAAATTAACTAATATTAGCTCACTTAAGCATTTATTTTTCCTCACATGTGCACACTTATTATATATGTGATATATATTAATTGTGTTCTATTTTGTATCATGGTTGTTGACATACACTACATGGGTGTATGAGACTTACACCATACTAATTATAATGCAGGGTTAAAATATTTAAAGTGAATCCAAATTAGTGGATAATTAGTCATATGCATGAAGCTTGTAGAAGCTTGTGGATGCATTGACTTGGTCCACTAATTTTGTTTTACTAAAGATATTTATTAACCTAACCATTATAATTTAGCCATGGTTATGTCTCTACATGAGTTAGATATATGATACAAACTCATCCATGGTTGCCATTCTCACTCACAACATTATCTCTCTTCATCTTCTTCTTCAAAGCTCAAGAGCTCTCTAGCTCTTGTTCAAGTGAGAAACAAAAGTGAGAAAATCAATTCTAAAGTGAGCAAAAATCCTACTTCATCATCCTCTATTAGATTAGCACTTTAGTATAGGGTGTTAGCTTCACTAATCTCTCATAAGTGAAGTAATAGCTTGGGTTAGTGTCTCCTCGACGTAGATCATTTTCGGCCTCGAAGACCTTAAGCAAGATCGTTTCTTTCACCTTGAGAAGCCATGCAAGAGTCTGGGAGTTCCATGATCGCAGCGAAGGGACCACTACAAGGAGCAATTAAAGTGAAGGACCGGTCTATAAAGGTTGTATTCCGTTATCACTTAGAAGTAAAGTAGTTTACTTTAGTTTCGCATGATTCTCTAGTTAACGATTCTAGTTTAGGGTTCTTTAAAACGGTAAAATTTTGAAAATGGCATGGACGATACCTCCCGAAACCTTGCTGTCGTTCATAGGAACCCTACACTAATACTACATACACCGGGCTATCCATCGCGACAAATCCAACACAACCATAACCACTAAGCAATATCCATCACAGAACATGAAAAATTGCGAGTATCAATTCAGTAACTGTAACATTTCAGAAATATAAATATTATTTTTGGAATTTAAATAATAAAATAATATATTTCACGAAAACTATTCGATTGCGAATTGGGGTTTTCGTAAAATGGTATAATTAAATACCAATATTTGGAAAATAATTGGAGATTTATATTGTATTATTTATTAAAAAGGTATTATTGGATTTGGGCATTTTTTAATTAATTATATGCAAGTTTAAATTAAACTTGATTATTGCACTACTAATAAGCCAAATCCGTCTTTTTAATTTACCATGGCTAGTACACCATGACATGTTGCATTTTGTTGCATGTTTGTTTCATTGTATTTGTGTTATATATTTGGTTTTAAATGAGTGAGGGAAAAAGAAAAGAAAAAGAGAAGATAATTGATGAGAGGGGGGGACAAAATGATGGCATGAGAGCATGGGCTATGAGAGAGAGTGAGTGTGAGAAAGAGAGAGAGAGAGAGAGAGAGAGAGAGAGAGAGATGATGGCTCCTACCCTTGACCCTTCTTCATTTCTCATACTTCATTCTTCTTCCTTCACTTCTTCTTCTCCTTCTCCTCCTTCCTTCACCCTCCTCTACCTCCATGAAACCACCTCAAATCATCATCTTACCCTACCCCACCTTTATTAAAAATGCACACAACCTCATCCTACACCCCATAGTTGAATCAAGTTTGGATTTTGAGCACTTTGGAGCATCTAGGGGTTTTCTTGAGTTACTTCCGAGAGGTATAATTTCAACTTCTTATCTTGTAATTAGTTCCTTCACCTCATAATTATGTTTAGTGTTTGTTTTAGTGAGATTAATGATCTTAGAAATTTCTAGGTTGATGTTTAGTGGATAAATGGACTTGTAAAGTGGTAATTGGGGTGTAGTGAGTGTTTACAAGACCTTAGTGATGTTTTACTGGCCAAGACTAGAAAACTAAAATCCAAACCACGAACTTAGAATTTTCCCGACATTGGTTTTTGACAGTTTGTGAGGTTGATAGGTGTTTCCTGATTTAAAATCAGGAAAGTTTACGGAGGAGGCATCACGTTCTAGCACGTGACCAGCAGTCACGTGTTGGCACGTGACATTTAAAACAGCGGCAAAGGCACATCAGTTCCCTGACTAAATCAAAGAAAAGGCTCCAGAAAGGGTCACGTGCTCACACGTGACCAGGGGTCACGTGTTGGCATATGACGGTTGAACAGCGGCCAGAAGACAGAGCGCAGAAAAAAGAAGAAAGCTCGTTCCAGGGGGTCACGTGCCTATACGTGACCAAGGGTCACGTGACCACACGTGACCGGCTTTCAAAGCCTATCTATTTAACAGAATTAAATTCTGAACAGCATTCAAATCTTTCCAAAGGAGAATGATTATTTGGAACCGATTGGATTAAAGATTTAAAGGTGATTAAATATCATCTATTTATGGAAAAATCTTGAACTTAGAAAGATTTCCCCTTAAAATCTAACCGAAATAACAAAGCAATATCTTTGGATTTAAAATCCAATGGTGAATAAAATTCACCTAATAATCCAAAGGTCCAGATGAATGATGAATGCAAATTAAATCTCTCAATGAAAGATTCACTAAAACTGATTGATTCTGCTCCTTCTCCTATAAATAGGAGCCAACATACATGCATAAAAAAAGAAGAAGGAGGAGGACATACAGAGGGATAGAGAGAAAAAGAAATAGAGCCTTGAGACTTTGGAAGAATTTGATCTGCTGCAGAAGAAAACCTTAGGTAAGAAAGGGAAGGCTTCTAAAAAGAGAATTTAATTCTCAAAAGAGTTTAACTCTTATATTAAAAAGAAGAACTTAGTTCTCTCTTTAGTAGAGGATCTGCAAAGTGCACATCTCCCCATGAATTGAGAATTTAATTCTCATTGGGTTGAGATCCTGCCATGCAGATCCAAAACATAGAGAGGGAAAGGAAGTTGGAGAATTTAATTCTCATAAAATTATAGGAATTTAATTCCTTTGAGATAAAATTAGGGTTTAACCCTATGTTATAGGAATTTAATTCCTTCAAAATGGACAGAACCAGGGTTTAACCCTAATCGAGAATTTCTTCACATACATGAGGAATTTAATTCCTACAGAAAAGAAACTAGAGTATAACTCTATCTAAGAATATAATTCTTCTGAAGAAAATAGGAATTTAATTCCTCCAAAGTTAATGCTAGGGTTTAACCCTATGAAGAATTTAATTCTTAAAAAGATAAACACATCTTCAAACAGGCAGAGAAACAGGGTCACGTGCTACCACGTGACCCCTGAGAAGATCCACAAAAAAGAAGCTCTGGGGCGCCCTCACGTGTCACCACGTGGCCCCCAATGAACATTTTAACAGATCAAAGCATGAGCCCCCATCACGTGCCTACACGTGATGGCTTTTAGAATTAAAATTGTTAAACACTTATCTGCAGAACAAAATAAAGAGCTCTAGGGCGCCCTCACGTGCTACCACGTGACCCCTTGGTCGAAGCTTTAACACACAAACACTTAAATGCCCATCACGTGACAGCACGTGATGCTCCGAAGTATTCAAATACTCTCAGCAGAACAAAAAAGGGGAGGGCGCCCTCACGTGCTACCACGTGACCCCTCTTACTTTAGTGTTTATCACTAAATTGGAACCTCTGAATCCACCGTTTAACACTGTTTTGCCTTAGTGTTCAACACTAATCGAAGAGCTTTCTTGCAGTGTTTAACACCGAATTTCTTAGTGTTTAACACTAAATTAAATCTCTGTTAACAGAGTTTAACATTAATTTTCTTAGTGTTCAACACTAAATTAAAACCTCTGTCACCAGTGTTTAACACTGATTATCTTAGTGTTTAACACTAATTTGAGATCTCTGTTACCAGTGTTTAACACTGATTTGTTTTAGTGTTTAACACTAATTTGAACTCCCTGCTGCTAGTGTTTAACACCAACTATCTTTTAGTGTTAAACACTAACTTGTTCCTAGTGTTCAACACTGCTGGCTAAGTGGCTAGAGGCAAAGCCTCTCCTTCAATGGACCAACAGAAAGCCAAAATTCCAAACATGATTGGACTTAGCTCAAGATGGCCATAAGTCCTCAATTCAAACTTAACTGGGCTGATGGGCTCATAACATAATTAATTGGTCCTGGTCCCAAACCGGGCCAAAGACTATTTAATCCATCTTGGTCTAAGGGTACATCTCTTCACTCCTTTGATATTTGGCGTTGTAATTCCTCAACGTCTTCAAAGAGGTGACGGGTCCCGATGACCATACATTGATACGGACTATGGGGTCTTTAAACTCATGGACTATGAGGTCCTTAACCTTGACCGAGATGTCTTAAAACTAACAACGGACTGCGGGGTCCTTAAACCCATGGACTATGACGTCCTTAACCTTGACCGAGATGTCTTAAAACTAACAACGGACTGTGGGGTCCTTAAACCCATGGACTATGACGTCCTTAACCTTGATCGAGATGTCTTAAAACTAACAACTGACTGTGGGGTCCCTAAACCCATGGACTATGACGTCCTTAACCTTGGCCGGAATGTCTTAAAACTAACAACGGACTATGACGTCCTTAACCTTGACCGAGATGTCTTAAAACTAACTTTGGACTGTGGAGTCCTTAAATCCATGGACTATGACTTCCTTAACCTTGACCGCAACGTCTTAAAACAAACATTGGACCGCAATGTCCTTAAACTACCTATTGACCGCAATGTCACTAAACTAAACAACAGGGCTCCCTTAATTGCTCTTTTGTTGGATCTAAACGATCCCGTTAAGTTGATCTTAGTCTAAAAACTAGACTGACATATCCTTAACAAACGTTTAAGTTGATGTTAGTCTCAAATGAGGCCAACGTATCCTTAAACCCAAACCCCCAAACCCAAATCTAAGATAAATACGGATTTGGACTAGTCCACGCCCTACGGGCGACGACATAACTCAGTCTCCGTATACAATCCACGGGCAACTAAACACAAAATAAGCACACACGACACGAAGTGACCATCTGGAGAAGGAGAAAGTGGTTACCGCAGTGCGGTAGCGTAATTAACTGCAGGGGCTTGCGCCTGCAGGGAAGAGCGTCCCCACAATCAAAAACCCCTCAAGTGAGGGGGAATCTGACGAAGTCTGCTACATCGGACGCATCCGTTTAAACCTTCGATACACGGTGCCATAAATCAACTTGGCATCTTCGGAGAGGTAGACGGATAGCACCAATTAGCATCTGCCCCGAATCTCAGGCAAGACGAGCCTACGCGGTCGCGTCTCTGTATTCGGAGGGGAACAGATTCTGGCACGCCCGGTGGGACCTTTTCCTCTTTCCACTCCACACTTCGTGTGTCGTGATTCGCGAACCAATCGCGGTTTGCTAATGGTTGCCCTTGGGTTACAAGGTACTAAGATTTGGCGTTTTGCTTATTGCAGAAAGCAAAGAATCTATGGCTTCCACTTGTGTGAAATGCTCCAACTGCAACTGCAACCGGTGCTCCGCCTCGCCAGGAGGAATAGCCTACGGGCCCCAAGCTGCTTCGCTATTCACAATGCCCGTGGAACAGGTCACTCGAGCCACCACAGGGTTATTTTTTGGGACCATGCTCCCGCCAACAAGCTTCACCGCTCCTTTGCTGACAACGGAAGCTCCCAAGAAGTCGGTCTTTGACCGGCTTACCCCTACCGCGGCCCCTCTCAACGGGTCGCCCAACACCAGCACTTCGGTCTTCTCCAGACTAGGCCAGGGCTCCTGTAAAACCGCAACGGGGCTTGCAATCCCAGAGAAGGCTGCTCCTGAGAAAATAACCAGTCCTGCTCCTGAAGTCGTCAAGGTGGCTTCTCCTGCCAAAAAGTCGGTCTTTACGAGATTGATTGTTCCAGCTCCCGCTCCTGCTACCCAAAGGACATTAGTCTTTAACAGGCTGACACCAGCAGCGACCCCCCACTTACACAGGGGGCAAGATGAGGCTATCGCCATCACCGAGCCGATTCCACCAGAACGACACGCTCGACGTCGTTATTGGCGCCGAGTGAGGAAGGCCGGAGGCAACTCCCCTTCTGGGCTAACTCCTCCAACCCCGACGGCAGAAGTTAATGCTACTGTTCCAACTGGGAACAGCTTTGAGATGTTAAATAAGGTGTGCAGGAATTCTCCTACCGCAGTGCTAAAGAGGTCTCCCCCTCCACTAAAAATGCTGCGGAAATAAAGCCAGAGCAGCCCCAATCTCCTCAACGGCTGTCCTCCCGAATCTATAAAGTTTGGCGGCAGACCCGAGACTCGGTGATCGATCCAAATTTCCCCCGCCAGCACAAGAAGCTGAAAATCCAGCAGGAAGTCAGTCACCAGGCTAAGCCACGAAAAACTGTCTGGGTGCCCACTTCAACGGCCCCCTCAACTTCCATTGCTCATAAGAAGAAGAGGCCAGAGAAGATCCCCGGGACTGCAATGAGAGCTAAAGGTGCTGAGCCCAGACGCCCTAAGGCTGGGGGTAGGATGGTCCATACTGTATACACGGCGTCAGGAAAAGGAGACAGCCGCATATCAACAGGTCATAGACCGCACACGCGGTCAGTGACCAAAGCTCAGGAGCAACAGCAAAAGCTCCAAGAGATGATGAACGCTATGGCCGCACTCACTGGGCCAAAAGAAACCCCTGAAACATCCTCGGATCAGCAACAAGAACAGGAAACCGACGCCGAGTTCCTCCGGAGGATGTTGGAAAAGAAGGATAAAGAGGCTGCGGAACAAGCGACCAATATAAAGCAAATAGCCCACCTATTTCAAGACATGGTTGGGATGATGATCCAACAAGATCCTCCCGCTGAAGATCCCCCGACCATACTCGAAGACGATAGGGGAGAAACGTCGAATCCTCCACCGGCTCTCTCAACGGCCAAGGAGGAGACAATCTCTAAGGCTGACCTGGACGACTATATAGCCCAGCAAATCCGGGTTCATCATGCGACTGAGGCAGCTGGTTAGGTCGTAAAAATGGGGCGACCGTATCCAAGCTGGTACGACCAGATCAAATATCCGCCGGGTTATACAATACCGAAATTCCATGTGTATAAGGGGACTGGCAATCCCCACCAACATGTTGCCCAGTTCAGGGCCCTTTGCTGTAACACCGGCGGTGATGATAAACTGTTGCTTCGCCAGTTCATGGGCAGCTTATCAGAAACAGCGTTCGAATGGTATTCGGAACTCCCGAACGATTCTATCAAGACGTTCGCTGAAATGGAGTTGCTATTCACTCAGCGATTCGCAAGCACCAGCGAACACACTCCAATAACGGCATTGATTAATGCCAGGGTAAAACCAGGCGAAACGTGGGTCCAGTATGCTATACGCTGGCGAAATTTGTGGTCGAAATGCGAGCAACGCATTGAGGAAGCGCCCGCGGTAGGCATGTTCGTGGGGACTCTAGACCCTCACGCAACTATCTCCCAGTTTATGATGTTCTTTAAGCCAACCACATTCCAGGCTCTAATCGACAAGTTGGCCCAGATGGGTCATAGACCGTCTCCCCCGAAGCCCAAGCCTCGGAGTGACAAAGGTAAAGGAAAGGCAACCTTCGTCGTGAATGTCCAGCAGCAACCCAATGCCCCAAAGCTGACGGATCAACTGGAAGAAAGACGCCAGTATTATAATGAGAAGATGAAGCGTCCCTACTCGTTCCCGTGGGACAAGACGGAACGGTTATTCGAGCTGGCAGTACGCAACAGACATATAAACTTGCCAAATCCAAGGCGACCGCCATAACCCACTGAGGTGAATAGCCTTAATTATTGCCCTTACCATCAAACGGTAAGCCACCCGATTGAGGATTGCTTCGTCTTCAAAGGATGGATTGAAGATCAATACCTCCAGGGAAAGTTTGCGCTGTCCGAAAAGTGGAAGGTGAACCCGCCATAGCCGCATACTCCCAAGAAAGCAGATACACCGGGGACAACCTGTTCCTTTATTGAAGAAGCTCCATGGGAGGTCGTGCTATCGGCTAAAACCAAAAGGATGCTGAGTGATCTTCATGCGTGTCCGGCAGTCGAATGGAAGAACCTGCTTGAACCTCAAATCATTGAAGGGATGCTGAAGCCACGCCCAACTACAAAGATCGGGGGTGATGGCCCAAATACTCACACCCAACCGTCAAAATATTCGAAGAAAAAGAAGAAGAAATCCAAGAAGTCCGTGAAGCCTGGAGACAAGCGCACGGATGTGCAGAAATAGATTGACCCACTGGAGGAGTACAATCAAAAGGCGTAGACTCCCGTCACACTCCAAGAGTTCCTCAACCACGTCTTTCAGGAGGAAGATGATGGAGAGAGTTCGCCGGATGAATCCGAAGAATATATGGCGAGTTGTCATGTAATTTCCCATTCGGAAGATGAGAAAACTCCCGGCACTGAGAAACTGGGGGCACAGCCTGAGCCAAAACTTGTATGGCCAACAGATGAAATGATCGACGCCTTTCTAGACGAGATTCGTTTGAAGAGTAAAGCGGATCAGGAGCGTGAGATGGCTGCATCGGAAGGAGCCAAGCGCTGGCGACTGAACAAAAGAGTCGAAGCGCTCCCGCCAGATCAAAAGATATCCGATGCGAATAAAAACGTGTTCAAGACGAGAAAAAGGTTTGCCAAAGCCATGTCAATGGGGATGAAGCTACCACCCGCGGAAGAGAACACGTTCGATGGGGCGGAGAGGCACCATAATTATTGCTCATATCATCAGAAAATTTCACACCCTACGGAGGAGTGCGACGCTTTCAGGATATGGTGGCAGGGATATGTTGCTCACCGGCAACATTTTAAGCGCATGAAACGCAAAACTCGTCGGGAACAAAAAGGTACGGTCGAAAGACACAAAAGAACTGCCGGCAATTGTTACATGATCAACGCCGGAGAATCACAAGTTCTCACCTTTGGGAGCGACTCTGATGAAGAAATGGCTCTGGGCCCTCTTTTTAAAGAATCCGTTTTAGGGAAAGAGGAAAAACCAGAGGCCTGCGAAAACATTCAGCTGCGCAATCGCACGCTCCCGGAAAAGAATCTCGGACCCGTGAATAGAAAAGATAAGGGAAAGGAGAAGGTCACTGGGGATATCGCCTTAGATGACCAAGTCATGAAACCGCTGACTGCCAAGGACCCTCCCAGGAAGGGTAAGGTGGACTACAATATCCTAGCGCACCTAAGGAAGCTACCTTCTCAGCTCAGCATTCTCGATGCCCTCCTATTATCAAAAGAGGCGCGAGATTCATTAATCAAGGCGTTACAAGAACCCGAGCAATTCCAAGCCTTCCTCGCCGAAGAAAGGATGAAGAATGAACTGGAAGAAGTGCATACGGCCGACATCACTTTCGGTGACGAAGACCTTCTTCTCAGGACGTGCGACCACAACCGTCCCCTATATGTCTCTGGATACTACCATGATATCAAGATAGGCAAGATCCTCGTGGATAATGGATCCTCCGTCAATCTCCTTAATGTTCGGGTGTTGAAAGAAATCTGCATGAGCGTGCAGCACCTCGCTCGTGACAAAATTACCATCTCCGGTTTTGACTCCCAATCGTCACGGACTCTCGGATCCGTGATACTAACATTGCGCTTTGGACTACTTATCACGGACATCAAATTTCACGTCATTGACGCCAAGACCTGCTACAACGCCTTGCTCGGTCGTCCTTGGTTACATGAGTACAACATCATCCCTTCTACACAGCATCAGTGTATGAAGTACTTTAAGGATGGTTTCGAGTATACCGTAACAGGTGAGCTGAACCCATTCTCCGTGAACGAAGTCCACAAGTACGAAGATGCAAAGTACTTTTTGCCAGACTTCGAGGATACAGAAATGAGTCGCAAGCCGGAGAACAAAGCCGCCGCCACCATCCCTGTTTTCGGAAGCGATACCGAAGAAGAAGAAGAGATAGTTTACGCTGGGCCGTCTCGACGCAACAACCCGGAAACGTCCGCCCCCATGTTGATCTTCGGAAGTGACTCGGAAGATGAGGTTAATGCTGTGTTCTCCAGTCGGCAGTCAATACAAGCATCCCCTAGCGATGATCAGAGTTTGCAAATCACCATGGTGCCGCGGAAACACTACAAGGATCTCGACGCATTTCAAGCTTACAATGTGCAGGACCTGCAGACGTTTTACGTCCCTCCCAGGCGAAAGGGTGAAAAGGTGATCCTATTCTACCAATCCACAGAAACGAGAGTGGAGAAAGAGATATGGCATGGCGCGGATGCTACACTCGATAGGCTCCAACCCATCCGTTTGCCCAGGTATTACACAAATGGACTAAGGAGGCTATTGAAGCGCCAAGGAGTACCCTTAAAACAGACTGTTCGACAAGCTCAGTTCTACAACAAGATTTGGAATGCCCCTGGGACTCAGCGTAAATTGCCCAACGGGTGGATGGAAACGCTTGGGCTTGGATATATGAGATCCGGGAAACGGGAACGAGTCCACGGCAGCTACGCCATATATAACTTCGATAAGGAGGAGGACACCCTGTCGGGGAATGCTAACCCCTCGTCAAAACTGGACCCCGCGAGCGAAGTGCCGAGTCCGTCATTTGAAGAACAAGTGGACAAGCTTATCAGGAAAGCAGGTCAAAAGGCTCGGGAAGACCACAACCGCGAGATGGTTATCTACGAGAAGGCCAGGATGCGACGTCTGTTTTAACAAGCTGTGAAAGACAAAGGTGCAGGTGCTCCTCCCTATCAACCCGTGGTGAAAAAGGCCCGACGCAGAGGCAGAAGTAAGTCAAGAAGCGAAAAAGGGAGTCGACAACAACGAAGCCGGATTAGAGGGTCATGTGATCGGGCATTGCACGGTCCGGACTTGTCCCTCATGAAGAAGATGAGTCGAGCGTATTCCTTCCCTCGAGACAAGATGAAGAAGCTACTCGAGCTCGCTATAAAGCATCAAATGATCACACTTCCGGAGTCTAAGCACCCTAAACAAGTCAATGAGGTTTCTCACCCGGGTTATTGCTCTTATCACCGAGCCATAGGACACCCTATCGAAGACTGCTTCACGTTCAAGAACTGGGTCGAAGACCAGTACCAACAAGGCAGATTTGCTTTATCCAGCAGCTGGAGGGTAACGCCGCCACAAAAGCATGAACCCAAAGCCGCAAGAGCAGAGCCAGATCCACATCGGTCTTGGAAGCGGATTCGCACTTGTCACATGATTACAATATTAAAAGAAGAGCCCGAGAACATGGATGACATTCCCTGGTGCTTTGAGAACAGCAATGACGAGGTGATCTCAGAATTTCCGCCGGCTCCGAAAGAACTGGAAGATGGAATACATACTACTGCAGATAACCTCAAGAAGATTGAGTTGGGGTCGACAGATGATCCGCGACCGAAATTCGTCAGCGAGTTGCTCACTGAAGAAAGGGTGGCTGCGTTAAAAGACGTGCTTATGCAGCACAGAGATTGCTTCGCATGGAACTATTCCGAGATGCCAGGATTAGATCCAGAGATTGCTGTGGATAAATTAGCAATATCCCCAGATATCAAGCCAGTCAAACAGGCGCCGAGAAGGATGCGGCTCGAGCTTGAAATGAGCATTAACGCCGAAGTTAAGAAACTGATTGATTCTGGGTTTATCCAGGAGGTACAGTATCCTGACTGGGTCGCCAACATCGTCCCGGTAATGAAGAAAAACGGGACAGTGCGCGTATGTGTGGACTTCCGAGATCTCAAAAAAGCCTGCCCGAAGGACGATTTCCCAGTACCGGTCACCGAACTGATGATAGACAATACGTCCACTCATGAGGTTTTCTCCTTTATGGACGGTTCATCAGGGTACAATCAGATAAAGATGCATCCCGACGACCAGAAGCATACCGCTTTCCGGACCCCTTTGGGTATATTCTGCTACAAGGTTATGCCCTTCGGTCTAAAGAACGCCGGTGGTACCTATCAAAGGTCCATGACAAAGATCTTCGATGATCTCATACATGAAATCGTCGAGTGCTGTATTGATGACCTCGTAGTGAAGAGCATGTCATACGAAGAGCATTTAGAGCATCTGAAGACCGTATTTCAACGCCTTCGGCAATATAATTTGAAGATGAATCCCCTCAAATGCGCGTTCGGAGTCTCCTCGGGTAAATTCCTGGGATTCATTATCCGACACCGAGGTATCGAAATAGATCCATCTAAGATCAAGGCGATTATAGAGATGCCACCCCCAAGGACTCTCAAACAGCTACAGTCTCTCCAAGGAAAGCTCGCGTACATCCGGCGGTTTATCGCCAATCTTTCAGGTAACTGCCGTCCTTACAGCCACCTGATGAGAAGGGAACTCCATTCGTCTGGGATCACAAATGCCAAGGCACACTGGACGAGATCAAGCAGTACCTGCAGAACCCTCCAGTGTTGGCTGCGCCGGTTAAGGGAAAGCCTCTCATTCTTTATACAACTGCCCTAGAAGGTTCTTTAGGCGCATTATGGGCGCAAGAAAACGACCAAGGGAAGGAGAGAGCGCTCTACTATTTAAGCCGAGTTCTTCTGGGGGCAGAAAGCAATTACTCCCCTATCGAAAAACATTTCCTGGCGTTAATCTTTGCGATAACAAAACAACGGCACTATGCGTTGGCACATGAAGTCCGTCTTATATCAAAGGTGGACCCCCTAAAATTTCTAATGTCAAAGGCCATATTGACAGGGAGACTCGCTAAATGGACCCTGCTCCTGATGGAGTTTTCAATAACCTATCAGCCTCTTAAGGCAGTGAAAGGCCAAGCCATCGCCGACTTCCTTGCTGAGCATCCAGTACCTGCCGGTTCTCCTCTGAATTGCGATTTGCCAGACGAACATGCGTTTGACGCGATCGACGGTGGTGATACCCGATGGGAGCTTTATTTCGATGGAGCGTCCTCCGTAAAGAAGCGCAAACAAAGTATCCCAATGATCAAATCGGGGGTAGGCCTCATCTTCGTAACTCCACAAGGGGGATAATGCACTTCGCTTTCTCCTTAACAGAACCGATGACGAACAATGAAGCCGAATACGAAGCTTTGATAGCAGGCCTCGAGATCGCCATCGACATGGGAATTGAAAACCTCCTCATATACGAAGATTCTCAACTGGTCGTTAGTCAAGTAAACGGCGACTACCAAACGTGCAAGCCGGAGTTGGTGAAATGTGGTGAAAGGGTGCGACAACTGTTGACCCAAATTCCCTCCTATACTCTGGAAAGCATACCACGCACGGAAAACAGCAAAGCAGACGTGTTGGCCAAGCTCGCTAAAGAACTGGCTGACGAGAACCTTGATGACGTTAAAAACGTGGTGCAAAGCCGTCGGGTGCTTGCCCCAGCAGAAATATCTCCGGAATCATCCGAAGAGAAGGGAGTGACTGAGCAGACGACCCTACAAATAAAAGACCGTGAGAAGGCTGAGGACTGGAGGGAGGTCTTCATAGACTACTTTAAGTCCCACCAAATGCCCGAAGAAGCGTCCTCAAGACATCAGCTCATGAAACGAGCTCTGTCTTTCGCCTTCGTCAACAATACTCTGTACAAGAGGTCGTTTGATTCTCTGTGGCTGAGATGTTTAGGACCTGACGAAGCAGAAAGAGTCGTTCAGGAAGTTCATGACGGAATCTGTGGTTCTCATCAAGCAGGCCCGAAGATGAAGTTAAAAATTAAACGGATGGGTTACTACTGGCCCACGATGATCCAAGACTGCCTCGAATATGCGAAGCAGCGCCACTCATGCCAAATCCATGGGGATTTCATCCACCAGCATCCGAATCCGCTACATCCAACGGTGGCTAGCTGGCCATTCGAAATGTGGGGAACTGACATAGTCGGCCCCATCGAACCAGCATCGTCTAGGGGACATCGTTTCATCCTGGCGACGACTGATTACTTCTCCAAATGGGCAGAAGCAGTACCGTTGAGGGAAGTGAAGATGGAGAATATCCTCCACTTTTTCAAGACGCACGTCATTTATGTGTTTGGAACTCCGAGACGGATCATCTCCGATAACGGGCCAGCCTACAGAAGCCACAAGATCAGCCGCATCGCGCAACAGCATAATATAGACTGGAGATATTCCTCAGTCTATAATCCACGAGCTAATGGTCTGGCCGAAGCCTTCAATAAGACCTTGACAAAGATCATAAAAAAGACGGTGTCCCAAAGTAAGAAGGACTGGCACGAGAGACTGCAAGAGGCTCTTTGGGCTTATAGGACTACGTTCAAGACGGCCACGAGCACGACGCCATACGCATTGGTATTCGGTATGGAAGCGGTACTCCCCCTCGAGATAGAGCTACCTACTCTACGAGTGGCAGTTCACCAGGAGTTGACAGACGAAGAAAATGCTCACCTTCGGCTTGAGGAGCTTGACGCCCTCGATGAAACCCGGCTCATAGCGCAACAAAATCTAGAAGCTTATAAAGCAAAGATGACGCGCTCGTATGAAAGATTGACCCGACCGAGAACATTCCGCCAAGGTGAACTCGTGCTAGTGGTCAAAAGGCCTATGATCCCCAATCGCGCCAAGCGGGGAAAATTCGAGCCAAACTATGAAGGCCCGTACATCATAGACAATGTCTATCAGGGTGGAGCCTATCTACTCATGGATATGCACGGTGAAAGGCCTTTCAGGCCAATAAACGGACGCTTCCTAAAGAAATACTACGCTTAATGAGCCACAGCCTAGGTCAATGATAGATGACGACGACTATGTCCGCTCGCTATCTTCCTAAGCCCAAGCTCTATAAGTAGTAGCCGGCCCTCTCCATAACGACGGACCGAAACGTCCTTAAACTAACGACGGGCCGAAACGTTCTTAAACTAACGACGGACCGAAACGTCCTTAAAACTAATACCGCAGCATCCTTAGGCTGACGAGATAAAAAAATATAATAAATAAAAACGGTATGTCCATCAGCAAAAAGGGCACAGATGAAAACCCGAAAGGGCTCCGTGAGTAAAAACAGCAGGGCTACCGGCGAGTGTTCGTGAAAACCCGAAAGGGCGCGACCTCGTAAAAAAAAAGGGAGAAGAAAATAAAAAGAATAAAAAAAACGGTATGTCCATAAGCAAAAAGGGCACGGATGAAAACCCGAAAGGGCTCCGTGAGTAAAAACAGCAGGGCTACCGGCGAGTGTTTGTGAAAACCCGAAAGGGCGCAACCTCGTTAAAAGACACTTGCGGGATCCTCACGACCCTGTAAGGAGAAACCACCCGCGTGAGATCCTTACGACTCACAAGGGAGTAACACACTTAGGGATCCTCACGATTCCTAAGGAGAAAAGACACTTGCGAGATCCTCACGACTCGTAAGGAGAACTCTCTTATGGGACCCTCACGGCTCATAAGACTTGAAAGTCTTAAGTTACAGAGACCTAAACCTTTGCTTAAGCAACTCCTACAACTTTCAATATTGCCCTACAAGAGGCTCAATACTGACCCTTGTATACAATCCACGGGCGCGAATAAACATTTCCCTAACCAAGTCCCATCCGTGACTAGGGATACGTCCATATGATGAACAACCCTTATAAGTCCTCTCGACTTATAAGAAGAAAGCCCTCTTGTAAGATCCTTACGACTTGCAGAGGAACATACACTTAGGAATCCTCACGATTCCTAGGGAGAAAATACACCTACAAGATCTTCACGACTTGTAGGAAGAAATACCTTTGTGAGACCCTTACGGCTCATGAAGTCAAAAGCCTTAGTCGACAGGACCCTAACCCTGTTTGCTAAGCCACCTTTGTTCAACATCGACAGAGGCAAATGATGATTCGCTCCTGGCAATATCCCAGTAGTAGCGGTGCTGATGCCGAAATCGGTGTCTACTTTCAGGTTTATGGCGAAAAGCCAGTAGGCCGCATGTGCATACGAATTAGCCGAAATGATGGGGCAACTTTCAATAAAAAGAAGCAAGTAAAAAATGTATGCACGCAAAATAGCCGAAATGATGGGGCAACTCGCAAAAAAAAAAAACAGCGAGTAAAAATGAAATAAATAGCCGAAATGATTGGGCACAGCGAAAAATGGCCGAAATGATAGGGCAATCGCGACTTCCGTGATATAAAAACTGAAATGATAGAGCATCGCGGAAAAAGAAATAAAATAAAAAAAAGTTTTAATTTATGCCCTACAGGTGATGTTCCATCACACCTTGTATACAATCCAAGGGCGTAAACAAAAAAGGGATCATACTTCTCCCCCAGGTTTCATCATAAGAAGAAGCAAAATCTCGATGGGCCGCGAATGACTTAGAGATCATCTCAGCACTCGTCTCGTAACAACGAACAAGACTTAAAGCGAAACAGAACAGCGGCAACTCCCAGTTCCATGGCTCGGCGATATCCTGATCACCGAAAAGTCAAATCCCAACTTCGTGAAATGCGAATACAATCAACGAAATTCCTGGTTACGTGGAACGCGGATAACGCCACTCTTTGACCCCGTAGAAAACGTCCAGAGCGGATCCTGGTCCTTGCAGAGCACGGCAGTGAACCCGTGTGAAGCATCCAGAGCGGAGCCTAGTCCTTGCCGAGCACGGCAGTGAACCCGTGTGAAGCATCTAGTGCAAAATTCCTGGTTACGTGGAACGCGGATAACGTCACTCTTTGACCCCGTGAAAAACATCCAGAGCGGAGCCTAGTCCTCGCCGAGCACGGCAGTGAACCCGTGTGAAGCATCTAGTGCAAAATTCCTGGTTACGTGGAACGCGGATAACGTCACTCTTTGACCCCGTGGAAAACGTCCAGAGCGGATCCTGGTCCTCGCAGAGTACGGCAGTGAACCCGTGTGAAGCATCCATAGCGGAGCCTAGTCCTCACCGAGCACGGCAGTGAACCCGTGTGAAGCATCTAGTGCAAAATTCCTGGTTACGTGGAACGCGGATAACGTCACTCTTTGACCCCGTGGAAAACGTCCAGAGCGGATCCTGGTCCTCGCAGAGCACGGAAGTGAACCCGTGTGAAGCATCCAGAGCGGAGCCTAGTCCTCGCCGAGCACGGCAGTGAACCCGTGTGAAGCATCTAGTGCAAAATTCCTGGTTACGTAGAACGCGGATAACGTCACTCTTTGACCCCGTGGAAAACGTCCAGAGCGGATCCTGGTCCTCGCAGAGCACGGCAGTGAACCCGTGTGAAGCATCCAGAGCGGAGCCTAGTCCTCGCCGAACGCGGCAGTGAACCCGTGTGAAGCATCTAGTGCAAAATTCCTGGTTACGTAGAACGCGGATAACGTCACTCTTTGACCCTGTGGAAAACATCCAGAGCGGATCCTGGTCCTCGCAGAGCACGGCAGTGAACCCGTGTGAAGCATCCAGAGCGGAGCCTAGTCCTCGCCGAACGCGGCAGTGAACCCGTGTGAAGCATCTAGTGCAAAATTCCTGGTTACGTGGAACGCGGATAACGTAACTCTTTGACCCCGCGGAAAACGCCCAGAGCGGAGCCTAGTCCTCGCCGAGCACGGCAGTGAACCCGTGTGAAGCATCCAGAGCAAACACCGGACTGTGGAGTCCTTAAAATCCACAGACTATGATGTCCTTAACCTCGACCGTAATGTCTTAAAACTAACGATCAACCACCCTGATTCTATATTGATTTCACCTCGGTTTAGGGGTACATCTCTTCACTCCTTTGATACCTGGTGTTGTAATTCCTCAACGTCTTCAAAGAGGTGACGGGTCCCCGCAACCAAACATCGGACTATGGAGTCCTTAAATCCACGGACTATGAGGTCCTTAACCTTGACAGTGATGTCTTAAAACTAACATCGGACTGTGGAGTCCTTAAATCCACGGACTATGACATCCTTAACCTTGACCGTGATGTCTTAAAACTCACATCGGACTGTGGAGTCCCTAAATCCACGGACTATGATGTCCTTAACCTTGACCGTGATGTCTTAAAACTAACATCGGACTGTGGAGTCCTTAAATCCACGGACTATGAGGTCCTTAACCTTGACCGCGACGTGTTTAAACTACGATACCTTGAGCAACCCCTGACCCCGTGAAACACGGATAAGGGTGACCCCATCCAGCACTTGTAAGTCCTCACGACCTGTAAGGAAGAAAAAACTCTCTTCTGAGATCCTTACGACTCTCAAGGGAAAACCCGCTTAAGAATCCTCACGATTCTTAAGAAGAACTCACACCTATGGGATCCTCTTAACCTGTAGGGAGAAAAACTCTTTATGAGATCCACCACGGCTCATAAAGCGCAAAAGTCTTAGGAAGAAGATCTTAACCCTGAATCCTAAGCCATCGCTGCCCTGCAGAGAGATCAAGATAAATTGTCCGCAAAACACATTCAATGAAAAGAGACACACCATTATGGAGAAAATTGTATCTTTTATTCAGAAACCAAAATGGATACAAACTACAATCCATTGAAGGACAAAAAGAAAATACTCTCATCTATGAGTATATACAAGAAGAAAGGAAAAGATATAAGTTTTTCAAGCCGGCGGGCGATTCAGCAGTTTCGCTAGCTCATCCTGCTTTTGCTGGGCCACGGCTTCATGATTCAGGATCGCCAGAAGACGGGCCTCCGCCTGAGCCTGCTGGGCCTGATACGAAGCAAGCCGAACTTCAAGCTCTTTCTCGGTGGCCTTATGGGCCTCGACCCTTTCACGAGTGAACGTGGCGGCTTTATCGAGAGCCACCACCTCTTTGATGGACTCCTGAAGCACCCGCCAGAGTTCATATGCTTTGTTAGCCTTGTCGGTAAGATTAGCTTGAAGCTCGCTCAGCGCCTTAGAAGCCAGCTCCCTCTCCGAGAATTTGCGGCCGAGCCTCTTCTCGCACGACGTCATGTTTGCCGCGCACTGTGCTATCAGCCCCCGTAACTTCGCCTTTGCAGCCACAACTTCCGAGGAAAGGTGGGAACATTCAAGGGCGTGCAAACAAGCCTCCACCTTCCGACAGAACTCCACCCAGACCCGCACCACCTCTTCACTATGATAGGTGGCAAGAAAAGGGAGAGAGCCGTTAGCTTCAGCGGCAAACGCTTCGGCTGTGGTCGCGCTACCAGCACGGAGCTCCTCGATGAAAGATGATAGGGAGACAAGGCTTTATTGGGCCAAGCGTTCTGAAGCCCGCAAAGCATAAGGGCCGGGCGGCATCATGATGCGCGATTCCAACGCCATGGAGACTGGCAGGGTTGTTCAAATTTGAAAGATGTTAATAAAATTCTTAAGCACAGAACGAACGGGATTATAATAAAATGTCGCTTACCGACAGTCATGCAAATAGGAGCTGAAGGTTCCCTTGGCCCTTCAATGACTTCGACCTCATCGTCAGCTTCCAAAACTATAAGAGACATCAACGTCATTTTGCAAAATAGTAACAATGCTATGGTGAAAGAAAAAATGGAGAATGACGCTAACCTTTCCCGGAGGAAAGGACAATACGCCGAGGGGAGATCGCCTGCGGAGCTGCCATCTCCAATAAACGCTGAAATGACTGTCGAGGCGACAGATCAGCGATAGTGGCCGCCAAACCGCGCAATTCTGGGAAAGATAAAAGAGTTTAGACCATGGAAGGGTTGCTAATTTAAAATTCAGAGGGTTACCTTCAACACTTATCCCGTTCTGAGTCGGGGGGATAGCGGCTTCGACAGCCTCTGCCGGAACCTCAGGCTCCAACAGAGGGAGGGTAGTCCCCACTACCTCCATCTTAGCCTCTGGGCCGCCTTCGGGAAGAGCCGTTGGAGCAGTAACCTCCAAAGGAGCCTCCCCCAAAGGGGCAAGCACTCCCTGATCAAGAACCGTCGCTGGAGGCTCTACCATGAGAGGAGCAGCCTCATCAGCCTCCTCTACATCAAGCAAGGCTTCATCGAGAATTTCGGCGGGCTTTAGTTTTAATGAGCCCGTAGGGAGCTCCCCCAGTGTCGAAGATTCTGCACGATTCAAATAAGAATAAGGATACATATGTACGGGCATAAATAATCTGAAGAACTACAAAGAGAACCACAACGTACCGATGCGCAAGGAAGCCTTCAATATGGCCTCTTCAAGCCGCTGCTCCTTCTCAAGGAGGCGTGCTCGCCGGGATTCAAGGGTAGACTCATGGCCGCCGGTCCATAAAGAAAGTGCGTCCGTTGCGTCTTCTAAAGCGGCCTGCTTCAGGGCCCTTTCCCTCCATTCCTCCAAAGGACCGATAAACCGCCGCCGAATCCACGAAGGGTTTTCGTAAAAGATTACAGCGGGATAGGGCTTCTTCGGAACCCTGGCGTTATGAGACGCGTCTTTGGAACGCCGTATGGCCTCGACCAACTGTGCGGCTTCCTCATCGGCCGAAATCGGGAAGAGAAGTCCAGCGTCTGACTCTTGCAAGGCCAATGGTTCGTCTTCAAGAATAGGCTCAGACTCCGCCAAAGAATCGAGCAAATTGGTGGCCGTTTTCCTCCGCCGCTTAGACCCAGAGCCGGTCGCCAAGGATGACCGCTTCCTCCCCCGCGAAGCCTTAGGGCGGCGCCGACCCACATCGCCCTCGACACCCTCATCCCTATTACTCTCGCTCGGTGCCACAACCAAGGATGACACCGCCATTGTCGACGCCACGAGGGGCGGTGCTGCCACTGGCGGTGGTGCTACTACTGGGGCCCGTCTACCTTGCGATCAGGAACCCAGGGGCATACCAGCTGTTGGAGTAAGGTCTACCCCCGATTCCTCTGGAATGAGCACGATGCCGGTATCCCTTAGAGGGAAGCGGACCGGAGCCCTCGGTCGCAGCTTAGCTCCCGGAACCTGAGGAGGGGCGTCATGACCAAGAAGCACCCTCCTTTCCTCAAGAATAATTGGGCTGATCCGATGAAGATACCAACCCGTAAACGAGCCCACGCACCGGGGCATGTACTTAGCTTCAGGGACCATGAAGAGGGAGCCGGTGTTCAACCTCACAAAATGATGAGCGGCATCGCGAACGACATCAAGCGAAGGGACCGGTGCGACTATGAAAGCCTCAAAGGGAACGCCCTGGTCATATCTAAGCTGTCGGGCGAATCGATACGGGTTGTACCGCATGAAAAGAGCTGCACTGTCCTGGCGAAACACCAAGTAGCCCGGTCTAATTGTATACAAGTGCGCGGCCTCTCGGGGCTTCAAAGAAGGTACGTTGTCTTTGGACTGGTCCCAGAGTTGTTGAACTGGACCTGAGGGAGCAGACAAGACCCGATCATTAAAAACCAGCCCGCCAGCGGCGGCGTAAGGAGAAATCAGCACCCGAATAGCCCCGAATTGAGTCGGGTCGGCGGCAGAAGTATCCACCAATCGCATAAGTCGCGGGAAGGGGTAGGCATCGTAAAATGTGGGCCTCTGATGCATAGCAAAAGCCCCCAACACGTGCATTTCGATCCAGGATGTGAAGTAATGAAGCGAAAAATTCACCACGTCTACGCCGGGGCTGGAAGTGTTGGCCGCAACGCCCAACCCGTGGTAAAGATGCGCTAGCGCAGGGATGCCGATAGCCAACCGTATCCCCTCAGCAATACAATGAGCCAGGTAGATAACCGAGGCTCTCATGAAGCGACGATGCATGGGGATGACAAACCAACTGAGCCAAACATTGACAAACCCCACGAAGAACGTCTCCTCATCCATACCGGGTGCTGCAATGGACTCAAAAGACATCGGCGACATGATGGGGATATAGTATTGAGGTAGATCCGATTCAGTGGTCGGCAGCTTCTTCGGACCAAACCCAAAGGGGTCTTTGATGTTGGCAAACTTCGGAGCTGTCTTCGACACGACGTCTTCGCGAAGGAAGCAGGCAATGAAGCTCTTAAAAGTAACGCCCTGCTCCTCAGATTCGGTGAACAATCGGTCAAAGATACCTAGCGCCTTAATCAAGCTGGGACGCTTGTGGCGAACGACGTTCTCAGCGGACAGGCCGTCAACCGGAGCAGGCTCGGACTCAAAAATGTACTCGTCAGAGGGCAGCAACTCCTCATACAGTGTACCCCTGATTGGCAATCCCGAGATTTCATAAAATTCCGTCAGAGAAATCGAGACCTCGCGATCTCCTAGAATAAAAGTGTTGGTGGGGAGATTCCATTGATTCAAGAATGCCCTAACCCACCAGACATGCGGGGACTTATAATGGAAGAATGACGCGTATATTGCCTGGTAAAGCCCGACCTTCTGCAGCCGCGCACGATGGGTAGCAAGGATATAGCGAGCCCAGAGAAGGTAGCCCGTGGGGTGTCGAGGAGTAAGCCCCATCTTATAAATCTGTCCCCATGGGTGGGCCTCACCCTGACAAATGCGACGCCCCAGGATATCTATAGCGGGGACTGGATGGTTCGGGATACCTGTTGTTGAAGGCTCGAGTCGTCCCGTTGGAGTCCAGTTGGGCATCTCCACAGCAAAAACCGTTCTCGGAGGGTCCATCGGCAAGAATGGGAAAGTAGGCTCTGTCGGTACTGCACAGAGGAAACTCCGGCGACCCCTGATAATATGGCTGTACCAAGTTCCCCATAGAAGCAAGTTGGTGTAGTTCGGGTCATGAGCCCGGATCATCGCCATCGCTTCCTCGTCAGATGGTGATTGAGGAAAAGCGGCCTCCGAACGAGTAAAGGGAAAACACGGAACAGAAGCCATCGCACCTGAAATCGAATAAAAGAAGACTGTCAAAAGCAAAGTCAGCAATATATATCCATGCATGAACATGAAGACTAGTTGAAGAAAGCAACAGCAGACCATTGGCTACAAAACACATGGGCCCCACAGAATCAAGATGACAGCTCATTAATAATGAAACCAAGTAGTTGTAATAAGACAAAGGGGATACCCTCATTAATAAAAAAAATAATAGGTTTCAAGTGGCCCTGCACATCCCCTAGAAGACAAATCTACCTCGGACTCTACAACAAATCAAACGGGATCAAGGGAATTAAATTCCCACAGAAGATATCATTGCAAACTTCTGTTCCATTAATTGCTGAAGGACAACCTCGGGCCCAGAGACCCTAAAAAGTCTCCATGGGAAGAACTTAGTTCTTCACAGGAATTAAATTCCTTTTAGAAAAGGGAAGTAAATTCCCATAAACATTTTTGGGATGGAATTAAGTTCCAGGGATTATCACCATCATTTCCCTAAAGATCATCTAAACCCTAAAAAGATCTACTGTTGAGGGTTAAGTGGTTTCATATTTTGGTTAAGAAACTTGAAGAAAAATGGGTTCTTTGTTAAAAAAGGAGTGAAACCCTTGATATGGATTTAAAATCCAGAAGAATGTGAAAGTTCATCGTCTGTTCAAGAACATTACCTGAGGAAAAGAGTCTTTTTCGAACAGAGTTAAACTCTGAAAAGTTCAAGGCAGAGAACTAAGCTCTGGAAGAAGAGAATTAAATTCTCAGAAAAAGTTTGCAAGGAAGAAGAGGAGCAAAGTGGAGGCTCTTCTAAAGGGACATGGGCATTTATAAGATGGGATGGAAAACGCTTCATCTCCCCGATTCCCTAGATGGATCCAACGGTCACAAAAGTGACAGCGTTGCACTCACGTGCAGACACGTGAGAACAACGCTGTGGGGGCATTTGTTTCCTGATTTAAAATCAGGAAAGTTTACGGAGGAGGCATCACGTGCTAGCACGTGACCGGCAGTCACGTGTTGGCACGTGACATTTAAAATAGCGGCAAAGGCACATCGGTTCCCTGACTAAATCAAAGAAAAGGCTCCAGAAAGGGTCACGTGCTCACACGTGACCAGGGGTCACGTGTTGGCACGTGGCGGTTGAACAGCGGCCAGAAGACAGAGCGCAGAAAAAAGAAGAAAGCTCGTTCCAGGGGGTCATGTGCCTACACGTGACCAAGGGTCACGCGGCCACACGTGACCGGCTTTCAAAGCCTATCTATTTAACAGAATTAAATTCTGAACAGCATTCAAATCTTTCCAAAGGAGAATGATTATTTGGAACCGATTGGATTAAAGATTTAAAGGTGATTAAATATCATCTATTTATGGAAAAATCTTGAACTTGGAAAGATTTCCCCTTAAAATCTAACCGAAATAACAAAGCAATATCTTTGGATTTAAAATCCAATGGTGAATAAAATTCACATAATAATCCAAAGGTCCAGATGAATGATGAATGCAAATTAAATCTCTCAATGAAAGATTCACTAAAACTGATTGATTCTGCTCCTTCTCCTATAAATAGGAGCCAACATACATGCATAAAAAAGAAGAAGGAGGAGGACATACAGAGGGATAGAGAGAAAAAAAAAATAGAGCCTTGAGACTTTGGAAGAATTTGATCTGCTGCAGAAGAAAACCTTAGGTAAGAAAGGGAAGGCTTCTAAAAAGAGAATTTAATTCTTAAAAGAGTTTAACTCTTATATTAAAAAGAAGAACTTAGTTCTCTCTTTAGTAGAGGATCTGCAAAGTGCACATCTCCCCATGAATTGAGAATTTAATTCTCATTGGGTTGAGATCCTGCCATGCAGATCCAAAACATACAGAGGGAATAGAAGTTGGAGAATTTAATTCTTACAAAATTATAGGAATTTAATTCCTTTGAGATAAAATTAGGGTTTAACCCTAAGTTATAGGAATTTAATTCCTTCAAAATGGACAGAACCAGGGTTTAACCCTAATCGAGAATTTCTTCACATACATGAGGAATTTAATTCCTACAGAAAAGAAACTAGAGTATAACTCTATCTAAGAATATAATTCTTCTGAAGAAACTAGGAATTTAATTCCTCTAAAGTTATTGCTAGGGTTTAACCCTATGAAGAATTTAATTCTTAAAAAGATAAACACATCTTCAAACAGGTAGAGAAACAGGGTCACATGCTACCACGTGACCCCTGAGAAGATCCACAAAAAAGAAGCTCTGGGGCGCCCTCACGTGTCACCACGTGGCCCCCAATGAACATTTTAACAGATCAAAGCATGAGCCCCCATCACGTGCCTACACGTGATGGCTTTTAGAATTAAAAGTGTTAAACACTTATCTGCAGAACAAAATAATGAGCTCTAGGGCGCCCTCACGTGCTACCACGTGACCCCTTGGTCGAAGCTTTAACACACAAACACTTAAATGCCCATCACGTGACAGCACGTGATGCTCCGAAGTATTCAAATACTCTCAGCAGAACAAAAAAGGGGAGGGCGCCCTCACGTGCTACCACGTGACCCCTCTTACTTTAGTGTTTAACATTAAATTGGAACCTCTGAATCCACCGTTTATCACTGTTTTGCCTTAGTGTTCAACACTAATCGAAGAGCTTTCTTGCAGTGTTTAACACCGAATTTCTTAGTGTTTAACACTAAATTAAATCTCTGTTAACAGAGTTTAACATTAATTTTCTTAGTGTTCAACACTAAATTAAAACCTCTGTCACCAGTGTTTAACACTGATTATCTTAGCGTTTAACACTAATTTGAGATCTCTGTTGCCAGTGTTTAACACTGATTTGTTTTAGTGTTTAACACTAATTTGAACTCCCTGCTGCTAGTGTTTAACACCAACTATCTTTTAGTGTTAAACACTAACATGTTCCTAGTGTTCAACACTGCTGGCTAAGTGGCTAGAGGCAAAGCCTCTCCCTCAATGGACCAACAGAAAGCCAAAATTCCAAACATGATTGGACTTAGCCCAAGATGGCCTCAATTCAAACTTAACTGGGCTGATGGGCTCATAACATAATTAATTGGTCCTGGTCCCAAACCGGGCCAAAGACTATTTAATCCATCTTGGTCTAAGGGTACATCTCTTCACTCCTTTGATATTTGGCGTTGTAATTCCTCAACGTCTTCAAAGAGGTGACGGGTCCCGATGACCATACATTGATACGGACCATGGGGTCCTTAAACTCATGGACTATGAGGTCCTTAACCTTGACCGAGATGTCTTAAAACTAACAACGGACTGTGGGGTCCTTAAACCCATAGACTATGACGTCCTTAACCTTGACCGAGATGTCTTAAAACTAACAACGGACTGTGGGGTCCTTAAACCCATGGACTATGACGTCCTTAACCTTGACCGAGATGTCTTAAAACTAACAACGGACTGTGGGGTCCCTAAACCCATGGACTATGACGTCCTTAACCTTGGCCGGAATGTCTTAAAACTAACAACGGACTATGACGTCCTTAACCTTGACCGAGATGTCTTAAAACTAACTTTGGACTGTGGAGTCCTTAAATCCACGGACTATGACGTCCTTAACCTTGACCGCAACGTCTTAAAACTAACATTAGACCGCAATGTCCTTAAACTACCTATTGACCGCAATGTCTCTAAACTAAACAACAGGGCTCCCTTAATTGCTCTCTTGTTGGATCTAAACGATCCCGTTAAGTTAATCTTAGTCTAAAAACTAGACTGACGTATCCTTAACAAAAGTTTAAGTTGATCTTAGTCTCAAATGAGGCCAACGTATCCTTAAACCCAAACCCCCAAACCCAAATCTAAGATAAATACGGATTTGGACTAGTCCACGCCCTACGAGCGACGACATAACTCAGTCTCCGTATACAATCCACGGGCAACTAAACACAAAATAAGCATACACGACATGAAGTGACCATCTGGAGAAGGAGAAAGTGGTTACCGCAGTGCGGTAGCGTAATTAACTGCAGGGGCTTGCGCCTGCAGGGAAGAGCGTCCCCACAATCAAAAACCCCTCAAGCGAGGGGGAATCTGAAGAAGTCTGCTACATCGGACGCATCCGTTTAAACCTTCGATACACGGTGCCATAAATCAACTTGGCATCTTCGGAGAGGTAGACGGATAGCACCAATTAGCATCTGCCCCGAATCTCAGGCAAGACGAGCCTACGCGGTCGCGTCTCTGTATTCGGAGGGGAACGATAGGGAATCTGGTATGACTCGAGAGCCCCATAAAATAAGTTCCCATCACAGTGAAATGAGCAGGCAACCATGAAGCAAACCTAGAAACCCGAGCCCATTTACCAAAGTTCTGGCCGCAGATTTATTGCTTGTGGCCGCAATTTGCGGCCACATTAGGGTGGAAAATGTTGGGTTTTGGTGAGTGGCTTTGTTATCTGGTATTTAGACGTACCCTATATGCAGGATGTCTTGGTTTGACCCAGGGTAGAATCTGGGAGTGATTTCCTTTGTTGCTAATTTCGGTTTTGTGATTTCTGAAACTTGGGTTTTGGTATTTGAAATTGGACTTGGTCGTTGGACGTTTGTACATCAACGACAATGGTTATTTGGTTGTTCTTGCATACGTAGGTTATAGGTTCTAACTTATGAGCACTTAGTGTGCCGTATCGGTTTTTCAGACTTGGTTTTAATAGCATTACGATGTGTTTTGATTGTAGGTACCTTCGCGTGGAATTCCGAGATGACGAAGCACATCGACTTCGACTAAGCAAGGGGATTAGCTGGTGAGTAGATTTATATCTATGGGGGAAGTCGGGTGGATGGCATATAGCACCCCCGCACTATAATGATGAAAGAACCGATATATAGATTATAGATGGAGAAAACCTATGAAACAAACTTACGGATATGATCAAAAGAGTTACTATGAGATGATATGATTAATACAAGATGACATGAACTAAGATGTCAATAGGACAATATGAGCATATATGCTTGATATGAGATCGTTAATGATATGATATGAGATCGTTAATGATATGACATGAGATATATATATATATGTGTGTATATGAGAATAAAATGTGATATGATGTACGTGACCGTAGATCCGTACCTTGATTGTTGTATAGGATGATAGAATTCCCATTCTGTTTGATGACACCGTACGATGGATTACTGTACACGATGAGTTATACCGGATGATTGATTCGCGCTCGTAATTTGAGGATGATGATCGAGGATATTGCCATATCGGATACTATGAGGATGGATCGCCGACGTAAAGATTTCACCTGAACCATACATATTTCCAAAACCGACGTATCGTATGCACTTTTAAATGGAAATCTCAAGGGGCGCTATGGATTTTCAAATGGTGTATTTTCCTCAAAAACACCGTAGCCCCCACTTTCAAAACTACGATTCGTATCATTTAAACTGACCGTATGGTTCATGTGTAGTTTCATACCTTTTTACCGTTTATGTTTATGTTGTCTTATCCCTTGTGATTTACGTGTTATGTTCCCGGTATCTATCGTTATATGATATCATCTGCTAGTACACCTGCACTATTACCGATGATGCGCATGTTACACTTACACAGATTGCCGGCTCATACATTCATCATCGGTAATTTACATGCCACTTGCACAGTAGAATTGTTATATCGCGATACTATTCTTACCTGTAAAGTACATTCATTGTTCAGTACTATCACATGACATGCTTGCATGATATTCTTGATATGCTCACATTACTGTTCTATATTTGCATACATCATACTTTATGGTTATATGCATTGAAATAATGTTTTCATGAGATCTCTGGATTTGAGAACCGCGGTTATATTTCAAAGGAAATTATGAATTGTTTTAAAAACGCGGTTTCTCGTGATGTGATTTCGAGGCGTTCACCATGAGTTTTCTCGGTTCTGAGCTATGTGATACCTGATTCGAGGAGTTGGATGAGCCATATGTGGGTATATGGTAGACCCGGTAAGGTACCCCGAGGCAAGAAAGAGAATTTGTGGGGATGGCGATGAGCCTGGGTAGGGAATGCACTACCTACCGGTGATAGTTTGGACCCGGCGGTTATCCGGAGGATACCGACCGGAGTCGTGAGATGGATATGATGGCCGATTTAAGGATGCGGAGCCTGAAAAATGAGGATTTACGTGTCGATGCTGGGCACGGGTTTCATGATGTTTCGAGTGTCGATGTTGGACACTCAGGTTCCATGATGTTGATGTGTCGTTGATGGACACACGTTGATTGATTTCACATGTATACATGCATATGATTCGGATGATTGTTTTTACATGTTATTGGCATTGACTCTATTGCTGATATATATGCATACATGGTCACCCTAGATATTATAGTATTACCTTCATGATACAGTATGACCTAAGAATCGCTGTTTATTCGATTTCTACCTACTGATGTTTTCTACTCACGAGTTGGCAACTCATTCTCGTTGTGCCACAGTTTTCTTGCAGGTTCGACCGCTTGTATCAGTAGCGGTATCGCTGGCACACAGTTCGTTCAGGGTGTTTTCTTTGGTAGGCGGGACACATATTGGATCGTGACCACTCTTGTACCTTTTTTCTCTATTGTATCTTGATAAACTCCATCAAATCAGAAACTAGATTTTGTATATCGGTAGACCTAGACAGACTTGTGTTTGCGAGACTTAGAGCGATGGGTGTATGTTCGCTTCTTTGAGATGTTGGCGTCTTGCTTTATTTTTTTGTTCTTTTTGTGTTGATCTTTTCCGTAGTGCGTCGTATACTTACATCTTATTTCGTGGTTATGATTCCGCCAATTGGCGAAGAGCTAGCTCCCGCTTGGGGATGCCTTTTATTTGCATGTATGTGGTTTTGGATCAAAATTTACAAGGGAGGTGCTGCCCAAATATTTAAAGGACAAAAAATGTTTTCAGCTAGTAGATAATCCGCTTGCATTTCATATATCATTATCTATGTATTTAAAGAAAAACTTGATTTCATTATACCTTTATTTCAAACTGTGCCTCCATTATTTTCCGCAAAAAGGTTTAGATTTCTGGGCTTCAGCTTACTTGAATTACGTTACGCCTTTAGACGTTTCGTGATTTAAGTGCCGGTCACGTGCCAAATTCCGGGTCGTGACAGTAACTGTTAGTTATATGTATGCCCTAGAGGCCATTATTGTACAAGTGATGTATATTATAGCGGATGCTTGTGTTAGTTATATGTATGCCCTAGAGGCCATTACTATACATGAGATGTATATTCTAATGGATGCTTGGACATATAAAGAGAGGACTTTCTTGCTCGACATGATAGTATGCTATCTGGTTACTCTTTACCTTAACGTGTACACTGATTGTCTTTCTGTTACATGTTGGTAAAGCCCTTAGGATGTGTACTTGACTACCTGGACTATGATGCATATCATACTAGTGGGGACATGGTAGTCCGTAAGTACATCCTTTAATGTTCCTAGTCGTGGGTGTATCGAGACAGGGCATCGATATACCAGAGTCGACTAGCGTATACCTTCTCGATCCATATAGATGGGCGATGGATGATCCCATATCCATTGATGTTTGACATCAGAGATGATATACGGGTGCTCAGTAGAGACCGGGTACACTTGATGGACTCGCCGAGAACTCCCAGATGGTATTATACCTCACGTCAGATGGCAGTTCTCTGGTGACACTGGTACAGGTTAGTCTGTAGACCCAAGATCGTCATAGAGTCTTGTGTGATTCCCACTGTGCTTTGATTTCTACCTTTCCACGTCCAAGAGGGCGTGCAAAACGGTGGTTTTTGGGTACAGTCCCGAGTCACATGGAGGCAATGAGCGATAGGAGTGGTTTCGTCTCTCCCGGTATTTGGGGTTGATGTTGCGCTATGCTCGATTGGCCATAACAGGGAAGTCCCTGGTCAGGGCTGGTTTAGAGATTTACTGGTAAGTGTTACCAGTAGTTTCTCGACCCGTTATGAGCCTCGCATCGGCATGACTTATCGGTTATTGGGGTCTGACGTTTACCACCCATAGACTTGATATGCGACATATCAGACGAGGAGACCGGACTGTACGGTAGTGTCACTGTCAGGCTTTTTGCAGGAGTTGGAGCGGGCTTGCTTGCTGATCTTCTGATCGCTCAATACCCGGATAGCCGTTACGTCCAGCTAGTACCGCTGACGGCTTATGGGTGCTTGATATGATCATCACCTACTGCCGGCGTATTGACGCGTCTTTAGAGTCCTACATAGAGGTTTTACTGGCACAGGCAAAACGAAATAGGAGCGCATATGTGATATGTGCGGGACCGAGAATAATGCGAGTATAAGATACCGTATTCTATTCTCGCGATGTTTGTATCGATCGGTTATATGCGATATAACCAGGTTACCGAATCAAGGGTTGATTCGATAAGTCAATACATTGGATGTTAGTCGGTTATATGTGATATAACCGGATTATTAAGTCAAGGGTTGATTTAATAATTTAGTATATAATTGTATATGTGATATACTAATTTACATTAACTAACATTGGTTCACTTAAGCATTTGTTTTTCTCACTTGTGCACAACTTAATATATATGTGATATATATTTATTTGTGTTCATTTTGTATCATGGTTGTTGATACAACTTACATGAGTGTATAAGACTTATACCATACTATTTATAGTGTTAGGTTTTTATATTTAAAGTAATTCTAAAATTAGTGGATAATGAGCTCACATGCATGAAGCTTCATGAAGCTTTGGGTTGCATTGACTTAGTCTACTAGTTTTGTTTTACTTGAGATATTAATTAACCTAACCATTATAATGTAGCCATGGTTATGTCGCTACATGAGTTAATATATGATATAAACTTACCAATGGTTCACTCTCTCTCTTGATGATTAGTTTTTCATTCTCATTTTTAGCTCATTTTCTTCCTCTTTCAAATGCTTGCTAAGGTTTGATAAAGAGAGAGAAATAATGTGAGAAAAAAAATTCTTAAGTGAACCCATTTCCTATTTCACCATCCTCTACTAGACTAGCACTTTAGTATAGGGTGTTTGCTTCACTTTGGTTAAGTGGTAGCTTGAGTTCGTACTCCCTCGACGTAGATCATCTTCGGCCTCGAAGACTTCAAGCAAAACCGTTGCCATCTTCTCATGGAGCCGTCCGAGAGTCCGGAAGCATCACGATCGTTGCGAAGGGACTACAACAAGGAGCTTTTGATGTGAATGACCGATCTACAAAGGTTGTATGTCGTATTCACTTAGTCGTAAATGGTATTTACTTGCATGTGAAACCCTAATAATCTAGCAAAGATCTTGTTTAGGGTTATTCGGCACGGCTAAAATTTTAATCGGGCATGGTTGATACCTTGTAGAACCTTGTTAGAGTGCCTAGTAACCCTACAGTGGTATCAGACCCTAGCTGGAGTATTAGGCGACGTGTATACGAAGTTAAAACCCCGATCGAACCCCGAAACGTCAATTTGACCCACTCTCTGGACAAATTTTAAAAATGTGATTTTTTCTGCATTAAAAATACTCAAAAAAATCAGCAGGGAATTCTAAGAGTTACTGTGCAACGACACCAAAACTCCACTAAAGCGCCGCGGAACCGCGGCCGTACCATGCATTCTACGGCGGTTCCGCGGCAGCACAGTAGAGTTAGGGTTAGATTTTGGCACAGTAATATCCGTTGCTGTTAGTGCACATTCCTGGGTATTTTTAATATGACTCAAGTGTTGAGTGTTCTGGGGATTATTTTGTACTCGTTGATTCGATCGGAAAATTTAATTTCTTTCTTTTTCTGGATAATTTAGAAACTATTAAAATGTTCGAACGGATATCATTAACTCAATTTTTCCCGGCACGAAAAACTTTCAAGTGTTGAATTTTTCTTGGGTTTAAATCTTTCGAAAAAACGTGCAAGTAAACTGATGGACCCTCTAGAAGAACACAAACCTTAACTCGATTATATGACCGTCTGAACCGCCTCTAAACCTTAGGGTTTGGGGCAGTACGGCGTTGCCACATGTGAGGCGTTGGCTTGACCCTTCTACGGCTGGATCATTGGTACTGTGACGTATTCTGGAATTTTTTAACTCCGCTCAAGTGTTGAGCTATTAAGGAAATCTTGGGTATTTGATTATTCGATCGGAAAGTTTAATACTGTCTATTTATCTGGGATGTGATACAATATGTGGAATTCATATAGTTAGGCATGAAATGCGAAGTATGTGATATTTCGGATTTACGATGTCTAAAGAGATTGTGGATTCCAAATATTGTAGTTTTACACTTTATTTTCTGCGACCGTAAGTGTAATATATGATATCGCCGGTTTCGTTGCTATATGTCAACGACAATTAGGATGCGCATATTTACTTACGTTGATGACATGTGATGTTATGTGTTGCTGGATATGTTATATTGGATCGTCGCGTTCTGAATAGCCGGGTTTTTTATGTGAGATGAGCGTTTTTATTTTCATTCATGTAAAATTCATTGTATGTAATATTCTTTTATTGGGGCACTTCCGGGATGAGGATGATGTCACCATTGTATATTATATACTTTTCCGCATTAGGTAGACCCAAGGAGGAGAGCACAAGTAACCGGGTTCTAGGGTCCAGTGGGAGACCAACTCGAGGAGTCGAGTACGGGTTTTCTAACTCTAGAATTGGAAGGGTTGCTTGCCGCTCTCGTAGGGGTCTAGGGATGTGGGTTTGGCTATTCATCGCGACCGTAGAATCCGTGTTTTATAGAGGCTCAAAATAAAACACGGACCTCCTAGTATATCCATTATTTCATATGTTTCTTCTGCTGCGATATCTGTGATGTGATCATTTGATATATTGAGATGGATACTGTATATAGTATATATGATATATTATATAGACATTACTTATGTTTTACACCCGCGCTAGCCCTGTCCCGCTCTGCCGTTAGTTTCCTAACCTAACGGTGCATGAGGGGATATCGAGGCGAATGCAGATGACATAAGTGTACGTCGTATTTATCTGTGATGTTTAGGTGACTTAAATGATGGGACTTCATTAATATGATTAATGAAAGAAAAGAAACCTAAAAGATGTTGTAGAATCAAATTTTTAAAAAGGGTAGCTACAGTTTTTACTTTGCATAGCGATATATATGATATATCCTGCACCTTATTCGATGAGGAAAGAGCCGAGATCCCTTCACCGGGAGTGACCTCTTTAGCAAAACTGGCAGATGCTACAACACTCGGTTTGTCTTTTGATTGCTTTTGGAGTTTTTGCTTTGCATAGAGATATATATGATATATCTTGCACCTTATTCCATAAGGAAAGGCCGAGATCCCTTCACCGGGAGTGACCTCTTTAGCAAAACTAATGAAAGCCTTAAAATCACTCCATTTCAAAATTCACTCGATTCTACAATGATATCAAGTTCATTGTGCAATAGGTTTTCAGAAAAACCTGACGTAGCCCTCCGTCATTTCAGATAAGTTGTATATAGTATTCGTGCTGCATTTGTTGGCTTTCGTCAAGGTGTATTGTGCGGTAGCTATATGCTGCTTATCTGCTGCATATGATTAGATTGGATTAGGGTAATTGTACGGCTTTGTTGGCTTTCGTCAAGGGTCGTGCTGGTGGGTTTAATTCAGTCAAGAAATGTACGGGTTGAACTTGATTAGCGGGCTATGGTTTGTTGGCTTTCGTCAAGGTCATAGCACGTTAGGGGGAAAATATTATCGGGAATTTCAAGTGTTGAAATTTGCAATGGGATTGCATACCTTCTATGAGATAGTTGGATCCCGATACCCTCTGCGAGTAATTGTTACTCCCGGGAGAGCTTTACACAGGACAATTAGCCAATCAAGTAGGTGTCTAGAAAGGTGTCAACGGGGTTACGCCTCTGGGAAAACGAGGTTTACTTTAATTAGGTCCGTGCGAAAGCACGGGGAACCTCCCTCAAAGTACCGACACTGGCCTGGCTGAAAGATTGGCGAAATTGTAGAGTGTAATTAATCCCGGCTAGTCTTTCCTTTTAGGGTTTGAAGGAAGATTTGATAAAAACAGTGGGAGCCATCCTGATTAGATAAAATAATAACCAATCCGATCTTGCAAGAGCGCACGCAAAGTGTTTTCTTCTCTCTCCCCAGGTAGCGACCATATCATGCCTTAATCAAGATAATAATATGGATGTATTGACTGAACCCGCATGTTATACTGTGCTGGGGAACGTTGGTTCCGTTCTTTCTTATAAAAGTTATAAGACTGAACAAGATATTGGAGATTACCAGAGTTCCCGTGCCACCCAAACGAAGAAAGTGCATGCTGATGCATCTTCTTCGGGTGTGTTCATTATAGAGAACTGTTTCTCAGTATTCTTTACGTCCTGGGTATTAGATACCGGATCTGGATCCCATATATGTAATCTGTTACATAGGCTACAGATAGGTAGAGAACTAAGAACGGGTGATAAGTTTCATAAGATAGAAACGGTGCAAGTGTTGCAGCCAAGTCTGTTGGTAGTTATCACCCTGTATTATCAGAATACATTGATTCTGAACGAATGTTATTAGATACCGAACCTGATATACAACATCATATCAGTCTTTTTATTAGTAAAGAAGGATATAATTTTGTATTGTTGGATAATGTTTTGAACATTTCCTATATCAAGAGTTGATCGGTTTAGGCACGCTATCTAAAAGCATTGACGTTCTAAATCAAACTACAGTTCTTAGTATACAGAACACACACAAGAGGAGGTGTTCAGAAATGAACGTTCTAAATCAAACTGAAGTTACATTTAGATGCATATTTAAATTAGTTTGAATTTACATCTTATGAAACTTGCCGGTCATGTCACGAAGATAAGATGACCATAGCTCTGTTTATTGGAAACAGAGAAAGAGTTAGTGAACTCTTGGGATATACATGCTGATGTATGAAGATGCCCTGTCTACATATGCCAGGACCGGTTCTTTGTACTTCATTACATTCACTGATGATCTCTCAAGATTCAGACATATGTTCTTGTTGAAACACAAGTTCGAAACTTTTGAGATAATCACAGAATATAAGTTAGAAGTAGAGAACCAAAAACGGGTATAAGTATTATGTCCTTTGATGTGATCAGGGAGGAGAATACTTGAGCACGGGATTCCTGGACTATTCTAAAGGAGAATGAGATTCTCTCTCAGCATTACTCCTCCGTATACACCATAGCACGATGGTATATCGGGGCGGAGCAAAAGCACCCTATGTGATTTGGTGTGCTCTATAATGAGTACTACTGAGTTTCCTATTTCCTTTTGGGAGTTGTGCACTTGAGAAGCTGCATACCTATTGAATAGGGTTCAAATCAAATCAGTTGCCTACCACTTCATATATGATATGGAAAGGGAAGAGCCCATATCTTAAGTTTGTTAAGATTTGGGGTTGTCCGGCCTATGTCTGAAAAGCAAAATCCGGACAAGCTCGAGGCAAAGTCAGCTATGTGAATATTTGTTGGATATCCCAAGCATTCGCAAGGGAATATCTTCTACCTAACCGAGGAACAAAAGTTGTTTTGTTTCTCAGCATGCCACCTTTGTGAAAGGGAATTTCTTGAGAAGAAATTAGTGGTCATGAGGTAGAACTGGAAGGAGTTCCAGCCAAACAAACTGCAGCTGATGATTTGGTAGAACCGGAGGATTCAATAGTTTCCAACGAACCTCAGCCTCTCCGCCGATCTAGTAGGGTTCCTCACCCACCTGAGAGATACTTCGGTTTCTCTATGACAGTGGGAGCGAGGAATGCATCATAAGATGATGACCCAACTAGTTTCGAGCCGGCCATCAAGAGTGGGACTCTGAAAGAATGGCTGGATGCTTAACGATCTGAGATGGAATCCTTATACACCAACAAAGTATGGACTTTGGTTGCTTTATCTGAAGGGTTAAATCCCCATCAGGAGCAAGTATATCATGAGAAGATTACTTGGTGTACATGGAAAGGTTAAGACTTTCAAAGCTATGCTTAAGTCCATCCAGATCCTACTTGCCACTGCTACATACCATGACTACGATATCTGGTGGTTGGGTGTCATGACTGCTTTTCTAAATGATATTTTGGAAGAGAGCGTCTATAAGTACACATCCAGAGGGCTTCGTAGACAGTGGGAGCAGCAGAAACGTGTGCAAGATGTTTTATGTGATAAAACAGGCATCGCGGAGTTGGAACATTTGTTTTGATGTGGTAGTCAAAGAGTTTGACTTCATCAAAATGGTAGATGAACCTTGTATATACAAAAAGGTAATAGAGAGTATGGTGGTGATCCTCGTAGAGTACGTGGATGACATACTCTTGATAGGGAAGTAGTTTCCTATGCTATGCTCGGTCAATTTCCGCTGATCACAAGGATTCTCCATATAGGATCAAAGTGATACCTCCTAAATCCTGGGTTTGGATCTATGAGATAGATCTAATTGGATGTTAGGATACTCATTAGTTGTAGTGAGATGATATCAATCGATCCTGGGGAGAATCACTGGAAAGGTTCCTGGGTGATAAGGTCGACTAATTATCAGTCACAGCCATTGTCTTTACCCTCAGTTAAGGGACGGTATGTTGGAAGAGTTCCAAGTTAGATACCGTGGCATACTAGACGATAAAGGCTGGATACATCGCTACTAAAGAGGAAGTCTGGGTGTATATTAGTTCATGAGATGAACTTCGTTCCTACCATTGTGTGACAATGGAGTTGTGGCTTATGCCTAGGAACGCCCGTCCCATCAGTGATCCAGACATATTCTAAGGCAGTGTCACCTGATCATGGAGATGGTTGATCTCCAGGGGATCGAGGTCAGGAGAGTAGACTCAGAGGACAACACGGCGGATCCACTCACAAAGGCCTTTTCCCAGAGAGAGACTTTTATGGGATGGTTGAGTATGAGATACTACAACCACTGTTATCAGATGGCCCTAGTGCAAGTGGGAGATTGTTAGTTATATGTATGCCCTAGAGGCCATTACTATACATGAGATGTATATTCTAATGGATGCTTAGACATATATAAGGAGGACTTTCTTGCTCAACATGATAGTATGCTATCTGGTTACTCTTTACCTTAACGTGTACACTGATTGTCTCTCTGTTACATGTTGGTAAAGCCCTTAGGATGTGTACTTGACTACCTGGACTATGATGCAGATCATACTAGTAGGGACAGGGTAGTCCGTAAGTACATCCTTTAATGTCCCTAGTCGTGGGTGTATCGAGACAGGGCATCGATATACCAGAGTAGACTAGCGTATACCTTCTCGATCCATATAGATGGGCGATGAATGATCCCATATCCATTGGTGTTTGACATCAGAGATGATATACGGGTGCTCAGTAGAGACTGGGTACACTGGATGGAGTCGCTGATAACTTCCAGATGGTATTATACCTCACGTCAGATGGCAGTTCTCTGGTGACACTGGTACAGGTTAGTCTGTAGACCCGAGATCGTCATAGAGTCTTGTGTGATTCCCACTGTGCTTTGATTTCTACCTTTCCACGTCCAAGAGGGCGTGCAAAACGGTGGTTTTTGGGTACAGTCCCGAGTCACATGGAGGCAATGAGCGATAGGAGGGGTTTCGTCTCTTCCGGTATTTGGGGTTGATGTTGCGCTATGCTCGATTGGCCATAACAGGGAAGTCCCTGGCCAGGGCTGGTTTAGAGATTTACTGGTAAGTGTTACCAGTAGTTTCTCGACCTGTTATGAGCCTCGCATCGGCATGACTTATCGGTTATTGGGGTCTGACGTTTATCACCCATAGACTTGATATGCGACATATCAGACGAGGAGATCGGACTGTACGGTAGTGTCACTGTCAGGCTTTTTGCAGGAGTTGGAGCGGGCTTGCTTGCTGATCTTCTGATCGCTCAATACCCGGATAGCCGTTACGTCCAGCTAGTACCGCTGACGGCTTATGGGTGCTTGATATGATCATCACCTACTGCCGGCGTATTGACGCGTCTTTAGAGTCCTACATAGAGGTTTTACTGGCTCAGGCAAAACGAAATAGGAGCGCATATGTGATATGTGCGGGACCGAGAATAATATGAGTATAAGATACCGTATTCTATTCTCGCGATGTTTGTATCGATCGGTTATATGCGATTTAACCATGTTACCAAATCAAGGGTTGATTCGATAAGTCGATACATTGGATGTTAGTCAGTTATATGTGATATAACCGGATTATTAAGTCAAGGGTTGATTTAATAATTTAGTGTATAATTGTATATGTGATATACTAATTTACATTAACTAACATTGGTTCACTTAAGCATTTGTTTTTCTCACTTGTGCACAACTTAATATATATGTGATATATATTTATTTGTGTTCATTTTGTATCATGGTTGTTGATACAACTTACATGGCTGTATAAGACTTATACCATACTAATTATAGTGTTAGGTTTTTATATTTAAAGTAATTCTAAAATTAGTGGATAATGAGCTCACATGCATGATGCTTTGGGTTGCATTGACTTAGTCTACTAGTTTTGTTTTACTTGAGGTATTAATTAACCTAACCATTATAATGTAGCCATGGTTATGTCTCTACATGAGTTAATATATGATATAAACTCACCCATGGTTCACTATCTCTCTTGATGATTAGTTTTTCATTCTCATTTTTGAGCTCATCTTCTTCCTCTTTCAAATGCTTGCTAGGGTTTGATAAAGAGAGAGAAATAATGTGAGAAAAAAATTCTAAAGTGAACCCATTTCCTATTTCACCATCCTCTACTAGACTAGCACTTTAGTATAGGGTGTTTGCTTCACTTTGGTGAAGTGGTAGCTTGAGTTCGTACTCCCTCGACGTAGATCATCTTCGGCCTCGAAGACTTCAAGCAAAACCGTTGCCATCTTCTCATGGAGCCCCCCGAGAGTCCGGAAGCATCACGATCGCAGCGAAGGGACTGCAACAAGGAGCTTTTGAAGTGAAGTACCGATCTACAAAGGTTGTATTTCGTATTCACTTAGTCGTAAATGGTATTTACTTGCATGTGAAACCCTAATAATCTAGCAATGATCTTATTTAGGGTTATTCGGCACGGCTAAAATTTTAATTGGGCATGATTGATGCCTTGTAGAACCTTGTTAGAGTGCCTAGTAACCCTACAACTTGGATATATATAGAGAGGACTTTCTTGCTCGACATGATAGTATGCTATCTGGTTGCTCTTTGTCTTAACATGTTGACTTGTATATGTGATACTGTCTTGCTCTCATATGTTGATAAAGCCTTTAGGATGTGTACTTGACTACCAGGACTATGATGGAGATCATACTAGTGGGCCCAAGGGTAGTCCACAAGTACACCTTATAATTGTTCATAGTCAAGGGTGTATCGAGACAGGGCATCGATATTCCAGAGTAGACTAGCATATACGCATCTTGACCCATATGATGGGCGATGTATGATCCCACATCCATTGGTGTTTGACATCAAAGATGGTATACGGGTGCTCAGTGGAGACTGGGTACACTGAACGGACTCGCCGAGAACTCCTAGTTGGTATTAAACCTATCGTCAGATAGTCGTTCTCTGGTGACACCGGTACAGGTTATTCTGTAGACCCGAGATCGTCATAGAGACTTATGTGATTCCCACCTTACCACGTTCAAGAGAACGTGCAAAACGGTGGCTTTTGGGTACAGTCCCGAATCACATGGAGGCAATGAGCGATAGGAGGGGATTCGTCTCTCCCGGTATTGAGGGTTGATGTTGCGCTGTGCTCGATTGTCCATAACAGGAAGTCCCTGGCCAGGGCTGATATGGAGATTTAGTTATAAGTGTTATCAGTTGTTTCTCGACCTTATCGGTTACTGGGTTCTGACGTTTACCATCCCTAGACTGGATATGCGACATATCAGACGAAGAGACCGGAATGTACGGTAGTGTTACTGACAGGCTTTTCAGGAGTAAGAGCAGGCTTGCTTGTTGATCTTCTGATCGCTCAATACCCGGGTAGCCGTTATGTCCAGCTAGTACCGCTGACGGCTTGTGGGTGCTTGATATGATCATCACTTACTACCGACGTATTGACGAGTCTTTAGAGTCCTACACATAGGTTTTACTGGCTCAGGCAAAAACGAAGTAGGAGCACATATGTGATATGTGCGGGACCGAGATTAATACAAGTATGTAATACCGTATTCTATTCTCGCGATTTATGATATCGGCCGGTTATATGAGATATAGCCGGGTTATCGAATCAAATGTTGATTCGATAAGTCGATAATGTATCAGTCGGTTATATGAGATATAGCCGGGTTATCGAATCAAGTGTTGATTCGATAAGTTGATACAAATAATATTAGTCGGTCATATGAGATATAGACGGATTATTATATCAAGTGTTGATTTAATGATTTAATGTATATTTATATATTTGATATATTAATTTACATTAACTAATATTAGCTTACTTAAGCATTTCTTTTTCTCACATGTGCACACTTAATATATATGTGATATATATTAATTGTGTTTTCTTTTTTTGTGTCATGCTTGATGCCACATGCAACATGGGTGTATGAGAGTTTCACAATGCTAATGATAATCTAGGGTTTATTTATTTAAAGTAAATCCAAATTAGTTGGAAATTAGTCACATGGCATGAAGCTTGTGGAAGCTTGTAGATGCATTGACTTAGTCCACTAATTTTGTTTTACTTAAGATATTTATTAACCCGACCATTGTCTAAACTCATGGTTAAGTCTCTACATAAGTTATATGAGATATTTCTCACCCATGGTTGCCATTCACCCTCTCAATTATTATTTGCTACATTTTCTTCATGCTCATGAGAGAGCTCTCTAGGTTTTTGAGAGGAGAATAAAAAAGTGAGAAAATTAATTCTAAAGTGAGCAAAAATCTTAATTCATCATCCTCTACTAGATTAGCCACTTAGTTTAGGGTGTTAGCTTCACTAATCCCTGATTAGTGAAGAGGTAGCTTGGGTTAGTGTCTCCTCTACGTAGATCATCTTCGGCCTCGAAGACATCATGCAAGCTTGTTCCTTTCATCTTGTTGAGCCGTTTTAGAGTCCGCAAGATCACTACTTGGAGCGAAGAGATTACAACTCGGAGCTATTAAAGTGAAGGACCGGTCTACAAAGGTTGTATTCCTAATTCACTTAGTTGTAAAGTTGGTTACACTTGGTATTGTCTAAATCTCTAGTTAAGATTCTAGGGTTAGGATTGTTTAGCATGGCAAAATTTTGAAAATGGCATGGACGATGCCCCCCGAACCCTTGCTATCGTGCCAAGCAATCCTACAGTAGTATCAGAGCCAAGCTAGAGATTTAGACGATATTTGTAAAATTACGAAACCGAAACAACTCTGAAACACTCGAAACTAAAACCTAGATTCTGCAAATTTTTAAGTCGTCGAAAAAAATTTTAAGCAACTGCAGAATGTTATATGAGATGTAACATGAACACTGAACAAATACGAACTCAATTGGGCGGATTTGACCCGGTGACATAGCCCCAAAAACCGAGCCGGCCGGCCTGTTTATTGATTCTGGGGTTCGTATTTGTCAGTGAAGGGTTACGCTAGCGCCCCGACCATCTCCCGTGGCCAATGCGGAACAAAATTTTTACGACGATTAGAAACTTGGCGCTGGAATAACACTAAACCCGGATCTTAACCATAAACCTTAACTAGCAAATTAAGAAGATATCTACTATGAGAAGAGTTTATACCAAGAGGCTAAAGTCCTTCGGGTCTTCACTCCACTCCTTTAGTATGCTCCTTGTAGTGTCCATGATCAAGCTTGAACTTCGGCCTCCTTGCGTCAATGATGATCCACCCGAGAGTACCAACTAAGAGCTCTTACCTCTAATATGAGGTAACTAAAGAACCTAGTGTACTAATCTAGGTGTTTTAGGTGATGTAGAGAGTGATTAGGGATTAGTTAGTCTCTTAGACCCTTAGATTCTCCACCCATGAGACACTTTAGGGTAAGAGGAAGAAGATGAGAGCTTGGAGGAGAGAGAATGTGTGAGATATTATGAAATGAAAAATGGCAACCCTATATAATTATGAAGCATAGAATAATATAAAATCAAGCATGCTTCAATAGTTATCATATGAGTCACTAAGTGAGTCATCTAGTGGCCATGCTTCATTTAATGTAAATGAACAACTCATCCTCCACCTCATTTCATCATTTAATCAAAAAGAATAAATAAGAAATGAGGTGTCATCTTCTAGAAGCACTCTTGCCAAAATTACAAGAATACCCCTCGTCCGTATATACATACCCGTATCCGTATTCCGAAAAATACGAATACCCAGAGACTAAATAATCCGATAATCTAATACTAGGATCTGGCTTAAACCAAAGCCCGCTAGTATTATCCGCCCGAACATCATACGTGCACAAGTGTACGTATGTGATCGAACCCTGCCATAAAACCATACGGCCTCTACATCGTTTCGCTCGAAGCAGGGAAACCCTCTGTGTGGGACTCTAAAGACTCAATGGTACGCTGGCAGTGGGTTTAAACACAAGCACGTCACCGACACTGGCTGTATGTAACGGCTACCCAGGTACCTGTCGAAAAGGAAGGCCGACGAGCAAACTCGTCCGAACCCCTACTGAGCCTATCCGTGAAAGTATCCGTACAGTCCGGTCTCTTCGTAAAAGAGTATCACATACCAGGTCTAGGGGGTGGTAAACATCAGACCCTAATAACCCGATAAGTCGTGCTGATGTGGCTCGGGACCAATCCGGGAAACTACTGATTAACCTATCAGTAAATCCCAACTGCCTTGGCCAAGGTCTTATGGTCCTGACCAATCGATCACTGTGCGATATCAACTTCCAATACCGGGAGAGACGAATCCCCAACAATCGCTCACTGCCTCCATGTGGCTCGGGACTGTACCCAACCAAAACCTGTTTGCACGACTTAGTAGATCCGTGGTAGGGTAGTGATCAAAGCTCAGTGGGAACTCACACGAGACAAAGGCCGATCTCAGGTCCGAAGACTAACCTGTATACATGTCACCTGAGAACTCCCATATGACAATAGGTATAGTACCATCTGGAAGTTCTCGGCAAGTCCGTCCAGTGTACTCACACCCAGTGAGCACCTGTATACGATCTTAGGTGCATCAGACCAATGGCTGCGAGACCAACTATCCCCCGACGGGGCTAGAAACGTATACACTAGTCTACTCAGGAGTATCAATGCCCAGTATCGATACTCACGCGACTAGGGACCATTTAAGGATGTGCTTATGGACTACCCTGCTCCCACAAGTATGATCGCCATCACAACGCAGGTAGTCAAGCAAGATCCTACGGGCTTTATCAACATGTAACCGTAATATGTAATAACGAGTATGACATATGCCATGTTAAGATAAAAAAAAACCATAATAGTATACTACCGTATCGAGTCTTTATCAATATGTGCAAGCTAGATATAACAACAATAGAAATAAATACACACATCCTGACAAAGACAAGTCAAATAATATACTACAAAACTGAGCAAGATTGTCATGTACATACATATCCCTAGCATCCATATGTATACATATACAATACTGGCCTCTAAGGAATATATATCTAACAATCTCCCACTTGCACTAAAGGCCAGTAATTGGCGTATCGAATACCCAACGTCTGCACTAAGGCCAGCTGCTGGCGTACCGCATACCCAACATCTCAAAAAGTCGCTCGAACTGCGCTTGAGGGAGGGCCTTTGTAAATGGATCCTCCGTGTTCTCTTTTGTATCCACTCTTCGGACCTCGATCTCCTGGCGATCTACGATCTCCCTGATTAGGTGATACCGTCTTAAGATGTGTCTGGATTTATGATGGGACCGTGGTTCCTTCGGTAAAGCTATAGCCCCATTGTTGTCATAATACACAGGTATCGGATCAACAATGGACGGAACTACCTGAAGTTCAGCTATGAACTTCTTCATCCAGACCGCTTCTTTTGCGGCATCACTTGCAGCAATGTATTCAGCCTCCATCGTCGAGTCTGCGACGGTGTCCTGTTTGGAACTCCTCCAACACACCGCCCCTCTGTTGAGGATAAACACAAAACTCGAGACAGACTTGCTGTCATCCTTGTCACTCTGGAAGCTTGAATCGGTAAAGGACTCGACCCTGAGGTCTACATTACCGTAAACCAGGAACATCTCCTTAGTCCTTCTTAGGTACTTGAGAATGTTCTTCACTGCTGTACAGTGGTTCTCACCTGGGTCTAACTGATACCGGCTCACCACGCTTAGCGTGTAAGCTACATCTGGTCTTGTACACAGCATCACATACATTATAGATCCCACCGCCAAAGCGTAGGGTATAGTGCTCATGTGAACTCTCTCCTCGTCAGTCTTGGGAGACATCTCCTTGGAGAGGGTGATTCCGTGCAATGCGGGTATGTTACCGCGCTTGGAATCTTCCATACTAAATCTCTTTAGTACGGTCTCTACCTACCTGGACTGTGAAAGTCCCAATAATCTCTTAGATCTATCTCTGTAGATCTTGATCCCCAGAATGTACGAGGCATCACCCAGGTCCTTCATGAAGAACCTTTGTGACAAGAACAGCTTGACCGATTATAGCATAGGAATATCATTTCCTATCAAAAGAATGTCATCCACGTATAAGACTAGGAACACGACAGTTCGGCCTACAATCTTCTTCTAAATACATGTCTCATCTTCATTCTCGATGAAGTCAAATTCTTTGACTGTTTCATCAAAATAGATATTCCAGCTCCGCGATGCCTGCTTTAATCTATAAATGGATTTAAGAAACTTGCACACCTTCCCGCTGCTCCCACTGTCTACAAAACCTTCTGGCTGATCCATATAAACGCACTCTTCCAAACCGCCGTTTAGAAAAGCCGTTTTTACGTCCATCTGCCAGACCTCATAGTCATGGAAGGCAGTAATGGCAAGTAGTATCCGAATGGATTTAAGCATAGCCGCAGGAGAAAAGGTTTCGTCATAGTCCATACCTGGTCTTTGACGAAACCTTTTGCAACGAGTCTAGCCTTATAGATTTCCACCAGTCCATCTACACCAAGTTTCCTTTTGTAGATCCTGTGAGTCTACGGTAACGCCCCGGCCGTCTTTCCGAGGCCAAAATGCGGAAACGAAAACTTTTTCAAATTAGAAAAACGGCGCTATCGTATGCTTAAAACCCGGATCGGACCATTAACCTACTACTAGCTAACTAGAGAAAGGATAGAAAGGCTATACCGAGCGATCCCTGTCCTTCGGTCTTCGGCCACCATCCCAAGCTCCCCGCGGCAACTCCGGTCTTCATCTCCTCGTCGGAAAGGGCACCACATCTACGAGTCTTTTTACGGGCTCCCGCTTCATCCGAAGCAACTCGGGCACGAAGTGTGCTAGCCGACGTATCCAAGGTGTTGTAGAGAATGTTTGTGGTCACTTTGTCTCTTGCATCCATGACTTGGATGGATGTTAGAGGTGTTGCCATTGATGGAGATGATGAGCTAGAGGAAGAAGAAGAAGAGGTTTCTTTTTCTTTTCTTGAGTTGTATGATAATGAGAGTGAGAATGAGAGCAAGAAGATAATACAAGAGTAAACTACAACCATGGCAGCCCCTCTCTCTCTTCCTCTCATATCATCACAAATCTATCAAAAAATGTGACATATACACACAAAAAGAGACCATGAGTCACATATATGTCTATATCACATTTAATGCATGTCATGATGAATTCTTGCTCACAATTTCTATTATCCAAACATTAATCCAAATGTTCGGTCCAACAAAAAGATCCGGCAACATCTAAAGTAAACTCATGACGGATCACAAGGATACCCCTCACCTGTATATACATACCTGCACCCGCATTCCGACTGAATGCGAATGCAACGAGACTAAAGTAATCCAACAAATCTAATACTAGGATCCGGCTTAAACCAAAGCCCACTAGTATGATCCTTCCGATCATGATCCGTGCAATACCGCACGTATATGATCGAACCCTGCCATATATCATATGGCCTCTACAACGTTTCGCCCGAAACTTGAGAAACTGTCTGTAGGGGACTCTAAAGACTCGTCAATACATTGGCTGTGGATTTAACCACTAGCACGTCAGAGGTATTAGCCGTACGTAATGGGCTATCAAGTATTGACCAAAAGGGAGGTCGATGAGCGAACTCATCCTGACACCCTACTGAGCCTGTCAGTGATAATATCCGTACAGTCCGGTCCATTCGTCTATGAGTATCGCATGGCGGGCATAGGGGGTTGGTGAAAGCCAGACCCCCAAAAAGCGGTACAAGTCGTGTCGGAGTGTAGCCCAGAACACCCTGAGATACTACTGGAATACCAACAGTAAATCTCCTGCCTTGGCCAAGGACTTCGTGTAATGGCTCTTCTAGACACAGCGCGACCTCACCCCCAATACCGGGAGAGACGAATCCCTGCCGATCCGCTCACTGTCTCCATGTGGCTCGGGACTGTACCCAACTAAAACCTGTTTGCACGACTCCTTTGAGCCGTGGTAAGGTAGTAATCAAATCACGGTGGGAATTCACACAAGACAAATGACGATCTCAGGTCGATGAACTAACCTGTACACATGTCACCAGGGAACTGCTATCTGATGTCAGGTATAATACCAACTAGCATGTTCCCGGCGAGTCCTGTCCGGTGTACTCATAACCCAATGAGCACCTGTATACATCTTAGGTGAACCGACTGACACCAGTGGCTTGTGAGACCGGCCACCGCCCCTCGTCGGGGTCTCGACTGTATACACTAGTCTACTCCGGAGTATCGATGCCCTGTCTCGAAAACTCCCACGACTAGGGACCACTTTAAGGATGTGCTTATAGACCCCAGCTCCCACGTATATGATCGCCATCATACTGCTGGTAGTCAAGCAAGAATCCTAAGGGCTCTATGAACGTGTAATAGCGACCTGTAAGGTCATCAAAAGCAGTACACGATGATAAAGACAAACCATGGTAGCATACTATTCTCCATCAACGTGTAATAGTGAACCATAATGTCACCTAAAGCATGTACACAATGATAGAGACAAACCAGATAGTATACAAACCTCTTGAGCAAGACTGTCCTACCGGTATAGGTCCTCCCTCAATCATTGCAATCACGTGTCTGTGATCCAATAATTGACTCTGAGGGCACTATATCCAAAAATCTCCCACTTGCACTCAAGGCTAATTATTGCGATGTCGGATACTCACAGCCTGTGTGATACCGAACACACAACTCCTCTACTAATCAGTCTCACAAAACTCGTTTGCGAAACTATTGCGTTCGAGAAATATCCTCTGCTAGTGGATCCACCCTGATGTTTCTTTCTATGTCTCTCTTTATCTCAAGTTCGCGGAGAAGCCGTCTCCCGAAATGAGCAATACCTGTCTTAGAATATGTCTGGATATCTGATGGGACCTAGTTCATAAATGAACTCCAAATCCAAACTTCTTAGACTGTATCGTCAACTGAACTTAATCAGTATCCTGCGCCGTGCCTCCCTCAGTATGCGCTTGGACCACCTGTCCAAAATACTGCCCCTTGTCGGAGGGAAAACTATAACTCTGACAGTCACTCTGTCATCCAGGTCACCTTGGAAGCCTGGAATGGTATCTGTCTCCTAAAAGAGGCTGTTGTTATCATATCCCTAGAACATCCACTTATGTTCTAAAACTGCTTCCGAATGTTTCACCAGGATTCGATCAATATCAACTTATTGCATCTGCTGCAAAAACAACATCTGGTGTGGTACTTGATATCTTATGATTGACTCAATTGCCTAAGCAAGTGATTTGCCAATCATGCACATCCCTCTCCCCTTTATTCTGTAAGACACCTTTAGAGAGGGTGACTCCATCACCTGCAGGTACACTACCATGCCTGGAGTCGTCCATTCTAAATACCTTTAGAATGCTGTCTAAGTTCCCAGATTGGGATACTACCCAAATCTAGATCTAAAACCATAGATCTAGTAACCAGAATGTCAAATGTTATATCTATACCCTTTGTGGAGAAACCACTGTGTGACAACCAAATCATAACCGATCGTAGTATATGAATTTCACTTCCTACTCTGTGTATGTCATCCAAATACCAGGACATCACACCCTACTACCTTCGTAACAGATCCATCCCCTATTCTGATGAAGTCAAACCTATGACTGTCACATCAGAAATAGATGATCTATCTTCGCTATATCTTCTTTAGTCTATAAATAGACATAAGTTACTTGTTTACTATGCTTCCGCTGCTCCCACCGACTACGAAAACCCTCTGGCAGAGTCATATACACGTACGCTTCTAAAGCCAGTTCAGAACGACGCTATACTCACCCTCCTGCCGGATCTCATAGTCTGGAACAACAGCAATGACAAGTCTGGGTAAACAAGAACCTCCATGTCACTGTCTTTGAGCATACCGAAGTACCTCTCGAGTGCCTGAGGTTACCAACTATCTCTGCGGAGTGGCTAACGGAATGTCAAACCAGATTGAATCTTTAGGTTCTTATCAAATTTTCAGTAATCGTTTGCGGTTCTGGAATCACTTCCAGTTCTACCATACTCCCACTACTGTTTTCTGAAAAAATCCATTTTTATTAAAACTGTGGCGAGTCAAGAACAATATCACTATTGATCTTCCAGATGGTAGAAAGTCAACCCTCGTCATAGCCCGGGTCAACCCACAAACAGCCATTACAGAAACGTGCCTCGAGTTATCCAGAGTCTGGTTTTAAGCATAAGCCGGACAACTCCCCGTATCTTAATCATTGTTAAGATATGAACCGTTCTATATCCATTATAGAAACGGAGGCACTGATTTAATTGGAACCAGATTCAAATCAAGCAGCTGTCTCCAGTGCATGTCAACTAAATGGAAAGAGGCCGATCAGCATTACTCAACTTAGGAGTGCTTCCAATTATGAGTAACCTGAAAGAGAAGCAAGTTCTCTTAATCATTACTATCATCTGAATACCATACACAAGTATCTACATCTTCGATCACCTTGAAGAATCCTGATACTTACAACACCTGGTTCTCTACTTTATTCTTATACCTATAACTTCTCAAAACTTAGACCTTGAGTCTCTACGAAGCACATGTCTAAAAACTAGAGAAGTCACAAGTAAACAGAATATAGTATGAGTACCAACCCCTCTGTCATCATGGACACTGGACAACATACAATACTCTGTATAAGTCCCCTGAGTCTAATAACTCATTCCCTGTGTGTCGTAGGTTGAAAACTGTACTTGTGGTTAAGAAGAATTACACCGCTGTTTAATGCTCCTTACCTAACCATCCACTGATATAGGTAAATGTCATAGACATAATTTAAAAAATCTATATCTCACTTTATAAAAATAAACGTACATATATATCAATTTGAAATTGGTGCATTACAATGGATATTCAAAAACCAAATATTTGCCGTCCGGCAAACAACCCAGGCGATTTCCTCAAATATCACCAATTACAACGAATCCCGATATGATGAGGATGATCACCCAATTCCTAATAACTTACTCTCACTCATCATCTGTAAAACCACACAGATGTGAGAATCAAACCTGGTAAATACATACCCTGGAGCAAGAGCAAATTGGGAAATCAGTTTTCTTTTAACAATACACAGTGAAACTGAAACATGAATATGTTTCGAATGGGTATCCGGGTATTCCTAGTAATGCCTCTTCCATTATCCAGATTCATGACTATAACCGTATATTTCTTTACCATCTCTCCAAATCCCTTTATATGTCTTTAGTCATTACCTTCTGTACACCCCTTTAGGCCAAATGGTTTTCTTCCTTCCCTACCGTTCGGCACCAGCCTATGATTTGGAAGAAGGCTATCCATTAAGCATAATGGGTGTACTCTCCTAATCCTAGGAGCACTCGTAACCTGAGAGAAGGTGATGATAAAAGACAACTGAATAAAACCTTATTGTTATTTCTCCTGAACCAGAATCCATCCCCGAACTAGAACAAGTTCCTTCGAGGTCGTATATAACCATACGATGGAGTATCCAATAAACTTCGGATCTTCGTAGTGATACGGAGTGTTATGGAGAAATACAAAGGTGATATAGGATTGGCGAAGAAATACTTGGTTTGGTCGTGAATAGCAGTCGCAGTTTACTTTGCTCTCTTACTAATCCCTTTATTTGTCTTAACTCAATACCTTCTGTACACCTTTTAGGCTAAATGGTTTTCTTCATTCCCTACCATTCGGATCCTGCCTATGGTTTGGAAGAAGACTATCCAATAAGCGTAACAGGTGCACTATCCCCTAATCGAAGGAGCACTCGCAACCTGAGAGAAGGTAAAAAGGAAAAGACAACTGAATAGTCCTATTCGTTTTCTCCAGAACCGGAAACCATCCTCGAATCTGGAACAAGTTCCTTCGAGTTCGTATATAACCATACGATGGTTTTATCCAATGGAAGTGGACGTTCGTAGTAATACGTGGTGTTCTGGAGAAAAGGGTAAAAGTAGGAGTAGCAATGAGGTATGCAACTCTGACAATCCAAAAGCCAGTGTTTAAGAAGGTTCGGTCAACTTGGTCACTGAGTCATAGTCAAGGGTCGGGCCATGGTCGCTACCAAAGAGAGAGAGAAAAGAAACACTCAGCGTGAACTCTAACCTAGATCAGAATGGTTATCATTTTATCTAATCAGGAAACCTCCCACTATAACCTCAAATTCTCCTCCAAACGTGAAAGAAGAATTAGTCGGGATCACCCGAGGAGTAAACCAACTCATCAGTGGGAATCGGGATCCAACTATCATCGCATGATAACGTGATGAAATCCACTCACGTTATCACACTCCAGAAGGTATGCGCATATCTAGCAAGTTTCAGTTTCTTTAGAAACTCCTGATGTGATTTTTACCCCATGCTCTTATGACCTTGACGAAGGCCAACATATCATAAGTCACATGTCAAGTTCTACCCATCATTGTCCAGGTTAATTTGAACCCACCCGTACATACCCTTGACGAAGGCCAAAATAGTAGTACGACTGTCCCAAACCAACGCATCTATCTATGCAGCAGAAAAGTAACAAATAACTACCATACACTATGCCTTGACGAAGGCCAACATACATAGCATGAATACTAAGTGCTACCTCTCTAAGATGACGGAGGGCTACGAATGGTTTTTTGCAAAAAACCTTTAACGTAATGAACTTGATATCGTTGAAGGAACCAGATAGCTTTTCATAAAAATATAGTGGCGAAAACCTTTGCTAAAGAGGTCACTCCCGGTGAAAGGATCTCGGCTCTTTCCCCGTAGAATGAGGTGCAGGATATTCCAACTGAATACCACGATGCAAAGCAAAAAGTAGTCGGCTATAATGAAGTTATTACCCTGACGCAAACTTCTGTCCAAGGGGTCATTCCCGGTGAAGGGATCTCGGCCCTTACCTCGTCGACTGAGGTGCTGGATATTCATAACCGAATACCACTGTGCAAAACAAAAGAGAACGTCCTTGCAATAACAGATTTTTGAAAAATGTTCCAACAACATCAAACAGGTTTGTTTAGCTTGCATTGATCCGAATCAATGTAGTCCCATCAATTGATCACACCACAAAAGAACGAAAATATGATGTACGTATATGCCATCCGCATTCGCCACTGGGTCCCGTCATCACCCGTTAGGTTACTTAACTAACGGCAGAGCGGGGACTGGACTAGCGCGGATGCAAAACATATACAACATCTAGTATATATATCAATATATAATATTCGCTCAAGGCGTGATAAAATGCAACATCATAGAAATGTAATAAGCATCATAGAACAATACAGATATCTGGGATCCCTGGGTTTCATAGAGCCGCTACTGAAACCCGACGTTCCCCTGGTCGTCTGGATAGCCTGTGCAATGAAATCCTAGACCCCTACGGGCGCGACAAGTTACCCGCCAAAACCTGAAGCGAGGCAGCCCCCTTCAACAACGTGAATGGACCACCCAACACTTCACGGAATCCGGTAACTTGAGCACCCCTCCTTGGGTCAACCTGTACCCCCTACGAGTGCGGCGAATAGCCCGCCAACTCTAGAGTGAAGCCCCCTCCTTCTCAAAGCCATGAGATGCGGGCCAGTTTCCCTCTAGAACCCGGCTACCCGTGCACCCCTCCGTGGGGTAATCATAGTATAGAAAGTAAAATATACAACGGGTACATCGACCTCAGTCCGGTCGTGCCCCAAAAGAATAATATATAAACAGGCAGTGACGACTGTCCACATGTCGGATGCTCGCCCCGCAATATCAAATGTACATATATAACCAAACTGTACTACCATTGCATCCAGGCTATCCACCATGACAAATCCGCAACATCACATCACTACACAGAACATCAACGTGAATGTCACGTTCGCATATCCGTCTAAAAGGGCTATAGCAATTAGACAGGATTTGCCGATCAAATGACATTCACAGTCACAGATATAATGTAAATCTGTGAACTAACATGTTTAAAATTTTCGATCGACTAAATTTCCCGAAGTGGGCCCCAAGCACAATACCCAGTACTCAAAATAATCTGGGCCCAAAAAAAAAATACCAGAAACCCCATTTCCAAGACAAAGACCACCTGAAGAAATTTGGTTCAATGAAAAGCTATAATGGCGGAGGAACCGCGGCCAAACCTAGGGTTAGGCCGCGGTTCCACGGCGTTCCTGAGGAATCAATCTACCAAATTTCTACAGTGCCCCTAAAAAACCCTGCCTGATTTTCTGAAGCACACTAAATAATTTTTTGACCATAGAAAAATTTCGACAGAAACTGAACAATTGGAAACGCGGTTTTTGAAAATTTCGTCCGATCGAAGTTCTAAACAAGCTAGAGCAAGCTAGTAAAGGTTAATGGCGTGGCTCTGATACCATGTAAGTCTACGGTAGCGCCCCGGCCGTCTTTCCGAGGCCAAAATACGGAAACGAAAACTTTTTCAAATTAGAAAAACGGCGCTATCGTATGCTTAAAACCCGGATTGGACCATTAACCTACTACTAGCTAACTAGAGAAGGGATAGAAAGGCTATACCGAGCGATCCGTGTTCTTCGGTCTTCAGCCACCATCCCAAGCTCCCCGCGGCAACTCCGGTTTTCATCTCCTCGTCGGAAAGGGCACCACATCTACGAGTCTTTTTACGGGCTCCCGCTTCATCCGAAGCAACTCGGGCACGAAGTGTGCTAGCCGACGTGTCCAAGGTGTTGTAGAGAATGTTTGTGATCACTTTGTCTCTTGCATCCATGGCTTGGATGGAGGTTAGAGGTGTTGCCATTGATGGAGATGATGAGCTAGAGGAAGAAGAAGAAGAGGTTTCTTTTTCTTTTCTTGAGTTGTATGATAATGAGAGTGAGAATGAGAGAAAGAAGATAATACAAGAGTAAACTACAACCATGGCAGCCCCCCCTCTCTCTTCCTCTCATATCATCACAAATCAATCAAAAAATGTGACATACACACACAAAAAGAGACCATGAGTCACATATATGTCTATGTCACATTTAATGCATGTCATGACGAATTCTTGCTCACAATTTCCATTATCCAAACATTAATACAAATGTTCGGTCCAACAAAAAGATCCGGCAACATCTAAAGTAAACTCGTGACGGATCACAAGGATACCCCTCACCTGTATATATATACCTGCACCCGCATTCCGACTGAATGCGAATGCAACGAGACTAAAGTAATCCAACAAATCTAATACTAGGATCCGGCTTAAAACAAAGCCCACTTGTATGATCCGTCCGATCATGATCCGTGCAATACCGCACGTATATGATCGAACCCTGCCATATATCATACGGCCTCTACAACGTTTCGCCCGAAACTTGAGAAACTGTCTGTGGGGGACTCTAAAGACTCGTCAATACATTGGCTGTGGATTTAACCACTAACACGTCAGAGGTATTAGCCGTACATAACGGGCTACCACGTATTGACCAAAAGGGAGGTCGATGAGCGAACTTATCCTGACACCCTACTGAGCCTGTCAGTGACAATATCCGTACAGTCCGGTCCGTTCTTCTATGAGTATCGCATGGCGGGCCTAGGGGGTTGGTGAAAGTCAGACCCCCCAAAAGCGGTACAAGTCGTGTCGGAGTGTAGCCCAGAATACCGTGAGATACTACTGGAATACCAACCAGTAAATCTCCTGCCTTGGCCAAGGACTTCGTGTAATGGCTCTCCTAGACACAGCGCGACCTCACCTCCAATACCGGGAGAGACGAACCCCTGCCGATCCGCTCACTGCCTCCATGTGGCTTGGGACTGTACCCAACTAAAACCTGTTTGCACGACTCCTTTGAGCCGTGGTAGGGTAGTAATCAAAGCACAGTGGGAACTCAGACGAGACAAATGATGATCTCAGGTCGATGAACTAACCTGTACACATGTCACCAGGGAACTGCTATCTGACGTCAGGTATAATACCAACTAGCATGTTCCCGGCGAGTCCTGTCCGGTGTACTCATAACCCAATGAGCACCTGTATACATTTTAGGTGAACCGACTGACACCAGTGGCTTGTGAGACCGGCCACCGCCCCTCGTCGGGGTCTCGACTGTATACACTAGTCTATTCCGGAGTATCGATGCCCTATCTCGAAAACTCCCACGACTAGGGACCACTTTAAGGATGTGCTTATAGACCCCAGCTCCCACGTATATGATCGCCATCATACTGCTGGTAGTCAAGCAAGAATCCTAAGGGCTCTATCAACGTGTAATAGCGACCTGTAAGGTCATCTAAAGCAGTACACGATGATAAAGACAAACCATGGTAGCATACTATTCTCCATCAACGTGTAATAGTGAACCATAATGTCACCTAAAGCATGTACACAATGATAGAGACAAACCAGATAGTATACAAACCTCTCGAGTAAGACTGTCCTACCGGTATAGGTCCCCCCTCAATCATTGCAATCACATGCCTGTGATCCAATAATTGACTCTGAGGGCACTATATCCAACAGATCCATTTGCATCCAACGGGTTTTACCCCAGGTGGAGCAATATCCAAGGTCCACACTTTATTGATGTACATGGACTCCATTTCGGATCGCATAGCATCCAACCACTTATCAGAGTCCCTACTGATAATGGCCTGCCTGAAACTGGTAGGGTTAAAGTATGGCGAAAGAGTGCAGCAACTGCTGACACAAATCCCTTCCTATACCCTGGAAAGTATACCGCGTGTGGAAAATAGCAAAGCGGATGCATTGGACACTTTGGCTAAGGAATTGGCTGATGAAGATCTTGATGATGTGAGGATCATTGTGCAAAACCGCAGGGTTCTCACGCCAACAGAAATATCTTCGGAAGATCTAATAGGGCCATCCGAAGGAGAATAAATGACTGAACAAGTTACCCTTCAAATAGAGGATGAAGAAAAGGTCAAGGACTGGAGGGAAGTCTTCATAGACTACTTTAAGTCCCAACGAACGTCCGAAAATGCGTCATTTAGACATCAGCTCATGAAACGAACTTTGTCATTCGCCTTTGTCAATGACACTCTATATAAGAGATCGTTCGACCGTCTATGGCTAAGATTCATGGGGCCGGAGGAAGCAAAGAAAGTCGTCCAAGAAATTCACGATGGACTCTGCGGATCTCACCAAGCTGGACCAAAGATGAAGCTGAAGATAAAAAGAATGGGTTACTATTGGCCCACAATGATTCATGACTGCCTCGAATATGCGAAGCAGTGTCACTCGTGACAAATTCACGGGGATTTCATCCATCAACATCCAAATCCTCTACACTCTACAGTGGCTAGTTAGCCGTTCGAAATGTGGGGAATCGATAAAATTGGCCCCATTGAAGCGGCATCATCCAAAGGACATCAGTTTATATTAGAAACAACTGACTACTTCTCTAAATGGGCAGAAGCAATACCACTGAAGGAGGCGAAGACGGAAAATATCCTCCATTTCATCAAAACCCATGTCATCTATCGGTTCGATACTCCGGGACGGATAATCTCGGACAATGGACCCGCTTACAGAAGCCATAAAATAAGCCGCTTCTTACAGAAACATAAAATAGATTGAAGATACTCTTCAGTATATAATTCTCGGGCCAACAGTCTAGCTGAAGTTTTCAATAAGACCTTGATAAAGATTATAAAGAAAACAATGTCTAGAAACAAAAAGGACTGGCACGATAGGCTGCATGAAGCTCTCTGGGCATACCGAACAACATTCAAGACGGCCACGAATACAACACCATACGTGTTGGTGTTTGGCACGGTAGCAGTTGTAAGTCCACGTTGCTCACCCCGGTTATTACGGGGAGGCGGAAAAGGCGAAAACAATGATTTTGGCGCAAGGAAACATGGACTAAAAGTCGGATCTTTGCTAAACTAGAAACTAGTAAACACTAAGAGGTTTTATCTACTATGCTGTAGAAAGTATACCTCACAGAACTGGTCCTTCGGGTCTTCATCCCGCTGTCCCACTCGTCCATCCAAGCTCCAAGCGTCGATCCGGACCTTGGGCACCTCCGCGGCCTTCTTGAGTCGAAGACGATCCACCCGAGAGTTGTACACTAAGCTCCGCCTCAAGCCAAGGCAATTAGGGCAAAGTGATTGCTACTCAAGAAGCCCTAGAATGTGTAGAGGAGATGTATGGATGTATTTGTCTTTGTGGGATCTTTTTCTCTCAACACATGAGATCAAAAGATAAGATCAAGAGGAGGAAGAAGAAGGAGAAAGGTTAGCAACCATGGAGCTTTTCTTTTCTTCTCATTTCATGAGAGAGAATGAGAAGAGAATAATGAAAAGGATTAAGCCCAAATGAAATGAACCATGGTTGCAATAATACACAATAATCATCATTACTAATCCTATCATGAAAGACTTGATGGCACATTGAATTGATCCTTATCATAACACAAGAAATAAAAAGAAAATAAAAGAAGAGTGTAGATCCCTCTTGAAGGTCAATGGTCAACACGGTCAACGGGTCAACAAAGTCAAGAGGGGTCTAAGTGGTCAAATGGTCAATGCAATTAGCCATCACTAATCTATCACTAAAAGGATTAGTAAACAATGTCTCCCACTCATAACGGTTTTGACCAAACGAATTGTCAAAACCCTAATGAGTGCCACATTACGGTTTTGGCCGAACCAACTGCCAAAACCCTAATGGGGCACCTCCTCCTTCATCGCTCCTCAAAACTGTGCATACACACCTGCATCCGCATTCCGTAGAATGCGAATGCACAAAAGACAAATCAAATCCATCTGTACAATACTAGGATCTGGCTTAAACCAAAGCCCACTAGTATTGCCTGCCCGAACAGCATACGCACACAAGTGCACGTAAGTGATCGAAGCCCTGCCGTAAAACCATATGGCATCTACACGTTTCGCTCAATGCAGGGAAACTCTCTGTGTGGGACTCTAAAGACTCGACACTATGCTGGCAGTGGGTTTAACCACAGACCGCAAGCGGCACTAGCTGTACGTAACGGTCCCCACGTAGATGTCGATAAGAAGGCCGATGAGGTAAACCCATCCGAACTCCTACTGAGCCTGTATGTGACAATCTCCGTACAGTCCGGTCTGTTCGTCTGATACATCGCATGGCGGGCCTAGGGGGGCGGTGAACGTCAGTCCCCTAATAGCGGTACAAGTCGTGTCGGAGTGTAGCCCAGAACACCCTGAGATAACACTGGAAACCTACCAGTATATCTCGCTTGCCCTGGCCAGGGACTACTTGTGTAATGGCTCTCCTAGACACAGCGCGATGTCAACCCCCAATACTGGGAGAGACGAATCCTGTCTAACCGTCACTGCCTCCAAGTGCTACGGGACTGCACCCAACTACTACCTGTTTGCACGACTCCTTTGAGCCGTGGTAGGGTAGTAATCTAAGTACAGTGGGAACACACTCCAGGAGAAGTGACAGTGTCAAGTCAGCGGACTAAGCTATACTCATGTCACCTGGGAACTGATAACTGACTATAGGTATAATACCAACCAACAGTTCCCGACGAGTCCTGTCCAGTGTACTCGTAACCTAACGAGCACCCGCATACTATCTCAAGTACGACGTACTGACGGCTGTGGGACAGACGGTCTCCCCCGCTGGGATGAGAAGCGCATATGCTAGTCTACTCCGGAGTATCGATGCCCTGTCTCGATAGTCCAACGACTAGGGACCTGTATAAGGATGTGCTTATAGATTACCCAGTCCCACGAGTGTGAGCGCCATCACAACGCTGGTAATCAAGCAAAGATCCTAAGGGCTCTACTAATATGTATACAAGCGATATGCTAAAAGAAACACATGCACATATTGAAGTAGGGACAAACCAAGTAGCATACTACCATTTTGAGCAAGATTGTCTATACAACTGTGGATATCCCAAGCTTCCATCAAGTAATATACAAGCTAGTATGATACAGTAATGGCCTCTAGGGCATATACACTAACAATCTCCCACTTGCACTAAGGCCATGTACCGGCGTATCGAAGACCTATCATCTCGATCAGCCGCTCGAACTGAGTCTGGGGTAGGGCCTTCGTGAGTGGATCTGCAGTGTTGTTCTCCGTATTTACTCTCTTCACCTCGATCTCCCGGCGATCTACGATCTCCCTGATCAGGTGGTACCGCCTCAAATTGTGCCTGGACTTCTGATGGGACCTGGGTTCCTTCGCTAAAGCTATAGCGCCGTTGTTGTCGCAATACAGCGGTATTGGATCAACAATGGTAGGAACCACCTGAAGCTCCGTGAGGAACTTCTTCATCAAGACAGCTTCCTTTGCGGCATCGCAAGCATCTATGTACTCTGCTTCCATAGTTGAGTCTGCAACGGTCTCCTGCTTGGAACTCTTCCAGCAAACCGCCCCTCCATTGAGGGTAAAGACATAACCCGACATGGACTTGGAGTCATCCTTGTCACTCTGGAAGCTGGAGTCAGCAAAGGCCTCAAGCTGGAGGTCTTTTCCGCCATACACCAAGAACATCTCTTTAGTCCTTCTCAGGTACTTGAGAATGTTCTTTACCGCTATCTAGTGTTTCTCCCCTGGGTTCGACTGATACCGGCTTACAACGCTCAATGCGTATGCTACATCTGGTCTGGTACACAACATCGCATACATTATAGAGCCTATCACAGAAGCGTAGGGTATAATAGACATGCGATCCCTCTCCAAATCAGTCTTGGGAGACATCCCTTTGGAGAGGGTGATCCCGTGACAAGCCGTTAAATTACTGTGCTTGAAATCTTCCATATTGAATCTTTTCAGTATGGTGTCGATGTACCTTGACTGTGAAAGTCCCAACATCCTCTTAGATCTATCACGATAGATCTGGATCCCCAGAATGTAGTTGGCATCGCCCAGGTCCTTCATGGAGAACCTCTGCGACAAGAATCCTTTGACTGACTGTAGCATAGGAATATCATTTCCTATTAGGAGAATGTCATCCACGTACAAAACGAGGAATACTACAGTTCTCCCTACAATCTTACTGTAAATGCATGGTTCATCTGGGTTTTTGATAAAGTCGAATTCTTTGACAGTATCATCAAAGCAGATGTTCCAACTCCGCGATGCCTGCTTAAGTCCATAAATGGACTTCAGCAACTTGCACACTCTACCGCTGCTCCCACTTTGATTGAATCCCTCCGGCTGATCCATATAGACGCACTCTTCCAAATTTCCATTTAGGAAAGCTGTCTTTACGTCCATCTGCCAGATTTCATAATCGTGGAAGGCAGCAATAGCAAGAAGGATCCGAATGGATTTCAGAATAGCCACTGGAGAAAAGGTCTCGTCATAGTCCAAACCAGGTCTTTGATGAAAACCCTTGCTACAAGTCTAGCTTTATAGGTCTCAACCTGCCCATCTACACCAATCTTCTTTTTGAAGATCCATTTGCAGCCTACGGGTTTTACCCCTTCTGGAGCAAAGTCCAAAGTCCAAACTTTGTTGGTGTACATGGACTCCATCTCGGCCCGCATTGCATCCAGCCATTTTACCGAGTCGCCGCTCTGGATGGCTTGCTGGAAGCTAGTAGGCTCACCATAATCCATGGTGCAATCCTCTTTATCCCCGTCTATGAGAAAACCGTAGTATCTCTCGGGCGGATGAGACTGCCTACTACTCCTGCGGAGTGGCGTAGGAATGTCCTGTTCTTTCGAACCCTCTGGTTCTACTAAGCTTTCAGTAATAGCTTGTTGTTCTGGAATTTCTTCCAGTTCTATTGCGCTCCCACTTATCTGATTTTCCAAAAACTCAGTTTCCAAGAAGCGGGCATGACGAGAAACAAAAACCTTTTGTTCCTCTGCGTAATAGAAAAGATACCCCTTGGAGTTCTTTGGGTATCCCACAAACTTACACTGTACTGAACGTGCCTCGAGCTTGTCCGCATGCTGCTTTTTTACAAAAGCTGGACATCCCCATGTCTTAAAGTGTTTAAGACTGGGTTTCTTCCCACTCCACATCTGATATGGTGTGGTAGGCACTGACTTAGTAGGAACTTGGTTCAAAAGATATGCAGCTGTTTCTAGTGCATAACTCCAGAAGGATCGCGGCAACTCAGCCTTACTCATCATGGAACGAACCATATCCAATAGGGTTCGATTCCTCCTTTCCGATACACCGTTATGTTGTGGTGTGTATGGAGGAGTAAGCTGAGAGAGAATTCCATTCTCTTTTAAGAAGCCCAGAAACATGGCACTCAAGTATTCGCCATCTCGATCAGATCTCAGTGTCTTGATACTTTTGCCTGTTTGTTTTTCAACTTCATTCTTGTATTCCTGAAATTTCTCAAAGGCCTCGGATTTGTGCTTCATTAAGAAGACATGCCCATACCTAGAGAAATCATCTGTGAAAGTAATGAAGTATGAATAACCACTTCGCGCATGTGTAGACATTGGACCACACACATCACTGTGTATGAGTCCCAAGAGCTCGCTCGCTCTTTCTCCGTGTCCAGTGAATGGAGTCTTTGTCATCTTTCCCATGAGACAAGATTCACAAGTGGCATAAGACTGGTACTCGAACGGATCCAAGTATCCTTCTTTATGTAACTTTGTCAACCGTGTCCCATTAATGTGACCCAGTCTACAATGCCATAAGAAAGCTTGATTTGTTTCCGGAAACTTTCTTTTAAGTGTGTTCTGGACACTGAAGACCTGAGCTTGATTCAAAACGTATATACCGTATTTTAATGTACCTGACCCAATCAGTACTTGATTTAGTTGGATATTTACTACATCGCTTACAAAAGTAAAATCATATCCTTCCTTAGAAAGTAAGGATACAGATATGATGTTACAAGTCGCACCTGGTACATAAAAACAGTCACGCAGAATCAATATCTGCCCAGTTATCAGTCCTAGATGATATTCCCCTACGGATTCAGCATACATGCTCATTCCGTTAGCAACCCTGAGAGTCATATCACCTTTCCTGATAACCCTACGATTTCTCAGAGCCTGTAACGAATTACAGATATGAGATCCTGATCCGGTATCCAATACCCAGGAAGTAGGGTTAACTGACATACAGTGCTCTATTACAAACACACCCGAAGCCGAAGCCACAACATGCTTCGAATTCTGGCTACTGGCTTTGCAAGCCCTGCAATCCTTCTGTCCATGTTCATTCCCGTAACAATAGGAACATCCCTCTTTTACTGCATCCATTCCTGAAACTTCTGTCCTTCTCTTTCTTTCTACTTCCCTGGTTTCCTTCAGGGTAGTAGGTAGAGACTGTTGAACTAAGTCAGCATCTGACCCATTCTTCAACGTGGTCTTCAGGTCCGAGAGCTCAAAAGAGCTGGTCTCTGTAAGGACGTTGCCCCCTACAGATGACCCGATAGCCAACCTCGCTGGAAGCAATTCGTTCGAGGTCTCATATCTTGCGATACGAGATTTCTCTCCATATAAAACTTTGTTATGGAGGAAGATAGAAGCTGAGTCCATCTTCTCGTGCTGCCTCTGGTATAAACCATCAACTGAGGCTAACACGAGGCACTTGGCTTTCGCACAGTCTTCTTCCGATGTCCTACGGATATTAATATCCGTGACAGGGGAAACTGGACCTGAGACGGCAGGGGTTGGATCAGTCAAGAGGTGTTCCAGCTTGTCCTGGGCAATGGACATCTGGACAGACCTTTGCCAGTTATAACAGTCAGATTCAGTCATTTTATTATCTAGATGTAACCTAGGTGCGGTCACAGGGTCGCTGCAATTAAGAGAGAGAGAAGAAAACACTTAGCATGATGCTCTTGCAAATTTAGATTGGTTTTTAATTTATCTAAACAGGATGGCTCCCACTGTCTCTCGAATCCCTCCTCAAACCATAAAGGAAGAACTAGTCAGGATCTTTCTCACCGTACAATACTTGCTTAACCGTTCAGCCAGGCCAGTGTCGGTACTTCGAAGGAGGTTTTCCAACGCTTTCGCGAAGTTCCTTAATTAAGTAACCTCTTTGCCCTGTGGGCGTAGCCCCGCTAACACCTTTCTAGACACCTACTAGGTTTATAGCATTGATCGTTAAGTGAGAGATTTCCCGAGGAGTAGCATATACTCACAGTAGGATCGGGATCCAAATATCATCGCGTGATAAAACCGAAGGAATCCTACCAGAATTATCACACTCCAAATGGTTTGCAGCGCTAGCAAGTTTTAGTGCTTATGAAACTCCCGATGTGGATTTTTGCCCCATGTTCTTATGACCTTGACTAAGGCCAACAAATCATAAGTCACATGTCAAGTTCTACCCGTCGTTATCCAGGTTAATTTGAACCCACCCGTATATACCCTTGACTATGGCCAACAAAGCAATACGACTGTCCCAAACCAACGCATTCTATCTATGCAACATATGAAGACCCACCAGCTACCAAACACTATACCTTGACTAAGGCCAACAAACACAGCTTGAATACTGTTGGATATTCATATGAAACGACGGAGGGCTACGGATGGTTTTGGCGAAACCGTGAACGTAGTGAACTTGATATAGTCGATGGAACGAGATAGCTTTTAAAAAGAGTGGTTCAAGCTCCGCGTTTAAAATGCTTGTTTTTGAAAAGAACCGAGTGGTTTTCAAAGTGTTCCAACGACTTTTACTTGGTTTATTTTCTTGCATTAGTTCTTTTAATGCGTCCCATCATTTAATCCTACCATTGCAGAAAACAACCAAAATATGACGTACGCTTATGCCATTCGCATTCGCCACGGGGCTCCGTCATCACCCGTTAGGTTACTTAACTAACGACAGAGCGGGGGCTGGGCTAGCGCGGCTGTAAAACATAAGCAACGCCTAAATAGTTATCATATATAAATATATAGTAATGATAGACATTACAGATCACAGATGAACACTTTGGATATACTAGGAATCCGCGATTCGTTCGAGCCTGCAACGAAAAACGGATTACACGGTCGCGATGAATAGCCAAACCCCATCCTAGACCCTTACGGGTGCGGCAAACTACCCGCCAAGTACCCGAAGCGAAGCAACCTCCCTCAACACCGTGAGTAGGACACTCGGCACTTCGAGATACCCGGTAGTTTGTGCACCCCACCTTGGGTCTATCCTTGGAGCAAAAACAGTAAAGAGAAATTATACAATGACGGCTACAACCCCGACCCGGTTGTGCGGCCAAACAAATAATATTACATCAATTTACATATTTTACAATGAATGAAAGAAAAAGAAACTCTCATCTCACACCCATTTCCGGCTATTCATTCGCGACAATCCACCGAGTTCATATACACAAACCATCAACATTACAGATCACAGATATGTATAACCCCCACTAATCGACGTATAGCGATTAGCGGACGTTCAATACATATATCACTTCACAGATAATATTCATTAGCCAAAGAGTATGGAATATCGATCAAAATACGGATTTTTAACCACCCCAAAAGTCAATTTTCTTTCTGGAAAATCTGGGTAGAAAAAACATGTATTAAAAATCCCAAAACATCCAAACTAAAACACTGCACCAAACCCGATCCAGTGCCGAGTCAAAACGGCGGCGGAACCGCGGCAATGAGCATGTCATTGCCGCGGAACCGCGGTCGTTTGATCGAATCACTGGATCGTTTTTCTGCAGTGTTTTCACAAAACCCTGAGACGATTTTTCATATATTTTAAAACACTTTTTGAACAGTATAAAAATCGACAGAAACTTGAGGTTTTGCGGATGTGTTTTGCGACTTTTTTCCGATCGATGTTCTTAACACTTTGCTAACTTACTAGTTTATGTTTAGCTAGGCTCTGATACCAATGTAAGTCCACGTTGCTCACCCCGGTCCTTACGGGGAGGCGGAAAAGGCGAAAAACAATGATTTTGGCGCAAGGCAACATGGACTAAAAGTCGGATCTTTGCTAAACTAGAAACTAGTAAACACTAAGAGGTTTTATCTACTATGCTGTAGAAAGTATACCTCACAGAACTGGTCCTTCGAGTCTTCATCCCGCTGTCCCACTCGTCCATCCAAGCTCCAAGCGTCGATCCGGACCTTGGGCACCTCCGCGGCCTTCTTGAGTCGAAGACGATCCACCCGAGAGTTGTACACTAAGCTCCGCCTCAAGCCAAGGCAACTAGGGCAAAGTGATTGCTAGTCAAGAAGCCCTAGAATGTGTAGAGGAGATGTATGGATGTATTTGTCTTTGTGGGATCTTTTTCTCTCAACACATGAGATCAAAAGATAAGATCAAGATGAGGAAGAAGAAGGAGAAAGGTTAGCAACCATGGAGCTTTTCTTTTCTTCTCATTTCATGAGAGAGAATGAGAAGAGAATAATGAAAAGGATTAAGCCCAAATGAAATGAACCATGGTTGCAATAATACACAATAATCATCATTACTAATCCTATCATGAAAGACTTGATGGCACATTGAATTGACCATTATCATAACACAAGAAATAAAAAGAAAATAAAAGAAGAGTGTAGATCCCTCTTGAAGGTCAATGGTCAACACGGTCAACGGGTCAACAAAGTCAAGAGGGGTCTAAGTGGTCAAATGGTCAATGCAATTAGCCATCACTAATCTATCACTAAAAGGATTAGTAAACAATGTCTCCCACTCATAACGGTTTTGACCAAACGAATTGTCAAAACCCTAATGAGTGTGCCACATTACGGTTTTGGCCGAACCAACTGCCAAAACCCTAATGGGGCACCTCCTCCTTCATCGCTCCTCAAAACTGTGCATACACACCTGCATCCGCATTCCGTAGAATGCGAATGCACAGAAGACAAATCAAATCCATCTGTGCAATACTAGGATCTGGCTTAAACCAAAGCCCACTAGTATTGCCTGCCCGAACAGCATACGCACACAAGTGCACGTAAGTGATCGAAGCCCTGCCGTAAAACCATACGGCATCTACACGTTTCGCTCAATGAAGGGAAACTCTCTGTGTGGGACTCTAAAGACTCGATACTACGCTGGCAGTGGGTTTAACCACAGACCGCAAGCAGCACTAGCTGTACGTAACGGTCCCCATGTAGATGTCGATAAGAAGGCCGATGAGGTAAACCCATCCGAACTCCTACTGAGCCTGTATGTGACAATCTCCGTACAATCCGGTCTGTTCGTCTGATACGTCGCATGGCGGGCCTAGGGGGCGGTGAACGTCAGTCCCTTAATAGCGGTACAAGTCGTGTCGGAGTGTAGCCCAGAACACCCTGAGATAACACTGGAAACCTACCGGTATATCTCGCTTGCCCTGGCCAGGGACTACTTGTGTAATGGCTCTCCTAGACACAGCGCGATGTCAACCCCCAATACCGGGAGAGACGAATCCTGTCTAACCGTCACTGCCTCCATGTGCTTCGGGACTGCACCCAACTACTACCTGTTTGCACGACTCCTTTGAGCCGTGGTAGGGTAGTAATCTAAGTACAGTGGGAACACACTCGAGGCGAAGTGACAGTGTCAAGTCAGCGAACTAAGCTGTACTCATGTCACCTGGGAACTGATAACTGACGATAGGTATAATACCAACCAACAGTTCCCGACGAGTCCTGTCCAGTGTACTCGTAACCTTACGAGCACCCGCATACTATCTCAAGTACGACGTACTGACGGCTGTGGGACAGACCGTCTCCCCCGCTGGGATGAGAAGCGCATACGCTAGTCTACTCCGGAGTTTCGATGCCCTGTCTCGATAGTCCAACGACTAGGGACCTGTATAAGGATGTGCTTATGGATTACCCAGCCCCATGAGTGTGAGCGCCATCACAACGCTGGTAATCAAGCAAAGATCCTAAGGGCTCTACTAATATGTATACAAGTGATATGCTAAAAGAAACACATGCACATATTGAAGTAGAGACAAACAAAGTAGCATACTACCATTTTGAACAAGATTGTCTATACAACTGTGAATATCCCAAGCTTCCATCAAGTAATATACAAGCTAGTATGATACAGTAATGGCCTCTAGGGCATATACACTAACAGCAGTACTCCCGTTGGAAATACAACTCCCCTCTCTACGAGTAGCAGTTCGATATGAGCTGACAGATGAAGAAAATGCATCTTAGGCTTGAGGAGCTCAACGCCATCGACGAAACTCGCCGTATAGCACAACAAAATCTGGAGGCTTATAAGGCAAGGATGATGCGGTCGTATGAAAAACTGACCAGGCCGAGAACATTCCGCCAAGGCGAACTCGTACTAGTCGTCAAAAGACCAATAATCCCCAAACGGGGGAAATTCGAGCCGAAGTATGAAGGCGCGTACATCATAGACAAAGTCTACCAAGGTGGATCCTACCTGCTCATGGATATGCATGGCGAAAGACCCTTCCGGCCAATAAATGGCCAATTCCTCAAAAAATACTATGTTGCGAGTCACGACTTAGGTCAATGATAGATGACGACGCTTGTGTCCGCTCGCTATCTTCCTGAGTCAAAACCCTGAAAGTAGTATCCAAAAGCTCCGTCGCCTCAAAAATGGTGATAAGGGACCGAGATGTCCCTAAACTAATATTGGACCGAAACGTCCTTAAACTAATGTTGGCCCAAAATGTCCTTAAACTAATGTTGGACCGAGAAGTCCCTAAACTAATACTGGACCGAAATGTCCTTAAACTAATATTCGTCCCCAAAATGGGAATGTTGGACCGAGATGTCCCTAAACTAACAATGGACCGAAACATCCTTAAACTAATAATGGACCGAGAAGTCCCTAAACTAATACTGGACCGAAATGTCCTTAAACTAATGTTCGTCCCCAAAATAGGAATGCTGGATTGAGATGTCCCTAAACTAACAATGGTCTGAAACGTCCTTAAACTAATAACGAACTGAGATGTCTCTAAACTAATAATGGACGAAATTTCCTTAAACTAATATTCGTCCCAAAAATTGGGTATTTTAGACTGAAACGTCCTTAAACTAATACTCGCCTTAAAAATGGTGATAAGGGACCGAAACGTCCTTAAACTAATATGGACTAAAACGACCTTAAACTAACATTCATCCCCAAAACGGGAATGTTTGACTGAAAAGTCCTTAAACTAAGAACTCGCCCCCAAAATATAGCGATAAAGGACCGTCATGTCTCTAAACCAACGCGTTTAGCCCTACGGTGAATCCCCATATCGATTACCGTATACAATCCACGGGCGTAAATAATTCATAACTCTCCCAAGTCCCATATGGTAGTTCTTTGAGGAAGACCGAGACTTACAGCTAATGGTGCGTTACCTTACGGGCCGCCTAAGGTCTGTACACAAGCGAAACAGGCACGGATTAAAATACGAAAGGGCGCCGTGAGTAAAAACAGCAAGACTGCCAGCGAGCTAGTGAAAACCTGAGAGGACACGAACTCGTTAAAAAAACCCCGCGTGAGATCCTTATGACTCATAAAGGAACAATACACTTAGGAGTGTAGGGATGCTAGGCACTCACACAAGGTTCTACGAGGCATCAACTATGCCCGATTTAAAATTTAGACGTGCCGAACAACCCTTAACAAGATCTTTAAACTAGAGTTTAGGCGAAAACAAGTATGTTAAACACTTTAACACTAAGTGAGAAGGATTACAACCTTTGTAGATCCGGTCCTTCACTTCTAAAGCTCCGTGTTGAGGTCCCTTCGCTGCGATCATCGTGCATCCGGACTCTAGAGAGGCTCCACGAAGAGAAAGATGCAAGCTTGCTTCCGATCTTCGATAACAAAGATGATCTACCTTAAAGTTTCTTTAACACAAGCTCTCACTCACTAAATGAAGTGAACACCCTCATCTAAATGGCAAGGATAGATGAGGATGATGAAGTAGGATTTTTGCTCTTATTTGTTTTCTTATTCTCACTCACTTTCATCACAAAAATCAAAGCAAGAAAGCTTTTCAAAGAGGAAGAAGAAGATGAATGAATAAAATCCTTTTGTGATGAATAATGAAAGTGTAATAAATGATTAATGATGCAACCATGGTCAAGGATGACTCATGTAGAGATTTAACTAGGGCTAGGGTTTGGGTTGGGTTAAGAATGAGTCACACAAAAATATCAACCATAATATCTAAGCACAAAACAAAAGAAAACCTTCTAGAATGTTCATGAATGAACTAACCCAATTCAAACCCTAATCTTGTTTAATCTCCACTAAACATGTTGCATTAGTAATCATATCATGTTACAATATTATATATCACATATATAATATTTATTGTAACAAAATAAAATAATACAATTAACATATATCGCATATATATCAATGTATTACCCGAGTGAGAAAAAGAATCTTTTAGTGAGCTTATATTAGTTAATGTAATTTAATATATCAAATATATAATTATACATTAAATTATCGAATCAACACTTGATCCGATAATCCGGCTATATCGCATATAACCGACTAATATATCATTTACCGATTCATCGAATCAACACTTGATCCGATGACCCGGCTGATATCAAATATCGTGAGAATATAATACGGTATCTCATATCGCATTATCCTCGGTCCTGCACATATCACATACGTGCCCCTACTCCGTTTTGCCAGAGTCAAGAAACCTCTGTCTAGGACTCTAAAGAATCGTCAATACGCCGGTAGTAGGTGATGATCATATCAAACACCCACAAGCTGCAAGCGGTCAGCTAAACGTAACAACCGCCCAGGTATTGAGCGATCAGAAGATCAACAAGCAAGTCTGTATATTCTCCTGTGAATCCAATCAGTAACACTCCCGTATAGTCCGGTCTCTTCGTCTGATATGTCGCATATCTCGCCTAGGGGTGGTAAACGTCAGACCCAGTAGCTTGATAAGTCGTGTCGATATGAGGTCTATAATAGTTTAAGAAACTACTGATAACACTTACCAGTAAATCTCAGCAACCCTGGATAGTGATTTCCAGTTATAGCCAATTGAACACAGCACAACATCAACTCCCTATACCGGGAGAGACGAATCCCCTCCTATCGCTCATTGCTTCCATGTGATTCGGGACTGTACCCAAAAGCCACCTTTTTGCACGCCCTCTTGGACGTGGTATGATGGAAATCAAAGCACAGTGGGAATCACACAAGACTCTATGACGATCTCGGGTCAACAGGCTACTCTGTACCAGTGTCACCGGAGAACTGCCATCTGACGTGAGGTATAATACCATCTGGGAGTTCTCGGCGAGTCCGTCCAGTGTACCCAGTCTCTGCTGAGCACCCGTACACCATCCTTGATGTCAAACACCGATGGATATGGGATCATCCATCGCCCATCATATGGGTCAAGATGCGTATACGCTAGTCTACTCTGGTGCACCGATGCCCTGTCTCGATACACCCTCGACTAGGAACAGTTATAGGACGTACTCGTCGACTACCGTGGCCCCACTAGTATGATCTCATCATAGTCCTAGTAGTCGAGTACATATCCTAAGGGCTTTATCAACATATAACATAGAGACAATCAGAGTACATGTTAAGATAAAATACAAACAGATAGAATACTATCATGTCGAGCAAGAAAGTCCTCCTTATATATGTCCAAGCATCCATTACAATATATATCGTATGTACAGTAATGGCCTCTAGGGCATACATATAACTAACAATCTCCTACTTGCACTAGGGCCATCTGTTGTGGTATCACATACCCAACAATTAGCTATGGTTGAAGTATCTCATACTCAACCATCCCATAAAAGTCTCTACTGGGAAAAAGGCCTTTGTGAGTGGATCCGCGTTGTTTTCCTCTGTGTCTACTCTCCTTACCTCGATCTCCCTGGAGATTAACCATCTCCATGATCAGGTGATACTGCCAAAGAATTATATCTGGATTTCTGATGGGACGGGCGTTCCTTGGCATAAGCCACAACTCCATTATCACACAATGATAGGAACGAAGTTCATCTCATGAACTTATATATATTCAGACTGCCTCTTTGGTAGCATCCTTGGTAATGATGTATCTTTCCATTAATCGTCTAGAATGTCATGGTATCTAGCTTGGAACTCTTCCAACATACCGTCCCTCCACTGAGGGTAAAGACAATGCCTGCAACTGACTTTCAGTCGTCCTTATCACCCTGGAACCTTTCCAGTGATTCTCCCCAGGATCGATTGATACCATCTCACTATAACTAGTGAGAGTCCTAACATCCAATTAGATCTATCTCATAGATCCAAAACCCAGGATTTAATAGGTATCACTTTGATCCTATATGGAGAATCCTTGTGATAAGCGGAGATTAACCGAGCGTAGCATAGGAAACTCCTTCCCTATCAAGAGTATGTCATCCACGTACTCTACGAGGATCACCACCATACTCTCTATTACCTTTTTGTATATACAAGGTTCATCTACCATTTTGATGAAGTCAAACTATTTGACTACTACATCAGAACAGACGTTCCAACTCCGCGATGCCTGCTTTATCATATAAAACATCTTGCACACGTTTTCGCTGCTCCCACTGTCTATGAAGCCCTCTGGCTGTGTACTTATAGACGCTCTCTTCCAAATCATCATTTAGAAAAGCAGTCACGACACCCAACCGCCAGATATCGTAGTCATGGTATGTAGCCGTGGCAAGTAGGATCTGGATGGACTTAAGCATAGCTTTGAAAGTCTCAACTTTTCCATGTACACCAAGTAATCTTCTCAAGATATACTTGCTCCTGATGGGGATTTAACCCTTCAAATAAAGCAACCAAAGTCCATACTTTGTTGGTGTATAAGGATTCCATCTCAGATCGCTAAGCATCCATCCATTCTTACAGAGTTCCACTCCTGATGGCCAGCTCGAAACTAGTTGGGTCATCATATTATGATGCAATCCTCGCTCCCACTGTCATAGAGAAAACCGAAGTATCTCTCAGGTGGGTGAGAAACCCTACTAGATCGGCGGAGAGGCTGGGGTTCGTTGGAAACTATTGAATCCTTTGGTTCTACCAAATCATCAGTTGCAGTTTGTATAGCTGGAACTCTTTCCAGTTCTACCTCATGACTAATAATTTTTTCACAAGAAATTCCCTTTCACAAAGGTGGCATGCTGAGAAACAAAACATCTTTTGTTCCTCGGTTAGGTAGAAGATATTCCCTTGCTAATGCTTGGGATATCCAACAATCTTCCACAGAACTGACTTTGCCTCGAGCTTGTCCGGATTTTTCTTTTTAGACATAGGCCGGACAACCCCAAATCTTAACAAACTTAAGATATGGGCTCTTCCTTTTTCATATCACATATGAAGTGGTAGGCAACTGATTTGATTTGAACCCTATTCAATAGGTATGCAGCTTCTCAAATGCATAACTCCCAAAAGGAAATAGTAACTCAGTAGTACTCATCAAAGAGCACACCATATCATATAGGGTGTTATTGCTCCGTCCCGATATACCATCGTGCTATGGTGTATACGGAGGAATAATACCGAGAGAGAATCTCATTCTCATTTAGAATAGTCCAGAAATTCCGTGCTCAAGTATTCTCCTCTTGATCTTATCAAAGGACATAATACTTATACCCGTTTTTGGTTCTCTACTTCTAACTTATATTCCGTGAATATCTCAAAAGCTTCGGACTTTTGTTTCAACAGGAACATATGTCTGAATCTTGAGAGCTCATCAGAGAATGTAATGAAGTACAAAGAACCGGTCTTGGCATGTGTAGACAGGGGACCATCATACATCAGCATGTATAAATCCCAAGAGTTCACTAACTCTTTCTCTGTTTCCAATAAACAGAGCTGTGGTCATCTTATCTTTGTGACATGACCAGCAAGTTTCACAAGATGTAAATTCAAACAAATTTAAATATGCATCTAAATGTAACACACGATGTAAATTCAAACAAATTTAAATATGCATCTAAATGTAACTTAGCTAGTCGGGTCGCATTGATATGACCTAGTCTACAATATCTCAAGAAGGATCCGTTCATTTCTGAACTCTTCCTCTTGTGTGTGTTCTGTATACTAAGAACAGCGGTTTAATTTAGAACGTCAATACTTTTAGATAACGTTCCTGAACCGATCAACTCTTGATATAGGAAATGTTCAAAACATTATCCAACAATACAAAATTACATCCTTTCTTTACTAATAAAGAGACTGATATGATGTTGTATATCAGGTTCGGTATCTAATAACATTCGTTCAGAATCAATGTATTCTGGTAATACATGGTGATAGTGACCAACAGACTTGGCTGCAACGCTTGCACCGTTTCTATCTCATAAAACTTATCACCCATTCTCAGTTCTCTACCTATCTGTAGCCCATGTAACAGATTACATATGCGGGATCCTGATCCGGTAACTCATACCCAGGACGTAAAGGATACTGAGAAACAGTTCTCCATAATGAACACACCCGAAGAAGATGCATCAGCATGCACTTTCTTCGTTTGGGCGGCACGGGAATTCTGGTAATCCCCCATTTCCTGCTCTGTCTTATAACAATTATAAGTTGGAGCGGGACCAATGTTCCCTAGAGCAGTATAACAAGCGGGTTCGGTCAAATACATCCGTATTATTATCTTGATTAAGGCGTGACATAGTCGTAACCAGGAGAGAGAGAGAAGAAAACAATCAGCGTGCGCTTTTACTAGTTTAGATTGGTTATCTATTTATCTAATCAGGATGTCTCCCACTGTTTTAGTCAAATCTTCCTTCAAACCCTAAAAGGAAAGACTAGCCGGGATTAATTACACTATACAAGTTCGCCAATATTTCAGCCAGGTCAGTGCCGGTACTTTGAGGGAGGTTCCCCGTGCTTTCGCACGGACCTAATTAAAGTAAACCTCGTTTTTCCAGGAGCGTAACCCCGTTAACACCTTTCTAGACACCTACTTGATCGGCTAATTGTAATGTGTAAAACTCTCTCAGGATTAACTCTTACTCACAGCGGGTATCGGGATCCAACTATCTCATAGAAGGTATGCAATCTCATTGCAAATTTCAAAACTTGAAATTCCCAATAATATTTTACCCATAGCAGCTATATGAACTTAACATGGTCAACAAATCATAAATGCTAGTCAAGTTCAACCCGTCATTTCCCGATTAAATTAAACCCACCCGCACGACCCTTAACATGGTCAACAAAGTCGCACGACTGCCCTAATCCAATCGCATCATATGCTTATACAGATAAGCACTAATCAGCTACCGCACACTACGCCTTAACATGGTCAACAAACGTAGCACGAATACTAACTAGTACTTATCTGAAATGACGGAGGGCAACGACAGGTTTTTAAGAAAACCCTTTGCGTAATGAACTTGATATCGTCATAGAATCGAGTGAATTTTAAATGGAGTGTTTTTGAGGCTTTTCTAGTTTTGCTAAAGAGGTCACTCCCGGTGAAGAGATCGTCGGCTCTTTCCTCATCGAATAAGGTGCAGGATATTTCACAAATATCACTATGCAAAGCAAAAACTATAGAAACAATCAAAAGACAAACCGAGTTTGTAGCGTCTGCTAGTTTCTCTAAAGAGGTCACTCCCGATGAAGGGATCTCGGCTCTTTCCTTATCGAATAAGGTGCTGGATGTTCTACAAGGAACACCGCTATGCAAAGCAAGAACTAGAGCTACCTGTTTTTGAGACAAGTTTCTACAACATCTTTAGGTTTCTTTTAGTTTCATTAATCTCATTAATGAAGTCCCATTTTATTATGCTTCACAAGCATCACATTTGAAACGAAATCTGCAATATAATATATATCTCATATATATAATATAAGCATTCGTCTCAGGCAGTAATATGATCTCATCACAGAACATTGCAGCAGAAGAACATATATGAAATATTGGATATACTAGGACGTCCGTATTTTAATATGTAACACCCGAGCCCAATGCTACAAATTTCTGTTACTTTATGAATGGGGTGTGACCTTTATTTCATTTATCTTGCTTGATTGTTACTATTGTAAAAGTTTTACCCGGCAAATTCATTTCTGCATATAACAATTTTCGGCATCTGAAATAAAATTAAAAATATTAATCTTGGCCTGCCTGACACCCCTAACCCTGTTGTAGCGTCCGTGCGTCGTGTTCTCGTCCCGTTCAGTAAAACGGGCGAATTTGGACGGCTACGTGCACGTACGCGTGTCCGTTTTGGGGGCATGCTTTTTGATCATAAAACACTTCATTTTCACTTTTGGATCCCGCTTAAAATTCTATTATTTCAATTTCAAATTTTTGGACCCGACCCGGGCGCGATTTGGAAATGTTTTGCTTTGCGCCAAAATCCCAAATTTCTAATTTATTTTTATCTGTCGAATATTTTTCTCTAACCTCATATAACCTTTTTCCGTTCCTTAAATCTTTTAAATATTTTCCTAACCCCAAATCTTTCCAATCCAAGCCAATCACAACACCCTTAAATCCCCGTGGGCCCCACCCTCCTACGCCTCTCTCCCTTTCTCCTTCTCTCTCCCTCTCTTCTTTACACTAAACTCCAATTTTCTCTCTCCCCTATACTTCTCTCTCCTCTCGATCTCTCTCCCCTCTCTATATCTCTCCTCTCTCTCTCATCTCGCACTCCCTCTCTCTCTCCCGTCGCTCTCTCTCTCTCTATCTCTCTCCTCTCTCTCCTCTCTCTCTCCCTATTTCTATCTTCTTCCCTCATCCTTTTCTTTTAATAAGAAGCTGAAACCCAAACCCCTTGGAACCCTAGCCGTCTAGCCTTCGTTGCCGTCGACCCTCACGTCGCCGACGACTTCTCATCACCATCTCACCACCCTCATCACCTCACCTCCACTCTTTTCTTATCCCCGGAAACCCACAACCCAGCAACCCCACAACTCCCCGACTACAACCCTACAATCCCCGACCTCACACCTCCAACCCTCGACCTCGCCGTCGACCTCCTCGTCCCCTCACCCTCATCATCTCCTTAACCTCACCCTCACCTATCTCCAACCCCCGACAACACCCTGCACACCCACAACCCGAGAACCTACAGCCCACGCCCACGCCCGCAACTTCTCACCACCTCGTCGACCTTACCTCGTCGCTGTCATCCTATCATCCCTCTCCTGCTTCTTCCCCGACACCACTGCAAATCTCGACACTACAATCCCAAGCACCCATTCTTGCACCCCGAGCAACTCAGGAAACACCTCTGCCCTTTGACGTCGACGGATGCCCATCGTCGCCGTCATTGCCCCCTTGTCTCCTCTGTCCCTAGAAACCCCAAGCCAACCCATTCTTCTTCTCCATCCTCCTTCCTTTCTTTTTGTTTCCTTTTCTTTTCTTGTTTACATATCTTGATCATTTACTGTTCCTTCCTTGGCCGGAATCCGACGATACCGACGACGTGACCCGACGTTCCAGCGAGGTGCCCTGACCCGTGTGGTTCCAGTGTTCGTCGTTTGGGCTCATTCCGTGAACCGTGCGCCCGTAGCGAGTTTCCCCGCCGACATTTATCGTTCCGTTTTCCCGGTTCGCGACCCGTCGAGGCAAGTACCCTTTGCTACATGCTATACAATATTTACAGATATATTATGATACCCTAAACCTGTAAATTTAACTTGGTACGATCATTTCTCATTTTCATGTACAATATTGTTATATATCATTTTATCTTTAAACTTGGAACTTACAGTTTGCAATTGAACCTAATAACCACATTTACCGTTTAATCATATTTTTAATATTGACATAGCTTATGGAATTTATCTCTATAGTTTTGTTCCATTTGGACACTCGTGTGCATTTTTAACCTGTAATAGCTGTATTGAACCTTTATATAAATCATTGCACCCCTAAAGTGCTTAAACTTGTTAACCTGATTAAAAGGCCATAATTGTCATACTGCATTCGCATAACATTGAAATCATCTCCGTGACACAACTGACAACTGTACTGCTAATTCAGTGAATCTGCCTATTGCTTACTTCATTGCTTATCTCATGTTGTTGATACCCATGCTTGATTATATAGCCGATTGTGAGTACACCTATGATATCGCATGCTTCTTGAACTGTCTTGCTACCTACACATTGATTGACCCGACATGGTACCGTATACTGCCTGACTTGACATGATGTACCATGACCTGACCCGTTACCTGATCTTGTGTCTAATGCCAATAAACCTGACATGTAGTCCTCATGGACCGTTCCTGTTGTCTATCCAGACAAACTTGTTTACCTGATCCTGTGTTGGCATTAGTTTCTTGATTTCGGGATACCTGACTTGACTTGCACATATAACTTGGGGGTATGGGGAAATCAAAGGTGAAACTGACTTGTAACTCGACAGTTCACTACCTGTCCTGAGTGTACACATTCTTGTTTTGTGCCTAGCGGCATGTCTCGGTTTCGGCCGAGAATATTGTGGCCGTGGTCCCGGGTATGTACGAGATACTATCGAGTGTACACATTCCTGTTTTGTGCCTAGCAGCATGTCTCGGCTGCAGCCGAGAATATTGTGGCCGTGTTCCCGGGTATGTACGGGATACTATTGAGTTACATCGATGATTCATCAATTTGGTTTCAAAGACTTTAGAACAGAGAACCTGATAAAACAGTCCAGTTTACCCATTGCACACTACCCTGCACTGCTCTGATTTATATTATTGTTACCCTTACTTTATTCATGTTTATATTTGAATTGCCTGTTTATTATGTTATTACTTGATGACTTGACGCGCTGACGTCTGGGTTTTGCATGGCCCAGATTCTCCTATCTTGCTGCAGACTGATTAGGAGTTTTGCCGCTGTTAGACGAGCGGTGAGGTTCGTGTCGGTACGTAGTTTCACTCCAGGTGTTTCATTTATTGTATCTTTTGGCTTCCGCATATTGTTATCTCTTGACTCTTTTACTCTGGCTTATGGACATGTACTAGATAGTTAGTTTACTTTCTTGTTCTTGATATCTCCACAGCCGTAATGTGACTGTGGAAGGATTTTTCCTATCCACAGGTAGCATGGTTGGCTATGTCACATGCCCACTTTAGCATACTTTGGGAAGCGGGGCGTGACATAATACGAGCCTGTATAAAACACGGATTCCACGGTCGCGATGAATAGCCAAACACACATCCCTAGACCCCTACGAGAGCGGCAAGCAACACTGCCAATTCTAGGGTTAGGAGACCCGGTCTCGACTCCTCGAGATGGTCTCCCACTGGACCCTAGAACCCGGTTACTTGTGCTCCCCGCCTTGGGTCTACCTAATACGGAAAAGTAAATAATATACAATGGTGTCATCATCCTCAACCCGGAAGTGCTCCAATAAAAGAATATTACATATAATTGAATTTTACATGAATGAAAAAGAAAAACTCTCATCTCACATAAAACCCCCGGCTATTCAGAACACGACGATCCAATATAACATATCACAGCAACACATAATATCTCATATCTTCAACGTAAGCAAGTATGCATATCCCGATTGTCATTGATGTATAGCAACGAAGCCGGCGATACACCACATACTACGCTTACGGTCACAAAAAAGAAAGTGTAAAACTACAACAGTTGAATCCGCAACCTCCTTAGACATCGCATGCCTAACCAAATGAATTCCTTAGACATCGCATGCCTAATAATTATAAACCGCGCATTTTAGTCTCATTATCGAAAACTCTTTTCAATATCAAGTCGGGCAATTCAATAAGATTCCCGACATCCTGATCGAATGCTCGTCGCAAACTTTAGTAGACGGCCGCACCCCCGGATGCCGTCGACGAAGTGCACTAAGGCGGAACACCACTGCCGCGAGCACCCGAACGGATGCTTTTGGCGACGGGGTTCTCCTACAGTCACTTGGTCGGGGATATGGGGCATGGCTGTCTATTAAGTTTACCCGGCGAGTATCCGCGTACGCTACGTGATTGCGACGGACTTTTGATCACATCAAAATTCCGTGGCAACCGATCATCTGAGACTGAACTGCGAGATTTATAACATTCAAATTAGTTATCTCATAACTACATGTGGATTCCAAATATTGTATCACATTCCAGATAAAAAGACAATGTTAAACTTTCCGATGGAATAATCAAACACCCAAGTTTTCCCTAATAGCTCAACACTTGAGCGGAGTTCAAAAAATATCCATCACATGCCACGGTACCAACGGTCCAGCCGTAGAAGGGTCAAGCCAACACCTCACATGTGGCATGCCATACTGCCCCAAACCCTAAGGTTTAGAGGCAGTTCAAGACGGTCACATAATCGAGTTAAGGTTTGTTGTCTTCTAGAGGGTCCATCGCGTTACTTGCACGACTTAGAACGTTCTTAAACTACGAAAAAATCCAACACTTGGAAATTTTACAACGCAGAGGAAAAAGTGAGTTATTGATATCCGTTCGAACTTTTTAACACGTTCTAAAAGATTACACGGACAAACTAAACGAAGTTATACTTTCCGATCGAATCAACGAGCTCCCAATACAACCCAGAAAACTCAACACTTGAGTGGAATTAATTAAAAACACCCATAAGAATCAGGAAGTACCGACAGTTATTACTGTAGAAACCCGGGCCCATAAACTTACTGTTTGGCCACGGAACCGCCGCGCAAGCCATGGTACGGCCGCGGTTCCGCGGCGCTTTAGTGGAATTGGAGGCACGTGTCTTGTATTTCCCTGCTGATTTTTTTGAGTATTTTTAATACGAAAAAATCAACATTTTTACAAAATTTCCAGAAACTAGGTTTTATCGGGTATTCGGAGTTCGATCAGACTTTAAACTTTGCCTAGACTTCGCCTAAAGCTCTAGCTTAGCTCTAATACCACTGTAGGGATGATAACCACTCTCACAAGGTTCTACGAGGCATCAACCATACCCGATTTAAAATTTAGCCGTGCCGAACAACCCTTAACAAGATCTTTAAACTAGAGTTTAGGCGAAAACAAGTATGTTAAACACTTTAACACTAAGTGAGAGGGATTACAACCTTTGTAGATCCGGTCCTTCACTTCTAAAGCTCCATGTTGAGGTCCCTTCGCTGCGATCATCGTGCATCCGGACTCTAGAGAGGCTCCACGAAGAGAAAGATGCAAGCTTGCTTCCGATCTTCGATAACAAAGATGATCTACCTTGAAGTTTCTTTAACACAAGCTCTCACTCACTAAATGAAGTTAACACCCTCATCTAAATGGCAAGGATAGATGAGGATGATGAAGTAGGATTTTTGCTCTCATTTGTTTTCTTATTCTCACTCACTTTCATCACAAAAATCAAAGCAAGAAAGCTTTTCAAAGAGGAAGAAGAAGATGAATGAATAAAATCCTTTTGTGATGAATAATGAAAGTGTAATAAATGATTAATGATGCAACCATGGTCAAGGATGACTCATGTAGAGATTTAACTAGGGCTAGGGTTTGGGTTGGGTTAAGAATGAGTCACACAAAAATATCAACCATAATATCTAAGCACAAAACAAAAGAAAACCTTCTAGAATGTTCATGAATGAACTAACCCAATTCAAACCCTAATCTTATTTAATCTCCACTAAACATGTTGCATTAGTAATCATATCATGTTACAATATTATATATCACATATATAATATTTATTGTAACAAAATAAAATAATACAATTAACATATATCGCATATATATCAATGTATTACCCGAGTGAGAAAAAGAATCTTTTAGTGAGCTTATATTAGTTAATGTAATTTAATATATCAAATATATAATTATACATTAAATCATCGAATCAACACTTGATCCGATAATCCGGCTATATCGCATATAACCGACTAATATATCATTTACCGATTCATCGAATCAACACTTGATCCGATGACCCGGCTGATATCAAATATCGTGAGAATATAATACGGTATCTCATATCGCATTTTCCTCGGTCCTGCACATATCACATACGTGCCCCTACTCCGTTTTGCCAGAGTCAAGAAACCTCTGTGTAGGACTCTAAAGAATCGTCAATACGCCGGTAGTAGGTGATGATCATATCAAACACCCACAAGCTGCAAGCGGTCAGCTAAACGTAACAGCCACCCAGGTATTGAGAGATCAGAAGATCAACAAGCAAGCCTATACATTCTCCTGTGAATCCAAACAGTAACACCCCCGTACAGTCCGGTCTCGTCGTCTGATATGTCGCATATCTCTCCTAGGGGTGGTAAACGTCAGACCCCAGTAGCTCGATAAGTCATGTCGATATGAGGTCTATAACAGTTCGAGAAACTACTGATAACACTTACCAGTAGATCTCAGCAACCCTGGCCAGGGATTTCCGGTTATAGCCAATTGAACACAGCACAACATCAACTCCCTATACCGGGAGAGACGAATCCCCTCCTATCGCTCATTGCTTCCATGTGATTCGGGACTGTACCCAAAAGCCACCTTTTTGCACACCCTCTTAGACTTGGTATGATGGAAATCAAAGCACAGTGGGAATCACACAAGACTCTATGACGATCTCGGGTCAACAGACTACTCTGTACCAGTGTCACCGGAGAACTGCCATCTGACGTGAGGTATAATACCATCTGGGAGTTCTCGGCGAGTCCGTCCAGTGTACCCAGTCTCTGCTGAGCACCCGTACACCATCCTTGATGTCAAACACCGATGAATATGGGATCATCCATCGCCCATCATATGGGTCAAGATGCGTATACGCTAGTCTACTCTGGTGTATCGATGCCCTGTCTCGATACACCCTCGACTAGGAACAGTTATAGGACGTACTCGTCGACTACCGTGGCCCAACTAGTATGATCTCATAATAGTCCCAGTAGTCGAGTACATATCCTAAGGGCTTTATCAACATGTAACATAGAGACAATCAGAGTACATGTTAAGATAAAGTACAACCAGATAGCATACTATCATATCGAGCAAGAAAGTCCTCCCTATATATGTCCAAGCATCTATTACAATATACAACGTATGTACAGTAATGGTCTCTAGGGAATACATATAACTAACAAGGAGTCCCCTCGATTCCTGAAGAGAAATTACACTTGCGAGATCCTCACGACTCGTAAGGAGAATCCCCCCTATGAGACCCTCAAGCTCATAGGATTCAAAAGTCTTAGGTTACAGGGATCTAAACCTGTCCTTAAGCCGTCATATTCCCCCAAGCAGCCCTACAGGCGGTCCAATATCGACCCTTATATACAATCCACTGGCATAAATAAATATTCTCCCACCAAAATACACCAATGGCAAGAAATGTCCCCATATGGTGAGCAACACTTGTAAGTCCTCTCGACTTACAAGGAGAAAATACTCTTGTAAGATCCTTACGACTTACAAAAGAAAACACACTTAGGAATTCTCACGACTCCTAAAGAGAACATACACCTATAAGATCCTCTCGACTTATAGGGAGAAATACCTTTATGAGACCCCTTACGGCTCATAAAGTCAAAAAGTCTTAGTCGACAGGATCCTAACCCTGTTCGTTAAGCCACCTTTTTTTCAAATCAACAAAGGCAAATGATGATTCGCTCCTGGAATTATACCAGTTGTAGCGATACTGATGCCTAAACATGTATCAAACTTTAAGTGCTCTCATGGCAAATGATGATTCGCTTTTGGCAATATTCTAGTTACATCGATACTGATGCCAAGATTGGTAACAGATTTCAAGCTCCTTACTTGTAATAAAACTTAGCGAGTTGAAAAAAAATGTATATGATATAGCCGAAAAGATTAGGCACCGTGATAAATAGCCGAAATGATTGGGCAATCGTGACTTTCGCGACAAGATAGAGCATCGCACAAAAAAAACTTTTCTGCCCTGCAAGTATGTCCATATTGACTCTTGTAAATGATCCATAGGCACAAATAAAGGAAAAGAGACCATAATCTCTCACCATGCTTCGTCAAAAGGAGAACCAAGTCTTAACGGTTCATATACAACCTAGAGACTATCCAGACGTTCCTACTCATTCCGGCAGAATGCAGACGCAGCGTCACCTTCAAACAGGAAAGTCCCAAGGGTCAAACCAAAAATAGAGCCATGGAAAAATCCTAGCTCCAAGTCTTGACGGTACATATACAACCTAGAGACTATCCATGTGTCCCCCCTCATTCCAGCAGGGGCAGACACAACAATCAAATAAAAATGAAGTGACGGCAAAATCCTAGCTTCAGATCTTAATGGCAACATCTAAATCCTAGAGATAACCCCGACGTTCTTCTCATTCCAGCAGGATGCAGATGCAACGTCAACAAAAAACCCAAGGGTCAAAACAAAAATAGAGTAACGGCAAAATCCTAGCTCCAAGTCACGATGGTACATATATAACTAAGGGACTATCCTGGCGTTCCCCCCTCATTTCAGCAGGATGTGGACGCAACTATCAAATGAAATTGGAACAATGACATATTCCTAGCTCCGAACTTCAATTTCATTACATACAGCATAAAGGTCGTACAGATGTTTACCCTACTTCAGCAAAGAATCGACGCGATATTGTCAAAGAAAAAAATTAAGTAAAGGTATATTCCTATCTTCGGGTCTTGACGGCAACTCATATAAACCCTAAAGACCGTTGGAGATCATCTCACCCCAGAAGGTGCTGTTATGACTCATCGGGGCTCCAAATTGAGCCTAAACTCAAGTAAAAAAGCGTCATGGAAAATTTCTAACGCTTACTCTTCCGACGGTAATATGACCTAAGGAGATTACTTGAAGACGTCTTGTCCAACCCCCGAAGGGATTAGAGACACGACAATCGTGGGCTACTCGAACAACGGCTTAAAAACTGCATATCGGGGAATACATCAGCCAACGTGACGGTACCACAGACTAAAACTCTAGTACCACAAACCTAACGGACCCCTGTCATAAAGAATGGGGTTTATCTACATATAACGTCAGGACAAGTTTGCCTGTAAACCCAAGGGAGGTAAACTAAAAACACTCCGAAATGAGTACATAAACTAAAAACACCGAAATGAGTACATAAACTAGAGACACCGAAATGAGTACATAAACTAGAGACTCCGAAATGAATGAAGAAACTACAAACTCCGAAATGAGTACATAAACAAGAGACTCCGAAACGAGTGAATAAACTACAAACTCCGAAACGAGTGAATAAACTACAAACTCCGAAACGAGTAAATAAACCAGAGACTCCGAAATGAGTGAATAAACTACAAACTCCGAAATGAGTGCATAAACTACTTCGCGCCAGATCATGACATCAAGAAACAGAAAGGTCGAAATCTAAAAGCTATATGTTATGCATTACTTTACCCTATTTCACTCACGGGTATACCTCCATGTGCAAGGTAGTAGGGGGAAGCATTTGTTCACACCAGACCAATGTTCACCTATATCTAGATGCATATTTGAATGAGAAATAGCATTGAAAGTATGCTCATTTATGTGTGCGTGTGTGTGCGCCACATATGCGCGCATCATTAGAATTCGTACGCAGCAGAAACTCCTAAGGGGAAAGTGCAAAGTATATGTGCAGAGGCAAGATGCCCACATGGATATGTGCTTAGGGTGAAAAATTCAACGGTCAATAATAAAGAAACATATTTAAATAAACACTTTATTCAACAAGAAAAAGATCACCAAACACGGGATCGAAAGTACAAGGGTTTACAAAACAATGAATAAACTTTTCTAAAGCCCTCTCAGTCTTCTCTACCATGTTGAAGCGGCGATCTTCGCGAGGAGTCACTCCCTATCGGTTAGCACCGTGTCCATCAGCGAAGGCAGACATGATAGCCCACTCATCCCGTATCTAGCTTAGAAACTGAACAGAGCGATCCCTCAGAGGCTGGGTAATCAAATCTGCCTCATGAAAGCACTCGATCTTGTCCTCTGCTGCGTCGAGTATCGCCGGATTTATCTCCGCTGGATGAGGGAGAATGTCAGCAAACACGGACAGGAAGATCATCCGAATCCAAATGGAGCCGATGGGAAGAGGATATCCTCTATGAGTCAGGAGCTCGTACATCACCGTGTCATATTGGTCATCCGTAAGAATGGGATTCACTACGCATGCAGCAAAACGAGGAACAATTTCCTTGATAGGCACCTCCCATGGTTGCCGATGAGCATGTGGACGATTGCAAGCCATGACTCTTGGTCTGTTAAAAATGGTTCCCTCCTTGTGAAGAAGAAGGAAAACATTGCTTCAGATTATAAAGAGAAGCATTAAGTCTAGGCACAGAAAATGTTGTGCATGGTCGAACTATTTCCAAGTCTCGATAAAAAGGGCATGGGAAAAGAAAGAGCCGACTCATGAAAAGCAGAGCAAGAAAGTGAAACGAATCCTTCGTATCCCATAGCAGCGCCTCACGTGCATGCCACGTGAGCATCGACGCTAGTTTTAGGTTTAAGTCCTATAGCAGCACCTAACGTGCATGACACGTGAGACCCGGCGCTAGTTTTTATTTAGGGTTAAGTCCTATAGTAGCGCCTCACGTGCATGATACGTGAGCGCCGACGCTAGTTCTTTTATATAAAAACACCTCACGTGAAGCATATGTGAGTGTTGGCGTAAAACAGGGGAGGGGGCTTTGTCATTCATACTTCAAAAGCAATTTATACATCAGTAATGAGGATGATGATTAAAAAAAGAAACAAACATCATCAAAATTTCTACAATGCCAAGACACTGAACTCTGGACATGGATTATCAAACTCAAAAGCAAGTTTGAGCAATGCACGTTTAGCCTCATTAACCATCTTTTTGTGCATCTTCTCTCGGATGCAAGCGTCAGGGTCACCACTGATATCCTCCACCATCTGATATGCTGATACTATTGCTTTCTGCTGAAAGACGCAGTGCAAGATGGCGACGAGATTATCTTTTCGTTTCTTTAAAATCAATCCCATAAAGTACATTGAATGTACCTTATCCTCAGCATCATCGAGCGCTTGAAGCGGTATAATCTCAAGGCACCCGGGTATAGCTTCCCGGATCGACCCAACGAAGATCTTCAAAAGGGCAGAACGACGGGGAAGCAATCGACTGTTGTAATTATCGAAGCGACGCGTCACCGTGTCGCATTGGGCGTCAGTAAACTCCTGGCCTTGACAGCGGCCTTGGATGTTGTAACAACCGTGTCCAGATATACAAATTCCAGTTACCGTATGTGTGGTGTGTGGTATTTATTTCATTTATCATGCTTTGACAGTTACTAGTTATAATTTACCCCGACATTACATATGTTTGCATATAACAAGTTACTTAAAATAGTTTAAAAATACTTGTCATGGCCTGCTTGTTATCCCTAACCCTGTGGTAGCGTCCTTGCATCGTGTTCTCGTCCCGTTCAGTGAAACGGACGTGTTTGGACAACTACGCGCACGTACGTGCGTCCGTTCTTGGGGGTATGCTTTTTCAGTACAACATCCTTCATTTCAATTTTTAGAACTTGCTAATATTTTTCATATTTCGAATTCAAATTTTTGGACCCGACCCGGGCGCAATTCGGAAATATTTTGTATCCCGCCAAATTATGATTATTTAATATTTAATTTTACTTAACTTATTTTTTTATCAGCATAGAAAATAATTCGTGGGGTTAGAAATCTTTTCAGCCTGAAGGAAATCCTCTTTAAAATTTTAAATATCTTTTCATATTTTTTTCCCTTAGCCAATCGCAACCCCCCGTTTCCCACGCTGGGCCCCACGCCTCTCTCTCCCTCTCTCACCTTTCTCCTTCTCTTTCTCTCTCTCTCTCTCTCTCCTGCGCTAAAATCCAATTCTATATCTCCTCACTGTTCCTTTATCTCTCTCTCTCCCCTCTCGATCTGTTTCTCTCTCCTCTCGCGAATCCCTCTCTCTCTCTCTCTCCCCCTCCTTATATATCTTCGTCTTCATTTTTTTACGAAACCCATCGCTTTCGAACCCTAGCCGCCGTCTCCCCCTCGCCGTTGCCCTAGCCCCGACGACACCATTGCAGACCTCGTCGTCTCTCATCCCTCACCACCATCTCTCCCTCGACCTCATCTTCTTCCTCTCCTCTGTTTCCCTCCAAAACCCAGAACCCTTCACCAACCCCTGTAACCCTAACCCTACTCCTCTACTTCCTCCTCCCTCAACTCACAGCCGATCTCACCCTTATCCTCTCCTCCTAATCTTCCTTCCCTTCTTCTCCTTCCTCTTTTTTCTTTCTGCCTAACCCTGCACACTACAGCAGCCGCGACCCACTTTTCCCGAGCACCCTGCACCCTCGCCGGAGCTTCGCCGACCACCACTGTCAACACATCACACCGTCTTCCTTAACCACAGTAAGTCTCCACCCTCCTCTCCTTTCTCCTTCCATTCTTTCTTCTCTTTTCCATGCACCTTTCCATTACATTATGTTTACTGTTTTTGTGGTTTGCCGGAATTTGACCGTGCCGGCGACGATCCCGACGACCCAGCGAGGACCTCTGACCCGTGTGATTCCACTGTTCGTCGTTTGGACTCATTCCGTGGACCGTGCGTGCGTCGCGACTTTTCCTGCCGACGCGAGACGTTTCGTTTTCCGTATCGCGATCCGTCGAGGCAAGTGAAACTTGCTACATGCTATTCAAACTATTCCTATATTAATTTATCTATTTCCCTATTAAATCTATAGATAGAATCTAAAGTCTTGAATTCCAAGTTTACAGCACAATGTTCCGTATACAAATTTTCCGATCTAGAACTTGAAACCTAATTGTTGCATCTAGTTGACTATACCTAGTAATCACATTTATATGTTAGATCACATAAACACAATTGTTTGCATAGCTAGATTACTCTTTTGTAGTTTATACCCTATCGGACGATCGGTTGCATAAATTTAGCTTAATTCATATTCAATTGCATCTCTAGATTGTTTGGTATATATTAGTATGATGTTATCATCCACAGTTGTTATAATGCATTCATGAAATGTTAAAACTATCTCTTAAACACAAACTGATAACCGTACAACTAAGTAGTTTAATCTGCACCTATTGCTTATCATGTTACTGTGCCCGTTTATTGTTCTGATAGTACCATGCTTGTTTATTCATAACCATGATTATGTTAGTTGATTATGAGCATCCACATGATATCTTGTACACCCTGACGTGACTTGCTACACAGATTACTTGACCTGACATGGTACCGTACACTCTTGACATGATATGACATCTAAATACACTACTCGACTTGACCTGATGTATCATGGCTTTACCTGTTACCTGATCTTCTGTCTAATGCCAACAAACCTGACATGTAGTCTTTACGGACCGTTCCTGTTGTCTATCCAGACAAACCTGCACCTACCTGATCCTGTGTTGGCATTAGTTCTTGATTACTGAATACCTGACTTGACACATATAACTTGGGGGTATGGGGAAATCAATGATGAAATCCTGACTTGTAACTCGACAGTTGCTTGCTTATACTGATCAATTTTAGAGGCTAGGCCTGCCTCGGGACGATGCTGCTGACATCGTTCGTCTTTACCCTTTTCCTTTTAGTGCCTAGCGGCACGTCTCGGTTTCAACCCGAGAGTCTTAGACCGTGGTCCCGGGCATGCACGGGATACTATTGAGTTACATCGATGATTCATGAAATTGATTTCAAAGACTTGAGAGCAGATAACCCAATAGACCAGTTTAGTTTACTCACTGCACACTACCCTTCACTGCCCTGACTTATATTGCTGTTACACATGCTTATCATTCATGATTATATTTGCATTGCCTGTTACCCTGTTTATATTTGATTGCTTGATGACATGACGCGCCGACGTCTGGGTTTTGCATGGCCCAGATTCCGTACCTTTGCTGCAGTCCGAGCAGGAGTACTTCAGCCAGTAGGCTGAGCAGTGAGGATTCAGTAGTAGTTAGTTCTTTTACTTTCAGCATTTTGTTCCTGATGTGAGCCCGCATTATGGGACATACATTCCAGTTATTTTGTATTGGATCTTTTTTTTCCGTATTTTTATTATTCTTGACTCATTTTATCTTGGCTTATAGACATGTATTAGATGGTTATATTTTGTTCTTGATATCTCTACAGCCGTAATGTGACTGTGGATGGATACTTCCTACCCACAGGTAGCATGGTTGGTGTTCAGTCGATAAAACTGCACATTTGTAGTACATTTTTCCTACCATTTTTATATTAAAAAGGACTTTATTATAATATATTATACATATGAGGGTTTATGTGTAAAAACATTATTTTCCATGTGTTAATATATTTTAATTATCATTTTGGTAGGAAAATGTATGCAAATATTATTGACCTAATCCTAGTAGAACAAAGTCTACTAAAATCTTATTTGAGTTGTTGTGCAGAATTTTCCAAGTTGTTATGCAGAATATATCAAAGAAATCAAGCTGTTGAAGAAATCTTGCCAAATTAAGAAGCAAACTTGGAGACCAAGTCTGGAAGCAACCGAGAGAAGATTTCTGAAATATGAAGATGCCTAGGATTGCCAAATGTCACCAGATGAAAGCACAAGAAAAATCATCAAATGATCCCCACCCTTGAGCGCGGATCCGCGGCCAAACCCACCCTTGGGCCGCGGATCCGCCGCAATTTAAGGGGGTTAGAAGGAAAGATTTTGGGAGATAAATCATCGCTAAATTTTAGCAAGTTTTCAACAATAATATTCTGGCTTTGCACTATAAAAAGGCACCGAGGGCCTCTTGGAAAAGTCATCAAGCCGAAGAGATCACGAAGTCCAAGACGGCTCACGCATCCAGGCTGATCATCAACTGTTCATCTACCTCCTTGGAAGAGATCGAGAAGCAAACTAGTCTTTGTAATCATTTTCTAAGGAATCAAAGTGTAGATTGTTCAAGTCGATTAATAAAGGTAGTTATTTTATTTAATTGTTTTTTTTTACATTATGTTTTCCCTCTCTTTCTTTTCATCTTCTTCTCCCAACATGCGCGAGTAATTCTCCGCTTGTTAGGGTTCGTAGGATTAGGGTAGGCTAATGGACGATGAAAATAATTAAACCCTTTTTAAGTCCTATAAAGTTTAGGAACTTTATCAAAAGAATCATTAACATCCTAATCGGGCGCGCTAGCAATTCTTTGCTAGTTCCGACTGCGATTAGAGATTTGATTAATGATTGTTTTGGTAAAGGCTAGATATGAACGGAGTTCCGTGTCGAGATAAGGGTTACGAGTGGGATTCCTCTTCCCTCCAGAAACCCTAATCTACACGCATCGCCGTCGTTCTAGTTCTAAATCTATTAATGGATAAAAATGGTAACTTTTAATTAATCGTCCATAACTACTAAATCCTAACGAACCCTACAAGCCCTCTTATTATATTAACTACATCTCATAAATAATCTAGATCTATATTTTGCATTAGTGCTTAACGTAGATCTAGAAACCATTCCTCGACATTTTTATCCCTCCTCTCTTTTTCAACACATCTAAAGTAAGAATAAAAGATTCAACGTTTCCTTGAGGACGACCCGTACTCACCTCGGTCTAGCTACACGCGACACCGTTATTGATTGCGGTTAACTACAAACTACACTCTTTCGAAACAACCAAATGGCGCCGTTGCCGGGGATACGTGCATAATTTTTTATTTTTACTATTTGTGTTGAATTCTTAGACGAGCCATATCATTATTAAAACAAAACTGCAAACTGCATATTTAACGATTTGTGCGTGGATTTTTGCAAGGAGATCTGGAGTCACAGAATTGAGGAAAACAGGAAACAAAGAGATTTTTAGAGATCCAGAGGAGCAAAAGAGATCACAGAAAATTTTTCATCAACTGATCTCTCCACCTCGTGGCGGAACCGCGGCACTAAGGTGTTTCCTGCGGCGGAAACACGGCTGCTTGGAGGGATTAGGGCTACAGAACTCTCTGGTAAGATTCTCAACTCCTTCTCTCTCCTCTCAAATCCAATAAAATCTATCTTCTGCAGGATTCTTTGCGAAAATTGCGCCGCTAAAAATCTTTTTGCAAAAGTTTTGTGATTGGTTTTGTTTCGCATATTTTAATACGGACTTTAAGGGGCAAAGACCAAATCAAGATTAGGTGGGGATTTCATCACCCTTCCTAAGCCCCACAAATCACAAACCGAGCATCTGCATCAACCCTACAATAATTTAAAAAATATCTAGACCAGACTCTAAGGACTGTCGCGCTCATTAAGGACAGAGGAAGGTCGTGGGTAATCTATTGTTTATCCGCATTACTTTTGTAGTGCCTAGGCAAGTGTGACAAAGGCTAGTGGTTTTTAATTAGGCCCACGACGTGGTTCCTTCCCACTTACCTGGCACTTATCTGGCTACAAGGGTAGTACGGAGGCGGTAGAGGATTTATCCTGCGGCTTGTCCTTTGGAAGTCTAGGAGCGGTCTAGAGACTGACCTAAGTAACCTTAGTTCTAGGGTTGCTTGTGCATCTTAGGGAGATTTGTCTTGAGTCCCACTTTTTCAAAACAAGCCAATTTTAAAATCACACACGCTGCCACTTGCACTAAACCCGCTTAGTGCATGCTCGGTTGGACACGGGATCCTAGTGCCCGTCTTGTCCGCGTTCCTGCTATCGACACCGAAGTCGATACTTCTTCATCTTCTTTTCCCCCACCACACACCATGACCGTGATGGACGGCACTCCATCTAATTATAACACCACGCTGCCACCGCCCGCAGGTGAGCAGAATCTACCGCGCATCTCTCTCCAAGAGAGATGCTATCCTATTCGTGGTCCTCTTCCTACTTGTCTATCTCTTCCACCACCTAACGGGGATAATTTCGAAATTAAACCCCACTACATCAATCTGCTGCCCAAATTTCACAGGCTTGAGTCGGAAGACGCGTACGTTTTCATCACCAAATTCGAAAACGTATGCGCAATGATGGGTACTTCACAATTGACCTTAGATGCTATGCGCTTACGTCTTCTCCCATTCACACTGTGCGACTTGGCAGAAAAATGGCTTTATAATACTGCCGCACACTCTATCGCTAATTGGGATGAATTCGTCGTAGCATTTCTTAAGAAGTTTTACCCAAACCATAAGACTGCACGTGTTAGGAGCGAGATCAACCAGTTCACCCAGCTTCCCAATGAACCATTTTAGAAGTGCTTTGAACGTTTCAAAGATCTGCTTGTCCAATGTCCTCATCACGGAATCAATAGATGGGATTTATGTCGGATTATATATAAGGGCATTAATTCAGCGACAAAGCAGATGTTTGAAACAATGTGTCAATGCAATTTCATGTGTAAAGATGACGGTGAAGCTTGGAAGTATATGGAAGATCTCGCTGAACACACTTTGCAGTGGGAAAGCGTAAGACCACCTTCATCTAGGGGAGGAGTTCACCAGCTCGATGTTTCCATCACAGTGAAAGCCGAAATGGCAGCGATGCAGAAGAAACTCGACGCTATTGAGAGCAGATTCTCATCAGTCTCCCTAAATCAGGTCACGCTTCCTAAGACTGTCTGTGGTTGCTGTTCGGATCCTTCACACTTAACGGAAGAATGTCCTATGAATGCATCATTTCAAGCTAATGCTGCTTTTCAGCAGCGACCTAGAAACGACCCTTATTCTTCCACATACAATCAAGGATGGAGGAATCATCCTAACTTTGCTTGGAATCAAAACCAACAAAGTAATTATCAAAGACCTCCTCCACAGCAACCACAACCACAGAATCAGCCCCCCTTTCAGTCACAAAATTTCCAAAATCCGGCCAACATTTCTACACCACAAGTGGCCGGTACTGACAACTCACTTGCACAAACTTTGGATATGTTCATGAAACAATCCATGCAAAATTCGGCTGAGATAAGGTCTTCTATTGATACCCTAACGAAAAACTCCTCCTCCCATGGTCAGAGTATTAAATCAATAGAAAACTAAATCGCACAGTTAAACACCGCAATGAGTGCGAGAGAGAAAGGGAAACTCCCATCTCAACCCCTACCGAATCCTGGCCATTCACAAAGTCATAATATGAATGCCATTACTACGTTGAGATCGGGGAGAGTGCTGAATAACCAAGTGGGTGAGCAATTTGATGATAATGACACATTTGATACCCCTTCTTCTTCTTCTTCTTCCCCTAATTCGTCTAGTCTTCCACCTTCATCCGAGCCTATTCTCCGTTTTCCCCAAGGCTCGACCATTTCGCCAAATCTATCTAAGTCGATTCCCACTCCAATTTTGGGATTGAATCCATCCCCACAGTCTTCTCCACAAACGTTGGACCCAAAACTTATTGATCAAGCACCTTATCCAAACAGGTTAAGGGGCAACAGACCAAGTCCACAAATGGAGAAGATCGTGGAAATTTTTAAGCAAGTTAACATAAACATTCCTCTCCTAGATGCTATTCAGCAAGTTCCGTCATATGCAAAAATCCTAAAGGACTTGTGCACTAGGAAGAGAAAAGTTCAAGTACCTAAAAAAGTTTTCCTTGCGAGTAATGTGAGCACAGCTTTTACACAACAACTTCCCAAGAAACGAAAGGACCCCGGAAGTCCTACAATTTCAATCTCTATTGGGGGTAAAAATATCAATCGTGCTCTACTCGATCTAGGTGCTAGTGTTAACTTGCTTCCGTATTCTGTTTATGAGCAATTAGGGATCGGAGAGTTAAAGCCAGCGCATTGCACTCTTCAGATGGCCGATCGATCTATCACCCAACCTAGGGGTGAGCTAGAGGATGTGTTAATCAAAGTCGGGGAATTCATATTCCCTGTAGACTTTATCGTTATAGATACACAACCTGTAGCAAACCCACGCAATCAAATTCCGGTGATACTCGGTCGACCCTTTTTGGCCACTTCCAACGCAGTAATTAATTGTAGAAACGGCTCTATGACCCTATCCTTTGGAAAAAAGTCAATTGAGCTTAACATTTACAAGTTGGGAAGTGAACCCTCCGAACCTTATGCTCATGTGTGTTCTGTCGAATTAATGGATGTCGACAGCAGCGAATTTGATCAACCTCATGATACAGACTCTTTTCATATGTTGTTGTTTGACCCAACCATTTACTCTTCCACCGAATTGTCCGGGTCAACATCTAATGAGGAACTTTATATTGAGTCTGACGATCACCCCATTTTTTCTGATGACATTATTTTTCGGGGTATCGATGAAAGCTTTGAGGAAATTTTCGCTGATGAACTCGCATTTTTACAAGACACGGGTGTTGAGATGAATCAACTCCAAGATGAAGAAATTGGACCTCCACCCCCTCTTTTGGACAATCATGACAATGCGAGTAATCCATCATTACTATCACTGTGTCGTCTCTCCAAATTGAGACGCAATCCTTTTCCAATACACCTCTTGTCACCTCCCCACTTCTTCACGTCAATATGTGACATGTTCTTCCACCAACCTTGGTGCTTCATCGATAAAATTTTTGAATGGTTGGTGTTGACCTTCGGTCTTTTCAAAGCTTGGCATTGACCAATAACCTTGACCCCCTCATGTGATTTTAAAAGATTAAAATTGTTTAACTCAAGTTTGGGGGAGGGGTGGTATATTTTGGCTCTTGAAAGAAAATGATTTTTACAAAATTATGAGCCTAAAATAAGTTTGGGGGAGGATTTTCACTTTCATATATTCTTGCCCCCATTAATAATTTCCTCCCAAGTCTACAGGTTTTTTGAGCTTAACGGATGACATCAGTGAGGACACTGCTGTAAACAGGTTTGGGGGGAGGTTTGTGCTTATTTACACATCAATTTGCATCATATTTTGCATAAGCACAACATTTTCAAAAAATTAAATTTTTTTTTATAACAAAAGAGTAGAAGGTGAAATATTACATCCAAAAGATAGGAATAGTTTAAGAAAACCAAGAAAATTAGAAGTTTTCTTATACGAACTAGTAATAAGTAGTCATGAGCTGTTGTCCCAAGGGTTAGTAAGATGAAGGAAGTCACTAATCTGAGGATAAATATAAGTCTGAAAAATAGTTTCTATTCTGGAAGCCAAACATTTTGAACGTTGATACCCTACTATATGCACTTACACACGTCTTGAAACTCGGGATAGTAGAGGATACCTTGAAATGCTCTTGTCTAAAAGCCAAAGTATGAAGGAAATAAAAAAAAATGATGAAGAAAATATAAAAATGGTGAAAAGAAAAAAATGAACACTGGTTTTGTTATCGCCAAGGCAGCAATAAAAAAATATAGGGAGGGTGCCTCTTCACCTAGTGCCCTAAGGCCAACTGGTCTGGGAGTCACTGCTAAGCCTCAGGTGGTGCAAGACGAGGAAAATATTATCACCTAATCAGCAAGCACATGAGTAATCGGTCGGTTAGTACCTCAAGAAGTATTAACGGTCGCATGAAAAGGTGTGAGCAACCCTAAATATTCATCAAATTAAAAAGTACTAAGGTAGATGGACAAGAGTATGATAGCTTGAATTGAATTCTCCGAGTGTAGGGATATCCATTTCACACACGTGGGGTTATATGATCAATGTTTAGATGAAAGGTAGGAATGAAGAATAAAGACGATGTTTTATTGAGGGATAATGTGAATTCTAACATCTTTTCATGACTATTAAGATAGGGCTCATGACAACTGAAAAGCTGGCATAGTTGGAAACTCTTCTTTTCAAAGTATTTCTTTTATGGTTCTTGTCTTTATATGTAAATTTCACCATCTTTCTTTTGTTATAGGATTTTGTGGGTGTAATCCGCTGAAAACCCTCAGGAGACAACACTCCTCCTACTAGGGACACCTAGAGGTTTAACGGCTTGTTGCACGCGTTCAGTGCAATCGTGTCTGCCTACGAAAGTGTGCTTAGTTTTCTCCTTTCTTTTTCTCCTCTTGAATAAACTAGTTTGCTCGGGACGATCAAAGATAAGTTTGGGGGTATTTGTTCAGTCGATAAAACTGCACATTTGTAGTACATTTTTCCTACCATTTTTATATTAAAAAAGGACTTTATTATAATATATTATACATATGAGGGTTTATGTGTAAAAACATTATTTTCCATGTGTTAATATATTTTAATTATCATTTTGGTAGGAAAATGTATGCAAATATTATTGACCTAATCCTAGTAGAACAAAGTCTACTAAAATCTTATTTGAGTTGTTGTGCAGAATTTTCCAAGTTGTTATGCAGAATATATCAAAGAAATCAAGCTGTTGAAGAAATCTTGCCAAATTAAGAAGCAAACTTGGAGACCAAGTCTGGAAGCAACCGAGAGAAGATTTCTGAAATATGAAGATGCCTAGGATTGCCAAATGTCACCAGATGAAAGCACAAGAAAAATCATCAAATGATCCCCACCCTTGAGCGCGGATCCGCGGCCAAACCCACCCTTGGGCCGCGGATCCGCCGCAATTTAAGGGGGTTAGAAGGAAAGATTTTGGGAGATAAATCATCGCTAAATTTTAGCAAGTTTTCAACAATAATATTCTGGCTTTGCACTATAAAAAGGCACCGAGGGCCTCTTGGAAAAGTCATCAAGCCGAAGAGATCACGAAGTCCAAGACGGCTCACGCATCCAGGCTGATCATCAACTGTTCATCTACCTCCTTGGAAGAGATCGAGAAGCAAACTAGTCTTTGTAATCATTTTCTAAGGAATCAAAGTGTAGATTGTTCAAGTCGATTAATAAAGGTAGTTATTTTATTTAATTGTTTTTTTTTACATTATGTTTTCCCTCTCTTTCTTTTCATCTTCTTCTCCCAACATGCGCGAGTAATTCTCCGCTTGTTAGGGTTCGTAGGATTAGGGTAGGCTAATGGACGATGAAAATAATTAAACCCTTTTTAAGTCCTATAAAGTTTAGGAACTTTATCAAAAGAATCATTAACATCCTAATCGGGCGCGCTAGCAATTCTTTGCTAGTTCCGACTGCGATTAGAGATTTGATTAATGATTGTTTTGGTAAAGGCTAGATATGAACGGAGTTCCGTGTCGAGATAAGGGTTACGAGTGGGATTCCTCTTCCCTCCAGAAACCCTAATCTACACGCATCGCCGTCGTTCTAGTTCTAAATCTATTAATGGATAAAAATGGTAACTTTTAATTAATCGTCCATAACTACTAAATCCTAACGAACCCTACAAGCCCTCTTATTATATTAACTACATCTCATAAATAATCTAGATCTATATTTTGCATTAGTGCTTAACGTAGATCTAGAAACCATTCCTCGACATTTTTATCCCTCCTCTCTTTTTCAACACATCTAAAGTAAGAATAAAAGATTCAACGTTTCCCTGAGGACGACCCGTACTCACCTCGGTCTAGCTACACGCGACACCGTTATTGATTGTGGTTAACTACAAACTACACTCTTTCGAAACAACCAGTTGGCTATGTCACGTGCCCATCTTAGCGTACTCTAGGAAGTAGGGCGTGACATGGTTCTTTTGGTATCAGAGCCATAGATTAATCGGGTTGATTCTTTTGTAGTTAGGTATTGTACCCAATACACGAATCAGAATACTCGTGAGTTAGGAAACATGTCCTGCCACCTTGCCGTTAAACCGTTCTTGAATCTTAACCTCTTCCTGATTATACTTTTACGATATGCAAACCTCCTTTGCATATCGACTCGAAACCTGATTCCTTGTTATCTCTAGAACTTAGGCGACTTGGGTGGAGTTATGTAATTGTAGCTATGATACCGCGGCATGGTTACAATGCGGTACTCTATTTAAGTTACTCGGAGTTCTAGCCTTAATCTACATTTTGAATCTGTTATCATGCTAATCCTTGGGTGTTTTGATTTCAGGAATATGGCAGACAAGAATCTGAAGACGTACCAAAGACGTGTTGACGAAGCCGCTATACTTAGAGTAATACGTGGGATGTTGGAGAATCAAAAGAGACAGATCGAGCTGATCCAGCAGCAAGCTGAATCGTTTCAGGAAGGTTTGCGGACCGTTCAGCAGTCCGTGAACAATGTTGGGGCCAGACCAGTAGATCGAGTGGGGACCGTAGCAGATTTCAGGAGACTGGGTCCGTCTGTCTTTACTGGTTTGGAGGAGCCGTTGTCAGCGGAGCAGTGACTGGTTGACACGGAGAATCTACTCATTGCGGCGCAGATCCCAGATGATAACAGGGTGGATGTGGTACGCATCCAGTTAGTGGATTACGCCCGTGAATGGTGGCTTGTGGAGGAGACCCACTTGCCTAAGCCGATCAAGTGGGCGGATTTTTCGAAGAGTTTCTTGGAGAAGTTCTTTCCGCAGACTGCACGGGAGGAAATGGAAGAGAAGTTCATCAGTCTAAAGCAGAATGGTGCACCCATAGATGTACATGCAGCCGAGTGGACACGGCTCGGTAGATTCGCTGGACCGTTGGTTGCCGATGATGCTGATAGGGCAAGGAGATTCATGCGCAGTTTGGATGTGGACATCTAGAGGCAGATTGTCTCCCTGGGTTTGACCACTTTCTCACAGATACTTACGGCAGCCCGAGAACAACAGAGCTTATCTAGGAAGACTGGGAGTTCACAGCAGATAGCAGTTACAGTAAGGAAGCCGGCACCAAACCGAGCTCATGGACGCAGAGGTATTCCAGTGGACCGTCGTGGTGTAACACCGATGAAGAAGCCTGCTGTCGTTGATCAGAGGAAGCCCGTGATTTGTAGCTATTGCCACTTACCAGGGCATTTGCAAAGGGAATGTCGCAGGATGCGGGGACTTTGTTTGGTTTGTGGATCTGCTGATCATATTATTAATTCTTGTCCGTCGAAGCTTCGCACAAGGGATGATATTCAGAAGCCTCCACAGAAACCATTTCAGGGACAGAAGCAGCTGACTCAAGGACCTAATCAGGCTCGAGCTTTTACTTTGACGGCTGAGGAAGCTAAGGCTTCGGGAGAAGTTGTTTCAGGTATTCTACTCGTTCATGGTTCTCCCGCACTAGCGTTATTTGATTCTGGTGCATCCCATTGTTTTATGTCGTCCAAGTTTATAACTACACACTCGATTGCTTGCATGACCCTGTCTAGTTTCTGGGACATACACACTGGGAATGGGAAAATCATATCTAGTAGAGAGTGTAAAGATTGTACCGTTGTTGTGTGCAGACAGGAGCTTTTTGTAGATTTCTTGGTGATTGATACGGGCAGCTATGAAGTCGTCTTGGGAATGGATTTTCTCGGCACTTTCCATGGTCACATAGATTGTAGGGTAAAGAAAGTAATTTTCTAGATTCCCGGACATCCCGAGTTTATCTTCACTGGAGGAAGCAATTCTGTCGGGCCAGTCGAGTTTAGGGCTAGGACGACAGCTAATATTCTGGCAGCAATGGAGGTTGATAAAAGTGAAGCACCAGCTGTTGTTCGAGATTTCATGGATGTGTTTGAAGACATATCAGGTTTACCGCCGAAGCGAGACGTGGAGTTCGCAATTGATCTTATTCCTGGTGCAGCGCCAGTTTCTAAAGCGTATTATCCAATGGCACCAGTGGAGTTGGAAGAAGTCAAGAAGTAGGTTACTGAATTGCTTGAGAATGGTTGGATTCGAAGCAGTAACTCGCCTTGGGGAGCTCCAGTTCTTCTAGTCAAGAAGAAGGATGGCACAAGAAGGATGTGCATCGACTATCGAGAATTAAACCGGGTGGCTATTAAGAACAAGTACCCGATCCCTCGCATCGGCGAATTATTTGAGCAGCTTAGTGGCGCGAGGGTATTCTCAAAGCTGGATTTGCGATCCGGATATCATCAGGTCCGAGTGAAAGCAGAAGATATTTGCACAACGGCGTTCCGAACTCGGTAGGGACATTACGAGTACTTAGTGATGCCCTTCGGAGTAACGAATGCACCGGCGATATTCATAGACTTGATGAACCGAATCTTTTCACCATTCTTGGACCAGTTTATTGTGGTGTTCATTGACGATATTCTGGTTTATTCGAAGAGTATTGAAGAGCATGCTGAACACTTGAAGATCGCACTGCAGACGTTGAGACAAGAGAAATTATATGCGAAGATGAGCAAGTGCGAGTTTTGGCTGGAAGAAGTAAATTTTTTGGGGCATGTTGTGTCTGGTGATGGAATCACCGTCGATCCCGAAAAGATTGCAGCAGTTCGAGATTGGCCGATTTCGAAGAATGTTGTGGAGATAAGAAGTTTTCTTGGAATCGCCGGGTATTACAGAAGATTTGTGGAGAACTTTGCTCGTCTGGCGGAGCCGTTAACAAAGCTTACGCGCAAGGAGGTACCTTTTGTGTGGACGGATAGGTGTGCGTCAGCTTTTGAGACGTTGAAGCAAAGATTGATAACCGCCCCTATTCTAACCGTGCCAGACAGTTCCGGAGGATTGGTGATTCACAGCGACGCATCTGGAAAAGGTTTGGGATGTGTTTTGATGCAGCATGGGAAGGTTGTAGCGTACGCATCGAGACAGTTGAAGACCCATGAGAAGAATTACCCAACTCATGAGTTGGAGCTTGCGGCTGTGATCTTCGTTTTGAAGATTTGGAGACACTACCTTTTGGGCGAAAGGGTCGAAGTTTTCACGGATCATAAAAGCTTGAAGTATGTGTTCACGCAGAAGGAGCTTAATATGAGGCAACGTAGATGGTTGGAGCTGATGGCTGACTACGATCTTGATCTTAAGTACCATCCGAGAAAGGTTAATGTCGTACCGGATGCGCTCAGTCGGTTACCAGCTATTCAGATGTTGACTACGCAGAAGGAACTCGTTGAAGAATTTCGAAGATTTGATTTGGAGGTGGTGCTACCGCATTCTTCGGGACAGTTGATGCAGCTGCAGGTACGTTCGTCGTTGATCGAGAACATTAAAGCAGCGCAACCGCGGGACCCTAGATTGCAAAAGTTTCGAGAACAGGTTGAAGCCGGACTACGAACTGATTTATTGATCCAAGAGGATGGTTCGTTGAGGTATGGTAGCCGGTTGTGTGTGCCAAAAGGAGATATTCGCGAAGAACTTATGAAGGAGGCACACAGTTCAGCATATTCCGTACATCCAGGAGGCACGAAGATGTACCGAGATATACGACAGCATTTCTGGTGGGAAGGCATGAAACGGGAGATTGCTCGCTTTGTGGCAAAGTGCTTGGTGTGTCAGCAAGTTAAGGCTGAACATCAAAGGTTGTTGGTTTGTTGCAACCTCTTCCGATTCCTTAGTGGAAGTGGAAACATATAACCATAGATTTCGTAACAGCTCTACCGCGGAGTCCAAAGGGCAACAATGCAGTATGGGTGATTGTTGATCGTTTGACCAAGGCAGCTCATTTCATTCCTTTTCGGGTTGGTCAATCAACAGAAGCTTTGGCAGAACGATACATGCAGGAGATTGTAAGATTGCATGGAGTACCGGTGAGCATCGTGTCCGATCGTGACACTCGGTTCTTATCACACTTTTGGAGGAGCTTACAGGAAAGTTTGGGGACTCAATTGAAGTTTAGCACGGCTTATCATCCTCAAACAGATGGCCAGTCGGAGAGAACGATCCAAACTCTTGAAGATATGTTGAGAGTTTGCATATTGGACTTCAAGGGTTCATGGGAAGATCATCTACATTTGGTGGAGTTTTCTTACAACAACAGTTTTCAGGCGACGATTCAGATGGCTCCATTCGAAGCTTTATATGGTCGCAAGTGTCGTTCACCAGTTTTTTGGGACGATGTCGGTGAACGAAGATTGTTGGGACCAGACTTGGTTGTACAGACCGTTGAGAAAGTTAATGCTATCTGGAATCATATGAAAGCAGCACAAGACAGACAGAAGTGTTGGGCAGATACGTCGAGAAGACCTCTAGAGTTTGCCGTGGGTGATTTGGTATTCTTGAAGATATCACCGACTAGAGGGGTGATTCGTTTTGGAAGTCGAGGAAAGCTCAGTCCTCGGTTTGTCGGGCCTTTCGAGATCTTGGAGCGTGTTGGCGAGGTAGCGTATCGTTTAGCGTTACCGCAGTCCTTGGCGAATGTGCATGATGTGTTTCACGTGTCACAACACCGTAAGTATGTTCGAGATGAAACACATGTGTTGGATCATTCGGAGCTGACTGTACGAGAAGACTTGACTTTTGAGGAGCCACCGGTTGCGATTGTGGATCGAAAGGAAAAGGTTCTTAAGAACAAGGTTATCTCTCTTGTACTCGTTTCTTGGGGTAGTCGCTCACGTGGAGAATCAACTTGGGAACGAGAAGATGAAATCCGCCAGAAGTTTCCCCATCTTTTCTTATAGTTATTGGTCGTTTATCCTTTTGTGTTCTTGGAATTTCGAGGACGAAATTCTCTTTGTAGTTGGGTATAATGTAACAACCGAGTCCAGATATACAAATTCCAGTTACCGTATGTGTGGTGTGTGGTATTTATTTCATTTATCATGCTTTGACAGTTACTAGTTATAATTTACCCCGACATTACATATGTTTGCATATAACAATTAAGTTACTTAAAATAGTTTAAAAATACTTGTTATGGCCTGCTTGTTATCCCTAACCCTGTGGTAGCGTCCTTGCATCGTGTTCTCGTCCCATTCAGTGAAACGGACATGTTTGGACGACTACGCGCATGTACGTGCGTTCGTTCTTGGGGTATGCTTTTTCAGTACAAAATCCTTCATTTCAATTTTTAGAACTTGCTAATATTTTTCATATTTCGAATTCAAATTTTTGGACCCGACCCGGGCGCAATTCGGAAATATTTTGTATCCCGCCAAATTATGATTATTTAATATTTAATTTTACTTAACGTATTTTTTTATCAGCATAGAAAATAATTCGTGGGGTTAGAAATCTTTTCAGCCTGAAGGAAATCCTCTTTAAAATTTTAAATATCTTTTCATATTTTTTTCCCTTAGCCCATCGCAACCCCCCGTTTCCCCCGCTGGACCCCACACCTCTCTTTCCCTCTCTCACCTTTCTCCTTCTCTTTCTATCTCTCCTGTGCTAAAATTCAATTCTATATCTCCTCATTGTTCCTTTATCTCTCTCTCTCTCTCCTCTCGATCTGTTTCTCTCTCCTCTCGCGAATCTCTCTCTCTCTCTCTCTCCCTCCTTATATATCTTCGTCTTCATTTTTTTACAAAACCCGTCGCTTTCGAACCCTAGCAGCCATCTCCCCCTCGCCGTTGCCCTAGCGCTGACGGCACCTTTGTAGACCTCGTCGTCTCTCATCCCTCACCACCATCTCTCCCTCGACCTCATCTTCTTCCTCTCCTCAATTTCCTTCCAAAACCCAGAACCCTTCACCAACCCTGTTTCCTGATTTAAAATCAGAAAAGCTTATGGAAAAATCTTCAGAAGAGGGTCACGTGCTTACATGTGACCAGCAGTCACGTGTTGGCACGTGACACCTAAAAGTATCGGCAAGGCAAGTTCAGTTTCCCAACTACATCAGAGAAAGGGGCTTCAGTAAGGGTCACGTGCTCCCACGTGACCCGGGTCATGTGTCGGCACGTGACATTTAAAAGCAGCGGCAAAGACCCAACGGTTCCCTGAGCAAATCAAGAAAAAGGCTTCAGAAGAGGTCACGTGCTCCCACGTGACCAGGGTCACGTGTTGGCACGTGACACTCAAAACAGCAGACTCATTCTCCGGTTAAATCAAGAAGAAGGCTCCATGCCAGGGTCACGTGCTCACACGTGACCAGTTATCACGTGGTGGCACGTGATAGCTAAGCAGCAACCAGAAGACAGAGCGTAAAAAGAAGGAAGAAGGCTCGTTCCAAGGGGGTCACGTGCTCACACGTGACCAAGGGTCACGTGGCCACACATGACCGACTTCAAAGCCCATTTGTTAACATAATTAAATTCTGAGAAAAGACCTCTCAAATCTTTCCAAAAGCAACCGATTAAATTAAAGATTCAGAGGTGATTAAATATCATCTATCTATGGGAAAATCTCGAATTTGGAAAGATTTCCCCTTTAAATCTAACAGAAATCACAAAGGAGAATCCCTGGATTTGAAATCCAATGGTGAATAAAATTCACCTAATAATCCAAAGGTCCAGAACGAATGATGGATGCAAATCAAATCTCTCAATGAAGATTCGTCAAAAACTAATTGACTCGGCTGCTTCTCCTATAAATAGGAGCCAAGAGACACAAAAAAAATATATACGCAGAGGGAAGAAAAGGGAGAGAGCCTTGATACTTTGAGAAATTTGGATCTTCTGCAAAAGAAAACCCTAGGTAAGAAAGGGAAGGCTCCTTGAAAGAAAAGAGAATTTAATTCTCAACAGAGTTCAACTCTGATGTAAAACAGAAGAACATATTTCTTCTCTCTTTGATAGAGGATCTGTAAAGCGCACATCTCCCCTTGAAGTTGAGAATTTAATTCTCAATGGGTTGAGATCCTGCCATGCAGATCCAAAGCATAGAGAGGGAATGGAAACACGAGAATTTAATTCTCACAGAACTATAGGAATTTAATTCCTTTAAAATAAAATTAGGGTTTGACCCTGTGTTATGGGAATTTAATTCCTTCAGAATGAAAAGAATTAGGGTTCAACCCTAGTTAAGAACTTAGTTCTGTTGAAACAACGGGAATTTAATTCCCTTAATCATAATTCTTTAACAGAGAGTGGGAGTTTAATTCCTTAAAGCTTTTATTAGGGTTTAACCCTATTCAGTTCTTCACATATATGAGGAATTTAATTCCTACAGAAAATTCAGAGTTCAACTCTATCCCAGAATATAAATCTTCAAAAGGAAGTAGGAATTTAATTCCTCTATTGTCAGGGTTCAACCCTACGAGGAATTTAATTCCTGAAAGGGATTAACAGATGTTCTACAGAAAAGAAGGGTCACGTGTCACCACGTGACCCCCCCAAAAGATCTACAGAAAGCCCCTTTGAGGCAGTGCCTCACATGACCCACGTGACCCTTGATAGAAGCTTTAACACACAAAGCGCTTGAATGCCCGTCACGTGGTGGCACGTGATGCTCTAGAAGATGCAATAGTCTCAGAAGAACAAATGAAGGGAGGGCGCTCTCACGTGTTGCCACGTGACCCCTCCTGCCTTAGTGTTTAACACTAAACCCCTGAATTCAGTATTAAAACATTGTTTGGTCTTAGTGTTCAATACTAAGCAAAGAACTTTACTTGCAGTGTTCAACACTGATTACCATAGTGTTCAACACTAGTTTGGGACTTCTGTTGACAGTGTTTAACACTGATCTGTTTTAGTGTTTAACACTAATTTGAAAGCCTTGTTGCTGGTGTTTAACACCAATTATCTTTTAGTGTTAAACACTGACTTATCAATCTCATTCCCAGTGTTCAACACCGATTGGTCTTTAGTGTTTAACACTAGGCATTGGCCCAATTGGCTAAATGGATAGAGGCAAAGCCTCTCCTTCAATGGACCAACAGGAAGCCAATATTCCAGACATGATTGGACTTAGCCCAAGCTGGCCATAAGTCCTCAATTCGTAATTAACTGGGCTAATGGGCTCATAACATAATTAATTGGTCTTGATCCCAAATTGGGCCAAGGACTATTTAATTAACTCTGGTTCGAGGGTACATCTCTTCACTCCTTTGATACTTGGCATTGTAATCCCTCAATGTCTTCAAAGAGGTGACGGGTCCCAATGACCACATATTGATATGGACTGTGGGGTCCTTAAACCCATGGACTACGACGTCCTTAACCTTGACCGAGATGTCTTAAAACTAACAATGGACTGTGGGGTCCTTAAACCCATGGACTACGACGTCCTTAACCTTGACCGAGATGTCTTAAAACTAACAATGGACTGTGGGGTCCTTAAACCCATAGACTACGACGTCCTTAACCTTGACCGAGATGTCTTAAAACTAACAATGGACTGTGGGGTCCTTAAACCCACGGACTACGACGTCCTTAACCTTGACCGAGATGTCTTAAAACTAACAATAGACCGCAATGTCCTTAAACTACCCATGGACCGCAATGTCCTTAAACTACCCATAGACCGTAATGTCCTTAAACTACCCATGGACCGCAATGTCCCTAAACTGGAACAATAGAGCCACGCAAGCTCTCTTGCCGGATCTAAACGATCCCGTTTAAGTTGATCTTAGCCTTAAATATGGCTAACGTATCCTTAAACCTTCAAACAGACTGGGCTATGAATCTCCCCCAATTAACTCTGGTTCGAGGGTACATCTCTGAACTCCTCTGACATTTGTCGTTGTAATCCTTCAAGGTCGTCAGAGAGGTGACGGGTCCCGACGGCCATACATACGATGGACCACTATGTCCCTAAACTGGAACAATGGAGCCCAAATGCTCTTTTGTCGGATCTAAACGATCCCGTTAAGTTGATCTTAGTCTCAAGTTAGACTAACGTATCCTTAACAAACGTTTGAGTTGATCTTAGCCTCAAGTATGGCTAACGTATCCTCAAACCAAACCCCCAAACCCAAATCTAAGATAATACGGATTTGGACTAGTCCACGCCCTACGGGCGACGACATAACTCGGTCTCCGTAAACAATCCTCGGGCAACAAAACATAAAATAAACACACACGACACGAAGTGACCATCTGGAGAAGGAGAAAGTTGTTACCGCGATGCGGTAGCGTAATTAACTGCAGGGGCTTGCGCCTGCAGGGAAAAGCGTCCCCACAATTAACAACCCCTCAAACGAGGGGGAATCTGACGAAGTCTGCTACATCGGCTGAATCCGTTTAAACCTTCGATACATGGCGCCATAAATCAACTTGGCATCTTCGGAGAGGTGGACGGATAGCACCAATTAGCATCTGCCCCGAATTTCAGGCGAGACGCCATGTCGCGCCGTCCTTCGGAGGGGAACAGATTCTGGCACGCCCGGTGGGACCTTTCCTCTTTCCACTCCACACTTCGTGTGTCGTGATTCGCGAAACAATCGCGGTTCGCTAATGGTTGCCCTTGGGTTTCAAGATACTAAGAATTGGCGTCTTGCTTATTGCAGAAAGCAAAGGATCGATGGCTTCTACTTCTGCGAAATCCTCCAACCGCTCAGACTGCAATTGCGACCAACGCTTTGCCTCGCCAGGAGGTATAGCCTACGGACCCCAAGCTGCTTCGTTATTCACAATGCCGGTGGACCAGGTGACTCAGGCCACTACCGGATTGTTCTTTGGGACTATACTCCCACCAACAAGCTTCGCGGCGCCGGTGCTGACAAAGGAAGCTCTCAAGAAATCGGTCTTTGATCGTCTTACCCCTGCCGCGGCTCCTCTCAACGAGTCGCCCAACGTCAACGCCTCGGTCTTCTCTAGATTGGGCCAGAAATCCTGCGAACTCATCATGGGGCCTACAATCTCAGAGAAGGCTGCTTCTAAGAAAGTGGCCGCTCCTGCTACCGAAATCGCCAAGGCGGCTTCTCCGGCCAAAAAGTCAGTCTTTACAAGATTGACGGCTTCAGCTCCCGCTCCTGCTGCCCAAAGGACATCGGTCTTTGACAGGCTAACACCAACAGCGACCCCCCACCCACACAGAGGGCAAGACGAAACCATTCTTACCGTTGACCCAACGCCGTCCGCTCGACACGCTCGACGTCGCCATTGGCGCCGAGTAAGGAAGGCTGGGGGCAACTCCCCCTCCGGGTTGACTCCATCAGCCCCGATGGCAGAAGTTAATGCTGCTGTTCCAACTGGGAACAGCTTCGAAATGCTAAATAAGGTGCGAAGGAATTCCCCTACTGCAGTGCTAAAAAGGTCTCCTCCCCCATTAAAAAAGGTTGTGGAAATAAAATCAGAACAGCCCCGATCCCCTCAACGGCTGTCTTCCAAAATCTATAAGGTTTGGCGGCAAGCCCGAGACTCGATCATCGATCCAAACTTCTCCCGCCAGCACAAGAAGCTGAAAATCCAACCGGAAGCTGGTCACCAGGCTAAACCCCAAAAGGCTGTCTGGACGCCCACCTCAACGGCCCCCTCAACCTCCATGGCTCATAAAAGGAGGAGGCCAGAGAAGATCCCCCAGCCTGCAACGACGGCTAAAAGCACTGAGCCCAGACGCCCGAAGTCTGGGGGCATGGTGGTGCACACTGTTTATATGGCTTCTGGAAAGGAGGAAAGCCGCACTTCTACGGGCCACCGACCGCTAACCCGATCCGTGACGAAAGCCCAGGAGCAACAACAAAAGCTTCAGGAAATGATGAATGCTATGGCCGCACTTACCGGGCCAAAAGAAAGCCCAAAAACGTCCTCAGACGCACGCCAGGAGGAAGAAACCGACGCTGAATTCCTTCGCCGGATACTGGAGAAAAAGGACAAAGAGGCTGCTGAACAAGCGGCCAACATACAACGTATGGGCCTTCTCTTCCAAGATATGATAGGAATGATGATTCAGCAGGACCTACCCGCCGAGGATCCCCCAATCGTTCTTGAAGACGACCGAGGAGAAACGTCAAATCCACCACCAGCCCTCTCAACGGCCAAGGAGGAGGCAATCTCTAAGGCTGACTTGGTTGACTATATAGCCCAGCAAATCCAGGTTCATCTTGCGACTGAGGCAGCTGGTCAATTCGTAAAAACGGGGCGGCCATATCCAAGCTGGTACGACCAAATCAAATACCCACCAGGATATACGATACAAAAATTCCACGTGTATAAGGGGACCGGCAATCCCCATCAACATGTTGCCCAGTTCCGGGCCCTCTGCGGTAACACCGGCGGTGACGATAAACTATTGCTTCGCCAGTTCGTGGGCAGCTTATCAGAAACAGCATTCGAATGGTATTCGGAACTCCCGAACGATTCTATCAAGACGTTCGCTGAAATGGAGTTGTTATTCACTCAGCGATTCGCAAGTGCCAGCGAACGCACTCCAATAACAGCATTGATTAACGCCAGGGTAAAACCAGGCAAAACCTGGGTCCAGTATGCTATACGTTGGCGGAATTTGTGGTCGAGATGCGAACAACGCATTGAGGAGGCACCTGCAGTGGGCATGTTCGTGGGAACCCTAGACCCCCACGCAACTATCTCCCAGTTTATGATGTTCTTTAAGCCAACCACATTCCAGGCTTTAATCGACAAGTTGGCTCAGATGGACCAGATGGGTCATAGACCACCTCCCCCGAAGTCGGAACCTCGGAACGACAAGGGTAAAGGAAGGGCAACCTTTGTCGCGAATGCCCAACAGCAACCTAACGCCCCGAAACCGGCAGATCAACTGGAAGAAAGACGCCGGTATTATAATGAGAAGATGAAACGTCCCTACTCGTTCCCACGAGACAAGACGAAACGGTTATTCGAGCTGGCAGTACGCAACAGACTTATAAACCTACCAAATCCAAGGCGACCGCCGCAACCCACCGAGGTGAATAACCCTAACTATTGCCCTTACCATCAAACGGTAAGTCATCCGATTGAAGATTGCTTCGTCTTCAAAGGATGGATTGAAGATCAGTACCTCCAGGGGAAGTTTATACTGTCCGAAAAGTGGAAGGTGAACCCACCACAGCCGCATACTCCTAAGAAAGCAGATACACCGGGGGCAACCTGTTCCTTTATCGAAGAAGCTCCATGGGAGGTCGTGCTATCAACTAAAACCAAAAGAATGCTGAGGGATCTTCATGCGTTCCCGGCAGTCGAATGGGAGGACCCTCTTGAACCTCAAATTATCGAAGGGATGCTGAAGCCCCGCCCAACTACGAAGACTCGCGATAAGGGCCCAAATACTCACGCCCAACCGTCGAAATCTTTGAAGAAAAAGAAGAAGAAATCCAAGAAGCCCGTGAAGCTTGGAGACGAGCACACGAACTTGCAGAAGCAAATCGACGCGCTGGAAGAGTATAATCAAAAGGCGCGAACTCCTGTCACACTGCAAAAGTTCCTCAACCACATCTTTCAAGAGAGAGATGATGGAGAGAGCTCGTCGGATGAATCCGAAGGGTATGTGGCGAGTTGTAACGTAATCCCCAACTCGTTTACCGATGATGAGAAAACTCCTGGCACTAAGAAACTGGGGACAGAGCCTGAAACAGAGCGCGTGTGGCCAACAAATGAAATGATCAATGCCTTTCTAGACGAGATTCGTCTAAAGAGTAAAGCGGATCAGGAGCGTGAGATGGCAACGTCAGAAGGAACCAAATGCGGGCGACTGAACGAAAGAGTTGAACTACCCCCGCCAGAGCGAAAGGCATCCGAAGTAGACAAGAAGATATTCAAGACGAGGAAAAGGTTTGCCAAAACCATGTCAATGGGAATGAAGCTACCACCCTCGGAAGGAAACACGCACGATGGGGTGGAGAGGCACCCTGATTATTGCGCATATCATCGGAAAATCTCACACCCCACGGAGGAGTGCGACGCCTTTAAGATATGGTGGCAAGGATATGTTGCTCGTCGGCAACATGTTAAGCGCATGAAACGCAAGATCCGTCGGGAGCGAAGAAGTACTGTCGATGGGCACAACAGAACTACTGGCAACTGTTATATGGCTCACGTCGGGGGGTCACAAGTTCTCACCTTTGGGAGCGACTCTGATGAAGAAATGGCTCTGGGCCCTCTCTTTAAATAATCCGTTTTAGGGAAAGAGGAGAAATCGGAGGCCTGCGAGAACATTCAGCTGCACAATCGCACACTCCCAGAAAAGAATCTCGGGCCCGTGAGTAGAAAAGATAAGGGAAAGGAAAAGGTCACTGAAGATATCACTTTCGATGACCAAGTCATGAGAGAGCTGGCTGCCAAAGACCCTCTTAGGAAGGGTAAGGTGGACTATAACATCCTCGCGCACCTAAGGAAGCTACCTTTTCAGCTTAGCATTCTCGATGCCCTCCTATTATCAAAAGAAGCGCGAGACTCACTAATTAAGGCGTTACAAGAACCTGAGCAATTCCAAGCCTTCCTCGCCACTGAAAGGATGAAGGATGAACTGGAGGAAGTGCATACGGCCGACATCACTTTCGGTGACGAAGACCTCCTTCTCGGGACGTGCGACCACAACCGTCCCCTATATGTCTCTGGATACTGCCATGATATCAAGATAGGCAAGATCCTGGTAGATAATGGATCCTCCGTCAATCTCCTTAATGTTCGGGTGTTGAAGGAAATCTGCATGAGTGTGCAACACCTCGCTCGTGACAAAATTACTATCTCCGGTTTCGATTCACAATCGTCACGGACTCTCGGATCTGTGATACTAACATTACGCTTTGGACTTCTCGTCACAGACATCAAATTCCATGTCATTGACGCCAAGACCTGCTACAACGCCTTGCTCTGTCGTCCTTGGCTACACGAGTACAACATCATCCCTTCTACACAACATCAGTGTATGAAGTACTTTAAGGATGGTTTCGAGTATACCGTAACAGGAGAGTTAAACCCATTTTCCGTGAACGAAGTCCGCAAATACGAAGATGCGAAGTACTTTTTGCCAGATTTCGAGGATACAGAAAGGTGTCGCAACCCGGAGAACAAAACCGCTGCCACCATCCCTGTTTTCGGGAGCGATACCGAAGAAGAGGAAGAGATAGTTTATGCAGGGCCATCTCAACGCAACAACCTGGGGACGCCCGCCCCCATGTTAGTCTTCGGAAGTGATTCAGAAGATGAAGTTAATGCCATGTTCTCCAATCGGCTGTCAATACAAGCACCCCCTGGCGATGACCATAGTTTGCAAATCACCATGGTACCGCGAGAACACTACAAGGATCTTGATACGCTTCAAGCTCACAATGTGCAGGACCTGCAAACATTTTACGTCCCTCCCAGGCAAAGGGGTGAGAAGGTGATCCTATTCTACCGATCCTCAGAGTCGAAAATAGAGAAAGAGATCTGGCATGGTGCGGATGCTACACTCGACAGGCTCCAACCCATCCGTCTGCCCAGATACTATACAAATGGATTAAAGAAGCTATTGAAGCGCCAAGGAGTACCCTTAAAACAGACTGTTCGGCAGGCTCGGTTCTACAACAAGATTTGGGATGTCCCTGGGACTCAACGCAAATTGCCCAACGGGAAAATGGAAACACTTGGGCTTGGATACGCGAGAACCGGAAAACGGGGACGGGCCCACAGCAGCTACGCTATATATACCTTTGATGAAGAAGAGGACGCCCTGTCAGGAGACGCCAACCCCTCATCAAAACTAGACCCCGCGATTGAAGTGCCGAGTCCGTCGTTTGAAGAACGAATGGACAAGCCTATCAGGAAAGTAGGTCAGAAAGCTCGGGAAGACCACAACCGCGAGATGGCCATCTACGAGAAGGCCAAGACGCAACGTCTATTTCAACAAGCTGCAAAAGACAAAGATGCTCATCCTCGTCAACCCGTTGTACGAAAGGCCCGACGCAGAGATGGAAATAAATCAAGAAGCGGAAAGAGGAGCCGACAACAATGACGCAGGATTAGGGGGTTACGTGATCGAGTATTGCACGGCTCGGATTTGTCCCTCATGAAGAAGATGAGTCGAGCGTACTCCTTCCCCCGAGACAAGACGGAGAGGTTACTCAAGCTAGCTTTAAAACATCAAATGATCGCGCTTCCAGAGTCTAGACACCCTGAGCAAGTTAACAAGGATTCTCATCCGAGCTATTGCTCTTATCACCGAGCCATAGGACACCCTATCGAAGACTGCTTCACCTTCAAGAACTGGGTCGAGGACCAGTACCAACAGGGCAGATTCTGGGACAGAAGCAGTGCTCCCCCTCGAGATAGAGTTACCCTCTCTACGAGTGGCAGTCCACCACGAGCTGACGGATGAAGAAAATGCTCGCCTTCGGCTTGAGGAGCTTGATGCCCTCGACGAAACCCGGCTCATAGCGCAACAACATCTAGAAGCCTACAAAGCAAAGATGACGCGCTCGTACGAAAGATTGACCAGGCCGAGGACATTCCGCCAAGGCGAACTCGTACTAGTGGTCAAAAGACCTATGATCCCCAATCGTGCCAAGCGGGGAAAATTTGAGCCAAACTATGAAGGCCCGTACATCATAGACAAGGTCTACCAGGGTGGAGCCTATCTACTCATGGACATGCACGGTGAAAGGCCTTTCAGGCCAATAAACGGCCGCTTCTTAAAGAAATACTATGCTTAATGAGCCACAGCCTGGGTCAATGATAGATGACGACGACTATGTCCGCTCGCTATCTTCCTAAGCTCAGACTTTACAAGCAGCAGCCGGCCTTCCCCTAACCGTCCTTAAACTAACGATGGACCGAAACGTCCTTAAACTAACGATGGACCGAAATGTCCTTAAACTAACGATGGACCGAAACGTCCTTAAACTAACGACGGACTGAAACGTCCTTAAACTAACGACGGACCGAAACGTTCTTAAACTAACGATGGACCGAAACGTCCTTAAACTATCGATGGACCGAAATGTCTTTAAACTAACGACGGACCGAAACGTCCCTAAACTACTACCGCGGCATCCTTAGGCTGACGAGATAAAAAAAAGAGAGAGAAAAAGAATAAAAAAACGGTGTGTCCACAAGCAAAATGGGCACGGATGAAAACCCGAAAGGGCTCCGTGAGTAAAAACAGCAGGACTACCGGCGAGTGTTTGTGAAAACCCGAAAGGGCGCAACCTCGTTAAAAGACACTTATAGGGTCCTCTCGACCTTGTAAGGAGAAACCACCTGCGTGAGATCCTTACGACTCACAAAGGAGCAACACGCTTAGGGATCCTCACGATTCCTAAGGAGAAAATACACTTACGAGATCCTCACGACTCGTAAGGAGAACTCTCTTATGGGATCCTCACGGCTCATAAGATTTGAAAGTCTTAAGTTACAGAAACCTAAACCTGTTCTTAAGCAAATCCTCCACAACCTTCGATATTGCCCTACAAGCGGCTCATATTGACCCTTGTATACAATCCACGGGCGCGAATAAACATTTCCCCAGCAAAGTCCAACCCTTGTAGGTCCTCTCGACCCATAAGGAGAAAGCCCTCTTATAGGATCCTTACGACTTACAGAGGAACACACACTTAGGAATCCTTACGATCCCTAAGGAGAAAATACACCTGCAAGATCCTCACGACTTGTAGGGAGAAATACCTTTGTGAGACCCTTACGGCTCATGAAGTCAAAAGCCTTGGTCGACAGGACCCTTAACCCTGTTTGCTGAGCCACCTTTGTTCAACATCGACAAAGGCAAATGATGATTCGCTCCCGGCAACATTCCAGTTGTAGCGATGCTGATGTCGAAATCGGTGTCTAAAATCCAAGCTTGCGGCGAAAAAGCTAGCAAGCCACACATGCCTACAAAATAGCCGAAATGATGGGGCAATTTGCAATAAAAAGCAGCAAGTAAAAATGTATGCATGAAAAATAGCCGAAATGATGGGGCAATTCGCAATAAAAAGCAGCGAGTAGAGAATAAATAAATAGCCGAAATGATTGGGCACCGCGAAGAATAGCCGAAATGATGGGGCAATCGCGACCTCCGCGATATAAAAGCTGAAATGATAGAGCATCGCGGAAAAAGAAATAAAATATAAAAAAAAGGGCGTAAACAAAAAGGGAACATACCTCCTCGCACAGGTTTCACCAAAGAAAAAAGCTAAATCTCGACGGGCCACAAGCGACCTAGAGATCACCCCAACATTCGTCTCGTAACGACGGACAAAACTTCAAGCTAAGTGGAACATCGGCAACTCCCAGTTCCATGGCTCGGTGGTATACATATCGCCAACAGTCAAACCTCCATCCCGTGAAATGCGGATACAATCAGCAAAATTCCTGGTTACGTGGAACGCGGATAACGTCACTCTTTGACCCCGTGGAAAACGTCCAGAGCGGATCCTGGTCCTCGCAGAGTACGGTAGTGAACCCGTGTGAAGCATCCAGAGCGGAGCCTAGTCCTCGCCGAGCACGGCAGTAAACCCGTGTGAAGCATCTAGTGCAAAATTCCTGGTTACGTGGAACGCGGATAACGTCACTCTTTGACCCCGTGGAAAACGTCCAGAGCGGAGCCTAGTCCTCGCCGAACACGGCAGTGAACCCGTGTGAAGCATCTAGTGCAAAATTCCTGGTTACGTAGAACGTGGATAACGTCACTCTTTGACCCCGTGGAAAACGTCCAGAGTGGAGCCTAGTCCTCGCCGAACACGGCAGTGAACCCGTGTGAAGCATCTAGTGCAAAATTCCTGGTAACGTGGAACGCGGATAACGTCACTCTTTGACCCCGTAGAAAACGTCCAGAGCGGAGCCTAGTCCTCGCCGAACACGGCAGTGAACCCGTGTGAAGCATCTAGTGCAAAATTCCTGGTTACGTGGAACGCGGATAACGACACTCTTTGACCCCGTGGAAAGCATCCAGAGCGGAGCCTAGTCCTCGCCGAGCACAGCAGTGAACCTGTGTGAAGCATCTAGTGCAAAATTCCTGGTTACGTGGAACGCGGATAACGTCACTCTTTGACCCCGTGGAAAACGTCCAGAGCGGATCCTGGTCCTCGCGGAGCACGACAGTGAACCCATGTGAAGCATCCAGAGCGGAGCCTAGTCCTCGCCGAGCACGGCAGTGAACCCGTGTGAAGCATCTAGTGCAAAATTCCTGGTTACGTGGAACGCGGATAACGTCACTCTTTGACCCCGTGGAAAACGTCCAGAGCGGATCCTGGTCCTCGCAGAGCACGGCAGTGAACCCGTGTGAAGCATCCAGAGCGGAGCCTAGTCCTCGCCGAGCACGGCAGTGAACCCGTGTGAAGCATCTAGTGCAAAATTCCTGGTTACGTGGAACGCAGATAACGTCACTCTTTGACCCCGCGGAAAACGCCCAGAGCGGAGCCTGGTCCTCGCCAAGCACGGCAGTGAACCCGTGTGAAGCATCCAGAGCAAATATCGGACTGTGGAGTCCTTAAAATCCACGGACTATGATGTCCTTAACCTCGACCGTGATGTCTTAAAACTAACGATCAACCACCCCGGTTCCCTACAGATTCTGCCTTGGTTTAAGGGTACATCTCTCCACTCCTTTGATACCTGGCGTTGTAATTCCTCAACGTCTTCAAAGAGGTGACGGGTCCCTGCAACCAAACATCGGACTGTGGAGTCCTTAAATCCACGGACTATGAGGTCCTTAACCTTGACCGTGATGTCTTAAAACTAACATCGGACTGTGGAGTCCCTAAATCCACGGACTATGAGGTCCTTAACCTTGACCGTGATGTCTTAAAACTAACATCGGACTGTGGAGTCCTTAAATCCACGGACTATGAGGTCCTTAACCTTGACCGCGACGTCTTTAAACTATAATACCTGGAGAAACCCCTGACTCCGTAAAACACGGACAAGGATGACCGCATCCAGCACTTACAAGTCCTCACAACCTGTAAGCGAGAAAAACTCTCTTGTGGGATCCTTACGACTCTCAGGAGAAAACCCTCTTAAGAATCCTCACGATTCTTAAGAAGAACTTACACCTATGGGATCCTCTCGACCTGTAGGGAGAAAAACTCTTTACGAAACCCTCGTGGCTCATAAAATGCAAAAGCCTTAGGAAGCAGATCCTAACCCTGAATCCTAAGCCATCGCCGTCCTACAAGGAGATCAAGATAGAATATCCGCAGAATACATTCAATAAAAAGGGGATACACCATTGAGAGGAAAAATGTATCTTTTATTCATAAACCAAAACAGATACAAAGTACAATTCATGAAAGAAACAAAAAAAAGAGGTACTCTCATTCATGAGTATATACAAAAAAGGGAGAAAAGATACAAGTCCTCAAGCCGGCGAGCGGTGCAATAATTTTACCAGCTCATCGTTCTGTTGCTGAGCCACGGCTTCATGACGCAAGATCTCCAGAAGACGAGCCTCCGCCTGAGCTTGCTGAGCCTGATACGAAGCAAGCCGAGCTTCGAGCTCTTTCTCGGTGGCTTTATGAACCTCGACCCTCTCACGAGTGAACGTGGCAGCCTTATCGAGAGCCACCACCTCTTTTATGGACTCCTGGAGCACTCGCCAGAGTTCGTACGCTTTGTTGGCCTTGGCTGTGAGGCTGGCCTGAAGCTCGCTCAGCGCCTTAGAAACCAGTTCCCTCTCCGAGAATTTACGGCCGAACCCCTTTTCTCGCACGACAATATGCTCGCCACGCATCGCCCTATCAGGCCATGTAAGCTCACTTTCGCGACCGCAACCTTGGAAACGGGACATACACGCTCAAGACCATATAAATGGGCATCCGGTCGACGGCAATAGTCGATCTAAGAACGCGCTCACATAACCTGGTATGAAAAGCAACGAGAAACTTTCCGATGATTATCCTATCGGGCATGTGTTCACAATCACATGAGCATCCGAAAAAGAAATAAAATTCGAAGCTTTAATGCGCATGCGACATGACAACAGTGTTGATAATTGAAGGAAGTTTTCATAAAAGGAACGCAAAATTTATTCATGCAAGCGAAAACATACATACGAGTACCAAGCCTACATGGAAGTTTAACATAAAGCATACAAAAAGAAGGATTAATTTAAAAATGCTACGCTAACGGGAAAAGGTCACCAAACACGGGATCAACGGCACAAGGGTTAATGAAGCAGAGGACAAAATTCTCCATCTCTCTCTCTGCTTTCTCCAGCACATCAAAGCGACGGTTCTCACGAGGAGTCGCTCCCCATCGATTGGCGCCGTGTTCGTCCGCGAAAGCAGACATAATAGCTCGCCGGGCCTTTATCTGGCTCAGCAGATTAATTGAGCAATCCTTCAAAGCCTGAGTAATCAGGCGCGCTTCATGAAAGCCCTCGAGCTTTTCTTCATCCGTGTCAAGCATCGCCAAGGTCATCTCTGCCGGGTGAGGAGGGATGTCGGCAAGTACGGCCGTGAGAATCATCCGGAGCCAGAGGGAACCCATCGGGAGGGGGGACCCCCTACGGATCGAGAGTTCATACATTGCTGAGTCGCATTCGTCGTCGGTAAGGAGGGGATCCACCAACCGAGTAGCAAAGCGGGGGATCATCTCCTCAATAGGAACTTCCCATGGCTGTCGACGAGCAAGAGGGCAATTGCAGGCCATGGCGCTCGATCGTTTCTCAAGACAAGTTACACCAAAATAAAAAAAAATATAAATCTCTCTGTGAAGGGAAGAGAAGGCTATAACCTTATATATAAAGAAGTGCATTAAGTGCTGTGCGCGGAAAATCTCGCATGATGAAGCTATTTCCAAGGCAAAAAAAGGGAAAGGCATCGAAAATCAGGGAGATGGAACTATTTCCAAGGCCCTTTTTCTGCATCTGATATTGTGCACTGAAAATATGGCATGGGACGAATTTGTGAACAGCCCCATCAAGGGACCCCACGTGCAGAACACGTAAGGCCTAAACCTGATGTACATTAAAAAAAATGGAGTAGCACCCTGCATATTGAAAGCACCAATAACAACAGTAGCAAAATAATAAAATCCCAGAGAAAGGCACGCAAACATGGAAAGACATAATAAAACTTGTCACTGAATCTTTCAAGAAGTTCATACAAAATAAAGAGGGCACGTTTACAATGGTAAGACTTCAGACGCGGGGCATGGGTTGAGAAACTCAAGCTTGACCTTGTCCAAGATCCTCCAAGCACTTCGAACCGCCCGAGTATGTTTTCTCTCGCGATCGCAAGCGTCGGGGTCCTCACGGATGTCCTCCACCCTCCGGTAGGCGGCAAGTATGGCCGACTGCTGAAACGCCTGGTGCAAAAGATCAATGAGGTTGTCACGCCTTCTCTTCGAGATCAGACTCATAAGATACACCGAATGTATCTTATCCTCGACAACGTCCAATGCCCTGAGTGGCACACCGGCGCAGAAGAGAGGAAGCGCCTCCCAATTCGCCAGCACGATGAGCCTCAGAAGAGAAGAGCGACGGGGGAGTAGCCGATGGTTGTACTCGTCAAAGCGGCTCATAATCTCAGCACACTGAGCGTTGGTGAACTCCTGATTCTGGCTACGGCCCAGGGCACGAATATTCCCGTAGGAAATGATTTCGTTGAGATTATACAAATGAGCGTCCATGATACCTGAAATAAAAATCAGGACGATTTATTACAAACCCTCTTCTGCTTCACTAATCATAGAATGACAAGGAAACCCCAAGAAGCCTCCGTGTGAAGAAACTAAGTTCTTCATTGGAATTAAATTCCTTATTAAGAAAAGGGAATTAAATTCCCAGAAACATTTTTGGATGGAATTAAATTCCATGGAGTTGAAACGCCATCATCATTTCCCCAAAGATCATCTAAACCCTAAGAGATCTACAGTTCGAAGGTTAGGCGGTTTCATGTTCTTATGGAAAAACTTGAAGAAAAATGGGTTCCTTGTTAAAAAAGAGTAAAAACCCTTGTTTTGGATTTAAAATCCAAAGGAATGTGGAAGTTCGCTGCTTGTCCAAGAACATTACCTGAAGAAAAAAGGGTCACCTGAACAGAGTTAAACTCTGAAGATTGTTTCAAAGCAGAGAACTAAACTCTGGAAGAAGAGAATTAAATTCTCAGAAAAAGTTCTCAAAGGAAGAAGATGAGCAAAGTGAAGGCTCTTCTGAAGAGACATGGGTATTTATAGGAGGAGATGGAAACGTTTCATCTCCCCAAATCCCTAGAGGAATCCAACGGTCACAAAAGGTGACAGCGTTGCACTCACGTACGGACACGTGAGAACAACGCTGTGGGGGCATTTGTTTCCTGATTTAAAATCAGAAAAGCTTATGGAAAAAGCTTCAGAAGAGGGTCACGTGCTTACATGTGACCAGCAGTCACGTGTTGGCATGTGACACCTAAAAGTATCGGCAAGGCAAGTTCAGTTTCCCAACTACATCAGAGAAAGGGGCTTCAGTAAGGGTCACGTGCTCCCACGTGACCTGGGTCATGTGTCGGCACGTGACATTTAAAAGCAGCGGCAAAGACCCAACGGTTCCCTGAGCAAATCAAGAAAAAGGCTTCAGAAGAGATCACGTGCTCCCACGTGACCAGGGTCACGTGTTGGCACGTGACACTCAAAACATCAGACTCATTCTCCGGTTAAATCAAGAAGAACGCTCCATACCAGGGTCACGTGCTCACACGTGACCAGTTGTCACGTGGTGGCACGTGATAGCTAAGCAGCAACCAAAAGACAGAGCATAAAAAGAAGGAAGAAGGCTCGTTCCAAGGGGGTCACGTGCCCACACGTGACCAAGGGTCACGTGGCCACACGTGACCGACTTCAAAGCCCATTTGTTAACAGAATTAAATTCTGAGAAAAGATCTCTCAAATCTTTCCAAAAGCAACCGATTAAATTAAAGATTCAGAGGTGATTAAATATCATCTATCTATGGGAAAATCTCGAATTTGGAAAGATTTCCCCTTTAAATCTAACAGAAATCATAAAGGAGAATCCCTGGATTTGAAATCCAATGGTGAATAAAATTCACCTAATAATCCAAAGGTCCAGAACGAATGATGGATGCAAATCAAATCTCTCAATGAAGATTCGTCAAAAACTAATTGACTCGGCTGCTTCTCCTATAAATAGGAGCCAAGAGACACAAAAAAAATATATACGCAGAGGGAAGAAAAGGGAGAGAGCCTTGATACTTTGAGGAATTTGGATCTTCTGCAAAAGAAAACCCTAAGTAAGAAAGGGAAGGCTCCTTGAAAGAAAAGAGAATTTAATTCTCAACAGAGTTCAACTCTGATGTAAAACAGAAGAACATATTTCTTCTCTCTTTGATAGAGGATCTGTAAAGCGCACATCTCCCCTTGAAGTTGAGAATTTAATTCTCAATGGGTTGAGATCCTGCCATGCAGATCCAAAGCATAGAGAGGGAATGGAAGATTCTCACAGAACTATAGGAATTTAATTCCTTTAAAATAAAATTAGTGTTTGACCCTGTGTTATGGGAATTTAATTCCTTCAGAATGAAAAGAATTAGGGTTTAACCCTAGTTAAGAACTTAGTTCTGTTGAAACAACGGGAATTTAATTCCTTTAATCATAATTCTTTAACAGAGAGTGGGAGTTTAATTCCTTAAAGCTTTTATTAGGGTTTAACCCTATTCCGTTCTTCACATATATGAGGAATTTAATTCCTACAGAAAATTCAGAGTTCAACTCTATCCCAGAATATAAATCTTCAAAAGGAAGTAGGAATTTAATTCCTCTATTGTCAGGGTTCAACCCTACGAGGAATTTAATTCCTGAAAGGGATTAACAGATGTTCTACAGAAAAGAAGGGTCACGTGTCACCACGTGACCCCCCAAAAGATCTACAGAAAGCCCCTTTGAGGCAGTGCCTCACATGACCCACGTGACCCTTGACAGAAGCTTTAACACACAAAGCGCTTGAATGCCCGTCACGTGGTGGCACGTGATGCTCTAGAAGATGCAATAGTCTCAGAAGAACAAATGAAGGGAGGGCGCTCTCACGTGTTGCCACGTGACCCCTCCTGCCTTAGTGTTTAACACTAAACCCCTGAATTCAGTATTAAAACATTGTTTGGTCTTAGTGTTCAATACTAAGCAAAGAACTTTACTTGCAGTGTTCAACACTGATTACCTTAGTGTTCAACACTAGTTTGGGACTTCTGTTGACAGTGTTTAACACTGATCTGTTTTAGTGTTTAACACTAATTTGAAAGCCTTGTTGCTGGTGTTTAACACCAATTATCTTTTAGTGTTAAACACTGACTTATCAATCTCATTCCCAGTGTTCAACACCGATTGGTCTTTAGTGTTTAACACTAGGCATTGGCCCAATTGGCTAAATGGATAGAGGCAAAGCCTCTCCTTCAATGGACCAACAGGAAGCCAATATTCCAGACATGATTGGACTTAGCCCAAGCTGGCCATAAGTCCTCAATTCGTAATTAACTGGGCTAATGGGCTCATAACATAATTAATTGGTCTTGATCCCAAATTGGGCCAAGGACTATTTAATTAACTCTGGTTCGAGGGTACATCTCTTCACTCCTTTGATACTTGGCATTGTAATCCCTCAATGTCTTCAAAGAGGTGACGGGTCCCAATGACCACATATTGATATGGATTGTGGGGTCCTTAAACCCATGGACTACGACGTCCTTAACCTTGATCGAGATGTCTTAAAACTAACAATGGACTGTGGGGTCCTTAAACCCATGGACTACGACGTCCTTAACCTTGACCGAGATGTCTTAAAACTAACAATGGACTGTGGGGTCCTTAAACCCACGGACTACGACGTCCTTAACCTTGACCGAGATGTCTTAAAACTAACAATGGACCGCAATGTCCTTAAACTACCCATGGACCGCAATGTCCTTAAACTACACATGGACCGCAATGTCCCTAAACTGGAACAATAGAGCCACGCATGCTCTCTTGCCGGATCTAAACGATCCCGTTTAAGTTGATCTTAGCCTTAAATATGGCTAACGTATCCTTAAACCTTCAAACAGACTGGGCTATGAATCTCCCCCAATTAACTCTGGTTCGAGGGTACATCTCTGAACTCCTCTGACATCTGTCGTTGTAATCCTTCAACGTCGTCAGAGAGGTGACGGGTCCCGACGGCCATACATACGATGGTGTTAGTGTTTATGCCCTAGAAGGCCATTACTGTATCATACTAGCTTGTATATTACTTAATGGAAGCTTGGGATATTCACATGTATATAACAGTCTTGCTAAACATGGTAGTATGCTACTTGGTTTTTCTATCTTAATATGTGAGTGTACGTATTGATAGAGCTCTTAGGATCTTGCTTGTCTACCAGCGTTGTGATGGCAGTCACACTAGTGGGGGCTGGGTAGTCTACAAGCACATCCTTATTCAGGTCCCTGGTCGTTGGATTATCGAGACAGAGCATCGATACTCCGGAGTAGACTGGTGTGTACGCTTCTCATCCCAGTTGGGGAGATGGTCTGTCCCACAGCCGTCAGTACGTCGTACTGGAGATAGTATACAGGTGCTCGTTAGGTTACGGGTACACCGGACAGGACTCACAGGGAACTGTTGGTTGGTTTGATACCAGTCGTCAGTGAACAGTTCCCAGGTGACATGAGTACAGCGTAGTCCGCAGACTTGACACTGCTACTTCGCCTCGAGTGTGTCCCACTGTTCTTAGATTGCTACCCTACCACGGCTCAAAGGAGTCGTGCAAACAGGTGGCAGTTGGGTGCAGTCCCGAGCACTTGGAGGCAGTGGCGGTTAGACAGGATTCGTCCCTCCCGGTATTGGGAGTAGATATCGTGCTGTGTCAGAGAGCCATTACGCAAAGTCCCTGGCCAGGGCAAGCGAGATTTGCTGGTAGGTTCCAGCAGTTTCTCAGGGTGTAATGGGCTTCACTCCGACACGACTTATACCGCTATTAGGGGACTGACGCTTGCCGCCCCCCTAGGCCCGATATGCGATAGTCTTGGACGAACGGACCGGACTGTATGGAGATTGTCACATCAGACTCAGTAGGAGTTCGGATGGGTTTACTCATCGGCCTTCTTATCGACAACTACCTGGGGACCGTTACGTACAGCTAGTGCCGCTTGCGGTCTGTGGTTAAACCCACTGCCAGCGTAGTAGTCGAGTCTCTAGAGTCCCACACAGAGAGTTTCCTACTCCAGGCGAAACGATATAGAGGTTGCATGGTTTTGCGACAAAGGGTTCGGACAGATACGTGCGTTTACGCGCGTACGACTTTCGGACAGTTTTTACCAGTCGGCTTTGGTTTAAGCCAGTTACTGGTATCCGGTTATTGGATTTATACAGTCTAAAGTTTTTCCGTATTTTTACGGATCGGAGGGGCGTTCTCGTAATTACTCGAGAAGCTTCTAGAAGATGTGACTAAGGAGGTTTCTTTTGGATAAGAGAGTGAGTCATGGTGGTGATTCATTCACTTCATTAATGCACATTTATTGCTTAATGACTCATGCTAATGAATCATCACAAGATATTTTATGAAGCATGCTTATTCATTTCCTTTATTGATTATTCTAAAATAAGAATGCTTCATAATATTATGATACACTCTCTCTCTTCTCTCATTATCTTATCTCACATTCTCTCTCCTCAAGCTCTCATCTTCAAACCCTAATCCTTAATCCTCATGTGTTGAGATCAAAGGATTAGTTAGACTAAACAATCCATAACCTTCACTCTATATCATCCTCTCATCTTTGATTAGCAATCAAAGTTGATTAGTTACCTCAAGTTAGAGGTTTAGCTTGGTGTTTTGCTCTCGGGTGGATCGTCTACTACCTAGAGAAGGTCGAGGAGAACAAAGGAGGACGTAAAGAAGAAGGACCGGTTTCATTAGGTATAATCCCTAATCACTTGTGAGAAGAAACTCATTAGAATACGGTTATTTATAGTTTAGCTTCGATTCAAGCGGTTAGTCGATGTTCGTTGTTTAAACTTGATTGTTTTTGAAAATTCCGCCTCCCCATAAGTACTGGGGTGTACTACATCGACTTACAGTGGTATCAAAGCCTCGCTAAACACTAAATAACTTAATCGCAAATTTGTACGAATTTCGAACGAAAAAACGAAGCCGGAAAACCCTAATTCTGTTTAGTTTCTGTCGAACTTAAAATGAAGTCCTAAAATTTTTCTGGTGTGTTCAGAGAGCTAGAAAGGAGTCCAGGAGAACACCCCAAGAAATTCGAGCCCATGAATCGGCAACTCGGCCGCGGAAGCGCGGCGGATCGGTGGGATCCGCCGCGCTTCCGCGGCGCTTTGGCCGAGTCATGGACTCGTCTTTCTTGTGTGGGTCCCCTGTGACATTTGGGGTTTTCTGGAATATTTAATTATTGCTCAGGTTACTGTTTAACAGAGCAGATTTTGGAGCAATATTGATGTTGTTTATTCGATCGAATTGTACAGTATTTGCGTATTGGATTATATCTGTGATTGTTTAATGTGTTCGTAAACCTCCCCCAACTGCTAGTATGTCGGTTGGCAGGGGGTTGCACATTTCTGAAATGGTTATATCTGTTTGTGCATATAAACTGTATTGGACTGTTGTGGTGTATAGCCGGGGTTAGCAATGGGTTATTGATTAATTCATTTGTTGTAAATGTAATTTGTTGTAATATTATTTTCGCGGGGCACTTCCAGGTTGCGGTTGTAGCCACCGTTGTATTATTTCTTTTTACTGTTTTTGCTCCTAGGACTGACCCAAGGTGGGGTACACAGACTGCCGGGTGGGTAGTTTGCCGTACCCGTAGGGGTCAAGGGTGGGGTAAACGGCTATTCATCACAACTGTGTAATCTGTCTTTTCTTGCAGGCTCAAAAGAAATACAGATTGCTTGCAAATCCAATATTGTTTATCTGTGTTCTGGAATGAATATCATTGCGTCAGACGAATGTAAAATATCTATATTTATTATAGCTATTTAGACGTCACTTATGTTTTACACCCGCGCTAGCCCAGCCCCCGCTCTGTCGTTAGTTAAGTAACCTAACGGGTGATGACGGGACCCCGTGGCGAATGCGGATGGCATAAGAGGACGTTATATTTTCGTTGTTTTCTGCAATGATAGGTTAATGATGGGACGCATTATCTATAATGCAAAGTAAAACAAACCAAAGTTTAAATCGTTGGAACAATTTAAAAGAAACCACTCGGTTATTTTTAAAACAGATATTTTTAAATGCGGAGATTTAACCACTCCTTTTAAAAGCTATCAGGTTCCTTCGGTTATATCAAGTTCACTACGTTCACGGTTTCGCCAAAACCAGTCGTAGCCCTCCGTCATTTCTTATGAATGGTCAGTAGTATTCAAGCTATGTTTGTTTGGCCCTTAGTCAAGACATAGTGATTGGTAGCTGCTGGGGTATTCATTTGTTGCATAGATAGATGAGTTGGTTTGGGACAGTCGTATTACTTTGTTGGCCCTTAGTCAAGAGTATACGGATGGGTTCAAATCAACAGGATAATGATGGGCAGAACTTGACATGTGACTTATGATTTGTTGGCCCTTAGTCAAGGTCATAAGAGCATGGGGCAAAAACTTATATCGGGAATTTCTAAAGAAACTGAAATTTGCAGAGAGATGCATACCATTTGGAGTTTGATGAATGTTGGTAGGATTCCTTCAATATTATCATACGATGATATTTGGATCCCGATCCTACTGTGAGTATATGCTACTTATCAGGATATTCTTCGCTTAACGATCAATGCTATAAACCTAGTAGGTGTCCAGAAAAGTGTCAGCGGGGTTACGCCCCCAGAGAAAAGAGGTTACTTAATTAAGGAACTTCGCGAAAGCGTTGGAAAACCTCCCTCGAAGTATCGACACCGGCCTGGCTGAACGGTTAAGCAAGTATTGTACGGTGAGAATAGTCTTGGCTAATTCTTCTTTTATGGTTTGAGGAAGGATTCGAGAAACAGTGGGAGCCATCCAGTTTAGATAAACTAAAAACCACTCTAAACTTGCAAGAGCATCATGCTAAAGAGTTTTCTTCTCTCTCTCCTAATTGCAGCGACCCTGAAAATGACTGGACTTAAGTTACTTTTAGAGAAAAATATACTGACAGGGCCAAACTATAAAGATTGGCTGCGGAATGTCAAGATGGCTTTGACCTATGACAAACTGGGGTACGTCCTCACCGCTACGGCACCTGCTGTCCCTGGTCCCAAATCCAGCAATGCGGATAAGGAAATCCGCAAAACCTGGGATTTAGATTGCGCGAGAGCCAAGTGCATCGTGCTTGCCTCGATGAATAATGAACATCAGAGGAGGCACGAGGATATGTCCTTAGATGGCATATTTCTCCATACAAAGGAACTTTATGGAGAGCAATCTCGTATAGCAAGATACGAGACCTCAAAGAAATTGTTTCGAGCGAGGTTGGCTGTCGGGTCATCGGTAGGTGAACATGTCCTATAGATGATTGGCTATATAGAAGAGCTCGCAGACCTTGGGACGACTTTGGATAATGAGCTCTATACAGACCTTGTTCTCCAGTCCCTTCCTCCCACCTACGCCCAGTTTATCCTCAACTTCAATCTTCAAGGAAAAGAAGTTGAACTTGCGGAACTCCTGAACATGTTAAGGAGTGCGGAGGGCACCTTGCAGAAGGCAAGGGAAACACCCGCTATGTTTGTTGGCGGAGCATCTTCTTCCGGGTCCAAGGCTAGGGCCAAAGGAAGGAAGAAGAAAGCCGCACCCAGACCTAGAGGAGGTGTTAGTAAGGTGGGAAAGAAGGGAAAGAAAAAGATTGCAGCACCGGTAGTTGGCCTGGATGAGTGCTTCCATTGTCACAGGAAAGGGCACTGGAAGAAGGATTGCAAGGCGTGGAACGCCAAGAACCAGGAACCGAAGCAAGCTGTGGCTTCGACTTCAGGTGTGTTTGTAATTGAGAATTGTCTGTCGATCAACTCTACTTCCTGGGTATTGGATACCGGATCAGGATCTCATATTTGCAATTCATTGCAGGCACTGAGAAACCGTAGAGTGCTGGAGGAAGGTGATATGATCCTCAGGGTTGCTAATGGAGCTAGCGTGGGAGCTGCGTCCGTCGGGGATTATCACCTAGGATTGACAAGTGGACACATTTTGGTTTTACATAACTGTTATTTTGTACCCAGCTTAACGTGTAATATCATATCAGTTTCCTTGTTATCAAATAAAGGTTATGATTTCACGTTTGTAAGAGATGTTGTCAACATCCACCTTAATCATGGTTTGATTGGGTCCGGTACTCTAAATAACGGCATATATGTGTTAAACCAACTCCAAATTTTCAATGTCCAGAACACACTAAAAAGAAAGTCTCCAGATTTAAATAAAGCTTTCTTATGGCATTGTAGACTGGGTCACATCAATGAGAGAAGATTGACTAAGTTGCATAGAGAAGGATATTTGGACTCGTTCGAATATCAATCTTATGACACTTGTCAATCCTGTCTCAAAGGAAAGATGACAAAGACTCCATTTACTGGACAAGGAGTAAGAGCGAGCGAGCTCTTAGGACTCATACACAGCGATGTATGCGGTCCAATGTCTACACATGCGAGAGGGGGTTATTCCTACTTCATTACTTTTACAGATGATTTCTCTAGGTTTGGATATATCTTCTTGATGAAGCATAAATCCGAGGCCTTTGAGAAATTCAAAGAGTACAAGAGTGAAGCGGAAAACCAAACAGGCAAAAGTATTAAGACACTAAGATCTGATCGAGGTGGAGAATACTTAAGTGCCGAGTTCCTAGGTTACCTAAAAGAGAAAGGAATTCTCTCTCAGCTTACTCCTCCATACACTCCACAGCACAACGGTGTATCGGAGAGACGGAATCGAACCCTATTGGATATGGTACGATCCATGATGAGTAATGCTGAGTTACCGCGATCTTTCTGGGGTTATGCGCTAGAATCAGCAGCATATCTTTTAAACCAGGTTCCAACCAAGACTGTGCCTACCACACCATATCAGATGTGGAGTGGGAAGAAACCCTGTCTAAAACATTTTAGGACATGGGGGTGTCCAGCTTTTGTAAAAAAGCAGCATGTGGACAAGCTCGAGGCACGATCAGTACTGTGTAAGCTTGTGGGATATCCAAAGAACTCCAAGGGATATTATTTCTATTACGCCGAGGAACAAAAGGTCTTTGTTTCTCGTCATGCCACCTTCTTAGAAACTGAATTTTTAGAAAATCAGAAGAGTGGGAGCGCAATAGAACTGGAAGAAATTCCAGAACCACAAGCTGTTACTGAAAGTTTGATAGAACCAGAGGTTCAAGAAGAACAGAACATTCCCGCACCCCTCCGCAGGAGTAGTAGGCCATCTCGTCCGCCTGAGAGATACTACGGTTTTCTCATAGACGGGGATAGAGAGGATTGCATCATAGATGATGATGAACCTACTGACTTCCAGCAGGCCATCCAGAGCGGCGACTCGGTACGATGGCTAGATGCAATGCGGACCGAGATGGAGTCCATGTACACCAACAAAGTATGGACTTTGGACTTTGCTCCAGATGGGGTAAAACCCATAGGATGCAAATGGATCTTCAAGAAAAAGATTGGTGTAGATGGACAGGTGGAAACCTATAAGGCTAGACTTGTTGCAAAGGGTTTTCGTCAAAGACCTGGTTTGGACTATGACGAAACTTTTTCTCCAGTGGCTATGCTCAAATCCATTCGGGTCCTTCTTGCTATTGCTGCCTTCCATGATTATGAAATCTGGCAGATGGACGTAAAGACGGCTTTTCTGAATGGAAATTTGGAAGAGAGCGTCTATATGGATCAGCCAGAGGGTTTCAATCAGAGTGGGAGCAGCGGGAAAGTATGCAAGCTGCTTAAGTCTATTTACGGACTAAAGCAGGCATCGCGGAGTTGGAACATCTGTTTTGATGAGACAGTCAAAGAATATGACTTTATCAAAAATCCAGATGAACCGTGCATATATAGTAAAGTTGTGGCCAGAAGTGTCGTATTCCTCGTCTTGTACGTGGATGACATTCTATTGATAGGAAATGACATTCCTATGCTACAATCTGTCAAAGGATTCTTGTCACACAGGTTCTGCATGAAAGACCTGGGTGATGCCTCTTACATTCTGGGGATCCGGATCTATCGTGATAGATCCAAGAGGATGTTGGGACTTTCGCAGTCCAGGTATATCGACACTGTACTGAAAAGATTCAGTATGGAAGATTCTAAGCGCGGTAATCTACCGGCTTGTCACGGAATCACCCTCTCCAAAGAGATGTCTCCCAAGACTGATTTGGAAAGGGAACGCATGTCTATTATACCCTACGCTTCTGCGGTAGGCTCTATAATGTATGCGATGTTGTGTACCAGACCAGATGTAGCTTACGCACTAAGCGTGGTAAGCCGGTATCAGTCAGACCCAGGGGAGAAACACTGGATAGCAGTAAAGAACATTCTCAAGTACCTGAGGAGGACTAAGGAGATGTTCTTGGTTTACGGCGGAAAAGAGCTCAGGTTGGAGGCCTTTGCTGATTCCGGCTTCCAGAGTGATAAGGACGATTCCAAGTCCATGTCGGGTTATGTCTTTACCCTCAATGGAGGGGCGGTGTGCTGGAAGAGCTCCAAGCAGGACACCGTTGCTGACTCGACGATGGAAGCGGAGTATATAGCTGCTTGCGATGCCGCAAAAGAAGCAGTCTGGATGAAGAAGTTCCTAACAGAACTTCAGGTGGTTCCTACCATAGTTGATCCAATACCTCTGTATTGCGACAACAACGGAGCTATAGCTTTAGCGAAGGAACCAAGGTCCCATCAGAAGTCCAGACACATCTTGAGGCGGTATCACCTGATCAGGGAGATCATTGATCGTCAGGAGATCGAGGTTCGGAGAGTCGCTTCAGAAGAGAACATTGCTGATCCATTCACGAAGGCCCTTCCTCAGATTCAGTTCGAGAGGCTACTCGAGATCATTGGTCTACGATATGCCAGTACATGGCCCTAGTGCAAGTGGGAGATTGTTAGTGTTTATGCCCTAGAAGGCCATTACTGTATCATACTAGCTTGTATATTACTTAATGGAAGCTTGGGATATTCACATGTATATAACAGTCTTGCTAAACATGGTAGTATGCTACTTGGTTTTTCTATCTTAATATGTGAGTGTACGTATTGATAGAGCTCTTAGGATCTTGCTTGTCTACCAGCGTTGTGATGGCAGTCACACTAGTGGGGGCTGGGTAGTCTACAAGCACATCCTTATTCAGGTCCCTGGTCGTTGGATTATCGAGACAGAGCATCGATACTCCGGAGTAGACTGGTGTGTACGCTTCTCATCCCAGTTGGGGAGATGGTCTGTCCCACAGCCGTCAGTACGTCGTACTGGAGATAGTATACAGGTGCTCGTTAGGTTACGGGTACACCGGACAGGACTCACAGGGAACTGTTGGTTGGTTTGATACCAGTCGTCAGTGAACAGTTCCCAGGTGACATGAGTACAGCGTAGTCCGCAGACTTGACACTGCTACTTCGCCTCGAGTGTGTCCCACTGTTCTTAGATTGCTACCCTACCACGGCTCAAAGGAGTCGTGCAAACAGGTGGCAGTTGGGTGCAGTCCCGAGCACTTGGAGGCAGTGGCGGTTAGACAGGATTCGTCCCTCCCGGTATTGGGAGTAGATATCGTGCTGTGTCAGAGAGCCATTACGCAAAGTCCCTGGCCAGGGCAAGCGAGATTTGCTGGTAGGTTCCAGCAGTTTCTCAGGGTGTAATGGGCTTCACTCCGACACGACTTATACCGCTATTAGGGGACTGACGCTTGCCGCCCCCCTAGGCCCGATATGCGATAGTCTTGGACGAACGGACCGGACTGTATGGAGATTGTCACATCAGACTCAGTAGGAGTTCGGATGGGTTTACTCATCGGCCTTCTTATCGACAACTACCTGGGGACCGTTACGTACAGCTAGTGCCGCTTGCGGTCTGTGGTTAAACCCACTGCCAGCGTAGTAGTCGAGTCTCTAGAGTCCCACACAGAGAGTTTCCTACTCCAGGCGAAACGATATAGAGGTTGCATGGTTTTGCGACAAAGGGTTCGGACAGATACGTGCGTTTACGCGCGTACGACTTTCGGACAGTTTTTACCAGTCGGCTTTGGTTTAAGCCAGTTACTGGTATCCGGTTATTGGATTTATACAGTCTAAAGTTTTTCCGTATTTTTACGGATCGGAGGGGCGTTCTCGTAATTACTCGAGAAGCTTCTAGAAGATGTGACTAAGGAGGTTTCTTTTGGATAAGAGAGTGAGTCATGGTGGTGATTCATTCACTTCATTAATGCACATTTATTGCTTAATGACTCATGCTAATGAATCATCACAAGATATTTTATGAAGCATGCTTATTCATTTCCTTTATTGATTATTCTAAAATAAGAATGCTTCATAATATTATGATACACTCTCTCTCTTCTCTCATTATCTTATCTCACATTCTCTCTCCTCAAGCTCTCATCTTCAAACCCTAATCCTTAATCCTCATGTGTTGAGATCAAAGGATTAGTTAGACTAAACAATCCATAACCTTCACTCTATATCATCCTCTCATCTTTGATTAGCAATCAAAGTTGATTAGTTACCTCAAGTTAGAGGTTTAGCTTGGTGTTTTGCTCTCGGGTGGATCGTCTACTACCTAGAGAAGGTCGAGGAGAACAAAGGAGGACGTAAAGAAGAAGGACCGGTTTCATTAGGTATAATCCCTAATCACTTGTGAGAAGAAACTCATTAGAATACGGTTATTTATAGTTTAGCTTCGATTCAAGCGGTTAGTCGATGTTCGTTGTTTAAACTTGATTGTTTTTGAAAATTTTGAAAATTCCGCCTCCCCATAAGTACTGGGGTGTACTACATCGACTTACAGATGGACCACTATGTCCCTAAACTGGAACAATGGAGCCCAAATGCTCTTTTGTCGGATCTAAACGATCCCGTTAAGTTGATCTTAGTCTCAAGTTAGACTAACGTATCCTTAACAAACGTTTGAGTTGATCTTAGCCTCAAGTATGGCTAACGTATCCTCAAACCAAACCCCCAAACCCAAATCTAAGATAATACGGATTTGGACTAGTCCATGCCCTACGGGCGACGACATAACTCGGTCTCCGTAAACAATCCACGGGCAATAAAACATAAAATAAACACACACGACACGAAGTGACCATTTGGAGAAGGCGAAAGTTGTTACCGCGATGCGGTAGCGTAATTAACTGCAGGGGCTTGCGCCTGCAGGGAAAAGCGTCCCCACAATCAAAAACCCCTCAAACGAGGGGGAATCTGACGAAGTCTGCTACATCGGCCGCATCCGTTTAAACCTTCGATACATGGCGCCATAAATCAACTTGGCATCTTCGGAGAGGTGGACGGATAGCACCAATTAGCATCTGCCCCGAATTTCAGGCGAGACGCCATGTCGCGCCGTCCTTCGGAGGGGAACAAACCCATATAACCCTAACCCTACTCCTCTACTTCCTCCTCCCTCAACTCACCGCCGATCTCACCCCTATCCTCTCCTCCTAATCTTCCTTCCCTTCTTCTCCTTCCTATTTTTTCTTTCTGCCTAACCCTGCACACCACAGCAGCCGCGACCCACTTTTCTCGAGCACCCTGCACCCTCGCCGGAGCTTCGCCGACCACCACTGTCAACACATCACACCGTCTTCCTTAACCGCATTAAGTCTCCACCCTCCTCTCCTTTCTCCTTCCATTCTTTCTTCTTTTTTCCATGCACCTTTCCATTACATTATGTTTACAGTTTTTGTGGTTTGCCGGAATCTGACCGTGCCGGCGACGATCCCGACGACCCAGCGAGGACCTCTGACCCGTGTGATTTCACTGTTCGTCGTTTGGACTCATTCCGTGGACCGTGCGTGCGTCGCGACTTTTCCTGCCGACGCGAGACATTCTGTTTTCCGTATCGCGATCCGTCGAGGCAAGTGAAACTTGCTACATGCTATTCAAACTATTCCTATATTAATTTATCTATTTCCCTATTAAATCTATAGATAGAATCTAAAGTCTTGAATTCCAAGTTAACAGCACAATGTTCCGTATACATATTTTCCGTTCTAGAACTTGAAACCTAATTGTTGCATCTAGTTGACTATACCTAGTAATCACATTTATATGTTAGATCACATAAACACAATTGTTTGCATAGCTAGATTACTCTTTTGTAGTTTATACCCTATCGGACGACCGGTTGCATACATTTAGCTTAATTCATATTCAATTGCATCTCTAGATTGTTTGGTATATATTAGTACGATGTTATCATCCACAGTTGTTATACTGCATTCATGAAATGTTAAAACTATCTCTTAAACATAAACCGATAACCGTACAACTAAGTAGTTTAATCTGCACCTATTGCTTATCATGTTACTGTGCCCGTTTATTGTTCTGATAGTACCATGCTTGTTTATTCATAACCATGATTATGCTAGTTGATTATGAGCATCCACATGATATCTTGTACACCCTGACGTGACTTGCTACACAAATTACTTGACCTGACATGGTACCGTACACTCTTGACATGACATGACATCTAAATACACTACTCGACTTGACCTGATGTACCATGGCTTTACCTGTTACCTGATCTTGTGTCTAATGCCAACAAACCTGACATGTAGTCCTTACGGACCGTTCCTGTTGTCTATCCAGACAAACCTGCACCTACCTGATCCTGTGTTGGCATTAGTTCTTGATTACTGAATACCTGACTTGACACATATAACTTGGGGGTATGGGGAAATCAATGATGAAATTCTGACTTGTAACTCGACAGTTGCTTGCTTATACTGATCATTTTTAGAGGCTAGGCCCGCCTCGGGACGATGCTGCTGACATCGTTCGTCTTTACCCTTTTCCTTTTAGTGCCTAGCGGCACGTCTCGGTTTCAGCCCGAGAGTCTTAGACCGTGGTCCCTGTCATGCACGGGATACTATTGAGTTACATCGATGATTCATCAAATTGATTTCAAAGACTTGAGAGAAGATAACCCAATAGACCAGTTTAGTTTACTCACTGCACACTACCCTTCACTGCCCTGACTTATATTGCTGTTACACCTGCTTATCATTCATGATTATATTTGCATTGCATGTTACCCTATTTATATTTGATTGCTTGATGACATGACGCGCTGACGTATGGGTTTTGCATGGCCCAGATTCCATACCTTTGCTGCAGTCCGAGCAGGAGTACTTCAGCCAGCAGGCTGAGCAGTGAGGATTCAGTAGTAGTTAGTTCTTTTACTTTCAGCATTTTGTTCCTGATGTGAGCCCGCATTATGGGACATACATTCCAGTTATTTTGTATTGGATCTTTTGTTTCCGCATTTTTATTATTCTTGACCCATTTTATCTTGGCTTATAGACATGTATTAGATGGTTATATTTTGTTCTTGATATCTCTATAGCCGTAATGTAACTGTGGATGGGTACTTCCTACCCACAGGTAGCATGGTTGGCTATGTCGCGTGCCCATCTTAGCGTACTCTGGGAAGCGGGGCGTGACAGATGTGAATCTCCTCATTAGAGATAATCTCTTCAAGATAATACAGACGACCTACCATGGGACCTGAAATGAAAAACCAGTGGACAGTTAGCGATTAGCATATTAAAATCACTACGGTTTAAAGAAAAAACAGTGGGCCCCACAAAATCAGGGTGATGGCTTATTAATGATGAGGCATGCGCCCAATGTTAGAATCCAAAAGGATTCTCATTAAATGAACAATCCCATTAAGCAGTGGAGTTAAAAAAAACCAATGTCCTCGAAAAGTGAGTTCTGTTAAAAATAACAACAGATTCAAATCTGTCAAAAGGGTATTCAAATCTCAGAGCTAAGCGTTGTAAGACAAAATGGAATTAAAATCCTTTAATAATGGGATTAAATCCTAGGAATCCCCCATGTTGGGAGACAAATGGGAAATATGATGGAATTGAATTCCAGAAACCCTCGAAGATCAGGATCAATGATAGGGTAAAACCCTAAGCAGAGAACTAACGATTCTCAAGAATGCCCATTGATTTATGATCCATGGTCTACTAAAAAAAGTTCTTTTTTTGAGATCTCTAAGAGATCAGTTCAAGAAAAGAGCCAAGCTCTGTTAATGGTTTAAAAATCCAAAACAAAATAAATAAAAATTCTTTTAAGAGCCAAGCTCAGTTCGTAATCCTTACCAAAATTTTTGGCAGAGTTTAATTCTGATCATGAGTTTTGTGGGCAGAGATCTAAGCTCTGAAATGAGAATTAAATTTTCAAGGAAGAAAATATTAAAGGAGGAAGAGGATGAGACAGCAATCATCTCAAGGGCCAAAGGCCCTATTTATAGGACGTAGGGAGGACGGTTCAACTTCCTAGAAGATCCTATGGTGGTAAAAGTGACACCATTGCCTTCACGTGTGAGCAATGTGAGAACAACGGTCGGGGGCATTTGTTCCCCTAATATTTAAACATAATAAAAAAGAGCTAAGCTCTGATGAGGCAGTGCCTCACGTGCTCCCCGTGAGGGCGCCAGCGCCAACCCCTTAGGATTAAATCCTATGGTGGCGCCGCACTTGAAGCTCGCATGGGCGCCAATGTGCAAAGCACAGGAGCGCCTATCATATATAAGAGTCGTTGGATACTCTATGTTAAAATCAAGTAGAATTAAAATCTATATGGGGATATTTCCTAAAAATTGGGATACTCTCTGTTAAACAGAGCGGTTGGATCAAAGATCCAGTGGTGATGATGAATCATCAAATAATAGAATTAAATTCTATTAGGAAAAAATATCTCCCAAATCTTCCTCAGTGAGAAAAATACTCTCGGTTGGATAAAAAATCCAATGATAGAATTAAATTCTATTTTGGGAATATATTTCCCCAATCTTTCTAAACAAAGAAAGATTGCTTTCTGTAAAACAGAAAGCTCTTGGATTAAAAAATCGATGGTGATTAAAAATCACCGTTTGACGGAATAAAATTCTGTATATAGGAAAATATTTTCCTAATCTTGTTAAAAACAAGAAGATATATTCTATGAAACAAAAATCACTGGATCAAAAATCCAATGGTGGATAAAATCCTCCGAACAGGTTAGAGACCAATTAATTGGAATCTCTCAATGAGAGATTTTCTCAAAAACTAATTAGCAATTTGCTTCTACTATATAAAGGACCCGAGACTTCAAGTCTCAAGGATATAGACATATAGAGAGAGGAACCCCCCATAAACTTCTGCAAAAAAAATACAGAAGGCTCTCAAAAACAACAGAGGATTTAATTCTCAATAGAGAAGAAGATTTTTTCCTCTCAAACCCTAGGTAAAGAAACCACAGAGATCAAAATATCTCCGTTACCTATCATAGCATATCTAAGGGTTTAACCCTTCACAAAATGTAACAACTCCAAATTTTGTGGACATAAAATTGTTTAAAAGTTAATGTACTCTTGGGTTATTTACAATTCCTGTGAGTACTATAAGTAGTTGATTAAATTTAGAACAGTAAAAAAGAGCTTGTAGCTCACTGGTAAGACCTTGCACTGCTGAACCATAGCACCAGAGTTCAAATCCCATCAGTCGCATAATTTTTTTATTTAATTTTCTTTTAACCTTTTAGAAGCCCAAGAATCTACACCTGCAACACACGTAATAGGTTAAGTTACAGAATAATCAAACGTGTGAAGCCCAATACCCCAACACCAACCACACCCGTCGGATTTGGGCCGGCGACTTTTGATATGGGGTCGACGACGTCGGTCTCCCCCGTCCCAAATGCCCTCAAATTTCACCCCCTGCAACGTTTGGCCTACCCCACTACTCTCTTATTGCTTGTTTACTCTGAATTAATCCAGAGAGCCATAAAATGCCCATTTAACCTCATTTTTAATGCAAATTTAAATGCATTTTTTCATCACCCTAAACCCTAAATTGTCCTATAAATACCCACTCCATTTTGCATCCCTTCACACTGAAAATTCTATACCAAAACTTTCAAGAAATTTCCAAGTTTCCATAGTGTGCAAGTGGAGTAACAAAGGGCGAAACTTCGACGAAATTCCGGCGACGAATCCTAGACCTCCTCCTACCTCTCCCCTCTCATCAAAGCCAGTAAGTCCCCCTTCTCTCTCTCTTTTGTTATTCCCAAACTCTTTATTCTTAAAACGTATCGGAAGCAGAGTTATCCGGCTTCCGATTCTCTTTTCTTTTAAAAATACAACTTTTTCTTAATAAAAAACCTACAACTTTTGATATATTGTTTAGTAATCATTAACAAAGACAATAGAACAAGTTTGACTTCAAAATAAACCGTAGCAAGTTTTATTCCACTTTTATTAAAATACCTTTATGTTTCAATTCGACATGCTTATACCTTTTAACCGTATTACCTTAGAAAAACTCATGAGGTAATGATCTACCTCATCAAAACACACATATCTAACATAGCACGATGAATCTTGGGACAATAGAATACGGGAAATACGACCTTGCAAATAAATCCCTTTAACTTATAAAAATCGTTTTCTTTAAAAGATGTATTAAAATATTTCCATGCAATTGAGCCTCTGCAACCCATTTTGGGGACCCCGTTTGGGATGGTGCGGAGTATCGCACATCCTCGGACTTAGTAGAGCGAGATGCAGACCTCCGCAAGGAGCATTCGATCTCGATGGAATTTTTATACATTTTTCTTTAGAAAATGAGATTTTTTACAAGAAAACAAATAAAATTATTTTCATTTAATATGTATATATAATTATTACCAAAATACCTATTTTAAATATATATATTATTCCATATTTCCAAAACTCAAGAAAAGAATTCCAATATTACATGAAACTAACATGATGATTCAAACAGTATTCATATTACAAAAAAATACCATATATTATGAAATTAGGTTTTATTCACTAGAAATGTCACATTTATAAAAGATAAATCAATGAAAACCCTAAAGACGATAATTAAATGCTTGAGGTGTATTTTGAAATTATACCAAAACTATTTTTACATAAAACCCCCTCAAGTTATACTAAATTACAATAAGGACTCTAGTAAACTTAGATTTAAGCGGAACCAGTCTCTTGAGCCTCAGGGAGCCGGAGATATGGGCGCTTGCCTATTTAAGATAGAAAACTTACCAAATGGTGTTATCAACACGGTAATTGTCTTGAAAAAAGACACAAATCCTGCCGTCCATGTGCAGCAGTTACCGATAACACCAAAACAATCAGGATTTGAAGTTCTTTTAAAAATGTCTGACTCAGACTGAGTCTCGAGATAATCAAACTGACTTGAATATGATTCAAGTATATATTCAACATGAATCCATGAATCCATATATTCAATCTATTCAATCTATACAACTTGACCGAACCGAACCATGGATATACTCCATTTACAAGTTCATCCATTATATCCGTTCCATTACCGATATCATAGTTTCGGCAAGTCATCCATCTATATACAATATACAATTCAAACAATACAAACAATACAATCAAGACATCGCGGGGTTTATAAGGGGTAAATTGGTATGGAAGGTGTTAGAAGTGGCACGAGATTATAACCATAACACACCTAATCTGAATATTCATTGCCGCTATACTGTGGCTGAACGGTTTCTTGTGCTCCGTATACCTTAGTCTCCAGAATAGTGGGGCTCCTTTCGTATACACTGGCATTTTCTGTACCAAGCTAAAAACAACATCGTTAACACTAAATACAACATTATAACACTATATTCTCTATTCTGTCTATTCCATTCTTGTCTATTTACGGGACTTACCGAGCGATTTGTTCGCCGACGACATTCTCTTTCTTCTTCTTTGGAATGTCGTCAGGTGATTCGGACTCACTGGAGATCGAGCCCAGCAGCGAGGACTTAGACCAGTTTACTGAAGATCTAGAGCTCTAGTTCACTTGTACATTACATTTTCTTTACATTTCTGTTATGCCACTGTTTAGGCATTACTTTCATTCCATGTATTTACCTTTCCAGATGTATTGTAAAAAGAATGTTAATAAATAAAGTTGTCGTTCAATTATATCTATTGTCACTGTCTCTCGTGTATTTTACTTATATTGCTTAGATACGCTTAACGTGTTTACTTCAGAGTAAATACGTAGCGGCCTCGTCCCATCCTCTGCCCGTACATCGGGAAGCGGGGCGTGACAGGTTTTGTTGGTGGCCCATGGAGGTCAGCTCTGTGTGGACATGCAGTTCTGTTCTGCATGGACATACAGGTCACTTCTGCATGGACAACCTAAGCAATATAACATAAGAACTAGCAACTAAAAACATTCTTTACGACAATTTCATATACTTTGAATCTGTCCTAACCCAAATTTTTCTTTCAAGGTTATGGATTTCCCAAACAGCACCAGCACGAATGTCAACAACAATTCTCCACCACTACCACTCACACCTGCCATCACTGCTCCGATCAACGAGCAGACGGTTCTGCTTGAGGAAATCCGCAGCCTCCTGGAAGGAAAGCAACAGCAAACTGCTATTCTAAGGAACCGACCAGAAGCGGAAGTCCCAGGGGTGAAGCAATTCAGGGCCTTGCACCCCAAGCAGTTCGCAGGAAAAGAGAGCCTTCAAGAAGCTGAGGAATGGGCTCAAAGCATTGAAGATGACCTGGCAGCGGTACAAGTGCCAGAGATAGCTTGGGTTCGTGTTGCGAAGTTGCAGCTCACGGACAATGCACGGGTTTGGTGGAAGGCGGAAGAAAGTCGTCACACCCAGCCGATTGAATGGAGGAATTTCCGTGATATGTTCGACGCAAAGTACTTCCCTAAGACTGCCCGCTTTGATATGGAACAACAGTTCATCCATCTGCAACAAGGTTTAATGTGGACCAAGTCAGTAGATGAATATAACGCTGAGTTCACTATGCTCGGTCGGTAAGATAAGTCTCAATATTTCGATTTTAAAATATCACAAATTACACAGCTAACACAATACCTTAACAGATTTGCGGCACACCTGATACCGACGGATGAGATCAGAGCCCGACGATTCCAACAAGGGTTAGAACCGGAGATCCAGGCTGCCTTAACCATAGGAGATTTTCTGACCCACGAATCGGCTCTGAAAGTTGCCAGCCGTTATGAGGCGGTAGTAAAGATAAGGGGCAGACCCCAATCTGCCGGAATGAAGTGCCCTGCCACCCAGATGGCAGGAGGAGCCTCTTCAAGAACACCATTTATGCCAAGGAGACCGGGAGTACCAATCAACCGGCCCAGCCCAGCCTTTTGTACCTACTGCAGGAGAGATGGACGTTTGGTGAAAGACTGCAGGCGAGCCAACCGTCTTTTCTTAGTTTACGGCTCAGCTACTCATGATATTGGGTCTTATCCCCGAAGACACAACCTAATTGCTGCATCCAGGCCAGCAATCACTTATCAGCAGAGACCATCCCTTCAGGCACCTGCTATAAGACTCGCTCTCCCTGCTTGACCACCTAGAGAACCACCGACCCCACCTCCTCCTCGTCGGTTCCATCAAGCTCAAAAGAATATTCATAGGAATGCTCCTCCGGCCAGGAGGAATATACCACGACGACAGGCTTTCACGATGACCGTGGAAGAAGCTGAGGCCGCTGGCCAAGTCATCACTGCTAACCCTTTCTTCTCAAGCTTTTCTTTCAGTCTTAACACCTACCTATATATTTTTTCCCTATACCTAAAACCTATACCACATAACTTAGGTACGATCTTAGTAGCCTCACTTCCTGCACTAGCACTCTTTGATACTGGAGCATCTCATTGCTTTATGTCGCAACGGTTTGTCCGAACACATGTGATTCCAGTTAAACTGCTTGTATCCAGCTGAAATGTCAGTTCAGGAAACGGCATTCTAAAGGCAACAACGGGATACGACTTGTGTCCCGTAATCGTCTGCAGTAGAGAATTCTATGCTGACTTCAAGGTGCTGGACATCCCGAACTTCGATGTGATTCTGGGTATGGATTGGCTAGGAACCTTTTACGCTACCATCGACTGTCGTCAAAGGAGGGTAGTATTTGAGATTCCAGATCATCCGGTCTTCTATTTCAAAAGTGGAGATCGTACCCTGGAGCCCATACAAGGCAAAACCAAAGAAGGCAGTAATTGCGGCAATTCAAGCGGAGGAAGGATCAAAGCCAGAAGTAGTTCGAGAGTTCGACGATGTGTTTCCTGACGATATATCAGGTTTGCCTCCCGATCGAGCTCTTGAATTCAGCATTGATTTAGTACCAGGAGCACAACCGGTGATCAAAGCACCGTATCGATTAAGTCCGGAAGGTTTGAAGAAGGTCCGAACTCAGTTGGACGAATAATTGGCGAAAGGATGGATTCGTCCCAGCACTTCAAGTTGGGGATCTCCAGTTCTGCTCTTGAAGAAGAAGGAAGGTTCATACAGAATGTGCATTGATTATAGAGCCTTGAACGAAGTAACGATAAAGAACAAGTATCCGCTACCGCGTATCGACGATCTGTTTGATCAGCTAAGTGGATCTTGTGTTTTTTCCAAATTAGATCTTCGTTCAGGTTATCATCAGGTGAAGGTCAAGGAATCTGATATCCACAAAACGGCTTTCAGAACTCGTTATTGTCATTACGATTTTCTTGTGATGCCATTTGGAGTGACCAACGCACTAGAAATATTCATGAACCTGATGAATCAAGTTTTCCGGGAGTACCTAGACAGGTTCATTGTCATCTTCATCGACGACATCCTGGTGTATTCTAATAGTCGGAAGGAACACGCCGAACACTTGAGAATTGTCCTGGAAACCCTACGACAGCATCAACTCTATGCCAAGTATAGCAAATGCGAATTTTGGCTAAATCAAGTTGGTTTTCTCGGACATATTGTATCGGGCGAAGGAATCTCTGTAGATCCAGTGAAAGTTTCAGTAGTAAGTGAATGGCCGACACCAAAGTCAGTGAAGGACATTCGAAGTTTCTTGGGTCTAGCTGGATATTACAGAAGGTTCATTGAAGGATTTTCGAAAATAGCAACACCCTTGACCAAGCTCACACGTAAAGATGAAGACTTTGTGTGGTCGGAAGCTTGCGAGCAAGCTTTCGTAGAACTTAAGTCAAGATTGACATCAGCGCCTATTCTCGTCATACCGGATCAAACTAGAGGTTTTGAAGTGCATTGTGATGCATCCAGTAAGGGATTAGGATGTGTTCTACATCAGCACGGTAAGATTGTGGCTTATGCTTCAAGACAGCTGGAGATTCATGAGCGCAATTACCCGACACATGATTTAGAGTTGGCTGCCGTAATCTTTGCTCTTAAGATTTGGCGCCATTATCTTCTTGGTGAACGAGTGGACATATACACAGATCACAAGAGTCTGAAATATGTGTTTACTAAGAAGGAGCTTAATATGCGGCAGAGACGATGGTTAGAACTCATGGAGGACTTCGACATCATCCTGCAATATCACCCTGGGAAGGTGAATGTAGTACCTGATGCCCTTAGTCGCCAACCATTGGCATTGAATCTCACCGCACAGTGGAAACTTCAACAAGACTTGCATCAGATAGAGATTGAAGTGATCATGCCAGGTAACGCTTCAATTTTGAAGAACTTACAAGTTCAATCTACCATTGTCAATCAGATCAAAGCAGCTCAAGCAAGTGATGCCAAGTTGCAAAAGATCAGGGAACAAGTAGAGAATGGACTCAGAACATACTTCATCATCCATGAAGACGGATCTTTAAGATACGGCAGCAGACTGTGTATACCAAAAGGTTCTATTCGGGAAAAGTTAATGAAAGAAGCTCACAGCTCTCCCTACTAAGTACACCCTGGAGGTACAAAGATATACAAGGATCTACGTCAAAATTACTGGTGGCATGGAATGAAGCGTGAAGTAGCCAAAAGCGTCGCTAAATGCTTGGTGTGTCAGCAAGTAAAGGCTGAATATCACAGGACAACTGGATTATTTCAACTGTTACCTATCCCAGAATGGAAGTGGCAACACATCACAATGGATTTTGTAACTGCACTCCCTCGCAGCACAAAGGGTAACGATGCAGTATGGGTTATTGTGGATCGACTCACGAAGTCGGCTCACTTCATCCCATTTCGAGTTGGCCAATCAACTGAGACATTAGCAAAGAAGTACATGGAGGTAAGAATCTAAGTAAAGATTTTAAACTCTTCAAATATGTACTATCTCTGATACCCATGAACTCATACAGGAAATCGTAAGGCTTCATGGAGTACCGATCTGCATTGTATCCGATCATGACACCAGGTTCCGATCGCAATTTTGGCAAAGTCTGTAAGCGAGCTTGGAAACAAGTCTGAACTTCAGCACAGCTTATCATCCGCAAATAGATGGTCAGTCTGAGCGAACTATTCAGATCTTGGAGAATATGCTCAGAGCATGTATGCTAGACTTCGGAGGATCGTGGGAAGATCACCTACATCTTGTGGAGTTTTCATACAACAACAGCTACCAAGCAAGCATCGGAATGGCACATTTTGCAGTGCTTTATGGAAGAAAGTGTCGACGCCATTAAGTTAGGACGACACCAGTGACAGGGAACTTCTTGGACGTGAGATGATAGTAACAACTGTTGATGTGGTTCATACTATCAGGGAAAGAATGCACATAGCCCAAGATCGACAGAAACACTGGGCTGATGCAAAGTGCCGTCATTTGGAGTTCCAGCCGGGAGATCACGTATTTCTGAAGATATCTCCGAACCGCGGAGTGATTCATTTTTGAAGATGGGGTAAGCTAAGTCCAAGGTACATTGGACCGTTAGACATACTAGGACGAGTCGGTGAAGTGGCTTATCGCTTGGCACTTCCACCCTTATAGGAAGGAGTGCAAAACGTGTTCCACATATCCCAACTCAGAAGGTATGTGAGTGACCCCATCCATATTCTTGATCATTCCGAGCTCACTGTACAGCCAGATTTATCCTGTGAGCATCAATCTGTTGAGATCCTGGATAGAAAAGTGAAGTCATTTCGGAACAAGGAAGTTAACATGGTTCGAGTGATGTGGAGAAAAGACACTCCAGGAGAATCGACATGGGAAAGAGAAGAAGAGATGCGTGCAAGATATCCTCACCTATTTGTAAAATAGTCCTTAAAATAAAATTTGTAAATTTCGAGTACGAAATTTTTGTAAGGAGGGTAGACTGTAACAACTCCAAATTTTGTGTACATAAAATTGTTTAAAAGTTAATATACACTTGGGGTATTTACAATTCCTGTGAGTACTATAAGTATTTGATTAAATTTAGAACAACAAGAAAGAGCTTGTTTCTCACTGGTAAGAACTTGCACTACTGAACCATAGCACCAGAGTTCAAATTCCATCAGCCGCATAATCTTTTTATTTTATTTTCTTTTAACTTTTTAGAAGCCCAAGAGTCTACACGTGCAACACACGTAATAGGGTAAGTTACAGAATAATCAAACATGTGAACTGTAGAATACCAAACGACCCCGACCCAATACCCCAACACCAACCACACCCGTAGGATTTGGGCCGGCGACTTTTGATATGGGGTCGGCGACGTCGGTCTCCCCCGTCCCAAATGCCCTCAAATTTCACCTCCTGCAACGTTTGGCCTACCCCACTACTCTCTTATTGCTTATGTACTCTGAATTAATCCAGAGAGCCATAAAATTCCCATTTAACCTCATTTTTAATGCAAATTTAAATGCATTTTTTCATCACCCTAAACCCTAAATTGTCCTATAAATACCCACTCCATTTTGCATCCCTTCACACTGAAAATTCTATACCAAAACTCTCAAGAAAATTCTAAGTTCCCATAGTGTGCAAGTTGAGTAACAAAGGGCGAAACTCCGACGAAGTTCCGGCGACGATACAAGGAGTTTCCGGCAACGAAACGAAGCACCGACAAATCCTAGACCTCCTTCTACCTCCTCCCTCTCATCAAAGCCAGTAAGTCTCCCTTCTCTCTCTCTTTTGCTATTCCCAAACTCTTCATTCTTAGAACGTGTTGGAAGCGGAGTTATCCGACTTCCGATTCTCTTTTCTTTTAAAAATACAACTTTTTCTTAATAACAAACCGACAACTTTTGATATATTGTTTAGTAATCATTAACAAAGACAATAGAATAAGTTCGACTTCAAAATAATAACCGTAGCAAGTTTTATTCCATTTTTACATTAAAATACCTTTATTTTTCAATTTGACCTGCTTATACCTTTTAACCGTATTACCTTAGAAAAACTCACGAGGTAATGACCTACCTCATCACAACATACATATCTATCATAGCACGATGAATGTTGGGACAATAGAATACGGGAAATACGACCTTGCAAATAAATCCCTTTAACTTATAAAAATCGTTTTCTTTAAAAGATATATTAAAATATTTCCATGAAATTGAGCCTCTACAACCCATTTTGGGGACCCCGTTTGGTATGGTGCGGAGTATCGCACATCCTCGGGCTTAGTAGAGCGAGATGCAGACCTCCGCAAGGAGTATTCGATCTCGATGGAATTTTTATACATTTTTCTTTAGAAAATGAGATTTTTTACAAGAAAACAAATAAAATTATTTTCATTTAATATGTATATATAATTATTACCAAAATACTTATTTTAAATATATATATTATTCCATGTTTCCAAAACTCAATAAAAGAATTCCAATATTACATGAAACTAACATGATGATTCAAACAGTATTCATATTACAAAAAAAATACCATATATTATGAAATTAGGTTTTATTCACTAGAAATGTCACATTTATAAATGATACATAAATGAAAACCCTAAAGACGATAATTAAATGCTTGAGGTGTATTTTGAAATTATACCAAAGCTATTTTTACATAAAACCCCTCAAGTTATATTAAATTACAATAAGGACTCTAGTAAACATAGGTTTAAGCGGAACCAATCTCTTGAGCCTCAGGGAGCCGGAGATATGGATGCTTTCCTATTTAAGGTAGACAACTTAACAAACGGTGTTATCAACACGGTAATTGTCTTGGAAAAAGACACAAATCCTGCCGTCCATGTGCAGCAGTTACCGATAACACCAGAACAATCAGGATTTCAAGTTCTTTTAAAAATGTCTGACTCAGACTGAGTCTCGAGATAATCAAACTGACTTGAATATGATTCAAGTATATATTCAACATGAATCCATGAATCCATATATTCAATATATTCAATCTATACAACTTGACTGAACTAAACCATGGATATACACCATTTACAAGTCCATCCGTTATATCCATTCCATTAATGATATCATAGTTTCGGCAAGTCATCCATATATATACAATATACAATTCAAACAATACAATCAAGACATCGCGGGGTTTATAAAGGGTAGATTGGTACGGAAGGTGTTAGAAGTGGCACGAGACTGTAACCATAACACACCTAACCTGAATATCCATTGCCGTTGTACCGTGGCTGAACGGTTTCTTGTGCTCCGTATACCTTAGTCTCCAGAATAGTGGGACTCCTCTCGTATACACTGGAATTTTCTGTACCAAGCTAAAAACAATATCGTTAACACTAAATACAATATTATAACAATATACTCTCTATTCTGTCTATTCCATTCTTGTCTATTTACGGGACTTACCGAGCGATTTGTTCACTGACAACATTCTCTTTCTTCTTCTTTGGAATGTCGTCGGGTGATTCGGACTCACTGGAGATCGAGCCCAGCAGCGAGGACCTGTACCAGTTTACTGAAGATCCAGAGCTCTAGTTCACTTTACATTACATTTCCTTTACATTTATGTTATTCCACTGTTTAGGCATTGCTTTCATTCCATGTATTTACCTTTCCAGATGTATTGTAGAAAGAATGTTAATAAATAAAGTTGTCGTTCAATTATATTTATTGTCACTGTCTCTTGTGCATTTTACTTATATTGCTTAGATACGCTTAACGTGTTTACTTCAGAGTAAATACGTAGCGGCCTCGTCGCGTCCTCTGCCCATACACCGGGAAGCGGGACGTGACACAAGAACTTAGTTCTTTTTCTAGGAAGATCTTGTTTTTGAGAATCAAAAGTTTCAGAAAAGAACTAGGAAAAAGGAAAAGAGCCTATCCTATAGGAATTCAATTCCTCTGAAAATTGTGTTTAGCCCTAAAAAGAAACTTAGTTCTTATAAAAGAGGAAAAAAATAAGAACTTAGTTCTTGAAGAAAACTCGATCCCATATCTTCAAACAAAGATCATGGTGATTATTAATGGTCAAAATGCCATTAACAGAGATTCAATCTCTGAAAAAGAAAAGAACTTAGTGCCTCACATTCTTCTCACGTGGACGCCCCCAACAGCGCCCATCGCCTCACTTGAAAAACACTCGGGCGCCCAAATCAGAAGGCCAACGCTTCACGTGAAATACACGCGAGAGCGGAATAAAAGTACTTAGCACTTCATATACAGCAAAAACGGCTAAGTGCTTAGCACTGATTAGGAAGCGCCCAGCACCTCACGTGAAACATACGTGGGCACTCAACAAAATAAATGGGATAGTGCCGCACATGCTCCTCACGTGGAAGCCATATAAAAAGTGCTTAGCACTATATATATATATAGTCAGTCAACATGACTGAGTGCTACGCACTGATTGGGCAGCGTCCATAACTGAAGGCTTCACATGATACTCATGTGAGCGCCCGAGTTTCAAACAAGTGCTTACCACTTTTGTATAAAAAGGAGGGGCTAAACAAACAAAGCCCAAATAAGTGCTTAGCACTTTTGAACAAAAGAAAAAAAAAAGGACTGAGCAGACTAAGCCTAAATTGGCTAAGGCTCTCTGAAAAGTTTTCTTACAGCTGAGCCCAAATGCTCTGTTGCTGGATCTGAAATAAAAATGATCCTTAAAATTTTGCTAAGTTGATCTTAATCTTAAATATGGCTAACGTATTCTTAGTTAAAAATAAATTGAGCCCAAATTCTCATATATTTAAGTTGATTTTAATCTCAAACTGGATTAACGGTCCTTAAATAAAAATAAAATATTTTTGAACTAAAGGAATATATAACCTAAGTTCAAAACCCAAATCTAAAATATACGGATTTGGACTAATCCGTGCCCTACGGTTAACGACATAAATTAGTCACCGTATACAATCTACGGGAAACCAAAACAAATAAAATACACACGACACGAAGTGAACTGCTAGAGAAGGAGAAAGTAGTTATCGCAACGCGGTAACGTAATTAACTGCAGGGGCTTGCGCCTGCAGGGAAGAGCGTCCCAACAATCAAAAACCCCTCACAAATGAGTGGGAATCTGATAAAGTCACGCTACAACGGTCGCATCTATTCAAACCTCCGATATATGGTGTCATAAATCAACTTGGTATTTTCGGAGAGATGGGTGGATATGTCCAAATAGCATCTATCCCCAATTCAGGCTACAACGTCTCGGTCCGGTCTTTCAGCAGTGAACAAGGACTTATGTCCGGGTTGCCCATGATTAGCAAGTCTATTCCTGCTATTTTTGTACATTGTGACAATATGGCCACAATTGAAAGAATTAAGAGTTCAAAGAAGAACCACAAAACAAGTAGTCATATCCAAGTAAGAATTAAGACTGTGAAACAATTTATGAATGAAGGGGTGATGGTTGTGGACTTTGGTAGGTCTAAAGACAACACAGAAGATCCCTTTACTAAAGGACTTGAGTTGTCACTAGTCATCGACGATAGCAACCCCACCTATCTGAGTGGAGTTCCCACGAAGTAGGTTCAATGTGGTAATAAGAAGCTGTTGGGTAAATTGAACGCCTAAAATAGATTGATACTATTGAATATGGGTCTATCCCCTGGCAAACTTGGAAGATATTGTATACTACTAGTACAATGAGAGTATTTGATTCTGAATGGGATCAAGTCTTTTTGACTAGATGTGAGCAGTACATCTCTGGAGATGTCCAACTATATGAATATTATTTTGTGGCCACAATTAGAGGAAATGGGTTATTCCTCGAATATATTCATGAATCCGGATAAGGATGTATGGCCATAATACATCAAAACCTAAAGATTGCTACTATAGTCTGTAGCATGTTGTTACCAATGAACACCACTACACTAAAGGGTCAAGTTCAAGACTCAATTTCATTTCGTCCCTGTGCTGGTAAAATTGGATAACTAAGGTGATGGTTCAAACCGGAAGGTACTTTCACTGAAAACATGTTACAAATCGCTTCTGAACATTCATCTATAAAATTATGGGGGATTGTTGTAATAAATTGGAATGAATGAGAATAATAAATTAAAGAGGGATTTAATTGCAAAATCTTTTATGGATGGATACCATATTTGTGGTTAGATTCCATAGATGAAAGTAGTTGTCATAATTAAACTTTGAAAAGATATGTTGTATATGGTTGGTTTCCATGGTTGACAATATTGACTTAATTAATTAAATACAGTTAGTGGAAGCTGAAAAGCCTGATTGTTTAATGCAATTAATGGAGGGCTATTAAGTGCATGTTAAATGCATTTAGTGGAAGCTGAAAAGCCTGGCTGTTTAATGCAATTAAGAGAGGGCTATTAAGTGCATATTAAGTACATTTAGTCGAAGCTAGAAAGCCTGGCTGTTTAATGTAGTTAATGGAGGGCTATTAAATGCAGCTAGTGGGAGATGAAAAGCCTGATAGGATATTGAACTCCCCTCTGTGCACCTATAAATAGATCCATTTCTCATTCCAAATATACTGAGGAAGAAAGAAAGAAAATACAATCTCTTCTCTGAGTTTTTCTAGTTTTGAGTTCTAAAGTTTAGGCTATCTTAAGTATCTTTCGAAGTGTTATCTGCAAGTGCGTTGTTGGCTGGACCTGTCTGATTCAACGAAGAATATTGCAATACTCAGCCATAGGAATCATCTTCCAAGAAAATTGATAAAAGATAATTTTTTACTGTTTTCTTCATGCTCCTCCAAATGCTCTGCAGAGGAGAAGAGTACTACTTTAAACCCCAAGTATTAAATATGTACTGTGATTTGTGAATTCTCACACCTTAGTTGCTATATGCTAAGAAAAATTACATTATTCCTAATCACTAAAGTTCAATTAATAATTGTTTATTTTACATTATCCCCCATGCTTCATGTTTGCCAAAAATTGTTTGTATATTCAACTAAGGGCTCAAAATGTATATTTAAAAAACATTTCATCCACTGCCCAGTTGAAGTTGGTCCCAAGAAATATGAAACAAAGATAAGTGAAGAGAACAAACTACAAAAATCCTGCTTCTCTTCAGAAACTTTGCTCCCATTTTTGGGAGACTGAGCTATCAGTGATAAAAAAAATGGAGTTGAGCAATAATTATTTCAAAATTTACATGTAGGACAAGCACATTCCTCAACTCTTTGAATGTGTAGACAATGTGAAAAGTTAATAAACTATGAAGTATGAACCCTCCGCTATATTAAGACAGATTGGGTGATGTAAATGATTTCTGCCACATCAAATTTTCCCCTTTTTTGGAACGATATGGCCAAATCTGATTCAAACCGGGTTCAAACCGAGACTCCTGCTCAACTATTAGAAGGTTTTAACATTGTTCAGGGCATCTATCGGACCGGGCCTGAGTTGACCGTGCTTAGGCTCGGCCCGAATCCCCCAAATCCGAACCCAGCCCGGCTCGGGCCGGCCAAAGTGGGCGACCCGATTTTAAAAAAATGATTTATTTTTTTAAAAAAATTAAATATTTTTAAAGGAAAATTGTTACGTTTATGAATTATTTTTTGGAATTTTTTTTAACCCGAACTCTATGTAGGTCTCGGGACATACCTAGATATTTTATTGATTAAAAAAAGTTTTGAGGAGGGACATAAATCGGCAAACCTTACCCCTCATACAATTGCAAAAAAATTTTTAAAAAATTCTTAAAAAAAAACTAACTGGTGAGGTCTTATTGGTCTTTATTTTTTTATCAGTGTCGTGGTCTTCAATACTCTTAATGTGTTATTGTCTACCTTCTGCATTGAACCAATTTTTTGGCACACTATGATCATCAATGCGTCATCCGACTTTCTCGTTCTTTTGTTGCTCAGAACCCTGCTATCTGCACTAAAAGCAGACTCCGAAACTACTGTGAATACCGGAGTTGTTAATAAATCACGAGCCATGGCAGAAAGCACAGGATACATGTGTCCATGTGTTTTCCACCAATCCAAAATATCAAGATTATCTATTTGATCCGCGGTGAGAAAATTATTGAAATTGTTTGTACTACAAAATTTTTGTACTACAAATTTTTTTCAAACATCCTTAAACCAATATTGGACCGAAACGTCCTTAAACTAATATTGGATCGAAACATCCTTAAACTAATGTTAGATTGAGAAGTTCCTAAACTAATACTGGAACGAAATGTACTTAAACTAATATTCGTCCACAAAATGGGAATGCAGGACCCAGATGTCCCTTAACGAACAATGGACCGAAACGTCCATAAACTAATAATAGATCGAGAAGTCCCTAAACTAATACTGGACCGAAATGTCCTTAAACTAATATTCGTCCCCAAAATGGGAATGCTGGACCGAGATGTCTCTAAAGCAATAATGGACCGAAACGTTCTTATACTAATAACGGACCGAGATGTCTCTAAACGAATAATGGACCGAAATGTCCTTAAACTAATATTTGTCCCAAAAAACGTGGATGTTGGACTGAAACGTCCTTAAACTAATACTCGCCTTAAAAATGATGATAATGGACCGAAACGTCCTTAAACTAATATGAACCGAAACGTCCTTGAATTAATATTGGACCGAAACGTTCTTAAACTAATATTTGACCAAAACGATCTTAAACTAACACTTGTCCCCAAAACGAGAATGTTGGACCGAAAAGTCCTTAAACTAAGAACTCGCCCCAAAATACGGCGATAAAAGACCGTCATGTCCCTAAACAAACACGTTTAGCCCTATGGTGAATCCACATATCGACTACCATATACAATCCACGGGCGTAAACAATTCATAACTCTCCCAGGACCCATATGGTAGTTCTTTGAGGGAGACCGAAACATACAGCTAATGGTGTGCTACCTTGTAGGCCGCCTAAAAAAAAGGGAGGTATGTCCACAAGAGAAACGGGCACGGATGAAAACCCGAAAGAGCGTCGTGAGTAAAAATAGCAGGACTGCCAGCGAGCTAGTGAAAACCCAAGAGGGCACGAACTCGTTAAAAAAAACCTGCGTAAGATCCTTATGACTCACAAAGGAACAATACACTTAGGAGTCTCCTCGATTCCTGAGGAGAAATTACACTTGCGAGATCCTCACGACTCATAAGGAGAATCCCCCCTTTGAGACCCTAACGGCTCATAGGATTCAAAAGTATTAGGTTACAGGGATCTAAACCTATCCTTAAGCCGTCATATTAGCCCAAGAAGCCCTACAGACGGTCCAATATCGACCCTTGTATACAATCCACGGGCATAAATAAATATCCTCCCCCCAAGTTACACCAATGGCAAGAAATGTCCCCATATGGTGAGCAACACTTGTAAGTCCTCTCGATTTACAAGGAGAAAATACTCTTGTAAGATCCTTACGACTTACAAAAGAAAACACACTTAAGAATTCTCACGACTTATAAGGAGAAAATACACCTACAAGATCCTCTCGACTCGTAAGGAGAAATACCTTTATGAAACCCCTTACGGATCATAAAGTCAAAAAGTCTTAGTCGACAGGATCTTAACCCTGTTCGCTAAGCCATCTTCGTTCAAATCGACAAAGGCAAATGATGATTCGCTCCTGGCAATATCCTAGTTGTAGCGATACCGATGCCTAAACAGGTATTAAACTTTAAGTCCTCTCACGGCAAATGATGATTCGCTCCTGGAAATATTCCAGTTGCAGCGATGTTGATGCCATGATTAATATCAGATCTCAAGCTCCTGACTTGTAATAAAACTTAGCGAGTTGCAAAAAAAATGCATATGATATAGCCGAAATGATTGGGCACCTCGATAAATAGCCGAAATGATTGGGCAATCACGACTTTCGCGACAAAATAAAGCATCGCGCAAAAAAAACTTTTCTGCCCTACAAATATGTCCATATTGACTCTTGTAAACGATCCATAGGCACAAATAAAGGAAAATAGACCATATTCTCTCACCACGCTTCGTCAAAAGGAGAACTAAGTCGGACGGTTCATATACAACCTAGAGACTATCCAAACGTTCCTTCTCATTTCGGCAGAATCCAGACGCAACGTCACCATCAAACAGGAAAGACCCAAGGGTTAAACCAAAAATAGAGCCATGGCAAAATCCTAGTTCCAAGCCTTGACGGTACATATACAACCTAGAGACTATCCCTGTGTCCCCCCTCATTCCAGCAGGGGCAGACACAACAATCAAATAAAAATGAAGTGACGGAAAAATCCTAGCTTCAAGCCTTAATGGCAACATCTAAAGCCTAAAGATCACCCCGACGTTCTTCTCATTCCAGCAGGATGCAGATGCAACATCAATAAAAAACCCAAGGGTCAAAGCAAAAATGGAGTAACGGCAAAATCCTAGCTCAAAGTCTCGATGGTACATATACAACCAAGAGACTATCTTGGCGTTCCCCCTCATTTCAGCAGGATGCGGACACAGCTATCAAATGAAATTGGTGCAATGGCATATTCCTAACTCCGGACTTCAATTGCAATACATACAGTATAGAGGTCCTACAGATGTTTGCCCTACTTCAGCAATGAATTGGCGCGATATCGTCACAGCAAAAAAACGAAGTAAAGGTATAATCCTAGCTTCGGGACTTGACGACAATTCATATAAAGCCTAAAGACCGTTGGAGATCACCCCACCTCGGAAAGGTGCGGTTATGACTCATCGGGGCTCCAAATTGAGCCTAAGCTCAAGTAAAAAGCGTGATGGAAAATTTCTAACGCTTACTCTTCCGACGGTAATATGAATTAAGGAGATTACTTGAAGACGTCTTGTCCAACCCCCGAAGAGATTAGAGACACGACAGTCGCGGGGCTACTCGAATAACAGCTTAAAGACTGCGTATCAAGGAATACATTAGCCAACGCGACGGTACCACAGACTAAAACCCTAGTACCACAAACCTAACGGACCCCTGTCATAAAGAATGAGGGTTATCTACATATAACGTTAGGAAATGTTTGCCTGTAAACCCAAGGGAGGTAAACTAAAAACACTCCGAAATGAGTACATAAAGTAGAGACTCCGAAATGAGTTTATAAACTAGAGATTCCGGAACGAGTGAATAAACTACAAACTCCTAAATGATTACATAAACTAGAGACTCCGAAACGAGTGAAAAAACTACAAACTCCGAAACGAGTAAATAAACCAGAGACTCCGAAACGAGTGAATAAACTACAAACTCCGAAATGAGTGCATAAACTACTCCGTGCCAGATCAAGACATTAAGAAATAGAATGGTCGAAATTCTAAAAGCAATATGCTATGCATTACTTTACCCTACTTCACTCACGGGTATACCTCCATGAGCAAGGTAGTAGGGGGAAGTATTTATTCACACCAGACCAATGTTCACCTATATCTAGATTCATATTTAAATGAGAAAAAGCATTGAAAGTATGCTCATTTATGTGTGTGTGCACGCCATATATGCGCGCATCATTAGCATTCGTACGCAACAGAAACTTCTGAAGGGAAAGTGCAAAGTATATGTGCAGAGGCAAGATGCCCACATGGATATGTGCTGGGGGTGAAACATTCAGCGGTCAATAATAAAAAAACATATTTAAATAAACACTTTATTCCACAGGAAAAATATCACCAAACACGGGATCGAATGTACAAGGGTTTACAAAACTATGAATAAAGTTTTCTAAAGCCCTCGCAGCCTTCTCTACAATGTCGAAGCGGCGATCTTCTCAAGGAGTCGCTCCCCATCGTCAGCACCGTGCCCATCAGCGAAGGCAGACATGATGGCCCGCTGAGCCCGTATCTGGCTTAGCAACTGAACAGAGCGATCCCTCAGAGGCTGGATAATCAAATCTGCCTCATGAAAGCACTCGATCTTGTCCTCCGCTGCGTCGAGCATCGCCGGAGTCATCTCCGCTGGATGAAGGGAAATGTCAGCAAGCACGGACAGGAAGATCATCCAGAACCAAATGGAGCCGATGGGAAGAGGAGACCCTCTACGAGTCAGGAGCTTGTACATCACCGTGTCACATTGGTCATCCGTAAGAATGGGATTCACCAAGCATGCAACAAAACAAGGATCAGTTTTCCCGATAGGCACCACTCATGGTTGCCGACGAGCATGTGGACGGTTGCAAGCCATGACTCTTGGTCTGTTAAAAATGGTTCTCTCCTTGTGAAGAAGAAGGAAAACATTGCTTCAGATTATAAAGAGAAGCATTTAAGTCTAGGCACAGAAAATGTTGTTCATGGTGGAACTATTTTCAAGTCTGGACAAAAAGGGCATAGGAAAAGAAAGAGTTGACTCCTGAAAAGCAGAACAAGAAGGTGAATCGATTCCTTCGTATCCCATAGCAGCGCCTCATGTGCATGCCACGTGAGCGTCGGCGCTAATTTTAGGTTTAAGTCCTATAGCAGCACCTCACGTGCATGACACATGAGCGCCGGCACTAGTTTTTTTTAGGGTTAAGTCTTATAGTAGCGCCTCACGTGCATGACACGTGAGCGCCGACGCTAGTTCTTTTATATAAAAATACCTCATTTGAAGCACAAGTGAGTGTTGGCGTAAAAAAAGGGAGGGGGCTTTGTCATTCATACTTCAAAAGAAATTTATACATCTGTAATGAGGATAATGATTAAAAAAAGAAACAAACATCATCAAAATGTCTACAATGGCAAGACACTGAACTTTGGACATGTATTCTCAAACTCAAAGGCAAGTTTGAGCAGTGCAGATTTAGCCTCATTAACCATCTTTTTGTGCATCTTCTCTCCGATTCAAGCTTCAGGGTCACCACTGATGTCCTTCACCCTCTGATATGTTGATACTATTGCTTTCTGCTGAAAGACATGGTGCAAGATGGCAACGAGATTATCTCTCCGTTTCTTTGAGATCAACCTCATCAAGTACACTGAATGTACCTTATCCTCAGCATCATCAAGCGCTTGAAGCGGTATAACCTCAAGGAGCCCGGGTATAGCTTCCCAGATCCACCCAAAGACGATCTTCAAAAGGGCAGAACGGTGGGAAGCAATCGATCGTTGTAATCATCGAAGCGATGCAACACCGCGTCGCATTGGGTGTCAGTAAACTCCTGGTCTTGACAGCGGCCTTGGATGCGAATCTCCTCATAAGAGATAATCTCTTCAAGATTATACAAACGACCAGCCATGGTACCTAAAAAAAATTAGTGGAGAGTTAGCGATTAGCATATTAAAATCACTACAGTCTAAAGAAAAAACAGTGGGCCCCACAAAATCACGATGATGGCTCATCAACGATGAGACATGCGCCCATTGTGAGAATCCAAAAGGATTCTCATTAAATGAACAGTCCCATTAAGCAGTGGAGTTAAAAAAAACCCAATATCCTTGAAAAGCGAGTTCTGTTAAAAATAAAAGCAACTTCAAATCTGTCAAAAGGGTATTAAAACCCAAAAAAGGAATAGAAAGGGGATAAAATTCCCAAAAGTTCCAAAATTTCTCAGAGCTAAGCGCTCTAAGACAAAATGGAATTAAAATTCTCTAATAATGGGATTAAATCCTAGGAATCTCCCATGTTGGGAGAAAAATAGGAAATATAATAGAATTGAATTCCAGAAACCCTCGAAGATCAGGATCAATGATAGGGTAAAACCCTAAGCAGAGAACTAACGATTCTCAAGAATGCCCTTTGATTTAAGACCCACGGTGTAGTAAAAAAAGTTATTTTTTTTAGATCTATAAGAGATCAGTTCAAGAAAAGAGCCAAGCTCTGTTAATGGATTAAAAATCCAAAACAAAATAAAAAGTATTTTAAGAGCCAAGCTCTGTTCATGATCCTTGCCAAAAATTTTGGCGGAGTTTAACTCTGATCAGAAGGAATTTTGCGGGCAGAGATCTAAGCTCTGAAATGAGAATTAAATTCTCATGAAAGAAAAAATTCAAGGAGGAAGATGATGAGAGAACAATCATTTCAAGGGCCAAAAGCCCTATTTATATGATGTGGAGATGACGGTTCAACTTCCTAGAAGATCCTACGGTGGTAAAAGTGACACCGCTGCACTCATGTGTGAGCCACGTAAGAACAACGATGGGGGCATTTGTTCCCCTAATATTTATACATAATAAAAAAGAGCTAAGCTCTGATGAGGTAGCGCCTCACGTGCTCCCCACGAGGGCGCCAGCGCCAGCACCAACCCCTTAAAATTAAATCTTATGGTGGCGCCGCATGTGAACCTTGCGTAGGCGCCAATGTGCAAAGCCCAGGAGCGCCTATCATATATAAGAATTAAATTCTTAAGTGGCACCCCACGTGCATCACACTTTAGCGCTGGTGCCTAAATTAAAATCATGTAGAATTAAATTCTACATGGGGATATTTTCCTAAATACTGGGATACTCTCTGTTAAACAGAGTTGTTGGATCAAAAATCCAATTGTGATGATAATTCATCAAATAAAAGAATTAAATTCTATTAGGAAAAAATATCTCCCAAATCTTCCTAAGTGAGAAAAATACTCTCGGTTGGATCAAATATCTAATGATAGAATTAAATTCTATTTTGGGAATATATTTCCCCAATCTTTCGAAACAAAGAAGGATTGCTCTCTGTAAAATAAAGAACTCTTGGATTAAAAATCCGATGATGATTAAAAACCGTTTGACAGAATAAAATTCTGTATATGGGAAAATATTTTCTTAATCTTGTTAAAAACAAGAAAATATATTCTGTGAAACAAAAATCACTGGATCAAAGATCCAACGGTGGATAAAATCCTCCGAACAATTTTGAGACCAATTAAATTAATTGGAACCTCTCAATGAGAGATTTTCTTAAAAACTAATTAACAATTTGCTACTACTATATAAAGAACCCCGAGACTTCAAGTATCAAGGAAATAGACATATAGTGAGGAACCCCCATAAGTTCTGCAAAAAAAATACAGAACGCTCTTAAAAACAACAGAGAATTTAATTCTCAATAGAGAAGAAGATCTTTTTTCTCTCAAACTCTAGGTAAAAAAACCACAGAGATCAAAATATCTCCTTTACATATCATAGCATATATAAGGGTTTAACCCTTCTCAAGAACTTAGTTCTTTCTCTGGGAAGATCTTGTTCTTGAGAATCAAAAGATTCAGAAAAGAACCAGGAAAAAGGAAAATAGCCTATCCTATAGGAATTCAATTCTCCTGAAAATAGGGTTTAACCTTAAAAAGAAACTTAGTTCTTATAAAAGAAAAAAAAAATTAAGAACTTGGTTCTTGAAGAAAACTTGATCCCAGATATTCAAAATAAAAATCTTGGTGATCATTAATGGTCAAAATGTCATTAACAGAGATTCAATCTCTGAAAAATAAAAGAATTTAGCATCTCACGTGCTTCCCATGTGGGTGCCCACAACAGCGCCCTGCGCCTCACGTGAAAAACACGCGGGCGCCCAAAGCAGTAGGCCAGCGCCTCACGTGAAATACACGTGAGCGCTGCATATAAAGTGCTTAGCATTTCATATACAGCCGAAACGGCTAGGTGCTTAGCACTGATTGGGCAGCGCCCAGCATCTCACGTGAAACACACGTGGGCGCTCAAAAAAATAAATGGGATTACGTCGCACGTGCTCCTCATATGGACGCCATATAAAAAGTGCTTAGCACTATATATATATATATATATATATATATATATATATATATATATATATATATATATATTCAGTCATCATGACTGAGTGCTTCGCACTGATTAGACAGCGCCCATAACTGAAGATTTCACATGATATCCATGTGAGCGCTCGAGCTTCAAACAAGTGCTTAGCACTTTTGTATAAAAAGAGGGCTGAACAAACAGAGCCCAAATAAGTGCTTAGCACTTTTGAAAAAAAAAAGGACTGAGCTGACTAAGCCAAAAATAGCTAAGCCTTTCTTAAAAGTTTTCTTACAACTGAGCTCAAATGCTCTGTTGTTGGATCTGAAATAAAAACGATCCTTAAAATTTTGCTAAGTTGATCTTAGTCTTAAATATGACAACGTTTCCTTAATTAAAAATAAATTGAGCCCAAATACTCATATATTTAAGTCGATCTTAATCTCAAACTAGATTAACGGTCCTTAAATAAAAATAAAATATTTTTGAACTAAAGGAATATATAACCTAAGTTCAAAACCCAAATCTAAAATATACGGATTTGGACTAATCCGTGTCTTATGGACGACGACATAAATTAGTCACCGTATACAATCCACGGGAAACCAAAACAAATAAAATACACACGACACGAAGTGAACTGCTGGAGAAGGAGAAAGTGATTATCGCAACGCGATAACATAATTAACTGCAGGGGCTTGCGCCTGTAGGAAAGAGCGTCCCCACAATCAAAAACCCATCACAAATGAGGGGGAATCCGATAAAGTCACGATACAACGATCGCATCTATCCAAACCTCCGATATATTGTGCCATAAATCAATTTGGTGTTTTCGGAGAGGTGGGTGGATATGTCCAAATAGCATCTGCCCTCAAATTCAGGCTAGACGTCCTAATGTTTCTGTCCGGTCTTTCAGCGGTGAACAAGGACTTATGTCCGGGTTGCCCATGATCAACAAGCCTATTCCTGCTATTTCTTTATATTGTGACAACATGGCCACAATTGAAAGAATTAAGAGTTCAAAGAACAACCTCAAAACAAGGAGTCATATCCAAGTAAGAATTAAGACTGGGAAACAATTTATGAAAGAAGGGGTGATGGTTGTAGATTTTGTTAGGTCTAAAGACAACACTGTAGATCCCTTTACTAAAGGACTCGAGTTGTCACTAGTCATCGACGATAGCAACCCTACCTATCTGTGTGCAGATCCCATGAAGTAGGTTCAATATGGTAATAAGAAGCTGTTGGGTAAATTGAACACCTAAAATAAATTGATACTATTGTATCTGAGTCTATCCCCTGACAAACCTGGAGGATATTGTATATTGCTAGTACAGTGAGAGTATTTGATTCTGAATGGAATCAAGTCTTTTTGACTAGATGTGAGCAGTACATCTCTGGAGATGCCCAACTATATGAATGTTATTGTGTGGCCACAATTAGAGAAAATGGGTTTTTCCTCGAATATATTCATGAATCAGGATAAGGATGTATGGCCATAATGCATCAAAACCTAAAGATTACTACTATAGTCTGTAGCATGTTGTTACCAATGAACACCACTACACTAAAGGGTCAAGTTCAATACTCAATTTCACTTCGTCCATGTGCTGGTAAAATTGGATAACTAAGGTGGTGCTTCAAACCGGAAGGTACCTTCACTGAAAACATGTTACAAATCGCTTCTGAACTTTCATCTATAAAATTGTGGGGGATTTTTGAAATAAATTGGAATGAATGAGAATAATAAATTAAAGGGGGATTTAATTGCAAAATATGGATAGATACCATATTTGTGGTTAAATTCCATAGATGTAAGTAGTTGTCATAATTAAAGTTTGAAAAGATATCTTGTAAATGGTTGGTTTCCATGGTTGACAATATTGACTTAATTAATTAAATACAGTTAGTGGAAGCTGAAAAGCTTGATTGTTTAATGGAATTAATGGAGGGCTATTAAGTGCATGTTAAATGCATTTAGTGGAAGCTGAAAAGCCTGGTTGTTTAATGCAATTAAGAGAGGGCTATTAAGTGCATGTTAAATACATTTAGTGGAAGCTAGAAAGCCTGGTTGTTTAATATAGTTAATGGAGGGCTATTAAATGAAGTTGGTGGGAGATGAAAATCCTGGTAGGATATTGAACTCCTCTCCGTGCACCTATAAATAGGTGCATTTCTCATTCCAAATATACTGAGAAAGAAAGAAAGAAAATACAATCTCTTTTCTGAGTTTTTCTAGTTTTGAGTTCTAAAGTTTAGGCTATCTGAAGTATCTTTCGAAGTGCTATCTGCAAGTGCGCTGTTGGCTGGAGCTGTCTGATCCAACGAAGAATATTGCAGTATTCGGCGTGACAGGTTTGTAAGGCAATACTTTCTTCAAGGCTTGTTTTCCTCAAAAAAAAAAACGATTCAGTTCATCTTGTTGTTCGGTTTTCAGTAAAATTACTTTGTTGTTCAAGTTTAGTTAACTGATTATGTTCATTTCTATTTGTTTGTTCCTAATCGGTATGTTATGCTTTCTTAAATTGGATCTAATAACTGTTGTGATAATCTGCATCATTTCATTACATAATTATATGTACACCTCTACTATCTTTCCGACAAAATTGATATACCTTGTACCTATGTTTTAACTATTAAACCATAGGAATCATCTTCCAAGAAAATTGATAAAAGATAATTTTTTACTGTTTTCTTCATGCTCCTCCAAATGTTCTGCAGAGGAGAAGAGTACTACTTTAAACCCCAAGTATTAAATATGTACTGTGATTTGTGAATTCTCACACCTTAGCTGCTATATGCTAAGAAAAATTACATTATTCCTAATCACTAAAGCTCAATTAATAATTGTTTATTTTACATTATCCCCCATGCTTCATGTTTGCCAAAAATTGTTTGCATATTCAACTAAGGGCTCAAAATGTATATTTAAAAAACATTTCATCCACTACCCAGTTGAAGTTGGTCCCAAGGAATATGAAACAAAGATAAGTGAAGCGAACAAACTACAAAAATCCTGCTTCTCTTCAGAATCTTTGCTCCCATTTTTGGGAGACTGAGCCATGAGTGATAAAAAAAAATGGAGTTAAGCAATAATTATTTCAAAATTTACATGTAGGACAAGCACATTCCTCAACTCTTCGAATGTGTAGACAACGTGAAAAGTTAATAAACTATGAAGTATGAACCCTCCACTATATTAAGACTGATTGGATGATGTAAATGATTTCTGCCACGTCATTTTCCCCCTTTTTTGGAATAATATGACCAAATCTAATTCAAACCGGGTTCAAACCGAGACTCCCGCTAAACTACTAGAAGGTTTTACCATTGTTAAGGGTGTCTATCGGACCGGGCCTGAGTTGACCGTGCTTAGGCTCGACCCGAATCCCCTAAATCTGAACCCAGCCCGGCTCGGGCCGGCCGAACTGGGCGGCCCGATTTAAAAAAAAAAACGATTTATTTTTATAAAAAATGATTTAGTTTTAAAAAAAATATATTCTTAAAGGAAATTTTTTACATTTATGAATTATTTTTTGGAATTTTTTTAAACCAGAACTCCGTGTAGGTCTCGGTACAGACCTAGATATTTTATTGATTAAAAAAAGTTTTGAGGAAAGACAGAGATCGGCAAACCTTATCTCTGATACAATTGCCAAAAAAATTAAAAATACAATTCTTAAAAAAAACTAACTGGTGAGCTTCTATTGGTCTTTATTTTTCATCGGTGTCGGAGTCTTTCAATACTCTTAACGTGTTATTGTCTACCTTTTATATTGAACCAATTTTTTGACACACTACGATCATCAATCCGTCATCCGACAGTCTCGCTCTCTTGTTGCTCAGAACCCTACAATATGCACTAAAAGCAGACTCCGAAACTACTGTAGATACTGGAGTTGTTAATAAATCACGAGCCATGGCAGAAAGCACATGATACATGTGTCCATGTGTTTTCCACCAATTCAAAATATCAAAATTATCTATTTGATCCGCGGTGATAAAATTATTGAATTCATTTTGTGAATACATTGTAAGCTCATTATAAGTGGAAAACGTAGGAATGGTTGTTCTTTATTTTTCCTGCTGCAAAAGCTGAAATATTATTTTTTGGAAGTTTGCTGTGAAGAGGAAGATAAAGAAGAACTTCTGTTTTGACCATACTGTGCATCATATATGTCATACAAATCATGCAAATAAGAATCTAAAACATATTTATAATCTCCTATATCGGTACCTAAGTTTTCATGGTATACATCTAATAAAACAATAAATTATCTTTTTTAAATCTAGGATAAAAAAACAAAAGCTAAACAAAACAATACATAAACTTTTCGCCAAAATTTATTCAATTTCGTAACTATGCTATGTAATATTCCATGAAATGCACTTTCAGGGTCAATTACATGCAAATTAATAATTTTAAAAATATAAAATAATTGTTCTACAGCTAAACATACAGTAGGATAATAAATACCAGATAAACATTTAATTGTATTGTAAAATGTTTCTAAAAATCTAAAAACATATTCACAGACAAACTAATCAGAATCCTCTAAATTATTATTGGGCATTTATTTCTCATAAAATAAAATAATAGGCTCTCGGTATTTTAAAAAACATTTCAATATCTCATAAGTGGAATTCCACCTAGTCTGAATGTTGAATTTAAAATATCTAAATTTTAAAATTAACTGGGCACAAGTTTGCTTAAAAATTTGTTTTTTGGGGTCTAGAGCTTTCAATAAACATAATTGTATCTTTAAGTTTCTCTAAATGAGGATCAATTATACTAAAACCATCATTCATAATTAAATTTAAAATATGGCATGCATATCTTTGATGAAATAATTCTCTTTTCAAAACAGAATTTAAATTATTTTTTAAAATTGCTACAACAGAATTATTATTAGTAACATTATCAAAACTAACTGAAAATATTTTATTTTTAATATTATATTCACGTAAGATAGACAAAATATAATTACTTATATTATTTCCACCATGTAGATGCATTTTTGAAAAACCAATAATTCTTTTAAGTAAAAACCAATCGTTATCAATGAAATGTGCAGTAACCCAAATATAACTCATGCCCCATTTTATAGTGAAAAGATAAAAAAATTAATGCAATTTTACTTTTAAAATTTGCAAAAATATCAAATCAAATTGGCTTTGCCATCAAGAAATTTTTTTAAAACATCACTTCTAAGTGTTGTTCTGGATACTCTTTAAAATGTTGAATTATATGCATTTTTTATCATTCTATCAAATTTTTCTTTTCCGAAAAACAAAATGTTTGTTCAGGATGCATGACATATTTTGCAAGTTCTCTTCTATTAGTATCTTGCAAATAAGAAAAACTAGTTAAAGAGTTAAATGACGTACTTAGAGTCGTTTGCCGAGAATCTGCCTTTTCATATTTGATTAAATATCTTTTTAGGTGGGTAGTTCCACCTGAAATGGCACAAGTAAAATTTTCTTGGTAATGAGTACAAACTGTCCGCTCGCCTTTACCTGCAATTGTTTGTACTACAAAATGTTTTCAAACATCATAACTTTTAGTTCTTTTATCTTTAGAGGCAGAAGCTCTTGCTTCAGAAACTAGGAGCGGGAAATTCTTCAGGGACATGATTTTGTGACGTAGGCGGTATCTCATAATTAGAAGATACATAATTAAGAGAATAAGAATCAAAATTAGTTTACAGTATATTAGTTAATCTATGTCCCTATTATGAATCTATATCAATTTGAAAAGAACGTCTCCGTGAAGGTGAAGTACCCATGTTACCTTATGAAGATGAACCTGACAATCTTAATTAAAATTATTAGTAACAGAGAAAGAGAGATGATAAAAAATACGAGAAAAATATATAATCAATACAAAGAAAACCCTGATTCCAAATAGCATAATCCAATTAGTGGAACTGAAGTGAAGATTGAGACTGCATAAATGAAGATTGCATAATTCCAAATTTAACAGTAAACTTCTCGAAAATTAAATAAAGAGATTGGGAGATTGAAAATTTTGTTGTTGTGAATTGTGAGAAGAATGAGAAATGTAGAGAGGTATTTATAGAGTTTTGGATTAGGGGTATAGAAATGTATAATTTTGAGTGGGGGTTTAGATAATTTTTATAAACTCACTGTAATTCAAATTTTATTAAAAAAACACCCCTTTAATAAAAAACCTACCCCCGTTAAAAAAAACCTACCTATGCATTGACAGGACCGGCCCCACCACAACCCCCCAAAGGACAAACGGCCAAATTTGAATTTGAATTTGGCCGGATCGGGTCAGGCTGTTGGTCCGCCAACGGCTGGCCCAACCCGACCCGGGACCAGGCTAGGGTATTAGTCGGGCATGCACGAGCCCGCCACATGGCACTCGCGCCGTGCCGGGACGGGATGGCCCAGTCCATTAGACACCTTGAACCATTGTGTTATAGTGGTACTCATATCTCTATCTCTAATATTATAACCACAAAACTTGAGGGTCTCAAATTGATTTCGATTTGATGGTATAACACAGCCTCAAATAATGCCACATAATCAGTAGAAAAAAATTAATGTAGAGTTTTTTTAATAATTATTTAATAAATTCAATCATCAACTTAATCAGTTATAACCATACAATCATCTCTAATGATCTTAAATAACTACTAGAATCATTATGAGTCATTTTGAAAACAAATTAAGCACTCCCATCATGTAAGTTTTAATCTTCTCTAATTTTTTTGAATTCAAACTAAAAATTTAAACATAATTTTTATTTGAACACGTGCATCGCACATGCAAGGTACTATTATTTTATAAATACAATTATCAACTGAATCAGTTATAACTATACAATCATCTCTACTGATCTTAAATAAATACTAGTTACATTGTGAATTATTTTGAAAATAAATTAACCATTCCCACCACCATGTAAGTTTTAATTTTCTTTATTTTTTCTTGAATTCAAACTAAAAAATATGGTATTTTTACTAAAAAGCCCTCACATACTTCGCTATTTACTATAAAGCCTCTCCATACTTCATATTTACTTAAAAACCCCTCATACATTTAAATTGCACTAAAAAGCCCCACGACATCCTAAAAAGAGAATCATTTTGACATCTCTCATTATTCCGTTAGGAGGTTAACGGTGAATATCGGGTAAAGCTTCTAAAACCTTCTCAGCCGCTCTTCTTTTTCCAAAATTCCTATTTTTACTTCTAAATTGCTTTTAGGATTAGGGTTTCGATCAAAAATCTCTCAAATTGATCATGAAACCCGGCTCGCCTTTCTCAACCTTATCCAGTAACAAGTTTATTGAGTGTCGTCATCTTTTCACTCACAAGCTTCGAGTTCGTAGGCACTTCATTTGAAAACAATTTCTTTAGTTGAGTTAAATCTCAATTTTCGGTAAAATGAGGACGTGCATTATTTTTATGGGAGAAATACTTACCTAAATATACAGAATGTAAGAGAGCAATTCAAGCGAACGTTTCAGCTTTATCTTTCGAACGGGAAGCTGATTTTTTTATGGAAAACTACTGAAAGAGGGTTTTAGTGCAATTTAAAAGTATGAGGTTTTTTTAAGTAAATATGAAGTATGAAGGGATTTTTAGTAATTAACGAAGTATGTGCGGGCTTTTTAGTAAAAGGCACAAAAATTAAACATATTTTTTATTTGAACACGTGCATCACACGGGCAAGATACCGGTATAATCAAACTACATCAATTTGAATCAAAAGTTGATAACCACGATCATCAAGCTATCTAGGTTACTTCCAAATCACTTTTGGTAGCTATGAATACACCCTATAGCCCAAAATAACAAAATTTTGGGATGCATTTTTTACAATAAATGTTGCATTACTATTTCAGAACACACATTCATCGGTTTTTAGTTAATACTCTTTCCGTTCACAATTACTTGTCATTTTAGACTTTTACACGGAGAATGAGAAAGTGGTTATCGCAACGCGGTAACGTGATTAACAACACAGGCTTGCGTCTGCAGGAAAGAGCGTACCCACAATCAAAAACCTCTCCAAATGAGGGGGAATCTGATAAAATAACGCTACAACGGTCACATCTATCCAAACCTCCGATATACAGTGCCATAAATCAACTTAGTATTTTCAGAGAGGTGGGTGGATATGTCCAAATAGCATCTGCCCCCAAATTTAGGTTAGACGTCCCAACGTCTCGGTCCGGTCTTTCGGCGGTGAACAGGTTCTGGCATGCTTGGTGGGACCTTTTCCGCTTTCCACTCCACATTTTGTGTGTCATGTTTCACAAACAAAGTCGTGGTTCATTATGGTTGTTCATGGATTCGAGATACTAAAACTTGATGTCTTGCACCTATGAAGAAAAATCAATGGCTTCCAACTGCACCTCTTGCAACAGCAACTCCCGCTCCACCTTAACTGGAAGAGTCGCCTATGGGCCCAACGCGACCTCTATTTTCTCAATGCCAGTGGGGCAAGTCACTACTGGATTGTTCTTTGGGACCATGCTCCCACCTGTAAGTTTCGGTGCCTCTGCGCCACAAGAAAAAGCTCCTAAAAGGTCGGTCTTCAATCGACCGGCAACCATAAAAACCCCTCTCAATGGACCGTCCAAATTCGGCATCTCAGTCTTCAACAGGATGAGCAAAAACTCAAATGGGCCCGCAAAGAAGCTTGTGATACCAGAAGGGGCTACCCCAAAATGGATAGCCTTCCCAACTCCTGCTACAGGCGAAGCCTTCAAAAGTGCTTCCCCCATCAGAAAGTCGGTCTTCGAAAGATTGGTCGGCCCTCCTCAAACTTTAACAAGGACGCCGGTCTTCAATAGGCTAACGCCAATTGCAGTTCCTCAACAAAACCAGGGGTGTGATGAAACCACTTTCAAAACTAAGGTGGTCCCTTCAACAAGGCACGCTCGACGTCGCCACTGGCACCGAGTGAGAAAAGCTGGGGGCAACTCCCCTTCTGGACTCACCCCACCAGCTCCAATGGTGGAAGTCGACGCCGTTGTTCCAACTGGGAATAGTTTTGAACCGCTTTAAAAGGTGCGCAAAATCTCCCCAAGGGCAGTGCTAAAGAAATCACCCCCACATGCATAAGTTATAGTGCAGGCAAAGCCGGAGCGGCCTTATCAGCAGCTCTCCTCGCAAATTCAAAGGGTCTGGCGAAAAGTCCAGGACTCTGTGATTGACCAAAACCACTTTCGTCGACCAAAGAAATCGAAGGCTCGACAAGAAAAAAACTACTCCTCTGACATACAACGAAAGACTTCTCCTAAGCAGGTACCTGTCATAATGGCTCCTTCAACGCTAATCTCCTATAAAAGAACAAGACTGGAGAAAACTCTACAGCCCGCGGCAAATTACAAAGACGATGGATCTAAACGCTCTAAGTTGGGGGGATTATCGTCCATACGGTCTATATAACTAATGGGCAAGAAGGGAGTCGTGCTTCGCTGAGTCACCGACCGCAAACTCGGTCACTAACAAAGGCTCAGGAGCAACAAAAAAAAGCTCCAAGAAATGCTAAACAAAATGACGGTACTCACTGGACAAAAAACAAGTCCGGACAAAGAGGTCGAACGGCGCCAAGAGTAAGAGATCGATACAAAATTTCTATGAAGGGTGCTCGAGAGAAAGGACAAAGAGGCCGCTGAGCAAGCTGCTAACATAAAGCAGATGGCTCTCTTATTCCAAGATTTGTTAGAATGATGATCCAGCCAGAACCCCTGACTGAAGATCCACCGATAATCATCAAGGATGGCAGAGGGGAGACATCAAACCCTCCTCCAGCTTTGTTCCCTTATAAGAAATAAATAATGAACAAAAAGCGATAGGAAAAATTCCCCAAATGGAGCATCCCGTGTCCGCACATGATGCGCCTTGGAGCAAAGATTATAGGCATCGCGCTCAACAAATAAGGCTGAAATTGGGCCTCACGTGAAGGCACGTGAGCATCTATATACAAAGTATATAGGCGCCTTCCTAAAACAAATTATAGGCCAGAAAAGCTCACATGCCAACACGTGATGCTTTTCTCTGGGACTGCTGCATATAAGCAAACCGGTTTAATGCTATGAGTCACGTGCTACACGTGAGAGTTCCTAATACCTTCTGAACCGAGAGAATTAAATTCTAAATAAGAGAGATTAAAACCCTATTTGGAAAATATTTTCTTAGATCTTTCTAAACAAGAAAGATTGCGCTCTGTAAATAGAGCACTGTTAGATTAAAGATCCAATGGTGATTAAAAATCACCAAGCTTCAAAATAAGCTCTGTATGGGAAAATATTTTCCCAATCTTGTTAAAAAACAAGAAAAATATCTTCTGTAAAACAGAAGTCCCTGGATCAAAAATCCAACGGTGGATAAAATCCCCGAATCATTTAAAAAAAAAATCTCTCAATGAGAGATTTCCTAAACTAAATCAACAAACTTGCCTCTACTATATAAAGGACCCGAGACTGAAAAGGGAAAGAGAGAAGACCCCCCATAGGATCTTAAAAAAAAAAGAAGAAGAGGAGTTCTCTTTAAAGAAAAAGAAACCCTAGATAAGAAAAAAGATCTAAAGATCATTTTATCTTCTCTTACAAGAGTTTAACTCTTCCAAAAAAGAACTTAGTTCTTCCTTTGGTTGAGATCTGCAGAAACAGATCTCCCCACAAGTTGAGAATTTAATTCTCATCGGGGGATTCTGTTATGCAGTTCCAAAACCTAGAGGAAAGAACTAGATTTGAAGAATTTAACTTTTCCAAAAAAAGGACTTGAAATTCTCAAGACATAGATCAAGAGCTCCATGCATATTCGACAGATCACGTGTTCCCACGTGAGCACCTCTGAGGACCAAAAAAGAACAATTGAGATCGAGTCACATGACCCCTAATAGTGCTCAACACTTGTAAAAGGAAAGGGGAATAAATTATGATAGTTCCCATTTTGGGGCGCTTCACGTGATTCCACGTGACCCCCAATAGTGCTTAGCACCTAGAAAAGAACAGGAGGATAAATCCAAGGGAGGCAGTGCCCAACTTGGGGGCGCCTCACGTGTCCACGTGTGATGGCCACAAGATTTAAGTGTTTAACACTTATATGTATAGACATGGATTCGAACCCAAGGGCACCACACCAATTTTTAGGCGCCTCACGTGCCACACGTGAGCGCTCCAAATATCAGTGTTTAACACTGTGAGAGGCCAACCTTAGCCCAAATTAGCCAAGTCTCCCGAGTCCAAAACCTTTTGACCATCAATCAACCGAGCTCTCCTATACTCAGGTCTCCCTGAATCAATCTTAGTTCCAAAGATGGCCAATGTTCTCCTGATACATGGCATCTAAAATATGTTCGTTCCACCATGATCTCTCCCTTCAATCTGGAGTTCGGTTTAAGGGTACATCTCTCCACGGCTCTGATACATGTCGTTGTAATTCTTCAACAATATCAGAGAGGTGGAGGGTTCCGACAACCAACAACTCTTGGATGCACTCTCAAACCTATGAGCATACCCCAATGGACCGTAATGTCCTTAAACTAGCTATGGACTGTAATGTCCTTAAACTAAAATGATAGAGCCTAAATGCTCTTTCGTTGGATCAAAAATGATCCCGAACAGTTAAGTAGATCTTAGTCCAATATCGGATTAACGTATCCTTAATAAATATTTAAGTTGATCTTAATCTCAAATAAGGTTAACGATCTTTAAATCAAACCAAACCCAAATTTAAGAAAATACAGATTTGGACTAATGTACGCCCTACGGGCGACAACACAAATTAGTCTATGTATACAATCCACGGACAACCAAAAATAAAACAAACACACACAACACGAAGTGGCTTTCTGGAGCAGGAGAAAGTGGTTACCGCGATGCGGTAACGCAATTAACTGCAGGGGCTTGCGCCTGCCGGGAAGAGCATCCCCACAATCAAAAAAACCCTCGCAACGAGGGAGAATCTGACGAAGTCTGCTACAACGGCCGCATCTGTCTAAACCTTCGATACATGGTGCCATAAATCAACTTTTCATTTTCGGAGAGGTGGACAGATAAAACCAAATAGAATCTTCCCCCAAATGCAGGCAAGACGTTTGTCTTTCCCGACTTTCGGCGGTAAACAGATTCTGGCACGCCCGGTGGGACATTTTTCTCTTTCCACTCCACATTTCGTGTGTCGTGTTCTCGAATGAAACGCGGTTTAATATGGTTTCCCCTGGATTCGAGATACTAATATTTGGTGTCTTTCTCCATGCAGAAGAGAAGATGATATCGATGGCTTCCAACTGCACCAATTGCAACAAAAACTTCCACTCCGTCCCTGCTGGAGGAGTAACTTATAGGCCTCAAGCAGTCTCCATCTTCACAATGCCAGTGGAACAGGTGACTCAGGCGACCACTGGACTGTTCTTCGGGACCATACTCCCGCCAATGAGCTTCAATGCTTCAATATCATCACAGGAGGCTCCAAAGAAGTCGGTCTGCGATCGGTTTGCAACTACCACGGCCCCTCTCAACGGGTCGTCCAAGTCTGCTGCCTTAGTCTGCGACAGGCTGAGCCAAAGCTCAAGTGGGCCCACGAAGAGGCCCGCGATACTTGAAGGGGTTATCCCGAAGCGGATAGCCATTCTAGCTCTGGTAGATGAAGTAGTCAAAGGGGCTTCTCCTTTTAAGGGATCGGTCTTTACAAGACTAGCCGTTCCAACTCCTGCTGTAGGCGAGGTCGTTAAAAATGCTTCCCCTGCCAAAAAGTCGGCCTTTGTAAGATTGACCGTTCCCTCTCAGCGGACGTTGATCTTCAAGAGGCTGACACCAACAACACCCCATCAGAGTAGGGGGCATGACGAAGCCACTCAAGTAACTGAACCATTCCCTCTGCACGACATGCTCGACGTCGCCACTGGCGCCGAGTAAGGAAGGCTGGGGGCAGTTTCCCCTCTGGACTTACCCCACCAGCTCCAATGATGGAAATTGATGTTGCTGTTCCAACTGGGAACAGCTTCGAGCTGCTCAGGAAGGTGCGCAAAAACTCTCCAACAGCCATATTGAAGAAGTCTCCTCCGCCTGCTGAAAGCATAACACAGGTGAAGCCAGAATAGTCTCCTCAGCAGTTGTCCTCTAAGACCCACAGAGTTTGGCGGAAAGTCCAAGACTCTGTAATTGACAAAGATTACTCTCTCCTGCTAAAGAAGACAAAGGCTTGGCAAGAGGAGGACCATCCCTCCGTCATACCACGGAAGGTATCATCTGCGTGGGTGCCTGCTGCAACGGCCCCCTCAACTTCGACCTCCCATAAGAGGAGAAGGCCGGAGAAGATCCCCATGCCGGCGGCAACTATCAAAGGCAGTGGAACCAAATGCCCCAAGTCTGGGGGCAGGGTTGTGTATACTGTCCATATGGCATCCAGAAAGAAGGATAGTCGTGCTTTCGTGAGTCAACGACCACTCACACGGCCTGTGACGAAAGCTCAGGAGCAACAACAAAAGCTCTAGGAGATGTTGACAAGTATGGCCGCACTCACTGGGTAGAAAGAAAGCCCGGAAGCATTGTCGGACCAACGCCAGGAGCAGGAGACCGACACCGAATTCCTACGAAGGGTGCTTGAAAAGAAAGATAAAGAGGCCATGGAACAAGCGGCTAATATAAAACAGATGGCGCTTCCGTTTCAAGATATTGTTGGGATAATGATCCAGCCGGATCCTCCAACTAAAGACCCTCCAATAATCATTGAAGACGACAGAGGGGAGACATCGAACCCTCCTCCGGCTTTATCAGCAGCCAGGGAGGAGATGATCTCCAAAGCTACCCTTGATGTCTACAAAGCTCAACAAATACGAGCTCATCAAGCGAACGAAGCGGCAGACCAGGTCGTTAGAACTGGGCGAACTTATCCAGGCTGGTATGACCAAATTAAGTACCCGCCAGGATATACGATCCCCAAATTCTATGTGTATAAGGGGACGGGCAATCCGCACCAACACGTTGTTCAATTCAAAGCTTTGTGCGGTAACACCGGGGGCGATGATAAACTATTGCTTCGCCAATTTGTCGGCAGCTTGGCGGAGACAACATTTGAATAGTATTCGGAGCTCCCGAATGATTCCATCAAGACATTTACAGAAATGGAGCTACTGTTTACGCAAAGGTTCGCTAGCGCTAGCGAGCGCACCCCGATCACGACATTAATCAACGCCAGGATGAAGCCGAGAGAATCCTAGGTTCAGTACGCAATTTGGTGGCGAAACCTATGGTCAAAGTGTGAACAACGCATAGAAGAAGCTCTTGCTGTGGGCATGTTCGTGGGGACCCTCGACCCTCAGGCAACTATATCCCAATTTATGATGTTCTTCAAGCCGACCACCTTCTAGGACTTGATTGACAAGCTGGCCCAAATGGACCAGATGGGCCATAGGCCGTCCTCTTCAAAAATGGATCTCCGGAATGCAAAGGGCAAAGGGAAAGCGACCTTCGTCGCCAACGTTCAACATCAACCGGGTGACCCGAAACCGGTTGCTCGCCAAAACTACAAACCGTGAGCCCTCTCGTTTCCCTAGAATAAAATGAGGAGATTGTTTGAGCTGGCAGTACGCAACAGACTCATCACTCTGCCGGATCCGAGACGCCCGCTGCAATCGGGCGATGTCAACAATCCCAATTACTCTCCCTACCACAGAATAGTGGGCCACCCAATCGAAGATTGCTACGTCTTCAAAAACTGGGTTGAAACCAGTACCAACAGGGCAAGTTCGCGCTGTCCGAAAACTGGAAGGTAAACCAGCCACAACAACACGATCCTGAAAAGGTGGATACGCCGGGGGCATCATGCTCATTTGTAGAGGAAGCTCCGTGTGAAGTTGTCCTTTCGGCTAAAGCTAAAAGAATGTTGAAGGATCTTCAAGCATGTCCGGCAATTATGTGGAAAAGCCCGCTGGAGCCTAAGATTATTGACGGAATGCTAAAACCGCGCCCAGCGCCGAAAATTGGCAACGATGGGCAAAACCTCCAGGCCAAGCCTTCGAAGTCTTCAAAGAAAAAGAAGAAGGCCAAGAAGCCCGTGCAGCTCGATGGCAATCATATGGATCTGTAAAAGTACATCGACAGACTGGAGGAATACAACCAAGAAGCACGAACCCCAGTCATATTAGAAGAGTTCTTCAAGCATGTTCTTGAGAACGAAAACAGTGACATTGATGAAGGAGACGATTCTTTGGAAGAACCCGAGGATTATGTCGAGAGTTGCCACATGATCTCTCACTCGTCGATAAATGGCAAAGAAGCTCCTGACAAAGAGAAACTGCGGGCAGATCCAGAACTAAAATACATGGAACCGTCAGATGACCTTATTGACAAGCTGCTGAACGAAACTCTTCAAAAGAGCAAAGCTGATCGAGAACGTGAAGCGGCCATTTACGAAAAGGCCAACCGTCGGTGTCAGGTCGAAAGAGCTCCGGTGATGAGAAACCATAAAGTACCTCAACCGGATCAAAGTGCCCTTGCCACCAGCAAGAGCGGAATCAAGATAAGGAAGCAGTTTGCCAAAGCTCTGTCAATGGGAATGAAGCTTCCACCTTACAAAGAAAATACTCCCGGGAGTACGTGCCCCGACGAACTGGATGTACATCCGAACTACTTCTTATACCATCGCAAGGTCACGCACCCTACCGAAGAGTGTAATGCCTTCAAGAAATGGTGGCAGGGATACGTAGCCCATCGACAACACTTCAAGCGAATAAAGCGCAAAACCCATCGGGAGCAGAGAAGCACGACAGATGAGCATAAAGGAATAGCCGGTAACTGTCGTATGTTTGATGCCATCCCAACAGAAAGGAAGTCTCAAGTTCTTACCTTCGGGAGCGATTCGGACGAGGAAATGGCCCTCGGCCATCTCTTCAAGGAATCCACCTCTGGAAAAGAAGAAAAGATGAGGAACTGTGAGAACATTCAGCTGCGTAATCATACGTTGCCTGAAAAAAAATTTGGATTCTCAAACAAAGGTTCGGGAAAAAGAGATAAAGGGAAGGAAAAAGTCCCTGAGGAGATTGCCCTCGATGATAGAGTCGTCGAAGAGCTCACAGCCAAGGACCCGCCCAAAAAGAACAAAGTGGATTACAATGTCCTGGCACATCTGAGGAAGATACCCTCACAATTGAGTATTTTGGATGCCCTTCTCTTATATAAAGTGGCACGAGATTCCCTGATTCAGGCTTTAAAAGAGCTCGACCAGTTTCAAGCCTTCCTTGCAGAAGAAAAGATGAAGGACGAGCTGGAAGAAGTCCACACGGCTGATATCACTTTCAGCGATGAAGACCTCCTTCTCGGAACGTGCGAGCACACCCGTCCGCTGTATGTAACCGGGTATTGTCACGATATCAAGATAGGCAATATCCTGGTCGACAACGGGTCCTTCATCAACCTTCTCAATATAAGAGTGTTGAAGGAGATTTGCATGAATGTGCAGCACCCAGCTCGGGATAAAATTACCATCTTCGGTTTTGACACCCAATCATCACAAACGCTCGGGTCTGTAATACTGACATTATGCTTCGGGCTACTTGTCACTGAAATCAAGTTCCATGTTATTGACGCCAAGACTTGCTACAACGCTTTTCTCATCAGGCCTTGGTTACATGAGTACAACATCATCCCTTCTACACAACATCAGTGTATGAAGTACTTCAAGGACGGCCTCGAGTATACAGTTACAGGGGAGCTGAACCCATTCTCCGTAAATGAAGTATGCAAATATGAAGATGCCAAGTACTTCTTACCAGACTTCGAAGACATGGAAAGATGTCGCAAACCGAAGAACAGAAAAAAGCCATCGCCACTATCCCGATATTTGGGAGCGATGCCGAAGAGGATGAATAGATGGTTTACTTAGGACAACTCCAAGGCAACAGGCCAGGACCATCCACTCCTATTTTGGTCTTTGGCAATGACTCTGAAGACGAGGCCAACGCAGTGGTCTCCGTCCGCCCGTCAATGCAGACCTTTGCTGGAGCTGACCAGAGTTTACAGATTACCCTGGTTCCGCAGCGGCATTACAAAGAACATGATGCACTTGATGCATACAGCATGCAAAAGCTGCAGACCTTCTACGTCCTTCCTCGCCGAAGAAGTGAGAAGGCGATCCTTTTCTATCAATCCACCGAGACTAAAGTAGAGAGAGAGGTATGGCATGATGCCGAACCTGCGCTCGATAGGCTTCAACCAATCCATTTGCCCAGGTACTACACAGAAAGACTGAAAAGGCTATTGATATGCCAAGGTGTACCCTTCAAGAAGACCGCTCGAAAAGCCCAGCTTTATAACAAGATTTGGGACGTTCCGGGACTCAACGGAAGATGCCCAAGGGAGAATGGCGACGACTAGCCTTGGATACGTTCGGTCTAATAAAAGGGAGCGATTCCATGGCTGCCATATCATAAATAATTCTGGTGGAGAAATAAATGCATTTCCAAATGACGTTGATGTCGAACCAGAGCGAGATCCTGCCGTGAGAGTACCAAGCCCATCATTCGAAGAACAGATTGACAAGCTAATAAGAGAAGCGGGTCAAAAGGTTCGGGATGACCATAGCCGCGAAATGACCATTTACGAGAAAGTCAGGACTCAGCGTATCATTCAGCAGGTTACGGAAGGAGAAGACGACGATGCCCATCGCCCCCAGCCCGCTGTGCGCTTTCGTGGCAAGAAAAAATCCTGACATAGAAGTAAAAGCAAGATTAAGAACGGGGATGGCGTTCAAAGAACACGAAGCGGATCCAAGAAGCTACGCGAGCGAGGAAAAGTCAGCTGGAACATGTCTATTATGAAGAAGATGGGTCGGGAATACTGTTTCCCTCAAGAAAAGATAAGGAAAATATTCAACCTAGTCATGAGGTATCAAATGATGACGCTCCCGGAGTCTCGATACTCCAAACAGATAAACGAGGTCCATCACTCGGATTATTGCTCCTACCACCGAGTAGTGGGACATCCTCTTGAAGACTGCTTCACCTTCAAAAACTGGGTTGAAGATCAGTATCAGCAAGACAGGTTTGCTCTATTCGACAGTTGGAGGGTAGTCCCGCCACGAAAGCATGAGCCGAGAGCAACCTACACTACGAGGGAAAGTCTAGATCAGCATCGAGCTTGAAAACGAGCTCGTACCTGCCATATGATAACATTCTCAAAGGAAGGAGAGTACGAGAATACGAACGACCTTTCCCAATGCTTCGCAAATGAAGATGAGAACGAGGTGATCTCAGAATCTCCACCGACGCCAAAAGAGCTGGAAGATGGGATACACACCATAGCAGACATCTTGAGAAAAATCGACTTGGGGACGGCAAACGATCCAAGGCCGACGTTCGTCAGTGAGCTGCTATCTGAGAAACAGGTAGCCACAATAAAGGACGTGCTTATGCAGTATAATGACTGTTTCATATGGAACTATTCCGAGATGCCGGGATTAGATCCAGAGATAGCTGTGCATAAACTGGCGATATCGCCGGACGTCAAGCCAGTCAAACAGGCGCCAAGAAGAATGCGGCTCGAGCTTGAAATGAGTATCAATGCCAAAGTCAAGAAGCTAGTAGACTCCGGTTTCATCCAATAAGTTCAATACCCTGACTGGATCGCCAATATCGATCCGGTAATGAAGAAAAATGGAACAGTACGCATCTGCGTAGATTTTCGGGATCTCAACAAAGCTTGTCCGAAAGATGACTTCCCAATGCATGTTACTGAGCTGATGATCGATAACACATCCACCCATAAAGTCTTCTCCTTCATGGACGGATCCTCAGGGTATAACCAAATCAAGATGCATCTTGAAGACCAAAAGCACACTGCTTTCCGGACTCCGCTGGGCATATTCTGCTACAAAGTGATGCCCTTTGGTCTAAAGAACGTCGGCGCCACCTATCAGAGGGCCACGAAAAAGATCTTCGATGACCTTGTACATGCGATTGTCGAGTGTTATATCGACGACCTCGTGGTTAAAAACAAATCGTATGAGGAATACTGGGAGCATTTGAAAATAGTATTCCAGTGTCTTCAGAAATATAATCTGAAGATGAACCCTCTGAAATGCGCGTTAGGAGATTCCTCAAGCAAATTGCTAAGATTCATTGTACGACACCGGGGCATCGAAATAGACCCGTCAAAGATCATGGAGATTATGGAAATGCCTTCACCAAGAACTCTCAAGCAACTACGGTCTCTCCAAGGAAAGCTCGCGTATATCCGATGGTTCATAGCTAACCTCTCCGGCAAATGCCGCCCCTACAGTCATCTAATGAAGAAGAGGACCCCGTTCGTTTGGGATCGTAAATGCCAAAACGCACTGGACGAAATTAAGCAATATCTGAAAAACGCGCCGGTACTGACCACTTCGGTCAAGGGAAAGCCCCTCATCCTGTACACAACAACCCTTGAAGATTCTTTAGGCGCGTTATGGGCACAGGAGAACGACCAGGGGAAGGAAAGAGCTCTCTATTATTTGAGTAGAGCTCTCCTGGGGGCAGAAAATAACTACCCCCCATCGAAAAGCATTGCCTGGCACTGATCTTCGTGGTAACGAAGCTTCGACATTATGCATTGGCACATGAGGTCCATCTCATATCAAAGGTTGATCCTCTCAAGTATTTGATGTCAAGATCCATGCTAACAGGAAGGCTTGCCAAATGGGCCCTCCTCTTGATGGAGTTCTTGATAATATATCAACCCCTCAAAGCAATAAAAGGCCAGGCCATCGTCGACTTTCTCGCTGAACATTTGATAATTGCCGACTCTCCCTTGAACTGCGAGTTGCCTGACGAACACGCGTTTGACGCGATCGACAGGGAGAAAGAAGGGAATGATACCCGATGGGAACTTTACTTTGATGGAGCGTCCTCCTTGAAGAAGCGAAAGCAAAACACCCCCATGATTAAAGCCGGGATGGGCCTTATCTTGGTCACTCCACAAGGAGGGATAGTACGTTTTTCCCTTTCTTTAACAGAGCCGAGAACAAACAATGAGGCTGGGTATGAAGCTTTGATAGCAGGTCTAGAGATTGTTGTCGACCTGGGCATCGAAAGCCTATTCATATATGGAGACTCCCAACTGGTCGTCAGCCAAGTAAATGGCGACTACTAGACATGGAAACCGGAACTAATCAGGTATGGTGAAAGACTCCAGCAACTGCTCACGCAAATCCCCTCCTACACCCTGGAAAGCATACCGCATGCGGAAAATAGCAAGGCGGATGCGTTAGCTAAGCTCGCTAAAGAACTGGCCGACGAAAACTTCGATGACATAAGGATCATTGTGTAAAGCCGCCGTATTCTTGTGCCAGAAGAAATATCTCCGAAGTCGTCTGAAAGAAGGGGAGCGACTGAACGAGCGGTCTTCCAAATAGAGGACGAAGAAAGGGCGAAGGATTGGAGATGATTCTTTGTAGACTACTTCAAATCTCATCATACGCCCGAAAACGAATCATCAAGACATCAGCTCATGAAGCGAGCTCTGTCTTTCGCCTTCGTCAATGATACTCTATATAAGAGATCGTTCGATTGCCTGTGGCTAAGGTGTCTGGGACCAGAATAAGAAAAAAGGGTCGTTCAAGAAACTCATGACAGACTCTGCCCCTTATCAAGCTGGGCCAAAAATGAAACTGAAGATCAAAAGAATGAGCTACTATTGGCCCATGATAATTCAGAATTGTCTCGCATACACGAAGCAGTGTCACTTGTGACAAATTCATGGGGACTTCATCCACCAGCATCCAAATTCGCTACACCCAAAGCTGGCTAGCTGGCCGTTCAAAATGTGGGGGACCGATATAATCGGGTCCATCGAACCAGCATCATCCAAGGGACATCGGTTCATACTAGCAACAACCGATTACTTTTCTAAGTGGGCAGAAGTTATACCGTTAAGAGAGGTGAAGACGGAGAATATCCTCCATTTCTTCAAAACACATGTCATCTACCGGTTCGGCACTCCGTGACGGATCATCTCAGATAATGGGATGGCCTACAGAAGCCATAAAATCAGCCGCTTCGTACAGCAGCATAAAATAGATTGGAGATACTCTTCGGTCTATAATCCCCGAGCTAACGGTCTAGCTGAGACTTTCAACAAGACCTTGACAAAGATCATAAAGAAAACGGTGTCCAGAAATAAAAAGGACTGACACGAGAGATTGCATGAAGCTCTCTGGGCCTATCGGACTACGTTCAAGACGGCTATGAACACAACGCCATTTGTGTTAGTATTCAGCACGGAAGTGGTAGTTCGCTTGGAGATAGAGCTACCCTCTCTACGAGTGGCGGGTCGGTACGAATTAACAGATGAAGAGAATGCCCATCTTCGGCTTGAGGAGCTAGACACCCTTGATGAAACCCGTCTCATGGCGCAGCAAAACCTAGAAGCTTACAAAGCAAAGATGACGCGCTCATACGAAAGATTGACTAGGCCGAGAACATTCAGCCAAGGCAAACTCGTGCTAGTCGTAAAAAGACCTATGATCCCCAATAGTGCTAAACGAGAGAAATTCGAGCCGAACTATGAGGGCCTGTACATCATAGACAAGGTCTACCAAGGCGGGGCCTACTTGCTCATGGATATGCATGGTGAAAGACCCTTCAGGCCAATAAATGGCCGGTTCCTTAAGAAATACTACGCTTGACAATTCACGGCTCAGGTTAATGATGGATGACGACGCTCGTGTCCGCTCGCTATCTTCCTGAATCCAAACTCTATGAGTAGTATCCGGCGAAACCTCGCCTCAAAACCCCCCACGGACCGCAACGTCCTTAAACTAGCTGTGGACCGAGATGTCCTTAAACCAACAATAGACCGAGATGTCCTTAAACTAACATTGGGCCGAGATATCTTTAAACTAATAACTGACCGAGATGTCCCTAAACTAACAACGTCACCTTAAACACGGCGATAGTGGAATGCAAGTCCACAAGTCCCTGCGGTGAGGACTGCAACTCAAATCCCATCGGCAAACAGATGGGTCACACACAGCGAAACTATTCTCGAGAGTTAAAAAAAGGTACGTCCACAAGCGAAATGGGCACGGATGAAACCCGAAAGGGCTCCGTGAGTAAAAACAGCAGGGTTACCGGCGAGCTTGTGAAAACCCGAATGGGCGCAATCTCATTAAAATAAAAACACCCACAAGGTCCTCTCGACCCTGTAAGGAGAAAACACCTGCGTGAGCTCCTTACGACTCACAAGGGAGCAACACACTTAAGGATCCCCACGATGAAATTACACTTACGAAATCCTCATGACTCGTAAGGAGAATTCCCACCTATAAGACTCTCATGACTCATAGGATTCAAAAGCCTTAAGCTACAGGGATCTGAACATGTTCTTAAGCCATCACATTCCCCAGATTGCCCTACAGGCGATCCGATATCGGGCCTTGTATACAATCCACGGGCTCAAATAAATGTTTCCCCCACTAAGTCCCATCAACGACGAGGAATGTTCTCATGTGGTGAACGACACTTGTAAGTCCTCTCGACTAATAAGGAGAAAACACTCTTGTAAGATCCTTACGACTATAAGATCCTCATGACTCGTAGGGAGAAACAACTTTATGAGACCCTTAGAAAACAGGGTTAGGATCCTGTCGACTATGGCTTTTGACTACCTTTGTTTGAATCGACAAAGGCAAATGATGATTCGCTCCTGGCAATGTCCTAGTGGTAGCGATGCTGATACCTAAGATTGGTATTAAATCCCGAGCCCTTTCACGGCAAATGATGATTCGCTCCTGGCAATATTCCAATCGCAGCGATGTTGATGCCAAAATTGGTGTCAGATCTCAAGTTCCATACTCGCAGCAAAAAAAATCAGCAAGCCAAAAATGCATATGAAATAGCCGAAATGATAGGGCAACTCACAACAAAAATCAGCGAGTAAAATATATGCATATAAAAATAGCCGAAATGATTGGGCAACTCGTAATAAAAAGCAGCTGGTAAAGAAAAAGAAAAACGGTCGAAATGAATGTGCACCGCGAAAAAATAGCCGAAATGATTGGGCAATCGCGACTTTCACGATATAAAAAGTTGAAATGATAAGAGCATCGTGGAAAGAAATAAAAAATGAAATGAAACTTTTTCCCTGCAGGTGAGATCACGTCGACCCCTGTATACAATCTATGGGCACAAATAAAAAGGGAACCGCATTGTCCCACCAGGCTTCGTTAAAGAGAAGCCAGATCTCGATGGCTACATCTACAGCCTAGAAATCAGCAACGGCGTTCCTTCTCATTCCAACAGGATGCAGACGCGACATCAACAAATGGAGCTATGGCAAAGTCCCCTAGTTCCAAATCTCGACGGTTCACAGACAGCCTAGAGACTACCTCGGATCCACGGCAAAGTCCCCTAGATCTAAATCTTGACGGTTCACAGACAACCTAGAGATTATCTCGGAGCCATGGCAAAGTCCCTAGTTCCAAGTCTCGACGACAGCATCCACAACCTAGAGATCAATAACAGCGTTCTTTCTCCCTCCAACAGGATGCAGACGCGACATCAACAAACGGAGCCATGGCAAAGTCCCCTAGTTCCAAATCTTGACGGTTCACAGACAGCCTAGAGACTACCTTGGAGCCACCGCAAAGTCTCCTAGTTCCAAATCTCGACGGTTCACAGACAATCTAGAAATTACCTCGGAGCCATGGCAGAGTCCCTAGTTCCAAGTCTCGACGGCAGCATCCACAACCTAGAGATCAACAACAACGTTCTTCCTCCCTCCAACAGGATGCAGACGCGACATTAATAAACGGAGCCATGGCAAAGTCCCCTAGTTCCAAATCTCGACGGTTCAAAGACCACCCCGACATTCGTCGCAATATTGCAGACACAATGTCAACCAACGAAGCAAAGGAAGATCCCTAGCTTCAAGGTCTTGACAGCAACTCAAATGAGACCTGAAAGACTATCGGAGATCATCCCACTCCAGTGCGGAGTGGTCATGACTCATCGGGGCTCCCAAACTGAGCCTAACCTTAAGTAAAAAGCGATATGGAATATCCCTAACGCTTGCTCTTTCAACGGTAATATTACCTGGAAGATTACTTGAAGACGTCTTGTCCAGCCCCCGAAGGGATTGGAGAAACGAAAGTCACGGGGCTACCTGAACAACAAAATTGCATATCAGGAAATACATCGGCCAACGCGACGTTGCGACGGGTAAAAAACCCTAGTACCACAGACACAAACGGACTTCTATTAGCAGGAGTTAACTGTGACGTTAGGACATCCTTGCGAGAACTTCTCGATTCATTTCGACTCGTGAGGAAATTAGTGTCTTTGCGAGAACTTCTTGATTCGTCTCGACTCGTAAGGAAAAGCTTTAGGCAATGGGGATAAGGACCTGTTTCCTAAGCACCGGGGCCCTGCAAGTCGGTCCAAGATGGACTATTGCATACTATTCAAGGGCCACACTCTCCAAAATTGAATATCGACAAGGAGGGAAACAACCACTTACGAGTCCTCTCGACTTGTAAGGGGAAAAATTCTCTTGTGAGATCCTTACGACTCTCAAGAGAAAACACACTTAAGAGTCCTCACGACTCCTAAGGAGAAAGTACACTTATGGGATCCTCTCGACTCGTAGGGAGAAAACCCCTTTATAAGACCCTCACGGCTCATAAAATTGAAAAGTCTTAGACGGCAGACCTGAACCTGTTTCCTAAGCCATCGCTGCCCTGTAAGGAGATCAAGATAGACTAACTATAAGACTCATTTGATAAAGGGACACACCAGTATAAAAAAATCCGAGTGAGAGCCTTACGACTCACAAGGGAGCAACACACTTAAGAATCCTCATGATTCCTAGGGAGGATGTGCTCTCTCGACGGTAACATGACCTGGGAGATTATTTGAGGGTGCCTTGTCCAGCCCTAAAGGGAGCAGAGACACGACAGCAAGACTGCGTATTGGGAATGCCTTAATACCACACACCCTAATAGACCTCTGTCGTAAAGAGCAAGGGTTAATTATGATGGTATGACATGTTTTCCTATAAGCCCAAGGGAGGTAAGCTAAACAAACTCCGAGATATGTATATAAATTACCCCACGTTCAGTCAAAACATAAAGGCGCAACCCACGAGCACCAACCTTGTACTGTGCAAGGCAGTAAGAAGAGTCTTTGGTTCATGCCCCACTAATCATGCATTCACGACTGTGTGCCTGCTTAAATGAGAATGGTGTCCAAAACGTGCTGATTTACGCACGAAACTACAATGGCGCTCGCACTTAGAAAAAAAATCCTAAGGGTAAAGTATAAAGCTCGTGTACAGAGGCGAGATACACGTACGAATATATGATGAACAGAAAACATTCAACAGTCAATAACAAGAGAAATACATCGATATAAATAAACTACTCTATAGGGAAAAGATCACCAAATAGGGGATCAGAGATACAGGGGTAACAAAACAAAATACAAAGTTCTCCAATTCCCTCTCTGCCCTCTCCACCATGTCGAAGCGACGGTCTTCACGAGGAGTTGCTCCCCATCGATTAGCACCGTGCTCATCAACGAAAGCGAACATGATGGCCCGCCGAGCTCTTATCTGACTCGATAAATGAACCGAACGATCCTTCAGAGTCTGAGAAATTAAGTGTGCCTCATGGAAACACTCAATTTTGTCCTCCGCCGTATCAAGAATCGCCGGATTCATCTTCGCCGGATGAGGAGGAATATCAGCAAGCACGGACAAGAAAATCATCCTGAGCCAAATGGAACCCATAGAAAGAGGAGAGCCCCTACGGGCCAAGAGTTCGTACAGTGCCGCGTCATATTGGTCATCAGTGAAAAGAGGATCCGCTAAACGCGTGGCAAAATGAGGAATAATCTCCTCGATAGGCACCTCCCAAGGTTGCCGATGAGCGTGGGGACGGTTGCAAGCCATAACCTTTGGTTTGTTTCTCAAAATGATCACCCTAAGGTCTAAATGGTTCTCTTTCTGTGAAGAAAGAGGAAGATGTAGCTTTGGGTTATAAAGAGATGCATTCAAAGCTACACACAGAAAATGTCGTGCATGGTGGAGCTATTCCCAAGACCAAAAAAAGGGGGCATGGGAAAAGAAAGGGGTGACTCATCGGAATTAGGGTAGAGAGGTGAAACGACCTCATCAGCGGAGCCTCACGTGCGTGACACGTGAACACCCGTGTTGATCCTATTTAAAACTAAAGCGGCACCGTACGTGCATAACACGTGAGCGCCGGCGCTAGTTCAGGATTAAACTCCCCAACAGCGTCTCATGCGCAAAACACGTGAATGCCAACAACAGTAGAACAACACTTCATGCAGAATACATGTGAGCATAAAAAAAAGGGGGGAAGATGATGTTTTGTCATTCATGCTCCAGGAACTTATACATGGTATAAAAACAAAAGAAAATGTTTACAATGGTAAAACACTTAATCCTGGACATGAATTGAGGAATTCAGAAGCAAGGCCGAGTAAAATGCTTCTGAATTCTCTAACCATTTTCTTGTGCATCTTCTCACGAATGCAAGTATCAGGATTCTCGCTGATGTCATCCGTCCTCTGGTAGGCAGAGATTATCGTCGTCTGTTAGAAAACTTGATACAAGATATCAACAAGACCATCTCACCGCCTCTTCGAGATCAAGCCCATCAAATATACTGAGTGCACCTTGTCTTCGGCATCATCAAGTGCCTCAAGTGGCATAACTTCGTTAAATTCAGGAAGTGCTTCCCAAATCGCCACCACGATGATCTTCAATAGAGCAGAACGACGGGGAGTAGTCGACCGTTGTATTCATCGAAGCGACGCATAACCTCAACGCATTGGGCATTCGTAAACTCCTGGTTTTGACAGCGGCCTTGGATGCGAATGTCTTCATAGGAAATAATTTCATCAAGATCATACAGGTAAACGTCCATAGTATCTGAAAAGAAAAATCAGCAAGAGTTTAGCGATCGAAATGATCAAGAAAATGCTTATTATAAGAATCTAAAAGGATTCTCGTCAAATGAACATGGGAGTTTAAACAACTCTTGACATCCTCATAGAGAAAACAAGTTCTGTTAAAATACCCAACAAATTTGAATTTGTGCAAGTAAGGAAAAACCCTATTAAAATATGCTCAAGAACACCAGGGAATGAAATTCCCGAGGGGCCCTCTTGATCTTCAGAGTAAAGCTTTTTGGTGAGGAATTAAATTCCTTTTATGCGATGGAATTAAATTCCAGAAACCCCTACGATTAGGAAACGAAAAATAAAATGCCATGAATCCTTAAAGATCAAAAGGGGAATGCCCAAGACATTGAGGTTTACTACTCAAAGATCACGTCTTTGGATCTCTGAGAGATGGTTTTCAGAAAGAGAGCAAAGCTCTTATGGTGGATTTAAAATCCTGGAATTTTTTTAAGAAAAGGGTTTCTTTGTTATTCAAGATCGTTACCTAAAAAGGATTTCTTTTTCTGACAGAGTTTAACTCTGGAATTGCAATGGGCAGAGAACTAAGCTCTGAAGAAGAGAATTAAATTCTCAAAGAAGACAAGGAAGGAAGAAAATGAAAGAACAGTGGCTTCCCAAAAACCAAACTCTTGCATTTATAAGACGTGACAAGGGCGGTTCACCTCCCCTTTCCCCTAGGCAATCCAACGGCTGTAAAGATGATAGCGTTGCACTCACATGCAAGCCACGTAGAACAACGCTATGGGGGCACTTGTTCCCTTATAAAAAAATAAATAATGAACAAAAAGCGATGGGAAAAATTTCCCAAATGGAGCATCACGTGTCCGCACGTGATGCGCCTTGGAGCAAAACTTATAGGCATTGTGCTCAACAAATAAAACTGAAATTGAGCCTCACGTGAAGGCATGTGAGCATCTATATACAAAGTATATAGTCGCCTTCCTAAAACAAATAACAGGTCAGAAAAGCTCACGTGCCCACACGTGATGCTTTTCTCTGGGACTGCTGCATATAAGCAAACCGGTTTAATGCTATGGGTCACGTGCTACACGTGAGGGTTCCTAATGCCTTCTGAGCCGATAGAATTAAATTCTAAATAAGAGGGATCAAAACCCTATTTACGGTAATGGAGACCTCAGGGTCGAGTCCTTTACCGATTCAAGCTTCCAGAGTGACAAGGACGACAGCAAGTCTGTCTCGGGTTTTGTGTTTACCCTCAATGGAGGGGCGGTATGTTGGAGGAGTTCCAAACAGGATACTGTCACAGACTTGAAGATGGGGGCTGAATACATTGCTGCAAGCGATGCCTCAAAAGAGGCGGTCTGGATGAAGAAGTTCATTAGTGAACTTCAGGTGGTTCCGTCCATTGTTGACCCAATACCTTTGTATTGTGATAACAATGGGGCTATAGCTTTAGCGAAGGAACCCAGGTCCCATCAGAAGTCCAGACACATCTTAAGGAGGTATCACCTAATCAGGGAGATCATTGATCGCTAGGAGATCGAGGTACGGAGAGTGGACACTAAAGACAACACGGCGGATCCATTCACAAAGGCCCTCCCTCAAACACAGTTCGAGCGACTTTTTGAGCTATTGGGTATGTGGTACACCAGCAGCTAGCCATAGAGCAGACGCTGGCTATACGGTACACCAATTACTGGCCTTTAGTGCAAGTGGGAGATTGTTGGATATGTATGCCCTAGAGGCCATTATTGTATAGTACTAGTTTGTATAATACATTTTGGAAGCTTGGGATATATATACGGGTTTACGACAGTCTTGCTCAATATAGTAGTATGCTACTTGGTTTGTTTCTATCTTAATATGTGTATATGTTTCTTTTTAACATATCGCTAATACATATTGATGGAGACCTTAGGATCTTTGCTTGACTACCGGCGTTGTGATGGCGATCACACTAGTGGGGGATGGGCAGTCTACAAGCACATCCTTATTCTAGTCCCTTGTCATAGGATTATCGAGACAGGGCATCGATACTCGAGAGTAGACTGGTGCATACGCTTCTCGTCCCAGCAGGGGAGATGGTCTGTCCCACAGCCATCGGTACGTCGTACTAGAGATAGTATGCAGGTGCTCGTTAGGTTACGAGTACACTGGACAGGACTCGTCGGGAACTGTTAGTTGGTATTATACCTATCGTCAGTTAATAGTTCCCATGTGACATGAGTACAGCTTAGTCCGTTGACTTGACACTGCCACTTCGCCTCAAGTGTGTTCCCACTGTTCTTTGATTGCTACCCTACCACGGCTCTACTGAGTCGTGCAAACAGGTAGTAGTTGGGTGCAGTCCCGAAGCACTTGGAGGCAGTGACGGTTAGACAGGATTCGTCTCTCCCGGTATTGGGGGTTGATATCGCGCTGTGTCTAGGAAAGCCATTACACATAGTCGTCCCTGGCCAGGGCAAGCGAGATTTACTGGTAGTGTTTCCAGTAGTTTCTCAGGGTGTTCTGGGCCACACTTCGACGCGACTTATACCACTATTAGGGGTCTGACGTTTACCACCCCCATAGGCCCCATATGCGATACTCTTAGACGAACAAACCGGACTGTACGGAGATTATCACAGATAGGCTCAGTAGGAGTTTGGATGAGCTTGCTCATCGACCTTCTTTTCGACAGATACCTGGGTAGTCGTTACGCATAGCTAGTGCCGCTGACGTGCTTGTGGTTAAACTCACTGCCAGAGTACTGTCGAGTCTTTAGAGTCCCACACAGAGGGTTTCCCAGCCTCGAGCGAAATGAGTAGAGGTCGTATGGTTTTACGACAGGGTTCGATCACATACGTGCACTTGTGCACGTATGGTGCTCGAGCGGACTATACTAGTGGTCTTTGGTTTAAGCCAGATCCTAGTATATGATTATTGGATTGGCTTTGTCTCAGGGCATTCGTGTTTTTCGGAACACGGATGCGGGTATGTATATACGATTGAGAGGGGAACAGACGGAGATTTTCTCATTAGGGTTTTGACTATGGATTTGGACAAAACACAAATGAGGAAAAGAATAGATTATGTTATTTTTGATAAATGATAATTGTTTTTGGAATGCATATTTTTTGTTGACCATTTGACTTTGGTTGACTTGTTGACCAAAGATATTATGGATGGATATTTTCAAGCTAGAAGTTTCCTTTAGATATTTTCTTTGGATATTTTCTTCTCTCATCCAAATGGTCAATGATATATATATATATATTTCCAAATACTTTTCATGATTCATCAAAAATACATTCTCTCTCTTTAAGTTTGCTCTCATCTTCTTCTTCCTCTCTCAAACCCTAACCCTAATCTATCATGAGTTGATAATCAAGGGTTGGTTAGATTAAGCCATCTAAATCACTCTCTACTCTCTCTAGTATACTTGGATTAGCAAATCAAGTGTTCTAGTTACCTCTAGCTAGAGGTTTATTTCAAGGTTGGAGCTCTCGGGTGGATCATCATAGACACAAGGAGGTCGGAGTTCAAGCACGATCCCTACGACCATTGAGGAGCTTAAGGAGAGGATCGAAGACCCGAAGGACTTGGTTTCTTTAGGTATAACATCTTTTCATAGTAGATAGAACTCTATTATGTGCTAACTAGGTTTATGGTAAAGATCCGGTTAGGGTTTATGTTAGCGCCAAGTTCGTTATCGCTACGAAATTTTTATTCCGCATTTGGCCATGGATGTTGGCCGGGGCGCTAGTGTAACCCTTCAAGCACCTCTGAGGACCAAAAAGGAACGACTGAGATCGAGTCACGTGATCCCACGTGACCCCTAATAGTGCTCAGCACTTATAAAAGGAAATGGGAATAAATTAAGACAGTTCCCATTTTGGGGCGCCTCACGTGATCCCTAATAGTGCTTAGCACCTAGAAAAGAACAGGTGGATAAATCCAAGGGAGGCAGTGCCCAACTTGGGGGAGCCTCACGTGTCCACACGTGATGGCCACAAGATTTAAGTTTTTAACACTTATATGTATAGACAGGGATTCGAACCCAAGAGCACCACACCAATTTTTAGGCGCCACACGTGAGCACTCCAAACATTAGTGTTTAACACTGTGAGAGGCCAACCATAGCCCAAATTAGCCAAGTCTCGCAAGGCCAAAACCTTTTTACCATCAATCAACCGAGCCCTCCTATACTCAGGTCTCCCTGAATCGATCTTAGTTCCAAAGATGGCCAATGATCTCCTGACACATGGCATCTAAAATGTTGTTCGTTCCACCATGATCTCTCCCTTCAATCTTGAGTTCGGTTCAAGGGTACATCTCTCTACACCTCTGATACATGTCGTTGTAATTCTTCAACGATATCAGAGAGGTAGAAGGTCCCGACAACCAACAGCTCTTGGATGCACTCTCAAACCTATGAGCATACCCCAATGGACCGTAATGTCCTTAAACTAGCTGGGGACCGTAATGTCCTTAAACTAGCTATAGACCGTAACGTTCTTAAACTAAAACGATAGAGCCCAAATGCTCTTTCGTTGGATCAAAAATGATCCCGACCCCCTGTTAAGTAGATCTTAGTCCAATATCGGATTAATGTATCCTTAACAAATATTTAAGTTGATCTTAATCTCAAACAAGGTTAACAATCCTTAAATCAAACCAAACCCAAATCTAAGAAAATACGTATTTGGATTAATCCACACCCTACGGGCAACAACACAAATTAGTCTCCATATACAATCCATGGGCAACCAAAAATAAAACAAACACACACGGCACAAAGTGAGCTTCTGGAGCAGGAGGAAGTGGTTACCGCGATGCGGTAACATAATTAACTGCATGAGCTTGCTCCTGCAGGGAAGAGCGTCCCCACAATCAAAAAACCCGTCACAATGAGGGGGAATCTGACGAAGTCTGCTACAACGGCCGCATCTGTCTAAACCTTCGATACACGGTGCTATAAATCAATATGGCTTCTTCGGAGAGGTGGACAGATAAAACCAAATAGCATCCGCCTTTAAATGCAGGCAAGACATTTGTCTTTCCTGGCTTTCGGCGGTAAACAGGCTTTATCAGCGGCCAAGGAGAAACGATCTCCAAGGCCGTCCTTGATGATTACATTGCTCACAAAAATAAAAGCTCATCAAGCTAATAAAGCTGTTGGCCAAATTGTCAGAACCGGGCGATCATATTCAGGCTGGTATGATCAAATCAAGTACCCACCGGGATATGCGATCCCCAAGTTCCATGTCTACAAAGGAGCATACAACCCTCATCAACATGTCGCGTAATTCAAAGCTCTGTGCGGCAACACTGGAGGCGACGATAAATTGTTGCTTCGCCATTTCGTGGCAACCTATCAGAAACAGCCTTCGAATGGTACTCGGAGCTCCCAAATGACTCCGTGAAAACATTTGCAGAGATGGAGCTGCTTTTCACCCAGCGTTTTTCTGGTGCGAGCGAACGCACTCCGATCACAGCATTAATCACTGCCAGGGTAAAGCCGGAAGAGACATGGTTCCAATACGCGATCCGGTGGCGGAACCTGTGGTCTAAGTGCGAACATCGCATTGAATAATCCCCTGTCGTGTGCATGTTCATTAGAACTCTTGATCCTCAAATGACAGTTTCCCAGTTCATGACATTCTTCAAACCAACTACCTTCCAAACTCTGATAGATAAACTGGCCCAAATGGACCAGATGGACCACGGGCTTTCCTCCTCAAATAAAGACCCTCAAAATAACAAGGGTAAAGGGAAAGCAACCTTTGTTTCCAATACTAAATAACAACCGAGTGGCCCAAAACCGGCTGCTCGACCGAAACAACGCGCGTCCACGCCCATCCTTGAAGGAAAGACTTGGACGTGCTTACTCGTTTCCTCATGACAAGACGAGGAGACTATTCGAATTGGCAGTGTGTAATAAACTCATCACATTACCAGATATGCGGCGTCCACAGCAACCCGGCGACGTCAACAACCCTAATTACCGCTCCTATCACAGAATGGTGAGCCACCCAATTGAAGATTGCTACGTCTTCAAAAACTGGGTCGAAGACCAGTATCAATAGGGAAAATTTGCGATGTCTGATAACTGGAAGGTAAAACCACCTTAGAAACACGCTCCAAGAAAGATGGATGCGCAAGGGGCATCATGATCACTCGTGGAAGAATCTCCATGGGAAGTCGTTCTTTCAACAAAAACTAAAAGAATGCTGAAGGATCTACAAGCGTGTCCGGCAGTCAGGTGGAAAAGCCCATTTGAACCTAAAATCGTCGAAGGGATGCTAAAATCTCGTCCTGCATTGAAAATTGTTGACGAGGGGAAAAAACCCCCAAGCCAAGCCTTCGAAGTCTTCAAAAAAGAAGAAGAAGACCAAGAACCCTGTGCAGCCTGCCGAGTATGACGACAAGCACACAGATCTACAAAAATACATAGATGCACTGGAGGAGTATAACCAGAAGGCACAAATACCGGTCACGCTCGAAGAATTCCTCAAGCATATTCTTGAGGACAAACATAGTGACAATGATGAGGAAAATAACTCATCAGAAGACACCGAAGACTGTGTGGAAATTTGCCACATGGTCTCGCATTCGTCGTTATATGATGAAGAAGCTCCTTCAGCATCAGAAACAATGCAGAGGAACTGGGGGAAGAATCGGCTCTAAAATCCCCGGAACTGCCAAAAGACCCGATCGAGTGGCTGTTAAACGAAGCCTTTCAAAAAAGCAAAGTTGACCGAGAACGTGAGACAGCCATATATGAAAAGGCTAAGCGTCAGAGTCAGGATAAAGAAGCTACGGCGAGGATGAGTCGTAAAGTACTCCGACCAAACCAAAGCATACCTGCTACAAATAAGAGCGGGATCAAAACAGAGAAGCGGTTCGCCAAAACTCTGTCAACGGGGATGAAGCTGCCACCTCTCATGAGGAACACACCCGAGATTATATGCCTCAATGGAGAAGAAGCATATCCAGACTATTTCCTATATTATCGGATGGTCACTCACCCCACTGATGAATGCAGTACCTTCAAGAAGTAGTGGCAGGGATACGTTGCCCATCAAAAACACTTCAAGAGGATGAAGCGTGAAGCTCGCGCTCGTCGACGGAAAAATAGTGCGACAAACGCGCATGAAGAAACGACTGGTAACTGTCATATGGTTGGTACCAGTTCAGAAGGGGAAAAACCCCAAGTTCTTACCTTCGGGACCGATTCTGAGAACGAAATACCCCTCAACCCTCTCTTCAAAGACTTCACCTCGGGAAAAGAAGAGGAGGAGAAGAAATGTGAAAACATCCAGTTGCATAACCTCACACTGCCTTAGAAGAACTTCGGACCTGCGAACAAAGGTTCGAACAAAAAAGATAAAGGGAAGGGGAAAATCCCTAAGGAAATTGCCCTTGATGAAACATCAGTCAAAAAGCTCACTACAATGGACCCGCCTAAGAAAAATAAAATGGATTACAATGTACTGGCACATCTGAGGAAAATACCCTCACAACTGAGCATATTGGATGCTCTCCTCCTATCCAAAGAGGCACGAGATTCCCTGATCAAGGCAATACAAGAGCCCGATCAGTTCCATGCTTTCCTCGCAGAAGAGAAGATGAAAGATAAACTGGCAGAGGTCCACACGGCTGACATTATATTCAATGATGAGGATCTCCTCCTCGGTACATGCGAGTATAATTGCCCGTTATACGTCACCGGGTACTACCACGATATTAAGATAGGAAAAATCCTTGTCGATAACAAATCCTCCGTTAACCTTCTCAACGTAAGAGTGCTGAAGGAGATTTGCATAAACGTTCAGCACCTTACCCGAGATAAAATTACCATCTTTGGGTACGACTCACAGTCGTCACGGACACAGAGGTCCGTAATATTGACGCTGCACTTCGGGCTACCCGTCACTGACATCAAATTTCATGTCATTGACGTAAAGACTTGCTATAACACTTTGCTCGACAGACCTTAGTTATACGAGTATAACATCATCCCTTCTACACAACATCAGTGTATGAAGTATTTCAAGGATGTCTTGGAGTACACCGTCATGGGAGAGCTAATCCCATTCTCGGTAAACGAAGTCCGGAAATACGAAGACGCAAAGTACTTCTTACCAGACTTCGAAGATACGGAAAGGTGTTATAAGCCAGAGGATAAACAGAACTTCGTCGCCACTATCCCGACCTTTGGGAGCGATACCGAGGAAGATGAAGAAATAGTCTATTCGGGGAAACCCCACAAATAAAACAATAAGCCTGGACCATCTACTCCTATTTTGGTCTTTGGCAGCGACTCTAAGGACGAGGCTAACACAGTGTTCTCCGCCCTCCCGTCAATGCAAACCTTCACCGGAATAAATCAGAGTCTACAAATTAAAATGGCTCCGTCTCGGCATTACAAGGAACATGATGCACTCGATACATACAGTGCACAAGAGCTACAAACTTTCTACGTACCTTCCAGACGAAGAGGTGAAAAAGAATTCCTCTTCTACCAATCTACAGAAAATAAAGTAGAAAAAGAAGTCTGGTATGGTACCGATTTTGCACTCGAAAGGCTTCCACCAATCCGTCTGTCAAGATACTGCACAGAGGGATTGAAAAGGCTGTTAAGATGCCAAGGTGTACCCCTCGAACAAACTGTTCGGCAAGCCTAATTCTACAAAAAGATTTAGGATATTATTGAGACTCAGCGAAAGATGCCCAACAGGAAGATGGAGACAACCAGGCTCGGATACGTTTGGTCCAAGAAACGGGAGTAGATCCACAATTGACAGGTCGTAAACAGCTCTAGTGAAGCGGAAGACGCTCTTCCAAATAGCCGTGATGTCAAATCGGAGCGAGATCCCGCTCTAAAACCGTTAAGTCCATCAGTGGAAGAACAAATTAACAGGTTAATAAAAGAAGCTTGTCAAACGAGCCGGGATAATCACAGTCCCAAAATGACCATTTATAAAAAGCTCAGGACGCAGCGTCTCAGTCAGCAATCTGCGGAGAAGGTATACTATAATGCTCTTCATCTTTGACCCACTGTATGTTCTCACAAAAGGGGAAAATCCTGAAATAGAGGCAAAAACATGGCAAAGTGCATAAACAATGTTCGAAAACAACAAAGCGGATCCAAGACATCGTGCAATCAAGAAAATCTCGAATGGAGACCGTCCTTTATAAAGAAGACGGGTCGAGAATACTCTTTCTCTCAAGACAAGACAAGGAAAATATTCAACCTTGTCATGAAGCACCAAATGATGATGCTTCCGGAGTCTCGGCACCCCGAACAATAAGCGAGGTCCATCACCTAAATTATGTAAGTCGATGTACAACACCCTACGACTTACGGGGAGGCGGAAAATTGAAAAACAATCTTGTTCTATGCGTAAACATCGACTAACCGAGAATCTTTGCTAAACTATAACTAACAAGAAACATAGAAGTTGTTAACTACTATGATAAGTGATTATACCTAATGAACCGTGTCCTTCTCCTTTTCGTTATCCACGTCCTTCTCGGCCTCCTCCACGTAATAGATGATCCACCCGAGAGCTATACTCCAAGCTTCACCTCTAACTTGAGGTAACTAGGTTTCTTAAAGTGCTAATCTAAGCAACCTAGGTGATATAAAGAAGGGTTATGGATTAATTAGTCTATTCTAATCCTTGGTCTCAACACATGAGAGGAGAGGATTAGGGTTTGAAGAGAGAGAGAGCTTGAGGAGAGAGAATGTGAGAATGATTATCAATTGAAATTGTTTCTTACTTCTAATATATCATGAAGCATATAGAATATCAAATAATATAAATCAAATGATTTATCATCATGCTTCATTTAATATGTGCAATAAATCATCGAGTGAGTCATTAAGCAATAAATTCTTCATTAACTCACTTGAATGATTTATCTCATGAGTCACAAAATCAATTAATGCTAATGCCACCTAAACCCTCCAGTCACCATCCTTCTAGAAGCTTCCCGTGAAATTACGAGAACGCCCCTCCTATCCATGAAAACACGGAAAAACTTTAGACTGTATAAATCCAATAACCTGATACTAGAAACTGGCTTAAACCAAAGCCGGCTAGTAAAAACTGTCCGAATGTCGTACGTGCGTAAACACACGTATGCGTCTGAACCCTTTTCGTAAAACCATACGACCTCTATATCGTTTCGCCTGGAGTAAGGAAACTCTCTGTGTGGGACTCTAAAGACTCGACTACTACGCTGGCAGTGGGTTTAACCACAGACCGCAAGCGGCACTAGATGTACGTAACGGTCCCCAGGTAGATGTCGATAAGAAGGCCGATGAGGAAACCCATCCGAACTCCTACTGAGCCTGATGTGACAATCTCCGTACAGTCCGGTCTGTTCGTCTAAGACTATCGCATATCGGGCCTAGGGGGCGGCAAGCGTCATTCCCCTAATAGCGGTATAAGTCGTGTCGAAGCGTAGCCCATTACACCCTGAGAAACAACTGGAACCTACCAGTAAATCTCGCTTGCCCTGGCCAGGGACTCTGCGTAATGGCTCTCTGACACAGCGCGATATCAACTCCCAATACCGGGAGAGACGAATCCTGTCTAACCGCCACTGCCTCCAAGTGCTCGGGACTGCACCCAACTGCTACCTGTTTGCACGACTCCTTTGAGCCGTGGTAGGGTAGCAATCTAAGAACAGTGGGACACACTCGAGGTGAAGTAGCAGTGTCAAGTTTGCGGACTATGCTGTACTCATGTCACCTGGGAACTGTTAACTGACGACGGGTATAATACCAACCAACAGTTCCCCGTGAGTCCTGTCCGGTGTACCCGTAACCCAACGAGCACCTGTATACTATCTCCAGTACGACGTACTGACGGCTGTGGGACAGACCATCTCCCCAACTGGGATGAGAAGCGTACACACTAGTCTACTCCGGAGTATCGATGCCCTGTCTCGATAATCCTACGCCTAGGGACCTGAAAAAGGATGTGCTTGTAGACTACCCAGCCCCCACTAATGTGACTGCCATCACAACGCTGATAGTCAAGCAAGATCCTAAGAGCTCTATCAATACGTATACTCACATATTAAGATAGATAAAACCATGTAGCATACTACCATATTTAGCAAGACTGTTATATAACTGTGAATATCCTAAGCTTCCATTAAGTAATATACAAGCTAGTATGATACAATAATGGCCCCTAGGGCATATACACTAACAATCTCCCACTTGCATTAGGGCCATCTACTGGCATATCGAAGACCGATGATCTCGAGTAGCCTCTCGAACTTAATCTGAGGTAGGGCCTTTATGAATGGATCGGCAATGTTCTCTTCAGTAGCAACTCTCCGGACCTCGATTTCCCGACGATCAATGATCTCCCTGATCAGGTGATACCGCCTTAAGATGTGTCTGGACTTCTGATGGGACCTTGGTTCCTTTGCTAAAACTATAGCTCCGTTGTTGTCGCAATACAGAGGTATTGGATCAACAATGGTAGGAACCACCTGAAGTTCTGTTAGGAACTTCTTCATCCAGACCGCTTCTTTTGCGGCATCGCAAGCACCAATATACTCCGCTTCCATCGTCGAGTCAGCAACGGTGTCCTGCTTGGAACTCTTCCAGCACACCGCCCCTCCATTGAGGGTAAAGACATAACCTGACATAGACTTGGAATCATCCTTATCACTCTGGAAGCCAGAATCAGCAAAGGCCTCCATCTTGAGGTCTTTTCCGCCGTAAACCAAGAACATCTCCTTAGTCCTCCTCAGGTACTTGAGAATGTTCTTTACTGCTATCCAGTGCTTCTCCCCTGGGTCTGACTGATACCGGCTTACCACGCTCTGTGCATAAGCTACATCTGGTCTGGTGCACAACATCGCATACATTATAGAGCCTACCGCAGAAGCGTAGGGTATAATCGACATGCGATCCCTTTCCAAATCAGTCTTGGGAGACATCTCTTTGGATAGGGTGATTCCGTGACAAGCCGGTAGATTACCGCGCTTAGAATCTTCCATACTGAATCTTTTCAGTATAGTGTTGATATACCTGGACTGCGAAAGTCCCAACATCCTCTTGGATCTATCACGATAGATCCGGATCCCCAGAATGTAAGAGGCATCACCCAGGTCTTTCATGGAGAACCTGTGTGACAAGAATCCTTTGACAGATTGTAGCATAGGAATGTCATTTCCTATCAATAGAATGTCATCCACATACAAGACGAGGAATACGACAGTCATGCTATAACTTTACTATATATACATGGTTCATCTGGATTTTTGATAAAGTCATATTCTTTGACCATTTCATCAAAACAGATGTTCCAACTCCGCGATGCCTGCTTTAGTCCATAAATGGACTTAAGCAACTTGCATACTTTCCTGCTGCTCCCACTCTGATTGAAACCTTCTGGCTGATCCATATAGACGCACACTTCTAAATTGCCATTCAGAAAAGCCGTCTTTACGTCCATCTTCCAGATTTCATAATCATGGAAGGCAGCAATAGCAAGAAGTATAAGTCGATGTACAACACCCCACGACTTGCGGGGAGGCGAAAAATTGAAAAACGATCTTGTTCTTTGCGTAAACATCGACTAACCGAGAATCTTTGTTAAACTATAACTAACAAGAAACATTGAAGTGGTTAACTACTATGATAATTGATAATACCTAATGAACCGTGTCCTTCTCCTTTTCGTTATCCACCTCCTTCTCGGCCACCTCCACGTAATAGATGATCCACCCGAGAGCTATACTCCAAGCTTCACCTCTAACTTGAGGTAACTAGGTTTCTCAAAGTGCTAATCTAAGCAACCTAGGTGATATAGAGTTGGATTATGGATGTATTAGTCTAGCTAACCCTTGATCTCAACACATAAGAGGTTAGGGTTAGGGTTTGAAGAGAGAGAGCTTGAGGAGAGAGAAGGTGAGAATGATAATCAATTGAAATTGTTTCTCACTTCTAATATATCATGAAGCATATAGAATATCAAATAAAATAAATCAAATGATTTATCATCATGCTTCATTTAATATATGCAATGAATCATCAAGTGAGTCATTAAGCAATAAATGCTTCATTAACTCACTTAAATGATTCATCTCATGAGTCACAAAATCAATTAATGCTAATGCCACCTAAACCCTCAAGCCACCAACCTTCTAGAAGCTTCCCGCGAAATTACGAGAACGCCCCTCCTATCCATGAAAACACGGAAAAACTTTAGACTGTATAAATCCAATAACCTGATACTAGAAACTGGCTTAAACCAAAGCCGGCTAGTATAAACTGTCCGAATGTCGTACGTGCGTAAACACACGTATGCGTCTGAACCCTTTTCGTAAAACCATACGACCTCTATATCGTTTCGCCTGGAGCAGGGAAACTCTCTGTGTGGGACTCTAAAGACTCGACTACTACGCTGGCGGTGGGTTTAACCACAGACCGCAAGCGGCACTAGCTGTACGTAACGGTCCCCAGGTAGATGTCGATAAGAAGGCCGATGAGGAAACCCATCCGAACTCCTACTGAGCCTGATGTGACAATCTCCGTACAGTCCGGTCTGTTCGTCTAAGACTATCGCATATCGGGCCTATGGGCGGCAAGCGTCATTCCCCTAATAGCGGTATAAGTCGTGTCGGAGCGTAGCCCATTACACCCTGAGAAACAACTGGAACCTACCAGTAAATCTCGCTTGCCCTGGACAGGGACTTTGCGTAATGGCTCTCTGACACAGCGCGATATCAACTCCCAATACTGGGAGAGACGAATCATGTCTAACCGCCACTGCCTCCAAGTGCTCGGAACTGCACCCAACTGATACCTGTTTGCACAACTCCTTTGAGCCGTGGTAGGGTAGCAATCTAAGAACAGTGGGACACACTCGAGGCGAAGTAGCAGTGTCAAGTCTGCGGACTATGCTGTACTCATGTCACCTGGGAACTGTTAACTGACGACGGGTATAATACCAACCAACAGTTCCCCGCGAGTCCTGTCCGGTGTACCCGTAACCCAAGGAGCACCTGTATACTATCTCTAGTACGACGTACTGACGGCTGTGGGATAGACCATCTCCCCAACTGGGATGAGAAGCGTACACACTAGTCTACTCCGGAGTATCGATGCCCTGTCTCGATAATCCTACGACAAGGGACCTGAAAAAGGATATGCTTGTAGACTACCCAACCCCCACTAGTGTGACTGCCATCCCAACGCTGGTAGTCAAGCAAGATCCTAAGAGCTCTATCAATACGTATACTCACATATTAAGATGGATAAAACCAAGTAGCATACTACCATGTTTAGCAAGACTGTTATATAACTGTGAATATCCCAAGCTTCCATTAAGTAATATACAAGCTAGTATGATACAATAATGGCCCCTAGGGCATATACACTAATAATCTCCCACTTGCACTAGGGCCATGTACTGGCATATCGAAGACTGATGATCTCGAGTAGCCTCTCGAACTTAATCTGAGGTAGGGCCTTTGTGAATGGATCAGCAATGTTCTCTTCAGTAGCAACTCTGCGGACCTCGATCTCCCGGCGATCAATGATCTCCCTGATCAGGTGATACCGCCTTAAGATGTGTCTGGACTTCTGATGGGACCTTGGTTCCTTCGCTAAAGCTATAGCTCCGTTGTTGTCGCAATACAGAGGTATTGGATCAACAATGGTAGGAACCACCTGAAGTTCTGTTAGGAACTTCTTCATCCAGACCGCTTCTTTTGCGGCATCGCAAGCAGCAATATACTCCGCTTCCATCGTCGAGTCAGCAACGGTGTCCTGCTTGGAACTCTTCCAGCACACCGCCCCTCCATTGAGGGTAAAGACATAACCTGACATGGACTTGGAATCGTTCTTATCACTCTGGAAGCCGGAATCAGCAAAGGCCTCCATCTTGAGGTCTTTTCCGCCGTAAACCAAGAACATCTCCTTAGTCCTTCTCAGGTACTTGAGAATGTTCTTTACTGCTATCCAGTGCTTCTCCCCTGGGTCTGACTGATACCGGCTTACCACGCTCTGTGCATAAGCTACATCTGGTCTGGTGCACAACATCGCATACATTATAGAGCCTACCGCAGAAGCGTAGGGTATAATCGACATGCGATCCCTTTCCAAATCAGTCTTGGGAGACATCTTTTTGGATAGGGTGATTCCGTGACAAGCCGGTAGATTACCACGCTTAGAATCTTCCATACTGAATCTTTTCAGTACAGTGTTGATATACCTGGACTGCGAAAATCCCAACATCCTCTTGGATCTATCACGATAGATCCGGATCCCCAGAATGTAAGAGGCATCACCCAGGTCTTTCATGGAGAACCTGTGTTACAAGAATCCTTTGACAGATTGTAGCATAGGAATGTCATTTCCTATCAATAGAATGTCATCCACGTACAAGACGAGGAATACGACAGTTCGTGCTGCAACTTTACTATATATACATGGTTCATCTGGATTTTTGATAGAGTCATATTCTTTGACCGTTTCATCAAAACAGATGTTCCAACTCCGCGATGCCTGCTTCAGTCCATAAATGGACTTAAGCAACTTGCATACTTTCCCGCTGCTCCCACTCTGATTGAAACCTTCTGGCTGATCCATATAGACGCACTCTTCTAAATTACCATTCAGAAAAGCCGACTTTACGTCCATCTTCCAGATTTCTTAATCATGGAAGGCAGCAATAGCAAGAAGGACCCGAATGGATTTGAGCATAGCCACTGGAGAAAAAGTTTCGTCATAGTCCAAACCAGGTCTTTGACGAAAACCCTTTGCAACAAGTCTAGCCTTATACGTTTCCACCTGTCCATCTACACCAATCTTTTTCTTGAAGATCCATTTGAATCCTATGGGTTTTACCCCATCTGGAGCAAAGTCCAAAGTCCATACTTTGTTGGTGTACATGGACTCCATTTCGTTCCGCATTGCATCTAGCCATCGTACCGAGTCGCCGCTCTGGATGGCCTGCTGGAAGCTAGTAGGTTCATCATCATCTATGACGTAATCCTCTCTATCCCCATCTATGAGAAAACCGTAGTATCTCTCAGGCGGATGAGACGGCCTACTACTCCTGCGGAGGGGTGCGGGAATGTCCTGTTCTTCTTGAACTACTGGTTCTACCAAACTTTCAGTAGTAGTTTGTAGTTCTGGAATTTCTTCCAGTTCTATTTCGCTCCCACTTATTTCCTTTTCTAAAAACTGATATTCTAGAAAATGGGCATTACGAGAAACAAAAACCATTTGTTCCTCTGCGTAATAGAATAGATACCCCTTGGAGTTCTTTGGATATCCCACAAACTTACACTGTACAGATCGTGCCTCAAGCTTTTCCACATGCTGCTTTTTAACAAAAGCTTGACATCCCCATATTTTCAAATACTGAAGATAGGGTTTCTTCCCACTCCACATCTGATATGGCGTGGTAGGCACAGTCTTGGTAGGAACCATGTTCAAAAGATATGCCGCTGATTCTAGCGCATAACCCAGAAAGATCGCGGTAACTCAGCATTACTCATCATGGAACGTACCATATCCAATAGGGTTAGATTCCGTCTCTCCGATACACCGTTATGCTATGGAGTGTATGGAGGAGTAAGCTGGGAGAGAATTCCTTTCTATTTTAGGTAACCTAGGAACTCGGCACTTAAGTATTCACCACCTCGATCAGATCTTAGTGTCTTGATACTTTTGCCGGTTTGGTTTTCTACTTCATTCTTATACTCTTGGAATTTCTCAGAAGCCTCGGATTTATGTTTCATCAGATAAATGAATCCGTACCTTGAGTAATCATCCGTAAAAGTAATAAAATAGGAAAAACCACCTCTTACATGTGTAGACATTGGACCACATACATCGCTGTGTATGAGTCCTAAGAGCTCGCTCGCTCTTACTCCATGTCCAGTGAATGGAGTCTTTGTCATCTTTCCTTTGAGATATGATTGACAAGTGGCATAAGTTTGATATTCGAACGAGTCCAAATATCCTTCTCTATGTAACTTAGTCAACCTTGTCTCATTGATGTGACCTAGTCTACAATGCCATAAGAAAGCCTTATTTAAATCTGGAGACTTTCTTCTCAGTGTGTTCTGGACATTGAAAATTTGGAGTTGGTTTAAGACATATATACCATTATCCAGTGTACCGGACCCAATCAAACTATGATTAAGGTGGATGTTAACAACATCACTTACAAACGTGAAATCATAACCTTTATTTGATAACAAGGAAACTGATATGATATTACACGTTAAGCTAGGTACACAAAAACAGTTATGTAAAACCAAAATGTGTCCACTCGTCAATCCCAGGTGATAATCCCCTACGGACACAGCTCCCACGCTAGCTCCGTTAGCAACCATCAGGGTCATATCACCATCCTTCAGCACTCTACTGTTTCTCAGTGCCTGCAATGAATTGCATATATGAGATCCTGATCCGGTATCCAATACCCAGGAAGTAGAGTTGATTGACAGAAAATTCTCAATTACAAACACGCCTGAAGTCGAAGCCACAGCTTGCTTCGGTTCCTGGTTCTTGGCGCTCCACGCCTGCAATTTTTCTTCCAGTGCCCTTTCCTATGACAATGGAAGCACTCATCCTGGGCCACTACTGGAACCGCAAACTTTTTCTTTCCCTTCGCTCCCACCTTACTAACACCTCCTCTAGGTTTGGTGGCGGCCTTCTTCTTCCTTCCTTTGGCCCTAGCCTTAGACCCGGAAGAAGAAGCACCGCTAACAAACATAGCGGGTGTTTCTCTTGCCTTCTGCAAGGTGCCCTCTGCACTCATCAACATGTTAAAGAGTTCTGGAAGTTCAACTTCTTTTCTTTGAATGTTGAAATTCAGAATAAACTGGACGTAGGTGGAAGGAAGGGACTGGAGAATCAGGTCTGTATAGAGCTCATTATCCAAAGTCCTCCCAAGGTCTGCGAGCTCTTCTATATAGCCAATCATCTTTAGGACATGTTCTCCTATCGATGATCCGACGGCCAACCTCGCTCGAAACAAGTTCTTTGAGGTCTCGTATCTTGCTATACGAGATTGCTCTCCATAAAGTTCCTTTGTATGGAGAAATATGGCATCAAGATCCATATCTTCGTGCCTCCTCTGATGTTCATTGTTCATCGAGGCAAGCACGATGCACTTGGCCTTCGCGCAATCATACTCCCAGGTTTTGCGGATTTCCTTATCCGCATTACTGGATTTGGGAACTGGGACTGCAGGTGACTTAGTGGTGAGGACGTACCCCAATTTGTCATAGGTCAAAGCCATTTTGACATTCCGCAGCCAATCTTTATAGTTTGGCCCTGTCAGTATATTTTTCTCTAAAAGTAACTTAAGTCCAGTCATTTTCAGGGTCGCTGCAAGTAGGAGAGAGAGAAGAAACACTTTAGCATGATGCTCTTGTAAGTTTAGAGTGGTTTTTAATTTATCTAAACTGGATGGCTCCCACTGTTTCTTGAATCCTTCCTCAAACCATAAAAGAAAAATTAGCCAGGACTATTCTCACCGTACAATACTTGCTTAACCGTTCAGCCAGGCCGGTGTCGGTACTTCGAGGGAGGTTTTCCAACGCTTTCCCGAAGTTCCTTAATTAAATAACCTCTTTTCTCTGGGGGCGTAACCCCGCTGACACCTATCTCGACACCTACTTGGTTTATAGCATTGATCGTTAAGTGACGCATCTCCTGATGAGTAGCATATACTCACAGTAGGATCGGGATCCAAATATCATCGTATGATAATGTTGAAGGAATCCTACCAACATTCATCAAACTCCAAATGGTATGCATCTCTTTGCAAATTTCAGTTTCTTTAGAAATTCCCGATATAAAATTTTGCCCCATGCTCTTATGACCTTGGCTTTGGTCAAAATGTCATAAGTCACACGTCAAGTTCTACCCGTCATTATCTTGTCAATTTGAACCCATCCGTACATACCCCTGACTTTGGTCAAATGATAATACGACTGTCCCAAACTAACTCATCTATCTATGCAACAAATGAATACCCAGCAGCTACCAAACACTATGCGTTGACTTTGGCCAAAATACATAGCTTGAATACTACTGAATACCCAAATGAAATGACGGAGGGCTACGAATGGTTTTGGCGAAACCGTGAACGTAGTGAACTTGATATGACCGAAGGAACCTGATAGCTTTTAAAAGGAGTGGTTAAAGCTCCGCAATTAAAAAAAATATCATCTGTTTTAAAATAACCGAGTGGTTTCTTTGAAATTGTTCCAACGATTCAACTTTTGGTTTATTTCCTTTGCATTAATAATAATGCGTCCCATCGTTAACCTATCATTGCAGAAAACAACGAAAATACAACGTCCTCTTATGCCATCCGCATTCGCCACTGGGTCCCGTCATCACCCGTTAGGTTACTTAACTAACGGCAGAGCGGGGGCTGGGCTAGCGCGGGTGTAAAACATAAGTGACGTCTAAATAGCTATCATATATAGATATTGTACATTCGTCAGACGCAATAATAGGCATTCCAGATCACAAATGAACATTATTCGATATGCAAGCAATCCGCGTTTGTTTTAAGCCTGCAATAAAAGACGGATTACACAGTTGTGATGAATAGCCATTACCCCACCCTAGACTCCTACGGGTATGGCAAACTACCCGCCAAGTACCCGAAGTGAAGCGGTCTCCCTCAACAACGTGAGTAGGCCACTAAACACTTCAAAGTACCCGGTAGTTTGTGCACCCCACCTTGGGTCTATCCTAGGAGTAAAAACAGTAAAATAAAATAATACAACGGTGGATACAACCGCAACCTGGATGTGCCCCGCAAAATAATATTACAATTACTTTGAATGAATGAATAAAACAACCCATCACAAACCCCGGCTAATCATCACAACAATCCAATACAGTTCATAACCACAAACAGTAAAAACCATTACAGAAATGTGCAACCCCTTGCCAACCGACATACTAGAAGTTAGGGGAGGTTTACGAACACATTATACAATCACAGATATAATCAAATTAGCAAACATCGTAAGATTTCGATCGAGCAAACACTTTAGATTCTACTCCAAAACTTCTCTATGCACCTGAGACTTGAGCAGAAAAATAAACAATCCAGAATACACAAAAATATCACAAAAGAGTTACTGGAGCAAACACTTTAGATTCTACTCCAAAACTTCCGCGGCTGTTTGGCCGATTCATGAACCCATTTTTATCTAGTAACCTTATAATTCCTTTCTTGTTATTTTAGAGGTCCTTGAAAAAATTTTAGGGCCTGTTTTAAAAACGACAGAAACTTAGTGATATCGATGTTTTTTCCGGTTCGTTTTGCGTTCGAATTCATACGACTTTGCTGATGAGTTAATTATTGTTTAGCGAGGCTCTGATACTACTGTAAGTCGATGTACAACACCCCACGACTTGCGGGGAGGCGGAAAATTGAAAAACGATCTTGTTCTATGCGTAAACATCGACTAACCGAGAATCTTTGCTAAACTATAACTAACAAGAAACATAGAAGTTGTTAACTACTATGATAAGTGATTATACCTAATGAACCGTGTCCTTCTCCTTTTCGTTATCCACGTCCTTCTCGGCCTCCTCCACGTAATAGATGATCCACCCGAGAACTATACTCCAAGCTTCACCTCTAACTTGAGGTAACTAGGTTTCTTAAAGTACTAATCTAAGCAACCTAGGTGATATAGAGAAGGGTTATGGATTAATTGGTCTATTCTAATCCTTGGTCTCAACACATGAGAGGGGAGGATTAGGGTTTGAAGAGAGAGAGCTTGAGGAGAGAGAAGGTGAGAATGATTATCAATTGAAATTGTTTCTCACTTCTAATATATCATGAAGCATATAGAATATCAAATAATATAAATCAAATGATTTATCATCATGCTTCATTTAATATGTGCAATGAATCATCGAGTGAGTCATTAAGCAATAAATGCTTCATTAACTCACTTGAATGATTCATCTCATGAGTCACAAAATCAATTAATGCTAATGCCACCTAAACCCTCAAGTCACCATCCTTCTAGAAGCTTCCCGCGAAATTACGAGAACGCCCCTCCTATCCATGAAAACACGGAAAAACTTTAGACTGTATAAATCCAATAACCTGATACTAGAAACTGGCTTAAACCAAAGCCGGCTAGTAAAAACTGTCCGAATGTCGTACGTGCGTAAACACACGTATGCGTCCGAACCCTTTTCGTAAAACCATACGACCTCTATATCTTTTCGCCTGGAGCAGGGAAACTCTCTGTATGGGACTCTAAAGACCCGACTACTACACTGGAAGTGGGTTTAACCACAGACCGGAAGCGGCACTCGCTGTACGTAACGGTCCCCAGGTAGATGTCGATAAGAAGGCCGATGAGGAAACCCATCCGAACTCCTACTGAGCCTGATGTGACAATCTCCGTACAGTCCGGTCTGTTCGTCTAAGACTATCGCATATCGGGCCTAGGGGGCGGCAAGCGTCATTCCCCTAATAGCGGTATAAGTCGTGTCGGAGCGTAGCCCATTACACCCTGAGAAACAACTGGAACCTACCAGTAAATCTCGCTTGCCCTGGCCAGGGACTCTGCGTAATGGCTTTCTGACACAGCGCGATATCAACTCCCAATACCGGGAGAGACGAATCTTGTCTAATCGCCACTGCCTCCAAGTGCTTGGGACTGCACCCAACTGCTACCTGTTTGCACGACTCCTTTAAGCCGTGGTAGGGTAGCAATCTAAGAACAGTGGGACACACTCGAGGCGAAGTAGTAGTGTCAAGTCTGTGGACTATGCTGTACTCATGTCACCTGGGAACTGTTAACTGACGACGGGTATAATACCAACCAACAGTTCCCCGTGAGTCATGTCCGGTGTACCCGTAACCCAACGAGCACATGTATACTATATCCAGTACGACGTACTGACGGTTGTGGGACAGACCATCTCCACAACTGGGATGAGAAGCGTACACACTAGTCTATTCCGGAGTATCGATGCCCTGTCTCGATAATCTTACGACTAGGGACGTGAAAAAGGATGTTCTTGTAGACTACCCAGCCCCCACTAGTGTGACTGCCATCACAACGCTGGTAGTCAAGCAAGATCCTAAGAGCTCTATCAATACGTATACTCACATATTAAGATAGATAAAACCATGTAGCATACTACCATGTTTAGCAAGACTGTTATATAACTGTGAATATCCCAAGCTTCCATTAAGTAATATACAAGCTAGTATGATACAATAATGGCCCCTGGGGCATATACACTAACAAATTATTACTCCTATCATCGAGTAATAGGTCATCCCCTTGAAGACTGCTTTACCTTTAAAGATTAGGTAAAAGACCATTATCGACAAGGCAGTTTAATGTTATCCGACAGCTGAAGGGTAACCCCGCCACAAAAGCATGAGCCGAAAAGTACCTACAACGTCAGGTTAGGACCGTCTCGACTACAAAAAGTGAAGTATGCTCGTACCTGCCATATGATAACCCTCTCAAAAGGGGGAGGGCACGAGACTATGGATGACCTCTACATGTGCTTCACAAATAAAGATGAGCAAGAGGTGATCTCAGAGTTTCCACCAGCACCAAAGGGGTTGGAAGATGGGATACACACCATGGCGGACAACCTAAGAAAAATTAACTTAGGGACAGAAAATGATCCGAGGCCGACATTCGTCAGTGTGCTACTATCTGAAAAACAGGTAGCCACGTTAAAAGACGTGCTCATGCAATATAAAGACTGCTTCACATGGAACTATTCCGAGATGCCGGGTCTAGATCCAAAAATAGCGGTACAAAAACTGGCCATATTGCCGGACATAAAGCCAGTCAAACAGGCGCCAAGAAGGATGCGACTCGAACTTGAGATGAGTATCGTCGCTGAGATCAAGAAACTAATTGACTTCGGCTTAATCTAAGAAGTTCAATATGTAGGGTTCCTAGGCACACTTACAAGGGTTCATAAGGCATCAACCATGCCCGAATAAAATTTTAGACGTGCCGAACAACCCAAAGCCTGGATCTTTGCTAGATTATTAGGGTTTAACATGCAAGTAAACATCTTTACAACTAAGTGTGAGGGATTACAACCTTTGTAGTCCGCTCCTTCGCTTCATAAGCTCCGAGTAGAAGTCCCTTCACCCCGATCCACGATCTCCCGGACTCAAGAGAGGCTCCACGACTCGAACGATCCATGCTAGCTTGTAGTGTTCCTTTTCTCCGATGATCTACGTCGAAATTTCTATAACTCAAGCTCTCTCACTCTAATGAGGTGAACACCCTAATCTAATTGGCTAGATTAGATGAGGATGATGGAGTAGTATTTATGCTTTCTTTTTATATCAAATTCTCACACGAAATCATCACAAAATGAAAACCTAGTAAGCTTTCTCAAAGCTCAAGGTTGAAGAAGAAGATGATAAAATGAATTAAACCTTTTGTGATGAATAATGAAATGAATATATGAATAATAATGCAACCATGGTCAAGGATGACAAGGATAACTCTTGTAGAGAATTAACTAGGGCTAGGGTTTGATTGGGTTAAATAATGAGTCATAAGAAAATATCAACCATAATATCTTCTTCAAGACAAAAGAAAAGCTTCTAGAAGGTGCAAGAAAGAACTAACCCAAATCAAACCCTAACCTTGTTCAATCTCCACTAAACAAGTTGCATTAGTAATCATATCATGTTACAATAATATATATCACATATATATTATATATTTGTAACAAAAGAAAATAATACAATTAACATATATTGCATATATATCAATGTATTACCCGGTGAGAAAATGAAATAATAAAGCGAGCCAATATTAGATAATGTAATACAATATATCATATATATTATTATACATTAAATTATCGAATCAACACTTGATCCGACAATCCGGCTATATCGAATATAACCGACTAATATATCATGTACCGATTCATCGAATCAACACTTGATCCGATGACCCGGCTCATATCTAAATATCGCGATAATATAATACGGTATCTCATATCGCATTATCCTCGGTCGTGCACATATCACATTGTTTCCCCCAATCAGAGCAAAGCTCTGTTGGAAATTCAAAATTCAAATTTTGAAGCAACGCTTCAAATTCCGGGCGCAACGCGCCACGTGTCAGGCGCAAATACATCAGCGCAGCGCCCAAAGCAGCGCACCCAATCAGAGCAAAGCTCTATTTAAAGCAAAATTAAAGGAAGCAGCGCTTCAGTTGCGCTGCGCTTTGCGCTACGCGACACGTGTCAGCGCAGATGCGCTAGCGCAGATGCGCCGCGCGACACGTGTCAGCGCAGATGCGCCGCGCGACACGTATCAGCGCAGTCGCGCCGCGCGACACGTGTCAGCGCAGTCGCGCTGCACTGTGCGCTGCGTGACACGTGTCACGCGCTGGGGCATTTGCACCAAACAGAATCAAGATTCTAAATAAATCTTTCTGTTCTTGTTAAAACAAGAAGATTTTCTTCTGTAAAACAGAAGCCCTTGGATCAAAAATCCAACGGTGGGGAAAATTCCCCAAATCACTCAGAGAAAGATCTCTTTAACAAATTTAACTAATTTATGGGCACTATAAAAAGGACCCTAGACCTCAATTCAAAGGGATCAACATTTTGTGAAAAATTAAACAGAGAGAACTCTGAAGAATTAGAGAGAAATCCTCAAGAACAAAAAAGGTAAAAAAAAACCTTTAGAAAAAGGGAAAATTCTCTTATGAACAGATCATTGATCTGAGAACAAGATCAAGGATCTCTAATAAAAAGAAAAATAAATAATAATAAGTGCTTTGCACTTTTCTATGAACCATTGGTTCCCCGAGATAAGAAAAACAAGAAGAACTTGTTTTTTTTTATCTAAATTAGATCAAGAAAACAAACAGTGCTTTGCACTTCTGGTTCTGAATCTAAAAGATTCTCAAGTTAACAGTGCCCAGCACTTGCCAAAACTGCACTATTGCGCAAGCGGCCAGGAAGCGCCACGTGTCAGCAGTGCAACAGCGCAGAGCACTGCGCTGTTGCGCTTGCGCTCACCAGAACGTGACACGTGTCACCTCCACGAGCGCTTGCGCTCATTAATTGGCGCAGAACGCCTGACAAGCCACATGGGGCACTGTCAGAGTATTTAATGCTCTGCATTATTAAGAAAAGGGACAGAGCCTAATTAAAAGGCCTAACAGGCCTAATCAAAAATACTCTGCATTATTAAGAAAAGGGACAGAGCCCAATTAAAAGGCCTAACAGGCCTAATCAAAAATGCTATGCATTTTTAAAAAGGGGCAGAACCCAACCAAAATAAAGAAAAATAATACAGTAAACGGGCAAGGGCCTAGCACAGGTCCAATAAGCTAAAGACAAAAGAATCTTGAAACTGGACTTAGCCCAGTCATGGCCATAAGTCCTCAAATTAAATTGACTGAGCACGGCTGCTCCCTAAATCAATTTACGACCGGTTCGAGGGTACATCTCCGAACTCCTCTGACACCCATCGTTGTAATCCTTCAACGACGTCAGAGAGGTGATGGGTCCCGATGACCACACATCGATATGGACTGCGGGGTCCTTAAACTCGTGGACCGAAACGTCCTTAAACTAATATTTACCCCAAAATGGGAATGTCGGACCGAAACGCCTTTAAACTAATGGTGGACCGAAAAGTCCTTAAACTAATGTTGGACCGAAACGTCCTTAAACTAATGATGGACCACCACGTCCCTAAACTGGAGTATGGACCACCACGTCCCTAAACTGGCGATGGACCACCACGTCCCTAAACTGGAATATGGACCACCACGTCCCTAAACTGGAATATTGACCGCAATGTCCCTAAACTGGAACAATAGAGTCCCCAAACGCTCTTTTGTCGGATCTAGACGATCCCGTTAAGTTGATCTTAGTCTCAAATCAGACTAACATATCCTTAACGAACGTTTAAGTTGATCTTAGCCTAAATATGGCTAATGTATCCTTAAACCAAAACACAAAACTCAAATCTAAGTAAATACGGATTTGGACTAATCCACGTCCTACGGGTGACGGCATCACTTAGTCTCCGTATACAATCCACGGGCAACCGTAAACAAAACAAACACACACGACACGAAGTGAAATTCTGGAGAAGGAGAAAGTTGTTACCGCGATGCGGTAGCGTATTTAACTGCAGGGGCTTTCGCCTGCAGGGAAGAGCGTCCCCACAATCAAAAACCTCTCAAGCGAGGGGGAATCTGATGAAATCCGCTACATCGGCCGCATCCGTCTAAACCTCCGATACACGGTGCCATAAATCAACTTGGCATCTTTGGAGAGGTGTACGGATAAAATCAAATAGCATCTGCCCCGAATCTCAGGGTCAGGACCATCGCAGTCTTGTGCGCCGTCTTTCGGAGGGGAACAGATTCTGGTACGCCCGGTGGGACATCTTCCTCTTTCCACTCCACACTTCGTGTGTCGTGTTCACGAACAAATCGCGGTTTACTGTGGTTGCATGTGGATTCGAGGTACTAAGATTTGGTGTCTTGCTCCATGCAGAAAACAGAAGATCGATGGCTTCAAACTGCACTACCCGCAACTGCAACTCTCGCTCCGTCCTCGCTGGAGGGGTGACTTATGGGCCCCAAGCGGCCTCCCTTTTCAAGATGCCAGTGGAGCAAGTAACTCAGGCCACCCCTGGATTATTCTTCGGGACCATGCTCCCACCGTTGATCTTCAATGACACAATGACGTTGCAAGAAGCCCCAAACAAGTCGGTCTTTGATCGACTTACCACTGCCGCGACCCCTCTCGACGGGTCGCCCAGTTTCAATACTTCAGTTTTCAACAGACTGGGCCAGAACGTCCGCAAACCCGCGATACCCGAAGCTGCCATCCCAAAGCGGATAGCCATCCCGACTCAAATGGACTAAATCATTGGAAAGGCTCCTCCTTCCGAGAAGTCAGTTTTGACAAGGCTGGCCATTCCGGTTGCTGCTCCAGGCGAGGTCCTCAAAGCTGCTTCCCCTACCCAGGGCAGGGGGCATGAAGAAGCTTATCCAACAACGGAGGTGACTCCATCCACAAGACACGCTCGACGTCGCCACTGGCGTCGAGTAAAAAAGGTTGGGGGCAACTCCCCCTCTGGATTTACGCCACCAGCTCCGATGGTGGGGATCGATGCTGCTGTTCCAACCGGGAACAGCTTTGAATTGCTGAATACGGTGCGCAGAAACTCTCCTACTGCGATGTTGAAACGAACTCCTTCACCTGTGGAGAATACTCCAGAGAAGAAGCTAGAGCAACCCCCTCAACGGTTGTCCTCTAAAATTTACAAAGTCTGGCGACAGGTCCAAGAGTCGGTGATTGATAAAAACTATCTCCGCCGACAGAAAAAGATGAAGGTCCGGTAGGAGAAGGATTAATCCGTCAAGCCACAAAAAGCAAAAGCTACTTGGGTGCCCACTACAACGGTCCCCTCAACTCCAATCAATCAAAAAAGAAGGCCGCAAAAAGCCCCTGTGTATTTGGCAAATCGCAAAGACACCGAACACAAACGCCCCAAGTCTGGGGGCATGATGGTGCACACTGTTTATATGGCTTCCGGAGAGGAGGAAAGCCATGCTTCGACGGGTCACCGACCGCTCACCCGATCTGTGACGAAAGCCCAGGAGCAGCAACAGAAGCTTTAGGAAATGATGACTGTGATGGCTGCACTTACCGAACCGAAAGAAAGTTCGGAAATATCATCAGAGCAGCATCACAAACAAGAAACTGATGCTGACTTCTTACGTAGAATCCTCGAAAAGAAGGACAGAGAATCCGCAGAACAAGAGGCTAACATAAAACAAATAGCACTCCTCTTCCAAGACATGGTAGGGATGATGTTACAGCCGGACCCTCCAGCTGAAGACCCTCCAGTCATTGTCGGAAATGACGGAGGGGAAACATCTGATCCTCCTCCGGCTCTTTCAGCGGCCAAAGATGAAGCCATTTCCAAGGCCGCGCTTGATGACTATATAGCTCAGCAAATACGAGCTCATCAGGCGAGTGAAGCGGCTGGGCAAACTGTTAGATCCGGACGACCCTATCCAAGCTGGTATGACCAAATCAGTTACCTGCCGGGATACACGATCCCTAAATTCCACGTATATAAAGGGACAGGGAATCCGCATCAACATGTCGCTCAATTCAGGGCCTTGTGCGGAAATACTGGAGACGATGACAAATTGTTGCTTCGCCAATTCGTTGGCAGCTTAGCAGAAACAGCCTTTGAATGGTATTCAGAGCTACCTAACGACTCTGTCAAAACATTTGCGGAGATGGAGCTACTGTTTACATAAAGATTCGCGAGTGCTAGTGGACGCACCCCGATAATAGCACTGATAAATGCCAGGATAAGGCCAGGCGAAATGTGGGTCCAATACGCAACACGATGGCGGAACCTATGGTCGAAAGGCGAACAACGCATAGAAGAGGCACCTGCGGTAGGCATGTTCGTGGGCACTCTTGATCCGCAAGTGACCATCTCACAATTCATGATGTTCTTCAGGCCGACCACCTTCCAGGCCTTGATCGACAAATTAGCCCAAATGGACCAGATGGGTCATGGGCCGTCTCCTCCAAAACCAGACTCTCGAAATGAGAAAGGAAAAGGGAAAGTGATCGTCATCGCCAATGCTCAACAGCATCCAAGCAACTCAAAGCCGGTCGTTCGCCAAAATAACGCGCATCCACGCCCGTCCCTTGAGGAGAGACTAGGACGTCCTTATTCGTTTCTTCAGAATAAAACAAGAAGACTGTTCGAACTGGCAGTACGCAACAGACTCATCAATCTGCCAAATCCAAAACGTCCGTTACAGCCAGGCGATCTCAATAATCCCGATTACTGCCCTTACCACCAAACGGTAAGTCACCCGATCGAGGATTGTTTCGTCTTCAAGGGATGGATCGAGGATCAGTACCTACAAGGCAAGTTCGCGCTGTCTGAAAAGTGGAAGGTAAACCCACCATAGCCGCATACTCCAAAGAAAACGGACGCGCCGGGGGCAACTTGTCATGTGATCTCCCACTCATTGGCGGATGATAAAGAGGCTCCTTGCGCCGAGAAACCGAGGGCGGACCCTGAACCAGAAATTCCACGGCCATCAAACGAGTTGATCGATGCCTTCCTGAATGAGATTCGTCTGAAAGTTAAAGCCAATCAAGAGCGTGAGATGGCCATACTGGAAGGAGCCAAACGCCGACTACTAGACCAAAGAGTCGAAGCACTTCCATCAAATCAAAAGCCATCCGCTGCGGATAAAAACAAATTCAAGACGAGGAAAAGGTTCGCTAAAGCCCTATCAGCAGGAATGAAGCTACTTCCCTCTGAAGAGAATACTCTCGGTAGAGTAGAGATGCATCCTAACTTCTGCTTATATCATCAGAAGATCATACATCCTACCGAAGACTGCAATTCCTTTAAGTGTTGGTGGCAAGGATATGTTGCTCAAAAGCAACACTTCAACAGGACAAAATGTGGAGCTCGTAGACATCGAAAAAATGTGATAGATGAGCGCAAAAGAGCCGCCGACGACTGTCACATAGTCGATTCCAAGGGATCGCAAATTATCACCTTTGGAAGCGACTCTGACGAAGAAGTTGCCCTCAACCCTCTCCTCAAGGAATCCATTTCAAAAATGAAAGAATTAAGGAGTTGCGAGAACATTCAGCCGTGCAATCGCCCGCTACTCGAAAAAAATCTCGGCCACGCAAACAAAGGATCGAGCAGAAAGGATAAAGGAAAGGGGAAAATGACCTCCATCGTCAACACTCGACAACAGTCGAGTGGCCCTAGACTAATTGTTCGTCAAAACAATGTGCGTCCATGCATATCCCTCGAGGAAAGGCTAAGACGTCCTTACTCATTTCCCCGGGATGAAATAAGGAGGCTGTTCGAAGTGGCAGTGCATAACAAGCTTATCACTCTACCGGATCCGAAACACCAAGTACAACTGGATAATGTCAACAGTTCTAATTATTGCCCTTACCACCAAACAGTAGGTCACCTGATCGAGAATTGCTACGTTTTCAAAAACTGGGTTGAAGACCAATACCTACAGGGCAAGTTCGCGCTCTCCGAAAACTGGAAGGTGAACCCGCCACCACCGCACGCTCTGAGAAAGACGGATACGCCGGGGGCATCATGCTCAGTTATAGAGAAAGCCTCATAGACCGAAAAGTCAGTAAACTAGAGATTCGCCTCAAATGTGGCGACAACGGACCGCAACGTCCTTAAACTAACGACGGACCAAAACGTCCTTAAACTAATGATGGACCGCAATGTCCTAAAACTTGCAACGGACCGAAACGTCCTTAAACTACTACCGCAGCATCCCTAGGCTGACGAGACAAATAAAAGAAAATATAAAATATATAAAAAGAAATATATAAAAAAATATAATAAACGGTATGTCCATAAGCAAAAAGGGCACGGATAAAAACCTGAAAGGGCTCCGTGAGTAAAAACAGCAGGACTACCGGCGAGTGTTTGTGAAAACCTGAAAGGGCGCAACCTCGTTAAAAGACACTTACAGGGTCCTCTCGACCTGTAAGGAGAAACCACCCGCGTGAGATCCTTACGACTCACAAGGGAGCAACACACTTAGGGATCCCCACGATTCCTAAGGAGAAAATACACTTGCGAGATCCTCACGACTCGTAAGGAGAACTCTCTTATGGGACCCTCACGGCTCATAAGATTTGAAAGTCTTAAGTTACAGAGACCTAAACCTGTGCTTAAGCAACCTCCACAACCTTCGATATTGCCCTACAAGTGGTTCAATACTGACCCTTGTATACAATCCACGGGCACGAATAAACATTTTCCTAACCAAGTCTCATCCATGACTGGGGTTATGTACGCATGATGAACAACCCTTATGAGTCCTCTCGACTTATAAGGAGAAGACCCTCGTGTAGGATCCTTACGACTTACAGAGGAACATACACTTAGGAATCCTCACGATTCCTAAGGAGAGAATACACCTACAGGATCCTCACGACTTGTAGGGAGAAATACCTTTGTGAGACTCTTACGGCTCATGAAGTCAAAAGCCTTAGCCGACAGGACCTTAACCCTGTTCGCTAAGCCACCTTTGTTCGACATCGACAGAGGCAAATGATAATTCGCTCCTGGCAACATCCCAGTTGTAGCGGTGCTGATGCCGAAATCGGTGTCTAATTTCAGGTTTACGGCGAAAAGCCAGTAGGCCGCACATGCATACGAAATAGCCGAAATGATGGGGCAACTTGCAATAAAAAAAGCAGCAAGTAAAAATGTATGCATACAAAAATAGCCGAAATGATTGGGCAAATCGCAATAAAAAGCAGCGAGTAAAAAGAAAAATAGCCGAAATGATTGGGCACCGCGAAAAATAGCCGAAATGATTGGGCACCGCGAAAAATAGCCGAAATGATAGAGCATCGCGGAAAGAAAAAAAATGATGAAAGAATGAAACTTTTTGCCCAACAGGTGAGATCATATTGATCCCTGTATACAATCCAGGGGCACAAACAAAAAAGGGAACCTTACCTTCCCACCAGGCTCCATCCGAAAGAGTGCCAAGTCTCGACGGTTCACCAACAACCTAGAGACAACTGCGACACTCGTCTCGATACAGTGGATGCAATGCCGCCAAACGAGGCAAAGGCCAAATTCCTAGCTTCAGGGTCTTGACGGCAACTCATATAAAACCTGAAAGACTATCGGAGATCATCCCACACCAGCGCGGAGCGGTCACCACCTCGACGTTCGTCTCGATACAGCAGACGAGATGTCACTACAGCGCTTTTCCTCCAATAGGATTCGGACGTGCCAAAGCAAACGAAGTAAAGGCCAAATTCCTAGCTTCAGGGTCTTGACGGTAACTCATATAAAACCTGAAAGACTATCGGAGATCATCCCACACCAGCGCGGAGCGGTCACCACCTCGACGTTCGTCTCGATACAGCAGACAAGATATCACTACAGCGCCCTTCCTCCAACAGGATTCGGACGTGCCAAAGGAAACGAAGCGAAGGCCAAATTCCTAGCTTCAGGGTCTTGAAGGCAACTCATATAAAACCTGAAAGACCCTCGGAGATCATCCCACACTAGCGCGGAATGGTCTCCACCTCGACGTTCATCTCGATACAGTAGACGAGATGTCACCCCAGCGTTCTTCCTCCAGCAGGGTTCAGACGCAACATCATCAAACAAGCGGAGCCATGGAAAAATCCCTAGTTCCAAACCTCGACGGTTCATCAGCAATCTAGAGACAACTGCGACGTTCGTCTTGATACAGCAGACGAGATGTCACTCCAGCGTTCTTCCTCCAGCAGAGTTCAGACGCGACAATCAAACAAGCGGAGTAACGGCAAAATCCCAGCTCCACTACGACTTTCGTCTCGATACAGCAGACGAGATGTCACCCCAACGTTCGTCTCAACACAACAGACGCAACATCATCAAACAAGCGGAGCCATGGGAAAATCCCTACTTCCAAACCTCGACGGTTCATCAGCAACCTAGAAACAACTGTGACGTTCGTCTCGATACAGCAGACGAGATGTCACTCCAGCGTTCTTCCTCCAGCAAGGTTCAGACGCGACAATCAAACAAGGGGAGTAACGGCAAAATCCCAACTCCACTACGACATTCTTCTCGATACAGCAGACGAGATGTCACCCCAACGTTCGTCTCGACACAGCAGACGCAACATCATCAAACAAATGGAGCCACGGCAAAATCCCTAGTTCCAAACCTCGACGGTTCACCAGCAACCTAGAGACAACTACGACGATCGTCTCGATATAGCAGACGATATGTCACCCCAGCGTTCTTCCATCAGCAGGGTTCAGACGCGACAATCAAACAAATGGAGCCACGGCAAAATCCCTAGTTCCCACCGCGACATTCGTCTCGATACAGCAGACGCGATGCCAGCAAACGAAGCAAAGGCCAAATTCCTAGCTTCAGGTTCTTGACGACAACTCACATAAAACCTGAAAGACTATCGGAGATCATCCCACACCAGCGCGGAGTGGTTATGACTCATCGGGGCTCGCCAAAATGAGCCTAACCTCAAGTAAAAAGCGGCATGGCAAATTCCTAACGCTTGCTCTTCTGACGGTCAAACTGCCTAGGAAGATTGCTTGAAGACGTCTTGTCCAGCCCCCGAAGGGATCAGAGACACGACAGTCGCAGGGCTACTCGAACAGCACGATTGCCTATCGAGGAATATATCAGCTTATGCGATGGTACGACGGCCAAAACCCTAAGTACCATAGACCTTAACGGACTTCTGTCGTAAAGAGCAGAGGTTAACTGTGACGTTAGGATATTCTTGCTAGAAATGCTCGATTCGTCTCGACTTGTGAAGAAATTGATGTCTTTGCGAGAAATTCTCGATGCGGCTCGACTCGTGAGATAAAGCCTTAGGCGGTAGGCATAAAAGGAGCCTGTTTCCTAAGCACTGGGACCCTGCAAGTTGGCCCAAAATGGTCTCTTGCACACTATCCACGGGTCTCACTCTCCAAACTCGAAACTCGACAAGGAGGGAAGCAACTGCTCACGAGTCCTCTCGACTCGTAAGAGGGAAAAATTCTCTTATGAGATCCTTACGACTTATAAGAGAAAACACACTTAGGAATCCTCACGATTCCTAAGGAGAAAATCCACCTACGAGATCCTCTCGATCCGTAGGGAGAAAAGTCTCTATGAGACCCTCACGGCTCATAGAGTTAAAAAGTCTTAGGCAGCAGATCTGAACCTGCGGCCTAAGCCATCGCTATTTCTTGAGGAAACCAAGATGCTCGCTCGATTATCTGTCAACCATGTTTACTAAGGTAGCATGCTGATAATAAAAGAAAGAAAAAGGCGGAGAAATGACACAAGACATTACAAAAAAAAATGTGTATCTTTTATTCATAAACTTGATTGAGTACAGGATACATTGTGTTAAAGAATAAAAAATATATATATACACTTTTTATTTACAAGTACAAACGATGCAAAGAGGGATAGCTACTGAGGAGGAAGTGTCTTTAACAAATTTGCAAGCTGCTCTCGCACTTCCTTCAGCGCCTCCTCCTGAGTGGCTACCGCGGCCACCTCCGCTTCCACCTGTGCCCGCCGCTGCAAAAAGGATAAAAGTTGCTCCTCGGCTGCCTTCTGGGCTGCTTCCTGGCTAAGTGCATCCCGCTCGACAACGTCAAGCTGTTGCCTCAGTGATAACCCTTCGGAAAGGCATTGCAGAAGGCCCTCAAAGACAACCTTCAGCCGTACAGCATTGGCCTCCACCCGAGCATGCAGTTGGGAAGACTTGCTCGAAGTCACACCGCTCTCCTTACGCCTTGAAATGACTTCTTGTTCGAGATGGCGGAAGTAAGAAGCGCTCTGCTCAATCCACGCTGCTCTTTGATTACTGGCGGCTAAGGTCTCGGGAGCGGGACGCATCGACTCCAGCTGATGCAGGCGGGCCTCGATCTCCCTGCAATGGTTAACCTAAGATGCGACGATGCCCTCGTCATGGAAATTAGCAAATATCACCAGCATCGGGTTAACCGTCGTAGCGAAATTTGCAGCAGACGCAGGAGTCTCCACGTCGAGTTCCTCGATGTAGTCGCTCAACATACGCAGACTATTCGCGGCACCTTTCGAGGACGGACGTCTCTGGGAAGGGCCTCCCGGTATTGTGATATGAGACTCAAAAGGCCCCGAGATCGGAACGACGGCTAAAAAGACAAAATGCGATTAGATGACGATTCAAGAGATATGGAAAAATTCATTGATGAGATAGTCTACTATACCAGTTGAAGCAGGTGGCAAGGCCGGAAGGGCCGGTGGCGCGACCGATCTTTCTTCTCCCCCTTCGATTCGTAGCACTGCAGCCAGGACGAGAAAAAGTTAGAATTAATCCCATCAACAAAAAAGAAAGATATCAATGGGAAAATATACTCACCAGCGCCACCAGAGGAAGAAGCGAATTCAGATGGGAAGGAGAAGTGTGGGAGCAACACCTGATAAAGATGGTCAAAAAGCACTCCTGAAAGGCACAACAGTATGACTTTAGTACACAAATTATACATCTGAAGGATAAGATTAATAAGTTGCAAACCCATACCTTCCAACATCTTCGATGGTATGAGGGAGGGATGAGAGGTGACCACCGCCAAGGCAGTAGTTGATGGTGCTCCTTCGAGCAATGGAGCATCGGCGCTGGCCGCACCTGCGTTAAAAACAAAGACAAACTTGTTAAAAAAGATCGCAAGATATAAAAAGGGAATGACAGTAACTCGAAATTTACCTGACGAGCTGCCGGCCGAAATTGAGGCAATTCCCTCCTCCATCGACATGAGGCCACCGCCCGTGGCCTCGTCACCCGACTCAATGGGGACCATTGTCGTGCTCGCAAGACCTGGAGACGGCGGGGGACCATAGGCGGGGAGGGCTATCACCGGAGCATTACCAGATTCCTGAGAAAGAGCGGTTGGCTCGTCTTCAGGAATCATGTCTACCATACCCGTTACTCCCTCGGGCTCAGCAATCACGGTTGCCTCGTCCACCGTCACCACGAGGTCGCCGACCTCAAGCGTCTCGTCCGCCACTACCCTGGGCTCGGTTATAACAATCATTTCATCTACCGTCACTTCAAGCTCGGCATCATTGACCTTCTCGGCTACGGATCCCTCGGCCTCCAGCTCTGGCTCCATTACCCCAGCAACGTCGCCCACCGTCGGCTCAAGTTCGGCCGGTGCCTCCCCCTGCTTCCTCGGGTTCGACAGTCTCTGCCTCCCCCTCGGTCGGACTTGGCCCTGCAAGATGAGATGCATAAGAACCGGCGAGTTTACAATTTTTACAAACAAAATTCTGAAAAAATATTACCTGAGGTGGACTTCTCGTTAGCCTCCCTATTGGCGCGAATCGCCTGTCTATGGGCTGTAGACAGGGCGACCGGGGACTCTTCTGAAAGGGTGTCGGCACGAGGAACGGTGCTTGGGCCCGCTCTAATGGCCAAGGCAGCCCTGCGTACCTTTGCTTCACGCCTCGACCGCTTCCTCTCCTCTCGGGCCGTCACTATGGACCTCTTTAACGCTTCCTTCATCGAAGCGTCATCGTCCTCATTCAAGGATGCCTCCAGAGCCTTTAAGGCATCTCTCATCGGCTCTTTGAGACGGACCTCCTGCGGTAACCCAGAGGAAGCAGGAACATCGGCAGCTGGCAGAGTAGTTGCGTCACTTGGCAGGAACGGCATTGAGGTTTCTGCGATAAAAAGGGAGAGGTTAAATTGACCATAACACAAGGAAAACGAAAACTTGATGAATTGAAACTTACTAAGGCCTAAAGACGCTCTGAGACGTTCCTCCTCTTGGAAAGTCTCGAGGGAAGCGGCAATGGCTTCTTCATCAGTGATGCCTGTTAGAAGAAAAGAAGGGAAAACGTTAGTCAAAGCCAATGAGGAGGATATAATACAATAAAGAAAACGCGACTAGTAGTTACCTGATTGCGCAAGCTTAGCTAGCCACGCGTCACGCTTTGCCAACCACGCTGAAGTTTCGAGAGCGGCCTCCAAGTCTGTATCATCCGGCGGCGGCATGACTAATCCCTCGTTAGTCCCATATTCGCTCAGGCCCTCGGCATAGGGAGCGTGGGGTTCCTGACCGAACGCAACGTCTGCAGCGAAGAGCGACTTCTTTTTCTTCTGCCCGCCGACCCTAGGTGCACGTGGGATCGACTTACGCTTAGCAGCCACCTTGGGACGGCGGGTCCCGATGTCTGCACCCACGCCAGACTCTGGCGAGGCTACAACCACTGTCTCCACTGGAGCACAGGACGCTGGAGGTGCATCCGCAATATCGGGGAGCGGCAATCCGTACGGACTTTGCGCACGCGATGGCCCGGCCCTAACATCTTTTAGAGGGGCAACTACCGGAGTCCTAGGCACCAAAGGAGCGTTGCGGTCGCTGCCTGGAGGCGCACCCTTACGGTCGACCAGCAGTCGCCTGTCCTCCTTTATAACGGCTCATATTGCATGATTGTACCATTCTTTGTATACGTTGAGGAGTCGTGGAGCGCAAGCCGGCGTACTAATAAAAAAATGAGAACCCGTGTTCAGGTGCATGAAGTGATGCAGCGTGTTCTCCATCCCTTCTTCAATGGCAGCGGGTTCCAGCAGGAAAGCTTCCAAGGGGACCCCTTGATCATAGCCCAGCTGTTGGGCGAAACGATGCGGGTTATATCTCATGAAAATCGCTGCACCATTCTGCCTGAAGACTAGGAAGCCCGGTCTAATAGAATATAAGTGAAGGGTCTCCCGGGCCGTCAAAACTGAGGCTCCATCCTTAAAGGATTCTTGTAATGATCGCACCGCGGTGGTGGACGCCTTTCCAATAGTCAACACCTTGTCAATAAAGGACATCCCGGCTCCAACGGTGTGAGGGCGAAGGAGTAAACCCTTGGCGTTCCGTGGTGATGGGGTCACAATTGATGCGCCGATCAGCTGTATAATGAGAGGGAAACCGCACTTGTCAAAGAACGAGGGCCTTTTGTGCATGCCGAAGACACCCGCCGTGTGTAGCTCGAGCCACGATACAAAGTAGTGCATCGGGAAGACCACGTGCAGTACCCCGGGCTCATTAGCATCCGCTGCTCGACTGAGGCCATGATATAGGTGTGCCAAGCCGGCGATCCCAACGGCCACCTTTACCCCGATGGCCATCCGGTGGGCTGGGTAAAAGACAGAGGGCCGCATACGGTGAGAGTGCATTGGGATCGCAAACCAACTCAGCCACAACCCGAGAAATCCTAAGAAAAAGTCCTCCTCGTCCATCCCGGGGGCCGCAATTTCTGCAAAAGACATAGTCGGGAAGTCCGAAAAAAATAACCCTTTTGGTCTATCTCCTTCTCCGGCAGGTTGTCCACACCTAGACCGAAAGGGTCATCCAAGATAGTGAACTTGGCAGCATCTGATGAGAGGACGCTTGGGCGAAGGAACCGAGCAATGAAATCCTCAAAGTTAACTCCTCGACTCCCATGTTCGATGAAAAGGGACTCATAGATGTTCAACACTTTAATCAAGCTTCGGAATTGGTGTTGAACAGCATTCTCCGGCGTGAGCCCCCTTACCACCGGCTTAGCACCGAAGACATACTCGTCTGTCGGGAGCAACTCCTCATAGTGTTCCCTTATGACTGGTAAACCGGATACCTCCGTGAACTCCTCCAAAGAGATTGACACTTCCCGATCCATGGCAAGGAAAGTGTGGGTAGGAATGTTCCACTGCTCCAAGAAAGCCTTGAACCACCAGGTGGGAAGCGTGGGATACTGGAAGAGAGAGACGTAGACCGCGGTGTACAATCCTAACCTTATCAACTGCGACTTCTTCGTCGACAGGATATACCGGGCCCACAGCAGATAACCAATCGGGTGGCGGGGGATCAGACCAATGTTATATGATTGCCCCCAAGGTCGCGCCTCGCCCTGACAGATACGGCGTCCTAAGATATCCAAAACCATAGAACGCTGGACCGGAATCGCATCCATAGCGGGATGAAGAAAGCCCTTTGAGGTCCAATCAACCATCTCCACGGCATACTGCACCTAGGGTGGGATAGCATAGTGAATCGCCGTAATGGGTTCCGACGGCACTGCGCAGGTGAAGCTCCGTCGACCCATGATAATCTGGTTATACCACGATCCCCAAAGGTGGAGACTCTTGCATTCCGGGTCGTGGTCCTTAATCATGGCTAGAACTTCACGGTCTAAGGGCGCTTCAGGAAACCCTTCCTCCGAGCGGGCGAACGGGAACGAGGTATCGAGAGACATGGTCACTGCAAAGGAACAAGAAATAGCCGTTAGTGCTGCAATTCCAACGCTTGGCGTTTAAAAATTTTCAATTAACTGAATTTAAAAATTAATTAAATTAAAATTAATCACACCACACTGCAGTGCAGTAGGTAGGGGACCAAATGAGGACCCACAAAATATGGATGAAAATGCCTTATTTAATAAGACAGCCTCATCATTGGGTGAGACTGTCAGTTAAAGAAAAGATCCCTAAGAGAATATTCTCATCAGTGGAGAATCCCCAGAGACAAGGAGAAAATCTCCTCTTTCAGAGCAAAGCTCTGTCACAGAATGACACTTGTCAAATTCTGGTCTCAAAGGAATAAAATTCCATAAAAGAGCATAGCTCTGTAGTAATAATGGAAAGATACATCAAAAAAAAATTTACACTTAAAAGAATTAAAAAAATTTGGAATCTTGTAAAATCCATGAAAACTTATAATAAGTTCTTCATTTTTCAGATCTAAAAGATCTACATTTGATCCAAGAGCAAAGCTCTGTTCATGGGTTAGAATCCATGAACAAGATCTCTGTAGATCTATAAGTTTTTGAGAGCAAAGCTCTGTTTATGAAACCCCAAAGGGATGTCTTAGATCAAAAGATCTATGAGAGCAAACCTCTTTTGGTTAAGATTGATTTAAATTAATTTGATTTAAATTAATTTTACCTAAAGTTTCTAACTTTGGAAATGAGCAAAGCTCTGAAGTTCTTAAGCAAGAGCAAAGCTCTGTTGAAATCAAAAATCTTGAAAAGGGGTGAAGATTTTTTTTAAGGGCCAGAGGTCCTATTTATAAGGCGCTTGCGCCCCTTCAGCTCACCCCTTGATCCAACGGTCAGAAGCTTGCCACTGCTGCACTCACGTGCGCGCCACGTGAGCGCAATGGTGGGAGGGGCATTTGTTTCCCCCAATCACAGAAAAGCTCTGTTGGAAATTCAAAATTCAAATTTTGAAGCAACGCTTCAAATCCCGGGCGCAACGCGTCACGTGTCAGACGCAGATACATCAGCGCAGCGCCCAACGCAGCGCACCCAGTCAGAGAAAAGCTCTATTTAAAGCAAAATTAAAGGAAGCAACGCTTCAGTTGCGCTGTGCTTTGCGCTGCGCGACACGTGTCAGCGCAGATGCGCTAGCGCGCTGCGCTGTGCGCTGCGTGACACGTGTCACGCGCTGGGGCATTTGCGCCAAATAGAATCAAGATTCTAAAGAAATCTTTCTGTTCTTGTTAAAACAAGAAGATTTTCTTCTGTAAAACAGAAGCCCTTAGATCAAAGATCCAACGGTGGGGAAAATTCCCCAAATCACTCAGAGAAAGATCTCTTTAACAAATTTAACTAATTTATGGGCACTATAAAAAGGACCCTAGACCTCAATTCAAAGGGATCAACATTTTGTGAAAAATTAAACAGAGAGAACTCTGAAGAATTGGAGAGAAATCCTCAAGAACAAAAAAGGTAAAAAAAAACCTTTAGAAAAAGAGAAAATTCTGTTTTGAACAGATCATTGATCTGAGAACAAGATCAAGGATCTCTAATAAAAAGAAAAATAAATAATAATAAGTGCTTTGCACTTTTCTATGAACCATTGGTTCCCCAAGATAAGAAAAACAAGAAGAACTTGTTTTTTTTTTATCTAAATTAGATCAAGAAAACAAACAGTGCTTTGCACTTCTGGTTCTGAATCTAAAAGATTCTCAAGTTAACAGTGCCCAGCACTTGCCAAAACTGCACTATTGCGCAAGCGGCCAGGAAGCGCCACGTGTCAGCAGTGCAACAGCGCAGCGCACTGACGCAGCGCACTGCGCTGTTGCGCTTGCGCTCACCAGAACATGACACGTGTCACCTCCACGAGCGCTTGCGCTCATTAATTGGCGCCGAACGCCTGACAAGCCACATGGGGGCACTGTCAGAGTATTTAATGCTCTGCATTATTAAGAAAAGGGACAGAGCCCAATTAAAAGGCCTAACATGCCTAATCAAAAATGCTCTGCATTATTAAGAAAAGGGACAGAGCCCAATTAAAAGGCCTAACAGGCCTAATCAAAAATGCTCTGCATTATTAAGAAAAGGGACAGAGCCCAATTAAAAGGCCTAACAGGCCTAATCAAAAATGCTATGCATTTTTAAAAAGGGGCAGAACCCAACCAAAATAAAGAAAAATAATACAGTAAACGGGCAAGGGCCTAGCACCGGTCCAATAACCCAAAGACAAAAGAATCTTGAAACTGGACTTAGCCCAGTCATGGCTATAAGTCCTCAAATTAAATTGACTGAGCACGGCTGCTCCCTAAATCAATTTACGACCGGTTCGAGGGTACATCTCCGAACTCCTCTGACACCCATCGTTGTAATCCTTCAACGACGTCAGAGAGGTGACGGGTCCCGACGACCACACATCGATATGGACTGCGGGGTCCTTAAACTCGTGGACCGAAACGTCCTTAAACTAATATTTACCCCAAAATGGGAATGTCGGACCGAAACGTCCTTAAACTAATGTTGGACCGAAACGTCCTTAAACTAATGATGGACCACCACGTCCGTAAACTGGAATATGGACCACCACGTCCCTAAACTGGAGTATGGACCACCACGTCCCTAAACTGGCGATGGACCACCACGTCCCTAAACTGGAATATGGACCACTACGTCCCTAAACTGGAATATGGACCGCAATGTCCCTAAACTACCAATGGACCACTATGTCCCTAAACTGGAACAATAGAGTCCCCAAACGCTCTTTTGTCGGATCTAGATGATCCCGTTAAGTTGATCTTAGTCTCAAATCAGACTAACGTATCCTTAATGAACGTTTAAGTTGATCTTAGCCTAAATATGGCTAATGTATCCTTAAACCAAAACACCAAACCCAAATCTAAGTAAATACGGATTTGGACTAATCCACATCCTACGGGCTACGGCATCACTTAGTCTCCGTATACAATCCACGGGCAACCGTAAACAAAACAAACACACACGACACGAAGTGAAATTCTGGAGAAGAAGAAATTTGTTACCGCGATGCGGTAGCGTAATTAACTGCAGGGGCTTGCACCTGCAGGGAAGAGCGTCCCCACAATCAAAAAACCCCTCAAGCGAGGGGGAATCTGACGAAGTCCGCTACATCGGCCGCATCCGTCTAAACCTCCGATACACGGTGCCATAAATTAACTTGGCATCTTCGGAGAGGTGGACGGATAAAACCAAATAGCATCTGCCCCGAATCTCAGTGTCAGGACTTCGCAGTCTTGTGCGCCGCCATTCGGAGGGGAACACACATATGTGCACCTACTCCGTTTTGCCTAAGTCAAGAAACCTCTGTGTAGGACTCTAAAGAATCGTCAATACACCGGTAGCATGTGATGATCATATCAAACACCCACAAGCTGCAAGCGGTCAGCTAAATGTAACAGCCACCCAGGTATTGAGCGATCAGAAGATCAACAAGCTAGCATGTACATTCTCCTGTGAATCCAATCAGTAACACTCCCGTACATTCCGGTCTCTTTGTCTGATATGTTGCATATCTAGTCTAGGGGTGGTATACGTCAGACCCCAGTAACCGATAAGTCGTATCGATGTGAGGCTCATAACGGGTCAAGAAATTACTGGTAACACTTACCAGTAAATCACTATATCAGCCCTGGCCAGGGACTTCCAGTTATAGCCAATCGAACACAGCACAACATCAACTCCCTATACCGGGAGAGACGAATCCTCTCCTATCGCTCATTGCCTCCATGTGATTCGGGGCTGCACCCAAAAGCCACCATTTTGCACGCCCTCTTGGACGTGGTAAGGTGGAAATCAAAGCACAGTGGGAATCTGTAGCGTTTTGAAAATCGTTTCGGTGAAATTTCGGAAAATCGGTAAAATGAGGGGGTTTTCTGTAAAAAGTCAAAATACAAATATCTTATTATAAAAATTAAATATACATATTCTAGCTATGTAATTGCTATTATTTGGTGTTTATTGAGCCGCTGGTGAAATTTCAAATTTTCTGAAAAATATATTATTTTAAGCCGTCACTAATACATTTAATTAGGGAAAATTACAAATTGGAATGAGTTGAAACAAATTTTGTGCATCATAAAACATTAAATAAAAATTTAACATGTGGTTTTTGGAACGAAATCATTTGCCAAAATGGTTTAGAAATTATTGAAGAAAAAATGCTTTTTTTTTAGCGTAAATGGATGTTTGGGGTATTGTATTTATCATTTTTCATCACCCCACACCCGTGCCCACACCCACACACCCCCACTTACTCCTCCCCATGGCTGAATTCAGCACCCACCATATTTTTCCCCACTTGATTTTCAAGGAAAAAGAAATGAAAGAAAAGAAAAGAAAATGAGTGAAGTAGTTAGACTTTTGACTTTGTTTGACCTTGACCTTGTCCCCCCCATTTTCCTCACCTCCCTCTCTCTCCCCCACCCACTTTTCTGGCCGAAAATTCCTTCTCCCCACAGCAGCCCCCCTCCATTTTCCCCTCTCTTTTCCCTTCAAAACTTCATGAAAAATTGCATCAAAAATCCACCAAAAATCCCACGAAATCAAAATCAAAGTCCTACCCATTTTAGCTTAACCCGTTTAGCATGGATCCTTGTGAAAAGAGAGCATTTTGGGAGGCCATGGAGTCTTGTGGACCTTCATATATTTTTGGGTATAATTCTAAAACTTTTTGTTGCTTAAATTGTTACTAATTTCTTAAGCTAATTTAATTAAGTGTTATTTGGATATGTGAGTTTAATTGCAAGTTTTGGAATTCAAGTTGTGAAATTGAATGCAAGTTAGGGTTTATAAAATTGGTGTATGGTTGTGTGTTATAATTAGGCTTTGTTGTCATGTTAATACAAGTTTAGTAGCTAGTGCTAATGGCTAGCTTTAAAAATTTTGTTATTTTGCTAATTTGCTTACTAGGTTTTTGAAATTTGTTAAATGCTTGGGATTAAAAATGTGATTAGGTTTTTCTTGGCTTCATTAACTTTATTAAGTGTGGTTTAATGCTTTGGATCATGCAATTCTAAGCTAGATTGTAGTTTGTGCATTTTGCTTTGAAATTGTTAAAAAGGGTATTTTTGGTAAACTAGAATATTAGGATTTTTGGAATTTAATGAGATTAAATTCCGGAAATTGTTTATACGACTTATTTAAGATATTTAATAAATATATTGGCCGCTACATTCATTTAAACATCCTGTTTTGTACAAAAACGGCGAATTGTGCTTGCTAGATTTTCGGAAAAATGACTTTTTAAGCAAAATTGAGGTTTTTGTGAGTTTTAACCTAGTTTATATTAAAATTAGTGTTCGTGAATGTGCAAATGAGTGTGATTGGATTTTTCTCGATGGTTTGACGTTTGTACATCGACATCGAGGGTTGGTTTGACTATTCTTGCATGCGTAGGCGATAGGTTTGGACCTATGCGTGATACGCGTGCCGATTTGATTTTCGTATGCCGTTTCGATTTCGAATTTAGTTTTAATGCGATATGGTGCGTTATGATATATAGGTACCCCCATGTGGACTTCGAGACGACAAGCAAGCGCGTGGTGGCGTCGGTACCGGCTAGCGAGGACCAGGTGAGTAGATTTATATCTACGGGGAGAAGTCGGGTGGATGGCATATAGCACCCCCGCAGTCCGTGGTGATGTATACGGATGCGTATACACACCAACAATTTATGATATGTTGTTAGGATTTATTATTGATGATTTTAGATGGATATTGGTGTTGGATTGGTGCATGGTTACGAAACCTTAGGTAGTGGGTGCACTACACTTACACATACACACATATACATACTTGCATACATTCCTTATTTCATATGTGCGTGTATGGGAATATATTTATATGTTCACATGGGTATGGGACTATGTGTTCACATACGGATTTGAGGAGGATACTTGGGATTGAGCTGAGTCGATGAGATTTGTTTGTGGTTGTGATCTCGGTGATATGGCAGGATTCGTACTTAAGGTACATCCTGGTGTTATAGCGGATCTTGCGGAGGCGATACGGGTGAATAGTGTTATAAATAAATGGTCGACATGTGATCGTGATATGAGGCATAATATGCTAGGATATTGATATTAGGCCGTATCGGACGATGTATACCCCTTGATGATGATATGTGCTGACAATATTGGTTTGTACGAGATTGTCGATCAGTAGTCAGATCATGAGTATATTGAGGATATTAGTATTGTACTAGACATAGGTCAGTACCCTAGACTATGATCTTGGATAAAGAGGATACCAGAGGAATAGTGTGAGGAATATGATATTGACCCGTACCCAGATTTGGGGATGCCGTACGACGGATTTACGTACGAGCTATATCTTGATGATTGATCCGCACTCTTGACTTGGGATGTCTGATTATAGATATGGTATCGGATATGATATTATTGAGGCGGGATCACCGACTAATATATATACAGGTATGTATATGTATCGACTCAGATGTTAGGCGGTTTCTTTACCTGTAGTCTAGCTTATAGCGTAGCCCTTTAGTTTAGTTAGTTGTTAGATTAGATTCGGTTCCTACCTATTTCAAAGCTTACGAATCGTGCGTATTTTTAAAGACAGCCTAAGGGATCCTACGGATATTTCAGAAAACGTATCTTTTCTTAAAAACACCATAGCCCCTATTTTCAAAACCCCACGATTCGTGTTATTTCAAAAGGCACCATTGTAGGACTTATATTAGGTTAAAACAGATTAATTATCGTTGCGTCTAGTATTCAGCTCCCGCTCATTATTGTTGTTTGCTCCGCATCACATGCTTATATTATGCTTCATATTCTACTGTTGATATCTTGTGGTTAGGACACCAGCACCATTACCGATGATGCGTATGTACCACGTACACTTACTTGCCGGCTCACACACATCTTCATCGGTAATTGCCATGTCACGTACACCTTAGAAAATATTATTGCTTGACATAGCCTGTTAGCTAATAGTTTAGACATGATATTAGTATACTTGCCTTATATGTTAGTTTAGACATTATAGTTATTACCTGCTACCTCATGCATACTGCTATTCATTGTAATGCCGCATTCATGGATTCTCATGCATATATTCACTTTTTACGTGCTATTGAGGTTTTGGATTTGGATTTCCATGAGATTTTCTGGATTTGGGGAAAACCGCAAAACATATACAAACTTCTTCTTTCTCTTTTTAAATAAAAAGCGCGGTTTTTCCCATGATGTATGAGTCGTCCACCATGAGTTTGCTGATAGATTTGGAGACCCGATTCGAGGAGTTGGATGAACCGTTTCGGGTACATGGTGGACCCGGTAAGGTACCCCGGGGCAAGAAGCTCGTGGTGATGACGATGAGCCTGGCAGGGGGAGACTACCTACCGGTGATTTTACCCGACGCGTCGGATATCCGGAGGATACCGTCGTGGTCTTGAGATGGATGGTAGGGGCCGGTCTGGACTGACGGCGCCCTAGATATTGAGATTGAGACATTGAGATTTCGAGATATTGAGGTACTGAGATTTGATGATACAGGCCAGTCCGGATGGCCGGAGCCTGAGGTTTTGAGACATTGAGATTTATGTTTTGTGTCGATGCTTGACACTGTTGATGCTGATTTCATTTATGGTACATCATTTTAAAAATACAAAGGAAATCTCACTAATTTATGAAAACAGTTTCTTCATTTACATGTATTCTGTTTTCATGCATTCATACCTCATTCATATGATATATTGCTACCTGAGGCACTACACGGGCACATGAGATCACACTCGGGTTAGATATTACCCTAGCCATTGTTATAGGCTGCATGTTATTCATATATTTGAGGATATATTATGATCATTGACCTAGGTTGCGTTATTCATGCAATTTTCTGTTCGTAGATCTTTTTCTACTCACGAGTTGGCAACTCCCCCCGTTTCTTGCAGGTGTTGCCGTACGGATTTCATTACGGCTTTGCGGGCACGGTTTCTTTTCGGGTGACTTGCTAGTAGGTGGGTTTATTGTATCTTACCCATCATTATAACTTGTATATTATATTTCAGTTGTATCTAGAAGTTCCATCAACCAAACTTGTATTTTTTGAGATAGAGACCAGTAATGTTATTCTTTCGACCATAGAGTAGCATGTTATATTTCTTAAGTTTCTTGCTGGTTGAGTTCCATTTCTGTTGTGATCCTCGCCTTTAGGCATTGTATATTATGTTGCATACAGGTTGATTTGATATGGTTCTTCCTATTCTCTACTACTTCTCTTGGTTTGGATTTCTGGGTTTCGGCTTACTTAGCATACGTACTCCTTGAGACGTTCGTAGTCTAAGTGCCGGTCATGTTCCGTACTTTCGGGTCATGACAGAATCACACAAGACTCTATGACGATCTCGGGTCTACAGACTACCATGTACCAGTGTCACCGGAGAACTGCCATCTGACGTGTGGTATATCACCATCTGGGAGTTCTCGGCGAGTCCGTCCAGTGTACCCAGTCTCCACTGAGCACCCGTACACCATCCTTGATGTCAAACACCGATGGATATGGGATCATCCATCGCCCATCATATGGGTCAAGATGCGTATACGCTAGTCTACTCTGGTGTATCGATGCCCTGTCTCGATATATCCTCGACTAGGAACAGTTATAGGATGTACTCATCGACTACCGTGGCCCCACTAGTATGATCTCATCATAGTCCCAGCAATCGAGTACAGATCTTAAGGGCTTTATCAACATGTGAGAGTAAGACAGTAAACCAATACAAGTCAACATGTTAAGATAAAGTGAAACCAAATAGCATACTATCATGATGAGCAAGAAAGTCCTCTCTATATATATCCAAGCATCCATTATATGTACAACAATGGCCTCTAGGGCATATACATAACTAACAATCTCCCACTTGCACTAAGGCCAGCTGCTGTAGTATCTCATACCTAGCATCCCGAATAATCTCTCAAACTGTATCTGGGGAATGGCCTTCGTGAGTGGATCCGCAGTGTTGTCCTTCGTATCTACTCTCCTGACCTCGATCTCCCGGCGATCAACTATCTCCCTGATCAGGTGATACCGTCTCAGAATATGTCTGGACTTCTGATGGGACCTGGGTTCCTTGGCCAAAGCCACAGCTCTATTGTTATCGCAATACAGAGGTATTGGATGTTCAATGGATGGAACCACACCAAGTTCACAAATGAACTTCTTTATCCAGACAGCCTCTTTGGCAGCATCGTTGGCAGCGATGTATTCAGCCTCCATCGTCGAGTCTGCAACGGTATCTTGTTTGGAACTCTTCCAACATACCGCCCCTCCATTGAGGGTAAAGACAAATCCCGAGTGCGACTTAGAGTCGTCCTTATCACTTTGGAAGATGGAATCGGTAAAGGACTCCACCTGGAGTTCTCCGTTACCATACACCAAGAACATCTCCTTAGTCCTTCGTAAGTACTTGAGAATGTTCTTCACAGCTGTCCAGTGACTCTCTCCAGAATCTGCTTGATACCGACTCACTACACTTAGTGAGTATGCTACATCGGGTTTGGTACATAGCATCGCATACATGATAGAGCCTACTGCCGAAGCATAGGGTATCCCTTGCATGCGAGCTCTCTCCAAATCAGTCTTGGGAGACATCTCTTTGGAGAGAGTGAGTCCAGAGATCGTGGGTAGGTTACCACGCTTGGATTCTTCCATAATAAACCTCTTTAGTATGGTGTCAATGTACCTGGATTGGGACAATCCCAGTATCCGTTTAGATCTATCTCTATAGATCAAAATTCCCAGTATGCAGGAGGCATCACCTAGATCTTTCATTGAGAATCTTTGTGATAAGAAGAGCTTGACTGATTGCAGCATAGGAATATCATTTCCTATCAAGAGTATGTCATCCACGTACAATATGAGGAAGACAACCTTACTCTCTGCTACCTTCTTATAGATACAAGGTTCATCTATATTTTTGATGAAGTCAAACTCTTTGACTACAACATCAAAACAGATGTTCCAACTCCGCGATGCTTGCTTTAACCCATAAATGGATTTAAGCAGCTTGCACACCTTTCCGCTGCTCCCACTATCTACGAAGCCCTCTGGCTGAGTCATGTACACGCACTCTTCTAATCACCGTTTAGAAAGGCGGTCTTAACATCCATTTGCCAGATTTCGTAGTCATGGTATGCAGCAATGGCAAGTAAGATCCGGATGGACTTAAGCATAGCCACTGGAGAAAAGGTTTCGTCATAATCCACACCTGGTCATTGACGAAAACCCTTTGCAACAAGTCTAGCTTTGAAAGTCTCAACTTTTCCATCTACACCAATTTTCTTTTTAAAGGTCCACTTGCTCCCAATGGGTTTTACCCCTTCAGGAGCATTTTCTAAAGTCCATACTTTGTTGGTATACATGGATTCCATCTCAGATCGCATTGCATCCAGCCATTTCACAGAGCCACCACTCGTGATGGCCTGCTCGAAACTAGTCGGGTCATCATCTTCCATGATGCAATTCTCGCTTCCACCATCAATGAGAAAACCGTAGTATCTCTCAGGTGGATGAGAAACCCTGTTAGATCGGCGGAGAGGCCGGGGTTCGTCGGGTACTACTGAATCCTCTAGTTCCACTAAATCATCAGTTATAGTTTGTGGTTCTGGAACCTCTTCCAGCTCTACCGCTTTACCACTAATTTCTTTTGCAAAAAATTCCTTTTCCAAAAAGGTGGCATGTTGAGCAACAAACACTTTTTGTTCCTCAGCGTGGTAGAAAAAATATCCTTGAGAATTCTTTGGATATCCCACAAACTTGCAAAGAATTGATCGTGCCTCGAGTTTGTCTGGATTTTGCCTTTTGACATAGGCCGGACAACCCCATATCTTAACTCGTTTAAAATATGGTCTCTTCCCACTCCATATCTCATATGGAGTGGTAGGTACAGATTTAGATGGAACTAGATTCAATAGGTATATAGCTGTCTCAAGCGCATACCCCCAGAAGGAAATAGGCAACTCAGCATCGCTCATCATAGAGCGCACCATATCTAATAGGGTGCGATTCCTCCGCTCCGATACACCGTTGTGCTGTGGTGTATAAGCAGGAGTAAGCTGAGAGAGAATCCAATTCTCTTTTAGATAATACAGAAAATCATTGCTCAAGTATTCTCCTCCTCGATCAGATCGAAGGATTTTAATACTTTTGCCCGTTTGGTTCTCTACTTCGTGCTTATATTCTCTGAATTTCTCAAAAGCTTCCGACTTGTGTTTTATCAGGAACACATGTCCGTATCTAGAGAGATCGTCAGTGAATGTAGTGAAGTAGGAAGAACCGTTCCTGGCATGCGTAGACATAGGACCGCATACATCACTATGTACCAGTCCTAAGAGTTCCGTAACTCTTTCTCCGTGTCCACTAAACGGAGTTTTGGTCATTTTTCCTTTGAGACATGAATGGCAAATATCATAAGATGATAATTCGAACGAATTCAAATATCCATCCTTATGTAACTTAGCAAGCCGTGTCTCATTGATATGACCAAGTCTACAATGCCACAAGAAAGATTCGTTCATTTCTGAACTTTTCCTCTTGTGTGTGTTTTGTATATTAAGGACTGTATTTTGATTGAGAATGAATATGACATTATATAACGAGCCAGATCCAATCAACTTTTGATTTAGGAAGATGTTCATAACATTATCCAGTATTACAAAATTATACCCTTCTTTACTTAATAAAGAAACTGATATAATGTTGCACATCATGTTCGGTATATAATAGCACTCATTCAGAATCAATGTATTACTACTTGGTAATACTAGGTGATATTCGCCAACTGCTTTGGCTGCAATATTTGTACCATTCCCTACTTGTACGGAATGATCACCCTTTTCCAGTTCTCTACCTTTACGTAGCCCACGTTACAATTTACATATGTGGGATCCCGATCCGGTATCCAATACCCAGGACGTAGGGTGAACTGAGAAACAGTTCTCAATAACTAACACACCCGAAGAAGATGCATCAACATGGTTGTTCTTCGTTTGGGCAGTGTGAGAATCCAGATTTTCTCCTGTTTCCTGCTCAGTCTTATAACTCTTATAAGAAAGAACGGGACCAACGATCCCCTGCTCAGTATAATAAGTAGGTTCAGTCAATACATCCATATTTTTATCTTGATTAAGTCCTGACATGGTCGCTACCTGGAGAGAGAGAGAAGGAAACACTTTAGAGTATGCTCTTGCAAGATTAGATTGGTTATTATCTTATCTAATCAGGATGTCTCCCACTGTTTTTATCAAATCTTCCTTCAAACCCTAAAAGGTAAGATTAGCCGGGATTAATTACACCCTACAATTTCGTCAATCTTTCAGCTAGATCAGTGTCGGTACTTGAGGGAGGTTCCCCGTGCTTTCGCACGGACCTAATTAAAATAAACCTCATTTTCCCAGAGGCATAACCCCATTAACACTTTTCTAGACACCTACTTGATCGGCTAATTGTCCTGTGTAAAATTCTCCCAGGAGTAACTCTTACTCGCAGTGGGTATCGGGATCCAACTATCTCATAGGAGGTATGCAATCTCATTGCAAATTTCAACACTTGAAATTCCCGATAATGCTTTTGCCCCTAGCGATCTATGACCATGACTAAGTCAACAAACCATAAATCGTAAGTCAAGTTCAACCCGTACATTTCCCGATTGAATTAAACCCACCCGTACGACCCTTGACTAAGTCAACAAGGCCGTACGACTACCCTAATCCAATCACATCTCATGCTTTAGCAGATAAACAATATTTAGCTACCGTACAATACGCCTTGACTAAGTCAACAAACATAGCACGAATACTAAATAATATCTATCTGAAATGACGGAGGGCTACGCAGGTTTTTCAGAAAACCATGAGCGTAATGAACTTGATATCGTTGTAGAAACAAGTGATTTTGAAAAGGAGTGTTTTTTAGGCTTCTAGTTTCTCTAAAGAGGTCACTCCTGGTGAAGGGATCTCGGCTCTTTCCCCATCGAATAAGGTGCAGGGTATATCATATATACCGCTGTGCAAAGCAAGAACTATATAAGCTGTCAAAAACTAAACCGCGAGTTTGTAGAATCTGCCAGTTTCGCTAAAGAGGTCACTCCCGGTGAAGGGATCTCGGCTCTTTCCTCATCGAATAAGGTGCAGGGTATATCATATATACCGCTATGCAAAGCAAAACTGTAGCTACCCTTTTTGTAAAGTTTTGATTCTACAATATCTTTTAGGTTTCTTTTCTTTTTATTAATCTCATTAATAAATCCCATCAGCTTATGCTTCCTAAGCATCACAGAAGAAACGAAAGCAGTAATATTTATATATCAGCATATATATAGTATAAGCATTCGTCTAAGGCAGTAATATGATCTCATCACAGAACATTGCAGCAGAAGAACATATATGAAATATTGGATATACTAGGATGTCCGTGTTTTTAATACGAGCCGGTATAAAACACGGATTCCATGGTCACGATGAATAGCCCAACCCACATCCCTAGACCCCTACGAGAGCGGCAAGTAACACCGCTAATTCTAGGGTTAGAAGATCCGGTCTCGACTCCTCGAGATGGCCTCCCACTGTACCCTAGAACCCGGTTACTTGTGCTCCCCTCCTTGGGTCTACCTAATGCGGAAAAGTAAATAATATACACTGGTGACATCAACCTCATCCCGGAAGTGCCCCAATAAAAGAATATTACATACAAATGAATTTTACATGAATGAAAATAAAAATGCGCATCTCATATAAAACCCCGGCTATTCAGAACACGACGATCCAATATAACATATCACAGCAACACATAATATCTCAAATCATTAACGTAAGTAAGTATGCATACACCGATCGTCGTTGATGTATAGCAACGAAAACCGGCAATACAACTACATACTACACTTACGGTCACAGAAAAGAAATTGTAAAACTGCAACATTTGGAATCCACAATCACTTTAGACATTGTAAATCCGAAATATCATATACTTCGCATTTCATGCCTAACTATATGAATTCCACATATTGTATCACATTCCAGATAAATTGACAGTATTAAACTTTCTGATCGGATAATCAAATACCCAAGATTTCCTAAATAGCTCAACACTTGAGCGGAGTTCAAATAATCCCAGAATATGTCACAGTACCGATGGTCCAGCCGTAGAAGGGTCAAGCCAACGCCTCATATGTGGCACGCCGTACTGCCCCAAACCATAAGGTTTAGAGGCGGTTCAGACGGTCACATAATCGAGTTAAGGTTTGTGTTCTTCTAGAGGGACCACCGCGTTACTTGCACGTTTTTCCGAAAGATTTAAACCTAAGAAAAATTCAACACTTGAAAGTTTTTCGTGCCGGAAAAAATGAGTTAATGATATCCGTTCGAACATTTTAATAGTTTCTGATTTATCCGGAAAACATAACGAAATTAAATTTTTCGATCGAATCAACGAATACAAAATAATCCCCAGAAGACTCAACACTTGAGTAAGATTCAAAATACCCAGAAATATGCACTAACAGCTATAGATATTACTGTGCAAAAAACAAAGTCAACTTCAATTGTACGGCCGCGGATCCGCAGTCCAAGCAAGGTATGGCCGCGGTTCCGTGGCGGTCCGTACGACTTACCATCTCGTTTTGCACAGTGATACTTATAATTCCCTGCTGAATTTTTTTGGTATTTTTAATACAGAAAAAATCATATTTTTAAAAATTGTCCAGAGAGGGGTTCAAATCGTCGTTTCGGGGTTCGATCGGAGTTTTAACTTCGTATACACGTCGCCTAATGCTCTAGCTAGGCTCTGATACCACTGTAGGGTTCCTAGGCACACTTACAAGGGTTCATAAGGCATCAACCATGCCTGAATAAAATTTTAGACGTGCCGAACAACCCAAAGCCTGGATCTTTGCTAGATTATTAGGGTTTAACATGCAAGTAAACATCTTTACAACTAAGTGTGAGGGATTACAACCTTTGTAGTCCGCTCCTTCGCTTCATAAGCTCCGAGTAGAAGTCCCTTCCCCGCGATCCACGATCTCCCGGACTCAAGAGAGGCTCCACGACTCGAACGATCCATGCTAGCTTGTAGTGTTCCTTTTCTCCGATGATCTACGTCAAAGTTTCTATAACTCAAGCTCTCTCACTCTAATGAGGTGAACACCCTAATCTAATTGGCTAGATTAGATAAGGATGATGGAGTAGTATTTATGCTTTATTTTTATATCAAATTCTCACATGAAATCATCACAAAATGAAAACCTAGTAAGCTTTCTCAAAGCTCAAGGTTGAAGAAGAAGATGATAAAATGAATTAAACCTTTTGTGATGAATAATGAAATGAATATATGAATAATAATGCAACCATGGTTAAGGATGACATGGATAACTCTTGTAGAGAATTAACTAGGGCTAGGGTTTGGTTGGGTTAAACAATGAGTCATAAGAAAATATCAACCATAATATCTTCTTCATGACAAAAGAAAAGCTTCTAGAAGGTGCAAGAAAGAACTAACCCAAATCAAACCCTAACCTTATTCAATCTCCACTAAACAAGTTGCATTAGTAATCATATCATGTTACAATAATATATATCAAATATATATTATATATTTGTAACAAAAGAAAATAATACAATTAACATATATCGCATATATATCAATGTATTACCCGGTGAGAAAATGAAATAATTAAGCGAGCCACTATTAGATAATGTAATACAATATATCATATATATTATTATACATTAAATTATCGAATCAACACTTGATCCGACAATCCGGCTATATCGAATATAACCGACTAATATATCATATACCTATTCATCGAATCAACACTTGATCCGATGACCCGGCTCATATCTAAATATCGCGAGAATATAATACGGTATCTCATATCGCGTTATCCTCGGTCGTGCACATATCATATATGTGCCCCAACTCCGTTTTTCTTGAGTCAAGAAACCTCTATGTAGGACTCTAAAGAATCGTCAATACGCCGGTAGCAGGTGATGATCATATCAAACAGCCACAAGCTGCAAGCGGTCAGCTAAACGTAATAGCCACCCAGGTATTGAGCGACCAGAAGATCAACAAGCTAGCCTGTACATTCTCCTGTAAATCCAATCAGTAACACTCCCGTACAGTCCGGTCTCTTCGTCTGATATGTTGCATATCTAGTCTAGGGGTGGTATACGTCAGACCCCAGTAACTGATAATTCGTGTCAATGTCAGGGTCATAACGGGTCGAGAAACTACTGGTAACACTTACGAGTAAATCTTTATATCAGCCCTGGCCAGGGACTTCCAGATATAGCCAATCGAACACAGCACAACATCAACTTCCTATACCGGGAGAGACGAATCCCCTCATATCGCTCATTGCCTCCATGTGATTCGGGACTGCACCCAAAAGCCACCATTTTGCATGCCCTCTTGGACGTGGTAAGGTGGAAATCAAAGCACAGTGGGAATCACACAAGACTCTATGACGATCTCGGGTCTACAGACTACCCTGTACCAGTGTCACCGGAGAACTGCCATCTGACGTGTAGTATATCACCATCTGGGAGTTCTCGGCGAGTCCGTCCAGTGTACCCAGTCTCCACTGAGCACCCGTACACCATCCTTGATGTCAAACACCGATGGATATGAGATCATCCATTGCCCATCATATGGGTCAAGATGTGTATACGCTAGTCTACTCTGGTGTATCGATGCCCTGTCTCGATATACCCTCGACTAGGAACAGTTATAGGATGTACTCATCGACTACCGTGGCCCCACTAGTATGATCTCATCATAGTCCCAGCAGTCGAGTACAGATCCTAAGGGCTTTATCAACATGTGAGAGTAAGACAGTAAACCAATACAAGTCAACATGTTAAGATAAAGTGAAACCAAATAGCATACTATCATGACGAGCAAGAAAGTCCTCTCTATATATATCCAAGCATCCATTATAATATACATCATATGTACAACAATGGCCTCTAGGGCATATACATAACTAACACAATATCCCGAATGGATCGCTAATATCATACCGGTGATGAAGAAAAATGGGACGGTGCGCATTTACATGGACTTTCGGGACCTCAACAAAACTTGCCCGAAAGATGATTTCCCAGTACCTGTTACCGAGATGATGATCGATAACACGTCTACTATGATGTCTTCTCCTTCATGGATGGATCTTCAGGATACAATCAAATAAAAATGCATCTTGAAGACCAAAAGCATACCGCCTTCCAAACCCCATTGGGTATATTCTGCTATAACGTGTGCCCTTATGTTTGAAGAACGCTGGCGCTACCAACCAGAGGTCCATGACAAAGATCTTCAATGATCTCATACATGAGATCGTTGAATGCTACATCGACAACCTTGTGGTAAAGAGCAAATCTCACGAGGAACATTAAGAACATCTAAAAATAGTGTTCCGACGTCTTCGAAAATATAATCTGAATATGAATCCTCTAAAATGCACGTTTGGAGTCTCCTCAGACAAATTCCTAGGATTCGTCATACGTCACCGGGGTATCGAAATCGATCCCTCAAAGATCAAGGCGATTATGGAAATGCCCACGCCAACGACCTTCAAACAACTGCAGTCTCTCCAAAGAAAGCTCGCATATATCCGGCGGTTCATAGCTAACCTCTCAGGAAAATATCGTCCCTACAGTCATTTAATGAAAAAGGAGACCCCGTTCGTCTGGGATCAAAAGTGCCAAAATGCAATAGACAAAATCAAGCAATACCTACAAAATTCGCAGGTATTGACTGCTCCGGTTAAGGGAAAACCCCTTATCCTATATACAACTGTAAGTGCACGGCGGCGCCCCGGCCGTCGATCCGACGCCGGAAACGCGGAAACGAAAAACTTTGCAAACTAGAAAACCGGCACCACCGCGCACTTTTACCCCGGATCGGGCCATTAACCTAGCTACTAGCAAACTAAAATACGGGTAGAGAGTTATACCAAGCGATCCGGGTCCTTCGGTCTTTGTCTCCACTCCGATCTCCCGCGGAATCTCCGTCCGTCACCTCCTCGTCGGAAAGGGCACCACGTAGCCGGATTCTTTTACGGGCTCCCACCTCTAGACCGAGACAACTCGGGCGCGAAGTGGGCTAGCCGACGCGTCCAAGATTTGCTGTAGATATAGTGTAGTGGGTTGTCTCTCTAGGGTTTATGTTGCCATGATGGAGGAATAGAGAAAGAACAAAGGAGAGAGGTTTGGAACTTTTGCAAGCCAAGAATGAAAGGAGATGAATCAATTCCCACACATTATGAAACCTCTCTCATCCTCTCAAAGTGGCCGGCCTCCCATAAAGAAAATGGTGGAGTATCAAATTAATCAAAAGGAGAAAATGAGAGATAAGCATAAGAAAATAGTCACCTCAAAGTCTATTATCTCTCATCTCATTCTAATCTCATAAATGCAAAAGAGATGACTAGAAAAGGATCTCATGATGATGAAGCCATAATCATAATAAACCCCTCCACAAAAAGTAATTTGCACAATTGCAAATTACCCCCTCCAACGAAAGTCCGGCCGTGAAGGATCAAAGGAAAACCGGCCGGAACGGAATGCAAACTGGCAACTTCAGAAAACTGATCCCGTAATAAATTACAGGAAAACCCCGCTACTGTATATACATGCCTGCATTTGTATTCCCACTGAACACAAATGCAAAGAGACAAAACTACACTATCTAATACTAGGATCCGGCTTAAGCCAAAGCCGGCTAGTAAAATCCGTCCGATCACGATCCGTGAAATACCGCACGTATCTGATCGAACCCTGCCATATCTCCATACAGCCTCTACAGCGTTTCACCCGAAACATGAGTAACTGTGTGTGGTGGACTCTAAAGACTCGTCAATACTATGGCTGTGGATTTAACCACTAGCACGTCAGAGGTATTAGCCATACGTGACGGGCCACCGGCTATTGACCAAAGGGACGTCGATGAGCGAACTCATCCTGACACCCTACTGAGCCTGTCAGTGACAATATCCGTACAGTCCGGTCCGTTCGTCTATGAGCATCGCATGGCGGGCCTAGGGAGTTGGTAAAAGTCAGACCCCCAATAGCGGTACAAGTCGTGTCGAAGTGTAGCCCAGAACACCCTGAGATACTACTAGAATACCTACCAGCAAATCTCCTGCCTTGGCCAAGGACTTTTCATGTTCTGGCTCTCCTAGACACAGCGCGACCTCACCCCCAATACCGGGAGAGACGAACCCCTGCAGATCCGCTCACTGCCTCCATGTGGCTCGGGACTGTACCCAACTAAAACCTGTTTGCACGACTCCTTTGAGCCGTGGTAGGGTAGTAATCAAAGCACAGTAGGAACTCATACGAGACAAATGACGATCTCAGGTCGATGAACTAACCTGTACACATGTCACCAGGGAACTGCCATCTGACGTCAGGTATAATACCAACTAGCAGGTTCCCGGCGAGTCCTGTCCGGTGTACTCATAACCCAATGAGCACCTGTATACATCTTAGGTGAACCAACTGACACCAGTGGCTTGTGAGACCGGCCACCGCCCCTTGTCGGGGTCTCGACTGTATACACTAGTCTACTCTGGAGAATCGATGCCCTGTCTCGAAACACCCACGACTAGGGACCTTTTAAGGATGTGCTTATAGACCCCAGCTCCCACGTATATGATCGCCCTCATACTGCTGGTAGTCAAGCAAGAATCCTAGGGGCTCTATCAACGTGCAATAGCGACTCGTAAGGTCACCTAAAGCAGTACACGATGATAAAGATAAACCAGATAGCATACTATCATCTTGAGTAAGACTGTCCTACTGGGACAGGTCCTCCCTCAATCATTTCAATCACGTGCCTGTGATCCAATAATTGACTCTGAGGGCACAATCTCCAACAATCTCCCACTTGCACTCAAGGCTAATTATTGCGATGTCGCATACTCACAGCCCGTGTGATACCGAACACCCAACTCCTCTACTAGACAGTCTCACAAAGCTCGTTTGCGAAACTATTGTGTTCGAGGAATAGCCTCAGTAAGTGGATCCGCTCTGATGTTTCTTTCTATGTCTCTCTTTATCTCAAGTTCGCGGAGAAAACCATCTCCCGAAATGAGCAATACCTGTCTTAGAATGTGTCTGGATATCTGATGGGACCTAGCTCATGAATGAACTCCAAATCCAAACTTCTTAGACTGTATCGTCAACTGAACTTAATCAGTATCCTGCGCCATGCCTTCCCTCGGTATCTACCTGGACCATCTGTCCAAAATACGGCCCCTCGTCAGAGGGAAAACTATAACTCTGACAGCCACTCTGCCATCCAGGTCACCTTGGAAGCCTGGAATGATAACCGTCTCCCGGAGGAGAATGCTGTTATCATATCCCTAGAACATCAACTTATGTTCTATAACTGCTTCCGACTGTTTCTCCAGGATTGGATCAATATCAACTTATTGCACCTACTGCAAGAACAACATCTGGTGTGGTACTTGACATCTCATGATTGACTCAATTGCCTAAGCAAGTGATCTGCCAATCATGCGTATCCCTCTCCACTTTAGTCTGTAAGACACCTTTAGAGAGGGTGACTCCATTACCTGCAGGTACACCACCATGCCAGGATTCGTCCATTCTAAATACTCTTAGAATGCGGTCAAAGTACCCAGATTGGGAAACCACCCAAATCTAGATCTAAAACCATAGATCTAGTAACCAGAATGTCTGATATAATATCCAAGTCATGTGTGGAGAAACCACTGTGTGACGACCAAAGTATAACCGATCGTAGTATAGGAATATCACTTCCTACTCTGTGTATGTCATCCAGATACCAGGACATCACACCCTACTACCTTCTTAACAGATCCATCCCCTATTCTGATGAAGTCAAACCTATGACTGTCACATCAGAAATAGATGATCTATCTCCGCTATATCTGCTTTAGTCTATAAATAGACATAAGCTACTTGTCCACAATGCTTCCGCTGCTCCAACTGACTACGACAACCCTCTGGCAGAGTCATATAAACGTACACTTCTAAAGCCAGTTTAGAACGACGCTATACTCATCCTCCTGCCGGGTCTCATAGTCTGGAACAACAGCAATGGCAAGTCTGGGTAAACAAGAACCTCCCTGCCACCGTCCTTGAGCATACCGAAGTACCTCTCGAGTGCCTGAGGTTACCCACCAAATCTACGGAGTGGCCAATGGAATGTCAAACCAGATTGAATCTTTAGGTTCTTATCAAATCTTCAGTAATCGTTTGCGGTTCTGGAATCACTTCCAGTTCTACCATACTCCCACTACTGTTTTCTGAAAAAATCCATTTTTATTAAAACTGTGGTGAGTTAAGAACAATATCACTATTGATCTTCCAGATGGTAGAAAGTCAACCCTCGTTATAGCCCGGGTCAACCCACAAACAACCATTACAGAAACGTGCCTTGAGTTATCCAGAGTCTGGTTTTAAGCATAAGCCGGACAACTCCCCGTACCTTAACAATGTCAAGATATGAACTGTTCTATATCCAATATAGAAATAGAGGCACTGATTTAATTGAACCAGATTCAAATCATGCAGCTGTCTCAGTGCATGTCAACTAAATGGAAGGAGGCCGATCAGCGTTATTCAACTTAGGAGTACTTCCAATTATGAGTAACCTGAAAGAGAAGCAAGTTCTCTTGATCATTACTATCAACTGAATACCATACATAAGTATCTACATCTTCGATCACCTTGAAGAATCTCGATACTTGCAATACCTGGTTCTCTACTTTACTCTTATACCTATAACTTCTCAAAACTTCGACCTTGTGTTTCTACGAAACACCTGTCTTAGAACTAGAGAAGTTATAAGTAAACCGAATATAGTACGAGGACCAACCCCTCTGTCCTAATGGACACTGGACAATATACAATACTCTGTATAAGTCCCCTGAGTCTAGTGACTCATTCACTGTGTGTCGTAGGTTGAAAACTGTACTTATGGTTAAGAAGAATTACACCGCTGTTCAATGCTCCTTACCCAACCATCCACTGATATAGGTAAATGTCATAGACATAATTTCAAAAAGGTATGTCTTACTCTATAAAAATAGACGTACAGATATATCAATTTGAAATTGGTGCATAACAACGGATATTCAAAACCAAATATTTGTCGTCCGACAAACAACCCAGGTGACTTCCTCAAATATCACCAATTACAACGAATCCCGATATAATGAGGATGATCGCCTAATTCCCAATAACTTACTCCTACTCATCATCTGTAAAACCATACAGATGTGAGAATCATACCTGGTAAATACATACCCTGGAGCAAGTGTCTAATTGGGAAATCAGTTTTCTTTTAACAGTACACAGTGAAACTGAAACATTGCAATGTTTCGATGGGGTATCCTGGTATTCCTAGTAATGCCTCTTCCATTATCCAGATTCACAACTGCAACCGTATAATTCTTTTCCACTTCTCCAAATCCTTTTATATGTCTTTAGTCGTTACCTTCTTACACCCCTTTAGGCCAAATGGTTTTCTTCCTTCCCTACCGTTCGGCACCAGCCTATGGTTTGGAAGAAGACTATCCAATAAGCATAATGGGTGTACTGTCCTAATTCTAGGAGCACTCGCAATGCGAGAGAAGGTGAAGATAAAAGACAACCGAATAAACCTTATTCATATTTCTCCTGAACCAGGATCCATCCCCGAACTGGAACAAGTTCCTTTCGAGTTCATATATAACTATACGATGGATTATCCAATAAACTTGGGATCTTCGTAGTGATACGGAGTGTCCTGGAGAAAAACAAAGGTGATTTAGGAATGGCGAAGAAATACTTGGTTTGGTCGTGAATAGCAGTCGCAATTTACTTTGCCCTCTTACTAATCACTTTCTTTGTCTTAACTTAATACCTTCTGTACACCATTTAGGCTAATTGGTTTTCATCATTCCCTACCGTTCGGCACCAGCCTAAGGTTTGGAAGAAGACTATCCAATTTGCGTAATAGGTGTACTATCTCCTAAGCCAAGGAGTACTCGCAATCTGAGAGAGAAGGTAAAAGGAAAAGACAACTGAATAGTCCTATTCGTTTTCTCCAGAACCGGAAACCATCCTCGAATTCCTTCGAGTTCGTATATAACCATACGATGGTTTTGTCCAATGGAAGTGGGCGTTCGTAGTAATACGGGGTGTCCTGGAGAAAAGGGTAAAAGTAGGAGTGGCAATGAGGTCTGCAACTCTGACAATCCAAAAGCCAGTGTTAAGAAGGTTCGGTCAACTTGGTCACTGAGTCATAGTCTAGGGTCGGGTCAATGGTCGCTGCCAAAGAGAGAGAGAAAAGAAACACTCAGCGTGCACTCTAGCCTAGATCAGAATGGTTATCACTTTATCTAATCAGGAAACCCCCACTGTAACGTCAAATTCTTCCCCAAACCTGAAAGAAGAATTAGCCGGGATCACCCAAGGAGTAAACCAACTCATCAGTGGGAATCGGGATCCAACTATCATCGCATGATAACGTGACGGAATCCGCTCACGTTATCACACTCTAGAAGGTATGCGCATATCTGGCAAGTTTCAGTTTCTTTAGAAACTCCCGATGTGGATTTTTACCCCATGCTCTTATGACCTTGACTAAGGCCAACAAATCATAAGTCACATGTCAAGTTCTACCCGCCATTGTCCAGGTTGCTTTGAACCCACCCGTACAAGCCCTTGACTAGGGCCAACAAGGCTATATGACTGTCCCAAACCAACGCATCTATCTATGCTGCATATGAACACCCAATAGCTACCAAACACTGTGCCTTGACTATGGCCAACAAACACAGCTTGAATACTATTGACTATCCATATGAAATGACGGAGGGCTACGAATGGTTTCTGGCGAAAAACCTTTAACGTAATGAACTTGATATCGTTGAAGGAACCGGATAGCTTTTAAAATATAGTGACGAAAACCTTTGCTAAAGAGGTCACTCCCGGTGAAGGGATCTCGGCTCTTTCCCCGTAGAATGAGGTGCAGGATATTCCAACTGAATACCACGATGCAAAGCAAAAGTAATTGGCTATATTGAAGTTATTGCCCTGACGCAAACTTTTTTTTCCAAGGGGTCACTCCCGGTGAAGGGATCTCGGCCCTTGCCTCGTCGACTGAGGAGCAGGATATTCCAACTGAATACCACGATGCAAAACAAAAGAGAACGTCCTTGCAATAACAGCTTTTTGAAAAATGTTCCAATAATATCAGAATAGGTTTGTTTATCTTGCATTGATCCGAATCAACGCAGTCCCATCAATTGATCACACCACAAAAGAACAAAAATAATGATGTACGTATATGCCATCCGCATTCGCCACTGGGTCCCGTCATCACCCGTTAGGTTACTTAACTAACGACAGAGCGGGGACTGGACTAGCGCGGATGCAAAACATATACAACATCTATTAGTATATATATAATATATAATTTTCGCTCAAGGCGTGATAAAATGCAACATCACAGAAATGTACAGCATCACAGAATAATACAGATATCTGGGATCCCCGGGTTTCATAGAGCCGCTACTGAAACCCGACGTTCCTCTGGTCGTGTGGATAGCCTGTGCAATGAAATCCTAGACCCCTACGGGTGCGGCAAGTTACCCGCCAAAACCTGAAGCGAGGCAGCCCCCTTCAGCAACGTGAATGGACCACCCAGCACTTCACGGAATCCGGTAACTTAGGCACCCCTCCTGGGTCAACTTGTACCCCCTACGAGTGCGGCGAATAGCCCGCCAATTCTAGAGTAAAGCCCCCTCCGTCTTAATGCCATGAGATGCGGGCTTGTTGCCCTCTAGAACCCGGCTATCCGTGCACCCCTCAGCGGGGTAATCCTAGTACAGAAAGTAAAATATACATACAACGGGTACATCGACCTCGACCCGGTCGTGCCCCAAAAGAATAATATACAACAGGCGGTGACGGCAGTCCACATGTCGGACGCTCGCCCCGCAATATCAAATGTACATATAAAACAAAACTGTACTAACATTGCATCCAGGCTATCCCCCACGACCAATCCGCAACATCACAGCACAACACAGAACATCAACGTGAATGTCACGTTCGCAAATCCGTCTAAAAGGGCTATAGCAGTTAGACAGGATTTACCGATCAAATGACATTCACGGTCGCAGATATAATGTAAATACTGTGAACTAATATGTTTAAAATATCCGATCGATCAAAAATTACCAAAGTGGGCCCCAAACACTACTGTAGCACTCACAGAAAATCTGGGCCCAAACAGATCATTCCAAAAACCCCATTTTGAACTCAGGAGCTCTCTGCAAAAATTTGGTCAAATGAACAGTCAAAAGCGCGGCGGAACCGCGGCCCAAGCATGGGTTTGGCCGCGGTTCCGCGGTGGCATAGTGAGTTCAGGCGACCAACTTTTTACAGAATGCTTAGAATTCCCTGCACATCATTCTGAAACAACCTGAAAAATTTTTAGACTCCAAAAAAATTTCGACAGAAACTGTGCAACTTGAAATCGGGTTTTCGGGATTTTTGTTCGATCGAGTTCTAAACATACTAGAGCAAGCTAGGCATGGTTAATGGCATGGCTCTGATACCAATGTAAGTGCACGGCGGCGCCCCGGCCGTCGATCCGACGCCGGAAACGCGGAAACGAAAAACTTTGCAAACTAGCAAACCGGCACCACCGTGCACTTTTACCCCGGATCGGGCCATTAACCTAGCTACTAGCAAACTAAAATACGGGTAGAGAGTTATACCAAGCGATCCGTGTCTTTCGGTCTTCGTCTCCACTCCGATCTCCCGCGGGATCTCCGTCCGTCACCTCCTCGTAGGAAAGGGCACCACGTAGCCGGATTCTTTTACGGGCTCCCACCTCTGGACCGAGGCAACTCGGACGCGAAGTTGGCTAGCCGACGCGTCCAAGATTTGCTGTAGATATAGTGTAGTGGGTTGTCTCTCTAGGGTTTATGTTGCCATGATGGAGGAATAGAGAAAGAACAATGGAGAGAGGTTTGGAACTTTTGCAAGCCAAGAATGAAATGAGATGAATCAATTCCCACACATTATGAAACCTCTCTCATCCTCTCAAAGTGGCCGGCCTCCTATAAAGAAAATGGTAGAGTATCAAATTAATCAAAAGGAGAAAATGAGATATAAGCATAAGAAAATAGTCACCTCAAAGTCTATTATCTCTCATCTCATTCTAATCTCATAAATGCAAAACAGATGACTAGAAAAGGATCTCATGATGATGAAGCCATAATCACAATAAACCCTTCCACAAAAAGTAATTTGCTCAATTGCAAATTACCCCCTCCAACGAAAGTCCGGCCGTGAAGGATCAAAGGAAAACCGGCCGGAACGGAATGCAAACTGGCAACTTCAGAAAACTGATCCCGTAATAAATTACAGGAAAACCCCGCTACTGTATATACATGCCTGCATTTGTATTCCCACTGAACACAAATGCAAAGAGACAAAACTACACTATCTAATACTAGGATCCGGCTTAAGCCAAAGCCGGCTAGTAAAATCCGTTCGATCACGATCCGTGCAATACCGCACGTATCTGATCGAACCTTGCCATATCTCCATACAGCCTCTACAGCGTTTCGCCCGAAACATGAGTAACTGTGTGTGGTAGACTCTAAAGACTCGTCAATACTATGGATGTGGATTTAACCACTAGCACGTCAGAGGTATTAGCCATACGTGACGGGCCACCAGCTATTGACCAAAGGGACGTCGATGAGCGAACTCATCCAGACACCCTACTGAGCCTGTCAGTGACAATATTCGTACAGTCCGGTCCGTTCGTCTATGAGCATTGCATGGCGGGCCTAGGGGGTTGGTAAAAGTCAGACCCCCAATAGCGGTACAAGTCGTGTCGGAGTGTAGCCCAGAACACCCTAAGATACTACTGGAATACCTACCAGCAAATCTCCTGCCTTGGCCAAGGACTTTTCATGTTCTGGCTCTCCTAGACACAGCGCGACCTCACCCCCAATACCGGGAGAGACGAACCCCTGCAGATCCGCTCACTGCCTCCATGTGGCTCGGGACTGTACCCAACTAAAACCTGTTTGCACGACTCCTTTGAGCCGTGGTAGGGTAGTAATCAAAGCATAGTGGGAACTCACACGAGACAAATGACGATCTCAGGTCGATGAACTATCCTGTACACATGTCACCAGGGAACTGCCATATGACGTCAGGTATAATACCAACTAGCAGGTTCCCGGCGAGTCATGTCCAGTGTACTCATAACCCAATGAGCACCTGTATACATCTTAGGTGAACCAACTGACACCAGTGGCTTGTGAGACCGGCCACCGCCCCTCGTCGGGGTCTCGATTGTATACACTAGTCTACTCTGGAGAATCGATGCCCTGTCTCGAAACTCCCACAACTAGGGACCTTTTAAGGATGTGCTTATAGACCCCAGCTCCCACGTATATGATCGCCCTCATACTGCTGGTAGTCAAGCAAGAATCCTAGGGGCTCTATCAACGTGCAATAGTGACTCGTAAGGTCACCTAAAGCAGTATACGATGATAAAGATAAACCAGATGGCATACTATCATCTTGAGTAAGACTGTCCTACTGGGACAGGTCCTCCCTCAATCATTGCAATCACGTGCCTGTGATCCAATAATTGACTCTGAGGGCACTATCTCCAACAACAACGGCCCTTGAAGGTTCTTTAGGCACACTATGGGAACAAGAGAACAATCAAGGAAAGGAGAGAGCTCTATACTATTTGAGTCGATTTCTCCTCGGGACAGAAAACAACTATTCCCCCATCGAAAAGCATTCCCTTGCACTGATCTTCGTAATAACGAAGGTCAGACATTACGCCTTAGCACACGAGGTCCATCTTATATCAAAAGTGGATTCTTTCAATTATCTAATGTCAAGGACCATACTAACAGGAAGGCTTGCCAAATGGGCCCTCCTCCTGATGGAGTTCTCGATAACGTATCGTTCCCTCAAAGCAGTAAAAGGGCAGGCCATTGCCGACTTTCTCACGGAGCATATGATACCAGCCGATTCCCTCTTAAATTGCGAGTTGCCAGATGAACACGTGTTCAAAACAATCACAGAAGAAAATGATTCCCATTGGGAACTCTACTTCGATGGAGTATCTTCCATGAAACGGCGAAAGCAAAACACCCCCATAATCAAAAGCCAGGATGGGTCTTATCTTCATGACTCTGCAAGGAGGGATATTGCGTTATGCCCTCTCCTTAACAGAGCCAAGGACTAATTACGAAGCTGAATATGATGCTTTGATAGCAGGTCTCGAGATCACTATCGACATAGGAATCAAAGACCGCTTCATATAGAGAGACTCCAAGCTGATCGTCAGCCAAGTAAATTGCGACTATCAGACATGCAAGCCAGAGCTGATAAAGTATGGCGAAAGAGTGCAGCAACTGCTGACACAAATCCCTTCTTATACCCTGGAAAGTATACCGCGTGCGGAAAACAACAAGGCGGATGCATTGGCCAAATTGGCTAATGAAAATCTTGTTGACGTGAGGATCATTGTGCAAAACCGCAGGGTTCTCGCGACAACAGAAATATCTTCGGAAGAACTAATAGGGCCATCCGAAGGAGAAGAAATGACTGAACAATTAACCCTTCAAATAGAGGATGAAGAAAAGGTCAAGGACTGGAGGGAAGTCTTCATAAACTACTTTAAGTCCCAACGAACGCCCAAAAATGCGTCGTTTAGACATCGGCTCATGAAACGAACTTTGTCATTCGTCTTTGTCAATAACACTCTATATAAGAGATCGTTCGACTGTCTATGGCTAAGATGCCTGGGACCGGAGGAAGCAAAGAAAGTCGTCCAACAAATTCACGACGGGACTCTACGGTTCTCACCAAGCTGGACCAAAGATGAAGCTGAAGATAAAAAGAATGGGTTACTATTGGCCCACAATGATTCAGGACTATCTCAAATATGCGAAGCAGTGTCACTCGTGCTAAATTCACGGGGACTTCATCCATTAACATCCAAATCCTCTACACCCGACAGTGGCTAGCTGGCAGTTTGAAATGTGGGGAATCGATATAATTGGCCCCATTGAACCGGCATCATCCAAAGGACATCGGTTTATATTAGCAACAACTGACTATTTCTCTAAATAGGAAGAAGCAGTACCACTGAGAGAGGTGAAGACGGAGAATATCCTCCATTTCTTCAAAACCCATGTCATTTATCGGTTCGGAACTCCGCGAAGGATAATCTTGGACAATAGACCAGCTTACAGAAGCCATAAAGTAAGCCGCTTCGCACAGCAATATAAAATAGATTGGAGATACTCTTCAGTCTATAATTCTTGGGCCAACGGTCTAACTGAAGCTTTTAACAAGACCTTGATAAAGATTATAAAGAAAAGAGTGTCCAGAAATATAAAAAAAAAGGACTGGTATGAAAGGCTGCATGAAGCTCTCTGGGCGTACCGAACAACGTTCAAGACAGCCACGAATACAACACCATACGCATTGATGTTTGGCATGGAAGCAGTACTCCCGTTTGAAATAGAACTCCTCTCTCTACGAGTAGCAGTTCGATATGAGCTGACAGATGAAGAAAATGCTCATCTTAGGCTTGAGGAGCTTAACGCCCTTGATGAAACTTTCCTTATAGCACAGCAAAATCTGGAGGCTTATAAGGAAAGGATGATGCGGTCATACGAAAAACTGATCAGGCCAAGAACATTTCGCCAAGGCAAACTCGTACCAGTCGTCAAAAGACCAATAATCCCCAATTGTGCAAAATGGGAGAAGTTTGAGCCGAACTATGAAAGCATGTACATCATAAACAAAGTCTACCAAGATGGAGCCTACCTGCTCATGGATATGCATGACGAAAGACCCTTCTAGCCAATAAATGGCCGATTCCTCAAAAAATACTACGCTTGATGAGTCACGACTTAGGTCAATGATAGATGATGACGCTTGTGTCCGCTCGCTATCTTCCTGAGTCAGAACCCTGAAAGTAGTATCCAAAAGCTCCTTTGCCTCAAAAATGGTGATGAGGGACCGAGATTTCCCTAAATTAATATTGGACCGAAACGTCCTTAAACTAATGTTGGACCGAGAAGTCCCAGAACTAATACTGGACCGAAATGTCCTAATATTCGTCCCCAAAATCAGAATGCTGGACCGAGATGTCCCTAAACTAACAATGGACCGAAACGTCCTTAAACTAATAATAGACCGAGAAGTCCTTAAACTAATACTGGACCGAAATGTCCTTAAACTAATATTCATCCCCAAAATGGGAATGCTGGACTGAGATGTCCCTAAACTAATAATGGAGCAAAACGTTCATAAACTAATAACAGACCAAAATGTCTCTAAACTAATAATGGACCGAAATGTCCTTAAACTAATATTCATCCCAAAAACGGGGATGTTGGACTGAAACGTCCTTAAAAAATACTTACCTTAAAAATGGTGATAAGAGACCGAAACGTCCTTAAACTAAAATGGACCGAAACGTCCTTAAACTAATATTGGACTGAAACGTCCTTAAACTAACATTTGTCCCCAAAATGGGAATGTTGGACTGAAAAGTCCTTAAACTAAGAACTCGCCCCAAAATACGGCGATAAAGGACCATCATGTCCCTAAACTAACACGTTTAGCCCTACGGTGAATCCCCATATCGACCACCATATACAATCCACGGGCGTAAAAAATTCACAACTCTCCCAGGTCTCATATGGTAGTTCTTTGAGGGAGACCAAAACTTACAGCTAATAGTGCGTTACCTTACAGGCCACCTAAAAAGGGGGTATGTCCACAAGCGAAGGCACGGATGAAAACCCGAAAGAGCGCCATGAGTAAAATTAGCAGGACTGCCAGCGAGCTAGTGAAAACCTGAAAGGGCACGAACTCATTAAAAACAACTTGCGTGATATCCTTATGACTCACAAAGGAACAATACACTTAAGAGCCCCCTCGATTCCTGAGGAGAAATTACACTTGCGAGATCCTCATGACTCGTAAGGAGAATCCCCCTTATGAGTCCCTCACAGCTCATAGGATTCAAAATTCTTAGTTTACAGGGATCTAAACCTATCCTTAAGACGTCATATTACCCCAAGCAGCCCTATAGGAGGTCCAATATCGACTCTTGTATACAATCCACGGGCATAAATAAATATTCTCCCACCAAGTTATACCAATGGCAAGAAATGTCCCCATATGGTGAGCAACACTTGTAAGTCCTCTCGACTTACAAAGAGAAAATACTCTTGTAAGATCCTTGCGACTTACAAAAGAAAATGCACTTAGGATTTCTTACAACTCCTAAGGAGAAAATAAACCTACAAGATCTTTTTGACCCGTAGGGAGAAATACCTTTATGAGACCCTTTATGGCTCATAAAGTCAAAAAATATTAGTCGACAGGATCCTAACCCTGTTCGCTAAGCCACCTTTGTTCAAATCGACAAAGGCAAATGATCATTCGCTCCTGGCAATATCCCATTTGTAGCGATACTGATGCCTAATAGGTATCAAACTTTAAGTCCTCTAACGGCAAATGATGATTCGCTCCTGGCAATATTCCAGTTGCAGCGATGCTGATGCCAAGATTGGTATCAGATCTCAAGCTCCTGACTTATAATAAAACTTAGCGAGTTGCAAAAAAAATGCATATGATATAGCCGAAATGATTGGGCACCGCGATAAATAGCCGAAATGATTGGGCTATCGTGACTTTAGCGAAAAAATAGACCATTGCACAAAAAAAACTTTTCCGCCCTGCAAATATGTCTATATTGACTCTTGTAAACGATCCATGGGCACAAATAAAGGAAAAGATACCATATTCTCTAACCATGCTTCGTCAAAAGGAGAACCAAGTCGAACGGTTCATATACAACCTAGAGACTATCCAGGCATTCCTTCTCATTCCGGCATAATGCAGACGCAACGTCACCATCAAACAGGAAAGACCCAAGGGTTAAACCAAAAATAGAGCTATGGCAAAATCCTAGTTCCAAGTCTTGACGGTACATATACAACCTAGAGACTATCCATGTGTCCCCCCTCATTCCAGCAGGGGCAGACACAATAATCAAATAAAAATGAGTGACAGAAAAATCCTAGTTTCGGGACTTAATGGAAACATCTAAAGCCAAGAGATTACCCCGACGTTCTTCTCATTCCAGCAGGATGCAGATGCAACATCACCAAAAAACCCAAAGGTCAAAGCAAAAATGGAGTAAGGCAAAATCCTAGCTCCAAGTCTCGATGGTACATATATAACCTAGGGACTATCTTGGCGTTCCCCCCTCCCCATTTCAGCAAGATGCGGACGCAGCTATCAAATGAAATTGGTGCAATGGCTTATTCCTAGCTCCGGACTTCAATTGCAATACATACAGTATAGAGGTCCTACAGATGTTTGCCCTACTTCAGCAAAGAATCGGCGCGACATCGTCAAAAAAAATGAAGTAAAGGTATATTCGTAGCTTCGGGTCTTGACGGCAATTCATATAAAGCCTAAAAACCGTTAGAGATCACCCCACCCCAGAAGGGTGCGGTTATGACTCATCGAGGCTCCAAATTGAGTCTAACCTCAAGTAAAAAGTATCATGGCAAATTTCTAACGCTTACTCTTCTGACGGTAATATGAACTAAGGAGATTACTTGAAGACGTCTTGTCCAACCCCCGAAGGAATTAGAGACAGACAGTCGTGGGGCTACTCGAACAGGCGCTTAAAGACTGCATATCAGGGAATACATTAGCCAACGCGACGGTACCACGGACTAAAACCCTAGTACCACAAACCTAACGGACCCCTGTCGTAAAGAATGGGGGTTATCTACATATAACATTAGGAAAAGTTTGCCTGTAAACCCAAAGGAGGTAAACTAAAAACACTCCGAAATGAGTACATAAACTAGAGACTCTGAGATGAGTATATAAACTAGAGACTCCGGAATGAGTGAATAAACTACAAACTTCAAAATGAGTACATAAACTAGAGACTCCGAAACGAGTGAATAAACTACAAACTCCGAAACGAGTAAATAAACCAGACTCCGAAACGAGTGAATAAACTACAAACTCCGAAATGAGTGCATAAACTACTTCGTGCCAGATTAAGATATCAAGAAACAGAAAGGTCGAAATTCTAAAAGCTATATGTTATGCATTATTTTACCCTACTTCACTCACGGGGATACCTCCATGAGCAAGGTGGTAGGGGGAAGCATTTGATCACACCAGACCAATGTTCACCTATATCTAGATGCATATTTGAATGAGAAATTGCATTGAAAGTATGCTCATTTATGCGTGTGTGTGTGTGCGCGTGCGCCATATATGCGCGCATCATTAGCATTCGTACGCAACAGAAACTCCTGAGGGGAAAGTGAAAAGTATATGTGCAGAGGCAAGATGCCCACATGGATATGTGCTGGGAGTGAAACATTCAGCGGTCAATAATAAAGAAACATATTTAAATAAATATTTTATTCCAAAGGAAAAAGATTACCAAACACGGGATCGAAAGTACAAGGGTTTACAAAACTATGAATAAAGTTTTCTAAAACCCTCTCAGCCTTCTCCACCATGTAGAAGTGGCGATCTTCGTGAGGAGTCGCTCCCCATCGGTCAGCATCGTGCTCATCAGTGAAGGCAGACATGATGGCACACTGAGCCCGTATCTAGCTTAGCAACTGAACAGAGCAATCCCTCAGAGTCTGGATAATCAAATCCGCCACATGAAAGCACTCGATCTTGTCCTCCGCTGCGTCGAGTATCGTCGGAGTCATCTCCACTGGATGAAGGGAAATGTCAGCAAGCACGGACAGGAAGATCATCCAGAGCCAAATGGAGCCGATGGGAAGAGGAGACCCTCTACGAGTCAGGAGCTTGTACATCACTGTGTCACATTGGTCATCCGTAAGAATAGGATTCACCAAGCATGCAACAAAATAAGGAACAATTTCTTCGATAGGCACCACTCATGGTTGCCGACGAGCATGTGTACGGTTACAAACCATGACTCTTGGTCTGTTAAAAATGGTTCTCTCCTTGTGAAGAAGAAGGAAAACATTGCTTCAGATTATAAAGAGAAGCATTTAAGTCTAGGCACAGAAAATGTTGTGTATGGTGGAACTATTTCCAAGTCTCAACAAAAAGGGCATGGGAAAAGAAAGAGCTGACTCATGAAAAGCAGAGCAAGAAGGTGAATTGATTCCTTCGTATACCATAGCAGCGCCTTATGTGCATGCCACGTGAGTGTCGGCTACTTTTAGATTTAAGTCCTATAGAAGCACCTCACGTGCATGACACGTGAGCGCCGGCGCTAGTTTTTTTTAGGGTCAAGTCCTATAGCAGCGCCTCACGTGCATGACACGTGAGCGTTGGCGCTAGTTCTTTTATATAAAAATACCTCATGTGAAGCGCATGTGAGCGTTGGCGTAAAAGGGGATGGGGGCTTTGTCATTCATACTTCAAAAGAAATTTATGCATCAGTAATGAGGATGATGATTAAAAAAAGGAAACAAACATCATCAAAATGTGAAACAATCAAAGATCCAACAGTGGATAAAATCCTCCAAACAATTCTCCTGGATATGGGAAAATATTTTCCTAATCTTGTTAAAAACAAGAAGCTATATTCTGTGAAACAAAAATCACTGGATCAAAGATCCAACGGTGGATAAAATCCTCCGAACAATTTCGAGACCAATTAAATTAATTAGAATCTCTCAATGAGAGATTTTCTCAAAAAATAATTAGCAATTTGCTTCTACTATATAAAGGATCCCGAGACTTCAAGTCTCAAGGACATAGACATATAGAGAGGAACCCCCATAAGTTTCTGCAAAAAAAATACATAAAGCTCTAAAAAAACAACAGAGAATTTAATTCTCAATAAAGAAGAAAATCTTTTCCTCTCAAACCCTAGGTAAAGAAACCACAGAGATCAAAACATCTCATTTACCTATCATAGCATATCTAAGGGTTTAACCCTTCTCAAGAACTTAGTTCTTTCTCTGAGAAGGTCTTGTTCTTAAGAATCAAAAGATTCAGAAAAGAACCTGGAAAAAGGCAAAGTGCCTATCTTATAGGAATTCAATTCTCCTGAAAATAGGGTTTAACCCTAAAAATAAACTTAGGTTTTATAAAAGAGGAAAAAAATAAGAACTTGGTTCTTGAAGAAAACTTGATCTTAGATCTTCAAAACAAAAATCTTGGTGATCATTAATGGTCAAAATATCATTAACAGAGGTTCAATCTCTGAAAAAGAAAAGAACTTAGCACCTCACGTACTTCCCACATGGGTGCCTACAACAGCGTCCTGCGTCTTACATGAAAAACACGCAGGCACCCAAAGCAGAAGGCCAGCGCCTCACGTGAAATACACGTGAGCGCTTAATAAAAAGTGCTCAGCACTTCATATACAGCCAAAACGGTTAAATGCTTAGCACTGATTGGGCAGCGCCTAGCGCCTCACGTGAAACACACGTGGGCGCTCAACAAGATAAATGGGATAGCGCCGCACGTGCTCCTCACGTGGATGACATATAAAAAGTGCTTAGCACTATATATATATATATATATATATATATATATATATATATATATATATATATATATATATTCAGTCAACATGACTAAGTGCTTCGTACTGATTAGGCAGCGCCCATAACTGAAGGTTTCACATGATACCCATGTGAGCACCCGAGCTTCAAACAAGTGCTTAGCACTTTTGTATAAAAAAGGGGATGAACAAATAGAGCCAAAATAATTGCTTAGCACTTTTGAACAAAGAAAAAAAGGGACTGAGCAGACTCGGCCCAAATTGGCAAAAACCTTTCTGAAAAGTTTTCTTACAGCTGAGCCCAAATGCTCTGCTGTTGGATCTGAAATAAAAACGATCCTTAAAATTTTGCTAAATTGATCTTAGTCTTAAATAAGACTAACGTATCCTTAGTTAAAAATAAATTGAGCTCAAATATTCATATATTTAAGTTGATCTTAATCTCAAACTAGATTAACGATCCTTAAATAAAAATAAAATATTTTTGAACTAAAGGAATATATAACCTAAGTTCAAAACCTAAATCTAAAATATACGGATTTGGACTAATCTGAGCCCTACGGGTGACGACATAAATTAGTCACCGTATACAATCCACGGACAACCAAAACAAATAAAATACACACGACACGAAGTGAACTGCTGGAGAAGGAGAAAGTGGTTATCGCAACACGGTAACATAAATAACTGTAGGGGCTTGCGCCTGCAGAGAAGAGCGTCCCCACAATCAATAACCCCTCACAAATGAGGGGGAATCTAATAAAGTCACGATACAACGGTCGCATCTATCAAAAGCTCCGATATATTATGTCATAAATCAACTTGGTATCTTCGGAGAGGTGGGTGGATATGTCCAAATAGCATCTGTCCTCAAATTCAGGCAAGACATCCCAACGTTTCAGTCCGGTCTTTCAGCGATGAATAAGGACTTATGTCCGAGTCAAGTCCAAGAGCCTCTGTAAAATTTTGATGCGCTGAACAGTGAATAGTGTGGCGGAACCGCGGTCCAAGCATGGGTTTGGCCGCGGTTCCGCGGTGGTACAGTGTGTTCACGCGACCAAAATTTCACAGAACGCTTATACTTACCTGCACATCATTCTGCAACAACCTGAAAATTTTTTGGAGCCAAAAAAATTTCGACAGAAACTGTGCTTTTGAAAACGCGGGTTTTGGAATTTTGTTCGATCGAAAGAGTAAACACATTAGACCAAGCTAGACTAGGTTAATGGCCTGGCTCTGATACCACTGTAAGTGCACGACGGCGCCCCGGCCGTCAATCCGACGCCGGAAAGAGGAAGCGATGATTTACTTTAAACTTTTAAAACCGGCACCACCGCGCACTATAAACTCGGATCGTGCCATTAAACTGGTCCTAGCTATCTAGGGAAGGGGGTAAAGAGAAGTATACCGAGCGATCCGTGTCCTTCGGTCGTCATCGTCCCGTTCTCCCCGCGGAAACTCCGGTCTACACCTCGTCGCCGGAAGGGCACCACGTCGCCGGCTTCTTTTACGGGCTCCCACCTCTGAACCGAGGCAACTCGGGCACGAAGTTGGCGAGCCGACGTGCCTAAGGTTTGCTGTAGAATACGTATAGTGCTCTATGTCTCATTTGGGGTTACTTGAAGTTGCCTTTGGTGGAGGTTTGATATGATAACATTTTGGAGATGAAGTTGGGGATTTTTGTGAAGCCAAAAGACCAAAAATCCCACCACCAAAATATGGGCATCCCCTCCTTGGCTTGGCCGGCCATGCAATGGTGAAGGGAAGAGAGTGAGAGAATGAGGAAGAGTCTCACTTATCCAAAGGAGAGGAAGTGAAAAGGCTATCATGCATGAGAGAGAAAAAGATGTGATGATAAGAAATCATCACCAATCAAAACCAACACTCCAACAACCAAATCATCAACAACCATGATTACTCCAAAACCAACACTCCAACAACCTAATCATCAACAACCATGATGAAAAGAAGAAGAAGTCAAATGAAGTCAAATGGTGGAGGAATTATCATGATACAACAATATGCAAATAACACCCTCCACTAACCAAATTTGCATGCTTGCAAATAAGCCCTCCTCCACCAATCTTCAGCCAATGAAAGATACAAAGAAATATGGCTGAAACGGAAAACAAACTGGCAACTCCAAAAAACTGATCCCGTAATAAATTACAGGAAAACCCCGCTACTGTATATACATACCCGCATTTGTATTCCGACCGAAATACAAATGCAATGAGACAAAATCTACACAGTACTATACTAGGATCCGGCTTAAACCAAAGCCCGCTAGTATTAACCGTCCGATCCTGATCCGTGCAATGCCGCACGTATCTGATCGAACCCTGCCATATCTCCATACGGCCTCTACAGCGTTTCGCCCGAAACTTGAGCAACTGTCTGTGGGGGACTCTAAAGACTCGTCAATACTTTGGCTGTGGATTTAACCACTAGCACGTCAGAGGTATTAGCCATACGTGACGGGCTACCAGCTATTGACCAAAAGGGACGTCGATGAGCGAACTCATCCGACACCCTACTGAGCCTGTCAGTGACAATATCCGTACAGTCCGGTCCGTTCGTCTATGAGCATCGCATGGCGGGTCTAGGGGGTTGGTAAAAGTCAGACCCCTAAAAGCGGTACAAGTCGTGTCGGAGTGTAGCCCAAAATACCCTGAGATACTACTGGAATACCTACCAGTAAATCTCCTGCCTTGGCCAAGGACTTCGTGTAAGGGCACTCCTAGACACAGCGCGACCTCAACCCCAATACCGGGAGAGACGAACCCCTGCAGATCCGCTCACTGCCTCCATGTGGCTCGGGACTGTACCCAACTAAAACCTGTTTGCACGTATCCTTTAAGCGTGGTAGGGTAGTAATCAAAGTACAGTGGGAACTCACACGAGACAAATGACGATCCTCAGGTCGATGAACTAACCTGTACACATGTCACCAGGGAACTGCTATCTGACGTCAGATAGCAGACCAACTAGCATGTTCCCGGCGAGTCCTGTCCGGTGTACTCATAACCCAATGAGCACCTGTATACATCTTAGGTGAACCAACTGACACCAGTGGCTTGTGAGACCGGCCACCGCCCCTCGTCGGGGTCTCGACTGTATACACTAGTCTACTCTGGAGTATCGATGCCCTGTCTCGAAACTCCCACGACTAGGGACCTTTTAAGGATGTGCTTATAGACTACCAGCTCCCACGTATATGATCGCATGCTTGGACCGCGGTTCCGCCGCACTATTCACTGTTCAGCGCATCAAAATTTACAGAGGCTCCTGGACTTGAAAATAGGGGTTTTGGAACATTCTTTTTGGGCCCAGATTTTCTGTGAGTGCTACAGTAGTGCTTGGGGCCCACTTGGGTAAATTTGATCGATCGAAACTTTTAACATGTTAGTTCACAGTATTTACATTATATCTGCGACCGTGAATGTCACTTGATCGGTAAATCCTGTCTAACTGCTATAGCCCGGTTAGACGGATTTGCGAACGTGAGATTCACGTTGATGTTCTGTGTATTGCTGTGATGTTGCTGCTTGGTCGTGGGGGATAGCCTGGATGCAATGCTAGTACAGTTTTTGTTTTATTATGTACATTTGATATTGCGGGGCGAGCGTCCGACTGTGGACTGCCGTCACTGCCTGATTGTATATTATTCTTTTGGGGCACGACCAGGTCGAGGTCGATGTAACCATTGTATGTATATTTTACTTTCTGTACTAGGATTACCCCGCGGTGGAGTGCACGGATAGCCGGGTTCTAGAGGGCAACGGGCCCGTATCTCATGGCATTGAGACGGAGGGGGCTTCACTCTAGAATTGGCGGGCTATTCGCCGCACTCATAGGGGGTACAGGTTAACCCAAGAGGGGTGCCCAAGTTACCGGATTCCGTGAAGTGCTGGGTGGTCCATTCACGTTGCTGAAGGGGGCTGCCCCGCTTCAGGTTTTGGCGGGTAACTTGACGCGCCCGTAGGGGTCTAGGATTTCATTGCACATGCTATCCACACGACCAGGGGAACGTCGGGTTTCAGTAGTGGCTCTGTGAAACCCGGGGATCCCAGATATCTGTATTGTTCTGTGATGCTGTACATTTCTGTGATGTTGCATTTTATCACGCCTTGAGCGAAAATATTATATATTGATATATATACCAGTAGATGTTGTATATGTTTTGCATCCGCGCTAGTCCAGTCCCCGCTCTGTCGTTAGTTAAGTAACCTAACGGGTAATGACGGGACCCAGTGGCGAATGCGGATGGCATATACGTACATCATTATTTTCGTTCTTTATTGGTGTGATCAATTGATGGGACTGCGTTGATTCGGATCAATGCAAGTTAAAAACAAACCTATTCTGATGTTGTTGGAACACTTTTCAAAAAGTTGTTATTGCAAGAACGTTCTCTTTTGTTTTGCATCGTGGTATTCAGTTGGAATATCCTGCTCCTTAGTCGACGAGGCAAGGGCCGAGATCCCTTCACAGGGAGTGACCCCTTGGACAAAAAGTTTGCGTCAGGGCAATACCTTCACTATAGCCGATTACTTTTGCTTTGCATCGTGGTATTCAGTTGGAATATCCTGCACCTCATTCTACGGGAAAAGAGCCGAGATCCCTTCACCGGGAGTGACCTCTTTAGCGAAGGTTTTCGTCACTATATTTTTAAAAGCTATCCGGTTCCTTCAAAGATATCAAGTTCATTACGTTAAAGGTTTTCGCCAGAAACCATTCGTAGCCTTCCGTCGTTTCAGACGGGTAGCAAGTAGTATTCATGCTATGTTTGTTGACCTTCGTCAAGGAATAGTGAATGGTAGCTGCTTGTTGCCTTTATGTTGCATAGATAGATGCGTTGGTTTGGGACAGTCGTATAGCCTTGTTGACCTTCGTCAAGGACTTGTACGGGTGGGTTCAAATTAACCTGGACAATGACGGGTAGAACTTGACATGTGACTTATGATTTGTTGACCTTCGTCAAGGTCATAAGAGCATGGGGTAAAAAAATCCACATCGGGAGTTTCTAAAGAAACTGAAACTTGCCAGATATGTACATACCTTCTGGAGTGTGATGACGTGAGCGGATTCCGTCACGTTATCATGCGATGATAGTTGGATCCCGATTCCCACTGATGAGTTGGTTTACTCCTCGGGTGATCCCGACTAATTCTTCTTTCAGGTTTGGAGGAGAATTTGACGGTACGGTGGAAGGTTTCCAGATTAGATAAATTGGTAACCATTCTGATCTAGGATAGAGTGCACGCTGAGTGTTTCTTTTCTCTCTCTCTTTGGCAGCGACCATTGACCCGACCCTAATACTATGACTCAGTGACCAAGTTGACCAAACCTTCTTAAACACTGGCTTTTGGATTGTCAGAGTTGCAAACCTCATTGCCACTCCTACTTTTACCCTTTTCTCCAGGACACCCCGTATTACTACGAACGTCCACTTCCATTGGACAAAACCATCGCATGGTTATATACGAACTCGAAGGGATTTATTCGAGCATGGTTTCCGGTTCTGAAGAAAACGAATAGGACTATTCAGTTGTCTTTTCCTTTTACCTTCTTTCAGGTTGCGAGTACTCCTTGGTTTAGGAGATAGTACACCTATTACGCAAATTGGATAGTCTTCTTCCAAACCTTAGGCTGGTGCCGACCGGTAGGGAATGAAGAAAACCAATTAGCCTAACGAGGGTGTACAGAAGGTATTAAGTAAAGACATATCAAGGGATTAGTAAGAGGGCAAAGTAAATTGCGACTGCTATTCACGACCAAACCAAGTATTTCTTCGCCATTCCTAAATCAGCTTTGTATTTCTCCAGGACACTCCGTATCACTACGAAGATCCACGGTTTATTGGATACTCCATCGTATGGTTATATACGAACTCGAAAGGAACTTGTTCCAGTTCGGGGATGGATTCTGGTTCAGGAGAGATAGGAATAAGGTTTATTCGGTTGTCTTTTATCTTCACCTTCTCTCGCATTTCGAGTGCTCCTAGGATTAGGACAGTACACCCATTATGCTTATTGGATAGTCTTCTTCTAAACCATAGGCTGGTGCCGAACGGTAGGGAAGGAAGAAAACCATTTGGCCTAAAGGGGTGTACAGAAGATAATGACTAAAGACATATAAAGGGATTTGGAAAGATGGCAAAGAATTACACGGTTACAGTTGTGAATCTGGATAATGGAAGAGGCATTACTAGGAATACCAGGATACCCCTACGAAACATTTACAATGTTTCAGTTTCACTGTGTACTGTTAAAGGAAAACTGATTTCCCGATTAGATACTTACTCCAGGGTATGTATTTACCAGGTATGATTCTCACATCTGTATAGTTTTACAGATGATGAGTGGGAGTAAGTTATTGGAAATTAGGTGACCTTCCTCATTATATCGGAATTCGTTGTAATTAGAGATATTTGAGGAAATCGCCTGGGTTGTTTGCCGGTCGGCAAATATTTGGTTTTGGATATCCGCTGTTATGCACCAATTTCAAATTGATATATCTGTACGTCTATTTTAATAGAGTGAGATTTACCTTTTTGAAATTATGTCCATGACATTTACCTATATCAGTGGATGATTAGGTAAGGAGCATTGAACAGCGGTGTAATTCTTCATAACCATAAGTATAGTTTTCAACCTACGACACACAGGGATTGAGTTATCAGACTCAAAGGACTTATACAGAGTATTGTATGTTGTCCAGGGTCCATCAGGACAGAGGGGTTGGTCCTCGTACTATATTCGGTTTACTTATGACTTCTCTAGTTTTTAGACAGGTGTTTCGTGAAAACACAGGGTCCGAATTTTGAGAAGTTATAGGTATTTGAATAAAGTAGAGAACCAGATATTGCAAGTATCGGGATTCTTCAAAGTGATTGAAGATGTAGATACTTGTGTATGGTATTCAGTTGATAGTAATGATTAAGAGAACTTGCTTCTCTTTCAGATTACTCATAATTGGAAGCACTCCTAAGTTGAGTAATACTGATCGGCCTCTTTCCATTTAGTTGACATGCACTGGAGACAGCTGCATGATTTGAATCTGGTTCAATTAAATCAGTGCCTCTGGTTCTATATTGGATATAGAAAAGTGCATAACTTAACGATGTTAAGGTACGGGGAGTTGTCCGGCTTATGCATAAAACCAGACTCTGGATAACTCAAGGCATGTTTCTGTAATGGCTGTTTGTGGGTTGACCCAGGCTATGACGAGGGTTGACTTTCTACCATCTGGAAGATCAATAGTGATATTGTTCTAGACTCGCCACAGTTTTAATAAAAATGGATTTTTTCAGAAAACAGAAGTGGGAGTATGGTAGAACTAGAAGTGATTCCAGAACCACAAACGATAACTGAAGATTTGATAGGAACCTAAAGATTCAATCTGGTTTGACATTCCATTGGCCACTCCGCAGATAAGGTGGGTAACTTCAGACACCCGAGAGGTACTCTGGTAGCCTCAAGGACAGTGACAAGGAAGTTCTTGTTTACCCACACTTGCCATTGTTGTTGTTCCAGGCTGCAAGACCCGGAGGGAGGATGAGTATAGCGTCATTCTAAACTGGCTTTAGAAGTGTACGTCTATATGACTCTGCCAGAGGGTTGTCGTAGTCAGTGGGAGCAGTGGAAGCATTGGTGGACAGGTGGCTTATGTCTATTTATAGACTAAAGCAGAAATAGCGGAGATAGATCATCTATTTCTGATGTGACAGTCATAGGTTTGACTTCATCAAAATAGGGGATGGATCTGTTGAGAAGGTAGTAGGGTGTGATGTCCTGGTATTCGGATGATATACACAAAGTAGGAAGTAATATTCCTATACTACGATCGGTTATACTTTGGTCGTCACACAGTGGTTTCTCCACATGGGACTTGGACATTATATCAGACATACTGGTTACTAGATCTATGGTTTTAGATCTAGATTTGGGTGGTTTCCCAATTAAGGGTACTTAGACAGCATTCTAAGAGTATTTAGAAAGGACGACTCCTGGCACGGTAGTGTACCTGCAGGTGATGGAGTCACCCTCTCTAAAGGTGTCTTACAGACTAAAGGGGAGATAGATGTGCATGATTGGCAGATCACTTGCTTAGGCAATTGAGTCAATCATGAGATGTCAAGTACCATCCAGATGTTGTTCTTGCACTAGATGCAATAAGTTGACATTGATCCAATCCTGGAGAAACAGTCGAAAGCAGTTTTAGAACATAAGTGGATGTTCTAGGGATATGATAACTACAGCCTCATTCAGGGGACGGTTATCATTCCAGGCTTCCAAGGTGACCTGAACGACAAGGAGGTTGTCAGAGTTATAGTTTTTCCTTCTGACGAGGGGCAGTATTTTGGACAGGTGGTCCAAGGCAATACTGAGGGAGGCATGGCGCAGGATACTGATTAAGTTCAGTTGACGATACAGTCTAAGAAGTTTGGATTTGGAGTTCATTTATGAGCTAGGTCCCATCAGACATCCAGACACATTCTGAGACAGGTATTGCTCATTTCGGGAGATGGGTTTCTCCGCGAACTTGAGATTAAGAGAGACATAGAAAGATACATCAAAGCGGATCCACTCACTGAGGCTATTCCTCGAACGCAATAGTTTCGCAAACGAGCTTTGTGAGACTGACTAGTAGAGGAGTTAGGTGTTCGGTATCACACGGGCTGTGAGTATGCGACATCGCAATAATTAGCCTTGAGTGCAAGTGGGAGATTGTTGGAGATAGTGCCCTCAGAGTCAATTATTGGATCACAGGCACGCGATTGCAATGATTGAGGGAGGACCTGTCCCAGTAGAACAGTCTTACTCAAGATGATAGTATGCTATCTGGTTTATCTTTATCATCGTGTACTGCTTTAGGCGACCTGACAGGTCACTATTGCACGTTGATAGAGCCCCTAGAATTCTTGCTTGACTGCCAGCAGTATGAGGGCGATCATATACGTGGGAGCTGGTTGTCTATGAGCACATCCTTAAAAGGTCCCTAGTCATGGGAGTTTCGAGACAGGGTATCGATACTCCAGAGTAGACTAGTGTATACAGTCGAGACCCCGACGAGGGGTGGTGGCCGGTCTCACAAGCCACTGGTGTCAGTTGGTTCACCTAAGATGTATACAGGTGCTCATTGGGTTATGAGTACACCGGACAGGACTCGCCGGGAACATGCTAGTTGATCTTATACCTGACGTCAGATAGCAGTTCCCTGGTGACATGTGTACAGGTTAGTTCATCGACCTGAGGATCGTCATTTGTCTCGTGTGAGTTCCCACTGTACTTTGATTACTACCCTACCACGCTCAAAGGAGACGTGCAAACAGGTTTTAGTTGGGTACAGTCCCGAGCCACATGGAGGCAGTGAGCGGATCTGCAGGGGTTCATCTCTCCCGGTATTGGGGGTGAGGTCGCGCTGTGTCTAGGAGAGCCCTTACACGAAGTCGTTGGCCAAGGAAGGAGATTTACTGGTAGGTATTCCAGTAGTATCTCAGGGTGTTCTGGGCTACACTCCGACACGACTTGTACCGCTTTTGGTGGTCTGACATTTACCAACCCCCTAGGCCCGCCATGCAATGCTCATAGACGAACGGACCGGACTGTACGGATATTGTCACTAACAGGCTCAGTAGGGTATCAGGATGAGTTCGCTCATCGACGTCCCTTTTGGTCAATAGCTGGTAGCCTGCCACGTATGGCTAATACATCTGACGTGCTAGTGGTTAAATCCACAGCCATAGTATTGACGAGTCTTTAGAGTCCCCCACAGACAATTGCTCAAGTTTCGGGCAAAACGCTGTAGAGGCCGTATGGAGATATGGCAGGGTTCGATCAGATACGTGCGGCATTACACGGATCAGGATCGGACGGTTAATACTAGCGGGCTTTGGTTTAAGCCGGATCCTAGTATAGTACTGTGTAGATTTTGTCTCATTGCATTTGTATTTCGGTCGGAATACAAATGCGGGTATGTATATACAGTAGCGGGGTTTTCCTGTAATTTATTACGGGATCAGTTTTTTGGAGTTGCCAGTTTGTTTTCCGTTTCAGCCATATTTCTTTGTATCTTTCATTGGCTGAAGATTGGTGGAGGAGGGCTTATTTGCAAGCATGCAAATTTGGTTAGTGGAGGGTGTTATTTGCATATTGTTGTATCATGATAATTCCTCCACCATTTGACTTCATTTGACTTCTTCTTCTTTTCATCATGGTTGTTGATGATTAGGTTGTTGGAGTGTTGGTTTTGGAGTAATCATGGTTGTTGATGATTTTGTTGTTGGAGTGTTGGTTTTGATTGGTGATGATTTCTTATCATCACATCTTTTTCTCTCTCATGCATGATAGCCTTTTCACTTCCTCTCCTTTGGATAAGTGAGACTCTTCCTCATTCTCTCACTCTCTTCCCTTCACCATTGCATGGCCGGCCAAGCCAAGGAGGGGCTGCCCATATTTTGGTGGTGGGATTTTTGGTCTTTTGGCTTCACAAAAATCCCCAACTTCATCTCCAAAATGTTATCATATCAAACCTCCACCAAAGGCAACTTCAAGTAACCCCAAATGAGGCATAGAGCACTGCACGTATTCTACAGCAAACCTTGGGCACGTCGGCTCGCCAACTTCGTGCCCGAGTTGCCTCGGTCCAGAGGTGGGAGCCCGTAAAAGAAGCCGGCGACGTGGTGCCCTTCCGGCGACGAGGTGGAGACCGGAGTTTCCGCGGGGAGAACGGGACGATGACGAGAAGACCGAAGGACACGGATCGCTCGGTATACTTCTCTTTACCCCCTTCTCTAGATAGCTAGGACTAGTTTAATGGCACGATCCGCGTTTATAGTGCGCGGTGGTGCCGGTTTTAAAAGTTTAAAGTAAATCATCGCTTCCTCTTTCCGGCGTCGAATTGACGGCCGGGGCGCCGCCGTGCACTTACAGGCAGTCAAGCAAGAATCCTAGGGGCTCTATCAACGTGCAATAGTGACCTGTCAGGTCACCTAAAGCAGTACACGATGATAAAGATAAACCAGATAGCATATTATCATCTTGAGTAAGACTGTTCTACTGGGACAGGTCCTCCCTCAATCATTGCAATCACGTGCCTGTGATCCAATAATTGACTCTGAGGGCACTATCTCCAACAACCCATGATCTGCAAGCCTATTCCTGCTATTTCTTTATATTGTGACAACATGGTCACAATTGAAAGAATTAAGAGTTCAAAGAACAGCCACAAAACAAGGAGTCATATCCAAGTAAGAACTAAGACTGTGAAACAATTTATGAAAGAAGGGGTGATGGTTGTGGATATTGTTAGGTCTAAAGACAACACAGCAGATCCCTTTACTAAAGGACTTGAGTTGTCACTAGTCATCGACGATAGCAACCCTACCTATCTGAGCGGAGATCCCACGAAGTAGGTTCAATATGGTAATAACAAGCTGTTGGGTAAATTGAACACCTAAAATAAATTGATACTATGGTATCTGAGTCTATCCCCTGACAAACCTGGAGGATATTGTATACTGCTAGTATAGTGAGAGTATTTGATTCTGAATGGGATCAAGTCTTTTTTACTAGACATGAGCAGTACATCTCTGGAGATGCCCAACTATATGAATGTAGGGTTTCCTTAGCACCAAGCCTAGGGTTTGTAAGTATCAAATATGCAACAACAAAAAATTTAGGGGGTGCTAAGCAAACATCCTAGGAATCGAACTAGAAAACTAGGGTAACAAAACTTTGTAATCAAACATTACTTAAGAAGTGAACAAGAATACAATCTTTGTAGACCGGTCATTCACTTCAATAGCTCCGTGTAGTAGTCCCTTCTCTCCAAGTAGTGATCTTCCGGACTCTTGCATGGCTTCACAAGGTGAAAGGAATGAGCTTGCGTGAAGTCTTCGAGGCCGAAGATGATCTACGTCGAGGAGACACTAACCCAAGCTATTACTTCACTAATGAGAGATTAGTGAAGCTAACACCTTATACTAAAGTGTTAATCTAGTAGAGGATGATGAAGTAGGATTTTTGCTCACTTTAGAATTAATTTTCTCACTAATATTTCTCACTTGCACAAAATCTAGAGAGCTCTTGAGCTTGAAGAAGAAGATAAAAAAAGATAAAGTTGTGGGAGTGAATGGCAACCATGGGTGAGAAAATATCTAATATCACTCATGTAGAGACTTAACCATGAGTTTAGATAATGGTTGGGTTAACAAATATCTAGTATAAGACAAAACTAGTGGACTAAGTCAATGGTTCTCCAAGCTTCTCAAAGCTTCATGCCATGTGACAAATTTCCAACTAATAATTGAATTACAATAAATAAATAAACCCTACATTATCTTTATCATGGTGTAAGTCTCATACATCCATATTGCATGTATCATCAACCATGACACATATTAAAACACAATAATATATATCACATATATATTAAGTGTGCACATGTGAGAAAAATAAATGCTTAAGTGAGCTAATATTAGTTAATGTAAACTAGTATATCAAATATACAATTATACACTAAATTATCAAATCAACACTTGATTTAATAATCCGGCTATATCTCATATAACCGACTAATATTATATGTACCAACTTATAGAATCAACACTTGATTCGATAACCCGGCTATATCACATATAACCGTTAGATACAAATATCGCAAGAATAGAATACGGTATCATATACTCGTATTAATCTCGGTCCCGCACATATCACATATGTGCTCCTACTTCATTTTGCCTGAGCCAGTAAAACCTCTGTGTAGGACTCTAAAGACTCATCAATACTCCGGCAATAGGTGATGATCATATCAAGCACCCACAAGCCGTTAGCAGTACTACCTGGACGTAATGGCTACCCGGGTATTGAGCGATCAGAAGATCAACAAGCAAGCCCGCTCTAGCTTCTGTAAAGCCTGTTAGTAACACTACCGTACAGTCCGGTCTCTTAGTCTAAGATGTCGCATATCCAGTCTAGGGGTGGTAAACGTCAGACCCCAATAACTCGATAATTCATACCGATACGAGGCTCATAACGGGTCGAGAAACTACTGATAACACTTACCTGTAAATCTCTAAATCAGCCATGACCAGGGACTTTCAGTTATAGCCAATCGAGCACGACACGACATCTACCCTCAATACCGGGTGAGACGAAATCCCCTCCTATCGCTCATTGCCTTCATGTGACTCGGGACTGTACCCATAAACCACCGTTTTGCATTTCCTCTTGAACGTGGTAAGATGGAAATCAAAGCACAGTGGGAATCACATAAGACTCTATGACGATCTCGGGTCTACAGACTAACTTGTACCAGTGTCACCAGAGAACTGCTATCTGACGTCAGGTGTAATACCATCTAGGAGTTCTCGGCGAGTCCGTCCAGTGTACCCAGTCTCCACTGAGCACCCGTATACCATCTCTGATGTCAAACACCAATGGATATGTGATCATCCATCGCTCATCTCATGGGTCGAGAAGCGTATACGCTAGTCTACTCTGGTATATCGATGCCATGTCTCGATACACCCACGACTAGGAACATTAAAGGATGAACTTATGGACTACCATGGCCCCACTAGTATGATCTGCATCATAATCCTGGTAGTCAAGTACACATCCTAAGGCCTTTACAAACATGTAACCATGAGACAGTATCAAGAGACAAGTATACATGTTAAGATAAAGAGCAACCGGATAGCATACTATCATGTCGAGCAAGAAAGTCCTCTCTATATATGTCCAAGCATCCACTATAATATACATCATATGTACAATAATGGCCTCTAGGGCATACATACAACTAACAATGAATGTTATTGTGTGGCCACAATTAGAGCAAATGGGTTATTCCTCAAATATATTCATGAATCGGGATAAGGATGTATGGCCATAATGCATCAAAACCTAAAGATTACTATTATAGTCTATAGCATGTTGTTACCAATGGACACCACTACACTAAAGGATCAAGTTGAAGACTCAATTTCACTTTGTCCCTGTGCTGGTAAAATTGGATAACTAAGGTGATGGTTCAAACCGGAAGGTACCTTCACTGAAAACATGTTACAAATCGCTTCTGAACATTCATTTATAAAATTATGGGGGATTGTTGAAATAAATTGGAATGAATGAGAATAATAAATTAAAGGGGGATTTAATTGCAAAATATTTTATGGATAGATACCATATTTATGGTTAGATTCCATAAATGAAAGTAGTTGTCATAATTAAAGTTTGAAAAGATATCTTCTATATGGTTGGTTTCCATGGTTTACAATATTGACTTAATTAATTAAATACAGTTAGTGGAAGTTGAAAAGCCTGATTGTTTAATGCAATTAATGGAGGGTTATTAAATGCATGTTAAATGTATTTAATGGAAGCTGAAAACCTGATTGTTTAATGCAATTAAGAGAGGGCTATTAAGTACATGTTAATTACATTTAGTGGAAGCTAGAAAGCCTGGCTGTTTAATATAGTTAATGGAAGGCTATTAAATGCAGTTAGTGAGAGATGAAAAGCCTGATAGGATATTGAACTCCCCTATGCGCGCCTATAAATAGGTGCATTTCTCATTCCAAATATATTGAGAAAGAAAGAAAGAAAATACAATCTTTTCTCTGAGTTTTTCTAGTTTTGAATTCTAAAGTTTAGGCTATCTGAAGTATCTTTCGAAGTGCTATCTGCAAGTGCGCTGTTGGCTGAAGCTGTCTGATCCAACGAAGAATATTGCAGGATTCAGCGCAACAGGTTTGTAGGGCAATATTTTTTCAAGGCTAGTTTTCCTCAAAAAACGATTCAGTTCATCTGGTTGTTCTGTAATCTGTAAAATTACTTTGTTGTTTAACTTTAGTTAACTGATTATGTTTATTTCTATTGTTTGTTCCTAATCGGTATGTTATGCTTTCTTAAATTGGATCTAATAACTGTTGTGATAATCTGTATCATTTCATTACATAATTATATGTACACCTCTACTATCTTTCCAACAAATTTGATATACCTTGTACCTATGTTTTAACTATTAAACCATAGGAATCATCTTCCAAGAAAATTGATAAAAGATAATTTTTTACTGTTTTCTTCATGCTCCTCCAAATGCTCTGCAGAGTAGAAGAGTACTACTTTAAACCCCAAGTATTAAATATGTACTGTGATTTGTGAATTCTCACACCTTAGTTGCTATATGCTAAGAAAAATTACATAAGAAAAATTACATTATTCCTAATCACTAAAGTTCAATTAATAATTGTTTATTTTACATTATCCCCCATGCTTCATGTTTGCCAAAAATTGTTTGTATATTCAACTAAGGGCTCAAAATGTATATTTAAAAACCATTTCATCCACTACCGAGTTGAAGTCGGTCCCAAGAAATATGAAACAAAGATAAGTGAAGAGAACAAACTACAAAAATCCTGCTTCTCTTCAGAAACTTTGCTCCCATTTTTGGGAGACTGAGCCATGAGTGATAAAAAAAATGGAGTTAAGCAATAATTATTTCAAAATTTACATGTAGGACAAGCACATTCCACAACTCTTTGAATGTGTAGACAATGTGAAAAGTTAATAAACTATGAAGTATGAACCCTCCACTATATTAAGACTGACTGGATGATGTAAATGATTTCTGCCACATCATATTTTTCCCTTTTTTGGAATAATATGGCCAAATCTGATTCAAACCGGCGCTCCTGCTCAACTGCTAAAAGGTTTTACCATTGTTCACGGCGTCTATCGGGTCGGGCCCGAGTTTCCGAACCCAGCCCGGCCCGAATCCCCCAAACCCGAACCCAGCCCGGCCTGAGGCCCGGCTCGGGCCGGCCAAACCGGGTAGCCCGGTTTTTAAAAAAATATTTTTAAATACTTCTAAAGAAAAAATTTTACATTTATGAATTATTTTTTGGAAATTTTTTAACCCGAACTTCGTGTATGTCTCGGAACAGATCTAGATATTTTATTGATTAAAATTTTTTTTGAGGGGAGCAAACCTTACCCTCATACAATTGCCAAAAAAATTAAAAATACAATTCATAAAAAAAAAACTAACTGGTGAGCTGCTATCGGTCTTTACTCTTCATCGGTGTCAGAGTCTTCAATACTCTTAACGTGTTATTATCTACCTTCTGTATCGAACCAATTTTTTTGGCACACTGCAATCATCAATGCGTCATCTAACAGCCGCTCTCTTGTTGCTCAGATTCATGTTATCTGCACTAAAAGCAGACTCCGAAACTTCTGTGGAAATCGGAGTTGTTAGTTAATCACGAGCCATGACAGAAAGCACAGGATACATGTGTCCATGTGTTTTCCACCAATCCAAAATATCAAGATTATTTATTTGATCCGCGGTGAAAAAATTATTGAAATCATTTTTACAAATACATTGTAACCTCATTATAAGTGGAAGAAGTAGAAACCGTTGTTCTTTGTTTTTTCTGCTGCAAAAACTGAAATATTCTTTTTTTTTGGAAGTTTACCGTGAAGAGAAAGATAAAGAAAAAGTTCTGTTTTGACTGTGTTGTGCATCATATATAACATACAAATCATGCAAATAAGAATCTAAAACATATTTATAATCTCCTATATCAGTATCTAAGTTTTCATTCTAATAAAAAAATAAATTATCTTTTTTAAGTTTATGATAAAAAACAGAAGCTAAACAAAATTATACAGGAAATTTTAGTCAATATTTATTCAATTTCGTAATCATGCTATGTAATATTCCGGAAAATCCATTTTCAAGGTCAATTACATGCTCATTAATAATTTTACAAATATAAAATAATTGTTCTACTGCTAAACATGTAGTAGGATAATAAACACCAGATAAATATTTAGTTGCATTGTAAATATATCTAAAAATCTCAAAACATATTCAAAAACAAGACAATAGACAATAATAATGCTCTAAATTATTATTGGGCATTTATTCCACATAAAATAAAATAATAGGCTCCCAATATTTTAAAACACGTTTCAATATCTCATAAGTGGAATTCCTCCTTGTTGGAATGTTGAATTTGAAATATCTAAATTTTAAATTTAACTAAGCACAAGTTTGGTTAAAATTTGTTTATGGGTCTGGAGTTTTCAATAAACATAATTGCATCTTTAAGTTTAGCTAATGAGAATCAATTATACTAAAATCATATTGCACAATTAAATTTAAAACATGGCATGCACGTCCTTGATGAAATAATTCTTTGAAAACATGATTTAAATTATTTTTTGAAATTGCTATAACAGAATTATTATTAGTAAGATTATCAAAACTAACTGAAAATATTTTATTTTGAATATTATATTCACGTACAGTAGTCAAAATACAATTATTTATATTATTTCCACTATGTGGATGCTCAATTTTTGAAAAACCAATAATTATTTTATGTAAAAACCAATCATTATTAATGAAATGTGCAGTAACACAAATATAACTCATACCTCATTTTGTAGTCCAAACATGATAAGTTAATGCAATTTTACTTTTAAGATTTGCAAAAATATCAATCAAATTGACTTTGTCATCAAGAATTTTTTTTAAAATATCACTTCTAAGTGTTTTTCTGGGTACTCTTTGAAATGCTGAATTAAATGCATTTTTTTACCATTCTATCAAATTTTTCTTTTCCGGAAAATAAATGTTTGCTCAGCATGTACGACATATCTTGCAAGTTCTCTTCTATTAGTATTTTACGAATAAGAAAAACCGGTTAAAGAGTTAGATGACGTATTTAGAGTCGTCTGCCAAGAATCTGTTTTTTCATGTTTGATTAAATGTCATTTTAGGCGGGTAGTTCCATATGAAGTGGCAAAAATAAAAATCTGCTTGGTAATGAGTACAAACTGCCCGCTCGCCTTTACCTGCAATTGTTTGTGCTATAAAATGTTTCCAAATATCAGAAGTTTTTAGTTCTTTTATCTTTAAAGACAGAAGCTCTTGCTTTAGGAACTGTAGGTGCAGGAACTTTTTTAGAGACATGATTTTGTGACGTAGGCGGTATCTCATAATTAGAAGATTCATAGTTAGAAGAATAAGAATCAAAACTAGTTTGCACTATATTAATTAATCTATGTCCCTCTTGTGAATTCATATTAATTTGAAAAGAATGTCTCTGTAAAGATGAATCACCCCTGTCATCTTATGAAGATGCACCGGTCATTCTTAATTAAAAATATTTGTAAGAGAGAAAAGGAGATAATAAAAAATATACAAGAAAAATATATAATCAATACCAAAAAAAACCCTGATTCCAAATAACATAATCAAATTTGTGGAACTGAAGTGAAGATTGATACTGCAGAAATGAAGATTATGTGACTGCAAACTTAACAGTAAACTTTTAGAAAATTAAATAGAGATATTGGGAGATTGAAAATTTTGTTATTGTGAATTGTGAGAAGAATGAGAAGTGTAGAGATGTATTTATAGAATTCTGGATTAGGGGTATAGGAATGTATAATTTTGAGTGGGGGTTTAGATGAATTTTACAAACCCACTTTAATTCAAATTTTATTTAAAATACCCCACACCTTTATTAAAAAACCCACCCCCATTTAAAAAAACCTCCCAATACATTGACCGGCCTAACCACACTATAGCCCACCAAGACCAACAACCAAATTTGAATTTGAATTTGGCCGGATCGGGCCTAGCCGTCGGGCCGCCAACGGCTGGCCCAGGCCCGGTCCGTTAGACACCTTGAACCATCGTGTTGTAGTGTAACTCATATCTCCATCTCTACTTTTATAACCATAAAACTTGAGGGTCCCAAATTGATTTCAATTTGATAGTCTAACGTAGACTCAAATAATACCACATCATCAGTAGAAAAAATTAATGTAGAGATTTTTTAAATAATTATTTAATAAATTCAATCATCAACTTAATCAGTTGTAACCATACAATCATCTCTAATGATCTTAAATAACTACTAATTATGAGTTATTTTTTAAAACAAATTAATCACTCCCACCATGTAAGTTTTAATCTTCTCTAATTTTTTTGAATTCAAACTAAAAATTTAAACATAATTTTTATTTGAACGCATGCATCGCACGTGTAAGATACTATTATTTTATAGATACTATTATTTTATAAATACAATTATCAATTGAATCAGTTATAATTATACAAACATCTTTACTGATCATAAATAAATACTAGTTACATTATGAATCATTTTGAAAACAAATTAATCACTCCCACCACGTAAGTTTAATTTTCTTTATTTTTTTTGAATTCAAACTAAATAATTATGGGATTCTTACTAAATAAAACCCCACATACTTCGCTCATTTCTACAAAGCCCTTCCATACTTTATATTTACTTAAAAGACTCTTTATACATTTAAATTGTACTAAAAAGCCCCTCAACGGTCCACAAAGAAAATCATTTTAGCATCTCTCATTATTCTGTTAGGAGGTTAACGGTGAGTATCGGGCAAAGGTTCTAAAACCTTCTCGGCCCCTCTTTTTTTTTTCCAAATTTCCTAATTTTACTTCTAAATTGCTTTTAGGATTAGAGTTTCGATAAAAAAAATCTCTCAAATTGATCATGAAAACCGGCTCGTCTTTCTCAACCTTATTCAGCAACAAGTTTATTGAGTATCGCCGTCTCTTCACTTGCAAGCTTTGAGTTCGTAAGCACTTCATTTGAAAACAATTTCTTTAGTTGAGTCAAATCTCAATTTTCAATTAAATGAGAATGTGGATTCATTTTATGGGAGAAGGACCTACCTAAATATATAGAATATAAGAGAGCTGCTCAAGCATAAGTTTCAGCTCTATTTTTCGAACGGAAAGCTGATTTTTTATGGAAAACTACTGAAAGGTGCTTTTTAGTACAATTTAAAAGTATAAGGGGTCTTTTAAGTAAATATGAAGTATGGTGGGATTTTTAGCAATTAACAAAGTATAAGGAAGATTTTTAGTAAAAACCCAAAAATTAAACATATTTTTTATTTGAACACATGCATCACACGTGCAAGATACCAGTATAATTAAACTGCATCAATTTGAATCAAAAGCCGATAACCACGATCATCAAGCTATCTGGGTTACTTCTAAATCACTTTTGGTAGGTATGAATATCCCCTGCAACCCAAAATAACAAAATTTTGGGATGCATTTTCTACAATAAATGTTGCATTACTATTTCAGAACGCACATTTCAACGGTTTTTAGTCAATACTTTTTCTGTTCATAATTACTTGTCATTTTAGATTTTTGCACGGCAATTATGATATGATTTAAAGTCTATTTGAAAAAAATATTATACTATTGTCATCCTAATTCATCTTCCTTAATTACCCTCATATTAAATGAATGCTGTTTAATTTTTTTTGGAACCTAGTACCAATACTTTTTAAATGAGATTAGTTTAGATATTTTACAAAAACATAATAATTAATATGGTAAGAAATTGCATACCATTTACCGTTATATCATAAAAGGACAAGTAATTCAGGACAAAAAAAACTTCCTAAAAAGACAAGTAATTATGAACATAGGGAGTATAAGAACACAAAAGATAAATGACATGACGACTAAGTGAATATTTACTAGTTTAATTTATATCTCTATTTTTCTACTATTATAACTAGAAAGGACATGCGGCATATTGTCCATTTTTCCAATAAAAAATTTCAAAAATGCAAAAAGATGTCTTAAATTTATTCTAAATCCTAAAGTTGTCCCCATCATCTTTCTCTCCCTCTTCCATAAAATAAGACATGCATGCACCTAGAAAATTAAAACCGAAAATTATACATAATAACCTTAACATTTATCAATTTATACATGTTTCTTTTAATAAATACTGATCTTATATCTTTCAGGTGCGCATAAACATCCAGTACTTATACGGAGAAGGGTGACATCATACCAAATCACATATAAATATATAAATAGTATTCCAATTTTTCCTAATCCACACATAAATCACAACTAAAAAAATCCAATTTCATGTATTGCAAACATTAGTTACATCGCAGGAAGTTTGCAATACTTTATAAATGTTTCTTGTCATTCAAAAAAATCATATTTGCAATGGATTGTATTTCCAAATTGTTGGGATGGAGAAGCCGATACACGGAACAACGCTCACGACAAACCAATCACGCGACAAACAACCACACAATTAACAACGAAAATATAAATTAATAACGATACGAGAATAAGTAAATAAGAATAAAAAACCAAACAAGAGAAGAATTTGTTAACGAGATTCACCCACCGTATGGTTAGTCCCCAGCAAAATGGAATCTGTAATGTCTACTATAATTTTGAATTAAGTACACCATGAGCAAACCTTAGGAGATTTTCTCAAATCTCTCTAAATTTAATTCCTTACTCTCTCATACAATAATCTCTCTTCTATTTGGCCGTATATAAAACATATAAGAGGTTCTTATTTATACACAAACAAATTCTTTAATTAAGAAACTAACATAATTAAGAAACTATTATAAGACACCCATTTATTAAGAAACTGCCATAAGACATTCCTTAATTAAGAAACTTTGGTTTTGGTAAAATCTGATATGGCTTGTGTGCACGTCCAGACATCTGCGAAGTTTCTCCATAATTTCAACAATCTCCCACTTGGAGATATTTCAGCCTTGATTTCCAACGCTAGTAAACTCCACACAACTCCACTCTACACTCTTCTCGTCAGATTTTCATAGGGAGATTCACCAACCTGCAATAGAGATCTAGCTTATCTCAATCTACGATCTTGGTGAAAATATCCGTCAGATTCTTTTCTTCCGTGATTTTCTGCAGTGTCAACTCTCCCTCTTCTACCGCTATGTGTATGAAGTGGTATTGTACCTTGATGTGTATCGTCCGAGAGTAATATGCCGCATTTTCACCAAATGTATTGCACTTTGGCTGTCGCTCTACAAGTTATTGAAGTCTTTTTTCCCCAATTCTTCAAGTAACTCTTGCAACCATATCATCTCCTTGCTAGATTTCGTGATTGCCATGTATTCAGCCTCTGTAGTCGGTAATGCCATCATCTTTTGCAATTGAGAGACCCAACTCACCGTTGTTCCCCCAACCATGAATACATACCCCGTCGTGCTCTTCCCACTATCTCGATCTCCCGATTAGTCCGCATCAACGTAACCTTGTACGTTTAGAGAGTCACCTCCAAAATATAAACAATGACTTGACATACCCCTTAGATATCTCAATATCCACGTTACCGCATTCCAATACTCTTTTCTTGGGTTTTGCATATACCTGCTAACAACTTCCACTGCATATACAATATCTGGTCTCATACTCACCATCGCATACATCAAACTCCCCACCGCAGATGCATAAGGCACGCTTGTCATCTCATCTTTCTACTCTTGAGTTGTCGGGCACAATTCCTTACTGAGTTTGAAATACTTCACTGAGGGCGTACTAACCGGTTTTGACTTGTCCATATTGAACCGCTTCAAAACCTTCTCGATGTGTCCCTTTGCGATAACTACAACTTCTGCTACTTCCTATCTCTCACGATCTTCATGCCCAAGATTTGCTTCGCCGCTACCAAATTCTTCAAAGAGGATTTCTCAGCCATCATTTTCTTCAAATTTTGAATTTTCTTGAAATTCGGACCCGCTACCAACTCGTCCTTGAAAGTCTGAATATACACGCAGTGATCTGATCCACAATGCACAAATCTCGTCTCCAACATAAAATGATTGAATTTGAGATACCACTTCCTAGGAGCTTGCTTGAGGCCATACAAGCTCTTTTGCAGTATACACACCGTATTTTCTTTCCCCTTCACTTTGTATCCTGGTAGCTGCATCATATAAATCTCCTCCTCCAAATCTCCATGAAGGAACGCAATCTTCATATCCAGCTGCTTTAAGTGCAAATTCTCCACCGCCACGATACTGAGAATCACCCGAATAGAATTTATCTTCATGACTGGGGAAAAATCTCTTAATAGTCAATTCCTTACGTTTGTTCATATCCTTTGACCACCAAGAGAGTCTTGTACCACTTCACACAATTAGCATCATCTTTAATTCTGTACACCCACTTGTTTACCGCCGAAAGCTGGGAAAGACAAACGTCTTGCCTGCATTTGGGGGCAGATGCTATTTAGGTTTATCCATCCACCTCTCCGAAAATGCCAAGTTGATTTATGGCACCGTGTATCGGAGTTTTGGACAGATGCGGCCGTTGTAGCGGACTTCGTCAGATTCCCCCTCGTTGTGAGGGGTTTTTGATTGTGGGGACGCTTTTCCCTACAGGCGCAAGCCCCTGCAGTTAATTACGTTACCGCGTAGCGATAACCACTTTCTCCTGCTCCAGATGTTCACTTCGTGTCATGTGTGTTTGTTTTATTTTTGGTTGTCCATAGATTGTATACGGAGCTAATTTGTGTTGTCGTTCGTAGGGCATGGATTAGTCCAAACCCGTATTCTCTTAGATTCGGATTTGGTTTGATTTAAGGATCGTTAACCTTGTTTGAGATTAAGATAAACTTAAATATTGTTAAGGATACTGTTCCCCTCCGAATGGCAGCGCACAAGACTGCGAAGTCCTGACGCTGAGATTCGGGGCAGATGCTATTTGGTTTTATCCGTCCACCTCTCCGAAGATGCCAAGTTGATTTATGGCACCGTGTATCGGAGGTTTAGACGGATGCGGCCGATGTAGCAGATTTCGTCAGATTCCCCCTCGCTTGAGAGGTTTTTGATTGTGGGGACGCTCTTCCCTGCAGGCGCAAGCCCCTGCAGTTAATTACGCTACCGCATCGCGATAACAACTTTCTCCTTCTCCAGAATTTCACTTCGTGTCGTGTGTGTTTGTTTTGTTTGTGGTTGCACGTGGATTGTATACGGAGATTAAGCGATGTCGTCGCCCGTAGGACGTGGATTAGTCCAAATCCGTATTTACTTAGATTTGGGTTTGGTGTTTTGGTTTAAGGATACGTTAGCCGTATTTAGGCTAAGATCGACTTAAACGTTTGTTAAGGATACGTTAGTCTGATTTGAGACTAAGATCAACTTAACGGGATCGTTTGGATTCGACAAAAGAGCGTTTGGGGACTCTATTGTTCCAGTTTAGGGACATAGTGGTCTATGTTCCAGTTTAGGGACGTGGTGGTCCAACATTAGTTTAAGGACGTTTCCGTCCGTCATTAGTTTAAGGACGTTTCGATCCGCCATTAGTTTAGAGACGTTTCGGTCCACAATTAGTTTAGGGACGTTTCGGTCCACGAGTTTAAGGACCCCGCAGTCCATATACGTATGTGGTCGTCGGGACCCGTCACCTCTCTGACGTCGTTGAAGGATTACAACGACAGTTGTCAGAGGAGTTCGGAGATGTACCCTCGAAGCGGAGGTAAATTGATTTAAGAGAGCAATCTTGCTCAGTCAATTTAATTTGAGGACTTACGGCCAAAATTGGGCTAAGTCCAGTTGAAAATATTCAACATTTTATTTGCTTTTGCATTGCATTTTTATTTATTTATTTGGGCTCCACCCATAAAAGATGCAGAGCATCAATTTGTTTTGGGCTCTGCCCATTTATAAATGATGCAAAGTATCTACTTTGTTTGGGCTCTGCCCTTTTTTAAAATGCATAGCATTTCGTTTGGGCTCTGCCCATTTATAAATGATGCAGAATATCAATTCTGTTTGGGCTCTGCCCATTTATAAATGATGCAGAGCATCAATTCTGTTTGGGCTCTGCCCTTTTTATTGCATTGCAATTTAATTAGGCTTGCTTGGTCTTTTTGATTTGGGCCTGGCCCTTTAGGAAATGCATTGCATTTATCAGGCGCTTTGCGCCAATCAGAGAGCGCAAGCGCTTGTAGTGTTGACACGTGTCACGCAAGCACAGTGCGCTGCGCTAATGCGCTGCGCCTGCGCTGCTGACACGTGGCGCGCTCTGGTGGCTTGCGCCAATCCGAGAGCGCAACAGCGTAGTTTGCAAATGCAAGGCACTATGATTTGAGAATCTTTTAGATTCAAGAACCAATGGTTCATAAAAGAAGTGCAAAGCACTATTCGTTTTCTTGATTTAATTTAGATCAAAGAAAACCAAGTTTTTTCTTATCTCAGGAACCAAAGGTTCATAAAAAAGTGCAAAGCACTGTTCTTTATTTTGTTTTTCTTGTTTTAAAGAACCAGTGGTTCATAAGAAGTGCAAAGCACTGTTTATTATGTGAAGATCATTGATCTTGTTCTTAGATCAATGATATATTAAAAGAAATTTCTTCTATTTTATGAAGGTTTTTTTTACCTTTTTCTTGAAACTTTTTCAGAGTTCTCTTTGTTTGAAGCTCTTGATTTCTCAAGAATGTTGATCCTTTTAAATTGAGGTCTAGGGTCCTTTTTATAGTGCTCATAAATTAGTTAAAGAGATCTTTCTCTGAGTGATTTGGGGAATTTTTCCCACCGTTGGATCTTTGATCCAAGGGCTTCTGTTTTACAGAAGAAAATCTTCTTGTTTTAACAAGAACAGAAAGATCTTATTAGAATTTTAATTCTGTTTGGCGTAAACGCCCCAGCGCTTGACACGTGTCGCGCAGCGCAGCGCTTGTGCAGGTGTGCTTGCGCAACTGCGCAGACACGTGTCGCGCAGCGCAATGCTTGCGCGGCTGTGCTTGTGCAACGGCGCAGACACACGTCGTGCAGCGCAACGCTTGCGCAGCTGTGCTTACGCAACTGCGCAGACACGTGTCGCGCAGCGCTTGCGCAGCTATGCCCGCGCAACCGTGCAGACACGTGTCGCGCAGCGCAGCGCCTGCGCAACTGAAGCGTTGTTTCCTTTATTAAAGTTTAAATTTCCAAAGTAGAGCTTTGCTCTCATTAGGGTGCTTCATCTTCCGCCTTGGAATTTGAACAGAGCTTTGCTCTGATTGGGGTAAACAAATGCCCCCCCCACCGTTGCGCTTACGTGGCCCCAAACGCGAGCGCAACGGTGGGAGAATTCCAACCGTTGCGGCAACTTTTGGAAATTGAAAGGGCACTTGGTGCCTATAAATAGGACCTTTGGTCCTTCACAAATGATCATCATCTCCAAAAATTTTATTTTCAGAATCTCAGAGCCCTGCTCTTGTTTTTAAGAACTCTTAGATTTTCTTTAAAAGAAACTATTTAGGTAAGAATTAGTCTTGAATTAAATCAATTTTAATTAATAGAGCTTTTCTCTCATAGATCTTTGATCTAAAGAAAACCCTTCTGGGGTTTCACCAATAGAGCCTTGCTCTCAAGAATCTGTTTCAGGGTTTCTCGACCCATGAACAGAACCTTGCATCTTTGTCAAAACATAGATCTTTTTGATCTAAAAATGATGAACTCTTAAGAGTTTGAATATGAATAATGAAAATTAACAATGGAGTTTTGTATTTAATGGATTATATCATCTTTTTAATAATAAGAATCTCAGAGCTCTCGGGGGATTTCTTTAAATTCCCCTTATTAGGATTTTGACAGTCACTCCTGTTTGCAGAGCATTGCTCTCAAGAAGTTTAACTTTCTTCTGTATTTTTTTTATATCGCTAATCTTCCTGTGATGTTTCCTCCAGGCATAATGGCGGTGCGTCTATACAGTTTGCACGAGTTCATCACCTACGAGGATATCCGCGCACAGGGCCATCATCAGAACCAGGAGTTTACGGATGCCCAGTGTGCGGAGGTCATGGGTCGTCTGAACGCACGTCTTGGTTGGCTGCTCTCCCGCCGCTCTGCTCTCTTGAAAGTCGTATTGGGAGCGATCTGGAAGACACTCCCAGGGTTCCATGAGGCCCTACCGCTCAATGCGCTGGATGATGCCGAGGACAAGGTGCATTCAGTGTACCTGTCGGGGTTGATCTCGAAGAAACGGCGAGATAGCCTCATCGACATCCTGCATCAAATTTTCCAGCAGACGACGATAGTTGCTGCTTACCGAAGACCGGGCGGGCTTGTCGAGGATCTCGACACACAGGAGCGCGAGAGGTTGCGCACGAGAATAATCCGAAAGGCCAGAAGAACTTTGAATGGCCTTACTTTTGAATTCCTCAATCCGTGTCCTGGATCTGAGGTTATTCCATTGTAATTTTCGTTTATTGCTTTTATGATTGTAAGAACTTCTGGCAATATTAATGGAAATTTTTTATCCCAGCTTGTCTTTATTTTTTGTTCTGAGTCTTTTGCCTATGTATGAATGAATGTGCCTAGAACGCTTGATCAAATGTAAATCGGATGCTCTTTCTGTTGCTTTCTTCTCTCTCTTATTATCAGCATGTTGTCTTGATAAACATAATTGGAAGATAACTTAGTTTTTACAAAAGATAACGATGGCTTAGGCCGCAAGTTCGGATCTGCCGCCTAAGACTTTTCAACTTTATGAGCCGTGAGGGTCTCATAGAGACTTTTCTCCCTACGGATCGAGAGGATCTCGTAGGTGGGTTTTCTCCTTAGGAATCGTGAGGATTCCTAAGTGTGTTTTCTCTTGTAAGTCGTAAGGATCCTATAAGAGAATTTTTCCCTCTTACGAGTCGAGAGGACCCGTAAGCGGTTGTTTCCCTCTTTGTCGAAACTCGACTTTGGAGAGTGAGACCCGTGAATAGTATGCAAGAGACCGTTTTAGACCGACTTGCAGGGTCCCAGTGTTTAGGAAGCAAGTTTTTTAGTCCCTGCTGCCTGAGGCTTTATCTTGCAAGTTGAGACGAATCGGGAATTTTCCCGCGGAGACTGGTTTCTCTGCGAGCCGACGCGAATCAGGAGGCTCTCATCAAGGATTGTTTGTTTCCCTGGCGCCAAGGATTATTTGTTTCCCTGGTGTTGAAACGAGTCGAGAATTTCCCACGGAGGCACTGGTTGCTCTGCGAGTCGACGCGGATCAGAAGGCTCTCGTCAAGGATTGTTTGTTTCCCTGAGTTGAGGTATTTGCTAAGGATTATTTGTTTCCCTAGCGCCAAGGATTATTTGTTTCCCTGGTGTTGAAACGAGTCGAGAATTTCCCACGGAGGCACTGGTTGCTCTGCGAGTCGACGCGGATCAGGAGGCTCTCGTCAAGGATTGTTTGTTTCCTTGAGTTGAGGTATTTCCTAAGTATTATTTGTTTCCCCAGCGCCAAGGATTATTTGTTTCCCTGGTGTTGAAATGAGTCGAGAATTTCCCACGGAGGCACTGGTTGCTCTGCGAGTCGACGCGGATCAGGAGGCTCTCATCAAGGATTGTTTGTTTCCCTGAGTTGAGGTATTTGCCGAAGACACTGGTTTCTCCGGAGTTGGGGTGAACCGTCGAGATTTGGCTTCGTTTTCTGGCGGAGCCTGTTGGGAAAGTATGGTTCCCTCTTCGTTTGCGCCCTTGGATTGTGTACAGGGATCGATGTGATCTCAGCTGTAGGGCCGAAGTTTTATCATCTTTTTTTTATTATTTCCGCGATGCTCTATCATTTCAGCTTTTATATCGCGAAGTTCGCGATTGCCCAATCATTTCGGCTATTTTTCGCGGTGCCCAATCATTTCGGCTATTTATTTTATTTTTACTCGCTGCTTTTTATTGCGAGTTGCCTAATCATTTCGGCTATTTATTTTATTTTCACTCGCTGCTTTTTATTGCGAGTTGCCCAATCATTTCGGCTATTTTGTATGCGTACGTTTTTACTTGCCGGTTTTTATTGCAAGTTGCCCCATCATTTTGACTATTTCGTATGCATGTGTGGCCTACTGGCTTTTCACCGTAAACCTAAAATTAGACACCGGTTTCGGCATCAACACCGCTACAACTGGGATATTGCCAGGAGCGAATCATCATTTGCCTTCGTCGATGTTGAACAAAGGTAGCTCAGCGAACAGGGTTAAGGTCCTGTCGACTAAGGCTTTTAACTTCATGAGTCGTAAGGGTCTCACAAAGGCATTTCTCCCTACAAGTCGTGAGGATCTTGTAGGTGTATTTTCTCCTTAGGAATCGTGAGGATTCCTAAGTGTATGTTCCTCTGTAGGTCGTAAGGATCCTACAAGAGGGTTTTCTCCTTGTAAATTGAGAGGACCTACAAGGGTTGTTCACCATGCAAACATATCCCCAATCACGGATGAAACTTGGTTAGGGAAATGTTTATTCGCGCCCGTGGATTGTATACAAGGGTTAGTATTGAACCACTTGTAGGGCAATATCGAAAGTTGTGGGGGGGTTGCTTAAGCACGGGTTTAGGTCTCTGTAACTTAAGACTTTCAAATCTTATGAGTCGTAAAGGTCCCATAAGATAGTTCTCCTTACGAGTCGTGAGGATCTCACAAGTGTATTTTCTCCCTAGGAATCATGGGGATCCCTAAGTGTGCTGCTCCCTTGTGATTCGTAAGGATCTCACGCAGGTGGTTTTTCCTTACAAGGTCGAGAGGACCCTGTAAGTGTCTTTTAACGAGGTTGCGCCCTTTCAGGTTTTCACAAACACTCGCCGGTAGTCCTGCTGTTTTTACTCACGGAGCCCTTTCGGGTTTTCATCCGTGCCCATTTTGCTTATGGACATACCATTTTTTTTATTCTTTTTATTTTCTCTCTCTTTTTTTTTACGAGGTCGCGCCCTTTCGGGTTTTCACGAACACTCGCCGGTAGCCCTGCTGTTTTTACTCACGGAGCCCTTTCGGGTTTTCATCCGTGCCCATTTTGCTTATGGACATACCGTTTATTAAATTAATTTTTTATATATATATTTTTTCTTTTTCTTTTTCTTTTATTCATCTCGTCATCCTGAAGATGTTGCGGTAATAGTTTAAAGACGTTTCGGTCCTTCGTTAGTTTAAGGACGTTTCGGTCCGCCATTGAGAAAGCTGGCTACTGCTTATAAAGCTTGAGCTGAGGAAGATAGCGAGCGGACATAGTCGTCGTCATCTATCATTGACCTAGGCTGTAGCTCATTAAGCATAGTATTTCTTTAGGAAGCGACCGTTTATTAGCCTGAAGGCCTTTCACCGTGCATGTCCATGAGTAGATAGGCCCCACCCTGGTAGACCTTATCTATGATGTATGTGCCTTCATAGTTTGGCTCGAATTTTCCCCGCTTGGCGCGATTGGGGATCATGGGCCTTTTGACCACTAGCACGAGCTCGCCTTGGCGGAATGTCCTCGGTCGGGTCAATCTTTCATATGAGCGCGTCATTTTTGCTTTATAAGCTTCCAGATTTTGTTTTGCTATGAGCCGGGTCTCATCGAGGGCATCTAGCTCCTCAAGCCGAAGGTTAGCATTTTCTTCATCTGTTAGCTCGCAGTGGACTGCCACTCTTAGAGAGGGTAACTCTATTTCGAGGGGGAGTATTGCTTCCGTACCGAATACCAACGCGTACGGCGTTGTGTTTGTAGCCGTCTTGAACGTAGTTCGATACGCCCAGAGAGCTTCTTACAGTCTTTCGTGCCAGTCTTTCTTATTTCGTGACACCGTTTTCTTCATGATCTTTGTCAAGGTCTTGTTGAAGGCCTCAGCTAGACCGTTAGCTCGCGGATTATAAACCGAGGAATATCTCCAGTCTATATTGTGTTGTTGCGCGAAGCGACTGATCTTGTGGCTTCTGTAAGCTGGCCCGTTATCGGAGATGATCCGTCGCGGAGTTCCAAATCGATAAATGACATGCGTTTTGAAAAAGTGGAGGATATTTTCCGTCTTAACTTCCCTCGGTGGTACTGCCTCTGCCGATTTGGAGAAGTAGTCAGTTGTCGCCAGGATGAAACGATGTCCTCTAGACGATGCTGGTTCGATAGGGCCGACTATATCAGTTCCCCACATTTCGAATGGCCAGCTAGCCACCGTTGGATGTAGTGGATTTGGATGTTGGTGGATGAAGTCCCCATGAATTTGGCATGAGTGGCACTGCTTCGCATACTCAAGGCAGTCTTGGATCATCGTGGGCCAGTAGTAGCCCATCCGTTTAATCTTCAATTTCATCTTCGGGCCCGCTTGGTGAGAACCGCAGAGTCCGTCGTGAACTTCCTGAACGACTCTTTTCGCTTCGTCAGGTCCGAGACATCTCAGCCACAGAGAATCAAGTGACCTCTTGTACAAAGTATCATTGACGAAGGCGAAAGACAGAGCTCGTTTCACGAGCTGATGTCTTGAGGACGCATCTTCGGGCATTCGACGGTATTTGAAGTAGTCTATAAAGACTTCTCTCCAATCCTCGGTATTTTCCCAATCTTTTATTTGCAGGGTCTTCTGCTCAGTCGCTCCCTTATCTTCGGGTGATTCCGGATATATTTCCGCTGGGGAAAGCACCCAACGGCTTTGTACCACGATTCTCACGTCATCGAGGTTCTCATCAGCCAGTTCCTTGGCGAGCTTGGCCAAGGCGTCCGCTTTGCTGTTTTCCGCGCGCGGTATGCTTTCCAAAGTGTAGGATGGAATTTGGGTCAACAATTGTTGCACTTTTTCGCCGTACTTCACCAATTCTGGTTTGCATGTTTGGTAGTCGCCGTTTACTTGACTAACGACCAGCTGAGAATCTCCATATACGAGGAGGTTTTCAATTCCCATGTCGACGGCGATCTCGAGACCTGCTATCAAGGCTTCATATTCGGCTTCGTTATTCGTCCTCGGCTCTGTCAAGGAGAAAGCAAAGCGCACTATCCCTCCTTGTGGAGTCACGAAGATAAGGCCTACCCCCGATTTGATTATAGGGGTACTTTGTTTGCGCTTTTTCACGGAAGATGCTCCATAGAAATAAAGCTCCCATCGGGTATCATTACCGTCGATCGCATCAAACGCATGTTCATCTGGAAGATCGCAATTCAGAGGAGAATCGGCGGGTATCGGATGCTCAGCGAGGAAGTCAGCGATGGCCTGTCCTTTCACTACCTTGAGAGGTTGATATGTTATCGAAAACTCCATCAAGAGCAGGGCCCATTTTGCGAGTTGTCCCGTCAATATTGCCTTCGACATCAAATATTTAAGGGGGTCCACCTTTGAAATGAGATGGACCTCATGCGCCAACCAACGCATAGTGTCTAAGCTTTGTTATCGCAAAGATCAACGCCAGGCAATGTTTTTCAATGGGGGAGTAGTTGCTTTCTGCCCCCAGTAGAACTCGACTTAAGCAGTAGAGTGCTCTTTCCTTCCCTTGATCGTTCTCTTGTGCCCATAATGCGCCTAAGGAACCTTCGAGGGCAGTTGTATAAAGAATGAGGGGCTTTCCCTTGACCGGAGCAGCCAGCACTGGCGGGTTTTGCAGGTATTGTTTGATCTCGTCCAGCGCGCTTTGGCATTTTTGGTTTCAGACGAACGGGGTTCCCTTCTTCATCAGGTGGCTGTAAGGACGGCACTTTCCTGAAAGGTTGGCTATAAATCGCCGTATATACGCGAGCTTCCCTTGGAGAGACCGCAGCTATTTGAGAGTCCTTGGCGGAGGCATTTCTATGATCGCCTTGATCTTTGACGGATCTATTTTAATACCTCGGTGTCGGACGATGAATCCCAGGAATTTTCCCGAGGAAACTCCGAATGCACACTTGAGAGGGTTCATCTTCAAGTTGTATTGTCGAAGTCGTTGAAATACGGTCTTCAGATGCTCTAAATGTTCCTCGTATGATTTGCTTTTAACTACAAGGTCGTCGATATAGCATTCGACGATTTCATGTATAAGGTCATCGAAGATCTTCATCATGGCTCTCTGATAAGTAGCACCGGCGTTCTTTAATCCAAAGGGCATCACCTTGTAACAGAATATACCCAAAGGAGTCCTGAAGGCGGTGTGCTTCTGGTCTTCAGGATGCATCTTTATTTGATTATACCCTGACGAGCCGTCCATAAAGGAGAAAACCTCATGAGTGGACGTGTTGTCTATCATCAGTTCGGTGACTGGCACTGGGAAATCGTCCTTTGGGCAGGCTTTATTGAGATCCCGGAAGTCCACGCATATGCGCACTGTCCCATTTTTCTTCATCACCGAAACGATGTTGGCGATCCATTCAGGGTATTGAACCTCCTGAATAAAGCCGGAGTCGATCAGCTTTTTGACTTCAGCATTAATACTCATCTCAAGCTCGAGCCGCATTCTTCTCGGCACTTGTTTGACTGGCTTGACGTCCGGAGATATCTCCAATCTGTGCACAGCAATTTCTGGATCTAGTCCCGGCATTTCGGAATAGTTCCATGCGAAGCAATCTTTATGCTGCATAAGCAGGTCTTTTAACGAAGCCACCTTCTCTTCAGACAGCAGCTCACTGATGAATGTCGGTCTCGGGTCATTCGCCGTTCCCAACTCAATTTTCTTGAGGTTATCTGCAGTGGTATGGATTCCATCTTCCAGCTCTTTCGACGCTGGTGGGAATTCTGAGATTACCTCGTCGTTGCTGTTTTCGAAGCACCAGGGAAGGTCATCCATGTCCTCGGGCTCTTCTTTTGATATCGTGATCACGTGGCAAGTACGAATTCGCTTCCAATCCCAATGTGGAACTGGTTTTTCTTCCGTGGCCTTGGGTTCGTGCTTCTGTGGCGGCGCTACCCTCCAATTGTCGGACAGGGCGAACTTGCCAAGCTGGTACTGATCTTCAACCCAATTTTTGAAGGTGAAGCATTCTTCGAGAGGATGCCCTACCACTCGGTGATAAGAGCAAAATTCTGGGTGTGAGACCTCGCCTGCTTGTTCGGGGTGTTTAGACTCCGGCAGTGTAAGCATCTGATGTTTTAGAGCGAGATCAAGTATTTTCTTCGTCTTGTCCCGAGGAAAAGAGTATGCTCGACCCATTTTTCTCATGAGGGATAGATCGGAACCGCTTGGTTCCCGCTTGCGCGGCCTTTTAGCCCCGCTTCGTTGCTGTTGAGCACCTTTTTCGCGTTTCGACTTGTTTCTGCCTCTGCATCGGGCCTTCTTTATAACAGGTTGACAAGGAGCGGCATTTTCATCTTTCACGGCCTGTTGGAGGAGACGCTGTGTTTTGTCTTTCTCGTAGATGACCATTTCGCGGTTATGGTCGTCTCGGACCTTTTGACCAGCTTCCTTTATAAGCTTGTCCATTTGTTCTTCGAACGACGGACTGAGCACTTTTGCATCTGGAACTTTCACTGGCTCAGGATTAGCGTCCTCCCATCGAGCATCCGCTTCTTCATCGAAGTCATACATGACATAGCAGCTGTTTAGTAGCTCTCGTTTCTTTAACCGGATGTATCCAATTCCTTTCGTCTCCATTCTCCCATTAGGCAGTTTGCGTTGAGTCCCGGGAACGTTCCAGACTTTGTCATAGAACTTGGCTTTTCGAACGGTCTGCTTGAAGGATATCCCCTGGCGTTTCAGCAGCTTTTTCAAACCTTCCGTATAATATCTGGGAAGATGGATAGGCTGAAGCCTGTCGAGCGTAGGATCCGCGCCATGCCAGATTTCTTTCTCCACTTTGGTTTCTTCAGAGCGGTAGAATAGAATTGCTTTTTCGCTTTCTCGCTTGGGAGGGATATAGAACGTTCGCAGCTCTTCTACATTGTAAATATCAAGCGCATCCAGTTCCTTACGGTGTTTAAGCGGCACCATGGCGACTTGTAGACTTTGCTCTTCATCAGCGGGCGTTTGTATTGAAGGTCGAGCAGGGAATACAGCATTAACTTCATCTTCCGAGTCACTACCAAAGATTAATGTAGGAGTAGATGGCCCTGGCTTGTTGTGTTGGGGAGGACCTGAATACACTATCTCTTCTTCCTCCTCGGTATCACTCCCGAAAATAGGGATGGTGGCGTTAGCTTTGTTGTCCGGCTTGTGAGACCTTTCCGTGTCTTCGAAATCCGGTAAGAAGTATTTGGCATCTTCATATTTGCGGACTTCGTTCACGAAAAATGGATTCAGTTCTCCCGCCACGGTATACTCGAGACCATCCTTAGCGTATTTCATACACTGATGTTGTGTAGAAGGGATGACGTTGTACTCGTGTAACCATGGTCGGCCGAGCAGAGCATTGTAGCATGTCTTGGCGTCTATGACGTGGAACTTAATGTCCGTGATGATTAGCCCAAAGCGTAGCGTCAGTATCACAGACCCAAGAGTTCTTGATGACTGGGAGTCGAACCCGGAGATGGTGATCTTGTCCCGAGCAAGGTGCTGGACGCTCATGCAGATTTCTTTTAACACCCGCACATTGAGGAGGTTAACGGAGGATCTATTGTCGATCAGGATTTTGCCTATCTTTATATCGTGGCAGTATCCTGAGACATAAAGGGGGCGATTGTGTTCGCACGTCCCAAGGAGAAGGTCTTCATCACCAAAAGCGACATCGGCCGTGTGCACTTCCTCTAATTCATCCTTCATCTTTTCTTCAGCCAGGAAAGCTTGGAATTGTTCCGGATCTTGTAATGCCTTGATTAAAGAATCTCTCACCTCCTTTGATAGCAAAAAGGCGTCAAGAATGCTGAGCTGTGAGGGTAGCTTCCTCAGATGCGCTAAGATGTTGTAATCCACCTTATTTCTCTTCGGCGGGTCTTTGGCACTTAGCTCCTCCACCACTTGGTCATTTAAGACGATATCTTCAGAGACCTTTTCTTTCCCTTTATCTTTTTTGTTTGAGGGTCCGAGATTCTTTTCGGGCAGCGTGCGATTACGCAGCCGGATATTTTCGCAGACCTTTGGCTCTTCTTCTTTTCCCGAAGTGGACTCTTTAAAGAGAGGGGCAAGTTCCAGCTCCTCATCAGAATCACTCCTGAATGTAGGCACTTATGACCCGCCGGTGCTAACCATGCGACAATCGCCGGTAGTTCTTTTAAGCCCTTCGGTCGTATTTCTTTGCTCCCGACGAGTTTTACGCTTTTCCCGCTTAAAGCAATGCCAATGAGCAACGTATCCTTACCACCATCTATCGAAAGCTTTGCACTCTTGAGTGGGGTGCGAAACCTTCTGATGATATAAGCAATAGGAGGGGTGGATTTCTATTTCACCAGTAATTTTTCCTTCAGAGGATGGTAGCTTCATGCCCATTGACATGGCCTTAGCAAACCTTTTCCTCATCTTGAATTTGCTTTTGTCGGTAGTGGATGTATTTTGCTCCAGCGGGATCGTCTCAGCTCTTTCATCAAGTCGCTGGCGCTTGGCCTTTTCAAATATGACCGCCTCGCGTTCTCGATCAGCTTTACTTTTCAACCGAGCTTCATTAAGGAATGCGTCAATTACTTCATCTGATGGCCCCAGAATTTTTGGTTCAGGATCTGCCCCCAGCGTTTCAGTACAAGGAGTCTCCTCATCGTCCATGAACGAATAGGAAATCACATGACAGCTCGCCACGTATTCTTCAGATTCATCAGATGAACTTTCTCCCTCATATTCCTCTTGAAAGACATGATTGAGGAACTCTTGGAATGTAATGGGAGTCCGTGTCTTCTGGTTGTATTCCTCCAGCGCGTCAATTTGTTTTTGCAAGTCCGTGCGCTTGTCGCCAGGCTTCACGGGCTTCTTAGATTTCTTCTTCTTCTTTTTCGAAGATTTTGACGGCTGGTTGCGAGTGCTTGGGCCACCACCATCGGTCTTTGGAGTTGTACGTGGCTTCAACATCCCTTCAATGACCTGCGGTTCCAACGGGTTCTTCCACCTAATCGCTGGACATGTCTGAAGATCGTTTAGCATCCTCTTTGTCTTGGCTGATAATACAACCTCCCAAGGAGCTTCTTCAACGACGGAGCATGTTGCCCCCGGCGTATTCATCCCTTTAGAGGTGTGGGGCTGCGGGGGATTCACCTTCCATTTGTCAGATAATGCGAATTTGCCCTGTCGGTACTGGTTTTCAAGCCAATTTTTGAAAACATAGCAATCTTTGATCGGATGGCCCAGTACTCGATGATAAAGGCAGTAGTTGGGCTCATTGACATCACTTGGTTGCAACGGACGTTTTGGATCCGGCAGATTTATGAGTCGGTTGCGCAACGCCAGCTCGAATAACCTTTTCGTTTTATCGCTGGAAAAAGAGTAAGAACGTCCTAGCCTCTCCTCAAGGGCTACGTACGGACGCATATTATTTTGACGAACAACCGGCTTCGAGTCGTTCGGTTGTTGTTGAGCATTAGCGACAACGATCGCTTTTCCCTTCCCTTTGTCATTTCGGGAGTCTGGCTTTGGAAGAGGGGGTTTATGGCCCATCCGATCCATTTGTGCTAGCTTGTCGATCAAGGCCTGGAAGGTAGTAGGCTTGAAAAACATCATAAATTGCGAGATGGTTGCTTGCGGATCAAGGGTTCCCACGAACATACCCACCGCAGGAGCTTCTTCAATGTGCTGCTCGCACTTCGACCATAAGTTCCGCCATCGTATAGCATATTGAACCCATGTCTCGCCTGGCTTTACCCTAGTGTTAATCAGTGCCGTCATCGAGGTGCGTTCACTGGCGCTTGCAAAACGCTGAGTAAACAGTAGCTCCATCTCTGCGAAGGTCTTGATAAAGTCGTTCGGGAGTTCAGAGTACCACTCGAACGCCGTATCTGATAAACTTCCAACAAACTGGCGAAGCAACAGCTTGTCATCACCGCCGGTGTTGCCGCAGAGTGCCCTGAACTGGGCAACATGCTGGTGAGGATTGCCCGTCCCCTTGTAGACATGGAACTTGGGAATTGTGTAACCGAGCGGGTACTTGATTTGGTCATACCAACTTGGATATGGCCGTCCTGTTTTTACGACCTGGCCGGCTGCTTCAGTCGCATGATGAACCCGTATTTGTTGGGCTATGTACTCGTCCAAATCAGCTTTGGAGATTGTATCCTCTTTAGCTGTTGATAAGGCAGGCGGAGGATTCGACGTTTCTCCACTATCGTCACCAAGGACGATCGGGGGATCTTCAGCCGGAGGATCTTGTTGTATCATCATCCCTACCATGTCTTGGAAGAGGAGGCTCATACGCTGTATGTTGGCTGCTTGTTCAGCAGCCTCTTTGTCCTTCTTCTCCAATATTCAACGAAGGAATTCGGCGTCGGTTTCTTCCTCTTGGCGTTCATCCGAGGACGTTCCGTGGTTTTCTTTTGGCCCAGTAAGTGCGGCCATAGCGTTCATCATCTCTTGGAGCTTCTGTTGCTGCTCTTGCGCTTTGGTCACTGATCGCGTAAGCGGTCGATGACCCATAGATATGCGACTGTCCTCTTTACCAGACGCCACATAGACGGTATGAACTACAATGACCCCTGACTTAGGGCGTTTGGGTTCACCACCTTTGATATTTGTCGCCGGCGCGGGGGTTTTCTCCGGCCTTCTTCTTTTGTGGGCCGTTGAAGTTGAAGGGGCCGTTGCAGTGGGCACCCTAGCGATTGTTGTCCTCTGCTGTTCAATAGGACGGTCTTTTCCTTTTTGCACCTTCGTCTTCTTTCGTTGACGAGAGTGATCTGGGTCAATCACGGAGTCTTGAACCCTTCGCCAAACCTTGTATATTTTTGCGGACAGCCGTTGAGGGGGTTGTTCTTGCTTTGTTTCCGGAACTCTCTCCGCGGGCGGAGGAGATCTTTTTAGTGTAGCGGTTGGAGAGTTCTTACGTACCCTCCTCAGCAGTTCAAAGCTGTTCCCAGTAGGAACAGCAGCGTTGACTTCCACCACTGGAGCCGGTGGAGTTAGCCCTGAGGGGGAGTTGCCCCCTGCCTTCCTTATTCGTCGCCAATGGCGACGTCGAGCATGACGAGCCGTTGGGACTGGCTCGGAGATTGAGACAGCTTCTTTTTGCCCCCTGTCTGAATGAGGCGCCGCTGGTGTTAACCTCTTGAAGACTGAGGTTGTCTTTTAAGGGATGATATTCAACCTGTCGAAGACAGATCCTCGAGCAGGGGCAGGAGCAGGAATCGTCAGTCTTGAAAAGACTGACTCTTTGACAGGGGAAGCCGCCTTGACGACTTCTGGAGAAGCAGTTATTGCCTTCCTTGGGACAGCCAATTTAGAGTTCTGATCCAGCCTGGCGAAAACAGAGGCTGTTGGTTTGGTAGTGGGCGACCCGTTGATAGGGGCCGTTTTAGCAGTGAGCCGGTCGAAGACCGACTTCTTGTTCACTTCCGGTGCAGGTATTGGCATAGAGAAGCTTGTAGGTGGGATCATGGTCCCGAAAAACAGGCCGGTGGTGGCCTGGGTCACCTGTTCTACCGGCAGAGCGAGGAAGGAAGCCGCTTGGGGCACATATGCTACACCTCCAGGGGGTGGAGCGTCCGTTGCAGTGGTACTTCGAGCAGTTGGTGCAGTTAGAGGCCATTGATGCTTGAGTTCTGCGCCAGGAAAAAAACCAAATCTTAGTAACTTAAAATCCAAAGGCAACCCTTTAACAAACAGCGATTGGTTCGTGAAGACGACACACGAAGTGTGGAGTGGAAAGAGGAAAATTTCCCACCGGGCGTGCCAGAATCTGTTCCCTTCCGAATGGCGGCGCACAAGACTGCGAAGTCCTGACGCTGAGATTCGGGGCAGATGCTATTTGGTTTTATCCGTGCACCTCTCCGAAGATGCCAAGTTGATTTATGGCATCGTGTATCGGAGGTTTAGATGGATGCGACCGATGTAGCAGATTTCGTCAGATTCCCCCTCGCTTGAGGGGTTTTTGATTTTGGGGACGCTCTTCCCTGCAAGCGCAAGCCCCTGCAGTTAATTACGCTACCGCATCGCGATAACAACTTTCTCCTTCTCCAGAATTTCACTTCGTGTCGTGTGTGTTTGTTTTGTTTGTGGTTGCCCGTGGATTGTATACGGAGACTAAGCGATGTCGTCGCCCGTAGGACGTGGATTAGTCCAAATCCGTATTTACTTAGATTTGGGTTTGGTGTTTTGGTTTAAGGATACGTTAGCCGTATTTAGGCTAAGATCGACTTAAACGTTTGTTAAGGATACGTTAGTCTGATTTGAGACTAAGATCAACTTAACGGGATCGTTTGGATTCGACAAAAGAGCGTTTGTGGACTCTATTGTTCCAGTTTAGGGACATAGTAGTCCATGTTCCAGTTTAGGGACGTGGTGGTCCAACATTAGTTTAAGGACATTTCCTTCCGTCATTAGTTTAAGGACGTTTCGGTCCGCCATTAGTTTAGGGACGCTTCGGTCCACCATTAATTTAGGGACGTTTCGGTCCACGAGTTTAAGGACCCCGCAGTCCATATACGTATGTGGTCGTCGGGACCCGTCACCTCTCTGACGTCGTTGAAGGATTACAACGAAAGATGTCAGAGGAGTTCGAAGATGTACCCTCGAACCGGAGGTAAATTGATTTAAGAGAGCAATCTTGCTCAGTCAATTTAATTTGAGGACTTACGGCCAAAATTGGGGTAAGTCCAGTTGAAAATATTCAACATTTTATTTGCTTTTGCATTGCATTTCTTTTTTTTTATTTGGGCTCCACCCATAAAAGATGCAGAGCATCAATTTGTTTTGGGCTCTACCCATTTATAAATGATGCAAAGCATCTACTTTGTTTGGGCTCTGCCCTTTTTTAAAATGCATAGCATTTCGTTTGGGCTCTGCCCATTTATAAATGATGCAGAGCATCAATTCTGTTTGGGCTCTGCCCTTTTTATTGCGTTGCAATTTAATTAGGCCTGCTTGGTCTTTTTGATTTGGGCCTGGCCCTTTAGGAAATGCATTGCATTTATCAGGCGCTTTGCGCCAATCAGAGAGCGCAAGCGCTTGTAGTGTTGACACGTGTCACACAAGCGCAGTGCGCTGCGCTAATGTGCTGCGCCTGCGCTGCTGACGCGTGGCGCGCTCTGGTGGCTTGCGCCAATCCGGGAGCGCAACAGCATAGTTTGCAAGTGCAAGGCACTATGATTTGAGAATCTTTTAGATTCAAGAACCAATGGTTCATAAAAGAAGTGCAAAGCACTATTCGTTTTCTTGATCTAATTTAGATCAAAGAAAAACAAGTTTTTTCTTATCTCAGGAACCAAAGGTTCATAAAAAAGTGCAAAGCACTGTTCTTTATTTTGTTTTTCTTGTTTTAAAGAACCAGTGGTTCATAAGAAGTGCAAAGCACTGTTTATTATGTGAAGATCATTGATCTTGTTCTTAGATCAATGATCTATTAGAAGAAATTTCTTCTATTTTATGAAGGTTTTTTTTTACCTTTTTCTTGAAACTTTTTCAGAGTTCTCTCTGTTTGAAGCTCTTGATTTCTCAAGAATGTTGATCCTTTTAAATTGAGGTCTTGGGTCCTTTTTATAGTGCTCATAAATTAGTTAAAGAGATCTTTTTCTGAGTGATTTGGGGAATTTTTCCCACCGTTGGATCTTTGATCCAAGGGCTTCTGTTTTACAGAAGAAAATCTTCTTGTTTTAACAAGAACAGAAAAATCTTATTAGAATTTTAATTCTGTTTGGCGTAAACGCCCCAGCGCTTGACACGTGTCGCGCAGCGCAGTTGTGCTTGCGCAACTGCGCAGACACGCCGTGCTTGCGCAGCTGTGCTTGCGCAACGGCGCAGACACGCGTCGTGCAGCGCAACGCTTGCGCGGCTGTGCTTGCGCAACGGCGCAGACACGCGTCGTGCAGCGCAACGCTTGCGCGGCTGTGCTTGCGCAGCTGTGCTTGCGCAACTGCGTAAACACGTGTCGCGCAGCGCAGCGCTTGCGCAGCTATGCCCGCGCAACCGCGCAGACACGTGTCACGCAGCGCCTGCGCAACTGAAGCGTTTCTTCCTTTATTAAAGTTTAAATTTCCAAAGTAGAGCTTTGCTCTCATTGGGGGAAGATGAAGCGTTGCTTCATCTTCCGCCTTGGAATTTGAACAGAGCTTTGCTCTGATTGGGGTAAACAGATACGTTAATCGAAGTTGGACTAAGATCTACTTAACGGGGGTTCGAGATCATTTTTGATCCAACAAAAGAGCGTTTGGGCTCTATCGTTTTAGTTTAGGGACGTTTTGGTCTGTAGATCACCATTTTAGGATGAGGGTTTAGTTTAAGGACGTTGCGGTCCACAGCTAGTTTAAGGACATTACGGTCCATTGTGATATGCTCATGGGTTTGGGAATGCGCACAAGAACTGTTGGCTGTCGGGACCATCCACCTCTCTGAAGATGTTGAAGAATTGCAATGACATGTATCAGAGGTGTAGAGAGATGTACCCTTGAACCGAATTCCAGATTGAAGGGAAAGATCATGGTGGAATGAACACCATGAACACCATTTTAGCTACCATCTGTTAGGAGATCATTAGTCATCTTTGGAAGTAAGATCGATTTGGGGAGACCTGAGTATAGGAGGGCTCGGTTGATTGATGATCAAATGGGATTTGGCCTTGGGAGACTTGACTAATTTGGGCTAAGGTTGGCCTCTCATAGTGTTAAACACTAATATCTGCCCGGCGCTCACGTGCTTCCACGTGAGGCTCTAAAGCAGTGTTAAACACTGGAGCGCTCACGTATGGAATGTGAGGCACCTAAATATTGGGCACTGCTTATTTGGGCTTATTCCCATGTTCTTTGATAAGTGCTAAGCACTATTGGGGGTCACATGGAATTATGTGAGGCGCCCCAAAATGGAAACTGTCTGAATTTATTCCCCTTTCCTTTTACAAGTGCTAAGCATTATTAGGGGTCACGTGGGATCACGTGACTCGATCTCAGTCATTCCTTTTTGTTCCTCAGAGGTTCTCACGTGGGAACACGTGATCTGGTTTTATCGCGTTATACGCTAATCTATTCTTCTATGTGCATGGAGATCTTGATCTGAGTTTTGAGAATTTCAGGTCCTTTGTTTTAAAAGAATTAAATTCTTATGCAGGGTTAAACCCTAATTTTATTAGAGAAATTAAAATCCTATATCTTTGGAAGAATTAAATCTTCAAACTTAGTTCTTTTCTCTAAATTTTGGGACTGCATAACAGAATCTTCCCGATGAGAATTAAATTCTCAACTTGTGGGGAGATCTGCTTCTGCAGACCTCAACCAGAGGAAAAACTAAGTTCTTTTTTGGAAGAGTTAAACTCTTGTAAGAGGAGATAAAATGATGTTTAGGTCTTTTTTTCTTAGATAGGGTTTCTTTTCTTTAAAGAGAACCCTTCCTCTTTTTTTGGTTTTTTCCAATCTTCTTGGGGGGAGGGGTCTCCTTTCCTTTTTGACTTGAAGTCTAAGGTCCTTTATATAGTAGAGGTAGATTTGTTGATTCAGTTAAGGAAATCTCTCATTGAGAGATTTTTTAATTGATTTGGGGATTTTATCCACATTTAGATCTTTGATCCAAGGACTTCTGTTTTACAGAAGATATTTTTCTTGTTTTTAACAAGATTGGGGAAATATTTTCCCATACAGAGCTTATTCTGTAGCTTGGTGATTTTTAATCACCATTGGATTTTTAATCCAACGGTGCTTTGTTTTACAGAGTGTAATCTTTCTTATTTAGAAAGATCTAAGGAAATATTTTCCAAATAGGGTTTTGATCCCTCATATTTAGAATTTAATTCTATCGACTCAGAAGGCATTAGGAACCCTTACGTGTAGCACGTGACCCATAGCATTAAACCGGTTTGCTTGTATGCAGCAGTCCCAAAGAAAAGTATCACGTGTTGGCACGTGAGCTTATGTTCAGGAATGCCATGTGTGGCACGTGACCCCCACGAAGTTAAGCCCAACAAAGAGCATCACGTGCTGACACGTGTGCTTTTCTAGACTGTTATTTGTTTTAGGAAGGCACCTATATACTTTGTATATAGATGCTCACGTGCTTGTACGTGAGGCCCAGTTTCAGCTTTATTTGTTAAGCGCAGTGCCTATATACTTTGCTCCAAGGCGCATCACGTGTGGGCACGTGATGCTCCATTTGGGGAATTTTTCCCATCGCTTTTTATTTATTATTTAAAAGGGAACAAATATCCCCACAGCGTTGTTCTCACATGGTTTGCACGTGAGTGCAACGCTGTCACCTTTACAGCCGTTGGATTGCCTAGGGGAATGGGGAAGTGAACCGCCCTTGTCACGTCTTATAAATGTAAGGGTTTGGTCTTTAAGAAGCCACTGTTCTTTTATCTTCTTCTTTCCTTGTCTTCTTTGAGAATTTAATTCTCTTCTTCAGAGCTTAGTTCTATGCCTTAAAATCTTTTAGAGTTAAACTCTGCAAGACTTCTTTTTAGGTGAGGACCTTGCACGACCCCCTCTTGCTTTCTGCCCTGGATTTTAAATCATTATCAGAGCACGACTCTTTTCTTGGATCGGTTTCTTAAAGATCTCGAAACGTGTATAGATATATATTCTTTTTTGTAGATATTGAAATTTTGAATCAATGGGCATTTTTAATTCTCTTCTTAGGGTTTTACCCCATCACTGATCTTTAAGAATCTTTGAATTTAATTCCATTTTGGGGTTTTCTGGGATTTAATCCCTTTATTATAGGAATTTAATTCCGTATTTACAGAGCTTGGCTTTGAGAGAGACTCAGATATTTTTGGAAATTTTATTCCCTAATGCTCTCGAATATTTGAGGGTTTTAACGCCCCTAAAGCAGATTTGAGTCTGTCATGCTTTTAGCAGAACTTGCTTCAAGAGTTTGTTAGGAGTTGTTTAAACTCCAGTGTTCATTTGACGAGAATCCTTTTAGATTCTCATAATAAGCATTTTCTTGATCATTTCGATCGCTAAACTCTTGCTGATTTTTCTTTTCAGATACTATGACCGTTTATCTGTATGATCTTGACGAAATTATCTCCTATTAAGACATTCGCGTCCAAGGCCGCTGTCAAAACCAGGAGTTTACGAATGCCCAATGCGCTGAGGTTATGCGTCGCTTCGATGAATACAATGGTCGACTACTCTCCCGTCATTCCGCTCTTTTAAAGATCATCGTGGAGGCGATTTGGGAAGCACATCCTGAATTTAACGAAGCCATGCCGCTTGAGGCACTTGATGATACCGAGGACAAGGTGCACTCAGTATATCTGATGGGCTTGATCTCGAAGAGGCAGTGAGATGATCTTGTTGATATCTTGCATCAAGTTTTCCAAAAGACGACGATAATCTTTGTCTACTAGAGGATGGACGACATCAGCGCGAATCCTGATGCTCGCATTCGTGAGAAGATGCACACGAAAATGGTCAGAGAAGCTAGAAGCATTTTACTCGGTCTTGCTTCTGAATTCCTCAATCCATATCCAGTATTTAGTGTTTTACCATTGTAAACATTTTTTTGTTTTTATACCATGTATAAGTTCCTGGAGCATGAATGACAAAACTTCCTCTTTCCCCCCTTTTTTTGCTCACATGTATGCTGCATGAAGTGTCGTTAAACTATTGTTGGCATTCACGTGTTTTGCGCATGAGGCGCTGTTGGGGATTTTAATCCTGAACTAGCGCCGACGCTCACGTGTTATGCACGTGCGGTGCCGCTTTAGTTTTCAAAAGGATCAACGCGGGTGCTCACGTGTCATGCACGTGAGGCTCTGCTGATGAGGTTGTTTCGCCTCCCTACTCTGATTCCAATAAGTCACCCCTTTCTTTTCCCATGCCTCCCTTTTTTTAGGCCTTGGGAATTGCTCCACCATGCACGATATTTTCTGTGCATAGCTTTGAATGCTTCTCTTTATAACCCGAAACCACGTCTTCCTCTTTCTTCACACAGAGAGAACCATTTAGACCTTAGGGTGATCATGTCACGCCCCGCTTTCCAGTGTACGGAAGGAGACGCGGTGAGGCCCGCTACGTATTTACTCAAAAGCAAATACGCTAAGCATATATAAGCAATATAAAATAACAAGAAAAGACATGATAATGAAAATCCAACTTTATATATTTACATTCTCAACTTTCACAAGTTTCAAACTGAATACATGATGTCTGAAAACAAAGATACATAAAAGGAATTGTCTAAATAAATGGCATACTGGAAGTAAAAGCTAAAAAGAAAGAACCAGTAATCGGTCTGTTCCTTAACCTGAAAGTAATCCTCCTAACTTGGCTCGATCTCCTCAATCTCTAAATCATCTGACGAACATTCCAAGGAAACAAAGAAATGGGTGGAATGCCCATTAGCGAACTTGCGCTTGGTAAGTCCCCAAGAAAGGTGGGATGTGAAAGTATATAAATGAATATGCAATGCGATATGTGATATAGTATGAATGGAAATAAAACATGAACAAGTATAACATGGTGATATTAATGACAACTATGTAAGCATGGCAATATAACATGAGCATAGTAAATAAATATAGCATGAATATAAACCATGAACTTATAAACAAGTATGGTAGCGTGCATGGTAATGTGTATGTCAACTATATCAGCATGACAAACAAGTATAACATAGCCATAGAGTGTAGGTATAGTGAATATGAAGTGGATGTCCGTATCCTAAGTGGTCTCTACACGGTAATATATCCTGACACCAGTTTAAGTGTGAATATCAACCAATCTCAAGTCCAGGGGTAAGGAATCACGGGCCCAAAAGTAATCGGGACTTTGATTATTATTGAAGTATTCCAAACCCAACAGGTTATCGTCCAGGGGTTTGGAAACACGGGCCCTTATTAGTGAATTCATGATTTGTACCGTTTCAGCCCGGTACCACAGTAACATGATTTGTACCGTTTCAGCCCGGTACCACAGCAACATGATTTGTATTAATAGGACTCATAAGATTCCGTTGGATTCATACTCAAACTATCCCAACACCCCTGTATATTAGTCTATGATTAATGTTATGAATCTTGATCGAATCCATGAATACAAAAGGTGATGTATGATATCAAGTTTTCAAGATTGAGTTTATGTAGTCATATCAAGTGCAAGTCATGTCAATTGTATTCATGGTTCGAATCAAGTTGGTTCAAGTGTACATACTGGGTTCAGGTATTCATGATTGAATCGTGTCAAAATAAAATCAATTCTAGTATGTAATGGTTTTAATCACAAGCCATATAGATAAAAATAGATAAGCAATCATAGAACATGATATGAGATAGGTATACAAGAAACGTCCAAAAATAATGTTGTAAATATGTGATATGTACGACTAGTTAATCAAGTTATTTAAAGTTAGAATATAAAGAAAAACACAGCGTTAAATTTTATGCACACTTGAGTTCCAGTCTCGTCTAAATACGACTACCGGTTTGGGAGATATACATGTTTCCGTATCGTCGCGTAAAATATATCAGAATCTGTTCCGCACCGTCACACATTTTCAAAACACAGTTTGAGTTAATTTTCATCAGGTTTCAGGTTATGAAGATTTATAAAAAATTGTAGGTCTTTCTATGTACTTATTCGAAACACCAAGATTCACGTGATTTGGATTTCTGAAGCTCTAGTTATGATTGTTTTAACATCAGCGTTTAAAATAAAAATTTATATTTCTGGACAGCAACTATATGTTATATTAAAAAACCTATATCGAGTTGTTTCATTCGTTTATAAGCAATCTAATATACATAAAATTATAGTTCTATCAATTGTGCATCTATACATCTAAAGTTTGTCACAAACGGATATCGGGAGTTCGAATTATGTCCTATTTAAAAACAATGTGCGAATCGGGATAGATTCTGTCTAGATCCGTCACTTAATATTATAACGCAGTTTTGTATATTTTACGTCGGTTTTCAGTAAAAACTTAAAACTAATAAAATCTAGATATTTCGATGTAGATATCTAAAATACTTGATTTTGCTCATTTTGGATATCTGTAGACTAGGTTATGTGTCTTAGAAATTGACTGATAAATGCAGTTTTCTGTTTTACGAACAGTGAATAAAAATGATATAATTCCTAAACCGTTAAGTGATTTGATCTGAAATTTTTACAGTATGTACAAAATAATATATTCTATCATATGTAAATTTTCTGAAATTTTCAGAAGTAAAAATTAATTTATAAAAATTAATTTAAAAGTAAAGGAATTGATATGTCATATGTGAGAAATGAGAAAACTATGGTATTTATTCGTAACTTCATTTTTTTTACAAACTTTAAATAAAGTAATTTAAAATACAACAACAAATGATACAATCATAATTGGTTACTATAAAATCTTAACATATAGATTGAGAGTAATGAAAAAGACTTTACAAACTATATATTTGTGTATGTTTGTGTGTGTTCATTATTTATATATGTATCCATTTAATTAATTATTTAGAGACTATGATATAACAAGTGAAGTTTTCATGGCAATATAAAAAAGAGAAAGATAAAGAGGGAGGGAAAGAGAGAATGGACTTACATACACAAGCCGGTATTGTCACCGGGCTTGTCTATCCACCGATAATCTCGTGTTACTAGCGATATTTTCTTGAAACTTCTTGGTGTTCTTCTTCTAGGACTCTTGGTGAAGAGGGAGAAGAGAGAGATAGAAAAATGTGAGGAAGAAAAAGAAAGAGAGGGACAAATAAAGATGGTGTAATGATGAATTATCTATAATAATATATGAATTCAACATGGGAATTAAAAGAGAAATGAAAGGTCACCATTCATTTTGGAAATGAAAGGTCTCATTTATAAGTTATGAGAAAAATAATAATTGATAAAAAAATTGCAAAAGTGAGGATTTGAACATGTGATCTATAGAATAGCAATGCAAAGACTTAACCAATAAGGTACAAGATTGTTCATACATATATTTAATAAGAATTAAATATACGATGTTGCTTAAAAAGAAAGTGAACTTTTGGGCTCATAGTTTTATTAAAGAAAATGAAAATGAAATAGGATTTGAGTTATGGGCTCGGTTAGGTCTTATGTTTAATTTGAAAAAAAGTTAAAATTTACTTTTAAAGAAATGTGTTTGGGAAAAATAGATGGAATAATAAAATAATATATTTATAAAAAACAAAATATACAGAAAATACTAAGAATAAATAAATACAATATTTTACTAAAGAAAGAAAATACAGAGGTATATTAATATTGGGGTTGTTACATTCTACCCTCCTTAAAAATAATTTCGTCCTCGAAATTACTTAAGAAGGATATTGCAACAAGGTACTGGAAAGTTAAGGATGATATCGTCTTCGAGCTCCGTCGATCGATGTTCTAACCAATTGAGCTAATAGGCCTACGAGATACAAATAGAAAGGGTGAATAAGAGTTAAGGATTCAAAAGTCGAGAGATGGACTTCAAGGAAGCCGAAGGTGGAGTTCAAGATGGACTCAAGGAATGGGGTAAGATTCAAAAGAAAAGTCGAATGTAATAATTGGATTTCATAATTCTTGTATTATATCACTTACGATGTTCATGCAGAACTGACATGCATGGATGGAATGCCCGTCAGCGAACTAACGCTCGGTAAGTCCCAATAGAGATGTGTAATATATAAATTGAGTGCAAGATGACATGTAATATAGTATAAATGGAAATTGTAATATGTGAACAAGTATGATAATTTATATGTCAACTATATCAGCATGGCAAACAAGTATAACATAGCCATAGAGTGTAGGTATAGTGAATATGAAGTGGATGTCCGTGTCCTAAGGGGTCTCTACAAGGTAATATATCATAATGCCAGTTTAAGTGTGAATATCAACCAATCTGAAGAGTATTCTCGAACCCAAGGCCATCGTCCAGGGGTAAGGAATCACGGGCCCAAAAGTAATCGGGACTTCAATTATTATTGAAGCATTCCAAACCCAACAGGTTATCGTCCAGGGGTTTGGAAACACGGGCCCTTATTAGTGAATTCATGATTTGTACCGTTTCAGTCCGGTACCACAGCAACATGATTTGTACCGTTTGAGCCCGGTACCACGGCAACATGATTTGTATTAATGGGACTCATGAGATTCCGTTGGATTCATACTCAAACTACCCCAACACCCCGTGTATATTAGTCTATGATTAATGTTATAAATCTTGATCGAATCCATGAATACAAAAGGTGATGTATGATATCAAGTTTTTAGGATTAAGTTCATGTAGTCATGTCAAGTGCAAGTCATATCAATTGTATTCATGGTTCGAATCAAGTTGGTTTAAATGTACATACTGGGTTCAGGTATTCATGATTGAGTCGTGTCAAAATCAAATCAATTCTAGTATATAAAGGTTTAATCACAAGTCATATAGATAAAAATAGATAAGCAATCATAGAACATGATATGAGATAGGTATACAAGAAACGTCCAAAAATAATGTTGTAAATATGTAATATGTACGACTAGTTTGAGTTAGAATATAAACGAAAACACAGCCTTAAGTTTTATGCACACTTGAGTTCCAGTCTCGCCTAAATACGACTACCGGTTTGGGAGATATACATGTTTTCGTATCGTCGCGCAAAACAGATCAGAATTTGTTCCGCACCGTCAAACATTTTCAAAATGCAGTTTGAGTTAATTTTCATCAGGTTTCAAGTTATAAAGATTAATAAAACATTGTAGGTATTTCGATGTACTTATCTGAAACACCAAGATTCACGTGATTTGGATTTCTTAAGCTCTAGTTATGATCGTTTTAAGATCAGCGTTTAAAACAAAAATTCATATTTCTGGACAGCAACTATATGTTATATTGCAAAGCCTATATAGAGTTGTTTCATTCATTTATAAACAATCTAATATACATAAATCTATAGTTCTATCAATTTTGCATCTATACATCTAAAGTTTGTCACAAATGGACCTAGGGAGTTCGAGTTATGTCCTATTTAAAAACATTGTGTGAATATTCTGTCCAGATCCGTCACTTAATATTATAACGCAGTTTTGTATATTTTAAGTTGGTTTTCAGTAAAAACTTAAAACTAATAAAATCTAGATATTTTGATGTAGATATCAAAAATACTTGAGTTTGCTCAATTTGGATAACTGTAGACCAAGTTATGTATTTTAGAAGTTGACCGATAAATGTAGTTTTCTGTTTTACGAACAGTGAATAAAAACGATATAATTCCTAAACCGTTAAGTGATTCGATCTGAAATTTTTATAGTATGTACAAAATAATATATTATATCATATGTAAATTTTCTGAAATTTTCAGAAGTAAAAATTAATTTCTAAAAATTATTTTAAAAGTAAAGGTATTGATATGTCATATGTGAGAAATGAGAAAACTATGGTATTTATTCGTAACTTCATTTTTTTACAAACTTTAAATAAAGTAATTTAAATACAACAACAAATGATGCAATCCTAATTGATTACTATGAAATCTTAACATATAGATTGAGAGTAATGAAAAAGACTTTACAAACTATATATTTGTGTATGTTTGTGTGTGTTCATTATTTATATATGTATCCATTTAATTAATTATTTAGGGACTATGATATGACAAGTGAAGTTTTTCATGGCAATATAAAAAAGAGAAAGACATGGAGGGAGGGAAAGAGAGAAGGGACTTACATACACAAGCTGGTATTGTCACCAAGCTTGTCTATCCACTGATAATCTCGCATTACTAGCGAGATTTTCTTGAAATTTCTTGGTGTTCTTCTTTTAGGACTTTAGGTAAAGAGAGAGAAGGGAGAGATAGAAAAATGTGAGTAAGAAAACGATGGACAAATAAAGATGGTGTAATGGTGAATTATCTATAATAATATATGCATTCAACATGGGAATTAAAAGAGAAATGAAAGGCCACCATTCATTTTGGAAATGAAAGGTCTCATTTGTAAGTTATGAGAAAAATAATAATTGATAAAAAATAATTGCAAGAATAAGGATTTGAACATGTGATCTATAAAATAACAATGCAAGGACTTAACCAATGAGGTACAAGATTGTTTATACACATATTTAATAAGAATTAAATATATGACGTTGCTTAAAAAGAAAGTGGCTTTTTGGGCTCATAGTTTTATTAAATAAAATGAAAATGAAATTGGATTTGAGTTATGGGCTGGGTTAGGTCTTATGTTTGATTTGAAAAAAAGTTAAAATTTAGTTTTAAAGAAATGTGTTTGGGAAAAATAGATGGAATAATAAAATAATATATTTATAAAAAACAGAATTTACAGAAAATACTAAGAATAAATAAATACAATATTTTACTAAAGAAAGAAAATATGAAGGTATTGTTTCCCCAATCAGAGCAAAACTCTGTTCAAATTTTGAAATTTGAAATGAAGCAGCACTTCATAAAAGCGCTCGCGCCAGGAGCGCCAGCGTTAAGAGTCAAAGACTCTGAGGCAGCGCTCACGTGCAAAGCACGAGAGCCCTTGCGCCAAGAGTGCCAACGCTAAGAGTCAAAGACTCTGAGGCAGTGCTCACGTGCAAAGCACGAGAGCGCTAGCGCCAAGTGCCTAAGAGTCAAAGACTCCGAGGCAGCGCTCACTTGTAAAGCGCTAGCGCAAAGTGCGCCAGCGCTAAGAGTTAAAGAATCTGAAGCAGCGCTCACGTGCAAGGCACGAAAGCACCAAGCGCTAGCGTTGGAACTAAATGTTCCCCACCCTTGGATCAAAAATCCAACAAAGATGATTAAAAATCATCAAATTACCAGAATAAAATTCTGTTGTGGGAATACTCCTCAAATCTTTCCAAACAGGAAAGTTTGTGCACTGTAAATCAGAGCACCGTAGGATCAAAGATCCAATGGTGATTAAAAATCACCAAGATACAGAACAATCTCTGTATGGGAAAATAATTTCCCAATCTTGTTAAGTAACAAGAAAGATGTCTTCTGTAAAACAGAAGCCCTAGGATCAAAGATCCAACGGTGGGAAACATCCCCAAATCAATTAGAGAAAAGATCTCCTTAACCGATTCAACAAATCAGCCTCCACTATATAAAGGCCCCAAGACTTCAAGTCTTAGAGAGAAAAACCACCTTAAAAAAACTTAGAGTTCTCAAAAAAAAAGAGAAGAGCAAGCTCTGAAAAGAAGAATTTCTTCAAGCTAAATAAAACAGAGAGATCAAAGCATCTCATAAAAAAAAAAAGAAGTTAGTTCTTTTTCTAGATCATAGATCTACAAAGACAGAATTCTTTCATAAGAGTAGAAGAGATTGGAACATCTCATCATAAAAAAAAGAGGGAGAAGATCTTAGTTCTCTTTAGATCACAGATCTATAAGATAAAGACAAAGTCTTTCAGAAAAACAGAAGAGATCATAGCATCTCCTATTAAAATAAAAACTTAGTTCTTGGGTTCACGAGACAAAGTCTCTTAATTTTCTGAGCACAGAATTGATTAAGAGCGCTTTGCACTCATTGGCTAGCGCTCAGCACCAAGCGAACCACGTGCTCCTTACGTAGATGCTACTTAATAAAGAGCGCTCTGCACTCATTGGCGGCGCTCAGCGCCAAGCGCACCACGTGCTCCTTACGTGTGCGCCATTTTCATAAGAAGCACTTCAGCGCTCCAAGTCTGGCGCTCAGCGCTAAGCGCACCACGTGCTATTCACGTGTGCGCCATTTCATAAGAAGCGCCTTAGCGCTCCAGGTCTGGCGCTCAGCGCCAAGCGCACCACGTGCTCCTTACATGTGCGCTATTTCATAAGAAGCGCCTTAGCACTCTAGGTGTGGTGCTCGGCACCAAGCGCACCACGTGCTCCTCACGTGTGCGCTGAGGGGACACAAAATGTTCTTGAAATAAAGCCCAGCGCCATAAAGAGTGTTCAACACTCAATAAAAGACAAAAGAAAAAGGGGTGTCATAACCCAAATTAATGCTCAGCATTATTGAACAAAAGAGGCTAAGCCCAAACAAATGTTTAACATCCAAACAAATGTTTAACACCCAAACAAATATTCAACATCAAAACAAATGTTCAACAGTTTAATCGGAACTGAATGGGCTAAGCCCAAGTTGGCCACAAGTCCCTAGCTCACACAAGCTGAGCCCATATGCTCACAATTGGTCTTGGTCCCAAGTCTGACTACAGATCTCCCAACCAACCTTGGTTCAAGGGTACATCTCTTCATTTCTCTGATATGTGTCATTGTAATTCTTCAACGTCTTCAGAGAGGTGATGGGTCCAGACAACCTGACACTCCATGGACTATGATTTCCTTAAACTTATAGACCGCAATGTCCCTAAACTAAACCCCACAGACTATGATGTCTTTAAAATAGACTATGATGTCTTTAAACACAGACTATGATGTTTTTAAACTTAATGGACTACGATGTCCTTAAACCCAATGGACCGCAATGTCCCTAAACTAAAACGATAGAGTCTAAACACTCTTTCGTTGGATCTAAAAGATCCAAAATCCTGTTGAGTAGATCTTAGTCAAAAATTAGACTAATATATCATCAACAAGTGTTTAAGTTGATCTTAATCTGAAACAAGATTAACGATCCTTAAACCAACACAAACCCAAATCTAAGAAAATACGGATTTGGACTAATCCACGCCCTACGGGCGATAACACAAATTAGTCTCCGTATACAATCCACGGCCAACCAAAAACAAAACAAACACACATGCCACGAAGTGACCATCTGGAGAAGGAGAAAGTGGTTACCGGAATGCGGTAGCGTAATTAACTGTAGGGGCTTGCGCCTGCAGGGAAGAGCGTCCCCACAATCAAAAACCCCTCAAATGAGGGGGAATCTGACGAAGTCTGCTACAACGGCCGCATCCGTCTAAACCTCTGACACACGGTTCCATAAATCAACTTGGCATCTTCGGAGAGGTAGACGGATAAAACCAAATAGCATCTGCCCCCAAATTCAGGCTAGACGACCTACGCGGTCTCTTCTCCCGTTTTCGGCGGCGAACAGATTCTGGCACGCCCGGTGGGACATTTTCCTCTTTCCACTCCACACTTCGTGTGTCGTGTTCGCGAAACGAATCGCGATTTAATGTGGTTGCCCCTGGATTCGAGGTACTAAGATTTGGTGTCTTGCTTCCGTGCAGAGAAAATGGCTTCCAACTGCACTAGCTGTAACAACAACTCCCACTCCGTTCTTGCCGGAGGAGTGACTTATGGGCCCTAAGCGGCCTCCATCTTCTCCATGCCAGTAGAACAGGTGACTCAAGCCACCACTGGGCTGTTATTTGGGACCATGCTCCCACCAAGGAGCTTTAGCGCCCCACTGCCGTCGCAAGAAGCTCCGAAAAAGTCAGTCTTTAATCGGATTGCAACTACCACGGCCCCTCTCAACGGGTCACCCAAATCCAACGCCTCGATCTTTAACAGACTGGGCCAAACTCCAATGGGCTCGTGAAGAATTCCGCGATACCTGAGAGGGTTATCCCAAAACGGTAGCCATCCCTGTTCCAGTAAATGAAATTGTCGGAGAGGCTTCTCCTGCTAAGGGGTCGGTCTTCACAAGACTGGCCGTGCCAACTCTTGCTCCAATCGAAGTCACCAAAGCCGCTACCCCTGCTCGAAATTCTGCCTTCGACAGGTTGACCATCCCCTCTCAACGGACGTCAGTCTTTGACAGGATGACACCAACAGTGGTCTCTAATCAAAGCATGAAGCACAATGCAGCTACCCCAACAATAGAGGTGGTCCCAGCCGCTCGACATGCTCGACGTCGCCACTGGTGCCGAGTGAGGAAAACTGGGGGCAGTTCCCCTTCTGGACTTACCCTGCCAGCTCCAACGATGGAAGTTGATGCTGTTGTTCCAACTGGGAACAGCTTTGAACCACTTAACAAGGTATGCAGGAATTCGCCCATTGCCGTGCTGAAAAAGTCTCCTCCGCCTGCTGAAAAGATCACAAAGGCGAAGCCGGAGCAGCCCCCTCAGCGGCTGTCCTCTAAAATCCATAGGGTCTAGCGACGGGTCTAAGACTCTGTGATTAACTAAGACTGATCCCGCCAACCAAAGAAAATGAAGGTTCGGCAAGAGAAGGACCACCCTGTCGTACCATAGAAGGTATCATATACTTGGGTGCCCGCTGCAACGGCCCCTCGACTTCGACCGCCCACAAAAGAAGAAGGCCGGAGAAAATCCCCGTGTCCACGACAAAGCTCAGAGGAAATGAATTCAAACGCCCTAAGTCTGTAAGCATGGTGGTGCACACCATTTACATGGCTTCCGGGAAAGAGGATAGCTGAATCTCTATGGGCCATAAACCACTCACGTGGTCAGTAGCTAAGGCTTAGGAGCACCAACAACAAAAGCTCCAAAAGATGCTGACAGCCATGGCCGCACTCACTAGGCCAAAAGAAAGCTCGGAAACATCGTCGAAGCAACGTCAGGAATAGGAAATTGATGCCGAATTCCTCCGAAGAATGCTCGAGAGGAAAGACAAAGAGGCCGCGGAACAAGCGGCCAACATAAAACAAATGGCGCTTTTATTCCAAGATATAGTCGGAATGATGATACAGCCGGATCCTCCAGCTGAAGACCCTCCGGTAATCATTGAAGACGACAGAGTGGAGACATCAAACCCTCTTCCTGCTTGTTCAGCAGCCAAGGAGGAGACCATCTCCAAAGCCGCCATTGATGACTATATAGCTCAACAGATATGAGCTCATCAGGCGAGCGAAGCGGCTGGCTAAATCATCAAAACTGGACGACCCTATCCGGGTTGGTACGACTAAATAAAGTACCCGCCGGGATACATGATCCCTAAGTTCCACATGTATAAAGGGACGGATAATCCACACCAGCACGTTTCTCAATTCAGAGCCCTGTGCGGTAATACTGGGGGTGACGACAAACTGCTACTTCGCCAGTTTGTTGGCATCTTATCGGAGACAGCGTTTGAATGGTACTCTGAGCTCCCGAATGACTCCGTTAAGACATTTGCAGAAATGGAGCTGCTGTTTACACAAAGGTTCGCAAGCGCTAGTGAACGCACCCCAATCACGGCATTGATCAATGCCAGGGTGAATCCGGGAGAAACATGGGTTCAGTATGCAATCCGGTGGCGGAACCTATGGTCGAAATGCGAACAACGCATCGAAGAAGCTCCTGCAGTAGGCATGTTCGTGGGTACCCTCGATCCGCTCGTGACCATATCCCAGTTCATGATGTTTTTCAAGCCTACTACCTTCCAGGCCTTGATTGACAAGCTGGCCCAAATGGATCAAATGGGCCATAGACCGTCTTCCTTGAAAATGGAGCCTCGAAACGAAAAGGGGAAAGGGAAAGTGACCTTCGTTGCCAATGCTCAGCAGCAGCCCAGCGGCCCAAAACCAGCTGATCGCCAAAACGATAGACAGCGATTCTTCAACGAAAAGCTAAAACGCCCTTATTCGTTTCCCCGGGATAAAACGAGGAGACTATTCGAGCTGGCAGTGCATAACAGGCTCAATAATCTGCCAGATCTAAGACGTCCACTGCAGCCAGGCGACACCAACAATCCTAATTACTGCCCCTACCACTGAGCAGTAAGCCATCCAATCGAAGATTGCTTCATCTTCAAAGGCTGGATTGAGGACCAATACCAACAGGGCAAATTCACGCTGTCTGAGAATTGGATGGTAAGCCCGCCCCAGCCACACTCTCCTAAAAGGTGGACACGCCAGGGGCATCGTGCTCTTCTATATAAGAAGCTCCATGGGAGGTCGCTCTTTCAGCCAAAATGAAAAGAATGCTGAAAGATCTCCAAGCATGTTCGGCGATTAGGTGGAAGAGCCCGCTGGAACCTGAGATTATTAAAGGGATACTGAAGCCGCGCCCAACGCTGAAAGTTGGTGAAGGTGGAAAAAACGTTCAGGCCAAGCCTCCAAAGTCTTTAAAGAAAAAGAAGAAGGCCAAGAATCCCGTCCAACCCGAAGACAGCCGTACAGGTCTACAAAAATACATCGATACACTGGAAGAATATAACCAGAAGGCTCGGACCCCAATCACGTTGGATGAATTCTTTAAGCATGTTCTTAAGAATGAAGTCGATGACCCTGATGAAGGAGACAATTCTTCAGAAGAGCCCGAGGATTACGTGGCAAGCTGCCACATGATCTCTCACTCATCAATAAAGGGAAAAGAAGCTCCCGATGCAGAGAAACTGGGGTCAGATCTAGAACCGGAACCAAAATCTCTGGAGCTATCGGACGAATTGATTGACAGACTGCTGAGCGAAGCTCTTCAGAAAAGAAAATCTGACCGAGAGCGTGAAACGGCCATATATGAAAGGGCGAAACGCTGGCGTCGCGTTGAAGAAGCTCCAGTATTGAGAAGTCATAGAGTACCCCAACCGGATAGAACTACTTTTGCTGCCAGCAAAGCAGGTTTAAGACAAGGAAGCAGTTCGCCAAAGCCCTGTCGATGGGAATGAAGTTGCCACCTTTCAAAGAAGACACTTCAGAAAATACGTTCCCTGAAGAACTAGATGCACATCCAAACTACTTCTTATACCATCGGAGATCACACACCCTACCGAGGAATGCATGGCCTTTAAAAATTGGTGGCAGGGATACGTTGCTCATCGACAGCATTTCAAGCGGATGAAGCGCAAAACTCGTCGGGAGCAGAGAAGCACGACAGAGGAGCGCAAAAGAACTGCTGGCAACTGTTACATGGTTAATTCCGGGGAATCGCAAGTCCTCACCTACGGGAGAGATTCTGATGAAGAAATAGCCCTTGGCCCTCTCTTCAAGGAATCCATCTCCGAAACAGAAGAGGTGAAGACCCGTAAGAACATTCAGCTGTGTAATTGCACGTTACCCGAAAAGAATCTCGGACCCACAAGTAAGGGAGCGAACAAAAAGGATAAGGGGAAAGAAAAAGTCCCTGAAGATATCGCCCTCAATGGCCGAGTCGTCAAAGAGCTGGCAGCCAAGAACCCGCCAAAGAAAAACAAGGTGGATTACAACGTTCTGGCACACCTGAGGAAGATACCCTCGCAGCTAAGCATTCTCGATGCCCTTCTGCTATCTAAAAAGGCGAGAGATTCGTTGATCAAGGCACTACAAGAGCCCGAGCAGTTTCAAGCCTTCCTTGCCGAAGAAAAGATGAAGGACGAGTTGGAAGAAGTGCACACAGCTGACATCACTTTTGGCAATGAAGATCTCCTCCTCGGAACATGCGAGCACAACCGTCCCTTATATGTCACCGGATACTGCCATGACATCAAGATACGGAAGATCTTAGATGACAACGGGTCCTCTGTCAACCTCCTAAATGTGAAAGTGCTAAAAGAAATCTGCATGAGCGTTCAACACCTCGCTCGGGATAAAATCACAATATCCGGGTTCGACTCTCAGTCATCACGGACGCTCGGGTCTGTAATACTGACATTATGCTTTGGGTTGCTCATCACTGACATCAAATTTCATGTCATTGACGCTAAGACTTGCTACAACGCTTTGCTCGGTAGGCCTTGGTTACACGAGTACAACATCATCCCTTCTACACAACATCAGTATATGAAGTATTTCAAGGATGGTCTCGAGTACACCGTAACAGAGGAGCTAAACCCGTTCTCCATGAATGAAGTCCGCAAATACGAGGATGCAAAGTATTTCCTGCCAGACTTTGAAGACATGGAAAGATGCCATAAACCAGAGAATAAGCAGAAAGCTATCACCACTATTCCGGTTTTTGGGAGCGATACCGAAGAGGAGGAAGAGATAGTCTATTCAGGACCGCCCCAATGCAACAAACCAGGACCGTCTACCCCTATTCTGGTCTTTGGCAGTGACTCTGAAAACGAGATCAACGCAGTATTCTCGGTCCGTCCATCAGCACAGGCCTTCGCTGGAGATGATCAGAATTTGCAGATCGTCATGATTCCGCGGCAGCACTACAGAGAACTCAACGCACTTGATACCTATAGTGTGCAAGAACTGCATACGTTCTACACCCCTCCCAGGCGGAAAGATGAAAAGGCGATCCTCTTTTATCGATCCGCGGAAACCAAAGTGGAGAAAGAAATCTGGCATAAAGCCGATTCTACGCTTGACAGGCTCCAGCCCATCCGTCTGCCCAGATACTACACAGAAGGATTAAAAAGGCTGTTGAGGCGCCAGGGCGTACCCTTTAAACAAACTGCTCGACAAGCTCAGTTCTACAACAGGATCTGGAACGTCCCCGGAACTCAGTGAAAATTGCCCAACGGGAGAATGGAAACGATCGGGCTTGGATATGTTCAATCCAAGAAATGGGAGTGATTCCATGGCTGCTACGTTATACATGATTTCGATGAAGAAGGAGATGCTCTGTTAGAAGACACTGCAATTGAACCAAAACGAGATCCCACTGTAAAAATGCCAAGTCCGTCGTTTGAAGAACATATGGATAAGCTAATAAAGGAAGCGGGTCAAAAAGCTCAGGATGACCACAACCATGAAATGACCATTTACGAGAAAGCCAGGATTCAGTGCCTCCTTCAGCAGGCTATGGAGAATGACGATGTCCTTCGTCGCCAGCCCGTCATACAGAAGACCCGACGCAGAGGCAAAAACAAACTAAAGAATGGAAATAAACGTTCGACGGCGGCAAAGAGGGTCCAAGAAGCCACGTGATCGAGAATTGAGCAGCCAAGATCCGTCTCTTATAAAGAAGATGGGTCAAGCATATTCTTTTCCCTAAGACAAGACAAGGAATATATTCGATCTTGTCATGAAAAATCAAATGATTACACTCCCGGAGTCCAAACACCCCGAACTCCAAACACCCCGAACAAGCAGACAAGGTCTCTCATCCGGATTATTGCTCCTATCACCGAGCGATAGGACATCCTCTCGAAAACTGCTTCACATTCAAAAACCAGGTAGAAGACCAGTATCAGCAAGGCAGGTTCGCTCTATCCAGCAGTTGGAGGGTAACCCCACCACAGAAGCATGTTCCAAAAGCAACGTATATAGCGAGGGTAGAACCATATCAACATCGGTCTTGGAAACGATCTCGTACCTGTCACGCGATAACGCTGTCAGAAGAAGGAGTACGCGATGATATGGATGAGCTCCCCTGGTGCTTCGAAAATGAAGATGAAGATGAGTTGTTCTCAGAAATTCCACCGGCGTCAAAAGAGCTGGAAGATGGAATACATACTACTGCGGACAACCTAAGGAAAATTGACTTGGGGACGGCAAACGACCCAAGGCCTACGTTCGTCAGTGAGCTGCTGTCCGAAGAACAGGTAGCTATGCTAAAGGACGTACTCGTGCAATATAAAGATTGCTTCGCATGGAACTATTCCGAGATGCCGGGGCTAGATCCAGAAATAGCGGTGCATAAATTGGCGATATCTCCGGACATCAAGCCAATCAAACAAGCGCCAAGAAGAATGCGGCTCGAACTTGAAATGAGCATCAACGCCAAAGTTAAGAAGCTAATCGACTCCGGCTTCATCCAAGAAGTTCAATACCCTGACTGAATCGCCAACATCGTCCCAGTGATGAAGAAAAATGGGATGGTGCGCATCTGCGTGGACTTTCGGGACCTCAACAAAGCATGTCCGAAGGATGACTTTCCCGTACCGGTTACCGAGCCGATGATAGACAACATGTTCACTCACGAAGTCTTCTCCTTCATGGACGGCTCGTCAAGGTACAATCAAATAAAGATGCATCCCGAAGACCAGAAGCATACCGCTTTCCGGATCCCTCTGGGCATATTCTGCTACAAAGTGATGTCTTTCGGTCTGAAGAACGCCGGCGCTACCTATCAGAGGGCCATGACGAAGATCTTAGATGATCTCATACATGAAATCTTTGAATGCTATATCGACGACCTCGTGGTGAAAAGTAAATTGCACGGGGAGCATTGGGAGCATCTGGAGATAGTATTCCAGCGCTTTCGGAAATACAACCTAAAGATGAACCCTCTCAAATGTGCGTTCGGAGTTTCCTCGGGCGAATTCCTAGGATTCATCATACGACACCGGGGCATCGAAATTGACCCATCAAAGATCAAAGCGATCATGGAAATGCCTCCGCCAAGAACTCTCAAGCAACTGCGATCTCTACAGGGAAAGCTCGCGTATATCCGGCGGTTCATAGCCAATCTCTCCGGCAAATGCCACCCCTACGGCCATTTAATGAAGAAGGGGACCCCTTTCGTCTGGGATCATAAAAGCCAGAGCACACTAAACGAAATCAAGAAATACCTTCAAAATCCGCCTGTACTGACCGCTCCAGTCAAGGGAAAGCCTCTCATCCTGTACACAACCGCCCTTGAAGGTTCCTTAGGCGCACTATGGACACAGGAAAATGACCAAGGGAAAGAGAAAGCCCTCTACTATTTGAGTCGAGTTCTCCTGGGGGCAGAAAATAACTGCTCCCCCATCGAAAAACATTGCCTGGCTCTAATCTTCGCGATAACGAAGCTTCGGCACTATGCATTGGCGCATGAGGTCCACCTCATATCAAAAGTGGACCCTCTTAAATATTTGATGTCAAGAGCCATACTAATAGGACGGCTCGCTAAATGGGCCATCCTCTTGATGGAGTTCTCGATAACATACCGACCTCTCAAGGCAATGAAGGGCCAGGCCATCGCCAACTTCCTCGCTGAGCATTCGATACCTGCCAATTCACCCCTAAATTTCGAATTGCCAGACGAGCACGCGTTTGACACGATCGACAGGAAGAAAGGACAGAGTGACACCCGATGGGAACTTTACTTCGATGGGGCATCTTCCATGAAGAAGCGAAAGCAAAGCTCCCCCATAATCAAATCTGGGGTAGGCCTTATCTTCATGACTCCACAAGGAGGAATAATGCGTTTTGCTATTTCCTTAATAGAGACGAGAACAAACAATGAAGCTAAATATGAAGCTTTGATAGCAGGTCTTGAGATCACCGTCGACATGGGAATCGAAAACCTCCTCATATACGGAGACTCCCAGCTGGTCGTTAGTCAAGTAAACGGCGACTATCAAACGTGCAAACCAGAGTTGGTAAATTACGACGAGAGAGTACAACAATTGCTGACTCAAATTCCTTCCTACATTCTGGAAAGCATACCATATACGGAAAATAGCAAAGCGGATGCGTTAGCCAAACTCGCTAAAGAACTGGCTGACGAAAACCTCGATGACGTAAGGATCGTTGTACAAAGCCGTCGGGTTCTTGCACCGGTAGAAATATCTCCGGAGTCGTTTGAAGAAAATGAAGCAACCGAGCAAACAACTTTACAAATAGAGGACCAGGAAAAGGCCAAGGATTGGAGAGAAGTCTTTATAGACTACTTCAAATCCCGTCGAACACCTGAAGATGCATCCTCGAGACATCATCTCATGAAACGAGCTCTGTCTTTTACCTTCGTCAATGACACGCTGTATAAAAGATCGTTCGACTCTCTATGGCTGAGATGCCTGGGACCAGAAGAAGCAAGGAGAGTCGTCCAAGAAACTCACGATGGACTTTGCGGTTCTCATCAAGCCGGGCCAAAGATGAAGCTGAAGATCAAAAGAATGGGCTACTATTGGCCCACGATTATTCAGGACTGCCTTGAATACGTGAAGCAATGCCATTCGTGCCAGATTCATGGGGACTTCATCCACCAGCATCCAAACCCACTACACCCAACAGTGGCTAGCTGGCCGTTCGAAATGTGGGGAACCGACATAATTGGGCCCATAGAACCAGCATCGTCCTGAGGACATCGTTTCATATTGGCGACAACCAATTACTTCTCTAAGTGGGCAGAAGCAATACCGCTAAGAGAAGTGAAGACAGAGAATATCCTCCATTTCTTCAAGACACGCGTCATCTATCGGTTCGGCACTCCGCGACGGATTATCTCTGATAACGGGCCAGCCTACAGAAGTCACAAAATCAGCCGCTTTGCACAACAGCATAATATAGACCGGAGATACTCTTCGGTCAATAATCCCCAAGCTAATGGTCTAGCTGAGGCTTTCAACAAGACTTTGACGAAGATCATAAAAAAGACAGTGTCTAAAAATAAGAGGGACTGGCATGAGAGACTGCATGAAGCTCTCTGGGCTTATCGGACCACGTTCAAAACGACCACGAATACAACGCTGTATGCATTGGTATTCGGCACTGAAGCAGTATTCCCCTTGGTGATAGAGCTACCCTCCCTACAAGTGGTGGTTCATTATGAGCTGACAGGTGAAGAGAATGCTTATCTCCGGCTTAAGGAGCTCGATGCCCTCGATGAAACTCGTCTCATGGTGCAACAAAACCTAGAAGCTTATAAAGCAAAGATGACGCGCTCATATGAGAGATTGACTAGGCCGAGGAAATTTCGCCAAGGCGAACTCGTGCTAGTGGTCAAGAGACCTATGATCTCCAATCGTACCAAACGTAGGAAGTTCGAGCCGAATTATGAGGACCCGTACATCATAGACAAGGTCTACCGAGGTGGGGCTTACTTGCTCATGAATATGCATGGAGAATGACCCTTCAGGCCAATAAAAGGTCGATTCTTGAAAAAATACTACGCCTGATCGAAACGTCTTTAAACTACTACAAACTCCCGGCATCTCCAAACCGACGTGATAAAAAAAACAGAACGTCCACAAGCAAAATGGGCACGAATGAAAACCCGAAAGGGCTCCGTAAGTAAAATCAGCAAGACTACCGGCGATATTTGTGAAAACCCGAAAGGGCGCAGACTCGTAAAAAAACGGTACGTCCACAAGCAAAATGGGCACAGATGAAAACCCAAAAGGGCTCCGTGAGTAAAAACAGCAGGGCTACCGGCGAGTTTGTGAAAACCTGAAAGGGCGCAATCTTGTTAAAAGACACATACAAGGTCCTCTCGACCTTGTAAGGAGAAAACTACCTGCGTGAGATCCTTACGACTCATAAAGGAGCAACACACTTAGAGATCCCTACGATTCCTAATGAGAAATTACACTTACGAGATCCTCACGACTCGTAAGGAGAACCCTCTTATGAGACCTCACGGCTCATAAGATTCAAAATCCTTAAGCTACAGGGATCTGAACCTGTTCTTAAGACATCACCTTTCCCGGATTGCCCTACAAGCGGTTCAATACTGACCCTTGTATACAATCCACGGGCATAAATAATCATTTCCTTGCCGAGTCCCACCAACGACGAGGAATGCCCTCATTTGATGAACAAACACTTGTAGGTCCTCTCGATTTACAAGGAGAAAACACTCTTGCAAGATCCTTACGACTTACAAGAGAGCACACACTTAGGAATCATCACGATTCCTAAGGAGAAAAAACACCTACGATATCCTCACGACTCGTAGGGAGAAACACCCTTACGGCTCATGAAGTCAAAAGCCTTAGTCGACATGATCTTAACCCTGTTTGCTAAGCCACCTTTGTTCGAACCGACAAAGGCAGATGATGATTTGCTCCTGGCAATATCCCAGTTGTAGCGATGCTGATGCCTAAATCGGTATCAAATTCCAAGTCCTTTCATGGCAAATGATGATTCACTCCTGGCAACATTCCGGTCGCAGCGATACTGATGCAAGATTGGTATCAGACCTTGAGTCCCATACTCGAAAAAAAATGCATATGAAATAACCGAAATGTTTGGGCAACTCGTAATAAAAATCAGCGAGTAAAACATATGCATACAAAAACAGCCGAAATAATTGAGCAACTCGCAATAAAAAACAGCGAGTAAAAAGAAAAAAACAGCCGAAATGATTGGGGCACCGCGAAAAATAGCCGAAATGATTGGGTAATCGCGACTTTCGTGATATAAAAAGATGAAATGATAAAGCATCGCGGAAAGAAATAAAAAAAATGAAATGAAACTTTTTGCCCTGCAGGTAAGTCTATACTGACCCCTGTATACAATCCATGGGTATAAACAAAAAGGGAACCACATGTTCCAACAAACTCTATCAAAGGGAGAGTCAGGTCTCAGCGGCAATATCTGCATCGCAGAAAACCAGCAACGATGTTCTTCCTCATGCCAGCAGGACATAGACGCGACACTACCAATTAGAGCCACGGCAAAAGCCCCCAGTTCCAAGACTCTGCGGTTCACAGACAACCTAGAGTCAACCCTGACACCGTAGAAAATGAAGAAAGTCGATCCCGACACCGTAGAAAACGGATACATGTCAACCTCTGACCTCCCTGTCGTCAAGCAATGCTTTGACACGGATACATGTCAACTCCTGACCTCCTTGTCGTCAAGCAACGCTTCGACTCGAATACATGTCAACCTATGACCTCCCTGTCTTCAAGCAACGCTTCAACACGGATACATGTCAACCCCTGACCTCCTTGTCGTAAAGCAACGCTTCGACACGGGTACATGTCAACCCCTGACCTCCTTGTCGTCAAGCAACGCTTCGACACGGATAGATGTCAATTCCTGACCTCCTTGTCGTAAAGCAACGCTTCGACTTGGATACATGTCAACCTCTGACCTCCCTGTCGTCAAGAAACGCTTCGACACAGATACATGTCAACCCCTGACCTCCCTGTCGTCAAGCAACACTTCGACACGGATACATGCCAACCCCTGACCGCCTTGTCGTCAAGCAACGCTTCGACACGGATACATGTCAACCCTTGACCTCCCTGTCGTCAAGCAACGCTTCAACACAGATACATGTCAACTCCTGACCTCCTTGTCGTAAAGCAACGCTTTGACACAGATACATGTCAACCCCAGATCTCCCTGTCGTAAAGCAATGCTTTGACTCGGGAACCAGTCAACTCATCAACCACTTATGAGTCCTCTCGACTAGTAAGGGAGAAAATTCTCTTACGAGATCCTTACGACTCTCAAGAGAAATCACACTTAGGAATCCTCACGATTCCTAAAGGAGAAAATACACCTGCGAGATCCTCACGACTCGGAGGGAGAAAAGTCTTTATGAGACCCTCACTGCTCAGAAAGTTGGAAAGTCTTAGGTGGCAGATCCTAACCCTGTCTCCTAAGCCATCGCTACCCAACAAAGAGCCCAAGACGAACTGTTACTTATTATCTACAAGCCACACTTGCCAAAATTACATACCATCGAAATCGAGGTGCTGCTCAAGAGTACGTATACTGCTTTGCGTCAAGTCAAAACAAAAAGGCATAACCCACGGACGTCAATCACATATTATGCAAAGCAATAAGGAGAATATTTGATTTACATCCAATTCAGCGCCCGATGCATACCCACTCATGTATGTGCGAAAAGAATAAAATAAACGCATGGAAAGGAAAAATTTGTTATTCATACCTCAGAAAGTTCTTAAATTGATGAAAAACAAAAGCATCATTAAAATGTTTACAATGGCAAAACATTGAATCCGGGACACGGATTAAGAAATTCAAAAGTGAGGCCGTCTAAAGTGTTTCTGGCCTTTCTGACCATTCTTGTGTGCATCCTCTCACGATCACAAGCGTCAGGATCTTCGCTGATATCCTACACCCTCTGACAAGCAGCGATTATCGTCGTCTGTTGGAAAGTTTGATGCAAGATATCAATGAGATTATCTAGCCGCTTCTTCGAGATCAGGCCCGTCAGATACACTGAGTGCACCTTATCTTCAGCGTCATCCAGTCCATTAAGCGGCATGGCTTCATAAAATCTAGGAAGTGCTCCCCAAATTGCTCTCACTATAATCTTCAAGAGAGCGGAGCAACGAGGAAGTAGTCGACCGTTGGGTGCATTGAAACGATTCATAATTTCAGCGTATTGGGCATTTGTAAACTCCTGGTTTTGACAACGGCCTTATGCGCGAATGTCCTCATAAGAAAAAATTCCGTCAAGACAGTACAGATGAGCGGCCATAGCGTCTGAAGATGAAAATCAGTGAGAGTTTAGTGGACGGACTGATCAAGAAAATGCTTATTGAAACAGACACGGGGATTTAAACAACTCTTGATATCCGCATGAAGAAAATAAGTGCTAATTAAGACACCCAACAAATTCAAATTTATGCAATTAAGGAGGGAATCCTAAAAGGATTCTCATTTAATGAGAGATTCCTCGAGAGCAACGCTCTGTAGATAGGAGTGACATCTGTCAACTCTAATTATGAGGGAATAAAAATTCCCCCAAAAATTCTGAAGAGCCATGTTCTGCAAAGAAGATAGAACAATCCATTAAAAACCCTAAAAGCAAAGCTTTTTACAGAAGTTAAAAACTTCAGGATCTTTAAATATCTGTAAAGCGAACTCTAAGAGTTCTTCATTAATGGGTTAAAGGACCCCTAAAAAGGATTTCTTTTTCTGATCCATGATCTGGAAAGAGCAAAGCTCTGGTTTTTAATTAACAGGTTGAGAAACCCTAAAAATCTTTAAGATCTGTGATCTAAGTAGAGCAAAAGCTCTGTTAATGGGTTCAAATCTTACCAAAAAATTTGAGTCTTAACTCTAAAGGAGTTTTCTGAGGCAGAGAGCTTGGCTCTGAAAGAGAATTAAATTCTCAAGAATAAGAAAACAAGAAGATGAACATAGGTCATCTCAAAGGGGCCAAAGACACTATCTATAGACGCTAGAAGTCGATCCAACTTTCAAGACAATCTAACAGCGGAGAGGCTGCCACCGCTGCACTCACGTGTAAGCCACGTGAGCGCAACGGTAGGGGGATTTGTTTCCCCCAATCAGAGAAAAGCTTTGTTCAAATTTTGAAATTTGAAATTGTAATGCCCAGCCCTTTTATACCTATAATCTGTATTTTGTTATTCCTGAATTGTATTTATTTTTATTTATAATTTTAATTCTTCTAAACTCCCATTTTCCTTTTATCAATAAAACCCCAAAACCCAAACCCTATTATATCCTGTATTTTTCCTAATCCCTCGGCCCATTCCCTTAAAATAAACTAAATTTCTTTTATCCTAAACCCGAGCCCATCTCCTTTTTCTTAATAATTCTTTTGAATTTATTCTAATCCCCGGCCCCCTCTCCATTATTATTTCTTTTATTCATTAAGATTTAAACCCAGCCCAACTCCCCTATTTCTTTATTTAAAAGTTAAACCCTAAAACCCAACACCATTTTTCCCTTTATTATTATATTCCCTCAGCCCACTGTTTTTTTTTAAAACTTAAACTCAATTTCTTTAACCTGGCCCACTCCCTATTTCACTCCTCAAATTCCCTTTATTTATGTTTTTCGGCCCGATTTCTTTCCATACAAATTCTTTTTTTCCTCTGCTGGCCCAGCCCACTCTCGGCCTGCTCCCACACATCCAACCCAACCCGTTTCACCAACCCGACCCGGCACTTCATCTTCCCAACGGCTACCCCCGCGTTTCCCGCTCCCTTCTTCCGGCGATCCGCCTCCTCCGCCCTCGCTCGCGCCTACGTCGCGCACCGTTACCCCCACGGCGCGTGTCTCTCTCTCTCTATCTCCTCTCATAATTCCTTCTCTCCCCCAAGTCTCCTCCCCTCACCCTTCTTCCCACTCCCGTTCTCTCTTTCTCGAGCCACACCCACGCCTCCTCTATCGCCGTCACCCCACTCCGCCGACCACCTCGTCGAACCCTCATCACCGCCCTCATCTCCTCACCACCTCCCCTCACTCTTCCCTGCCACCATCACCTAATACCCCTAAACCCACAGCCAAGCTCGAACCCCTGCACCCGAGCTCGACCTCCCATGCGCTGACGACCGGTGAACTTCTCGTCTCGTCGTCGACTCCCCGCATCATCGTCGCCATCAAACTCTCTCTCTCCCTCACTCCCGATCTCCCCCTCTCTTCCTCACTGCCTCTCCTTCTCACTCTCTCTCTCTCTATATACTCTCTCTCTGTGTGCCTCCCCTCTCTCTCTGGTTCCCTCTCTCTTTGCCTTTCCCTCTCTGTGTCTCTCTCTTTCTCACTCACTCCCTCCCTCCAATTCCTTCTCCCTCTAATTCTCTACCTCTCTCCTTCTCACTCAAGCTCTCTGTGCTCTCTTTCTCTCTCCCTGCTTTCTCTCTCTCTCTACACTTCTCACTCTCTCTCTCCCTATACCACTTCCCCTCTCTTGAACCCACATCCCGAACACCTCACCTGAACCACGCCAGCAACCACCCTCGCCCCCACAAGCCGAGTCGAGATCACCGCAAAACATTCAAGCTTTGGCATTTCATCGAGCACTTTCCATACGTCGTCGATCCCTGCTGTCTCGGTCGTCGCCGCTACTGTCGTACAACCCCGAGACGTTCCCAGGCAAGTACTTTTACTTGCTACATGCTATATATTCAAGTTACAAATTTAAATTTCATAGATCGCAAAATTACAATTTCTGATCGATTAGGCGTCATACCTGTTCGATGTGTGTTCTCAATGAGAATACTTATCAAATTTGACGGAAGTGGATGTTTTACATTGGCCCTTGTAGGGATGGATAACGTGTGCAAATTTCGCTGGATAATTTGACCGTTAACGACTAAAACAACTACCCCCAAGTTTACTCATAAAACTGGAATTTTATTGTACCCGAAAACCGTTAATTCGCCATAAATTATATACACACTGGATTGATGCGTTCTAAGGCTCAAATCGAATCCAACTCGACGAACTTTAACCCTAGACTAGTTTCCAGATATTCCTGTACTTAAACTGTGACGATATTGGGATCGGAGTGCGACTCTGGAATGCAGTCCAGAGCGACTCCAATTGTTGCTTGCTGTTCCGTAATGGGTATCACAGGATTTTCTTAACTCGTAGGTTGCAGAACTCTGCTGTTTATTGTAGGTGAACCTGTTATCTAGACAACACAAGTGGTTTCATTCTGTTTTGTTACTGTTTGTTATTTATTCTGTAATTTAAAAGATCAGGACGCATAACAGTCCCAACAGAATCAGAATTGACATACTAGTACTAAACAGTGTATATCTCCTGACGTACAGACGCGATTAAAGATCCGTCTGTTGTGTTGAAAACCTTACTGAAAAATATAGATTTCATCCAACTGTAGCATCGCTAAAATCTGATCCCAACTGGGATTAAAATGCGTTGCGAGACGGACTTCTGATTCTGAAACCGGATTTCCAGCCGCGAGCGCTTAAAATGAAATGGTTATAATTAATGATCCTGGAACCCGATTGGCATGAAACTAAATTCAATGGATGGACAACTGAACATACTAATTATTACCTGTTTATCGTTTCACTAAACTATACACGTACGTTTCATGGTAAATCGTGCAAATGATAGAATACTATTTTATGACACCTTAATCATGCTTCATATACTGTTTACGCATCATATCATACACATATCATTGCATTGATAACATAGTGATAATGTGCATTTACCCAGTGTTGGGTTTTAGTGATGATTGTGGCAAGTATGTCAGTGTTCGTGTATAAGTGATTAATTGAAAGTGATACGTACTTGTACGCAATCAGTGAACCTTATTATTATGTTGCATTGTCGACGTCTGTGGGACACGTGTACGTGTGACTATAAGTGGTATGGGACACTTATGGAAGCTCTTGCACGGGTGTCACAGATAAGGCACCAGACACTGCCATTTATCTTAGGTATTAGTCGGGACGTGCTTGATGGAGGTCCTGTCTCCAGTTCTCGCGCAGACTTGTCACCGACCGATTGGTATTTAGGGTTATGCTTAGCGTTTGATGTAGACCACGAGGTGTGGGGTAGTTTAAGTGTGAGTTCAACAGAATCTCGGGAGTCCCATGACGGCTTATATATTTAGGGAGATATATGGAGATTTACAGGGTATGTGATTATCACCGTGATATACATGTTGGGCCCGTGGTCCCTTGCCCTTGGGTTCTACCCTTGGGTGGAGGACACTCGCGAGTGGTTGACTCTCACACTTGGACTGATGATAGGCTTAGTGACCTGTACAGTGAGACTTAGCGACTGATAGGGATACTGGCATTGATATATCTTACTTACTGTGTTGACATACGTGGCATATCGTTCTACTGCTTTTACTGTTCCGCTGCATTGATTACTGCACATTCATATTTATGTTGTCATTGATTTACTGTTATACATATCTATTACCACTGTTAGAGTTGTCACATGATTTTATATATATTATATTGCTATTATGTCGCTCTGACGACCTGAGTATGCATGCTCAGTGTTAGGAGAAGATTTAGCCTGGACCAGGACTAGACGCACTTCACGGACATCTTGTTTAGCTATCCAGTGTTATACCCTTTTGTTTCACATCAGGTCAGTTCTTTACATTGTTTGGTTTCAGTTAATGCATTTCTCATTACCTGTGTGTTATTTACTGATTACCAGTTAAAACTAGAAGCCGAAGTGTGACTATGGCAGGACATTTCCTTGACCGTAGGAGCATGGCTGGCATTGTCAACCCCTCGTATTCCGTATTTTGGGAAGCGGGGCGTGACATGGTTTAGTTGGTATCAGAGCCAGGTTTTGTTTCGATTGGGATTGCGGTTTTCCGTGTAGAGCTTGACAATCTAAGATATCCCTCAGTCTAGATTGTAAACTTGATATTCTTGATTCATATTCGCATTGAGCGTTCTGCTATCCATTCGCTAGGGTTTTAGGTGACTTGGCAAGTTTCGTGGTTGTAATTGTGAACTACATCATGATTACACCATCATACTCTGTTTAAGTGACTTAAAGTCATACAGTTGATTCTCCACTTGTAATAAATTCATCATCTCTGATATTCTTGAATCTTTGTCATATCCATATTATATTTTGATTCGTATAGCTTGTGACTTATATCATCCTCAAAATTGTTGTTTCAGGATCATGTCTTCCAACGACTCTTCATCTTTATCCGCTCCCTAGAATCAGACCATTGAGATTCTGAGTGTACTGCAAGGTCTAAAGGAAGCCCAGGAGCGGACAAACGACTTGTTGGCTGAAGGAATGAGAAGACAGGTGAATCAGGCACCAGCGGCTGTCTCCAATCATAAAGGGATCCCCGTTAGACGAGGAAAAGAGAAGAAGATGAAACGCCAATTTGTTTCCCCGCGACAGAAGCAGCAGAAGACCCCATGTTGTGGGTACTGTAAGAGGCCAGGACATCTTCAGAGGGATTGTCGCCGCGCCCAAGGGAAATGTCTGATATGCGGGTCCAACAAATATCTCATCAACGATTGCCCAGAAAGGAAGAAACTACAAGGTGGAGACTCGTCCACTCTCCACACTTCTGACAAGTGATGATTATCGCGTAGTTCGAACTTCGATGATAAGGCGGACCTAACGCAGAATTCAACTCACGCGACGAGAATGCAACGTTATAGTAGTCGAAGAAGAATTTTTCATGTTATCTAGTTTCAGTAATAATGTTGTCATCTTTTTATGAATATTTCTTTCCGTTTGAAATCTTGTATCCGTTGAAAATTTTAGTTGAATGCAATAAAATTTGAATCGTAATACATGTATCATTCTCTTGTCATTTCCCCTTGTTCATACTGTTCATTAGCATAACATTTTAATTTTGATTTTTCAATTCCTGCCACCGCATATCTTCCCATACTTCGTACACTTAGCCATTTTCCTGATGTATTCCATTGCCTAATCATGACTCTCTCTTTTTTCAGGCCATGGCCCACCCTGGAGCAGCGCCGCATCTAGATGAGGATGCACAGTCATGCGTTTCCTTAGACCACACACTGATGAGTTCCGACGATGAGATCAACGGTCCCCAGGTCAATTTCGGAAACAACGATTCAGAGGACGAAGGAGTAGCCGCCCCAGAGTTTGACATGATAGGCGATTCCGACGAAGAGGACGGAGAACCTGAAGAGAACCCGATAGAGGAAGATCCCGAGGAAGATCCAATAGAAGAAAATCCAGTGGAGGAAAATCCCATAGAAGAGAATCCAGAAGAAGAGAATCATATGGAATCGGACCTCGATGAAGAAGCCCCATCCGAGGAAGAAGGACCAGAAGATCAAGACCCTGCGGTGGAAGAACTCCAAATGGCGATACCTGCGAGGTGCTATGGAAATGGACGCCCCTACCTGAGTGCGCGAGCCTACCACAACCTGCTGAATCTCCACAACCGCGACTGATTGGATTTCTTTTGATGTTGTCTTTCCGGCCAAATAAAAACTGTGTATAGTTTAGGGCCACTTTTCGTCTTTGAGAATGCTTTGTTTGAAATCTTTTGAAATGAAATAAATTGTTCGCTAATCTATCGATCTTCTCAGTCCCCTTGATGCTTGATTATTTCTTCTATACAATTACGTCCCCTACCGAGATCTGTCCACCCTTCATCCATCGTCTGTGTCCCGTTTGAGTTTCCTCTGGGAGGAGAACATTCTTGTGAAATTTCCGAGTTCGCTAACCCTTCAAATTCTTGATTCATATGATGTACCGAACGTTATCCTCCCCATACTTTTTCCCTTGTAGTCCTTTGTGGCTCACCCTTACTTCCTGTGTTGACCCGATCCCAATCTTTTTGACCTTCAGTCTAAAGCCGCCACACTCCGACCTTCTGATTGAGCCACACCTCCTTGTAATCACTACCCTAGCTAGCCCTATTCATATTGGTGATTTCTCTATTACCCAAATATATTTAGGGACATTATTATTCAATATTTAGTTTTCATTATTTTGAATTTATCAAAGAGTGTGTGTTATTGATTACTCTGTTTTATGTATTTTAAGTACACTATTAGTATTCTCATTTTCAGTAGCGCAACATTACACCGCGCATATTTTTGTTCCATGTTTCTTATTTTCACGATACGAGTTTTCCAAGTTATTTTAAAAATATTTGATTGATACATCGTCCTAAAATATTTTACCTACCGACGAATCTTTCACTACCTTATTGTCGCTACTTTACTTCGGGTATTGTGCCCACGTTTACTATTATAAATGATTGTGCCTTATACTTATTTTCCTGCCGTATTACTTTTGATATACTTATACGTGTACATATTTGAGTTTCGATTTTATCGAGTACGCCTCGAATAATATTGTTCGTTATTGTTGTTATTTATATTTCCGTATATATGTAGCTACCCTTATAGTTGTTCCTGTTTTATACCTATTTAGATCTATATTTTGTATGTTATTCTTACGTATTTTATACCTTCAAATTTCTTCGTCCACATATTTCTAGTAAATCCTTATGTGTTAGTTTGCAATATAATAGCTTTCGCCTATGGTTGTATTACATATCGTTTATTTTAAATTTCGAGGACGAAATTTTTGTAAGAGTGGTATGATGTAATGCCCATCCCTTTTATACCTATAATCTGTATTTTGTTATTCCTGAATTGTATTTATTTTTATTTATAATTTTAATTCTTCTAAACTCCCATTTTCCTTTTATCAATAAAACCCCAAAACCCAAACCCTATTATATCCTGTATTTTTCCTAATCCCTAGGCCCATTCCCTTTAAATAAACTAAATTTCTTTTATCCTAAACCCGAGCCTATCTCCTTTTTCTTAATAATTCTTTTGAATTTATTATAATCCCCGGCCCCCTCTCCATTATTATTTCTTTTATTCATTAAGATTTAAACCCAGCCCAACTCCCCTATTTCTTTATTTAAAAGTTAAACCCTAAAACCCAACACCATTTTTCCCTTTATTATTATATTCCCTCAGCCCACTGTTTTTTTTTAAAACTTAAACTCAATTTCTTTAACCTGGCCCACTCCCTATTTCACTCCTCAAATTCCCTTTATTTATGTTTTTCGGCCCGATTTCTTTCCATACAAATTCTTTTTTTCCTCTGCTGGCCCAGCCCATTCTCGGCCTGCTACCACACATCCAACCCGACCCGTTTCACCAACCCGACCCGGCACTTCATCTTCCCAACGGCTACCCCCGCATTTCCCGCTCCCTGCTTCCCGCGATCCGCCTCCTCCGCCCTCGCTCGCGCCTACGTCGCGCACCGTTACCCCCACGGCGCGCGTCTCTCTCTCTCTATCTCCTCTCATAATTCCTTCTCTCCCCCAAGTCTCCTCCCCTCACTCTTCTTCCCACTCCCGTTCTCTCTTTCTCGAGCCACACCCACGCCTCCTCCGTCGCCGTCACCCCACTCCGCCGACCACCTCGTCGAACCCTCATCACCGCCCTCATCTCCTCACCACCTCCCCTCACTCTTCCCTGCCACCATCACCTAATACCCCTAAACCCACAGCCAAGCTCGAACCCCTGCACCCGAGCTCGACCTCCCCTGCGCCAATGACCGGTGAACTTCTCGTCTCGTCGTCGACTCCCCGCATCATCGTCGCCATCAAACTCTCTATCTCCCTCACTCCCGATCTCCCCCTCTCTTCCTCACTGCCTCTCCTTCTCACTCTCTCTCTCTCTCTCTCTATACTCTCTCTCTCTGTGTGCCTCCCCTCTCTCTCTTTGGTTCCCTCTCTCTTTACCTTTCCCTCTCTGTGTCTCTTTCTTTCTCACTCACTCCCTCCCTCCAATTCCTTCTCCCTCTAATTCTCTACCTCTCTCCTTCTCACTCAAGCTCTCTGTGCTCTCTTTCTCTCTCCCTGCTTTCTCTCTCTCTCTACACTTCTCACTCTCTCTCTCCCTATACCACTTCCCCTCTCTTGAACCCACATCCCGAACACCTCACCTGAACCCCGCCAGCAACCACCCTCGCCCCCACAAGCCGAGTCGAGATCACCGCAAAACATTCAAACTTTGGCATTTCATCGAGCACTTTCCATACATCGTCGATCCCTGCTGTCTCGGTCGTCGCCGCTACTGCCGTACAACCCCGAGACGTTCCCAGGCAAGTACTTTTACTTGCTACATGCTATATATTCAAGTTACAAATTTAAATTTCATAGATCGCAAAATTACAATTTCTGATCGATTAGGCGTCATACCTGTTCGATGTGTGTTCTCAATGAGAATACTTATCAAATTTGACTGAACTGGATGTTTTACATTGGCCCTTGTAGGGATGGATAACGTGTGAAAATTTTGCTGGATAATTTGACCGTTAACGACTAAAACAACTACCCCCAAGTTTACTCGTAAAACTGGAATTTTATTGTACCCGAAAACCGTTAAATTCTCCATAAATTATATACACACTGGATTGATGCGTTCTAAGGCTCAAATCGAAGAAAACTCGACGAACTTTAACCCTAGACTAGTTCCCAAATATTCCTGTACTTAAACTGTGACGATATTTCGATCGGAGTGCGACTCTGGAATGCAGTCCAGAGCGACTCCAATTGTTGCTTGCTGTTCCGTAATGGGTACCACAGGATTTCCTTAACTCGTAGGTTGCGGAACTCTGCTGTTTATTGTAGGTGAACCTGTTAGATAGACAACACAAGAGGTTTCATTCTGTTTCGTTACTGTTTGTTATTTATTCTGTAATTTAAAATATCGGGACGCATAACAGTCCCAACAGATTCAGAATTGACATACTAGTACTAAACAGTGTATATCTCCTGACGTACAGATGCGATTAAAGATCCGTCTATTGTGTTAAAAACCTTACTGAAAACCCTAGATTTCATCCAACTGTAGCATCGCTAAAATCTGATCCTAACTGGGATTAAAATGCTTTACGAGACGGACTTCTGATTCTGAAACCGGATTTCCAGCCGCGAGGGCTTAAAATGAAATGGTTATAATTAATGATCCTGGAACCCGATTGGCATGAAACTAAATTCGATGGATGGACAACTGAACATACTAATTATTACCTGTTTATCGTTTCACTAAACTATACACGTACGTTTCATGATAAATCGTACAAATGATAGAATACTATTTTATGACATCTTAATCATGCTTCATATACTGTTTACGCATCATATCATACACATATCATTGCATTGATAACATAGTGATAACGTGCATTTACCCAGTGTTGGGTTTTAGTGATGATTGTGGCAAGTACGTCAGTGTTCGTGTATAAGTGATTAAGTGAAAGTGATACGTACTTGTACACAATCAGTGAACCTTATTATTATGTTGCATTGTCGACGTCTGTGGGACACGTGTACGTGTGACTATAAGTGGTATGGGACACTTATGGAAGCTCTTGCACGGGTGTCACAGATAAGGCACCAGACACTGCCATTTATCTTAGGTATTAGTCGGGACGTGCTTGATGGAGGTCTTGCCTCCAGTTCTCGCGCAGACTTGTCACCGACCGATTGGTATTTAGGGTTATGGTTAGCGTTTGATGTAGACCACGGGGTGTGGGGTAGTTTAAGTGTGAGTTCAACAGAATCTCGGGAGTCCCAAGCCGACTTATATATTTAGGAAGATATATGGAGATTTACAGGGTATGTGATTATCACCGTGATATACATGTTGGGCCCGTGGTCCCTTGCCCTTGGGTTCTACCCTTGGGTGGAGGACACTCGCGAGTGGTTGACTCTCACACTTGGACTGACGATAGGCTTAGTGACATGTACAGTGAGACTTAGAGACTGATAGGGATACTGGCATTGATATATCTTACTTACTGTGTTGACATACGTGGCATATCGTTCTACTGCTTTTACTGTTCCGCTGCATTGATTACTGCACATTCATATTTATGTTGTCATTGATTTACTGTTATACATATCTATTACCAATGTTAGAGTTGTCACATGATTTTATATATATTATATTGCTATTGTGTCGCTCTGACGACCTGAGTATGCATGCTCAGTGTTAGGAGAAGATTTAGCATGGACCAGGACTAGACGCACTTCACGGACATCTTGTTTAGCTATCCAGGGTTATACCCTTTTGTTTCACATCAGGTCAGTTCTTTACATTGTTTGGTTTCAGTTACTGCATTTCTCATTACCTGTGTGTTATTTACTGATTACCAGTTAAAACTAGAAGCCGAAGTGTGACTATGGCAGGACATTTCCTTGACCGTAGGAGCATGGCTGGCCTTGTCAACCCCTCGTATTCCGTATTTTGGGAAGCGGGGCGTGACATGATTTAGTCTGTCACGCCCCACCTCCAATACAGAGAGTATTGTCCGCTCTTGCCGAAGCCGCACGGTTTTGTCCTTCGGAGCGAACCGGACCCAACCAGGGGCCACTTCCCAGGAGGTCACCCATCCCAGGACTTCCCTGGCCCGAGCACGCTTAACTACGGAGTTCTCAAACTCCTGTAGTGTCAGTTCACTTAAAAGGCGCCTCTGTATTGAAGAGTGGTATCATTCCATTTATAGTACAGATCTGCCCCCTTTCGGAATGTATTCCGAAGAGTCCCCATTGTTCTACAGTGGGTCCCACGGACTCAAGAGGTGGCCCCCACGGATTCAAGAGGTGCCCCCCACCCACTTAACACGACACTTGGCGTGGCACTTTATTCCGTGTGGCACTTTGCTCCGTGAGCAAGAACCTGGGATGGGTGAACTCCTGGGAAGTGGCCCCTGGTTGGGTCCGGTTCGCCCCGAAGGACAAAATCGTGCGGCTTCGGCCAGAGCGGACAATACTCTCTGTATTGGAGGTGGGGTGTGACAGAATGGTATCAGAGCTGGTCCCTCAATAGTAGGTTTGTGGTTCGAGGACGAACCATTGTTCAAAGGTGGGGAGAATGTCGGGACCCGGTTCTTGCTCACGGAACAAAGTGCCACGCCAAGTGTCGTGTTAAGTGGGCGGGGGCCACCTCTTGAGTCCGTGGAACCCACTGTAGAACAATGGGGACTCTTCGGAATACATTCCGAAAGGGGGCAGATCTGTACTATAAATGGAATGATACCACTCTTCAATACAGAGGCGCCTTTTAAGTGAACCGGCACTACAGGAGCTTAAGAACTCCGTAGTTAAGCGTGCTCGAGCCAGGGAAGTTCTGGGATGGGTGACCTCCTGGGAAGTGGCCCTTGGTCGGGTCCGGTTCGTCCCGAAGGACAAAACCGTGCGGCTTCGGCCAGAGCGGACAATACTCTCTGTATTGGAGGTGGGGTGTGACAGAATGGTATCAAAGCTGGTCCCTCAATAGTAGGTTTGTGGTTCGAGGACGAACCATTGTTCAAAGGTGGGGAGAATGTCGGGACCCGATTCTTGCTCACAGAACAAAGTGCCACGCCAAGTGTCGTGTTAAGTGGGCGGGGGCCACCTCTTGAGTCCGTGGGACCCACTGTAGAACAATGGGGACTCTTCGGAATACATTCCGAAAGGGGGCAGATCTGTACTATAAATGGAATGATACCACTCTTCAATACAGAGGCGCCTTTTAAGTGAACCGGCACTACAGGAGCTTAAGAACTCCGTAGTTAAGCGTGCTCGAGCCAGGGAAGTTCTGGGATGGGTGACCTCCTGGGAAGTGGCCCCTGGTCGGGTCCAGTTCGCCCCGAAGGACAAAACCGTGCGGCTTCGGCCAGAGCGGACAATACTCTCTGTATTGGAGGTAGGGTGTGACAGAAATGAAGCAGCGCTTCATAAAAGTGCTTACGCCAGGAGCACCAGCGCTAAGAGTCAAAGATTCTGAGGCAGCGCTCACGTGCAAAGCACGAGCGCGCTAGCGCCAAGAGCGCACGAGAGCGCCAAGCGCTAGCGTTGGAACTAATTGTTCCCCGCCCTTGGATCAAAGATCCAACAAAGATGATTAAAAATCATCAAATTACCAGAATAAAATTCTGTTGAGGGAATACTCCTCAAATCTTTCAAAAAAGGATAGATTGTGCTCTGTAAATTATAGCACCGTTGGATCAAAGATCCAATGGTGATTAAAAATCACCAAGATACAGAAAAATCCTTGTATGGGAAAATAATTTCCCAATCTTGTTAAGTAACAAAAAAGATGTTTTCTGTAAAACAGAAGCCCTAGGATCAAAAGATCCAACGGTGGGAAACATCCCCAAATCAATTAGAGAAAAGATTTCCTTAACTGATTCAACAAATCAGCCTCCACTATATAAAGGCCCGAAGACTTCAAGTCTTAGCGCTCCAGGTCTGGCGCTCGGCGCCAAGCGCACCACGTGCTCCTTACGTGTGCGCTGAGGGAACACAAAGAGTTCTTGAAATAAAGCCCAGCGCCATAAAGAGTGTTCAATACTCAATTAAAGACAAAAGAAAAAGGGGTGTCAGAACCCAAATTAATGCTCAGTATTATTGAACAAAAGAGGCTAAGCCCAAACAAATGTTCAACACCCAAAAAAATGTTCAACACCCAAACAAATGTTCGACAGTTTAATCGGAACTGAATGGGCTGAGCCCAAGTTGGCCATAAGTCCCTAGCTTAGACCAGCTGAGCCCATATGCTCACAATTGGTCTTGGTCCCAAGTCTGACTACAGATCTCCCAACCAACCTTGGTGCAAGGGTGCATCTCTTCATTTCTCTGATATGTGTCGTTGTAATTCTTCAACGTCTTCAGAGAGGTGACGGGTCCCGACTACCTGACACTCCATGGACTATGATGTCCTTAAACTTATGGACCGCAATGTCCCTAAACTAAACCCTACAGACTATGATGTCTTTAAACTAGACTATGATGTCTTTAAACACAGACTATGATGTCTTTAAACTCCATGGACTACGATGTCCTTAAACCTAATGGACCGCAAAGTCCCTATACTAAAACGATAGAGTCTAAATACTCTTTCGTTGGATTAAAAGATCCAAAATTCTGTTGAGTAGATCTTAGTCTAAAATTAGACTAATGTATCATCAACAAGTGTTTAAGTTGATCTTAATCTGAAACAAGATTAACGATCCTTAAACCAACCCAAACCAAAATCTAAGAAAATACGGATTTGGACTAATCCACGCCCTACGGGAGACAACACAAATTAGTCTCTGTATAAAATCCATGGGAAACCAAAAACAAAACAAATACACACGACACGAAGTGACCATCTAGAGAAAGAGAAAGTGGTTACCGCGATGCGGTAGCGTAATTAATTGCAGGGGCTTGTGCCTGCAGGGAAGCGCGTACGCACAATCAAAAACCCCTCAAGTGAGGGAGAATCTGACGAAGTCTGCTACAACAGCCGCATCCGTCTAATCCTCCGATATACGGTGTCATAAATCAACTTGGCATCTTCAGAGAGGTGGACGAATAAAATCAAATAGCATCTGCCCCCAAATTCAGGCTAGACGACCTATGCGGTCTCGTCTCCCGTTTTCGGCGGCGAATAGGTATATTAATATTGGGGTCGTTACAGAACATTTTGAGAAACAAACCAAAGGTTATGGCTTGCAACCGTCCCCACGCTCATCGGCAACCCTGGGAGGTGCCTATCGAGGAGATTATTCCTCCTTTTTCCGTACGGTTAGCGGATCCTCTTTTCACTGATGACCAATGTAAGGCGGCACCGTACGAACTCTTAGCCCGTAGGGGCTCTCCTTAGCTCAGGATGATTTTCTTATCCGTGCTTGCTAATAACCCCCTTCATCCGGTGGAGATGACTCCGGCGATTCTTGATACGGCGGAGGACAAAATTAAGTGTTTCCACGAGGCACACTTAATTACTCAGCCTCTGAAGGATCGTTCGGTTCATTTACTGAGTCAGATAAGAGCTCGGAGGGCCATCATGTCCGCTTTCGCTGATGAGCACGGTGCTAATCGGTGGGGAGCAACTCCTCACGAAGACCATCGCTTCGTCATGGTGGAGAGGGCAGAGAGGGAATTAGAGAACTTTGTATTTTGTTTTGTTAACCCCTGTATCTCTGATCCCATATTTGGTGATCTTTTCCCTGTAGAGTAGTATATTTATATCAATGTATTTATCTTATTATTGATTGTTGAATGTTTTTTGTTGAATGTTTTCTGTTCATCATATATTTGTGCGTGTATCTCGCCCTTGTACATGAGCATTATACTTTACCCTTAGGAAATTTTTTCAAGTGCGAGCGCTATTGTAGATAGTCTATCTTGATCTCTTTGCAGGGCAGCGATGGCTTAGAAAACAGGTTCAGATCTGCCACCTAAGACTTTTCAATTTTATGAGCCATGAGAGTCTCATAAAGACTTTTCTCCCTACGAGTTGAGAGTCTCATAAAGACTTTTCTCCCTACGAGTCGAGAGTCTCATAAATGCGTTTTCTCTTGAGAATCGTAAAGATCTCACAAGAGAATTTTTCCCCTTACAAGTCAAGAGGACTCGTAAATGGTTGTTTCCTTCCTTGTCGATATTCGACTTTGGAGAGTGTGGCCCATGAATAGTATGCAATAGTCCATCTTGGTCCGACTTGCAGGGCCCCAGTTCTTAGGAAACAGGTCCTTATCCCTATTGCCAAAGGCTTTTCCCTACGAGTCGAGACGAATCGAGAAGTTCTCGCAAGGACATTAATTTCCTCATGAGTCAAGACGAATCAAGAAGTTCTCGCAAGGGTGTCCTAACATCACAGTTAAATCCTGCTAATAGAAGTCTGTCACTCCCCATTTCCCAGAGTGCGCTAAGATCGGCATGTGACGGAGCCAACCATGCTACCTGTGGCTAGGAAACATCCCTCCACAGTCGCATTACAGCTGTCTATAGATATCAAGAACAGTAGAAATAAAATAAACTATCTAGTACATGTCCATGAGCCAGAATAAACGAGTCAAGAAATAATATGCGGAAGCAGTAGATCCAATAAACAAAAATAATCTGGAATGTACGTCCCAAATACGGGCTCACATTAGGAATGAAAAAAATGCTGAAAGGAAACTAAACTAGAATACTAACAGGTCCTCACTGCTCGGCCTGCTCACTGAAATACTCCTGATCGACCTGCTGCAAAGGTAGAGGATCTGGGCCATGCAAAACCCAGACGTCAGTGCGTCATAATATCAACAATAATATACTCAAGGGTAGCAAAACATGCAGGCATGAGTATGAACAGTAATAAAGGTATAACAGTAACACGAATGTGGAACAGTGAAGGGTAAAAGCATATGTGACGTATAGTGGGTAATCTGAACTAAACTACTGGGTAACTACTATCAATTCTGTGAAATCAATTTAATGAATCGTCGATGTAACTCAATAGTATCCTGTGCGTACCCGGGACTACGGTCCAGATTCTCAGGCTGAATCCGAGACATGCCGCTAGGTACTAAACAAGAAAAATGTACAGATGAATGATGTCAGCAGCAGCATCCCCGGGCTGGCCTAGCCCGTAAAACTGATCAGTATAAGCATCGAACTGTCGAGTTACAAGTCAGGTTTCATCATTGATTTCCCCATACCCCCAAGTTATGTGTTCAAGTCAGGTATTGATAAATCTGAAGCTAATGCCAACACAGGATCAAGCAGGAACAGGTTTGTCTATACAGACAACAGGATATGTCCATCGGGACAACATGTCAGGATTGTCGGCATTAGAAACAGGATCAGGTAACATGTCAAGTAGTGATATATCAGGTCATGTCAAGTAGTGCACAGGTATCAAGCGGGTGCTCATAATAAAATTGTAGCAAGTACGGGTGCACAAATAAAAGCATGGATGCACAATTATTGATCAGGGGTTACATCATGACTAAGTAGGATGCACAATATCAAGCATGGGGTACTAATGTATTAATAATATGAGTTAATGTAATATGGGCTGCAACTAGTTATGCAGAATTAATGGTATGGATACACAAATAAACATGGATGCATAAATAACTATCAGAGGTTACAACTATAGCTTCATGACTATGTAGGATGCACATTATCTAGCATGGGGTGTTAATGTAGTAGTAATATGAAATAGCGTGTTATGGTATTCAACTTGATATGTAATTAATGGTATGGATGCACAAATATCGATTGGGGATACATTTACAGCTTCAAAACTAAGTGGGATGCACATTATTAAACATGGGATGTTAATATGACAACAATATGTAATAATGTGATCTGTAGATGCAACTACATGTATATTAAATGATATGGATGCATACGGGTATCCGAAAACGGTAAAACCTTAATATGGATATACAATGCATTCAACATGTGATATTTTTATTCATATGGATGCATAATAATATACCTAACATGTAGCAAGATGAATTAGCATGCGACTGGATATGTAAATAGTGATATGGGTGCACACGGATGTCCGAAGATAGTAAAATAGTAAAATGGTAATATGGGATGCATAATTAAACAATAAGTAATGTTATTATTCACATGTATGCAATATATTATAGTATAGCATGTAGCAAGATTAACTTGCCTCGATGGATCACAATACGGATACGTACGGCGCGTCGGATGTCGGTAAAAGTTGCGATGCACACACGCGTGCCCGGAACGGAACCAGCCAATGCAAGAAGTGACCACACTGCATGAGAACGTCTTCTGGGTCGCCCGGATCGTTATCGACGAGCACGGCTCCGGCGACGGTCGAAAACCGAGAAGCCAAGAGAGAAAGAAGAAGAGAAAGAGAAGAGAAGAAGAAGAGAGAGAGAGGTTGCTTCTGGGTTTGGTGCTGGGGTTTGGGAGAAGGCGAGGAGATGGTTGTGATGACGAATGCACGGAGGCGACGGGGTCGGGGTTCCGGCGAGGCAAGGTGCAGTGGGGGTTTCTTGATATCGGGGTCAGGTTCTGTGCATGGGAGAGGTGGTGTTAGGAGGTAATGGTGATGATAGTGATAAGGGTGGTGAAACGAGGGTGATGGCGAGGGCGAGGATCGCCGGTGGCGAGGGGTGCAGGTGAGGGTTCAGGTGATGGTTTGCAGTGGCCGGAATCTTGGGGTGCAAGGGTATATCGGGGTTCGCAGAGGTCGGTGATAGTGTTGGGAGGCCGGGAGAGAGAAGACGAGGAAGGTGACGAGGCCGGAGGAGGTTGGCGGTGAGGGTTCAGGCGATGGAGGTGATGGGTTCGTGTGGGTTGTGAGGCTGCAGGGATTTGTGGGTAGGTCGAGGGTGTAGTGACGAAGGCGAGGAGGTGGTGAAGGTGAGGTTCGAGGTTGCGACGCAGTCGATGGCGAGGTCTAGGGTTTGGGTTGTTGGGTTTCTCATGGGCGGCAGGGTTTCGTGGGGATCTCGTTCTCGTGGCGAAGGCGAGAAAATAAAAAGAAGAAGAAAGAAGGAGGGAGGTGAGCGTAGCAGATGAAGGGAGGTGAGCAGAATCGAGGAGTGCACAGTGTATGCGAGAGGAGAGAGAGAGAGGGAGAGAGAAAGAAAAAGAGAGAGATAGGGAGAAAGAGAGTAAAAAAATAATAATAATTAATATATTTAGTAAGGAAAGAGAGAGAGAGAGACAGGGGGAGAGAGAGGAGAGAGAATTCTGTTTGTGTGAACAGTTAATAAAATTTTAAAAATCTTTTTAAAAAATATATTAAGAACAAAAATATATATATTCGTATATAATTTTGTAATAGTTAACAGTTTATTAAACGTAAATATTATATGTATAATATTTGAGATTCTGGCTAATACAAAATAGTCCAAAACACGCCCGGATCGGGTCTAAAATTATGGTTTGAAAATACGGTTAATATACGTGTTAACAAAAACAAAAATAGGATACCTGGGTAAGGAAAATGCATACCCCCAAGAACGGATGCACGTAGCGTGTACGTAGCCATCCAAACAGGTCTGTTTCACTGAACGGGACGAGAACAAGATGCGCGGATGCTACGACAGGGTCAGGGGTATCATGCAGGCCATGCAATATATTTTTAAACTATTTTATATGACTTAAATGCTATATTAAAATGCAGATGCCAGGTAAAATGCTAGTATGCAAATGAAAGTGCACGAGTCCACGTATCAAGTCAAGATAAATCATAAACAGGAATCAAGACGGGTTTCCAGCAAGCGAGTCGGGTCGGATGCAAAATACAGATGTCAAATACACTATTCGCAACCAAAACACGGTAAATCAAGAAAATACCATAAATAAAGAAATACTTGAACTAGAACTGATATAAATGAACTAGGGTGTTATAAAGTCCGTTAGGGTCTGTGGTACTAGGGTTTTTTACCCGTCGCACCGTCGCGTTGGCCGATGTATTCCCCGATATGCAATCTTGCTGTTCGGGTAACCCCACGACTGTCGTGTCTCTGATCCCTTCGGGCGCTGGAAAATATGTCTTCAAGTAATCTTCCAGGTAATATTACCGTCGAAAGAGCAAGCGTCAGGGATATTCCATGTCGCTTTTTACTTGAGGTTAGGCTCGGTTTGGGAGCCCCGATAAGTCATGACCACTCCACACCGGAGTAGGATGATCTCCGATGGTCTTTCAGGTCTCATTTGAGTTGCCGTCAGGACCCTGAAGCTAGGGATCTTCTTTTGCTTCATTTGTTGACATTGTGTCTGCAATATTGCGACGAATGTCAAGATTGTCTTTGGGTTAACTGTGAACCGTCGAGATTTGGAACTAGGGAAAGAGATTTGGAACTAGGGGACTTTTCCATGGCTCCGTTTGTTGATGTCGCGTCTGTATCCTGTCGGAGGGAGGAAGAACGCTGTTGTTGATCTTTAGGATGTGGATGCTGCCATCGAGACTTGGAACTTGGGACTCTGTCATGGCTCCAAGGTAGTCTCTAGGTTGTCCGTGAACCGTCAAGATTTGGAATTAGGGGACTTTGCCGTGGCTCCGAAGTAGTCTCTAGGCTGTCCATGAACCGTTGAGATTTTGAACTAGGGGACTTTGCCGTAACTCCGAGATAGTCTCTAGGCTGTCTGTGAACCGTCGAGATTTGGAACTAGGAGACTTTGTCGTGGCTCCGAGCTAGTCTTTAGGCTGTCTGTGAACCGTCGAGATTTGGAACTAGGAGACTTTTCCATGGCTTCGTTTGTTGATGTCGCGTCTGTATCCTGCTGAAGGAAGGAAGAACGTTGTTGTTGATCTCTAAGCTGTGGATGCTGCCGTTGAGATTTAGAACTAGGGACTCTGCCATGGCTCCGAGGTAGTCTCTAGGTTGTCCGTGAACCGTCGAGATTTGGAACTAGGTGAATTTGCCGTGGCTCCGTTTCGCCGACGTCGTATCTGCTTCTGGTTGGAACGAGAAGGAATGTCGTTGTTGATTTCTAGGCTGTAGATGTAGCCGTCGAGATCTGGCTTTCCTTCGACGAAGCTTGGTGGGATGATATGGTTCTCTTTTCGTTTGTGCCCATGGATTGTATACAAGGGTCGACGTGATCTTACCTGCAGGGCAAAAGTTTCATTTTTTTATTTCTTTCCGCGATGCTCTACCATTTCAGCTTTTCATCTCGCGAAAGTCGCGATCGCCCAATCATTTCGGCTATTTTTTTTTGCGGTGCCCAATTATTTTGTCTATTTTCTTTTTCTTTACTCGCTGCTTTTTATTGCCAGTTGGCCAATCATTTCGGCTTTTTTTTATATGTATATTTTTTTACTCGTTGATTGTTATTGTGAGTTGCCCTATCATTTCGGCTATTTCATATGCATTTTTGCTCGCCGATTTTTATTGCGAGTATGGAACCCGAGGTCTGATACCAATCTTAGCATCAGCATCGCTGCGACTGGAATATTGCCAGGGGCGAATCATCATTTACCATGAAAGGACTTGGAATTTGATACCAATATTAGGCATCAGCATCGCTACAACTGGGATATTGCCAGGAGAGAATTATCATTTGCCTTTGTTGATTCGAACAAAGGTGGCTTAGCAAACAGGGTTAGGATCCTGTCGACTAAGGTTTTTGACTTCATGAGCCGTAAGGGTCTCATAAAGGTGTTTCTCCCTACGAGTCGTGAGGATCTCGTAGGTGTGTTTTCTCCTTAGGAATCGTAAGGATTCTTAAGTGTGTGTTCTCTTATAAGTCGTAAGGATCTTACAAGAGTGTTTTCTCTTTATTAGTCAAGAGGACTTACAAGTGTCGTTCACCAAATGGGGAAATTTCGCGCCATTGGTGGAACTAGATGAGGGGAACGTTTATTTGTGCCCGTGGATTATATACAATGGCCGATATCGGACCACCTGTAGGGAAACTTGGGGAATGTGTTGGTTTAAGAACATGTTCAGATACCTGTAACTTAGGGCTTTCGAATCCTATGAGCCGTGAGGGTCTCATAAGGGGGATTCTTCTTGCGAGTCGTGGGGATCTCGTAAGTGTAATTTCTCCTTAGGAATCATGGGGGTCCCTAATTGTGTTGCTCTCTTGTGGGTCGTAAGGATCTCACGCAGGTATTTTCTCCTTACAAGGTCGAGAGGACCTTGCAAGTGTGCATGAATTTATTTTTATTTTTTTACGAGTCTGCGCCCTTTCGGGTTTTCACGAACTCGCCAGCAGTCCAGCTGTTTTTACTCACGGTGCCCTTTCGGGTTTTCATCCATGCCCATTTCGCTTGTGGATGTATCTTTTTTTACGAGTCTGCGTCCTTTCGGGTTTTCATGAACTCGCCGACAATCCTGCTGTTTTTACTCACGGAGCCCTTTTGGGTTTTCATCCGCGCCCATTTCGCGTGTGGACGTACCTTTTTTTTGCATGATGAAACTCTCGAGAATAGTTTCGCCGCATGTGACCCATCTATTTTCCGGTGGGATTTGAGTTGCAGTCTTCACCGCTGGGACTTGTGGACTTACATTCCACTATCGTCGTGTTAGAGGCGACGTTGTTAGTTTAGAGATATCTTGGTCCGTTGTTAGTTTAAATACATCTCGGTCCAATGTTAGTGTAAGAACATCTCGGTCCATTGTTAGTTTAAAGGCATCTCGGTCCATAGCTAGTTTAAGGACGTTGCGGTCCGTTGGGATTTTGAGGAGAGGTTTCGCCGAATACTACTTATAGAGTTTGGACTCAGGAAGGTAGCGAGCGGACACGAGCGTCATCATCCATCATTAACCTGAGCCGTGACTTGTCAAGCGTAGTATTTATTAAGGAACCAGCCGTTTATTGGCTTGAAGGGTCTTTCGCCATGCATATCCATGAGCAAGTAGGCCCCGCCTTGATAGATCTTGTCTATGATATACGGGCCCTCATAGTTCGGCTCGAATTTCCCCCGTTTAGCACGATTGGGGATCATGGGTCTTTTTACGACTAGCACGAGTTTGCCTTGGCGGAATGTTCTCGGCCTAGTCAATCTTTCGTATAAGCGTGTCATCCTTGCTTTGTAAGCTACTAAGTTTTGTTGCGCAATGAGATGAGTTTAATCAAGGGCATCGAGCTCCTTAAGCCAAAGATGGGCATTTTCTTCATCCGTCAGTTCGTACCGAACCGCCACTCATAGAGAGGGTAGCTCTATCTCCAAGGGAAGTACCGCTTCCATACCGAATACTAACGCAAATGGCGTTGTGTTCGTGGCCGTCTTGAACGTGGTCCAATAGGCCCATAGAGCTTCATGCAATCTCTCGTGCCAGTCCTTTTTATTTCTGTACACCATTTTCTTTATGATCATTGTTAAGGTTTTGTTGAAAGTCTCAGCTAGACCGTTAGCTCGGGAATTATAGATCAAAGAGTATCTCCAATCTATTTTATGCTACTGTGCGAAGTGGCTGATCTTATGGCTTCTGTAGGCCAGCCCATTATCTGAGATGATCCGTCGCGGAGTGCCGAACTGGTAGATGACATGTGTTTTGAAGAAATGGAGGATGTTCTTCGTTTTCACCTCTCTTAACGGTATTTCTTCTGCCCACTTAGAGAAGTAATCAGTCGTTGCTAGTATGAACCGATGTCCTTTGGATGATGCTGGTTCGATGGGCCCGATTATATCGGTTCCCCACATTTCGAATGGCCAGCTAACCAATGTTGGGTGTAGCGGGTTCGGATGCTTGTGGATGAAGTCCCCATGAATTTGGCATGAGTGACACTACTTCGCATATTCAAGGCAGTCCTGAATCATCGTGGGCCAATAGTAACCCATTCTTTTGATCTTCAGCTTCATCTTTGGCCTGACTTGGTGGGAACCGCATAGTCCGTCATGAGTTTCTTGGATGACTCTCCTTGCTTCTTCTGGTCCCAGACACCTTAGTCATAAACAATCGAACGATCTCTTATATAGAGTATCATTGACGAAGGCGAAAGACAGAGCTCGCTTCATGAGCTAATGTCTTGATGATGCGTTTTCGGGCGTATGATGAGATTTGAAGTAGTCTACAAAGACTTCTCTCCAATCCTTCGCTTTTTCTTTGTCCTATATTTGGAAGACCGCTCGTTCAGTTGCTCCCCTTCTTTCAGACGACTTCGGAGATATTTTTGCTGGCACGAGAATCCGGCGGCTTTGCACAATGATCCTTACGTCATCAAGGTTTTCGTCGGCCAGTTCTTTAGCGAGTTTAGCTAACGCATCCGCTTTGCTATTTTCCGCACACGGTATGCTTTCCAGGATATAGGAGGGGATTTGCGTCAGTAGTTGCTGCACACTTTCACCATACCTGGTCAGTTCTGTCTTGAACATCTGGTAGTCGCCATTTACTTAGCTAACGACCAGCTAGGAGTCTCCATATATGAGGAGGTTTTCAATTCCTATGTCGACAGCAATCTCAAGACCTGCTATCAAAGCTTCATACTCAGCCTCATTGTTTGTTCTCGGCTCTGTTAAAGAAAGGGCAAAACGCATTATCCCTCCTTGTGGAGTCACAAAGATAAGTTCTCCCCGGCTTTAATCATGGGGGTGTTTTGCTTTCGCTTCTTCAAGGAGGACACTCCATCGAAGTAGAGTTCCTATCGGGCATCATTCTCTTCTTTCTCCCTGTCAATTGCGTCAAACGCGTGTTCGTCCGGCAACTCGCAGTTCAAGGGAGAGTCGGCAGGTATCGGATGCTCAGCAAGAAAGTCGGCGATGGCCTGGCCTTTTATTGCCTTGAGGGGGTCGATATACTATCGAGAAATCCATCAAGAGGAGGGCCCATTTGGCAAGCCTTCCCGTTAACATGGCTCTTGACATCAAATACTTGAGAGGATCCACCTTTGATATGAGATGAACCTCATATGCCAGGGCATAATGTCGAAGCTTCGTTATCGTGAAGATCAGCGCCAGGCAATGGTTTTCGATGGAGGAGGAGTTGTTTTCTGCCCCCACGAGAACTAGACTCAAAGAATCTTCAAGGGCTGTTGTGTACAGGATGAGGGTCTTTCCCTTGACCGGAGCAGTCAGTACCGGCGGGTTTTGCAGATATTGCTTGATTTCGTCCAGTGCGTTTTGGCATTTACGATCCCAAACGAACGAGATCCCCTTCTTCATTAGATGACTATAGGGGAGGCATTTTCCGGAAAGGTCAGCTATGAACCGTCGGATATGCGCGAGCTTTCCTTGGAGAAACCGCGGTTGCTTGAGAGTTCTTGGCGAAGGCATTTCCATAATCGCCTTGATCTTTGACGGGTATATTTCGATGCCACGGTGTCGTACGATGAATCCTAGGAATTTTCCTGAGCAAACTCCAAATGCGCATTTCAGAGGGTTCATCTTCAGATTATATTTCCGAAGGCGCTGAAACACTATCTTCAGATTCTCCCAGTGCTCCTCGTACGATTTGCTTTTCACCATGAGGTCGTCAATATAACATTCGACAATCTCATGTATGAGGTCATCAAAGATCTTTGTCATGGCCCTCTGGTAGGTGACGCCAGCGTTCTTCAGACCGAAAATCTACACAGATGCGTACTGTCCCATTTTTCTTCATTACAGGAACGATATTGGCGATCCAGTCAGGGTATTGAACTTCTTGGATGAAGCCAGAGTCGATTAGCTTCTTGACTTCGGCATTGATACTCATCTCAAGCTCAAGCCGCATTCTTCTTGGCGCCTGTTTGACTGGCTTGACGTCCGGCGATATCGCCAGTTTATGCACAGCTATCTCTGGATCTAATCCTGGCATCTCGGAATAGTTCCATGCGAAATAGTCTTTATACTGCATAAGCACGTCTTTTAACGTAGCCACCTGTTTCTCAGACAGCAGCTCACTGACAAACGTTGGCCTTGGATCGTTTGCCGTCCCCGAGTCAATTTTTCTCAAGGTGTCTTCTGTGGTGTGTATCCCATCATCCAGCTCTTTTGGCGCCGGTGGAAATTCTGAGATCGCCTCATTATCATCTTCATTTGCGAAGCACTGGGAGAGGTCGTCCATATTCTCATGCTCTCCCTCCTTTGAGAATGTTATCATATGGCAGGTACGAGCTCGTTTCCAAGCTCGATGATGATCTAAACTTTCCCTTGCAGTGTAAGTTGCTCTCAGCTCATGCTTTCGTGGCGGGGCTACCCTCCAACTGTCGGATAGAACAAACCTACCTTGCTGATACTGATCTTCAACCCAGTCTTTGAAGGTGAGCAGTCTTCAAGAGGATGTCCCACTATTTGGTGGTAGGAGTAATAATCTAGGTGATGGACCTCTTTCATCTGTTTGGGGTATCGAGACTCCGGGAGCGCCATCATTTGATGCCTCATGACAAGATTGAATATCTTCCTTGTCTTGTCTTGAGGAAAAGAGTACTCCCGACCCCATCTTCTTCATAAAAGACGGGTTCCAGCTCACTTTTTCTCGCTCGCGTGGCTTCTTGGATCCGTTTCGCTGTTTTTGAACGCCGTCCCTGTTCTTCACCTTGCTTTTACTTCTACGTCGGGATTTTTTCTTGCCACGAGAGCGCACAGTGGGCTGGGGGTGAAGGGCATCATCGTCTTCTCCTTTCGTAACCTGCTGAATGATACGTTGCGTCGTCCTGGCTTTCTCGTAAATGGTCATTTCGCGGCTATGGTCATCCCGAACCTTTTGACCCGCTTCTCTTATCAGCTTGTCAATCTGTTCTTAGAATGATGGGCTTGGTATTCTCACGGTGGGGTCTCGCTCTGGTTTGACATCAACGCTATCTGGAAATGCATTCGCTTCTCGACCGGAGTTATTTATGACATGGCAGCCATAGAACCGCTCCCGTTTCTTGGACTGAACGTATCCAAGGACAGTCGTCTCCATTCTCCCGTTGGGTATCTTTCGCTGAGTCCGGGGAACATCCCAAATCTTGTTATAGAACTGGGCTTGTCGAGCAGTATGTTTGAAGGGTACGCCTTGGCGTCTCAATAGCCTTTTCAGTCCCTCTGCGTAGTATCTGGGAAGACAGATTGGTTGAAGCCTGTTGAACGCAGGTTCGGCACCGTGCCATACTTCTTTCTCCACTTTAGTCTCCGTGGATTGATAGAAAAGGATCGCCTTCTCACCTCTTTGTTTAGGAGGGACGTAGAAAGTCTGCAGCTCTTGCACAGTATACGTATCAAGTGCATCAAGTTATTTATAATGCCGCTGCGGAAGCATAGTAATTTATGAACTCTGGTCAGCTCCAGCAAAGGTCTGCATTGACGGGCGGACGGAGAACACTGTGTTGGCCTCTTTTCAGAGTCACTGCCAAAGACCAGAATAGGAGTAGATGGTCCTGGCCTGTTCCCTTGGGGTAGTAGACCATCTCTTCATCCTCCTCGGTATCGCTCCCAAATATCGGGATAATGGCGATGGCTTTTTGTTTATTCTCCGGTTTGCGACATCTTTCCATGTCTTTGAAGTCTGGTAAGAAGTACTTGGCGTCTTCATATTTGTGGACTTCATTCATGAAGAATGGGTTCAGCTCCCCTGTAACTGTGTACTCGAGGCCGTCTTTGAAGTACTTCATACACTGATATTGTGTAAAAGGGATGATGTTGTACTCATGTAACCAAGGCCTGCCGAGCAAAGCGTTGTAGCAAATCTTGGCATTAATGACATGGAACTTGATGTCAGTGACGAGCATCCCAAAGCGTAATGTCAATATTACGAATCCAAGCGTCCATGATGACTGGGAGTCAAACCCAGAGATAGTAATTTTGTCCCGAGCCAGATGTTGAACATTCATGTAAATCTCTTTCAACACTCTCACATTGAGAAGGTTGACGGAGGACCCGTTGTCAACCAGGATCTTCCCTATCTTGATATCGTGACAATACCCGGTTACATACAGCGGACGGTTGTGCTTGCACGTTCCGAGAAGGAGGTCTTCATCGCTGAAGGTGATATCAGCCGTGCAGACTTCTTCCAGCTCGTCCTTCATCTTTTCTTCCGCCGGGAAGGCTTGAAACTGGTCGGGCTCTTATAACGCTTTGATCAGGGAATCTTATGCCACTTTAGATAGGAGAAGGGCATCCAAGACACTCAATTGTGAGAGTATCTTTGTCAGATGTGTCAGGACATTGTAATCTACCTTTTTCTTCTTGAGCGGGTCATTGGGTGTGAGCTCTTCGACGACTCTATCATCGAGAGCAATCTCCTCACGGATTTTTTCCTTCCCTTTATCTCTTTTGCCCGAACCTTTGTTTGAGGGTCTGAGATTCTTTTCAGGCAATGTACGGTTACGCAGCTGAATGTTCTCACAGTTGCTCATCTCTTCTTCTTTTTCAGAGGTGGATTCTTTGAAGAGAGGGCCGAGAGACATTTCCTCGTCCGAATTTCTCCCGAAAGTAAGAACTTGAGACTTCCCTTTTGTTGGGATGGCATCAACCATATGACAGTTACCGGTTGTTCCTTTATGCTCATCTGTCGTGCTTCTCTGCTCCCGACGGGCTTTGCGCTTCATTCGCTTGAATTGTTGTCGATGGGCAACGTATCCCTGCCACCACTACTTGAAGGCATTGCAATCTTCGGTAGGGTGTGTGATCTTCCGATGGTATAAGCAGTAGTTCGGATGTACATCCAGTTCGTCGGGGCACGTACTCCCGGAAGTATTTTCTTTGAAGGTGGCAGCTTCATTCCCATTGGCAGGGATTTGGCGAACCGTTTCCCCATATTAAATTTGCTTTTGTCTACCACGGGTATGCTTTGATCCAGTTGCAGTGCTTTGTGACTTATCCCTACCGCATCTTCTTGACGCCGATGCTTGGCCTTTTCGTATATGGCCGTTTCACGTTCTTGGTCAGCTTTGCTCCTTTGAAGGGCATCGTTCAGTAGCCTATCGATCAGGTCGTCTGACAGTTCCATAGATTTTGGTTCTGGATCTGCCCCCAGTTTCTCTACATCAGGAGCTTCTTTCCCATATATCGACGAGTGAGAGATCATGTGGTAGCTCGCCACATAATCCTTGGGTTCTTCTGAAGAATCGTCTCCTTCATCAATGTCACTGTTTCCGTTCTCAAGAACATGCTTGAAGAATTCTTCTAGTGTGACCGGGGTCCGTACCTTTGGTTGTATTCCTCCAGAGCGTCGATGTATTTTTGCAGACCCGTACGATTGTCGTCGAGCTGCATGGGCTTCTTGGCCTTTTTCTTTTTCTTTAAAAACTTCGGAGGCTTGGCCTTGAAGTTTTGCCCATCGCTACCAACTTTCGGCGTTGGGCGCGGTTTCAGCATTCTGTCAATAATCTCAGGCTCCAGCGAGCTTTTCCACCTAATCGCCGGACATACTTGAAAATCCTTCAGCATTCTTTTAGTTTTAGACGAAATGACAACTTCCTACGGAGCTTCCTCTACAAATGAGCATGATGACCCCGGCGTATCCACCTTTTTAGGAGCGTGCTGCTGTGGCGGGTTTACCTTCCAATTTTCGGACAGCATGAACTTGCCCTGTTGGTACTGGTCTTCAACCCAGTTTTTGAAAACGTAGCAATTTTTGATTGGGTGGCCCACTAATCGGTGGTAGGGGCAGTAATTGGGATTGTTGACATCGCCCGATTGCAGTGGGCGTCTCGGATCCAGCACAGTGATGAGTCTGTTGCGCACTGCCAGCTCGAACAATCTCCTCGTTTTATCCCGGGAAAACGAGTAAGGACATCTCAAGTTCTCTTCGAGGGCTTGTGGTTTTTTGTTTTGGCGAGCCACTGGCTTCGGGTCACTCGATTGTTGTTGAGCGTTGGCGACGAAGGTCGCTTTCCCTTTCCCCTTTTTCATTCCGGAGATCCGTTTTTGAAGAGGACGGCCTATGGCCCATCTGGTCCATTTGGGCCAGCTTGTCAATCAAGGCCTAGAAGGTGGTCGGCTTGAAATCATAAATTGGGATATAATTGCCTGAGGGTCGAGTGTCCCCACGAACATGCCCACAGCAGGAGCTTCTTCTATGCGTTGTTCGCATTTCGACCATAGGTTCCACCGCCGAATTGCTACTGAACCCAGGTTTCTCCCGACTTCACCCTGGCATTGATTAATGCCGTGATCGGGGTGCGCTTGCGAACCTTTGCATAAACAGTAGCTCCATTTCTGTAAATGTCTTGATGGAATCATTCGGAAGCTCCGAATACCATTCAAATGCTGTCTCCGCCAAGCTGTCGACAAATTGGAGACGCAATAGTTTGTCATCGCCTCCAGTATTGCCGCATAGAGCTCTGAATTGAGCAACGAGTTGGTGCGGATTGACCGTCCCCTTATACACATGGAATTTGGGGATCGTATATTCTGGAGAGTACTTAATTTGATCGTACCAGCCTGGATAAGGTCGCCCAGTCCTGACGACTTGGCCTGCTACTTCGCTCGCTTGATGAGCTCGTATTTGTTGAGCTATGTAGTCATCAATGGTAACTTTGGAGATCGTCTCCTCCCTGGCTACTGATAAAACCGGAGGAGGGTTTGATGTCTCCCCTCTGTCGTTTTTAATGATTATTGGAGGGTCTTCGGCTGGAGGATCCGGCTGGATCATCATCCCTACCATGTCTTGGAACAGAAGCGCCATTTTTTTTATATTAGTTGCTTATTCCGCGGCCTCTTTATCTTTCTTTTCAAGCACCCTTTGTAGGAATTCGGTGTCGGTCTCCTGCTCCTGGCGTTGTTCCGACGATACTTCTGGGCTTTCTTTCTGCCCAGTGAATGTGGCCATCCTTGTCAACATCTCCTGGACCTTTTGTTGTTGATCCTGAGCTTTTGTCACAGACCGTGTGAGTGGTCGATGACCCATGGAAGTACGGCTTTCCTCTTTCCTGGATGCCATGTACAACGTGTGTACCACCATGCCCCCGACTTGGGGCGTTTGGGTCCACTGCCTTTGATATTTACCGCAGGCATGGGGATCTTCTCCGGCCTTCTCCTCTTATGGGAGGTCGAAGTTGAGGGGGCCGCTGCAGCAGGCACCTTTGCAGATGATTCCTTCCATGGTACGACGGAGGGATGGTCCTCCTTTTGCCGATTATTCATTTTCTTCATCCGGTGAGAATAATCTTTATCAATCACAGAGTCTTGGACTCTCTGCCAGACACTGTGGATCTTAGAGGACAACCGTTGAGGAGGCTGTTCTAGTTTCGCCTGCGTTGTGCTTTCAACAGGCGGAGGAGGATTCTTTAATACAACGGTTGGAGAGTTCTTATGCACCCTCCTGAGCAGCTCGAAGCAGTTCCCAGTTGGAACAGCAGAGTCAATTTCCACCGTTGGAGATGGTGGGGTAAGTCTAGAGGGGGAACTGCCCCCAGCTTTCCTCACTCGGCGCCAGTGGCGACGTCGAGCATGTCGTGCAAATGGGACCAATTTTGTTTTGGAAGCGACCTCGTTATGCCCCCTGCTTTGATGAGAGGCTGTTGTCCGTGTCAGCCCGTCGAAGACAGACGTCCGCTAAGAGGGAACAGTCAATCTTGCAATGGCCGACTTTTTGGCAGGGGAAGCAGCCTTGGTGACTTCGCCCGAAGCGGGAGTTAGAACGGACAGTCTTGTGAAGACCGATCTTTTAGCAGGAGAAGCTCCTTTGGCGACTTCGTCTACCGAAGCTGGAATGGCTATCCGCTTCGGGATAACCCATCAGGTATGGCGAGCCTCTTTGCGGACCCACTTGAGCTTAGGCTCAACATGTTAAAGACTGAGGCGTCGGAATTGGACGACCCGTTGAGAGGGGCCATGGTAGTTGCAAGCCGATCGAAGACCGACTTCTTCGGAGCTTCCTGTGACGGCACCGGGGCGCTGAAGCTTGTTGGAGGGATCATAGTCCCAAAGAACAATCCAGTGGTGGCCTAAGTCACCTGATCCACTGGCATTGCAAATATGGAGGTCGCTTGGGGCCCGTAAGTCACTCCTCCGGCAGGGACGGAGTGGAAGTTGCTGTTGCAATTGGTGCAGTTAGAAGCAATTGATGTCATCTTCTCTTCTGCATAGGAGAAAGACACCAAATCTTAGTACCTCGAATCCAAGGGGAACCATATTAAACTGCGATTCGTTCACGAATACGACACACGAAATGTGGAGTGGAAAGAGGAAAAGGTCCCACCGGGCGTGCCAGAATCTGTTTACCGCCGAAAGCCAGGAAAGACAAACGTCTTGCCTGCATTTGGGGGCAGATGCTATTTAGGTTTATCCGTCCACCTCTCCGAAGATGCCAAGTTGATTTATGGCACCGTGTATCGGTGGTTTGGACAGATGCGACCGTTGTAGGGGACTTCGTCATATTCCCCCTCGTTGTGATGGGTTTTTGATTGTAGGGACGCTCTTCCCTGCAGGCGCAAACCCCTGCAGTTAATTACGTTACCGCGTAGCGATAATCACTTTCTCCTGCTCCAGATGTTCACTTCGTGTTGTGTGTGTTTGTTTTATTTTTGGTTGCCCGTGAATTGTATACGGAGACTAATTTGTGTTGTCGCCCGTAGGGCGTGGATTAGTCCAAATTCGTATTTTCTTAGATTCGGGTTTGGTTTGATTTAAGGATCGTTAACCTTGTTTGAGATTAATATCAACTTAAATATTTGTTAAGGATACGTTAATCCAAGATTGGATTAAGATCTACTTAACGGTGGTTCGGGATCATTTTTGATCCAACGAAAGAGCGTTTGGGCTCTATCGTTTTAGTTTAGGGACGTTACGGTCCGTAGATCACCATTTTAGGATGAGGGTTTAGTTTAAGGACGGTGCGGTCCATAGCTAGTTTAAGGACATTACGGTCCATTGTGATATGCTCATGGGTTTGGGAATCCACCCAAGAACTTTTGGCTGTCGGGACCCTCCACCTCTCTGAAGACATTGAAGAATTACAACGACATGTATCAGAGGTGTAGAGAGATGTACCCTTGAACCGAATTCCAGATTGAAAGGAAAGGTCATGGTGGAATGAACACCATTTTAGCTACCATCGGTTAAGAGATCATTAGTCATCTTTGGAACTAAGATCAATTTGGGAAGACCTGAGTATAGGAAGGATCGGTTGATTGATGATCAAAGGGGCTTTGACCTTGGGATACTTGACTAATTTGGGCTAAGGTTAGCCTCTCATAGTGTTAAACACTAATATCTGCTCGGCGCTCACATGCTTCCACGTGAGGCTCTAAAGCAGTGTTAAACACTGGAGCGCTCACGTGTGGCACGTGAGGCACCTAAATATTGGGCACTGCTTCTTTGGGCTTATTCCCTTGTTCTTTGATAAGTGCTAAGTACTATTGGGGGTCACATGGGATCACGTGAGGCGCCCCAAAATGGAAACTGTCTGAATTTATTCCCCTTTACTTTTACAAGTGCTAAGCATTATTAGGGGTCACGTGGAATCACGTGACTCGATCTCAGTCATTCCTTTTTGTTCCTCAGAGGTGCTCACGTGGGAACACGTGATCTGGTGTTATCGTGTTGTACGCTAATCGATTCTTCTATGTGCATGGAGATCTTGATCTAAGTTTTGAGAATTTCAGGTCCTTTGTTTTATAAGAATTAAATTCTTATCCAGGGTTAAACCCTAGTTTTATCAGAGGAATTAAATTCCTGTATGTTAGGAAGAATTAAATTCTTCAAATTTAGTTCTTTCCTCTAAGTTTTGGGACTGCATAATAGAATCTCCCCGATGAGAATTAAATTCTCAACTTGTGGGGAAATCTGCTTCTGCAGACCTCAACCAGAGGAAGAACTAAGTTCTTTATGAAAGAGTTAAACTCTTGTTAGAGGAGATAAAATGATCTCTAGGTCTTTTTTCTTACCTAGGGTTTCTTTTCTTCAAAGAGAACTCTTCCTCTCTTTTTTTTGTTTTTTCCAATCTTCTGGGGGTCTCCTCTTCTTTTTGACTTGAAGTCTAAGGTCTTTTATATAGTAGAGATAGATTTGTTGATTCAGATAATGAAATCTCTCATTGAGAGATTTTTTAATTGATTTGGGGATTTTATCCACCGTTGGATCTTTGATCCAAGGACTTCTGTTTTACAGGAGTTATTTTTCTTGTTTTTAACAAGATTGGGAAAATATTTTCCCATACAGAGCTTATTCTGTAGCTTGGTGATTTTTAATCACCATTGGATATTTAATCCAACGGTGCTCTGTTTTACAGAGCATAATCTTTCTTGTTTATAAAGATTGGGGAAATATTTTCCCATACAGAGCTTATTCGGTAGCTTGGTGATTTTTAATCACCATTAGATCTTTAATCCAACGGTGTTCTGCTTTACAGAGCGTAATCTTTCTTGTTTAGAAAGATTGGGGAAATATTTTTCCATACAGAGCTTATTCTGTAGCTTGGTGGTTTTTAATCACCATTGGATCTTTAATCCAACGGTGCTCTGCTTTACATAGCGTAATCTTTCTTGTTTAGAAAGATTGGGGAAATATTTTCCCATACAGAGTTTATTCTTTAGCTTGGTAATTTTTAATCACCATTGGATCTTTATTCCAACGGTGCTCTATTTTACAGAGTGTAATCTTTCTTGTTTAGAAAGATCTAAGGAAATATTTTCCAAATAGGGCTTTGATCCCTCCTATTTAGAATTTAATTCTATCGACTCAAAAGGCATTAGGAACCCTCACGTGTAGCACGTGACCCATAGCATTAAACCGGTTTGCTTATATGCAACAGTCCCAGAGAAAAGCATCACGTGTTGGCACGTGAGCTGATGTTCAGGAATGTCACGTGTGGCACGTGACCCCCACGAAATTAAGACCAACAAAGAGCATCACATGCTGACACGTGAGCTTTTCTGACCTGTTATTTGTTTTAGGATGGCGCCTATATACTTTGTATATAGATGCTCACTTGCCTGTACGTGAGGCTCAGTTTCAGCCTTATTTGTTAAGCGCAATGCCTATAATTTTTGCTCCAAGGCGCATCACGTGTGGGCACGTGATGCTCCGTTTGGGGAATTTTTCCCATCGCTTGTTATTTATTATTTATTTTTTATAAGGGAACACCACCTATTCAGCAATGCTTTCTGACTCTTTGGTAGCTTCACTAGATCCCACGTACGGTTCTTCTTCAAAGAATCCATCTCCTCGTTCATAACTTGCTCCTACTGCTTTCTAGCACTGTCACTTGTTGCTTCTTCAAGGAATTCGAGCTCCCTTGAATCTGTGTACAATATGAAGTCGGTCACAAGTCATTCTGGTAGCTGCCTATCTCGCGTAGATCTCCTCAGAATTAGTACATCTGGTTGCTGAACATGGTCACCATTCTGTTCTTGAACCTGATCCTGCACCATCGCTTCCTCCACATTCTGATCTCCACCTGTAGGTACCTGAATGCTCTCTTGAGTTCCGTCCAACTTGACGAACTCCGATACCACACCATCTTTGGCTTGCTTCTCTTCTTTGTACAAGTGCTGCTCAACAAAGACAACGTTCCGGCTTCGTATTGTTAGGAATATGTATGCCTTAAAGGCAATTATTGTATATTATAGTGGATGCTTAGACATATATATATAGGGCTTTCTTGCTCAACATGATAGTATACTATCTGGTTACTCATTATCTTAACATGTACATTTGCTCTAGTTTACTATTTCACTGATACATGTTGATAAAGCCCTTAGGATGTTTTGCTTGACTACCAAGACTATGATGTAGATCATACTGGTGGGGCTTGTGTAGTCCACAAGCACATCCTTAAAGTGTTCCTAGTCAAGGAAGTATCGAGATAGGGCATCGATATTCCAGAGTAAACTAGTGTGTACGTTTCTTGACCCTGTATGGGGCGATGGTTGATCCCACAACCATTGGTGTTTGACATCAAAAATTGTACACGGGTTCTCATTAGAGAATGAGTACACCGAACAGACTCGCCGAGAACTCCTAGATAGTACCATACCTATCGTCAGATAACAGTTCTCTGGTGACGGTTTTACAGGTTAGTCTGTAGACCCGAGATCGTCATAGTGACTTGTGTGGTTCCCACTGTACTTTGATTTCCTCCCTACCACGGCTCTACTGAGTCATGCAAACAGGTAGTTTTTGGGTACAGTCCCGAGTCACATGGAGACGGTGAGCGATAGGAGAGGTTTCTTCTCTTCCGGTATTAGGAGTTGATGTTGTGCTATGCTCAATTGGCTATAACAGTAAGTCCCTAACCAGGGCTGATAGGATTTACTGATAAGTGTTGTCAGTAATTTCTCGATTTGTTGTAGGCCACACATCGGCATGACTTATAGGATTATTGCGGTCTGACGATTCAACCTCCAAGACTCGATATGCGACATATCAGACAAAGAGACCGGACTGTATGGTAAGTGCTGCTTATAGACTCTACAGGAGTTTAGACAAGTTTACTTGTTGATCTTCTATTCGTTCAATACCTGGGTTTCCGTTACGTCTGGCTAGTACCGCTGACGGCTTGTAGGTCTTTAATTTGATCATTACCTACCGCTAGCGTATTGGCGAGTCTTTAGAGTCCCACATAGAGGTTTCCTATCTCAAGCGAAACGAAGTAGGGCATGTATGGAGATATATGCGGGAGATTGATTAAATACGAGTATATGATACCGTATTATAATCTAGCGTTAATTGCTATTAGCCGGGTTATATGTGATATAACCGGATTATTGAATAAAGTGTTGATTTAATAATTTGATATATATATATATATATATATATATATATATTAACTAGTATTAAGCTCACTTAAGATTTTCTTCTCTTTATATATATATGTTCATTTGTGTGATACATGGAATATGGATGTATGAAAATCACATAGAGTTGAGGATAAGAAGATAAAGATTTCTTATTTGAATTTAGGAAAAGAAACAATGAGTCATTTCTTTTAGAACCTTAGAGATGGCATGACTCATTATTCTTTTTCTTTAGTTGATATAAATTTATCTTTGGTCATTATTCTCAACACACTTGCTCATTCTCATAAGATGGCATGACTCGTTTAAGATATGGTCAAAAGGCAAAACCCGAACAAACTTGAAGTACGATCAGTTCTTTGCAAGTTTGTGGGATGTTCTAAGAATTCTTTAAGGTATCTGTTCTACCACACGGTGGAACAAAAAGTGTTTGTTTCTCAATATGCCACTTTTTTGGAAAAGGAATATCTTATTAAAGAAATTAGTGGTAGTGCAGTAGAACTGGATGAAATTCTAGAAACGCAAACTACCACTGGGGATTTGATAGAACCGGAAGATTCAATAGTCCCAGATGAAACTCAGCCACTCCGCAAATCTAGTAGGGTTTTCATCCATCTGAGAGATACTACGGTTTTCTCATAGAGGGGAGTGAGGATTGCATCATGAAAGATGATGGCCCGACTTGTTTTGAGTAGGTCATCACAAGTGAGGACTCTGTGAAATGACTGGATGTTATGCGATCTAAGATGGAATCTATGTACACTAACAAAGTATGAATTTTGGAGGTTGCTCCTGAAGGGGTGGAACCCATTGGGAGCAAATGGATCTTCAAGAAGAAAATTGGTGTAGATGGAAAGGTTGAGACTTTCAAAGCTAGTCTTGTAGCAAAAGGTTTTCTTCAATGACCGGGTGTTGACTATGAAGAGACCTTTTCTCCAGTGTCTATGCTTAAATCTATCAGGATCCTACTTGCCATTGTTGCACACCATGACTATGAAATCTGGCAGATGGACATCAAGACCACTTTTCTAAATGGTGATTTAGAAGAGAGCGTGTATATGATATAGCCAGAGGGTTTCATAGACAGTGGGAGCAACGGAAAGGTGTGCAGGATGCTTAAATCAATTTACGGATTAAACCAGGTATCGCAAAGATGGAACATCTGTTTTGATGTAACAGTCAAAGAGTTTGACTTCATCAAAAATATAGATGAACCCTGTATATATAAAAAGGTAGTAGAGAGTAAGGTTTTCTTCTTCGTATTGTACGTGGATGACTTACTCTTGATAGGAAATGATGTTCCTATGCTGCACTCGGTCAAACTCTTCCTATCATAAAATTTCTCCATGAAAGATCTGGGTGATGCCTCCTAAATCCTGGGGATAAAGATCTATAGGGATAGATCTAAAAAGATGTTGGGATTATCCCAATCCAGATATATAGACACCATACTAAAGAGCTTTAGTATGGAAGATTCCAAGCATGGTAACTTAACCGCTTGCTCAGGAATCACTCTCTCCAAAGAGATGTCTTCCAAGACTGATTTGGAAAGGGCTCGCAAGAACGTAATACCCTATGCTTCTGCAGTTGGGTCTATCATGTATACGATATTATGCACCAGACCGGATGTAGCTTATGCACTTAGTATAGTAAGTAGGTATCAATCAGACTCAGGAGAGAAGCACTGGATAGCTGTGAAGAACATTCTTAAGTACTTGTGAAGGACTAAAGATATGTTCTTGGTGTATGGTAACGGAGAACTCCAAGTGGAGTTCTTTACCAATTCGAGCTTCTAGAGTGATAAGGATGACAGCAAGTCTGTCTTAGGTTTCGTCTTCACTCTCAATGGAGGGACGGTATGTTGGAAGAGTTCTAAGCAAGATACCATTGCATACTCAATGATGGAGGCTGAATACATTGCTGCTAACGATGATGCCAAAGAGGCTGTCTGGATGAAGAAGTTCATCACTGAACTTGATGTGGTTCCATCCATTGTTGATCCAATACTTTTGTATTGTGATAACAATGGAGCTATGGTTTTGGCCAAGGAACCCTGGTCCCATCAGCGATCCATACATATTCTGAGGCGGTATCACCTGATCCGGAAGATAGTTGATCACCGCGAGATCGAGGTCAGAAGAGTTGACACGAAGGAAAACACGGTGGATCCACTCACGAAGGCCCTTCCCCAGACGCAGTTCGAGAGACTTTTTAGGATGTTGGATATGAGATACTACAATAACTGGCCTTAGTGCAATAGGGAGATTGTTAGGAATATGTATGCCCTAGAGGCCATTATTGTATATTATAGTGGATGCTTGAACATATATATAGAGGACATTCTTGCTCAACATGATAGTATACTATCCGGTTACTCTTTATCTTAACATGTACATTTGCTCTAGTTTACTTTTTCACTGATACATGTTGATAAAGCCCTTATGATGTTTTTCTTGACTACCAAGACTATGATGTAGATCATACTGGTGGGGCTTGTGTAGACCACAAGTACATCCTTGAAGTGTTCCTAGTCGAGAGAGTATCGAGACAGGGCATCGATATTCTAGTGTAGACTAGTGTGTATATTTCTTGACCCTGTATGGGACGATGGTTGATCCCACAACCATTGGTGTTTGAAATCAAAAATTGTTCACATATGCTCATTGGAGAATGAGTACACCGAACGGACTTGCCGAGAACTCCTAGATGGTACCATACCTATTGTCAGATAACAATTCTCTGGTGACACTTGTACAGGTTAGTCTGTAGACCCGAGATCGTTATAGTGTCTTGTGTGGTTCCCACTGTGCTTTGATTTCCTCCCTACGACGGCTCTACTGAGTCGTGCAAACAGGTGGTTTTTAGGTACGGTCCCGAGTCACATGGAGGCGGTGAGAAAAAGGAGGGGTTTCATCTCTCCCGGTATTAGGAGTTAATGTTGTGCTATACTCGATTGGCTATAACAGCAAGTCCTGGCCAGGGATGATGGGATTTACTGATAAGTGTTATCAGTAGTTTCTCAATTTGTTGTAGGCCACACATTGGTATGACTTATTGAGTTATTAGGGTCTAACGATTCCACCTCCCAGACTCGATATGCGACATATCAGACAAAGAGACCGGACTGTACGGTAAGTGTTGCTTATAGGCTCTACGGGAGTTTGGACAAGTTTATTTGTTGATGTTCTATTCGTTTAATACCTGGGTAGCCGTTATGTCTAGCTAGTACCGCTGACGGCTTGTAGGTCTTTGATGTGATCATTACCTAATGCTAGCGTATTGGCGAGTCTTTAGAGTCCCAAATAAAGTTTTCCTATCTCAAGCGAAACGAAGTAGGGCATGTAGGGAGATATATGCGGGAGATTGATTAAATACGAGTATATGATACCGTATTATAATCTAGCGTTAATTGATATTAGTCGAGTTATATGTGATATAACCGGATTATTGAATCAAGTGTTGATTTAATAATTTGATATATATATATATATATATATTTATTTATTTATGTCATGGTTGATGATACATGGAATATGGATATATAAGAATCACATAGAGTTGAGGATAAGAAGATAAAGATTTGTTATTTGAATTTAGGAAAAGAAAAATGAGTCATTTATTTTAGAACCTTGGAGATGGCATCTTTTTCTTTAGTTGATATAAGTTTATCTTTGGTCATTATCCTCAACACACTTGCTCATTCTCACCCTCATCTTCACGTATTACCTTCTTGATTGTGTAATTCAACAGCCGATATCCGAACCCGTCTCCACCATATCCTATGAAAGCACATTTCATAGACTTGGAGTCAAGTTTACTCATTTCCGCCTTATCAACCAAAGAATATGTAATACAACCAAATAATTTTAGGTGCGCGTAATTAACCGGTTTACCTAACCAAAATTCTTCCGGAATGCCTCTATCAAGCGCACTTACCGAGCTTCTGTTGATCAAGTACACGGCAGTATCGACAGCTGCTGCCTATAGGAACTTTGGCACATCTGCATCTAAGTCCATGCTCTGCACTTGCTCTAGAATCATCATGTTCATCCTTTCAGCAATACCATTCTGCTGCGGTGTCCCAAGTATCGTCTTTAACCAATGAATCCCCTTTTGCGAGAAAAACGCCTCGAACACCTGTATGAAGTATTCCTTTCCATTATCGGACTTAGGACATTTTACCTTAGCCCGTGTTTGTATCTCAACTTGCGCAATCCAATGTTTGAAGATACCAAACACATTAGACTAATTCTTCCGGCTTGCATCATCAATGAAAGTTACTAAATACCGATTACCTCCATAAGACTCCATCAAGACCAGACACCATACGTCTGTATGCGCCATTGTTGGTTATAGTGCCCTCAAGGCAATTATTGTAATTGCAAGTAGGCGATTATGAAGATTGAAAGAGGACCTATATACGTAGAAAAGTCTTACTCGAGATGATAGTATGCTATCTAGTTTGTCTTTATCATTATGTGTATACGTTTTGATAAAATCCGTAGGATTATTGCTTGACTACCAGCATTATGATGACGATCATATACATGGGAGCTGGATGGTCCATAAGCACATCCTTAAATATCCTTACTCGAGAGAGTATCGAGATCGGACATCGATACTCCAGAGTAGACTAGTGTAAACTTTTCAAGACCCCGACGGGGGGCGGTGGTCGGTCTCACAAGCCATTGGTATTGAGTCACTTAAGATAGTATACAGGTGCTCACTGGAGGTGAGTACACCAGACGGACTCGCCGAGAACTTCTAGATAGTATTATACTTATCGTCAGATGGAAGTTCTCTTGTGGCATGAGTACAGATTAGTTCTTTGACCTGCGATTTTTATTTGTCTCGTGTAAGTTCCCATTGTACTTAGATTACTATCCTACTACGGCTCAAATGAGTCGTGCAAACAGGTTTTACTTGGGTACAGTCCAGAGCCACATGGAGGCAGTGAACAATCGTCAGGGATCCATCTCTCCCGGTATTGGGAATTAATGCCGCGCTGTGTTGGGTCAGCCATCACCAAAAATCCTTGGCAAAGGTGGATGAGATTTATTGATGTGATATCAGTAGTTTCTCAGTGGGTGATGAGCTTCAGACCGGCATGACTTATCGGGTTAGTAGGGGTCTGACATTATCCACCCCGTAGACCCGGTATACGATTACCTCACACGAAAAGACCAGACTGTACGGAGATTATCATAGACAGGCTCAGTAGAGGTACGGATGAGTTTGCTCGTCGGCCTTCCTTTCGCTCAATACCTGGGTAGCCATTACGTATAGCTAGTGCCGCTGACGTGCTTGTGGTTAAACCCACTACCAGCGTATTGACGAGTCTTTAGAGTCCCGCACAGAGAGTTTTTCCGGTTCAGGCAAAAAAATGTAGTTGCCGTATATTGATACGTGCAGGATTCCAATTAGGTATGTGTGCTAACCACACGGACTTTAATTGGGCGGATGACAATACCAGCTTGCTTTGGATTAAGCCGGATTTTTAAATTAAGTTTTGATTTAATAATTTACATATATACATATATTTCGATATGTATAATCTAGTATTATGTTCATTGTATTTTTCTATCTTTTGGGTATTCTCATTTTGATACGAGTACGGGCATGTATTTGAGAGGACGTATTCTTGTACTTATACAAGAATACTTCTAGAAAGAGGGCACCTCAATTCTAGGTTTTAATTTCATTTTAAAGAAATTAAGAAATGAGCTGGAAGAAAGAAATGGTGGAGGGTATGGGCAAATGAATTATTAATTCATTTGCACATACTATTTAAGCATGGTTGCAATTTTAAAATGTGAAAAATACTTTAACAAAAGAAAAACATGCATGCTTGAATTTGTAGTGAGTTTATTCATTCTATCATTTAGCTTCTCTATCTTTCATGGCTCCTTATTCTTTTTCTTCTTCAACCCTCTTATGAGTTGAGAATCATGAAGATAAAGAAAAAGAAAAATGCTAGAACACTCACACACATCACTAAACATTCTAGATTAGCAATCTAAGATCTTTACTTACTTCATTGATGAAGTTGAAGCTTGAACTTGGTTCTCTCGGTCGGCGAAGGAAGACCGGCTTGCAAACGCGATCTGGTGCTCTTGAGAGTATGTTAGAGTCCAACCCAATTGGAGAAAATGAAAACGCTATAAAGGTTGTGATTTTTATCATTTTGTGTTTGCTAATTTAGGTGTTTGGATTAGATTCTTGGATAGAGTTTCTAGTACCATCAAAATTTTCGTTTTTGGATTCCGCTTCAGTCGCGGGTTAGCCGCAGGGGCACTAGGAGCTTTCAACCATCTCCAACTTTTTGGCATTTTTAGCTACGCCTCCAATCTGAAATCTAAGCGCGCTTTGCTTCCCACAAACGTATCTCTCGCAAAACCCCAACTCCATCTTTTTCAGCCCCGAAAGAAACCCCTTACCATGAAGAATTTTCATGTTCTTCTCACTGAGGTTCCCCAATCGCTTATGCCATAACGAAGTCTCCGAATCTATCTCCGAACTCATCGCTAATGCAACCGAACCTCCACTGCTCCCACTGAAGGAATACAACGAACCGCTCGACTTGCCCCTTGCGATCACCAATGATCCTTTGGAAATCTTCCATTAAGAATTCCTAAACACCGTCATATAACTTTCGTTGTCCAGCTGACTTATAGAAATTAAGATTTTCTTCAGATCTTGAATGTGTATCGTTTTCTTCAGCTTTATTTAAGCTCCTCCTGACGGTTGCAAGATGGTCGTCCCTTTGCCAACGATCTTATACGGCTGGCCGTTTCCCACTGTCACATGTCCAAGATTGCCTTGAACATACTCGCTGAAGTGATGCCGACCCGAAGTGCAATGAAAAGATGCACTCGAATCTAGGAACCAAGTATTTGCTTTTATATTCTCTTCCACCGATAGACAAAAACTTTGTTCCTCTTTTTCTTGTCACGCCCCGCTTCTCAGTATAAGGGCAGAGGACGCGACAAGGCCGCTATGTATTTACTCTGAAATAAACACGCTAAGCGTATCTAAGCAATATAAGTAAAATGCACAAGAGACAGGATGTACATAAATAACAACTTTATTTATTAACATTCTTTTTACAATACATCTGAAAAGTAAATACATGGAATGGAAGCGATGCCTAAACAGTGGCATAACAGAAATGAAAATACTGAAATGAAATGTACAACTAAAACTCTAGGTCGAAAGCTAGTTGATCCAAGTCCTCGCTGGTGGGCTCGATCTCCTGAAGGTCCGATCCACCCGACAACATTCCAAATAAGAAAGAGAAGGAATGTCGTCAGCGAACAATCGCTCGGTAAGTCCCAAAGATAAGGGAGAAGTAGAATAGACAGAGAGAGAGTATAACTATTATAATATTGTTTGTTATGTTAACGTAATTGTTTGTAGCTTGGTACAGAAGAGGCCAGTGTATAATAGAGGAGTCCAACTTTCCCCGTGGACTAACGTATAAGGAGTACAAGGAAACGTTCAGCCACGGTACAACGGAAATTGAATTCAGGTTATGGGTATTATGGTTACAGTCTCATGCCACTTCTAACACCTTCCGTACCAGTTTACCCCTTATAAACCCCGCGATATCTTGATTGTTGTTCCCCTCCGAACGACGGCCGAGACGTTAGGGTGTCCGTGCCTAAGGTTCGGGGCAGATACTATTTGGTTTTATCCGTCTACCTCTCCGAAGATGCCAAGTTGATTTATGGCACCGTGGATCGGAGGTTTAGACGGATGCGGCCGATGTAGCAGACTTCGTCAGATTCCCCCTCAGGGTGAGGGGTTTTTGATTGTGGGGACACTCTTCCCTGCAGGCGCAAGCCCCTGCAGTTAATTACGCTACCTCGTCGCGGTAACAACTTTCTCCTTCTCCAGAATTTCACTTCGTGTCATGTGTGTTTGTTTTGTTTGTGGTTGCCCGTGGATTGTATACGGAGACTGAGTAATGTCGTCGCCCGTAGGACGTGGATTAGTCCAAATCCGTATTTACTTAGATTTGGGTTTGGTGTTTTAGTTTAAGGATACATTAGTCGCGTTGCGGCTAAGATCAACTTAAACGTTCGTCAAGGATACGTTAGTCCTGTTTTGGACTAAGATCGACTCGATGTAGTGATTAATTTAATGTATGGCCATCGGGACTCGTCACCTCTCTGACGGCATTGAAGGATTACGACGACATGTATCAGAGGAGCTCGGAGATGTACCCTCGAGCCAGAGTTGATTTGGAGTTTTATTGTTTATTTAAATATCTAAGGACACGTTAACCGTATTTGGGGCTAAGATCAACTTAGACGGGACCGTTTAGATCCGGCAAAAGGGGCTTTCGGGCTCTATTGCGCCAGTTTAAGGACGTGGTGGTCCATCGCCAGTTTAGGGACATGGTGGTCCATTATTAGTTTAAGGACATTTCGGTCCGTCGCCAGTTTAAGGACGTAGTGGTCCATCATTAGTTTAAGGACGTTTCGGTCCAATGTTAGTTTAGGGACGTTTCGGTCCGATATTAGTTTAAGGACGTCTCGGTCCGCTATTAGTTTAAGGACATCTTGGTCCGCTGTTAGTTTAGGGACGTTTCAGTCCTATATTAGTTTAGGGACGTTTCGGTCCAATATTAGTTTAAGGACGTCTCGGTCCACGAGTTTAAGGACCCCGCAGTCCATATACGTGTGTGGTCGTCGGGACCCGTCACCTCTCTGACGTCGTTGAAGGATTACAACGATAGATGTCAGAGGAGTTCGGAGATGTACCCTCGAACCAGATATAAATTGATTTAGGGAGCAGCCGTACTCAGTCGATTTAATTTAAGGACTTACGGCCAAAATTGGGCTAAGTCCAGTTGAAAATGTTCAACACCCTTATTTATTTATTTTTGGTCTATTAGACCTGTGCTAGGGCTTTGCCCATACTTAAATAATGCATTGCATTACTTCAGGCCATTTATGCCCATTTTGATTGGGATCTGCCCCTTTTTATTATGATACAGATCATTTATTTTGGTCCATTGGACCTTTCAATTGGGCTCTGCCCTTCCAAATAATGCACAGCATTTTATTTATTAGGCTTGTTAAGCCTTTTAATTGGGCCTGGCCCTTCAGGAAGTGAAATGCATTGCATTTGTCAGGCGCTTTGCGCCAATCACTGAGCGCAAGCGCTTATGGTGAGGACACGTGTCATGCTCTGGCGAGCGCAAGCGCAACAGTGCAGCGCGCTGCGCTGTTGCGCTGGCGACACGTGGCGTGCTCTCAGCGAGTTGCGCCAATTCCAGAGAGCAAAGCTCAATCTTAAGGGCGCTTAGCGCAAGTGGTTTTATAGCCGACACGTGGCGCTCTCTTAAGAGCGCAACGGCGCAGTTTGGAAGTGCAAAGCACTAAGAATCTTTTAGATTCAAGAAGGGAAGTGCAAAGCACTGTTTAATTTCTTGATCTGAATTAGATCAAAGAAAAATAAATTTTTCTTTATTTGAAGAACCAGAGGTTCATAAAAGTGCAAAGCACTATTTAATTTCTTGATCTGAAATAGATCAAAGAAAAATAAATTTTTCTTTATTTGAAGAACCAGAGGTTCATAAAAGTGCAAAGCACTATTTAATTTTTTTTATTGTTTTTAAAGAACCAGGGGTTCACAAGAAGTGCAAAGCACTGTTTATTATGTAAAGATCATTGATCTTGTTTTTAGACCAATGATCTATTAGAAGGAATTTCTTCTAATCCATGAAGGTTCTTTACCTTTTTCTCGAAATCTTCTCAGAGTTCTCTCTGTTTAAAGTTCTTGAGTTCTCAAGAAAAATGTTGATGCCTTTGAATTGAGGTCTAAGGCCCTTTTTATAGTGCCCATAAATTAGTTAAAATTGTTAAAGAGATCATTCTCTGAGTGATTTGGGGAATTTTCCCCACCGTTGGATCTTTGATCCAAGGGCCTCTGCTTTGCAGAAGAAAATTTTCTTGTTTTAACAAGAACAGAAAAGATTTCTTAAAATCTTAATTTAGTTTGGCGCAGATTCCCCAGCGTGTGACACGTGTCGCGCAGCGCGGAGCGCAGCGCAAGTGCGCTAGCGCATCTGCGCTGACACGTGTCGCGCAGCGCGGAGCGCAGCGCAAGTGCGCTAGCGCATCTGCGCTGACACGTGTCGCGCAGCGCGGAGCGCAGCGCAGCTGAAGCGTTGCTTCCTTTAAACAGAGCTTTGCTCTGATTGGGTGCGCCTTCTTGGGCGCTGCGCTGACGTATTAGCGCCAGACACGCGGCGCGTTGCGCCCGAGACTTGAAGTGTTGCTTCAAAATTTGAATTTTGAATTCAAACAGAGCTTTGCTCTGATTGGGCGAAACAAATGCCCCCCCACCGTTGCGCTCACGTGGCGCACACGTGAGTGCAACGGTGGCAACCCCCCTGACCGTTGGATCAAGGGAGAATTTCAAGAGGCGCTTAACAATTGGGCCTCTGGCCCTTAAAAATTCTCCACCATTTTCTAGGTTTAGATTTTCAGAGCTCTGCTCTTGCTTAAGAATTTTAGAGCTTTGCTCTTGCTTTCAGAACTCTAGAGCTTTGCTCTCATTTCCCAAAGTTTTTTAGAAAACTTTAGGTAATATTTAATTTAAAATTAAGTTAAATTAATTTAAGTCAATTTTAACCCACGGAGCTTTGCTCTCATAGATCTTTTGATCTAAAGAAATTCCCTTTGGGGTTTCATCAACAGAGCTTTGCTCTCACAAATCCATAGATCTACAGAGATCTTGTTCATGGGTTCTAACCCATGAACAGAGCTTTGCTCTTGAATCAAATGTAGATCTTTTAGATCTGAAAAAAAAATGAAGAATTTTTCTATAAGCTTTCATGGATCTTTTTTTAGGATTCCAGAAATTTTAATTTTAAATTTCTTTTCAAAACTTTCTTTTTGATGGAATATTATAGAGCTAAGCTCTTTTTTAAGGAATTTTATTCTTTTGAGACCAGAACTTGACAAGTGTCATTCTGTGACAGAGCTTTGCTCTGAAAGAGGAGATTTTCTCCTTGTCTCTAGTGATTCTTCCCCCCCCCCTTTTTTATTATGGGAATGTTCCCTCCAGGGACCAACTGGCAATCTCATCCAATGATGAGTTTGTCTTCTTAATTGACGTATTGTCGTTTAGATTTCATGGGTCCCTCTTTGGTCTCCTACTCACTGCACTATGGTGCGGTGTAATTAATTAATTTTGATTTTAATTTAATTAATGCATTTTCTTCTTTCAATGCCGAACGTTGGGATTACAACACTGACGGCTACATTGCTCTTTTTGCAGCGATCATGTCTGAAGACACTTCATTCCCGTTTGTCCGCTCGGAGGAGGGATTTCCAGAGGCGCCTTTGGACCGTGAGGTCCTGGCCATGATCAAGGCATACGACCCGGAGTATAAGAGTCTCCATCTTTGGGGGTCATGGTACAATCAGATCATTATGGGTCGACGCAGCTTCACATGCGCGGTGCCGTCCGAGCATATCACAGCGATTCATTATGCTACCCCACCCTCGGTGCAGTATGCCGTGGAGTTGACGGACTGGACATCGAAAGGCTTTCTACATCCCGCTATAGATGCGATACCGGTTCAGCGTCCTATGATTTTGGACATCCTAGGACGTCGTATCTGTCAAGGTGAAGCGCGACCTTGGGGGCAATCATATAACCTTGGTCTGATTCCCCGCCACCCGATTGGCTATTTGCCGTGGGCCCGGTATATCCTGTCGACGAAGAAGTCACGGTTGATAAGATTAGGACTGTACACCTCGGTCTATGTCTCTCTCTTCCAGTATCCCACGCTTCCCACCTGGTGGTTTAAAGCTTTCTTGGAGCAATGGAATATTCCCACCCACACTTTCCTTGCCATGGATCGGGAAGTGTCAATCTCCCTGGAGGAATTTGTGGAGGTATCCGGTTTACCGGTGATGGGAGAACATTATGAGGAGCTACTCCCAACAGACGTGTACGTCTTCGGTGCTAAGCCGATGACGAAGGGGGTCACGCCGGATACTTCTGTTCAACACCAGTTCCCAAGCTTGATTAAAGTGTTGAACATATATGAGTCTCTCTTCGTCGAACATGGGAGTCGAGGAGTTAATTTTGAGGATTTCATCGCTCGATTTCTTCACCCGAACGCCCTCTCTGCGGCCACTGCCAAGTTTGCCACCCTCGAGGACCCTTTCGGTTTAGGTTTGGATAACCTGCCGGCGAATGAAATAGGCCAAAAGGATTTCTTTCTTCCTAACTTTCCAACCATGTCTCTTGCAGAAGTAGCGGCCCCTGGGATGGATGAGGAGGCCTTTTTCTTAGGGTTTCTCGGGTTATGGTTGAGTTGGTTCGCTATCCCAATGCACTCTCATCGGATGCGGCCCTCTGTCTTTTATCCAGCACACCGGATGGTCATCAGGGTGAAGGTAGCTGTTGGGATCGCCGGCTTGGCACACTTATACCACGGCCTCAGTCGAGCAGCGGATGCTAGCGAGCCCGGGGTGTTGCATGTGGTCTTCCCGATGCATTACTTCGCATCGTGGCTCGAGTTACACACAGCGGGTGTCTTCGGGATGCATAAAAGGCCCTCGTTCTTTGACAAGTGCGGTTTTCCTCGCATTATACAGCTGATCGGTGCATCAATTGTAAACCCCTCACCACGGAACGCTAGGGGCTTGCTCCTTCGCCCTCATACCGTCGAAGCCGGGATGTCCTTTGTCGATAAGGTATTGGCCGTTGGAAAGGTGTCCACCACTGTGACGCAGCTATTACAAGATATCTTTAAGGATGGAGCTTCAGTTTTAACGGCTCGGGAGACCCTCCACTTATATTCCATTAGACCGGGTTTTTTAGTTTTTAGGCAGAATGATGTGGCAATTTTTATGAGGTATAATCCACATCGTTTTGCTCAACAACTGGGCTACGATCAAGGGGTCCCCTTGGAAGCCTTCTTGGTGGAACCCGCTGCCACTGAAGAGGGGATGGAGAACGCATTGCACCATTTCATGCGCGTGAATACGAGCTCTCATTTTTTTATCAATGCGCCGGCTTACGCTCTGAGACTCCTCAATGTGTACAAAGACTGGTACAATCATGCAACAGGAGCAGTCATAAAGGAGGAAAGGCGACTGTTGGTCGATCGTAAGGGTGCGCCTCCAGGTACCGATCGCACCGCTCCTTTGGTTCCTAGGACCCCAGTAGTCGCTCCTTTAAAAGATGCCGGGGGCAGACCATCACGTGCGCAAAGTCCTCCACGTGAATTGCCACTTCCTGATATCGCGGATGCACCTCCTGTACCCCGCGCTCAGGTGGAAACAGTGGTTGTACCCTCGCCGGAGTCTGGCGTGGGTGCGGACATCGGGACTCGTCGTCCCAAAGTGGCTGCTAAGCGGAAGTCGATCCCTCGCGGGCCCAGGGTCGGAGGGCAAAAGAAAAAGAAGTCGCTCCTCGCCGCGGACGTTGTGTTCGGCCAGGAACCCCATGCTCCCTACTCCGAGGGTCTGCTCGAATATGGGACTAACGTAGGGTTGGTGATGCCACCGCCGGACGATACAAACTTGGAGGCTGCTCTCAAAGCTTCGGCATGGTTGGCGAGGCGTGATGCATGGCTAGCTAGACTTGCGCAATCAGGTAACTACTAGTCGTCTTTTCTTTATTACAACATACCTTCTTCATTTTTTTGAACTAACGCTTTTCTCTCTTTTTTTTTTAAAAACAGGCATTACTGATGAAGAAGCCATTGCTGCTTCTCTAAAGACTTTCCAGGAGGAGGAACGTCTCAGAGCATCTGTGGGCCTCAGTAAGTTTAGATTCATCAAGCTTTCATTTTTCCTTGTGTTATGGTTGTTCCCCTCCGAAAGGCGGCGCACAGGACCGCGATAGTCCTGACGCTGGGATTCGGGGCAGATGCTATTTGGTTTGATCCGTCCACCTCTCCGAAGATGCCAAGTTGATCTATGGCACCTTGTATCGGAGGTTTAGACGGATGCGGCCGATGTAGCAGACTTCGTCAGATTCCCCCTCAGGGTGAGGGGTTTTTAATTGTGGGGACGCTCTTCCCTGCAGGCGTAAGCCCCTGCAGTTAATTACGCTACCGCGTCGCGGTAACAACTTTCTCCTTCTCCAGAATTTCACTTCGTGTCGTGTGTGTTTGTTTTGTTTGTGGTTACCCGTGGATAGTATACGGAGACTGAGTAATGCCGTCGCCCGTAGGGCGTGGATTAGTCCAAATCCGCATTTACTTAGATTTGGGTTTGGTGTGTTTTTTTTTTGGTTTAAGGATGCATTAGTAGCGTTGCGGCTAAGATCAACTTAAACGTTCGTCAAGGATACGTTAGTCCTGTTTTAGACTAAGATCGACCTGACGTAGTGATTGATTTAATTATCTGGCCGTCGGGACTCGTCACCTCTCTGAAGTCGTTGAGGGATTACAACGACAGGCGCCAAAGGAGTTCAGAGATGTACCATTGAACCAAAGTTGATTCGGAGTTTTATTGTTTATTTAAATTTCTAAGGACACATTAACCGTATTTGGGGCTAAGATCAACTTAGACGGGACCGTTTAGATCCGGCAAAAGAGCGTTCGGGCTCGATTGCGCTAGTTTAAGGACGTGGCGGTCCATCGCCAGTTTTAGGGACGTGGTGGTCCATTATTAGTTTAGGGACGTTTCGGTCCGTCGCCAGTTTAAGGACGTAGTGGTCCATATTCCAGTTTAGGGACGTGGTGGTCTGATATTAGTTTAGGGACGTTTCGGTCCGATATTAGTTTAGGGACGTTTCGGTCCATTTGGATGTGTGGTCGTTGGGACCCGTCACCTCTTTGACGTCGTTGAGTAATTACAACGAGGGATGTCGAAGGAGTTCGGAGATGTACCCTCGAACCGGTCGTGAATTGGTTTAGGAGAGCCACTGTGCTCAATCAATTTAATTTAAGGACTTACAGCCAGGATTGGGTTAAGTCCAATTTTTTTATTTATTTTGGGCTTTGCCCGACTAGAAAATCGATCCAAACAGGGCTCTGCCCCTTTATTATTTTGCAATTTGATTTGGGCCAGGCCCTTTTAAATAATGGGTTGCATTTGTGCAGAACCTCAAGAATTTTCCAAACAGGGCTCTGCCCCTTTATTATTTTGTAATTTGATTTGGGCCAGGCCCTTTTAAATAATGAGTTGCATTTGTGCAGAACCCCAAGAATTTTTTTTAAGATTTAAGAACAAAAGTGCATAGCACTTTTGATCTAAATTTAGATCAAAGGAAAACAAGTTTTTCTTCTTGTTTTCCCTGATTTTACAGAACCAAGGGTTCACAACAAGTGCAAGGCACTATTTATTTATTGAATTATTCACTTTTTTAATCCTCTGTTCTTCAGAGATTTTTCTCTTCTTCAAAAGAAGTTTTTACCTTTTTATGTTCTTGATTAATCTTCAAGAGTTCTTTTTCTTCTTTATTTTTTTATGCCAGAAGTTGATTCTTGAAGTTGATCATTCTCGAATGAGGTCTGGGGTCCTATTTATAGTGCTCACAAATTTGTTGAATTTGTTAACAAGATCTTTTCTGAATAATTTTGGGAATTTTCCCACCATTGGATCTTTGATCCAAAGGCAGAAGAAAATCTTCTGGTTTTGGAAAGAACAGAAAAGATTCATTAAATTTTCATTCTGTTTCTGCGCAACTCCCCAATGAATGACACGTGTCGCGCAGTGGAAGGCTTGCGCAACAGTGCTTGCGCAACTGCGCAGACACGTGTCGCGCAGCGGTGCACTTGCGCAACAGTGCTTGCGCAACTGCGCAGACACGTGTCGCGCAGTGGTGCGCTTGCGCAACTGCACAGACACGTGTCGCACTGTGGACCGCTTGCGCATTGCGCAACGCACGGAATTTGAAGCGTTGCTTCAGAAAATTTGAATTTTCAAAATTCAAATGAGCCTTGCTCAGATTAGGGGAACAAATGCCCCCCCACCGTTGTGCTTACGTGGCGCGACGTAAGCGCAACGATGGCCAAATCCTAGCCGTTGGATCAGAGGGGATCAGTTGAAGGGGCGCAGGCGCCTATAAATAAGACCCTTGGTCCTTGGTAATTTTTTCTTACCATCTTCAAGAATCAGAGCCTTGCTCTTGCTTAAAAATTTTCAGAGCCTTGCTCTTGATTTCTCTCAAGAACTTTCAAGTTCAGAACTTAGAACTTCTAGGTAAAAAAATTAGATTAATTCAAATTAAATTTAATTGATAGAGCCTTGCTCTTGTAGATCTTGGATCTAAAGAAACCCCTTTGGGATTTCTTCAACAGAGTCTTGCTCTTGGGATCTTTGATCTAAAGAAAACCCCATTGGGGCTTCTTCACCAGTGCCTTGCTCTCAAGATTTACAGAGGTCCTGTTCATGGGTTTTGACCCATGAACAGAGCTTTGCTCTTGGATGAACTGAAAATTTTTTATGAGTTTCATGGATTTTTCAGGATTTTAAAAAAAAACTTCAATTCTTCTAAGTGTTGATGGATTTTCAATTATTACCACAGAGCCATGCTCTTTTAAGGAATCTTGTTCCCCTGAGACTAGAGTTTGACAAATGTCACTCTGTGACAGAGCTTTGCTCTAAAAGAGGAGATTTTCTCTTTGTCTCTAGGGATTTCCCCACCAATGGGTGTATCCTATTGGGAACTTTTTATGAATTGACAGTCCCATCTAATGATGGGATTGTCTTATTAAATGATGCACATCGTCCAGATTTTGTGGGTCCCCCTTTGGTCCCCTACCCACTGTATCACAGTGTGGAGCAAGATTTTTATTTATTATTTTTTTTTTTTATAATGCCAAGCGTTAGGCCACTAATGATGTATATTTTTTTTGTCTTTCCACAAAAAACATGTCTGACGACTTGTCTTTTTCCTTCGTTCGCTCGGAAGGAGGGTTCCCCCACGCGCCAGTGGATCGGGTGGTGTTCGCTCTTATTAAAGATCACGATCCTGAGTGCAAAAAACTCCATCTGTGGGGAAGGTGGTATAGCCAGATCATCCAAGGCCGTCGCAGTTTTAGTTCCGCCGCGCCCTCTGAGCCCATTGTCACGATTCCTTATGCGGACGAACCCCCAGTGAAGTATGCCGTGGAGGTTAAGAATTGGAATTCTGATGACCTCCTTCAGCCTGCAATCGGCACCATCCCCGTGCAGCCGCCGCCGGCGATAGATATTCTGGGGAGGCGAATCTGTCAGGGCGAAGCACGCCCTTGGGGACAGGCTTATAACATTGGAATGATCCCACGACCCCCCGCCGGATATTTGCAGTGGGCCCGGTACATTCTATCGGCGAAGAGGACCCACCTGACGAAGATTGGTCTATACTCGGCCGTCTTCGTCTCGCTCTTCAAGTACCCCTCTCCTCCAACGTGGTGGATAAAGGCCTTCGTCGAACAATGGAATATCCCCACCCATACCTTTCTGATGGCGGATAAGGAAGTCTCTATCTCTTTGGAGGAACTTGCCGAAATTTCAGGTCTGCCAATGAGGGGGGAGCACTACGAGGAGTTGCTTCCTCCTGACGAGTACGTCTTTGCCACCAAGCAGCTGGTATTTGATTTAACCCCGGAGAATGCCATTCAGCATCAGCATCCAGGTTTGGTGAAGGTGTTGGAGATCTATGAGGAACTCCATTTGGAATCGGGAGACAAGGGCGTCAGTTTCGCAGCTTTCATGGCTCGCTTTATCCGCCCGGAATTCTTATCAGAGCAGAGCGAGAAGTTCGCTCAGCTTGACGACCCCTTTGGTTTCGGTTTGGATCGCCGACCCGTATCGGAGAATAACCAGAGGGATTTCTATCTCCCCAATGCTGCCATCGTCGCTTTCTCGGAAATCGCCGTCCCCGGCATGGATGAGGAAACCTTCTTTATTGGGTTCTTGGGCTTATGGTTATGCAACTTTGCGCTCCCTATGCACCCACGCTTCATGCGACCCTCTGTCTTTTACCCGGCGCATCGGATCGTGGCCGGTCTGCAGTTGTCGGTAGGGATTGCTGGGTTAGCTTACCTTTACCATGGACTCAGCGTAGCGACGGACGCCAATGATCCTGGGGCACAGCCTGCTAACTTCCCGATGCATTACTTTGTTTCTTGGATGGCGATGCACGTGCGAGGGGTGTTCGGCGCCTACAAGACTCCTCCATTCTTCGAGAAGTACAGACTCCCGAGAGTCATACGGTTAGTCGGGGCTTCAATTGTGTTTGCATCCCCGCGGGATTCTAGGGGACTCCTCCTGCGCCCACATTTGGTCGGAGCGACGACTTCTTTCGTGGATAAGGTTATCACCATAGGCTCGGAGACTACTAAGTCGGTGGTGCCCCTACGTGACGAGTTTAAGGGCGGGGCTTCTGTACTGAAGGCTCGGGAAATCCTCCATCTCTACTCCATTCGGCCGGGCTACCTGGTGTTTCGGCAGAATGAGACGGCTTTGTTTATAAGGTATAATCCGCATCGATTCGCCCAGCAATCAAGCTACAACCAGGGGATCCCGATGGAAGCCTTCTTGGAAACGCCCGTGGTTGGCCCAGCGGGGGTAAAGAATGCGATGCATCACTTTATACGGCTTAACACGGGTTCCTATTTCTTCATTAGTGAACCCAGCTGTGTGCCTAAGATGCTTAATTCATATATGGCCTGGTATGCGCACGCTATGGGCCCAATCATTTTAATGGAGAAACGCATGCTGGTCGACCGTAGGGGTGCGCCTCCTGGCGGTGATCGTAAGGCTCCCTTGCAGCCAAGGACCCAAGTCACCCTCCCGATAAAAGATGCCGGAGCTGACCGACCACGCGTGTTGGCCCCTCCGCGTGGATTGCCACTGTCTACTACGGTGGATGCACCAACGGCGCCCCGTGTTCCGACAAAGATGGTCAAAGTGGTATCGCCAGAATCGGGCGCAGGAGCGGATATCGGGGCTCGCCGCCCGAAAGTGACTGCCAAGCGCAAAGCTGGTCCGAGTGGATCTAAAGCTGGCGGACAGAAGAAGAAGAAGTCCGCCCTATCCCTCGATGCGATCCTCAGCTCAAAGCCTGCGGCTTCTCCTGCCGAGGTCATATGCGAGTACGGCAGCAATGAGGGCTTTATGGTGGACCCTGCGGACACCAATTTGGCTGCCGCCATTGTAGCTTCGGAGCGATCGGCGAGGCTTGAAGCGATGCTAAGTAAACTCGCTGAGTCCGGTAATCATCAGACGCTTTATTTGTTATTTCATTGCACTTTGTATTATTACATTTAACTAACATTTGCTCCATTTTTAACAGGTGTCTCTACTGAAGAGGCTATCGCTGCCTCCCTGAAAACCTTCCAAGAGGAGGAGGAGAAGCGTGCCCTAGCAAGCGTCGGTATGTTTTATCCCTTTCTCTTTTATACGGAAAGTTTGTTGTCTTTTCATGATAGTCAACCTGACCTTCTCTTGTTTCTTTACAGGGGTTGTATTAATCGGCGCCATGATCCTTTCCGAGCCCGTCACAGAAGCCCCGGCTCCGTCGAAGCTGCCGCAAGAGCCTCGGCTTGACGCAACGACGAGGGATGCTCTGAAAAATCTGGAGGCATCCCTCTATACGGATGAGGATGCTTCACTCAAGGAAGCTCTGATGGCATCCGTCTCAACGGCCCGAGAGGAGCGGAAGCGGTTGAGACGTGAAGCAAAGACGCGGAAAGCTGCTTTGGCCACGGGAGCGGGCCCTAGCACCATTCCTCGCGCTAGTACTCCTTCCGAAGAACCCCCTGTTGCCATGTCTACTGCTCGTCGGCAAGTGGCGCGCGCGGTTCGGAGCGCCAATGATAAATCTGCTTCAGGTAGTACTCCTTTTAGAACCTTGTTGTACGAATTGTAAAGCCATTGGCTCATACGTATCCCATCTCGCAGGGTCAAGTCCAACTGAGGGGGAGGCGGAGACGACCGTCGAACCCAGGGGAGCGGAGGAAGCGATACTCGCTGAACTCGAACCGGTAGTAAGCAACGTTGTCGGGGTCATGGGGCCTGGAGCCGAGATTGAGGGACCTGCCGCAGAAAGGGTCATTGATGTCGCACCTGAAGTGGCGGCAGATGAGATGATTGTCTCAACCGAGCCGAAGGCGGTAGAGGGCGAGGTGCTTGAGGCTGGGGACCTCGCGGCGCCGATGGACGAGGCAGCTGCGACCGCCGATCCTGAGGGAGCAGCGGGTGAGGCGGCCATGATTCCTGAAGACGGGCTAGGCGCTCCTTCTCAGGAATCTGGCAATGTTCCTATCATAGCCCTCCCTGCCTATGGTCCCCCGCCGCCTGTAGAGCTTGCGAGCATAACAACGGTTCCCCTCGAGTCGGGTGATGAAGCTACAGGCGGTGGCCTTCCGTCAGTGGAGGAAGGGATTGCCTCGGTTTCTGCTGGCAGCTTGTCGGGTAAATTTTGAATGACCAATGTTCTTCGTTTATATATACCTCACAATCTCTTTTAACCAGTTTGTCTTTGTTTCAAACGCAGGTGCGGCAAGTGCCGATGCTCCATTGCCTGAAGGCACACCGTCAACTACTGTTTTGGCGGTGATCGCTCCTCAGCCTTCCCTTGTGCCATCGCGAGTGTCGGAAGGTATGAATCTACGGCTTATGCATTGATCTTTTAACGTGTAGCTTATGTACTAACGTTATACTACTATGCTCTTTTCAGGAGTGTTCCTCGATCATCTATACCAAGTGCTGCTCCCACACTTCTCCTTCCCATCCGAGCTCGCTTCTCCCTCTAGTGGTACCGGTAAGTGCTGTCTTGATCTCTTTCGAGGGAATATAGGATTGTATCTGACTTTTCCTCTTCCTGATTGCAGTGCCTCGAATCGAAGGAGGGGACACCAGGCCTGCGCTGCCACCGGCGCCTCCGGCTTTGCCATCCGTTGCGACTGGTACAACATATTCCTTTCCCCTTTTTATATGATCTTTCACCGACTTTTCGAATCATTGTTTGACCATGTTTCGTTTTGCAGCTATTGTTCCAGCTCTGATCCCTTTTGAGTCTCGCGTTCTCTCACCGGCGGGTCCTTTCTTGAGACGCCCGTCTTCAAAGGGTGCTGTGATGAGCCTGGGTATGCTGAGCGGGTACATCGAAGAGCTCAACATGGATGCCCTCCCCTCTGCCGTAGATTTCACTGTGGATGTTAACCCAATGTTGGCGGCGCTCGTAACTTTTCATAACGAAGGCGTCTTCGAATCGTGGGTTAACCACTGCAGAGAGATCGAGGCTCGCCTGCATCGGTTGGAGTCGACGCGCCCTTCTCCCGAGGTTTTGGCCGCGAGCACCCAACGGACAGCTTGGCTTGAGCAAAGTGTTTCTTATCTCCGCCATTTGGAGCAGGAGGCAGCTTTACGGCTAAAGGCGCATCGGGAATCTTCAAACGCGACCTCTTGCCTTCGTGCTGAAGTTAGGACGAATGCTGCTGAAGTGAAAGTCGTCTTTGAAGGTCTTCTCAAGTGTATATCTAGTGGGCTAGCGCTGAAGCGGAAGCTTGATGCCGCTGAGCGCGATGCCCGAGGCCAAGAAGCAGCTCAGCAGGTTGTTGGGGAAGAGCTCGCATCCTTCACGCAGCAGCGGGCTCAAGTAGAGGCTGAACTGGCAGTGGTAGTTGATCATGAGAAGGCGTGGAAGGAAGTACGCGAGCAATTGATAGAGCTGTTCAAGAAGCTTCCTTCTCCCTGAATATTTTGTATCGTTCACACACCTGTGATTTGTATATAGCATATACGCATTTTTTTTATTCTTTATACGATCCGCCTTGTATTTCGATTGAATTTATGAATAAAGACACATTCTTTCTTGCAATGTCTGGTACTATTTCTTCGCTTTTTCCCTTTTTGTTATGGTGTTTTCGATGAACTTGATCGGCGGGCAACTTAACTTCTCCGAGAGGTAGCGATGGCTTAGGTTGCAGGTTCAGATCTGCTGCCTAGGACTTTTCAATTCTATGAGCCGTGAGGGTCTCATAGAGACTTTTCTCCCTACGGATCGAGAGGATCTCGTAAGTGGGTTTTCTCCTTAGGAATCGTGAGGATTCCCAAGTGTGGTTTTCTCTCATAAGTCGAAATGATCCTATAAGAGAATTGCTCCCACTTACGAGTCGAGAGCGCTCGTAAGCGGTTGTTTCCCTCTTTGTCGAGAATCGACTTCAGAGAGTGAGACCCGTGAATAGTATGCAAGAGACCATTTAGGATTGACTTGCAGGGTCCCATTGTTCAGGAAGCAAGTTTTTGAATCCTTACTGCCCGAGATGTGAGTCCAAGAAGCTCTCGTCACGGAGTGTTTGTATCCGTGAGTTGAGAATTTTGCTAGGGATTATTTGTTTCCCGAGCGCCAAGGATTATTTGTGTCCTTAGGGTTTGAAACGAATCGATGGTTCCCACGGAGGCGCTGGTGGCTCTGCGAGTCGACGCGGATCAGAAGGCTCTCGTCAAGGAGTGTTTGTATCCGTGAGTCGAGGATTTTGTGAGGGATTATTTGTTTCCCAAGCGCCAAGGATTATTTATGTCCTTGGGGTTTGAAACGAGTCGAGGGTTCCCACGGAGGCGCTGGTGGCTCTGCGAGTCGACGCGGATCAGGAGGCTCTCGTCAAGGAGTGTTTGTATCCGTGAGTCGAGGAATTTGCTGGGATTATTTGTTTCCCAAGCGCCAAGGATTATTTGTGTCCTTGGGGTTTGAAACGAGTCGATGGTTCCCACGGAGGCGCTGGTGGCTCTGCGAGTCGACGCGGATCAGAAGGCTCTCGTCAAAGAGTGTTTGTATCCGTGAGTCGAGGATTTTGCGAGGGATTATTTGTTTCCCAAGCGCCAAGGATTATTTGTGTCCTTGGGGTTTGAAACGAGTCGAGGGTTCCCACGGAGGCGCTGGTGGCTCTGCGAGTCGACGCGGATCAGGAGGCTCTCGTCAAGGAGTGTTTGTATCCGTGAGTCGAGGAATTTGCTGGGATTATTTGTTTCCCAAGCGCCAAGGATTATTTGTGTCCTTGGGGTTTGAAACGAGTCGATGGTTCCCACGGAGGCGCTGGTGGCTCTGCGAGTCGACGCGGATCAGAAGGCTCTCGTCAAGGAGTGTTTGTATCCGTGAGTCGAGGATTTTGCGAGGGATTATTTTTTTCCCAAGCGCCAAGGATTATTTGTGTCCTTGGGGTTTGAAACGAGTCGAGGGTTCCCACGGAGGCGCTGGTGGCTCTGCGAGTCGACGCGAATCAGAAGGCTCTCATCAAGGAGTGTTTGTATCCGTGAGTCGAGGATTTTGCGAGGGATTATTTGTTTCCCAAGCGCCAAGGATTATTTGTGTCCTTGGGGTTTGAAACGAGTCGAGGGTTCCCACGGAGGCGCTGGTGGCTCTGCGAGTCGACGCGGATCAGCAGGCTCTCGTCAAGGAGTGTTTGTATCCGTGAGTCGAGGAATTTGCTGGGATTATTTGTTTCCCAAGCGCCAAGGATTATTTGTGTCCTTGGGGTTTGAAACGAGTCGATGGTTCCCACGGAGGCGCTGGTGGCTCTGCGAGTCGACGCGGATCAGGAGGCTCTCGTCAAGGAGTGTTTGTATCCGTGAGTCGAGGAATTTGCTGGGATTATTTGTTTCCCAAGCGCCAAGGATTATTTGTGTCCTTGGGGTTTGAAACGAGTCGATGGTTCCCACGGAGGCGCTGGTGGCTCTGCGAGTCGACGCGGATCAGAAGGCTCTCGTCAAGGAGTGTTTGTATCCGTGAGTCGAGGATTTTGCGAGGGATTATTTGTTTCCCAAGCGCCAAGGATTATTTGTGTCCTTGGGGTTTGAAACGAGTCGAGGGTTCCCACGGAGGCGCTGGTGGCTCTACGAGTCGACGCGGATCAGAAGGATCTCATCAAGGAGTGTTTGTATCCGTGAGTCGAGGAATTTTTTTGTTGAAGTCACTGGCTTCTTCGGTTGAAACGAACCGTTGAGGTTTGGCTTCGTCGTTTGACGGAATCCGCTGGGGAAGTATGGTTCCTTCTTTGTTTACGCCCTTGGATTGTATACAGGGATCGATGTGATCTTAACTGTAGGGCCGAAGTTTTATCATTTCTTCTTTTTATTTTATTTTATTTTCGCGATGCTCTATCATTTCAGCTTTTATATCGCGAAGGTCGCGATTGCCCAATCATTTCGGCTATTTTTCGCGGTGCCCAATCATTTCGGCTATTTATTTTATCTTTACTCGTTGCTTTTTATTACGAGTTGCCCAATCATTTCGGCTATTTTGCGTGCATACATTATACTTGCTGCTTTTTATTGCAAGTTGCCCTATCATTTCGGCTATTTCGTATGCATGAGCGGCCTACTGACTTTCGCCATAAACCTGAAATTGGACACCGATTTCGGCATCAGCACCGCTACAAATGGGATATTATCAGGTGCGAATCATCATTTGCCTCTGTCGTTGTCGAACAAAGGAGGCTTAGCGACCGGGGTTAGGGTCCTGTCGTCTAAGGCTTTTGACTTCATGAGCCGTGAGGGTCTTGTGAAGGTATTTCTCCCTACAAGTCATGGGGATCTTGTAGGTGTATTTTCTCCTTAGGAATCGTGAGGGTTCCTAAGTATTTTGTTCCTCTGTAAGTCGTAAGGATCCTACAGGAGGGTTTCCTCCTCATAAATCGAGAGGATTTACAAGGGTTGTTTACCATGCAAACATATCCCTAGTTTCAGATGGGACTTAGTTAGGGAAATGTTTATTCGCGCCCGTGGATTGTATACAAGGGTCAATATCGAACCACTTGTAGGGCAATATCGGAAGTTTGTGGGGGTTTGCTTAAGCACAGGTTTAGGTCTCTGTGACTTAAGACTTTCAAATCCTATGGGCCGTGAGGGTCCCATAAGAGAGTTCTCCCTACGAGTCGTGAGGATCTCGCAAGTGTATTTTCTCCTTAGGAGTCGTGGGGATTCCTAAGTGTGTTGCTCCTTTGTGAGTCGTAAGGATCTCACGCAGGTGGTTTCTCCTTACAAGGTCGAGAGGACTCCATAAGGGTTCTCTAACGAAGTTGTGCCCTTTCGGGTTTTCACAAACATTCGCCGGTAGTCCTGCTGTTTTTACTCACGGAGCCCTTTCGGGTTTTCATCCGTGCCCATTTTGCTTATGGACATACCGTTTTTCTTTTATTTTCTTTTTCTTTCTTTTTTTTTACGAGGTCGCGCCCTTTCGGGTTTTCACGAACACTCGCCGGTAGCCCTGCTGTTCTTACTCACGGAGCCCTTTCGGGTTTTCATCCGTGCCCTTTTTGCTTATGGACATACCGTTTATTTTATTTTATTTTTATATGTTTTTTTTTATCTCGTCAGCCTAAGGATGCTGCGGTGTTAGTTTAAAGACGTTTCGGTCTGATATTAGTTTAAGGACGTTTCGGTCCATCGTTTGAGAAGGCGGGCTACTGCTGATAGAGTTTGAGCTTAGGAAGATAGCGAGCGGACATAGTCATCGTCATCTACCATTGACCTAGGCTGTGGCTCATTAAGCGTAATATTTCTTTAGGAAGCGACCGTTTATCGGCCTGAAAGGCCTTTCACCGTGCATGTCCATGAGTAGATAGGCCCCACCCTGGTAGACCTTATCAATGATGTACGGTCCTTCATAGTTTGGCTCAAACTTTCCCCGCTTGGCGCGATTGGGGATCATGGGCCTTTTGACCACTAGAACGAGTTCGCCTTGGTGGAATGCCCTCGGACGGCTCAATCTTTCGTATGAGCGCGTCATCTTTGCTTTATAAGCTTCCAGATTTTGCTGTGCTACGAGCCGGGTTTCATCAAGGGCGTCAAGCTCTTCAAACCGAAGGTGAGCATTTTCTTCGTCTGTCAGCTCGTAGTGGACTGCGACTCGTAGAGAGGGTAATTCTATCTCGAGAGGGAGTACTGCTTCCGTCCCAAATACCAACGCGTATGGCGTTGTGTTTGTGGCCGTTTTAAATGTAGTTCGATATGCCCAAAGAGCTTCTTACAGTCTTTCATGCCAATCTCTCTTGTTTCGTGAGACTGTTTTCTTCATGATCTTCGTCAAGGTCTTGTTGAAGGCCTCAGCTAGACCGTTAGCTCGCGGATTATAAACTGAGGAATATCTCCAGTCTATATTGTGCTGCTGTGCGAAGCGGCTAATTTTATGACTTCGGTAGGCTGGCCCATTATCAGAGATGATCCTTCTTGGGGTTCCAAACCGGTATATGACATGCGTTTTGAAGAAATGGAGGATGTTCTCCGTCTTTACTTCCTTCAACGGTACCGCCTCTGCCCATTTGGAGAAGTAATCAGTCGTCGCCAAGATGAAACGATGTCCCTTTGACGATGCTGGTTCGATGGGGCCGACTATGTCAGTTCCCCACATTTCGAATGGCCAACTAGCCACTGTTGGATGCAGTGGATTGGGATGCTGATGGATGAAGTCCCCATGAATTTGGCATGAATGACATTGCCTCGCGTATTCCAGGCAATCCTGCATCATCGTGGGCCAGTAGTAGCCCATACGTTTTATCTTCAACTTCATCTTAGGGCCTGCTTGGTGAGAACCGCAGAGTCCGTCGTGAACTTCTTGGACAACCCTTTTCGCTTCGTCAGGTCCTAAACATCTCAGCCACAGAGAATCGAATGACCTCTTGTATAGAGTATCGTTGACGAAGGCGAAAGACAGAGCTCGTTTCACAAGCTGATGTCTTATGGACGCTTCTTCAGGTATTCGGTGGAACTTGAAGTAATCTATGAAGACTTCTCTCCAGTCTTCGGTCTTCTCATGATCTTTTATTTATAGGGTCTCCTGCTCAGTTGCTCCATTTTCTTTATATGATTCTGGAGGTATTTCTGCTGGGGCGAGCACTCGACGGCTTTGTACCATGATTCTAACGTCATCGAGGTTCTCGTCGGCCAATTCTTTAGCAAGTTTGGCCAGTGCGTCTACTTTGCTGTTTTCCGCATGCGGTATACTTTCCAACGTGTAGGAGGGAATCTGGGTTAGCAGTTGCTGCACTTTTTCACCGTATTTCACCAATTCCGGCTTGCACGTTTGGTAATCGCCGTTCACTTGGCTGACGACCAGTTGGGAGTCCCCATATATGAGGAGGCTTTCAATTCCCATATCAATGGCGATCTCGAGGCCTGCAATCAAAGCTTCATATTCAGCTTCATTATTCGTCCTCGGCTCTGTTAAGGAGAAGGCGAAGCGCATTATTCCTCCTTGTGGAGTCACAAAGATGAGTCCTACCCCCGATTTGATCGTTGGCATACTTTGTTTGTGCTTTTTCATAGAAGATGCTCCATCGAAATAGAGCTCCCAACGGGTACCACCACTGTCGATTGCGTCAAACGCATGTCTGTCTGGCAAATCGCAATTTAAAGGAGAATCGGCAGGTATGGGATGCTCAGCCAGGAAGTCGGCGATGGCCTGGCCTTTTACTGCCCTGAGAGGTTGATATGTTATCGAAAATTCCATCAAGAGCAGGGCCCATTTAGCGAGTCGTCCTGTCAATATGGCTTTTGACATTAGATATTTGAGAGGGTCCACTTTTGAAATCAGACGGACCTCGTGCGCCAACGCATAGTGCCTAAGCTTTGTTATTGCGAAGATCAACGCCAGGCAGTGTTTTTCACACTACTACAAATAGGGGTTGCCCCTACGGATTTATCCGTAGGGGCAACCCACTGCCCCTACGGATATATACGTAGGGGCGAAAAAATACCCCGTAGGTGCAAAGGCCGCAGGTGCAAGTTGAGGCCCTGAACTTGCCCCTACGGGCAAATTCTTGCCCCTATGGATATCTGTGTAGGTCCTGTTGCCCCTACGGCTTAAGCCGTAGGGTATAAGATTTTATATTATTTACGGTTTATTTTAATAAATTACTTTGCCCGACGGATAAAGCCGTAGGGGAGAGTCAGTGGCCCCTACGGATATATCCGTAGGGGCTTTCCCAACCCCCTGGTACTGAGATCTGGGGGAAATATCAGTTACTGCTGATATTTTGCCCCTACGGCTATATCCGTAGGGGTAACGTGTTTGCCTACGGATTAATCCGTAGGTACATATTATCTGAAATTTTTTTTTAAAAATGGGCTGTTTGATTTTTCCCGCCCTGTGCACAATAATATATACATCAATCAAATCATATATTGCAGTATTCATAATCACATCTCACGCATATATATAATATACAAAAGAAACACAAAAACTGAATATGATATAAATACAAACCAATATCAATATCGTTTCAAAATGTAGTACAATGTGTATGATATAAATAAATACATGTTTCAAAAAAAAGAACCAAAAATCTACCCTAGCTCGGTCCAGCTCCACCTCTGAATAACGATAGAATAACGCGCGCCTGCTCCTCGGTCAATAAACTATGCAATTTGTCGCGAGCGGGAGTCTGAGCGGCATGTGGTCTGCGCAGCCGCCGTCGAGGTAGTCGCTTGCGGAGCTGCGGCTGCGGGAGTCTGAGTGGGCGGTGGAGCTACATGAGCTGTCTGCGGAACCGCAGCCGATGTAGTGGCTTGCGGAGCCGCAGCCGAAGGAGTTGCGTGTGGAGGCTCGGCCGATCTACCCTGTCGCGTCTGGATATAACGTGTGTAAGAAGCGTGTAAGAACTGTTTATTATTCGAATTCGTATCATTATTAAGTTATTTCGAAACCCTGTTTGGATATCTAGTTTGGAAAAGCGTTGTTTATTTCAATTACATATGTATGTATGATTAATCAAACTTAAGTCTAAAACCAAATAAGCTCAAGCTACGTACTAATTATGGATATGTTGATATGTATATAATATGAAATGATATTTTACTATAAAGTAGTATACATACCAGCATCTCCTTCAACTCCTGAACGCTGGCCCTCAAGCTATCCAGTTCATAATGGATACGTCGCTCACTGGAGACGGAGGAAGTAACCACCGGGGTGGAGTCCAACCTCATATGGGCCCTGCTAGAGCCTAGTCCTCGGCCTCTCTCCCAACCTCCGTGGTGCCGTCCGTGTGCGGCGTCCAGGACTGGGGTCAGCAGCCTCGAATGTTGCCTTCCCCCTAGCAACTGTCAGAACATTATATTTAGCACATACTGGTCTATAAAATTGACAAGAAACACCAAAATCAACAAATTTAAAGCCTTACCTACAGAGATAGAAGATGTGCTCCTCTGGTATCTGCATGTATCAAAATTTGAATAATATTAATTAATTTCAGTACATACATACTAACAAGGTAAACTCGCATATAGCGCTGCTTACACATATGACAGGGAGTGAACAAGCTCTTGTAGATCATCAGGCGCAAATCTAATCTCATCAAGCAGCCCATAATAATGAGTTGGACGACTAAGAGCAAAAGAAATGTGTGTATATTTATGATATAGCATTCTAAATCAATATACATGCCCTATATAATATATAAACATACCTGGAGGAACGGGAGTGGCCTCTGTCCCTGATATGGACGCATCACCAACAACTAGACAATCAAACATTGACAATATAAGTAATTTTGACATAAACAGGCATGGATATCTATAATATTACATTCAAAATGGATATTAGAGAGCGCACCTGCAGTGAGAAGTGGTAAAAGTATCACCCAACTAGGGAGTAATTTACAGAATCAGTTGAGACTCTTAAAAGTCATAGAAGAACCCGACCTGCACAAATCTGATGTATGCTTTCCATTGGACACTAAGAAGTCTCTAAAGGGAAAAGCCTATGTGAAAGCCATCATTAGTTCATATCAGAGGATTGATGCTGAAACAGAGAACGAGAAATGTCATTTTTTTCTTCTTCCGCCACATTACTGTCTTCTCCTTCTGCCACATTACTGTCTTCTCCTTCTTATTATGTGCGCGTGCAAATTCAATGACTATATTGAGAATATGGATTAATAGTGGGTAGGAAAAGTATTTCTCAAATGGCTTTTGCGTCTTAAAACCATAAACTACTAAGTAATGACATACATAATTTTTTTAGTATAAAGGTTGTTATTTTAAGTTTTCTCTTATAGAGATATGATCTAACTGCATCTATCAACTATAAGTGTGCAGAAAATTATGATAAGAAATCATAAGAAAGGGTCGTAGCCATGCATAACCTTGAATCTACATACCAAATCATGCAAAAGCATGCACTTATTGTCACCTTGCCTTGGAATATAAAATATCTTGGAAGACTATAAGCGAGCATTTAAATCTTGTTAGCTTTTGACTTCAACATATATTTTTCTCAAGTACCATGAAATATACTTGCTCCGTATAAACCGTTTTCAGGAAGATGGATTAATAATGACAAATTATCCATTGTGGCTCACTAGGTTAGCATTTTCTCTTCTATTGACTATCTTTCTAATATGCTTGGTAAATTTATTCGGAACCGGCTGTGAATCATTAAAAGAGTAGCATAAGAACGAAAGCTAAAATACAGATATATAGCATACCGATACATCGAAACTTCATAGTTGCGATGGCAATCCAGAGATATTTATTTCTACACACGTGGTGCGCGTGCGAATGCGTCAGGCATCATGGACAAATATTTCAAAACATGGAAAGTATTATTCGTATAAAGTAATTAAAACTTTTAAACAGCTTGGGTAGAGATATTTTCTTAGGTGATGCAATCATATCATGAGGACTAAATTTAAGCTATTATATATATGCATATGTATTTTTCTAACCTAAAATATCACACACACACACAGAAAGAGAGAAAGAGAACACCTGGTAGGTAAAAAAATCAGGTAGTAGGATCCTGAAGAAATGGAGTCCATAGCATTGCTCATCATCATCATCCATGATCCCTTTGATAATATTTTTTCAAAGGGATCACGGATGATGATGATGAGCAATGCTGTGGACTCCATTTTTTCAGGATCCTGCTAACTGATTTCTCTATCTACCTGGTATTCTCCCCCTCTCTCTCTCTCTCTGTGTGTGTGATATATTAGATTAGAAAAATACATAAGCATATGTATAATAGCTTAAATTTAGTCATCATGATATGATTGCATCAACTAAGAAAATATCTATCCAAGGTGTTTAAAAATTTTAATTACTTTATACGAATAATACTTTTCATGTTCTGAAATATTTGTCCATGATGCCTGACGCATTCGCACTCGCACCACGTGTGTAGAAATAAATATCTCTGGATTGCCATCGCAACTATGAAGTTTCGATGTATCGGTATGCTATATATCTGTATTTTAGTTTTCTTTCTTATGCATGTCTTTTAATGATTCGCAGCCGGTTCCGAATAAATTTATCAAGCTGATTAGAAAGATGGTTAATAGAAGAGAAAATTCTAACCTAGTGAGTCACAATGGATAATTTGTCATTATTAATCCATCTTCCTGAAAACGGTTTATACGGAGCAAGTATATTTCATGGTACTTGAGAAAAATATATGTTGAAGTCAAAAGCTAACAAGATTTAAATGCTCGCTTATAGTCTTCCAAGATATTTTATATTCCAAGGCAAGATGACAATAAGTGCATGCTTTTGCATGATTTGGTATGTAGATTCAAGGTTATGCATGGCTACGACCCTTTCTTATGATTTCTTATCATAATTTTCTGCACACTTATAGTTGATAGATGCAGTTAGATCATATCTCTATAAGGGAAAACTTAAAATAACAACCTTTATACTAAAAAAATTATGTATGTCATTACTTAGTAGTTTATGGTTTTAAGACGCAAAAGCCATTTGAGAAATACTTTTCCTACCCACTATTAATCCATATTCTCAATATAGTCATTGAATTTGCATGCGAACATAATAAGAAGGAGAAGACAGTAATGTGGCAGAAGGAGAAGACAGTAATGTGGCGGAAGAAGAAAAAAATGACATTCCTCGTTCTCTGTTTCAGCATCAATCTTCTGATATGAACTAATGATGGCTTTCACATAGGCTTTTCCCTTTAGAGACTTCTTAGTGTCAAATGGAAAGCATACATCAGATTTGTGCAGGTCGGGTTCTTCTATGACTTTTAAGAGTCTCAACTGATTCTGTAAATTACACCCTAGTTGGGTGATACTTTTACCACTTCTCACTGCAGGTGCGCTCTCTAATATCCATTTTGAATATCGATAATATTACATTCAAAATGGATATTAGAGAGCGCACCTGCAGTGAGAAATGGTAAAAGTACCACCCAACTAGAGTGTAATTAACAGAATCAGTTGAGACTCTTGAAAGTCATAGAAGAACCCGACCTGCACAAATCTGATGTATGCTTTCCATTGGACACTAAGAAGTCTCTAATGGGAAAAGCCTATGTGAAAACCATCATTAGTTCATATCAGAAGATTGATGCTGAAACAGAGAACGAGGAATGTCATTTTTTTCTTCTTCTGCCACATTACTGTCTTCTCCTTCTTCTTCTGCCACATTATTCTCTTCTCCTTCTTATTATGTGCGCGTGCAAATTCAAGATATAATATAGCAAACTAGGATTGGTATTCAAATCCCAGTCCAGATTGGTATTCAAAATTTATTTAATTAGTTTGTGATCCACATCATTTGATTCGTTGCTTGAGGCATCAATGTAGGCACAAATATCGGCGACGAGGAACTCGACGAGGAAGAACGAGGGCGGTGGCGGGCTGAGAACGGAGGGCGCGCGGTGGCGACGAAGAGAAAATTGGAGACGCGGGAACGAGAGAAAATTTTGGGAACGAGAGGGAAAGATATCGAGGCGTAGGGCATTTCTGTGCCTTTTTTAATTAAATTCCCATTTAGGTGCCCGTAGGGCCAAACAACAAATTAAGATATAATATTTTTAAATTAAAATGTTGAGCACCGTAGGGACAAAGTGGCGCTTTTAGTTTCATATATGAGTATCGATGGGAATATGAAGGTTTCATATTATCATCGAGTATCATATATTGGATGTTATGCAAGCTCTGAACAAATCTTGAACGGAACTTTCACAAGAATTTACAATACCCGACCAGAATCCAATCCTGAGTTTGATGAAGCTTCAGGCCTTCAGCTTCCCCACAGAAAATAGTTAGGGCAAACCCTTTGCAAAACCATAGCTTTCATACAGAGATGACGCTCAGAACATGCCAGCTTCCAAACACATTGAATAATACATAATCTCCCATACTCTCTCTCTCTCAATCAGACAGTTTATATTTGGATTTGAATTTAGGAAAAGAAATAAGATGGCTACAAACCAGCTTGCCTCGCCAATCTCATAACTATAAAGCTCATAAAAGTGGAAGCTTGAGGGCTAGCCATCATCGCCTCCATTCAATTGAAGCCAAATCATCCACAAAAAATAGAAATAAATATAATAATTGATCGATAGGCAAAATTGCAAGAAACCTATTCAGATTTTTGCATGAAAAAATAAGAGATGTAAAATAAATAAAAGATTAGCAAATGAAATTATCCCATCACTTGAACCCCCTCTCAAGACATTTTAGGAAAAATTCCCCCAGTAATTTTCCCAAACTCTGAAGGCTTCACAAAAATTTTAAATACAGATAATAATATGATTGAAGAGATCAATCACCAATTTTTTAATGAGGATCAACTGAAACCCCAAACAGAGCAAGCAAATTACAAAGATCCCAAAACCCCGCGTGGCCCAGCCCCAGCCCCCAGCCCCAGCCCCAGCCCCCAGCCCCAGCCCAACCCTAACCCCAGCGTGGCCAGCTAAACCCCAACACCAACCCTAAGGCAAACCCTAACCCCAGCCCCACCCCAGCAGCAGCCGAACCCCAACCCTAACCCTAAGGCAAACACCAAATTAAGAATTAATATTTTAATTCTTGAACGTCTGTGCCCGTAGGGGTAACCCTTTAAGGTTACCCCTACGGATTAATCCGTAGGGCCAAGTTAAATCTGCCCCTACGGATTAAAAATTTTGTAGTCAAAATAGAGCCGTCTATTGGGAACGACATCAAACTACATACAGAAAAATTAAGGATCGCTAGAAATTTTGTCAAAATTTTATCACTAACAGTAACCTGTATCCAGCCTACCCACATCCTGATGAAGGAAACTATGGACAAAAGGGATGAACCCCCAGCAAACCAGTCAACAAAGAGGAAAGGATAATGCAGTTTAAGCTACTGCAAAGAAAGGTACAGTCCCCCAAATACTCTCATAGCTCAGGAAAGCATCTTGATGAGGGGGGAGATAAAAAGAGTTTTGCAATAGGGAATTGTGTCCCATTCCTGAGGTACGGCATAAGCCTAGGAGCCAAGTTGAAATGCACTGGCAAATAACCCCTCCACACACACGCATGCACATGCACACAGACACATACAGAGTTGTAAATCATATATGAGGATAATTACACAATGTAAATTCTTGATAATAGAAGCATCCTGCAAAACCACAAACCTTTTCAGTTATATGCAGTCATGAGGATCAAACTATAGCTAGGTATTGCAAAGATCACAAAATTGAGTAGATTTGTTACATTTGTTCATTCTAGTTTGGGTGTTCAAATTCCATATTCTCGATTCCAATATCACCCCTAACCCTAACCCTAACCCAGCCCCAGCCGAACCCCAACCCAACACCAAACCCTAACCCGGCCTAACCCTAACCCCAACCCAGCCCCAGCCGAACCCCAACCCAACACCAAACCCTAACCCGGCCTAACCCTAACCCCAACCCAGCCCCAGCCGAACCCCAACCCAACACCAAACCCTAACCCGGCCTAACCCTAACCCCAACCCAGCCCCAGCCGAACCCCAACCCAACACCAAACCCTAACCCGGCCTAACCCTAACCCCAACCCAGCCCCAGCCGAACCCCAACCCAACACCAAACCCTAACCCGGCCTAACCCTAACCCCAACCCAGCCCCAGCCGAACCCTAACCCCAACACCAAACCCCCACCGAACCCTAACCCTAACCCTAACCCTAACCCCAACACCAGTCGAACCCCAACCGCCGATCGAACCCATACCCTAACCCTAATCCTAACCCTAACCACAACCGATACCTAATCCTAACCCTCATCGATCGCTACCCTAACATCATTTTAATAATGTTTAACTAATTACCTGTAGGCGACGACGGAGAGGTAATCGGCGACGACGAGGGCGGTGGCGACGACGAGAACGGAGCACGGTGGCGACCACGAGATCACTGCAGGCGTGGCGACGACGATTCGGCTTGGATTCGGCGACGACGAGATCACTGCAGCGCGGCGGCGACGACGATCTCGATTTGGGAATTTGGTTTCGCGCGAAAGAAAGAGATAGAATAAGAAATAATCGGCGTAGGGATCGATCACTTAAATCCCTATTTATATGTACCTACGGATATACCCGTAGGTGCTTGGTTTGCGGCTCCGTAGGGGCAAACAACACTTTAAAATTTAATATATTTTAAATAAATATTGAATGACCGTAGGGGCAACCGTTTAGACCTACGGATTAATCCGTAGGGCCAAACTTTAACTGCCCCTACGGATGTTGTTATCCGTAGGGGCAACCCCTTATTTTACTAGTGTCAATAGGAGAGTAGTTGCTTTCTGCCCCCAGCAGAACTCGACTTAAATAGTAGAGTGCTCTTTCTTTCCCTTGATCGTTCTCTTGTGCCCATAATGCGCCTAAGGAACCTTCGAGGGCGGTTGTATAAAGAATAAGAGGTTTCCCCTTAACCGGAGCAGCCAACACCGGCGGGTTCTGCAGGTATTGCTTGATCTCATCCAGTGCGCCTTGGCATTTTTGATCCCAAACGAATGGGGTTCCCTTCTTCATCAGGTGACTATAAGGACGGCACTTTCCTGAAAGGTTGGCTATAAATCGCCGTATGTATGTGAGTTTCCCTTGGAGAGACCGCAGCTGTTTGAGAGTCCTCGGCGGAGGCATTTCCATGATCGCTTTAATCTTTGACGGATCTATTTCAATACCTCGGTGTCGGACAACGAATCCCAGGAATTTGCCCGAGGAAACCCCGAACGCACATTTAAGAGGATTCATCTTCAAGTTGTATTGCCGAAGGCGTTGAAATACAGTCTTCAGATGCTCGAGATGTTCTTCATATGACTTGCTTTTAACCACGAGATCGTCGATATAGCATTCAACGATTTCGTGTATAAGGTCGTCGAAGATCTTTGTCATGGCCCTCTGATAAGTAGCACCGGCGTTCTTCAAACCGAAGGGCATCACTTTATAACAAAATATACCAAGAGGAGTCCTGAAGGCTGTATGCTTCTGATCTTCAGGATGCATTTTTATTTGATTATACCCCGATGAGCCGTCCGTGAAGGAGAAAACCTCATGAGTGGATGTGTTGTCTATCATTAGTTCAGTGACTGGCACTGGGAAGTCATCCTTCGGGCAAGCTTTATTGAGATCTCGAAAGTCCACGCATATGCGCACTGTCCCATTTTTCTTCATCACCGGGACGATGTTAGCGATCCATTCAGGATATTGAACTTCCTGGATGAAGCCAGAGTCGATCAGCTTCTTGACCTCAGCATTGATACTCATTTCAAGCTCGAGCCGCATTCTTCTCGGTGCCTGTTTGACTGGCTTGATGTTCGGGGATATCGCCAATTTGTGTACGGCAATTTCTGGATCTAGTCCCGGCATTTCGGAATAGTTCCACGCGAAGCAATCTCTATGCTGTAGAAGCACGTCCTTTAACGCAGCTACCCTTTCTTCAGATAGTAACTCGCTGATGAATGTCGGTCGTGGATCGTTTGCCGTCCCCAACTCAATTTTTTTGAGGTTATCTGCAGTGGTATGGATTCCATCTTCCAGCTCTTTTGGCGCTGGTGGGAATTCTGAGATTATCTCGTCGCTGCTGTTTTCGAAGCACCAAGGAAGGCTGTTCATGTCTTCGGACCCTTCTTTTAATATTGTTATCACATGGCAGGTGTGAATTTTCTGCCAATCCCAATGCGGAGTTGGCTCTATCCTTGCGTTTTCGGGTTCGTGCTTTTGCGGCGGCGCTACCCTCCAACTGTCAGAAAACGCGAATTTGCCTAGCTGATACTGATCTTCAACCCAATTCTTGAAGGTGAAGCAATCTTCAAGAGGGTGTCCCATTACTCGATGGTAAAAGCAATAATTTGGGTTGAACACCTCGCCTGCGTGCTCAGGATGCTTAGACTCTGGCAACGTAAGCATTTGATGTTTTAGAGCGAGATCGAATATCTTCCTCGTTTTGTTCCGAGGAAATGAGTATGCTCGACCCATTTTCTTCCTGAGGGCTAGGTCAATAACGCTCGACTCTCGAATACGTGGCTTCTTAGCTCTGCTTTGTGGCTGTCGAGCGCCTCTCTTGCCTTTCGACTTGTTTTTGTTTTCGCGTCGAACCTTTTTTGTAGCAGGTTGACAAGGAGCGGCATTTCTTCCTTCACCGCCTGTTGAAGGAGGCGTTGTGTCTTGGCTTTTTCATAGATTGCTATTTCACGATCGTGATCGTCTCGGGCTTTTTGACTCGCATCCCTTATAAGTTTGCTCATCTGGTCTTCAAATGATGGACTGGGCGGTTTTGTATCAGGAACTTTTGCTGGCTCAGGATTAGCGTCCTCCCATTGAGCGTCCGCCTCTTCGTCGAAGTCATACATAACATAACAGCTGTTTACTAGCTCCCGTTTCTTTGACCGGATGTACCCAAGCCCTTTTGTTTCTACTCTCCCGTTAGGCAGTTTGCATTGAGTCCCGGGAATGTTCCAGACCTTGTCATAGAATTTGGCTTTTCTAATGGTCTGTGTGAAGGACATCCCCTGGCGTTTCAGCAGTTTCTTCAAACCTTCAGTATAATATCTGGGAAGACGGATAGGCTGAAGCCTGTCGAGCGTGGGATCCGCGCCATGCCAAATTCTTTTTTTACCTTGTTTTCTTCAGAACGGTAGAATAGGATTGCCTTCTCGCCCTTTCGTCCGGGAGGGATATAGAATGTCTGCAATTCTTCTACGCTGTTGGTGTCGAGTGCATCCAGTTCTTTGTAATGTTCAAGCGGCACCATGGTTATCTGCAAACTTCGCTCTTCTTCAGCGGAAACCCGTATTGAAGGCCGAGCGGGGAATACAGCGTGAACTTCATCTTCTGAATCACTGCCGAAGATCAATGAAGGAACGGATGGTCCTGACCTGGTGGATTGGGATGGACCTGAATAAATTATATCCTCCTCCTCCTCGGTGTCACTGCCGAAGACAGGGATGGTGGCGTTAGTTTTGTTCTCCGGTTTGTGACACCTTTCCGTGTCTTCGAAACTCGGCAAGAAGTATTTGGCATCTTCATACTTGCGAACTTCGTTTACGGAAAATGGATTCAACTCTCCCGCCACTGTGTACTCGAGGCCATCCCTAGAATACTTCATGCACTGATGCTGTGTAGAAGGGATGATATTGTACTCATGTAGCCATGGTCGGCCGAGCAGAGCATTGTAGCATGTCTTGGCGTCTATAACATGGAATTTGATATCTGTGACGAGCAACCCGAAGCGTAGCATCAATATCACAGATCTAAGAGTTTTTGAGGATTGGGAGTCGAAACCGGAGATAGTGATCTTGTCCCGGGCGAGGTGTTGGACGCTCATGCAAATCTCCTTTAACACTCGCACATTGAGTAAATTAACAGACGATCCGTTATCGACCAAGATTTTACCTATCTTTATGTCATGGCAGTATCCTGAGACATAAAGGGGGCGATTGTGTTCACACGTCCCGAGGAGAAGGTCCTCAACACCAAAAGCAACGTCGGCTGTGTGCACTTCTTCTAATTCGTCTTTCATCTTTTCTTCGGCTAAGAAGGCTTGGAACTGGTCCGGATCTTGTAGCGCCTTAATCAAAGAGTCTCTGGCTTCCTTTGATAGTAATAGGGCATCAAGAATGCTGAGTTGTGAGGGCAGTTTCCTCAGATGTGCCAGAACGTTGTAATCCACTTTACTTCTCTTCGGCGGGTTTTCGGCGTTTAGCTCTTCCAGAACTTGGTCATCTAAGACGATGTCTTCAGAGACCTTTTCTTTCCCTTTATCTTTTCTGTTCGAGGGTCCGAGGTTCTTTTCAGGCAGTGTTCGATTCCGCAGCCGGATATTTTCGCAAACCACTGGCTCCTCTTCTTTTCCCGAAGTTGACTCTTTAAAGAGAGGGGCAAGTTCCAACTCCTCATCAGAGTCGCTCCCAAACGTAGGCACTTGCGACCCGCCAGTGTTAACCATGTAACAATTGCCGGCAGTTCTTTCAAGCTCTTTGGTTGTGCTTCTTTGCTCCCGACGAATCTTACGCTTTTCCCGTTTAAAGCGTTGTTGATTAGCGACGTATCCTTGCCACCATCCATTGAAAGCTTTGCAATCTTGGGTGGAATGCGAGACCTTCTGATGATATAAGCAATAAGAGGGGTGCATTTCTACCACGCCGGTAACTTTTTCTTCAGAGGGTGGTAGCTTCATGCCCATCGATATGGCCTTAGCAAACTTCTTTTTTATCTTGAATTGGCTTTTGTCAGCGGTAAAGGCATTTTGTTCCAGCGGGATCATCTCAGCTTTTCTCTCAAATCTCTGGCGCTTGGCCTTTTCGAATACAGCCGTCTCGCGCTCTCGATCAGCTTTGCTTTTCAATCAAGCTTCACTAAGAAACGCGTCAATCATTTCGATTGATAATTCCGGAACCCTTGACTCAGTATTTGCCCCCGGCGTTTTAGTGCCAGAAGTCCCTTCATCGTTCGAGGTCGAGTGGGAGATCATATGACAGCTCGCCACATATTCCTCGGATTCATCCGATGAACTTTCCCCCTCATCTTCTTTTTGAAAGACGTGATCAAGGAAATCTTGGAGCGTAATGGGAGTCCGCGCCTTTTGGTTGTATTCATCTAGTGCGTCGATTTGCTTTTGTAAGTCCGTGCGCTTGTCGCCAGGCTTCACGGGCTTCTTAGATTTCTTCTTCTTCTTTTTCGAAGATTTTGACGGCTGGTTATAAACGCTTGAACTACCACCATCGGTCTTCGGAGTCGGACGTGGCTTCAACATCCCCTCTATAACCTGCGGTTCCAAGGGGTTCTTCCACTTGACCGCTGGACAGGTCTGAAGATCATTTAGCATTCTCCTCGTTTTGGCCGATAATACAACCTCCCAAGGAGCTTCCTCAATGACGGAACATGTTGCCCCCGGCGCATTCGTCCCCTTAGAGGTGTGGGGCTGCGGGGGATTCACCTTCCATTTGTCGGATAGCGCAAATTTGCCCTGGCGGTACTGGTTTTCAAGCCAATTTTTGAAAACGTAACAGTCTTCGATCGGATGTCCTAGCACTCGATGATAAGGGCAGTAATTAGGCTCGTTGACGTCACTTGGTTGCGACGGGCGTTTTGGATCTGGCAGATTTATGAGCCTGTTGCGCAATGCCAGCTCGAATAGCCTCCTCGTTTTATCACGGGGGAAGGAGTAAGCACGTCCCATCCTGTCCTCAAGGGGTACGTATGGGCGCGTATTGTTTGGACGAGCAACCGGCTTCGAGTCATTTGGTTGTTGTTGGGCATTAGCGACAATGATCGCTTTTCCCTTCCCTTTATCGTTTCGGGAGCCCGGCTTCGGGAGAGGGGGTTTATGGCCCATCTGGTCCATCTGCGCTAATTTGTCGATCAAAGCCTGGAAGGAAGTTGGCTTGAAGAACATCATAAACTGTGAGATGGTTGCTTGTGGATCAAGGGTTCCAACAAACATTCCCACCGCAGGGGCTTCTTCTATGCGCTGCTCACACTTCGACCATAGATTACGCCACCGTATAGCGTACTGAACCCATGTCTCGCCGGGTTTTACCCTGGCGTTAATCAGCGCCGTCATCGGGGTACGCTCGCTGGCACTTGCAAAACGTTGGGTGAAGAGCAGCTCCATCTCCACGAAGGTTTTAATAGAGTCATTGGGGAGCTCAGAATACCATTCGAAGGCCGTATCTGATAGGCTTCCAACGAACTGGCGAAGCAAAAGCTTGTCGTCGCCGCCGGTGTTACCGCAAAGCGCCTTGAACTGGGCAACATGTTGATGGGGATTGCCGGTCCCTTTGTAGACATGAAACTTAGGAATTGTATAACCTGGCGGGTACTTGATTTGGTCATACCAGCCTGGATACGGTCGCCCCGTTTTTACGACGTGGCCGGCTGCTTCGGCCGCGTGATGAACCTTTATTTGCTGGGCTATATATTCGTCCAGATCAGTTTTAGAAATTGTGTCCTCTTTAGCCATTGATAGAACGGGCTGAGGGTTTGATGTTTCTCCCCTATCATCCCCAAGGACGATCGGGGGTTCTTCAGTCGGGGGCTCTGGTTGTATCATCATCCCTATCATGTCCTGGAAGAGGAGGCCCATACGTTGTATATTGGCTGCTTGTTCAGCAGCCTCTTTGTCTCTCTTTTCCAGTACTCGGCGGAGGAACTCGGCGTCGGTCTCTTCCTCTTGGCGTTCGTCTAAGGACGTCCCAGGGTTCTCCTTTGGCTCCGTGAGTGCAGCCATTGTAGTCATCATCTCCTGGAGCTTTTGTTGCTGCTCCTGAGCCTTGGTCACCGATCGGGTAAGCGGTCGGTGACCCGTAGAAGTACGACTTTCTTCCTTTCCAGAAGCCATATAGACCGTATGAACTGTTATGCCCCCTGACTTGGGGCGTTTAGGTTCATCGCTTTTAAACTTTGTCAGTGTCACTGGAGCTTTCTCTGGCCTTTTCCTTTTGTGGACCTTTGAGGTTGAAGGAGCCGTTGAAGTGGGCATCCTAGCATTTGTTGCCCCCTGTTGTTCAATGGGGCGGTTTTTGTCCTTTTCCACCTTTGCCTTTTTCTGGTGACGCAAGTGGCCTGGATCGATCACGGAGTCTTGAACCCTCCGCCATACTTTATAAACTTTTGAGGATAGCCGTTGAGGGGGCTGTTCCCGCTTTGTCTCCGGAGATTTTTCCATAGGCGGAGGAGATCTTTTCAATGTAGCAATCGAAGAGTTCTTTCTCACCTTCCTCAGCAATTCAAAGATGTTCCCAGTTGGAACAGCAGCATTGACCTCCACCACTGGAGCAGGTGGGGTTAGCCCTGAGGGGGAGTTGCCCCCTGCTTTCCTTACTCGCTGCCAATGGCGACGTCGCGCACGACGAGCCGTTGGGACTGGCTCGGAAATCGAGATGGTTTCTTGCTGCCCCCTGTTTGAGTGTGGGGTAACTGCTGATGTCAGCCTATCGAAGACTGATGCCTTCTGACCAGCTGGGTGAGGAGTGGGAACCGTCAATCTTGTGAAGACCGACTCTCTGATGGGAGAAGCCGCTTCAAAGACTTCCAAAGCAGCAGCCGTTGCCCTCTTTGGGACAGCCACTTTATAGTTCTAACCTAGCCTGGTGAAAACGGAGGCTGTTGGTTTAATAGCAGGCGACCCGTTGACAGGGGTCGTGGTAGCAGTGAGTCGGTCGAACACCGACTTCTTATTCACTTCCGGTGCAGGCGTCGGCATAGCGAAGCTTGTAGGTGGGACCATGGTCCCGAAAAACAGGCCAGTGGTGGCCTGGGTCACCTTTTCAACCGGCAGAGCGAGGAAAGAGGCCGCTTGGGGCCCATATGTTACACCTCTCGGTGAGGTGGAGCGTCCGTTGCAGTGTCATTTCGAGCAGTTGGTGCAGTTGGTGGCCATTGAATGCTTGAGTTCTGTACCAGACAAAAGACCAAATCTTAGCAACTTGAAATCCGAAGGCAACCATTTAACAAACCGCGATTGGTTCGCGAAGACGACACACGAAGTGTGGAGTGGAAAGAGGAAGAGGTCCCACCGGGCGTGCCAGAATCTGTTCCCCTCCGAAAGGCGGCGCACAGGACCGCGATAGTCCTGACGCTGGGATTCGGGGCAGATGCTATTTGGTTTGATCCGTCCACCTCTCCGAAGATGCCAAGTTGATCTATGGCACCTTGTATCGGAGGTTTAGACGGATGCGGCCGATGTAGCAGACTTCGTCAGATTCCCCCTCAGGGTGAGAGGTTTTTGATTGTGGGGACGCTCTTCCCTGCAGGCGCAAGCCCCTGCAGTTAATTACGCTACCGCGTCGCGGTAACAACTTTCTCCTTCTCCAGAATTTCACTTCGTGTCGTGTGTGTTTGTTTTTTTTGTGGTTGCCCGTGGATAGTATACGGAGACTGAGTAATGCCGTCGCCCGTAGGACGTGGATTAGTCCAAATCCGCATTTACTTAGATTTGGGTTTGGTGTGTTTTTTTTTTGGTTTAAGGATGCATTAGTAGCGTTGCGGCTAAGATCAACTTAAACGTTCGTCAAGGATACGTTAGTCCTGTTTTAGACTAAGATCGACCTGACGTAGTGATTGATTTAATTATCTGGCCGTCGGGACTCATCACCTCTCTGACGTCGTTGAGGGATTACAACGACAGGCGTCAGAGGAGTTCAGAGATGTACCCTTGAACCAAAGTTGATTCGGAGTTTTATTGTTTATTTAAAGATCTAAGGACACATTAACCGTATTTGGGGCTAAGATCAACTTAGACGGGACCGTTTAGATCCGGCAAAAGAGCGTTCGGGCTCGATTGCGCTAGTTTAAGGACGTGGCGGTCCATCGCCAGTTTTAGGGACGTGGTGGTCCATTATTAGTTTAGGGACGTTTCGGTCCGTCGCCAGTTTAAGGACGTAGTGGTCCATATTCCAGTTTAGGGACGTGGTGGTCTGATATTAGTTTAGGGACGTTTCGGTCCGATATTAGTTTAGGGACGTTTCGGTCCATTTGGATGTGTGGTCGTTGGGACCCATCACCTCTTTGACGTCGTTGAGTAATTACAACGAGGGATGTCGAAGGAGTTCGGAGATGTACCCTCGAACCGGTCGTGAATTGGTTTAGGAGAGCCACTGTGCTCAATCAATTTAATTTAAGGACTTACAGCCAGGATTGGGTTAAGTCCAATTTTTTTTTTTATTTTGGGCTTTGCCCGACTAGAAAATCGATCCAAACAGGGCTCTGCCCCTTTATTATTTTGCAATTTGATTTGGGCCAGGCCCTTTTAAATAATGGGTTGCATTTGTGCAGAACCTCAAGAATTTTCCAAACAGGGCTCTGCCCCTTTATTATTTTGTAATTTGATTTGGGCCAGGCCCTTTTAAATAATGAGTTGCATTTGTGCAGAACCCCAAGAATTTTTTTAAGATTTAAGAACAAAAGTGCATAGCACTTTTGATCTAAATTTGGATCAAAGGAAAACAAGTTTTTCTTCTTGTTTTCCCTGATTTTACAGAACCAAGGGTTCACAACAAGTGCAAGGCACTATTTATTTATTGAATTATTCACTTTTTTAATCCTCTATTCTTCAGAGATTTTTCTCTTCTTCAAAAGAAGTTTTTACCTTTTTTATGTTCTTGATTAATCTTCAAGAGTTCTTTTTCTTCTTTATTTTTTTATGCCAGAAGTTGATTCTTGAAGTTGATCATTCTCGAATGAGGTCTGGGGTCCTATTTATAATGCTCACAAATTTGTTGAATTTGTTAACAAGATCTTTTCTGAATAATTTTGGGAATTTTCCCACCATTGGATCTTTGATCCAAAGGCAGAAGAAAATCTTCTGGTTTTGGAAAGAACAGAAAAGATTCATTAAATTTTCATTCTGTTTCTGCGCAACTCCCCAATGAATGACACGTGTCGCGCAGTGGAAGGCTTGCGCAACAGTGCTTGCGCAACTGCGCAGACACGTGTCGCGCAACTGCGCACACACGTGTCGCGCAGGTGCGCACTTGCGCAACAGTGTTTGCGCAACTGCGCAGACACGTGTCGCGCAGGCGCGCACTTGCGCAACAGTGCTTGCGCAACTGCGCAGACACGTGTCTCGCAGCGGTGCACTTGCGCAACAGTGCTTGCGCAACTGCGTAGACACGTGTCGCGTAGTGGTGCGCTTGCGCAACTGCGCAGACACGTGTCGCACTGTGGACCGCTTGCGCATTGCGCAACGCACGGAATTTGAAGCGTTGCTTCAGAAAATTTGAATTTTCAAAATTCAAATGAGCCTTGCTCAGATTGGGGGAACAATGGTCGATCTAACTTTCCCCCCTTTAATCACAGGAACCTTGATGCCGTTCCCTCCAAGCGACGCGGATGTTCTACCCGCTGCCGACGTCCCTGCTTCTTCTAGGCCACCGCCGGAGATTCGTCTTGAAGAGCCGATGAGAGATGCCTTAAAGGCTCTGGAGGCATCCCTGAATGAAGATGATGACGCCTTGAAGGAGGCGTCACGGAGGTCCCTTATGACCGCTCGGGAGGAGAGGAAGCGGCTGAGGCGTGAGGCGAAGGTGCGCAGGGCTGCCTTGGCTATGGGAGCGGGCCCCAGTATACTCCCTCGTGCTGATACTCCCTCTGAAGAGGCCCCTGTCGCCCTATCCACTGCCCGCAGAGAGGTGGCACGTGCAGCTCGGAGCGCGAACGGTAAATCCGCCTCAGGTAATGTTTCTCTCGGAGTTTTTGTTATAAGGATCTTAATGTCATTTGTCCTTACATCTCTTATCTTGTAGGGCCAAGTCCGATCGAGGGGGAGGCGGAAATCGTCAATCTCAAAGGGACAGAAGAGGCAGTACCTGCCGAACTCGAGCCGACGGTGGGCAACGTCGTTGTGGCTTTGGAGCCTGGGGTAGAGGTTGAGGGGCCTGCAGCCGAGAAGGTCATGGATGCCGAACTTGAAGTGGTGGCAGATGATATGATCATTATAACTGAGCCCAGAGTGGCGGCGGATGAGGCGCTCGAGGCCGGCGATCTTGTGGTGACGGCGGACGATACAACTGCGACTACTGGACCTGAGATGGTAGTGGGCGAGGTGGCCACGATTCCTGAAGACGAACCAACCGCTCCTTCTCTGGAATCTGGCAATACTCCAGTCATAGCCCTCCCCGTCTACGGTCCTCCGCCGTCTCCAGGTCTTGCGAGCATGACAACGGTCCCCATCGAGTCGGGCGATGAGGCCACAGGCGGTGGTCTTATTTCGATAGAGGAGGGAGTTGTCTCTGTTTCCGCCGGGAGCTCCTCAGGTACACCCTAAGTTGTTGTTTTTATTTGCTTTACAATCTTTTCTGACAAGTTCATTTTTTCGTAATGCAGGTGCAACCAGTGTTGATGCCCCATTACTTGAGGGAGCTCCTTCCACGACTGCATTGGCGATGGTTACCCTTCAGCCCTCTCTCATACCCTCGAAGATGTTGGAAGGTCTGTGTCTACGATTTATTAATCTTGTTTTCCAGATATATAATTCGTGTACTAAAGTCACACTGTTGTGTTTTCAGGAGCGCTTTTTGATCATGTATATCAGATGTTGCTCCCACACTTTTCCTTCCCATCTGAGCTTGCTTCTTCCTCTGGTGGTGTTGGTGAGTATGATTTCCGTTGACATCCTCCCTCTCTTTTTTCTTATTGATGGAATTGTCTCTAACCTCTTTTTCTCATCTCAACTGCAGTGCTACAGATTGAAGGAGGGGATGAAAGATCAGCTGCGCCACCAGCTCTTCCGACCTTGCCACCTGTCTCAACTGGTACAATGACCATCATATTGGTAACTTTCCTCTCTCTATTTTCTGTACTGTTATCTGATCGCATCCTGTTTCTTTCAGCTGTCGTTCTGGCTTCAGCGTTCTTCGAACCTCGCGTCACAATGCCGGCGGGTCCTTATCTGAGGAGTCTGTCTTCAAAAGGCGCCGCGAATAGTCTGCGCATGTTGAGTGACTATGTCGAGGAACTCGACGTTGAAACTCCTACATCTGCCGCAGACTTCGCTATGGTGGTTAACCCGATGCTAGCAATACTCGTGAACTTTCATGATGAGGGCATCATTGCATCCTGGGTTAACCATTGTAAGGAGATCGAGGGTCGCCTATATCAGTTGGAGTCGCTGCGTCCCGCTCCCGAGACCGTGGCTGCCAGTAATCAGAGGACAGCATGGATTGAGCAGAGCGCTCCTTACTTCCGCCATCTCGAACAAGAGGTCATTTCAAGGCGTAAGGAGCGTGGTGAGGCTTCGAGCAAGTCTGCTCAACTGCATGCTCGGGTGGAGGCCAATGCCGCACGGCTGAAGGTTATCTTTGAGGGCCTCTTGCAATGCCTCTCCGAAGGGTTATCATTGAGGCAAAGACTTGACGTTGTCGAGCGAGCTGCAGCCAGCCCAGAAGGCGGCAGAGGAGCAACTTTCATCCTTCTTGCAGCAGCGGGCTCAAGTGGAGGCGGAGGTGGCCGCAGCTGTCACTCGAGAGGAAGCGCTGAAGGAAGTGCGAGAGCGGCTTGTGAACTTACTAAAGACACTTCCTCCTCAGTAGCTATCCATTTTTGTAAAGAATGTATATGTATATTTTTTTTTATCCTTTGACATAATGTATCATGTATTCGATCAAGTTTATGAATAAAAGATACACCTTTTTGTAATGTCTTGTGTCACTTCTTCGCTTTTTTCTTTCTTTTCAGCATGACATTTTTAATGCACCTTATTGGCAGGCAAATTCATTTCTGCCAGAGATAACGATGGCCTAGACTGCAGGTTCAGATCTGCCGCCTAGGGCTTTTCAACTCTATGAGCCGTGAGGGTCTCATAGAGGCTTTTCTCCCTACGGATCGAGAGGATCTCGCAGGTGGATTTTCTCCTTAGGAGTCGTGAGGATTCCCAAGTGTGGTTTTCTCTCATAAGTCGAAAGGATCCTATAAGAGAATTTCTCCCACTTACGAGTCGAGAGGGCTCGTAAGCGGTTGTTTCCCTCTTTGTCGAGAATCGACTTCAGAGAGTGAGACCAGTGAATAGTATGCAAGAGACCATTTAGGATTGACTTGCAGGGTCCCATTGTTCAGGAAGCAAGTTTTTGAATCCTTACTGCCCGAGATGTGAGTCAAAGAGGCTCTCGTCACGGAGTGTTTGTATCCGTGAGTTGAGAAGTTTTGCGAGGGATTATTTGTTTCCCAAGCGCCAAGGATTATTTGTGTCCTTGGGGTTTGAAACGAGTCGATGGTTCCCACGGAGGCGCTGGTGGCTCTGCGAGTCGACGCGGATCAGAAGGCTCTCGTCAAGGAGTGTTTGTATCCGTGAGTCGAGGATTTTGCGAGGGATTATTTGTTTCCCAAGCGCCAAGGATTATTTGTGTCCTTGGGGTTTGAAACGAGTCGAGGGTTCCCACGGAGGCACTGGTGGCTCTGCGAGTCGACGCGGATCAGAAGGCTCTCGTCAAGGAGTGTTTGTATCCGTGAGTCGAGGATTTTGCTAGGGATTATTTGTTTCCCGAGCGCCAAGGATTATTTGTGTCCTTGGGGTTTGAAACGAGTTGAGGGTTCCCACGGAGGCGCTGGTGGCTCTGCGAGTCGACGCGGATCAGAAGGCTCTCGTCAAGGAGTGTTTGTATCCGTGAGTCGAGGATTTTGCGAGGGATTATTTGTTTCCCAAGCGCCAAGGATTATTTGTGTCCTTAGGGTTTGAAACGAGTCGAGGGTTCCCACGGAGGCGCTGGTGGCTCTGCGAGTCGACGCGGATCAGAAGGCTCTCGTCAAGGAGTGTTTGTATCCGTGAGTCGAGGATTTTGCGAGGGATTATTTGTTTCCCAAGCGCCAAGGATTATTTGTTTCCTTGGGGTTTGAAACGAGTCGAGGGTTCCCACGGAGGCGCTGGTGGCTCTGCGAGTCGACGCGGATCAGGAGGCTCTCATCAAGGAATGTTTGTATCCGTGAGTCGAGGAATTTTTTTTGTTGAAGTCACTGGCTTCTTCGGTTGAAATGAACCGTTGAGGTTTGGCTTCGTTGTTTGACGGAATCCGCTGGGGAAGTATGGTCCCTTCTTTGTTTACGCCCTTGGGTTGTATACAGGGATCGATGTGATCTTAACTGTAGGGCCGAAGTTTTATCATTTCTTCTTTTTATTTTATTTTATTTCCGCGATGCTCTATCATTTCAGCTTTTATATCGCGAAGGTCGCGATTGCCCAATCATTTCGGCTATTTTTCGCGGTGCCCAATCATTTCGGCTATTTATTTTATCTTTACTCGTTGCTTTTTATTACGAGTTGCCCAATCATTTCGGCTATTTTGCATGCATACATTTTACTTGCTGCTTTTTATTGCAAGTTGCCCTATCATTTCGGCTATTTCGTATGCATGAGCGGCCTACTGGCTTTCGCCGTAAACCTGAAATTGGGCACCGATTTTGGCATCAGCACCGCTGCAACTAGGATATTGCCAGGAGCGAATCATCATTTGCCTCTGTCATTGTCGAACAAAGGAGGCTTAGCGATCAGGGTTAGGGACCTGTCGACTAAGGCTTTCGATTTCATGAGCCGTAAGGGTCTCATAAAGGTATTTCTCCCTACAAGTCGTGAGGATCTTGTAGGTGTATTTTCTCCTTAGGAATCGTGAGGGTTCCTAAGTGTTTTGTTCCTCTGTAAGTCGTAAGGATCCTACAGGAGGGTTTTCTCCTCATAAATCGAGGGGATTTATAAGGGTTGTTCACCATGCGAACGTATTCCCAATTACGGATGAAATTTGGCTAGGGAAATGTTTATTCGCGCCCGTGGATTGTATACAAGGGTCAATATTGGACCACTTGTAGGGCAATATTGGAAGTTTATGGGGGTTTGCTTAAGCACAGGTTTAGATCTCTGTAACTTATGAGCCGTGAGGGTCCCATAAGAGAGTTCTCCTTACGAGTCGTGAGGATCTCGCAAGTGTATTTTCTCCTTAGGAATCATGGGGATTCCTAAGTGTGTTGCTCCTTTGTGAGTCGTAAGGATCTCACGCAGGTGGTTTCTCCTTACAAGGTCGAGAGGACTCCATAAGGGTTCTTTAACGAAGTTGCGCCCTTTCGGGTTTTCACAAACATTCGCCGGTAGTCCTGCTGTTTTTACTCACGGAGCCCTTTCAGGTTTTCATCCGTGCCCATTTTGCTTATGGACATACCGTTTTTCTTTTATTTTCTTTTTCTTTCTTTTTTTTTACGAGGTCGCGCCCTTTCGGGTTTTCACGAACACTCGCCGGCAGCCCTGTTGTTCTTACTCACGGAGCCCTTTCGGGTTTTCATCCGTGCCCTTTTTGCTTATGGACATACCGTTTATTTTATTTTATTTTTATATGTTTTTTTTTATCTCGTCGGCCTAAGGATGCTGCGGTGTTAGTTTAAAGACGTTTCGGTCTGATATTAGTTTAAGGACATTTCGGTCCATCGTTAGTTTAAGGACGTTTCGGTCCGTCGCTAGTTTAAGGACGTTTCGGTCCGTCACGGAGAAGGCCGGCTACTTTTATAAAGCTTGAGCTTAGGAAGATAGCGAGCGGACATAGTCGTCGTCATCTATCATTGACCTAAACTATGGCTCATTAAGCGTAGTATTTCTTTAGGAAGCGACCGTTTATTGGCCTGAAAGGCCTTTCACCGTGCATATCCATAAGCAGATAGGCCCCACCCTGGTAGACTTTATCTATGATATACGGGCCTTCATAGTTTGGCTCGAATTTTCCCCGCTTGGCACGATTGGGGATCATAGGCCTTTTGACCATTAGCACAAGTTCGCCTTGACAAAATGTCCTCGGTCGGGTCAATCTTTCGTATGAGCGCGTCATCTTTGCTTTATAAGCTTCCAGATTTTGCTGTGCTAGAAGCCGGATTTCATCAAGGGCGTCAAGCTCCTCAAACCGGAGGTGAGCATTTTCTTCATCCGTCAGCTCGTAGTGGACTGCCACTCGTAGAGAGGGTAATTCTATCTCGAGAGGGAGTACTGCTTCCGTCCCAAATACCAACGCGTATGGCGTTGTGTTTGTGGTCGTTTTAAATGTAGTTCGATACGCCCAAAGAGCTTCTTGCAATCTTTCGTGCCAATCTCTCTTGTTTCGTGACACTGTTTTCTTCATGATCTTCGTCAAGGTCTTGTTGAAGGCCTCAGCTAGACCGTTAGCTCGCGGATTATAAACTGAGGAATATCTCCAGTCTATATTATGCTGCTGTGCGAAGCGGCTAATTTTATGACTCCGGTAGGCTGGCCCATTATCAGAGATGATCCTTCTTGGGGTTCCAAACCGGTATATGACATGCGTTTTGAAGAAATGGAGGATGTTCTCCGTCTTTACTTCCCTCAACGGTACCGCCTCTGCCCATTTGGAGAAGTGATCAGTCGTCGCCAAGATGAAACGATGTCCCTTTGACGATGCTGGTTCGATGGGGCCGACTATGTCAGTTCCCCACATTTCGAATGGCCAACTAGCCACTGTTGGATGCAGTGGATTGGGATGCTGATGGATGAAGTCCCCATGAATTTGGCATGAATGACATTGCCTCGCGTATTCCAGGCAATCCTGCATCATCGTGGGCCAGTAGTAGCCTATCCGTTTTATCTTCAACTTCATCTTAGGGCCTGCTTGGTGGGAACCGCAGAGTCCGTCGTGAACCTCTTGGACGACCCTTCTCGCTTCGTCAGGTCCTAGGCATCTCAGCCACAGAGAATCGAATGTCCTCTTGTATAGAATATTGTTGACGAAGGCGAAAGACAAAGCTCGTTTCACGAGCTGATGTCTTATGGACGCTTCTTCAAGCATTCGGTGGAACTTGAAGTAATCTATGAAAACTTCTCTCCAGTCTTCGGTCTTCTCATGGTCTTTTATTTGTAGGGTCGCCTGCTCAATTGCTCCCTTTTCTTTATATGATTCTGGAGGTATTTCTGCTGGGGCGAGCACTCGACGGCTTTGTATCACGATTCTAACGTCATCGAGGTTCTCGTCAGCCAATTCTTTAGCAAGTTTGGCCAGTGCGTCCGCTTTGCTGTTTTCCGCGCGCGGTATACTTTCCAACGTGTAAGAGGGAATTTGGGTTAGCAGTTGCTGCACTTTTTCACCGTATTTTACCAATTCCGGTTTGCATGTTTGGTAATCGCCGTTCACTTGACTGACGACCAGCTGGGAGTCCCCATATATGAGGAGGCATTCAATTCCCATATCAATGGCGATCTCGAGGCCTGCTATCAAAGCTTCATATTCAGCTTCATTATTCGTCCTCGGCTCTGTTAAGGAGAAGGCGAAGCGCATTATTCCTCCTTGTGGAGTCACAAAGATGAGTCCTACCCCTGATTTGATCATTGGCGTATTTTGTTTGTGCTTTTTCATGGAAGATGCTCCATCGAAATAAAGCTCCCACCGGCTATCACCACTGTCGATTGCGTCAAACGCATGTCTGTCTGGCAAATCGCAATTTAACGGAGAATCGGCAGGTATGGGATGCTCAGCAAGGAAGTCGACGATGGCCTGGCCTTTTACTGCCCTGAGAGGTTGATATGTTATCGAAAATTCCATCAAGAGCAGGGCCCATTTAGCGAGTCGCCCTGTCAATATGGCTTTTGACATTAGATATTTGAGAGGGTCCACTTTTGAAATAAGACGGACCTCGTGCGCCAACGCATAGTGCCTAAGCTTTGTTATTGCGAAGATCAACGCCAGGCAGTGTTTTTCAATGGGGGAGTAGTTGCTTTCTGCCCCCAGCAGAACTCGACTTAAGTAGTAGAGTGCTCTTTCTTTCCCTTGATCGTTCTATTGTGCCCATAATGCGCCTAAGGAACCTTCGAGGGCGGTTGTATAAAGAATGAGAGGCTTCCCCTTAACCGAAGCAGCCAACACCGGCGGGTTCTGCAGGTATTGCTTGATCTCGTCCAGTGCGCCTTGGCATTTTTGATCCCAAACGAATGGGGTTCCCTTCTTCATCCGGTGACTATAAGGACGGCACTTTCCTGAAAGGTTGGCTATAAATCGCCGTATGTATGCGAGTTTCCCTTGGAGAGACCGCAGCTGTTTGAGAGTCCTCGGCGGAGGCATTTCCATGATCGCTTTAATCTTTGACGGATCTATTTCAATACCTCGGTGTCGAACAACGAATCCCAGGAATTTGCCCGAGGAAACCCCGAACGTACATTTAAGAGGATTCATCTTCAAGTTGTATTGCCGGAGGCGTTGAAATACAGTCTTCAGATGCTCGAGATGTTCCTCGTATGATTTGCTTTTAACCACGAGATCGTCGATATAGCATTCAACGATTTCGTGTATAAGGTCGTCGAAGATCTTTGTCATGGCCCTCTGATAAGTAGCACCGGCGTTCTTCAAACCGAAAGGCATCACTTTATAACAAAATATACCAAGAGGAGTCCTGAAGGCTGTGTGCTTCTGGTCTTCTGGATGCATTTTTATCTGGTTATACCCCGATGAGCCGTCCATGAAGGAGAAAACCTCATGAGTGGATGTATTGTCTATCATCAGTTCAGTGCCTGGCACTGGGAAATCATCCTTCGGGCAAGCTTTATTAAGATCCCGGAAGTCTACGCATATGCGCACTGTCCCGTTTTTCTTCATCACTGGGACAATGTTGGCGATCCATTCAGGGTACTGAACTTCCTGGATGAAACCAGAGTCGATTAACTTTTTGACTTCGGTATTTATGCTCATCTCAAGCTCGAGTCGCATTCTTCTCGGCGCCTGCTTGACTGGCTTGATGTTTGGGGATATTGCTAGTCTATGTACAGCAACTCCTGGATCTAGTCCCGGCATCTCAGAATAGTTCCATGCGAAGCAATCTTTATGCTGTACAAGGACGTCTTTTAACGCAGCCAGCCTCTCTTCAGACAGCAGCTCGCTGACGAACGTCGGTCGCGGATCATTCGTTGTCCCCAACTCGATTTTCTTGAGGTTATCTGCAGTAGTATGGATTCCATCCTCCAGTTCTTTCGGAGCTGGGGGAAATTCTGAGATTACCTCATCGCTGCCGTTTTCAAAGCACCAAGGAAGGCTGTTCATGTCCTCGGACTCTTCTTTTAATATTGTTACCACGTGGCAAGTGCGAATTTTCTGCCAATCCCAATGCGGAGTTGGTTCTATCCTTGTGTTTTCGGGTTCGTGCTTTTGCGGCGGCGCTACCCTCCAGTTGTCAGACAACGCGAATTTGCCAAGCTGATATTGGTCCTCAACCCAATTCTTAAAGGTGAAGCAATCTTCAAGCGGATGCCCTACTACTCGATGGTAAGAGCAATAATTTTGGTTGGAGACTTTGCCTGTTTGCTCAGGGTGTTTAGACTCTGGCAGTGTAAGCATTTGATGTTTTAGAGCAAGATCAAGTATTTTCCTTGTCTTGTTCCGAGGAAATGAGTATGCTCGACCCATTTTCTTCCTGAGGGCTAAGTCAATAACGCCCGACTCTCGGATACGTGGTTTCTTAGCTCTGCTTTGTGGTTGTTGAGCGCCTTTTCTGCCCTTTGACTTGTTTTTGCTTTCGAGTCGAGCCTTTTTTGTAGCAGGTTGGCAAGGAGCGGCATTTTCATCCTTCACCGCCTGTTGAAGGAGGCGTTGTGTCTTGGCTTTCTCATAGATCGTCATTTCACGATTGTGATCATCTCGGGCTTTTTGACCCGCACTCCTTATAAGTTTGCCCATTTGGTCTTCAAATGATGGACTGGGCGGTTTTGCATCAGGAACTTTTGCTGGCTCAGGATTAGCGTCCTCCCATTGAGTGTCCGTCTCTTCATCGAAGTCATACATAACATAACAGCTGTTTACTAGCTCCCGTTTCTTTGACCGGATGTACCCAAGCCCTTTTGTTTCTATTCTCCCGTTAGGCAGTTTGCATTGAGTCCCGGGAACGTTCCAGACCTTATCATAGAATTTGACTTTTCTAACGGTCTGTGTGAAGGATATCCCCTGGCGTTTCAGCAGTTTCTTCAAACCTTCGGTATAATATCTGGGAAGACGGATAGGCTGAAGCCTGTCGAGCGTGGGATCCGCGCCATGCCAAATTTCTTTTTCCACCTTGTTTTCTTCAGAACGGTAGAATAGGATTGCCTTCTCGCCTTTTCGTCCGGGAGGGATGTAGAATGTCTGCAATTCTTCTACGCTGTTGGTGTCGAGTGCATCCAGTTCTTTGTAATGTTCAAGCGGCACCATGGTTATCTGCAGACTTCGCTCTTCATCAGCGGAAACCCGTATCGAAGGCCGAGCAGGGAATACAACATGAACTTCATCCTCTGAATCACTACCGAAGATCAATGAAGGAACGGATGGTCCTGGCCTGGTGGATTGGGATGGATCTGAATAAATTATATCCTCCTCCTCCTCGGTGTCACTGCCGAAGACAGGGATGGTGGCGTTAGTTTTGTTCTCCGGTTTGTGACACCTTTCCGTGTCTTCGAAACTCGGTAAGAAGTATTTGGCATCTTCATACTTGCGAACTTCGTTTACGGAAAACGGATTCAACTCTCCCGCCATTGTGTACTCGAGGCCATCCCTAGAATACTTCATGCACTGATGCTGTGTAGAAGGGATGATATTGTACTCGTGTAGCCATGGTCGGCCGAGAAGAGCATTGTAGCACGTCTTGGCATCTATAACATGGAATTTGATGTCTGTGACGAGCAACCCGAAGCGTAGCGTCAATATCACAGATCCAAGAGTCTTTGAGGATTGAGAGTCGAAACCGGAGATAGTGATCTTGTCTCGGGCGAGGTGTTGGACACTCATGCAAATCTCCTTTAACACTCGCACATTGAGTAAATTAACAGACGATCCGTTATCGACCAAGATTTTACCTATCTTTATGTCATGGCAGTATCCTGAGACATAAAGGGGGCGATTGTGTTCACACGTCCCGAGGAGAAGGTCTTCATCACCAAAAGCAACGTCGGCTGTGTGCACCTCTTCCAATTCATCCTTCATCTTTTGTTTGGCCAGGAAAGCCTGGAATTGGTCCGGATCTTGTAGGGCCTTAACCAAAGAATCCCTCGCCTCTTTTGATAGTAATAGGGCATCAAGAATGCTGAGTTGTGAGGGTAGCTTTCTCAGATGCGCCAAGACATTGTAATCCACTTTATTCCTTTTTGGCGGGTTCTCGGCGTTTAGCTCTTCCAGAACTTGGTCATCTAAGACGATGTCTTCAGAGACCTTTTCTTTCCCTTTATCTTTTCTATTCGAGGGTCCGAGATTCTTTTCAGGCAGTGTCCGATTCCGCAGCCGGATATTTTCGCAAACCACTGGCTCCTCTTCTTTTCCCGAAGTTGACTCTCTAAAGAGAGGGGCAAGCTCTAGCTCCTCATCAGAGTCGCTCCCAAATATAGGCACTTGTGACCTGGTAGTGTTAACCATGTGACAATTGCCGGCAGTTCTTTCAAGCTCTTTGGTCGTGTTTCTTTGCTCCCGACGAATTTTACGCTTTTCCCGTTTAAAGCGTTGTTGATTAGCGACGTATCCTTTCCACCATCTATCGAAAGCCTTGCACTCTTGAGTGGAATGCGAGACCTTCTGATGATATAAGCAATAAGAGGGGTGCATTTCTACCACACCAGTCATTTTTCCTTCAGAGGATGGTAGCTTCATGCCCATTGATATAACCTTAGCAAACCTCTTTTTTATCTTGAATTGGCTTTTGTCAACGGTGGAGGCATTTTGCTCCAGCGGGATCATCTCAGCTCTTTCCTCAAGTCGCTGGCGCTTGACTCTTTCGAATATAGCCGTCTCGCGTTCTCGATCAGCTTTACTTTTCAATCGAGCTTCACTAAGAAACGCGTCAATCATTTCGATTGATAATTCCGGAACCCTTGACTCAGTATTTGCCCCCGGCGTTTTAGTGCCGGAAGTCCCTTCATCGTTCGAGATCGAGTGGGAGATCATATGACAGCTCGCCACATATTCCTCGGATTCATCCGATGAACTTTTCCCCTCATCTTCTTTTTGAAAGACGTGATCAAGGAAATCTTGGAGCGTAATGGGAGTCCGCACCTTTTGGTTGTACTCATCCAGTGCGTCGATTTGCTTCTGTAAGTCCGTGCGCTTGTCGCCAGCCTTCACGGGCTTCTTAGATTTCTTCTTCTTCTTTTTCGAAGATTTTGATGGCTGGTTATGAACGCTTGAACTACCACCATCGGTCTTCGGAGTCGGACGTGGCTTCAACATCCCCTCAATAACCTGCGGCTCCAAGGGGTTCTTCCACTTGACCGCTGGACAGGTCTGAAGATCGTTTAGCATTCTCCTCGTTTTGGCTGATAATACAACCTCCCAGGGAGCTTCTTCAATGACGGAGCATGTTGCCCCCGGCGTATTCATCCCCTTAGAGGTGTGGGGCTGCGGGGGATTCACCTTCCATTTGTCGGATAGCGCAAATTTGCCCTGGCAGTACTGGTTTTCAAGCCAATTTTTGAAAACGTAACAGTCTTCGATCGGATGTCCTAGCACTCGATGGTAAGGGCAATAGTTGGGCTCGTTGACGTCGCTTGGTTGCGACGGGCGTTTTGGATCTGGCAGATTTATGAGTCTGTTGCGCAACGCCAGCTCGAATAGCCTCCTTGTTTTATCGCGGGGGAAGGAGTAAGGACGTCCCATCCTGTCCTCAAGGGGTACGTATGGGCGTATATTGTTTGGACGAGCAACCGGCTTCGAGTCGCTCGGTTGTTGTTGGGCATTAGCGACAATGATCGCTTTTCCCTTCCTTTTATCGTTTCGGGAGTCCGGCTTCGGGAGAGGGGGTTTATGGCCCATCTGGTCCATCTGCGCTAATTTGTCGATCAAAGCCTGGAAGGAAGTCGGCTTGAAGATCATAAACTGTGAGATGGTTGCTTGTGGATCAAGGGTTCCAACAAACATTCCCACCGTAGGGGCTTCTTCTATGCGCTGTTCACACTTAGACCATAGATTACGCCACCGTATAGCGTACTGAACCCATGTCTCGCCGGGTTTTACCCTGGCATTAATCAGTGCCGTCATCGGGGTACGCTCGCTGGCACTTGCAAAACGTTGGGTGAAGAGAAGCTCCATCTCCGCGAAGGTTTTAATAGAGTCATTGGGGAGCTTAGAATACCATTCGAAGGCCGTATCTGATAAGCTTCCAACAAACTGGCGAAGCAAAAGCTTGTCGTCGCCGCCGGTGTTACCGCAAAGCGCCCTGAACTGGGCAACATGTTGATGGGATTTGCCGGTCCCTTTGTAGACATGAAACTTGGGGATTGTGTAACCCGACGGGTATTTGATTTGGTCATACCAGCCTGGATACGGTCGCCCCGTTTTTACGACGTGGCCGGCTGCTTCGGCCGCGTGATGAACCTTTATTTGCTGGGCTATATATTCGTCCAGATCATTTTTAGAGATTGTTTCCTCTCTAGCCGTTGATAAAACGGGTTGAAGGTTTGATGTCTCTCCCCTATCATCCCCAAGGACAATCGGGGGTTCTTCAGTTGGGGGATCTGGTTGTATCATCATCCCTATCATGTCCTGGAAGAGGAGGCCCATACGCTGTATATTGGCTGCTTGTTCAGCAGCCTCTTTGTCTCTCTTTTCCAGTACTCGGCGGAGGAACTCGGCATCGGTCTCTTCCTCTTGGCGTTCATCTAAGGACGTCCCAGGGTTCTCTTTTGGCTCCGTGAGTGCAGCCATTGTAGTCATCATCTCCTGGAGCTTTTGTTGCTGCTCCTGGGCTTTCGTCACGGATCGGGTGAGCGGTCGGTGACCCGTAGAAGTACGACTTTCTTCCTTTCCAGAAGCCATATAAACCGTATGAACTGTTATGCCCCCTGACTTGGGGCGTTTAGGTTCACCGCTTTTAAACTTTGTCAGTGTCACGGGGGCTTTCTCCGGCCTTTTTCTTTTGTGGACCATTGAGGTTGAAGGAGCCGTTGAAGTGGGCATCCTAGCATTTGTTGCCCCCTGCTGTTTAATAGGGCGGTTCTTGTCTTTTTCCACCTTTGCCCTTTTTTGGCGACGGAAGTGGTCTGAGTCAATCACGGAGTCTTGAACCCTCCGCCAAACTTTATAAATTTTTGACGACAGCCGCTGAGAGGGCTGTTCCTGCTTTGTCTCCGGAGCTTTTTCCATAGGCGGAGGAGATCTTTTCAATGTAGCAATTGGAGAGTTCTTTCTCACCTTCCTCAGCAATTCAAAGCTGTTCCCGGTTGGAACAGCAGCGTTGACCTCCACCACTGGAGCAGGTGGGGTTAGCCCTGAGGGGGAGTTGCCCCCTGCTTTCCTTACTCGTTGCCAATGGCGACGTCGCGCACGACGAGCCGTTGGGACTGGCTCGAAAATCGAGATGGTTTCTTGTTGCCCCCTATTTGAGTATGGGGTAACTGCCGATGTCAGCCTATCGAAGACTGATGCCTTTCGACCAGCTGGGGGAGGAGTGGGAACCGTCAATCTTGTGAAGACCGACTCTCTGATAGGAGAAGCCGCTTTAACGACTTCCAAAGCAGCGGCCGTTGCCCTCTTTGGGACGGCCACTTTATAGTTCTGACCTAGCCTGGTGAAAATGGAGGCTGTCGGTTTAGTAGCGGACGACCCGTTGACAGGGGTCGTGGCAGCAGTGAGCCGGTCGAACACCGACTTCTTGTTCGCTTCCGGTACGGAGATCGGCATAGAGAAGTTTGTAGGTGGGACCATGGTCCCGAAAAATAGGCCGGTGGTAGCCTGGGTCACCTGGTCTACCGGCAGAGTAAGGAAGGAAGCCGCTTGGGGCCCATATGTCACACCTCCTGGTGAAGTGGGGCGTCCATTGCAGTGGCATTTCGAGCAGTTGGTGCAGTTGAAGGCCATTGAATCTTGAGTTCTGCGCCAGACAAAAGACCAAATCTTAGTACCTTGAAATCCGAAGACAACCATTTAACAAACCACGATTGGTTCGCGAAGACGACACACGAAGTGTGGAGTGGAAAGAGGAAAAGGTCCCACCGGGCGTGCCAGAATCTGTTCCCCTCCGAACGGCGGCCGAGACGTTAGGGCGTCCGTGCCTAAGGTTCGGGGCAGATGCTATTTGGTTTTATCCGTCTACCTCTCCGAAGATGCCAAGTTGATTTATGGCACCGTGGATCGGAGGTTTAGACGGATGCGGCCGATGTAGCAGACTTCGTCAGATTCCCCCTCAGGGTGAGGGGTTTTTGATTGTGGGGACACTCTTCCCTGCAGGCGCAAGCCCCTGCAGTTAATTACGCTACCTCGTCGCGGTAACAACTTTCTCCTTCTCCAGAATTTCACTTTGTGTCATGTGTGTTTGTTTTGTTTGTGGTTGCCCGTGGATTGTATACGGAGACTGAGTAATGCCGTCGCCCGTAGGACGTGGATTAGTCCAAATCCGTATTTACTTAGATTTGGGTTTGGTGTTTTAGTTTAAGGATACATTAGTCGCGTTGCGGCTAAGATCAACTTAAACGTTCGTCAAGGATACGTTAGTCCTGTTTTGGACTAAGATCGACTCGACGTAGTGATTAATTTAATGTATGGCCATCGGGACTCGTCACCTCTCTGACGTCATTGAAGGATTACAACGACATGTATCAGAGGAGCTCGGAGATGTACCCTCGAGCCAGAGTTGATTTGGAGTTTTATTGTTTATTTAAATATCTAAGGACACATTAACCGTATTTGGGGCTAAGATCAACTTAGACGGGACCGTTTAGATCCGGCAAAAGGGGCTTTCGGGCTCTATTGCGCCAGTTTAAGGACGTGGTGGTCCATCGCCAGTTTAGGGACATGGTGGTCCATTATTAGTTTAAGGACATTTCGGTCCGTCGCCAGTTTAAGGACGTAGTGGTCCATCATTAGTTTAAGGACGTTTCGGTCCAATGTTAGTTTAGGAACGTTTCGGTCCGATATTAGTTTAAGGACGTCTCGGTCCGCTATTAGTTTAAGGACATCTCGGTCCGCTGTTAGTTTAGGGACGTTTCAGTCCTATATTAGTTTAGGGACGTTTCGGTCCAATATTAGTTTAAGCGTCTCGGTCCACGAGTTTAAGGACCCCGCAGTCCATATACGTGTGTGGTCGTCGGGACCCGTCACCTCTCTGACGTCGTTGAAGGATTACAACGACAGATGTCAGAGGAGTTCGGAGATGTACCCTCGAACCAGATATAAATTGATTTAGGGAGCCGCCGTACTCAGTCGATTTAATTTAAGGACTTACGGCCAAAATTGGGCTAAGTCCAGTTGAAAATGTTCAACACCCTTATTTATTTATTTTTGGTCTATTAGACCTGTGCTAGGGCTTTGCCCATACTTAAATAATGCATTGCATTACTTCAGGCCATTTATGCCCATTTTGATTGGGATCTGCCCCTTTTTATTATGATACAGATCATTTATTTTGGTCCATTGGACCTTTCAATTGGGCTCTGCCCTTCCAAATAATGCACAGCATTTTATTTATTAGGCTTGTTAAGCCTTTTAATTGGGCCTGGCCCTTCAGGAAGTGAAATGCATTGCATTTGTCAGGCGCTTTGCGCCAATCACTGAGCGCAAGCGCTTATGGTGAGGACACGTGTCATGCTCTGGCGAGCGCAAGCGCAACAGTGCAGCGCGCTGCGCTGTTGCGCTGGCGACACGTGGCGTGCTCTCAGCGAGTTGCGCCAATTCCAGATAGCAAAGCTCTATCTTAAGGGCACTTAGCGCAAGTGATTTTATAGCCGACACGTGGCGCTCTCTTAAGAGCGCAACGGCGCAGTTTGGAAGTGCAAAGCACTAAGAATCTTTTAGATTCAAGAAGGGAAGTGCAAAGCACTGTTTAATTTCTTGATCTGAATTAGATCAAAGAAAAATAAATTTTTCTTTATTTGAAGAACCAGAGGTTCATAAAAGTGCAAAGCACTATTTAATTTCTTGATCTGAAATAGATCAAAGAAAAATAAATTTTTCTTTATTTGAAGAACCAGAGGTTCATAAAAGTGCAAGGCACTATTTAATTTTTTTTATTGTTTTTAAAGAACCAGGGGTTCACAAGAAGTGCAAAGCACTGTTTATTATGTAAAGATCATTGATCTTGTTTTTAGACCAATGATCTATTAGAAGGAATTCTTCTAATCCATGAAGGTTCTTTACCTTTTTCTCGAAATCTTCTCAGAGTTCTCTCTGTTTAAAGTTCTTGAGTTCTCAAGAAAAATGTTGATGCCTTTGAATTGAGGTCTAAGGCCCTTTTTATAGTGCCCATAAATTAGTTAAAATTGTTAAAGAGATCATTCTCTGAGTGATTTGGGGAATTTTCCCCAGTTGGATCTTTGATCCAAGGGCCTCTGCTTTGCAGAAGAAAATCTTCTTGTTTTAACAAGAACAGAAAAGATTTCTTAAAATCTTAATTTAGTTTGGCGCAGATGCCCTAGCGCGTGACACGTGTCGCGCAGCGCAGAGCGCAGCGCAAGTGCGCTAGCGCATCTGCGCTGACACGTGTCGCGCAGCGCAGAGCGCAGCGCAAGTGCGCTAGCGCATCTGCGCTGACACGTGTCGCGCAGCGCGGAGTGCAGCGCAGCTGAAGCGTTGCTTCCTTTAAACAGAGCTTTGCTCTGATTGGGTGCGCCTTCTTGGGCGCTGCGCTGACGTATTAGCGCCAGACACGCGGCGCGTTGCGCCCGAGACTTGAAGCGTTGCTTCAAAATTTGAATTTTGAATTCAAACAGAGCTTTGCTCTGATTGGGCGAAACAATTGTATTGTTTGTAATGTATTGTCTTGATTTATATAGATGGATGACTTGCCGGAACCATGATATCAGTAATGGAACGGATATAATGGATGAACATATAGATGGAATATATCCATTGTTCGGTTCGGTCAATATAGATTGATTAGATTGAATAGACGGATTCATATATCCATGTTGTATTGAAGTTTGATACTTGAATCATATTCAAATCAGATTGATTATATTGAGACTCGGTCTAAATCAAACAATTAGAAAAGAAATTGAAGTCCTGAATTATGTTTTGGTGCTATCGGTAACTGCTACACATGGACGGCAGGATTTGTGTCTTTTTCAAAGACAATTACCGTGTTGATAACACCGTTTGTTAAGTTGTCTACCTTAAATAGGCAAGCACCCATATCTCCAGCTCCCTGAGACTCAAGAAACTGGTCCCGCTTAAACCTATGTTTACTAGGGCCCTTATTGTAATTTAGTATAACTTGACGGGTTTTATGTAAAAATAGTTTTGTTATATTTTCAAAATACACCTCATGTATTTTATTATCGTTTTTAGAGTTTTCATGGATATATATTTTATCAATGTGACATTTCTAGTGAATAAAATCTAATTTCATAATATATGGTATTTATTTGTAATATTGGATTTGTATGGTATTTTCTCGTAAATGAGATGTTTTTCTTGAATTTTGGAAATGTGGAATATTATAAATATTAAAAGTAGATATTTTGATATTAATTACATATATATTTATTTATTAAAAATATTAGTTTTATTTATAATAGAAATCATATTTTCTAAAGAAAATTGTATTAAAATCTTTCGAGATCGTATGCTCCTTGCGGGGGTCTGCATCTCACTCTACTAAGCCCGAGAATGTGCGATAATCCGCATCATCCCGAACGGGTTCTCCAAATGGGTTGTAGAGGCACAATTGCAAAAATTTGTTAAAATACACTTCTTGTAGAAAAAGGTTTTATAAGTTGAAGATAGTTATATGTAAAGTGGTGTTTTCCCAAATCTATGTTCTCAAATTCCATCGTGCTATGTTAGATATGAGTGTTGTGAGAAGGTAGGTCATTACCTCGTGAGTTATCTAAAGGTATAAAGGTATTATAGAGTTTATATCGGAAACTAAAGTTTGTGGTATTTTAATGTAAAATTGCGATAAAAGATGCATATAACAATCTTTTGTGATGAAACTTGTTAAAGATATTTATTAAAGTTTAATGAACAATATAGAATGATATGAAGGTATCTTGATTAAGAAAAATTGTAGTTTTTAACGGAAACCGAATCGGAAGTCGGACTAACTCCGCTTCCGTCGGGTTTTAGTTTTGAAAGTTTTTAGAATAGAGAAGAGAAGAAGAAGTAGGGACTTACTGGATGATTGGCTAGAGGAAGAGAAAGGAGTTGTCGGTGCGTCGTTTCATCGTTGGAAACTCCTCAGATTGTCGTCGGAAGTTCGTCGGAGCTTCGCCCTTTTGCTAACTCCACTTGCACACAAAAAACTTGGGAATTTTCTTGAGAGTCTGGGCAGAGATTTGGGAGTGAGGAGAGGTGATTTGAGAGTGGTATTTATAGGAAAAATTAGGGTTTTAGGGTAGTGAAAGGGTGTATTAAAATTGTAATAAAAAATGGATTAAATATGAGTTTTATGGTACACTGTAAATGTGCAGTAAAACAAATAATACAGGGGTTATGGGGGGAGTCCAAGAGTCTCCATAGTTGAAGAAAATATGGTTTTGGACCGAGTTGGACAAGCAGCGTCGGCCGAGTCAACGAGTTCGCCAGCCCGACTCGGGAGAGTTGGGGCTCATCTTGGTGCCACGTGTCCCTGACACTTGGTCTAGCCTCGTGGACACGTTTGTTTAGGCTGTGACTCTTGGTTTTATGGGTTGTGCACATGTAGACTATTGGGCTTCTAAAAGATTAAAAGAATTTTAAATAAAAAGAATGTCTGGCTGATGGGATTTGAACTCTGGTGCTTTGGTTCAGCAGTGTAAGGTCTTACCAATGAGCTGCAAGCTCCTTCTTGCTGTTAAAAAGCAAATCAAACTTATAACTTGTGCTCAGGCTCAAGTACCCCTTTCTGTATTTTTTTTGAAAAAAATTGTACATAAAGTTTAGGGTTGTTACATTCTACCCTCCTTATAAAAATTTCGTCCTCGAAATTTGTAAAAGGAAAGTGTAACAGATTCAAGGAATGTTTAGTGATAGAAGTACTGATAGTGTATGAAAAAATAACAAAGTGGTATAATGGTTTGAAATGGTTGAAGAGAATTACCAGTGTTACCTTGGTCTACAGCCTCTACTTCTTCGGCTGCTAAAAGGAGAGCCTGACGACGGGGTACATTTCTCCTAGCCGGAGGCACATTCCTCTATCCTTGGAGCATGTTCCTCAGTGCTTGTTGGAATTGGTGAGTAGGCTGTACAGGTGGTGGAGCTGTGAGTGCAAGACGAGGTGCAGGAGCCAGGATAGCTGGCCGCTGTGGGTAGTTGGTGGGTGTGCGAGCTGGGTTGCATCTATAAGGACAGTTTCCAATTCCGTGATTGGATGCACCACAAACTAGGCACAGGCTTTTGCGCACCTACAGTCCTTCACCAAATGTCAATTCCTCTTGCAATAGAAGCAAAAATCTGGACTCGGCTGGTTATTGATTTCTTCCGATCTCCCGGGTTCAACAGTTGGTCTTGAAGAGGCTCCTTCTGCCATCTGAGTGGCATGACGCTTCACTCCGGCAGATTGAGGTCTGCCCTTCCTTTTTACCACTGCCTCATATCGTCGAGCAGCCTTCAAAGCCAAATCATGGGTTGGGAAATCCCCTGTAGCTAATGCAGCTTGGATTTCCGGGTCCAACCCTTGCTGAAATCTCATAGCTCTGATCTCAGCAGTCGGTATGAGATGGGCCGCAAACCTAGTGAGCATGGTAAACTCAGCATCATACTCATCTACAGATTTGGTCCATATTGAACCTTGTTGCAGATGGATGAACTGTAGTTCCATATCAAAGTGGGCAGTCTCAGGGAAGTGTTTTGCATCGAATATGTCACGGAAAGTCTTCCATTCGATAGGTTGGTCAAGACAGCTTTCTTCCGCCTTCCACCAAACCCGTGCATCATCAGTGAGCTGTAGCTTTGCAACTCGTACCCAAGCGACCTCTGGCACTTGTGCTGCTGCCAGGTCATCTTCAACGCTTTGAGCCCATTCCTCCGCTTTCAGAGGGCTCTCTTTTCCCGAAAAATTCTTGGGGTGCAGTGCCCGGAATTGCTTCACTCCGGGTGCTTCCGCTTCTGAACGGTTCAAGAGAATAGCAGTCTGATGCTGCTGTCCTTCCAGGAGGTTTCGGATTGCCTCAAGCAGAAATGTCTGCTCGTTGATCGGAACAGCGACGGAAGGTGTGAGTGGTAGTGGTGGGGGAGTGTTGTTGACATTCGTGTTGGTGTTGTTTGGGGAATCCATAACCTTGAAAAAAAAATTGGTTTAGGACAGATTCAAAGTATATGAAATTGTAATATTCAAGGAATATGAATTGTAAAGAATGTTTTCAGTTGCTGGTTCTTGTGTTTTATTGCTTAGCTTGTCCATACAATGCTGACCTGTATGTCCATACAGAGCTGGCATGTATGTCCATACAGAGCTGACCTGCATGGGCCACCAACAAAACCTGTCACGTCCCGCTTCCCAGTATACGGTAGAGAACGCGACGAGACCGTTACATATTTACTCTGAAGTAAACACCCTAAGCGTATCTAAGCAATATAAGTAAAATGCACAAGAGACAGGATGTAAATAAACAGCAACTTTATTTATTAACATTCTTTTTACAATACATCTGAAAAGTAAATACATGGAATGGAAGCGATACCTAAACAGTGGCATAACAGAAATGAAAATACTGAAATGAAATGTACAAGTAACTAAAACTCCGGGTCGAAAGCTAGCTGATCCAAGTCCTCACTGGTAGGCTCGATCTCCTGAAGGTCCGATCCACCCGACAATATTCCAAAGAAAAAAGAGAAGGAATGTCGTCAGCGAACAATCGCTCGGTAAGTCCCAAAGATAAGGGAGAAGTAGAATAGACAGAGAGAGAGAGAGAGTATAACTATTATAATGTTGTTTGTTATGTTAACGTAGTTGTTTGTAGTTTGGTACAGAAGAGGCCAATGTATACGAGAGGAGTCCAACTTTCCCCGTGGACTAAGGTATAAAGAGCATAAGGAACCGTTCATCCATGGTACAACGACAATTGAATTCAGGTTAGGTGTATTATGGTTACAGTCCCGTGCCACTTCTGACACCTTCCGTACCAGTCTACCCCTTATAAACCCCGCGATGTCTTGATTGTATTATTTGTATTGTATTATCTTGATTTATATAGATGGATGACTTGACGGAACCATAATATCAGTAATGGAACGGATATAATGGATGAATATGTAGATGGAATATATCCATGGTTCGGTTCAGTCAATATAGATTGATTAGATTGAATAGACGGATTCATAGATCCATATTGTATTGAAGTTTGATACTTGAATTATATTCAAGTCAGATTGATTATATTGATACTCGGTCTGAGTCGGACAATTAGAAAAGAAATTGAAGTCCTGAATTATATTTTGGTGCTATCGGTAACTGCTGCACATGGACGGCAGGATTTGTGTTTTCTTCAAAGATAATTACCGTGTTGATAACACCGTTTGTTAAGTTGTCTACCTTAAATAGGCAAGCACCCATATCTCTGGCTCCCTGAGGCTCAAGAGACTGGTCCCGCTTAAACATATGTTTACTTGGGTCATTATTGTAATTTAGTATAACTTGAGGGGGTTTTATGTAAAAATAGTTTTGTTATATTTTTAAAATACACCTCAAGTGTTTTATTAAATTCTTTAGAGTTTTCATGGATGTATATTTTATCAATGTGACATTTCTAGTGAATAAAACCTAATTTCATAATATATGGTATTTATTTATAATATTGGATTTGTATGGTATTTTCTTGTAAATGAGATGTTTTCTTGAATTTTGGAAATGTGGAATATTATAAATATTAAAAATATATATTTTGGTATTAATTACATATATATTTATTTATTAAAAATATTAGTTTTATTTATAATAGAAATCACATTTTCTAAAGAAAATTGTATTAAAATCTTTTGAGATCGTATGCTCCTTGCGGAGGTCTGCATCTCACTCTACTAAGCCCGAGAATGTGCGATAATCTGCACCATCCCGAACGGGTTTTCCAAATGGGTTGTAGAGGCACAATTGCAAAGATTTGTTAAAATACACTTCTTGTAGAAAAAGGTTTTATAAGTTGAAGATAGTTATATGTAAAGTTGTGTTTTCCAAAATCTATGTTCTCAAATTCCATCGTGCTATGTTAGATATGAGTGTTGTGAGGAGGTAGGTCATTACCTCATGAGTTATCTAAAAGTATAAAAGTATTATAGAGTTTATTTCGGAAACTAAAGTTTGTGGTATTTTAATGTAAAATTGCGATAAAAAATGCATATACCAATCTTTTATGATGAAACTTGTTAAAGATTTTATTAATGTTTAATGAATAATATATGATGATATGAGGGTATCTTGATTAAGAAAAATTGTAGTTTTTAAAGAAACCCGAATCGGAAGTCGGACTAATTCCGCTTCCATCGGATTTTAGTTTTGAATGTTTTTAGAACAGAGAAGAGAAGAAGAAGTAGGGACTTACTGGATGATTGGCTAAAGGAGAGAAAGAAGAAGAGGAGGGAGTTGCCAGTGCGTCGTTTCGTCGTTGGAAACTCATCGGATTGCCGTCGGAAGTTCATCGGAGCTTCGCCTTTTTGCTAACTCCACCTGTACACAAAAGACTTGGGAATTTTCTTGAGAGTTTGGGCAGGGATTTGGGAGTGAAGAGGGGTGATTTGAGGGTGGCATTTATAGGAAAAATTAGGGTTTTAGGATAGTGAAAGGGTGTATTAAAATTGTAATAAAAATGGATTAAATGTGAGTTTTATGGTGCTCTGTAAATATGCAGTAAAAACAAAAAATGCAGGGGTTATGGGGGGTCCAAGAGTCGCCAGAGTTGAAGAAAATATGGGTTTGGACCAAGTTAGACCGGCGGCGCCGGCCGAGTCAACGAGTACGCTGGCCCGAGTCGGGCGAGTCTGGGCTCATCTTGGTGCCACGTGTCCCTGATGTTTGGTTTAGCCTCATGGACACGTTTGTTTAGGCTGTGACTCTTGGTTTTACGGGTTATGCACGTGTAGACTATTGGGCTTCTAAAAGATTAAAATAATTTTAAATAAAAAGAATGTGTGGCTGATAGGATTTGAACTCTGGTGCTTTGGTTCAGCAGTGTAAGGTCTTACCAATAAGCTACAACCTCTTTCTTGCTGTTAAAAAGCAAATCAAACTTATAACTTATGCTCAGGCTCAAGTATCCCTTTCTGTATTTTTGTTTTGAAAAAAATTATACAGAAAGTTTAGGGTTGTTACAGTTCTTGTGTAGACACCACATTCGCGTCATTTTCATCCGCCTTCTCATCTGAGCCTTTCTTTGGAGATTTGCAGCCAGTTTTCCTGTGACCCTTTTTCTTACAATTCCAACGCGCGCCTTGAATTTTTTCTTGAGATTTTCCTCGGTTTTTAGACTTGTCATTTTCCCTTTCCATCGTTCTACCGCGATTTTCCACCGAAAGTGCAGAAGTTTCCGAACTTCCACTCGCGGCCTTTCTCCACATCTCATTGTTAAATATGCAACTCACTGCATCATTAAACATGAGAGTCTCTGAAATAGAGTCGCTAACCGCCATAACTAAGTTCTCCCAACTCTCCGGCAATCAACAGAGCAATAACAGGGCCCTAATCTTGTTTTCAAACACGATCGAGACGGATTCTAACTGGCTCGCCACACTGTTGAATTCGTTCAAGTGTTCTGCCACCGAAACACTTTCTGTTATCTTCATGTTGAAAATCTTCTTCATCAAATATATCATGTTTGATATTGAAGGTTTCTCATACAACTTCGCTAACGTCGTCATTAACGCAAAGTTGTCTTTCCCTTTGAGATGTTAAAAACCACCTGCGGAGTCAACGATAATCAGATCGTCGTCAGGGCTTTCCTATCCAAAAGGTTTCACGTCTCATCGGTCATCTTCTTGGGCTTTTCTCCTAGCAACGGAAGATACAGATCTTTTTGATATAGATAGTCATCCATCTACATGCATCGCCAACCATAATTGTAATCATTGAATTTTTCGATTCTTATTTTATCATCCGCTATCTTTTCATTTAACGTCGCAACAAAACACAACTTCTCTCTTAGATTCGAACCAGCACCTTCAAAACGACGATCTGAGAAAGTGGAGAAGAGGACACAAGCGTCGTTACCCACCGTTAATCTAGATCGTAGAATTGAAGAACCCTAGGTTCCTTAATCACGCTCTGATACCAGTTGTTGAAGATGGAGAAGCTGATATATGGAACAATGCTCGCGACAAACCAATCATGCAATTGACAACGAAAAGACAAATTAATAATAATGCAAGAATAAGTAAATAAGAATCCCAAACCAAACAAGAGAGGGATTTATTAATGAGGTTCACCTACCGTGTGGCTAGTCTCTGGCAAATCGGAATATGCAATGTCTACTATAATCTTGAATCAAGTACACCACGAGCAAATCTTAGAAGATTTCTCTTAAATCTCTCTAGATCTAAGCCGTCACTTTCTCATACAATGATCTCTTTTCTATTTGACTGTAGATAAAACATATAAGAGATCTCCATATATACACAAACCAATTCCTTAAATAAAAAACTAGCATAATTAAGAAACTGTCATAAGACACTCTTTAATTAAAAAACTGGCATAATTATGAAACTGCCATAAGACACTCTTTAATTAAGAAACTGTGGTTTTGGTAAAATCTAATATGGCTTGTGTGCACGTCCAGCCGTGTGCCTGAAGTTTCTCCGTAATTTCAATACAAATACCTTCTTTTGACCCCACCCTAGCAACTTTGCGCATGGCAGCAGTTTGGATTGGTTCTGTAAAGCAATTATCCTAGTTGGACTCTTATGCTAAAAATTCCATTTCTCCTGGGGCCCTAAAGATTGTCCAGTTTGAATAAGTCGTAGTAAAATTGCCTTTAGCTTAGATCCACAAATTTTGTTTTGTTTTGTTTCTCTTTTTCTTTTTGTTTTTTGTTTCTTTTTTCCTTTTCTTATTCCATGCTGATGAACACAATGGCTTGAAGATGAGAATGCTCAAAGCATGTGGAACTGCTAAACATTAAGGGCCCCTTTCAAACATGCATGGGCATTTAGATTATAAAGTTCTTTCTCTCATAGTTTGAACTTAATATTTAATCATCATAGTATCAAAGAGTTTAAAATGGCATCAGAATTGGAGTCAAATTCATCCATATATTCTCATTAAGTAATACATCACTTTTGAATAAATGTTATGCCTCAAATTTTATATTTTCACTAGTAAAAGATCGTCTGGCATGCTAAAAGGTCGTAGAATGTTGAGGTACCTTCCTCAATTTTTATCGAACTTTAAGGATTTAGTCAAATGATAAGAAGTTTAATATGGTACTGGAGACATCCAGATTCAAATCCAATCTGACACGCATTCGGAATATGGAATAAAAAAGGTCTATCAATATGCCAAATTTTAAGTTTTGGTCACAATAAAGCATGTCCAAAAGATGTTCAAAAGATGTTGGAGTATAAAACATTTAACTAGACCGATTTATTGTAATTTAGAATTTTGATGCAGCAACTATGAGGTGAGGTACTCTACTCAATTCCTAGCCCTTTAGGGGCCGTTTGGTTATAGAATTATGAAAGATTTGGATTGTGAAATCCAAAAATATGAGAGGATTCCATAATTTTGTGTTTGGTTGTGGAATTTGGATTTGTAGTGTTCCTTTGTTTTTTATGGGAGGCCCACCATAAAACAAGGATCCTTGAATCCTTAAAAATTTGGAGAATTTGTAAGGATTTGGCACTATTCATTGTACTTTTAGATGAGACCCGGATACTTTATTTATTTAATAATCCTCTCTCTTTCTATCTCTCTCTAAAATCCTCAAATACAAATTGCACTTTCTTTTCACCAACCAAAACAAAGATTACAATGATTTACAAATCCAATACTAGGAATCCAATACCAACCAAACAACAAATTACCAAATCCAAAAATTTTCATCCGTGCTATTTTGGAATCCAAATTTCATAATCTTGCAACCAAACAGCCTCTTAATACCTTGAACTCTCATTATCCTTTCATACATTAAAGATCCAGTGTACTTTGAGATGAAGATGGCACATATAAATTTGAAAATCATCTCAAATACCAAAGATCCTTGGAGAATCTATCTCATCCGCAGGCTTTTCCTTTGTGTGCATCTCTTTAGGTCCATGCAGAAAGCAGTACCCATTATTGAATGATGAGAAACTTTATTGCACTACTCCCCTCTTTTACTAAAGCACTTCACATTAATGTTTAGCCCCAAACTTGGAAGAATTTAGTTTAAGTTAAGGTGCCATTTAATGTAATGGTGCAAAAAGGTGCCACTGAGTTGAAAAGGATGGGCAGTTCTTTGGTGGAAGCCATCATGGAAAGATGGAAGAGACATGTTAATTGGTGAAAATCTTGTGGATGAAATGATTAATTAAAGAAATTTCACTCACCCATTTGATCTTAAAAATGCTTAATTTATCACCAAACTCCTCCTTGGTCATCAAATCAAATCAAATCAAATAATTTGGGCTGTAATAAAATTCACATAAGAGTTTGTGATGTTATTGTTGAGAAGTAGATTAAAATAGTTTCACGTTGAAAACACTATAAGAATATGTATAACATATAAGATGGGACAAAACTGAACTCACTTATATCAAAAACCTGTGTACACTCATAAATAAAATATATATATAATCGCTTCTCTCGTGCTTGAAAATATATTTATATATAACTCTAATATGATATCAGAGCAACAAAAAAAGGTGCTTCGGGGCCTTAACAATCTCTGAGAGAAGTAGACTACAAGCACCAAAAAAATGCCTTTGAAAAACCTAATTCTACAAGTGTTGTGCAATTCACATGACAACCACACCAAAAAAAAGTTATGGTTGCACCTGAGGGGGAGTGTTGAGATGTGGATTAAAATAGTTGCACATTGAAAAAACTATGAAAGGTACATAGGTATAAAATATAAGATGGGACAAATCTCAACAAAACTTAAGTCTTATTGTTGAAACTCACTTATATCAAAAGCTTGTGTACAACCATAAATAATATATATATAATCGTCTTCCTCATTTTTTCTTTATATATACATATATATATATATATATACATATATATATATATATATATATATAGAGAGAGAGAGAGAGAGAGGGGTTAATGGAGGAAATTCCGTTCCATGGCACATTTCCGATATGGATACACCAAATTTCATGTGATTATACCATTTTTCACCGTTGATTTTTTTTGTGCAAAATTAATGGTTTACCGACAAAAGAACATTTTATATTGCTAATTCAACGGTGAAAAAGTTCTATTGTCGGTAAACCATTAATTTTGAACCCACTTATTCAATGGTGAAAAAGTTGTAGAATCTCATGAAATTTGGTATACCCACATCATAGATGATAATGATGAAAATGATGGGTGCCGATCGTCGGAAAAAACGATGGGGGTTGTATTTTTTCGACCCCATAGGAGAAAATTCTCTCCTATGATATCTTTCCTCCATTATTCTCTCTTTATATATATATATATATATATATATATATATATATAGATAATGGAGGAAAGAGGCCAAATGAAGGAATTTCCTCCTATGGCGTCGAAAAGGTACGTCATCCGTCGTGTTTTCCGACAATCGGAATCCATCATTTTCATCGTTATCATCTAAGATGTGGGTATGCCAAATTTCATGTGATTCTACAACATTTTCACCGTTGATTTAGCAATGTACAAAGTTCTATTGTTGGTAAACCGTTAATTTTGAACCCACTAATTCAATGGTGAAAAAGTTGTAGAATCACATGAAATTTGGTGTACCCATATTTTAGATGATAACGATGAAGATGATGGGTAACGATCGTCGGAAAATACGACGGAGGACGTACTTTTTCGATACCATAGGAGGAAATTTCCTCGTATGGTATCTTTCCTCTGTTATTTTCTCTCTCTATATATATATATAAGGTTAATGGAGGAAAGGTGCCATAGAAGGGAATTTCTTCTTATAACGTCGGAAAAATACATGGTCCATGATTTATTTCAACGATCGGTATACATCGCTTCTATTTTTATCATCTAAGATGTGGATACACCAAATTTGATGTGATTATACCATTTTTTCACCGTTGATTTAGTTGGTGCAAAATTAATGGTTTACCGACAATAGAATTTTTTACATTGCCAATTCAACGGTGAAAAAGTGGTGGAATCACATGAAATTTGGTGTATGTACATCTTAGATGATAACGATGATGATGATGGGTGCCGATCGTCGGAAAAAATTGTGAAGGTTGTATTTTTAAGACGTCATAGGAGGAAATTCCCTCCCGCCTATTTCCTCCATTATTCTCTATATATATTCTATGATATTGAAAAAGAAATATTGTAATACCATAACTATGTAATACTTGTATGGTTTTATTGTTATATGAGAACCAAAAAAAATAAAATTGTGACATGTAAGCAACGGCATGTGTACAAGATCTAATCCACCAACTACTGCACCTAATAAACAGCCATTCTGCCAACATCTCTACTGCAAATCTACAAACCAAACTACAAACCAAACCACAAAATGTTTATTAGTAAAACAAATCTTAGATACACAACTTCCACTTGGACAAATCTCATCTTGTGACAACTAGAGTATGTAGATGCATTAATTTTTCTTCTTCCCCCATTATATTTTTTGATCTGCTGGCCATGATTCATGAATTTATTTTCTGATAATTTCAAAAGGACCATGTTCTCCTTTGTTTATATATCATGTATGTTGCATGTATTATAATGCATTGATGTTATGTACAAGCGTGTTTGAAGTTTCATTACATAATGTCATCCCTTTTTGATAATTTTTTATAATAGGTCTTGCACGTTTGTGTTCAACTCGGTAATAATTCAATCCAAGCTTTTGTTACAGAGAAAAGATGTCATGTGCATCATCATGCATCAGTGATTTTTCAAGCAATTAAAAACGATAATCCGGCCCTTTTCTTGAAAAATTTATTCGGTGTGCCGGATGTAATACAACTGGACGGGCATGAGAAAAAGAAGAGAATTTCAAACAGTCTTAGACAACGTGTGAGACCCACACTTCAATTCTTCTCTCTGTTGTCCAAATGTATACAGCGGCGCATGGAATAAATTTTCCTTTTCTATAATAATTTGATATATAGGAAAATATAAAGCAATGGCCAAAGGCTCAAAGGTCATCAACTCTGATTATCATCATTTATTTAGCATTTAATCCCACCTAGAAACAAAATCACTGACAATCTTCACCAGTTTTAGTTTACTAATCAAAATTATTCACAAATTCCCATACTTCATGCTACCATCTGCAAGGATCTAACAACCCACATGGTCAAACATTACCTAAACAAATCACAAATCTTCTAAAATAATGAAAATACTTTTATTCTTCCAGCATAGCAGGAAAATATATAAAAACGTCTACTTATCCTTTCAAATATAAAAACAAATCAAATACATTCTAAAATAAATCACTCCAAAGAAGAGATAACATTCAGACAAATCATACCTTGAACAAATTGCCCAAGCCGCAATCTCGAGCACATGTAACCACCAACTTAAACCCGTTTGCATGCCTGCTTATCTTTTGAACAGAAAACAAATACATGAAAGCATTGCACTTAACAGATAGAACACCACACTTGAACAAAACAAGTGCCTAAAACAGATTTGCCAAAGGCCTGTTTCTCTCAAGAAACTTGACCGATCTCAAAACACATTTCACAAACTACCTAAAACTAACAAACACTATAACAAGAAAATTTAACCACCCATTATCTTACATAGAATGTTACAAAGAGGGCGAGAAGCTCAGCTCAGGTGAGCTCCTAATACTTGTTATTTTTTATGGACAATTTGAGCCTTTTCCAGGACCACCATAGTAGAAATAGCTGCCCCAGTCTCCGTTATTGCCGTTTTGCACATCGTAGCAGTTGGATTGCTCGGTGAAAGAGCCAACCCCTTTAGGGGCCCTTAACTTATTGGACTCGTCGACAATTTGGATGTTTCTGAAGTAGCTGGCTTTGCCGAATCCCTCTTCGGGGAAATGGCCGCTGCCCATTTGTGTTGATGTGTGCTGACCGTCTGATTCCGAGTTCACGACTTCGCCTCCCCATTCGATCATTGAGCCACTGTCGGCTAAGTATGAGAAGAGGAACGAAGGCCAGTAACCGAGGACGTAGTCGTTTCCAAATTGCATCCACCAGTTTCCTTCTTTTGGGTCCTGTTTGCAAAAACGAGGATACATGCATGTTTTAAATTACGGTAGATTTCGCAGTTTCTGCGTTAAAGAAATTTTAATTACAATTAAGGGTATTTTATTTTATTTTTTAAAAATCCCTTAAAACTAAAGTTTAGGGGAGTTTAATGAATAGAACTTTAAGGCGGTTCGGTCTAACGATGATAATTAAGGGTAGAAATTTACCATTTGAATTATTTTGAGAATCTTTCCGAACTACTTTATTCGGAAATTCTATGATGTAGAGCAAAAATTTTATTTAGAGGATTTGGAGATGTAGTGCCAAAATTTATCATCAGGAAGGGCTTATATTAGACTCAAGAACTTAATTAGTTTTGGAGAAGAAAATTGCAGTACAAGTATTACAATCGTTACCACCATCATGAATTAAAACAAAGTACATAAATATTAAAACAAAAAAATTCAAGTTATTATATTTAAACGCAATTTATTAAGAAAGCTGATCGAATTTGAGAGTTGTAATTTGACAAGATAGTTCCTACCTTTATTGGAGGTCAAGATTCTAGTTATGGTTCACATTAAAAATTAATTGAGCAAGACCCTTTTTCATTTATGAATAATTGACGAGGGGACCTCTCTAAACATTTTTTATGCTTAATTATCAAATAATAACAAAACAATCAAAGAGATAGATGTCAAATGCTCACAAATATATAATCATGCTAATGTGGCATCTCTTTGAACACTCCAAAAGTTAGGCAAGTTGTCAAAGCATTATGCTAAGAACATATGCATAATCATCTACAAGGCTTTTAAATGTTCTATGCAAAAGCTAAACCTTTAAACAAAAGGACATTTTAGAGAACATATATGCAAAAAAAAAAAAAAAACGGGCAACAAAGTATAAAGCAGTTGTCAAAGATGCTCTGCTTCTTTCTGAATTCTTTTTAATTTGTCTTTTAATTGCATGTGAGTGATGTTTGGAATTATTTTACCTTCCAGATAAGGATACTGATATCATATTGTGAGCCACCATAGCCTGATATTGGAAATATGCTTGCCCCCATTGCCACCTCACTATTTATTTGAATAAATCCTGAGCACAGCAAGTTGTAGCAACCTGTTGCTTGATATGCATCACTCTGTATGTATATTTTTTTTTCATGGAAAAATATTAGGAACAACAAAGTTTTTCACCAAACTACATGAGAACACTCTTAACTATCATTGTTTTTCACCAAACTACATTATAGTTCTTTTTATACAGTTTTTCACTTGAATAACCTTAAAAAGTTTAAGGTATGTAGTGGAAAACAATGATAGTTAAGGGTATTTTAGTGTAAATTACCCGAAAAGAAATGAATGTTACAGGGAAAATGTGAAACTTACAGTCCAGTAAGTAAATAGCCTTGTGTGATTATCCCCATATAAATCTGGGCTAACCTGTTATATTTGAATATATATATATAATCAGAATTAGAACACATTAATTATGAGGTTAGTACTCGCCAAACAAATACATATGTACAGGGAAATTTACCTGCCAACCTGCTTCAATGCTATTGAGATCCTCACCAAAAGAACCCCCCAAAACCCAAAGCTGGGAAAGGCTGAACTCATTAGGTTGTTCAATCTTTGGTTCCCAAACATTGATTGTAGCTTTTGCTCCATAGTACTTATCCCCTTCCACATATGCAATTGCATGCTACTCAAACGAACCGTCCACGAAAAAGGAGGGAAAAAAAGGATATCAAAACATGTATAAAGATAAATTTGAAGGAAATCTCCACCACTTTCACCGACACCACCCTCTATATACAAAAGAAGTACCTTTTCCCCCTACTTTAGCAAATAACCTACCCATGATATTTTGTCGTTCTTACATCATTTTTTATCATTTTATTGAGTAAATTTGTATAGATGTTAAAAAATTAATGCTTGCTAAAATAGTGCGAAAAGTACAGATTTTGAAAACGAATGGTGGTATCATATGCTATAAAAGCTCTTAAATGTCCTGTCACTGCATCAAAACTCCAAAGTTATGACGGGGTTGCCAGATATGGTATTATATTCAACTGCAATTTTGAAGATTGAGCCGTTGAGTATCTTTTTATGGGTCGAAACTTGAGCTTTTGCACTTCGGTATTTTTTTTTAAAAAAATAATCCATTGTAATATGTCTAGTGGGACTTGAACCCGGTTATTCTGGTACAATAGTATATGTCCCAACCGCTGCATCAAAACTCTGAAGTTATGACAGGGTAGCAAGGGAGGTTCCCTACAATTTCGCCAAAAGGGAAATAAAGGTAACACCTTTATTCTAATGCAAACTTTTCTTTGCACCCAAAAAGTTCTTTTAGTCCCATACCTGATGCCCACTTTGGTTGATGAGATCAGGGTCAGCTGACCTAGGGCTGGGGATGGCCTTGTGCTTCTTCTTCCCAAATCTCTTGATTGAGCTAGCTCTCAACACATCCTCCTTTTTAGTTCTCCTAATTGGTACTGTGTTTTCTGGGCATTTGCCATTGAGATGCCAAAGCTGAGTTATGGAGTTTGGATTCTTCTTTGAAGCCACCTTGTTCACATCATATAGGCCTTCTGGGTGAAAATTAGGCCTCATCTGAAAACAACCACTAAAGTTTGAGCAAGGCAAAAAGGAGGAACATTGTTTTCTTTTTGAAAGAAATAGAAAGTGATGAGAGAGAGAGAGAGAGAGAACCTGGACTGTGTGATTTTTAAGGAAAGGGTGATCAAACGCAGGTTGATGAGAGAGATGGACACAGTCTATGATATCTCCATCTGGGCTCTGCTTTGGTTCAAAATATAAAATTTAATTAGAAATAACAATTTGAACACTGACATAGTAACAATGTTGCAACATAGAAAGAAGATTTATAGGAAAATGTTTGGATTTTTTTTTCATACATAAATAAAGAAAAGGCTAAAAAAATTCATCTTTGATGAAATTATACTTAAAACTGCGAAGTTTTATGTTACCCACATACAAATTCTACAGGGTTTATAAACAAGAAAATTAAAAATGAAATGCTGGAAATTTAAGAACCAAGATGAAGAGAAATAAACAGGAGCACAATAAAAATTGTAATTTTTTTAATGGTACTAAAATTTACAAAGCCAAATAATGCACACATGCACAATCTTACTCATTTAGCCAAGTAAAAAGGCTATTCTTCAGCTGCAAAATCTTAAGTGAGCCTCAAATTGAAAGCAAAAGAGGGCTTTTTATGCTTCCAAACTTAAATCTTTTTTTAAAAATGGGGAAAAAAGAAATTGCATTTTGTGGGGAGAATATACTCAAAATTTTGCAAAAAGATTAACAATGCATGCACCATCAAAGTGATTTATTAACCCTAAATTGCAAGAAATTGTTTTCAAAAAATACTCTTTGGAAGTAAAAATGCAATTTTTAAGTTAAAAAATCCCCCCAAAAAAAAAGACAGAAAAGGGCTTGACCTTAATGGACTTGAGAGCGGGCTTGTTCAACCGTTTCAAGTGCTTCCGCACCGCCATCCTCTGCCTCTCGACGGCGGCAGCGGCGGCTCCGCAGCCGGAGGCGCACGATAAGCAGATCAGCAGCAGGAGGAGGCTCGCGCTAACGTGCGCCGCCATCGCTTTGCCAAAAAAATCTCTCAAAGATCAAAAGCCCTTTTGTTTTTAGAATTGAGAAAGAAGCATCATTATCATCTCATCTCTGATTGAAGCTGAAGCTGAGCCTCTGATTGCGACCGCTAGAAGACAGTCTCTCTCTCTCTCTCACTTTCTCTCTCCTCTTCTCACTTTCTCTCTCTAGAGCTCTCTATGTAATGTAACCGTTGGGGGAGAGAGAGGGGGGTAGAATGGGAAGAGGAGTGTGTGGGCGTCGGTGAGAGTGTAGGGGAGAAGAGAAGATGAGAGAGAAAAAAGCGAGGAGAGAGAAAGTTTTCAACTTTTATCTTTGCTCGCTTTCCAAGATTGTACCCTTTTCTCTAGCTTTTCCAAATTTCCCACTAGAGATTTACATACTGATCCTGTTTAAGTTTCTTTTTGCATTTTGATTGCAAATAGGCTTTTTGTATAATGGATTTGTAAAGTTTAAAGTGAAACTATAGTATGCACACTGGTATCGGCTTCTTGGAGTGACAAATCATCTCTCTCTTGTTAAAATATTGAATTCATCATATATGTGTCACTTTATATAACGGACCCGTTGGTTATTTTACAGATAGCCTCCTGAGCCCTATCCATCCAGAAGTCTGGGCACTATAGTTTGTTGAATTTTTGTCGTACTTTGCAATTTAAATTCTTTGCTAGCTAAACATGAATTTGGATATACTACACCGATTTTAATGCTACGCATCCATCCCAAACTTCCATCACAACTTATGCCCATGGGGCTCTATACATTGTCTAATTTCTTTTTATGTACCGATAAGTTTTTATCAGCAGCGCAGTGCAGCAGCGAATCTGTATCCATCAAACATGGTGAATTCAGAATAAACAAACTTTTAGGGGTGCATATGCAAAAACCTTTGCCTTCACTCCACTACAAGCCACTGCTTAGACCCGATTCATAGAATGACCGAAATGCCCCCAACTCCCAGCATTTTCTAACCAGCTGTATCCAAGCATTGGATTCTAAAAATTTTCTCGCTCCTTTTTCCCATCATCTTTTCACGTGCCTTTAATACGCAACTCACACGAGTCTCATTCCCTCCCTCTCTCTCTCTCTTTCTCTCTCACGTGCGTCGAAAGCTCAGAGCACCGCACGGGTGTTCCGCAAGTACACCACACACACCCCTTGTGCTTGGTCAAATATGCTGACCCTTGTGTTTTCCATGGCTTTAAACATAGATTCAATTAATGGCATTGCCGTCGACCGCGGCATGAAACGGAAGGTGGGTCCAACCTGCTTATAATCCTCAATTAACAAGTAAAAGATACCCGAGAACAAGCCAACCTCTTCAATTAAACAAGAAGAGAAGATGGCTGTTCAAGAAGGAATATATGCACAAGACATGCAGTTATTGCCACAAACCCATTATGATAGAGGCCTAATGAGGAGTTACAGCTATAATTATGGTCATAACTACCGTTTGATAAGGCTATAGATGCTACAGAAGACGAAAAGAAACGGACCCCCGATCAATCAACCCAAAGTTTCGTTTTACTTGCGTTATCAACATATCTATGTCAGTGTTAGCTGCTGATGAGACTCATGTCGAGGATAGGCTTGAACCCTCACTCGGTGCATGTGGTGCCGTCAGTGGTCAGCCACGACTCTCTAGCTCCATCCAAGGCAGGGTCGGGGACAACCATATTGTTCGTAGTATCTTTAGACATGCTTTTTAAGGCTGGGTTTGGGGTGCGTGGCCCCGGCATATTTTAGACATGCTTAAGAGAAAACTCAGGTCATTAGTCCACCATCTATCTTGGGAGGATCACATGCTTTTAGGAGATGCTGTTGAGAGCTTAAATTCCGTAAACCGGCCCATTGGCCGAATGTTTGAATAATTCCCATTGTAAAGGGCTGAAAAATGACCTCGGCGTGCACCACACGGTGGTCGACAAGCGTTTCAGTATGTATCCGTGTCGTATAGTAATAGATGTTTTATTTTTATTTTTTATTTTGGCACTGGCCCGTAAGCCGTATAGTAATGGATATCGATCACTCTTAATTGTTTTTCTTTATTTTGCAATGATCAAATTACTATGATGAATGCACGCGACCTATGATTTAGCCTTTGCTGGTAGAACTCACTAAAAGAAGATCATTCTTCCATTTTCCTAAAACAACTTGAGCATTGACTCAATAGAGAGACATGTGTTTGCTTTAAATATGCATTCTTTGCCTGTGGGCGCTAATTGATGTGATTATAGAAAAAATATTTAGAGCCAACAACTGTTCCTCAAAGGGGATAAAAGAAAATCGGAACGAACGTAAATGAGGAGACGAAACAAGTTCTTGGTTCTCACGGGATTATACACACATGGGTCAGGTAGATGAACATCCAATTCGAACACACTAATACAAAGATGGCTTGTCCTATCCGTAGGGGCAATTTTATATTGTCCCTACGGATTATACAGTAGGGACAACTAATACATCTACGGTTTAGACCGTAGGGGAATATATAAATAAAAATTTGTTAAAATTTAACATATGCAGTTGCCCTTACGGTGCTGCAAGATAAGACGCTACGGTTATATCCGTAGGGGTAAGGTCGGGCATTTAAAAATATAATAAAAACCAAAATTTTCCTCTCCCCGTTCCCATACAACACCCTAATTCCCCAATTTATTTCCCCCCAAAATTTCCCCACCCTCGAGTCGCCTCCTCCTTCGTCGCCTCCGACCTCGACGTCGCCTCCTCTCTCATCGTCTCCTCCGACCTCCAGCGACATCGCCGCCTCCTCCGACCTCGAGTTGCCTCCTCCAACTTCTAGCGCCATCATCGCATCCTCTCTCATCGTCTCCTCCGACCTCCTCCGACCTCCAGCGTCGTCTACATCCCCTCCAGCGCCGTCTCGATCGATCGTCGTCTCGACCGCGCCCTCCTTGTCAACGTCGATCGCTGCCCTCTTCATTAACGTCGAGCTCCTCCCCGGCTTTCTCGTTGCTGTCGAAATTCTCAACCAGTTAGTTAATTTATTCAATTTAAAATTTTATTTTCCTAAATTGAATTTGGTGGGTAAGGCTTTAATTTGGGAATTTTGGATTGTGGTGGTGGTCGATGGTGGGCGGCGGCGGCTGTGGTGGTGGTTGTTATTGGTGGTGGTGGTTGCTCTTCAATTTAGGTTGTTTAGGGATGTGGGCGGCGGCGCCGGCTGTGTGTTGGAGATAGTGCCCTCAGAGTCAATTATTGGATCACAGGCACGTGATTGCAGTGATTGATGGAGGACCTATCCCGATAGGACAGTCTTACTCAAGATGATAGTATGCTATCTGGTTTAACTTTGTTATCGTGTACTGCTTTAGATGACATTACTGATCACTATTGCACGTTGATAGGGCCTCTAGGATTCTTGCTTGACTACCAGCAGTATGAGGGCGATCATATACGTGGGAGCTGGGGTCTATAAGCACATCCTTAAAAGGTCCCTGGTCGTGGGAGTTTCGAGACAGGGCATCGATACTCCAGAGTAGACTAGTGTATACAGTCGAGATCCCGACGAGAGGCGGTGGCCGGTCTCACAAGCCATTAGTGTCAGTTGGTTCACCTAAGATGTATACAGGTGCTCATTGGGTTATGAGTACACCGGACAGGACTCGCCGGGAACATGCTAGTTGGTCTTATACCTGACGTCAGATAGCAGTTCCCTGGTGACATGTGTACAGGTTAGTTCATCGACCTGAGATCGTCATTTGTCTCGTGTGAGTTCCCACTGTACTTTGATTACTACCCTACCACGGCTCAAAGGAGTCATGCAAACAGGTTTTAGTTGGGTACAGTCCCGAGCCACATGGAGGCAGTGAGCGGATCTGCAGGGGTTCGTCTCTTCTGGTATTGGGGGTGAGGTCGCGCTGTGTCTAGGAGAGCCATTACACAAAGCCCTCGGCCGAGACAGGAGATTTACTGGTAGGTATTCCAGTAGTATCTCAGGGTGTTCTGGGCTACACTCCGACACGACTTGTACCGCTCTTGGGAGTCTAACTTTTACCAACCCCTTAGGCCCGCCATGCGATGCTCATAGACGAACGGACCGGACTGTACGGATATTGTCACTGACAGGCTCAGTAGGGTGTCAGGATGAGTTCGCTCATCGACGTCCCTTTTGGTCAATACCTGGTAGCCCGTTACGTATGGCTAATACCTCTGACGTGCTAGTGGTTAAATCCAACCAAAGTATTGACGAGTCTTTAGAGTCCCCCACAGACCGTTTTCTCAAGTTTCGGGCGAAACGCTGTATAGGCCGTATGGAGATATAGCAGGGTTCGATCAGATACGTGCGGTATTGCACGGATCATGATCGGACGGATAATACTAGCGGGCTTTGGTTTAAGCCGGATCCTAGTATTGTACAGTGTGGATTTTGTCTCTTTGCATTTGTATTCAGTGGGAATACAAATGCGGGTATGTATATACAGTCGCGGGGTTTTCCTGTAATTTATTACGGGATCAGTTTTTTGAAGTTGCCAGTTTGCATTCCGTTTCGGCCAGTTTTTCTTTGTTCCTTCATGGCCGAACTTTTGTGATGAGAGGGGCTTATTTGCATGTGTGCAAATTAGATATGTGGAGGAGGGTTTCTTGTAAATGAGGGATTATGATAATCTAGCATCTTTTGATTCCATTCTTTTCTTCACATGGTTTGCATTTAATGTGAAGGGATTTGTAAAAGTCTTTGGATTAGATATGAGGTGACATCTTTTTCTTGTGATCATCCATTTTCTTCTCTTGCTTTTGGCTTCACATTTTTCCTCCCATGATAAGGATATGGCCGGCCACTTCTTGATGGGTAGAGCAATTCATTTTTGTGGGAGAAATTTTGTATCTCATTTTTCCATTCATGCAAAAAGACTAGCTCCATTTCATTGCTCATTTCATCTCCTCCCTCCAAAGGCAACTTCAACTACCCCAATGAGACAAAGCTTTCTACACTTCATCTACAGTATTCTTGGACACGTCGACTCGCCAACTTCGTGCCCAAGTTGCCTCGGTCCAGAGGTGGGAGCCCGTAAAAGAACCCGGCGATATGGTGCCCGTTCCGACGAGGAGATGAAGACCGGAGATTCCGCGAGGAGATCGGAGTGGAGGCCGAAGATCGAAGGACACAGATCGCTCGGTATAGCATTCTACCCTTTCTCTTGATAGCTAGCATTAGGTTAATGGTTACGATCCGGGTTTTTAGGATGCGGTAGTGCCGGTTTAAAGTCAAGAAAAATTTTCGTTTCCGCATTTTGGCCTCAGATAGATGGCCGGGGCGCTACCGTAGTCATACATGGTATCAGAGCCACGCCATTAACTTACACTAGCTTGCTCTAGCGTGTTTAGAACTTCGATCGAACAAAATTCCAAAACCGCGTTTTCCATTTGCATCAGTTTCTGTCGAATTATTTTTGGCTCGAAATTTTTTTCAGTGTATTGCAGAAATTCAAACAGGGTATTTTATGAGTTCTGTAAAAATTTGGTCGCCTAATGTCTCCTTTACACCGCAGAACCGCGGACAAACCCATGCATTGGCCGCGGTTCCGCGGCCATTCTATGTCCTTGCTGCACCAAATTTGTACAGAGGCTCTCTGGAAGGGAAATTTGGGTTTTGGAATATACTGTTTGAGCCCAGATTTTCTTTGAGTGCTACAGTTGTACTTGGGGCCCACTTCGGTAAATTTGATCGATCGAAAATTTTTAAACATGTTAGTTCACAGTATTTACATTATATCTGCGACCGTGAATGTCATTTGATCGGTAAATCCTGTCTAACTGCTATAGCCCTTTTAGACGGATTTGCGAACGTGACATTCACGTTGATGTTCTGTGTTGTGCTGTGATGTTGCGGATTGGTCGTGGGGGATAGCCTGGATGCAATGGTAGTATAGTTTTGTTTTATATGTACATTTGATATTGCGGGGCGAGCGTCCGACATGTGGACTGCCGTCACTGCCTGTTTGTATATTATTCTTTTGGGGCACGACCGGGCTGAGGTCGATGTACCCTTTGTATATTTTACTTTCTGTACTAGGATTACCCCAAGGTGGGATTCTAGAGGGCAACGGGCCCGCATCTCATTGTGTTGAGACGGAGGGGGTTTTACTCTAGAATTGGCAGGCTATTCGCCGCACCCGTAGGGGGTACAGGTTGACCCAGGAGGGGTGCCCAAGTTACCGGATTCCGTGAAGTGCTGGGTGGTCCATTCACGTTGCTGAAGGGGGCTGCCTCGCTTCAGGTTTTGGCGGGTAACTTGCCGCGCCCATAGGGGTCTAGGATTTCATTGCACAGGCTATCCACACGACCAGGGGAACGTCGGGTTTCAGTAGCGGCTCTATGAAACCCGGGGATCCCAGATATCTGTATTGTTCTGTGATGCTTATTACATTTCTGTGATGTTGCATTTTATCACGCCTTGAGCGATCATTATATATTGATATATATACTAGTAGATGTTGTATATGTTTTGCATCCGCGCTAGTCCGGTCCCCGCTCTGTCGTTGGTTAAGTAACCTAACGGGTGATGACGGGACCAAGTGGCGACTGCGGATGGCATATACGTACATCGTATTTTCGTTCTTTTGTGGTGTGATCAATTGATGGGACTGCGTTGATTCGCATCAATGCAAGTTAAACAAACCTATTCTGATGTTGTTGGAACATTTTTAAAAAAAAGCTGTTATTGCAAGGACGTTCTTTTTTGTTTTGCACAGTGGTATTCTGTTATGAATATCCAGCACCTCAGTCGACGAGGCAAGGCCCGAGATCCCTTCACCGGGAGTGACCCCTTGGACAGAAGTTTGCGTCAGGGTGATGTAAGTCTACGTTAGCGCCCCGGCAGTCTACAGACGCCAAAATGCGGAACAAAACTTTTAAACTGGCGCTATCGTATACTTTAACCCGGATCTGCCATTATTGCTAAACTAACAAACTGTAAAGAGTGAAGGAATGTTATACCGAACGATCCGAGTCCTTCGTTTTTCAACCATCATCCCACGCTCCGTTGCGGCTGCTCCGATCTCGTCGATCTCCGATCTCCTCGTCGAGGTGGCACCACATGATCGGTTCTTTAAACGGGCTCCCGCCTCTGACTCGAGGCAACTCGATCGTCAAGTTTGCTAAAAGAGACGACCAAGATTGATGTAGAGAATGAGTAGATGACTTTGTCTCACTTCGTCCAAATCCGTGGACGATCGGTAAATGAAGTTGCCGAGGGAATCGGGTGATGGAATGAAATGATCTGTAAAATTCCAAGCACCCCAAATACTATCATAATCTTTTCTCTCTTGAATCAAGTCAGTAAATGAGAGAGGGGAGAGACCTTTCTTATATAGATGGAGGGAGGTGAGTGTAGGAGAGGGGAGAGGTAACCATAAGAGAAATGAAGCTTATCATAACAATCATGAAAGAATGAATCACTAACTTTCATTAAATGGAACCAATCAAATTAAACCTAGTCACCTTGCATCATTAATGAAGCATTAATGACACAAATGACTCACTAGCCTCATCATCACTTCTAGAAGCTTCTAGAATGATGACTCACTCATATCAGAAGAAAAGATAAATCCGTCTTTAACCGAATGTTAAAAGACGGCTGATAGAAAACTGGAAACTGGCAACTTCCAAAAGTGATCCTGAAACGACTTTCAGGAAAACCCCGAAACTGTATAAATATACCCGCATTTGTATTACGACCGAATACAAATGCAACTGAGACAAAGATATTATACCTACTCAATATAATACTCGGATCCGGCTTAAACCAAAGCCGACCAGTATTATCTGTCCGAAAAATAACACGTGCATAAACGCACGTGCATTTTCCGAACCCTGCCATAAAACCATACGGCCTGTACAACGTTTCGCCCGAACTTGGGAAACTGTCTGTGGGGGACTCTAATGACTCGTCAGCACCCTGGCAGTGGGTTTAACCACAAACCGTCAGCGGCACTAGCAATGCGTAACGGCTGCCCATGGACTGACCTCAAGGGTGGCCGACGAGCGCACTCATCCGGAAAACCCTACTGAGCCTAACAGTGACAATGTATATACAGTCCGGTCCGTTCGTCAATGAGTATCGCATATCTGCCTAGGGGCTAGCAACGTCAGACCCCCAATAGCAGTATAAGTCATGTCGGAGTGAAGCCCAATACACCCTGAGATACTATTGGAGTACCTACCAGTAAATCTCCTACCATGGCCATGGATTTGTGTAATGGCTCTCCTAGACACAGCACGACCTCGCCCCCAATACCGGGAGAGACGAATCCCCTGCCGATCCGCTCACGTGCCTCCATATGGCTCGGGACTGTACCCAAAAACTACCTGTTTGCACGACTCCTTTGAGCCGTGGTAGGGTAGAAATCAAAGCACAGTGGGAACTCACACGAGACAAATGACGACCTCAGGTCGATGAACTAACCTGTACACATGTCACCAGGGAACTGCTATCCGACGATAGGTATAGTACTAACTAGCAGATTCCCGGCGAGTCCTGTCCGGTGTACTCATAACCCAATGAGCACCTGTATACATCTTAGGTGATCCAACTGACACCAGTGGCTTGTGAGACCGGCCACCGCCCCTCGTCGGGGTCTCGACTGTACACACTAGTCTACTCCGGAGTATCGATGCCCTGTCTCGAAACTCCCACGACTAGGGACCACAATTAAGGATATGCATATAAACTACCCAACTCTCACGTATATGATCTCCATCATACTGTTGGTAGTAAAGCAAGATCTTAAGGGCTCTATCAAAGTGTAACATGCAATCAGTCACCTGAACATGTACACGACTGATAAAGACAAACCAGATAGCATACTATCATTTCGAGTAAGACTGTCCTACCGGGATAGGTCCTCCGCAATTATTGCAATCACGTACCTGCGATCCAATAATTGACTATGAGGGCACTATCTCCAACAATCTCCCACTTGCACTCAAGGCTAATATTGCGATGTCGACTACTCACAGCCCGTGTAAAACCGAACATCCAACTCCTCTACTAATCAGTTTCACAAAGCCCGTTTGTAAAACTATTGTGTTCGAGAAATAGCCTCGGTGAGTGGATCCGCCTAGAAGTTTCTTTCTGTATCTCTCTTAATCTCAAGTTCGCGGAGAAAGCCATCTCCCGAATTGAGTAGTACCTGTCTTAGAATATGTCTGGATATCTGATGGGACCTTAGTTCATAAATGAACTCCATATCCAAACTTCTTAGACTGAATCGATCACTGAACCTAATCAGTATCGGGCACCATGCCACCCACAGTATCCTCTGGAACCACCTATCCATAATACTGTCCCTCGTCAGAGGGAAAACTAAAACTCTGACAATCACTCTGTCATCCATGTCACCCTTGAAGCCTGGAATGATAACCGTCTCCCGAAAGAGGCTGCCGTTATCAAATCCGTAGAACATGTACTAATGTTCTAAAACCGCTTCCTTATGTTTCTCCAGGATTGGATTAATACAAACTTGTTGCATCTAGTGCAAAACCAACATTTGGTGTGGTACTTGATATCTCATGATTGACTCAATTGCCTAAGCAAGTGATCTGCCAATCATGCACATCCCTCTCCTCTTTAGTCTGTAAGACACCTTTAGAGAGGGTGACTCCATCACCTGCAGGTACACCACCATGCTAGGAGTCAACTATTCCAAAAACCATTAGAATATCTGTCAAAGTACCCACATTGGGAAACTACCCAAATCCAGATCTAAAACCATAGATCTAGAAACCAGAATGTCAAATATTATATCCATATCCTGTCTGGAGAAACAACTGTGTGACGACCACAGTACAACCGATCGTAGTATAGGAATTTTACTTCCTACTCTGTGTATGTCATCCAGATACCATGACATCACACCCTACTGCCTTCTTAACTGATCCATCCCCTATTCTGATTGAAGTCAAACCCATGACTGTCACATCAAAATTAGATGATCTATCTCCGCTATAACTGCTCTAGTCTATAAATAGACATAAGCTACTTGCCCACCATGCTTCCGCTGCTCCCACTGACTACGACAACCCTCCTACCGGGTCTCATATCCTGGAACAACAGTAGTGTCAAGTCTGGGTAGATAAGAACCTCCCTGTCACCGTCCTTGAGCCTACCGAAGTACCTCTCGGGTGTCTGAGGTTACCTACCATACCTGCGGAGTGGCTATTGGAATGTCAAACCTGATTGAATGTATAGGTCCTATTAAATTTTCCGTAATCGTTCGCGGTTCTGGAATCACTTCCAGTTCTACCATACTCCCACTACTGTTTTCTGAAAAAGATCTGTTTTACTAAAACTGTGGCGAGTCAAGAACAATATCACTATTGATCTTCCAAATGGTAGAATATCAACCCTCATCATAGCCAGGGTCAACCCACAAACAGCCATTACAGAAACGTGCCCTGAGTTATCTAGTGTCTGGTTTTAATCATAAGCTGGACAACTCCACGTACCTCAATATCTTTTAAGGTACGAACTATTCTATATCCAATATAGAAACTTTGGCACTAATTTAATTGGAACCATATTCGAATCATGCAGCTGTCTCCAGTGCATATCTACTTAATGGAAAGAGGCTAATCAGCATTACTCAACTTAGGAATCCATCCAATTATGAGTAACCTGAAAGAGAAACACGTTTCTCAAAACCATTACTATCATCTGAATACCAATCACAAGAATCTACATCTTCGATCTCTTTGAAGAATCCCGATACTTGTGATACCTGGTTCTCTACTTTATTCTTATACCCACAAATTCTCAAAACTTAGACCTTGTATTTCTACGAAACACTGGTCTAAATACTAGAGAAGTTATAAGTAAACAGAACATAGTACGAGGACCTACCCCTTTGTCCTGATGGACACTGGACAACATACAATACTCTGTATAAGTCCGCTGAGTTTAAACAACTCAAAACCTGTGCGTTGTAGGTGGAAAACAGTACCCTGGCGATTTCCTCAAATATCACCAATTACAACGAATTCCGATATAATGAGGATAATCACCTAATTCCCAATATCTTACTCCCACTCATCATCTGTAAAACCATACAGATATGAGAATGAAACCTGGTAAATACATACCCTTGGAGTAAGTGTCTAATCGGGAAAACAGTTTTTCCTTTAACAATGCACTGAAACATGAAAATGTTTCGTAGGGGTATCCTGGTATTCATAGCAATGCCTCTTCCATAATCCAATTCATGACTTCAACCGTATATTTTATTGCCGTCTCTCCAAATCCCTTTATTTGTCTTTAGTCGTTACCTTCTGTACACCATCGTTAGGCTAAATGGTTTTCTTCCTTCCCTACCGTTCGGCACCAGCCTATGGTTTGGAAGAAGACTATCCAGTAAGCATAATAGGTGTACCCTCCTAAACCAAGGAGTACTCGCAACTGAGAGAAGGTGATGATAAAAGACAACTGAATAATACCTTATTCTTTTAAAGGTGAAATAGGAGTGGCGATGAAGTACGCGGTTTTGGTCGTGAATGATATCAGTCGCAATTTACTTTGCCCTCTTTCTAATCCCTTTATTTTGTCTTTACATATTACCTTCTGCACACCCTACTTAGGCTAATTGGTTTTCTTCATTCCCTACCTTTCGGCACCAGCCTATGGTTTGGAATAAGACTATCCAATAAGCGTAATAGGTGTACTCTCCTAAACCAAGGAGCTCTCGCAACCTGAGAGAAGGTGATAATAAAAGACAACTGAATAAACCAATTCTATTTCTCCTGAACCTTGATCCATCCTCGAAGAAGTCCCTTCGAGTTTGTATATAACCATACGATGGCTCTATCCAATGGAAGTGGATATCCGTAGTAATACGGTGTTCTGAGAAATACAAAGGGTAAAAGAAGGAGTGGCAATGACTTATGCAACTCAGACAATCCAAAAGCCAGTATTTTAAGAAGGTTCGGTCAACCTGGTCACTGAGTCATAGTCTAGGGTCGGTCAAAGGTCGCTGCCAAAGAGAGAGAGAGAAAAGAAACACTCTGCGTGCACTCTAACCTAGATCAGAATGGTCATCACTTTATCTAATCCGGAAACCTCCCACTGTCCTGTCAAATTCTCCTCCAAACCTAAAGAAGAATCAATCAGGATCACCCGAAGAGTAAACCAACTCATCAGTGGGAATCAGGATCCAACTCTCATCGCATGATAACGTGATGGAATGCATCCACGTTACTCATACTCCAGAAGGTATGCGCATACTCGGCAAGTTTCAGTTTCTTTAGAAACTCCTGATATTATTTTTGCCCCATGCTCTTATAACCTTGGCGTTGGTCAAAATGTCATAAGTCACATGCCAAGTTCTACCCGTCACTATCTTGCCAATTTGAACCCACCCGCACATGCCCTTGACGTTGGCCAAAATGGCAGAACGACTGTCCCAAACTAACTCATCTATCTATGCAACAATTGAATACCCAGCAGCTACCAAACACTATGCCTTGGCGTTGGTCAAAATACGTAGCTTGAATACTACTGAATACCCAAAAGAAGTGACGGAGGGCTACGACTGGTTTTTGGCGAAAAACCTTTAGCGTAGTGAACTTGATATCGCTGAAGAAACCTGATAGCTTTTTAAAATATAGTGGCGAAAACCTTTTGCTAAAGAGGTCACTCCCGGTAAAGGGATCTCGGCTCTTTCCTCGTGGAATGAGGTGCAGGATATTCCACTGAATACCGCTATGCAAAGCAACATGTAATCGACTATAGTGAAGTTATTACTCTGACGCAAACTTCTGTCCAAGGGGTCGGTCTCGGTGAAGGGATATCGGCCCTTGCCTCGTCGAATGAGGTGCTGGATATTCCACTGAATACCGCTATGCATAACAAAAGAAAACGTTTTTGCAAATAACACTTTTTAAATTTTTCCAACAACTGTATACAGGTTTGTTTTTACTTTGCGTTGATCAGAATCAACGCAGTCCCATCAATTATCACACCAGAAAAGAACGAAAATAAAATGTACGTATATGCCATCCGCATTCGTCATTGGGTCCCGTCATCACCCGTTAGGTTACTTAACTAACGACAGAGCGGGGACTGGACTAGCGCGGGTGTAAAACATATACAACATCTAATAGTATATAAACCAATATACAATAATCGCTCCAGGCGTGATAGTATGCAACATTACAGAAAAGTAATAAGCATCACAGAACAATACAGATATCTGGGATCCCCGAGTTTCACAGAGCCGCTGCTGAAACTCGACGTTCCCCTGTCGTGTGGATAGCCTGTGTAATGAAACCTAGACCCCTACGGGTGCGGCAAGTTACCCGCCAAAACCTGAAGCGAGGTAGTCCCCACAGCATAGTGAATGGAACACCCGGCACTTCACGGAATCCGGTAAATTGAGCACCCCTCCTTAGGTCAACCTGTACCCCCTACGAGTGCGGCGAATAGTCTGCCAATTCTGAAGTGGGGCCCCTCTGCCTCTCAAAGCCATGAGATGCGGACCCGTTGCTTTCCCGAACCCGGCTATCCGTGCACTCCGTCTCGGGGCAAAACCTAGTACAGTAATGAAAAATAGTACAAAAGGTACATCGACCGCAACCTGGTCGTGCCCCAAAAGAATATTATACATCAGGCAGTGACGGCAGTCCACAAGTTGGACGCTCGCCCCGCAATATCAAATGTACAAAGAAACACAAACTGTACTACCATTGCACACTGCTATCCACCACGACAAATCCGCAACATCACAGCACAACACAGAACATCAACGCGAATGTCACGTTCGCAAACCCGTCTAAAAGAACTATAGCAATCAGACGCGGTTTACCGATCAAATGACATTCCCGGTCGGAGATATAATGTAAGCACTGTAAACTAACGTGTTTAAATTTCGATCGACCAAAGTCCAAATATCAAAAAGTGGGCCCCACTGTTTACTGGTGAACAGTAACAAAACCTGGGCCAAAATAATATATACGAAAAACCCCAAAATCCAACACAGAACACACTGGAAAAATTTGGGAGCACGTGCTCCCCACGTGGCCGCGGATGCGCGGCCAAACCATGGGTTTGGCCGCCCTTCCGCGGCAGCTTGGAGGGATCACAACCCCAAATTTTGTCGTGGCTCTTAGAATTCCCTGCACGGATTTTTAAGATATACAGAAATCAATTTGGACACCGTTTAAAATCAACAGAAACTGTCGGGCATGGATTTTGTGTTTTTCGATTTTCGGTCGGATCGATGTTTTAAACGCGTTAGCACAAGTTAGTATAGCAAAATGGTTAGGCTCTGATACCACTGTAAGTCTACGTTAGCACCCCGGCAGTCTACAGACGCCAAAATGCGGAACAAAACTTTTAAACTGGCGCTATCGTATACTTTAACCCGGATCTGCCATTATTGCTAAACTAACAAACTGTAAAGAGTGAAGGAATGTTATACCGAACGATCCGAGTCCTTCGTTCTTCAACCATCATTCCACGCTCCGTTGCGGCTGCTCCGATCTCGTCGATCTCCGATCTCCTCGTCGAGGTGGCACCACATGATCGGTTCTTTAAACGGGCTCCCGCCTCTGACTCGAGGCAACTCGATCGTCAAGTTTGCTAAAAGAGACGACCAAGATTGATGTAGAGAATGAGTAGATGACTTTGTCTCACTTCGTCCAAATCCGTGGACGATCGGTAAATGAAGTTGCCGAGGGAATCGGGTGATGGAATGAAATGATCTGTAAAATTCCAAGCACCCCAAATACTATCATAATCTTTTCTCTCTTGAATCAGGTCAGTAAATGAGAGAGGGGAGAGACCTTTCTTATATAGATGGAGGGAGGTGAGTGTAGGAGAGGGGAGAGGTAACCATAAGAGAAATGAAGCTTATCATAACAATCATGAAAGAATGAATCACTAACTTTCATTAAATGGAACCAATCAAATTAAACCTAGTCACCTTGCATCATTAATGAAGCATTAATGACACAAATGACTCACTAGCCTCATCATCACTTCTAGAAGCTTCTAGAATGATGACTCACTCATATCAGAAGAAAAGATAAATCCGTCTTTAACCGAATGTTAAAAGACGGCTGATAGAAAACTGGAAACTGGCAACTTCCAAAAGTGATCCTGAAACGACTTTCAGGAAAACCCCGAAACTGTATAAATATACCCGCATTTGTATTACGACCGAATACAAATGCAACTGAGACAAAGATATTATACCTACTCAATATAATACTCGGATCCGGCTTAAACCAAAGCCGGCCAGTATTATCTGTCCGAAAAATAACACGTGCGTAAACGCACGTGCATTTTCCGAACCCTGCCATAAAACCATACGGCCTGTACAACGTTTCGCCCGAACTTGGGAAACTGTCTGTGGGGGACTCTAATGACTCGTCAGCACCCTGGCAGTGGGTTTAACCACAAACCGTCAGCGGCACTAGCAATGCGTAACGGCTGCCCATGGACTGACCTCAAGGGTGGCCGACGAGCGCACTCATCCGGAAAACCCTACTGAGCCTAACAGTGACAATGTATATACAGTCCGGTCCGTTCGTCAATGAGTATCGCATATCTGCCTAGGGGGCTAGCAACGTCAGACCCCCAATAGCAGTATAAGTCATGTCGGAGTGAAGCCCAATACACCCTGAGATACTACTGGAGTACCTACCAGTAAATCTCCTACCATGGCCATGGATTTGTGTAATGGCTCTCCTAGACACAGCACGACCTCGCCCCCAATACCGGGAGAGACGAATCCCCTGCCGATCCGCTCACGTGCCTCCATATGGCTCGGGACTGTACCCAAAAACTACCTGTTTGCACGACTCCTTTGAGCCGTGGTAGGGTAGAAATCAAAGCACAGTGGGAACTCACACGAGACAAATGACGACCTCAGGTCGATGAACTAACCTGTACACATGTCACCAGGGAACTGCTATCCGACGATAGGTATAGTACTAACTAGCAGATTCCCGGCGAGTCCTGTCCGGTGTACTCATAACCCAATGAGCACCTGTATACATCTTAGGTGATCCAACTGACACCAGTGGCTTGTGAGACCGGCCACCGCCCCTCGTCGGGGTCTCGACTGTACACACTAGTCTACTCCGGAGTATCGATGCCCTGTCTCGAAACTCCCACGACTAGGGACCACAATTAAGGATATGCATATAAACTACCCAACTCTCACGTATATGATCGCCATCATACTGTTGGTAGTAAAGCAAGATCCTAAGGGCTCTATCAAAGTGTAACATGCAATCAGTCACCTGAACATGTACACGACTGATAAAGGCAAACCAGATAGCATACTATCATTTCGAGTAAGACTGTCCTACCGGGATAGGTCCTCCGCAATCATTGCAATCACGTACCTGCGATCCAATAATTGACTATGAGGGAACTATCTCCAACAGGTGATAACTTCACTATAGCCGATTACTTTTTTCTTTGCATCGTGGTATTCAGTTGGAATATCCTGCACCTCATTCTACGGGGAAAGAGCCGAGATCCCTTCACCGGGAGTGACCTCTTTAGCAAAGGTTTTCGTCACTATATTTTTTATAAAAAGTTATCCGGTTCCTTCAACGATATCAAGTTCATTACGTTAATGGTTTTTCGCCAAAAACCAGCCGTAGCCCTCCGTCATTTCAGATTAGTATTGCTTAGTATTCGTGCTACGTATGTCGTGCATTGCCGAGGCGTAGTGTTCGGTAGCTCTGTAATGCTTTTCTGTCGCTTGGATAAGTGGATTGGTTAGGACAGTCGTACGGTTATGTTGGCATTGTCAAGGAATCGTACGGGTGGGTTTAACGCAATCAAGATAATGACGGGTTGAACTTGACTAGGACTCTTTGATATGTTGGCATTGTCAAGGTCACTTGGGTCCTAGGGGTAAAAACCTACATCGGGAGTTTCTAAAGAAACTGAAACTTGCCAGGCATGCGCATACCTTCTGGAGTGTGATAACGTGAGTGGATTCCGTCACGTTATCATGCGATGATAGTTGGATCCCGATTCCCACTGATGAGTTGGTTTACTCCTCGGGTGATCCCGACTAATTCTTCTTTCAGGTTTGGAGGAGAATTTGAGGTTACAGTGGGAGGTTTCCTGATTAGATAAAGTGATAACCATTCTGATTTAGGTTAGAGTGCACGCTGAGTGTTTCTTTTCTCTCTCTCTTTGGCAGCGACCATGATCCGACCCTTGACTATGACTCAGTGACCAAGTTGACCGAACCTTCTTAAACACTGGCTTTTGGATTGTCAGAGTTGCATACCTCAGTGCCACTCCTACTTTTACCTTTTTCTCCAGAACACCCCGTATTACTACGAACATCCACTTCCATTGGATAAAACCATCGTATGGTTATATACGAACTCGAAGGAACTTATTCGAGAATGGTTTCCGGTTCTGGAGAAAACGAATAGGACTATTCAGTTGTCTTTTCCTTTTACCTTCTCTCAGGTTACGAGTGCTCCTTGGTTTAGGACAGTACACCTATTACGCTAATCGGATAGTCTTCTTCCAAACCATAGGCCGGTGCCGAACGGTAGGGAATGAAGAAAACCAATTAGCCTAACGATGGTGTACAGAAGGTATTATGTAAAGACAAATAAAGGGATTAGTAAGAGGGCAAAGTAAACTGCGACTGCTATTCACGACTAAACCAAGTATTTCATTACCACTCCCACTTCACCTTTGTATTTCTCCAGAACACTCCGTATCACTACGAAGATCCACAGTTATTTGGATACTCCATCGTATGGTTATATACGAACTCGAAAGGAACTTGTTCCAGTTCGGGGATGGATTCTGGTTCAGGAGAAATAGGAATAAGGTTTATTCAGGTGTCTTTTATCTTTACCTTCTCTCGTGTTGCGAGTGCTCCTAGGATTAGGACAGTACACCGATTATGCTTATTGGATAGTCTTCTTCCAAACCATAGGCTGGTGCCGAACTGTAGGGAAGGAAGAAAACCATTTAGCCTAAGAGGGTGTACAGAAGGTAATGACTAAAGACATATAAAGGGATTTGGAGAGATGACAAAGAAATATACGGCTACAGCTGTGAATCTGATAATGGAAGAGGCATTACTAGGAATACCCGGATACCCCTTCGAAACATTTTCATGTTTCAGTTTCACTGTGTACTGTTAATAGAAAACTGATTTCCCAATTAGACACTTGCTCCAGGGTATGTATTTACCAGGTATGATTCTCACATCTGTATGGTTTTACAGATGATGAGTGGGAGTAAATTATTGGGAATTGGGTGATCATCCTCATTATATCGGGATTCGTTGAAATTGGTGATATTTGAGGAAATCACTTGGGTTGTTTGTCGGACGGCAAATATTTGGTTTTGAATATCCGTTCTAATGCACCAATTTCAAATTGATATATCTATACGTTTATTTTTATAGAGTGAGATATAACCTTTTGAAATTATGTCGGTGACATTTACCTATATCAGTTGATTGTTAGGTAAGGAGCATTAAACAACGGTGTAATTCTTCTTAACCATAAGTACAGTTTTCAACCTACGACACACAGGGAATGAGTTATTAGACTCAAGGGACTTATACAGAGTATTGTATGTTGTCCAGTGTCCATGAGGACAGAGGGGTTGGCTCTCGTACTATATTCTGTTTACTTGTGACTTCTCTAGTTCTTAAACATGTGTTTCGTAGAAATGCAAGGTCCAAGTTTTGAGAAGTTATAGGTATAAGAATAAAGTAGAGAACCAGGTATTGCAAGTATCAGGATTCTTCAAGGTGATCGAAGATGTAGATACTTGTGTACGGTATTCAGTTGATAGTAATGGTTTTAAGAGAACTTGCTTCTCTTTCAGGTTACTCATAATTGGAAGCATTCCTAAGTTGAGTAGCGCTGATCGGCCTCTCTCCATTTAGTTAACATGCACTGGAGACAGCTGCATGATTTGAATCTGGTTCCAATTAAATCGGTGCCTCTGTTTCTATATTGGATATAGAACAGTTCATATCTTGACATTGTTAAGGTATGGGGAGTTGTCCAGCTTATGCTTAAAACCAGACTCTGGATAACTCAAGGCACGTTTCTGTAATGGCTGTTTGTGGGTTGACCCGGGCTATGACGAGGGTTAACTTTCTACCATCTGGAAGATCAATAGTGATATTGTTCTTGACTCGCCACGGTTTTAATAAAAATGGATTTTTTCAGAAAACAGTAGTGGGAGTATGATAGAACTGGAAGTGATTCCAGAACCGCAAACGAATACTGAAAATTTGATATGAACCTAAAGATTCAATATGGTTTGACATTCTATTGGCCACTCTGCAGATATGGTGGGTAACCTCAAGCACCCGAGAGGTACTTCGGTAGCTTCAAGGACGGTGACAGGGAGGTTCTTGTTTACCCAGACTTGCCATTGCTGTTGTTCCAGACTGTGAGACCCGGCAGGAGGATGAGTATAGTGTCGTTCTGAACTGGCTTTAGAAGTGCACGTGTATATGACTCTGCCAGAGGGTTGTCGTAGTCAGTGGGAGCAGCGGAAGCATAGTGGACAAGTAGCTTAAGTCTATTTATGGACTAAAGCAGTTACAGCGGAGATAGATCATCTATTTCTGATGTGACAGTCATAGGTTTGACTTCATCAGAATAGGGGATGGATCTGTTAAGAAGGTAGTAGGGTGTAATGTCCTGGTATTTGGATGACATACACAGAGTAGGAAGTGAAATTCCTATACTACGATCGGTTATACTTTGGTTGTCACACAGTGGTTTCTCCACATGGGAATTGGATATTATATCAGATATTCTGGTTACTAGATCTATGTTTTAGATCTAGATTTGGGTAGTCTCCCAATCTGAGTACTTAGACAGCATTCTAAAGGTGTTTTAGAATGGACGACTCCTGGCATGGTAGTATACCTGCAGGTGATAGAGTCACCCTCTCTAAAGGTGTCTTACAGACTAAAGGGGAGAGGGATGCGCATGATTGGCAGATCACTTGCTTAAGCAATTGAGTCAATCATGAGATGTCAAGTACCACACCAGATGTTGTTTTTGCAGTAGATGCAATAAGTTAATATTAATCCAATCCTGGAGAAACATTCGGAAGCAGTTTTAGAACATAAGTGGATGTTCTAGGGATATGATAATGGCAGCCTCCTTCGGGAGACGGTTATCATTCCAGGCTTCCAAGGTGACCTGGATGACAGAGTGGCTGTCAGAGTTATAGTTTTCCCTCTGACGAGGAGCAGTATTTTGGACAAGTGGTCCAGGTGGATACCGAGGGAGGCATGGCGCAGGATACTGATTAAGTTCAGTTGACGATACAGTCTAAGAAGTTTGGATTTGGAGTTTATTTATGAACTAGGTCCCATCAGATATCCAGACATATTCTAAAACAGGTATTGCTCATTTTGGGAGATGGCTTTCTCCACGAACTTGAGATAAAGAGAGACATAGAAAGAAACTTCAAAGCGGATCCACTCACTGAGGCTATTCCTCGAACTCAATAGTTTCGCAAACAGGTTTTATGAGACTGACTAGTAGAGGAGTTGGGTGTTCGGTATCACACGGGCTGTGAGTATGCGACATCGCAATAATTAGCCTTGAGTGCAAGTGGGAGATTGTTGGAGATAGTGCCCTCAGAGTCAATTATTGGATCACAGGCACGTGATTGCAATGATTGATGGAGGACCTATCCCGATAGGACAGACTTACTCAAGATGATAGTATGCTATCTGGTTTATCTTTGTTATCGTGTACTGCTTTAGATGACATTACTGATCACTATTGCACGTTGATAGGGCCCCTAGGATTCTTGCTTGACTACCAGCAGTATGAGGGCGATCATATACGTGGGAGCTGAGGTCTATAAGCACATCCTTAAAAGGTCCCTAGTCGTGGGAGTTTCGAGACAGGGCATCGATACTCCAGAGTAGACTAGTGTATACAGTCGAGACCCCGACGAGGGGCGGTGGCCGGTCTCACAAGCCACTGGTGTCAGTTGGTTCACCTAAGATGTATACAGGTGCTCATTGGGTTATGAGTACACCGGACAGGACTTGCCGGGAGCATGCTAGTTGGTCTTATACCTGACGTCAGATAGCAGTTCCCTGGTGACATGTGTACAGGTTAGTTCATCGACCTGAGATCGTCATTTGTCTCGTGTGAGTTCCCACTGTACTTTGATTACTACCCTACCACGGCTCAAAGGAGTCATGCAAACAGGTTTTAGTTGGGTACAGTCCCGAGCCACATGGAGGCAGTGAGCGGATCTGCAGGGGTTCGTCTCTCCCGGTATTGGGGGTGAGGTTGCGCTGTGTCTAGGAGAGCCATTACACAAAGCTCTCGGCCGAGGCAGGAGATTTACTGGTAGGTATTCCAGTTGTATCTCAGGGTGTTCTGGGCTACACTCCGACACGACTTGTACCGCTCTTAGGGGTCTGACTTTTACCAACCCCCTAGGCCCGCCATGCGATGCTCATAGACGAACGGACCGGACTGTACGGATATTGTCACTGACAGGCTCAGTAGGGTGTCAGGATGAGTTCGCTCATCGACGTCCCTTTTGGTCAATACCTGGTAGCCCGTTACGTATGGCTAATATCTCTGATGTGCTAGTGGTTAAATCCACAACCAAAGTATTGACGAGTCTTTAGAGTCCCTCACAGACCGTTTTCTTAAGTTTCGGGCGAAACGCTGTAGAGGCCGTATGGAGGTATGGCAGGGTTCGATCAGATACGTGCGGTATTGTACGGATCATGATCGGACGGATAATACTAGCGGGCTTTGGTTTAAGCTGGATCCAAGTATTGTACAGTGTAGATTTTGTCTCTTTACATTTGTATTCAGTGGGAATACAAATACGGGTATGTATATACAGTCGCGGGGTTTTCCTGTAATTTATTACGGGATCAGTTTTTTGAAGTTGCCAGTTTGCATTCCGTTTCGGCCAGTTTTTCTTTGTTCCTTCATGGCCGAACTTTTGTGATGAGAGGGGCTTATTTGCAAGTGTGCAAATTAGATATGTGGAGGGGGGTTTCTTGTAAATGAGGGATTATGATAATCTAGTATCTTTTGATTCCATTCTTTTCTTCACATGGTTTGCATTTAATGTGAAGGGATTTGTAAAAGACTTTGGATTAGATATGAGGTGACATCTTTTTCTTGTGATCATCCATTTTCTTCTCTTGCTTTTGGCTTCACATTTTTCCTCCCATGATAAGGATATGGCCGGCCACTTCTTGATGGGTAGAGCAATTCATTTTTGTGGGAGAAATTTTGTATCTCATTTTCCATTCATGCAAAAAGACTAGCTCCATTTCATTGCTCATTTCATCTCCTCCCTCCAAAGGCAACTTCAACTACCCCAATGAGACAAAGCTTTCTACACTTCATCTACAGTATTCTTGGACACGTCGACTCGCCAACTTCGTGCCCGAGTTGCCTCGGTCCAGAGGTGGGAGCCCGTAAAAGAACCCGGCGATGTGGTGCCCGTTCCGACGAGGAGATGAAGACCGGAGATTCCGCGAGGAGATCGGAGTGGAGGCCGAAGACCGAAGGACACGGATCGCTCGGTATAGCATTCTACCCTTTCTCTTGATAGTTAGCATTAGGTTAATGGTTACGATCCGGGTTTTTAAGATGCGGTAGTGCCGGTTTAAAGTCAAGAAAAATTTTCGTTTCCGCATTTTGTCCTCGGATAGATGGCGTGGGCGCTACCGTAGTCCTACACTGTGGTGGTAGCTGTGGTGGTGGGGAAAGGGGTCAGGGAAGGTCGACAGGGACCAGGTAGGTCGGGTGAGGGGCCGTGAAAAGTAATTTTAGATGAGATTCGTGGTGATGGTGAGGGGAAGAAGAAGAAGAAGATTTATTGTGGGTTAGGGTTTGGTTTGGCTTGGTTAGGGTTATTGTTAGGGTTATGATTAGGGTTAGGGCTAATGGATAGGAGTAAGTTTAGGATCAAAGTTAGGATCAGGGTTAGGTTTAGGGTTTAGTGAAAAAAAACAATAGCTAAGAATAGTTCGGTGAAAAATTTATAGGGGGTTAGGGTTAATTAGGTCTAGGGTTAAAGTTAGGGTAAAGGTAATTAGAATTAGAATTAAGAGTGGGAGTTATGCTTAGGGTATTTTAGTGTTAGTGTAAGTGTGTGTGTGTGTGTGTGTGTGTGTGTGTGTGTGTGTGTGTTTGTGATATTTGTGTGTGTGTGAATATGTTGATGATGATATGTGTGTGTTTGTGATAATGATGATCTCTCATATTAAACAAGCTCAAAACCTAATTTTAAACTTAACACCAGAACTAAATCCAAAATTTTAAACTTAACACCATAACCAAATTCAAAATCTTAAACTTGATTAAGAAAACCCTTAACTTTAAAAAACTTTACCTTAAACTAAAAACTTCAAACCCTTGAAATTGAAATGTAAACGTAAAACCAATTCAAGTTAAATCTTATAATAAGTGTATATATGATACTTGATGATAATATAAAATTTTCATATTCTCATTGACAGTCATATATGAAAAATCAAAGCACGTCTTAGTCCCTGTCTATCGGTTAACATACGTTCGATATTCGTCGTGACATAAAACTATACGAATGTTGTTAAATATCGGACGGTATCGTTCGGTGCTAAAAACCGTTGTGTAGTCTATGTGAAGAGAAGATTTAATCGTATGATAACTGATAGATTTGTCCAGTTTGGACAAATTAGGAATGTATAAAGTAAACACCTGCATTCACTTATGTTTTCATTCGTTTTAAGTTATTTCGTCGGTACCTTTCCGCTAGTTCTCCGTATACAAAGATAGATTAGATGTTCATTTCAATATTGTTTTACGGTATTGAAATGATTATCTATTCTATTACAATGTACTCGGAGAACAGCGGGGAGGTGCTGCCGAAATTTTCTCGAAACGAATGAAAGCAGAAATGAATGGGTGTGTGCTCTATACATTCTTAATGGGATAGAAGTCTTACCCCCAAATAGCCGAAACATACATATACAACACGAATACATAACACAAATATACACAAAGCACATACACACTAACAACCTTACACTTAAGCGAAATCATAAATTGAAACACACATACATAGAATACAACTCATACTTGCATATCTTCAAACATAAATTTGTTAATCGATAATTTATCTTTTTCAACAACAAACTTGCTCTTCTCATTTTCTTCTTTGTCAATAACTATCTCGTTCTTAGATTTCTTAATGTAGTCACCATAAAAAACCAACTTCCATAACTTACAATTTATAGGTTATATAGTCTAACATAGCTCATGAGTACATCAGAGTTAAGGACTGAATGCACGTGGATTGGCAACAACGCATGCAATCTAAGTTTGTCGCAAGAATTTCTTCTTTCATTGAATTTGTACGCGCACATAATAAGATCGTGGTAGAGAAAATTCTCTGTCCGTATGATAGATGTGGGAATAAGTTCTGACATAAAATATAAATTGTAGAGCTTCACATCGTTAAAAATGGTTTTACTAGATTTTATACAACTTAGCTATATCATGGGGAAGGAGATGAAGAAGACGGTAATGCGGCGGAAGAAGAAGGAGAAGACGGTAATTGTTCATCACAGAAAACTGCATTTCAATACCGCTCATTCATTATCATTTTTTGTATTATATAGGTACTATTAACCCATGTCTGCTCAATAAATACAGATTACAGGTATTCGTGACAAAACACTGGAAACACACTTAAATACACAGATATGACATTTGTGAGCTGACACTGCAACCGGAACTGCAAACCGATCCATATTTAAAGAGTTTCTTTTTACAACATGCATGTGTACACACTTTCTATCAAAAATGGTCCAACACATACAAGTGTGAACACCTTTTGTGATGCATGAACCTAAGGGGCTGCCTTGCACAAGTGGGCACACAAGTTGGCACACACAAATGATGACTTGTGTAAGAGAAGAGGCAAGTGGGCTTGTAAGTAATGAGTGATATGAAAAGTTGTGATGTGATTTCCCTCCAAAACTATTGAGTATAACCCAGGCTTCTACAAAGAGAACAAACAACACCAGTGGGATTATGGAGAGCACACAACATCACAGAACCAACACGAGACCCAATGACCAAAAGTAGACTGGCGAAATAGTCCAAACATCCAGCGCCGCCGGTCCAATAATGCCCAATGCACCCCATTTTTCTTCTGGCTTCCCCTTGTTGTCACGTCATCCTTAGTATATGTATGGTGTTTTTCATCACCCCATTGAGATGGTAATACGCGCGCGCTTGTCAGGCGTACTACAGATTCACCCTGCCTAGAATAGACTGGGGTTTATTGATTGTGGGGATCTGAGTCTCCGGCAGCCGCGGACTAAGCTGCCGTTAATTACCCCTCGCCTTTGGAGCGAGGGAACCTCCGATTGACGGGTCAAACAGGTCATGCGAACTCAATGTGCAGTGTGCGTATTTGTGTTTTGAGGGGTCTTGGATATATCAGGGATCCCGCAGAGTTTTTACGGAGGTCCCGCTACCCGGATAACGGGCTGGGGGTCAAGGGAGCTAGCAGCCCCCTTGCGGGGTGCAGGGCAGCGCCCCGTTAGAAATTTTTTCTAACGAGGACAGTGTTGTGGAGTGTGTGTGTGTATGAAAAAAAAGGAAGAATAGCGTCCAGAGGACGCGTTGGTGCTAGCGCCTCACGTGCCTAGCATGCGGGCACTGGGCGCTTGGGCGCGGGCACCTCACGCGCCCGGCACGTGGACACTTGGCGCTTGGGCGCTGGCGCCTTTCGTGCCCGGCATGTGGGCTCTTGGGCGCCGGCGAAAAGAAGGGGATTTTACCCCCGGAAATAGGAGTTAAACTCCAAAGGAGGATTTTGAGTGGAGTTAAACTCCAAAAGATTTAAATTTGGAGTTAAACTTCTAAAGGACCTGGATTAGGAGTTAAACTCCTTTGAGGATTTAGGTCTTGGAGTTGAACTCCCCAAAAATCTTCAGAGGTTCTTCTCTCTTAAGCCTTGGATCTTTTCTTGAGCCTTGGATCTTTTCCAAAGTGGGATTTTCGGAGATGGGTCTCCATCTTCCTCTTTTTTGTTGGCCGGATCTTAGAGGAAAAGGGGGGTGAGATTCAAAATCTCCCCTTTTTGAGATCTGACGGAAGATCCGAGTTTCTCTTCAAGGGTTTGATGGTGAAAAACTATTTATTTTTAGAAAAAGAAGAGTTAAACTCTTGATTTAATTCAAAAAGGGGAAGAAGGTTTTAGAACCTTGAGGAAGGAGAAGAAGCAAAGACCCTAATTTTTGGGGAGAATGAATTGTATCCTTTATTCATCATCATGTTGCCTAATATAGGCTTACACATTTACATATATCCCCTTGGGCTTTACAAAATGGCATTTTGCCATCCCATGCCTTATGTGCTCATTTCTTTTGCACATAAGCTATGAGCTTTACAAAAATTTGGCTTTATGCCTATTTTGCTTACATTCATGCATAAAAAATTACATCAAAATTATTTATTACATGATTTTTTATTTCGGCGTGGGGGAGGCCAGTCGCGGGGCTCGACTTAGGCATTGGCCCACTTGCTTGGGCTTGGGCCCGCTTACTTGGGGTTTACCTTGACTTTGACCCGGTCAACTGGGGTGTAATTTTTTACCCCAACAAAGTGCCCCCTATCAATAAATGCACACCGTGCATATGAGTTGTGTGCATGAAATTGATGGATTTTGAAGCTGGACTTCGAGGTGGAACATCATTCCGGGGGCGGAGCATCCCACGGAGAGCATGATTCCCGAGGATCGGAGCATCATTCCGATTTGTGGAGCATAATTCCAGGGTCAGAGTATCACTCTGAAGAGTCGGAGCATAATTCTGAGGATTGGAGCATAATTCCGAAAGGTAGATGCATGATTCCAGGGATCGGAGCATGATTCCGAAGAGCGGAGCATGATTCCGACAGGGAAAGCAGATACTCCGAGGCGAAGCATGATTTCGACACGGGGTACATTCTGAGACGAAGCATGATTTCGACGCAGAGCTTGTTAGTCGACTTGATTCCAAGGCAGAGCTTAATTCCGATGGGGAGGTCGTTGGTTGACTTGATTCCGAGTTGAAGCATAATTCCGACAGGGAGGTCGTTGTTGACTTGATTCCAGGATGGAGCATAATTCCGACGTGGAGGCCGCTTGACTTGATTCCAGGGCGGAGTATAATTCCGACGAGGAGGTCGCTTGTTGACTTGATTTCGAGCCGAAGCATAATTCCGACAGGGAGGGTAGATATCCCGAGGCGAAGCATGATTTCGACACGAGGTACATTCTGGGACGAAGCATGATTCCGTCGTAGAGGTTGCTGGTTTGATTTGATTTGGGTTAACATCAGCATCGCTATACTGGAATATGGTACCGGGAGCGAATCATCATTTGCCACGAGTGGATTTAGGGATTTTGGTTTTGGTCGGCATCTGCATTGCTGCACTGGAATAATGGCAGGAGCAACTCATCATTTGCCCTAGGAGGATTTGGGAATTGGTTTTTGGGTCGGCATCAGCACTGCTACACTGGAATATGGTACCAGGAGCGAATCATCATTTGCCTTTGCTTATTGGGAAGCGATGGCTTAGAGGACAGGTTTAGATCCCTATCAGCTAAGACTTTTCAATTTTATGGGCCGTAAGGGTCCCATAAAAGCATTTTCTCCCCACGAGTTGTCAGGATCCCGCAGGTGCATTTTCTTCTTGGGAGTCATGAGGACCCCTAAGGGTGTTTTTCCTTTGTAAGTCGTAAGGATTCCACGAAGGAGTTTTCTTACGAGTTGTAAGGATCTTGCAAGTTTTGTTCTCCTCATGCATCGTGAGGATACATGAGTGGATTTCCCTCGTTTCCAGTTTAATGACTTAGGGGTCATCTGTTCCCAGTTTAACGACTTAGAGGTCATCTGTTCCCAGTTTAAAGACTTAGGGGTCTATTGGATCGATTTGGAATTTCGGGGTAGTGGCCGGCATCAGCGTTGCTAACACTGAAGCACAGGTGCCAGGAACAATTCATCATTTGCCTATACCCGTTGGTAGGCGATGGCTTAGGAGACAGTTTTAGGTCCCTATCACCTAAGGCTTTTCAATTTTATGAGCTGTAAGGGTCTCATAAAGCATTTTCTCCCTACGAGTCAAAAGAATCTCGTAGTGCGTTTTCTTCTTAGGAGTCGTGGGGACTCCCAAATGTGTTTTTCCTTTGTGAGTCGTAAGGATCCCACGAAGGTGTTTTCCTACGAGTCAAAAGGATCTCGTCGGGTTTGTTCTCCTCATGTATCGTGAGGACACATGAGTGGGTCTTCCCAAATGGATCATAATTCCAAGGGCAGAGACCGGCCGCGTGACTGGTGGTTGCTGTGGGGCATGGGTATGATGAGAATTATTTGAGCCCGTGGATTGTATATGGTAGTCAACTTGGGGACCAACCGTAGGGCTGGGGGAATTTTGGAAAATTGGATTTCGGGTTGGCGTCTGCATCGCTGCACTGGAATATGATACCAGGAGCGACTCATCATTCGCCGTTTGAGAATTTGGATTTTGGTTGGCGTCTGCATCGCTGCATTGGAATATGGTACCAGGAACGACTCATCATTCGCCGTTTGAGAATTTGGATTTTGGTTGGCGTCTGCATCGCTGCACTGGAATATGATACCAGGAGCGACTCATCATTCGCCGTTTGAGACATTCAGAGATTTGAAATTTTGGTTAACGTCTGCATCGCTGCACTAGAATATGGTATCAGGAGCGACTCATCATTCGCCATTGGGACATTCGGAGTTTGGTTGGCGTCTGCATCGCTGCACTGGAATATGGTACCATGAGCGACTCATCATTCACCGTTGAGGATTTGAGTTTTGGACAGCGTCTGCATCACTGCACTGGAATATGGTACCATAAGCGACTCATCATTCACCATTTGGAGGAGTTTATTTATTTATTTTTTATTTTACCGCGATTGCTCTATCATTTCAGCTTTTTTTATCGTGAAGGTCGCGATTGCCCTATCATTTCGGCTATTTATTCGCGGTTGCCCCATCATTTCGGTTTTATTTTTCATCTTTATTTTACTCGCTGATTTTTATTGCGAGTTGCCCCATCATTTCGGCTTTTCTTTTTTTCTTTTTTTATTTACACATTTTCTTTTTATTTACACACATTTTTTTACATTCCCAGTTTAACGACTTAGAGGTCGACGTTCCCAGTTTAACGACGTGGTGGTCGGTTGTCCCCCAGTTTAACGACGTGGTGGTCGGTTGTCCCCCAGTTTAACGACGTGGTGGTCGATTATTCCCAGTTTAATGACATGGTGGTTAGCGATTCCCAGTTTAACGACGTGGTGGTCAGTCGTTCCCAGTTTAACGACGTGTGGTCAGCTATTTTTAGAGAAAGGCAGATGTCTGAGAGAATCGGTTTCATGAAAGACTTCGGTCTCTGTTTGTATGAAATTGGCGGTCGCAGCTTGACTGTTTGTTAACACACCTTTAAACAGTTCTATCCCTCCTGCCTTATATTGCTTTTCGACCTAATCTTTAAAGACAAAGCAGTCCTCAATGGCATGACCTATCACTCTATGATAGGGGCAGTATTTGGGGTCATCAGTCATATTCTCTTCTTGCGGTCTTTTTGATTCCGGTAATTGTAAACCGTTTCTTAAGGCATCCTTGAATATTTTACGGACTTTGTCCCTTCTGAAGGAATAGACCTTATCCAGCTTCTCTTTCAGTGGAGATTCTTCTCTCTCTCCGAACACTGGCTTTCGAGGCTGGTTGGTATTAGGCCCGCTCGTCCCTTGCTTATTTCGGTTAACCGAAGTGTTAAAAGATTCAGCATCGTCAGAATTTCCGCCTTTACGATTTTCGTCCTTTCGGTTTCTCCAGGGCCTATTGTTATTTTAGGAATCAGAGGAGAATTCCTGCTTTGAGCGCTCCAACATCTGGACTTTCCTGGTCAGCTCTTGGAATGTTTTGAGACCCGCGGTGCATAGAAATGGGACCATCCAATTATTGATATTTCCGACGAGGAGACTGACAGATTGGTCCTGCTCTATCGGCGGTTCGCATTTGACGGAGAGATTGCGCCAGTGGGTTATAAAATTCGTGCTGCTTTCATTGTTCCTTGGCTTGGTCCTTACGAGGTCAGCGATGGTGATCTTATCGCTGACACTCATGAATCTTTGTCGGAACAGAGATTCTATTTGGACGAAAGTAGTAACGGAGCCATCCGGTATGCTAGCGTACCAGTCGAAGGCGACATCGGTTAAGCTATTAACGAACTGGCGGAGGAGAAGCACATCATTGCCCCTAGTATTCCCACATGAGGCTTTAAAATGGGCGATGTGCTAATTCGCATTTCCCGTTGTAACATTTCAGAAAAATAAAATATTATTTTTGGGAATTTATATAATTAAATAATAAATATTATGAATATTTTGATAATGCGGTATAATTAATTACCAATAAATTGGGAAATATTTGGAAAATTATAGGAATTTCTGAAATGAGGGTGTTTTATATGATTTAAGCAAATTATAAATTCTTTATGATTAATTATATTCCATTTTAATACTAATCGCGATTAAATATCACTAATCGTGCATTAAGCTTGATTTGTGCACATGACATGCACCATGTCATATTACAATTTTTACATTTCCTACCATGGTCTTTTCTTTATTTTTCATGCATGACTTTGTTTTAAATGAAAAGAAAAGATTAGAAAAGATAAAGCAAAAAAAGAAAAGAAAAGGAAATGAATAAACAAAGAGGGATGGGCATGAGAGAGAGAGAGAGGTGAGGGGTTTCCTTTGACTTGGCCATTTCTTTTCCCTCCTCATTTTCTTCATCTTTCCTCCCCCTTCCTCCTCCATGGCTGCCTCACTCCCCCACCTCCTCTAAAACCCTCACAACACCACCAAAATGCATCCAAAACACCTAGTTCCCTTCACTAAAAATGTGCACAAGCTCACTACAAGCATTTTGGACCAAGAAAGCTAGGATTTTGAGCACTTGGGGCAACTCAAGAATTTTCTTGAGTTACCAAATGAGGTATTTTCTTCACCATTAGACTAGTATTTCAATCACTTTAGCATCCATTTATGTATAGAAGTGTTTTAATGAGGTTAGTGATCTTGGAAAATTCCAAGATGAGGGTTAGGGAAATCTATAAGATGTGAAGTGTTAATTGAGGTTAGTAGAGGCCATACAACCCCTGTAGTGTGGGTATTTTGAGCTAAACCAGAGACTAGAACCCCAAAACCCAAACATTGAAACCCTGATATCGGATTTTATTGACTTTGGTGATGTATTTTGGAGATCTGCTATGACGCGGGACACTTGAAAATTTTATAGCGGTTACAGAGAGTCATGCAGGCAACCTGGAAGCTACCATAAAGACCCGAGCCCCAATCCCTTCATCTTGGCCGCAAATTATCCCCTTTTGGCAGCAATTTGCGGCCTTGGTGCGAGCAAATTAGCTCATGCTTGGTCCATGGCTTCATTTTAGGCAAATTAGACCTACCCCATGTGAAGAATTGGCTAATTTCACCTAAAACAAAATCTGGGACCATTTTTTTGAGTTGTTGTTTTGAAATGTGACTTTTAAATGACTTGAACTTTTGATTTTTGTGTTTGGTCTCGGTCACTTGACATTTGTACGTCAATACCGGGAGTTGTTGGATTATTCTTGCATGCCTAGACCATAGGTTTTAACCTATGTACGTTTCGTGAATCGTTTTGGTTTTCGTGCGCGATTCTGTTTATGATGCTATGCGTGTACATATGTAGGTACCTCTGCGTGGACTTCGGACGATGAAGAAGAGGATGGCGATATCGACTTCGGCAAGCGAGGATCAAGGTGAGTAGATATATATCTACGGGGGAAGTCGGGTGGATGGCGTATAGCACCCCCGCAGTTTCGTAGTGTAAAATACGATTACGTGATATTATATATATATTTATGTGTATTGTGATACTTATGATTATCAAGATAGGTTTTAGATGTTCATGGGTTAGTTTTAGTCTAATCAGAAGAAACTTAGTTTAGCTTCTTAGTCGTGAAACCCTGGAGTAATGATTTGCGCGCGCGCGCACACATGCATACATTTTATTTTCTTATGCGTATATGGGGATATGTATGTATGTGTATACACACACACACACATATAGGTATGTGAGTATGTATGTGTGTGTGTGTGTATATGGACGATGAGGATAGTATATGGTACTTAGAGGTGAGTCGATATGATTGGACATGATGCCACAAAATCAGTGATGTGACTTGGTTCGTATTGTGAGATACGACATGATATTATAGCGGATCCTTAGGCGATGTGTTTTCATACACACGCATATATATGTATGTTGATGGTATCAGAATGTACTAGACTTTAAATCAGTACCCCTAATTCAGAATATGATGATAATGATACCAGATAAATAATAAGATAAATGTGATATTTGACCTATACCCTGATTTGGGATGCCGTACGATGGATTTACCGTACGAGACATAATTATGATGATAGATCCGCACTCTTGACTCGAGAATATCATATTATATATTGTATCGTACGTGATACTATTGAGGCGGGATCACCGACTACTAGATATGGATATCGACTCAGGTTTAGGTGGTTTTCCTTACCCTTTCGATTAGTCTCTTAGTTTAGTACTGTAGTTTACTTAGTAGAGGTTAGATCTAGACGAGTCATACTTATTTTCAAAACTAACGAATCGTGAGTATTTTAAGACAGACCAAGAGATACTATGGATATTTCAAATGACGTATGTTTTCTTAAAAACACCATAGCCCCTATTTTCCAAACACCACGATTCGTGCGATTTCAGATACCAAAACCTGCATGACTCGTATATAGGAATGTATATTTCTTTACTGTTGCATTTACCATTCATTGCCATTTATTTTTCCGTTCGCATCGCATTGCATGCTTATATGTATTTTCGTAAGTTATTATGAAACCTGTTGTTAGGACACCAGCACCATTACCGATGATGCGTATGCTCCATGTACACTCGCTTGCCGGCTCACACACATCATCATCGGTAATTGCCATGACATGTACACTTTAGAAGTATTACTTCATTGACATAACTTACTAGTTGATAGTTCCATTATATTATTGCTTTATTATGCTAGTTTAATTATTGCATTCCTTGCTTGATATCAGATGCATTCATATATTCATTTGTCATGCAATATTATGGAGATTTATGCTGGTAATTTACTGTTATTTACTTTTAAGATTGGGATTTCGGATTTCCATGAGATTTCTAGATTTGGAGAAACCGCAAAAATTTTATAAACTTATTATCATTTTAAAGATAGAAAATTGCGGTTTTCTCATGATATGATTTGAGTGGAGTCCACCATGAGTTTTCTCGGCTCTTGAGCGATATCATACACCCGATTCGAGGAGGAGGAGGAACCGTCTGTGGGTGCATGGTGGACTCGGTGCGGTACCCCGTGGGAGAAGGTCGCAGATGATGGCGTTAAGCCCGGCAGTGGAGCACTACCGACCGGTGATTTTATTATGACTCGACGGATATCCGGAGGATACCGATCGGAGTACAGGCCAGTCCGGATAGCCGGAGCCTGAGATATTGAGATTTGATGATACAGGCCAGTCCGGATAGCCGGAGCCTGAGATATTGAGATATTGGGATATATATTTTGTGTCGATACTTGACACTGATTTTCTGATGATTCCATTGATGATATTTCGATTTTTATACAGAAATCTCACTAAATTAAGAAAACAGTTTTCTCATTCATGATGTATTTTGTTTTCATTATATTGCATTCATACATCATATATGTATTATGTTGCTACCTGAGGCACTGACACGAGCACTTGATATTACACTTATGTGTAGATGGTACAGGTTTATATATTGAGGATATATATTATCGTATGACCTAGGATTGAGTCATATATACGATTTCTGCTCGGTGATATTTTCTACTCACGAGTTGGCAACTCACCCCCGTTGTGCCACAGTTTCTTGCAAGTTTTGCCGTACAGGTTTTCCTTGGTGGCTTTGCTGGCACACTGCTTCTTTCCGGGTGATTGCTTTGGTAGGTGGGTTCACTCATATCGTGACCACCATTGTACATTTATTTATTACAGTTGTATCTAGTAACTCCATCAACCAGACTTGTATTAATTTATAGACTTAGAAGACCAGTATGTATATTCTTTCGACCTTAGAGTCACGCTTGTATTATTATGGTTTTCTTGATGATGTTGGTTTTCCTTTTGAGTTTTAATCCTCGCCCTTCGGCATTGTATATTATATTGCTTGCGTGGTTGTGACCGCCAATTGGCGAAGAGCTAGCTCCCGCTTCGGGATGCCTTTATTCATTTATGTATATTATTCATGTTGTACCCATTTGGGGTCGGTATTTACAAAGGAGACTCTACCGAAATTTTCGGGAAAATATGATGTTGCTTTAAAAATGTTTAATACCACTTTTTATTAAAACCACTTACTTTAAAACAAGTTTTCCTTCACTTTCTTTTAAATGGTTTAGATTTCTGGGATTTTGACTTACTTGAATTAGATAGGGTCCTATAGATTTCATATGATTCAAGTGCCAGTTACGTGCCATTTTGGGTCGTAACACCCGTCCCATCGAATCTTCCGAATTTGGGGATGACATAGCCGCTAGGAAATTCTACCAGGTCATACTGAGCAGGATATGGTCTTTCACTAATGCTGATATCTTTTTGTGCTTCGGTTTCGGCTACCAATGTTTTTACTTTGTTGGCATCCAAATCCATGATTTGATCTTGAGTTAGCGGGCTACTGTCATCGGTAGCTAAGACATTTCCCGAGATAGGATGCGACTGACTTTCATACGGTCTGTCCATCTTTGGATTTGAGGGAATAAGCGTCGACTGTCTCGGGACACCGTTTCCCGGTTCATGAGCAGAACCCTGCACTTGATTGGGCGGCTGAGAGGAAATTTGGGCCGTGAGATGCATCACGATATTCGTCAAGTCGTCAATTTTAGAGTAAAGTTTGGCCATCTCCTTGTCTTTACTTCTGAGCTGTTTTCAGAGCTCTTGGAGAAATTGCTGCTCTGCGTTCTTGGGATGGAGGATTGGTTCATCTTCGCTTTCCGAGCCCGACTCCTCATGAACCGAGAGATCTCTCTGCTTATCAGCCTCACTGGAAGGGTTTTCATTACCTTCCAGAGGAGGCTGGTCTTAGGAAGTGGCAGCCACATTCATACAAGATTGGATCTGAGATGTGGTGGCCCCGGCCTTGCTCTTGCTGCACACGCCCACCATGTAGATAGTATAGACCACATATCCAGCCGTCTCTTTATCTTTGGCGGGATAACCCTGTTCTTGGAGCCTCATGAAGTTCAGCCTAGAATGAGTCCTAGCCCTTTTGTTGGCTCTGTATATGAGCCTTTTATGTCTCAGCTTCTCAATTTTGATGGCTTAATGGGCATCCGTCATCCAGGAAGCCACCTTGAGTCAATTGATGAGGAGCTTAGAGAAGATACCCGATCGAGCAGTTGTCAAGGGCACCGCGGGAGCTTGCTCGAGATGCCTTATTGCTTTGTTGGTGTTGATGGCCTTGCCCCCAGCTGGAGCAAAGGAAAGTCGTTCAAACACCGACTTGCGCCCAGCGCCCATCTCCTAAAATCCCACTTTGGAACGGCTTGTTGCACAAGCTCAGTGCAATCGCGTTCCCTGCGAAAGTGAGGTTAGGATTTTGTTTTGCTCGGGACGAGCAAAAGATAAGTTTGGGGGTATTTGTTAATCACAGAAAACTGCATTTCAATACCGCTCATTCATTATCGTTTTTTGTATTATATCGGTACTATTAACCCGTGTCTGCTCAATATATACAGATTACAGGTATTCATGACAAAACACTGGAAACACACTCAAATACACGGATATGACATTTGTCAGCCAACACTGCAACCGGAACTGCAAACCGATCCATATTTAAAGAGTTTCTTTTTACAACATGCATGTATACACACTTTTTATCAAAACTGGTCCAACACATACAAGTGTGAACACCTTTTGTGATGCATGAACCTAGGGGGCTGCCTTGCAAAGTGGTCACACAAGTTGGCACACACAAATGATAACTTATGTAAGAGAAGAGGCAAGTGGGCTTTTAGGTAATGAGTGATATGAAAAGTTGTGATGTGATTTAGAGGTTTGATTTCCCTCCAAAACTACTGAGTATAACCCAGGTTTCTACAAACAGAACAAACAACACCAGTGGGATTATGGAGAGCACACAACATCACAGAACCAACACAAGACCCAATGACCAAAAGTAGACCGGCAAAATGGTCCAAACATCCGGCGCCGCCGGTCCAATAATGCCCAATGCGCCCCATTTTTCTTCTGGCTTTCCCTTGTTGTCACATCATTCTTAGTATATTGTTTGTTTAATCTTATTTTGTGCCTATAAGTACCAGATCAGTGAGCAAGGGAAAGGGGAGAGATAGATATACTTTGAGCAATAGTTTAACTCTTGTTTCATTTTTCATTTTGAAGCTTTGTACATAGTACCTAGTTCACCTTGAGTTCTTTGCCTTCTCTTGATCTTGCAACCTCTTCATTGAGCTTGCAAATTTAAGTTTTGGTTATTGAACTCATGGTTTGTATCATCAATTCAAAGTTAATGAAGCTTTCATTTGTGCTTTTGGGTTCTTAGTATTTCTATTTCTTTCCTTACTTGCAATTTAATTCTTGTCATTTACTTACTAGCAATGTTTTTCCGTATTGTCTGCTCTTTTTATATCTTCTTGTTGATGATGGTTATGGTTTTTGAATAGTGGTGTTGTTAGGGAAAGAGAATGGTTATGCAAGTTAGGAATTCCATTTGCTCATTTCCTTTGTCCGATTTTTGCTAATTGAACTCTGCCCAAACCTTACACAAGCGCTCCGTTAGGCATCCTACCCTAACAAGGTATCGGGGATCCCTAACCGTGACCGGTTGCGTTCGGTCTGGCCGGAGGCAAAATTCAAGAGACAAGAACGGACGGACAAGGGTTAATAAGCCGGATTTCACAAATACCATGCTTAAGCATTCTAATCCACGTTGTTGCCGATTACTCTAGCTTCAATAGTCAAGCTCGACACAAAGGATTGAATATGGACTTCCCTAACTTACACTAACCTATCTCTATTCCTAACAAACTTATACTTTGTATATACAACACCTAGGTTAGAAACGAACAGTTCTGACCCTTGCTTAACTCGTGATAAAAAGAACGTAAAACGCACCATCTCCCTGCGGACGACCCGTACTCATCACGACTAGCTACACGCGACGCCGTCTTGATTGCAGTTAACTTTAGAACTAGATACGACATGCGAAATCTTTATCGATCAGTAATGCGGCGGAAGAAGAAGAAAACGATAATTTCTTTCCAGAAGAAGAAAAGGAGGATATGGTAGAGCCTGCCCTCGGTGATAGTAATCATACGAAGAAAACATTCCTTCCGGTTAAGGACCGTGTGCGGATAAGTATGAAAAGTTCATGAATGATGTTAGAAGACCAATTTATGAGAATACAAAGTATTCCACCCTATCATGGTTCGACCAACTTTTCCACATTAAGTGCCTAAATGGATGGAGCAACAAGTCATTCTCGATACTTCTGAAGTTTCTGAAAGATTCTATACCCCCGGAAAATAACGTGCCCGAAAGCTGATACGAAGCCCAGAAAATGATGTTTTATTTGGGTCTGAACTGTGAGAAGATTCCTGCATGTCCCAAAGATTGCGTGTTGTACCGGAAAGAGAATTCAGATTTGAAAGAGTGTCTAACATGCGAAGAGGTCAGGTATAAGCCGAAAGTATCTGATAAGAAGCTAGTATACCTGTCAAGATAGTACGATATTTTCCGATAACACAGAATCTGCAAAGGCTATTCAGGTGCAAGAAAACAACAATGATTTGGCATCACCGTGTTGCTTTAAGCGAAGATAGAAAAATGAGTCATCCAAGAGATTCACCGGTATGGAAGGATTTTGATAAGAGGCACCAAACATTCAGGAGTGATCCTCGCAATGTCAGGCTCGGACTGGCTAGTGATGTCTTCTGCCCATTCAACTATATGGTTAGAAGCCACAACACATGGCCCGTTGTAATAATGGTTTATAATCTATCGTCTTGGTTGGCTTTGGATCAATACTACTTTATGATGCATCTTCTTATTGATGGACCAAATTCACCGGGAAACAATATCAACATCTATCTCCGACCTCTGATTGATGAGTTAAAATTTTTATTCATTGATGGTGTAGAGACTTACGATACAAACACAGATGCAACCTTTACGATGCGTGCGACTTTAATATGGACAATTAATGACTTTCCTGCATATGGAATACTATCGGGTTGGTCCGTACATGGTCACAGAGTATGCCTTTATTGCCACCAAGTTACAACATCGAAATGGTTGAATTTTAGTAGGAAGGTTTGTTATTGCGGTCATCGGCATTTCTTGCCACTAGACCATCCCTACAGGTTAGACGATGCTCATTTTAATGGTTATCAGAAGCTTCTTAGTCCTCTAGCCTCATTGTCCGGAGAGGACGTGATTGCTCAGTGGGATAGTTACAATAACGTAACCTTCGGGATAGATCCGATAAAATAGAACAAACCACCCTATTGGAACAAGTTAAGCATTTTCTATGAGCTTCCAGACCGGTCAACAAATTTAGTGCATCATTGTCTGAACGTGATGCACATAGAGAAAGGAGTATCTGAGTACATACTTAACTTACTTCTTTGTAAATACGAAAAATCGAAAGACAACCTCCATGCTCGGATGGATCTTCGGGACTGGGAAATTAGAAGTAAATTGCATCCTAAATCGATAGCGGGTAAACCAGGTAAGTTTGTACTTCCCAATGCTGCATATCATATGTCACAACCAGAGAAAAAAGGTTCCTGCAGATGTTGCATGATTTGAAAGTTCCCATAGTATAACGAATTTGAAATCCCTGTACAAATGTAACTTGTGTTAGTGATATATGCCCTAGAGGCCATTATTGTATCATACTAGATTGTATATTACTTAATGGAAGCTTGGGATATACGCGGATATAGTAACAGTCTTGCTCAAAATGGTAGTATGCTACCTAGTTTGTTTCTACCTCAATATGTGCATGTGTTTCTTTTAGCATATCGCTTATACAAATTGGTAGAGCCCTTAGGATCTTTGCTTGATTACCAGCGTTGTGATGGCAGTCACACTAGTGGGGGCTGGGTAATCTATAAGGATATCCTATACAGGTCCCTAGTCGTAGGATTATCGAGACGGGGTATCGATACTCCACAGTAGACTGGTGTATACGCTTCTCATCCCAGCAGGGGAGATGGTCTGTCCCACAGCCATTAGTACGTCGTACTGGAGATAGTATGAAGGTGCTCATTAGGTTATAAGTACACTGGACAGGACTCGTTGGGAACTGTTGGTGGGTATTATACCTGTCGTCGGGTAGCAGTTCCCAGGTGACATGAGTACAGTTTGGTCTGTCGACTTGACACTGCTACTTCGCGTCAAGTGTGTTCCTACTGTACTTTGATTACTACCCTACCACAGCTCAAAGGAGTCATGCAAACAGGTAGTAGTTAGGTGCAGTCCCAAAGCACTTGGAGGCAGTGACGGTTAGATAGGATTCGTCTCTCTCGGTATTGGGGGTTGATATCGCGCTTTGTTCGGAAGGCCATTACACAAAGTCATTGGCCAAGGCAAGCGATATTTACTGGTAGGTATTCCAGTAGTTTCTCAGGGTATATTGGGCTACACTCCGACACGACTTATTGCGCTATTAGGGGTCTGACGATTACTGCCCCCTAGGCCCGATATGCGATACTCTTAGACGAACAGACCGGACTGTACAGAGATTGTCACATTCAGGCTCAGTAGGAGTCCGGATGGGTTTTCCTCATCGGTCTTCTTATCGACATCTACCTGGGGACCGTTACGTGCAGCTATTACCGCTTGCGGCCTATGGTTAAACCCACTGCCAGCGTAGTGTCGAGTCTTTAGAGTCCCACATAGAGAGTTTCCCTGCACCGGGCAAAAGGTGTAGAGGCCGTATGGTTTTACGGCAGGGCTTTGATCACTTACGTGCACTTGTGAGCGTATGATGTTCTGGCGGATAATACTAGTGGGCTTTGGTTTAAGTCGGATCCTAGTATTATATTGATGGATCAGTTTCGTCTCTTTGTATTCGTATTTCTCGGAACACGGATGCGGGTATGTATATACGGATGAGAGGGGCATAGAAGGAGACACCTCATTAGGGTTTTGACCGTTGACTTGATTAAAACAATTATGAGGTGGAGGAAAGTATTTGTTATTTTTGTAAATGATAATTGAGGCATGGCTACTTGTTTTGACTACTTGACTTGATTTGACTATTTGACTTGGTTTGACCACTTGATTTGGTTTGACTCTTTGATTAGATATTTCTTGTGAGATATTTTGTGGCACTAGATATTTTGGGTGAGATATTTTCTTGCCATGCTTGTAGTCAAGTCAAGGGAGCCATCTCATTTATTATCATTATCAAAAACCATTTCTCTTTCCTCAAGTTTAGCTCTCTTCTTCTTCCTCTCAACAACAACCCTTAAGGTCTTATGAGTTGAGTAAACTAGGGTTTCAAGAGACAAATAAATCCATCTTCATTCTCTACATCACCTAGGCAATCTAGTTTAGCAAGCTAGTTGCCCTAGTTACCTCAGATTTGAGGTTGGAGCTCGGACTATAGACTCTCAGGTGGATCGTCTTTGATTCGAGGAAGCCGACGAAGAAGCTACGATCCGGATCGATCCTTGGAGCCTACAATGATGAAGAGGACAGCAGAGAAGACCCGAAGGACTTGTATCATGAGGTATAACATTCTTTCCGAGTAGTTAAATCTCATGTTGTTTGCTAGCTAGGGTTTATGGGCGATCCTTAGTTCTAGTCGTTATTGCGAAGCCCGTAAAAATCATTTTTTGCTATTTTCGCCTCCCTACGAATACGTGGGGTGCGCGACATCTACTTACAGTGGTATCAGTGCCTCTCATAAACCTTAAATAGTTTGTAGCGACGTTAGAAATCCGCCGTTTTTTTCGCGCAAATACTGTCGAAAAACAGTTTTCAAAAATGAAGTTTTGATTTGTTTGCACACCCCGCGGGCTTACGGTTTGAACCGAGAAGCTGCGGGGTAGAGCTTGCGCACCCCGAGGACCCTACGGTGGGGGCTGAATGGATGGTCCTACTCCCCAAGACCACCACAAGGTGGTCTTGGCGGTGGGGACCCGAAACAGCCCCACCTTGGGCAGTTTTAGGTCTGCCTCACCCCCTGGCCACCTCGTGGTGGCCTCGAGGGTGGGGTACCCCCTCTAGGCCCCCAACTTGAAGTTAATTCATGCTCTAACTTCCCGCGAAGGTTCGGCTGGGTTTCGAGTTCGTTTCGACTCCCGGATTGGCTTAAATCGATCGTTTTTGGAACTTTAGCTCACTCGATTTTCAAGTCTTGGAAAATTGTTTAAGTTTGCTAATTGCGTGAGGAATTCTAATGTTGTAGTTACTTTACAAGTTTTTTGATGTATATATGTGTTTAGAAATGTTGACTAATTGCTATACATCGATTAGTCGGGGTTGCACATATCTGTAATGTTGTTATGTTGGTGTGTGTATATGAACTTGTTGGATCGTCGTGAATGAATAGCCGGGGATGTGAGATGAAGGTTTTCATTCTTTCATTCGATGTAAAATTTGTAAAGTGATATAATATTATTTTGCGGGGTACATCCGGGTTGAGGTTGTAGGCACCGTTGTATTATTTCTTTTACTGTTTTTGCTCCTAGGATAGACCCAAGGTGGGGTGCACAAACTACCGGGTACTTTGAAGTGCCGAGTGGCCTACTCACTTTGTTGAGGAAGGTTGTTTCACTTCGGGTATTTTGTTGGGCTACGGCAACGCCCCGGCCGTCAATCTGAGGCCAAATGCGGAACAAAAACTTTTCAAATTTGGCGCTACCGCAACCAATCACCCGGATCGAACCATTAAACGTTAACTAGCAACTACTGTAAAGAGTTCAGAGATTATACCAATCGATCCATGTCTTTCGGTCTTCAATCTCCGTCCCATGCTTGTCGCGGCTGCCCCGACAAAGTCCGCTCTCCAATCTTGCTCGACGAAGAGGCACCACATCGAGGAATCTTTATACGGGCTCCCGCTTCAAACCGAAGCAACCCGGACATGAAGTTTGCTAGCTGACATGTCTAAGGTGAAGTAGAGATAGTGTGTGATTACTTTATCTCAATACACTCTAGGATTCTCAACACATGAGAGGGATAGAGTGGAGGTTGAAGAAGAAGCCATTGATGGAAGTTGTGAGCTCAAGAAAAAAGCTAGTGAAGAAAAATGGCAATGATATCTTATTCTATTTCTCCTGAACCGGAGAAAAGCAAAGGTGAAGTAGGAGTGGCGATGAAATACGCGGTTTGGTCGTGAATGATAGAAATCGCAATTTATTTTGCCCTCTTTCTAATCCCTTTATTTGTCTTTATTTATTACCTTCTATACACCACACTTAGGCTAATTTGTTTTCTTCATTCCCCACCTTTCGGTACCTTCCTATGGTTTGGAAGAAGATATCCAATAAGCGTAATAGGTGTACTCTCCTAATCCTAGGAGCCCTCACAACCTGAGAGAAGGTAAAAAGAAAAGACAACTGAATAATTCTATTCAATCTCTCCAGAACCAGAATCCATTCTCGAATCTGGAACAAGTTTCTTCGAGTTCGTATATAACCATACGATGGATTTATCCAATGGAAGTGGATGTTCGTAGTGATACGAGGTGTTCTGGAGAAATGCAAAGGGTAAAAGAAGGAGTGACAATGATGTATGCAACTCAGACAATCCAAAAGCCAGTGTTTTAAGAAAGTTTGGTTTACTTGGTCACTGAGTTACAGTCTAAGGTCGGGCCATGGTCGCTGCCAAAAGAGAGAGAGAAAAGAAACACTCAACGTGCACTCTAACCTAGATCAGAATGGTTAATCATTTTATCTAATTAGGATGTCTCCCACTGTATCCTCAAATTCTCCTCCAAACCTGAAAGAAAAATTAGTCGAGATCATCCGAGGAGTAAACCAACTCATCAGTGGGAATCGGGATCCAACTATCATCGCATGATAACTTGATGGAATCCACTCAAGTCACCATACTCCAGAAGGTATGCGCATGCCTGGAAAGTTTCAGTTTCTTTAGAAACTCCCGATGTGTGTTTTTACCCTTAGGACCCAAGTGACCTTGACACAGTCAACAAATCAAAAAGTCCCAGTCAAGTTCAACCCGTCATTATCCTTGATTGCATTAAACCCACCCGTACGAGCCCTTGACACAGTTAGCAAGGCCACACGACTGTCCTAACCAATCACATTAATATACCACAAACAAGCACTACTTAGCTACCGCACACTACGCCTTGACACGGTCAACAAACGCAGCACGAATACTAAGCAGTACTTGTAAGAAATGACGGAGGGCTACGGCTGGTTTTTGGCGAAAAAACTTTAACGTAATGAACTTGATATCGTTGAAGGAATTGCATAGCCTTTTATAAATATATAGTAGCGAAAACTTTTGCTAAAGAGGTCACTCCCGGTGAAGGGATCTCGGCTCTTTACCCGTTGAATGAAGTGCAGAATATTCCAAACTGAATACCGCGATGCAAAGCAAAAAGTAATCGACTATAGTGAAGTTATTACCCTGACACAAAACTCTGTCCAAGGGGTCACTCTCGATGAAAGGGATCTCGGCCCTTGCCTCATCGAATGAGGTGCTGGATATTCATAACCGAATACCTCTGTGCAAAACAAAATAGAACGTCCTTGTAATAACAGCTTTTTGAAAATTGTTCCAACAACATCGAATAGGTTTGTTTTCATTGCATTTATCTGAATCAATGCAGTCCCATCAATTAATCACACCACAAAAGAACGAAAATATAATGTAAGTATATGCCATCCGCATTCGCCACTGGGTCCCGTCATCACCCGTTAGGTTACTTAACTAATGACAGAGCGGGGAATGGACTAGCGCGGGTGTAAAACATATACAACATCTACTAGTATATATATCAATATATAATAATCGCTCCAGGCGTGATAAATGCAACATCACAGAAAAGTAATAAGCATCACAGAACAATACAGATAATCTGGGAGCCCCGGGTTTCCTTTGAGCCGCAAGTGAAACCCGACGTTTCCCTGGTCGTGTGGATAGCCTGTGCAATGAAAACCTAGATCCCTACGAGTGTGGCAAGTTGCCCACCAAAACCTGAAGCGAGGCAGCCCCCTTCAGCAAAGTGAATGGACCACCCAGCACTTCACGGAATCCGGTAACTTGAGCACCCCTCCTTGGGTCAACCTGTACCCCCTACGAGTGCGGCGAATAGCCCGCCAATTCTAAAGTGAAGCCCCCTCCGTCTCAAAGCCATGAGATGCAGGCCCGTTGCCCTCTAGAACTTGGCTATCCGTGCACTCCACCGTGGGGTAATCCTAGTACAGAAAAGAAAATGTGTACAACGGTGACATCGACCTCAACCCGGCCGTGCCCTAAAAGAATAATATACAAACATGCAGTGACAGCAGTCCACATGTCGGACGCTCGCCCCGCGATATCAAATGTATAAATAAAACTAAACTTTACTAACATTACACACAAGCTATCCACCACGACGAACCGCAACATCATAGCACAACACAGAACATCAACGTGAATGTGACGTTCGCAAACCCGTCTAAAAGGACTATAGCAATTAGACAAGATTTACCGCTCGAATAACATTCATGGTCGCAGATAGAAATGTATGTACTGCAAACTTTAAACAATGTTAGAAAATATCGATTTCGAAATAACCCCCGAATAGCCCCAAACAACCTGATAATACCATATCCAAACTGGGATAAACAAACAATACCACTGAACCAAGATTCCAGAGACAAGACTACACCCCAAAAACCAAACCCAGAAGCCTCAAATAGGCCGGCCTACTCGGATTTTAGCACAATGTGCTTGGCCAAAATCCGATGGATTGGTCTCGTTTTTGGGGTACTGTCTAATGGTCACTTAAGTAGTCTTCTGCAGTTGTTTAAAAAAATTTTGAAGACACATTTTAAATCGACAGAAACTGAAATCAGCAGTGCAGTGAATTGGATTTGTTTCAATTTCGATAGTTTAACGTTGTCTAAACAAGCTAGCTAAGGGTTAATGGGTTGGCTCTGATACCATGTTGGGCTACGGCAGCGCCCCAGCCGTTAATCCGAGGCCAAATACGGAACACAAACTTTTCAAACTTGGCGCTACCGCAACCAATCATCCGGACCGAACCATTAATCGTTAACTAGCAACTACTGTAAAGAGTTCAGAGATTATACCGGTCGATCCATGTCCTTCGGTCTTCAATCTCCGTCCCATGCTTGTCGCGGCTGCCTCAACAAAATCCGCTCTCCAATCTCGCTCGACGAAGAGGCACCACATCGAGGAATCTTTATACGGGCTCCCGCTTCAAACCGAAGCAACTCGGACATGAAGTTTGCTAGCCGACATGTCCAAGGTGAAGTAGAGATAGTGTGTGATTATTTTGTCTCAGTACACTCTAGGATTCTCAACACATGGGAGGGATAGAGTGGAGGTTGAAGAAGAAGCCATTGATAGAAGTTGTGAGCTCAAGAAAAAAGCTAGTGAAGAAAAATGGCAATGATATCTTTGTGAGATATTTTGTGAGAGCTCACTTGAATAACTCAAGACCAAAACCATAGCCATATATGGCTGCCCCCCCTCTCTATAAAATATCCCACACCCAAAAACAATAAATAAAATGGTCATGGCACAAAAAATCACACCATGAGTCACCAAAGTTGCACATGCCATATTTAATGCCCTAGGTTAAAACTTGCACTCACAATTTCCACATAATCAAATATTAATCTAAATGTTTAATCCAAAAAAAATAGAATGGCATCATCTAAAGTAAACTCGTGACGGATCACAAGAATACCCCTCATCCATATATACAGACCTGCATCCGTATTCCGACTGAATACGAATACTACGAGACGAAAGTAATCCAACAAATCTAATACTAGGATCCGGCTTATACCAAAGCCCACTAATATGATCCGTCCGATCATGATCCGTACACAAGTGCACGTATATGATCGAACCCTGCCATAAAACTATACGATCTCTACAAAGTTTCGCCCGAACTTTGGAAACTTTCTGTGGGGGACTCTAAAAACTCGTCAATACGCTGGCAGCGGGTTTAACCACAAGCACGTCAGTGGCACTAGCTGTACGTAATGGCTACCCATGTATTGAGTGAAAGGGAAGCTGATTAGCGAACTCATCCTGAAACCCTACTGAGCCTATCTGTGACAATCTCCGTATAGTCCGGTCTGTTCGTCTATGAGTATCGCATATCGGGCCTAGGGGGATGGTAAGCGTCAGACCCCTATTAGTGGTATAAGTCATGTCGGAGTGTAGCCCATAACACCTTGAGAAACTACTGGACTACTTACCAGTAAATCTCACTTGCCTTGGCCAAGGACTTTGTGTAATGGCTCTCCAGACATAGCGCGATATCAACCCCCAATACCGGGAGAGACGAATCCTGTCTAACCGCCGCTGCCTCCAAGTGCTTCGGGACTGCACCTATCTACTACCTGTTTGCACGACTCCTTTGAGCCGTGGTAGGGTAGCAATAAAAGAATGGTGGGAACACACTTAAGGCAATGTAGCAGTGTCAAGTCAATGGACTAAGCTGTACTCATGTCACCTGAGAACTGCTCCTGACGATAGGTATAGTACCAATCAGCAGTGCCCCTGCAAGTCCGTCCGGTGTACTCATAACCCAATGAGCACCTGTATACATCTTAGGTGAACCAACTGACACCTATGGCTGGTGAGACCGGCCACCGCCCCTCGTCGAGGTCTCGATCTGTATACACTAGTCTACTCTGGAGTATCGATGCCCTGTCTCGAAACTCCCTCGACTAGGGACCTTTTAAGGATGTGGATATAGATTACCCAACTCTCGCGTATATGATCGCCATCATACTGCTGGTAGTCAAGCAAGAATCCTATAGGCTCTATCAACGTGTAATAGTGATCTGTAATGTCACCTGAAGCAAGTACACGATGATAAAGACAAACCAGATAGCATACTATCATCTTGAGTAAGACTGTTCTACCGGTATAGGTCCTCCCTCAATAATTGCAATCTCGTGCCTGTGATCCAATAATTAACTTGAGGGCACTATAACCAACATATTTTGCGGGTAGTTTGCCACACCCATAGGGGTCTAGGGTGGGGTTTGGCTATTCATCACGACCATGGAATCCGTCTTTCGTTACAGGCTCAAACAAAACACGGAATTCCTAGTATATCCAATGTGTTCATCTGTGATCTGGAATGCCTATCATTGCGTCTGACGAATGGATATTATATATATATATATTATAATAGACGTTGCTTATATTTTGCATCCACGCTAGTCCAACCCCCGCTCTGTCGTTAGTTAAGTAACCTAATGGGTGATGACGGGGCCCCGTGGCGAATACGGATGGTATAAGCGTACGTTGTATTTTCGTTGTTTTCTGTAATGGTAGGTTAATTGATGGGACTGGATTAAATTAATGCAAAGAAAACAACCCAAAACTGAATCATTGGAACAAATTTTAAAACCACTCGGTTATTTTAAAACAGCAGACTTTTAAATGCGGAGCTTAAACAACTTCTTTTAAAAGCTATCAAGTTCCTTCGATTATATTAAGTTCACTACATTCACGGTTTCGCCAAAACCATTAGTAGCCCTCCATCATTTCATATGAATAATCAGTAGTATTCAAGCTATATTTGTTGGCCTTCGTCAAGACATAGTGATTGGTAGCTACCGGGTGTTCATATGTAGCATAGATAGATGCGTTGGTTTGGGACAGTCGTATTATTTTGCTGGCCTTCCTCAAGGGTATATACGGGTGTGTTCAAATTAACCTGGACAATGATAGGTAGAACTTGATGTTGGCCTTCGTCAAGGTCATAAGAGCATGGGGCAAAAATTCACATCGGGAGTTTCTAAAGAAACTAAAACTTGCTAGTGCTGCATACCATTTGGAGTTTGATAATGTTTGCAGGATTCCTTCAGCATTATCACACAATGATATTTGGATCCCGATCCTACTGTGAGTATATGCTACTCCTCGGAAGATTTTTTCACTTAACGATCAATACTATAAACCAAGTAGGTGTCCAGAACGGTGTTAGCGGGGCTACACCTCTAGGGAAAAGAGGTTATTTAATTAAGGAACTTTGCGAAAGCGTCGTAAAACCTCTCTCGAAGTATCGACACTAGCCTGGCCGAACGGTTAACCAAGTATTGTACGGTGAGATCAATACTAACTAATTCTTCTTTTATGGTTTGAGGAAGGATTCGAGAAACAGTGGGAGCCATTCTATTTAGATAAATTAAAAACCAATCTAAACTTGCAAGAGCATCATGCTGAGTGTATTCTTCTCTCTATCCTAATTGCATTAACCAGATGACCAGATTAGGTTACAGATAGATAATAAAATGACTGAGTTATACTATATTGACTGGCAAATGTTTGTCCAGATATCCATTACCTATGACAAGCTGGACCACCTCATTACTACTCATACCCCCCGCCATCCTAGGTCCAGTTTCCACCGTCGCGGATAAGGATATCCGTAAGACAAGGAAAAAGGACAGTGCGAATGCCAAGTGCCTCGTGTTGGCCTCAGTTGATGGTGTATACCAGAGGCAGCACGAGAAGATGGACTTAGTTTCTATCTTCTTCCATAACAATGTTTTATATGGAGAACAATCTCGTATCGCAAGATATGAGACCTCGAAAGAATTGCTTCAAGCGAGGTTGGCTGTCGGATCATCTGTAGGGGATCACGTCCCTACAATGATTAGCTATATTAAAAAGCTCACGGACCTAGAGACCACGTTGGAGAACGAGTCATATGCTGACTTGATTCTACAGTCCCTACCTCCGACTTACGCCCAGGGGAAGAAACTTATACTTTCAGTTGAGGGCACCCTGAAGGAAACCAGGGAGACACCCGCTCTGCTTATTGGAGAATCTTCCTCTTCTGGATCTAAGGCGGATGCCAAGGGTGAGAAAAATAAGACCTTCACAAAGCCGATAGGCGATGTCGGTAAGGTAGAAGAAAAGGGAAGGGCAAAAGTTTCGGGGTTAACAGTAGGGAAGGACGGATGTTCCTATTGTTATGGGAAAGGGCATTGGCAGATGGAATGCAGGGCTTGGAAAGCCAGAATCCAGGATCCGAAGCATGTTGTGGCTTCGACTTCGTGTGTGTTTATGATTGAAAAAGGTTTGTCAATTAACTCTACTTCCTGGGTACTAGATACCGGATCAGGATCTCATATCTGTAATTCATTACAGCCTTTGAGAAACCGTAGAGTTATCAGGCAGGTGATATGACTCTCAGGGTTACTAACGGAATGAGCGTGGACGCTGTATCCGTAGGGTATATCACCTAGAATTGACAAGTGGGCAGATATTGATTCTACGTAACTGTTTGTGTGTACCAAGTCTAGTTTGTAAGCGATGTGGTTCACATCCACCTAAATCAAAGTTTGATTGGGTCAGGTACACTAGAGGACAATATATATTGAATCAAGCTCAGGTTTTTAAACGTCCAGAACACACTTAAAAGAAAGTCTCCAGAATTAAATAAAACTTTCTTATGGCATTGTAGACAAGGTCACATCAATGAAACACGGTTGTCGAAGTTACATAGAGAAGGATATTTGGATCTGTTCGAATATCAGTCTTATGCAACTTGTCAATCTTGTCTCATAGGAAAGATAAAAAAGACTCCGTTCACTGGACACGGAGTAAGAGTGAGCAAGCTCTTGGGACTCATACACAGCGACGTGTGTAGTCCAATATCTACAGATGCACGAAATGGTTATTCCTATTTCATTATTTTTACGGACAATTTCTCTAGGTTAGGACATGTTTTCTTGTCAAAGCATAAATCCTAACCCTTTGAAAAATCCCGGGAATATAAGAATGAAGTGGAAAATCAAATAGGCAAAAGTATCTAGACACTGAGATCTAATCGATGTGGTGAATACTTAATTGCCGAGTTCTTAGATTACTTAAAAGAGAATGAAATTCTTTCTCAGCTTACTTCTCCATACACATCACAACACAACAGTGTATAGGAAAGGCAGAACAGAACCCTATTGGATATTGTTCGTTCCATGATGAGTAACGCTGAGTTGTCGCGATCCTTCTGAAGTATATGCACTAGAATCAGCTGCATATCTTTTGAATAAGGTTCCTACCAAGACTGTGCCTACCACACCATATAAGATGTGGAGTGGGAAGAAACCCTATCTTCAGTATCTGAAGATATAGGGATGTCCAGCTTTTGTTGAAAAGCAGTATGCGGACGAGTTCGAGGCACGCTCGGTACTGTATAGGTTTGTGGGATACCCAAAGAACTCCAAGGGGGTATCTTTCCTATTACGCATAGAAACAAATGGTTTTTTCCTCGTCATGCCCACTTTTTAGAAAATCAATTTTTAATAAGGAAATAGTGGGAGCGCAATAGAACTAGAAGAAATTCCAGAACCACAAACTATTACTGAAAGTATGGTAGAACCAGAGGTTTCAAAAGAACCGGACATCCCTACGCCAATCCGCAGGACTAGTAGGCAGTCTCATCTGCCCGAGAGATACTACGGTTTTCTCATACACGGGGATCGAGAGGATTGCATCATTAACAATGATGAGCCAGCTAGCTTCCAGTAAGCTATTCAGAGCGGTGACTCGGTAAAATTGCTGGATGCAATGCGGACTGAAATAGAGTCCATGTACACCAACAAAGTATGCACTTTGAACATTGCTCCAGAAGGGGTAAAACCTATAGGATGCGAATGGATCTTCAGAAAGAAGATTGGTGTAGATAGATAGGTTAAAACCTATAAGGCTAGACTTGTTGCAAAAGATTTTCATCAAAGACCTGGTTTGGACCATGATGAAACCTTTTCTCCACTGTCTATGCTCAAATTCATTCGGATCCTTCTTGCCATTGCTGCCTTATAAGATTTTAAGATCCGGCAGATGGACGTAGAGACGGATTTTCTAAATGGTGATTTGGAAGAGTGCGTCTATATGGATCGGCCAGAGGGTTTCAATCAAAGTGGGAGCAGCGGGACAGTGTGCAAGTTGCTTAAGTCCATTTATGGACTAAAGCAGGTATCGCAGAGTTGGAACATCTATTTTTATTAAGACAGTCAAAGAATTCGACTTTATCAAAAATCCAGATGATCCATGCATTTATAGTAAGATTGTAGCAAGAACTATGGAATTCCTCGTTGAGTACGTGGATGACATTCTCTTGATAGAAAATGACATTCTTATGCTACAATCAGTCAAAGGATTTTTATCACAGAGGTTCTCCATGAAAGACCTGGGTGATACCAACTACATTCTGGGGATCCAGATCTATCGTGATGGATCAAAAAGGATGGTGGGACTTTCACAGTCAAGGTATAACAACGCCATACTGAAAATATTTAGTATGGACGATTCTAAGCGCGGTAGTCTACCGGCTTGTCACGGAATCACCCTCTCCAAAGAGATATCTTCTAAGACTGATTTGGAAAGGGCTCGCATGTCGATTATACCCTACGCTTCTGCGGTAGGCTCTATAACGTATGCGATGTTGTGTACCAGACCAGATGTAGCTTACGCACCGAGCGTGGTAAGACGGTATCAGTCAAACCCAGGGGAGAAGCACTGGGAAGCAACAAAGAACATTCTCAAGTACCTGAGAAGGACTAAGGAGATGTTTTTGGTGTATGGCGGAAAAGACCTCCAGATCGAGGCCTTTGCTGACTCCAGCTTCCAGAGTGATAAGGATGACTCCAAGTTCATATCGGGTTATGTATTTAACCTCAGTGGAGGGGCGGTCTGTTGGAAGAGCTCCAAGCAGGACACCGTTGGAGACTCGACGATGGAAACGGAGCAGTTCGCTGCATGAGACGCCGTAAAAGAGGCAGTTTGGATATGGAAGTTCTTAACTGAACTTTAGGTGGTTCCTTCCATTTGTTGGTCCAATACTTTAGTATTGTGACAACATACGACGCTATAGCATTAGGAAAGGAACCCAGGTCCCATCAGAGATCCAGACATATCTTGAGGCGGTACCACCTGATCAGGGAGATTATTGATCCCTAGAAGATCGAGGTGAGGAGAGTAGATACGAAGAACAACATTGCAGATCCACTCACAGAGGCCATCACTCAGACAGTGTTCGAGAGGTTATTCGAGATCTTCGGTCTGCGATATGCCAGTATATGGCCTTAGTGCAAGTGGGAGATTGTTAGTGATATATGCCCTTGAGGCCATTATTGTATCATACTGGATTGTATATTACTTAATGGGAGCTTGGGATATACACGGATATAGTAACAGTCTTGCTCAAAATGGTAGTATGCTACCTGGTTTGTTTCTACCTCAATATGTGCATGTGTTTCTTTTAGCATATCGCTTATACATATTAATAGAGCCCTTAGGATCTTTGCTTGATTACTAGCGTTGTGATGGCAGTCACACTAGTTGGGCTGGGTAATCTATAAGCACATCCTATACCGGTCCCTAGTCATAGGATTATCGAGACGGGGCATCGATACTCCACAGTAGACTAGTGTATACGCTTCTCATCCCGACATGGGAGATGGTCTGTCCCACAGCCATTAGTACGTCGTACTGGAGATAGTATGCAGGTGCTCATTAGGTTATGAGTACACTGGACAAGACTCGTCGGGAACTATTGGTGGGTATTATACCTGTTGTCGGGTAGCAGTTCCCAGGTGACATGAGTACAGCTTAGTCCGTCGACTTGACACTGCTACTTCGCCTCGAGTGTGTTCCCACTGTACTTTGATTACTACCCTACCACGGCTCAAAGAAGCCGTGCAAACAGGTAGTAGTTGGGGGCAGTCCCGAAGCACTTAGAGGCAGTGACGGTTAGATAGGATTCGTCTCTCCCGGTATTGGGGGTTGATATCGTGCTGTGTTCGGAAGGCCATTACACAAAGTCCTTGGCCAAGGCAAGCGAGATTTACTGGTTGGTATTCCAGTAGTTTCTCAGGGTCTATTGGGCTACTCTCCGACTCAACTTATTGCGCTATTAGGGGTCTGACGATTACCGCCCCTAGGCCCGATATGCGATACTCTTAGACGAATATACCAGACTGTACAGAGATAGTCACATTCAGGCCCAGTAAGAGTTCGGATGGGTTTTCCTCATCGGCCTTCTTATCGAAATCTACCTGGGGACCGTTACGTGCAGCTAGTACCACTTGCGGCCTGTGGTTAAACCCACTGCCAGTGTAGTGTCGAGTCTTTAGAGTCCCACATAGAGAGTTTCCCTGCATCGGGTAAAAGGTGTAGAGGTTGTATGGTTTTACGGCAGGGCTTCGATCACTTACGTGCACTTGTGAGCGTATGATATTCGGACGGATAATACTAATGGGCTTTGGTTTAAGCCGGATCCCAGTATTATATTGATGGATCAGTTCCGTCTCTTTGTATTCGTGTTTCTCGGAACACGGATGCGGGTATGTGTATACGGATGAGAGGGGCATAGAAGGAGACACCTCATTAGGGTTTTGACCATTGACTTGATTAAAACAATTATGAGGTGGAGGAAAGTATTTGTTATTTTTGTAAATGATAATTGAGGCATGGCTACTTGGTTTGACCATTTGACTTGGTTTGACCACTTGACTTGGTTTGACTCTTTGATTAGATATTCTTGTGAGATATTTTGCGGCTCTAGATATTTTGGGTAAGATATTTTCTTGCCATGCTTATAGTCAAGTCAAGGGAGCCATCTTATTTATTATCATTGTCATTATCAAAAACCATTTCTCTTTCCTTAAGTTTAGCTCTCTTCTTCTTCCTCTCAACAACAACCCTTAAGGTCTCATGAGTTGAGTAAACTAGGGTTTCAAGAGACAAATAAATCCATCTTCATTCTCTACATCACCTAGGCCATCTAGTTTAGCAAGCTAGTTGCCCTAGTTACCTCGGATTTGAGGTTGGAGCTCGGACTATAGACTCTCGGGTGGATCGTCTTTGACTCGAGGGAGCCGACGAGGAAGCTACGATCCGGATCGATCCTTGGAGCCTACGATGATGAGGAGGACAACGGAGAAGACCCGAAGGACTTTTATCATGAGGTACAACATTCTTTCCGAGTAGTTAAATCTCATGTTGTTTGCTAGCTAGGGTTTATGGACGATCCTTGGTTCTAGTCGTTGTTGCGAAGCCCGTAAAAATCATTTTTTGCTATTTCCACCTCCCCGCAAGCACGTGGGGTGCGCGACATCGACTTACAACTTGTTCAATGTATATAAAGGGTATTTCAGCCTTATTAGGAGTTATAAGTTAATTTTGTTCAGTAAAAGCAAGAAACTCCTTATAACTCACTGGTTAATACTCTTTACTGCTGTGCTTTAGCCTGAGTGTTCGAATCCCATCAGCCTCAATTATTTTATATTTTTTTCTTTTTAACTTTTCGGAAGCCCAAGAATTGCACGTACAATATACGGAGAATCGAAAAGTTTCTGAGAAATCAAACAGGATAAATGAGGAGTTAACACGGTATAAAGCACATGGCCCAAACTTTGAGACAAATGGCTTCCATCCGACCGCTAAAATCTCCCCCAAAACCGCCACCGGCTGTTAGATCTTATCCAATCATCTCCATGCTTCGCCCATACGTCCCTTTGACTCCCCTCTACTCCATTTTATTGTTTGTTTTCTCTAATTTCAACCAGAGACTTCACAACCCTTCATCTACCCAATTAATACAATTTAATCTCTTTTTAATTCATTTTTTAATTCACTTACTATCATTTTTACCCTATAAATACCACCTCATCCCCTAACACTCTCCTATTCTGAAATCCATAGCAAAATTCTCTAAATTTTTCCTTATGCAAGAAGAGTTAAAGCTAGTCAAATAAAGTCAGCACAAGCCAAGTCCGTTTTCGAAGACCGGAGCCACTCTTGACGCTACCACGATCCACGAAGACGCCCCCAACTCTTTTTTCCTCCCTTTTCAACGCTCTAAAACCCTTAAGTCCATTTTCTTTCTTTCGTTTCGTCTCAAACCGCTTTCTAAAAACTATACCAACTAAAATAGAGTTAGTTTAAATAAATATTCTTTTAAAAAGTTTTATCACCCTTGCTAAGTTAATATTTCACTCTAATGTCTCTAACATCACTTTAAGATATCGTTCATATCGTTTACCTTTCAATGTAATTAAAATTCCATGCGAAATAAACATATATCGAAAATTTTCATATAAATACCATGAACTTTACTTATACATTTTTAACCTTATCATGAACTATAACTCTAGAAAATTCACGGGGTAACGACCTACCCTATCACATATACTATGGTTTTATAACATGATATTTTGGATACATGTTTAATTTGAAGGGAAACAATTTACATTAAAATACCATTACTTTTACAAAATGTTTTTTATCATTATTTTTAAATCTTTTGCAATTGTGTCTCTACAACCTTTTAGGGGAACCCATTTACGAATGGTGCAGAGTATCGCACATTCTTGGGATAGTAGAGCGGGATACAGAACTTCTCACGGAGAATTCGGTCTTGAAAGGAAATAAAAATACGACTTTTTAAAACAAATTAAACTTTGAAAAATTATATAAAATTATGAATCTGTATTTTCAATGAAAAAATTATGAAAATTATATCTTTAAATAATAGATTAAAATTTTAATAAATTACAATCAAATTTCCAAAAGTACTAGTTTTCATAAAAATATCATAAACTTTTAAAAATTAGGTTTCATCACTAAAATACCACTACAACTAAAATAAATTTTTATAAAAACTCTTAATATTCTAAATCATCTTCAAGGTTTATTTTTAAACAATATTAAAACATTTTACATAAAACCCCCTCAAGAAATGCAAATACATATTAAACCACTTGAATAAATCATTAAGGACCCTAGATTAATATAGTTTTAAGCGGTATCATTTCTCTTGAGCCTTAGAGAGCCGGAGAAATGAGTGCTTGCTGTTCAGTTGATAAAACTGCACATTTGTTATTACATTTTTCCTACCATTTCCATATTTAAAAAGGCCTTTATTATAATATATCATACATATGAGGGTTTATGTGTAAAAATACTATTTTCCATGTGTTGATATATTATAATTAGCATTTGGTAGGAAAATGTATGCAAATAATATCATTGACCAAATCCTAGTAGAACAAAGTCTACTAAATATTATTTGTTAAGTTATTGTGCAGAATTTTCAGGTCTAAAATCAAGGAAATCAAGTTGTTAAAGAAAACCTGCCTAATTAAGAAATCAAAATGAAGAAACCAAGTCTGGCAGCAACCACGAGAAGATTTCCAAATTCTGAAGGTTCCAAGGATCGCCACATGTCACAAGGAGCAACCCATAAAAAATTGATCAACGGATGAGATCATCAGGCCGCGGATCCGCGGCCCGAGCCCCTTGATGCCGCGGATCCGCCGTGTAGAAGAAGAGTTAAGGGCTGGAACTTTTCTGGTGGGATTGTAACTACCATTCCCCAATTTAAGCATCTGACTTTCTGGCTTTGGGACTATAAATAAAGACCGAGAGCCTCTTGGAAAATTCATCAAGTCGACGCGATCATGAAGTCCAAGACGGCTCATGCATCCAGACTGATCATCAACTGTTCGTCTACCTCCTTGGAAGAGATCGAGAAGCAAAACTAGGATTTGTAATCATTTTCTAAGGATCAAAATGTAATAAATATTATTGATTAATAAAGGTAGTTCTTTTTCTTATTCTATTTCTTCGTAGTTTAATTATGCATTTTCTCTCCATCTCTTCTTCTCCCAACATGCGTGAGTAATTCTCCGCTTGTTAGGGTTCATAGGATTATGGTAGGCTAATGGATGATGAACATCTCTAAACTCTTTTTAAGTCCTATAAAGTTTATGAACTTTATCAAAAGAATCATTAACATCCTAATCGGACGCGCTAACAATTCTTTGTTAGTCCCGACCGCGATTAGAGATTAGATTAATGATTGTTTAGGTAAAGGCTAGATATGAACGGAGTTCCGTGTCGAGATAAGGGTTAAGAGTGAGATTTCTTTTCCCTCCAGAAACCCTAATCTGCATGCATCACCGTCGTTCTAGTTTTAAATCTATTAATGGATAAAAAGGGTAATCTTTATTTAATCACCCATAACTACTAAATCCTAATGAACCCTACAAGCCCCCTTTTCATATAAACTTACCTCCGTAGTTAATCTAGATCTATATTTTGCATCATTGTTTAACGTAGATCTAGATCCTACAACCATTCTTCAATATTCTTTATTCCTATCCCTCCTCTCTTTTTCAACATATCTAAAGTAAGAGTAAAAGGTTCCACGTTTCCCAGAGGACGACCCGTACTCACCTCGGTCTAGCTACACGCGACACCGTTCTGATTGCGGTTAACTACTAAACACACTTTTTCGAAACAATCAAATGGCGCCGTTGCCGGGGATACGTGCGTAATTTTTTTTATTCTTACTATTTGTGTTGAATTCTTAGACGATTCATATCATTATTAAAACAAAACTGCAAATTGCATATTTAACGATTTGTGCGTGAATTTTTGCAAGGAGATCTGGAGTCACGGACTTGAGGAAACAGGAGATCTAGGGTTTCACACATATCTGGTATCTTTCTTAACTCCTTCTCCCTGCTCTCAAATCCAATAAAATCTATTTTCTGCAGGATTCTTTGCAAAATAGCGCCGCTCAAAAATCTTTTTGCAAAAGTTTTGTGATTGGTTTTGTTTTGCATATTTTAATACGGACTTTAAGGGGCAAAGACCAAATCCAGATTAGGTGGGGATTTCATCACCCTTCCTAAGCCCCACAAATCACAAACCGAGCATCTGCATCAACCCTACATTAATTTAAAAAATATCTAGATCAGGCTCTAAGGACTGTCGCACTCATTAAGGACAGAAGAAGGTCGTGGGTAATCTATCGCTTATCCGCATTACTTTTGTGGTGCTTAGGCAAGTGTGTCTAAGGCAAGTGGTTTACTTAATTAGGCCCGCTATTTTCAGTGATTCGTATAGCGGATACCTCCCACTTACCTGGCACTTACCTGGCCACAAGAGTAGTAAAGAGGTGGTAGAGGATTGATCCTGCGGCTTGTCCTTTGGAAGTCTAGGAGCGGTCTAGAGACTGGACCTAGGTAACCTTAGCTCTAGGGTTGTTTGTGAATTTTAGAGTGATTTGTCTTGAGTCCCACTTTTTCAAAACAGACCAATTTTAAATCACACACACGCTGCCACTTGCACTAAACCCGCTTAGTGCATGCTCGGTTGGACACGGGATCCTAGTGCCCGTCTTGTCCGCGTTCCTGCTATCGACGCCGAAGTCGGTACTTCTTCATCTTCTTTTCCCCCACCACACACCACGACCGAGATGGACGGTACTCCATCAGATTATAACACCACGCTGCCACCGCCCGTAGGTGCGCAGAATCCACCACGCATCTCTCTCCAAGAGAGATGCTATTCTATCTGTGGTCCCCTTCCTACTTGTCTATCCATTCCACCACCTAACGGGGATAATTTCGAAATTAAACCCCATTACATCAATCTGCTGCCCAAATTTCATGGGCTTGAGTCGGAAGACGCGTATGTTTTCATTACCAAATTCGAAAACGTATGCGCAATGATGGGTACTTCACAATTGACTTTAGATGCTATGCGCTTACGTCTTCTCCCATTCACACTGTGCGACTTGGCAGAAAAATGGCTTTACAATACTGCCGCATACTCTATCACTAATTGGGATGAATTCGTCATAGCATTTCTTAAGAAGTTTTACCCAAACATAAGACTGCCCGTGTTAGAAGCGAGATCAACCAGTTCACCCAGCTTCCCAATGAACCATTTTGGAAGTGCTTTGAACGTTTCAAAGATCTGCTTGTCCAATATCCTCATCATGGAATCAATAGATGGGATTTATGCCGAATTATTTATGAGGGCATTAATCCAGCGACAAAGCAGATGCTTGAAACAATGTGTCAATGCAATTTCATGTCTAAAGATGACGATGAAGCTTGGAAGTATCTGGAAGACCTCGCTGAACACACTTTGCAGTGGGAAAGTGTAAGACCACCTTCATCTAGGGGAGGTGTTCCCCAGCTCGATATTTCTATCGCAGTAAAAGCCGAAATGGCAGCGATACAGAAGAAACTCGACGCTATTGAGAACAAATTCTCATCATTCACCCTTAATCAGGTCACGCTTCCTAAGACCGTCTGTGGTTGCTGTTCGGATCCTTCACACTTAACGGAAGAATGTCCTATGAATGCACCGTTTCAAGGTCACGAGCAAACTAATGCTGCTTTTCAGCAGCGACCTAGAAATGATCCTTATTCTTCCACATACAATCAAGGATGGAGGAATCATCCTAACTTTGCTTGGAATCAAAACCAACAAAGCAATTATCAAAGACCTCCTCCACAGCAACCACAACCACAGAATCAGCCCCCATTTCAGTCACAGAATTTCCAAAATCCGGCCAACATTTCTACACCACAAGTGGCCGGTACTGACAACTCACTTGCATAAACCTTGGATTTGTTCATGAAACAATCCATGCAATTGTCGGCTGAGATGAAGTCTTCTATTGATACCATAACGAAAAACTCCGCCTCCCATGGTGAGAGTATTAAATCAATAGAAAACCAAATCGCACAGTTAAACGCCGCAATGAGTGCGAGAGAAAAAGGGAAACTCCCATCTCAACCCCTACTGAATCCTGGCCATTCACAAAATTATAATGTGAATGCCATTACTACGTTGAGATCGGGGAGAGTGCTGAATAACCGAGTGGGTGAGCAATTTGATGTTAGTGACACCATTGATACCCCAGCTTCTTCTTCCCCCCCTAATTCGTCTAGTCTTCCACCTTTATCCGAGCCTATTCTCCATTTTCCCCAAGGCTCGAACATTTCACCGAATCTATCTAAGTCGATTCCCACTCCAATTTTGGGATCGAATCCGTCCCCACAGTCTTCTCCACAAACGTTGGACCCAAAACTTATTGATCGAGCTCCATTTCCAAACAGATTAAGGGCCAACAGACCTAACCCGCAAATGGAGAAGATTGTGGAAATGTTTAAGCAAGTTAGCATGAATATTCCTCTCCTAGATGCTATTCAACAAGTCCCATCTTATGCAAGAATCCTTAAAGACTTGTGCACTAGGAAGATAAAAACTCAAGTGCCTAAGAAGGTTTTCATGACGAGTAATGTTAGCACTGCTTTTACCCAACAAATACCAAAGAAACATAAGGACCCCGGCTGTCCTACAATCTCTATTTCTATTGGGGGTAAAAATATTAATCGTGCTTTACTCGATCTAGGCGCTAGCGTTAACTTGCTTCCTTATTCAGTATACGAGCAGTTAGGAATTGGAGAGTTAAAACCCGCCCATTGTACTCTCCAGATGGCAGACCGATCGATCACCAAACCTCGGGGCGAACTAGAGGATGTGTTAATTAAAGTCGGGGAATTCATATTTCCCGTGGACTTTATTGTTTTAGATACACAACCTGTGGCAAACCCACGCAATCAAATCCCGGTGATACTTGGTCGACCCTTCCCAGCAACTTCTAACGCTGTAATTAATTGTCATAACGGTTCTATGAACTTATCCTTCGGGAAAATGACAATTGAGCTTAATATTTACAAGCTAGGAAGTCAGCCGTCAGAACTTTCTGCTCATTTGCTGGATGTTTGTTCCATCCACGAGATAGCTTCCGAAAGCTGCATGGATGATGAACTTTGCTTTGATGTTCTCGACAACACTAATAAGACATCGTTTGATCTTGCACCACTTCATAGTGAGGATATGTTCAATGAGTCCGACCTTGAGATTGAACCCGTTGACTCGTTGCAAAAGTCAGCAGCACTTTCCGAGTCAATATCTTATGCAAGTTTTGAATCTCTTAGGGAGTCCGAATATCATTCCGTTACCCCACCTTCTATTGTCTCTCCGCCAATTCTTGATCTCAAACCACTACCTTCTCATCTTAAATATGCATATTTAGGAGAGAATGAGACTTTACCAGTGATTATATCCGCTTCTCTAGCCGTAGAGCAAGAGAAGGCACTTTTGGCAGTGTTGAGATCGAATCGACAAGCATTTGGTTGGACAATGGCCGACATCAAAGGGATTAGTCCCTTAATTGTTGAACATAACATACATCTGATGGATGAAGACAAACCAACCCGAGACCCACAAAGACGATTAAATCCCGTTATGAAGGAGACGATAAAGAAAGAAATCGTCAAGTGCCTTGATAGTGGAATAATTTACCCCATATCTGATAGCCAATGGGTAAGTCCAATTCACGTGGTCCCTAAAAAGTCTGGCATCACGGTCATCACTAATGAGGCTAATGAGTTAATCCAAACACGCACCCAAACTGGGTGGCGCGTATGTATTGATTACAGGAAACTCAATGCCACGACGAGGAAAGATCACTTCCTTCTACCTTTCATTGACCAGATGTTGGAACGATTAGCGGGACACGAATACTACTGTTTCTTGGACGGATACTCTGGCTATAACCAGGTCCCCATCGCCGAAAAGGATCAAGATAAAACCACTTTTACTTGTCCTTTCGGAACTTTTGCTTATAGACGCATGCCCTTTGGGTTATGCAACGCTCCCGCTACATTTCAGCGGTGCATGATGGGAATATTTTCAGATATGGTGGAAAATTTTCTGGAAATTTTTATGGAAGATTTCTCCATTTTTGGGGACTCCTTTGAGGACTGCCTTCGTAATCTTGATGCGGTTCTTACCCGCTGTAAGGATAAGAACTTGACTTTGAATTGGGAAAAATGCCATTTTATGGTCCAAGAAGGTATTGTACTTGGACATATAATTTCACGAAAAGGCATTGAGGTTGACAGAGCTAAAATAGATGTCATTCATAACCTCCCTCGTCCCAACTGCGTCAAAGATATACGATCCCTCCTTGGCCATGCAGGATTTTATAGGAGATTTATTAAGGATTTTAGCAAAATTGCTAGACCCTTAACCCTTCTATTGGCCAAGGACACTACTTTTCACTTCGATTCGGATTGTGAGGCTGCTTTTGAATCACTTAAAGAATCACTCACTACAGCCCCCGTTCTATCATCTCCGGATTGGAACCACCCGTTCAAGCTTATGTGTGACGCATCAGATTTTTCTATTGGTGCTGTCTTGGGACAGCATATTGATAAGATGCCACATGTAATTTACTATGCAAGTAGGACCTTGAATTATGCACAAATAAATTACACAACTACCGAGAAAGAACTCTTGACAGTTGTATTTGCATTAGAGAAATTCAGGCCCTACTTGATTGGCTCGCCTATTGTGGTTTACACAGATCACTCCGCCCTACGACATCTTTTATCGAAGAAGGATATGAAGGCCAGGCTAATACGTTGGATCCTATTGTTACAAGAATTTGATCTTGTCATCCGAGACAAGAGTGGATGTGAAAATGTTGTAGCCGACCATCTTTCACACATCACTTCTTCACCAACTTTGACCGTGCCAATAAATGACTCATTTCCTGACGAACAGCTCTTGACTGTATCCTACGAACCTTGGTTCGTGGATATCGTGAACTATCTTGCAACGGGACTTATTCCTAGTGATTGGTCGAAACAAGACAAACTTCGATTTCTATCCCAAGTAAAATATTTTTACTGGGATGAACCTTATCTATTCAAGTATTGTTCCGATCAAATCATTCGCAGGTGTGTCCCTAACGATGAATTCAAGAGCGTGCTATCATTTTGTCATGATCAGGCATGCGGCGGTCATTTTGGTCCTCGCAAAACGGCGAAGAAAGTTTTGCAATGTGGCTTTTATTGGCCAACATTATTTAAAGATGCATTTGAACATTGCAAAACTTGTCCGCGATGTCAGCATTTGGGTCGGATTTCACGAAGGAGCGAGATGCCGCTCCAACCTATATTGGTTGTGGAAATATTTGATGTTTGGGGTATTGATTTTATGATCCCTTTCCCCAACTCCTTTGGGAATCTATATATCTTGTTAGCGGTTGATTATGTCTCGAAATGGGTGGAAGCTATACCGTGTCGCACTAATGACAACAAAGTTATCATTAAGTTCCTTAAAGAAAATATCTTTTCGCGATTCGGACACTCTCGCGCTATAATTAGCGACAACGGGACACATTTCTGCAATCGGTCTTTCGAGGCCTTGATGCGGAAATATCCAATCACTCACAAACTTTCTACGCCCTATCATCCCCAAACAAGCGGGCAGGCTGAGATCTCAAAAAGGCAGATCAAACAGATATTGGAGAAGACGGTTTCGAAAAACCGTAAAGATTGGTCAACCAAATTGACGGATGCTCTTTGGGCATTCCGCACCGCTTATAAGACCGATCTTGGTATGTCTCCATACCGCCTGGTGTTTGGGAAGGCATGCCACCTTCCTGTCGAGATCAAACATAAAGCAATGTGGGCTATTAAAGAGCTTAATTTTGATCTTGATCATGCAGGCAGCTATCGGAAGCTACAATTGAATGAGCTAAGCGAACTCCGCGATGAAGCTTATGATAATGCGGTGATAGTAAAGAACAGGACTAAAGTGTTCCACGATAAAAATCTTTTTAGAAAAACCATCACATCGGGGCAACAAGTCCTTCTTTACGATTCTCGTCTCCATCTTCATCCGGGTAAGCTTAAATCTCGTTGGAAAGGACCTTTTGTGGTGTTGTATGTACACCCGCACGGGGCAGTTGAAGTCGAAAATTTGAAAAACGGTTCAATTTTTAAAGTAAATAGGCATAGATTAAAACAATATTTTTCTGCTGACCCCGCGGAGGAGCTCCTGTCTTTACAGGAGACGCTTTATCAAAACTAAAATTCCTCAGCCTCACCTCCATGTTTTTGTAACATTTTCTCATTTTAAGAATGGAGGTGAGTAAAAATGGATTTGATTGAATATCTGTGCGTGTCAAAGATCAAGTTTGGGGGTAGTTTTCATTTAACTATTATTTTACCCCTTATATCTCTCTCCTAGTATACAGGTCCTTGTTCTCAAAAGGCTACATCAGTGAGGACACTGCTGAAACAGGTTTGGGGGGGAGGTTTGTATTCACTGAATTATCTTTGACACTGGGCATTAAAATTTTTTTATAACAAAAGAGTAGAGTGTGAAAAATTACATCCAAAAGATAGGAATAGTTTAAGAAAACCAAGAAAATTAGAAGTTTTCTTAAAACGAACTAGTAATATGTAGTTATGAGCTGTTGTCCCAAGGGTTAGTAAGATAAAGGAAGTCACTAATCTGAGGATAAAAATAAGTCTGAAAAATAGTTTCTATTCTGGAAGCCAAACATTTGAATGTTGATACCTTACTATATGCACTTACACACGTCTTGAAACTCGGGATAGTCGAGGATACCTTGAAATGCTCTTGTCTAAAAGCCAAAGTATGAAGGAAATGAAAAATGAAGAAAATATAAAAATGGTGAAAAGAAAAAAAAATGAACACTGGTTTTGTTATCGCCAAGGCAGCAATAAAAAAATATAGCGAGGGTGCCTCTTCACCTAGTGCCCTAAGACCAACTGGTCTGGAAGTCACTGCTAAGCCTTAGGTGGTGCAAGACGAGAAAAATACTATCACCTAATCAGCAAGCACATGAGTAATCGGTCGGTTAGTACCTCAAGAAGTATTAACGGTCGCATGAAAATGTGTGAGCAATCCCTAAATATTCATCAAGTTAAAAAGTACTGAGGTAGATGGACAAGAGTATGATAGCTTGAATTGAATTCTCCGAGTGTAGGGATGTCCATTTCATACACGTAGGGGTATATGATCGATGTTTGGATGAAAGATAGGAATGAAGAATAAAGACGATGTTTTATTGAGGGATGATGTGATTTCTAACATTTTTTCATGACTATTAAGATAGGGCTCATGACAACTGAAAAGCTAGTGTAGTTGGAAACTCTTATTTTCAAAGTCTTCCTTTTATGGTTCTTATCTTTATATGTAAATTTCACCATCTCTCTTTTGTTATAGGATTTTGTGGGTGTAATCCGCTGAAAACCATCAGGAGACAACACTCCACCTACTAGGGACACCTAGAGGTTTAACGGCTTGTTGCACGTGCTCAGTGCAATCGTGTCTGCCTACGAAAGTGTGCTTAGTTTTCTCATTTTCTTCTTCTCCTTCTCTTGAATAAACTAGTTTGCTCGGGACGATCAAAGATAAGTTTGGGGGTATTTGTTCAGTTGATAAAACTGCACATTTGTTATTACATTTTTCCTACCATTTCCATATTTAAAAAGGCCTTTATTATAATATATCATACATATGAGGGTTTATGTGTAAAAATACTATTTTCCATGTGTTGATATATTATAATTAGCATTTGGTAGGAAAATGTATGCAAATAATATCATTGACCAAATCCTAGTAGAACAAAGTCTACTAAATATTATTTGTTAAGTTATTGTGCAGAATTTTCAGGTCTAAAATCAAGGAAATCAAGTTGTTAAAGAAAACCTGCCTAATTAAGAAATCAAAATGAAGAAACCAAATCTGGCAGCAACTACGAGAAGATTTCCAAATTCTGAAGGTTCCAAGGATCGCCACATGTCAAAAGGAGCAACCCATAAAAAATTGATCAACGGGTGAGATCATCAGGCCGCGGATCCGCGGCCCGAGCCCCTTGATGCCGCGGATCCGCCGCGTAGAAGAGGAGTTAAGGGCTGGAACTTTTCTGGTGGGATTGTAACTACCATTCCCCAATTTAGGCATCTGACTTTCTGGATTTGGGACTATAAATAAAGACCGAGAGCCTCTTGGAAAATTCATCAAGTCGACGCGATCACAAAGTCCAAGACGGCTCATGCATCCAGACTGATCGTCAACTGTTCGTCTACCTCCTTGGAAGAGATCGAGAAGCAAAACTAGGATTTGTAATCATTTTCTAAGGATCAAAGTGTAATGATATTGTTGATTAATAAAGGTAGTTCTTTTTCTTATTCTATTTCTTCGTAGTTTAATTATGCATTTTCTCTCCATCTCTTCTTCTCCCAACATGCGCGAGTAATTCTCCGCTTGTTAGGGTTCGTAGGATTATGGTAGGCTAATGGATGATGAACATTTCTAAACTCTTTTTAAGTCCTATAAAGTTTATGAACTTTATCAAAAGAATCATTAACATCCTAATCGGGCGCACTAACAATTCTTTGTTAGTCCCGACCGCGATTAGAGATTAGATTAATGATTGTTTTGGTAAAGGCTAGATATGAACGGAGTTCCGTGTCGAGATAAGGGTTAAGAGTGGGATTCCTTTTCCCTCCAGAAACCCTAATCTGCACGCATCACCGTCGTTCTAGTTTTAATCTATTAATGGATAAAAAGGGTAATATTTATTTAATCACCCATAACTGCTAAATCCTAATGAACCCTACAAGCCCCCTTTTCATATAAACTTACCTCCGTAGTTAATCTAGATCTATATTTTGCATCATTGTTTAACGTAAATATAGATCCTACAACCATTCTTCAATATTCTTTATTCCTATCCCTCCTCTCTTTTTCAACACATCTAAAGTAAGAGTAAAAGGTTCCACGTTTCCCAGAGGACGACCCGTACTCACCTCGATCTAGCTACACGCGACACCGTTCTGATTGCGGTTAACTACTAAACACACTTTTTCGAAACAATCACTTGCCTATTCAGGTTAGATAACACTGCAAATTAATGGAGTTATCAATGGAAATTGTCTTGGAAAAAGACGCAAATTCTGTCGTCCATGTGTATCGGTTGTCCGATTATTCCCGAACTTAAGATCTTCAAAATTAAATATAGTAATATGAAATGGCTATAACTCGAATCCAAATCCGAACCTAACTTGAATTTAAACTCGAACTCGAATCCAAGCTCAAACCTAAATTTGAACTTAAACTCGAACTCAATCTACTCGAACTAACTTGACTCGACCCAGGATTGCAACTGACATGACCCGTATTCTACTTGACTTACTCAACTACATTATTCACTTTTGTAATCTATGGTTTCTATCAAGACATGTTATAATTGTTAGTTATGTATATGCCCAAAGGCCATTATTATACATATGATATATATTATAGTGGATGCTTGGATATATATAGAGAGGACTTTCTTGTTCGACATGATAGTATGCTATCTGGTTGCTCTTTGTCTTAACATGTAGACTTGTATTGTGATACTGTCTTGCTCTCACATGTTGATAAAGCCCTTAGGATGTGTACTTGACTACTAGGACTATGATTGAGATCATACTAGTGGGGCCAGGGTAGTCCACAAGTACATCCTATAAGCTTGTTCCTAGTCGAGGGTATATCGAGACAGGGCATCGATACTCCAGAGTAGACTAGCATATACGCTTCTTGACCCATATGATGGGCAATGGATGATCCCACATCCATTGGTGTTTGACATCAAAGATAGTATACGGGTGCTCAGTGGAGACTGGGTACACTGAACGGACTCGCCGAGAACTCCTAGTTGGTATTATACTTATCGTCAGATAGCAGTTCTCTGGTGACACTGGTACAGGTTAGTCTGTAGACCCGAGATCGTCACAGAGTTTTGTGTGATTCCCACCTTACCACGTTCATGAGAACGTGCAAAACGATGGCTTTTGGGTACAGTCCCGAATCACAGGAGGCAATGAGCGATAGGAGGGATTTCGTCTCTCCCGGTATTGGGGGTTGATGTTGCGCTGTGCTCGATTGGCTATAACCGGAAGTCGCTAACCAGGGCTGATATGGAGATCTACTGGTAAGTGTTATCAGTAGTTTCTCAACCCGTTATGAGCCTCACATCGGCACGACTTATCGGTTACTGGTATTTGACGTTTACCACCCCTAGACTGGATATGCGACATATCAGACGAAGAGACCGGACAGTACGGAAGTATTACTGACAGGCTTTACAGGAGTGTGAGCAAGCTTGCTTGTTGATCTTCTGATCGCTCAATACCCGGGTAGCCATTACGTCCAGCTAGTACTGCTGACGGCTTGTGGGTGGTTGATGTGATCATCACCTACTGCCGGTGTATTGACGGGTCTTTAGAGTCCAACACAGAGGTTTACTGGCTCAGGCAAAACGAAGTAGGAGCACATATGTGATATGTGCGGGACCGAGACTAGTACGAGTATATGATACCGTATTCTATACTCCCAATAATTGTATCGATCGGTTATATGTGATATAACTGGGTTATCGAATCAAGTGTTGATTCGATAAATTGATACATATGATATTGGTCGGTTATATGTGATATAGCCGGATTATTGAATCAATTGTTGATTTGATAATTTAATGTATAATTGTATATTTGATATACTAGTTTACATTAACTAATATTAGCTCACTTGTGCATTTCTTTTAATCACTATTGAACACTTAATATATATGTGATGCATATTATTGTGTCATGCTTGATTATACATGCAACATGGATATATGAGACTTACACCATACTTGAGATAATATTTGGGTTTTTATTTATTTACGTAATTCAAAATTGAGTAGAATTATGTCATGGTTAGAAACTTGGAGAAGCTTGTGATAACCGTTGACTTAGTCCACTCATTTTGTTTGTCCTTAGATATTTATTAACCCAACCTTTATCTACAACCATGGTTATGTCTCTACAAGGGTTATATGAGATATTTTCTCCCCCATGGTTGCCATTCACTCTCTCATCCATTTGCTTCATTTTCTTCAAGCTCAAGAGAAAGCTCTCTGGCTTTTGAGCAAGTGAGAAAAAATAGTGAGATAAACAAATCTAAAGTGAGCAAAATTCCTACTTCATCATGCTCTACTAGATTAGTGATTTAGTTTAGGGTCACTAATATTTAATTAGTGAAGAGGTAGCTTGAGTTAGTCTCTCCTCGACGTAGATCATCTTCGGTTTTGAAGACTTCAAGCAAGTTTGTATCTTTCACCTTGTGGAGCCTCTCAAGAGTTCGGGAGATTATTACTCCCAGTGAAGGGACATCTACACGGAGCATTTGAAGTGAAGGACCGGTCTACAAAGGTTGTATTCCGCATTCACTTAGTTATAAAGTTGTTTACATATCGTATTGTCTAAATCTCAAGTTAAGATTCTAGAGTTAGGGTTAAGTAGCATGGCAAAAATTTGAAAATGGCATAGACGATGCCTCCCGAAACCTTGCTGTTGTGCTAAGTAACGCTACAGTGGTATCAAAGCCAAGCCAGAGATTTAGATGATATTTGTAGAATCACGAAACCGAAACAACTCCGAAACTTGAACCGCTAAAACCCAGTTTTTGTAAATATTTTTACGTCGTCGAAAAAATATTTTAGCAACTGCAGAATGTTATAGGAGATGTAACATGAACACTGAACAAATACGAACTCAATTGGAAGGATTTGACCCGAGCACATGGCCCTTAAAACCGAGCTGGCCGGCCCCATGAAGAGTTCTGGGCTTCATATTTGTTTGGTGTTCTAGTCTCCGGGTTTTGGTGTTTCAGGTGTTGCTTGTTTTTTCTAAAATTGCATGAGATGTTAATTTTCTATAAAGGCAAATTGGAGTGTTTCGTAGTCGTAATTCTAACATGTTTTCGGGTTGTTTAGACGGCGTTAAAAAGTTCGAACGGATATCAAATACCCACTTTAACCCTTGCTGGAAATTTTTCTAGAGTTGGATTTTTTCCAAGTTAAAGAACATTCAAAAATCATGTAAGTAATGCGGTGGACCCTTTAGAAGAACGAAACCCTAACTCGATTCTATGACCGTAAGAACCGCCGCCAAACCCTAGGGTTTGCGGTAGTTCAGCGGCGCCATAGGTGAGGCAAGAGTTGACCCTTCTACGGCTGGTCCATTGGTACTGTGGCATGTACTGAGTATTTTTTAAACTACGCTCAAGTGTTGAGCTTTTTAGGAAATTTTGGGTGTTTGTTGATTCGATCGGAATGTTTAACATCGTCTAGCTTTTTCTGAAATGTGATATAATATTTGGAATTTATATTGTTAGGCATGAAATCCAAAGTATGTGATATTTCGGGTTTATGATGTCTAAGTTGATTGTGGATTCCAAATGTTGTAATTTGACATTTTCTTTTCTGCGACTGTAAGTGTAACATGTGGTGTATCTCCGGTTTCGTTGCTATATGTCAACGACAATTGGGATACGCATATTTACTTACGTTGATGACATGTGTTGTTATGTATTGCTGTGATTGTTATATTGGATCGTCGTGTTTTGAATAGCCGGGGGTTTTATGCGAGATGAGAGTTTTTTATTTTCATTCATGTAAAATTCATTGTATGTAATATTCTTTTATTGGGGCACTTCCGGGATGAGGATGATGTCACCATTGTTGTATATTAGCATTAGGATAGACCCAAGGCGGGGAGCACAAGTAACCCGGTTCTAGAGTCCAGTGGGAGACCATCTCAAGGAGTCGAGTCCAGGTCTCCTAACTCTAGAATTGGTAGGGTTACTTGCCGCTCTCATAGGGGTCTAGAGATGTGGGTTTGGCTATTCATCGCGCCCGTGGAATTCGTGTTTTATACTGGCTTAAATTAAAACACGGAATTCCTAGTATATACAATATTTCATATGTTATCTTCTGCTGCTGATATTCTGTGATGTGATCACTTTATATGACTGAGACGAATACTTTATTATTATATATATGATATATAATAAATATTGCTTATATTTGCACCCGAGCTAGTCCCGCCCCGCTATGCCGTTAGTTAAGTAACCTAACGGTGCATAATGGGACATTGTGGCGATTGCGGATGGCATAAGCGTACGTTGTATTTTCGTTTCTTCTGTGATGCTTAGAAAGCATAAATGATGGGACGTCATTAATGAGATTACTGAAAGAAAAGAAATCTAAAAAATGTTGTAGAACCAAATTTTCAAAAAGGGTAGCTCTAGTTTTTGCTTTGCATAGCGGTATTCCTTGTAAAATATCCAGCACCTTATTCGATAAGGAAAGAGCCAAGATCCCTTCACCGGGAGTGACCTCTTTAGCGAAAATAGCAGATACTACAACTCACTCGGTTTTTTTTATGATTGCTTCTATAGTTCTTGCTTTGCATAGTGGTATTTATGAAATATCCTGCACCTTATTCGATAAGGAAAGAGCCGAGATCTTTTCACCGGGAGTGACCTCTTTAGTGAAACTAGTAAAATCCTCAAAAACACTGTTTTTCAAAATCACTCGTTTCTATAACGATATCAAGTTCATTACGCGAAAAGTTTTCTTAAAAACTTGTTGTAACCCTTCGCCATTTTAGGAAGTAGAGTACTTAGTATTCGTGCTGCGTTTGTTGACCATAGTTAAGGCGCAGTGTACGGTAGCTGAGTGATGTCTTCCTACATAGCATATGATGCGATTAATTAGGACATTCATATGACTTTGTTGACCATAGTTAAGGGTCATGTGGGTGGGTCTAATTAATCAAGAAATGACGGGTAGAACTTGACTAGTGCTTATGATTTGTTGACCATAGTTAAGGTCATAAGTCACTAGGGGTGAAAGTATTATCGGGAATTTCAAGTGTTGAAATTTGCAATGAGATTGCATACGTTTTATGAAATAGTTGGATCCCGACACCCACTGCGAGTAAGAGTTACTCTTGGGAGAGTTTTACACATCACAATTAGCCGATCAAGTAGGTGTCTAGAAAAGTGTTAACGGGGTTACGCCCCTGGGAAAACGAGGTTTTTTTTAATTAGGTCCGTGCGAAAGCACGAGGAACCTCCCTCAAAATACCAACACTGGCCTGGCCGAAAGATTGGCGAACTTGCAGGGTGTAATTAATCCCGGCTAGTTTTACCTTTTAGGGTTTGAAGGAAGATTTGATAAAAACAGTGGGAGCCATCCTGATTAGATAAGATAATAACCAATCTAATCTTGCAGGAGCATACGCTAAAGTGTTTTCTTCTCTCTCTCTACAGGTAGCGACCATGTCAAGCCTTAATCAAGATAATAATATGGATGTATTGACTGAACCCGCTTGTTATACTGAGCAGGGGAACGTTAGTTCCGTTCTTTCTTATAATTGTTATAAGACTGTGCAGGGAATATGGACATATCCGGATTCCCACGCCGCCCAAACGAAGAATAAGCATATTGATGCATCTTCTTCGGGTGTATTAGTTATCGAGAACTGTTTCTCGGTTCACTCTACGTCCTGGGTATTAGATACCGGATCGGGATCCCATATATATAATATGTTACATGGGCTAAGGAAAGGTAGGGAACTGGGAATGGGAGATCATTCCGTAAGAGTAGAGAATGGTGCAAATATTGCAGCCAAAATAGTTGACGAATATCATCTTGTATTACCAAATGGTAATATATTGATTCTGAACGAATGCTATTACATACCGACCCTGATATGCAATCTTATATTAGTTTTTTTATTAAGTAAAGAAGGATATAATTTTGTAGTATAGGATAATGTTATGAACATCTTCCTGAATCAAAAGTTGATTGGATCAGGCACGTTAAATAATGGCATATACGTTCTAAATCAAACCACAGTTCTTAATGTACAAAACACACACAAGAGGAAGAGTTCAGAAATGAACGAATCCTTCTTGTAGTATTATAGACTAGGTCATATCAATGCGACACGACTAGCTAAGTTACATAAGGATGGATATTTGAATCCGTTCGAATTTTCATCTTATGACACTTTCCAGTCATGTCTCAAAGGCAAGATGACCAAAACTCCGTTTACTGGACACGGAGAAAGAGTTACGGAACTCTTGGGACTGATACATAGTGATGTATGAGGTCCCATGTTTACACATGCCAGGAATGGTTCTTCGTACTTCATTACATTCATTGATGATCTCTCAAGATACGGATATATGTTCCTGTTGAAACACAAGTCTGAAGCTTTTGAGAAATTCAAAAAATATAAGCACGAAGTCGAGAACCAAACGGGTAAAATTATTAAAATCCTTCTGTTTACCCTAATCAGAGCAAAGCTCTGTTTAAATTCCAAGGCGGAAGATGAAGCAATTGCTTCATCTTCCTCCAATCAGAGCAAAGCTCTACTTTGAAAATTTAAACTTTAATAAATGAAGCAACGCTTCAGATCCTCTGCGCTGCGCACAATGCGCCACGTATCAGGTGTTGATGCGTCAGCACAGCGCCCAATCAGAGCAAACCTCTATTTAAAGAAAAATTAAAGGAAGCAACGCTTCAGTTGCGCAAGCACTGCGCTGCGCGACACGTGTCAGCGCAGATGCGCTAACGCAGTTGCGCTGCGCTTTGCGCTGCGCGACACGTGTCAGCGCAGATGCGCTAGCGCAGTCGCGCTGCGCTGTGCGCTGCGTGACACGTGTCACGCGCTGAGGCATTTGCGCCAAACAGAATCAAGATTCTAAAGAAATCTTTCCGTTCTTGTTAAAACAAGAAGATTTTCTTCTGTAAAACAGAAGCCCTTGGATCAAAGATCCAACGGTGGGGAAAATTCTCCAAATCACTCAGAGAAAGATCTCTTTAACAAATTTAACTAATTTATGGGCACTATAAAAAGGACCTTAGACCTCAATTCAAAGGCATCAACATTTTTGTAAGAAACCAAAAATTTCAAGCAGAGAGAACTCTGAAGAAATTCTAAGAAAAAAAAGAAAGGTAAAAGACCTTTTAGATAGAAGAATTTCTTCTGATAGATCATTGATCTAAAAACAAGATCAATGATCTTTAATAAAAAAACAAAATAAAAACAGTGCTTTGCACTTTTTTATGAACCTCTGGTTCCTGAAATAAGAAAAAACTTGTTTTTCTTTGATCTAAATTAGATCAAGAAATCAAATAGTGCTTTGCACTTCTTTTATGAACCATTGGTTCTTGAATCTAAAAGATTCTCAAATTAATAGTGCTTTGCACTTATAAATCTTCACTGTTGCGCTCTTGGGTTGGCGCAAGCCACCAGAGAGCGCCACGTGTCAGTATCTGAACCATTTACGCTATGCGCTTTTGAAATAGAGCCTTGCTCTCTGAAACTAGCGCAACTCACTACAGCGCGCCACGTGTCAGCAGCGCAAGCGCAGCACACTGGCGCAGCGCACTGCGCTTGCATGACATGTGTCATCACCACAAGCGCTTGCGCTCTTTGATTGGCGCAAAGCGCCTGACAAATGCAATGCATTTCTTTTGCTAAAGGGCCAGGCCCAAGTCAAAAAGACCTAACAGACCAAACTAAATTGCAAAGCAATAAAAGGGCAGAGCCCAAGTCAAATTAAAGCTCTGCATCATTTATAAATGGGCAGAGCCCAAAGCAAATTGATGCTCTGCATCCTTTATGGGCAGAGCCCAAACAAAAATAAAAAGTAATGCAATGCATTATTTAAATGTGGGCAAAGCCCTAGCACAGGTCTAAAAGACAAAAAATAAATAAAAGCGTTGAATATTTTTCAACTGGACTTAGCCCAATCATGGCCGTAAGTCCTCAAGCTAAATTGATTGAGCAAAATTGCTCTCCTAAATCAATTTACCTCTGGTTCGAGGGTACATCTCCGAACTCCTCTGACACCTATCGTTGTAATCCTTCAACGACGTCAGAGAGGCGACGGGTCTCGACAACCATACATCAACACGGACTGTGGGGTCCTTAAACTCATGGACTCATGCGTCCTTAAACTAAAACACGGACTGTGGGGTCCTTAAACCCGCGGACTTATGCGTCCTTAAACTAAAACACGGACTGTGGGGTCCTTAAACCCACGGACTTAAGCGTCCTTAAACTACCTATGGACCACCATGTCCCTAAACTGGAATATGGACCGCAATGTCCTTAAACTACCAATGGACCGCAATGTCCCTAAACTACCTATGGACCACTACGTCCCTAAACTGGAACAATAGAGCCCCTAAACGCTCTTTTGTTGGATCTAAACGATCCCGTATAAGTTGATCTTAGCCTCAAATATGGCTAACGTATCCTTAAACATTCAAACAGACTTTAGTCCCAAATTGGACTATAAGACCCCCAATCAACTTTGGTTCAAGGGTACATCTCCGAACTCCTCTGACACATGTCGTTGTAATCCTTCAACGTCGTCAGAGAGGTGACGGGTCCTGACGGCCATATATTAAATGGACCACCATGTCCCTAAACTGGAAATGGATCTATACGATCCCGTTAAGTAGATCTTAGTCTGGAAATTAGACTAACGTATCCTTAACAAACGTTTAAGTTGATCTTAGCCTCAAATACGGCTAATGTATCCTTAAACCAAAACCCCAAACCCAAATCTAAGTAAATACGGATTTGGACTAATCCACGTCCTACGGGCGACGACATAACTTAGTCTCCGTATACAATCCACGGGCAACCACAAACAAAACAAACACCCACGACACGAAGTGAAATTCTAGAGAAGGAGAAAGTTGTTACCGCGATGCGGTAGCGTAATTAACTGCAGGGGCTTGCGCCTGCAGGGAAGAGCGTCCCCACAATAAAAAACCCCTCAAGCGAGGGGGAATCTGACGAAGTCTGCTACATCGGCCGCATCCGTCTAAATCTCCGATACACGGTGCCATAAATCAACTTGGCATCTTCGGAGAGGTGGACGGATAAAACCAAATAGCATCTGCCCCGAATCTCAGGCTTAGACGTCCTCACGTCGTCGCCGCCGTTCGGAGGGGAACAGATTCTGGCACGCCCGGTGGGACCTTTTCCTCTTTCCACTCCACACTTCGTGTGTCGTCTTCGCGAACCAATTGCGGTTTGTTAATGGTTGCCTTCGGATTTTAAGTTACTAAGATTTGGTCTTTTGCCTGGCGCAGAACTCAAGCATCAATGACCTCTAACTGCACCAACTGCTCGAAGTGCCACTGCAACGGACGCTCCACCTCCCCTGGAGGTGTAGCATATGGGCCCCAAGCGGCCTCCTTCCTCGCTCTGCCGGTAGAACAGGTGACCCAGGCCACCACCGGCCTGTTTTTCGGGACCATGATCCCACCTACAAGCTTCTCTATGCCAATACCTGCACTGGAAGTGAACAAGAAGTCGGTCTTCGACCGGCTCACTGCTACGACGGCCCATGTCAACGGGTTGCCCACTACCAAACCAACAGCCTCTATTTTCGCCAGGCTGGATCAGAACTCTAAATTGGCTGTCCCAAGGAAGGCAATAACTGCTGCTCCAGAAGTCGTCAAGGCGGCTTCCCCTGTCAAAGAGTCAGTCTTTTCAAGACTGACGATTCCTGCTCCTGCCCCTGCTCGAGGATCCGTCTTCGACAGGTTGAATATCACCCCTCAAAGGACAACCTCAGTCTTTAAGAGGTTAACACCGGCGGCGCCTCATTCAGACAGGGGGCAAAAAGAAGCTGTCTCTATCTCCGAGCCAGTCCCAACGGCTCGTCATGCTCGACGTCGCCATCGGCGGCGAGTAAGGAAGGCAGGGGGCAACTCCCCCTCAGGGATAACTCCACCTACTCTAGTGGTGGGGGTCAACGCTGCTGTTCCAACTGGGAACAGCTTTGAACTGCTGAGGAGGGTATGTAAGAACTCTCCAACCACTACACTAAAAAGATCTCCTCCACCTACGGAGAGAGTTCCGAAAACGAAGCAGGAGCAGCCCCCTCAATGGCTGTCCTAAAAAATATACAAGGTTTGGCGGAGGGTTCAAGACTCCGTAATTGACCCAGAGAGTTCTCGTCAAAAGAAAAAGGCGAAAGTGCAAGAAGGAAAAGACCGTCCTATTAAACAGCAGAGGACAACAATCGCTAGGGTGCCCACTGCAACGGCCCCCTCCACTTCAACGGCCCACAAAAGAAGAAGGTCGGAGAAAACCCCTGCGCCCGCGGCAAATGCCAAAGGTGGTGAACCTAAACGCCCTAAGTCCGGGGGCATAACAGTTCATATAGTATACTTGGCGTCGGGAAAGGAGGACAGCCGTGCATCCACAGGTCATAGACCGCTTACACGGTCAGTGACCAAGGCTCAGGAGCAACAGCAAAAACTCCAGGAGATGATGAACGCGATGGCCGCACTCACTGGGCCAAAAGAAACCCCTGAAACGTCCTCGGATGAGCGTCAAGAACAGGAAACTGACGCTGAGTTCCTTCGTCGCATATTAGAGAAGAAGGATAAAGAGGCTGCGGAACAAGCAGCCAGCATAAAGAAAATGGCCCTCCTGTTCCAGGACATGGTGGGCATGATGATTCAGCAAGATCCACCTGTTGAAGAGCCCCCGATCATCCTTGAAGATGATAGGGGAGAAACGTCGAATCCTCCCCCGGCTCTGTCAACAGCCAAAGAGGAGGCAATCTCCAAAACCGACCTGGACGAATATATAGCTCAGCAGATCCGGGTTCATCAAGCGACTGAAGCAGCGGGTCAGGTCGTAAAAACGGGGCGACCGTATCCGGGCTGGTACGACCAGATCAAGTACCCGCATGGTTATACGATACCAAAATTCCATGTGTATAAGGGGACTGGCAATCCTCACCAGCATGTTGCCCAGTTCAGGGCACTTTGCGGCAACACCGGCGGTGATGACAAGCTGTTGCTCCGCTAATTCGTTGGTAGCTTGTCAGATACAGCGTTCGAGTGGTATTCCGAGCTCCCGAACGACTCTATCAAGACCTTTGCTGAGATGGAACTGCTGTTTACCCAACGTTTCATGAGTGCCAGCGAGCGTACCCCGATAACGGCATTGATTAATGCCAGGGTAAAGCCAGGTGAGACATGGGTTCAATATGCTATATGGTGGCGGAATTTATGGTCAAAATGCGAGCAGCGCATAAAAGAAGCTCCCGCAATGGGAATGTTTGTGGGAACCCTCGATCCGCAAGCAACCATCTCGCAATTTATGATGTTCTTCAAGCCGACCACCTTCCAGGCGTTAATCGACAAGCTGGTGCAAATGGATCAAATGGGCCATAAACCCCCTCTTCCAAAGCCGGACTCCCGAAATGACAAGAGGAAGGGAAAAGCGATCGTTGTCTCTAACGCTCAACAACAGCCGAGTAATTCGAAGCCGGTTGTTCGTTAAAATAATATGCGCCCGTACGTAGCCCTTGAGGAGAGGATGGGACGTCCTTACTCGTTTTCCCGAGATAAAACGAGAAGGTTATTCGAGCTAGCGTTGCGCAACCGACTTATAAATTTGCCGGATCCAAAACGTCCGTCGCAACCAAGTGATGTCAATGAGCCCAACTACTGTCCATATCATCGAGTACTGGGTCATCCGATCGAAGATTGTTATGTCTTCAAAAATTGGCTTGAAGACCAGTACCGACAGGGCAAGTTCGCGTTATCCGACAAATGGAAAGTGAATCCACCGCAGCCCCACACCTCTAAGGGAATGAGTACGCCGGGGGAAACATGCTCTGTCGTTGAAGAAGCTCCTTGGGAGGTTGTATTATCAGCTAAGACAAAGAAAATGCCGAACGACCTTCAGGCATGCCCAGCGATCAAGTGGGAGAATCCGTTGGAACCGCAGATCATTGAAGGAATGTTGAAGCCGCGTCCAACTCAAATGATCAATAGAGGTGGCCCAAGCATTCACAACCAGCCGTCGAAATCTTCAAAGAAGAAGAAGAAGAAATCGAAGAAGCCCGTGAAGCCTGGAGACAAGCGCACGGACTTGCAAAAACAAATCGACGCGCTGCCGGAATACAACCAGAAGGCACGGACTCCTATTACACTCCAAGAGTTTCTCAACCACGTCTTTCAAGAGGAAGATGAGGGAGAAAGTTCGTCGGATGAGTCTGAGCAATATGTGGCGAGCTGCCATATGATCTCCCATTCATTGACGGACGATGAGGAGACTCCTTGCACTGAAAAGCTGGGGGCAGATCCCGAACCAAAAATTCTGAGGCCATCAGATGAAGTAATTGACGCATTCCTCAACGAAGCTCTGTTGAAAAGTAAAGCTGATCGGGAACGCGAGACGGCTATATTTGAAAGGGCCAAGCGCCAGCGACTTGACGAAAGAGCTGAGACACTTCCGCTGGAGCAAAATACATCCACTACGGACAAAAGCAAATTCAAGATGAGGAAAAGGTTTGCTAAGGCCATATCAATGGGCATAAAGCTACCATCCTCCGAAGGAAACATTACTGGTCAAGTGGAAATGCACCCCTCTTATTGCTTATATCATCGGAAGATTTCGCACCCCACTGAAGAGTGCAAAGCTTTCGATAGATGGTGGCAAGGATATGTTGCTCGTCGACAACATTTTAAGCGGGAGAAACGTAAAACTCGTCGGGAGCGGAAAAATATGATCGAAGGGTTTAACAGAACTACCGGTGATTGTCGCATGGTTAATGCCGGGGGATCACAGGTGCCTACATTCGGGAGCGATTCTGATGAGGAGCTGGAGCTTTCCCCTCTCTTTAAAGAGTCCACCTCGGGAAAAGAAGAAGAGCCGAAGGTTTGCGAAAATATCCGGCTACGTAATCGCACGCTCCCCGAAAAGAATCTCGGACCCTCAAATAAAAAAGATAAGGGAAAAGAGAAGGTCCCTGAAGATATCGTCTTAGATGACCAAGTTGTGGAGGAGCTAAGTGCCAAGGACCCTCCGAAGAGAAATAAGGTGGATTACAATGTCTTAGCGCATCTGAGGAAGCTACCCTCACAGCTCAGCATTCTTGACGCCCTTTTGTTGTCAAAGGAGGCGAGAGATTCGTTAATCAAGGCACTACAGGATCCAGAGCAATTCCAAGCTTTCCTGGCCGAGGAAAAGATGAAAGATGAATTGGAGGAAGTGCACACGGCCGATGTCGCTTTTGGTGATGAAGACCTTCTCCTTGGGACGTGCGAACACAATCGCCCCCTCTATGTCTCAGGATACTGTCATGATATAAAGATAGGCAAAATCCTGATCGACAATGGATCCTCCGTTAACCTCCTCAATGTGCGGGTGTTAAAAGAAATCTGCATGAGCGTCCAGCACCTTGCTCGGGACAAGATCACTATCTCCGGGTTCGACTCCCAGTCATCAAGAACTCTTGGGTCTGTGATACTGACGCTACGCTTCGGGCTACTCGTCACGGACATTAAGTTCCACGTCATAGACGCCAAGACATGCTACAACGCTTTGCTCGGCCGACCGTGGTGACACGAGTACAACATCATCCCTTCTACACAACATCAGTGTATGAAGTATTCTAAGGATGGTCTCGAGTATACCGTGGCGGGAGAATTGAACCCGTTCTCCGTGAACGAAGTCCGCAAATATGAAGATGCCAAGTACTTCTTACCGGATTTCGAAGACACAGAAAAGTGTCACAAGCCGGAGAACAAAACTAACGCCACCATCCCTGTTTTCGGGAGTGATACTGAAGAAGAGGAGGAGATAGTTTATTCGGGTCCACCCCAACACAACAAGCCAGGACCATCCGCTCCAACGTTGATCTTTGGTAGTGACTCGGAAGATGAGGTCCATGCTATATTCTTTGCTCGGCCTTCAATACGAATGTCCGCTAACGAGGAACAAAGTTTACAAGTCGCCATGGTGCCGCTTAAACACCGTAAAGAACTGGATGCACTTGATATTTACAATGTAGAAGAGCTGCAAACGTTCTATATCCCTCCCATGCGAGAAAGCGAAAAAGCAATTCTATTCTACCGCTCTGAAGAAACCCGAGTGGAGAAAGAAATCTGGCATGGCGCGGATCTTACGCTTGATAGGCTTCAGCCCATCCGTCTCCCCAGATATTATACAGAAGGCTTGAAAAGGTTGCTAAAACGCCAGGGGATATCCTTCAAGCAGACCGTTCGAAAAGCCAAGTTCTATGACAAAGTCTGGAACGTTCCCGGGACTCAACGCAAACTGCCTAATGGGAGAATGGAAAAAAAAGGGCTTGGATATATTCGGTCCAAGAAACGAGAGTTACTACACGGCTGCTACGTCATGTATGACTTCGATGAAGAAGCGGATGCTCAATGGGAGGACGCTAATCCTGAACCAGTAAAAGTTCCATATGCGAAAGTGCCCAGTCCGTCGTTCGAAGAACAAATTGACAAACTTATAAGGGAAGCTGGTCAAAAAGTCCGAGACGACCATAACCGCGAAATGGTCATCTACGAGAAAGCCAAAACGCAACGCCTCCTCCAACGGGCCGTGAAAGATGAAAATGCCGCTCCTTGTCAACCCGTTATAAAGAAGGCTCGACGCAGAGGCAGAAGCAAGTCGAAATACGAAAAAGGCGCTCAACAGCAACGAAGCGGGGCTAAGAGATCACTCAAGCGAAAATCGAGTGGTTCCGATCTATCCCTTATGAGAAAAATGGGTCGAGCATACTCTTTTCCTCGGGACAAGACCAAGAAAATACTTGACCTCGCTCTAAAACATCAGATGCTTACACTGCCGGAGTCTAAACACCTCGAACAAGCAGGCGAAGTCTCTCACCCGGACTATTGCTCTTATCACCGAGTGATAGGACATCCTCTCGAGGACTGCTTCACCTTCAAGGATTGGGTCGAAGATCAGTATCAGCTTGGCAAGTTCGCTCTGTCCGACAAGTGGAGGGTAGCACCGCCGCAGAAGCACGAACCCAAGGCTATGGAAGAAAAACCAGTCCCACATTGGGATTGGAAGCGAATTCGTACTTGTCACATGATAACAATATCAAAAGAAGAGCCCGAGGACATGGATGACCTTCCCTGGTGCTTTGAAAACAACAACGATGAGGTGATCTCAGAATTCCCACCAGCGCCAAAAGAGCTGGAAGATGGAATCCATACCACTGCAGATAACCTTAAGAAAATTGAGTTGGGGATGGCGAATGACCCGCGACCGACATTCATTAGTGAGCTGCTGTCTGAAGAGAAGGTGGCTTCGTTAAAAGACCTGCTTATGCAGCATAAAGATTGCTTCGCATGGAACTATTCCGAAATGCCGGGATTAGATCCAGAAATTGCTGTGCACAAATTGGCGATATCCCCGGACGTCAAGCCAGTCAAGCAGGCACCAAGAAGAATGCGGCTCGAGCTTGAGATGAGTATCAACGCCGAGGTCAAGAAGCTGATCGACTCTGGCTTCATCCAGGAAGTTCAATACCCTGAATGGATCGCCAACATCGTCCCGGTGATGAAGAAAAATGGGACAGTGCGCATATGCGTGGACTTCTGGGATCTCAATAAAGCTTGCCCGAAAGACGATTTCCCAGTGCCAGTCACCGAACTGATGATAGACAATACGTCCACTCATGAGGTTTTCTCCTTCATGGACGGCTCATCAGGGTATAATCAGATAAAAATGCATCCCGAAGACCAGAAGCACACCGCCTTCAGGACCCCTTTGGGAATATTCTGTTATAAAGTGATTCCCTTCGGTTTAAAGAACGCCGGTGCTACTTATCAGAGAGCCATGACGCAGATCTTTGATGACCTTATACACGAAATCGTCGAATGTTATATTGACGATCTCGTGGTTAAAGCAAATCATACGAGGAACATCTCGAGCATCTGAAGACCGTATTTCAATGCCTTCGACAATACAACTTGAAGATGAACCCTCTCAAGTGTGCATTCGGAGTTTCCTCGGGCAAATTCCTGGGATTCATCGTCCGACATCGAGGTATTAAGATAGATCCGTCAAAGATCAAAGCGATCATGGAAATGCCTCCGCCAAGGACTCTCAAACAGCTGCGGTCTCTCCAAGGGAAGCTCGCGTATATACGGCGGTTTATAGCCAACCTGTCAGGCAAGTGCCGTCCTTACAGCCATTTGATGAAGAAAGGAACCCCGTTCGTCTGGGATCAAAAATGTGAAAGCGCGCTAGATGAGATCAAGCAATACCTGCAGAACCCGCCAGTCTTGGTTGCTCCGGTCAAGGGAAAGCCCCTCATTCTTTATACAACCGCCCTCGAAGGCTCCTTGGGCGCATTATGGGCGCAAGAGAATGATCAGGGGAAAGAAAGAGCACTCTACTATTTAAGTCGAGTTCTTCTGGGGGCAGAAAGCAACTACTCTCTCATTGAAAAACATTGCCTGGCGTTGATCTTCGCGATAACAAAGCTCAGGAACTACGCATTGGCACATGAAGTTCGTCTCATATCGAAGGTGGACCCCCTTAAATATTTGATGTCGAAAGCCATATTGACAGGTCGACTCGCTAAATAGGCTCTGCTCTTGATGGAGTTCTCGATAACGAATCGACCTCTCAAGGCAGTGAAAGGCCAGGCCATCGCCGACTTCCTTGCCGAGCATCCGATACCGGCCGATTCTCCTCTAAATTGCGAGTTGCCAGACGAACATGCATTTGACGCTATCGATGAGAACGATACCCGGAGGGAACTCTATTTTGATGGAGCGTCTTCCATGAAGAAGTGCAAACAAAGTACGCCAATGATCAAATCGGGGGTAGGACTCATCTTCGTGACTCCACAAGGAGGGATAATGCGCTTCGCTTTCTCCTTAACAGAGCCGAGGACAAATAACGAAACCGAATACGAAGCTTTGATAGCAGGCCTCGAGATCGCCATTGACATGGGAAATGAAAACCTCCTCATATACGGAGATTCTCAACTGGTCGTTAGTCAAGTAAACGGCGACTACCAAACGTGCAAACCGGAGTTGGTGAAGTACGGTGAAAAGGTGCAACAACTGTTGACCCAAATTCCCTCCTATACTTTGGAAAGCATACCGTGCGCGGAAAACAGCAAAGCAGACGCGTTGGCCAAACTTGCTAAAGAACTGGCTGACGAGAACCTCGATGACGTTAGAATCGTGGTACAAAGCCGTCGGGTGCTTGCCCCAGCAGAAATACCTCCGGAATCATCTGAGGAAACGGGAGCGACTGAGCAGACGACCTTACAAATAAAAGAACGAGAAAAGGCTGAGGACCGGAGGGAAGTCTTCATAGACTACTTTAAGTCCCATCGAATGCCCGAAGATGCGTCCACAAGACATCAGCTTATGAAACGAGCTCTGTCTTTCGCCTTCGTCAATGATACTCTGTACAAGAGGTCATTTGATTCTCTGTGGCTGAGATGTCTCGGACCTGACGAAGCGAAAAGAGTCGTTCAGGAAGTTCACGACGGACTCTGCGGTTCTCACCAAGCGGGCCCGAAGATGAAGTTGAAGATTAAACGGATGGGCTACTACTGGCCCACGATGATTCAGGATTGCCTCGAATATGCGAAGCAATGCCACTCATGCCAAATCCATGGGGACTTCATCCACCAACATCCAAATCCACTACACCAAACGGTGGCTAGCTGGCCATTTGAGATGTGGAGAACTGACATAGTCGGCCCCATCGAACCAGCATCGTCCAGAGGACATCGTTTCATCCTGGCGATGACCGATTACTTCTCCAAATGGGCAGAAGCAGTACCGTTGAGGGAAGTGAATACGGAGAATATCCTCCACTTTTTCAAAACGCACGTCATATATCGGTTTGGAACTCCGCGACGGATCATCTCCGATAATGGGCCAGCCTACAGAAGCCACAAGATCAGTCGCTTCGCGCAACAACATAATATAGACTGGAGATATTCTTCAGTTTACAATCCGCGAGCTAATGGTCTAGCCGAGGCCTTCAACAAGACCCTGACGAAGATCATGAAGAAAACGGTGTCCCGAAATAAGAAGGACTGGCACGAGAGACTGCAAGAAGCTCTCTGGGCATATCGAACTACGTTCAAGACAGCCACTAACACAACGCCATATGCGTTGGTATTCGGTACAGAAGCAGTACTCCCCCTCGAGATAGAGTTACCCTCTCTACGAGTGGCAGTCCACTACGAGCTGACGGACGAAGAAAATGCTCATCTTCGGCTTGAGGAGCTTGATGCCCATGATGAAACCCGGCTCATAGCGCAACAAAATCTAGAAGCCTATAAAGCAAAGATGACGCGCTTATATGAAAGATTGACCCGGCCGAGGACATTCCGCCAAGGAGAACTCGTGCTGGTGGTCAAAAGACCTATGATCCCCAATCGCGCCAAGCGGGGAAAATTCGAGCCGAACTATGAAGGCCCGTACATCATAGACAAGGTCTACCAGGGTGGAGCCTATCTACTTATGGATATGCACGGTGAAAGGCCTTACAGGCCAATAAATGGTCGATTCTTAAAGAAATACTACGCTTAATGAGCCACAGCCTAGGCCAATGATAGATGACGACGACTATGTCCGCTCGCTATCTTCCTAAGCTCAAGGTTTATAAGCAGTAGCCAGCCTTCTCCATGACGGACCGAAACGTCCTTAAACTAATAGCGGACCGAAACGTCCTTAAACTAATACCGCAGCATCCTTGGGCTGACGAAATGAATAAAAAATATATATAAAAAAAAATAATATGAAAAAAATATATATATAAACGGTATGTCCATAAGTAAAAAAGGCACGGATGATAACCCGAAAGGGCTCCGTGAGTAAAAACAGCAGGGCTACCGGCGAGTGTTCGTGAAAACCCGAAAGGGCGTGACCTCGTAAAAAAAGGGAAAATAAAAAGAATAAAAAAGGGTAGGTCCATAAGCAAAAAGGGCACGGATGAAAACCCGAAAGGGCTCCGTGAGTAAAAACAGCAGGACTACCGGCGAGTGTTTGTGAAAACCCGAAAGGGCGCAACCTTGTTAAAGGACACTTACAGGGTCCTCTCGACCTTGTAAGGAGAAACCACCTACGTGAGATCCTTACGACTCACAAGGGAGAAACACACTTAGGGATCCCCACGACTCTTAAGGAGAAAATACACCTACGCGATCCTCACGATTTGTAGGGAGAAATACCTTTGTGAGACCCTTACGGCTCATGAAGTCAAAAGCCTTAGTCGGCAGGACCTTAACCCTGTTCGCTAAGCCACCTTTGTTCGACATTGACGGAGGCAAATGATGATTCGCTCCTGGCAATATCCCAGTTGTAGCGGTGCTGATGCCGAAATCGGTGTCTAATTTCAGGTTTACGGTGAAAAGCCGGTAGGCCGCACATGCATACGAAATAGCCGAAATGATAGGGCAACTTGCAATAAAAAGCAGCAAGAAAAAACGTATGCATACAAAATAGCCGAAATGATTGGGCAACTCGCAATAAAAAGCAGCGAGTAAGAATAAAATAAAAAGACGAAATGATTGGGCAACTCGCAATAAAAAGCAGCGAGTAAAAATAAAATAAATAGCCGAAATGATTGGGCACCGCGAAAAATAGCCGAAATGATTGGGCAATCGCGACCTTCGCGATATAAAAGCTGAAATGTTAGAGCATCGCGGAAATAAAACAAAAAAAAAGATGATAAAACTTTGGCCCTACAGCTGAGATCACATCGATCCCTGTATACAATCCAAGGGCGCAGACAAAGAGGGAACCATACTTCCCCAACAGGCTCCGCCAGAAAACGAAGCCAAATCTCGACGGTTCATCCCAACCCCGAAGAAATCAGTGTCTTCAGCAAATCCTTCGACTCGAAGAAACAAGTGTCCTTGACGAAGAAAAACCTGATTCGCGTCGACTCGCAGAGAAACCAGTATCTCCGTGGGAAATTCTCGATTCGTTTCAATACCAGGGAAACAAATAATCCTTGGCAAATACCTCAACTCAGGGAAACAAACAATCCTTGATGAGAGCCTCCTGATCCGCGTCGACTCGCAGAGCAACCAGTGTCTCCGTGGGAAATTCTCGACTCGTTTCAACACCAGGGAAACAAATAATCCTTGGCACCAGGGAAACAAATAATCCTTGGCAAATACCTCAACTCAGGGAAACAAACAATCCTTGATGAGAGCGACTGATCCGCGTCGACTCGCAGAGCAACCAGTGTCTCCGTGGGAAATTCTCGACTCGTTTCAACACTAGGGAAACAAATAATCCTTGGCACCAGGGAAACAAATAATCCTTGGCAAATACCTCAACTCAGGGAAACAAACAATCCTTGATGAGAGCCTCCTGATCCGCGTCGACTCGCAGAGCAACCAGTGTCTCCGTGGGAAATTCTCGACTCGTTTCAACACCAGGGAAACAAATAATCCTTGGCACCAGGGAAACAAATAATCCTTGGAAAATACCTCAACTCAGGGAAACAAACAATCCTTGATGAGAGCCTCCTGATCCGCGTCGACTCGCAGAGCAACCAGTGTCTCCGTGGGAAATTCTCGACTCGTTTCAACACCAGGGAAACAAATAATCCTTGGCAAATACCTCAACTCAGGGAAACAAACAATCCTTGATGAGAGCCTCCTGATCCGCGTCGACTCGAAGAGCAACCAGTGTCTCCGTGGGAAATTCTCGACCCGTTTCAACACCAGGGAAATAAATAATCCTTGGCACCAGGGAAACAAATAATCCTTGGCAAATACCTCAACTCAGGGAAACAAACATCCTTGACGAGAGCCTCCTGATTCGCATCGACTCGCAGAGCAACCAGTGTCTCCGTGGGAAATTATCGATTCGTCTCAACACCAGTGAAACATATAATCCTTGGCAAATATCTCAACTCAGGGAAACAAACATCCTTGGCGAGAGCCTCCTGATTCGCATCGACTCGCAGAGCAACCAGTGTCTCCGCGGGAAATTCCCGATTCGTCTCAACTTGCAAGATGAAGCCTCAGGCAGCAGGGATTAAAAAAAAACTTGCTTCCTGAACAATGGGACCCTGCAAGTCGATCTAAAACGGTCTCTTGCATATTATTCACGGGTCTCACTCTCCAAAGTCGAGTTTCGACAAGGAGGGAAACAACCGCTTACGGGTCCTCTCGACTCGTAAGAGGGAAAAATTCTCTTGTAGGATCCTTACGACTTATAAGAGAAAACACACTTAGGAATCCTCACGATTCCTAAGGAGAAAACCCACCTACGAGATCCTCTCGATCCGTAGGGAGAAAAGTCTCTACGAGACCCTCACGGCTCATAGAGTTGAAAAGTCTTAGACGGCACATCTGAACCTGCGGCCTAAGCCATCGCTATCTCTCGGAAAAATCTAGATGCTTGCTCTATTATCTATCGACCCTGTTTATTAAGACAACATACGCACAATAAAAGAAAGAAGGAAGTGACAGGAAGAACATCCGATTTACATTTGATCAAGCGTTCGAGACACACTCATTCATGCATGTGCAAAAGATTCAGAACAAGAAATAAGACAAACTGAAATGGAAATTTTCTATTCATATCATAAAAAGGGGTTCTTACAATCACAGAGAAATAGATAATAACATTATTAAAATGTTTACAAAGGTATAACCTCAAACCCAGGACATGGATTGAGGAACTCGAAAGTGACCCTATCTGTGACTTTCCAAGACTCGCGGACCATCCTGGTGTGCTTTCTTTCACGAGCACAAGCGTCAGGGTCCCCCCTGATGTCTTCCACCTTCCGATAAGCAGCGAGTATGGCAGACTGTTGAAAGACCTCGTGCAAGAGATCGACAAGACTGTCCCGCCGTCTCTTCGAGATAAAGTTCATCAGGTACACCGAGTGCACCTTATCCTCGGCGGTATCCAACGCCCTAAGCGGCACACCAGAACAGAATAGGGGAAGCGCTTCCCAGATGGCTCCCACGATAAGCTTAAGAAGATAGGAACGTCGGGGAAGCGGTGGACCGTTGTATGCGTCGAAGCGGCTCATGATTTCAGCACACTCTGCGTTTGTGAACTCTCGATTTTGAGAGCGGCCAAGTCGGCGAATGTCCCCATAAGAGATGATCTCGTTAAGAGCATACATGTGGGCGTCCATTGTTCCTGTAAAAGAAGATCAGCAGAATTAGCAGACCGATTGATTAAGCGAATTCTTGTTAAAAAAAGAAAAAAATAGAGCACAGATAGTTAAAACTCCTCGAGAGCAACGCTCTGCAGACAGGAGTAACACCTATCAAAATCAATAATGAAGAGAATTCGAAGAAAATCCCCTAAGAACATTGAGAGCTTTGCTCTGAAAAGATGATATAATTATAAGAATAATATAAAATGCCATCTTTAACTTCCAAGATCCATGAAGAACTCTTAAGAGTTCTTCTATATGATTTGGAAGGAGCAAAGCTCCATTAATGAATCGAGAAAATCCAAGGGAAATCTTTTAAAAGAGCAAAGCTCTATTAATGGAACCCTAACAGGGTTCTCCTTAGTCTTCTTTAGACCCCTTTAGAGCAAAGCTCTGCTAAATGAAACCCTAAATGTGTCTTCTTTAGATCAGAGATCTATTGAGAGCAAGGCTCTGTCAATGAAAATTAATCTAATTTAATTTAATTTAATTCAAACTAAAACTTTTACCTAAAAGTTTTAAGAGTTTAACTCTTGAAGTTCTTGAAAATAAAGAGCAGGGCTCTAAGTTCTGAAAGTAAAATTTTGGAGATGATAATCATCTGTTGAGGACCAAATGTCCTATTTATAGGCATCAAATGACCTTTCAACTTCCAAAAGTTGCCGCAACGGTTGGAATTCTACCACCGTTGCGCTCGCGTTTGGGGCCACGTAAGCGCAACGGCGGGGTGGCATTTGTTTACCCCAATCAGAGCAAAGCTCTGTTCAAATTCCAAGGCGGAAGATGAAGCAATGCTTCATCTTCCCCCAATCAGAGCAAAGCTCTACTTTGAAAATTTAAACTTTAATAAATGAAGCAACGCTTCAAATCCTCTGCGCTGCGCACAACGCGCCACGTGTCAGGTGTTGATGCGTCAGCACAGCGTCCAAGGCAGTGCGCCCAATCAGAGCAAAGCTCTATTTAAAGCAAAATTAAAGGAAGCAACGCTTCAGTTGCGCAAGCACTGCGCTGCGTGACACGTGTCAGCGCAGATGCGCTAGCGCAGTTGCGCTGCGCGACACGTGTCAGCGCAGATGCGCTAGCGCAGTTGCGCTGCGCGACACGTGTCAGCGCAGTCGCGCTGCGCTGTGTGCTGCGTGACACGTGTCACGCGCTGGGGCATTTGCGCCAAACAGAATCAAGATTCTAAAGAAATCTTTCTGTTCTTGTTAAAACAAGAAGATTTTCTTCTGTAAAACAGAAGCCCTTAGATCAAAGATCCAACAGTGGGGAAAATTCCCCAAATCACTCAGAGAAAGATCTCTTTAACAAATTTAACTAATTTATGGGTACTATAAAAAGGACCTTAGACCTCAATTCAAAGGCATCAACATTTTTGTGAGAAACCAAAAATTTCAAGCAGAGAGAACTCTGAAGAAATTCCAAGAAAAAAAAAAGAAAGGTAAAAGACCTTTTAGATAGAAGAATTTCTTCTGATAGATCATTGATCTAAAAACAAGATCAATGATCTTTAATAAAAAACAAAATAAAAACAGTGCTTTGCACTTTTTTATGAACCTCTGGTTCCTGAAATAAGAAAAAACTTGTTTTTCTTTGATCTAAATTAGATCAAGAAATCAAATAGTGCTTTGCACTTCTTTTATGAACCATTGGTTCTTGAATCTAAAAGATTCTCAAATTAATAGTGCTTTGCACTTATAAATCTGCACTGTTGAGCTCTTGGGTTCGCGCAAGCCATCAGAGAGCGCCACGTGTCAGTATCTGAACCATTTGCGCCATGCGCTTTTGAAATAGAGCCTTGCTCTCTGAAACTAGCGCAATTCACTATAGTGCGCCACGTGTCAGCAGCGCAAGCGCAACACACTGGCGCAGCGCACTGCGCTTGCATGACACGTGTCATCACCACAAGCGCTTGCGCTCTTTGATTGGCGCAAAGCGCCTGACAAATGCAATGCATTTCTTTTGCTAAAGGGCCAGGCCCAAGTCAAAACGACCTAACAGGCCAAACTAAATTGCAAAGCAATAAAAGGGCAAAGCCCAAGTCAAATTAAAGCTCTGCATCATTTATAAATGGGCAGAGCCCAAAACAAATTGATGCTCTGCATCCTTTATGGGCAGAGCCCAAACAAAAATAAAAAGTAATGCAATGCATTATTTAAATGTGGGCAAAGCCCTAGCACAGGTCTAATAGACCAAAAATAAATAAAAGCGTTGAATATTTTTCAACTGGACTTAGCCCAATCATGGCCGTAAGTCCTCAAGCTAAATTGACTGAGCAAAATTGCTCTCCTAAATCAATTTACCTCCAGTTCGAGGGTACATCTCCGAACTCCTCTGACACCTATCGTTGTAATCCTTCAACGACGTCAGAGAGGCGACGGGTCCCGACAACCATACATCAACACGGACTGTGGGGTCCTTAAACTCATGGACTCATGCGTCCTTAAACTAAAACACGGACTGTGGGGTCCTTAAACCCGCGGACTTATGCGTCCTTAAACTAAAACACGGACTGTGGGGTCCTTAAACCCGCGGACTTATGCGTCCTTAAACTAAAACACGGACTGTGGGGTCCTTCAACCCGCAGACTTATGCGTCCTTAAACTAAAACACGGACTGTGGGGTCCTTAAACCCACGGACTTAAGCGTCCTTAAACTACCTATGGACCACCATGTCTCTAAACTGGAATATGGACCGCAATGTCCTTAAACTACCAATGGACCGCAATGTCCCTAAACTACCTATGGACCACTACGTCCCTAAAATGGAACAATAGAGCCCCCAAACGCTCTTTTGTTGGATCTAAACGATCCCGTTTAAGTTGATCTTAGCCTCAAATATGGCTAACGTATCCTTAACCATTCAAACAGACTTTAGTCCCAAATTGGACTATAAGACCCCCAATCAACTTTGGTTCAAGGGTACATCTCCGAACTCCTCTGACACATGTCGTTGTAATCCTTCAACGTCGTCAGAGAGGTGACGGGTCCCGACGGCCATATATTAAATGGACCACCATGTCCCTAAACTGGAAATGGATCTATACGATCCCGTTAAGTAGATCTTAGTCTGGAAATTAGACTAACGTATCCTTAACAAACGTTTAAGTTGATCTTAGCCTCAAATACGGCTAACGTATCCTTAAACCAAAACCCCAAACCCAAATCTAAGTAAATACGGATTTGGACTAATCCACGTCCTACGGGCGACGGCATAACTTAGTCTCCGTATACAATCCACGGGCAACCACAAACAAAACAAACACCCACGACACGAAGTGAAATTCTGGAGAAGGAGAAAGTTGTTACCGCGATGCAGTAGCGTAATTAACTGCAGGGGCTTGCGCCTGCAGGGAAGAGCGTCCCCACAATCAAAACCCCCTCAAGCGAGGGGGAATCTGACGAAGTCTGCTACATCGGCCGCATCCGTCTAAACCTCCGATACACGGTGCCATAAATCAACTTGGCATCTTCGGAGAGGTGGACGGATAAAACCAAATAGCATCTGCCCCGAATCTCAGGCTTAGACGTCCTCGCATCGTTGCCGCCGTTCGGAGGGGAACACCTTCGATCTGATCGGGAAGGAGAATACTTGAGCATGGAATTCCGTGACTATTTAAAAGAGAATGGGATTCTCTCTCAGCTTACTCCTCAGTATACACCACAACAACGGTGTATCGGAGCGGAGGAACCACACCCTATTGGATATGGTGCGCTCTATGATGAGCACCGCTGAGTTACCTATTTCTTTTTAGGGTTATGCGCTGGAGACGGCCGCATACCTATTGAATATAGTTTCAACCAAATCGGTGCCTACCAATCCATATGAGATATGGAATGGGAAGAGACCATCTTAAACGTGTTAAGATATGGGGTTGTCCGGCCTATGTTAAAAAGCAAAATCCGGACAAGCTCGAGGCAAGATCAGCTCTATGTAAGTTTGTGGGATATCCAAAGGATTCCTATGGATATATTTTCTACCACGGCGAGGAATAAAAAGTGTTTGTTTCTCAATATGCCACCTTTTTAGAAAAGGAATTTCTTGTAAAAGAAATTAGAAGCGAAGAGGTAGAGCTGGAAGAAATTCCAGCAGCACAAACTACAACTGATGATTTATTGGAACCTGAGGATTCAATAGTTCCTAACGAACCTCAGCCTCTCCGTCGATCTAGTAGGGTTCCTCATCCACCTGAGAGATACTACGGGTTTCTCATTGATGGTGGGAGCGAGAATTGCATCATGGAAGATGATGACCCAACTAGCTTCGAGCAGGCCATCACGAGTGGGGACTCTATGAAATGGCTGGATGCAATGCGATCTGAGATGGAATCCATGTACAATAACAAAGTATGGACTTTGGAAGTTGCTCCCGAAGGGGTAAAACCCATTAGGAGTAAGTGGATCTTTAAGAAGAAACTTGGTGTAGACGAAAAAGTTGAGACTATCAAAGCTAGACTTGTTGCAAAAGGTTTTTGTCAACGACCAGGTGTGGATTATGATGAAACCTTTTCTCCAGTGGCTATACTTAAGTCCATCCGGATCCTACTTTCCATTGCTGCATACCATGACTACGAAATCTGGCAAATGGATGTTAAAACCGCCTTTCTAAATGGTGATGTAGAAGAGAGCGTGTACATGACCCAGACAGTGGGAGCAGCGGAAAGGTGTGCAAGCTGCTTAAATCCATCTACGGGTTAAAGCAGGTATCGCGGAGTTGGAACATCTGTTTTGATATTGTAGTCAAAGAGTTTGACTTCATCAAGAACATAGATGAACCTTGTATATACAAGAAGGTGGCAGAGAGTAAGTTGTCTTCCTCGTATTGTACGTGGATGACATACTCTTGATAGGAAATGATGTTCCTATGCTACACTCGGTCAAGCTCTTCTTATCACATAGATTCTCAATGAAAGATCTAGGTGATGCCTCCTATATCTTGGGGATTAAGATCTTTAGAGATAGATCTAAACGGATACCGGGATTGTCCCAATCCAGGTACATTGACACCATACTAAAGAGGTTTAGTATGGAAGAATCCAAGCGTGGAAATTTACCCACGATCACAGGACTCACTCTCTCCAAAGAGATGTCTCCCAAGACTGATTTGGAGAGAGCTTGCATGCAAGGGATACCCTATGCTTCGGTAGTAGGCTCTATCATGTACGCGATGCTATGTACCGGACCCGATGTAGCATACTCACTGAGTGTAGTGAGTAGTTATCAAGCAGATCCAGGAGAGAGTCACTGGATAGTTGTGAAAAACATTCTCAAGTACTTGAGAAGGACTAAAGAGATGTTCTTGGTGTATGGTAACGGTCAACTCCAAGTGGAGTCCTTTACCGATTCGAGCTTCCAGAGTGATAAGGATGACTGTAAGTCAATCTCGGGATTTGTCTTTACCCTTAATGGAGGGGCGGTTTGTTGGAAGAGTTCCAAATAGGAAACCGTGGCAGACTCGACGATGGAGGCTGAATACATCGCTGCCAACGATATTGCCAAAGAGGCTGTCTGGATGAAGAAGTTCATAAATGAACTTGGAGTGGTTCCATCCATTGAGAATCCAATACCTTTGTATTGTGGTAACAATGGAGCTGTGGCTTTGGCCAAGGAACCCAAGTCCCATCAGAGATCTAGGCATATTTTGAGGCAGTATCACCTGATCCGAGAGATAGTTGATCACCGAGAGATCGAGGTCGGGAGAGTTGACAAAAAGAAAAACACTGTGGATCCACTCACGAAGGCCATACCCTAGATACAATTTGAGAGACTCTTCGGGATGTTGGGTATGAGATACTACAACAACTGGCCTTAGTGCAAGTGGAAGATTGTTAGTTATGTATATGCCCTAGAGGCCATTATTGTACATATGATGTATATTATAGTGGATGCTTGGATATATATAGAGAGGACTTTCTTGCTCGACATGATAGTATGCTATCTGGTTGCTCTTTGTCTTAACATGTAGACTTGTATTGTGATACCGTCTTACTCTTATATGTTGATAAAGCCCTTAGGATGTGTACTTGACTACTAGGACTATGATGGAGATCATACTAGTGGGGCCAGGGTAGTCCACAAGTACATCCTATAATTGTTCCTAGTCGAGGGTGTATCGAGACAGGGCATCGATACTCCAGAGTAGACTAGCGTATACGCTTCTTGACCCATATGATGGGTGATGGATGATCCCACATCCATTGGTGTTTGACATCGAAGATGGTATACGGGTGCTCAGTGGAGACTGGGTACACTAAACGGACTTGCCGAGAACTCCTAGTTGGTATTATACCTATCGTCAGATAGCAGTTCTCTGGTGACACTGGTACAGGTTAGTATGTAGACCCGAGATCGTCATAGAGTCTTGTGTGATTCCCACTGTGCTTTGATTTCCACCTTACCACGTTCATGAGAACGTGCAAAACGGTGGCTTTTGGGTATATTCCCGAATCATATGGAGGCAATGAGCGATAGGAGGGGGTTTGTCTCTCCCGGTATTGGGGGTTGATGTTGCGCCGTGCTCGATTGGCTATAACAGGAAGTCCTTGACCAGGGCTGATATGGAGATCTACTGGTAAGTGTTATCGGTAGTTTCTCAATCCGTTATGAGCCTCACATCGGCACGACTTATCGGTTACTGGGGTTTGACGTTTACCACCACTAGACTGGATATGCGACATATCAGACGAAGAGACCGGACTGTACAGTAGTGTTACTGACAAGCTTTACAGGAGTATGAGCAGACTTGCTTGTTGATCTTCTGATCTCTCAATACCCGGGTAGCTGTTACGTCCAGCTAGTACTGCTGACGGCTTGTGGGTGCTTGATGTGATCATCACCTACTGCCGGCGTATTGACGAGTCTTTAGAGTCCTACACAGAGGTTTACTGGCTCAGGAAAAACGAAGTAGGAGCACATATATGATATGTGCGGGACCGAGATTAGTACGAGTATGTGATACCGTATTTTATACTCACGATAATTGTATCGGTCGGTTATATGTGATATAGCCGGGTTATCGAATCAAGTGTTGATTCGATAAGTTGATACATATGATATTAGTCGGTTATATGTGATATAGCCGGATTATTGAATCAAGTGTTGATTTGATAATTTAATGTATAATTGTATATTTGATATACTAGTTTACATTAACTAATATTAACTCACTTGTGCATTTCTTTTAATCACTATTGAACACTTAATATATATGTGATATATATTATTGTGTCATGCTTGATTATACATGCAACATGGGTGTATGAGACTTACACCATACTTGAGATAGTATTTGGGTTTTTATTTATTTAAGTAATTCAAAATTGAGTAGAATTATGTCATGGTTAGAAGCTTGGAGAAGCTTGTGATAACCATTGACTTAGTCCACCCATTTTGTTTTTCCTTAGATATTTATTAACCCAACCTTTATTTACAACCATGGTTATGTCTCTACAAGGTTATATGAGATATTTTATCACCCATGGTTGCCATTCACTCTCTCATCTATTTGCTTCATCTTCTTCAAGCTCAAGAGAGAGCTCTGTAGCTTTTGAGCAAGTGAGAAAAAATAGTGAGAAAAAGAAATCTAAAGTGAGCAAAATTCCTACTTCATCACCCTCTACTAGATTAGCCATTTAGTTTATGGTGTTTGCTTCACTAATCCCTAATTAGTGAAGAGGTAGCTTGAGTTAGTCTCTCCTCGACGTAGATCATCTTTGGCTTTGAAGACTTCAAGCAAGTTTGCATTTTTCACCTTATGGAGACTCTCAAGAGTTCGGGAGATCATTACTCGCAGCGAAGGGACATCTACACGGAGCATTTGAAGTGAAGGACCGGTCTACAAAGGTTGTACTCCGCATTTACTTAGTTGTAATGTTGTTCACATATCGTATTGTCCAAATCTCAAGTTAAGATTCTAGGGTTAGGGTTAAGTAGCATGGCAAAAATTTGAAAATGGCATAGACGATTCCTCCCGAAACCTTGCTGTTGTGCTAAGTAACCCAACAATAATCAACTAAATCAATATAACAGTTATAATTTATTATACTCAGGATGTATGGAATAATTTCATGTGTGAATCCAACAGAACTTCAGTAGTCCCGTATTAAGCAACTCGAATTCTATTTACTCAAATCTCAGTCGGGTCGACTCTTCCATATCTTGGACTCTCGATACTAACACATGAAATGAGCCTATGTTTCCTTCCTGGGGCCCCACTCTTGAGATCGTGAATACTTCTACGGTTGCGTTGACATTCACACTTAGAACTTAACGTTAACATAGTGACCATATAGAGGCCTATAGTACATGTACCCATACTCATTTCTACATACTTTTTTTTACTGTCATTTTCTTTACTTCATTCTATGCCATAACCGCCACTCTTCACTTTTACCCTACTTTTGAGACTTACCGAGCGCTAGTTCTTTGACGGGCATTCCTTCCACCTTTATGTTTTTGGAATGTTCGTCAGATTCTATTGAGACCGAGGAAGTGGATACCACAGAGGAGGAGTACGAGCTGATCACTGCTTAAGCTTAGACTAGCATATCTTTTCTTTCAGTTTATGTATGCCAACTGTTTAGGCATTTCTGTTATTGTACTTACTTTTCAGTTGAACTCTTGTAATTGTAAATATTTCAAATTTGAATGTAAATAAAAATATTTGTTGACAATTTCACAGTCTCCATTTATTCTTGTATTATGTATTATTCTTACAATACGCTTAGCATAATTATTTAGGGAATAACCTTCTCTGGATAAATATGCCGTGGGCTTACCACATCACCGTTCCCGTCTACTGGGAAGCGAGGTGTGACACACAAGTTTCTCAGGATCATTTAGTAAGAAGATAAAGATTGTGAAAGGTAAGATCGATGGGATGAAAAGTCATGATCACCATGTTATTATGGAACACCTTCTCCCATTAGCCCTCAGGACTCCCCTCGCGAATCGGTTGGTCTAGTAATCAATGTCCTTTGTTTCTTTTTAAGAAAATTGTGCACTATAACCTTGGATATTGTGACGCTGGAGAATCTAGAAAATTCTATTTCCTTGATACTGTGCAAGCTTGAATGTATTTTCCTGTCGTCGTTCGTCAATATCATAATTCACCTGATGGTTTATCTTGCAACCGAGGCTAAATATACTGGACCGGTACAATTTCGATGGATGTATCCCGTCGAAATGTACGTTGAATTTTTCGTTTCACGAATTTTGTAAAATTATTGTTTTCTTATATGCCCGTATTTATTTATTTAACATATTTTTCTTTAGGTACCTCTACACTCTAAAAAGGTATATACGCAATAGAAATCGAGCAGAGGGTTCTATCATGCAAGGTTATCTTCTAAATGAAGTAATCACATTTTGTTCCCGCTATCTGGACGAGAACATTGAGACAAAGTTTAACCGGCCTCGAATAATTCAGGACAGGCCATATAGTAAAGCTGACTATAAGAGAGTAGACCCCATATTTATCAACAAGATATATCGGTTTATCCTCCTTAATAGCGTATATCTTGAAGAAATTAGAGAGTAAGTTTTTTTGGATTAATTGTTTTATTTGTGTGTGTGTGTATTTATATATATATGTATGTATGTATGTATGTATGTATATATATGAAATGATATAATGTTGATGCCATAATTTATTGTTGAGAATAGAATTCATATTGATGAGGTACGTTAGGGGCATCCTGATTGGAATGATGAACGATTGGAAAAATATCATCAGGATAATTTTTGCGATTGGCTTGCAGATCATGTAAGTTGTTCGAATAACATGTTATTGCGACCAGTCTTAATCTAAACTTATATCGTTATGTATTTGCTGCAAAATTTGTTTTGTTAGATCCTCGATCCGAACTTACTTTCATCATTAGAGAGAGACTCAAGATATTTAGCTCAGTTTCCTAAGATGGAGGTTGTATACTATAAAGGATTCGGTGTCTGTCACGCCCTGCTTCCCAATATACGGGGAAGAGACGTAGCGAGGCCGCTACGTATTTACTCAGAAGTAAACACGCTAAGCGTATCTAAGCAATATAAAATAAAATGTACACAAGAGACAAGATGTAAATGAACAACAACTTTATTTATTAATATTCTTTTTACAATACAATGAAAAGTAAATACATGGAATGAAAGCAATGCTTAAACAGTGGCATAACAGAAATGAAAATATGTACAAGTAAACTAGAGCTCCGGATCAAAGGCTAGCTGATCCAAGTCCTCGCAGGTGGGCTCTGTCTCCAGAAGGTCCGATCCACCTGACAACATTCCAAAGAAGAAGAAAGGAATGTCATCAGTGAACAATCGCTCGGTAAGTCCCAAAATTTAGTAGAGACAGAATTGACAGAAAGAGAATGTAACTTTTAAAGTTGTATTATATTATTAACGCTGTTATTTGTAGCTTGGTACAGAAAATGCCAGTGTATACGAGAGGAGTCTCACTATTCCGGAGACTAAGTTATACGGTGCTCAAAGAACCGTTCAGCCACGGTACAATGGCAATGGAGATTCAGGTTAGGTGTATTATGGTTACAGTCTCGTGCCACTTTTAATATCTTCCATACCAATCTACCCTTTATAAACCCCGCAATGTCTTGATTGTATTGTTTGTATTGTTTTGTCTTGTATTATAAATTGTATATGGATGACTTGCCGAAACTATGATATCGGTAAATGGAATGGATATAAATGGAGAGTCATGTAGACAGAGTATATCCATGGTTCGGTGTAGCCAATATGGATTGATATAAATTGAATAGACAGATTCATGAATTCATGTTGTATTGTAGTTTGTACTTGAATCACATTGAAGTCAGATTGATTAGATTGAGACTCAGTGTGAGTCAGACACTTTTAAAAGAAATTGAAGTCCTGAATTGTTTTGATGTTATCGGTAACTGCTGCACATGGACGGCAGGATTTGTGTCTATTTCCAAGACAATTATCGTATTGATAACACCATTTGTTAGATTGTCTACCTTAAATAAGCAAGCACCCATATCTCCGGCTCCCTGAGGCTCTAACGACTGGTCCAGCTTAAACCTATGTTTACTAGAGTCCTTATTGTAATTTAGTATAACTTGAGAGGGTTTTATGTAAAAATAGTTTTGGAATAATTTCAAAATACACCTCAAGCATTTAATTATCGTTTTTAGGGTTTTCATAGATGTATATTTTGTAAATGTGAAATTCCTAGTGAATAGAACCTAGTTTCATAGTATATGGTATCTTCTTGAAATAATGTACTTGTGTTGTATCATGTAATAGTGATTCCTTTGATTTATAAAACTTGGAATATTTATATAATTAAAATAGATATTTTGATAATATATATATATATATATATTTAATAAAAATAATTTATTTATTTTCTTGTAGAAATCTCATTTTTTTTCTAAAGAAAAATGTATAAAATTTCCATTGAGATCGAATGCTCCTTGGGGAGGTCTGTATCTCGCCCTACTAAGTCCGAGGATGTGCGATAATTCACACCATCCCAAACGGGGTCCCTAAATTGGGTTGTAGAGGCGCAATTGCATGGAAATTCTTAATACATCTTTTTATAGAAAACGGTTTTGTAAGTTTAGGGTATTTATTTGTAAAGTCGTATTTTCTCATATTCTATTGTCCCAAAATTCATCGTACTATGATAGAGATGTGTATTGTTATGAGGTAGGTCATTACCTCGTGAACTATCTAAAGTATAGCAAGGAATTATGATGATTTATGTCGAAACTAAAGTATATAGTATTTTTCTGTAAAAGTGTGATAAAAGACACAAAAATAATTATTTTGAGGTGAAACTTATTTTAATAGGTTTATTAATGTTTTCTAAACAATATGTGAGAGTATGGTATTTTCTTGATTAAGAAAAGTATAGTTTTAAAGGAAAACCGAATCGGAAGTCGGATTAACTCCGCTTCCGTCGGATTTTGGAATTGTAAATTTTTAAAGAAGAAGAAGAGAGGGGGAGATGAGACTTACTGGCTTGGGGTCAAGAGGGGAGAGAGGGAGTCCTAAAGAAAGCTTCGGGGCGTCGTTTCGTCGCCGGAATCTCCTCGAAAGTTCGTCGGAGTTTCGCCATTCGCTAACTCCACTTGTACACTAAAGGACTTGGGAATTTGGTATAGTTTTTGTAATAGAATTCTGAGTCAGGGGAGTGTAAAATGGAGTGGGTATTTATAGGGAAAATTAGGGTTTAGGGGTGATGAATTTGAGAATTAAAAATGCATTTAAAAGGAATTAAATGGGTGATTTAAGTTCTCTGTATGAATGCAGAGAAAACAAGCAGTGTGAAAGAAAGTGGGGTAGGCCAAGGGTTGCAGGGGAAAAGTTTGGGGGCCTTTACCTACGGTTCGACCGGCGGTACCGGGATTTTTAGGCTTTTCGCCGGTCTATTCCCGACGGGTGGTGTTGGTATTGGTGCCACATGTAGGTGTTGCCTTGTATTCTTCAGTGCACATGTTTAAATGATCTGTAACTCTTCATTTTACGTGTTGTGCATGTGTAGACGTTTGGGCTTCTAAAAAGATTAAAAGAAAATAAAACAAAAAGATAATGTGGCTGATAGGATTTGAACTCTGGTGCTTTGTAACAGCAGTGCAAGGCTTTACCAGTGAGCTACAAGCTCTTTCTTGCCGTTCAAAAGCAAAAAAAATTCTTATAGCATTCACAGGATTGCAAGTACCCCAATTGTACATTAACTTAAATGAATTTTCTGTATATAGAAATTGGAGTTGTTACAGTGTCTTTGGATACAAATTTGAAGTTAAGAACATAGAAACATCTTGAACCATCCAGAATAGTAGGATTGCGACCGTAGGATCGGATGGTGTGATTTATTATAGATACTTAAATTGCATACTTGGTATCCAATATCCCGGACGATCAAAACCGTTTTATATATTTCAGTGTATTTGGTACGATACACGAACCAATACGGATAAGTGGAGAAACAATCTCGGGACTTGGAAAGATGAATATGGATTGACTAGTGTAAACACACTTTGATTTTACGGTCAGGACGATCCATTTATCTTTCCATAACAAGCATTTCAAGTATACTACTCAAAGTGCTTGAAGAATCTGGGATGGAGTGTCGTATGTCGTTGGAAACCCAGGAATGTTTACGATGTCCCAGAATTCGAGGATCGTATAGAGGACAACGATGAGGATGGAGAAGAGAGAAGACTTAAAGTACTCCGACCGTCTGTCTCCAAAGACGGGTTGTCTTTGGCTGAGCGTGCAGTTACGTAGGTTAGGAATGATATCGATGATGAAATCTAAATAGATATGTCTAATGCGTCTACGAAACGAAAAAGGTTATCAGTAATGTTATATTATTACTTCACATTTTCTACGATCTATACATATATTGCATGCATATATAATGATTGTACTTTTATCTAGGTTTGATGACGACACCAGAAGCATCGAGGGGTAGCAGGAGCACCAGCAGCGGCAGAGGCAGAGGCAGAGGCAGAGCGGTTCTGACGTCCGGGGAACTGCGTAAGGAGTTCCAAAGGGCTGGTCTTGCATCCCAATTCATATCCCCTTCGAATAATTCCTTCCGTGTGGACTTTGCCACATATCCAGGTATATTGCATGCATATTCATTTCGAATGTAATATTATAGATATACACGCATATTCATTTTAAACTTACTTATATAGTCAATTTTTAGTTGTCTGGTTATAGGTGATATCTCCACATCCGAGGCAGAGGCCACTCCCGCACTTCCAGGTATGTTTATATATTCTATATTACATGCATATTGATTTAGAATGTTAATTTATAGATATACACACATTCATTTTGCAATTACTTATATAATAAATTTATGATTGTCTAATTGTAGGTGGTGCCTCCACATCCCGGGTAGAGGCCACTCCCGCACCCGCATGTATGTTTATATATCCTATATTACATGCATATTGATTTATAATGTTATATTATAGATATACATACATTCTTTTTGCAATTACTTATATAATAATTTATGATTGTCTAATTGTAGGTGGTGCCTCCACATCCTGGGCAGAGGCCACTCCCGCACCTGTAGGTATGTTTATATATCATATACTGCATGCATATTGATTTAGAATGTTATATTATAGATATACACACATTCTATTTGCAATTATTTATATAATCAATTTTTGATTGTCTAATTGTAGGGGGTGCCTCCACATCCGGCGCCGAGGCTGCACTCGCCACTTCCGTACCCTCCGCGCAGTTTGCAGGTTGGTATTCTTAACTATAAGTTCTTTTTCACAAAAGAGACGATGATTTGGACACATTAGCCTATTCAAAAGGCCCAAATTTGACCAACAACTACCACTTTGAATTTAGGGTTTGCATGTATCTCTATTTTCATAATGCAAATGATTTAAGCTCTCAATTAGTTTTACCTTTTTGGTAGATATAGTCTGCCTTTATTTTTATGAAAATTAGTTTTTTTTCATTTTACATATCCTCTAAGAATAACCATGAACTTCATGTAATTTTATCGTCAATATTTATTTTCTAGTTGGAGGGGATGCATCCACGTCCAGGTCATCGACTGTATCTCACCGGAGGAACTATCGGCCCGCTCGTGCTGCTACTTGGGCTCAGGCTCGTGCTGCTATCGCCGGAGGCATATACCACACTTCAATTTTCGTTAATTCTTAAATTCTAAATTCCGTTTTGTCTTGATATTGCTTGTATATCTATTTATCTTATAGATGCAGGGCAGCCACACCCCGAGAGAGGGACTCGAGAACCGAATCAGTCCCACATGCTGAGGCCCGATAGAGCATGGGAGGAGGCATCATTCTCCCTCTTCTTTACCCCCGATTATCACTACACCGGCGATTATGCAGAGAGATTCGGCCGGTATATGGGTTTGGGCTTGAAGAACTCCACGAATGATCAAAGTGAAGAAGACACCGCATTTTTTTGCCGCATCCAAAAGAAATATCCTCTTCATGTTGAGTGGGGAGATCAGCACCGACGCTCCTTTGGCCTCTTCTGGGATCAGACTCGGGTATTGATATATATTTTCATTTGACTTATAAAATAAATTTACTATTATTTAAAACTTATAATTTAAAGACATTATTTTCTTGTATTTGTAGTTGGATTACAACTTTCAGCCTGTACCCGACCCTGATCATCCTGACAGAGTGCTCGATCTTCATGCTCTTTACTCGGGCATCATGAAGAACATGCAATTTAAGGTCCGATATAATAGGAACAAGCTGAAAGTCGATTGCTACATGCTATGGCTGGCGACCCCCGAGACGGAGAAAGTGGCTCTTCTACAGTCTCCGGCCTTTACCAAAGTCGATGTAGATACATGGCCTCTCTTGTGCCGGTATTTTGAGTCTGAGTGCAAATAGGCTTGTAATTTAAATATAATTTATTGTTTAGTATATAATTCTTTTGTTGCTTAATTAGAAAACTAAATCTGATTATGTTGGGTAGAAACAAGCCGATCAAAACAAGGAGAATCGGATGTTTGTGAAGAGGGGTCGTCCTACTTACACAGGTGGCTCGAGAAACATTACTCGTGCCATGGAGGCATCGGTAAATTACAATATATCTATTTTGATATAATGCAATATTAAAAGCTATTTTATAATATATGTAAATTTTTGGTGAATTGCAGAGAGCTCAGACTGTGGCGCAAGGTGGCACACCAAGCGTTTTGACCGCGTATCTGGTCGTCCACGACACCTCGACAGATCCCTCCACTGGAGAGCTTCGATTCCCCGACACTTCTACCTAGGAGTATTGCGTAAGTGTTTATATTTATTCTAATTCGAATGAAATTTTTGTTTTGATAAGTTCAAATTTAAATGATATACTTATGTTTTAATGCTTAACGTGGGTATAGAAGCGGGTGGTGGAGTAGGCGGAGACATCGGGGATTGATTTCAGTGAATAGACCGATCCGATTATACTGACCCCAGTCCTAGACACCGCACACGGAGAGCATCACGATGGTTGGGAGAGAGGCCGGAGACTTGGTCCTGACAGAGTCCATATAAACTTGGTCTCTACTCCGGCGGTTACTTCCCCTACCCTCCGTGAGCGACGTCTGGAGCATGATGTTGCCGCATTAAAGACCACCGTCGAGGAGTTGAAGGAGATTTTGGTACGTATATTACTTATTAAGAAAATAATATATCATATTAAAGATAGTAGCATATGCAATATTAGTAGCCTGAGCTTATTTGGTTTTAGAGTTAAGTTTGATTAATCAGACTTATATAAAACTTTCTAAAATGAACTCTATAATCATAATCATGCCACATCTTTCTTAATTTTGGAGTTTAAAAAGCTGTGATTATCCAAACTCAAAACTTGAGAAGAAAACATTACTTTAGAAATTAGATAACTCCAAAATCAGGCATCCCATCAAAACTAAACAATTAAGGAGAGATACGGGCTTACAAGTTAGAGTAAGCATCATTTCTACCTCTACTTAAAATAAACTACGGTTTTCCAAATTAGATATCCAAACTAGGCCTAAGTCCCTAAGTGTTCTTAGATTGTGAGAAAAAAGCGTAACCCTGAATGTGTCGAATTTCAACATGTATAAATTCTCATACATAACCTATGAATTTCAACAGAATGGATGAAATCTCAACAAAGCATATATAAATTCACTGTTCCGCAATAATCCGATATTGATACGAATTCGACTAAAATCCAGTACACCGTTCTTACTCGTTTATTACACAAACACAAAATTTTGCAAATTCGGCAGACTATTTCGGCTGCGGCTCCACATGCCACTCCTTCGACTGTGGCTCCGCAAGCCACTACCTTAGCTGCGGCTGCACGGCCACTCCTATGGTTCTACAGCCTACTCAGACTCCTACACCGACCACTCCTTCATTAGTCGAGATTTTGTCGACCCAGGGCAGCACCGAGGAGCAGATACGCCAGATTACGACGTTTATTAGAGGTGGAGGAGCTGGATCGAACTAGGATAGATTTATTTATATTTTTGAGGATGGATGTACTTATTTGATACATATTGTATGTTTTGGACGATATCAGTGCTTGTTTGGATGTTTACGATGATTTTAGATTGATTTTGTAATCTTTTTGTTTATTTCTTTATATATTATGCGAGCGATATTATTTATGAATATTTCTGTATTTGGCTATATGATATATATATTATTGTGCACAGGGCGGTGAAAAAACAAGAAGTTCCTTTTAAAAATAATCCTAATATATTGTCCTAACGGATTAATCCGTAGGGACAACTGTTGCACCTACGGATTAATCCGTAGGGACAAAATATCAGAATATATGATATTTTGTCCTTATGGACTCAGTAATAGGGGCAAAAATTGCCCCTATGAATTAATTCATAGGGGCATTTGTAATCCACTATGTATAACTCCGTAGATACAATTATTTTATTTTTTAACAGAAAAATTAAAAAAAATTGTCCCTACAGATTGATCCGTAGGGATAAATGTAACACTCTAGTACGGTTATAAGATATTAATTGGTATTTTAACACTTAATTTATATTTCTTCTATTCTATCTATTGGGTCGCGAATGATTCAAATTGTAGTAGTCGTTATCCGACCCGACCCGTGAGTTTAGAACCCAATATGGTGCAACATTGCATCTGAGATTTACCAGTAAAGTGTATCTATGTGAATCTAGTATAATATCTACATTATATTTTTATATCTTTATATATCATATATCTAAATCATCATATATCTTTTAATAGCCACAAGTTAAGAATAAATTATATTTTGTTAACTGTTATCATATGGTTGCCATCACATATCTTATTTTGCTTTTATGTTTTACGTTTAAATCTCAAGATATCTAATATCAAATATTTACTAAATCTAGATATATTTTTAGAATCATTTAAATCTTAAATTAGGGGTATGAGTTATTTAAAATATATTCTTGCATTATGCTTGAGAAGTTTACATTTGTGAATTATTTTCCAAAATATATTCTTGATGAGATTTTGGAGGGGATTGGTTGTAGTTTGATATTATCTATATACATTAAAACTAATATATATTTATAACCTAATTTAAACTATACTATATATATTTATATTAAACACAAAATCCCTCTTTCTCTCCACATAACATATCTCTCCCTCATCAATTTATATATTCTTCTTCTTCGTTCTTTAAGACCACACCCATTCTTGTCGACGCAACTCTAGCCGCATCTTAGAAACTTAACCGAGCCATCAAAACTTGGTGTTGATTTGTATAGCGTCATATTACTTCCGTTCATCGTGTTTGTTTCGAGGCAAGTTTACAACTTGCTATATACTATATTTTATGTAATTTACTTATATGTTGTCGTACTATCATCATCATCATCATCATCATCATCATCATACAGTGTTTTATATATATATATATATATATATATATATATATATATATATATAATTTATATACCATAGTTATTTAACGTTAATCAGTTTTGTAATATACAATGTATGCAAGTTTATAACTTACGACATACTATAGTTATATCTATAAATATATATATATATCGTCGTAATATTTCTTATTTTTATCATTAATTAGTTTATAATATGCATTTTATAATTTTATACAAAATATAGTTTGAAAATATTATAGTTTACATATGAAACGTCGTTGCAAAGCGGATACGATAAATCTAAAATTTACTGTACACCTTACCTTATAACATTTATTATAAATCATAGAAAAATCATTAGCATACGTTCTTTAGTTCGTTACAAAGCTAACTCAGAATACTATAACCTTGTGAAATATTTACTTGCAAAATAAATTGTTTAAATAATGTAAACTCTAATGAAAGTACCTCTGAACCCCTGTCTAGGGAAATCCCAGCAGCAAACTTTTAATTTCGAACGTTCATAACTTTTTGTAGAAACAATATGAGATATTCTAACTTATAAAAATAAAAACGTTATTGAATTAGCTTTGTTTTGGTATTTGACACGTCTCTTTTGGAGAACGTTTGTTATTTTTAAACTATTTTACAAATTAGGGTGACGCTGAATTTCTGAACGGAACTTTCTTGTGCATGGTTAATCAATACCACTTTTATAGTTATTAATCGGATTGAATATATTATCCCTGTTAATGTTATTATATCAATATCTATTTAATAAATAATAGTGCATGTGTTTTAATATTCAGTAAATATTACCGATTTACAGTTTTATAGTATCCGTATTGATAATAGCTTATCTAGTTGCATACCGGAATATCTCAACGTTATCATACCACTATATTAGTTCAATATGTTATCTACATTGCATCATTCATGGTAATGGACGTATAATGGTTCTTATAGATAGATACATATGCATCCTGGTATTAGTCGTGTTTCGATATTGATTACAGTTTTACATTGGTATCTATTTTGGGTTAATATATATTACATGACATGTTCACGACCCACTACCAGATTTGTTACTTGGATTTTATTACTCATGCCAACAATCCTGACTTGTTGTCCTGACGGACGTGACTTGTTGTCTACATAGACAAAATCTGTACCTGCTTGATCCTGTATTGGCATTAGATTCATATCATAAATACCCGACTTAAACACATGATCTTAGGGGTAAGGGAAAATCAATAATGAAACATGACCTGTAACTCAACAGTTCGATACTTATACTGATCAGTCTTTACGGGCTCGGCTAGCTCCGGAATGATACTGCCGACATCATTCGTCTGTATATGTTACCTGTTTACTGCTTAGCGGCACATCTCGGATTCAACCCGAGAGTCTTGACCGTGGTCCCTGGCACGCACGGGATACTATTGAGTTATATCGACGATCCCATTAAATTGATTTCAAAGATTTGTAGAATAGATAATCTAAAGACACAGACTTTAGGATACACATCACATACCTATATCTCAATATTTTACACCTGTGTTATTTATTTACACTCGTATTTAATCATAGCATCTTATCCTGGTTATTACTATTATTTTGATATTTATGACGCACTGACGTCTGGGTTTTGTATGGCCCATATACTTGACATAGCATATGAGTATTCGACAGGATTGCAGATCAGTGAAGACCACCTCATTGATATAGCTCTTATGCTGGTTAGTTATTCCTTGGATCATTATTGCTTCCGCTATCTTTTCCAGTTATTGTTCTTGTGGCTATTGGATATGTGATAGATAGATTTAGTAGTTTACTGTTCTTGATATCTGATTGACAGCCGTAATATGACCATTGAAGGATCTTTCCTCGCCATAGGTAGCATGATTAGCTCTGTCATGTGCCGTGTTTACGTATTTTAAGAAGCGGGACGTGACAATAAATACCCCTACCATTTAAGCCGTAGGGACAATGTTTATTCCGTATAGGGACATATTCAGGATAAAGACTTGCATCTGCGGCGTTTGGACCTACAGAGGCATTTTAGGTCCCTACGGATTAATCCGTAGGGGCTACTGTTTGCCCCTACATTTAAATCCGTAGAGACATGGATATTTTTACAGTGACATGATAGGTATTAGAATTGCTACATAAAGCATTTCAGCAGAAGGGGCAAAAACATCAAGCATATGAACATAATTAAGCTAGGGGTATTCATTAGTTGCAGGATTAATTAGCATACAATACAATATCATAGATTAACTTTTTTAGGGATCCGAACTCATCTAATACAAGCCATAAATAAGATTCTAAAAAAGGAAATATCCCAAGAAAATCAATTGCCAACCCTTCCTTTCCCGCCATTTCATTACATCCACAAGAGCCAAACCAACTCTCTCCCGTTCAAATCCCTCCCTTCTCTATAAATTAATGAACTCCAATTCCAATTTCCTCATATTAAGAAAATAACAAAAAAATAAATTAAATTAATAATTATAAGAAGAAGAAGAAAAGCGATGGCGAATATAACCAAGAACGTAGCCATAGTTTTCGCGTTCATGCTGGTGTCTACATTGATGCTGGTGTCGGCACAGGAGACCGAGAGTCACGACGATTCAGTTGTAGATGAAGCCACAACCGCCGGAACAGAGGGAGTGGAGGCGGACCTGGCCTGCGTATCGGCCTGCATTGACCGATGCTCAAATGGGTACAACTTGGAGATGTGCTCCTCTCTTTGCTTTGATGGATGCAACCCTAATCTTCAAACTCCTGATGTTCCTACACCCCAATAGAAAAAATGGAGTTTATGTGTTAAGTTGTCTTGGGTTTGAGACGAATAACTTGTAATTCTGATTGTTTATCAAGATTTTTACTATGCGATTTGATTATTTTAATGTATATTTCTCCTTATTCTGACCCAAATGTACAAGCAAGGCTAAAATTAAACCAAACTTCATTGTTTTTACATTTACACCTCATGGTATCATCCTAACTTGTCTGAAACATGATTACTCCGTATTTTAAAACCAAAGCTTTCGAAATATAGCTCCAAATCCATCCTCATTTATTAATGAAGTTATGGTTTTTTTTCTTTATGCTTATTCAAGTTTCAGAAAATTAGTGAAAGGTTAAATTAGGGATTGCAGAGATAAGATTTTTTAGATTTTAAAATGGCTTATTTCAAAAAGAAAGAAAAAACACCTCTCTAGTTTACCCATTTTTTTGAAGTTTTATGCGTGATTTTTCCAACACGCAATAACTCCATGTAGTTTTATTCAGTTACTTATTCAATACCTCATGGTTTTTTATTACTACATGTTAAGAAGAGTGTTGGAATAATAATCCTATATGGGAAAACCAAAAAAAATTACATTGGTATAAAACATATATGGATACCCCACCAATTGACTCAAGTATTTTGGATGGGACTTTACTATATCAAAAGCCCATGTACTCTCATCAAAGTCCGACACTCCAACTATCCAAACTTTGATATGGTATCAGAGCCTCGTTCGATCTTGTGGCCTTCAAATAGCACCTCGTTCCGCATGCACGTGCAACCATTCAAAAATCCTAAATCAATCCAACACATATCCAAAATCCGAAGTTGTAGGTGGTTGTACAACCATTCGAAAATCCAAAAATTAAAAATAAAAAAATCCGAAATCCGAAATCCGAAATAATCCCACATGGAAAAACCAAAGAGAGTTATATTGGTATAAGATATAGATGGATGGAATTTTGAAAAAGAAAAATAACGGAGAGTTGACCTAGAATAAGCATTAATTATTTTTCGGAAGATTTTCTCCAAATAGCTTGTATTTGATTTTGTTGACCGTTGAGAAGAGGGAATAGGTCACGATGCATGTTACCTATTTTCTTTTAGGTTAATTGTATTTTTATCCTTTATCCCGATTTAAAACTAAATTTTCAATCTCTTATTTTTGGTTTCTCTTTTTTCTTTTTCTTCTCAATCCCAATCTCCTGCCCTTTGGTTTAGAGTTTGGGCACCCTAATGCAGATTGGTGATGAGTTTGTGCTTAAGAAGAACAAAAACGGATTTTAGTATGTTTACTGAGGAAAGATTAGGTCAATTTTTCAAGAGGTTAATGGCACAGGGTATTTAGTAATAGAATGAAACTATGAGGAGTTATCGCATAACGGAAAAAGCTCATGTAGAATTTTAAGAAAGAGGTAAGCTACATGGATGTTTTCATGAAATAAGCTTACTAAAAAAGTTAAGACCTCGTTATAACGGTTACAACCGTAGGGGTGATGTACCTACGGTTGTAACCGTAGGGGCATATAAAAAATTTAAAAAGGGTTCTGCCATTTTCTTTTTGTCCTGATAATATATATAGCACCCATGAATACAGAAATATTTATTCAAAACATCCCACGCCTTATATATATATATATATATATATATATATATATATATATATATATTTGATGGAGAAAAGAGACCATAGAAGGGAATTTCCTACTATAGCGTCAAAAAAATATACCCTCCATCATTTGTTCCGATGATCGGCACCCACCATTTTCATCGTTATCATCTAAGATGTTGGTACACCAAATTTCATGTGATTCTACAACTTTTTCACCGTTGATTTAGTGGGTTCAAAATTAACGGTTTACCGACAATATAACTTTTTACATTGTTAAATCAATGGTGAAATGGTTGTAGAATCACATGAAATTTGGTGTATCTACATCTTAGATGATAACGATTAAGATGGTGGGTGCCGATCGTCGGAAAAATTGAGAGGGTGTATTTTCTCGACGGCATAGGAGGAAATTCCCTCCTATGCCATCTTTCCTATGGAGGAAAGATGCCATAGGAGGGAATTTCCTCCTATGGCGTTGAAAAATACACTCTCTCTCATTTTTTCCGCCGATCGGCATCCACCATCTTCATCGTTATTATCTAAAATGTGGGTACACAAAATTTCATGTGATTTTACAACCATTTCACCGTTGATTTAGCAATGTAAAAAGTTCTATTGTCGGTAAACCGTTAATTGTAGAATCACATGAAATTTGGTGTACCCACATCTTAGATGATAACGATGAAAATGGTGGGTGCCGATCGTCGGAAAAAATGAGAGAGGATGTATTTTCTCGACGCCATAGGAGGAAATCCCTTCCTATGGCCTCTTTCCTCCATATATATATAGAACGAAATAATCAAAAAAATGCAAAATCAGAATAAAAAATCATAACATACAGCAAATAATATTCAAGATATACGATAAGTATCAAATATAGTACATACATCGCACACAAATGAAAAAAAATATAAATACATCGCTACTGGTTCGGTCCAGATGCGTCATCTCCAAGTATCTGGGAAATTCGGCGCAGCTGGTCTTCGCTGTAGCCCCGGGCTGATAAAAACTGGAAAACCGGATCGTCAGAAGTGGGGGTGACTGCGGAGCCGAACCAGTGGGATGCGGAGCTGAAGCTAGAACCGAAGGACTAGCCTGCGCAGTCGCAGCCGATGTAGTGGCTTGCGGAACCGGAGCCAACGTAATGGCTTGCGAAGCCACAGCCGTAGCCAAAGCAGTGGCCTGTCAAATCTATAAAATTTAAAAGTTTGTGTAATTTAGGGTTTGGGTTAGGCTTTGGACTTGTTTATATCTGCGTGTCTATGTGTGTGAGTGTGTGTCTGTGTGAGTGTGTATGCATGTGTGTGTGCGTGTGGGCGTGCGTGTGTGCGCGTGCGTGTATGCATGTGCGCGCGCATGTGTGCCTGTGTATGTATGCATGTATGTGTGTATGCATACACAGACACACATACGCACACAGACACACACACACAAGCCACTAACATTGTTGTTTTTCACTAAAATACCCTAAACTATTGTTGCTTTTCCACTAAAATACCTTTAACTGTTATTACTTTTCACTACATTACCTGCCGAATATTAGAAATAAGGGTATTTTTTTAAAGGTTAAGGGTATTTTCTTAAATATGTCATTTTGAAAATCTTGTTTTTTTAACTAATTATCTTGTACCTAATTCACAAATTGTAAATAAAAATCCTAACCATAGATTTCACAAACAATCTAGAATTTGTTTGTGTGTGGGTGTGGTATCATCTAAAATATGTTTAACATATTCTAAAATTCATATCAAAACATAATATAGTAAGGTTGGATTTAACAAAAGTTCAATGTAGACGAGAATGATGATGAATTACGGGTTGGCCTTGTTTGTGTGTGTGTATGCTTATGTGTGTGTATGTGTGCGTGTGCGTGTGTGTTTATGTGTGTCTGTGTGTGTATATGTACCATTGACTCCTGAAAAGCACGGAATTCGGCAGGGCAAATAAACTAAATATTTAAAAAAAAAATAATTTCCCCATTTTTTCCCACCCTGTACACAATAATATATATATCACACACTATATTATATACCCGAATACATAAATATTTATCAATAACATCCCACACATTATATTTAACGAAATGAATGCATAAATGTTTAGGTGTGTGCGCGCTCGCGTGTGTATTTGTATGTGTCTGTGTGTGTATGCTTGTGTGTGTGCGCGCGCGCGCGCGCGCACACGCACACAAAGAAGAGCGCGCGCGCACACAAGCATATACATATAAACGAACAGAAGTAACATACGTACCATCATCTTCTTCAACTTCTCGACTTGAGAGCTCAGTGCGGTCATTTGCTTCTTTAGACGTCGCTTGCGGAGGATAGCTAAGGTAACCTCCGAAGAGGACACATACACAGAAATCCACGACATGGGTGTTTCACACGGGTCGCCTGGATAATCTGATGTCCCATCGATTGCTGCGGTAATCTGCAATATGAATTTTAATTATCACCACTATAATGCAGCCATGCAAAATTCTATAGACAAAGCACACATCACATGTTATCTTACCCGGCATAAGTAAAATATAGTTTTAGAACAAAAATCTGAAGTCTGCTTCACAAGTCTGCTTAAGATAACTTCGCAAAAGATCTTTAGAGTCACCAATAGTCTTATTATATGATAAATAGATAAGTATTAGTATACAATATTCTCGATAATTATATGAAAATTGTATTGAAACCAAGGATTATCAAACTTACATCCGGTACTTTCCTCCCTTGAGACATCAAGCTCTAGATGATCTATATCCTCGCATAGCACTGACCGACACTCAATGACAAACTAGCTAGTTGGTCTCTTGCCACACAAAAAACCAAGCAACATCCCAGTTTCTCTCCATCTATCCACTTATTTTTCACATCCAAAATATGGATAGAGAATGAGACACATAGCATAGCACTGACGATGCTTAATGATAAACTTTCGCCTCAATTTCAATTTGGAAAAGTATGTCATCGAGCGTCGGTCAGTGTTGTGACTTGCGTCTCACTTTCTATCCATTTTTTGGATGTGAAAAATGAGTGGAGAGAGCGAGAAAGACTGGGATGTTGCATGGTTTATTTGTGGTAAGAGACCTACCAACTAGTTATTTTTTCTTATTTTTTCTGCATATCTGTAGTTAATTGTATGTTAATATATGATATTTACTCTCAGGGTTTGAAGTAATTGTAATTAATTGTATGTTAATATATTGATAACATACCCATGCAATCAATAGAAAAACATCACATCCTTGACGCTGTCTTTGATTTTCAGGAGAGGTTTAACCACTGCATTCGTGGTCCCGAGGGGGTAGCAGGTGCTAATAAGAATATTAGGAGCTCAGCTCGCAGTAATTTCATCAGCACTTGCTATCCCCCTCGGCTTTGATGTGGATTTTATTAGTCCTCTAATTTTAACCGTAAATATACAGCTTATCACAGTTGTACTTGATGATCGTTTTCATAGAGAGGTGTGTTAATTACTTTTAAACTAAGTTAAAGATTTAGATTTTTTTTAAAAGTGCAAATAAAAATGGGTTTTTATGAATATAGAAGAATCTAGGGTTTTATATTTATATATCTCTATTGGTTGGTTTAAAAAATGACACTTCTTTTCTTGATCTATATTTAATATGTTTTCTATTAATCCTATAAAAGTATAGCTTAATTTAATGTTATTAAAGTTAACCTATCAATTATAAAAATATCATTTAGATAACAATATTAAAACACTTTTTCTAGTTAATTAAAAATAATCTACATTTAATTTTCGATTAATAGCGGTAGGTGATCAATCTACTTCTATCATCTTATCGAATAACTTAGATCATTCTTAACTATCTAGTTTTAATTTCTTTTAATTAAACTCGTCTCTTACTTTCCCTCATTATATCTTTAAGGCATCAACCTATCATTTAACCTAATAAATTTCTTGGTCTTATCATTTTCCCATAATTTTCTTTCTAGACATCAACTATTATTAAAAAGATTAGCTTTTTAGATGATAAACTTAATAAGAAGAATGTAAATAATAAGAGACTAATATTTAAGCGCAAGAAAAGAAATCAATATAACATCCAACCAAATAGAGTAAATAAATACAAAAAAACTAGAAGAAAATGTAACACCCTAGTGCATTTATACGATATTCTATTTGGGGTATTTCCAAATCTTGCGGCAACTTCTTGTTTATTATTGTTTTAGGTGCTGATAATGCATTTGGTAACTGTGGATAGGATCCGACCCGACCCGCATGCTTGAAACCCATCATGGTTCTAGATTACGTCACATATTCGCTAGTACAGAGGATCCGTGCACATCTAAGTTCTATATATATGTATGATATATTTTGGCATCTGCATATCTTTTAATAATACAAATAATAGCCAGATAATATATTTTAATATCTAGCATGGCATGTTACCATACCACATACCCTATGCATGCATCCATACATCGTGTTCATGTCCAGATTGATAAAATAGACTCATTTGGATCGCTACGTGTATTTACGTATATCCGTTCATGGGGGTATACATTTTTACAAACCGGACATCGCCTTATAGTTTTAACTGATACATATATTATCCATATTTTAAAATTAGATTTTTAGAAGAGACCTGGATATTTTTCGGAGTATTTTGAAATTAGTTGTTTAAGCCCAGAAAATATATTATAATATTTATATAAAATTTAACAGTTTATAATATATATATTAATATATTAACTAAATATTTTTCCTGTATCTCACACTTTCTTCTCGCACTCTTTCTCTCTCCTCTCGCACACACTCTCTCTCTAACCCTCTGTCACTCTCTTTCCTCTCTCTCTAACCCTCTGTCACTCTCTTTCCTCTCCTCTCTCTATATATTTTATAACCTAATTATTATTAACACCTCTCTCTCTTCTCTTTTATTTTCTTCTTCCTTCTTCTCGCGATGAAACCCAAGCCGAACCCTAGCCCCACGCCTTCATCGCCGACCTCCCCACAATCTCGTTACCATCACCTCCGCACCTTCACCACCTCAACCTCCTCCTTCTCTTCCTCCTCTCCTTTACCTGAGCTCCCTGGACCCGACGACCATCCCTGCAACCCAAACCCCGACGCCCAGAAACCCTAGCCGCTTCCTCACCGCCGATCGCATGACCCTCATCTCCTCGTCGTCATCGTCACAACCTCCACTTCCTCCACTCCTTCTCTCTCCATACCCGAGCACCCTGCAAACCCCGACGACGCTAAGAACTCTGCAACTGACCACCAACCTGTAAGTCGATGTCGTGCACCCCGCGGGTTCGTGGGGAGGCGGAATGCGTAAAAAACGATAATTACGGGTGTCGCAACACCGACTTGAACTCCAGGATCGATGCTAAACCTTAACTAACAAAACTGTATGAGGTTAACTACTCGGATAGGAAGTTATACCTCACGTTACCATGTCTTTCGGGTCTTCTTGTCGCTGTCCTCCTCCTCGTCATAAGCTCCAAGGATCGTTTGGATCGATGCTTCCTCGTCGGCCTCCTCGAGTCAAAAAAGATCCACTCGAGAGTCTATATTTCGAGCTCCAACCTCAAATCCGAGGTAACTACGGCATCTAGTTCGCTAAACTAGATGTCCTAAATGATGTAGAGAGTGTAGATAGATTAGTTTGTCTCTAAGTACCTTAGGATTCTTAACACATGAGAGATTTAGGGTTAGAGGAAGAAGAAGCTTGAGGAAAAAAGAGTGTAGAAAAAACATTAGAATAAGATGGCTTTCTATTTGTGATGAATAATGAAGCATACAATAATTGATGAGATAAAACATTTCACAAAATATCAAGCATGCTTCAAAAAATATCTAAAAAGTGAGTCATCTAGTGAGTCATGCCATGAGTCACCACATGAGTCACCAAGTAGCCATGCCTCATTCAATGTAAACCTCCACCTTATTTCCTCCACCTCATTAATCTTTTAATCAAAAGATTAAAATCCTAATGAGGTGTCTTCTTCTAGAAGCAATCTTGAGTAAATTATGAGAATGCCCCTCATCCGTATATACATACCCGTATCCGTATTCCGAAAAATACGAATACAAAGAGATGAAAATGTTAGTGTATATGCCCTAGAGGCCATTACTGTATCATACTAGTTTGTATATTACTTAATGGAAGCTTGGGATATTCACCTTGTATAAACAATCTTGCTCAATATAGTAGTATGCTACTTGGTTTGTTTCTACTTCAATGTGTGTATGTGTTTATTTTAGTATATCACCTATACACATTAGTGGAGCCCTTAGGATCTTTGCTTGATTACCAGCGTTGTGATGGCAGTCACACTAGTGGGGGCTGGGTAATCTATAAGCACATCCTTATATAGGTCCCTAGTCGCAGGACTATCGAGACAGGGCATCGATACTCCGGAGTAGACTAGCGTATGCGCTTCTCATCCCAGTATGGGAGATGGTCTGTCCCACAGCCATTAGTACGTCGTACTGGAGATAGTATACGGGTGCTCGTTAGGTTACGAGTACACTGGACAGGACTCGTCGGGAACTGACCTGTTGGTATTATACCTATCGTCAGTTATCAGTTCCCAGGTGACATGAGTACAGCTTAGTCCGCTGACTTGACACTGTCACTTCGCCTCGAGTGTGTTCCCACTGTACTTTGATTACAACCCTACCACGGCTCAAAGGAGTCGTGCAAACAGGTAGTAGTTGGGTACAGTCCCGAAGCACTTGGAGGCAGTGACGGTTAGACAGGATTCGTCTCTCCCGGTATTGGGGGTTGACATCGCGCTGTGTCTACGAGAGCCATTACACGAGTAGTCCCTGGCCAGGGCAATTGAGATATACTGGTAGGCTTCCAGTGTTATCTCAGGGTGTTTTGGGCTTCACTCCGACACGACTTGTACCGCTATTAGGGGACTGACGTTTACCGCCCCCTAGGCCCGCCATGCGATGTATCAGACGAACAGACCGGACTGTACGGAGACTGTCACATTCAGGCTCAGTAGGAGTTCAGATGGGTTTCACCTTGTCAGTCTTCTTGTCGGCATCTACCTGGGGACCGTTATGCACAGCCAGTGCCGCTTGCGGTCTGTGGTTAAACCCACTGCCAGCGTAGTGTCGAGTCTTTAGAGTCCCACACAGAAAGCTATTCGCCTTTAGGCAAAAGAGTAGAGGTCGCATGGTTTTGCGACAGGGTTCGGTCACATCTGTGCACTTATGCACGTACGGTGTCCGGACAGCTAACACTAGCGGGCTTTGGTTTAAGCCAGATCCTAGTGTACGTTTTGGGATTGGATTTATCCAGTTTGTATTCGTGTTCCTCGGAACGCGGATGCGGGTGTGTATGCACAGTTGACGGAGAGACAGAGGCGGAGGATTCTCATTAGGGTTGTTGACTGTTGACTGTTGACTATTGACTTTTTGCTCAACCCTAATGAGAATATGATATGTAATTAACAATAATATTAATTAAGTATTATGGTGACATGGTTGTTGAGGGGTTGACTTTGTTGACTTGTTGACTTTGTTGACCGGTTGACTAGGTTGGACTAGTTGACCATCATGATGACAATGGCTATCATTTCATGGCAAAGACTTTTTTCTTGCTTGTTTCTCTTGTGAGAAATGAGTGCATGAAATGATATGGCTATTGTAGCTTAAATCATTTACACAATACTTGATTACTATTTTTGTGATGATGGCTTTGGATTATGAGAGCCAAGAGAGAAAAGTCTTTGTCATTCTATCATTTTCATTCTCTCTCTTGTTCTTGAGCTCCCATCTCCTTCCTCTTGCTCTCTCTCTCTTTAGTCTATGGTTCACTTGTCTCATGTGTTGAGAACCAAGAACCATAGAGAAAATCCCAACACACTCTTCTCTACTCACTCTAGTTCACAAGGTTTAGCAAACCAAGTGAACTAGTTTCTTCAAAGATCGAAGAAGAAGCCAAAGGTAGAAGCTTTCGGGTGGATCTATCTTCGGCGCAAGGAGACGACGGAGTGAAGCCGATCCGGACAACCATCGAGGCTTGAAGACGAAGGAGTTCAAGAAAGAAAGGTATAACCCCCTAACCGAGTAGTTAATAACTCCTAGTTAGGTTGTTAGTTAGATGTTTAACAAAGATCCGGTTTTGAGTCCATATTACCACCTCTAGAAAATTGTTTTTCGTCAAATTCCGCATGCCCGAAAGTACCGGGAGAGGTAGCATGGACTTACAGAAAATAATCCATCAATATAGTACTAGGATCCGTCTTAAACCAAAACCCACTAGTATTATCCGCCGAACATCATACGTGCACAAGTACACATATGTGATCGAAGCCCTGCCGTAAAACCATACGGCCTCTATATCTTTTGCCCGATGCAGGGAAACCTTCTGTGTGGGACTCTAAAGAATTGACACTACGCTGGCAGTAGGTTTAACCATAAGCACGTCAGCGGTACTAGCAGCACGTAACGACTACCCAGGTATCTGTCGATAAGAAGACCGATGAGCAAACTCATCCGAACTCCTACTGAGCCTATCTGTGACAATCTTCGTACAGTCCAGTCTGTTCGTCTAAGAGTATCGCATATCGGGCCTAGGGACGGTAATCATCAGACCCCTAATAGCGCAATAAGTCATGTCGGAGTGTAGCCCAAAACACCGTGAGAAACTACTGGAGTGCCTACCAGTAAATCTCGCTTGCCTTGGCCAAGGACTTTTTGTAATGGCTTTTCGAACACAGCGCGATATCAACCCCCAATACCGGGAAAGACGAATCCTATCTAACCACCACTGCCTCCAAGTGCTTCGGGACTGCACCCAACTACTACCTATTTGCATAACTCCTTTGAGCCGTGGTAGGGTATTAATTTAAGAACAGTGGGAACACACTCGAGGCGAAGTAGCAGTGTCAAGTCGACGGACTAAGCTATACTCATGTCATCTGGGAACTGCCACCCGACGATAGGTATAATACCCACCAACAGTTCCCTATGAGTCCTTTCCAGTGTACTCATAACCCAATGAGCACCTGTATACTATCTCCAGTACGACGTACTAATGGCTGTGGGACAGACCATCTCCCCTTCTGGGATGAGAAGCGTATACACTAGTCTACTCTGGAGTGTCAATGCTCCGTCTCGATAATCCTATGACTAGGGACCTGTATAGGATGTGCTTATAGACTACCCAGCCCCCACTAGTGTGACTGCCATCACAACGCTGGTAATCAAGCAAAGATCCTAAAAGCTCTACCAATATGTATAAGCAATATGCTAAAAGAAACACATGCACATACTGAGGTAGAAACAAACCAGGTAGCATACTACTATTTTGAACAAGACTGTTACTATATCCGTGTATATCCCAAGCTTCCAATATGTAATATAAAAACCAGTATGGTACAATAATGGCCTCTAGGGCATATAACACTAACAATCTCCCATTTGCACTAAGGTAATGTATTGGCATATCGTAGACCTATTATCTCGAATAGCCTCTCGAACTGTGTCTGAGGGATGGTCTTGGTGAGTGGATTTGCAGTGTTGTTCTCCGTATCTACTCTCCTCACCTCGATCTCCCGGCAATCAATGATCTCCCTAATCAGGTGGTACCTCCTCAAGATATGTCTGGACCTCTGATAGGACCTGGGTTCCTTCTCTAAAACTATAGCGTCGTTGTTGTCGCAATACAGCGGTATTGGATCAACAATGGTTGGAACCACCTGAAGTTCAGTTAAGAACTTCCTTATCCAGATTGCCTCTTTTTCGTCGTCACAAGCAGCGATATACTCCGCTTCCATCGTTGAGTCAGCAACAATGTCCTGCTTGGAGCTCATCCAACAGACCGCCCCTCCATTAAGGGTAAAGACATAACCCGACATGGACTTGGAGTCATCCTTATCACTCTAGAAGCTGGAGTCAGCAAAGGCCTCGATCTGAAGGTCTTTTCTGCCATACACCAAGAACATCTCTTTAGTCCTTCTCAGGTACTTGAGAATGTTCTTTACTGCTATCCAGTGCTTCTTCCCTGAGTTTGACTGATACCGGCTTACCATGCTTAGTGCGTAAGCAATATATGGTCTGGTATACAACATCGCATACATTATAGAGTCTACTGCAGAAGCGTAGGGTATAGAAGTGATGCGAGCCCTTTCCAAATCAGTCTTGGGAGACATCTCTTTGGAGAGGGTGATTCCGTGACAAGCCGGTAGACTACCGCGCTTTGAATCTTCCATACTAAATCTTTTCAGTATGGTGTTGATGTAGCTTGACTGTGAAAGTCCCAACATCCTCTTAGATCTATCACGATAGATCTGGATCCCCAGAATGCAGTTGGCATCACCAAGGTCTTTCATGGAGAACCTCTGTGGCAAGAATCCTTTGACTGATTGTAACATAGGAATGTCATTTCCTATCAAGAGAGTGTCATCCACATACAAGACGAGGAATACCACAGTTCTCGCTACAATCTTACTCTAAATGCATGGTTCATCTGGATTTTTGATAAAGTCGAATTCTTTGACCGTCTCATCTAAATAGATGTTCCAACTCCACGATACCTGCTTTAATCCATAAATGGATTTAAGCAACTTGCACACTTTCCCGCTGCTCCCACTCTGAATGAAACCCTCTGGCTGATCCATATAGACGCACTCCTCCAAATGTCCATTCAGAAAAGCAGTCTTTACGTCCATCTTCCAAATCTCATAATCGTGGAAGACAGCAATGGCAAGAAGGATCCAAATGGATTTGAGTATATCCACTGGAGAAAAGGTTTCATCATAGTCCAAATCAGGTCTTTGACGAAAACCTTTTGCAATAAGTCTAGCTTTATAGGTTTCAACCTGTCCATTATTGGGAATTCACCCCCGCGCGCAAACACGTATGTTTTGGAAACGGATTTTAAGGAAATGGAATGCGCACGCGAGATCATTCTCATTTAAAATTTATAAACCGTAAGTGCACGGTGCGTTGTAGTAAGTCGGCAAGTATGGGTCGATCCGCCAGGGAATTGTGTATTAGGTCTTGTTGTTTAAGGTTCAACAAATAATGAATGGATTGGTTTTGTCACTAAAATAAAGAATACGAAAACAAAGAAATAAAGGAAAGAAGCTGAGAAAGAAGTGGTTGTGGTTTTGGCTCGAAAGGTCGAATCGCGACGATTCCTTCAACGCTCCCTTGTTCATGAGTTGTTCGTCCTTGTGTTGATCCCAGTGCGAAGTATGACTTGTCAAGGCGGTTGCGAGGCATAAGTCATCAAGTTGCCGATATTCGACGCAAACACGAAACGAGTCCGTTTTGTTCACTTGTTGTTTGTATGTCCAAGCTTGGGGTATCAACACTAAACATAAGGGTTAGCAAGCATACCACAGCATCAAAAGTAAAAATTAGTGAGTGGGAGCAATTGATTTCAGTGTTAAGTGTGCTAAGTGTTTGTGACGGTATATGGTATATGAAACCAAGAGATTTGTCAAATCACTTAATCACAAAATACCACATCCAAACTTAGTAAACTTAACACCAAATTGATTCTAATCTTAGGCTTGCAAGATGGGGTTTGTGGGGAGAATATGGTATGTGATGAGATTAAAAAGTAACCATGGAATCAACATACTATATCAACCCATCCAAGTTACAATACTAAGTTTATAATCATATTAAAGCACATTAAACATTAACAAGAGGAGGAGGAGGAAAATCCTTTCATCTCATTTCCTTACCATTACCACAACCGAAGATAGTTAGTTACACATAATAATGAAAAGAAAAGCAAAGCATGTAAAGAAAATAAAGCAAATAACAAAGCAATATATTAACACTTGAAGTTGAGGTAAAACATATTGGTAACTTGTTCAACCTCCATAATGAAGCTCTCAAGAGAAAGCTTCAAGAGGAAAGAAGAAGAAGAGACCAAGTTAAAGCCCACTCACTCTCAAGCCTCAACCAAAAATAAACTAAAACAAAACTATATATGAGAGAGCCCTTCCCTTGCTCACTGATCTGGCTTTTATAGGCACCAAAAAAGATTAAACAAGTAATAAAAATAAGGTGATGTGACTGCAAGGGAGGGACAGAAGAAATATGGGGACAAATAGGGCAAGGGGGGCCGGTGAGCTCGGAATTTTATAGGGTGTGGCCGGTCTTGGTCCGAGCAAAGGAGCTCGTCTTGATGTGGTGGTCTTGTGTCTACTCCAACATCATCCTGGCGCTGTTTGATTTGTCTAAAATAACCTGGTTTGCATTCAGAGATTTGGAGGGAACTTGAAGCAATGTATCACATCAAAACTTTTAGTATTTATTACCCATGTCCCCCCATTTGTGCAAGCCATCATTTGTGTGTGCCATGGGCAACCCCACCATGGTCCATGCCATCAAAGAGTCATATGCACACTTGTATGTGTTAGAACAAAATTGTGTGCACACATTTATTTTGCAAAAGCTCTTTGAATATCGGTCGGTTTCCTGTTCTGTTTGCAGTGTCGTCTCCCAAACGCTATATCCGTGATATTGAGTTTATTTCCAGTATTTAATCACGAACACCTGTAATCTGTAATTACTGAGCAGACACTGATTAATAGCACCGATATATAACAAAATAGATAATGAATGAGCGGTATTAAAATGCAGTTTTCTGAGATGAACAAATACCCCCAAACTTATCTCTTGCTCGTCCCGAGCAAAACAAAAAAAAATCCTAGCCTCACTTTCGTAGGGAACGCGATTGCACTGAGCATATGCAACAAGCCGTTAAACCTCTAGGTGTCCCTAGTAGGAGGAGTGTTGTCTCCCGAGGGTTTTCAGCGGATTACACGCACAAAATCCAGTCAAGTTAGCATCGTGGAGAAACTGTTGATTCTAATATTAAGTTAGAGATCAAAATTAGAAGTTCTATCACCCAAATTAGAAACGTTAAACCCTATTTTTCATTCCTCACAATTTGTTTAACATAAGCTCATACGCGTCTTTTCGTGATTGTGCGGATAGTGTCCACAAGTTTTTAAGAACTTGATTAGGGTCATTATGTCATAATTACAGACCAGGATAGACTTCTAAAGGATCACATGAGTTTGAAAGGAGTTAAGATTTTCTCAAGTTTTATTCTCCAGTTAGGTTTCAATTCAGAATATATATCATTTTTAACAGAGAACCTAAGTCTTATTTTGCACTCTTACCTTTCACCTGTTGTTGTTCATACACACCTTTCGTTACCGTGCAAAACGTCTTTTATTAATATACCTTCATATCTCCGTGAAAAAACTGCTTTAATAGAAAACTCGTTCCCGCCAAGATTATTCTCCCACAAAGAATCATGAGGACTTTTAACTCGGAGAGAACACTTGCTTAGCTTGCTTTATTTGGCGATTGAAAACTTAGCGAGCTTTGGGTCAATGACTCCCAAACCAAATGGTTTTAGGGCATTAGGTGTGAAGACACTCGAAGGACTTAATTACCCTAGTTACTAAGGCCACAAAACAAAAGACTCATTTTTTTTTAAAATATTCGGAACTCAGTGAAAACGGAGATATAGCCAATATTTCTTTTAAATCCGAAGACGTTACATGTGGATAAGGTGTGTAATCACTCCAACAAGGTTCCAGATGGATTATTTTTCAGACTTATAGCTTCTATTAAAACCTCTATAATATCCTTCATATTCACCTTACTTTATAAACTATTCTAAATATTTACTTTAACTCAGAACAAATCTATTTGATCGTTAAGATGTTTATCAATTTTAAAAGTTTACAGACATGTCAGATTTTCATCAAATTCTAAAAAACATACGACACGCGTAAAGTGTTATAAAAGACGTATATCATCTATGATTAAACACAAAGGAGGGTTATTTTTCGGGTCGTCAGTCTCACAAAAAGGATTTAGTTATTTCTAACTTAAGGGTTGTTTAGCATGCAATTTTTGAAAATGGCATGGACGATGCCTCCCGAAACCTTGCTGTCGTGCTAGGCAATCCTACATTTATGATTCTGCCAAAGGGTTGTTGTAGTCAGTGGGAGCAGCGAAAGGTATGCAAGTTGCTTATGTCTATTCGTAGATTAAAGCATGCATAGCGGAGACGGATTATCTGTCTTAATATGACAGTCAAGGTGATTGACTTCATCAAAACAACAGATGAACCTAGTAAGAAGGATGAAGGGAGTTATGTCCTGGGATTTGGATGAAATACTCCTGATGGTAAGTGATGTTCCTACATTACAACCGGTCAAACTTGGTCATCACAAATGTTTCTCCATATAGAATCTGGTTAAGATTTTAGGAATTCTAGTGACTAGATTTATGGTTTTAGATCTAGATTTGGAAAGTGTATCAATTCGGGTACTTAGACGCTATTCTAAAAGTGCTTTAGAATGGACGACTCCTGGCGTAGTTGTATAGCGGTAGGTAATAGAGTTACCCTCTCTAAAAAGATTTCTTTCAGACTGATGAGAAAAGGGACTCGCATGAATGACATATCATTTGCTTAGGAAATTGAGTCAATCATGCAATGTCCTGTACCAAACCAGATGTTGCTTCTGCACTTACTGTAGTAGGCAGATATTAATCTAAACCTACAGAAACAAAAGGAAGTAGTTAAGAACATAAGAGAATCTTCTTGGTAAATGGTAACGGCAGCCTCCTTCATGAAGCGGTTACCGGTTCTAGCTTCCCAAGTGACCTGGATGACAGAGATGCTGTCGGAGTTTTAAGTTTACCCTTTTTGAGGAGCAGTATATTGGATAAAGTTCTAATAGGGATACTGAGATAGGCATGGTGTAGGATACTGGTTATAACTCAACGGAGAATACAGCCCAAGAATTTTGTTTGATATAGTTGTTCATTTATGAACTTGGTCTCATCAAATATCCAGAAAAATTCTTGAGGTGGGGTATCGCTCAGTTTAGGAGATCGTTGATCTCCGCAAAGTTGAGATATGGACAGATGAAATTGGAACATAGTAGTGGATCCACTAACTGAGACTATTTCTCGAACACGGATATTTCACATACTCGATTTCCGAAACTGATTAGTAGAGAAGTTGGGTATTCGGAAGCACAAAGCTGTGGGTATATGATACCACAATAATTAGCCTAAAGTGCAAGTGGGAGATTGTTGGATATAGTGCTCTCAAGGCAATTATTGTAATTGCAGGTAGGCGATTATAATAATTGAAGGAGGACCTATACATGTAGAACAGTCTTACTCAAAATGATAATATGCTATCTGGTTTGTCTTTATCATTGATGTGTGTTCCCACCAATAAAATTTGTCAAAATAGACTTAAGACCAAGTGCCAGAATACCCTTGGCACTCCTCCATATGCAAATTACGTGGACATGCACCAAAAAGTTCCCACCAATAAAGTTGGTCAAAGCGGACTTAATTCCAAGCGCTAGAAGATTCTTAGCGCTCCTCCGCATGCAACTCATTTTGACATGCGCTAAGAAGCTTTGATGCTGACAATATTCGAAGCACTCGCTTCATATAGCTTATGCTATATTTAGAAGTTAACTTCCCATATCTTTCTTAAACAGAAAGATATATCAACAGAAGTTTAAACTTCGAAAATCTTTCTTAAAACAGAAAGATATCATTGTTAATTAATAAAACCAAATAGGTTAAGCTATTTTGAGAAAATATTTTATCTATCTTTCTAAAACAAGAACAATTAAAATCAATAACAAGAAATTGATCTCACAAAATAATACTGGTTAATATTAACCCTTGGACCTAAAATCCAACGGTGCTTAAGCACCCGAGCTGATATTAGCTTTTTCATATAATCTTTTAAACCAAAAGAATCGATTGAATATCTTATCTGAATAAGAAAGATATTAATCATATCAACAAATAACCCTTGAATTTAAAATCCAATGGTGCTTAAGTACCAGGGCTTGATCTTAATATCAATCATAGAAATCTCAAAGAGAGATTGTCTCAACTCACCCAACAATATATACACCCTATATAAGGAACCCTAGAGGTCAAAATTTGACATCAAAGATACATATTACATACATACTATAGGCGATCAATCTTATAGACTTTCATCAAGAACTTAAGTTCTCAGCCTTTGAGTTTCTTCTTCTTCCATATAACCGAGGTAAATAGAAGATCGATCTCCATTTTAGAAACTTGAGCCTCGTTCATAAGAAGGTTAACATTCGTTGATAGAACTTAAGTTCTTTTTTCAGATCTTACAATCTCTAAATTAAGCTCGTTCCTTTTTCATAAGAAACTTAAGTTTCATAAACGAATCGTTTTGATCTTAAGATCTGGGGTTTGAGAAAAGAATTGAACCCTTCTCATAAAATATGGCACACAGATGACGAACAAGGAACCAAAAAGATCGGTTCTTTATAGAATATATGATCCCAGATCATTGAAATAATTATCTTGGTGATCGTTAATAATGATATAACCATTAACAGAAGCTTAAACTTCATGAAACTTAAGTTTTAAAAGATAAAGAGATTAAGATTAATCTCTAAAAGAAAGCGCCTATGGGCATGCGCCAGAGATAGAAGCGCCAATGGGCATGCGCCACGTGGAAAGCACCAGCGGCAGAAGCGCCAGCGGCATATGCAACAAAAGAACTTAAGTTCTATGTGCCAGTAGTCAAAATATAAGGATCTCTGAGCCAGTGGTAAAGCGCCACGTGGCAAGCGCCACCCTATAAACGCCGGTGGTCATAGAGACTCTATATACATGCATCCAAACCTTACATACATGTTTCTTAGTTCAATATTAGCTAAATTATCTCTCTGAAGCTTAAGCTTTTAAACCCAGCGCTTAGCATTGTTGGGTTATGTAAAACCCAAAATAGAATATGGCCTAGTGCTTAACACTGTTGGGAAATAGAGCCCAACATTTAGTCTAAAATTAGACCAACTTCCTGAAGTTTCAAATTTCTTTGATTTTCAAAGGAAATTCAATCACGATCATACATATTTTAAGTCGACCTTGATCTAAAACATGATTAATGGTCCTTAAATATATTTTAAGTCGATCTTAATCTAAAACTAGATTAATGATCCTTAAACCCTTCGAACAAATGATAGAAATTACCTAAGTTCATCCCAGATCTGTGATTTATGGATTTGGACTATTCCGCGCCCTATGAGCAACCATATTAGTCTCCGTATACAATCCAAAAGCAACTCCATAATAAACAATATATAACACGACATGAGGTGACATACTGGAGATGGAGAAAGTTTTTATTGTGTTGCGATAACGTAATTAACTGCGTGGGCCTACGCCTGCAGGAAAAAACGTCCCCACAATAAAAATGCCTCAAATGAGAAGGAATATGATAAGTCTGCTAAAACGATCGCATCTATCCAAACCTCCGATAAACGGTACCATAAATCAACTTAGTATCTTCAAAGAGGTGGATGGATATATTCCATATAGTATCTGCATCCAAATCCAGGCAAGATATTCGTCTTCCTAATTTTCGGCGGTAACCCGGTGGGACCTTTTTCTCTTTCCACTCCATACTTTGTATGTCTTGTTTCACTAACCAATCATGATATATTATGTTTATATTGCCCTTAGAGTTTGGGATACTAAATTTTGGTGTTTCACTTCCGTACAGATCCAGTGGCCTTCATCTGCAACAATTGCAACAACGCTCATGCTGACTCCATCCTATCTGGCGGAGTTCAATTTGGCTCACAAGTAGCCACGGTTCTCTGTGTCCTGGCTCTTCAAAATATGGCGGGGATTTTTTTTTGGGACCGTGCCCCTATCCTTCACCTTTGGTGCCTCAACACTAAAGGAGGAAGCACCGAGAAGGTCAGTCTTCAACAGGCTGACAACCACCTCCGCAGGCCTTTCCGAGAAGCTTGCCAAGTCTGAAGGTTCAGCCTTCGAGAGTCTGACCACAAGATCTGGGGACCTCATCGAGAAGCTCATGATCCCGAAGAAATCAGTCTTCAAGAGGATGAGCTTTTCTGCTCTAGATGCTCTAACTGTCCCGGACATTCCAATGAAGATTGTCGCTAAGAGGCTGATACCTGCAGCCCTTGCTACTTCCAAGGCACCAAAGGGTGCTTCACCTTCAGGGCCTTCTGTCTTCTACATGCATCTCCTTCTCTGCCGAGACAATCGGCCTTCAAAAGACTGGCACTTGCTGAAGGACAAGACCAATGTCGGGAGAAAATACAGGATGGCTCCCAAGGCTCAAGAGGCTATCTCTAGAAACGCTCGACGTCGATACTAGTGCCGAGTAAGGAAGGATGGGGGCAGTTCGCTATCTAGGTTAACCTCTCCATCTCCAATGATGCAGGTGCTGTTCCAACCGGGAACAGCTTCAAGGCGCTGAACATAGTGAAGCGCAACTCTCCAACTTCTGTATTGAATAAAACTCCACCTCCCACCAAGAGGAATGACGAGCCAAAACTAGTTCGATCGGTGAAGTGACTTTTCTCGACCATTTATAAGGTCTAGAAGGATGTGCAGGTGTCGGCAATCAATAAAGATTACTCTTCCCGACCCAAGAAGCTGAAGAGCCATGACAAACGCTCTTCCCATCAACCGAAGAAGGCTCCTGCTATGATGGTTCCTCCGAAGATAGCCTCTCACAAAAGAGAGAGGTGAGACAAGATGCAAAGGCCTAAGGCAAACTCCGAGGGTCAACACAAAAAACGCTCTAAATCTGGAGGCTTTGTAGTTCATATTGTCTATATGGTAAACTCTAAGGACGAAAGCAAGAATTCTGTCTCCCACAGACCGATCACACGGTCTGTAGCAAAGGATACCCAAAAGCTGCAGGAGTTGATGGCTCAGGCAGCTGAAATAATGAGCCATCCCCCGGGTGCAAATTTAAACAGTACTTCCGAGGAAAGAGCAGAACAGGAGTCTGATATGGATTACCTGAAGCGCATGTTCCAAAAGAAGGACGAAAAAACTGTAGAAATGGAGGCCCGAATGGACAAGATGAACTATTTGTTCCAAAGTATGCTTGGGATGATGGCTTACCCCGGACCATCAGCAGATGAACCGCCGGTGGTCGTCGTTGAAGACAAAAGGGAGACCTTCAATCCCCTTCAAGCCTCATCAACCGCAAAGGAGGAGGTCATCTCCAAATCGCAGTTGGACGAATATATCGTCCAGCAGTTCAAGGCTCACCTAGCCAGTGAAGCCGCCGGCAAGTTGACAAAGACTGGCCTATCCTACCCAGCGTGTTATGATCAAATACAGTACCCGACAGAATATACAATCTCGACATTCCCCATATATAAAGGAACCGGGAACCCAAAGCAGCACATCACTCAATTCCAGTCCAAGTGCGACAATATTGGGAGCAACGACATATTTCTCCTGCGACAGTTCGTTAGTAGTCTAGCAGACGTAGCATTCGAATGGTACTCGAATATTCCTAATAACTCGATGAAAACCTTTGACGGGATGGAACTCCTCTTCTGCCAGAGATTTTCTAGTGCGAACGAGAGCACTATCGTGACCGCCTTGGTCAACGAGAGGCCCAGGTCAAATGAGACATAGGTCCAATACGCAATGAGATGGAGGAACCTTTGGTCCAAATGCGAACAAAGGATCGTTGAAGCCCCGACCATAAGTATGTTCGTGAGCACTCTCGACAAGCGCAAGTTTTCCCATGTCTAGCCCTTCTCAGCCCAATGACTTTCCAAGAACACATTAAAAAGTTGGCTCGGCTGGATGCGATGAACCAGGGACCTCCCTCTTCTAATGGAGACTCGCGAAACTTTAAGGACAAGAGTAAGGCAGCGTTTGTCTCTAACACGCAACAACGGCCAAACGGTCCTAAAGTGCCTGATCGTCAACATGACAACCGCACGGGACCCACTCTTGAAGAAAGAATGGGATAGGAATATTCATTCCTTCATGATAAAATAAGGAAATTATTTGACCTCGCAATGAAGAGCAGCTTCCTGACTTTGCCCGAGTCACGACGACAGGTCCAATCCTATGACGTCAACAACCTAACTTATTGCCCATATCATCGAGTGATAAGTCATCCGATTGAAGATTGTTACGTCTTTAAAAACTGGGTCGAGGACCGGTATAAACATGGCATGTTCATGCTCTCCGATAATAGGAAGATGAACCCTCTTTAGGAGCATATCACTAAAAGGACCAACACGTAGGGGACATCCTGCTCGCTCGTTGAAGAAACCCCATGGGAGGTAATGTTGTCTCCCAAAACAAAGAGAATGCTAAAGGATCTCCAGGCATACCCTGCGATTAAGTGGAAAAGCCCACTTGAACCGGAGATCATACCAGGGATGTTTAAGCCGCGTCCCACTCCGAAGGCTATCGATAAAGGGAAAAGTCCCAAATTCAATAAGTCTTCCAAGAAGAAAAACAAAAAGAAAGCGAAGAAGCTTGTACAGCCAGCCGAGAATGTCGACAGCAGTACGAGCATCCAAAAATATATTGACGCGCTAGAAGAATACAATCAGAAAGCGCGCTCACCCATCATCTTTAAGGAGTTTATCAAACACATCCTTGAAAATAACAAAGAGGATGAGGACGATGACTTAGAGGGAGAAACAGAAGGCCATGTGGAAAGTTGTTGCATGGTCTCTTACTCCTCCATCTATGATGATGAGGCTCCATCCGCGTCGGAAAACGATTCAAAAGAGCAGGGGGCAAAATCGATGCCTGAAGCTCCGAGTTCGCCGCAACAGGACCCAGTTGAAAAGCTCCTAAGGGAAGCCTTTCAAAGAAGCCGGGAAAATCAAAGACATGAGCTGGCTATTTATGAGAAATCCAGATAGCAACGTCTGAAAAGGGAAGCAGCGGAAGAGGTGAGTTATGTAGCTCCCCAACCAAAGCCGAATATGCAACCGAAACAGAAGATACTGCTGAAGAAAGACAAGACCAAGAAGCATTTCTCTAAGGCCCTTTCCAAAGAGATGAAACTTCCACCCTTAAAGATGTATACCCCAGGGGTTGTGGATTTCGAAAGTGGAGAAGAGCATCCAAAATATTTCCTCTACTACCAGAGGGTCTGCCATCCCATCAACGAGTGCAAATCGTTCGGAAAATGGTGGAGAAAATATATTCTCTACAACAGACATCTTAAAAGAGAGAAGCGGATGGACAAGGCTTACCAGCCCCAACATGATTGTCCCAAGGCAAACGGCCAAGCAAAGACGATCACCGAAAGCTTCCATTTGACCAAGGCTCAGACTTTGGAAGGAGGAAGTTCGGTAGTACCGACTTTCGGAAGTGATTCAGAAGATGAACCTCCCATTGATCTCCCTTATATAAGCTTCTCATAAGGAGATGAAGATTAGACCAAGGATTGCAACAACATCTGTCTGCGGAATCGCACTCTCCCCGAGAAGAACATTAGGCCCGCAAATAATGCTCCTAAGAATCAAGATAAGGGTAAAGGGAAAATGCCCAAAGAGATCGCCCTCGATGAAGAGGAGGCTAAAGAACTCGTCGCCAAGAATCTCCCCAAGAAAAATAAGGTGGACAACAACGTGCTAGCCCACCTGAAGAAGTTACCCTCGCACTTGAACATATACGATGCTCTGCTCTTATCTAAGGAACTGCGGGAGTCTTTAATTAAAGCCCTCGAAGAACCGGACCTCTTCCAAGCACACTTTGTAGAGGAAGCAATGAAGGATAAAATGGCGGAGGTATACACGGCCGGCATCTCCTTCAGCGAAGAAGATCTTCTCCTGAGGACGTTCGAGCGCAATCGTCCGCTCTACATCACCGGGTATTGCAATGATCAGAGGATAAATAAAATCCTTGTCGACAACGGTTCTTCGGTCAACCTCCTTAATGTTAAGGTGCTCAAGCAGCTATCCATGAATGTATGATACCTCGGCCGAGAGAAAATCACTAACTTCATATTCTACTCCTAATATTCAAGAACGTTGGGGTCTATAGTGTTGACACTTCGCTTTGGATAAATCGTCACAGACGTCAAATTTCACATCATTGAAGGAAAGACCTTCTATAAAGCTTTACTGGGTAGACCTTGAATACACCAGTATGGCGTCATCCTATCTACACAACATCAGTGTATGAAGTATTTCAAGGATGGACAGGAGCACACCATCACAGGGGAGCTCAACCCGTTCTTGGTAAACGAAGTGCGGAAATATGAAGATGCGAAGTACTTCCTGTTGGACTATGAAGATACAGAGAAGTGCGAAAAGCCCAAGGACAAACAAGTTCAAACGGCGGTCATCCCAATCTTTGGAAGTGACTCCAAAGAAGAAGAAAAACAATATTCGTGGGTCAGTCTCCAAATGAAACTGAAAAACCAAGCTCGGTAGCTCTTATCCCGATCTTCAGCGGCGACTCGGAGAAAGAAGCTGATACGGTTTTCTCAATTCATCCGCGGGTAAAGGTTTTCGATGAAGCCGATCAAGCCATGCATATTACAATAGCTCCGTTGTATCATTATAAAAAGCTTAATGCACTCAGCACCTACAGCGTGCAAGAGTTAGTAACCTTCCACGTGTCTCCCAGACGTAAAAAAGAAAAGGCGGTTCTTTTTTATAAGTCAAAACGAACCAAGGTGGAGAAAGAAATTTAGCACGGACTCGAGCCAAATCTCGATAGGTTGCAACCGATCCCCATGCCAAGATATTATACAAAGAGCTTGAAGGAACTCTTTCATCAGCAGGAGTACCGTTCAAATAGACCGCCTGTCAGGCCCAGTATTTCAAGAAGATCTGGGAAGTGCTGTTCATACCATAATATTGCATTATTATATTCCCCATTCTTATGTATTTTACAAATAAACAGGTGCTTTTGACCCATGTCTGCTACATAGTACAGGTTACAGGTTCTTGGATCTAAAACAGTGAAAAAGATAAAAGACGATGCAAAAGTGGAACTACAACCAACAAATAGAAGGATCTTGATCAAGCCTACAGAAAGATCAGTTCACAAAATACAAGGCATCGCAAGATTCAAGATTTCGTCTTGAAGCAACGGTTAAAGTCCACTACACTATTCACTGGAGATCTGGAGAAACCTAGAAGCCAATTTGAGAAAAGTACTGAAGAAATAGGAAGCCCATAAAGCCCAGAACAAGCAAAAACGTTTTCAGCATATGATCTTACCATTGGGCCGCGGAACCGCGGCCCAACCCTTGCTGCGGCCGCGGTTCCGCGGCCATCTAGAGCATGTTGTGAAAATATTTTGACCATAATTCTTGGCGGCTTTGACCGGTCTTTCTAGGGGTATTTTGGTAAATGCAGACACGCGGCAATTGTAAACCTAGGGTTTTCTATGTCCTATAAATAGAAGACCAATTCTTTGTATTTGTTCATGCCTCCCTTCATTAATAAAATTCAGATTTCTTTTGGAGAGCATCAATTTGTAAGTTCTTTATTTTCTGCCCTAGGTTAAATTTCTATTCTTGTCCTAGTTAAATTTAATTCCTTGCCCTAGTTAGCTCTTTTATTCTCTGCCCTAGATAAATGTTCTTCAATTCCTTAATGAGCAAGTAGTCTCCTCGCTTGTTAGGGTTAGATTTGGGGAAGGTTTGAGAGATGAAGATCTCTCACCCCTTTCTTGCCCATCATATATAATTAATAGGACTCTATGCATACATGCACATACCGCTCCCTACGGCACCCTATCCCTCGAGGTAGCGGTGATATCGTAGTATAAAGGCCCGGTTGTGATTGTTTTCCATGGAGGTTAGGGTAAGGATTGATAAAGGAAGGACAAGAACCTAGAGGAAGAAACATCTTTCCAAATGATTCTAATCCCCTTTATTAATAATTACCATAACTCCTAATAAGATCTTGATATGGGTATAGAAAGCGGTGAGATTTATAGACTTTCCAAACTTAACCTAGACCTAACCCTAGCAAGATTTAGATCTAGATTAATTCAGTTTTTAGATCAAATCAATTCGACGCCCATCGGAATTAACTCGTAAGAGTGATTAGGAAATTCACAATATCCCTGTGGACCGACCCGTACTCACCGGCTAGCTACCAAGCGACGCCGTTCTTGATTGCGGTTTAGAAATATTTTTGACATACAATCAAATGGCGCCGTTGCCGGGGATGGCGTGTTATTTCCTTTTTGCGATTTCGGGTTAATATAAACTAAAAAAATCATAAAAATCTAAAAAAATAAAAAAAATAAAAATATATATATAATATAAAAATTTTATCATCTTTGTATTTTGTGAAGGGTATTTTTTGTTTGAATTTTGCAGGATCTACAATCGAGACGGATCTGGAAAAATCCAGAGTGCGAAACAGAAAACGGTAGATCAGAACAGAAAGGGATTGGAACAACAGAGCAGCACAATTTTTTCAGAGACCTGAAGCTTCAACTCCGCCGCCCTTCCGCCGCGCAAGCGCTCTCCTACCGAGGTTCCGCGGTCCATCTGCCACGTCAGCGCGCGAATTTTGCACTGTTTGCTCCCCTTTTCCCTGTTCTGCCAATCCCCATATATCTTTTGTCAAATCTTCTGCAGGATTCTTTGCGCTTAAAAAAAATCCTCCCTTCCAAATAACAAATCTTGTGCAGGATTCTTTGCGCCGCGCTTAAAATAAAAATTGATTGCAAGAAATCTTTTCTGTTTTGCATACCTTTAATCCATTTGCAAAAATTTCCAAATAAAGAGAAAAAGGAAAAAATCTTTTTATAAAAAGACTTGCAACTTTTGTCGCTAAGAAATCCGTGCACCACCCACCTTATTTCTCTTCTTTTTCTTACATCATGGGTACCCCTTATCATAAATCTCTTGCCGAACTTTGGTATCCCGAACCTAACTTTGCTTCGTATGTTAATTGTTTCGGTCGATTTAAGGAAGATCCCTCCATGCCCAAAATTTCTTTAAAAGATCAAATAGAAGCGTCTAGGAGAAACAGTTCAACTTTGCAACCCACTTTGTGTCAACCATGTCAACCTTCACCACCTTCGTACATTGATACCAATTTTTTGAGTCCTGTTGTAACTCCTAAGCCGATGTCTATTGCTGAGCACATTGCCCAATCTCGTAGCCGATCTTTCACTCCTCTCCACACATCCAGTTCTAGGGATCAACAAGTTCATTCACCTTTTTATCCAAATGTTGATCATATTCCGGTCCAACCATCCAATTCCTACCAGTCCTACCCGACTTTCCCACCTTCACTAGACATTGCTTCTACACAGCCATTTGGGAGTTTCACGTATCAAAACCATTTCGAATCTTTTACCGAAACCCCTTCACAACCCACTAGTTTGGAACAGTTGTTGGAAGCTTATATTTTAGCAACAAACAAAATGGTGAGGAATGTGGATGCGTCCATGGCCGCCCTTATGCAACCTAGTGAACCGGTAGCTAGTTTCCAACTAGCTCCAAAAATTCCAATGTATGAGGAGGCGGTTGGACAGAGTGAGAATTTGAGAGGAGCGAGTGAGTTCTACACATTTCCAAATCAAACCTACCCATACCCAATTGAAGCCCACAACTCCGGTTTTCCATCGATTGTCCCAAATGATTCACAAGTTGAAAATAAAACATCTAACGAGTTGTGTGACTTTGTAGTGCTTGATTTGCCAGATTGTGAAGAATCTTTTTCAAGTGAAACCACGCCTAATTCTTTCGATCTTTACACCTCCAATCTAGAACCTGAATTGATAAATATCCATGCTTTTGATGAGGTGTCAGAAAAAATTGATTTTCACTTGATTGAGAATATAGACGCCGGGAATATTTTGGATGATGAACCCGTCGATTTGATTGAAATTTTATGTCCAATTCATCATCCCGAGTCATTAAATGTTTCTCCCGAACTTCATATGCGTCTTGATTTTGATGATAATGGCATGGATAGGCTAAATTTTGAGGAGAATATTGAGGAAATTATTGAGGAGGAACCAGTTTTGTTTGATGAGTCGGATTTCCCAATTCATCATGTCCCTTCCACTGATTGTGTACACCCTCCTGAATCTTTAACTGATACCCTTCCTTACTCACTTCCCTCCGTCCTCATTCCGACCTTGCAAGAGACCGTTACGCTTTCATCTCCAATACCAAGTTCGACGTACCCATGTTTGCTTACGAATCTTGAGGGATTTAATCTCATTTTTCCGCGGGTTGATAGATTAGCACAATCGTTTTTTACACATCAGTCATTACAAATTGTGCTAATTTATACACTCCATCCCCACCCTCAAGTTCGTATTCCCACTTTCTTTGGTTCTTCTAATCTTCCTTTAATAATGCCGAGTGTTGATGAATCACAATCCAATATTTTGAGTTCGATAATTTTCAATTGGACCTTCGATGAAAGTTTCGAAGATATTTTCGCTGACGAACTCGCATTCTTAAACGATACGAATTTTGTGATTAATCAACCTCCACTCGAAGAAGTAGAACCACTACCATTTCTTTTTCCCTTCAGTCATTCTTCTCCTCCACCGAGACCATATACTGCTTCTATCTCCACACGGTCTCGTGTGCTTCTCATCTCATTTCTCTACACTCATTTCTTTCACCAACCCCACCATTATCACGATAGAATTTTTGAATGGTTGGTGCTAACCTTTGGTCTATGCAAGGCCTTGTATAGTTTGATTTTTTCTCCTCCCTAACTCTGAACTTTAACGCTATTTTACTTAAGTTTGGGGGGAACCTTGTTGTATATATATTTTTGTTTTTTCTTTTAACAATAAAAAAAATTATAAATAAATAAACAGGGGAGTGCCGACATTCTGACCCTCTTGGTGTGGCATGACAGTGAGGACACTGTCCAGTTTAAGTTTGGGGGTATGCTCGGTAAGTCTTCTTCCTTCGCATTCATATGTATATTTTTGCATTTGCATCCTTATATAAAATTCATAAAAATTGAAAAATTTGAAAAAGAAAAAAAATATGGAAAAAGAAAAAAACCATAAAAATCAAAAATTTCAAAAATTATAAAAATTAATGTATTCAATTTTGGCCGTATTTGACTTAAGTTTGACAAATAGGTTAACTGGCTAGGAACAACTAGATCTTAGACTTAGTAAATTAAAAACCCTAAAAATAACCTTCGTTTAAGTTTAACGGTAGAAAGTATATGTCTTTGTAGTTTATTTAGAAATAGGCCAATTTTGAGTCCACTTCTTGGGCTAAGTTAAAACAAGGGAAAAATATTGATATCTTTATTAAAGTATAAGTTAGAAAAATAATTCCTAGCTTAAGTCTAGATTCTAAAAATGTATACCCTACAATTTGCACAATCACGCACCTTGAAACTTGGAATAGTAGAAGAGACCTTGAAATGCTCTTGTCTAAAGTCCTTAGTACAATGAAAAATAAAAATAAAAATACAAGTGTGAATAAAGAAAAAAAAATGAACACTGAATTTTGTGATTACTTAAGGCTGCAAAAATAAAAAAATATTTAGCGAGGGTGCTTCATCACCTAGTGCCTTAGACCAACTGGTTTGGGAGTCACTGCTAAAAAGCCTTAGGTGTTATAAGACTAGGAAGTACGCTTTAAAGTGCAAACGCATTTTGTAATCGGTCGTTGGTACCTCAAGAAGTATTAACGGTCGCATGAAGGATGTGTAAGCAAAATTCATCTAAAAATTCACCAATTAAGAAGTACTTTGGACAACGGACAAGAGTATGATTGCTTGATTTGAATCTCCAAGTGTAGGGGTGATATATACACACACGTAGGGGTATGTGATTGGAGTTTAGATAAGAGATAGGAGTGAAGAATAGAACTTGTATCTTTAGTAGAGTTGATAAAAATTCCTAAGTGGAGATGGAACCCTAGAAGGAAAACTTAAGAGATACCGAAAGCTAAGTAAGTCTACAGAACATATATATCTTAAGTTGGATGATAGGGAAGTGTGAAGAATATGGGTGGATAATTTACGAGTCGAAGATAATAGAATTCCTTGTTAGAAAACCTAATTGGAGAATAAAAGTCAATGGGCCTAATTGATAGGATTTTATGGGTAGTATCCGCTGAAAACCCTCAGGAGACAACACTCCTCCTACTAGGGACACCTAGAGGTTTAACGGCTTGTTGCACGAGCTCAGTGCAATCGCGTTTCCCTGCGAAAGTGCGGTTAGGTTTTTTGTCGAGAATAAAACTAGGTTTTTTGCTCGTCCTCGAGCAAGTGCCAAGGACTCGCTAACTAGTGTCCCATGGGAAGTTTGATACTACTGATTTGGGCTATGTCCGACCGAAGAAAGAGAAGAAGAAGAGAATTCATAGTTGCTATATGGCAAACAACTCAGCTGAGCAAGGTGAAGAAACCTCGCGAAGTACTCCATTCGGATCATCTGAATTTCCACTCGGGTCGATGATGAAAGAAATGGTTCGAGAATTCGATGTAATGGCCCTATACAAAAAGGTCATGCAATTACCCCCGAGCAAGCGAAATAATGAAGCTCCGCAAAATGTTGCGACTCTGCCAACAGAGGACTTGACTGAGAAGCTGAAGAGAGAAGCTTATCAAATAGGTCAGACAACTTTGTATGAAATAGCTGGAAGATCGTACCCAAACAGGCAGTCTATGAGAGAGACGAGCCATGATCCCCATCCTCCACAGCTGCCCATACCTTCCTTTAAAAATAAAGGAGTTCAAGGTGGCCACATTGAAGATAGGATGAATGGCAATCTATGCGACCTAAAGACCAATTCGGAATCCTTCTCATTCCGGCAGGGTGTAGACACAATGCCAACAAGGACCAAAGGGTCAAAGATGAAACTAAGTGACATCATATTCCTAGCTTCAGGTCTCGAAGGGCAATACATGTGAAGCCTAAAGACCATTGGATGTTAATCCATCTCGGACGGATGCGACTCTGACTCTCTAGGACTCCTCCAAGAAAGGAGTCTGACCTCAAGGTAAAGCGCCACGGTGTGCCTAACGCTGAACCATCTGACGGCAATATGGACATACCGGCCTAAAAAAGTTACTTGAGACGTTGTATCCTGCAGCAGTAGGGTTGGGTGATACAGCAAGTACGCGGCTACTCGAAACCAGCGACTCGAGTGGACGTGGATCGAGATGATATCTGCTGACGTAACAGTGCGATGGACTTAACTAAGAACCATAAACCTAACAAACGCCTATATCGATAGGGGTTATGCATGTTTAACGTTTGGACGAGTTTATCCACATGCCTAAGGGAATGATAAACTGAAAGCTCTGGAATGAGTAAATAAACAAATATAAGCTATTTCAGCACAAAAAGAAAAGAAAAGTGCAGATATCAAAGAAAAAGATGCTTTTTATTCATACTTCAAAAAAAAGGAACTACATACTGGCAACTGAGGACGACTGCAAAGGGAACAAAAGAAAAGATTAAAGGTAAGCGCTACTACATCATTTATGATCTACAGTGGCAAAACGCTAAATTACGGACATGGATTTCTTAAACTGAAAAGTAAGTTTGAGCAAAGTATCTTCAGCTTCATCGACCATTTACTTATGCATCTTCTCTCGGATGTAAGCTTTGGAGTCACGGCTGATATTCTCTATCCTCTGGTACAAAAATATTATTGCTTTCCATTGGAAGACGCGATGCAAGTGTTGGAGATAGTCCCCTCAGAGTCAATTATTGGATCACTGGCACGCGATTGCAATGATTGAGGGAGGACCTATCCCGGTAGGACAGTCTTACTCAAGATGATAGGATGCTATCTGGTTTATCTTTATCATCGTGTACTGCTTTAGGTGACCTGACATGTCACTATTGCACGTTGATAGAGCCCCTAGGATTCTTGCTTGACCACCAGCAGTATGAGGGCGATCATATACGTGGGAGCTGGTAGTCCATAAGCATATCCTTAAAAGGTCCCTAGTCGTGGGAGTTTCGAGACAGGGCATCGATACTCCAGAGTAGACTAGTGTATACAGTCGAGACCCCGACGAGGGGCGGTGGCCGGTCTCACAAGCCACTGGTGTCAGTTGGTTCACCTAAGATGTATACAGGTGCTCATTGGGTTATGAGTACACCGGACAGGACTCGCCGGGAACATGCTAGTTGGTCTTATACCTGACGTCAGATAGCAGTTCCCTGGTGACATGTGTACAGGTTAGTTCATCGACCTGGGGATCGTCATTTGTCTCGTGTGAGTTCCCACTGTACTTTGATTACTACCCTACCACGCTCAAAGGAGACGTGCAAACAGGTTTTAGTTGGGTACAGTCCCGAGCCACATGGAGGCAGTGAGCGGATCTTCAGGGGTTCGTCTCTCCCGGTACTGGGGGTGAGGTCGCGCTGTGTCTAGGAGAGCCATTACACGAAGCCCTAGGCCGAGGCAGGAGATTAACTGGTAGGTATTCCAGTAGTATCTCAGGGTGTTCTGGGCTACACTCCGACACGACTTGTACCGCTTTTGGGGGTCTGACTTTTACCAACCCCCTAGGCCCGCCATGCGATGCTCATAGACGAACGGACCGGACTGTACGGATATTGTCACTGACAGGCTCAGTAGGGTGTTAGGATGAGTTCACTCATCGACGTCCCTTTTGGTCAATAGCTGGTGGCCCGTTACGTATTGGCTTATACCTCTGACGTGCTAGTGGTTAAATCCACAACCAAGGTGTTGACGAGTCTTTAGAGTCCCCCACATTCAGTTACTCAAGTTTCGGGCGAAACGCTGTAGAGGCCGTATGGAGATATGGCATGGTCCGATCAGATACGTGCGGTATTGCACGGATCAGGATCGGACGGTTAGTACTAGAGGCCGTATGGAGATATGGCAGGGTCCGATCTGATACGTGCGGTATTGCACGGATCAGGATCGGACGGTTAGTACTGGAGGCCGTATGGATATATGGCAGGGTTCGATCAGATACGTGCGGTATTGCACGGATCAGGATCGGACGGATATTACTAGCCGGCTTTGGTTTAAGCCGGATCCTAGTATAGTACAGTGTAGATTTTGTCTCATTGCATTTGTATTTCGGTCGGAATACAAATGCGGGTGTGTATACACAGTATCGGGGTTTTCCTGTAATTTATTACGGGACCAGTTTTCTGGATTTGTCAGTTTGCTTTCCGTTTCGGCCATTTTCATTTGTATCGTTCATTGGCCGAAGATTGGTGGAGGAGGGCTTATTTGGATTTATGCAAATAAGCAATTTGGAAGGGGGTCTTTGCATTTTGTTGTATCATGATGGTGCACCATCCATTGACTTGACTTTTTGCTTCATGATTGTGGTTGACTCCTTTGGTTCATGATTGCTTGACTTTGTGATGAGATGGTTGTTGTTGGAGTGTTGGGTTTTGTTGTGATCATTTGATTTTCTCATCATCACTTGCTTTCCACCCACCCCCTTGTCTTTGCACTCTCTCTCTCTCCAATCACTCAAAGGGGCCGGCCACTATTGGAGGAAAGGGGGATTCATTTTTCATATGTGGCATTTGGCTTTCTAAGGGTGCTAAGAAAATCTCTCTAGTTCATCTCAAAAATCAATTCCTCCACCATCTCAAAAGGCAACATCCAAAACCCCAAAATGAGACACAAGTTCCACACTATATTCTACAGCAAATCTTAGGCATGTCGACTCTCCAGCTTCGTGCCCGAGTTGCCTCGGTATAGAGGCGAGAGCCCGTAAAAGAAGCAGGCGACGTGGTGCCCTTCCGGCGAGGAGGTGGAGACCGGAGACTCCGCGGGAGATCGGGACGACGGCGAGAAGACCGGAGGACACGGATCAGTCGGTATATCTCTCTTCCCTTTCTTGTAGTTAGCTAGGACTAGTTAGTGGTTCGATCCGGGTTCTAGTGCGCGGTGGTGCCGGTTCAAGAAAATTTAAAGTTAGCCATCGCTTCCGCATTTGGCCTCGGGATGGAGGCCGGGGCGCCGCCGTGCACTTACAGTGGTATCCGAGCCTCGCCATTAACATAGTCTAGCTTTGTTTAATGTGTTTACATTTCCGATCGACCAAAATTCCAAAATCCGCGTTTTTCACATGCATCAGTTTTCTGTTGAAATTTTCTGGAGTCGAAATTTTTTTCAGGTTGTAGAAAAGTGATGTACTGGAAATTCTAAGAACACTGTAGAAATTCGATACAGTGACTCCACAATAGGAGCGCGGAACTGCGGCCAAACCCCCCTTAAGGCCGCGGTTCCGCCGCACTATGTTGAGATCACTGCATCAAATTTCAGCAGTTGCTTTCTGGGTTGATTGTAGGGTTTTTAGAATATTAATTTTGGGCCCAGAATTTCTTGATGTGCTACAGTATTGCTTGGGGCCCACTTGTTAAAATTTGATCGATCGGATATTTTAAATACATTAGTTCACAGTATTTACATTATATCTGCGACCGTGAATGCCACTTGATCGGTAAATCCAGTCTAACTGCTATAGCCCGGTTAGACGGATTTGCGAACGTGACTTTCACGTTGATGTTCTGTGTTATGCTGTGATGTTGCGGATCGGTCGTGGGGGATAGCCTGGATGCAATGCTAGTACAGTTGTGGTTGTATTATGTACATTTGATTTTGCGGGGCGAGCGTCCGACATGTGGACTGCCGTCACTGCCTGATTGTATTATTATTTTGGGGCACGACCAGGTTGCGGTCGATGTACCCGTTATATGTATATTTTACTTTCTGTACTAGGATTACCCCAAGGTATGGTGCACGGATAGCCGGGTTCCAGAGGGCAACGGGCCCGCATCTCATGGCATTGAGACGGAGGGGGCCTCACTCTTGGATTGGCGGGCTATTCGCCGCACTCATAGGGGGTACAGATTGACCCAGGAGGGGTGCCCAAGTTGCCGGATTCCGTGAAGTGCTGGGTGGTCCATTCACAGTACTGAAGGGGGTTGCCTCGCTTCAGGTTTTGGCGGGTGACTTGCCGTGCCCGTAGGGGTCTAGGATTTCATTGCACAGGCTATCCACACGACCAGGGGAACGTCGGGTTTCAGTAGTGGCTCTGTGAAACCCGGGGATCCCAGATATCTGTATTGTTCTGTGATGCTGTACTTTCTGTGATGTTGCATTTTTTATCACGCCTTGAGCGAAATATAATATATTGGTATATATATTAGTAGATGTTGTATATGTTTTACATCCGCGCTAGTCCAGTCCCCGCTCTGTCGTTAGTTAGCTAACCTAACGGGTAATGACGGGACCCAGTGGCGAATGCGGATGGCATATACGTACATCAGTATATTTTCGTTCTTTGTGGTGTGATCAATTGATGGGACTGCGTTGATTCGGATCAATGCAAGTTAAAAAACAAACCTATTCTGATGTTGTTGGAACACTTTTCAAAAAGCTGTTATTGCAAGGATGTTCTCTTTTGTTTTGCATCGTGGTATTCAGTTGGAATATCCTGCTCCTCAGTCGACGAGGCAAGGGCCGAGATCCCTTCACCGGGAGTGACCCCTTGGACAAAAGTTTGCGTTAGGGCATTGACTTCATTATAGCCGATTACTTTTGCTTTGCACCGTGGTATTCAGTTGGAATATCCTGCACCTCATTCTACGGGGAAAGAGCCGAGATCCCTTCACCGGGAGTGACCTCTTTAGCAATGGTTTTCGTCACTATATTTTAAAAGCTATCCGTTCCTTCAACGATATCAAGTTCATTACGTTAAAGGTTTTCGCCAGAAACCATTCGTAGCCCTCCGTCGTTTCATATGAATAGTCAATAGTATTCAAGCTGTGTATGTTGGCCAAAGTCAAGGTACAGTGTTTGGTAGCTATTGGGTATTCATATACAGCATAGATAGATGCGTTGGTTTGGGACAGTCGTACTGCCATTTTGGCCAAAGTCAAGGGTATGTACGGGTGGATTCAAATTAACCTGGAGAATGACGGGTAGAACTTGACATGTGACTTATGATATGTTGGCCAAAGTCAAGGTCATAAGAGCATGGGGCAGAAATCACATCGGGAGTTTCTAAAGAAACTGAAACTTGCCAGATATGCGCATACCTTCTGGAGTGTGACACCGTGAGCGGATTCCGTCACGTTATCATGCGATGATAGTTGGATCCCGATTCCCACTGATGAGTTAGTTTACTCCTCGGGTGATCCCGACTAATTCTTCTTTCAGGTTTGGAGGAGAATTTGACGGTACAGTGGGAGGTTTCCAGATTAAATAAATTGGTAACCATTCTGATCTAGGTTAGAGTGCACGCTAAGTGTTTCTTTTCTCTCTCTCTTTGGCAGCGACCATTGACCCGACCCTAAGACTATGACTCAGTGACCAAGTTGACCGAACCTTCTTAAACACCGGCTTTTGGATTGTCAGAGTTGCAGACCTCATTGCCACTCCTACTTTTACCCTTTTTCTCCAGGACACCCCGTATTACTACGAACGTCCACTTCCATTGGACAAAACCATCATATGGTTAGATACGAACTCGAAAGAATTTATTCGAGGATGGTTTCAGGTTCTTGAGGAAACGGATATGACTATTCAGTTGTCTTTTCCTTTACCTTCTCTCAGGTTGCGAGTACTCCTTGGTTTAGGAGATAGTACACCTATTACGCAAATTGGATAGTCTTCTTCCAAACCTTAGGCTGGTGCCGACCGGTAGGGAATGAAGAAAACCAGTTAGCCTAAACGGTGTGCAGAAGGTATTAAGTTAAGACAAAGCAAGGGATTAGTAAGAGGGCAAAGAAAACTGCGACTGATATTCACGACAAAAACCAGGTATTTCATTACCACTCCCACTTCACCTTTGTATTTCTCCAGGACACTCCGTATCACTACGAAGATCCACAGTTTATTAGATACTCCATCGTATGGTTATATACGAACTCGAAAGGAACTTGTTCCAGTTCGGGGATGGATTCTGGTTCAGGAGAAATAGGAATAAGGTTTATTCGGTTGTCTTTTATCTTCACATTCTCTCGCTTTGAGAGTGTTCCTAGGATTAGGACAGCACACCCATTATGCTTATTGGATAGTCTTCTTCCAAACCATAGGCTGGTGCCGAACGGTAGGGAAGGAAGAAAACCATTTGGCCTAAGGGGTGTGCAGAAGGTAATGACTAAAGACATATAAAGGGATTTGGAGAGGTGGCAAAGAATTATACGGTTACAGTTGTGAATCTGGATAATGGAAGAGGCATTACTAGGAATACCAGGATACCCCAACGAAACATTTCAATGTTTCAGTTTCACTGTGTACTGTTAAAGGAAAACTGATTTCCCGATTAGACACTTACTCCAGGGTATGTATTTACCAGGTATGATTCTCACATCTGTATGGTTTTACAGATGATGAGTGGGAGCAAGTTATTGGGAATTAGGTGATCGTCCTTATTATATCGGGATTCGTTGTAATCGGTGATATTTGAGGAAGTCACCTGGGTTGTTTGCCAGACGGCAACTATTTGGTTTTGAATATCCGTTGTTATGCACCAATTTCAAATTGATATATCTGTACGTCTATTTTCATAGAGTGAGATATACTTTTTGAAATTATGTCGATGACATTTACCTATATCAGTGGATGGTTAGGTAAGGAGCATTAAACAGCGGTGTAATTCTTCTTAACCATAAGTACAGTTTTCAACCTACGACACACAGTGAATGAGTTATCATACTCAAGGGACTTATACAGAGTATTGTATGTTGTCCAGGTTCCATCAGGACAGAGGGGTTGGTCCTCGTACTATATTCGGTTTACTTATGACTTCTCTAGTTTTTAGACAGGTGTTTCGTGGAAACACAGGGTCCGAATTTTGAGAAGTTATAGGTATTTGAATAAAGTAGAGAACCAAGTATTGCAAGTATCGGGATTCTTCAAAGTAATCGGAGATGTAGATACTTGAGTTTGGTATTCAGTTGATAGTAATGACTAAGAGAACTTGCTTCTCTTTCAGGTTACTCATAATTGGAAGCATTCCTAAGTTGAGTAACGCTGATCGGCCTCTTTCCATTTAGTTGACATGCACTGGAGACAGCTGCATGATTTGAATCTGGTTCAATTAAATCAGTGTCTCTGGTTCTATATTGGATATAGAACAGTTCATATCTTAACGTTGTTAAGATACGGGGAGTTGTCCGGCTTATGATTAAAACCAGACTCTGGATAACTCAAGGCACGTTTCTGTAATGGCTGTTTGTGGGTTGACCCAGGCTATGACGAGGGTTGACTTTCTACCATCTGGAAGATCAATAGTGATATTGTTCTATACTCGCCACAGTTTTATTAAAAATGGATTTTTTTCAGAAAACAGTAGTGGGAGTATGGTAGAACTGGAAGTGATTCCAGAACCGCAAACGATTACTGAAGATTTGATAAGGAACCTAAAGATTCAATCTGGATTGACATTCCATTGGCCACTCCGCAGATAAGGTGGGTAACTTCAGGCACCCGAGAGGTACTCCGGTAGCCTCAAGGACGGTGACAGGGAAGTTCTTGTTTACCCACACTTGCCATTGCTGTTGTTCCAGGTTGCGATACCCGGCGGGAGGATGATTATAGCGTCGTTCTAAACTAGTTTTAGAAGTGTACGTGTATATGACTATGGCAGAGGGTTGTCGTAGTCAGTGGGAGCAACGGAAGCATTGGTGGACAGTTGGCTTATGTCTATTTATAGACTAAAGCAGATATAGCGGAGATAGATCATCAATTTCTGATGTGACAGTCATAGGTTTGACTTCATCAGAATAGGGAATGGATCTGTTGAGAAGGTAGTAGGGTGTGTTGTCATGACATACACAGAGTAGGAAGTGATATTCCTATACTACGATCGGTTATACTTTGGTCGTCACACAGTGGTTTCTCCACATAGGACTTGGACATTGTATCAGACATACTGGTTACTAGATCTATGGTTTTAGATCTAGATTTAGGTGGTTTCCTAATCAGGGTACTTAGACTACATTCTAAGAGTATTTAGAATGGACGACTCCTGGCACGGTAATGTACCTGCAGGTGATGGAGTCACCCTCTCTAAAGGTGTCTTACAGACTAAAGGGGAGAGGGATGTGCATGATTGGCAGATCACTTGCTCAGGCAATTGAGTCAATCATGAGATGTCAAGTACCACACCAGATGTTGTTCTTGCACTAGATGCAATAAGTTGACATTGATCCAATCCTGGAGAAACAGTCGGAAGCAGCTTTAGAACATAAGTGGATGTTCTAGGGATATGATTACGACAGCCTCATTCGGGAGACAGTTATCATTCCAGGCTTCCAAGGTGACATGGACGACAAGGAGGTTGTCGGAGTTATAGTTTTCCTTCTGACGAGGGGCAGTATTTTGGACAGGTGGTCCAAGGCAATACTGAGGGAGGCATGGCGCAGGATACTGATTAAGTTCAGTTGACGAAACAGTCTAAGAAGTTTGGATTTGGAGTTCATTTATGAACTAGGTCCCATCAGACATCCAGACACATTCTAAGACAGGTATTGCTCATTTCGGGAGATGGGTTTCTCCGCGAACTTGAGATATAGAGAGACATAGAAAGAGACATCAAAGCGGATCCACTCACTGAGGCTATTCCTCGAACGCAATAGTTTCGCAAGCGAGCTTTGTGAGACTGACTAGTAGAGGAGTTGGGTGTTCGGTATCACACGGGCTGTAAGTATGCGACATCGCAATAATTAGCCTTGAGTGCAAGTGGGAGATTGTTGGAGATAGTGCCCTCAGAGTCAATTATTGGATCACAGGCACGCGATTGCAATGATTGAGGGAGGACCTATCCCGGTAGGACAGTCTTACTCAAGATGATAGTATGCTATCTGGTTTATCTTTATCATCGTGTACTGCTTTAGGTGACCTGACATGTCACTATTGCACGTTGATAGAGCCCCTAGGATTCTTGCTTGACCACCAGCAGTATGAGGGCGATCATATACGTGGGAGCTGGTAGTCCATAAGCATATCCTTAAAAGGTCCCTAGTCGTGGGAGTTTCGAGACAGGGCATCGATACTCCAGAGTAGACTAGTGTATACAGTCGAGACCCCGACGAGGGGCGGTGGCCGGTCTCACAAGCCACTGGTGTCAGTTGGTTCACCTAAGATGTATACAGGTGCTCATTGGGTTATGAGTACACCGGACAGGACTCGCCGGGAACATGCTAGTTGGTCTTATACCTGACGTCAGATAGCAGTTCCCTGGTGACATGTGTACAGGTTAGTTCATCGACCTGGGGATCGTCATTTGTCTCGTGTGAGTTCCCACTGTACTTTGATTACTACCCTACCACGCTCAAAGGAGACGTGCAAACAGGTTTTAGTTGGGTACAGTCCCGAGCTACATGGAGGCAGTGAGCGGATCTTCAGGGGTTCGTCTCTCTCGGTATTGGGGGTGAGGTCGCGCTGTCTCTAGGAGAGCCATTACACGAAGCCCTCGGTCGAGGCAGGAGATTTACTGGTAGGTATTCCAGTAGTATCTCAGGGTGTTCTGGGCTACACTCCGACACGACTTGTACCGCTTTTGGGGGTCTGACTTTTACCAACCCCCTAGGCCCGCCATGCGATGCTCATAGACGAACGGACCGGACTGTACAGATATTGTCACTGACAGGCTCAGTAGGGTGTTAGGATGAGTTCACTCATCGACGTCCCTTTTGGTCAATAGCTGGTGGCCCGTTACGTATTGGCTTATACCTCTGACGTGCTAGTGGTTAAATCCACAACCAAGGTGTTGACGAGTCTTTAGAGTCCCCCCATTCAGTTACTCAAGTTTCGGGCGAAACGCTGTAGAGGCCGTATGGAGATATGGCAGGGTCCGATCAGATACGTGCGGTATTGCACGGATCAGGATCGGACGGTTAGTACTAGAGGCCGTATGGAGATATGGCAGGGTCCGATCAGATACGTGCGGTATTGCACGGATCAGGATCGGACGGTTAGTACTGGAGGCCGTATGGATATATGGCAGGGTTCGATCAGATACGTGCGGTATTGCACGGATCAGGATCGGATGGATATTACTAGCCGGCTTTGGTTTAAGCCGGATCCTAGTATAGTACAGTGTAGATTTTGTCTCATTGCATTTGTATTTCGGTCGGAATACAAATGCGGGTGTGTATACACAGTATCGGGGTTTTCCTGTAATTTATTACGGGACCAGTTTTCTGGAGTTGCCAGTTTGCTTTCCGTTTCGGCCATTTTCATTTGTATCGTTCATTGGCCGAAGATTGGTGGAGGAGGGCTTATTTGCATTTGTACAAATATGCAATTTGGAAAGGGGTCTTTGCATTTTGTTGTATCATGATGGTGCACCATCCATTGACTTGACTTTTTGCTTCATGATTGTGGTTGACTCCTTTGGTTCATGATTGCTTGACTTTGTGATAAGAATGGTTGTTGTTGAGTGTTGGGTTTTGTTGTGATCATTTGATTTTCTCATCATCACTTGCTTTCCACCCACCCCCTTGTCATTGCACTCTTTCTCTCTCCAATCACTCAAAGGGGCCGGCCACTATTGGAGGAAAGGGGGATTCATTTTTCATGTGTGGCATTTGGCTTTCTAAGGGTGCTAAGAAAATCTCTCTAGTTCATCTCAAAAATCAATTCCTCCACCATCTCAAAAGGCAACATCCAAAACCCCAAAATGAGACACAAGTTCCACACTATATTCTACAGCAAATCTTGGGCATGTCGACTCGCCAGCTTCGTGCCCGAGTTTCCTCGGTATAGAGGCAGGAGCCCGTAAAAGAAGCAGGCGACGTGGTGCCCTTCCGGCGAGGAGGTGGAGACCGGAGACTCCGCGGGAGATCGGGACGACGGCGAGAACACCGGAGGACACGGATCAGTCGGTATATCTCTCTTCCCTTTCTTGTAGTTAGCTAGGACTAGTTAGTGGTTCGATCCGGGTTCTAGTGCGCGGTGGTGCCGGTTCAAGAAAATTTAAAGTTAGCCATCGCTTCCGCATTTGGCCTCGGGATGGAGGCCGGGGCGCCACCGTGCACTTACAGCAAGATGATGACGAGATCATCTCTCTGTTTCTTTGAAATCATGCCTATCAAATATACTGAATGCACCTTGTTTTCAGCTTCATCGAGTGTGCGGAGCGACATAGCCTCAAAAGCCCAGGTAGAGCTTCCTAGATCGACCCAATGACGATTTTCAAAAGGGCAGAGCGATGAGGGATTAATCGACCATTGTGATCATGAAAGCGAAGTATCACGTCAGCGCATTAAGCTGCAGTATACTCTTGGCCTTAAAGGTGACCATGAATACGAATCTCTTCATAAGTGACAATTTCCTCGATATCATAGAGATGATCAGCCATTGTACCTGAAGAAGGAAAAGACAGACTCCGTCAGCAAAAGAACAAACATTACAAGTTGAAACAAGATGGAACTTTTAGCTAAAAAGCTAAAGACCCCACCAGGTCCAAAAGTTGGATCTTGACCCCTTTAAATAATTATTGGGCGCAAGCACATAGGTTCCCTATAGAAAATATATATTTTAGGGAACTTAGAACTTAAAAAGCCTATTCAGGCACAAGTACGGTTCTTATAGAAAATAATATGATTTTTTATAGAACTTAAGTTCTAAATAGCCTCTGCGGGTGCAAGAACGGTTCTTTTAAGAAATAATATGATTTTCTATAGAACTTAAGTTCTAAAATAGACATTGCTGGCACAAGAACAATTTCTATAGGAAATAAAATATTTTTCCTATAGAACTTATGTTTTAAATCCCTAAAATTGGGAAAGGCGCATGCGCCATTAGGCTTAAGCCTGAGAAACCCCAAGTTAGGGTTTCAATGTTAAAGTTTGGATCAAACATAAGTTTGAAAAAGGAATTTTAATTATCACCAAATTCGATGGGGCGTTGCAAAAATTTTCGCAAGGGTTTCTCTTGATGTGACAAGGAGAGAAACCAAAGCTTAAGCTTCAAGAAATAAAAGCTTAAGCTCTGAGAAGAAAGAAAACATAAGTTTTCGAAAAAAAGGAATTCAAGAAGATAAGAGGGCGCAACGTTTCTCAAGAACTTAAGTCCTATTTGTAAGGGATTAAGATCGGTTGGGTTTCCCTCAAATCTCGAGGGAATCCAAGGGCCAGGATTTGACACCAGACCGCCCACGTGATATGCATGTGGCGCCTCTGGTGGGGAGCATTTGTTCCCTCCAATAAAATTGGTCAAAATAGACTTAAGGCCAAGCGCCAGAATACCCTTGGCGCTCCTCCATGTGCAAATCACGTGGACATGCACCAAGAAGCTGTCACGCCTTGCTTCCCAATAGATGGAAACGGTGATGTGGCAAGCCCGCGACATATTTATTTCGAGAAGGTCATTTCCCGGAATAAATACACTGAGCGTAAAATAAGCAATGCAAAATGACAAGAAATAAACATGAGATTTAAACTTCAACAACTTTATTTACATTCAAGTTGAAGCATTTACAATACATGAGTTCAACTGAAAGAAAATACAATACAAGAAGATAAATTCCTAAACATGTGGCATACATAAACTGAAAAAGATAGTAAGTCTAGTCCCGAGTCGTGATCTGGTCGTGCTCCTCCTCGGTGGTGTTCACCTCCTCAGTCTCTATAGTATCTGAAGAACATTCCAAGAAATAAAGATGGGTGGAATGCCCGTCAGCGAATGTTCGCTCGGTAAGTCCCCAAGAATTGGGTGTGAAGTATAAAGTATAATGATAAAGAAAAATATATATCATGAAGTAATGGATTAGGGATATGTTTTTATTAAACATGTCATTTACTGTAAGTATGTCAATTCTATTTAACATGTAGTTCTCTATATATATATCATGGCAAAATAACATGAGCATAGTATAGTATGGCCGTGTAGTGTAGGTATAATGAACATGAAGTGGATGTAAGTGTCCTAAAAGGTCTTTACATGGGTCAACTAATGTAATGTAAATTCAAGGGTGAATGTCAACCAATCTCAAGAGTGTTCTCGAACCCAACAGCCTGTAATCCAGGGGTAAGGAACCACGAGCTCGAATCAAGTGTTAGTAACGGGACATCAACCTAGTGTTGAAGTATTCCAAACTCAACGGGCTATAATCCAGAAGTAAGGAAACTTGGGCCCTCATGATAGCTTGCTTGTATTAGTAGATATGGATTCATGATCTAGAGGGACTCCTGAGATTCCATTGGATTCACACATGAACTACCCTAACACCCCATGTATTCTACGTTACAGTGAAAATTACTAGCCTTGCTCGAATCCATGATACATCAAGTGGAAAGATTGAGTTCATGTCATTATCAAGTATTCATGTCAAGTGTTCATGTATTCATGTCAAGTTGTATTCATGGTTCGAGTCAAGTCAGTTTCAATAGCAACCATTGTATTCTGGTATTCATGTTAAGTTCAAGTCAAAGTATACATATTTGATATTGATGTTTGAATTCAAGTATTCATGTTCATGTTCAATTATTCGTGTTTGATTTTGGATTCAGGTTTGAATTGGACTCAGACTGAGTCACTCACTTGTACTGATTTAAATCTTGAATTTCTTAGCTTCGGAAGTCATCGGCAACTGCTGCACATGGACGACAGGATTTGTGTCTTTTTCCAAGATTATTGCCATTGATAATTTCGGTTAAGTTTTCTTACCTGAATAGGCAAACACTCACATTCTCCAGCTCCCTGGGGCTCAAGAGAATTTATCTCGCTTAAACCTATATTTACTAAAGTCCTTAAATAGTGTTTTATATATCTCAAGGGTTTTTTATGAAAATATTTTTTAATATAGTTTAAAAGTAAACCTCGAGGTGAGTAGTATTACTTAGGTTTTCATGAGCATGGATTTTAAGCATTGGGGTATTTGGTGATAAATTCTTAGCTTTGGAAAGTTCATGGTATTTTATTGAAAAACTTGTCCCTTTTGGTATCTTGATGATATTTTATTGTCATTTGATAATCTTTCATTTTTAGAAAAATATAAGTTTATTATATTTTGAAAATATGGATTTATAGTTTTATATAATTTTAAAAATAAATTTTTATTTAGAAAGTTCGTATTTCTTAAAAACCGTATTTAAATCTTTCAAGATCGAATGCTCCGTGAGGAGGTCTGCATCTCGCTCTACTATCCCCAGGATATGTGATAATCCACACCATCCATTAGTGGGACCCCTGAAAAGGGTTGTAAATGCATAATCACAAAGAAAATGAAACACCGCTTTAAAAGATATCCGGTTTTAGAATTATGTGGTATTTTATTGTAAATACTATGTTCGAACAAAAACACATACAACTAGGCATCGTGCTATGAAACTAAGTGTGCGTGTGGGGTAGGTCGTTACCCCGTGAAGTTTTCCTAAAGATATTGTTAAGCAATTTTGTTGAAAAGATGTGATAACAAAGTTCATTGTATTTTAGTGTAAAAGTTCAAATATGGTTGTTTTACATGAGATTCTTAATTTAAACTTGATTCTAAATATTGGTATTAAAATTACAAGTGAAGTGGTAAAACTGGTCTGACCAAATGATAAAAGAAAATGGAGTTATAGGTTTTAGAAAAGATGATATCGGTAATAACTCCAATTTTACCGTTTTTGATTAAAAATGAAATTCACTGAAGAGAAAAGAAGTTTGGGAGGGATTTACTGTTTGGAAATGTTAAGAAGGGGTTAAGGAAGAGGAGGGATGCTTCGGAGTATCGCGGGAGCTCCGGAATTTGCTTCGATCATCGCCGGAACCAACTTGCTCGCTAACTCCACTTTACTCCACTTGCACCTAGAAACTTTTTAGAGAGTTTTAGCTAGAATTTTCAGAATGGTGCTGAGCCAAAGTGTGGGGTGGTATTTATAGTGGAGAATTAGGGTTTGGAAATTAAAATTTGGATTAAAAAGCATTAAAATAATATTAAATTGTGAAATGAAAGGTCTCTATTTGATTGCAGGGAAATCAAACAGTGCGGAGGAGTTGAAGGGAGTTGAAGAGGTGTGTGTGGAAAGCATGGATCCAATTGGACCCAATCAGACCGTCCCCGCCGGCCCAGAGGCAACTTCCGCCGGTCGATCTAGGGTGATGGGTATCGAGATTTATGCTACGTGGATTATTCATTGTGCACACCATTTTTCACATGTTTTATTTTTCTGAACTTTTCATTTCCCCGTGTATTGCACGTGCAATCTTTTGGGCTTCTAAAAAGTTAAAAAGAAAAATCAGAAAAAGTAATTGTGGCTGATGGGAATGCAGTGCAGAGGCTTTACCAGTGAGCTACAAATTGTTTCTTGCTTTTATTTAATAAAAGTAACTTATAACTCATACACGGCTGCCAAACTATTTTCTGTATATTAACAGAAGAATTTCCGTACAGCGATTTCAGAGTCGTTACATTCTACCCTTCTTATAAAAATTTCGTCCTCGAAATTTATACAAGGAGGTTGTAACAGATTCAAGAAAAGTTGATTAAAGCACTGGTGAAGGAACTACTGATATTGTATCGAAAGTGCATGAAAATATTTGGATAAATGAAAGAACGAAAGGATGCAAGAATTTATAAAGGCTGAAAAAAATGAGAGGAGATTTACCAGTGTTATCTTGACCTATAGCTTCGGCCTCTACAGCTTCCAAAGTGAAAGCCTGATGTCTCTACACATTTTTCTGTGCATGCTGGCACATCGATGGCTGATGAGGTAAAGGTGGTCCGCGTAGAGGTGGTGCAGGAAGGGCTAACCGAGTAGGTGGAGCTTGAATAGCTGATCTAGCTGCAAGGGCTGGGCCAGTTCGATTGTGTGGGTAAGTTCCTATAGTGTGTGAGGGTGATCCACATATTAAACAAAGACCATTCGCTCGACGTCAATCCTTCACTTGGTGTCCGGTCCTCTTACAATAGATACAGAAGTTCGGTTCAGTCTCGGAAAATGATCCTCCTGGCCTCATAGTTGGCGCTGGGAGAGTTGGCCTAGAAGAGGATCCTCCAGTAATCTGGTTGGCGGGACATTTCATACCGATCGACTGTGGCATTCCCTTCTTCTTAATGACAGCTTCATAGAGACGGGCCGACTTCAAAGCTGCTTCATATGTTAGGTATTCTCCCGTTGCTAGGGCAGCCTGGATCTCAGGGTCAAATCCTTGCTGGAAGCGCCTAGCTCTGGTTTCTGCAGTAGGAATTAGATGGGCGGTGAATCTGCCAAGCATAGTGAATTCTGCATCATACTCATCCCCCGACTTATTCCGCATGGATCCTTGTTGCAGGTGAATAAACTTCTGTTCCATCTCGAAGTGCGCGGTTTCCGGAAAATACTTGGCTTAAAAGAGATCACGAAAAGTCCTCCACTCGATCGGATGCTCAAAACGGCTTTCCTCGGTCTTTTACTAGACTCTGGCATTGTCAGTAAGCTGGAGTTTTGCTATTCTAACCCAAGCCACCTCTAGAACTTGGGCTGCGGCTAGGTCGTCTTCTATGCTCTGAGCCCATTCCTCGGCTTCAAGCGGTTTCTCTTTCCCTGAGAAGTTCTTCGGATGTAATGCTCGAAATTGCTTCACTCCCAGTGCTTCTGCTTCAGAGCGGATGAAACTCTATTGAATGAGAGCAGTCTGCTCCTGCAAAATTGTGTTTTGAGCCTATTGACCCTCAAGCAGGCTTTTGATAGCCTCCAAAAGCATCGTTTGTTCTGTGAGTGGAGTGGCTACGGTAGGTGGAGGTGGTAGAACGGTAAGGGTAAGTTGTGGTGGTGTACTTCCGTTGATGTTGGTGCTAGGGTTGTTGGGAGAATCCATCACCTTAGATAGAGAAGAAAAATTAGGATAGATTCAACGGAAATAGAATTGAAAGGAATGTAAAGTTGTTGAATTTCATATTTATTGTGATATATTACTTAAGATTTCATGCAGAACGAACTTGCATGGGCCGCCAACAAAACCTGTCACGCTCCGCTTCCCAATAGACGGAAACGGTGACATGGCAAGCCCACGATATATTTATTTCGAGAAGGTCATTTACCGGAATAAATACGCTAAGCGTAAAATAAGTAATATAAATAACAAAAAGTAAACATGAGATTTAAATTTCAACAATTTTATTTACATTCAACTTGAAGCATTTACAATACATGAGTTCAACTGAAAGAAAATATAATACAAGAAGAGAAATGCCTAAACAGGTGGCATACATAAACTGAAAAAGATAGCTAGTTTAGTCCTGAGTCGTGATCTGGTCGTGCTCCTCTTCGGTGGTGTCTACATCCTCAGTCTCCACAGTATCTGACGAACATTCCAAGAAACAAAAATGGGTGGAATGCCCGTCATCGAACTTTCGCTCGGTAAGTCTCCAAGAATTGGGTGTGAAGTATAAAGTACAATGATAAAGAAAAATGTATATCATGAAGTAATGGATTAGGGATATGTTGTTTTTAAACATGTCATTTACTGTAAGCATGACAATTCTATTTAACATGTAGTTCTCTATATATATCATGGCAAAATAACATGAGAATAGTATAGCATGGCCGTGTAGTGTAGGTATAGTGAACATGAAGTGAATGTAAGTGTCCTAAAAGGTCTTTACATGGGTCAACTAATGTAACGTAAGTTCAAGGATGAATGCCAACCAATCTCAAGAGTGTTCTCGAACCCAACAGACTGTAATCCAGGGGTAAGGAACCACGGGACGAATCAAGTGTTAGTAACGGAACTTCAACCTAATGTTGAAATATTCCAAACTCAACAGGTTATAATTCAGGAGAAAGGAAACACGGGCCCTCATGATAGTTTACTTGTGTTAGTAGACATGGATTCATGATCTAGGAGGACTTCTGAGATTCCGTTGGATTCACACATGAACTACCCCAACACCCCGTGTATTCCACGTTACAGTTAAAATTACTAGCCTTGCTCGAATCCATGAATACATCAAGTGGCAAGATTGAGTTCATGTCACTATCAAGTATTCATGTCAAGTGTTCATGTATTTATGTCAAGTTGTATTCATGGTTCGAGTCAAGTCAGTTTCAATGGCAACCATTGTGTTCTGGTATTCATGTTAAGTTCAAGTCAAAGTGTGCATGTTTGATATTGATGTTTGAATTCAAGTATTCATGTTTATGTTCAAATATTCATGTTTGATTTTGGATTAAGGTTTGAATTGGACTCAGACTGATTCGGTCACTTGTACTGATTTAAATCTTGAATTTCTTAGGTTCGGGAGTCATCGGCAATTGCTGCACATGGACGGCAGGATTTGTGTCTTTTTCCATGACAAATGTCATTGATAACTCCAGTTAAGTTTTCTAACCTGAATAGGCAAGCACTCACTTTCTCCGGCTCCCTGAGGCTCAAGAGAATTGATCCCACTTAAACCTATATTTACTAAAGTCCTTAAATAGTGTTTTATATATCTCGAGGGGGTTTTATGAAAATATATTTTAATATAGTTTAAAAGTAAACCTCGAGGTGATTAGTATTACTTAGGTTTTCATGAGTATGGATTTTAAGCATTGGGGTATTTTGGTGATAAATACTTGGCTTTGGAAAGTTCATGGTATTTTATTGAAAAACTTATCATTTTTGGTATCTTAATGGTATTTTATTGTCATTTGATAATTTTTCATTTTTAGAAAAATATAAGTTTATTATATTTTGAAAATATGGATTTATAATTTTATATAATTTTAAAAATAAATTTTTATTTTGAAAGTTCGTATTTCTTAAAAACCGTATTTAAATCCTTTCGAAATCGAATGCTCCGTAAGTAAGTCTGCATCTCGCTCTAATATCCCCAGGATGTGCGATAATCCACACCATCTATTAGCGGGTCCCGTAAAGAGGGTCGTAGATGCATAATCGTAAAGAAAATGAAATACCGCTTTATAAGAAATCCGGTTTTAGAATTATGTGGTTTTTTTATTGTAAATACTATTTTCGAACCAAAAACACATACAACTAGGTATCGTGCTATGAAGCTAAGTGTGCGTGTGGGGTAGGTCGTTATCCCGTGAAGTTTTCCTAAAAGTATTGTTAAGCAATTTTGTCGAAAAGATTTGATAACAAAGTTCAAGGTATTTTAATGTAAAAGTTCAAATATGGTTGTTTTACATGAGATTCTTGATTTGAACTTGATTCCAAACATTGGTATTAAGATTACAAGTGAAGTGGTAAAATTGGTTTGACCAAATGATAAAACAAAATGGAGTTATAGGTTTTAGAAAAAGATGATATCGGTAATAACTCCACTTTTAACGATTTTGATTAAAAATGAAATTCACTGAAGAGAAAGGGAGTTTGGGAGGGACATACCATTTGGAAATGTCAAGAAGGGGTTAAGGAAGAGGAGGGATGCTTCGGGGCGTCGCGGGAGCTCCGGAATTGGTTTCGATCTTTGCCGGAACCAACTTGCTCGCTAACTCTACTTGCACCTAAGAACTTTTTAGAGAGTTTTGGCTAGAATTTTCAGAATAGTGCTGAGCCAAGGTGTGGGGTGGTATTTATAGTGGAGAATTAGGGTTTGGGAATTAAAATTTGGATTAAAAAGCATTAAAAATGATGTTAAATTGTGAAATGAAAGGTCTCTGTTTGATTCCAGGGAAATCAAACAGTGTAGAGGAGTTGAATATGTGTGTGTGCAAAGTACGGATCCAATTGGACCCAATCGGACCATCCTCGCCGGCCCAGAGGAAACTTCCGCCGGTCGATCTAGGGTGATGGGTCTCGAAATTTGTGCTACGTGGATTATTCAATGTGTACACCATTTTGCACATGTTTGATTTTTCTGAACTTTTCATTTCCCCATGTATTGTACGTGCATTCTTTTGGGCTTCCAAAAAGTTAAAAAGAAAAATCAGAAAAAATAATTGTTGCTGATGGGAATCGAACACATGGGCCACGTCACAACAGTGCAGGGGTTTTACCAGTGAGCTACAAGTTGTTGCTTGCTTTTATTTAATAAATGTAACTTATAACTCATACACAGGCTGCTAAACTCTTTTCTGTATATTAACAGAAGAATTTCCGTACAGAGATTTCAGAGTCGTTACAGAAGTTCCCACCAATTAAATTGGTCAAAGCGGACTTAAGTCCAAGCGTCAGAAGATTCTTGGTGCTCCTTCACGTGCAACTCACGTAGGCATACGCCAAGAAGCTTTGGCGCTGATAATATTCGAAGTTCTCGCTTCATATAGCTTATGCTATATTTGGAAGCTAACTTCCCGTATCTTTTCTTAAACAGAAAGATATATCAACAGAAACTTAAGCTTCCAAAATCTTTCTTAAAACAGAAAGATATCAATCATATCAACAGATAAGCTTTGAATTTAAAATCCAACGATGCTTGAGTACCCGGGTTTGATCTTAAGATGAATCAGAGAAATCTCAAAGAGAGATTGTCTCTACTCGCCCAACAATATTCGCACCCTATATAAGGGACCCTAGAAGTCAAAATTTGACATTAAAGATACGGATCACATACATAGGCTTTCATCAAGAACTTAAGTTCTCTGCCTTCGAGTTTCTTGTTCTTCTTCTTTCATACAACTGAGATAAATAGGAGATCAATCTACATTTTAGAAACTCAAGCCTCGTTCATAAGAAGGTAAGCTTCATTGATAGAACTTAAGTTCTTTTTTCAGATCTTACAATCTCTAAATCAAGCTCGTTCCTTTTTCATAAGAAACTTAAGTTTCATAAAGGAATCGTTTTGATCTTAAGATCTGCGGTTTGAGAAAAGAATCGAACCCTTCTCATAAAATATTGCGCACAGATGACGGACAAGGAACCAAAAAGATCGATTCTTTATAAAATATATGATCCTAGATCATTGAAGTAATGATCTTGGTGATCGTTAAAGGGGATATAACCATTAATAGAAGCTTAAACTTCTTGAAACTTAAGTTTCAAAAGACAGAGATTAAGATTAATCTCTAAAGGAAAGTGCGCGTGGGCATGTGCCATAGGCAGAAACGCCTATGGGCATGCGCCATGTGGCAAGCACCAGCGGCAGAAGCGCCAGCGGCATATGCAACAAAAGAACTTAAGTTCTAAGCGCCGGCGGTCCAAATATAAGGATCTATGAGCCAGTGGCAAAGCGCCACATGGTAAGCGCCACCCCTATAAACACCAGTGTTCATGGAGACTTTATATACATACGCCCAAGCCTTACATACATGTTTCTTAGCTCAATATTGGCTAAGTTATCTCTCTAAAGCTTAAACTTTTGGGCCCAGCGCTTAGCACTGTTGGGTTATGTAAAACCCAAAACAAAATATGGTCTAGTGCTTAACACTATTAGGAAACAGAGCCCGACAATTATTCAAAAATTAAACTAACTCCCTGAAGTTTCAGATTTCTTTGATTTTCAAAGGAAAATCAATCATGATCATACATATTTTAAGTCAACCTTGATCTAAAACAATATTGATGGTCCTTAAATATATTTTAAGTCGATCTTAATCTAAAACTAGATTAATGATCCTTAAACCCTTCGAACTAATGGTAGAAATTACCTAAGTTCATTCCAGATCTGAGATTTACGGATTTGGTCTAATCCACGCCATGCGGGCGACCATATTAGTCTCCGTATACAATCCAAGGGTAACCCCATAATAAAAAATATATAACATGACATGATGTGACATACTAGAGAAGGAGAAAGTTGTTATCGCGTTGCAATAACGTAATTAACTGCAGGGGCTTTCGTCTGCAGAAAAAACGTCCCCACAATTAAAAACCCCTCAAATGAGGGGGAATCTGATAAGTCGGCTAAAACGGCCGTATCTATCCAAACCTTCGATAGACGGAGCCATAAATCAACTTGGTATCTTCGGAGAGGTGGATGTATATGTTCCATATAGTATCTGTCCCCAAATTTAGGCAAGACGTTTGTGTTCCTAATTTTTGGCGGTAAACATTATATATACGTTTTAGTTGTTATTACGTGTCGCTAATACATAATATTGAAGCCCGTAGAATTCTTGCTTAACTACTAGCATTTTGATGGCGATCATATCCGTGAGAACTGGGTAGACCATAAGCACATCCTTAAATGTCCCTGGTCGAGGAAGTATTGAGATTGGGCATCGATATTCCAGAGTAGACTAGTGTATACATTTCGAGACTCTTGTTTCCCCCAATAAAAGAGCAAAACTCTGTTCAAAACTCAAGAAGCAGTGCCTCACGTGTCTTCCATGAGGGCGACAGCGCCAGAGTTAAATACTCTTATATAAGCAGCGCCCGTGTGCAAAGCACACAAAAATCTTAAGCAGCGCCTCACGTGCCTTCCAAGAGGGCCTCAACGCCAGAGTTAAAAACTCTTATATGAGCAGCGCCCGTGTGCAAAGCACACAAAAAAATCTTAAGCAGCGCCTTTGTGCACAGCACGTGAGCGTCGGCACCTTGTAGAATTAAATTTTACTCTCTGTTAAGTAGAACCGTTGGATCAAAGATCCAACGGAGACAATAAATCATCAGGATGCAGAATTAAATTCTGGAAATATTCCTCAATCTTTCTAAACAAGAAAGACTGCCCTATGTAAAACAGAGTACCGTTGGATTAAAAAATCTAATGGTGATTAAAGAATCACCGATCTACAGAATAAATTCTGAATGGGTAAATATTTCCCTGATCTTGTTAAAAACAAGAAAATTCTTTCTGTAAAACAGAAGTCCTTGGATCAAAGATCCATCGGTGGGTAAATCCCCAAAATCAATTAGGATCTCTTACTAAAAGATTTCTTCAACTAATTAACAAAACTACCTCTACTATATAAAAGACCCAAGACTTTAAGTCTGAAAAGGAAGAACCCTCTATAAGCTTCAGAAAGAATAGAGAATTAAATTCTTGAGGAAGAAGAACTCTCTTTTTGGAAAATTAAGTAAATAAAAATAAATGAGTGCTTAGCACTCAGTTACTGGCGCTCAGCGTCCAGCGCCCCACGTGCCTTTCACGTGGGCGCTACAAAATAAAGGAGTGTTTAGTACTCAGTGATTGGCGCTCAGTGCCCAGCGCTCCACATGCTTCTCACATGGGCGCTACAAAATAAATGAGTGCTTAGCACTCAGTGAGCGGCGCCTAGCGCCTCACGTGCTTCGCATGTAGGTGCCATAAAGAGAGCTCAGCACTCCGTAAAGAGAAAAAAGGGTAAAGTGTTCAACACTTATTGGGCAAATCCCCATGACTGAAAACCCCACATGGTTATGTGTGAGCGTCAGAACTTACTTAAGTGCTCAGCACTTTTTGCACAAAAAAAGGGACTGAGCTCAAACAAGTGCTTAGCACTTCATTTCGAATAAAAAGAAAACTAAGTGGACCAAGCCCAAGTTGGCTAGGTCCCTAACTTAGATCAACCGAGCCCATGGGTTCACCACTTCCCAAACCGATCTTAGTTCCAAATACGACTATCGATCTTCCAACTGATGATATCCCAAAACGATATTCGTCCCGCATTACCTTGAAAAAGTCTTAGTCTCAAATACGACTAATGATTTCTTGGTTTACCACTGATTCCTTTTTTCCTCAAATATGGGAATTGGTTCAAGGGTACATCTCGTAACACCTCTGATACATGTCGTTGTAATTTCTCAATGTCTTCAGAAAGATGGCGGGTCCCGACAACCAACAGCTCTTTGGTGCACCGTCCAAACTGACGTGCACACCCCAAATCAAACCACACCCCAAACTGGGTGCATCCCATATCATCGTTGCTCATCCTGCCACATAACAAATACACGTGCGCACAAGATAATCAACGGACCGAGACGTACCTAAACTAACAACGGACCGAAACGTCCTTAAACTAACTGTTGCCTCCAAAATGGCAACAATGGACTGAGACGTCCCTAAACTAACAACGGAACGAAACGTCCTTAAACTAGCCGTTGCCTCCAAAATGGCAATAATAGACCGAAACGTTCATAAACTAACAACGGACCGTAACGTCCTTAAACTAAAATCTCACCTCCAAAATGGTGATCAACGGACCGAGACGTCCTTAAACTAAACTCTCACCTCCAAAATGGTGATCAACGGACCAAGATATCCTTAAACTAAAACCTCACCTCCAAAATGGTGATCAACAGACCGAAATGTCCTCAAACTAAAACTTCGCCTCCAAAATGGAGATAACGGACCGAAACGTCCTTAAACTAAAACAACAGAGCCCAAATACTCTTTTGTTGGATCTGAAGCAAAAATGATCCTAAGACCTTGTTAAGTAGATCTTAGCCTTAAATTGGACTAACGTACCCTTAACAAAAAACCAACCGAGCCCCAACTGCTCATATACATTTAAATTGATCTTAATCTCAAATCAGATTAACGATCCTTAAATAAAAAGCCCAAATCTAAGAAATACGGATTTGGACTAATCCACGCCCTACGGGTGACAACATAAATTAGTCTCCGTATACAATCCACGGACAACCAAAAATAAAACAAATACACACGACATGAAGTGAACTTCCGGAGCACGAGAAAGTGATTATCGCGATGCGGCAACATAATTACTTATAGGGGCTTGCGCATGCAGGGAAGAGCATCCCCACAATCAAAAACTCCTCACAAACGAGGGGGAATCTGACGAATTCTGTTACAGCGGCTGCATCTGTTCAAACCTCCGATATACGGTGCCATAAACCAACTTAGCATCTTCAGAGAGGAGGAGGGATAAATCCAAATAAAATCTGCCCCCAAAATTTAGTCCAGACATCCCAACGCCCCGGTTGCGTTTTTCGGCGGTGAACAGATTCCGGCACGCCCGGTGGGACCTTTTCCTCTTTCTACTCCACACTTCGTGTGTCGTGTTTCTTGAACAAAAAATGGCGGTTTGCTATGGTTGCCCTTGGATTCGAGATACTAAGATTTGGTGTCTTGCTCTGTGCAGAAAGAAGAAATGAACATCAATGGCTTCCAGCTGCACCAACTGCAACAACAACTCCCGCTCCGCCCCAACTGGAGGAGTGACGTATGGGCCCAATGCGGCCTCCATCTTTTCAATGCCGGTAGGGCAGGTGACTAAAGGCACCACTGGATTGTTCTTCGGGACCATGCTCCCGCCAACGAGTTTCAGCGCCTCAGTGCCACCACAAGAAGCTCCCAAGAAGTCGGTCTTCGATCGACTTGCAACCACCATGGCCCCTCTCAATGGGTTGTCCAAGTCTGCCAACTCAGTCTTCAATAGGCTGAGCCAAAACTCAAGTGGGCCCGCAAAGAGGATCGCGATACCAGAAAGGGTTATCCTAAAATGGATATCCGTTCCAACTCTTGCTGCGGGTGAAGTCGTCAAAGGTGCTTCCCCTAAAAGAAAATCGGCCTTCGAAAGATTGGCCGTTCCTTCTCAATGGATGTCAGTCTTCGATAGGCTGACACCAACAGTAGTCCCTCATCAAAGCCGGGGGCATGACATAGCCGTTTTTACAACTGAGGTGGTCCCATCTGCAAGGCACGCTCGACGTCGCCACTGACGCCGGGTGAGAAGAGTTAGGGGCAACTCCCCCTCTGGACTTACTCCACCAGCTCCAATGATGGAAGTTGACGCTGCTGTTTCAACTGGGAACAACTTTGAACCGCTTAGGAGGGTGCGAAAGAACTCTCCGACCGCAGTGCTGAAGAAATCTCCACCTCCTTCTGAAAACATGACGCAGGCAAAGACGGAGCATTCCCCTCAACGGCTTTCCTCCTAAATCCACAGAGTTTGGCGGAAAGTCTAAGATTCTGTGATCAACAAGAACTACTCTCGTCAACCAGAGAAAATGAAGTTTCGACAAGAGGAAAATCATCCCTCCAACATACAGTGAGGGACTTCTTTCACACAGGCGCCTGCTACAATGGCTCCTTCAACTTCAACCTCCCACAAAAAGAGAAGGTCGGAGAATCTCCCCCCACCGATGGCAAATCCCAAAGGTGATGGATCCAAACGCCCCAAGTCTGGGGGCATGATCGTGCACATGGTTTACATGGATTCCGGGAAAGAGGAAAGCCGTGCTTCCGTGGGTCATAGACCGCAAACCCGGTCATTAAAAAAGACTCAGGAGCAACAACAAAATCTCCAGGAGATGCTGACGAAAATGGCAGCACTCACCGGACAAAAAGAAAGCCTGGAAGCAGCGTCCGAACAGCGCCAGGAGAAAGAGAACGATACAGAGTTCCTGCGAAAGGTTCTTGAAAGAAAGGATAAGGAGGCCGCGGAACAGTCTACTAATATAAAGAAGATGACACTTTTGTTCCAAGACGTGGTTGGAATGATGATTCAGCCAGAACCAGCTGAAGACCCGCCTATAATTATCAAGGACGACAGAGGGGAAACATCAAACCCACTTCCAGCTTTATCGACAGCCAGGGAGAAAACGATCTCTAAAGCTGCCCTTGATGATTACATTGCTCAACAAATACGGGTTCATCAGGCAAGCGAAGAGGCTGGCCAAGTCGTCAGAACTGGACGACTGTACCCGGGCTGGTATGACCAAATCAAATACCCGCCAGGATATACCATCCCCAAGTTCCATGTGTATAAGGGGACAGGAAACCCGCATCAGCACGTCGCTCAGTTCAGAGCTTTATGAGGCAATACTGGAGGCGACAACAAATTACTTCTTCGCCAGTTCATTGGCAGCTTGTCGGAGACAACATTTGAATGGTACTCGAAGATCCTAAATGACTCCGTCAAAATATTCACACAAATGAAGCTACTATTCACACAGCGGTTCGCAAGCGCAAGAGAACGCACCCCGATCACGGCATTAATCAATACTAGGGTGAAGCCAGGAGAGACCTGGGTTCAATACGCAATTCGGTGGCAGGACCTATGGTCGAAATGCAAACAACGCATCGAAGAGGCTCCTGCCGTGGGCATGTTCATAGGGACTCTCGATCCTCAGGCGACTATGTCCCGGTTCATGACGTTCTTTAAGCCAGCCACCTTCCAGGCTTTGATTGACAAGCTGGCCCAAATGGACCAGATGGGCCACGGGCCTCCCTCTTCAAAAATGGACCCTCAGAATGCAAAGGGTAAAAGGAAAGCGGCCTTCGTTGCCAACACTCAACAACAACCGAGTGATCCGAAACCAGTTGCTTGCCAAAACAACGCGTGCCCGTGCCAATCCCTGGAAGTTCTTACTCGTACCCCCATGATAAAACGAGGAGATTGTTCGAACTGACAATGCACAACAAACTCATCACACTGCCGGATCCGAGACGTCCACTGCAGCCCGGTGACGTCAACAATCCCAACTACTGCTCCTACCACAGAATAGTGGGCTACCCAATTGAGAATTGCTACGTCTTCAAAAACTGGGTCGAAGACCGGTACCAACAAAGGAAGTTTGCGCTGTCCGAAAACTGGAGGGTGAACCCGCCACAGAGCCACACTCCTAAAAAGGTAGACACGCCAGGGGCATCATGCTCGTTTGTGGAAGAAGCTCCTTGGGAAGTGGTCCTTTCAGCTAAAACTAAAAGAATTCTAAAGGATCTTCAAGCATGTCCGACGATCAAATGAAAAAGCCCGCTGGAGCCCGAGATCATTGAGGGGATGCTTAAACCGTGCCCAACACCAAAAACCGGTAATGATGGGCAAGACCTCCAGGCCAAGCCTTCGAAGTCTTCGAAGGCAAAGAAGAAGACCAAGAAGCCCACACAGCTTGATGACAAGCGCACGGACCTGCAAAGGTACATCGATGTGCTGGAAGAGTACAACCAGAAAGTGCGGACCCCAGTCACCTCGAAGAGTTTCTCAACCATATCCTTGAGAATGGAGATAGTGACAATGATAAGGGAAATGACTCGTCAGAAGAACCCGAGGATTATGTAGCAAGTTGCCACATAGTTTCTCATTCGTCGTTAAATAATGAAGAAACTCCCTCAGCGTCAGAAAGCAACGCAGAGGAACTGGGGGCAGGACCGGTGCCAGAATCCCTGGAACTGTCAGAAGACCCAATTGACAGGATGCTAAACGAAGCCCTTCAAAAGAGCAAAGCTGATCGAGAATATGAAACGACCATATACGAAAAGGCCAAGCGTCGGCGTCAGGCTGAAGAAGCTGCGGTAAGGATGAGTCGTAAAGCACTCCAACCAAGCCAAAGCACACCTGCTACAAATAAGAGCAGGATCAAAATGAACAAGCGGTTCGCCAAAGCCTTATTAATGGGAATGAAGCTGCCCTCTCTCATGGAAAACACTCTCGAGAGTACGTTCCTCGACGAAGCGAATGTACATCCGAACTACTGCTTATACCATCGAAGAGTCACACACCCCACCGAAGAGTGCAATGCCTTCAAAAAGTGGTGGAAAGGATACGTTGCTCACCGGTAACACTTCAAGCGGATGAAGCGCAAAACCCGTTGACAACAAAGAAGTGCGACAGAAGAGCGTGAAGGAATGGCTGGCAACTTTCATATGATTGATACCAGTTCGACAAAAGGAAAATCTCAGGTTCTTACATTCGGGAGCAATTCTGAGGAAGAAATAATCCTCGGCCCTCTCTTCAAAGAATCCACCTCTGGAAAAGAAGAAGAGGAGAAGAACTGCGAGAACATTCAGCTGCGTAACCGTACGTTGCCTGAAAAGAATCTCGGGCCTATAAACAAAGGTTCAAGCAAAAGAGAAAAGGGGAAGGAAAATTACCTGAGGAAATTGCCCTCAATGATGGAGTCGTCAAAAAGCTCGCAGCCAAAGATCCGCTTAAGAAAAACAATGTAGATTACAATGTCCTGGCACATCTGAAGAAGATACCTTCCCAACAGAGCATACTGGGTGCTCTCCTTCTGTCCAAAGAGGCACGAGATTCTCTGATCAAGGCATTGCAAGAGCCTGATCAATTCCAAGATTTCCTTGCGGAAGAAAAAATGAAGGACGAGCTGGCAGAGGTTCATACAGCTGACATTACATTCGGCGATGAAAATCTCCTCCTCGGAACGTGCGAGCACAACCGTCCTCTATTTGTCACCGGGTACTGCCACGATATTAAGATAGCGAAGATCCTGGTGGACAACGGGTCCTCCGTCAACCTTCTCAACTTGAAGGTGCTGAAAGAGATTTGCATGAACGTTCAGTACCTGGCCAGGGACAAAATTACCATCTCCGGATTCGACTCGCAGTCATCACGGACGCTTGGGTCCGTGATATTGACATTATGCTTTGGGCTACTCATCACAGGCATCAAATTTTATGTCATCGACGCCAAGACTTGCTACAACGCTCTGCTCGGCCGGCCTGGGTTATACGAGTACAATGTCATCCTTTCTACACAACATCAATGTACGAAGTATTTCAAAGACGGCTTCAAGTACATCATTACGGGGGAGCTAAATCCATTCTCTGTAAATGAAGTCCGCAAATATATAGATGCAAAGTACTTCCTATCAGACTTCAAAGACACGGAAAGATGTCATAAGCCGGAGAATAAACAAAAAGCTGTCGCCACCATCCCGGTCTTTAGGAGTGACACCGAGGAAGATGAGGAAATAGTCTACTCGGGACAACCCTAGTGCAACAGGCCCGGACCATTTAATCTTGTTTTGGTCTTTGGCAGTGACTCTGAGGACGAGGCTAACGCAGTGTTCTCCGTCCGCCCGTCAATGAAGACCTTCACTGGAGCTGATCAGAGTTTACAAATTACCATGATTCCGCATCGGCATTACAAGGATCTGGATGCGCTCGATACATACGGCGTGCAAGAGTTGCAGACCTTCTACGTCCCTCTTAGGCGAAAAGGTGAAAAGGTGATCCTCTTCTACCAATCTACGGAGACTAAAGCGGAAAAGAAGTCAGGCATAGTGCCGATTTTGCGTTTGACAGGCTTCAACCAATCCGTCTACCCAGATATTACACAGAGAGATTGAAAAGGCTATTAAGATGCCAAGGTGTACCCTTCAAACAAACCGCTCGACAAGCCCAGTTATACAAAAAGATTTGGGACATCCCCGGGACTCAGCAAAAGATGCCCAACGGGAGAATGGAGACAATTGGGCTTGAATACGTTCGGTCAAATAAACGAGAGAGATTCCACAATTGCCACATCATAAATGGCTTTGGTAAAGAAGGGAACGTTTTTCCAAATGGTCGTGACATTGAACCAGAGCGAGATCCCGCCATAAGAACGTCAAGTTCGTCATTCGAAGAGAAGGTTGCTACACTAATAAGGGAAAAAGGTCAAAAGGTTCAGGATGACCACAGCCGCGAAATGGCCATTTATGAGAAAGCCAGGACACAACATCTCACTCAGCAGTCTGCGGAAAGAGAAGACTACGATGCCCTTCGCCCTCAGCCCGCTGTGTGCTCTCGTGGCAAGGAATAAGCCCGACGCAAAGGCAACAACAAGGTGAAGAACGAGAATGACGTTCGAAAACAGCGAAGCGGATCCAAGAAGCCACGCGATCGAGAAAAAGTCAGCTAGAATCCATCGCTGATGAAGAAAATGGGTCGGGAATACTCTTTCCCCCAAGACAAGACAAGAAAAATATTTAACCTTATCATCAAGCATCAAATGATGATGTTCCCGGAGTCTCGGCACCCCGAACAAATAAACGAGGTCCATCACCTGGCTTATTGCTCCTACCACTGGGAAATAGGACATCCTCTTGAAGACTGCTTCACCTTCAAAGACTGGGTCGAAGACCAGTATTAGCAAGGCGGGTTTGCTCTATCCGACAGTTGGAGGGTAACCCCACCATGAAAGCATGAACCAAAAGCAATCTATATTGCGAGGGTAAGTCCCGAATCAACATAGAGCTTGGAAACGAACTCGTACCTGCCATGTGATAACATTCTCAAAAGAGGGGGAGCACGAGAATATGGACGACCTCTCCCAGTGCTTCGCAAATGAGGACGAGGATGGGGTGATCTCAGAATTTCCACCGGCGCCAAAAGAGCTGGAAGATGGGATACACACCACGCCGGACAACCTAAGGAAAATTGACTTGGGAACGGAAAACGATCCGAGGCCAACGTTCGTTAGTGAGCTGCTGTTTAAAAAGCAGGCGGCCACACTAAAGGATGTGCTTATACAATAAAAAGATTTCTTTGCATGGAATTATTCCGAGATGCCACGACTAGATCCAGAAATAGCGGTGCATAAACTGGCGATATCGCCGAACGTCAAGCCAATCAAACAGGCGCCAAGAAGAATGCGGCTCGAACTTGAGATGAGTATCAACGCCGAAGTCAAGAAACTAATTGACTCTGGCTTCATCCAAGAAGTTCAATATCCCGACTGGATCGCCAACATCATTCCAGTGATGAAGAAAAATGGGACGGTGCGCATCTGCGTGGACTTTCGGGACCCTAACAAGGCTTGCCCGAAGGATGACTTCCCAGTATCTGTTACCGAGATGATGATCGATAACACGTCCACTCATAAGGTCTTCTCCTTCATGGATGGATCTTCAGGATATAATCAAATAAAAATGCATCCTGAAGACCAAAAGCACACCGCCTTCCGGACTCCGCTAGGCATATTCTGCTATAATGTGATGCCCTTCGGTTTAAAGAATGCAGGCGCTACCTACCAAAGGTCCATGACGAAGATCTTCGATGACCTCATACATGAGATTGTCGAATGCTATATTGACGACCTTGTGGTGAAAAGCAAATCGTACGAGGAGCACTGGGAATATCTGAAGATAGTGTTCCAGCGTCTTCGGAAATACAATCTAAAGATGAATCCTCTGAAATGCGTGTTTGGAGTCTCCTCAGGCAAATTCCTAGGATTCATCATACGACACCGAGGCATCGAAATAGACCCATCAAAGATCAAGGCGATTATAGAAATGCCCACGCTAAGAACTCTCAAACAACCGCGGTCTCTCTAAGGAAAGCTCGCGTATATCCGGCGGTTCATAGCCAACCTCTCCGGCAAGTGCCGCCCCTACAGCCATCTAATGAAGAAGGGGACCCCGTTCATTTGGGATCATAAATGACAAAGTGCACTGGATGAAATCAAGCAATATCTGCAGAACCTGCTGGTACTGACCGCTCCGGTCAAGGGAAAGCCCCTCATCCTGTACATAACAGCCCTTGAAAGTTCTTTAGGCACGCTATGGGCATAGGAGAACGATCAGGGAAAGGAGAGAGCTCTTTACTACTTGAGTCGAGTTTTCCTGGGGCCAGAAAACAACTACTCCCCCATCGAAAAGCATTGCCTCGCACTGATCTTCGCGATAATGAAGCTTCGACATTATGCCTTGGCACATGAGATCCATCTCATATCAAATGTGGATCCTCTCAAATATTTGATGTCAAGAGACATACTAACAGGAAGGCTTGCCAAATTGGACCTCCTCTTGATGGAGTTCTCGATAACGTATCGACCCCTCAAGGCAGTGAAAGGCCAGGCCATCGCCGACTTTCTTGCTGAGCATCAAATACCAGCCGATTCTCCCTTAAATTGAGAATTGCCAGACGAACACGCGTTCGATACAATCAAAGGAGGGAAGGAAGAAAATAATGTCCAATGGGAACTATACTTCGACGGAGCATCTTCCTTGAAGAAGCGAAAGCAAAACACCCCTATAATTAAAGCTGGGGTGGGCCTTATCTTTATGACTACGCAAGGAGGGATAATGCGTTTCACTCTTTCCTTAACAGAGCCGAGGATAAACAATGAGGTTGAATACGAAGCTTTGATAGCGGGTCTTGAGATTGTTGTCGACATGGGAATCGAAAACCTCCTTATATATGGAGACTCCCAGCTAGTCGTTAGCCAAGTAAATGGCGACTATCAGACGTGTAAACCGGGGTTGGTAAAATATGGCGAAAGAGTGCAGTAACTGCTGACTCAAATTCCCTCCTACATCCTGGAAAGCATACCGCGTGCGGAAAATAGCAAGGCGGATGCGTTAGCCAAGCTTGCTAAAGAACTGGCCGACAAAAACCTCGATGGCGTAAGGATCATTGTGCAAAGCCGCCGGATTCTCGCGCCAGCAGAAATATCTCCGGAGTCGTTTGAAAGAAAGGAAGTGACCAAATAAGAAGTCTTCTAATTAGAGGATGAAGAAAAGGCTAAGGATTGGAGAGAAGTCTTCATAGACAACTCCAAATCCCATCGAACGCCCGAAAACGCATCTTCAAGACATCAGCTCATAAAATAAGCTCTGTCTTTTGCCTTCGTCAATGATACTCTATATAAGAGATCATTCGACAGTTTGTGGTTAAGGTGACTGGGACCTGAAGAAGCAAGAAGAGTCGTCCAAGAAACCCACGACGGACTTTGTGGTTCTCATCAAGCTGGGCCAAAGATGAAGCTGAAAATCAAGAGAATGGGTTACTATTGGCCCACAATGATTCAAGACTGCCTCAAATATGCGAAGCAGTGTCACCCGTGTCAGGTTCACGGGGACTTCATCCACCAGCATCCGAATCCGCTATACCCAACACTGTCTAGTTGGCCGTTCAAAATGTGGGGAACCGATATAATTGGGCCCATCGAACCAGCGTCATCCAAAAAACATCGGTTCATATTGGAAACAACCGATACTTCTCTAAGTAGGCAGAGGCAGTACCGCTAAAGGAAGTGAAGATAGATAACATCCTCCATTTTTTCAAGACACATGTCGTATACCGGTTCGACACTCTGCGACGGATCATCTCGGATAATGGGCCGGCCTACAGAAGCCATAAGATCAGCCCCTTTGCACAGCAGCATAATATAGACTGGAGATACTCTTCAGTCTATTATCCCCGAGCCAACGGTCTAGCTGAGGCTTTCAACAAGACCTTGACCAAGATTATAAAGAAAACGGTGTCCAGAAACAAAAAAGACTGGCACGAGAGACTGCACGAAATTCTCTGGGCGTACCGAACCACGTTCAAAACGGCCACAAATACAATGCCATACGCGTTGGTATTCGGCATGGAAGTGGTACTTCCCTTGAAGATAGAGCTACCCTCTCTAAGAGTGGCAGTTCGATACGAGCTGACGGAAGAAGAAAATGCCCATCTTCGGCTTGAGGAGCTCGATGCCCTCGATGAAACTCGTCTCGTGGCGCAGCAAAACCTGGAAGCTTACAAAGCAAGAATGACGCGCTCATACAAAAGACTAACCAGGCCAAGAACATTCCGCCAAGACAAACTCGTGCTAGTTGTCAAAATACCTATGATCCCCAACCGTACAAAACGAGGGAAATTCCAGCCAAACTATGAAGGCCCGTACATCATAGACAAGGTCTACCAAGGCGGGGTCTACTTGCTCATGGATATGCATAGCGAAAGACCCTTCCGGCCAATAAACGGTCGATTCCTTAAAAAATACTACGCTTGACAAGTCACGACTCAGGTTAATGATATATGACGTTGCTCGTGTCCGCTCACTATCTTCCTGAGTCAAAACTCTAAAAGTAGTATCCAACGGAATTTCCACCCCAAATATGGCGACAACGGACCGAAATGTCCTTAAACTAACCGTTGCCTCCAAAATGGCGACAAAGGACCATAATGTCCTTAAACTAAAACGTCGCCTCAAACATGGCGACAATGGACCGAGATGTCCCTAAACTAACCACGGACTGTAATATCCTTAAACTAAAACCTCACATCAAGAATGGTGATAGTGCACCACTACGTCCTTAAACTGGCAATGGACCGAAATGTCCCTAAACTAGTACTCCACCTCAAACATGGCTCATCACCCCAAATACGGCGATATTTTCTCTTGGAATCTATGTTGCAATGAAAGCTCCAACGGCAAAAAAAAACGGTACGTCCACAAGCGAAATGGGCACGGATGAAAACCCGAGAGGGCGCCGTGAGTAAAAATAGCAGGGCTACCGGCGAGCTTGTGAAAACCAGAAAAGGCGCAATCTCGCTGTTAAAAAAACGGTAAATCCATAAGCGAAATAGGCATGAATGAAAACCTGAAAGGGCGCTGTGAGTAAAAACAGCAGGGCTACCGGCGAGCTTGTGAAAACCCGAAAGGGCGCAATCTCGTAAAATTTTCACTTACGAGATCCTCTTGACTCGTAAGAAAAACTTCCCCTATGAGACCTTCATGGCTCATAAGATTCAAAGCCTTAAGCTACAGGGACCAGGACCTGTTCTTAAACCATCGTATCCCTTAAGTTGCCCTACAAGCGGTACAATGCTGGCCCTTGTATACAATCTACGGGCACAAATAAACATTTCCCCCACCAAGTTCCACCAATCACGAGGAATGTCCTCATATGGTGAACGACACTTGTAAGTCCTCTCGACTTATAAGGAGAAAATACTCTTATGAGATCCTTACGACTTATAAGAGAAAACACCACTTAGAAGTCCTTACGACTTCTAAGGAGAACATACACCTACGAAATCCTCACGATTCATAGGGAGAAATACCTTTATGAGACCCTTATGGCTCATAAAGTCAAAAAGTTTTAGTCGGCAGGATAAAAGACAGACGGCCTCATATAGCGGGGGTGCATCGGAAGCGCAAACCAACTCAACCACAGGCCAATGAACCCCAGAAAGAACGTCTCTTTGTCAACGTCTGAGGCAGCTATCTCTGCAAAAGGGACGAACGGAGTGTCTGGAATGAAGAAATTCTTTAAATCCGCCTCCGCCGTCGGCAGGTTATCCGAACCAAACCCGAACGGGTCGTCAAGTTTGGAGAATTTCATAGCTTGTTTCGACATGACTTCTGGGCGAAGAAAGCGGGCGATGAAATCTGCGAAGCCGACTCCGTGCCCTCCAGACTCCAAGAACAAACTCTCGTACATGTTTAACACCTTGATTAGGCTCGGGAACCGGTGTTGAACAGCATTCTCCGGAGTGAGACCCATCACCACTGATTTGGTGGCAAAGATATACTCATCAAGGGGATGTACCTCCTCGTAATATTCCCCTCTGACGGGTAAGCCAGAAATCTCCGCAAACTCCTCCAAGAAAATCGAGACCTCCTGGTCCGATAAAGGAAATGTGTGGGTCGGGATGATCCATTTTTCCAGAAAAGCCTTGACCCACCATGCATGAGGCGCGGGATAGTGAAAAAGGGACGCGTAGATTGCGGGATACAACCCAAGCTTCAACAGCAGTGACTTCTTGTCTGACAGGATATACCAAGCCCACTGTAGGTAGCCGGCCGAATGACGTGGAGTCAATCCAATCATATAAACTTGCCCCCAAGGGCGCGACTCGCCTTGGCATATGCGTCGCCCCAAAATGTCCAAGGCCATCGGTGGCTGTACGGGTATCGATGCCATCGAAGGCTGGAGACGACCTTCCGAGGTCCAGTTGACCTCTTCTACGGCATAAGTCACTTGAGGCGGGTCAGCATAATGAATAGCCGGGATCGGCTTCGAAGGCGCTGCACAAGAAAAACTGCGCCGACCCCGGATAATCTGATTATACCATGACCCCCACAGGTGAAGAGATTTTTGCCCTGGGTCATGATCCTTAATAAATGCAAAGACTTCCCGATCCACAGGCGCATCGGCAAAAGCGCTCTCTGAACATACGAAAGGAAAGGAGGAATCGAAAGTCATAGTACCTGCACAAAAGGAAAAGGGTTAGCTATCGACACTATATTCAGGACTCTTACACTCTTTAGTACTTAAAAATTATACTACACCGCAGTTCAAAAGAAAGGGACAAGAGGGCCCACAAATTAAGGTAACGCCCCATCAATGATGGGGCAGTTACTCATTAAGAATAGAATCTAAAGGGATTCTCATTTAATGAGAAAATATCATTGGACTGAGGAGTTAAACTCTCTCGAGAACTGTGCTCTGCAAACAGATTTCAAATCTGTCAAGAAAATTAAAAAGGGAATAAAATTCCCCAAAAATTTTCAGAACCAAGCTCTGTAGAATAATGGGATAACATCCTAGAACCTTCAAAAGCAAAGCTAAATCTTAATATCTTCAAGATTTGCAAGAAAAATCTTAGAACTCTAAGAGATCTTTATAAAAGAAGAGCAAAGCTCTGATTAACGGGTTAAGAAACCCTAAAACATTTTTTAAGATCTACGATCTAATTATTAGAAAAGAAGAGCAAAGCTCTGTTAACGGGGTAAAACCCTAAAGAGATTCCTTAAATATTAGGACATGGTCATAGTTCTTACCAAAACTTTGACAAAGTTTTGACTTTAAAGAAAGTTTCTTTGAACAGAGATCTGAGCTCTTAAAAGAGAATTAAATTCTCAGAGAAAGAAGAAAGTTTGGGAAGATGAACAGCAGTCATCTCAAGGGCCAAAGGCCCTACTTATAGGCACAGGAAGACGGTTCAACTTCCAGGAAAATCAAACGGTGGAAAAGGTGCCACCGCTGCACTCACGTGTGAGCCACGTGAGCGCAACGGTGGGGGTTATTTGTTTCCCCCAATAAAAGAGTAAAGCTCTGTTCAAAACTCAAGAGGCAGCGCCTCACGTGCCTTCCACGAGGGTGCCGGCGTCAGAGTTAAAAACTCTTATATGAGCAGCGCCCGTATACAAAACACACAAAAATCTTAAGCAGCGCCTCGCGTGCCTTCCACGAGGGCGCTAGCGCCAGAGTTAAAAAATCTTATATGAGCAGCGTTCATGTGCACAGCACGTAAGCGCCGACGCCTTATAGAATTAAATTCTACTCTCTGTTAAGCAAAATCGTTGGATCAAAGATCCAACGGAGACGATAAATGATCAGAATGCAGAATTAAATTCTGGAAATATTCCTCAATCTTTCTAAATAAGAAAGATTGCCCTCTGTAAAACAGAGTACCGTTGGATTAAAAAATCCAATGGTGATTAAAGAATCACCGATCTACATAATAAATTCTGAATGGGTAAATATTTCCCTGATCTTGTTAAAAACAAGAAAATACTTTCTGTAAAACAGAAGTCCTTGGATCAAAGATCCAACGGTGGGTAAATCCCCAAAATCAATTAGGATCTCCTATCGAGAGATTTCTTCAACTAATTAACAAACTACCTCTACTATATAAAGGACCCAAGACTTCAAATCTGAAAAGGAAGAACCCCCCATAAGCATCAGAAAGAATAGAGAATTAAATTCTCAAAGAAGAAGAAATCTTTTCATGGAAAATCAGGTAAATAAAAATAAAGGGGTGCTTAGCACTCAGTGACTGGCGCTCGGCGCCTAGTGCCCCACGCGCCTCTCACGTGGGCGCTACAAAATAAAGGAGTGCTTAGCACTCAGTGATTGGCGCTCAGCGCCCATCGCTCCACGTGCTTCTTACATGGGCGCTACAAAATAAAGGAGTGCTTAGCACTCAGTGAGCGGCGCCCAGCGCTTCACATGTCCATCGCGTGAGAGCCACAGAATAAAAAGTGTTTGACACTCACTAGGAAGTGCCTAGCGCTTAGCGCCTCACGTGCTTCACACATGGGCGCCATAAAGAGAGCTCATCACTCCATAAAAAGACAAAAAAGGGTAAAGTGTTCAACAATTATTGGGCAAATCCGCATGACTGAAAACCCCATATGGTTATGTGTGAGCGTCAGAACTTACATAAGTGCTTAGCACTTTTTACACAAAAAAGAGAACTGAGCCCAAACAAGTGTTTAGCACTTCTTTTCAAATAAAAAGAAAACTAAGTGGACCAAGCCCAAGTTAGCTAGGTCCCTAACTTAGATCAACCGAGCCCATGGGTTCACTACTTTCCAAACTGATCTTAGTTCCAAATACAACTATCGATCTTTCAACTGATGATATCCTAAAACGATATTCTTCCCACATTCCCTTGAGGAAGTCTTAGTCTCAAAATACGATTAATGATTTCTGGGTTTACAACTGATTCCTTTTTTCCTCAAATACGGGAATTGGTTCAAGGGTAAATCTCTCTACATCTCTGATATATGTCGTTGTAATTTCTCAACGTCTTCAGAGAGGTGGCGGGTCCCGACAACCAACAGCTCTTTGGTGCACTGTCCAAACTGACGTGCACACCCCAAATCAAACCACACCCTAAACTGGGTGCATCCCATATCATCGTTGCTCATCCTTTCATGTAACAAATACACGTGCGCGTAAGATGATCAACGGAACTAGACGTCCCTAAACTAACAACGGACCGAGACGTTCCTAAACTAACAACGGACCGAGACGTTCCTAAACTAACAACGGACCGAAATGTTCTTAGACTAACCATTGCCTCCAAAATGGCAACAATGGACCGAAATGTCCTTAAACTAATAACGAACCGTAACGTCCTTAAACTAAAATCTCACCTCTAAAATGGTGATCAACCGACTGAGACGTCCTTAAACTAAACCCTCACCACCAAAATGGTGATCAACGGACCGAGACGTCCTTAAACTAAACTCTCACCTCCAAAATGGATATCAACAGACCGAAATGTCCTCAAACTAAAACTTCGCCTCCAAAATGGCGATAACGGACCGAATCTAGGAAATACGGATTTGGACTAATCCACTCCCTACAGGCGACAACATAAATTTGTCTCTGTATATAATTCACGGGCAACCAAAAATAAAACAAACACACACGACACGAAGTGAACTTCCGGAGCAGGAGAAAGTGGTTATCGCGATGCGGTAACGTAATTAACTGCATGGGCTTGTGCCTACAGGGAAGAGAGTCCCCATAATCAAAAACCCCTCAAAAACGAGGGGGAATCCGACAAAATCTGCTACAAAGGCCGCATCCGTCCAAACCTCCGATATACGATGTCATAAATCAACTTGGCATCTTCGGAGTGGTGGACAGATAAATCCAAATAGAATCTACCCCCAAAATTCAGGTCAGACGTCCCAACATCCCGGTCGCTTCTTTCGGCGGTGAATAACCCCGACGAGGGGCGGTGGCCGGTCTCACAAGCCATTGGTATTATGTCACCTAAGATTGTATGCAGGTGCTCACTGGAGGTGAGTACACTCCGAGAGTTTCTTGATGGTATTATACCCATCATCAGATATGAAAGTGTGTCTTAGCACCTCTACTAGGTTTCCACATGTATCAAGTACGCAATTTTAAAAAATCTAGAGGTCTAAGCTACACTAACCTAGAATTGAACTAGAGAATTAGGGCTAGAACCCAAGTAAACAAGTTTTACACTAAGTGAATAGGGTTACAACCTTTGTAAACTAAGTCCTTCACTTTAGTAGCTCTAAGTAGTGGTCCCTAAGCTCCAAGTAGTGGTCCCTAGAACTTTTCTTGGCTCTACATGAAGAAAGGATCGAGCTTGCTACGTCGTCTTCGAGGCCGAAAATGATCCACCTTGAAGTTTCTCTAACTCAAACCATCTCTTCACTAATCAAGGAATTAGTGAAGCAAACAACCTAATCTTATGGGCTAGATGAGAGTAGGTTGATAAAGCATGAATTTTGCTCACTTTAGAAATTCTTTTCTCTTTTTCTTTTCCAACTTAAGAAGTCCTAGAGAGGATGAGAAGAACTTGGGTGAAATGAGAGTTGTGTTGAATGAGAGAGAATGAACCATGGTTTAAAGATAAGAGTTGGGTGAGAAAAATATCTAGAGTAAAACAAAAATTAGTGGAATAAGTCATGGCTTCTACATGCTTCTACAAGCATTTTAGACATGCTCATTTCCACTTCATTTTGAAGTTACTCTAAATAAATAATTACCCAAATTATCTTTATCCTTGGTGTAAGTCTCATACACCCATTTTCAATGTATCATCTACCATGACACAAAAGAATTTTATATATAAACAAATATATACATATATATATATATCATTATATATAACAAGAGAATAAAAACTGTAGTGAGCACAATATTAGTTAATAAATAAATATATCAAATATAAATATATATTAAATTATTAAATTAACACTTGATTCAATAATACAGTCATATCATATATAACCGGTCAATATCAAATATATATACATATAATATATCATTGAATCAACACTTGATTCAACAATGCGGTTATATCACATATAGCCTAACCGATATCAAATATCGTGAGATTAGAATACAGTATCACATACTCGTATTTAATTAAACTCCCGCATATATCACCATATGTTCCCTACTTCGTTTCGCTTGAGCTAGGAAACCTCTGTATGGGACTCTAAAGACTTGTCAATACGCCAGCAATAGGTAATGATCACATCAGTCATCCACAAGCCGTCAGCGGTACTAGCTGGACATAACGGCTACCCAGGTATTGAGCAAATAGAAGATCAACAAAAAAGCTTGTCCAAACTTCCGCAAAGCCTATAAACAACATTTACCGTACAGTCTGATCTCTTCGTCTGATATGTCGCATATCAAGTCTAGGGGTGGAATCGTCAGACCCCAGTAACTTAATAAGTCATTCCGATGTATGGCCTATAACCGTTCGAGAAACTACTGATAACACTTACCAATAAATCTCATCAGCCCTGGCCAGAGACTTGCTGTTATAGCTAATCGAGCATAGCGCAACATCAACTCTCAATACCGGGAGAGACGAAACCCCTCCTATCACTCACTGTCTCCATGTGACTCAGGACTGTACCCAAAATCCACCTGTTTGCATGACTCCTTTGAGCCGTGGTAGGGAGGAAATCAAAGTACAGTAGGAACCACACAAGACACTATGACGATCTCGGGTCTACAGACTAACATGTACTAGTGTCACCAAAGAACCACTATCTGACGATAGGTATGGTACCATCTAAGAGTTCTCGACGGGTCCTGTTCGGTGTACCCATTCTCTAATAAGCACCTATGTACAATCATTGATGTCAAACACCAATAGATGTGGGATCAACCATCGCCCCATACAGGGTCAAGAAACATACACACTAGTCTACTCTAGAATATTGATGCCCTGTCTCGATACTCCCTCGACTAGGAACTGTTTAAAAGATGTGCTTGTGGACTACACAAGCCCCACTAGTATGATCTGCATCATAGTCCTGATAGTCAAGCTAACATCTTAAGGGCTTTATCAACATATATCAGAGAGACAGAATAATATAAGTGTATATGTTAAGATAAAGTGCAACCAGATAGCATACTGTCATGTCGAGCAAGAAAGTCCTATATATATATATTTATGTGTGTGTGTGTGTGTGTGTGTGTGTGTGTGTGTGTGTGTGTCCAAGCATCCACTATAATATACAATAATGACCTCTAGGTCATACATATCACTAACAAGATAGTGGTGTTAGGAATATGTATGTCTTAGAGGCCATTATTGTTGATATAGTGGATGCTTGGATTTATATATAGAGGACTTTCTTGCTCGACATGATAGTATGCTATCAGGTTAACTTTATCTTAACATGTAGACTGGTATTTATATTTTCTGTCTCTTACATGTTGATAAAGCCCTTAGGATATGTACTTGACTACCAGGATTATGATGAGATCATACTAGTGGGGCCAGGGTGGTCCAAAAGTACATCCTTTAATCAGTTCCTAGTCGAGAAAATATCAAGACTAGGGCATCGATATTTCAGAGTAGACTAGTGTGTACGTTTCTTGTCCCTTACAGGGTGATGATTGATCCCACAACCATTGGTGTGTGACATAAAAAATTGTACACAGGTGCATATTGGAGAATGGGTACAGCGAACGGACTCACCGAGGACTCCTAGTTGGTAGTATACCTATCGTTAGATAGCGGTCCTCTGGTGACACTGGAACAGGTTAGTCTGTAGACCCGAGATCGTCATAGAGTCTTGTGTGGCTCCCACTGTGCTTTGGTTTCCTCCCTACCACGCTCAAGAGGAGTTGTGCAAACAGGTGGATTTTAGGTATAGTCCTGAGTCACATGGAGGCAATGAGCGATAAGAGGGGTTTCGTCTCTCCCGGTATTGGGGGTTGATGTTGCGCTATGCCCGATTGTCTATAACTGTAAGTCCCTGGCCAGGGCTGCTGCCGAGATTTACTGATAAGAGTTATCAGTAATTTCTCGAACCGTTATAGGCCAGACATTGGCATGACTTATCACGTTACTGGGGTCTGACGTTTACCACCCCTAGACATTGTTGGATATAGTGCCCTCAGAGTCAATTATTGGATCACAGGCACGTGATTGCAATGATTGAGGGAGGACCTATGCCGGTAGGACAGTCTTACTGGAGATGATAGTATACTATATGGTTTATCTTTATCTTAAGGTTACCTAAAGCAGTACACGATGATAAAAATAAACCAGATAGCATACTATCATCTCGAGTAAGACTGTCCTACCAGCATAGGTCCTCCCTCAATCATTGCAATCACGTGCCTGTGATCCAATAATTGACTCTGAGGGCACTATATCCAACAATCTCCCACTTGCACTCAAGGCTAATTATTGCGATGCCGCATACTCACAGCCCGTGTGATACCGAACACCCAACTCCTCTACTAATCAGTTTCACAAAGCCCGTTTGCGAAACTATTGCATTCGAGGAATAGCCTCAGTGAGTGGATCCATCCTAATGTTTCTTTCTATGTCTCTCTTTATCTCAAGTTCGCGGAGAAAGCCATCTTCCGAAATGAGCAATACCTGCCTTAGAATATGTTTGGATATCTGATGAGACCTAGTTCATAAATGAACTCTAAATCCAAACTTCTTAGACTGTATCTTCAACTGAATTTAATCAGTATCCTCCGTCATGCCTCCCTCAGTGTCCGCTTGGATCACCTTTCCAAACCATTGCCCCTCGTCAGAGGGAAAACTATAACTCTGACAGTCACTCTGTCATCCAGGTCATCTTGGAAGCCTGGAATGATAACCGTCTCCTAAAAGAGGCTGTTGTTATCACATCCCTAGAACATTCACTTATGTTCTAAAACTGCTTCCAAACGTTTCTCCAGGAAAGGATTAATATCAACTTATTGCATCTAGTGCAAAAACAACATCTGGTGTGGTACTTGACATCTCATGATTGACTCAATTGCCTAAGCAAGTGATCTGCCAATCATGCACATCCCTCTCCCCTTTAGTCTGTAAGACACCTTTAGAGAGGGTGACTCCATCACCTGCAGGTACACTACCGTGCCAGGAGTCGTCCATTCTAAAACACCTTTAGAATGTTGTCTTAGTACCCTGATTGGGAAACTACCCAAATCTAGATCTAAAACCATAGATCCAGTAACCAGAATGTCTGATATTATATCTATATCCTATGTGGAGAAACCACTGTGTGGCAACCAAAGTATAACCGATCGTAATATAGGAATTTCACTTCCTACTATGTGTATGTCATCCATATACCAGGACATTACACCCTACTACCTTCTTAACAGATCCATCCCCTATTCTGATGAAGTCAAACCTATGACTGTCACATCAGAAATAGATGATCTATCTCCGCTATATCTGCTTTAGTCCATAAATAGACATAAGCTACTTGTCCACTATGCTTCCGCTGCTCCCACTGACTATGACAACCCTCTGGCAGAGTCATATACACGTACACTTCTAAAGCTAGTTTAGAACGACTCTATACTCATCCTCCTGTCGGGTCTCACAGTCTGGAACAACAACAATGGCAAGTCTGGGTAAACAAGAACCTCCCTGTCACCGTCCTTGAGGCTACCGGAGTACCTCTCGGGTGCCTGAGGTTACCCACCATATCTGCGGAGTGTCTAATGGAATGTCAATCCAGATTGAATCTTTAGGTTCTTATCAAATTTTTAGTAATCGTTTGCAGTTCTGGAATCACTTCCAGTTCTACCATACTCCCACTACTGTTTTCTGAAAAAATCCATTTTTATCAAAACTGTGGCGAGTCAAGAACAATATCACTATTGATCTTCTAGATGGTAGAAAGTCAAACCTCGTCATAGCCCGGGTCAACCCACAAATAGCCATTACAGAAATGTGCCTTGAGTTATCCAGAGTTTGGTTTTAAGCATAAGCTGGACAACTCCCCGTACCTTAACATTGTTAAGATATGAACTATTCTATGTCCTAATATAGAAACAGAGGCACAGATTTAATTGGAACCAGATTCAAATCATGCAGCTGTCTCTAGTGCATGTCAACTAAATGGAGAGAGGCCTATCAGCATTACTCAACTTAGGAATACATCCAAATGTGAGTAACCTGAAAAAGAAGCAAGTTTATCAAAATCATTACTATCAACTGAATACCATACACAAGTATCTACATCTTCGATCACCTTGAAGAATCATGATACTTGCAACACCTGGTTCTCTACTTTATTCGTATACCTATAACTTCTCAAAACTTAGACCTTGCATTTCTATGAAACACATGTCTAAGAACTAGAGAAGTCACAAGTAAACAGAATATAGTACGAGTACCAACCCCTCTGTCCTAATGGACACTGGACAACATACAATACTCTGTATAAGTCTCCTGAGTCTAATAACTCATTCCCTGTGTGTCGTAGGTTGAAAACTGTACTTATGGTTAAGAAGAATTACACCGCTGTTTAATGCTCCTTACCTAACCATCCACTGATATAGGTAAATTTCATGGACATAATTTCAAAAAGTTATATCTCACTTTATAAAAATAAACGTACAGATATATCAATTTGAAATTGGTGCATAACAACGGATATTCAAAACCAAATATTTACCGTCCGGCAAACAACCCAGGCGATCTCCTCAAATATCACCAATTACAACGAATCCCGATATAATAAGGATGATCACCCAATTCCCAATAATTTACTCCCACTCATCATCTGTAAAACCATACAGATGTGAGAATCAAACCTGGTAAATACATACCCTGGAGCAAGGACTAATTGGGAAATCAGTTTTCTTTTAACAATACACAGTGAAACTGAAACATATAAATGTTTTGAAGGGGTATCATGGTATTCCTAGTAATGCCTCTTCCATTATCAGATTCACAACTGTAACCGTATATTTCTTTGCCATCTCTCCAAATCCCTTTATATGTCTTTAGTCATTAGCTTCTGTACACCACCTTTAGGCCAAATGGTTTTCATCCTTCCCTACCGTTCGGCACCAGCCTAAGGTTTGGAAGAAGACTATCCAATAAGCATAATGGGTGTACTCTCCCAATCCTAGGAGTACTCGTAACATGAGAGAAGGTGAAGATAAAAGACAACTGAATAAATCTTATTCCTATTTCTCCTGAACCAGAATCCATCCCCGAACTGGAACAAGTTCCTTCGAGTTCGTATATAACCATACGATGGAGTATCCAAATAACTGTGGATCTTCGTAGTGATACGGAGTGTCCTGGAGAAATACAAAGGTGAAGTAGGAGTGGCGATGAAATACCTGGTTTTGTCGTGAATGATAGCAGTCGCAATTTACTTTGCCCTCTTTCTAATCCCTTTATTTGTCATAACTTATTACCTTCTGTACACCATCGTTAGGCTAATTGGTTTTCTTCATTTCCCACCGTTCGGAACCTGCCTATGGTTTGGAAGAAGACTATCCAATTAGCATAATAGGTGTACCGTCCTAATCCAAGGAGCACTCATAGTCTGAGAGAAGGTAAAAAGAAAAGACAACTGAATAGTCCTATTCATTTTCTCCAGAACCAGAATCCATCCAATAATCTGGAACAAGTTCCTTCGAGTTCGTATATAACCATACTATGGATTTATCCAATGGAAGTGAATATTCGTAATAATACGGGGTGTTCTAGAGAAAAGTGTAAAAGTAGGAGTGACAATGAGGTATGCAACCAAGACAATCCAAAAGCCAATGTTTTAAGAAGGTTCAGTTAACTTGGTCACTGAGTCATAGTCAAGGGTCGGGTCATGGTCGCTGCCAAAGAGAGAGAGAAAAGAAACACTCTGCGTGCACTCTAACCTAGATCAGAATGGTTATCAATTTATCTAATCAGGAAATCTCCCACTGTAACCTCAAATTCTCCTCCAAACCTGAAAGAAGAATTAGTCGGGATCACCCGAGGAGTAAACCAACTCATCAGTGGGAATCGGGATCCAACTATCATCGCATGATAACGTGATGGAATCCGCTCACGTTATCATACTCCAGAAGGCATGCGCATATCTGGCAAGTTTCAGTTTCTTTAGAAACTCCCGATGTGATTTTTACCCCATGCTCTTATGACCTTGACGAAGGCCAACATATCATAAGTCACATGTCAAGTTCTACCCGTCATTATCCAGGTTAATTTGAATCCACCCGTACATACCATTGACGAAGGGCAAAATAATAGTACGACTGTCCCAAACCAACGCATCTATCTATGCAGCAGAAAAGTAACAAATATCTACCATACACTATGCCATGACGAAGGCCAACAAACATAGCATGAATACTAAGTGCTACCCGTCTGAAATGACGGAGGGCTACGAATGGTTTTTGGCGAAAAACCTTTAACGTAATGAACTTGATATCGTTGAAGGAACCAGATAGCTTTTTATAAAAATATAGTGGCGAAAACCTTTGCTAAAGAGGTCACTCCCGGTGAAGGGATCTCGGCTCTTTCCCCGTAGAATGAGGTGCAGGATATTCCAAACTGAATACCACGATGCAAAGCAAAAAGGCAATCGGCTATAGTGAAGTTATTACCCTGACGCAAACTTCTGTCCAAGGGGTCACTCCCGGTGAAGGGATCTCGGCCCTTGCCTCGTCGACTGAGGTGCTGGATATTCATAACCGAATACCGCTGTGCAAAACAAAAGAGAACGTCCTTGCAATAACAGCTTTTTGAAAAATGTTCCAACAACATCAGAATAGGTTTGTTTAGCTTGCATTGATCCGAATCAATGCAGTCCCATCAATTAATCACACCATAAAAGAACGAAAATATAATGTACGTATATGCCATCTGCATTCGCCACTGGGTCCTGTCATCACCCGTTAGGTTACTTAACTAACGACAGAGCGGGGACTGGACTAGCACGGGTGTATAACATATACAACATCTACTAGTATATATATCAATATATAATAATCGCTCAAGGCGTGATAAAATGCAACATCACAGAGAGTAATAAGCATCACAGAACAATACAGATAATCTGGGAGCCCCGGGTTTCCTTTGAGTCGCAAGTGAAACCCGACTTTCCCCTGGTCGTGTGGATAGCCTGTGCAATGAAATCCTAGACCCCTACGGGCGCGGCAAGTTACCCGCCAAAACCTGAAGCGAGGCAGCCCCCTTCAACAAAGTGAATGGACCACCCAGCACTTCACGGAATCCGGTAACTTGAGCACCCCTCCTTGGGTCAACCTATACCCCCTACGAGTGCGGCGAATAGCCCGTCAATTCTAGAGTAAAGCCCCCTCCGTCTCAAAGCCATGAGATGCGGGCTCGTTGCCCTCTAGAACCCGGCTATCCGTGCACCCCACCGTGGGGTAATCCTAGTACAGAAAGTAAAATATATACAACGAGTACATCGACTTCAGCCCGGTCATGCCCCAAAAGAATAATATACAAACAGCCAGTGACGGCAGTCCACATGTCGGACGCTCGCCCCGCAATATAAAATGTATAAATAATACCAAACAGTACTACCATTGCATCCAGGCTGTCCACCACGACAAATCCGCAACATCACAGCACAACACAGAACATCAACATGAATGTCACGTTCGCAAATCCGTCTAAAAGAGCTATAGCAATTAGACAAGATTTACCGATCAAATGACATTCATGGTCACAGATAGTAATGTAAGTACTGCGAACTAACTTATTTAAAATTTTCGATCGACAAAATTTCCCGAAGTGGGCCCCAAGTACTAATCCAGCACTCAAAACAATCTGGGCCATAGCTGAATATTCCAGAAACCCCAATTCCAAGTCAAAGACCACAGTTGAAAAATTGGTGCATTGAAGCTACAGTACCGCGGCGGAACCGCGGCCAAAACGCGGGTAATGATATGCGACATATCAGACGAAGAGACCGGACTGTACGGTAGTGTTACTGATAGGCTTCATGGAGAGTATGGACTGGCTTGCTTGTTGATCTTCATATCGCTCAATATCCGGATAGCCGTTACATCCAGCTAGTACCGCTGACGGCTTGTAGGTGACTGATGTGATCATCACCTACTGCTGGCGTATTGACGAGTCTTTAGAGTCCCACACAGAAGTTCTCTGGTTTAAGCGAAATGAAGCAGGACACATATGTGATATGTGTGTGGGCCTGATTAAATACGTGTATATGATACCGTATTGTAATCTGGGAGTTATCTGTTATCGGTTCGGTTATATGTGATATAACCAGATTGTCGAATCAAGTGTTGATTTGATAATGTGATATACAGATAAATGATATTAGTTGGTCCTATGTCATATAACCGGATTATTAAATCGAGTATTGATTTAATTATATGATATATATTATATTTGATATAATTATATCTTAACTAATATCATTAGCTCACTAAATATTTTATTATATGTATTAATATATATATATATATATATATATATATATATATATATATAGCATGACATAAATTTCTATTTTATGAAAATAGAAATGAGGTGGAAAATGGGAAGACTTTGGGAGCATGGTTGCAAGCATAGGCTTTTATCATTGTTTATTCATCTTGACTCACTATTCAAGCATGGGTACAATTTTATATTGCAATAATTTCATGCTTGAATGAGCGAGGAATCAAGAGTTGCCATTCTCACTTTCTCATTCAACACTTAGCCATTTTCTTGAGTTGCTCCCAATTTTTTCTCTCATGCTCTCTAGCTTCTTCTTCTTCCTTAATGTCATGGTTCAATCTTCAACCCTCACATGTGATGTGAACCATGAAGCTTGAATACAAACTTATGAGCTTTAACATCCCCTACTTTACCATCCTACACTTGACTAGAGAACGAGTGTAGCGTGTTTCCTATACCAAAGAGTTTAGTGTAGAGGTAGCTTGAGTTGGAGGTACTTCGCGTGGATCATCTTCGGCACGAAGGTCTTTGGAGGAAACTTGTCCAAACCCTCAAGTGGAGCCTAGTGGAGTCGCAGGACTACTACCCGGAGCATGTGAAGTGAAGGACTCGATCTACGAGGGTATAGCCATCTTCACTTCTTATAGTTTTCTTGATATCAAACTTTAAACCCTAATCAACTAGCTAAACATCTTGATAGTCTAGCTTAGCACCCATAAAATTTTTAATTTGGCATGCTTGATGCCACTTGGACCCCTTGGTGGTACTAGGGTAAGACTTACATGGTATCAGAGCCTAAGCTAGAATATTAGACGATATAATTAGAATCACGAAACCGAAAAACTCCGAAACACCAAAACCCAAGATCACAGTTTCTGTCGATTTTAAAACTTCCTCTAAATTTTTTTTAAACAATTGCAGAGTGTTGTAAGAGATACAATTAGAACACTAGAAAAATTCGAGATCATTTCACCAGTTTGGACCCGGTGAAACACCTCAAAAAACCCGGCCTCGCCGATCCCCCTTGCCCCTTTTGATCTCATATTTTTGGGTGTTCTTCCTACTTAGATTTTGGGTTTTCAGGTATTGTTTGATTAGCCCAAAATTTCATGTGATGTTAATTTGGTAAGGGACTAATACGGAGTGTTTCGTAGTCGTAATTATTGCATCGTTTTGGATTTTATTTTGATATGGATGCAGTAGTGAGGATCCGCATGTAATTGGTTTTGTGAAAACTAGTTAATGATTATAAATCTAGCATTTTAGTCTCGGTGGATCGATTACCACGAAGTTTCGATTCGGATCGAAACTCCGTCGCAATCGCGTATCGTACGCGAATACTCGCCGAATAACTGTACTAGATAGCCACACCCCATTGCCCCAACCAAGTAACTGTAGGAGAACCCTGTTTCCAATAGCACCCACTCGGGTGCTCGTGGCCACGGTGTTCCGCCTAAGTGCACTTGGTCGACGGTATCGTGGGTGCGGCCATCTACTATAGTTTCCGACGCGTATTCGATCGGGCAGTCAGGAATCTTGTTAAATTACCCGACTAAATTATTGAAAAGTGTTTTTGATATGAGACTAAAATGCAGGGTTTATAAAGTTAGGCATGAAATTCGGAATATGAGATATTTCGGGTTTATGATGTCTAAGGATATGCGGATTCTAATTATTGCAGTTTTACATTTCTTTTCTGAGACCGTAAGTGTAATACGTGGGGTATCCCAAATCTCGTTGCTATATGTTAACGGAATTTGGGATACGCGTATTTACTTATGTTGATGATATGCGATATTATGTGTCGCTGATATGTTTTATTGGATCGTTGTGATTGAATAGCCGGAAGTTTTATGTGAGATGAGAGTTTTTCAATTTTCATTCATGTAAAATTTGTATATAATATTCTTTTATTGGGGCACATTCGGGTTGAGTATGATGTCACCATTGACGTATATTATTTACTTTTCCGCATTAGGATAGACCCAAGGTGGGAGACCATCTCAAGGAGTTGAGACCGGGTCTCCTAACTCTAGAATTGGTAGAGTTACTTGCTGCTCTCGTAGGGGTCTATGGGATGTGGGTTTGGCTATTCTTCACGACCGTGGAATCCGTGTTTTACATTACTGGCTAAATTTAAAACACGAACATCCTAGTATATCCAATATTTCATATGTTGCTTCTGCTGCTTGGTTGTGTGATGTAATCATATAACCGCGTGAGACGAATGTTGTATTGTATATATGATATATAATAAACATTGCTTATGTTTTTCACCCGCGCCAGTCCAGCCCCGCTCAGCCGGTAGTTAAGTAACCTAACGATGCATGACGGGGCCCAGTAGCGAATGCAGATGGCATAAGCATACGTTCTATTTTCGTTTCACTTTTTTGTAATGTTTAGGAAACATTAATTGATGAGACTTCATTAATAATATTAATGAAAAGAAAGAAACCTAAAAATATTGTAGAATCAAATTTTCAAAAAGGACAGCTCTAGTTTTTGCTTTGCATAGTGGTATTCCTTGATGAATATCCAGCACCTCATTCGATGAGGAAAGAGCCGAGATCCCTTCACCGGGAGTGACCTCTTTAGCGAAACTAGTAAATGCTACAACCCACTCGGTTTTGTTTTTTATTGCTTCTCTAGTTCTTTCTTTGCATAGTGGTATTCATAAATATTCAGCACCTCATTCGATGAGGAAAGAGCCGAGATCCCTTCACCGGGAGTGGCCTCTTTAACGAAACTAGCAAAAGCCTAAAAAATACTCCTTTTCAAAATCACTTGATTCTACAACGATATCAAGTTCATTACGTTAAAGGTTTTCTTAAAAACCATTCATATCCCTCCGTCATTTTAGGAAGTAGAGTACTTAGTATTCGTACTGCGTTTGTTGACTATAGTTTAAACGTAATGTAGCTAAGTGATGTCTTCCTATAAAGCATATGATGCGATTGATTAGGACATTCGTACGGCTTTGTTGACCATAGTTAAGGGTCGTACGGGTGGGTTTAATTCAATCAAGAAATGAACGGGTAGAACTTGACTAACACTTATGATTTGTTGACCATAGTTAAGGTCATAAGATGCTAGGGGTAAAAATAGATATCGGGGATTTCAAGTGTTGAAATTTGCAATGAGATTGCATGCCTTCTATATGATAGTTGGATTCCGATACCCACTGCGAGTAAGAGTTACTCCTGAGAGAGTTTTGCACTTTACAATTAGCTAATCCAGTACGTGTCTAGAAAGGTATCAATAGGGTTATGCCTCTTGGGAAACAAGGTTTATTTTAATTAGGTTCGTGCGAAAGAACGAGGAACCTCCCTCGGAGTACCGACACTTGCCTGGCTGACCGATTAGCGAACTTATAGAATGTAATTAATCCCGGCTAATCTTACCTTTTAGAGTTTGAAGGAAGATTTGATAAAAACAGTGGGAGCCATCATGATTAGATAAAAACCAATCTAATCTTTCAAAGAGCGCACGCAAAGTGATTACCCTTCTCTCTCTCCTGGTAGTGACCAATGAAATGCCTTAATAAAAATAATAATATGGATGTATTGACCGAACCTACTTATTATACTAGGCTAGATTCCGCTCTACCTTATGATTGTCATAAGTTTGAGTAAGGAATATGGGAATATCCGGATTACCACGCCATCCAAACGAAGAATAAGCATGTTGATGCATTGTCTTCGGGTGTGTTCATTACCAAGAACTGTTTCTCAGTTTACTCTACGTCCTGGGTATTGGATACCGGATCAGGATCCCACACATATAATTTGTTACATGGGCTATAGAAAGATGGAGAACTGGGAAATGGTGATATGTCTCTAGTAGTAGGGAATGGTGCAATTGTCGCAGCCAAAGCAGTTGGCAAATATATGTAACATTTCAGGAAATAAAATATTATTTTAGAACTTAAATAATTTAAATAATAAATTTCAGGAATATTATTAAGTACAAGAATTGGTTTTAACGAAAGGGTATAGCTATATACCGATAATTTGGAAAATATTTTGAAAACTAATAAGAATTATTGGTTTTGAGGTATTTATGTGATTTGGGCATTTGATGAGATATTATACAATTAATTGTGTATGGATTATTACTAAACTCGATTAGTGTTTACTAATTTTTCATTAAGTATGATATGTGCATGACATGCAACATGATATGTTGCATAATACTTGTTGCATTTCTTTTATTGTTTGAAAACCATGCTTCATTTCTTTTGTAATTGGGTTTTTGTTTTGTTGGAGGTTTAAAAGAAAAAAAAGAAAAGAAAAGTAATGGGAAGATATTTGTGACATGGAGGTATGGGCTTAGGGGAGAGAGAGGGGGGGGAGGGGGAGGGTGAGGGGTACTTTGACTTGGCTCATTTTCCTTCACCTCATCTTCATCATTCTTCTTCCTTCTTCCTCCTCCATGGCTGCCCTTTTTCCCCCACCTCCTCTACCTCCTCACAACAACCCCAAATCCACATCAAAACCTATTATTCCCTTCATTAAAAATGTGCACAAGCTCCTCACATAGACCATGGTGGGATCAAGACAAGATTTTGAGCACTTAGGGAAACTCAAGAAAATTCTTGAGTTATCAAATGAGGTATTTCTTTCACCATTAGTGTAGTATTTGAGTTTCTTAACTTCTATTTTTAGTTTAGAATTGATTGAGTGTAGTTTAGTGATCTTGGAAAATTCCAAGATCAAGTTTAGGGGATTCTTGAGTTGTGATGGTGCAAGTGAGTGTAATTGGTGACTACACCCCCCCTTAGTGTTAAAAATCCAGATCAAATCAGTGACTAACCCTAAAACTTGATTTAGAAACTTCCATGTCAGTTTTGTGTATAAATTGTGCCTGCAGGGAATCTGGAGTGACCTGAGACCTTTACGGGAAAAACTAGCAACATCATTAACCTAGATTGAGCACTAGGAGACCACCCTTAAAGTACGAACCCAATCCAAGAAGGTAGGGCCGAGCAAGCTGGATTTTTTGGTGATGTCGCCCGGTCATCTGTGGTATTTGGTGTTGGAATTGGTTCTGTAGCTCACATACCTCATATACTAACCCATTGTATTGCTTGTTTAGCCTAATTTCACCTGACCAAAAATCTGGAGCAAGTTTTCTGAGTTGTTGTTTTGGTTTCATGATTGTTAATGACTTGAACTTCGGATATTTTGTTTTGTCTCGATCGATTGGCGTTTGTACGTCGATGTCGAGGGTTGTTTGGTTATTCTTGCATGCGTAGACCATAGGTTTTAACCTATGTGTGATTCGTGTGCCGTTTTGGTTTTCGTGCGCAATTTCTGTTTACGATAATATGTGTTTATATGTGTAGGAACCTTCACGTGGACTTCGGATAACAAGGAAGAGCATGGAGACATCGACTTCGGCAAGGAAGGATCAAGGTGAGTAGATGTATATTTACGGGGGAGGTCGGGTGGATGGCGTATAGCACCCCCGCAGTTTCGTAGTGTAGTATGTGAATATGTTATGTGTGTGTGTGTGTGTGTGTGTGTGTGTGTGTGTGTGTGTGTGTGTGATACGTGGATAATTAGCAAGAACGGCTTTAGAAGATCATGGGTTAGTTTTAGCGTATTTGGAAAATAGTGCTTTTAGTTTAGTTCTAAGTTACGACCCTAGAGTAAAGGTTGACACACACTCATACGCACACACGTGACATGAAATTGGGTGTATATGTTTATATGTATATATGTGTGTATGTGTATGTGTATGGATGCGTTGGGGTGTGTGTGTGTGTGTGTGTGTGTGTGTGTATTTACATATACACAGGTGATGAGGATAGTATATGATACTTGGAAGTGAGTCGATATGATCGGACATGATGTCGTGAGATCGGTTATGTGATTGAGTCATGATATGAGATACGACATGATATTATAGTGGATCGTTGGGCGATGTGTTTTCATACACACGAGTATATATGTTTGATGATATTGGTATGTACTAGACCTTAGAATGGTACTCCTAATTATGGATATTATGATAATGATACCATATGAATAATGAGGTATATGTGATATTTGACCCGTACCCCGATTTGGGATGCCGTACGATGGATTTTACCGTACGAGGTATAGATATGATGATTGATCCGCACTCTTGATTCGAGGATGTCGTATTATATATTTTACCGTATGTGACGCCATTGAGGCGGGATCGCCGACTACTAGATATATCGACTCGGATTTTGGTGGATTTCCTTACCCTTTAGATTAGTCTCTTAGTTTAGTCCTGTAGTTTATTTGGTAGATGTTAGACTAGGCTCAAGTCATACTTATTTTCAAAACTAACGAATCATGAGTATTTTAAAGACAGACCGAGAGATACTACGGATTTTTCAAAGGATGTACCTTTTCTTAAAAACACCGTAGCCCCTGTTTTCTAAAAACCACGATTCATGCTATTTCAAACACCAAAAACTGTATGACGCGTATATAGAAATGTATATTCTTCAATGTTGCATTTACTATTCATTCTCCGTTATATTCATGTTCTCATTGCATTGCATGTTTATACATGTGTTTCCTTAACTATTATGAACTCGTTTGTTAGGACACCAACACCATTACCGATGATGCGTATGTCCACAATCACTTGCTTGCCGGTTCACACACATCATCATCGGTAATTGCCATGTCATGTACACTTTAGAGAATATTAATTCATTGATATAACTTGCTAGCTGATAGTTCCAATATATCATCACAATGCTAGTTTAGATATTGCATTCTTTACTTAGATACCTATGCATGTATATATTCATTTGTTATGCAATATTATGGGGCTTTATGCCGGTAATTCACTGTTTATTTACTCTCGAGTTTGGGATTTCGGATTTTCCATGAGATTTCTGGATTTGGAGAAACCGCAAGGATTTTATAAACTTATTATCATTTCTAAAGATAGAAATTTGCGATTTTCTCGTAATATGATGTGAGAGGTGTCCACCATGAGTTTTCTCGGTTCTTGAGCAGTATCATACACCCGATTCGAGGAGGAGGATGAACCGTCTGCGGGTGCATGGTGGACCCGGTGCGGTACCCCGGGGCAAGATGGTCGCAGATGATGGTGTTGAGCCCGGCAGGGGAGCACTACCGACCGGTTATTTGTGACGCGGTGGATATCCGGAGGATACCGACGTAGTCTTGAGATTTGATGTTATGGGCCAGTCCGGATTTTCGGAGCCCGAGATATTGAGATTTGATGTTATGGGCCAGTCCGGATTGTCGGATCCCTAGATATTGAGATATTGAGGCACTGAGATATTGAGACATTGAGATATTGGGATACATATTTTGTGTCGATGCTTGACACGGATTCTCTGTTGATTTCATTGATGATACTTCGGGTTTTATACAAAATCTTACTAAGATAAGAAAACAATTTTCTCGTATAAGATGTATCCTGTTTTCATTCTTAATGCATTCGTACATCATATATGTGACATGTTGCCACCTGAGGTATTGACACAAGCACTTGGTATTACACTTATGTTTAGATGATTACCCTTACCATTATTAGATGTTTCAGGTTATATTTTATGAGGATATTATTGTATGACCTAGGAGAGAGTCATACATGCGATTTCTTCTCGGTGATGTTTTCTACTCACGAGTTGGCAAATCACCCCCGTTGTGCCACAGTTACTTGCAGGTTTTGCCGTACAGGTTTCGTTGCGGCTTGCTGGCACACTGCTTCCTTCTGGGTGATTCCTTGGGTAGGTGGGTTCACTTGCATCGTGACCACCGTAGTACCTTTATTTATTTCAGTTGTATCTAGTAAACTCCATCAACCAGACTTGTATATTTGATAGACTTAGAAGACCAGTTGTATATTCTTTCGACCTTAGAGTCGCGTGCTTGTATTATTATGGTTCTTCTCTAGTTTTCTTAAGGATATTGATTTCTTTCTGAGTTTTGATCCTCGCCCTTCGGCGTTGTATATTATATTGCTTGCGTGGCTGTTTCTGCCAATTGGCGAAGAGCTAGCTCCTGCTTGGGGATGCCTTTATTCATTACTTATGTATATGCATGTTTGTACCCGTTTGGGACCAGTTTTTACAAGGGAAACTCTGCCGAAATTTTTGGAAATACTTGATGCTTTTAAAATGATTACACGACTTTCAAAGTGATTTTTATATGTTAACTTTTAAATAAGTCTTCCTTCACTCTCTTTTTAAATGGTTTAGATTTCTGGGTTTTTGGCTTACTTGAATTAGGTGGGGTCCGATAGACTTCACATGATTCAAGTGTCAGTCACGTGTCATTTCGGGTCGTGACAATATAGTATTACCAACTGATAATATATTGATTCTAAGCGACTGTTATTCCGTACCAAAATATTGTGAATATTTTCCTGAATCAAGTGTTGATTGGGTATGGTACGTTGTATAACAGTATACACGTTCTGAATCAAAATACAGATCTAACGTACAGAACGCACATAAGAGGAACAATTTATAAATGAACGAAGTCTTTTTGTGGCAGTGTAGACTAGGTCATATTGATGAAACAAGACTAGCTAAAGTTCCATAAGGATGCATATTTGAATCTGTTTGAATTTACATCTTATGAAACTTGCCAGTCATATCTCAAAGACCAAGGTGACCAAATCTCCGTTTACTGAAAACGGAGAAAGAGCTACTGAACTCTTAGACAAACACATAGGATGTATACGGTCATATGTCTACATATGCCAGGGATGGTTCCGCATACTTTATTACATTCACTGATGTTCTCTCAAGATACAGACATGTGTTCTTGTTGAAACACAAAACTGAATCTTTTGAGAATTTCAAGGAATATAAGTACGAAATTGAGAACCAGATGGATAAAGGTATTCAAATTCTTCAATATGATCGGGGAAAAGAATACTGGAGCACGGAATTCCGAGACTATTTAAAAGAGAATGAGATTCTCTCTCAGCTTACTCCTCCGTATACACCACAGCACTATGGTATATCGGGATGGAGGAATCGCACCCTATGAGATATGGTGCGCTCTATGATGAGTACTGCTGAGTTACCTATTTCCTTTTGGGGATATGCACTTGAGATAGCTGCATACTTATTGAATAGTGTTCTGACCAAATCTGTTGCCTACTACTCCATATGAGATATGGAATGGGAAGAGACTATCTCTTAAACGAGTTAAGATATGGGGTTGTCCGGCCTATGTTGAAAAGCATAATCCGGACAAGCTTGAGACAAGGTCAGTTCTGTGCAAGTTTGTAGGATATCCCAAATATTCGCGAGGGTATATCTTCGACCACACTGAGGAACAAAAGTTATTCTGTTTCTCGACATGCCACCTTTTTAGAAAAGGAATTTCTTATGGAAGAAATTAGTGGCGATGAGGTAGAACTGGAAGAAGTTCCAGCAAAGCAAACTATAACTGACGATTTGGTGGAACCAGATGATTCAATAGTCCCCGACGAACCACAGCCACTCCGCGGATCTAGTTGGGTTCCTCATCCACCTGAGAGATACTACGGTTTTCTCGTAGACGGTGGGAGCGAGGATTGTATCATGGAGATGATGACCCAACAAGTTTCGAGCAGGCCATCACGAGTGGGGACTCTGTGAAATGGATGGATACTATGTGATCTAAGATGGAATCCATGTACACCAACAAAGTGTTGACTTTGGAAGTTGCTCCTGAAGGGGTAAAACCCATCAGGAGCAAGATGATCTTTGAGAAAGATAATTTGGTGTAGATGGAAAAGTTGAGACTTTCAAAGCTAGACTTGTAGCAAAAGGTTTTCGTCAACGACCTGGTGTCGACTATGATGAAACCTTTTCTCTTGTCTCTATGCTTAAGTCCACAGCCACTCCGCGGATCTAGTTGGGTTCCTCATCCACCTGAGAGATACTACGGTTTTCTCGTAGACGGTGGGAGCGAGGATTGCATCATGGAGATGATGACCCAACAAGTTTCGAGCAGGCCATCACGAGTGGGGACTCTGTGAAATGGATGGATACTATGCGATCTAAGATGGAATCCATGTACACCAACAAAGTGTTGACTTTGGAAGTTGCTCCTGAAGGGGTAAAACCCATCAGGAGCAAGATGATCTTTGAGAAAGATAATTTGGTGTAGATGGAAAAGTTGAGACTTTCAAAGCTAGACTTGTAGCAAAAGGTTTTCGTCAACGACCTGGTGTCGACTATGATGAAACCTTTTCTCTTGTCTCTATGCTTAAGTCTATCAGGATCCTACTTACCATTGTTGCATACCATGACTACGAAATCTGGCAGACTGCACGTCAAAATCGCTTTTCTAAATGGTGATTTAGAAGAGAGCATGTATATGACACTGCCAGAGGGATTCATAGACAGTGGGAGCAGCGGAAGCATGTGCAAGCTGCTTAAATCCATCTACGGATTAAAGCAGGCATCGCGGAGATGGAACGTCTGTTTTGATGAAGCTGTCAAAGAGTTTGATTTTATAAAAAAGGTAGATGAACCATGTATACATAAGAATGTTGTAGAGAGTATGGTTGTCTTCCTCGTATTGTACGTAGATGACATACTCTTGATAGGAAACGATATTCCTATACTACACTCGGTCAAGCTTCTTTTATCACACAAGTTCTTCATGAAAGATCTAACTGATGCCTCCTACATCCTGAGGATATAGATCTATAGAGATAGATCTAAATGGATTTGGGATTGTCCCAATCCAGGTATATAGACACCATGCTAAAGGGGTTTAGTATGGATGATTCTAAGTATGGTAATGTACCCACTTGTTCAGGAATCACTCTCTCCAAAGAGATGTCTTTCGAGACTGATTTGGAGAGGGCTCGCATGCAAGGAATGCCCTATGCTTTGGCAGATGGGTCAATCATGTATGTGATGTTATGTACCAGATCAGATGTAGCTTACTCACTAGGTGTAGTGAGTAAGTATCGAAAAGATCTTTGGGAAAACCACTGGACAGCTGTGAAGAACATTCTTGAGTGCTTAAGAAGGAATAAAAAGATGTTCTTGGTGTACGGTAACGGTGAACTCTAGATGGAGTCCTTTACCGATTCGACCTTCCAGAGTGATAAAGACGACTGAAAGTCAGTCTTGGGTTTTGTCTTCACTCATAGTGGAGGGACGGTATGTTGGAAGGGTTCCAAGCTATATACCGTAGCAGACTCATTGATATACATCGCTACCAATGATGCTGCCAAAGAGGTTGTCTGGATGAAAAAGTTCATATGATGAACTTGGTTCCTCCCATTAGACATCCAGTACCTGTGTATTGTGATAACAATGGAGCTGTGGATTTGGCCTAGGAACCCCGGTCCCGTCAGTGATCCAGACATATTCTTAGACAGTATCACCTGATCTGGGAGATAGTTGATCTCCGGGAGATCGAGGTCAGGAGAGTTGACACAGAGGATATTACAGCGGATCCACTCACCGAGGAGATTTCCCAGATGCTATTCGAGAGACTTTTGGGGCGTTGGGTATAAGATACTACAGCAACTGGCCTTAGTGCAAGTGGGAAATTGTTAAGAATATGTATGCCCTAGAGGCCATTATTGTTGATATAGTGGATGCTTGGACATATATATAGAGGACTTTCATGCTCGACATGATAGTATGCTATCGAGTTAACTTTATCTTAACATGTAAACTGGTATTTATACTGTCTGTCTCTTACATGTTGATAAAGCCCTTAGGATATGTACTTGACTACCAGGATTATGATGAGATCATACTAGTGGGGCCAGGGTGGTCAAAAAGTACATCCTTTAATCAGTTCCTAGTCGAGAGAATATTGAGACTAGGGCATCGATATTCCAGAATAGACTAGTGTGTACGTTTCTTGTCCCTTAGAGGGCGATGGTTGATCCTACAGCCATTGGTGTGTGACATCAAAGATTGTACACATGTGCTCATTGGAGAATGGGTACACCAAACGGACTCGCCGAGAACTCCTAGTTGGTAGTATACCTATCGTCAAATAGCAATCCTTTGGTGGCACTGGTACAGATTAGTCTGTAGACCCGAGATCGTCATAGAGTCTTGTGTGGCTCCCATTGTGCATTTATTTCTTCCCTACCACACTCAAGAGGAGTTATGCAAACAGATAGATTTTGGATACAGTCCCGAGTCACATGGAGGCAATGAGCGATAGGAGGGGTTTCGTCTCTCCCGTTATTGGGGGGTTGATGTTGAGCTATGCTCGATTAGCTATAACTGGAAGTCCCTGGCCAGGGCTGTCGCCGAGATTTACTGATAAGAGTTATCAGTAGTTTCTCGAACAGTTATAGGCCAGACATCGGCATGACTTATCACGTTACTGGGGTCTAACGTTTACCACCTCTAGACATAATATGCAACATATCAGACGAAGAGACCGGACTGTATGGTAGTGTTACTGATAGGCTTCATGGAGAGTATGGATATGCTTGCTTGTTGATCTTCATATCACTCAATACCCGGGTAGCCGTTACGTCCAGCTAGTACCGCTGACGGTTTGTAGGTGACTGATATTATCATCACATATTACTAGCATAATGACGAGTCTTTAGAGTCCCATACAGAAGTTCACTGGTTCAAGCGAAACGAAATAAGACACATATGTGATATGTGTGTGGGCCTGATTAAATACGTATATGTGATACCGTATTGTAATATGGCAGTTATCTGTTATCGGTTTGGTTATATGTGATATAACCAGATTGTCGAATCAAGTGTTGATTTGATAATGTGATATGCAGATAAATGATATTAGTCGGTCATATGTGATATAACCGGATTATTAAATCAAGTGTTGATTTAATAATATGATATATATTATATTTGATATAATTATATCTTAACTAATATCATTAGCTCACTAAATATTTTATTATATGTATATATATATATATATATATATGTATATATATATATATATAGCATGACATAAATTTCTATTTTATGAAAATAGAAATGAGGTGGAAAATGGGAAGACTTTGGGAGCATAGTTGCAAGCATGGGCTTTTATCATTGTTTATTCATCTTGACTCGCTATTCAAGCATGGGTGAAATTTTATATTGCAATAATTCCTTGCTTAAATGAGTGAAGGGTCAAAAGTTGCCATTCTAACTTGCTCATTCAACACTTAGCCATTTTCTTGAGTTGCTCCCAATTTTTGCTTTCATGCTCTCTAGCTTCTTCTTCTTCCTTAATATCATGGTTCAAGCTTCAACCCTCACATGTGATGTGAACCATGAAGCTTGAACACAAACTTGTGAGCTTTAACATCCGCTACTTCACCATCCTACACTTAACCAGCGATCGAGTGTAGCGTGTTTCCTACACCAAAGAGTTTAGTGTAGAGATAGCTTGAGTTGGAGGGATTTCGCGTGGATCATCTTCGGCATGAAGCTCTTCGAAGGAAGCTCGTCCAAACACTCAAGTGGAGCCTAGTGGAGTCGCGGGGCTACTATATGGAGCATATGAAGTGAAGGACTCGATCTACGAGGGTATAGTCATCTTCACTTCTTATAGTTTTTCTCGATATCAAACTTTAAACCCTAATCAACTAGCTAAAAATCTTGGATAGTCTAGCTTAGCACCCATAAAAATTTGAATTTGGCATGCTTGATGCCACATGGACCCCTTGGTGGTGCTAGGGTAAACTTATAAGCGGTTCTCTTATGACATGAGTACATGTTAGTCCTTTGACCTAAGATCGTCATTTGTCTCGTGTGAGTTCCCACTGTACTTAGATTGCTACTCTACCACGGCTCAAAGGAATCGTGCAAACATGTTATAATTGGGTACAGTCCCGAGCCACAAAGTGGCAATGAGCGATTGTCAGGGATTCATCTTTCTTGGTATTAGGAGTCGATGTCGCGCTGTGCTCGGTTGGCCATGAGATTTACTGATAGGAGTTCAGTAGTTTCTCGGTTGGTGATGAGCTTGACCTCGTCACGACTTATCGGGTTATTAGGGGTCTGACGCTATCCACTCTCTAGACCTGGTATGCGATACTCTTAGACGAAGAGACCAGACTGTATGGATATTGTCACATTCATACTCAGTAGGATACAGACAGACTTGATTGTCGACCTCCCTATCGGCAGATACCTGGGTAGCCGTTACGTGCAGCTAGTGCCGCCGACGTGCTTGTAGTTTTGGATTTATTCAGTAAATCACTGCCAACGTATTATCGAGTCTATAGAGTTCCACACTGAGGGTTTTTATGGTTCAGACGATATGATGTAGAGGTCGTATATTGATACATGCAGGGGTTCGATTAAATATTTATACTTGCTACACGGATTTTAATCGGACGGTTGATAATACTAGCCGGCTTATGATTAAACCGGATTATTAAATCAAGTATTGATTTAATAATTTATATATATATATATATATATATATATATATATATATATATATATATATATATATATATGTTCACTATTCATTTTATCTCTCTTGGCTATTCGTATTTTTATACGGATATATATATATATATATATATATATATATATATATATATATATATTTCGATACGTATATCGGATTGTATTTTGTATTTATACGGAATGCTTCTAAAAGGAGGATACCACATTATGTTATTTTCTTTTTAGAAAATCAATAGAAAATGAGGTGGCTTTAGGTATGGTTGTGAACATGGTAGAGAGAAATGAGCTTCTTTATATTATTCTTAAATTGTTATGTCATATTTATTTTTATGGTGAAAAATAAAAGGTAGCCATTCTCTCATACTCACAACACTTAACTCATTTTGCATTATGACACTCTCTCACCTCTCATCTCCTCCTTTATTGCTCACTTGAGCTAGGATTAATGAGAGAAATTTATAGTGGAAAAATACTCCAACCTCACACTCAATTTCTAACAAACTTGATGAAGCTGGAGTTTGGATCGGTTTCATTCGAGTAGATTATCTTTGGTAAGGGCGGTCGTCTTTTAAGCTTGTTCCCAACTGCCTACGAGGAGATTGGAGGGGTCTTTCACGATTGGGTGGACACGCGTCAAAACTTGTAATTCATAAATCTTGCATTCTTAGCTTACTAGTTTAGTGTTTGGAAAGATCGTTAGAAATTAGTTTCTAGTGCTTCTCTTAAAATTTTTGTTTTTTGATCCTGCATCGATCACGGTTTTAGCGGAAAGGGCAATAGGAACTTTTAATAATTTGACATGGGTTGGATTAATTGATCAAACACTTTCTTAATTAAGAGAAATAGGAAAATGGAGTCATTAATGGTTTTGGAAAGGATGAAAGATGGATGGATTAATTAAGCCAAATTCAAACTTATGCAAGCAGGATGGTGGGAAATGTGCAGAGAGGAGTGGAGGATGGATGTGGCTTGTGTCTTTCACACACATGCAAACTCCAAAATACAAAATTTATCTCTCAATATAATATCATCACTATATTCCTCATAAAATATAAATATAAATAAACTACTAGGTAATTTTTCAAAAACACATTTTAGCAAATTTAACACGTATCGGTGATAATTATTAAATTTAAATGCCGACGAACGAGGTGGCAATTATATATTTATATTAAGACTTAAGTCTTATAGAGGTTTATCCTATAGCTAGTGTATCAAGAACATGTAGATGGCTCTCTTTCAGAGATGTTATTAAAATACAAATCCACAATATTAACCACATATCTCAGCAATAACATTTCGTAACAACACTTGCTAAATAAATTAAATTTACTCTTTAGATGCTCTGGCGTTTGAAAATTTCACGCAAAAAATGGCTCAGGAGAAACAAGCCTAGTACTGTTGATAACTCGTCCTCTCCCTTTTGTCCTAAAAAATAACATCTCCTTTATTTTTCCATTTTCTTTTCTTTTCTTTTCTTTTCTTTGATATGCTGCCTTAAAGCGCACTCTGAATAAAAAAACATACTCTTTTTATCTGAGGAACACATTTGTACAGTACACTAAGCATTTTCCAAACTATGTTACAAATATAGTCAAATTGAAGTTGGCCCTCAGCTTACAAATCATTCAAAATAAATCGGAGCTAACCGATGCAATTTATAAACAAGAATTACTTTCGTTACGGTAACATCAGCGGTATCTATGAGGCAAAATTTGATAAACAAAAGAACATTACCAAAGTGCGCAAACAAACGGGCCAAAAAAAAAATGAAAATAATATTGAGAAAGCCGACGAGAACAGGCATCTTTATTACTTGTAAAATCGATGCCTGAAGCACGCCATTACGTGATTCTGCGATGAAAGAGGGACAAAGCTCCCAGAGCTTCATTCCCTGCCCTGCCCTCTCCTTCTGTATCTGCAATAATGCAGAAATCATTGCTCGATTTGAACAAGAAAAATAATAATTGATTGTTATGAAAACCAATAAACTATTTGTATAAGAAGAAAATCATTGGAGAAAAGCGATATGATTCTCATGCTGAACCTATCTTTAAATCTTATTGATGACACTGAAAATTTTTTTGTACTCAATCTCGTCTGACATATATAATGATTGTAAAGTCTTCCGAAAGTCTCAGAAATTCTTCTTGTTTTAATCGTGTCATATTAATTTGCCTAGCATTCATCCATTGAATCTAACATAAATGACCTCTTTGTTTGGGCGCGCACAGAGAAATAAAATTGTTAAATCTGCTTAATTATTCCCAGTCATGTAAATTACTCCAAATCGCCAATCTGCTGTTATTCATGCTTTCAGTAAATCTAAAACAAAGCAGTTTCCTCACACCCAAGGAGCATACCCCTGCCAATAACAAAAACGGTTTCCTCACACAAGGAAACTTGTCAACCGAAAAATCAATACATAATCTATGTAAAGGCCGGGCTTATATAACATATGTTGATTCATGGAAGGAAGGGCAATACACAATCTACAATAATAGCTAGCTATAGATAGTATTTAGTTTTGTCGCAAACTGAAGGAAGTCCAAACTAAGTAAGTTCCTTAAGCGATGGTCCAAAGAAAGTCTATGGGAGAGAAACTATTACAAAATGGGATTTGGCCACTCGAATGAAGGAACTAGAATGCACCCAAGATACGATAAAACTCGACGCTAGCGAAGTTGAGGATCTAGGGAGATCTAGAGAGTCGCTGAATGGCATCACGGTTAGTGAGGAGATTTCTTGGCGACAAAGATCAAGGGTTCGGTGGGTTAGGAAGGATGGCCTTTGTTGGGAGAAAATCGATTCACGGAACAATACTCGCGACAAAACAAATCATGCAATAACAAGCATGTAATTAATCAACGAAAGATAAAAAAAATAAGTGAGAGAATAAAATAGAAAACGCAAACTGGAGAGGCACAAGGATTTGTTGACGAGTTTCATCTACCGTATGGTTAGTCCCCGACTGATGGAGGCCTTGATCTCCTTCAGATATTGTCCTCCGTCGATCTGTCGCGAGCGTTGCTAGACGGTTGAGATTGGATTCGAAGGTCGCCTTCTTGAGTGTGTGGATCTCAATGGATTGAGTTTGAAGTGGAAGCCGAGCTACCTGCAAAGAAGTCCCGGGGTGGGTGGCCACCGTAGGACCCTCCGACGATCAAATTAGCCTAGAAATTTGAGCAGAGCAGTGGCTTATTGGATTCAAGTTGCCTTATCTGAATCGTCTGAGAGAGGGGTTTTATAGCGGTCGCATGGAGCGAGCAGGCGCGAGATCTTCGCATTCGGTTACGCCCCTGACGTTACGCGTGCGTGAATGACTGGATCCTTTCATTAATGACGGGATACGCTTATTAATGGAGGACGCGCCAGTGTGGGACGCGGGACGTGCGGCGGCGGTTATCTCCCTTTGGCGAGATACGCGGAGCTGTTGCAGAAACGCTAAGGCTCTGCAATCTCAGTTGATCGGGGAGGCCGAGAAATCTCGGCACATCAGAGGCTCGGAGACGAGAGGGAGGCCGAGGAATCTCGGCACGAGAGATGGCTCGGAGGCGAGCGAGGAGACTGAGGAAGCTCGGAGAAGAGCGGTTGGTAGTCTCCTAGATGAAAGTGGAATGTCTTCAGGGGGTCTCCCGAAAGGTCGGGTACGTCCGTCGAGAAGGGGCCCCGGGGAATGTCCCCAATGCTGCTCATTTATTCCACCCCCGTAGAGTCCGGAACACGTCATCTGCCACGTGTCATAATATGAGGAGACACCACTTGTGAGTATCATCATTAGCCTCCCACTCTTGTTCCGACCAATCCAAGGGTCGGGTCAAGAGTGGTCTGCTCGGTCTTTCTTCTGTTCAATTTAGCGCCAAGGAATCGTCATGCCCATCATCCGGGAACGGCATGGCGTTTGATGGTAACGTCGTTTCGATCCTTGGGCCCATGTGTCGCCTCATCATTCTCCTGAATCTTCGCTCGTATCCACGACGGCATCAGCGGATCAATGAAATGATCGCTCTTTAAAAAGGGTGCGCCGTTTCGCTCATTCGTATATTGGGCTGCAGGCCACATGTCCGACGTGAGTTGGTGGACGCGACAGGCTGTCGCTGTCACCTGCAAATGAAGGGGCGTCCCCAATGGCCAATTGCTACGTGGAGCTTTTACGGCTGGCAGGCGCGACACCACGTTTTGTTGGGAATTGATCTGGGCCGTTGGATGCTTTCTGTGGAGTGCATAAATAGGAGGGGACCCCCCTAAGGCCAACACTTCCACCATAATTCACCCTCGTTGTCAGAGATTGCCTGGCGCTCCTTCCTTTTAGATCGGATCACCCATGCTTTTTTCTCGGCCGGCCTATTCCTTTGAGGCAGGTTAGATGTCTTCATCTGAGAAGTCTGTAGAGATAGTTAGGGTAGGGTCGAACGATGAGGCTTCAGTTGTTGAAGCTAAGTCCAGAGGTTCTTCCTCCTCTTCGGCTTCAGATGGCCAAAAGGGTTCTTCTTCTTCTTCTTCGTCCTCTGTGTCGGGTTCGCATCCGAGAGTCAGGGCCTCCCCCGTTACCCGCCGTCGGGTGGCAAAAAAGGATCCCAAGGTGTGCGTCGGGAACGCCCACGATGCGCCCTCCGTCTTGAGGAATGTGGATGAGCTTGCCGAGATCTGGGCTTGATTCCATATCCCCTCTAACTATTCTTTTCGTTTAGCCAGAGAGGGTGAGCGGGCAGACTAGATGCAGGGCAAGGAGATTGCCCTGTATTTAGAAGCATTCTGGTGGGAATGCGTCTGCCCTTTCCAACCGAGGTATGTGGGGTGCTTCGTTGCTTCCATCTGTCCCTGGGCCAGCTAGCGTCGAACTCGTGGAGAATCCTCCTCGGGTCTCGGGTCCGGTTGAAACTTGAAAATATCCCCTTTAGTTTGACCTTCCTAGTCTTCTTTCTTTGTTATAAGAATCATCCCGGCACCAGTAAGGATGAGCCGAGCTGGGTGTATTTTTCTTTCAAAAAATGCAAGGGTGGGATGGTCGGGTCAGGGGTAGTAGTCATCACTTCTTCCATTCATGAAAGGAAGGAGAAGTTTATATTCGTTATGTAAGGCTACGGCAGCGTCCCGGCCGTCAATCCGAGGCCAAATGCGGAACAAAAACTTTTCAAAACTGGCGCTAACTTAACCCTAAAACCCTGATCATGCCACTAACCCTATACTAGTTATCTGTAAAAGGGGGTTTAGAGATTATACCAATCGATCCGTGTCCTTCGGTCTTCAATCTCTGCGCCTTTCTAGTTGCGGCTGCCCCGACGAAGTTCGCTCTCCGATCTCGCTCTCGAAATGGCTCCACGTCGAGAATTCTTTATACGGGCTCCCGCTTCTAAACCGAAGCAACTCAGACATCAAGTTTGCTAACCGAGATGACCAAGGTGAACTAGAGAGTGTGTGTGAATACTTTGTCTCAAAACACCCTAGGATTCTCATCACATGAGAGGGTTAGGGTGGAGGTGAAAGAGGAAGCCATGAGATGAAGTGTGTGAGCTCAAGAACCTGGCTTAAGAAAAACAAGCAAGGAAAAGTATCTGATGTTTTTGGTGTGAGTGTAGTGTGTGATATTTGTGAAGGCAAGTGAAGAAAATCCTAGCACACAAAAGATCTTAGCCCATCACAAATATCCCCCACTTGCCTCAAGCAATCAATGCACCAAAACAAAGTCTATGAACCAAGACCATGAGTTACCAAGTTAGCACATGCCTCATCAAAGCCTCATGCCAAAACTTATGCTCACAACTTCAACACAATAAACATTTATCTAAATGTTTAATCCAAAAGAAATAAATGGCAAGCCCTAAAGTAAACTTGTAACGAATTACAAGAATACCCCTCATCCGTATATACATACATGCATCCGTATTCCGACTGAATACGAATACTATGAGACGAAAATATTCCAACAATCTAATACTAGGATCCGGTTTAAACCAAAGCCCACTAGTATGATCCGTCTGATCATGATACATGCACAAGTGCACGTATATGATCGAACTCTGCCATAATACCATACAGCCTGTACAACATTTCGCCCGAACTTGGGAAACTTTCTGTGGGGGACTCTAAAGACTTGTCAATATGCTAGCAGTGGGTTTAACCATAAGCACGTCAGTGGTACTAGCTGTACGTAACGGCTTCCCAGGTATTGAGCAAAAGGGAGGCCGATGAGTGAACTCATCCTGAAACCCTACTGAGCCTGACAGTGACAATATCTGTATAGTCCGCTCCATTCGTCTATGAGTATCGCATATCGGGCCTAGGGGCTCGTAAACATCAGACCCCCAATAGCGGTATAAGTCGTGTCGGAGTGTAGACCAGAACACCCTGAGAAACTAATGGAATACCTACCGGTAAATCTCACTTACCCTCGCCAGGGATTTCGTGTAATGGCTCTCCAGACACAGTGCGATATCACCCCCAATACCGAGAGAGACGAATACCCAGCCGATCCGCTCACTGTCTCCATGTGGCTCGGGACTGTACCCAACTAAAACATGTTTGCACGACTTCTTTGAGCCGCGGTAGGGTAGTAATCAAATAACAGTGGGAACTCACACGAGAAAAATGACGATCTCAGGTCGATAGACTAACCTATACACATGTCACCAGGGAACTGCTATCTGACGATAGGTATAATACCAACTAGCATGTTCTCGGCGAGTCCGTCCTGTGTACTCATAACCCAATGAGTACCTGTATACGTCTTAGGTGAACCAACTGACACCAATGGCTTGTGAGACCAGCCACCGCCCCTCGTCGGGGTCTCGATCCATATACACTAGTCTACTCTCGGAGTATCGATGCCCAGTCTCGAAACTTCCACGACTAGGGACACTTTAAGGATGTACTTATAGACCCCAGTGTAGGGTGTTTTTCGTCACCCCATTGAGATGGGAATACGAGCGCGCTTGTCCGGCGCATTACAGATTCCCTCTGCCTAGGGTAGGCTGGGGTTTATTGATTATGGGGATCCGAATCTCCGGCAGCCGCGGACTAAGCTGCCGTTAATTACCCATCGCCTTTGGAGCGAGATAATCTCTGATTAACGGGTTAAACCGGTCATGCGAACTCAATGTGCAGTGTTATGTTTTAAAGGGGTTTTGGATATATCGGGGGCCCCGCAGAGTTTTTACGGGGGTCCCGCTACCCGGAAAGCGGGCTGGGGGTCAAGGAGGCTAGCAGCCCTCTTACGGGGTGCGGGGCAGCATCCCGTTAGAAAATTTTTTCTAACAGGGACAGTGTCATGGAGCATGTGTGTGTGTGTGTGTGTAAGGAAAGGGAAAGGGCATCCAAAGGATGCGTGGGAAAAAGCACTGGCACTTTAGGTGCTAGCGCTTTGAGCGCAAGGGCGCTAGCGCCCCACGTACCAGGCCCGTGGACGCTCGGGCGCTAGCGCTCTGAGCGCAAGAGCGCTAGCGCCCCACGTGCCAGGCATGTGGGCGCTCGGGCGCTAATGCTCTGAACGCAAAAGCGCTAGCGCTTTGAGCGCTAACGCCCCACGTGCCAGGCACGTGGGCGCTCGGGCGCTAGCGCTTTGAGCGCAAGGGCGCTAGCACCTCACGTGCCAGGCACGTGGGCGCTCTGGAGGCAAAAGGGACTTGGTCCCTGCAATGGGAGTTGTACTCCCAGAAAGGAACACTTATTATATATATATATATATATATATATATATATATATATATATATATATATATATATATATATATATATATATATATATATAAGGAGTTAAACTCATAGGATATTTTGAGGCCGATGAAGGAGATTCTCCCCTTGAGCCCTGGATCTTCCCCAAAGTGGGGTTTCTGGAGATGGGTCTCCTTCTTCCTCCTGTCGTTTGGCCGGATCTTGAAAAAAAGCGGCGAGACTTAAAAATCTCCTATTTTTTAGATCTAATGGCAGATCCAAGTTCCCCTTTGTGGGTTTTTTGGTGAAAACTATTTAGTTTTGGAAAAGGAAGAGTAAACCTCTTGATTTAATTCAAAAGAAAGAAGAAGGTTTTAGAACCTTGAGGAAGGAGAAAGAGGCACATGCCCTAGTTTTTTTTTGGGGGGAATGAATTGTGTCTCTTTATTCATCATCATGTTGCCTTATATAGGCGTACATATTTGCATATAGCCCATTGGGCTTTACAAAATGGCATTTGGCCTATCCCATGCCTCATGTGCTAATTCTTTTTACACATAAGCCATGGGCTTTACGAAAATTTGGCTTTATTCCCACTCACGCATAAAAAAATTACATAAAAATTATTTATTACATGATTTTTTATTTTGCATAGGGGGGCCGGCCGCTTCATGTTCGGGCTCGACTCGGGCATGAGCCCACTTGATCTGGGCTTGGGCCCACTTGGCTTGGGGTTGGCCTTGACTTTGATTTGGTCAACCGGGATGCAATTTTCGACCCCAACACCCAGCTCCCACGTATATGATCGTCATCATACTGCCGGCAGTCAAGCAAGAATCCTATGGGCTCTATCAATGTGTAATAGTGATCGCTAATATCACCTGAAGCATGTATACGATGATAAAGACAAACCAGATAGCATATTATCATCTCGAGTAAGACTGTTCTACCGGTATAGTGTTGGGGATAGTGCCTTCAGAGTCAATTATTAGATCACACGCTCTGATTGCAAAGATTGAGGGAGGACCTATACCGTTAGAACAGTCTTACTCAAGATGATAGTATGCTATCTGGTTTATCTTTATCATCGTGTACTGCTTTAGGTGACCTTACAGGTCACTATTGCGCGTTGATAGAGCCCTTAGGATTCTTGCTTGACGGCCAGCAGTATGATGGCGATCATAAACGTGGGAGCTGGGGTCTATAAGCACATCCTTAAAAGGTCCCTAGTCGTGGGAGTTTTCGAGACAGGGCATCGATACTCCAGAGTAGACTAGTGTATACAGTCGAGACCCCGACGAGGGGCGGTGGCCGGTCTCACAAGCCACTGGTGTCAGTTGGTTCACCTAAGATGTATACAGGTGCTCATTGGGTTATGAGTACACCGGACAGGACTCGCCGGGAACATGCTAGTTGGTCTTATACCTGACGTCAGAGAGCAGTTCCTTGGTGACATGTGTACAGGTTAGTTCATCGACCTGAGATCGTCATTTATCTCGTGTGAGTTCCCACTGTACTTTGATTACTACCCTACCACGGCTCAAAGGAGTTGTGCAAACAGGTTTTAGTTGGGTACAGTCCCGAGCCACAAGGAGGCAGTGAGCGGATCTGCAGGGGTTCGTCTCTCCCGGTATTGGGGGTGAGGTCGCGCTGTTTCTAGGAGAGCCATTACACGAAGTCCTTGGCCAAGGCAGAAGATTTACTGGTAGGTATTCCAGTAGTATCTCAGGGTGTTCTGGGCTACACTCCGACACGACTTATACTGCTTTTGGGGGTCTGACTTTTACCAACCCCCTAGGCTCGCCATGCGATGCTCATAGACGAACGGACTGGACAGTACGGATATTGTCACTGACAGGCTCAGTAGGGTGTCAGGATGAGTTCGCTCATCGACGTCCCTTTTGGTCAATACCTGGTAGCCCGTTACGCATGACTAATATCTCTGACGTTCTAGTGGTTAAATCCACAGCCAAAGTATTGACGAGTCTTTAGAGTCCCCCACAGACAGTTTCTCAAGTTTCGGGCGAAATGCTGTAGAGGCCGTACGGATATATGGCAGGGTTCGATTATATACGTGCGGTATTGCACGGATCATGATCGGACGGATAATACTGGCGGGCTTTGGTTTAAGCCGGATCCTAGTATTTTACAGTGTAGATTTTGTCTCATTGCATTTGTATTCGGTCGGAATACAAATGCGGGTATGTATATACAGTCGCGGGGTTTTCCTGTAATTTATTACGGGATCGATTTTTTGGAGTTGCCAGTTTGCTTTCCATTTCGGCAATTTTCCTTTGTTTCTTTCTTTGGCTGAAAATTAGTGGAGGGGGTTATTTGCAATTATGCATTTTATTATGGAGAAGACTTTTTGTGATGATAGTTTCATGATGGTTCCACCATACATTGACTTCTTGGTTCATGATTGTTCATGATGGCTTGACTTTTGAGATATGATGAGTGATGGGCTTTTTGACTTAATTGTGATCATTATTCATCACTCATCATTTTTTCTTGCATGACACTCACACTCCCTCCACTTCTTTGATCTTGGCCGGCCATTCTTGAGTGGGGGCTGTCCTAATTTTTGGAGATGAGTTTTTGGTCTCATTTTGCTTGCAAAAATCCTATAGCTCCATCTCAAAAAGTTCATCTCATTCTTCCACCTTCATAAAATGGCAACTTCTAGTAACCCCATGAGACCCAGTACTCTACACCAGCCTATAGCATTTCTTGGACATGTCGGCTCGCCAACTTCGTGCCCGAGTTGCCTCGTTCCAGAGGTGGGAGCCCGTAAAAGAACCCGGCGATGTGGTGCCCTTTTCTACGAGGAGGTGAAGACCGGAGATTCCGTGAGGAGATCGGGACGGAGGCCGAAGACCGAAGGACACGGATCGCTCGGTATAGCTCTCTACCCCATTCTCTAGTTAGCTAGGAATAGGTTAATGGCCCGATCCGGGTTTTTAGTACGCGGTAGCGCCAGTTTTAAAAGTTAAAGAAAAGTATCGTTTCCGCATTTTGGCCTCGTTCAGACGGCCGGGGCGCTGCCGTGCACTTACACTGGTAACCTAGTCTAGCTTGCTCTAACGTGTTTACAAGTTCGATCGAACGGATTTTCCAAAAACCATGTTTCCATGTCAAGTTTCTTTCGAATTTTTCCGGTGCTCTAAAAATTATTTGGTACATTGTAAAATTACGAGTAGGGTTTTTTATGCATTCTGTGAAAATTTGGTGCTCTGATATTACTGTTCCACCGCGGAACCGCGGCCAAACCCATGCATTGGCCACAGTTCCACGGCCATTATGACTCCTCTCTGCACCAAATGTTTACAGTGGGCTTCTGACATGGAAATAGGGTTTTTGGTATGTTCTGTTTGGGCCCAGATTTTCTTTGAGTGCTACAGTTGTGCTTGGGGCCCACTTCGGGAAATTTAGTCGATCGAAAATTTTAAACATGTTAGTTCACAGTATTTACATTATATCTGCGACCGTGAATGTCATTTGATCGGTAAATCATGTTTAACTGCTATAGCCCTTTTAGACGGATTTGCGAACGTGACATTCACGTTGATGTTCTGAGTTGTGCTCTGATGTTGCGGATTTGTCTCGGTGGATAGCCTGGATGCAACGGTAGTACAGTTTGGTTGTATATGTACATTTGATATTGCGGGGCGAGCGTCCGACATGTGGACTGCCGTCACTGCCTGTTTGTATATTATTCTTTTGGGGCACGACCGGGCTGAGGTCGATGCACCCGTTGTATATTTTTTACTTTCTGTACTAAGATTACCCCGCGGTGGGGTGCACGGATAGCCGGGTTCTAGAGGGCAACGGGCCCGCATCTCATGGCTTTGATACAGAGGGGGCTTCACTCTAGAATTGGCGGGCTATTCGCCGCACTCGTAGGGGGTACAGGTTGACCCAAGGAGGGGTGCCCAAGTTACCGGATTCCGTGAAGTGCCGGGTGGTCCATTCACGTTGCTGAAGGGGGCTGCCTCGCTTCAGGTTTTGGCGGGTAACTTGCCGCGCCCGTAGGGTTCTAGGATTTTATTGCACAGGCTATCCACACGACCAGGGGAACGTCGGGTTTCAGTAGCGGTTCTATGAAACCCGGGGATCCCAGATATCTGTATTGTTCTGTGATGCGTATTACGTTTCTGTGATGTTGCATTTTATCACGCCTTGAGCGAATATTATATATTGATATATATACTAGTAGATGTTGTATATGTTTTGCATCCGCGCTAGTCCAGTCCCCGCTCTGTCATTAGTTAAGTAACCTAACGGGTGATGACGGGACCCAGTAGCGAATGCGGATGGCATATACGTACATCATTATTTTCGTTCTTTATTGGTGTGATCAATTGATGGGACTGCGTTTATTCGGATCAATGCAAGCTAAACAAACCTATTCTGATGTTGTTGGAACATTTTTCAAAAAACTGTTATTGCAAGGACGTTCTCTTTTGTTTTGCACAGTGGTATTCAGTTGGAATATCCAGCACCTCAGTCGACGAGGCAAGGGCCGAGATCCCTTCACCGGGAGTGACCCCTTGGACAGAAGTTTGCGTCAGGGCAATAACTTTACTATAGTCGATTACCTTTGCTTTGCATCGTGGTATTCAGTTGGAATATCCTGCACCTCATTCTACGGGGAAAAAGCCGAGATCACTTCACCGGGAGTGACCTCTTTAGCAAAGGTTTTCGTCACTATATTTTTATAAAAATCTATCCGGTTCCTTCAACGATATCAAGTTCATTACGTTAAAGGTTTTTTTCCAAAAACCATTCGTAGCCCTCCATCATTTCAGACGGGTAGCATGTAGTATTCATGCTATGTTTGTTGGCCTTCGTCAAGGCATAGTGTATGGTAACTGCTTGTTACCTTTCTGCTGCATAGATAGATACGTTGGTTTGGGACAGTCGTACTGCCTTGTTGGCCAAAGTCAAGGGTAGGTATGGGTGGGTTCAAATTAACCTGGAAAATGACGGGTAGGACTTGACATGTGACTTATGATTTGTTGACATTCGCCAAGGTCATAAGAGCATGGGGTAAAAATCACATCGGGAGTTTCTAAAGAAACTGGAACTTTCCAGATATGCGCATACCTTCTGGAGTGCGATAACGTGAGTGGATTCCATCACGTTATCATGCGATGATAGTTGGATCCCGATTCCCACTGATGAATTGGTTTACTCCTCGGGTGATCCCGACTAATTCTTCTTTCAGGTTTGGAGGAGAATTTGACGTTACAGTCGGAGGTTTCCTGATTAGATAAATTGGTAACCATTCTGATCTAGGTTAGAGTGCACGCTGAGTGTTTCTTTTCTCTCTCTCTCTCTGGCAGCAACCATGGCCCGACCCTTGACTATGACTCAGTGACCAAGTTGACCGAACCTTCTTAAAACACTGACTTTTGGATTGTCAGAGTTGCATACCTCATTGCCACTCCTACTTTTACCCTTTTCTCCAGGACACCCCGTATTACTACGAACGTCCACTTCCATTGCATAAAACCATCGTATGGTTATATACGAACTCGAAGGAATTTATTCGAGGATGGTTTCCGGTTCTGGAGAAAACGAATAGGACTATTCAGTTGTCTTTTCCTTTTACCTTCTCTCAGGTTGCGAGGGCTCGTTGGATTAGGGGATAGTACACCCGTTACGCCTATTGGATAATCTTCTTCCAAACCTTAGGCTGGTGCCGAACGGTATGGAATGAAGAAAGCCGATTAGCCTAAGTGTAGTGTACAGAAGGTTTTAAGTTAAGACAAATAAAGGGATTAGAAAGAGGGCAAAGTAAATTGCGACTGATATTCACGACCGAACCAAGTATTTCTTCGCCAATCCTACATCACCTTTGTATTTCTCCAGAACACTCCGTATCACTACGAAGATCCACAGTTTTTTTTTGGATACTCCATCGTATGGTTATATACGAACTCGAAAGTAACTTGTTCCAGTTCGGGGATAGATTCTGGTTCAGGAGAAATAGAAATAAGGTTTATTCGGTTGTCTTTTATCTTTACCTTCTTTCGCATTGCGAGTGCTCCTAGGATTAGGACAGTACACCCATTATGCTTATTGGATAGTCTTCTTCCAAACCATAGGCTGATGCCGAACGGTAGGGAAGGAAGAAAATCATTTGGCCTAAAGGGGTGTGCAGAAGGTAATGTCTAAAGACATATAAAGGGATTTAGAGAGATGGCAAAGAAATATACGGTTGCAGTTGTGAATCTGGATAATGGAAGAGGCATTACTAGGAATACCCGGATACCCCTTCGAAACATTTCAATGTTTCAATTTCACTATGTATTGTTAAAAGAAAACTGATTTCCCAATTAGACACTTGCTCCAGGGTATGTATTTACCAGATATGATTCTCACATCTGTATGGTTTTACAGATGATGAGTGGGAGTAAGTTATTGGGAATTAGGTGATCATCCTCATTATATCGGAATTCGTTGTAATTGGTGATATTTGAGGAAATCACCTGGGTAGTTTGCCGGACGACAAATATTTGGTTTTGAATATCCGTTGCTATACACCAATTTCAAATTGATATATCTGTACGTCTATTTTTATAGAGTGAGATATAACTTTTTGAAATTATGTCCATGGCATTTACCTATATCAGTGGATGGTTAGGTAAGGAGTATTAAACAGCGGTGTAATTCTTCTTAACCATAAGTACAGTTTTCAACCTACGACACACAGGGATTGAGTTATTAGACTAAAGGGACTTATACAGAGTATTGTATGTTGTCCAGTGTCCATCAGGACAGAGGGGTTGGTACTCGTACTATATTCTGTTTACTTATGACTTCTCTAGTTCTTAGACATGTGTTTCGTAGAAACACAAGGTCCAAGTTTTGAGAAGTTATAGGTATATGAATAAAGTAGAGAACCAGGTGTTGCAAGTATCAGGATTCTTCAAGGTGATCGAAGATGTAGATACTTGTGTATGATATTCAGTTGATAGTAATGATTAAGAGAACTTGCTTCTCTTTCAGGTTACTCATAATTGGAAGCACTCCTAAGTTGAGTAACGCTGATCGGTCTATCTCCATTTACTTGACATGTACTGGAGACAGCTGCATGATTTGAATCTGGTTCAATTAAATCAGTGCTTCTGTTTCTGTATTGGATATAGAACAGTTCATATCTTAACGATGTTAAGGTACGGGGAGTTGTCCGGCTTATGCTTAAAACCAGACTCCGGATAACTCAAGGCACATTTCTGTAATGGCTGTTTGTGGGTTGACCCAGGCTATGACGAGGGTTGACTTTCTACCATCTGGAAGATCAATAATGATATTGTTCTTGACTCGCCACAGTTTTAAAAGAAATGGATTTTTTCAGAAAACAGTAGTGGGAGTATGGTAGAACTGGAAGTGATTCCAGAACCGCAAACGATTACTGAAAATTTGATAGGAACCTAAAGATTCAATCCGGTTTGACATTCCATTGGCCACTCCGCAGATATGGTGGGTAAGCTCAGGCACCCGAGAGGTACTCTGGTAGCCTCAAGGAAGGTGACAGGGAGGTTTTTGTTTACCCAGACTTGACACTACTGTTGTTCCAGACTATGAGACCCGGCAGGAGGATAAGTATAGCGTCGTTCTGAACTGGCTTTAGAAGTGTACGTCTATATGACTCTGCCAGAGGGTTGCCGTAGTCAGTGGGAGCAGCGGAAGCATTGGTGGACAAGTGGCTTATGTCTATTTATAGACTAAAGCAGATATAGAGGAGATAGATCATCTATTTCTGATGTGACAGTCATAGGTTTGACTTCATCAGAATAGGGGATGGATCTGTTAAGAAGGTAGTAGGGTGTGATGTCCTGGTATTTGGATGACATACAGAGAGTAGGAAGAAAAATTCCTATACTATGATCGGTTATACTTTGGTTGTCACACAGTGGTTTCTCCACATGGGAAATGGATATTATATCAGACATTCTGTTTACTGGATCTATGGTTTTAGATCTATATTTGGGTAGTTTCCCAATCTGGGTACTTAGACAGCATTCTAAAGGTGTTTTAGAATGGACGACTCCTGGCATGGTGGTGTACCTGCAGGTGATGGAGTCACCCTCTCTAAAGGTGTCTTACAGACTAAAGGGGAGAGGGATGTGCATGATTGACAGATCACTTGCTTAGGCAATTGAGTCAATCATGAGATGTCAAGTACCACACCAGATGTTGTTCTTGCAGTAGATGCAATATGTTGATATTGATCCAATCCTGGAGAAACGTTCGGAAGCAGTTTTAGAACATAAGTTGATGTTCTAGGGATATGATAACGACAGCCTCATTCGGGAGACAGTTACAGGAGACCGATCGTCGTCACCAGAAGAACTCCAGGCTTTCAAGGTGACCTTGATGACAGAGTGGCTGTCAGAGTTATAGTTTTCCCTCTGACGAGGGGCAGTATCTGGACAGGTGGTCCAGGAGGATACTAAGGGAGGCATGGCGCAGGATACTGATTAAGTTCAGTTGACGATACAGTCTAAGAAGTTTGGATTTGGAGTTCATTCATGAACTAGGTCCCATCAGATATCCAGACACATTCTAAGACAGGTATTGCTCATTTCGGGAGATGGCTTTTTCCAAGAACTTGAGATATAGAGAGACATAGAAAGCTACATTTGAGCGGATCCACTCACTGAGGCTATTCCTCGAACGCATTAGTTTCGCAAACAGTTTTTGTGAGACTGATTAGTAGAGGAGTTGGGTGTTCGGTATCACACGGGCTGTGAGTATGCGACATCGCAATAATTAGCCTTGAGTGCAAGTGGGAGATTGTTGGGGATAGTGCCCTCAGAGTCAATTATTGGATCACACGCCCGTGATTGCAATGATTGAGGAAGGATCTATACCGTTAGAACGGTCTTACTCAAGATGATAGTATGCTATCTGGTATATCTTTATCATCGTGTACTGCTTTAGGTGACCTTACAGGTCACTATTGCGCGTTGATAGAGCCCTTAGGATTCATGCTTGACGGCCAGCAGTATGATGGCGATCATATACGTGGGAGCTGGGGTCTATAAGCACATCCTTAAAAGGTTCCTAGTCGTGGGAGTTTTCGAGACAGGGCATCGATACTCCAGAGTAGACTAGTGTATACAGTTGAGACCCCGACGAGGGGCAGTGGCCGGTCCCACAAGCCACTGGTGTCAGTTGGTTTACCTAAGATGTATACAGGTGCTCATTGGGTTATGAGTACACCGGACAGAACTCGCCGGGAACATGCTAGTTGGTCTTATACCTGACGTCAGATAGCAGTTCCTTGGTGACATGTGTACAGGTTAGTTCATCGACCTGAGATCGTCATTTGTCTCGTGTGAGTTCCCACTGTACTTTGATTACTACCCTACCACGGCTTAAAGGAGTCGTGTAAACAGGTTTTAGTTGGGTACAGTCCCGAGCCACATGGAGGCAGTGAGCGGATCTGCAGGGGTTCGTCTCTCCCGGTATTGGGGGTGAGGTCGCGCTGTGTCTAGGAGAGCCATTACATGAAGTCCTTGGCCAAGGCAGGAGATTTACTGGTAGGTATTCCAGTAGTATCTCAGGGTGTTCTGGGCTACACTCCGACACGAATTGTACCGCTTTTGGGGGTCTGACTTTTACCAACCCCCTAGGCCCGTCATGCGATGCTCATAGACGAACGGACCGGACTGTACGGATATTGTCACTGACAGGCTCAGTAGGGTGTCAGGATGAGTTCGCTCATCGACGTCCCTTTTGGTCAATACCTGGTAGCCCGTTACATATGGCTAATACCTCTGACGTGCTAGTGGTTAAATCCACAGCCAAAGTATTGACGAGTCTTTAGAGTCCCCCACAGACAGTTTCTCAAGTTTCGGGCAAAACGTTCTAGATGCCGTATGGATATATGGCAGGGTTCGATCATATACGTGCGGTATTGCACGGATCATGATCGAACGGATAATACTAGCGGGCTTTGGTTTAAGCCGGATCCTAGTATTTTACAGTGTAGATTTTGTCTCATTGCATTTGTATTCGGTCAGAATACAAATGCGGGTATGTATATACAGTCGTGGGGTTTTCCTGTAATTTATTACGGGATCGATTTTTTAGAGTTGCCAGTTTGCTTTCCGTTTCGGCCATTTTCCTTTGTTTCTTTCTTTGGCTGAAAATTGGTGGAGGGGGTTATTTGCAATTGTGCATTTTATTATGGAGAAGACTTTTTGTGATGATAGTTTCATGATGGTTCCACCATACATTGACTTCTTGGTTCATGATTGTTCATGATGGCTTGACTTTTGAGATATGATGAGTGATGGGCTTTTTGACTTAATTGTGATAATTATTCATCACTCATCATTTTTTCTTGCATGACACTCACACTCCCTCCACTTCTTTGATCTTGGCCGGCCATTCTTGAGTGGGGGCTGTCCCAATTTTTGGAGATGAGTTTTTGGTCTCATTTTGCTAGCAAAAATCCTATAGCTCCATCTCAAAAGGTTCATCTCATTCTTCCACCTTCATAAAATGGCAACTTCTAGTAACCCCATGAGACCCAGTACTCTACACCAGCCTACAGCATTTCTTGGACACGTCGGCTCGCCAACTTGTGCCCGAGTTGCCTCGGTCCAGATGTAGGAGCCCGTAAAAGAACCCGGCGATGTGGTGCCCTTTTCGATGAGGAGGTGAAGACCGGAGATTCCGCGAGGAGATCGGGACGGAGGCCGAAGACCGAAGGACACAGATCGCTCGGTATAGCTCTCTACCCCATTCTCTAGTTAGCTAGGAATAGGTTAATGGCCCGATCTGGGTTTTTAGTACGCGGTAGCGCCAGTTTTAAAAGTTAAAGAAAAGTATCGTTTCCGCATTTTGGCCTCGTTCAGACGGCCGGGGCGCTGCCGTGCACTTACATATAGGTCCTCCCCCAATCATTGCAATCACGTGCCTGCGATCCAATAATTGACTTTGAGGGCACTATATCCAACAATCTCCCACTTGCACGTAAGGCTAATTATTGCGATGTCGTATACTCACAGCCCGTGTGATACCAAATATCCAACTCCTCTACTAATCAGTTTCACAAAGCTCGATTTGTAAAACTATTGTGTTCGAGAAATAGCCTCGGTGAGTGGATCCGCCCTGATGTTTCTTTCTATGTCTCTCTTAATCTCAAGTTCGCGGAGAAAGTCATCTCCCGAAATGAGCAATACCTGTCTTAGAATATGTCTGGATATCTGATGGGACCTAGTTCACAAATGAACTCCAAATCCAGCAAACTTCTTAGACTGTATCGTCAACTGAATTTAATCAGTATCCCGTGTCATCCCTCCCTAAGTATCCGCTTGGACCATCTGTCCAAACTACTGCCCATCGTCAGAGGGAAAACTATAACTCTGACAGCCACTCTGTCATCCAAGTCACCTTGGAAGCCTGGAATGATAACCGTCTCCCGAAGGAGGCTGTCGTTATCAAATCCTTAGAACATTCACTTATGTTATAAAACTGCTTCCGAACGTTTCTCCAAGACTGGATTAATATCAACTTATTGCGGCTAGTGCAAAAAGAACATCTGGTGTGGTACTTGACATCTCATGATTGACTCAATTGCCTAAGCAAGTGATATGTCAATCATGCACATCCCTCTCCCCTTCAGTCTGTAAGAAACCTTTAGAGAGGGTGACTCCATCACCTACAGTTTTACCACCATGTCAGAAGTCGTCCATTCTAAAACACCTTTAGAATGCTATCTAAGTACCCAGATTGGGAAAATACCCAAATCTAGATCTAAAACGATAGATCTAGTAACCAGAATCCCTGATATAATATCCAAGCCCTATGTGGAGAAAACCACTTTTTGACAACTAAAGTATAACCAATCGTAGTATAGGAGTTTCACTTCCTACTATGTGTATGTCATCCATCTACCAGGATATCACACCCTACTATCTTCTTAACAGATCCATCCCTTATTCTGATGAAGTCAAAGCCCATGACTATCACATCAAAAGTAGATGATCTATCTCTGTTATATCTGCTTTAGTCTATAAATAGACATAAGCTACTTGTCCACTATGCTTCCGCTGCTCCCACTGACTACAACAACCCTCTGGCAGAGTCATATACACGTGCACTTCTAAAACTAGTTTAGAACGACGCTATACTCATCTTCATGCCGGATCTCATAGTCTCGAACAACAGTAGTGTCAAGTCTGGGTAAACAAGAACCTCCCTGTCACCGTCTTTGAGAATACCGAAGTACCTCTCGGGTGCCTGAGGTTACCCACCATATCTGCGGAGTGGCTAATGGAATGTCAATCCTAATTGAATCTTTAGGTTCTATTTAAATTTTCAGTAATCGTCTGTGGTTCTGGAATCTCTTCCAGTTCTACCATACTCCCACTACTGTTTTATGAAAAAGTCCATTTTACTAAAACTGTGGCGAGTCAAGAACAATATCACTATTGATCTTCCATATGGTAGAAAGTTAACCCTCGTCATAGCCCGGGTGAACCCACAAACTGCCATTACAGAAACGTGCCTTGAGTTATCCAGAGTCCGGTTTTAAGCATAAGCTGGATAACTCCCCATACCTTAACATCGTTAAGATATGATCCATTCTATATTCAATATAGAAACAGAGGCACTAATTTAATTGGAACCAGATTCAAATCATGCAGCTGTCTCCAGTGCATGTCAACTAAATGGAGAGAGGCCGATCAGCATTACTCAATTTAGGAGTGCATCCAGATATAAGTAACCTGAAAGAGAAACAAGTTCTCAAAACCATTACTATTAACTGAATACCAAACACAAGTATCTATATCTCCGATCACCTTGAAGAATCCCGATACTCGTGGCATTTGGTTCTCTACTTTATTCTTGTACCTATAACTTCTCAAAACTTGGACCTTGTATTTCTACGAAACACATGTCTAAAACTGGAGAAATCACAAGTAAAAAAAATATAGTACGAGTACCAACCCCTCTGTCCTAATGGACACTGGACAACATACAATACTTTGTATAAGCCCCCTGAGTTGAAAAACTCAAATCCTGTGCGTCGTAGATTGAAAAATGTACTATGGTTATGAAGAATCACACAGCTGTTGAATGCTCCTTACCTAACCATCAACTGATATAGGTAAATGTCATGGACATAATTTTAAAAGATTATATCTCACTTTATAAAATAAACGTACAAATATATCAGTTTGAAATTGGTGCATAACAACGGATATTCAAAACCAAAAATTTGCCGTCCGGCAAAAACCCAGGCGATTTCCTCAAATATCACCAATTACAACGAATCCCGATATAATAAGGATCATCAACTAATTCCCAATAACTTACTCCCACTCATCATCTGTAAACCCATAGAGATATGAGAAACAAATCTGGTAAATACATACCCTGGAGTAAGGATCTAATCGGGAAATCAGTTTTCTATTAACAATACACAGTGAAACTGAAACATGAAAATGTTTCGAAGGGGTATCCGGGTATTCCTAGTAATGCCTCTTCCATTACGCTGATTCATGACTGTAACCGTATATTTCTTTGCCATCTCTCCAAATCCCTTTATTTTTCTTTAGTCGTTACCTTTTGTACAGCATCGTTAGGCTAAATGGTTTTCTTCCTTCTGTACCGTTCGATACCAGCCTATGGTTTGGAAGAAGACTATCCAATAAGCGTAATAGGTGTACTCTCCTAATCCTAGGAGCACTCGCAATCTGAGAGAAGGTAAAGATAAAAAAAAAACAACTGAATAAACCCTATTCTAATTCTCCTGAACCGGAGAAATGCAAAGGTGAAGTAGGAGTGGCGATAAAATACATGGTTTGGTCATAAATGATAGCAGTCGCAATTTACTTTGTCCTGTTTCTGATCCCTTTATTTGTCTTTACTCATTACCTTTTGTACACCACACTTAGGCTAATTGGTTTTCTTTATTTCCTACCTTTCGGCACCTGTCTATAGTTTGGAAGAAGACTATCCAATAAGTATAATAGGTGTACCCTCTCCTAAGCCTAGGAGCCCTCACATCCTGAGAGAAGGTAAAAGGAAAAGACAACTGAATAGTCCTATTCATTTTCTCCAGAACCAGAATCCATCCTCGAAAAAAGTTCCTTCGAGTTCGTATGTAACTATACGATGGATTTATCCAATGGAAGTGGATGTTCGTAGTGATACGGAATGTTCCAGAGAAAAGCAAATGGTAAAAGAAGGAGTGGCAATGATGTATGCAACTCTGACAATCCAAAAGCCAGTGTTTTAAGAAAGTTTGGTTAACTTGGTCACTGAGTTATAGTATAGGGTCGGGCCATGGTCGCTGCCAAAGAGAGAGAGAAAAGAAACACTCTGCGTGCACTCTAACCTAGATCAGAATAGTTAATCACTTTATCTAATCAGTATGTCTCCCACTGTATCCTTAAATTCTCCTCCAAATCTGAAAGAAGAATTAGTCGGGATCACCCGAGGAGTAAACCAACTCATCAGTGGTAATCGGGATCCAACTATCATCGCATGATAACGTGATGGAATCCCCTCATGTTATCACACTCCAGAAGGTATGCGCATGCCTAGAAAGATTCCTGTATGTTTGAAACTTCCGATGTGATTTTTACCCCATGCTCTTATGACCTTGACGAAGGCCGACATATCATAAGTCACATGTCAAGTTCTACCCTTCATTGTCCAGGTTAATTTGAACCCACCCGTACATACTCTTGACAAAGGCCAAAATAGTAGTACGACTGTCCCAAACCATCGCATCTATCTATGCAACAGAAAAGTAACAAATAGCTACCATACACTATGCCATGACGAAGGTCAACATACATAGTATGAATACTAAGTGCTACATGTCTGAAATGATGAAGGGCTACAAATAGTTTTTGGCGAAAAACCTTTAACGTAATGAACTTGATATCGTTGAAGGAACCGGATAGCTTTTTACAAATATATAGTGGCGAAAACCTTTGCTAAAGAGGTCACTCCCGGTGAAGGGATCTCGGCTCTTTCCCCATAGAATGAGGTGCAGGATATTCTAACCGAATACCGCGATGCAAAGCAAAAAGTAATCGACTATAGTGAAGTTATTACCTTAACGCAAATCTCTGCCCAAGGGGTCACTCCCGATGAAGGGATCTCGGCCCTTGCCTCGTCGAATGAGGTGTTGGATATTCATAACCGAATACCTCTGTGCAAAACAAAAGAAAACGACCTTGTAATAACAGATTTTTGAAAATTGTTCCAACAACATCAGTCATGTCTGTTTTTCTTGCATTGATCAGAATCAATGCAGTCCCATCAATTAATCACACCACAAAAGAACGAAAATATGATGTACGTATATAACATCCGCATTCGTCACTGGGTCCCGTCATCACCCGTTAGGTTACTTAACTAACGACAGAGTGGAGACTGGACTAGCACCGGTGTAAAACATATAAAACATCTACTAGTATATATATCAATATATAATAATCGCTACAGGCGTGATAATTGCAACATCACAGAAAAGTAGCAAGAATCACATAACAATACAAATAATCTGGGAGCCCCGGGTTTCCATTGAGCCACAAGTGAAACCCGACGTTACCCTGGTCGTGTGGATAGCCTGTGCATTGAAACCTGGACCCCTACGAGTGCGGCAATTTACCCGCCAAAACCAGAAGCGAGGCAGCCCCTTAAGCAAAGTGAATGGACCACCCAACACTTCACGGAATCCGGTAACTTGAGAACCTTACCTTGGGTCAACCTGTATCCCCTACGAGTGCGGCGAATAGCCCACCAATTCTAGAGTGAAGTCCCCTATGTCTCAAAGCCATGAGATGCGGGCACGTTTCCCTCTAGAACCCGGCTATCCGTGCACTCCACCGCGGGGTAATCCTAGTACAAAAAGGAAAATATGTGCAATGGGTACATCGACCTCAACCCGGTAGTGCCCTAAAAGAATAATATACAAACAGGCAGTGACGGCAGTCCACAAGTCGGACGCTCTCCCTGCGATATCAAATGTACAAATATATCCAAACTTCACTACCATTGCACGCAAGCTATCCACCACGACAAATCCGCAATATCGCAGCACAACACAGAATATCAACGTGAATGTCACGTTCGCAAACCCGTCTAAAAGGACTATAGCAATTAGATAAGTTGTACCGCTCGAATAACATTCATGGTCGCAGATAGAAATGTATCTACTGCAAACTTTAAACAATGTTAGAAAATATCGACTTTGAAATAACCCCGAATAACCCCCAAACAAGTAGATAAAACCATATCTAAACTGGGCTAAACAAACAATACCACTGCACCAATATTACAGAGACAAGACCGCACTCCAAAAATGACACCATGAAGCATCAAAATGGCCGGCCTCCGCGGCCAAGAGAGCAAAGTGCTCGGTTTTGTTCTGGTGGATTTGGCTCGTTTTTGGGGTATGGTCAAGTGGTCATGTTAGTAGTCTTCTGCAGTTGTTTAAATAATTTTAAAAGACACTTTTGTAATCGACAGACCTTAAATATGCAAGGTAGTGTATTGTAGTTATTTCTGTTTTGATAGTTTAACATTGTCTAAACTAACTAGTATACGGTTAATGGTTTGGCTTTAATATCATGTAAGGATACGGAAGCGCCCCGGCCGTCAATCCGAGGCCAAATGCGGAACAAAAACTTTTCAAAACTGGCGCTAACGTAACCCTAAAATCCGGATCGTGTCATTAACCCTATACTAGTTATCTGTAAAAAGGGGTTTAGAAATTATACTGATCGATCCGTGTCCTTCGGTCTTCAATCTCTGCGCCTTTCTAGTTGCGGCTGCCCTGACAAAGTCCGCTCTCCGATCTCGCTCGTCGAAGTGGCTCCATGTCGAGGAGTCTTTATATGGGCTCCCGCTTCTAAACCGAAGCAACTCGGATATCAAGTTTGCTAACCGAGATGACCAAGGTGAAGTAGAGAGTGTGTGTGAATACTTTGTCTCAAAACACCCTAGGATTCCCATCACATGAGAGGGTTAGGGTGGAGGTGAAAGAGGAAGCCATGAGATGAAGTGTGTGAGCTCAAGAACTTGGCTTGAGAAAAACAAGCAAGGAAAAGTATCTGATGTTTTTGGTGTGAGTGTAGTGTGTGATAGTTGTGAAGGAAAGTGAAGAAAATCCTAGCACACAAAAGATCTTAGCCCATCACAAATATCTCCCACTTGCCTCAAGAAATCAATGCACCAAAACAAAGTCCATGAACCAAGACCATGAGTCACTAAGTGAGCACATGCCTCATCAAAGCCTCATGCCAAAACTTATGCTCACAACTTCAACACAGTAAACATTTATCTAAATGTTCAATCCAAAAGAAATAAATGGCAAACCCTAAAGTAAACTTGTAACGAATTACAAGAATACCCCTCATCCGTATATACATACCCGCATCCGTATTCCAACTAAATACGAATACTACGAGACGAAAATATTCCAACAATCTAATACTAGGATCCAGCTTAAACCAAAGCCCACTAGTATGATCCGTCCGATCATGATACGTGCATAAGTACACGTATATGATCGAACCCTGCCATAATACCATACGGCCTGTACAACGTTTCGTTCGAACTTGGGAAACTTTCTGTGGGGGACTATAAAGACTCGTTAATACGCTGGCAGTGGGATTAACAACAAGCACGTCAGTGGTACTAGCTGTACGTAACGGCTTCCCAGGTATTGAGCAAAAGAGAGGCCGATGAGCGAACTCATCCTGAAACCCCACTGAGCCTGACAGTGAAAATATTAGTACAGTTCGGTCCGTTCGTCTATGAGTATCGCATATAGGGCCTAGGGGGCTAGTAAACATCAGACCCCCAATAGCGGTATAAGTCGTGTCGGAGTGTAGCCCAGAACACCCTGAGAAACTACTGGAATACCTACCAGTAAATCCCACTTACCCTAGCCAGGGATTTCGTGTAATGGCTCTCCAGACACAGCGCGATATCACCCCCAATACCGGGAAAGACGAATCCCCTGTCGATCCGCTCACTGCCTTCATGTGGCTCGGGACTGTACCAACTAAAACCTGTTTGCACGACTCCTTTGAGCCATGGTAGGGTAGTAATCAAAGCACAGTGGGAACTCACACGAGATAAACGACGATCTCAGGTCGATAGACTAACCTGTACACATGTCACCATGGAACTGCTATCTGACGATAGGTATTATACCAACTAGCATGTTCCCGGCGAGTCCATCCGGTGTACTCATTGTAGGGATTATCTAGCACTATCCTAGGTTTAGCGTTGCATCACACGTGCTATAACAAAAATTTAGAGGGTGCTAAACAATTCCAAACATGAATCGAACTAGAAAAATAGGGTAACAAGCTATACCAACACATACTACAAAGTGTCTAACACTAAGTGAGGTGGAAATAAAACCTTTGTAGACCTCCTCCTAAACTCCTTGGATCGTATAGGGTTTGAGTCGGTTTGCTTTTATCCTTCCGTGTCCACGATGATCCACCACGAAGTCTCTTTGCACCAAACTCCATGCTTCACTTGATCAAGGATGAAGATGAAATAAACACTCTACTCAAGTAGGCTAGACTAAAGTGGAATGGCGATGTGGGTTTGGATCTCACTACAAAACCTTTTCTTTTTAATCATTTCTCTTTCTTTTAAAACCCTAGTGTGCTTTGAGGAGAGAGAGGAAGAAGGAGATGGCTCAAGCTAAACTCAAGAGAGAGAATAATATGAGAATAATGAATAATTCTAACTCAACTCAAGAGATTAAGTGAGTGTCATCCATGCTAAACCATGATTACAAAATATCTGGATATTTTGTAACTTGAGTTTAAGCAAAACCATGGGCCAAAACCATGGGCAAATGAAACCATTGACTTTGTCAACTCAAGAGAGTTGAATAGTCGACCATGATTTTAATCCCATTTTGCTTTTCTCAAATAATCAAAATATCTAAATATGTAACCATGTGAGTCTTGCATTGCCACCACTAATGTATCATCAACCATGACACATGTATGCTTGCATGTGTGCATCCATATCATCATATACATACACTCATGCATGCATCATAAAGAAATAGGTTTTAATAAATGAGCTAATTGATTTAATATTAAATCAACACTTGATTTAATAACCTGGTCATATCACATACGACCCTTCCAATAGTAAATGCTCGATTAAAATACGGTATCCAATACACGTATTTAATCGAGCTCCCGCGCATATCACATATGCACCTCACATCTTTTCTCCTGAGATAGGAGACTCCTTTGTGGGACTCTAAGAATCGTCAATACGCTAGCAGTAGGCAGTGATCACATCACATACCCACAAACCGTCAGTGGCACAAGCTGTACATAACGGCTCCCAGGTATTGAACGATCAGAAGAAACACAAGAAAACCTGCTAAAACTCCCGTCCAGCCAACTGGCAACGCTTACTGTACAGTCTGGTCTTTTCGTCAAATATGCTGCATATGTGAGTTTAGGGATGGTATCATCGACCCCAATAACCCAATAAGTCATGCCGGTATATGGCTCATAACAGATCGAGAAACCACTGATAACACTTATCAGTAAATCTCAGCAGCCCTGACCAGGGACTTCCTGTTATAGCCAATCTTACATGGTGCAACATCAACCCCCAATACCGGGAGAGACGAAACCCCTCCTATCTCTCATTGCCTCCATGTACTTCGGGACTGTACCCAAAATCCACCTATTTGCACGACTCAGGAGAGCCGTGGTTGGGTGGAGATCAAAGTACAGTGGGATACACACAAGACTTTATGACGATCTCGGATCTACAGACTAACCTGTACCAGTGTCACCTGAGAACTGCTATCCGACGATAGATATAATACCACATAGGAGTTCTCGGCGAGTCCGTTCAGTGTACCCAGTCTCCACTGAGCACCCGTATACGATTTTTGGTGTCACCACACCAATAGATATGTGATCATCCATCGCCCATCATATGGGACAAGTAACGTATACGCTAGTCTACTCTAGTGATATCGGTGCCCCGTCTCGATACACCCACGACTAGGAACATTTCAAGGATATGCTCATAGACTACACATATCCCACTAGTATGATCCGCATCGTAATCTCAGTAGTCCTGCATCATCCTAAGGGCTATATTAACATGTACCAAATGAATGAAAGCATGATCAAATGAACATGTCAAGATAAAAGGTGCAACCAGATAGCATACTATCATGTCGAGCAAGAATGTTCCCTGAATATAAATACACACACACACACACACACACATGCCGGTACATACACTATCATATAATGGCCTCTAGGGCATACATATATCCAACAATCTCTCACTTGCACTAAGGCCAATTATTGGCGTATCTCATACCCAACCTATCAAAATGTTGCTTATGCTGCGGCAAAGGGAGGGCCTTGGTGAGTGGATCCGCGGTGTCATCTTTTGTATCTACTCTCTGAATCTCGATCTCGCGGAGATCAACTATCTTCCGGATCAGATGATATCGCCTGAGGATGTGTCTGGATCGCTGATAGGACGTGGGATCTTTGGCCAACGCCATAGACCCATTATTATCACAATACAAAGGTATTGGATCAATAATGGTCGGAACTACTCCTAGCTCCGAGACGAACTTCCTCATCCAGACGGCTTCCTTGGCAGCATCATTTGCAACAATATACTCAGCTTCTATCGTGGAGTCTACAACGGTATCCTGTTTGGAACTCTTTCAACACACCGCCCCTCCATTGAGGGTAAAGACAAACCCAGAGATAGATTTGTTGTCATCCTTATCACTCTGGAAGCTAGAATCGGTAAAGGCCTCCATTTGGAGATCCCCGTTACCATACACCAAGAACATTTCTTTAGTCCTTCGCAAGTACTTAAGAATGTTCTTCACTACTGTCCAGTGATTCTCCCCTGGGTTGGATTGATACCTGCTTACTACACCCAGTGCATAAGCTACATCAGGACGTGTACATAACATCGCATACATTATAGATCCTACAGCAGAAGCGTAGGGCATAATGCTCATGCGAGCTCTCTATTCATCAGTCTTTGGGCAAAAGTCCTTAGAGAGAGTGACTCCATGACTAGCGGGTAAGGAATCCCGCTTGGAGTCTTCCATACTAAATCTCTTTAGGATGGTGTTAATGTACCTGGTTTGGGACAATCCCAATAACCGTTTAGATCTATCCCTATAGATCTTTATGCCCAATATGTACGAGGCATCATCCAGGTCCTTCATGGAGAACCTTTATGATAAGAACAGTTTGACCGATTGTAGTATAGGAACGTCATTTACTATCAGAAGAATGTCATTTACGTACAATACGAGGAATGAGACAGTACTTCCTACAATCTTCTTATAAGCACAAGATTCATCTGGATTTTTGATGAAATCAAACTCTTTGATAACATCGTCAAAACAGATGTTCCAACTCCGTGATGCCTGCTTTAATCCATAAATGGATTTAAGCAACCTACATGCTTTTCCGCTGCTCCCACTATCAATGAAGCCCTCTGGCTGATCCATATAAACGCACTCTTCTAAATCACCATTTAGAAAATCAGTTTTAACGTCCATCTTCCACATTTCATAGTCGTAGTGAGCAGCAATAGTAAGTAGGATCTTAATGGATTTAAGCATGGCTACAGGAGAAAAGGTTTCATCATAGTCCAGTCCTGATCTTTGTCGAAATCCTTTCGCCACAAGCCTTGCCTTATAGGTCTCTACTTGCCCATCTACACCGATCTTTCTCTTAAAGATCTATTTGCACCCTACGGGTTTTACCCAAGAGGGTACAACATCCAAAGTCCATACTTTGTTGGTGTACATAGACTCCATTTCGAATCTCATGGCATCCAGCCACTTCACAGAGTCACCACTCATGATAGCTTGCTGAAAACTGGTAGGGCCATCATCGTCCATGATGCAGTCTTCTCTATCACCATCAATAAGAAAACTGTAGTATCTCTCAAGGTGGGTGAGAAGTCCTACCAGATCTACGGAGCTGCTGAGGTTCATTAGGTTCTGTTGCAACATTAGGTTCAACCAAGTCGTCATTTGTAACTTGTGTCTCTAGAACATCTTCTAGATCTACCACATTGCCATTAGTATCATTTGGAAAAATCTCATTTTCTAAAAATGTGGCATTTCGAGAAACAAACACCCTTTGTTCCTCCTTGTGGTAGAAAAGATATCCATATGAATCTTTTGGATATCCCACAAATAAACATTTGAACGATCGTGTCTCGAGTTTTTCTGGATTCTGCTTTTTGACAAAAGCCGGACAACCCCAAATCTTAACTCGCTTAAGAGATGGTCTCTTCCCATACCATATCTCATATAGAGTGGTAGACACGGTCTTGGTCGGAACCCTGTTCAACAGAAAAGATGCAGTCTCCAATGCATGCCCCCAAAAAAAGAGGGGAAACTCAGCATCACTCATCATGGATAGTACCATATCTAATAGGGTTCGATTCCGCCGCTCTGACACATCGTTGTGCTGTGGTATGTAAGGGGGAGTGAGCTGAGAGAGAATCCTATTCTCTTTTAGGAAGTTTGAAAACTCTGTACTAAGATATTCTCTACCTCGATCTGATCGAAGTATCTTGATGCTCATTCCAGTTTGTTTTTCTACTTCAAGTTTGTATTCCTTGAATTTCTGGAAATCTTCAGACTTATGCTTTATCAAAAACACATGACTGAATCTTAAGAAATCATCAGTAAAAGTTATGAAGTAAGAAAAACCGGCTCTCGCATGTGTAGACATTGGCCCCACATACATCACTATGTATGAGGCCCAAGAGCTCAGTAGCTCTTTCTCCGTGTCCAGTAAACGGAGTTTTGGTCATTTTCCATTTGATACAAGACTGGCAAGTCGCATAATATTTATACTCAAAAGAATTTAAATATCCATCTTTATGAAGCTTGTTTAGTCTTATTTCATTAATATGACCAAGTCTACAATGCCAAAGAAAATCTTCATTTATATCTGAAAATTTTCTTTTGTTTGTATGTTGTATGTTGAAAACTGTGTGTTGATTAAGGACGTATATCCCGTTATTAAGTGTACCACAACCAATCAATTCTTGATTAAGTTTAATGTTCATAACATTGTGCTGCAATATAAAATGATATCCTTCATTGTCCAACAAAGAAACGGATATAATATTACAAAGCATGCTTGGTACAAAATAACATGGGTTCAAAACCAATATACAACCCGATGGAAACCCCAGATGATACTCTCCCACTGAAACTGCATGTACATTGGAACCATTTCCAACCCGGAGAGTATGATCACCTGTCTTCAAAACTTTTCTATTTCTCAGCCCCTGCACAGAATTGCAGATATGAGAATTCGAACCGGTATCCAATACCCAGGAAGCAGAGTTCATAGAAAAACAGTTTTCAGTTACGAACACACCTGAAGCTGAAGCATCACCATGCTTCCCTTTCTTGAGACCAAGGTACTCAGTACAATTCCGCTTCCAGTGTCCCGTCTTCTTGCAGTAGAAACATTCTCCTTTTCCCGACTCCGCAGCTTTGGATTTGTCTTTCCCCTTTGCCTTTTGTATTCCACCTTTCGGCTTGGTGGATTTCTTCTTGTTCTTTCCCTTGGCCTTGGCTTTTGGGATGGAAGAAGAAGATTGTCCAACAAGCAGGGAGGGAGACTTTGCCTTAAGCGTGCTCTCCGCATTTCTCAACATATTGAGAAGTTCGGGTAGTGAATTCTCCATGTTGTGCATGTTGAAATTCACTATGAAAGGAGCAAAGGCAGAGGGAAGAGACTATAGAACAATATCCGTATATTGCTCGTTTTCCATTGTCCATCCGAGGCCCTCAAGCTCTTCAATAAGAGCTATCATCTTCAGAACGTGGTAGCCTACTGAAGTGCCAGAAGCCATCCGTATCTGAAACAGTTTTCGAGAAGCTTCGTATCGTAGGATACAAGATTGCTCTCCATACAACTCCTTTGTATGGAGAAAGATGGATTGAACATCCATCTCCTAGTGCTGCTTTTGATGTGTATTGTCCATCGATGCAAGCGCGAGGCATTTGGCGGTGGCACAGTCAATATCCCACGTTTTGCTGATCTCCCTATCCACAACAGAAGATTCAGGGCCTGGTTTGGGCGGGGCTGTGGTAGTGAGGACATATGATATTTTATCATATGTCAGAGCAATGTTAATGTTCCTCAGCCAATCTTTATAATTCGGTCTGGTAAGCTTATTTTTCTCTAATAGTAGCTTAAGTCCAGTCATGGTTATCTGCTATTAGGAGAGAGAAAAGAATACACTCAGCGAAAGCTCTTACAAAGATTAGATTGGTTTATTATCTTATCTAATCGATATCTCGCACTGCTTTTATCAAATTCTCCTTCAAACCTTAAAAGGAAAAAATTAGCCAGGATTAATTACATTCTACAACTTCACTAACCGTTCAGCCAGGACAGTGCCGGTACTTCTGAGGGAGGTTCCCCGTGCTTTCGCACGGACCTAATTAAAATAAACCTCATTTTCCCAGAGGCGTAGCCCCGTTGACACCTTTCTAGACACCTAATGAGTTAGCTAATTATAAAGTGCAAAATTCTCCCGGGAGCAACTATTGCTCACAGTGGGATTGGGATCCTACTATCACATAGAAGGTATGCAATCTCATTGCAAATTTCAACACTTGAAACTCCCGATATGGTTTATACCCCTAGCACTTATGACCTTGACTATAATCAACATATCATAAGTACTAGTCATGTTCTACCCATCATTTCATGATTAATTAGACCTACCCATATGACCCTTGACTATAATCAATATAATCGCATGAATGTCCTAATTAATCTCATCATATGTTGTGTAGGAAGACATCATTTACCTACCGTACACTACGCCTTGACTATAATCAACATACATAGCACGAATACTAAGTACTCTACTTCCTAAAATGACAGAGGGCTGCGTATAGTTTTTAAGAAAACCTTTAATGCTTCGAACTTGATATCGTTGTAGAATATAATGGTTTAAAAGAGAGTGGCTTAAGCTCCGCCTTTTGAAATCTTTCTTTTTCATAAAAAGCCCAGTAGATTTCAAATCTGATTCTACAACATCTTTTTAGATTTCTTTTGTTTACATTAATCATATTAATGTAGTCCTATTATTTAAGTTCTTAAGCCATTACAGAAAAGAAACGAAAATAGAACGTACGCTTATACCATCCGCATTCGCCACAATGTCCCGTTATGAACCGTTAGGTTACTTAACTAACGGCATAACGGGGCGGGACTAGCGCGGATGCAAAACATAAGCAACGTTTATTATATATCATATATATAATATATCATTCGTCTCAACATATAAAATAATCATATTACAGAATATCCATAGCAGAAGCACATATATGAAAATACAGAATATACTAGGAGGTCCGTATTTTGTATTTAGCCAACAATAGAAAATACGGATTTCACGGTCGCGATGAATAGCCAACCCCACACCCCTAGACCCCTACGAGAGCGGCAAGTGACCTTACCAATTCTAGAGTTTAGGAGATCCGGTCTCGACTCCTCGAGATGGCCTCCCACTGAACCCTAGAACCCGGTCACTTGTGCTCCCCTTCTTGGGTCTATCCTAATGCGGAAAAGAAAATAATATACAACAATGGTGACATCATCCTCAACCCGGAAGTGACCCAATAAAAGAATATTACATACAATTAATTTTACATGAATGAAAAGAAAAACTCTCATCTCACATAAAAAAACTGGCTATTCATTCACGACGATCCTGCACATCATATCTCAGCAACACATAATATCATATATCATCAACATAAGTAAGTATGCGTACCTCAATTGTCGTTGATGTATAGCAACGAATCCGGCGATGCACCACATTCTACACTTATGGTCGCAGAAAAGAAAGTGAAAAACTACAACATTTGGAATCAATACTTCCTTTAGACATCATAAACCCGGAATATCACATATTCAGGATTTCATGCCTAACAATGCAAATCTTATATTTAGGTCTCAACCATGAAAACACATTTTCAAAAAAAACCGGGTAATTCAACAAGATTCCCGATTCTACCGAGGCCAAAATATTAGATTTACACGCAACTAATTACTTTTCATAAAACTAATTATTGTCGATTCCAATTATTGTATCACATTCAAAAATAAACTAGGCGCAATTAAAATATCCGATCGATCGATCAATCATCCAAAGAATTCTCAAATGTCTCAACACTTGAGTCAGATCAAAATATACCATAGACTGCATCAAGCACATATGGGCTAGCACAAGAAGGTACAGTCCAAGCCTCACCAACGGCGTCGCGGAACCGCCACCAAAAGACCCTTTTGGTCGCGGTTCCGTGGTCGTTAGGTCGAGTTAGGACTTCGTTCTTCTTGGGGGCACATACAATACCCTGCATGATTTTCTGAATATTTTTAATATGAAAAATTCCAACTTTTGAAAAATTTCAAGAGAGCACTACTTTGGATGTCGGTTTTCGTTCGTTCGAAGTTTTTAACGTCGTCTAGGTTACTCTAAAATTCTAGCTTGTCCCTGATACCACTGTAGGGATTATCTAGCACCATCCTAAGTTTAGTGTTGCATCACACATGCTATAACAAAAATTTAGAGAGTGCTAAACAATTCCAAACATGAATCGAACTAGAAAAATAGGGTAATAAGATATAGCAACACATACTATAAAGTGTCAAACACTAAGTGAGGTGGAAATACAACCTTTGTAGACCTCCTCCTAGACTCCTTGGATCGTGTAGGGTTTGAGTCGGTTGGCTTGTATCCTTCCGTGTTCACGATGATCCACCACGAAGTCTCTTTGCACCAAGCTCCATGCTTCACTTGATCAAGGATAAAGATGAAGCAAACACTCCATTCAAGTGGGCTAGACTAAAGTGGAATGGTGATGTGGGTTTGGATCTCACTACAAAACCTTTTCTTTTTAATCATTTCTCTTTCTTTTAAAACCCTAGTGAGCTTTGAGGAGAGAGAGGAAGAAGGAGATAGCTCAAGCTAAACTCAAGAGAGAGAATAATATGAGAATAATGGATAACTCTAACTCAACTCAAGAGAGTAAGTGAGTGTCATCCATACTAAACCATGGTTACAAAATATCTAGATATTTTGTAACTTGAGTTTAAGCAAAACCATGGGCCAAAACCATGGGCAAATGAAACCATTGACTTTGTCAACTTAAGAGAGTTGAATAGTCAACCATGATTTTAATCCCATTTTGCTTTTCTCAAATAATCAAAATATCTAAATATGTAACCATGTGAGTCTTGCATTTCCACCACCAATGTATCATCAACCATGACACATGTATGCTTGCATGTGTGCATCCATATCATCATATACATACACTCATGCATGCATCATAAAGAAATAGGTTTTAATAAATGAGCTAATAGATTTAATATTAAATCAACACTTGATTTAATAACCTGGTCATATCACATACGACCCGTCTAATAGTAAATGCTCGATTAAAATACTGTATCCAATACACGTATTTAATCGAGCTCCCGTGCATATCACATATGCACCCCACATCTTTTAGCCTGAACTAGGAGACTCCTTTGTGGGACTCTAAGAATCGTCAATACGCTAGCAGTAGGCAGTGATCACATCACATACCCACAAACCGTCAGTGGCACAAGCTGTACGTAACGGCTCCCAGGTATTGAACGATCAGAAGAAACACAAGCAAACCTGCTAAAACTCCAGTCGAGCCAACTGACAACACTTACCATACAATTCGGTCTCTTTGTCAAATATGCTGCATATATAAGTCTAGGGATGGTATCGTCGACCCCAATAACCCAATAAGTTATGCCAGTATATGGCTCATAACAGATCGAGAAACTACTAATAACACTTATCAGTAAATCTCAGCAGCCCTGGCCAGGGACTTCCTGTTATAGCCAATCATACATGGTGCAACATCAACCCCCAATACCGGGAGACACGAAACCCCTCCTATCGCTCATTGCCTCCATGCGCCTCGGGACTGTACCCAAAATCCACCTGTTTGCACGACTCAGTAGAGCCGTGGTAGGGTGGAGATCAAAGTACAGTGGGAGACATACAAAACTCTATGACGATCTTGGGTCTACAGACTAACCTGTACCAGTGTCACCTGAGAACTGCTATCCGACGATAAATATAATACCACATAGGAGTTCTCGGTGAGTCCGTTCAGTGTACCCAGTCTCCACTGAGCACCCGTATATGATCTTTGGTGTCACCACACCAATGGATATGGGATCATCCATCGCCCATCATATGAGACAAGTAATGTATATGCTAGTCTACTCTGGTGATATCGATGCCCCGTCTCGATACACCCACGACTAGGAACATTTCAAGGATATTCTCATAGACTAAACATATCCCACTAGTATGATCCGTATCATAATCTCAGTAGTCCTGCATCATCCTAAGGGCTATATCAACATGTACCAAATGAATGAAAGCATGATTAAATGAACATGTCAAGATAAAAGGTGCAACTAGATAGCATACTATCATGTCGAGTAAGAATGTCCCCTGAATACACACACGCGCGCGCGCGCGCACACACACACACACACATGCCGGTACTTACACTATCATATAATGGCCTTTATGGCATACATATATCCAACACTCATAACCCAATAAGCACCTGTATACGTCTTAGGTGAACGAACTGACACCAATAGCTTGTGAGACTAGCCACCGCCCCTCGTCGGGGTCTTAATTCGTATACACTAGTCTACTCTCGGAGTATCGATGCCCAGTCTCGAAACTCCCACGACTAGGGACACTTTAAGGATGTACTTATAGACCCCAGCTCCCACGTATATGATCGCCATCATACTGCTGGCAGTCAAGCAAGAATCCTATGGGCTCTATCAATGTGTAATAGTGATCGGTAATATCACCTGAAGTATGTACACGATGATAAAGACAAACTAGATAGCATACTATCATCTCGAGTAAGACTGTTCTACGAGTATAGGTCCTCCCTCAATCATTGCAATCACGTGCCTGCGATCCAATAATTTACTTTGAGGGCACTATATCCAACACATCGAGCCACCCGAGGGCGAGGATTATCCTGCTTACACGGTGGCATAAGGCCGACTACCCGAGGGGGAGGCAGTCGTCCTCACCTGAGGCGAGGGTGGTTTCCATGTGGGAGCCGGTCCAGCGGGTCGACGTTCTTCTTTCCGAGCAGGCTCTTAGCTGGGCCGGGCTCGGCCCCATGCACTTCCTGGGTAAGTTAGGTCTTTGGACGATCTATTTAGATTTTAATAGGTTTTGCTTGCCCTTTCTAGCGTCGCTAACTCTCTTTCGTGTTTTCTCCTTTCTGCAGAGCAAATGGACCGATCCAAGTTCTTAGCCGACATGGCCACGAAGGCAGGAAAGAAGACCGGGGGTGCTAGCTCGTCCCGTCCCGGTTCGAGCTCGGCCCCGAAACCAACTATACCAGCGAAGCCTTCCACTGTGCCCCGAGCCCCGGAAGTCCGCCACGGGGAGAGCCAGAAGCATGCACGGGGACCGGAGCCCTAGGTGAGGGGGTGGAGGATGAATCCGACCTCACCGAGGTCCCCCTCAAGAGGCACAGAAGGACGATCTCTCGCTCGCCACCCTCCAGGATCCCCGTACAGGAGAGGGCATCTGTTTTGAGGTGCTCTCGGGGCTTTCCGTCACCGACTGCCTGCTCTCCAACATGGAGCAATCATCCAGGGGAAAAATTCCTCGGGGGACCCTAAAGTCCCAAGTGGCCGCCATCGCTCAGGAGGCGGTTCAGGTCGGTATCTGTTTTCCTTTAAGAATTTTGTTAAGTATTTTTCCTCAACTCCTTTTGATGCTTTTCTCAGGTCCTCCAACACTGCACTCTTATCGTTAATATGGAATCCGAGGAGATTGCCCCGGCCATGAGGAAGGCGGATGAATTGTCCTCACGAGAGGAGGATCTGCGCCTGGAGCTGCAGCAGACGGAGGAGAGGATAGCCATCCTCGAAACCAGGGTGGCCACTGAGGAGTTGATGAACTTCAAGTGTAAGGAGTTTCACCAACTTCTGAGTGAATCCAACAAGGCCATCTAGGCTAAGTTGGAGGAGGTTAGCAAGCTCTACGCCGTGATGAAGAAGTTGAGGGATGCCAGCAGGAGGGACACCCAGGCGGCGCTCGATGCGGTGAAGCTTTCCGAGATCCGAACTTCGAAGTCCGTGGATAGGTATAAGGTGTCGGACCAGTTCTACGCCGACTTCGCCGACGCCTCGGCCATTGTTTGGCACCAGGCTCTCGACGCCGTCAAGGCGTTGATGCTGGGGTTCGCCAACAGCGAGTTCGGTGTCCAGTACCCTCTCTCCGAGGTTGCGCCGCAGGTGGAAGCTGCCTGGGATGCCGCCGGGGGTAAGGCTGCCGGTGGAAGCGTCGGGGGTGAGGCTGCTGGTGGAAGCGTCGACCCAGAGGTCGCCGTTTTGGTTCCCGATGCTGGCGTCAAGCAGCGCGAGATCCTTCCTGGGCCTACAGTCTGGGCTTTCCTGCCTTTTCCTTCCCCCCTTTTTAATGTTTCGTAAGCCTCTGGGCGTTTTGTAAGGCTGAGGAGCCCAGAATACCTTGTAAAAATTTCTGGAATATAAATAAAGCTGAGCTTATTTTTCTCTGCATGATTGTGTGCTTTCTACGTGAGTACTTTAGTTCGTCGGTCTTTCCCTCGACTCAAATGGTAGGCCGTAGGTCGATGCCCGGCTTTTTAGATGACGATTACACGTCGAGTGTAAGTCGATTAATTGCCAAGTGTAGGAAGGTCGGTGCCATCCCGCTCCCCGGAGTCGAGGTGGAGATCGTTCATTTAGGATGAACCGAAAGATATCCAAGTGTAGGAAGGTCGGTATCAGTCCATTCCTCAGAGGTTGACAGCCACATATCTTAGCATGCGTTGAAAAACATAGAATAAGTCGGCATTGGCTGATTCCTTCCTGGTGTGGTTCCTAGACTCGTGTCTTCGTAGGGTAGGAACCTACCCCTCGGAGACTAGCCGAGCAAGAATCTGCACGGTGGCCTCTTTAAGAGGGCTTTATCTCCTGAGCGTTGATGGGTAGGAAGCTACCCGCTCGGGATGGACTGGGCAAGGAAGCTGCTCGGTGGCCTCGTGAGGAGGGCTTTGATCCTTAGCGTAGATGGGTAGGAATCTACCCGTAAGGGATGGACCGGGCAGGGAAGCTGCTCGGTAGCCTTATGAGGAAGGCTTTGATCCTTAGCGTAGATGGATAGGAATCTACCCGCTAGGGATAGACCAGGTAGGGAAGCTGCTCGGTGGCCTCGTAAGGAGGGCTTTAATCCTTAGCATGGATGGGTAGGAATCTACTCGCTAGGGATGGACCGGGCAGGGAAGCTGCTCGGTGGCCTCGTGAGGAAGGCTTTAATCCTTAGCGTAGATGGGTAGGAATCTACACTCTAGGGATGGACCGGGCAGGGAAGCTACTCGGTGACCTCATGAGGAGGGCTTTGATCCTTAGCGTGGATTGTTAGGAAACTACCCGCTAGGGATAGACCGGGCAGGGAAGCTGCTCGGTGGCCTCGTGAGGAGGGCTTTAATCCTTAGCGTAGATGGGTAGGAATCTACCCGCTAGGGATGGACTGGGCAGGGAAGCTGCTCGGTGGCCTCGTGAGGAGGGCTTTAGATCTTTAGCATAGATGGGTAGGAATCTACCCGCTAGGGATGGTGTTACGACCTGAAAAGTACGGAACATGACCGGCACTTAAATTACGAAACGTCTCGAGGCGTACGTGATCTAAGTAAGCCAAAACCCAGAAATCAAAACCAAAGAAGCAGTAGAGGTAAGGAAAAACCAATTTAAAACAAGTAGTTTTAATCCACATAGGCCGAAGTATGTATTTTTAAAATCTTAAGTATTTTCTGAAAATTTCGGCAAAGTCTCCTTTATAAATACTGGCCCCCAAACGGGATACAACATGAATAGTATACGAAATACAAAAAAAGCATCCCCAAGCGGGAGCTAGCTCTTCGTCAAACGACGGTCACAACCACGCAAGCAATATAATATACAACGCCGAAGGGCGAGGATCAAAACTCAAAAGGGAACTCAAAACAGTATGAAATCCATAGAAATACAACGCGCGACTTTAAGGTCGAAAGAATAAACATCACTGGTCTCTATCTCTGAAATAAATACATGTTTGGTTGATGAAGTCACTAGATACAACTGAAATAATAATAAACAATGGTGCAAATCACTCGGAAATGGAAGTAGTGCCAGCAAAGCCGTTACGAAACCTGTACGGTAAAACCTGCAATAAACTGTCACACAACGGGGGTGAGTTGTCAACTCGTGAGTAGAAAACATCACAGAGCAGAAATCGTATGTATGACGCAATCCTAGATCAAACGATCAATAATATCCTCAAATAACAAGTCTGAAGCATGAAAAGGTGGCAAGGGTAAACATTTATACATAAGTGTAATCCCATGTACTCGTGTCAGTGCCTCGGGTAGCAATATATCATATGTATGAGATATGAATGTAAAGTAATGAAATGGATGAGACAGTTGTTTTCTATTTTTAAAGAGATATATGTATGTATATAAATCGAATAACATCAATGAAATCAACAGGGAAATCCGTGTCAAACATCGACACAAAACATAAATCCCAAAATCGCAATATCTCAGGCTCCGGCTGCCCGAACTGGCCTGTACCATCAAATCTCAATACCTCAATATCTCAAAATCTCAGTGTCTCAAATCTCACCGTCTAGGGCGCCGTCTGTCCGGATCGGCCCCTAACATCAATTACAGGACCACGACGGTATCCTCCGGATATCCGATGCGTCAGTAAAATCACCGGTAAGTAGTGCTCCCCTGCTAGGCTCATCGAATACAACTCGAACTTCTTGCCCCGGGGTACCTTACCGGGCCCATCATGTACCCGAGACGGTTCATCCAACTCCTTGAATCGGGTCTCGAAATCCATCAGCAATCATGAAAACTCATGATGGAAAACTCATACATCATGGGAAAACCGCACTTTTCATTTAAAAAGAGAGAGAAAGAAGTTTATAAATGCTCTTGCGGTTTTCCCCCAAATCCAGGAAATCTCAGGAAAATCCGAAATCCAATCATCAATAGCACGTAAACAGTGAATATAGGCATAAAACTCCATAATACGGCATAACAGTGAATAATAATATGCATGAAGTAGCAAGTAAGAACTACAATGTCTAAACTAGCATATAAGGCAAGTACACTAATATTATGTCGAAACTATCAGCTAACAAGCTATGTCGATGAAATAGTATTGTCTAAAGTGTACGTGACATGGCAATTACCGATGATGATGTGTGTGAGCCGGCAAGTAAGTGTACGCGGAACATACGCATCATCGGTAATGGTGCTGGTGTCCTAACAGCATGATATCAATAATGGTATATGAAATCACAATATAAGTATGTGATGCGGAGTGAACAGCAAAAATGTGCGGGAGCTGAATGATAAACACAATGATAACTAATCTGTATTAAATATAAATATAAGTCATACAGTAGTACCTTTTGAAATAACACGAATCGCGGTGTTTTGGAAATAAGGGCTACGGTGTTTTTAAGAAAAGATACGCCCTTTGAAATATCCGTAGAATCCCTTGGCCTGTCTTTTAAAATACCCACGATTCGTTAGTTTTGAAATAGGTAGGAATCGAATCTAGTCTAACAACTACACTAACTATAGGGCTGAGCTAACAGGCTAAACGAAAGGTAAGGAAACCGCCTAACATCTGAGTCGATACATATATAAATAATAGTCGGTGATCCCACCTCAATAGTATCATATACGATCCAAAATCTACAATATGACATCCACAAGTCAAGAGTGCGGATCTATCATCAATATAAAACTCGTACGGTACATCCGTCGTACGGCCTCCCAAATCTGGGTACGGGTCAATATCACATTCATCACATTATTCATCTGGTATCCTCTTTATCAAGGATCATAATCCAGGGTAGTGACCTACGTCTAGTACAATATTAATACCATCTATGTATGCATGCATGTGTATGAAACACTACATCAAAGGACCCGCTAAAACATCATGCCGTATCTCAAATACGAATCCTGTCATATCACCGATCTCACGGCCTCAAATCGAATCTCATCGACTCATCTCAAATCCCAAATACTATCCTCAAATCCAGTATATGAACACATAGTCCCATACCCATGTGTAAATATACACATCCATATATACGTACAGGTAAAAGAGAGAATGTATGCAAGTATGTGTGTGCGTGTGTGTGGGTGCAACCTCTACTCTAGGGTCTCGCAACTAACACTTATCAATCCAAGAATACCTAGAATCCATCTTTATCATCGATAAACTCAAATCAACATATAAATAATATAAGTGTGTATACGTATTCGTATACATCACCACGAACTGCGGGGGTGCTATACGCCATCCACCCGACTTCCCCCGTAGATATAATCTACTCACCTTACTTCTTGTGTGTCGGTGTCGATGTCGCTTTCATCTTCTTCATCGTATGAAACCCACGTGAAGGTACCTACAAGGATAAAACAATCGCAAAAGCACATGAAAATCATATCGGAAAACCAAAACGACACGCTAAGACCTATAGGTTAGAACCTATGGACTACGCTTTCAACACCATCAAACAACCCTCGATATCGTCGTACAAACGCCGAGTGGTAGCTAAAAACTCAAACGCACCAATCGTGGTTTCAAAATTCACTAATTATATATGAAATGGGTTTTAATTCATCAAAACCATAAAAGTAAACAAATCGTTTTATTTCCCAAAAATCTAGTTAGCACAAATTCCCATTTCGATTCAAAACTTGATGTTTTAACCAATCTAAATATTTTAACGATTCTAATGGCCAAAATGCTCACTTAATATCATAATTAGGTCACAAAAATATTCACTACTATTTTATCTCACTAAAATATATTCTTTTTAAAAACCTAGTTTGCAATTTATATAATTATTACAAATTTAATCAACAAAAATGCAAACTAGCAACTAGATTAGTTTTTTAGCAAGCATTAACATGTTAATCTACTCATTGTAACCTTAAGCAAGTGACAACCACTCTAATTGAATCCAAACCCTAACTTTTTAATTCAAAGCCTTGACTTGAAAATTCAAGTCTTGAAATAGAAATCAAATTAAACACCAAATTAGCCTCAATTGAAGTATGATAGCAACAATTAAGTAACTTGATTAGGATTTATACCTCACAACCATAGATCTAGCATGAAAATCTTGGCCTCCAAATTGCTCTCTTTTCACCAAAGTCCATGCATGTTAGGGTAAGGAAAAAAGGATAAGAGTTGGATTTGGATTTAGCTTTGAATTTGTATGGATTTTGAGGCATTTTGATGAATTTTTTTGAAGAGAAAAGAGAGGTGAACATGGAGGGGCTGCTGCTGATTTTGGGGAAGGGGGGCTCGGCCACAATGAAGGGGGGATGAGAGAGAAGTGTTGAAAGTCAACAAAGTTGTCCAAGTCAACAAAGCCCATACACTTTTATCTATCCTCTTTCTAAATTTTCTTTTCTTTTCATGGAAATGGAGTAGGGAAATGGGGGGAGGGGCTGCTGAATTTCAGCCACAAAAGGGGAGGAAAATGGGGGGTTTGTGCGGGTGTGGGTGTAGCAAGTTCCAAGTGAAGGAAATACCCCCATACCTCAATTACTTTAATTAAATTCACAATTTTAGCCTTTTTCTTTTACATTTTCTAAACCATCTTGACAAATTTCATTTCATTTCAAAAACAATATTTTACATGTTATTTTAATGTGTCATGATGCACAAAATTTGTTTCAACTCATTCCAATTTGTAATTTTCCCTAATTAAATGTATTAGTGACGGTTTAAAATAATATTAAAATATTTAATTTTGGAAAAAAATTCAGAAAATTAGAAATTTTACCAGTGGCTCAATAAACACCAAATACTAGCAATTATATATTTAGAATATGTATATTTAATTTTATATTAAAAGATATTTATATTTTGACTTTTTACGGAAAACCCCCTTATTTTACCGATTTTCCGAAATTTCACCGAAACGATTTTCAAAACGTTACAGATGGACTGGGCAGGGAAGCTACTCGGTGGCCTCGTTGGGAAGGCTTTAGAGACTCCCCTGCGAAAGCCTCGTTGGGAGGGCTTTAGAGACTCCCCTCCACCTTCGTAGGGCGTCGTTCAAACTTCCGTGGCCGCATTGGCGGGAGTGAGGGTGTCGTTTAAACTTCTGTGGGCCGCATTGGCGGGATTGAGGGCATCGTTCAAACTTCCGCGGCCACATTGGCGGGAGTGAGGGTGTCGATCAACCTTCCATGGGCCGCATTAGCGGGAGTGAGGGCGTCAGTCAACCTTTCGTGGGCCGCATTGGCGGGAGTGAGGGCGTCGTTCAAACTTTCGGGGGGCGCATTGCCGCCCTTGAAGACAGGCATGGCCGACACGTGGCCATTCTTGTTAGTGTATATGCCCTAGAGGCCATTACTGTATCATACTAGTTTGTATATTACTTAATGGAAGCTTGGGATATTCACCTTGTATTGACAATCTTGCTCAAAATGGTAGTATGCTACTTGGTTTGTTTCTACTTTAATATGTGCATGTATTTCTTTTAGCATATTGCTTATACATATTAGTAGAGCCCTTAGGATCTTTGCTTGATTACCAGCGTTGTGATGGCAGTCACACTCGTGGGGGCTGGGTAATCCACAAGCACATCCTTATACAGGTCCCTAGTCGTAGGACAATCGAGACAGGGCATCGATACTCCGGAGTAGACTAGCGTATACGCTTCTCATCCCAGCAGGGGAGACGGTCTGTCCCACAGCCGTCAGTACGTCGTACTTGAGATAGTATGCGGGTGCTCGTTAGGTTATGAGTACACTGGACAGGACTCGTCGGAAACTGATTGGTTGGTACTATACCTATCATCAGTTATCAGTTCCCAGGTGACATGAGTACAACTTAGTCCGCTGACTTGACACTGTCACTTCGCCTTGAGTGTGTTCCTACTGTACTTTGATTGCTACCCTACCACGGCTCAAAGGAGTCGTGCAAACAGGTAGTAGTTGGGTGCAGTCCCGAAGCACATGGAGGCAGTGACGGTTAGACAAGATTCGTCTCTCCCGGTATTGGGGGTTGACATCGCGCTGTGTCTAGGAGAGCCATTACAAAAGTAGTCCCTGGCCAGGGCAAGCGAAATATACTGGTAGGTTTCCAGTGTTATCTCAGGGTGTTCTGGGCTACACTCCGACACGACTTGTACCGCTATTAGGGGACTGACGTTTACCGCCCCCCTAGGCCCGCCATGCGATGTATTCAGACGAACAGACCAGACTGTACGGAGACTGTCACATTCAGGCTCAGTAGGAGTTCAGATGGGTTTCACCTCGTCCGTCTTCTTATCGGCATCTACCTGGGGGGGCGTTACGCACAGCTAGTGCCGCTTGCGGTCTGTGGTTAAACCCACTGCCAGCGTAGTGTCGAGTCTTTAGAGTCCCACACAGAGAGCTATTCGCCTTTAGGCAAAAGAGTAGAGGTCGCATGGTTTTGCGACAGGTCGCATGGTTTTGTGACAGGGTTCGGTCACATCCGTGCACTTATGCACGTTTAGTATCCGTGCAGTTATTATTACTAGTGGGCTTTGGTTTAAGCCAGATCCTAGTATAGTTTTGGGATTGGTTTTATCTCGTTTGTATTCGTGTTCCCCGGAACGCGGATACGGGTATGTATGCACAGTTGACAGAGACAGAGGCAGAGGATTCTCATTAGGGTTGTTGACTGTTGACTTTTGCTAAACCCTAATGAGAATTAGAATTATGATTAACAATAATATTAATTGAGTATTATAGTGACATGATTAGGGTTGAAAGGTTGACCTTGTTGACTTGTTGACTTTTGTTGACCGGTTGACTAGGTTGGACTTTTTGACCACCATTATGACAATGGCCATCATTTGGTTGCATTGACTTATGCTTGCTTGTTTTGTTCACCATTTGCATTTAATGCAAGAAATGATATTGTCATTTGTCATGATATCAACCATCACATTATACTCAATTATTATTACTTGTTATCATAATTTTTTGGATTATGAGAGGTGAGATGAGAAGAGGTTGGCTCACTTTTCATTTGGCTTTCTCTCTCTTGAGCTCTCCCATTCTCAAGCTCTCCCTCTTCCTCTTGCTCTCTCTTGCTCAAGGCAACTCTCTCTCATGAGTTGAGAACCATTGCCTAGAGATAAAAACACTAAAACACTCCTCTACTCATCTTAGTTCACAAGGCCTAGCAAGCCAAGTGTTCTAGTTTCTTCAAGTTCGAAGAAGAAGCCAAAAGGTAGAAGCTTTCGGGTGGATCCATCTTCGACGCGAGAAGACGACGAGGGGAGGCCGGTCCGTACACTACAAGAGTTGAAGATGAAGGAGTTCAAGAAAGGTATAACCCCCTAACCGAGTAGGTAAAACTCCTAGTTAGGTTGTTAGGTAGTTGTTTAACAAAGATCCGTATTTTGAGTCCATGTTACCACCCTAGCAAAAATCGTTTTACACCAATTCCGCAACTCCGTAAGTACCGAGGAAGGGTAGCATGGACTTACAGTGGTATCAGAGCCAGGTTAAACACTATCTAACATGTTATGAATGTAAGTAGAAGTTCGATCAGAGAAAATATCACGAAACACACCCGAATAATATGGTTTCTGCCGATTTTTCCCTCTGTTCAAAAAGTAATAAATCATACATGAAAAATCGGCTCAGGCTTTTGTTAAGACACCCAAGAAAATTGGTCCAACGAACCGGTCAAGTCGCCGCGGAAACGCGGTGGGAGCACGCTCCCGCCGCGGTTCCGCGGCCGAGTTGACTCGGCCGTGGAAAAATTTTCATGCAGTGTGTTTCTGGGGTTGTTTTGGGATTTTTAAAATATGTTTTTTCTGCCCAGATTTTCCAGAAAGAAAAATTTGTGTTTGGAGCCTAAAATTCCGTATTTTGATCGAACTTCTAAAGACTAAAGCTAACGGGTTTATATCTGTGATGTGTTATATGTATTGAACGTCTACTAATCGCTATACGTCGATTAGTGGGGGTTATACATATCTGTGATCTGTAATGTTGATGGTATGTGTATATGAACTCATTGGATTGTCGCGGGTGAATAGCCGGGGGTTGTGAGATGAGAGTTTTCTTTTCTTTCAATTCATGTAATATGTAAATTGATGTAATATTATTTGTATGGCCGCACAACCGGGTCGGGGTTGTAGCCGTCATTGTATAATTTCTTTTTACTGTTTTTTGCTCCTAGGACAGACCCAAGGTGGGGTGCACAAACTACCGGGTATCTCGAAGTGCCGAGTGGCCTACTCACGTCGTTGAGGGAGGTTGCTCCGCTTCGGATATTTGGCGGGTAGTTTGCCGCACCCGTAGGGGTCTAGGGTGGGGTATTGGCTATTCACCGCGACCGTGTAATCCGCTTTTCGTTACAGGCTGGTACGAATTGCGGATTCCTAGTATATCCATTGTGTTCATCTGTGATCTGAAATGGCTATCATTGCAATATATCTATATATGATATTATTTAGGCGTTGCTTATGTTTTGCATCCGTACTAGTCCAGCCCCCGCTCTGTCGTTAGTTAAGTAACCTAACGGGTAATGACGGGGCCCCGTGGCGAATGCGGATGGCATAAGCGTACGTCATATTTTGGTTGTTTTCTGCAATGGTAGGATTAAATGATGGGACGCATTAAAAATTAATGCAAGAAAATAAACCAAAGTAAAGTCGTTGGAACACTTTCAAAAACCACTCGGTTCTTCTCAAAAACCAACTTTTAAATGCGGAGCTTGAGCCGCTCCTTTTAAAAGCTATCTCGTTCCATCGATTATATCAAGTTCACTACGTTCACGGTTTCGCCAAAACCATTCATAGCCCTCCGTCGTTTCACATGAATAGTCAATAGTATTCAAGCTGTGTTTGTTGGCCAAAGTCAAAGCATAGTGATTGGTAGCTATAGGGTATTCATGTGCAGCATAGATAGATGCGTTGGTTTGGGATAGTCGTACCGCCTTGTTGGCCAAAGTCAAGGGTAGGTACGGGTGGGTTCAAATTAACCTGGAGAATGACGGGTAGAACTTGACATGTGACTTATGATTTGTTGGCCAAAGTCAAGGTCATAAGAGTATGGGGCAAAAATCCACATCGGGAGTTTCAAAAGAACTGAAACTTGCTAGTGTTGCATACCATTTGGAGTGTGATGATTCTGGTAGGATTCCTTCAGTTTTGTCACACGATGATATTTGGATCCCGATCCTACTATGAGTATATGCTACTCCTCGGGAAATTTCTCACTAAACGATCAATGCTATAAACCAAGTAGGTGTCTAGAAAGGTGTTAGCGGGGCTACGCCCTCAGGGAAAAGAGGTTATTTAATTAAGGAACTTCGCGAAAGCGTTGGAAAACCTCCCTCGAAGTACCGACACTAGCCTGGCTGAACGGTTAAGCAAGTATTGTACGGTGAGATTGATTCCGACTAATTCTTCCTTTTTGGTTTGAGGAGGAATTTGAGATACAGTGGGAGCCATCCTGTTTAGACAAACTAAAAACCACTCTAAACTTGCAAAAGCATCATGCTGAGTGTTTCTTCTCTCTCTCCTAATTGCAGCGACCAATCGACATGACTGGACTTAAGTTACTTCTAGATAAAAACATACTGACAGGGCCAAACTATAAAGATTGGCTCAGGAATATCAAAATGGTAATCACTTACGACAAGCTGGGGTATCTTCTTACCACCAAAGCTCCCCCTGTCCCAGGTCCCACCTCCAGCGTCGCGGATAAGGAAATCCGTAAGACTTGGGAGATCGATTGCGCGAAGGCCAAGTACCTCGTGCTTCCCTCTATGGACAATGAATATCAGAGGAGGCACGAGAATATGGACCTCGAATCCATATTTCTCCATACAAAAGAACTGTATGGAGAGCAATCTCGTATCGCAAGATACGAAGTGTCGAAGAAGCTGTTTTCGGCAAGGTTGGCCATCGGATCATCGGTAGCGGAACACATGCTTAAGATGATTGGCTTCATTGAGGAGCTCGCGGACCTTGGGACCACGTTAGAGAACGAGCTCTATACGGACTTGATTCTCCAGTCCCTTCCTTCCACTTACGCCAGTTTATCCTGAACTTCAACTTACAAGGAAAAGAAGTTGAACTTCCGGAGCTCCTCAACATGCTGAGGAGTGCAGAGGGCACCCTACAGAAAGGTAGGGAAACATCCACTTTATTTGTAGGAAGATCTTCCTCTTCTAAGTCCAAGGCAAAAGCAAAGGGAAAGAAGAAGAAAGCCCCCGCCAAACCAAGGGGCGGTGTTTGTAAAGTGGATACGAAGGGAAAAGCAAAGGCAACAAAGATAGCGGGGCAGCTTGTGGGTAAGGAAGAATGCTTCTATTGTCATAAGAAGGGACACTGGAAGAAATATTGCAGGGCTTGGAAGGCCAGAACACAGGATCTGAAGCAAGTTGCGGCTGCAGCTTCAGGTGTGTATGTTATTGAAAACTGTCTTTCAATAAACTCTACATCCTGGGTATTGGATACCAGATCAGGATCTCATATCTGTAATTCTTTGCAGGCACTGAGAAAGCGTAGGGTTTTGAAGGCAGGTGATATGACCCTCAGAGTTGCAAACGGAGCTGGCATGGATGCTGAGTCCGTGGGGGACTATCACCTGGGCTTGTCAGATGGACACATTTTGGTTTTACGTAATTGCTATTTTGTACCAAATGCAACTTGCAATATCATTTCTGTATCTTTATTATCTAAAGAAGGTTATGAATTTGCATTTGTAAGTAATGTTGTGAACATTCACCTTAATCAAGTTCTGATTGGGTCAGGTACATTAAGCAATGGTATATACGTATTAAACCAACCACAGATTTTCAATGTCCAGAATACACACAAAAGAAAGTCTCCGGAAACTAATCAGGCTTTCTTATGGCATTGTAGACTGGGTCACATCAATGAGAGAAGATTGACTAAGTTACATACAGAAGGATATTTGGATCCATTCCAATATCAATCATATGCAACTTGTCAATCCTGTCTCAAATGAAAGATGACAAAGACTCCGTTCACTGGACACGGAGTAAGAGCGAGCGAGCTCTTGGGACTCGTACACAGCGACGTGTGCGGTCCAATGTCTACACATGCGCGAAGCGGTTTTTCTTACTTCATAACTTTTACGGATGACTTTTCAAGGTACGGATATGTCTTCTTAATGAAACATAAATCCGAAGCCTTTGGAAAATTCCAGGAATATAAGAATGAAGTAGAAAAACAAACCGGCAAAAGTATCAAGACACTAAGATCTGATCGAGGTGGAGAATACTTGAGTGCCGAGTTCTTGGATTACCTAAAAGAGAATGGTATTCTCTCTCAGCTTACTTCTCCATACACTCCGCAACACAACGGTGTATCGGAGAGACGGAACAGGACCCTATTGGATATGGTACGCTCCATGATGAGTAACGCTGAGTTACCGCGATCATTCTGGGGATATGCGCTAGAGTCAGCCGCATTTCTTTTGAACCGAGTTCCATCTAAGACTGTGCCTACCACACCATATCAGATGTAGAGTGGGAAGAAACCCTATCTTAAGCACATTAAGACATGGGGATGTCCGGCTTTTGTCAAAAAGCAGCATGCGGACAAACTCGAGGCACGCTCAGTACAGTGCAAGTTCGTGGGATATCCAAAGAACTCCAAGGGATATTTCTTCTATTGCGAAGAGGAACAAAAGGTTTTTGTTTCTCGTCATGCCTGCTTCTTGGAAACTGAGTTTTTGGAAAACCAGATAAGTGGGAGCGCAGTAGAACTGGAAGAAATTCCTGAACCACGAGCTATTACTGAGAACTTAGTAGAACCAGAGGGTTCAAAAGAACAGGACATTCCTACGCCGCTCCGCAGGAGTAGTAGGCAGTCTCATCCACCCGAGAGATACTGCGGTTTTTTCATAGACGGGGATAGAGAGGATTGCATCATTGATTATGATGAGCCTACTAGCTTCCAGCAGGCCGTTCAGAGCGTTGACTCGGTAAAATGGCTGGATGCAAAGCGGACCGAAATGGAGTCCATGTACACCAACAAAGTATGGACGTTGGACATTGCTCCAGATGGGGTAAAACCCGTAGGATGTAAGTGGATCTTCAAAAGGAAGATTGGTGTAGATGAACAGGTTGAGACCTATAAGGCTAGACTTGTTGCAAAGGGTGTTCGTCAAAGACCTGGTTTGGACTATGACGAAACCTTTTCTCCAGTGGCTATGCTGAAATCCATTCGGATCCTTCTTGCCATTGCTGCCTTTCACGATTATGAGATTTGGCAGATGGACGTAAAGACTGCTTTTCTAAATGGAAATTTAGAGGAGTGCGACTATATGGACCAGCCAGAGGGTTTCATTCAGAGTGGGAGCAGCGGAAAGGTGTGCAAGTTGCTTAAGTCCATCTATGGACTAAAGCAGGCATCGCGGAGTTGGAACATCTGTTTTGATGAGACGGTCAAAGAATTTGTCTTTATCAAAAATCCAGATGAACCATGCATCTATAGTAGATTTATAGCAAGAACTGTCGTATTCCTCGTTCTATACGTGGATGACATTCTTCTGATAGGAAATGACATTCCTATGCTACAATCTGTCAAGGGGTTCTTGTCACACAGGTTCTCCATGAAAGACCTGGGTGATGCCAATTACATTCTGGGGATCCGGATCCATCGTGATAGATCCAAAAGGATGTTGGGACTTTCGCAGTCCAGGTACATCGACACCATACTGAAAAGATTCAGTATGGAAGATTCCAAGCGCGGTAATCTACCGGCTTGTCACGGGATCACCCTCTCCAAAGAGATGTCTCCCAAGACTGATTTGGAAAGGGATCGCATGTCTATTATACCCTACGTTTCTGCGGTAGGCTCTATAATGTATGCGATGTTGTGTACCAAACCGGATGTAGCTTATGCACTGAGTGTAGTAAGCCGGTATCAGTCAAACCCTGGGGAGAAACACTGGATAGCGGTAAAGAACATTCTCAAGTACTTGAGAAGGACTAAGGAGATGTTCTTGGTGTATGGCGGAAAAGACCTCCAGATCGAGGCCTTTGCTGACTCCAGTTTCCAGAGTGACAAGGATGATTCCAAGTCCATGTCGGGTTTTGTCTTTACCCTCAATGGAGGGGCGGTGTGTTGGAAGAGTTCCAAACAGGAAACCGTTGCTGACTCGACGATGGAAGCGGAATATATCGCTGCTGCAGATGCCGCAAAAGAAGCCGTCTGGATAAGGAAGTTCTTAACGGAACTTCGGGTGGTTCCGTCCATTGTTGATCCAATACCTCTGTATTGCGACAACAACGGGGCTATAGCTTTAGCAAAGGAACCCAGGTCCCATCAGAAATCCAGACACATCTTGAGGCGGTGTCACCTGATCAGGGAGATTGTGGATTGCCAGGAGATCGAGGTTCGGAGGGTTGCTTCAGAAGATAACACTACAGATCCATTCACCAAGGCCTTGCCCCAGACTCAGTTCGAGCAGCTGATCGAGATGATAGGTCTTCTATACGCCAGTACATGGCCTTAGTGCAAGTGGGAGATTGTTAGTGTATATGCCCTAGAGGCCATTACTGTATCATACTAGTTTGTATATTACTTAATGGAAGCTTGGGATATTCACCTTGTATTGACAATCTTGCTCAAAATGGTAGTATGCTACTTGGTTTGTTTCTACTTTAATATGTGCATGTGTTTCTTTTAGCATATTGCTTATACATATTAGTAGAGCCCTTAGGATCTTTGCTTGATTACCAGCGTTGTGATGGCAGTCACACTCGTGGGGGCTGGGGAATCCACAAGCACATCCTTATACAGGTCCCTAGTCGTAGGACTATCGAGACAGGGCATCGATACTCCGGAGTAGACTAGCGTATGCGCTTCTCATCCCAGCAGGGGAGACGGTCTGTCCCACAGCCGTCAGTACGTCGTACTTGAGATAGTATGCGGGTGCTCGTTAGGTTACGAGTACACTGGACAGGACTCGTCGGGAACTGATTGGTTGGTACTATACCTATCGTCAGTTATCAGTTCCCAGGTGACATGAGTACAGCTTAGTCCGCTGACTTGACACTGTCACTTCGCCTTGAGTGTGTTCCCACTGTACTTTGATTGCTACCCTACCACGACTCAAAGGAGTCATGCAAACAGGTAGTAGTTGAGTGCAGTCCCGAAGCACTAGGAGGCAATGACGGTTAGACAGGATTCGTCTCTCCCGGTATTAGGGGTTGACATCGCGCTATGTCTAGGAGAGCCATTACACAAGTAGTCCTTGGCCAGGGCAAGCGAGATATACTGGTAGGTTTCCAGTGTTATCTCAGGGTGTTCTGGGCTACACTCTGACATGACTTGTGCCGCTATTAAGGGACTGACGTTTACCGCCCCCCTAGGCCCGCCATGCAATGTATTCAGACGAACAGACCGGACTGTACGGAGACTGTCACATTCAGGCTCAGTAGGAGTTCAGATGGGTTTCACCTCGTCCGTCTTCTTATCAGCATCTACCTGGGGGCCGTTACGCACAGCTAGTGCCGCTTGCGGTCTGTAGTTAAACCCACTGCCAGCGTAGTGTCGAGTCTTTAGAGTCCCGCACAGAGAGCTATTCGCCTTTAGGCAAAAGAGTAGAGGTCGCATGGTTTTGCGACAGGACGCATGGTTTTGCGACAGGGTTCGGTCACATCCGTGCACTTGTGCACGTTTAGTATCCGGGCAGTTATTATTACTAGTGGGCTTTGGTTTAAGCCAGATCCTAGTATACGTTTTGGGATTGGTTTTATCTCGTTTGTATTCATGTTCCCCGGAACGCGGATACGGGTGTGTATGCACAGTTGACAGAGACAGAGGCAGATGATTCTCATTAGGGTTGTTGACTGTTGACTTTTGCTAAAACCTAATGAGAATTAGAATTATGATTAACTATAAAATTAATTGAGTATTATAGTGACATGGTTAGGGTTGAAAGGTTGACCTTGTTGACTTGTTGACTTTTGTTGACCGGTTGACTAGGTTGGACTTGTTGACCACCATCATGACAATGGCCATCATTTGGTTGCATTGACTTATGCTTGCTTGTTTTGTTCACCATTTGCATTTAATGCAAGAAATGATATTGTCATTTGTCATGATATCAACCATCACATTATACTCAATTATTATTACTTGTTATCATAATTTTTTGGATTATGAGAGGTGAGATGAGAAGAGTTTGGCTCACTTTTCATTTGGCTTTCTCTCTCTTGAGCTCTCCCATTCTCAAGCTCTCCCTCTTCCTCATGCTCTCTCTTTCTTAAGGCAACTCCCTCTCATGAGTTGAGAACCATTGCCTAGAGATAAAAACACCAAAACACTCCTCTACTCATCCTAGTTCACAAGGCCTAGCAAGCCAAGTGTTCTAGTTTCTTCAAGTTCAAAGAAGAAGCCAAAAGGTAGAAGCTTTCGGGTGGATCCATCTTCGGCGCGAGAAGACGACGAGGGGAGGCCGGTCCGTACACCACAAGAGTTGAAGACGAAGGAGGTTAAGAAAGGTATAACCCCCTAACCGAGTAAGTAAAACTCCGAGTTAGGTTGTTAGGTAGTTGTTTAACAAAGATCCATATTTTGAGTCCATGTTACCACCCTAGCAAAAATCGTTTTACACCAATTTCGCAACCCCGCAAGTACCGGGGAAGGGTAGCATGGACTTACAATTCTATGTCGGGAAATTGAGACGTCCCGTGATTCGCGTCGCTGTGCGAGTAAACTTTCGACCGTTGGAAGATTTTGTTGAGGCTATAAATAGCGGAAGTATGTTGAATTCTTTCTAGCCTTGTGTTTCTGAAAATGGCCGGGCGTCCATCTGTGCTCATAAGGGAGATAATTTCTCATGATGATATGTATCTTTATAGCCTCGATCGCTCCGAACAGACGTACGAGGTGGTGATATACCGCGTGGAGGGCCACTTTGGACGCCTTCTTCCCTGGCGATCTCCCCTCCTCCAACTGCTCATTTACGCGATTTGGAGGATGTCCCTGGGGCTGCACAATGCCCTGTCTCCGCAGCTGAGGGATGAGACGATCGAAAAGTTGCACTCACTCTACCACCTCGGCCTGATCTTGAAGAGCGGACGGGACCGATCAGCGGACCGTCTTCTAGAGTGTTTCCAGAGGAGGAGGATCGCTGATTTTGGTCTAGCGGATGGCGCTTCCGTGGACACTGAGGAAGCTAGGGCTCGGCTGGCGGAGATTTCCTCGGAGTGCCATCAACAATGCTTCCTTAATCCCGGCCCCCCCTGGCTGTAATTATTTTTTGTAAGGCTGAAGAGCTTATAATACCCCTTAATCAATAAAGTTTGTTTTTGGCGGTGATGTGTTGTTTCTTCTTCTTTTTTTTCTTTTCGTACAACTTTTAAACTTTAACTAAATGCCAACAGGAACAACTTTATTTATTTCAGAAAGAGGATACAGATACATTTTTTCATTTGTATAACTTGAGCTTTTCAGCATTGTAAGGCCGGTGAAAATTATTACCCCAAGCGTCCTGCAAACGGTATGCCCAGCTGGGCAACACCTCTTTCACGAGGAAAGGTCCATCTCACTTCGGGGAGAACTTATGTAGCCTACTCGGGTCTGCAAACTCGTTTCTTCGTAAGATCAGATCTCCCGTCTTGAAGGCCCGATATTTGACCCGGGCATTTTAGTAGCGAGCGGTTTGCTGTTGATAGGCGGCCACTCTGATTTGTGCTCGGTCCCGCTTCTCCAATAAGACGTCCAAGTCATTTTGGAGTGCCGAGGTGTTGGCTTCTTCATTGAAATGTTCGACCCTGTAACTGGGCAGTCCGATCTCTGCCGGAACCATTGCCTCGGTGCCGTGGCAGAGACTAAACGGGGTTTCTCCCGTAGGTGTTTTTCTTGACGTTCACAGTGCCCACAGGACTCGAGATAGTTTCTCGACCCAGCCACCTTGTCTTCCTTCTAGACGGTCTCGGAGACCGCGGATGATGCATCGATTCGCTACCTCTGCCTGCCCGTTGCATTGAGGATGGGCAACCACGGCAAACTTCATCAATATGTGGTACTCGCTGCAAAACTCTCTGACTTTGTCATTTTTGAAGTTGGTCCCGTGGTCGGTGATGATGCATCTTGGGATCCCGAATCGGGTAATTATGTTGTTCTGCAAGAACTTTGTTGTGGAAGCAACGTCTGGTTTTCTGATGGGGACGGACTCTATTCCACTTTGTGAAGTAGTCTACCGCGACGAGGATGTACATGTGTCCTCCCGTGCCGGTGGAGAGTTGGCCCACCATGTCCATTCCCCATTGTGCGAACGGCCAAGAAGAACTGAGGGTCGTTAGCTCAGTAGCGGGGTGACGGGGTATGCTGCCGTGGAGTTGGTAGCTTTTGCATCTTCGGACAAGTTTCTCAGCATCCTGGTGTATCCTCGGCCAATAATATCTTTGGAGCAGCGTCTTCTGGACCAGGGTGCGGGCCCTTTTGTGTGCCCCCGACCCCTTCGTGTATCTCTCGTAGAATATAGTCGGCTTCATGGGGGTCGACGCATCGGAGCAGGGGCTGTGTGTACGACTTCTTGTAAAATATTTCTATTGCTCCAGATAATATGAAGAGCTTTTGCCCGAAGGCGGCATGCCTCTCCTCAGTCTTCTGGAAGCGTACCATCTTTTAGGAATTCCACGAGAGGCTTCCTCCAATCTTAGCCTTCCTCCTGAGTCGTGTACACTTGGAGCGTTAACTCTCCACGAGGGGCTTCCTCCAATCTTGGCTTCCTCCTGATCTGTGGTTTGAACAGTTTGTTAACTAGGAGCTGATATGTAGCCCAAGCATTCTAAAGACTGAAAGGCAGCACTTTGTAGCAGTATACCCCCCGATCCGTGGTGAACGCGGTGAGTTCTTCATCTGCCGGGTTCATACGGATCTAATTGTTGCCGGAGAAAGCCTCCATGAAGCATAGCAATTCGTGGCCGGCCGAGCTGTCCACTAGCTGGTCTATCCGAAGGAAGGGATAGTTTTCTTTCGGGCATGCCTTGTTCAGATCCGTGAAGTCGACGCACATGCGCCACTTCCCGTTCTCCATTTTGACATTACCACGTTCGCTAGCCAATCCATGTAGTCAGTATTTCTAATAAAGTTGGCTGCGAGCAATCTATCGAGCTCGTCCTCAATCATCTTTTGTTTGATCGGCGCAAAGCTTCTCATCTTTTGTCGGACGGGTCTGGCCTTAGGGTCGGCCCCGAGCTTGTATGAAATAACTTTAGGGTCGATCCTAGGCATGTCAAACCCGGCCATGATAATACGTCTGAATTTCCTCGAAGGAAGCGGATCAAGTCTTTACGATGATCTCCCGTCAAAAGAGATCCAATCTGAACGGTTCGTCCATCGACCACCTCGATGAGGGGGGCTTCTGTCAGCGCTTCCACCGGGGCTCCTCGGATTTTTTCTGGTCGTCGAGCATATCCAAAGATCCCTGTAAATCGTTTGTGTCCTCAAAGTCGTCGCTCTGCTCTCCGGCGGGAGACATTGAGGCGAAGCAAATCTTAGTGATCTGCTGGTTCCCGTAGGCCCGGCCTATTCCCCCTTTGTCTAATGGAAATTTGACCGTAAGGTAGTAGGTCGAGATTTGAGCCCAGAGGGCGTTTAATGTCGGGCGTCCCAGGAGGATGTTGTAGGATGAAGGGGTCTTAGCAATGATGAAATCCACCGGTACGGTCCTCATATGGCCTGCTTCACCAATGTTGAGGAGGAGGGTGACCACTCCCTCGGCTGGGATGGAGTGGTTGGTAAACCCCACGAGGACGTAGGAGGTGGGCCGTAGGTCAGACGGTCCCAGCCCCATACACTTGAAATAGTCGTAGAAGAGGATGTCTTCCGAGCTCCCGGAATCGACCAATATCCTTTGTACCTCATAACGGTAGACCCGAGATGTTATAACGAGGGGGTCGTTGTGAGGCAAGGATATACCGTGGAGGTCTTCATCGGTGAAGATGATGGGCTCGATCATCCTGCACTTCTTCTGGGGTGAATCACTTGTACCCTCGACTGGTAGGAGGCGGCGGTTTTCGCCGGCTGCGCGAGCAAATTCCGAGGTGACGACCATGATTTTCCCGATCGTTAACTCACCGGGAGGGGGCTGGTTCTCTTTCTCCCGGTCTGCCTGCCGCTTGTCCCGCAGGTACTTTGCCAGGTGGCCAGAGCGGATCAACTCCGTGATGTAGTCACGGAGTTATTTACAGTTTTTTCGGTAGGGTGACCCTGCGACCTATGGAAGAAGCAGTATGGTCCCCGGATATACTTAGTTGCTCTTTGGGTGACTGGCAGGAGTTTGAAGAATCTCTCGCCTTTCGCTTCCTCCAATAGCTCGGTCTGGAAGATATTAAGAGGAGTGTACTCTTGGAACTTCAGGAAGTATGGTTTTGGCCGGTCGACCCTCTTCTTCTTTTCTCTGCCCCTCTTCTTTTGGTCGGCTTGATCGCCCCGGGGCAAGTTGGCGTTCACCTCCGACTCGAGTTGGATCTCTCGCTCGATCCAAGCTTTTACCTCGGCCATGGTCTTAGGTTGCGCTAATGCAAAAGAGCGGAGCCACTCTTTGTGCCTAAGACCCGACCTTAGTGCGATGATGACAGTTTCATCCCGGTGCTCGGGGACATCGAGAAGAGCGTTGTAGAAACGAGTGACGTATCCCTTAAAGGATTCCTTGTCTCCGCTCTTTATGGTGAACAGGTAGTTTGCTGTTCTCTTTGTCACCGATTCCTGACGAAGTAGCAGAGGAATTGGGTGGCCAGCTCACCGAAGGTCGAGATAGAGCATGGCGTGAGTCCTCAGAACTAGTCCCGGCCATCCCAGATGAGGGTGGTGGGAAAAGTTAGGCATTGGGCCGCGTCGGAATTATCCTGGAAGCTCATGCCCACCTTAAATGCGTCCAGATGGTCCTTCGGGTCGGATTTCCCATCGAAGAGGGCCACCTTGGGCGGTTTGTTCCTAGACGAAACGTGCTCGGCCAGCAGTTCTTCCGTAAAGGGTTTCATCATCGAATCGGCAGAGTATCGGGCCCCTTCACCGGACGCTTGGCCATCCCTGTGTATGCCCTCGATTTTCTTCTCAAGGGCCTTGAGTCGGTGGTGGTAACCCGAGGATTCTGCACAATCGGAGTGGTGACTATCCCCGCTCCGGGTCTGTGCCGGTGTACGGCTTCGATTCTGCTCTATCAGATTTCGCAAATTCTCGGGCGAGGTCCTTCTCAAGCGGCCTCTGCATTCGTCGTTCGCGCGACCCCAGTGGGAGGGGAGGTGTCGATAATTCCTGGAAGTAGGCAAGCTGACCGATACCTCCTCGGGGAGCGAAAACACGCAGTGGGCATTGGAACCAGGTCTGGAGCTGTCCGGCGTCCAGCGGGTCATGGAATTAATCGCCGCATGCGAGTGACGGTGACCGGAGTCAGCACGCTGGTGCCCTATGACGCTGGGATGAGCATGAGTCGGATTGAGGGCTGGAGCATGTCCATCTGTCCTCTGCGGGCGTCGTTATCCTGGAGAGGGAGAACTGCGGCCTGGTAGGTGTAGCCCGCTACTTAGACGCGAACGAAGGCATCCACTAGCGATGTGAGCTTATCTATCTGAGCGAATAAGGCGTGGATGGCGTTAGGAGGGGAGGCGAGCCGCTTCCGCCTCCGTTTTGGCAGCTCGTATTTGGATCGTTGCAGTTGTCGCTCGCCATTAGATCGAGGGTGAAGGATCAACTTTTGTTGGTGGAACAAAATAAGTCTTTCGTTCCCATAGATGGCGCCAGCTGATGGAGGCCTTGATCTCCTTCAGATGCCGTCCTCCATCGATCTATCACGAGCGTTGCTGGACGGTTGAGATTGGATCCGGAGGTCACCTCCTTGAGTGTGTGGATCTAAATGGGTTGAGTTTGAGGTGGAAGCCGAGCTAACTGCAAAGAAGTCCCGGGATGGGTGTCCACCGTAGGACCCTCCGACGATAAAGTTAGCTGAGGAATTTGAGCAGAGTAGTGGCTTATTGGAATCAAGTTACCTTACCTGAGTCGTCTGAGAGAGGGGTTTTATAGTGGTCTCATGGAGCGAGCAGGCGCGAGATCTTCGCCTTCGGTTACACCCCTGACGTTACGCGTGCGTAAATGACGGGATCTCTTCATTAATGACGGGATACGCTCATTAATGGAGAGAAGCGCCGGCATAGGACGCGAGACGTGGGACGGCGGTTATCTCGCTTTGGCGAGATATGCGAAGCCGTTATGGAGGCACTAGGGCACTGCAATCTCGGTTGATTGGGGGAGGCCGAGGAAGCTCGGCACATCAAAAGCTCGAAGACGAGCGGGAGGCCGAGGAAGCTCGGCATGCTTGGAACTCGAAGACGAGCGGGAGGCCGAGGTAGCTCGACACGAGAGATGGCTCAGAGGTGAGCGAGGAGACTGAGAAAGCTCGGAGATGAGCTGTTGGTAGTCTCCTAGATGAAGATAGAATGTCTTCAGGGGGTCTCCCGAAAGGTCGGGTACGTCCGCCGAGAAAGGCCCCGGGGAATGTCCCCGATGCGGCTCATTTATTCCACCCTCGTAGAGTCCGGAACACGTCATCTTCCACGTGTCATAATCTGAGGAGACACCACTTGTGAGCATCATCACCGACAGAGCGGAATCTGTAAACACCTACTAAATCCTTGAATCAAGTTTACAAACAACGTTAGGAGATTTCTCTCAAATCTCTCTATTAGTTGTCACCCTCTCAATACAATGATCTCTCAAATTAATTCACTTTGACCTTGTGAAATTAATTTAACATAGCAGCCCCTCGCCCTTTAATAAGCCTCTGTTAAATTAACGTGGCTTCTCCTTTTCTTTTTAGTGGATGCATATATAATTGATTTACTAATCAATTATATATATAGGTGAATGGCTTCCTTGTAGATAATGTGAAATTTAAACTTAGATCAATTTAAATATTCACAAAATTCAATTAATTTATGATATATATATATAGGCTTTTAGACATAAGTTGGAATTTAGATAGAGATTAACATAAATCTCTACATCGAATTCCAACTAATTTGATTCAAATTCATCATAATTTTTAGGAAGATTCTCTACAACATAGCATTCTCTCACTTAGAGATTTCTTCCACTTTGATTCCCAACGCTAGTAGACTTTACATGATTCCACTGCCGCTCTCTCCTCATCAGATTTTCATGGAGATGTTCTCCAAACTGTAATAGAGATTCAACTCATCTCTGTTTACGACCTTGGTGAACATATCCGCCGGATTATTTTCTTCAACGTCCATTGCTTGCTCCCACTGCTTGCTAGAACCATCGCTTGTTGTTTTTTCAAGGGATTCAGGCTCTCCCGTATCTGTGTACAAAATAAAATCAGTCACAAGTTTTTCAGGTATCCTCCTTTCTCGGATCTCCTCAGAACTAGAACATCTGGTTGCTGAACAAGGTCACCATCTTGTTCTTGAATCTGATCCTGCACTGTGACTTCCTCCAAGTTCTGATCACCATATGTAGGTATCTGAATGCTCTTTAGAGTTCTGTCTAGCTCGACGAACTCACGTACTGCACTTTTCTTTGCTTACTTTATTTCTTTGTACAAGTGCATCTCATCAAAGATGATATTCCGGTTTTGTATTACCTTCTTGCTTGTGTAATCCCACAACTCATATCCAAACTCATATCCAAACTCATCTCCACCATATCCGATGAAAGTGCACTTCCTAGACTTGGAGTCAAGCTTACTCCTTTCTGTCTTATCAACCAAAGAATACATAACACATCCAAAAACTTTTAGGTGCGAATAATCAACCGGTTTACCTAGCCAATTTTCTTCCGGAATGCCTCCATCAAGCACACTTACCGGGTTTCTGTTGATCATGTACACAACAGTATCAACTGCCGCTGCCCATAAGAACTTAGGCACGTCCGCATCCAAGGTCATACTCCGCACTCGCTCTAGGATCGTTCTGTTCATCCTTTCTGTGATTTCATTCTGTTGTGACATCCCCGGTACCGCCTTTAACTAACGAATACTCTTCTGCGTGCAAAACGCCTCGAACTCCTACGTGCAGTATTCCTCTCTATTATCGGACTTGAGGCATTTAACCTTCAGCCCCATTTGGTTCTCTATCTGCACAATCCAGTGTTTGAAGATACCAAACACATCGGACTCCTTCTTCATCGCATATACCCATGTCTTCCAGCTTGAATCGTTGATGAACATCACGAAATACCGATTCACACCATAAGACTCCACCGAGGCCAGACCCCATACATCCGTATGTACCATCTCCAGCTTCTTGGTCTTCTTGGCTACGCCTCCAATCTGAAATTTGAGCGCGTTTTGTTTTCCGCAAACACAACTCACGCATAGCCCCACTCCACTTTTTTCAGCCCAGAAAGAAGCCCCCTTCCTTGAAAAATTTTCATGTTCTTCTCGCTAAAGTGCCCCAATCGCCTATGCCACAACGAAATCTCCGAATTTCACTCCAAACCCGTTGCCAATGCAACAGAACCTCCTGTTTCCCCTATCAGAGCAAAGCTCTGTTCAAATTCCAAGGTTTGAAATGAAGCGACACTTCTGCTCCCGCTAATCAGAGCAAAGCTCTGTTCAAGTTCCAAGATATGGAATGAAGCAACGCTTCCTTTCCCCCCAATCAGAGCAAAGCTCTGTTTCAAAATTTAAATTGAAGCAGCACTTCAGATTCTGCGCGATGCACGCTGTGCGCCACGTGACAAACACAAGTGCGCTAGCGCAGTTGCACCGCGCTCTGCGCTGCGTGCCACGTTTCAAACACGGGTGCGCTAGCGCAGCTGCGCTGCGCGCCACGTGTCGAGCGTAGGTGTGCTAGCACAAGGTGCGCCAGCGCTGGAATTAAAAATTCCCCCACCGTCAGATCAAAAGATCTACTAATAATAAATTATTAATTAATCAGAACTAAAATTCTGTTATGGAAAGATTTTTCAATCTTATTAAAACAAGAAGATTATCTTCTGTAAAACAGAAGCCTTAGGATCAAAGATCCAACGGTGGAAAATATTCCCAAATCAAGCAGAGAAAGATCTCTTAAAACTGATTTAACAATCATTTGGCCCTATATAAAGGACCCTAGACTTCAAGTCTAAAGAGATATAGAGATACAGAATATACAGAAAAGATAGAGAAAAACCATCTGCAAAAAAGAGCAAGCTCTTAGAAAAAAGAAGATTTTTCTTCATCATTCAAAGTAAAAAAAAAAGAACCATGTTCTTGAATAACAGAGATGAATCCATCTCGTAAAAAGAAGAAACATCTTCTAAAAAGATCTTAGATCTATAAAAAGACTAAGGTCATTAATTTAAAAGAAAAGATCAGAAGATCTAATCGTAAAAAAATAATAAACAAAAGAAGTATTTTACTTCATTTATAGATCTTTGATCTATAAAGGCAGAGCCTTTTATAAAAACAAGAACTTTTGTTCTTGGATCTTGATGAAGAAACCTCTTTTGAAAAACATAAATTTGTTCTTTGATCTTAAAATTGATCAGATGTGCCATGTGATATTGAAAAGTGCCTTGCACTCATGAATTGTGCCCTTGCGCTCATTGGACCGGCGCTCAGCGCCAAAACCCGTCGCGTGTCAACCAGAGACACAATCTGCGCTTTGCGCTTCTAAAACAGCGCACTGCGCTCATGAATCGGCGCTCAGCGCCAGAACGTGCGCCACGTGTCACTCACTGGCGCGCCAATAGACTAGCGCAAAGCGCTCATAAATTAAAAGCGCAATGCGCTAATGAACTAGCGCTTAGCGCTAAGCGCGACACGTGTCCTCTTCGTGTGCGCTACCTGACAGAAGCGCAATGCGCCTAGCGCGCCACGTGGCGCACTGTCAGAACAACCTTTGTTTCTGATGAATGCTATGCATTCAATACAAGACAAAAATGTCAGAGCCCAATGCCTAGCATTATTGAAAGGACTGAGCCCAAATAAAGGCTTGATAGCCAGAGCAACTAAAAATGTTAAACATTTTTTTATTGGACTTAGCCCAATTCTGGCCATAAGTCCTCAATTTATATTGAACTGAGCACATCTGCTCATAAATACTTAACAGATCTTAGTCCCAAACTAGGCTACAGATCTTTCAAACAATTCACATTGGTTCGAGGGTACATCTCGTTACTCCTCTGATATCTGTCGTTGTAATCCTTCAACGTCGTCAGAGAGGTGGCAGGTCCCGACAACCACACATTACTACGGACTGTGGGGTCCTTAAACTCATGGACTATGATGTCCTTAACCTCGACCGTGATGTCTTTAAACTAACATCAGACTGTGAGGTCCTTAAACTCGCGGACTATGATATCCTTAACCTCGACCGTGACGTCTTAAAACTAACATCGGACTGTGAGGTCCTTAAACTCACGGTCTATAATGTCCTTAACCTCGACCGTGATGTCTTAAAACAAACATCGGACTGTGGAGTCCTTAAATCCACAGACTATGATGTCCTTAACCTCGACCGCGATGTCTTTAAACTAACAATGGACCATAATGTCCTTAAACTAACAATCGACCGCAATGTCACTAAACTAAACAATAGAGCCAATTGCTCTCTTGTCGGATCTAAATGGTCCCGTTAAGTTGATCTTAGTCTAAATTTTGACTAATGTATCATTAACAAACGTTTAAGTTGATCTTAGTCTCAAATGAGGCTAACGTATCCTTAAACCCAACCCCCAAACCCAAATCTAAGAAAGATACGGATTTGGACTAGTCCACGCCCTACGGGCGACGACATAACTTAGTCTCCGTATACAATCCACGGGCAACCACAAACAAAACAAACACCCACGACATGAAATAACCATCTGGAGAAGGAGAAATTTGTTATCGCGATGCGGTAGCGTAATTAACTGCAGGTGCTTGCGCCTGCAGGGAAGAGCGTCCCCACAATCAAAAACCCTTCAGATGAGAAGGAATCTGACGAAGTCTGCTATATCGGCCGCATCCGTTTAAACCTTCGATACACGATGCCATAAATAAACTTGGCATCTTCGGAGAGGTGGAAGGACAGCACCAATTAGTATCTGTCCCGAATTTCAGGTTGGACGTACATCGCGTCTCCGCCACGTCTTTCAGAGGGATACAGATTCTGGCACGCCTGGTGGGACCTTTTCCTCTTTCCATTCCACACCTCGTGTGTCGTGTTCGCGAACCAATCGCGGTTTGCTAATGGTTGCCCTTGAGTTTCAAGGTACTAAGATTTGGCGTTTTTCTTGGTGCAGAAAGCAAGGATCAATGGCGTTCACCTACTCGAAGTGTTCCAAATGCAACTGCAACCCACGTTCTGCCTCAACTGGAGGCATAGCTTACCGGCCCCAGGCGGCTTCCCTGTTCACGATGCCGGTGGAACAGGTCACCCAAGCCTCTAGAGGATTGTTTTTTGGGACCATGCTCCCACCAGCGAGCTTCACCGTTCCTATGCCTGCACCAGAAGCTCCCAAGAAGTCAGTGTTCGATCGGCTTGCTGCTACCACGGCCCCTCGCAGCGGGTCGTCCAGCTCCAACTCCTCGTTCTTCACCAGACTGAGCCTGAACTCCGATGGGCCTGCCAAGAAGCCCATGACACCTGAAGTGTCCATCCCAAAGAAGATAGCCATCTCTGCTCCTGAAGTCGTCAAGGCGGCTTCTCCTGCCAAAGAGTCGGTCTTTACAAGACTGACTATTCCGGCTCCCGTTCCTGCTCGAAGGTCTGTCTTTAACAGATTGGATACCGCTACTCAAAAGACGTCATTCTTCAAGAGGCTGGCACCAGCGGCGCCTCATCTGGACAGGGGTCAAGACAAAGCCATCCCCATCGCCGAACCAACACCGTCCGCTCGACACGCTCGACGTCGCCACTGGTGCCGAGTAAGGAAGGCTGGGGGCAACTCCCCCTCTGGGCTAACTCCACCGGCTCCAACGGTGAAAATTAATGCTGCTGTTCCAACCAGGAACAGCTTTGAGCTGTTGAACAAGGTGCGCAGGAATTCGCCTACCGCCGTACTAAAAAGATCTCCGCCGCCGGTGGAGACCGTCATAGAAATGAAGCCGGAACAGTCCTCTCAACGACTGTCTTCTAAAGTTTATAAAATCTGGCGACAAGTCCGAGAGTCGGTGGTTGATCAAGACTATCCCTGCCGGCAGAAGAAGCTGAAGGTCCGACAGGAAGAAAACCGTCCTGTTAAGCCACAAAAGACGAAGGCTATTTGGGTGCCTACTGCAGCAGCCCCCTCAACTTCGACCGCTCATAAGAGGAGAAGGCCGGAGAAAATCCCCGTGCCATCGACAAATATCAAAGGCACTGAGCCTAAACGCCCTAAGTCTGGGGGCATGGTGGTGCTACCTTCTATATGGCATCCGGAAAAGAGAATAGCCGTATCTCCACAGGTCATCGACCGCTTAAGCGATCCGTGAAAAAAGCCCAAGAGCAGCAGCAGAAGCTTCAGGAGATGATGACTGCGATGGCCGCGCTCACAGGACCGAAAGCAAGCCTTGAGGCATCCTCGGAGCAACGCCATGAGCAGGAAACTGATGCCGAATTCCTTCGGAGAATGCTTGAAAAGAAGTACAAAGAGACCGCGGAAAAAGCGGCCAATATAAAGAAAATAGACCTTCTATTCCAGGATATGGTGGGAATGATGATCCAGCCGGACCCCCCAACCGAAGATCCTCCAGTAATAATTGAAGATGATAGAGGAGAAACATCAAACCCTCTGCCGGCTCTGTCAACAGCCAAGGAAGAGACAATCTCCAAAGCCACCCTGGATGATTATATCGCTCAGCAGATACGAGTTCACCAGGCGAATGAAGCGGCTGGGAAAATTGTTAGAACTAGGCGACCGTATCCAGGCTGGTATGATCAGATAAAGTACCCGCTGGGCTACACGATCTCGAAATTCCATGTGTACAAAGGGACAGGAAATCCCCATCAACATGTCGCCCAGTTCAGGGCTCTTTGTGGCAACACCGGCGGCGATGATAAACTCTTGCTTCGCCAATTCGTCGGCAGCTTATCGGAGACGGCATTCGAGTGGTACTCCGAACTTCCAAATGACTCCGTCAAAACTTTCGCGGAAATGGAGTTGTTGTTCACCCAACTATTCGCTAGTGCTAGTGAACGCACCCCAATAACGACATTGATCAATGCCAGGGTGAAGCCGGGCGAGACGTGGGTTCAGTACGCAATCCGATGGCGGAACCTGCGGTCGAAGTGCGAACAGCGCATCGAAGAAGCACCAGCGGTGGGCATGTTCGTGGGCACCCTAGACCCTCATGCAACTATTTCACAGTTCATGATGTTCTTCAAACCGACCACGTTCCAGGCTCTAATCGACAAGCTGGCCCAGATGGACCAGATGGGTCATAGACCATCTCCCCCGAAGCCGGAACCGCGGAACGAAAAGGGTAAAGGGAAGGCGATCTTCGTTGCGAACACCCAACAGCAGCCCAGTGCCCCAAAGCTAGCGGATCAACTGGAAGAGAGACAACACTATTATAATGAGAAGATGAACCGTCCTTACTCGTTCCCACGGGACAAAACGAAGAGACTATTCGAGCTGGCGATGCGCAACAGGCTTATCAATCTGCCGAATCCAAGGCGACCATTGCAACCCGGCGAAGCGAATACCCCCAAATATTGTCCTTACCACCAAACGGTGAGCCATCCAATCGAAGATTGCTTCGCCTTTAAGGGATGGATCGAGGATCAGTACCTACAAGGAAAGTTTGCACTGTCTGAGAAGTGGAAAGTAAACCCACCACAACCGCACACTCCTAAAAAGACGGATACACCGGGGGCAACGTGCTCTTTTCTTGAAGAAGCTCCATAGGAAGTGGCCCTTTCGGCCAAAACCAAAAGGATGTTGAATAATCTCCAGACATGCCCGGAAATCAGGTGGAAGAATCCGTTAGAACCCCAGATCATCGAAGGGATGCTGAAGCCGCGCCCAGCTCCAAAGATTGGTGGTGATAGCCAAAGCTCGCACACCCAGCCGTCGAAATCTCCGAAGAAGAAAAAGAAATCCAAGAAGCCCATAAAGCCTGATGACAAGCACACGGACCTGCAGAAACAGATCGACGCGCTGGAAGAGTACAACCAGAAGGTACGGACTCTGATCACACTCCAAGAATTCCTCGGCCACGTCCTTGAAGACGGAGATGATGGAGAAGACTCATCAGATGGATCTAAGGATTGCGTAGCAAGTTGTCATGTGATCTCTCACTCATTGATAGACGATGAAGAGGCTCCTTGCACCAAGAGACTAGGGGCAGGTCCTGAGCCGGAACTTCTATGTCCGTCTGAAGAAATGATCGACACCTTCCTGAGTGAAATTCATCTAAAAAGTAAAGCCGATCAGGAGCGTGACATGGCCATATTTGAAAAGGCCAAGCGCCGGCGACTGGACGAAAGAGTCAAGACACTTCCGCCGAATCAAGGGACATCCGTCGCGAATAAAAACAAGTTCAAGACGAGGAAAAGGTTTGCTAAAGCCATATCAATAGGAATGAAGCTACCACCCTCCGAAGGAAACACTGTCGGTGAAGCAGAGATGCATCCTAGCTACTGCTCATATCATCGAAAGATTTCGCACCCCACCGAAGAATGCGACGCTTTTAAAAGATGGTGGCAGGGATATGTTGCTCACCGGCAACATTTTAAGCGGATGAAACGCAAAACTCGTCGGGAGCGAAGAAATACGACCGAAGTGCGTGGAAGAACTACCGGCAACTGTCGCATGGTTAATGCTGGGGGATCGCAAGTTCTCACATTCGGGAGAGACTCCGATGAAGAGATGACTCTTGGCCCTCTATTTAAGGAATCCACCTCGGGAAAGGAGGGAGAATCGAAGACCTGTGAAAATATCCAGCTGCGCAATCGTACGCTACCCAAAAAGAATCTTGGACCTGCAAACAGAAAAGATATGGGAAAAGAGAAGGCCTCTGAAGATATCGTCCTAGATGACCAAGTCATGAAAGAGCTGACCGCCAAAGACCCGCCAAGGAAAAGTAAGGTAGACTACAACATTCTGGCACACTTGAGGAAGTTACCCTCACAGCTCAGCATTCTCGACGCTCTTTTACTATCAAAAGAAGCAGGGGACTCATTGATCAAGGCGCTATAAGAGCCAGAGCAATTCTAAGCTTTTCTCGCCGAAGAAAAGATGAAGGACGAGCTGGAAGAAGTACACACAGCCGATATTACCTTCGGCGATGAAGATCTCCTCCTCAGGACGTGCGAGCACAACCATCCCCTATATGTCTCCGGATATTGTCACGATATCAAGATAGGCAAAATCCTGGTCGGCAATGGGTCTTCCGTCAATCTCCTCAACGTACGAGTGTTGAAGAAAATCTGCATGAGCGTCCAACACCTCGCTCGTGATAAAATCACCATCTCTGGTTTTGACTTTCAGTCATCACGGACTCTCGGGTCTGTGATACTGACGTTACGCTTCGGACTACTCATCATGGATATTAAATTTCACGTCATTGACGCCAAGACCTGCTATAATGCTTTGCTCGGCCGACCATGATTACACGAGTACAACATCATCCCTGCTACACAACATCAGTGTATGAAATACTTCAAGGATGGTCTCGAGTATACCGTAACAGGATAGCTGAACCCATTCTTCGTGAACGAAGTCCGAAAATACGAAGATGCAAAATACTTCTTGCCAGATTTCGAAGACATGGAGAGATGTCATAAACCGGAGAACAAAGCTATCCCTACCATTCCGGTCTTCGGGAGTGATACCGAGGAGGAAGAAGAGATAGTTTACTTAGGTCCGCCCCAGTGCAACAAACCAGGACCGTCCGCTCCTATGTTGATCTTTGGCAGCGACTCGGAAGATGAGGTCCATGCTATATTCTCCGCTCGGCCTTCAATACAAACATTCGCTGATGAAGAGCAAAGTTTGCAAGTTGCCATGGTTCCGCCCAAGCATCATAAAGAACTAGACGTGCTTGATACCTACAGTGTGGAAGAGCTGCAGACGTTCTATGTCCCTCCCAGGCGAGAAGGTGAAAAGGTAATCCTATTCTACCGATTAGGGGAAACTAAAGTGGAGAACAAAATCTGGCACGACGCGGATTCCACACTCGACAGGCTCCAGCCCATACGTTTGCCCAGATATTACACAGACGGACTAAGGACATTCTTGAGACGCCAAGGTGTACCCCTTAAACAAACTGCTCGACAAGCATGGTTCTATAACAGGATCTGGAACGTCCTTGGAACTCAGCGAAAGTTGCCCAACGGGAAAATGGAAACGATCGGGCTTGGATATGTTCAATCCAAGAAACGGGAGTTACTCCGCGACTGCTACGTCATACATGACTTTGATGAAGAGGGAGATATTTTTTGGGAAAATGCTAACCCTGAATCAGAAAGAGCTCCCGACGTCAAAATGCCCAGTCCGTCGTTTGAAGAACAAATGGACAAGCTTATAAGGGAAGCGAGTCAAAAGGTTTGAGACGACCACAATCGTGAAATGGCCATCTACGAGAAAGCCATGACGCAACGCCTTCTTCAACAGGCTGCGAAAGATGAAAATGCTCCTCCCTGTCAACCCGTCATACAAAAGGCCCGACGCAGAGGCAAAAATAAATCAAAGAGCGGGAAAAGTGTTCGAGAGCAATAAAGTGGGACCAAGAAGCCACACGATTGGGAATCGAGTAATCCAGATTCGTCTCTTATAAAGAAGATGAGTCGAGCATACTCTTTTCCTCAGAACAAAATACGGAAGATACTTGATCTCGCCATAAGACATCAAATGATTACGCTCCCGGAGTCCAAGCACCCCGAGCAAGCAGGCGAAGTCTCTTATTCGGACTATTGCTCCTATCATAGGGCAATAGGACATCCTATTGAAGACTGCTTCACCTTCAAGAACTGGGTCGAATATCAATATCGACAAGGCAGATTCTCTCTATCCAGCAGCTGGAGGGTAACCCCGCCGCAGAAGCATGAACCCAAATCCACGAGGGTAGAACCAGATCAACATCGGTCTTGGAAGCAATCCCGTACCTGCCACGTGATAACGCTATCAGAAGAAGACCCCGACGGTATAGATAATCTCCCCTGGTGCTTTGAAAACAATGATGACGAAGTGATCTCAGAGTTTCCACCAGCGCCGAAAGAGCTGGAAGATGGAATACATACCACTGCAGATAACCTCAAGAAAATTGATTTGGGGACAGCAAGTGACCCGCGGCCGACGTTCATCAGCGAATTGCTGTCTGAAGAAAGGGTGGGTACACTAAAGGACGTGCTCATGCAGCATAAAGATTGCTTCGCATGGAATTATTCCGAGATGCCAGGACTAGACCCAGAGATTGCGGTTCACAAACTGGCCATTTCCCCGGACGTCAAGCCAATCAAACAAGCGCCGAGAAGAATGCGGCTCGAGCTTGAGATGGGCATCAACGCCGAGGTCAAGAAGCTAATCAACTCTGGTTTCATCCAAGAGGTTCAGTATCCTGATTGGATCGCCAACATTGTCCCAGTGATGAAGAAAAACAGGACAGTACGCATATGTGTGGATTTTCGGGATCTCAATAAAGCATGCTCGAAAGATGACTTCCCAGTACCGGTCACCGAGCTAATGATTGACAATACATCCACCCACGAGGTTTTCTCCTTCATGGACGGCTCGTCAGGATACAATCAGATAAAAATGCATCCCGAAGACCAGAAGCACACCGCTTTCCAGACCCCTTTGGGTATATTCTGCTACAAGGTGATGCCCTTTGGTCTAAAGAACGCCGGTGCCACCTATCAAAGGGCTATGACAAAAATCTTCTATGACCTCATACATGAAGTCGTCGAATGCTATATCGACGACCTCGTGGTGAAAAGCAAATCATACGAGGAACATTTAGAGCATCTGAAGATCGTGTTTCAATGCCTTCGGCAATACAACTTGAAGATGAACCCTCTCAAATGCACGTTCGGAGTTTCCTCAGGCAAGTTCCTAGGATTCATTGTCCGACACCGAGGCATCAAGGTAAATCCGTCAAAAATCAAGGCAATTATGGAGATGCCCCTACCGTGGACTCTCAAGCAATTACAGTCTCTCCAAGGGAAGCTCGCGTATATCCGGCGATTCATAGCCAATCTCTCAGGCAAGTGCCGTCCTTATAGCCACCTGATGAAGAAGGGAACCCCGGTCGTCTGGGATCACAAATGCCAAGGCGCACTGGACAAAATCAAGCAGTACCTGCAGAATCCGCCAGTACTGGCCGCTCCGGTTAAGGGAAAGCCTCTCATTCTTTATACAACAGCCCTCGAAGATTCCTTAGGCGCATTATGGGCACAAGAGAATGATCAAGGGAAAGAGAGAGCCCTCTACTATTTGAGTCGAGTTCTACTGGGGGCAGAAAGCAATTACTCTCCCATTGAAAAACACTGCCTGGCATTGATCTTCGCAATAACGAAGCTCAGACACTATGCGTTGGCGTATGAAGTCCGTCTCATATCGAAGGTGGATCCCCTCAAGTATTTGATGTCAAAGGTCATATTGACGGGAGGGCTCGCTAAATGGGCCTTTCTCTTAATGGAGTTCTCAATAACTTATCAGCCTCTTAAGGCAGTGAAAGGCCAGGCCATCGCCGACTTCCTCGCTGAGCATCCGATACATGTCGATTCTCCTTTGAATTGCGAACTGCCAGACGAACATGCGTTTGACACGATCGACGGGGGTGATACCCGGCGGAAGCTTTACTTCGATGGAGCATCCTCCATGAAGAAGCGTAAACGAAACACGCCCATAATCAAATCAGGGGTAGGCCTCATCTTCATAACTCCACAAGGAGGGGTAATGCGCTTCGCTTTCTCTTTAACAGAGCCGAGGACAAACAATGAAGCGAGTATGAAGCTTTGATAGCAGGTCTCGAGATCGCTATCGACATGGGAATTGAAAACCTTCTCATATACGGAGACTCCCAACTGGTCGTCAGTCAAGTAAACGACGACTATCAAACGTGCAAACCGGAACTGGTGAAGTACGGCGAGAGAGAACAGCAGCTGCTGACCAAAATACATTCCTATAACTTGGAAAGCATACTGCGTGCGGAAAATAGCAAAGCGGATGCATTAGCCAAGCTTGCTAAAGAATTGGCCGATGAGAACCTCGATGACGTGAGGATCGTGGTACAAAGCCGTCGGGTTCTTGCACCGGCAGAAATATCTCCGGAGCCGTCCAAGGAAAAGGGAGAGACCGAGCAAATGACTCTACAAATAAAAGACCAAGATAAGGTTGAAGATTGGAGAGAAGTCTTCATAGACTACTTCAAATCCCGTCGAACGCCTGAAGATGCGTCCTCAAAACATCTGCTCATGAAGCGAGCCCTATCTTTCGCTTTCGTCAATGATACTCTGTACAAGATGTCATTTGATTCTTTATGTTTAAGATGCCTGGGACCTAAAGAAGCAAAAAGGGTCGTCCAAGAAACTCACGACGGACTCTGCGGTTCTCACCCAGCCGGGCCGAAGATGAAGCTGAAGATCAAACGGATGGGTTATTATTGGCCCACGATGATCCAAGACTGCCTTGAGTATGCGAAGCAATGCCACTCGTGCCAGATCCATGGGGACTTTATCCACCAGCATCCAAATCCATTACATCCGACAGTGGCTCGCCGGCCGTTCGAAATGTGAGGGACTGACATAATCGGCCCAATCGAACCAGCATCGTCCAGAGGACATCGGTTCATTTTGGCGACAACTGATTACTTCTCCAAATGGGCAGAAGCAGTACCGCTGAGGGAGGTGAAGACGGAGAATATCCTCCATTTCTTCAAGACACACGTCATTTATCGGTTTGGCACTCCGCGACGGATTATCTCCGATAACGGACCATCCTACAGAAGCCACAAGATCAGCCGCTTCGCACAAAGCATAACATAGACTGGAGATACTCCTCAGTCTATAATCCTCGAGCTAACGGTCTGGCTGAGGCTTTTAACAAGACATTGACGAAGATTGTAAAGAAGACGGTGTCTCGAAATAAAAAGGACTGGCACGAGAGACTGCACGAAGCTCTCTGGGCGTACCGAACGACGTTCAAAATAGCCACGAGCACAACGCCGTACGCATTGGTATTCAGTACAGAAGTGGTACTCCCCCTCGAGATAGAGCTACCCTCCCTATGAGTGGCAGTTCACTACGAGCTAACGGGCGAAGAAAATTCTCACCTTCGGCTTGAGGAGCTCGATGCCCTTGATGAAACCCGTCTCATGGCGCAACAAAATCTGGAAGCTTATAAAGCAAAGATGGCGCGCTCATACGAGAGATTGACTAGGCCGAGAGCATTCCACCAAGGCGAACTCGTGCTAGTGGTTAAAAGACCTATGATCCCTAATCGCGCTAAGCGAGGAAAATTCGAGCCGAACTATGAAGGCCCATATATCATAGACAAGGTCTACCAGGGTAGAGCCTATCTACTCATGGACATGCATGGCGAAAGGCCCTTCAGACCAATAAATGGTCGCTTCCTGAAGAAATACTGCGCTTGACGAGTCATGGCCTAGGTCAATGATAGATGACGACGACTATGTCCGCTCGCTATCTTCCTAAGCCAAAACTCTGTAAGTAGTAACCGGCTTCCTTTACTACGGACCAAAACGTCCTTAAACTAACGGCGGACCGAAACGTCCTTAAAGTAACAGCGGACTGAAACGTCCTTAAACTAACAATGGACCACTATGTCCTAAAACTAGCCGTTGACCGAGATGTCGATAAACTACGATGGATTGCAGCGTCCCAAAGCTGATACAAAAAAAAAGAGTTAAAAAAAAAAGAAGAAAGAAAAAAGAAAACGGTATGTCCATAAGCAAAAAGGGAATGGATGAAAACCCGAAAGGGCTCCGTGAGTAAAAACAGCAGGGCTACCGGTGAGTTTTGTGAAAACCCAAAAGGGCGCAACCTCGCTAGAATAAAAAAAAAAAAGAAAACGGTATGTCCATAAGCAAAAAGGGCACAGATGAAAACCCAAAAGGGCACCATGAGTAAAAACAGCAGGGTTGCCGGCGAGTTTTGTGAAAACCCGAAAGGGCGCAATCTCGTTAAAAGACACTTGCAAGGTCCTCTCGACTTTGTAAGGAGAAATCACCCGCGTAAGATCCTTACGACTTACAAGGGAGCAACACACTTAGGGATCCCCACGATTCCTAAGGAGAAATTACACTTGCGAGATCCTCACGACTCGTAAGGAGAACTCTCTTATGGGACCCTCACGGTTCATAAGATTTGAAAGTCTTAAGCTATAGGGATCTGAACCTGTTCTTAAGCAGCCCCACAACCTCCAATACTGCCCTACAAGCGGCTCAATGCTGACCCTTGTATACAATCCACGGGCACGAATAAACATTTCCCTAACAAGGTCCCATCCATGGCTAGGGATATGTCTGCACGGTGAACTGCCCTTGTAAGTCCTCTCAACTTATAAGGAGAAAACACTCTTGTAAGATCCTTACGACTTATAAGAGATCATACACTTAGGAATCCTCACGACTCCTAAGGAGAAAACACACCTACGAGATCCTCGCGACTCGCAGGGAGAAATACCTTTATGAGACCCTTACGGCTCATGAAGTCAAAAGCCTTAGTCGAAAGAATCCTAACCCTGTCTACTAAGCCACCTTTGTTCGACATCGACAGAGGCAAATGATGATTCGCTCCTGGCAATATCCTAGTAGTAGCGGTGCTGATGCCGAAATCGGTGTCTAATTCCGAGCTTGCAGCAAAAAGCCAGCAAGCCACACATGCATACGAAATAGCCGAAATGATGGGGCAACTTGCAGACAAAATCAGCAAGTAAAAATATATACATGCAAAATAGCCGAAATGATTGGGCACCGCGAAAAATTGCCGAAATGATTGGGCAATCGCGACCTTCGCGATATAAAAGCTGAAATGATAGAGCATCGCTGAAAGAAATAAAAAAATGAATGAAATTTATGCCCTACAGGTGATATCATATCAATCCCTGTATACAATCCAGGGGCGCAAACAAAGAGGGAATCACACCCTTTCTCCACAAGCTTCATCAGAAGAAGAGGCCAAATCTCAATGGTTCATAGACATCCTAGAGATCATCTCAACATTCGTCTTATTACAATGGACACAACATCAAGCAAAGCGGAACATAGGCAACTCCCAGTTCCATGACTCGGCGGTGCACAAAAATCCGAGAGTCAAACCCCGACTCCGTGAAATGCGGATAAAGTCAAAATTCCTGGCTACGTGGAACGCGGATTATGTCACTCCTGACCCCGTGGAAAACGTCCAGAGCGGATCCTGGTCCTCGCAGAGCACGGCAGTGAACCCGTGTGAAGCATCCAGAGCGGAGCCTGGTCCTCGCCGAACACGGCAGTGAACCCATAGGAAGCATCCAGAGCAAAATTCCTGGTTACGTGGAACGCGGATTATATCACTCCTGACCTCGTGGGAAACGTCCAGAGCGGATCCTGGTCCTCGCAGAGCACGGCAATGACCCCGTGTGAAGCATCCAGAGCGGAGCCTGGTCCTCGCCGAACACGGCAATGACCCCGTGGAAAACGTCCAGAGCGGATCCTGGTCCTCGCCGAACACGACAGTGAACCCGTAGGAAGCATCCAGAGCAAAATTCCTGGCTACGTGGAACGCGGATTATGTCACTTCTGACCCCGTGGAAAACGTCCAGAGCGGATCCTGGTCCTCGCAGAGCACGGCAGTGAACCCGTGTGAAGCATCCAGAGCGGAGCCTGGTCCTCACCGAACACGGCAGTGAACCCGTGGGAAGGATCCAGAGGAAAATTCCTGGCTACGTGGAACGTGGATTATGTCACTCCCGACCCCGTGGGAAACGTCCAGAGCGGATCCTGGTCCTCGCAGAGCACGACAATGACCCCGTATGAAGCATCCAGAGCGGAGCCTGGTCCTCGCCGAACACGGCAGTGAACCCGTGGGAAGCATCCAGAGCAAAATTCCTGGTTACGTGGAACGCGGATTATGTCACTTCTGACCCCGTAGAAAATGTCCAGAGCGGATCCTGGTCCTCGCAGAGCACGGCAGTGAACCCGTGTGAACCATCCAGAGCGGAGCCTGGTCCTCGCCGAACACGGCAGTGAACCCGTGGGAAGCATCCAGAGCAAAAATTGGACTGTGAGGCCCTTAAACTCACGGACTATGATGTCCTTAACCTCGACCGTGATGTCTTAAAACTAACATTGGACTGTGGGGTCCTTAAACCCATGGACTATGATGTCCTTAACCTCGACCGTAATGTATTTAAACTAACATTGGAATGTAGGGTCCTTAAACCCATGGACTATGATGTCCTTAACTTCGACCGTGATGTCTTAAAACTAACATTGGACTGTGAGGTCCTTAAACTCATGGACTATGATGTCCTTAACCTCGACCGTGATGTCTTAAAACTAACAACGGACTGTTGAGTCCTTAAATCCATGGACTATGATGTCGTTAACCTCGACCGTGATGTCTTTAAACTACGGTATCCTGGAAAACGTCCAGAGCGGAGCCTGGTCCTCGCAAAACACGACAGTAAACCCGTGGGAAACATTCAGAGGAACCCCTAGCTCCGTGAAATGCGGATAAGGACAACTTCATCCATCACTTGCGGGTCCTCACGACTCTTAAAGGAGTAAATTCTCTTGTGAGATCCTTACGACTTTCAAAAAAACACTTAGGAATCCTCACGATTCTTAAGGAGAAATTACACCTACGGGATCCTCTCGACCGGTAGGGAGAAAATTCTTTATGAGACCCTCACGGCTCATAAAGTTAAAAAGTCTTAGGTGAGAGATCCTAACCCTGTTTTCTAAGCCATCACTACCTTACAAAGAGCACAAGATTGACAGGTATATACTATCTACAGACCGCACTTGCTAAAATCACATGGCAAACAACACAACAAGGAGAAGAAAGCGACAAGGAGAACATTTGATTAGCTTTTAATTAAGCGTTCAAGGCATACCCGTTCATGCATGCGCAAAAGATTTAGTATGTAAAATAAAACAAGCTGAAATGAGAAACTTTCCATTCATACTGCGAAAAAGTTCTTACAATTATGAAAGCAGTAAACAAAAACATTATCCAAACAATTACAATGGCAAAATCTCAGATCCGGGGCATGGATTGAAGAACTCAAAAGTGACTTTGTCCAGAATCTTCCAGGAATTTTGAACCATCCTAGTATGTTTTCTTTCACGATCACAAGCGTCGGGATCCCCACGGATGTCCTCCACCCTCCGATAGGCAGCAAGTATAGCCGACTGTTGAAAAGCCTGATGCGGGATGTCGATAAGATTGTCTCGCCTTCTCTTCGAGATTAGGCTCATCAGATACACCGAATGCACCTTATCCTCGGCGGCATCCAATGCCCTAAGTGGCACGCCGGTACAGAATAGAGGAAACACTTCCCAGATCGCTCCCACAATAAGCTTCAGGAGATAGGAGCGTCGAGGAAACAGTCGACCATTGTACGCGTCAAAGTGGCTCATAATTTCGGCACACTCAGCGTTTGTGGATTCTCGATTCTGAGAACGGCCGAGAGAGCAGATGTCTCCGTAGGAGATAATCTCGTCGAGATCATACATGTGAGCGTCCATTACTCCTGAAAAAGAAAATCAACAAAATTAGCGGACGGGCGGATTAAGGAAATTCTTATTAAAAATAGGCACAGGGAGTTAGACTCCTCGAGAGCAATGCTCTACAGACCGGAGTGACACCTGTCAAAATCAATTATGAGGGGAATTTGAAGAAATTCCCCGAGAATATTGAGAGCCTTGCTCTGAGAAGATGATATAATTCATTAAAGATAAAATTCCATTTTTTAATCTTCAAGATCCATGAAAAACTCTTAAGAGTTCTTCTATATGATTTGAAAGGAGCAAAACTCCATTAATGAATTAAGAAATCATGAGTAAAATCCTTTTGGAGAGCGAAGCTCTATTAATGGAACCCTAAAAGGGTTCTCTTTGGATCAAAGATCTATGGAGCTAAGCTCTGCTAATGAAACCCTAAATGGGTTTTCTGTAGATCAAAGATCTATTAAGAGCAAGGCTCTGTTAATGGGTAAAACCCTAAATCATTAAAATTTATTAAAATTTTTACCTAAGTTTGAAAAAAAATATTTACTCTTGTGAAGTTCTTAAACAAAAGAGCTGCGCTCTGAATAAAAATTCTCAGGAAAGAAGATGATAATCATCTGAGGACCAAAGGTCCTATTTATAGGCGCTAAGACGCCTCTTCAACTTCTGAGTTGATCCAAAGGCTCAGATATTGCCACCGCTGCGCTCACGTGTGGACCACGTAAGCGCAACGGTGGGGGGGCATTTGTTTCCCCAATCAGAGCAAAGCTCTGTTCAAATTCCAAGGTTTGAAATGAAGCGACGCTTCTGCTCCCCCTAATCAGAGCAAAGCTCTATTCAAGTTCCAAGATATGGAATGAAGCAACGCTTCCTTTCCCCCCAATCAGAGCAAAGCTCTGTTTCAAAATTCAAAATTTAAATTGAAGCAACGCTTCAGATTCTGCGCGCTGTGCGCCACGTGTCAAACACAAGTGCGCTAGCGCAGTTGCGCTGCACTCTGCGCTGCGTGCTACGTGTCAAACACAGGTGCGCAAGCGCAGTTTGCTCTGCGCTGCGTGCCACGTGTCGAGCGTAGGTGTGCTAGCACAAGGTGCGCCAGCGCTAGAATTAAAAATTCCCCCACCGTCAGATCAAAAGATCTACTAATAATAAATTATTAATTAATCAGAACTAAAATTCTGTTATGGAAAGATTTTCAATCTTATTAAAACAAGAAGATTATCTTCTGTAAAACAGAAGCCTCGGGATCAAAGATCCAACGGTGGGAAATATTCCCAAATCAAGCAGAGAAAGATCTCTTAAAACTGATTTAACAAATCATTTGGCCCTATATAAAGGACCCTAGACTTCAAGTCTAAAGAGATATAGAGATACAGAATATACAGAAAAGAGAGAGAGAAACCCTCTGCAAAAAAGAGCAAGCTCTTAGAAAAAAGAAGATTTTTTTCATCATTCAAGGTAAAAAAAAGAACCATGTTCTTGAATAACAGAGATGAATCCATCTCGTAAAAAGAAGAAACATCTTCTAAAAAGATCTTAGATCAATAAAAAGACTAAGGTCTTTAATTTAAAAGAAAAGATCAGAAGATCTAATCATAAAAAAATAATAAACAAAAGAAGTATTTTACTTCATTTATAGATCTTTGATCTATAAAGGCAAAGCCTTTTATAAAAACAAGAACTTTTGTACTTGGATCTTGAGGAAGAAGCCTCCTTTGAAGAACATAAATTTGTTCTTTGATCTTAAAATTGATCAGATGTGTCCTGTGCTATTGAAAAATGCCTTGCACTCATGAATTGCGTCCTTGCGCTCATTGAACCGGCGCTCAACACCAAAACCTGCCACGTGTCAACCAGAGACATAATCTGCGCTTTGCGCTTCTGAATCAGCGCACTGCGCTCATGAATCGGCGCTCAGCGCCAGAACGTGCGCCACGTGTCACTCACTGGCGCGCCAACAGACTAGCGCAAAGCGCTCATAAATTAAAAGTGCAATGCGCTAATGAACTAGCGCTTAGCGCTAAGCGCGACACGTGTCCTCTTTGTGTGCGCTACCTGACAGAAGCGCAATGCGCCTGGCGCGCCACGTGGCGTACTCTCAGAACAAGCTTTGTTTCTGATGAATGCTATGCATTCAATACAAGACAAAAATGTCAGAGCCCAATGCCTAGCATTATTGAAAGGGCTGAGCCCAAATAAAGGCTTAATAGCCAGAGCAACTAAAAATGTTAAACATTTTTTTATTGGACTTAGCCCAATTCTGGCCATAAGTCCTCAACTTATATTGAACTGAGCACATCTGCTCATAAATACTCAACAGATCTTAGTCCCAAACTGGGCTACAAATCTTTCAAACAATTCACACTGGTTCGAGGGTACATCTCGTTACTCCTCTAATATCTGTCGTTGTAATCCTTCAACGTCGTCAGAAAGGTGACGGGTCCCGACAACCACACATTACTACTGTAGGGATCCTAGGCACTCTAGTGAGATCTCACAAGGCATCAACCATACCAATTTCAAAAATTCTAGGTGCCGAGAAACCCGACTACGGATCGTTGGCTAGAAATCTAGGCGACAATGAAAAACTAGTTAACACTTAACTTAAAGAAACGGAAATACAACCTTTGTAGATCCGGTGCTCCACCTCCATAGCTCCGCAACGATCTCCCTCCGCTTTCCAAATCAAACCCTTGACTCTAGCATTGGCATCATCGAAGAATAGGCGGGCTTGATCGTCGGTTCGATGCCGAAGATGATCTACGTCGAAGCATCACAAGAACAAGAGCCAACTTCACCAAGCTTTGAAAACTTGTGAAGTAAACACCCTATACAACTTGGCAAGAGGTAGAGGATGAAGAAATAGGAAGTGGGTAGACATTAGTTTTGGATTTCTCACTAGTTTTCATCACTTGCCATTGGAGTAGCAAGCTTCCTCTTTTGTTGAAGAAGATGAAGAAGAAGAAGAAGATATGATAAGTTATTTTTAAAAAAGAAAATAAAAAGAATACTTATCATAACTTCAACCATGGTTTAGTGTAGAGATTTAACCAAGGTTTAGAAGAGTGGTTAGGGTTAAAGAAGAGACAAGAATGGTAGACTTATCAAAGCTTCAAGAAGCTTCAAAGAAAAGACAAACTAAGCCACCATTTCTTTTTCTCTTTATCTTTTCCAAAACAATAATAAATGGATAAATAAATAAGAGAAAAGAAACCCTAACCATTCACTAAACATGGTTTAATCTCTACACAAACCCAAAAGAGCAAGTATCATCAAACATGATACAATCTTGTGCACAAAAGTATATCACATATACAATGTATACAAACCTAGTGAGTAAATCCATTTAAAGTGAACCAATACTAGTTAATGCAAAATAATATATCAAATATATAATTTTGCATTAAATCATTAAATCAACACTTGATTTAACGACCCGGTCATATCGCATATAACCGACTAATATCAACAGTAACAACTTATCGAATCAACACTTGATCCGATAACCCGGCTATATCGCATATACCCGATCAATGTCACATATCGCGAGAATCGAATACAGTGTCACATACTGGTATCATTCTCGGTCCCGCACATATCTCATATGCGCTCCTATTTCGTTTCGCTTGAGCCAGGAAACCTCTGTGTAGGACTCTAAAGACTCGTCAATACGCCGGCAGCAGATGATGATCATATCAAGCACCCAAAAGCCGCAAGCGGTCTGCTAAACGTAACGGCCACCCGGGTATTGAGCGATCCGAAGATCGACGAGCAAGCCCGCTCACACTCCAGTGAATCCAACCAGTAACACTACCGTACAGTCCGGTCTGATCGTCTGACATGTCGCATATCTCGCCTAGGGGTGGTAAACGTCAGACCCCAATAGCTCGATAAGTCGTGTCGATATGAGGTCTATAACAATTCGAGAAACTACTGGTAACACTTACCAGTAAATCTCAGCAACCCTGGCCAGGGATTTCCTGTTATAGCCAATCGTACACAGCGCAACATCAACTCGCTATACCGGGAGAGACGAATCCCCTCCTATCGCTCATTGCCTCCATGTGACTCGGGACTGTACCCAAAAACCACCGTTTTGCACGCCCTCTTGGACGTGGTAAGATGGAAATCAAAGCACAGTGGGAACCACACAAGACTCTATGACGATCTCGGGTCAACAGACTACTCTGTACCAGTGTCACCAGAGAACTGCCATCTGACGTGAGGTATAATACCATCTGGGAGTTCTCGGCGAGTCCGTCCAGTGTACCCAGTCTCTACTGAGCACCCGTATATCATCTCTGATGTCAAACACCAATGGATATGGGATCATCCATCGTCCATCTGTATGGGTCGAGAAGGTATACGCTAGTCTACTCTGGTATATCGATGCCCCGTCTCGATACACCCACGACTAGGGACTTTGAAGGATGTACTTATGGACTACCATGTCCCCACTAGTATGATCCGCATCATAGTCCAGGTAGTCAAGTACACATCCTAAGGGTTTTACCAACATGTAACAGAGAGACAATCAGTATACACGTTAAGGTAAAGAGCAACCAGATAGCATACTATCATGTCGAGCAAGAAAGTCCTCCCTATATATGTCCCAGCATCCACTACAATATACATCCTATGTACAGTAATGGCCTCTAGGGCATACATATAACTAACAATCTCCCACTTGCACTAGGGCCATCTATAGCAGTGGTCGAAGTATCTCATACTCAACCATCCCATAAAAGTCTCTCTCTGGGAATCGGCCTTCGTGAGTGGATCCGCCGTGTTATCCTCTGAGTCTACTCTCCTTGCCTCGATCACCTTGGAGATCAACCATCTCCATGATCAGGTGATACTGCCTTAGAATAAGTCTGGATCACTGATGGGACCGGCGTTCCTTGGCATAAGCCAAAACTCCATTGTCTCACAATGGTAGGAACATAGTTCATCTCATGAACCATTATTCATCCAAATAGCCTCTTTGGTAGCATCTTAAGTAGCGATGTATCCTGCCTTTATCGTCTAGTATGTCACGGTATCTAGCTTGGAACTCTTCCAACATACCGTCCCTCGATTGAGGGTGAAGACAATGCCTGCGACTGACATTCAGTCGTCTTTATCACCCTGGAACACTTTCAGTGATTCTCCCCAGGATCAACTGATACCATCTCACTACAGCTAGTGAGATTCCTAACATCCAATTAGATCTATCTCATAGATCCAAAATCCAGGATTTAGTAGGTATCACTTTGATCCTATTTTGAGAATCTTTGTGATAATCGGAGATTGATCGAGCGTAGCATAGGAAACTACTTCCCTATCAAGAGTATGTCATCCACGTACTCTACGTGAATCGGCACCATACTCCCTACTACCTTTTTGTTTATACAAGGTTCATCTACCATTTTGATGATGTCAAACTCTTTGACTAATCCATCAAAATAGATGTTCCAACTCCGCGATGCCTGCTTTAATCCTATAAAGCATCTTGCACACGTTTCTGCTGCTCCCACTGTCTACGAAGCCCTCTGGCTGTGTACTTATAGACGCTCTCTTCCAAAATATCATTTAGAAAAGCAGTCATGGCACCCAACCGCCAGATATCGTAGGCATGGTATGTAGCCGTGGCAAGTAGGATCTGGATGGACTTAAGCATAGCTACTTGAAAAAGGTTTCATCATAATCCATGCCTGGTAAATGATGCAAACTTTTAACAAGTCTAGCTTTGAAAGTCTCAACTTTTCCATGTACACCAAGTAATCTTCTCAAGATATACTTGCTCCTGATGGGGATTTAACCCTTCAGATATAGCAACCAAAGTCCATACTTTGTTGGTGTATATGGATTCCATCTCAGATAACTAAGCATCCAGCCATTCTTACAGAGTCTCACTCCTGATGGCCAGCTCGAAACTAGTTGGGTCATCATCTCATGATGCCATCCTCGCTCCCACTGTCATAGAGAAACCGAAGTATCTCTCAGGTGGGTGAGGAACCCAACTAGATCGGCGGAGAGGCTGAGGTTTGTTGGAATCTACTGAATCCTTTGGTTCTATTAAATCATCAGCTGCAGTCTGTATAGCTGGAACATTTCCAGTTGTACATAACAGATCTTGCCTCGAGCTTGTCCGGATTTTGTTTTTCAGACATAGGCCGGACAACCCCAAATCTTAACTAACTTAAGATATAGGCTCTTCCCTTTCCATATCACATATGAAGTGGTAGGCAACTGATTTGATTTGAACCCTATTCAATAGGTATGCAGCTTCTCAAGCGCATAACTCCAAAAAAGGAAATAGGTAACTCAGTAGTACTTATCATAGAGCACACCTTATCATATAGGGTGTGATTGCTCCGCCCCGATATACCATCGTGCTATGGTGTATTCGGAGGAGTAATGCTGAGAAAGAATCTCATTCTCCTTTAAAATAGTCCAGGATTTCCGTGCTCAAGTATTCTCCTCCTTGATCTCATCAAAGGACATAATACTTATACCCGTATTGGTTCTCTACTTCTCGCTTATATTCTGTGAATATCTCAAAAGGTTCGGACTTGTGTTTCAACAGGAACATATGACTGAATCTTGAGAGATTATCAGAGAATACAATGAAGTATAAAGAACCAGTCTTGGCATGTGTAGACTGGGGACCTACATACATCAACATGTATCATCCCAAGAGTTCACTAACTCTTTCTCTATTTCCAGTAAACAGAGCTGTGGTCATCTTATCTTTGTGACATGACTGGCGAGTTTCACAAGATGTAAATTCAAACTAATTTAAATATGCATCTTTATGTAACTCCAGCTATTCGGGTCGCATTGATATGACCTAGTCTACAATACCACAAGAAGGATTCGTTCATTTCTGAACTCTTCCTCTTGTGTGTGTTCTATATACTAAGAACTGTGGTTTGATTTAGAACATCAATGCTTTTAGATAACGTGCCTGAACCGATCAACTTTTGATATAGGAAATGTTCAAAACATTATCCAGATATTCTCCTGTTTCCTGTTCAGTCTTATAACTCTTATAAGAAAGAATGGGTCTAACGTTCCCTTGCTCAGTATAATAATCAGGTTCAGTCAATACATCCATTTTATTATCTTGATTATGGCATGAAATGGTCGCTACCTGGAGAGAGAGAGAAGAAAACACTTTTAGCGTATGCTCTTGCAAGATTAGATTGGTTATTATCTTATCTAATCAGGATGTCTCCCACTGTTTTTATCAAATCTACCTTAAAACCCTAAAAGGTAAGATTAGCCGGGATTAATTACACCCTACAACTTCGTCAATCTTTCAGCCAGATCAGTGTCGGTACTTTGAGGGAGGTTCCCCATGCTTTCGCACGGACCTAATTAAAGTAAACCTCGTTTTCCCAGCGGCGTAACCTCGTTAACACTTTTCTAGACACCTACTTGAATGACTAATTGTCCTGTGTAAAACTCTCCCAGGAGTAACTCTTACTCGCAGTGGGTATCAGGATCCAACTATCTCATAGGAGGTATGCAATCTCATTGCAAATTTCAACACTTGAAATTCCCGATAATATTTTTACCCCTAGCATCCTATGACCTTGACGCAGGCCAACAAACCATAGTGTGCTAGTCAAGTTCAACCCGTCATTTCTTGATTCAATTAAACCCACCCGCACGACCCTTGAAGCAGGCCAACAAAGTCGCACGACTACCCTAATCGAATCTGCATCATATGCATAAACAGATATATATTAGTTAGCTACCGCACACTACGCCTTGACGCAGGCCAACAAGCGTAGCACGAATACTAAATAATATCTATCTGAAATGACGGAGGGCTGCGCAGGTTTTTCAGAAAAACCCTGAGCGTAATGAACATGATATCGTCGTAGAATCGTGTAGTTTTTGAAAAGGAGTGTTTTGAGGCTTTTCTTAGTTTCGCTAAAGGGGTCACTCCCGGTGAAGGGATCGTCGGCCCTTTCCTCATTGAATAAGGTGCAGGATATATCATATATACCGCTGTGCAAAGCAAAACACTAAAAGCAATCAAAAGACAAAACGCGTTTTGTAGCATCTGCCAGTTTCGCTAAAGGAGTCACTCCCGGTGAAGGGATCTCGGTCCTTTCCTTATCGAATAAGGTGCAGGATATATCGTATATATCACTGTGCAAAGCAAAACTGTAGCTACCCTTTTTATAAAGTTTTTGATTCTACAACATCTTTAGGTTTCTTTTCTTTTATTAATCTCATTAATAAAAATCCCATCAGCTTATGCTTCCTAAGCATCACAGAAGAAACGAAAGCAGTAATATTTATATATCAACATATATATATAGTATAAGCAATCGTCTCAGGCAGTAATATGATCTCATCACAGAACATTGCAGCAGAAGAACATATATGAAATATTGGATATACTAGGACGTCCGTGTTTTCAATACGAGCCTGTATAAAACGCGGATTCCACGGTCGCGACGAATAGCCAAACCCACATCCCAAGACCCCTACGAGAGCGGCAAGTAACACTGCCAATTCTAGGGTTAGAAGACCCGATCTCGACTCCTCGAGATGGCCTCCCACTGGACCCTAGAACCCGGTCACTTGTGCTCCCCACCTTGGGTCTACCTAATGCGGAAAAGTAAATAATATACATTGGGGACAGCAACCGCAACCTGGAAGTGCCCCAAATAAAAGAATATTACATTACAAATGAATTTTACATGAATGAAAATAAAAACCCTCATCTCACATAAAACCCCCGGCTATTCTGATCGCGACGATCCAATATAACATATCACAGCAACACATAATATCTCATATCATCAACGTAAGTAAATATGCGCATCCCAATTGTCGTTGACATATAGCAACGAAACCGGCGATATCACATATTACACTTACGGTCACAGAAAAGAAAGTGTAAAACTACAATATTTGGAATCCACAATCACTTTAGACATCATAAATCCGAAATATCACATACTCCGCATTTCATGCCTAACTCTATGAATTCCACATATTGTATCACATTCCAGATAAATATACAGTATTAAACTTTCCGAACAGATAATCAAACACCCAAAATTTCCCACAGTGCTCAACTCTTGAGCGGAGTTCAAATAATCCCAGAATATGTTACAGTACCGGTGATCCAGCCGTAGAAGGGTCAAGCCAACGCCTCACATGTGGCACGCCGTACTACCCCAAACCCGAAGGTTCAAAAGGCAGTTCAAGACGGTCACATAATCGAGTTAAGGTTTGTTGTCTTCTAGAGGGTCCACCGCTTAACTTGTACAATTTTCCCGAAAGATTTAAACCCGAATAAATTTCAACACTTGAAAGTTTGCCGTACCGGGAAACAGTAAGTTAATGATATCCGTTCAAATAGTTTAACAGTTTCTAAATATCCGGAAAGAAATACGAATTTAAAATTTCCGATCGAGTCTACTATTACAAAACAAACCCCAGAATTTTAAACACCTGGAACAGATTAAAAATATCCAGAATGGTCAGCAAGTACCTACGGGAATTACCATCAAGGCCACGTGTCAAGATCTCATAGTTCCGCCGCGGAACCGCCGCGCCAACCATGTTCCTGCCGCGGTTCCGCGCTCTGTTGGTGGAATTGTGGGCACGTGTTTCATGGTAATTCTTAGAATTCCCTGCTGATTTTTTTCCATATTTTTAATTCAGAAAAATCCCAAAATTTAAAAAATTTCCAGAGAGGGGTCAAGTTTCGTCGTTTCGGGTTCGATCGGAGTTTTAACTTCGTAAACACATCGCCTAATGCTCTAGCTAGGCTCTGATACCACTGTAGGGTTCCTAGGCACTCTTGTGAAGGTTCTTAAGGCATCAAACATGCCCGGATTAAATTTTAGACGTGCCGAACAACCCAAAGCCGGGATCTTTGCTAGATTATTAGGGTTTTATATGCAAGATGATAACTTTTATCTAAGTGTGAGGGATTACAACCTTTGTAGTCCGCTCCTTCACTTTACAAGCTCCGAGTAGAAGTCCCTTTGCCACGATCCACGATCTCCCGGACTCATGAGAGGCTCCACGACTCGAACGATCCATTCTAGCTTGTCGTATTCCAAATCTCCGATGATCTACCTTGAAGTCGCTTCGACTCAAGCTTTCTCACTCAAAAGAGAAGAACACCCTAATCACATGGGCTAGATGAGATGAGGATGAGAGAGTAGTGATTTTGCTTTCTTTTAATATCATTTTCTCATTTTATTTCATCACTTAAGAAAATCTAGCAAGCTTTTCTTTCAAGAGAGAAGAAGAAGATAATGGAAAAAGAATAATGAATTATCTTTCTTTTGTGATGAATAGAAATCTATATGATTGAATTGTGAACCATGGTCAAGGATGATAGGATGAGAATGAGTAGAGAAACAACTAGGGTTAGGGTTTGGTTTGGTTTAGAATGTGTCATCACAAAAGATCTTTGTAATGACAAAAGAAAGAAAGCTTCTAGAAGGAACTTGAAGCATCCAACCCTAATCAAACCTTAACCTCAATTAATCATCCTTAAACATGTTTAACAATTAATCATATCATGTCACAATAATATATATCACATATATATTATATATTTGCAACAAAAGAAAATAATACAATTAACATATATCGCATATATATCAATGTATCATCCAGTGAGAAAATGAAATAATAAAGCAAGCCAATATTAGTTAATATAATAATATATCATATATATTATTATATATTAAATCATCGAATCAACACTTGATCCGACGATCCGGCTATATCGAATATAACCGACTAATATATCATGTACCGATTCATCGAATCAACACTTGATCCGATGACCCGGTTCAAATCTAAATATCGCGAGAATATAATACGGTATCCCATATCGTATTATTCTCGGTCCTGCACATATCACATATGTGCCTCTACTCCGTTTCGCCTGAGCCAAGAAACCTCTGTGTAGGACTCTAAAGAATCGTCAATACGCCGGTAGCAGGTGATGATCATATCAAACACCCACAAGCTGCAAGCGGTCAGCTAAACGTAACAGCCACCCAGGTATTGAGCGATCAGAAGATCAACAAGCTAGCATGTCCGTTCTCCTGTGAATCCGATCAGTAACACTCCCGTACAGTCCGGTCTGTTCGTCTGATATGTCGCATATCAAGTCTAGGGGTGGTATACGTCAGACCCCAGTAACCGATAAGTCGTGTCGATGTATGGCTCATAACGGGTCGAGAAACTACTAGTAACACTTACCAGTAAATCTCTATATCAGCCCTGGCCAGGGACTTCCAGTTATAGCCAATCGAACACAGCACAACATCAACTCCCTATACCGGGAGAGACGAATCCCCTCCTATCGCTCATTGCCTCCATGTGATTCGGGACTGTACCCAAAAGCCACCGTTTTGCACGCCCTCTTGGACGTGGTAAGGTGGAAATCAAAGCACAGTGGGAATCACACAAGACTCTATGACGATCTCGGGTCTTCAGACTACCCTGTACCTGTGTCACCGGAGAACTGCCATCTGACGTGTGGTATATTACCATCTGGGAGTTCTCGGCGAGTCCGTCCAGTGTACCCAGTCTCTACTGAGCACCCGTACACCATCTCTGATGTCTAACACCGATGGATATGGGATCATCCATCGCCCATCATATGGGTCAAGATGCGTATACGCTAGTCTACTCTGGTGTATCGATGCCCTGTCTCGATATACCCTCGACTAGGAACAGTTATAGGATGTACTCATCGACTACCGCGGCCCCACTAGTATGATCTCATCATAGTCCCAGTAGTCGAGTACAAGTCCTAAGGGCTTTATCAACATGTGAGAGTAAAACAGTAAACCAGTACAAGTCAACATGTTAAGATAAAGTGAAACCAAATAGCATACTATCATGACGAGCAAGAAAGTCTTCTCTATATATAACCAAGCATCCATTATAATATACATCATATGTACAACAATGGCCTCTAGGGCATATACATAACTAACACATATCTGGGATCCTGATCCGGTATCATATACCCAGGATTCGGAGGATACTGAGAAACAGTTCTTTGTAATGAACACACCCGAAGATGATGCATCATATGCACTTTCCTCGTTTGGGCGGCACGGGAAATCTGGTATTCCCCAATTTCCTGCTCTGTCTTATAACAATTATAAGTTGGAGCGGGACCAACGTTCCCCAGCTCAGTATAACAAGCGGGTTCGGTCAATAATCCGTATTATTATCTTGATTAAGGCGTGCTATGGTCGCTACCAGGAGAAAGAGAGAAGAAAACACTCAGCGTGCGCTCTGTCGAGAATAGATTGGTTTTTATTTTATCTAATCAGGATGGCTCCCACTGCTTTTTATCAAATCTTCCTTCAAACCCTAAAAGGAAAGACTAGCCGGGATTAATTACACACTACAAGTTCGCCAATCTTTCAGCCAGGCCAGTGTCGGTACTTTGAGGGAGGTCCCCCGTGCTTTCGCACGAACCTAATTAATGTAAACCTCGTTTTCCCAGAGGCGTAACCTCGTTAACACCTTTCTAGACACCTACTTGATCGGCTAATTGTAATGTATAAAACTCTCCCAGGAGTAACTCTTACTCGCAGCGGGTATCGGGATCCAACTATCTCATAGAAGGTATGCAATCTCATTGCAAATTTCAACACTTGAAATTCCCGATAATATTTTTCCCCTAGCGTGCTATGACCTTGACGAAAGCCAACAAACCATAGCCCGCTAGTCAAGTTCAACCCGTACATTTCTTGATCGAATTAAACCCACCCGCACGACCCTTGACGAAAGCCAACAAAGCCGCACGACTACCCTAATCCAATCGCATCGTATGCTGGCAGATAAGCAGCATATAGCTACCGCACACTGCACCTTGACGAAAGCCAACAAATGCAGCACGAATACTATATACAACTTATCTGAAATGACGGAGGGCTACGACAGGTTTTTCTGAAAACCTATTGCGTAATGAACTTGATATCGTTGTAGAATCAAATGATTTTGAAATGGAGTGCTTTTGAGGCTTTTCTTGTTTTGCTAAAGGAGTCACTCCCGGTGAAGGGATCGTCGGTCCTTTCCTCGTCGAATGAGGTGCGGGATATATCATATATATCGCTGTGCAAAGCAAAAAACACTTAAAAGCTATCAAAAGACAAACCGAGTGTGTAGCATCTGCCAGTTATTGCTAAAGGAGTCACTCCAGGTGAAGGGATCTCGGTCCTTTCCTTATCGAATAAGGTGCAGGATATATCACATATACCTCTGTGCAAAGCAAGAACTGTAGCTACCTGTTTTATTTTGAAATTCGATTCTACAACATCTTAGGTTTCTTTTAATTTCATTAATCTCATTAATGAAGTCCCATCATTTAAGTTACCTAAACATCACAGATAAATACGACGTACACTTATGCCATCCGCATTCGCCTCGATGTCCCCTCGTGCACCGTTAGGTTAGGTAACTAACGGCAGAGCGGGGCAGGGCTAGCGCGGGTGTAAAACATAAGTAACGCCTATATAATATATCATATATACTATATACTGTATCTATCACAGAACATCACATGATCACATCACAGATATTGCAGTAGAAGAATCATATGAAATATTGGATATACTAGGACGTCCGTGTTTTCAATACGAGCCAGTATAAAACACGGATTCCACGGTCGCGATGAATAGACAAACCCACACCCCTAGACCCCTACGAGAGCGGCAGGTAACCCTACCAATTCTAGAGTTAGGAGACCCGGACTCGACTCCTCGAGTTGGTCTCCCACTGGACTCCAGAACCCGGTTACTTGTGCCCTCCTCCATGGGTCTATCCTAGTGCGGAAAAGTAAATAATATACAAAAAGTGACAACTTCCGCTACCTGGAAGTGCCCCAATAAAAGAATATTACATACAAGTTTTTACATGAATGAAAATGAAAAAACACTCATCTTACATAAAAAAAAACCCCCCGGCTATTCAAACATTACGATCCAATATAACATATCCAGCAACACATAACATCACATGTCATCAACGTAAGTAAATATGCGCATCCCAATTGTCGTTGACATATAGCAACGAAACCGGCGATATCACATATTACACTTACGGTCATAGAAAAGAAAGTGTAAAACTACAACAGTTGGAATCCGCAACTACCTCAGACATCGCATGCCTGACCAAATGAATTACTTAGACATCGCATGCCTAACAATTATAAACCCCGCATTTTAGTCTCATTTATCGAAAACTCTTTTCAACATCAAGTCGGGCAATTCAACAAGATTCCCGACATCCTGATCGGATACTCGTTGCAAACTTCAGTAGACGGCCGCACCCCCGACGCCATCGACGAAGTGCACCAAGGCGGAACACCGCTGCCGCGAGCACCCGAACGGATGCTTTCGGGGACGGGGTTCTCCTACAGTCACTTGGTCGGGGCTTAGGGGCGAGGCTGTCTATTAAGTTTATCCGGCGAGTATCCGCGTACGCTACGTGATTGCGACGGACTTTTGATCATATCAAAATTCCGTGGCAACCGATCAAGTGAGACTAAACTGCTATGTTTATAACATTCATTCCGTTATCTCATAACTATTTGTGAATTCCAATTATTGTATCACATTCCGGATAAACAGAAAATGCTAAACTTTTCGATCGAACAATCGAACATCCAAGTTTTCCCGATACAATCCAACACATGAAATAAGTCTAACAACATTCAGTTCATGCCTCAGTACCAACGGTCCAGCCGTAGAAGGGTCAAGCCAACGCCTCACATGTGGCACGCCATACTGCCCCAAACCCGAAGGTTCAAAGGGCAGTTCAAGACGGTCACATAATCGAGTTAAGGTTTGTTGTCTTCTAGAGGGTCCATCGCGTTACTTGCACTACTTAGAACGTCATTAAACTACGGAAAAATCCAAAACTTGGAAATTTCCCGACAGGGGAAAAATTGGGTATATATATCCGGTCGAACTTTTTAACATATTCTAAAAATTTATCCGGAAAACACATAGACAAAGTTTGATAATCCGATCAAATATTCGAATCTTCAAAACAAACCCAGAATGCTCAACTGTGTAGTAAAAGTTAAAATATCCCAGAAAATACAGCACTAAGAATTAGGAATTACTGTGCAGATTTCAAAAGCTGACGTGGCTACTTGGCCGCGAAACCGCCGCAAGAGCCTTCTTCTTAGCCGCGGTTCCGCCACCGTTTAGACGATTTAGCCGATCGAATTGCACAGTAATTCTTAAAAACACCTGCTTATTTTTCTGCATATTTTTAATATTGAAAAATCCAGATTTTTAAAAAATGGACAGAGCGCACTTTGAGAGTTAGATTTTCGGTTCGTTCGGATTTCAAACGCCGTCTAGACTTCGCCTAAGGCTCTAGCTAGGCTCTGATACCACTGTAGGGATCCTAGGCACTCTAGTGAGGTCTCAAAAGGCATCAACCATACCAATTTCAAAAATTCTAGGTGCCGAGAAACCCGACTACGGATCGTTGGCTAGAAATCTAGGCGACAATGAAAAACTAGTTAACACTTAACTAAAGGAAACGGAAATACAACCTTTGTAGATCCGGTGCTCCACCTCCATAGCTCCGCAACGATCTCCCTCCGCTGTCCAAATCAAACCCTTGACTCTAGCATTGGCATCATCGAAGAATAGGCGGGCTTGATCGTCGGTTCGATGCCGAAGATGATCTACGTCGAAGCATCACAAGAACAAGCGCCAACTTCACCAAGCTTTGAAAACTTGTGAAGTAAACACCCTATACAACTTGGCAAGAGGTAGAGGATGAAGAAATAGGAAGTGGGTAGACTTTAGTTTTGGATTTCTCACTAGTTTTCATCACTTGCCATTGGAGTAGCAAGCTTCCTCTTTTGTTGAAGAAGATGAAGAAGAAGAAGAATATATGATAAGTTATTTTTAAAAAAGAAAATAAAAAGAATACTTATCATATCTTCAACCATGGTTTAGTGTAGAGATTTAACCAAGGTTTAGAAGAGTGGTTAGGGTTAAAGAAGAGACAAGAATGGTAGACTTATCAAAGCTTCAAGAAGCTTCAAAGAAAAGACAAACTAAGCCACCATTTCTTTTTCTCTTTATCTTTTCCAAAACAATAATAAATGGATAAATAAATAAAAGAAAAGAAACCATAACCATTCACTAAACATGGTTTAATCTCTACACAAACCCAAAAGAGCAAGTATCATCAAACATGATACAATCTTGTGCACAAAAGTATATCACATATACAATGTGTACAAACCTAGTGAGTAAATCCATTTAAAGTGAACCAATACTAGTTAATGCAAAGTAATATATCAAATATATAATTTTGCATTAAATCATTAAATCAACACTTGATTTAACGACCCGGTCATATCGCATATAACCGACTAATATCAACAGTAACAACTTATCGAATCAATACTTGATCCGATAACCCGGCTATATCGCATATAACCGATCAATGTCACATATCGCGAGAATCGAATACAGTATCACATACTGGTATCATTCTCGGTCCCGCACATATCTCATATGCGCTCCTATTTCGTTTCGCTTGAGCCAGGAAACCTCTGTGTAGGACTCTAAAGACTTGTCAATATGCCGGCAGCAGATGATGATCATATCAAGCACCCACAAGCCGCAAGCGGTCTGCTAAACGTAACGGCCACCCGGGTATTGAGCGATCAGAAGATCGACGAGCAAGCCCGCTCACACTCCAGTGAATCCAACCAGTAACACTACCGTACAGTCCGGTCTGATCGTCTGATATGTCGCATATCTCGCCTAGGGGTGGTAAACGTCAGACCCCAATAGCTCGATAAGTCGTGTCGATATGAGGTCTATAACAATTCGAGAAACTACTGGTAACACTTACCAGTAAATCTCAGCAACCCTGGCCAGGGATTTCCTGTTATAGCCAATCGTACACAGCGCAACATCAACTCCCTATACCGGGAGAGACGAATCCCCTCCTATCGCTCATTGCCTCCATGTGACTCGGGACTGTACCCAAAAACCACCGTTTTGCACGCCCTCTTGGACGTGGTAAGATGGAAATCAAAGCACAGTGGGAACCACACAAGACTCTATGACGATCTCGGGTCAACAGACTACTCTGTACCAGTGTCACCAGAGAACTGCCATCTGACGTGAGGTATAATACCATCTGGGAGTTCTCGGCGAGTCCGTCCAGTGTACCCAGTCTCTACTGAGCACCCGTATATCATCTCTGATGTCAAACACCAATGGATATGGGATCATCCATCGCCCATCTGTATGGGTCGAGAAGGTATACGCTAGTCTACTCTGGTATATCGATGCCCCGTCTCGATACACCCACGACTAGGGACTTTGAAGGATGTACTTATGGACTACCATGTCCCCACTAGTATGATCCGCATCATAGTCCAGGTAGTCAAGTACACATCCTAAGGGTTTTACCAACATGTAACAGAGAGACAATCAGTATACACGTTAAGGTAAAGAGCAACCAGATAGCATACTATCATGTCGAGCAAGAAAGTCCTCCCTATATATGTCCCAGCATCCACTACAATATACATCCTATGTACAGTAATGGCCTCTAGGGCATACATATAACTAACAACTACAGACTGTAGGGTCCTTAAACTCATGGACTATGATGTCCTTAACCTCGACCGTGATGTCTTTAAAATAACATCGGACTGTGAGGTCCTTAAACTCGCGGACTATGATGTCCTTAACCTCGACCGTGACGTCTTAAAACTAACATCGGACTGTGAGGTCCTTAAACTCACGGACTATGATGTCCTAAACCTCGACCGTGACGTCTTAAAACTAACATCGGACTGTGGAGTCCTTAAATCCACGGACTATGATGTCCTTAACCTCGACCGCGATGTCTTTAAACTAACAATGGACCGTAATGTCCTTAAACTAACAATCGACCGCAATGTCACTAAACTAAACAATAGAGCCCAATTGCTCTCTTATCGGATCTAAATGGTCCCGTTAAGTTGATCTTAGTCTAAATTTAGACTAACGTATCCTTAACAAACGTTTAAGTTGATATTAGTCTCAAATGAGGCTAACGTATCCTTAAACCCAACCCCCAAACCCAAATCTAAGAAAGATACGGATTTGGACTAGTCCACGCCCTACGGGCGACGACATAACTTAGTCTCCGTATACAATCCACGGGCAACCATAAACAAAACAAACACCCACGACACTAAGTGACCATCTGGAGAAGGAGAAAGTTGTTATCGCGATGCGGTAGCGTAATTAACTGCAGGGGCTTGCGCCTGCAGGGAAGAGCGTCCCCACAATCAAAAACCCCTCAGATGAGGGGGAATCTGACGAAGTCTGCTACATCGGCCGCATCCATTTAAACCTTTGATACACGGTGCCATAAATCAACTTGGCATATTCGGAGAGGTAGACGAACAGCACCAATTAGCATCTGCCCCGAATTTCAGGCGAGACGTACATCGCGTCTCCGCCGCGTCTTTCGGAGGGGTACACCTCCACTGCTCCCCCTGAAGGAATACAACAAAGCGCTCAACTTACCCCTAGTAACCACCAACGACCCTTTAGGAATCTTCCACTATGAATTCCCAAACGTCGTAATAAAACCTTCGTTGTCAAGCTGACTAGTAGAATTCAAGCTCTTCTTCAAATCTGGAATATGACGAGCATTCTTCAATTTAATTGACCATCTTCTGATGGTTACAAGATAATCGTCTCCTTTCCAATGATCTTATAAGGCTAACCGTTCCCCACCGTCACATGTCTAAGGTCTCCCTGAACATACTCGCTGAAGTGATGTTGCCCCCGAAGTGCAATGGACGGATGCCCCCGAGTCAAGGAACCAAGTATTTGTTGGGTTAAACCAGTGCCCTGGCCATCTACCGTGACCATTTGCGGAACAAAAATTTTCAAAACAGGCGCTAGAACAACCCTATAACCCGGATCTACCATAAACCTAAAGCTAGCAAACTAAAAAGAGTTTAGAATGGTTATACCGAATGATCCAAGTCTTTCGGTCTTCAACCATCTTCCTATGCTCCTAGAGGCCACCATGATCAAGCTTGATCACCGGTTCCCTCCGTCGAAGATGATCCACCTGAGGATTTGTAGTTCGAGCTCTAACCTCATAGCCGAGGTGACTAGGGTATCTAGTTCGCTAAACTAGATAACTTAGAGAATGTAGAATCTAGTGATAGATTATTTTTTCTCCAAACACCCTAGGTTTCTTAACACATGAGACTTTTAGGTTGGAGGTAGAAGAAGAAGCTTGAGGATGAGAGTGTAGTGAGCTACCATGAAAAAAATGGCTAAGTGTTAGTGAGCTTAAGAAAAATGAATCACGCATCTCAAAAATATCTCACAACACAAATAAATTAAGCATGCCCAAATAGTGAACCATGAGTCACCCCATAAGTCATGCTTCCATAAATGCCAAGTCACACCTCATCCTCCACCTCATTAACCATTTAACAAAATGGTTATAAGCAAAAATGAGGTGGCATCTTCTAGAAGCGCCTTGTAATAAATTACAAGAATACCCATCATCCATATATACATACCCGTATCCATATTCCGAAAAATATGAATACAAAGAGACGAAAATAATCCAATAATATAATACTAGGATCCGGTTTAAACTAAACCCCACTAGTATTATCCGTCCAAATCATGATACATGCACAAGTGCACGTATATGATCGAACCCTGCCGTAAAACCATACGACTTCTACATCGTTTCGCCCGAAGCAAGGAAACGCTCTATGTGGGACTCTAAAGACTCGTCAATATTCTAGCAGTGGGTTTAACCATAAGCATGTCAGCGGCACTAGCAGTACGTAACGGCAACCCAGGTATTGAGCGAAAGGAAGGACGACGAGCAAACTCATCCGAACCCCTACTGAGCCTGTCAGTGACAATCTCCGTACAGTCCGGTCAGTTTGTCTAAGAGTATCGCATATCGGGTCTAGGGTGTGGATAATGTCAGACCCCTAATAACGCGATATCTCGTGTCGGTATGAAGCCCATCACCAACTGATAAACTACTGATCCAAATCAATAATTCTCATCCACCTTAGCAAAGGATTTCTGGTGATGGCCACCCGTGCACCTCGCGACATCAACCCCCAATACCGGGAGAGAAGAATCCCCGATGATCCGCTCACTATATCCATATGGCTCAGGACTGTACCCAACTAAAACCTGTTTGCACGATTCCTTTGAGCCGTGGTAGGGTAGTAATCAAAGCACAGTGGGAACTCAAACGAGACAAATGACGATCTCAGGTCGACAAACTAACCTGCATACATGTCACCTGGGAACTGCTATCTGACAATAGATATAATACCGACTAGTATGTTTCCGGCGAGTCCGTCCAGTGTACTCATAACCCAATGAGCACATGTATACTATCTTAGGTGACTAACTGACACCAATGGCTTTTGAGACAGGCCACTGCCCCTCGTCGGGGTCTCAATAAGTACATACTAGTGTACTCTGGAGTATCAATGCCCAGTCTCTATACTCCCTCGACTAGGGACATTTAAGGATGTGCTTATAGACCGCCTAGCTCCGATGTATATGATCACCATCATAATGCTGGTAGTCAAGCAAGAATTCTATGGGCTCTATCAACATATAATAGTGATCTGTAATACCACATAATGCATGTACATGATGATAAAGACAAACCAGATAGCATACTATTATTTTGAGTAAGACTGTTATACCAGTATAGGTCCTCCCTCAATCATCACAATCGCGTGCCTGCGATTCAATAATTGACTTGAGGGCACTATCGCCAACAATCTCCCACTTGTAGTTAAGGCTAATTATTACGGTGTCGCATACTCACAGCCCGTAGATACTGAACACCCAATGTTTCTATCTTTATTTCTCTATATATCTCAGCTTTGTGGAGAAAGACTGTCTCCCGAAATGAGCAATACATGTCTTAGAATTTTTTTGGATATCTGATGGGACCCAGTTCACAAATAAGCTCCAAATCCAACAAACATCTTAGACTGTATCAGCCACTGAATTTAATCAGTATCCTGCACCATGCCTTCCACAGTATTCGCTTAGACGACCTGTCCAACATACTGTCCCTCAAAAGAGGGAAAACTTTAACTCTGACAGTCACTCTGTCATTCAGGCCACCTTGGAAGCCAGAAATGATAACCGCCTCCTGAAGGAGGCTGCCGTTACCATATACCAAAAACATCCACTTATGTTCATAACTGCTTCCCAATGTTTCTCTAGGATTGGATTAATATATACTTATTGCAGCCTTTGCAAAAGCAATATCTGGTGTTGTACTTGATATCTCATGATTGACTCAATTGCCTAAGCAAGTGATATGTCAATCATGCAAATCCCTCTCCTCGTCAGTCTAGAAGACATCTCTTTAGAGAGGGTGACTCCATCACCTGCGGGTACACCACCACGCTAGGAGTCGTCCATTCTAAAACATTTTAGAATAGTGTCAAAGTACCCGAGTTGGGACACTTCCCAAATCTAGATCTAAAACCATAGATCTAGTCACCAGAATCCCTGATATTTTATCCAGATCGTATATGGAGAAACTACCTTGTGACAACCACAGTATAACCGATCGTAGTATAGAAGATCTCTTCCTATTAAGTGCATGTCATCCAAATACCAGGACATCACTTCCTACTACTTTCTTACCAGATCCATCTCTTGTTCTGACGAAGTCAAACTCTATGAATGTCACATCAAAAATAGATGATCTGTCTCCGCTATACCTGTTTTAGTCTATAAATGGACATAAGCTACTTGCCCCCTATACTTCCGCTGCTCCCACTGACTACAACAACCCTCTGGCAGAGTCATATACACGTGCACTTCTAAAGCTAGTTTAGAACGACGTTATACTCATCTTCCTGCCAGATCGCATAGTCTAGAACAGCAATAGTGGCAAGTTTGGGTAATCAAAAACCTCCATGTCACCGTCTTTGAGGAGACTGAAGTACCACTCGGGTGCCTGAGGTTACCCACCAAATCTGCAGAGTGGCTAATAGATCGTCAAAACCATTTGAATCTTTAGGTTCTGCTAAATTTTCAGTAATCATTTGTGGTTCTGGAATCACTTCCAGTTCTACCATACTCCCGCTAATGTTTTCTAAAAAGAATCCATTTTACTAAAACTGGAGGCGAGTCAAGAACAATATAACTATTGATCTTCCAGATGGTAGAATGTTAACCCTCGTCAAAACCCGGGATAACCCACAAACTGCCATTACTGAAACGTACCTTGAGTTTGTCCAGATTTTGGTTTTAAGCATCAGCCGGACAACTCCATATACCTTAACACCGTTAAGATATGAATCCATTCTATATATCCAATATAGAAATAAAGGCACTAATTTAATTGGAACCAGATTCAAAAATTATGCAGTTGTTTCCAGTGCATACCAACCAAATGGAAGAAGGCCATGCGGCATTACTCATCCAGGAATACATCCACTTATGAGTAACCTGAAAGAGAAGCAATTGCTCAAAACTATTACTTACAACGAAATACCTAACACAAGTATCTACATCTTCGATCACCTTGAAGAATCCTGATACTTGCAACATATGGTTCTCTATTTTATTCTTATATTTATATCTTCACAATATTTGGACCTTGTATTTCAATGAAATAATTGTCTAGAACTGGAGAAGTCACGGGTAAACAGAATATAGTACGAGTACCAATCCCTTTGTCCTAACGGACATTGGACAACATACAATAGTTTGTATAAGTCCACTGAGTTTAATAACTCAAATCTTGTGCGTCGTAGGTTGAAAACTGTACTATGGTTAAGAAGAATTACACTGTTGTTGAATGCACCTTACCTAACCTTCAACTGATATAGGTAAATATCATAGACATAATTTCAAAAATTTATATCTCACTTTATAAAATAAACGTACAGATATATCAGTTTGAAATTGGTGCATAACAACGAATATTCAAAACCAAAAATTTGCAGTTAGGTAAAACCCAGGTGATTTCCTCAAATACCACCAATTATAAAGAATTCCGATGTATAGAGGATCTAATCACCCAATTCCCAATAACTTACTCCCACTCACCATCTATAACGCCATACAGAAGTGAGAATCAAATCTGGGAAATACATACCCTGGAGTCAGAATTGTTGGCTATAGTGCCCTCAAGTTAATTATTGAATCGCAGGCACGTGATTGTGATGATTGAGAGAGGACCTATACCGGTAAAACGGTCTCACTCGAGATGATAGTATGCTATCTGGTTTGTCTTTATCATCATGTACAGTATTAGGTGGCATTACAGATCACTATTACATGTTGATAGAGCCCATAGGATTCTTGCTTGACTACCAGCTTTATGATGGTGATTATATACGCGGGAGTTGGGTGGTGTATAAGCACATCCTTAAATGTCCCTAGTCATGGGAGTATCGAGACTAGGCATCGATACTCCGGAGTAGACTGGTGTATACGTATCGAGACCCCGACGAGGGGCGGTGGCCGGTCTCACAAGCCATTAGTGTCAGTTAGTCAACTAACATAGTATACAGATGCGCATTGGGTTATGAGTACACTTGACGGACTCGTCGGGAACATGCTAGTTGGTATTATACCTATTGTCAGATAGCAATTCCCAGGTGACATAAGTACAGGTTAGTCTGTTGACCTGAGATCATCATTTATCTCGTGTGAGTTCCCACTGTGCTTTGATTACTACCCTACCATGGCTCAAAGGAGTCGTGCAAATAGGTTTTTGTTGGGTACAGTCCCGAGCCACATGGAGGCAGTGAGCGGATCGTCGGAGATCCGACTCTCCTGGTATTGGAGGTTGATGTCACGTTGTACACGGGCGGCCATCACCAAAAACCCTCGACCGAGGTGGACGAGAATTACTGATTTGGATCAGTAGTTTCGTAGTGGGTGTCATGCTCCGCTTCCTAATAGTTGGAAACGATAACATGGCAAGACCGCAATGTATTTATTATGAGAAGGTCGTTTCTCGAAATAAATACGCTAAGCTTCTATTAGCAACATAAAGTAACAAGAACAAACAAAAAAATAAAATCCAACTCTGATTTACTACATTCATGATTCATAGTGGACAAAATATCTGAATATAAGATATTTAACATGATAAGCCTTAACAATGAGGCATACATAAATAAGGTGAAATGAAATGAAAAGCTGAATGAAACTATACGTCTGTTTGTGATGCGAACTGGTTGTACTCCTTTTCGACCACTTCTATCTTCTCTGTCTCAATGTCACCCGACGAACATTCTAAAAATAGAAGAAGTGGGTGGAATGCCCGTTAGCGAACTAATGCTCGATAAGTCCCCAAAAGGATGGTATGATGTATATAAATGAAATGTTAGGTGTAATGTGATATATGGTATAGCATGGATATAAATCATGAACATATAAACAAGTATAGTAGCGTACATGATACTATGTATGTCAACTATATCAGTATGGTAGAAAAGTATAACATGACCGTGGAGTGTAGGTATAGTGAATATGAAGTGAATGTAAGTGTCCTAAAAGGTCTCTAAAAGGGTAAAAGTAACTAACCTGAGTTCAAGTGTGAATGTCAACCAATCTCAAGAGTATTCTCGAACCCAAGGCTATCGTCTAGGGGCAAGGAATCACGGGCCCAAAATAGCGGGACTTCAATTGTTGAATTATTCCAAACCCAAAAGGCTATCATCCAGGGGCTTGGAAACATGGGCCCTCATTCGTGAATTCGTGATTTGTACCGTTTCAGCCCGGTACCACAGTAACATGATTTGTACCGTTTCAGCCCGGTACCACAGCAACATGATTTGTATTAATGGGATCATGAGATTCCGTTGGATTCATACTCAAACTACCCCCAACACCCCGTGTTTATTAGTTTATGATTAATGTTATGAGTCTTGATCGAATTCATGAATACAAAAGGTGATGTATGATATCAAGTTTTCAAGATTGAGTTCATATAGTCATGTCAAGTGCAAGTCATGCTAATTATATTTATGGTTCGAGTCAAGTTGGTTCAAGTGTACATACTGGGTTCAAGTATTCATGATTGAGTCGTGTCAAGATCAAGTCAATTCTAATATGTAATGATTTAATCATAAGTCATATAAATAAAAATAAATAAGCAATCATAGAACATAATATGAGATAAGTATACAAGTAACGTCCAAAAAAATATTGTAAATAATTGTTGTATCAAGTCAATTAATTTCGGAATATAAACATAAATATAGATCTAAGTGTTGTGCACGCATGAGTTCCAGTATCGCCTAAATACGACTACCGGTTTGGGAGATATACCCGTTTTCGTATCGTCGCGCAAAACAGATCAGAATCTGTTCAGCACCATCACACATTTTTAAAACGCAGTTTGAGTTAATTTCTATCGGGTTTCAGGTTACAAAAATTATTATAAAATTGTAGGTATTTCGATATAATTATCCAAAATACTAAGATTCGCACGATTTAGATTTCTGAAGCTCTAGTTATGATCGTTTTAACATCAGCGTTTAAAACAGAAATTTAGATTTCTGTATAGTAACTATATGTTATATTGCAAAGCCTATATCGAGTTGTTTCATGCATTTCTAAGTAATATAATATATATATATAATTATAGTTCTATGAATTATCCATCTACACATCTAAAATTTGTCACGAACGGATATCGGGAGTTCGAGTTATGTTCTATTTAAAAACAGTGTGCGAATCAGGACAGATTCTGTCCAGATCCGTCACTTAATATTGTAATGCAGTTTTGTATATTTTACGTCAATTTTCAGTAAAATATTAAAACTAATAAAATCTATATTATTCGATGTAGATATCCAAAACACCTGATTTTTCTCAATTTGGACATCGGTATACCAAGTTATGTGTCCTAGAAGTTGACTGATAACTGTAGTTTTCTGTTTTACGAACAGTGAATAAAAATGATGTAATTCCTAAACCATTAATTGATTCAATCTAAAATTTTTATAGCATGTATACAAAAATATATTATATCCAAGATAAATTTCTTGAAATTTTCAGAAGTAAAAATTAATTTCTAAAATTATTTTAAAAGTAAAAGTATTGATATGTCATATATGAGAATGAGGAAACCATGGTATTTATTCGTAACTTCATTTTCTTTTACAAAATTTTAATAAAGTAATTTAAAATACAACAACAAACGATGCAATCCTAATTGGTTACTATGAAATCTTAACATATGGATTGAGAGTAATGAAAAAGACTTTACAAACTATATAAGTGTGTATGTTTGTGTGTGTTCATTATTTATATATGTATCTGTTTAATTAATTATTTATGGACTATAATATGATGAGGGGAGTTTTTTATGGCAATATGAAAAGAGAAAGGTAGAGAGAAGGAGATGGAGGGAGGGAAAGAGAGAAGAGACTTACATACACAAGTCGGTATTGTCATCGGGCTTGTCTATCCGCCGATAGCCTCGTGTTTCTAGCGAGACTTTCTTGAGAACTTCTTCATGTTCTTCTTCGGGGAATCTAGATGAAGAGAGATATGTGAAATGATAGAAAGGTGTGATGATTAAAAGAAAGAGAAGTGAGATATAAAAAAGTTTATGGCCACCATAATTCTAATAAATTATGGCTCATAACCATTCTAATTATTTTGAGAGTTAAAAAGAAAATGAAATGAAAGGTCTCATTTATAGATTATAAGAAGAATAAAAATTGATAAAAAATAATAATTGTAAGAATGGAGATTTAAACATGTGACTTACGGAATAATAATATAAGAACTTAACCAATGTGCTACAAGATTGATCACGCACATATTTAATTAGAATTAAATATATGTTGTTGCTTGAAAAGAAAATGGGTTTTTGGGCTCATAGTTTTATAAAAGAAAATGAAAATGATATTAGATTTGGGTTATGGGCCGGGTCAGCTCTTGCATTTAATTTTGAATAGGTTAAGATTTAGTTTAATGAAATGGGTTAGGGAAAAATAGATGGAATAATAAAATTATTTAATAGAAAACAAAATATACAGAAAAATACTAAGAATAAATAAATATAATATTTTACTAAAGAAAAAAAATACGAAGGTATAGTAATATTGGGGTCGTTACAGTGGGTGATGAGTTTTATACTGACACGAAATGTCGTGTTATTAGGGGTCTGACTTTATCCGCCCCCTAAACTCGATATGCGATACTCTTAGACGAATAGACCAGACTGTATGGAGATTGTCATGGACAGGCTCAGTAGGGGTTTGGATGAGCTTACTCGTAGCCGTTACGTACAGCTAGTGTCGCTGACATGCTTGTGGTTAAACCCACTGCCAACGTATTGACGAATCTTTAGAGTCCCACACAGAGGGTTTCCCTAGTTCTGTTGAAATGATGTAGTAGTCGTATTGGATACGTGCAGGGTTCTGATCGATTGATTGTACTATGTACCCGGACTTTCGATTGGACAGTTGATAATACTAGCTGGCTCGGGTTTGAGCCGGATTATTAAATCAGGTATTGATTTAATAATTTACGTATATATATTTCGATATGTATATTCTAGTATTGTGTTCTTTGTGTTATTCTATCTCTTCGGGTATTCGTGTTTCCGTACGAATACAGGTATGTATATACAGTAGAATGTAATCCGTGTTTTTCCAAAAAACATTTTAGAAGGTGGACACCTCATTTTAGGGTTTGACCATTTAATTTTTAAATGGATAAATGATGTGGCTTTTTTTTTATGGGAGTATAGTGAGGACCATGCTTCCATAGTGTGCACAAATGAATTCTTAATTCATTGGTGCATACTATTCAAGTATGGAGACATTTTAGAAAGAAATGTTTTTACAAAACCAAGCATGAGATTTCTCTCTCTCTCATGAGATCTCATTATTTTTGAGATGGTTCATTCTTGAGCTCTCATCTCTCCTCACCATTAGCTTCACTCTCTAGAGTTTCCTTTGTTCCTCCACCTTCATCTTCCACCTCCTCTCAACTATCTCATGTGTTGAGAATCATGAGAGAAGATGAGATGAGATAGATAAACATTTAGTTCACTACATTCTAGGCATTCTAGACTAGCATCCTAGAATCCCTAGTTGCTTCACTTGCATTCATTATGTGGAGTTAGATCCATGACTACATCTCTCAGGTGGATCATCTTCGACGGAGGAAGACCGGCGGCCAAGTTCGTTCGACCACGCCTCAAGAAGCTTAGGAAGGTGATGGAAGACCGGAGGACTTGGTTCTTTTGGTATAATCACTCTAACCCTTTAGTTTGCTAGTTAGCTTTATGGTTTCGATCTTGGAGCGGGTTTTGTTTGCGCCAAAAATTTAAAACGCCGGTTTTTGTTCCGCATCGGCCACGGTAGATGGCCAGGGCGCCGGCGAAACCCAGCAATGGTATCAGAACCACCCATAAACCAATACTAGCTAGTTTGCATGAAGTTAGAATAACGATTGACCAAACTTTCCGAATCATTTTTCCATTTTTGTGTGCTTGTTGTCGATTTTGAAAAGTGTTCCAAAAATCTTTATGTGTATCTTAAAAATCCGTTCAGGCATACTTAGGGCACCACAAAAAATTTAGGGACAAGACCCCACCAAATGGTCGCGGTTCTGCGGCAATACATGCACATTGGCCGCGGAAGCACGGCGGATTTGTGGGCGTTTTGCTCCAAATTTCTTCCGGCACTCTCTGACATGGAAATTTGATTTTTGGTATATTTAGTTTTGGCCCAGATTTGTTTAAAGTGTTATTTTGCATTTGGGGCCAATTTGGGTAAGTTTTAGTCGATCGAAATTTTAACTGTGTGTTTATCAGTACATGTGACGATATCTGCGACCATGAATATTATTGAGCGGTACAACCCGACTAGTTGCTATATATTCAACTAGACGAGTTTGCAAACATAATATTCACGTTGATATTATGTGTTGTGCTGATATTGTGGTTGGATTATCGTCGTGGATAGCATAGAGTGTAATGCTAGTAGTATAGTTTTACGGATCGAGCGTCCGACATGTGGACTTCCGTCTCTGCCAGATTGTATATTCTTTTATTGGGGCATGACCGGGTTGAGGTCGATGTCACCGTTGTATATTCTTTTCTTTTCTGTACTAGGATTACCCTACAGTGGAGTGAACGAATAGCTGGGTTCTTGAGGGCAACAAGCCCGCATCTCATGGCGTTAAGACAGAGGGGGCTTCACTCTAGAATTGGCGAGCTATTCGTCCCACTTGTAGGGGATATAGTTTGACCCACGGAGGGTCTCTCAAGTTACCGGATCCCGTGAAGTGTTGGATGGTCCATTCACTTTATTGATTGGGGTTGCCTCACTTCTGGGATTGGAGGGTAACTTGCCGTGCTCGTAGGGGTCTAAATTTTTATTGCATAGGTTATCCACACGACCAGGAATGTCAGGTCTCATTTGCGGCTCAAATGAAACCCGAGGCTCCAAGATTATCCACCATTCTGTGTTGCTGGCTGGGATTCTGTGATGTTGCTTATATCATGCATGGGAAAAATGTTATATATTTTTATATATATACTAGTAGATGTTGTATATGTTTTGCACCCGCGCTAGTACATCCTCCGCTCTGTCGTTAGTTACGTAACCTAACAGGTGATGACGGGGCCCAGTGGCGAATGCGGATGACATATACATACATTTTGTTTTCATTCGTTTTCTGTGGTGTGATATGGATTAATTGATGGGACTGCGTTGATTCTGATTAACGCGAGAAAAAATAAACCTATTTGATGTTGTTAGAACCAATTTTGAAAAAATGTTGTTGGAAGACGTTTCCTTTTGCTTTGCATAATGGTATTCGGTTCAGAATATCCAACACCTTATTCGACGAGGCAAGAGCCGAGATCCCTTCATCGGGAGTAACCTCTTGGGCGAAAGTTTGCGTATTTGTGATAACTGCTAGTCGATTCTTTTGCTTTGCACAGTGGTATTCGGTTCAGAATATACTGCACCTCATTCGATGAGGAAAGAGCCGAGATCCCCTTACAGGGAGTGACCTCTTTAGCAAAAGTTTGCGCCACTATATATTTGTAAAACCATTCGGTTCCTTCAACGAGATCAAGTTCATTACGTTAAAGGTTTTTCGGCAAAAACCAGCTGTAGCCCTTCGTCATTTCCTACGAGTAGTATTTAGTATTCATGCTGCATTTGTTGACTCCGTCAAGGCGTAGTGTACGGTAGCTAAGTGGTGCTTGTTTGTAGCATATTATGCGATTGGTTAGGACAGTCGTGCGGCCTTGTTGACTCCGTTAAGAGCTTGTTCGGGTGGGTTTAATGCAATCAAGATAATGACGGGTTGAACTTGACTAGGACTCTTTGATTTGTTGACTCCGTCAAGGTCACTTGGGTCCTAGGGTTAAAAACCACATCAGGAGTTTCAAACATACAGGAAACTTGCCAGGCATGCGCATACCTTCTGGAGTGTGGTGACTTGAGTGGCTTCAATCGAGTTGTCATGCGATGATAGCTGGATCCCGATTCCCACTGATGAGTAGGTGTCACTCCTCGGGTGATTTTAGATGATCCTGACTAATTCTCCTTTTAGGGTTTGAGGGAGAATTCGAGGAAACAGTGAGAGCGATCCAGATTAGATAAAGTGATTAACCAATCTAATCTAACTTAGAGTGCATGCTGAGTGTTTATTCTCTCTCTCTCTCTCTTTGGCAGTGACCATGAGCTGACTCTAAACTAAAACTCATGAGCCATGTTAACCGAAACTTCTTAAAACACTTTGTTTTTTGGATTGTTTTAGTTGCATAACTCATTGCTGCTCCTACTTTTCATTTGCATTTCTCCAGAATATTCCGTATCACTACGAAGATCCACATTTATTGGATATGCCATCGTATAGTTACATACGAATTCGATGAAACTTGTTTCAGTTCGAGGATGGTTTCCGGTTCTGAAAAAATTGAATAGGATTATTCAGTTGTCTTTTCACTTTACCTTCTTTCAGGTTGCGAGAGCTCCAAGTATTAGGAGAGTACACCTATTACGCTTATTGGATAATCTTCTTCCAAACCTTGGCTGGTGTCGAAGGGTAGGGAAGGAAGAAAACTAATTAGCCTAAATATGGTGTACATATTGTAATAAGTAAAGGCATATAAAAGGATTAGAGTGAGGGCAAAGGAAATTGCAACTGATATCTTTCACGACGAAACCGCGTATACCCCTGCCACTCCTCCTTCACCTTTGCTTTTCTTCGGAACACTCTGTATCACTACGAAGATCCATATTTCTTGGATATGCCATCGTATAGTTACATACGAACTCGAAGGAGCTTGTTCCAGTTCGAAGATGGTTTCTGGTTCTGGAGAAATTGAATAGGATTATTCGGTTGTTTTCCTTTTACCTTCTCTCAGGTTGCGAGGGCTCCCGGTGTTAGGAGAGTATACCTATTAGATAGTCTTCTTCCAAATCTTAGGCTGGTGCCGAAAAATAGTGAAGGAAGAAAACCATTTAGCCTAAGTGTGGTGTACAGAAGATAATAATTAAAGACATATAAAGATATTGGAGTGAGGGCAAGGAAATATATGGTTACTGTCATGAATCTGGATAGTGGAAGAGGCAATACTAGGAATACCCGAATACCCCTTCGAAACATTTTCATGTTTCAATTTGACTGTGCAGTGTTAATTGAAAACTGTTTTCCCAATTAGATTCTGACTCCAGGGTATGTATTTACCAGATTTCATTCTCAGATCTGTATGGCGTTACAGATGCTGAATGGGAGTAAGATATTGGGAATTGGGTGATTAGATCCTCAATATCAGAATTCTTTGTAATTGGTGATATTTGAGAAAATCACCTGGGTTTTTCCTGACGGCAAATATTTGGTTTTGAATATCCGTCGGTATGCACCAATTTCAAACTGATATATCTGTACGTTTATTTTATAAAGTGAGATATAACTTTTTGAAATTATGTTTATGACATTTACCTATATCGGTTGGTGATTAGGTAAGGAGTATTCAACAACGGTGTAATTCTTCTTAACCATAGTACAGTTTTTAAGCTACGATGCACAAGGTTTGAGTTATTGAACTCAGTGGACTTATACAGAGTATTGTATGGTGTTCGGTGTCCGCTAGGACAAAGGGGTTGGTACTCGTACTATATTCTATTTAATTTTGACTTCTCTAGTTTTAGACAAGTATTTCGTTGAAATACAAGGTCCAAATTTTGAGAAATTATAGGTATATGAATATATTAGAGAACCATATGTTGCAAAGTATCAGGATTCTTCAAAGTAATCAAAGATATAGATACTTGTGTTTGGTATTCCGTTGTAAGTAATAGTTTTGAGAAATTGCTTCTCTTTTAGGTTACTCATGCGTGGATGCATTCCTTGATGAGTAATGATGCTTGGCCTCCTTCCATTTAGTTGATATGCACTGGAAACGGATGCATGTATTTTGAATCTGGTTCCATTTAAATTAGTGCATTTGTTTCTATATAGTATATAGAATGGTTTCATATCTTAACGATGTTAAGCTATATGGAGTTGTCCAGCTTATGCTTAAAACCAGAATCTGGATAAACTCAAGGCACGTTTCAGTAATGGCAGTTTGTTGGTTATCCCGAGTTTTGACGAGGGTTAACATTCTACTATCAGGAAGATCAATAGTTATATTGTTCTTGACTCGCCACCAGTTTTAGTAAAATATATTCTTTTCAGAAAACATTAGTGGGAGTATGGTAGAACTGGAAGATATTTCAGAACCACAAACGATTACTGATAATTTAGAGGAACCTAAAGATTCAATTAGATTCAACATTCCATTAGCCACTCCGCAGATTTGGTGGGTAACCTTAGGCACCTGAGAGGTACTTCGGTCTTCTCAGAGGCGGTGATAGGGAGGTTCTTGTTTACCCAAACTTGTCATTGCTGCTGTTCTAGAATATGAGACCCGGCAGAAAGATGAGTATAACGTCATTCTAAACCAGCTTTAGAAGTGCACATGTATATAACTCTGCCAGAGGGTTGTTATAATCAGTGGGAGCAGCGGAAGTATAGTGGGAAGGTAGCTTATGTCTATTTATAGACTAAAGCAGATATAGCGGAGATAGATCGTCTATTTTTTATGTGACAGTCATAGAGTTTAACTTCATCAGAATAACAGATGGATCTGGTAAGAAGGTAGTGGGAGTGATGTCTTGGTATTTGGATGACATGCTCTTGATAGGAAGTGATATTCCTATACTGCGATCAGTTACACTATGGTTGTCACAAAGTGTTTCTCCACATAGGATCTGGATAAAATATCAGGGATTCTGGTCACTAGATCTATGGTTTTAGATTTAGATTTGGGAAGTGTCCCAATTTGGGTACTTGACACTATTCTAAAGTGTTTTAGAATGGACGACTCATGGCGTGGTGGTGTACTCGCAGGTGATGAAGTCACCCTCTCTAAAGAGATTTCTTTCAGACTGATGAGGAGAGAGATTTGCATGATTGACATATCACTTGCTTAGGCAATTGAGTTAATCATGAAATGTCAAGTACCATACCATATATTGTTTTTGCATTGGCTGCAATAAACATATATTAATCCAATCCTGGAGAAGCGTTGGGAAGCAGTTATGAACACAAGTGGATGTTCTTGGTATATAGTAACGGCAGCCTCTTCAGGAGGCGGTTATCATTTTAAAATTCCAAGATGACCTGGATGATAGAGTGGCTGCCAGAGTTATAGTTTTTCCTCTTTTGAGGGACAGTATGTTGGACAGGTGGTCCAAGCGGGTACAGAGGAGTACATGGCGCGGGTTACTGATTAAATTCAGTGAATGATACAGTCTAAGAAGTTTGTTGGATTTGGAGTTCATTTGTAAACTGAGTCCCATCAGACATCCAGACAAATTTTAAGACAGGTATCGCTCATTTCGGAAGATAGTCAATCTCCGTGAAGTTGTGATATAGAGAGATAAAGAAAGAAACAATGGAGCGGATCCACTCACTGAGGCTATTTCTCGAACGCAATAGTTTCGCAAACAGGATTTGCGAAACTGATTAGTAGAGAAGTTAGGTGTTAGGTATCACACAGGCTGTGAGTATGCGACATCGTAATAATTAGCCTTAAATGCAAGTGGGAGATCGTTGGCTATAGTGCCCTCAAGTCAATTATTGAATCGCAGGCACGTGATTGTGATGATTGAGGGGGGACCTATACCGGTAGAACAGTCTTACTCGAGATGATAGTATGCTATCTGGTTTGTTTTTATTATCATATACAGCATTAGGTGGCATTACAGATCACTATCACATGTTGATAGAGCTCATATGATTCTTGCTTGACTAGCAGTATTATGATGGCGATCATATACGTGGGAATTGGGTGGTCTATAAGCACATCCTTAAATGTCCTTAGTCGTGGGAGTATCGAGACTGGGCATCGATACTCCGGAGTAGACTAGTGTATACTTATCGAGACCCCGACGAGGCGCGGTGGCCGGTCTCACAAGCCATTGGTGTTATTTAGTCACCTAACATAGTATACAGGTGCCCATTGGGTTATAAGTAAACTGGACGGACTCGCCGGGAACATGCTAGTTAGTATTATACCTATTGTCAGATAGCAGTTCCCAGGTGACACGAGTACAGGTTAGTCTGTCGAATTGAGATCATCATTTGTCTCGTGTGAGTCCCCATTGTGCTTTGATTACTACCCTACCACGGCTCAAAGGAGTCGTACAAACAGGTTTTATTTGGGTACGGTCCCGAGCCACATAGAGGCAGTGAGCGGATCGTCGGGGATTCGTCTCTCCCGGTATTGGGGGTTGATGTCACGTTGTGCACGGGTGGCCATCAACAGAAATCCTCAGCCGAGGTGGACGATAATTACTGATTTGGATCAGTAGTTTCTCAATGGGTGATGGGCTTCATACTGACACGAAATGTCGCATTATTAGGGGCCTGACTTTATCCACCCCCCTAGACTCGATATGTGATACTCTTAGACGAACAGACCGGACTGTATGGAGATTGTCACGGACAGGCTCAGTAGGGGTATAGATGATCTTGCTCGTCGTCCTTCCTTTCGCTCAATACCTGGATAGCCGCTACGTATAGCTAGTGTCGCTGACGTGCTTGTGGTTAAACCCACTGCCAGCGTATTAACGAGTCTATAGAGTCCCACACAGAAGGTTTCCCTGGTTCTGGCGAAATGATGTAGTAGCCGTATTGGATACATGCAGGGTTTCGATCGATAGATTGTACTATGTACCTGGACTTCCGATTGGATAGTTGATAATACTAGTCGGCTCGGATTTAAGCTGGATTATTAAATCAGGTATTGATTTAATAATTACGTATATATATTTCGATATGAATATTCTAGTATTATGTTCTTTGTATTATTCTATCTCTTCGGGTATCGTATTTCAGTACGAATACAGGTATGTATATACAGTAGAATGTAATCCGTGTTTTTGTGGAAAACATTCTAGAAGGTGAACACCTCATTTTAGAGTTTGACCATTTAATTTTTAAATGGATAAATAAGGTGGCATTGTTTTGATGGGAGTATGGAGAGGACCATGCTTGCATAGTGGGCACAAATGAATTCTTAATTCATTTGTGCATACTATTCAAGTATGGGAATATTTTTAAAAGGAAAGAAATGTTTTTTTACAAAACCAAGCATGAGATTTTTCTCTCTTATGAGACCTCATTATTTTTCAGATGGTTCATTCTAGAGCTCTCATCTCTCTCGCCATTAGCTTCACTCTCTAGAGTTTCCTTTGTTCCTCCACCTTCATCTTCCACCTCCTCTCAACCATCTCATATATTGAGATCATGAGAGGATGTGAGATGAGATAGATAAACACTTAGTTCACCCACTACATCCTAGGCATTCTAGACTAGCATTCTAGAATCCCTAGTTGCTTCACTTGCATTCATTATGTGGAGCTAGAGCCATGACTACATCCCTCGGGTGGATCATCTTCGACGGAGGAAGACCGACGGCCAAGTTCGTTCGAGCACGCCTCAAGGAGCTTAGGAAGGTGATGGAAGACCGGAGGACTTAGTTCTTTTGGTATAATCACTCTAATCCTTTAGTTTAGCTTCATTAGTTTGCTAGTATAGCTTTATGGTTTCGATCTTGGAACGGGTTTTGTTTGCGCCAAAATTTTTAAACGCTAGTTTTTGTACCGCATCGGCCACAGTAGATGGCCAGGGCACCAGCGAAACCCAGCAAGAATCTAATTGGAAAAACAGTTTTCAATTAACGCCGCACAGTAAAACTGAAACATGAAAATGTTTTGAAGGGATAAGCAGGTATTCCTAGTAATACATCTTCCATTATCCAGATTCATGACAGTAACCGTATACTTTCTTGCCCTCGCTCCAATCCCTTTATATGTCTTTACTTATTACCTTCTGTACACCACACTTAGGCTAATTGGTTTTCTTCCTTCCCCACCTTTCGGCACCTGCTTATGGTTTGGAAGAAGACAATCCAATAAGTGCAATAGGTGTACTCTCCTAATACCAGGAGCCCTCGCAACCTGAGAGAAGGTAAAGATAAAAGACAACCGAATAATCCTATTCAATTTCTCCAGAACCGGAAATCATCCTCGTACTGGAACAAGTTCCTTCAAGTTCGTATGTAATTATACGATAGAATATCCAAGAAATGTAGATCTTCGTAGTGATACGGAGTGTTCTGGAGAAATGCAAAGGTGATGTAGGAGCGACAATGATATATGCGACTAAATGATAATCCAAAAGCCAAAGTGTTTTAAGAAAGTTCGGTTAACTTTGTTCATGAGTTTTTAAGGTCAAGCCATAGTTGCTGCCAAAGAGAGAGAAAAGAAACTCTCAGCGTACACTGTAACCTAGATTAGATTGGTTAATCACTTTCTCTAATTAGGATGACTCCCACTGTTTCCTCGAATTCTCCTTCAAACCCTAAAAGGAGAATTAGTCGGGATTATCTAAAATCACTCGAGAAGTAACACCTACTCATCAATAGGAATCGGGATCCAACTATCATCGCATGATAACTTGATGGAAGCCACTCATGTCACCACACTACAGAAGGTATGTGCATGCCTGGTAAGTTTCATGTATGTTTGAAACTGTCGATGTAGTTTTTACCCCTAACGGTTTATAACCTTGACAAAGGCCAACAAATCATAAACCACTAGTCAAGTTCAACCCGTCATTATCCTGAATTAATCTAGACCCACTCGTACAAACCCTTGATAAAGGCCAACAAGGCTATACGACTGTCCTAGATAATTGCAACTCTATGCAACAGTCAAGCAATATCTAACTACCGTACACTACGCCTTGACAAAGGCAAACAAACGCAGCACGAATACTAGATACTACTCATCCGAAATGACGGAGGGCTACGACTGGTTTTTGGCGAAAAACGTTTAACGTAATGAACTTGATATCGTTGAAGGAACCGAGTGGCTTTTCAAATATATAGTGGCGCAAACTTCTGCTAAAGAGGTCACTCCCTATGAAGGGATCTCGGCTCTTTCCTCATCGAACGAGGTGAAGGATATTCCAAACTGAATACCACGATGCAAAGCAAAAGAATCGACTATAGTAAAGTTATTACACTGACGTAAACTTTTGCCCAAGAGGTTACTCCCGATGAAGGGATCTCGGCTCTTGCCTCATCGAATGAAGTGCTGGATATTCATAACCGGATGCCACTGTGCAAAGCAAAATAATTGACTATAGTAAAGTTATTATACTGATGTAAACTTTTGCCCAAGAGGTCACTCCCGATGAAGGGATCTCGACTCTTGCCTCATCGAATAAGGTGCTGGATATTCATAACCGAATACCACTGTGCAAAGCAAAAGAGAACGTCTGTAATGTCAATTTTCAAAAACTTGGTTCCAACAACATCATATATAGGTTTGTTTTCCTTGCATTAATCGGAATTAGTACAGTCCCATCAATTAAACTATTCACACCAGAAAAGAACAAAAATACAATGTACATATATGCCATCCGCATTCGCCACGGGGTCCCGTCATGCACCGTTAGGTTACTTAACTAACGGCAGAGCGGGGGCTGGACTAGTGCGGGTGCAAAATATATACAACATCTACTAGTGTGTGTGTGTGTGTGTGTGTGTGTGTGTATAACATTCGTCCCAGGCATGATATAAGCAACATCACAGAATCTCAGCAAGCAACACAGAAAGGTGGATAATCTTGGAGCCTCGGGTTTCATTTGAGCCACAAATGAGACCCGACGTTTCCTGTCGTATGGATAGCCTATGCAATGAAAACCTGTACCCCTACGAGTGCGGCAAGTTACCCGCCAATCTCAGAAGCGAGGCAACCCTAAACAACAAAGTGAATGGGTCACCCAGCACTTCACGGAATCCGGTAACTTGAGCACCCCTCCGTGGGTCAACCTGTACCCCCTACGAATGCGGCGAATAGCCCACCAATTCTAGAGTGAGGCCCCCTCCGTCTCAACGCCATGAGATGCGGGCCCGTTGCCCTTAGAATCCGGCTATTTGAGCACTCCACCGCGGGGTAATCCCAGTATAAAAAAAGAAAATATATGTACAAGGGTGATATCAACCTCAACCCGGTCGTGCCCCAAACAAATAATATACAAACTGGCAGAGACGGCAATCCACGTGTCGGACGCCCGTCCCGCATTATCAAATGTAGAAATGAATCTGAACTGTACAACTATCATTGCACCACTGGCTATCCACCACGACAATCCAACCACAACCACAGCGCAACACAAAACATCAACGTGAATGTCATGTTCGTAAACCCGTCTAAAAGAACATATAGCAGTTAGACGAGTTATACCGCTCTAATGACATTCACAGTCACATATAGTAATGTATGTACTGAAAACTTATAAATGGTGTTATAAATAGCGACTTCGAAATACTCCGTATTTCCCGCAAACCAAAGATAATATAATATGCAATCTGGGCAAAAACAAACAATACCAAAAACCCAATATTCAAGATCCCATAACACACCTAAAAAATCAAGACCCAAGTCCCTTCAAAAACGGGCGACGTCGAGGATTTAGCCGTTCTCACCGGCCATCTTAAGGAATTTGTGTCTCGTTTTTGCACTGTGTTCTAGTTACAACATAAATAGCCTCCTGCAATTGTTTTAAAAAAATTTAGAAGACTAATAAAAAATGACAGAAACTTGAATAATGTATTGTTTGTTTTGGAGTTATTTCGGTTTCGTTATTTAAACATCGTCTAAACTGCTAGCTAAGGGCTTATGGGTTGGCTCTGATACCATGTTGGGCTATGCCAGCGCCCTAGACATTTACCGTGACCGTTTACGGAACAAAAATTTTCAAAACTGGCGCTAGAACAACCCTATAATCCAGATCTACCATAAACCTAAAGCTAACAAACTAAAGAGGTATTTAGAATGGTTATACCGAATGATCTGAGTTCTTCGGTCTTCAACCATCTTCCTATGCTCCTAGAGGCCACCATGATCAAGCTTGATCGCCGGTCTCCCTTCATCAAAGATGAGCCACCTGAGGATTTGTAGTTCGAGCTCTAACCTCATAGCCGAGGTAACTAGGGTACCTAGTTTGCTAAACAAGATAGCCTAGAAGATGTAGAATCTAGTAATAGATTAATTTGTCTCCAAACACCCTAGGTTTCTCAACACATGAGACTTTTATGGTGGAGGTAGAAGAAGAAGCTTGAGGATGAGAGTGTAGTGAGAAACCATGAAAAAAATGGCTAAGTGTTAGTGAGCTCAAGAAAAATGAATCAAGAATCTTAAAAATATCTCACAACACAAATAAATCAAGCATGCCCAAATAGTGAACCATGAGTTTCCCCATGAGCCATGCTTCCATAAATACCAAGTCACACCTCATCCTCCACCTCATTAACCATTTAACAAAATGGTTATAAACAAAAATGAGGTGGCATCTTCTAGAAGCGCCTTGTAATAAATTACAAGAATACCCTCCATCCGTATATACATACCCGTATCCATATTCCGAAAAATACGAATACAAAGAGACGAAAATAATCCAATAATATAATACTAGGATTCGGCTTAAACCAAAGCCCACTAGTATTATCCGTCCGAATCATGATACGTGCACAAATGCATGTATATGATCGAACCCTGCAATAAAACCATACGGCCTCTACATCGTTTCGCCCGAAGCAAGGAAACCCTCTGTGTGGGACTCTAAAGACTCGTCAATATGCTAGCAGTGGATTTAACCACAAGCACGTCAGCGGTACTAACTGTACGTAACGGCTACCCAGATATTGAGCGAAAGAAAGGCCGACGAGCAAACTCATCTGAACCCCTACTGAGCATGTCCGTGACAATCTCCATACAGTCCGATCTTTTCATCTAAGAGTATCGCACATCAGGTCTAGGGGGTGGATAAAGTCAGACCCCTAATAACGCGATATTTCGTGTCGGTATGAAGCCCATCACCAACTGAGAAACTATTGATCCAAATTAGTAATTCTCGTCCACTTTGGCTAAGGATTTCTGGTGATGCTCACCCGTGCACCTCGCAACATCAACCCCCAATACCGGGAGAGACGAATCCCCGACGATCCGCTCACTGCCTCCATGTGGCTCGAGACTATACCCAACTAAAACCTGTTTTCACGACTTCTTTGAGCCGTGGTACGGTAGTAATCAAAGCACAGTGGGAACTCACACGAGAAAAATGACGATCTCAGGTCGACAGACTAACCTGTACACATGTCACCTGGGAACTGCTATCTGACAATAGGTATAATACCAACTAGCATATTCCCAGCGAGTTCATCCAGTGTACTCATAACCCAATGAGCACCTGTATACTATCTTAGGTGACTAACTGACACCAATGGCTTGTGAGACCGGCCACCGCCCCTCGTTGGGGTCTCGATAAGTACACACTAGTCTACTCTGGAGTATCAATGCCTAGTCTCGATACTCTCTCGACTAGGGACATTTAAGGATGTGCTTATAGACCACCCAGCTACCACGTATATAATTGCCATCATAATGCTGGTAGTCAAGCAAGAATCCTATGGACTCTATCAACATGTAATAGTGATCTGTAATACCACATAATGCATGTACATGATAAAAAAGATAACCCAGATAGCATACTATCATTTTAAGTAATACTGTTCTACCCATAGAGGTCATCTCTCAATCATCACAATCGCGTGCCTGTGATTCAATAATAGACTTAAGGGCACTAAAGCCAACAGTATTCACCTTTGTGTTCTTGCTCGCCGATAAATAAAGACCTTGTTCCCCATATTCATGTGTAAACACCACATTAGCTTTCGTTCCATCTGTCTTCTCATTCGAGTCTTTCTTTGGAGCTTTACAGTCACTTTTTTTGTGACCCTTCTTTCCACAGTTCTAACAGTCGTCTTGGATTTTCGCCTTCGGTTTTTCTCGGCTCTTAGACTTGCCCTTTTTGCCCTTTCTCCTTTCCATTGTTCTTCCGTGATTCTCTACCGAAAGTACAGAAGTTTCCAAACTCCCAATCCTGGCCTTTCTCCGCATCTCATCGTTTAATATACAACTTACCGCATCATTAAACGTGAGAGTCCCCAAGATCGAGTTGCTAACCGCCATCACTAGGTTCTCCCAACTCTCTGGCAACGAACAGAGGAATAGAAGTGCTCGAATCTCGTCTTCAAAGACGATTTCAATCGATTCGAGTTGGCCCGTCACGCTGTTGAACTCATTCAGGTGCTCCGTCACCGAACCGTTTTCAGCCATTTTCATATTTAAAAGCTTCTTCATCAAAAATATTTTATTTGACGTTGAAGGCTTCTCATAAAACTTCACTAGCGTCGTCATTAGCGCCTTAGTTGTTTTCTCCTTTGACATATTAAATGTCACCTGCGGAGTCAACGACAATCGGATTGTCGCCAGGGCTTTCCTATCCAAAAGGTTCCACGCCTCATCGGCCATTTTCTCGGGTTTTTCCCCTACCAACGGAAGATATAAGTCCTTTTGGTACAGGTAGTCCTCCATCTGCATACACCACCAACCAAAATTGTGACCATTGAACTTTTCGATTCTTATTTTATTCTCCGTCATCTTTCGTCTAACGTCGTAACAAACACAACTTCTTACTTAAATCTGAACCAAAGCCATCAAAACGACGGTCTAAGAAAGTGGGGAAGAGAACGTAGTTGTCGTTACCCACCGTTGACCTAGATTGTAGATTTGAAGAACCTTAGATTCTTTAACGAAGCTCTGATACAGTTTTTGGGAGAAAATCGATTCACGGAACAATGCTCACGACAAACCAAATCACGTAATAACAGCAATCACGCAATTAATCAACGAAAGATAAATAAATAAGTGCGAGAATAAAATGGAAAACGCAAACCAGAGAAACACAAGAATTTGTTGACGGGGTTCACTTACCGTATGGCTAGTTCTCGGTATAGCGGAATCTGCAAACGCCTACTAAATTCTTGAATCAAGTTTACAAACAACGTTAAGAAATTTCTCTTAAATCTCTCTATCAGCCATCACCCTCTCAATACAATGATCTCTCAAATAATATCACTTTGGCCTTGTAAAATTAATTTAACATAGCAGCCACCGCCTTTTAATAAGTCTCTATTAAATTAACGTGGCTTCTCCTTTTCTTTTTGGTGGATGCATACATAATTGATTTACTAATCAATTATATATATAGGTGAATGGCTTCCTTATAGGTAATGTGAAATTTAAATTTAGATTAATTTAAATCTTCACAAAATCCAATTAATCTATGATATATATATATCCATAGGCTTTTAGAGATAATATGGAATTTAGATAGAGATTAACATAAATCGCTACATCCAATTCCAACTAACTTGTCATAATTTTTAAGAAGATTCTCCACAGCATAACAGCTTTCATACTATCTTTTTTCATCGGTCAAGTGGCGTAGGGTTAACATGATTGCGGGCTTTATGGTTGAGGATCAGTGGATCTCGAATTTATGATGCTATGAAAGAGGTTGACTAGAATCATTTCATCAGTCGCATGAGAGTTGAAAGGATTATGATGACAAGTTCTATATATATAGTTACACTTTCAAAATGAAGGAAGTGCATATAAATAGACCTTGAAAAAGTTTTATTTTCTACAAGCTTCCATCGGATGCAATCTTCATTGTGCAACTTAGCTATGCATCATAATGATAATGGCTTCATATATAATATTAGGTTATATTTTCAAACACAAAAATATTACAATGCCTCATCATAATTCCATACGAAACATGCTGTGAATTATTTGTTTTTGCTTAATTAATTTATAACCTTTTTAAAATTCTTTTTATAGTTATATCAATGGAGGGTACCAGTACTTTATAGCTAGCTATACGGGGAAAGCTGGTATGAGGCTTAAATTATACATTTTTTGTTTAATTTTTAACTTTTTAAGAAATTAATCTTTTTATACTATTATCAAAGGAGGATGCTATAGGAAATTTACCTTTCCCGTATAATTTTCATTTTCATGGTCGTGAATCACTCATCAAATTAATTAATTTATAGGCAATGCGTATTCCTTCTCTAAATAAATCGCATGGTCATCAGTCACTCAACGATCTATTTAGTTTATCAGAATCGCAAAAAAAAATCTTATTTTTATCATAAAGTATTCGCCATTAATATCTTAGAAAAAGAAAGCATAACTTTTAAGAATAAACACCAATCATAAATCAAGAATCATCCAATCCTATATGGATAATTACTTACACATATAGAGCATAAGAAGAAAAACAAATAATAAAAAGAAAATTCATTGCATAAAAATTAAGAAAATAACTCACAAAACTTTTGATCTGCTCAACGCCTAGAGGGCTATTAACTTAAAGAGAAGATAATAACCCTAAATATTAATTCTGCAGTATATATAGGTTCTCTTGCCGATTAAAAGAGATGGAAACTTTTATTTTTAAAACCATGAGATGCACGTAAAATTTCAAGACTAGACTCGACTAATAGGCGGCAAATCTTCGGCCCAGCCGGATTTTCGTCGGCCTTTTTGGCCCAATTGGCTTCAGATTTGGTCTGGTACATTGGTTCTCTAAGTTGACTCGTTTGGCTATCTGTTTGGTTTTTTGGCTCGACTCTTATATCGGTTTCTTCGTTAAATTGTTTACGTCCAACACACGTAAGTTCTTCTTTTGTGTATTTTTGCACTTGAGACCCTATGATTTACATTTATTCATAAAACTTATCTCGAGTAGCATTAAAATTGATAAAATATGGTAAATACGGATATAAAAATGTACAATAAATCCCTTGGTGCAAGCTACCAGGTGCAAAGTTGTACCAAGGGTTAAATACTTGCACCAATGGTCAAGACCCTTGGTGCAATGATTTTCTAGGCTTAATGAATTTTTATATTTCTTATTTTCCACCTAGGATGCATCTATGGTTTAAACCCTTGGTACAAATCTGCTACATCTACATAATACAAATTTGTATACCTACACAATAACATCAATATTTAGTATTTAAAATCTCAAAATCAAACCAATACAACAATTTAATACAATTCAAGAAGATTAAAATATAAATCAAATCAATTAAACATAATATCTCATTACTAAACAAAAAGATTGATACATGTTTTGAATAATAAATACAATCATCATAATCTCTAAACGTTGCTCATTGCATGCCCACTAGTATTATCCGTCCGAATCATGATACGTGCACAAATGCATGTATATGATCGAACCCTGCAATAAAACCATACGGCCTCTACATCGTTTCGCCCGAAGTAAGGAAACCCTCTGTGTGGGACTCTAAAGACTCGTCAATATGCTAGCAGTGGATTTAACCACAAGCACGTCAGCGGTACTAACTGTACGTAACGGCTACCCAGATATTGAGCGAAAGAAAGGCCGACGAGCAAACTCATCTGAACCCCTACTGAGCATGTCCGTGACAATCTCCATACAGTCCGATCTTTTCATCTAAGAGTATCGCACATCAGGTCTAGGGGGTGGATAAAGTCAGACCCCTAATAACGCGATATTTCGTGTCGGTATGAAGCCCATCACCAACTGAGAAACTACTGATCCAAATCAGTAATTCTCGTCCACTTTGGCTAAGGATTTCTGGTGATGCTCACCCGTGCACCTCGCAACATCAACCCCCAATACCGGGAGAGACGAATCCCCGACGATCCGCTCACTGCCTCCATGTGGCTCGGGACTATACCCAACTAAAACCTGTTTTCACGACTTCTTTGAGCCGTGGTACGGTAGTAATCAAAGCACAGTGGGAACTCACACGAGAAAAATGACGATCTCAGGTCGACAGACTAACCTGTACACATGTCACCTGGGAACTGCTATCTGACAATAGGTATAATACCAACTAGCATATTCCCAGCGAGTTCATCCAGTGTACTCATAACCCAATGAGCACCTGTATACTATCTTAGGTGACTAACTGACACCAATGGCTTGTGAGACCGGCCACCGCCCCTCGTTGGGGTCTCGATAAGTACACACTAGTCTACTCTGGAGTATCAATGCCTAGTCTCGATACTCTCTCGACTAGGGACATTTAAGGATGTGCTTATAGACCACCCAGCTACCACGTATATAATTGCCATCATAATGCTGGTAGTCAAGCAAGAATCCTATGGACTCTATCAACATGTAATAGTGATCTGTAATACCACATAATGCATGTACATGATAAAAAAGATAACCCAGATAGCATACTATCATTTTAAGTAATACTGTTCTACCCATAGAGGTCCTCTCTCAATCATCACAATCGCGTGCCTGTGATTCAATAATAGACTTAAGGGCACTAAAGCCAACAGTATTCACCTTTGTGTTCTTGCTCGCCGATAAATAAAGACCTTGTTCCCCATATTCATGTGTAAACACCACATTAGCTTTCATTCCATCTGTCTTCTCATTCGAGTCTTTCTTTGGAGCTTTACAGTCACTTTTTTTGTGACCCTTCTTTCCACAGTTCTAACAGTCGTCTTGGATTTTCGCCTTCGGTTTTTCTCGGCTCTTAGACTTGCCCTTTTTGCCCTTTCTCCTTTCCATTGTTCTTCCGTGATTCTCTACCGAAAGTACAGAAGTTTCCAAACTCCCAATCCTGGCCTTTCTCCGCATCTCATCGTTTAATATACAACTTACCGCATTATTAAACGTGAGAGTCCCCAAGATCGAGTTGCTAACCGCCATCACTAGGTTCTCCCAACTCTCTGGCAACGAACAGAGGAATAGAAGTGCTCGAATCTCGTCTTCAAAGACGATTTCAATCGATTCGAGTTGGCCCGTCACGCTGTTGAACTCATTCAGGTGCTCCGTCACCGAACCGTTTTCAGCCATTTTCATATTTAAAAGCTTCTTCATCAAAAATATTTTATTTGACGTTGAAGGCTTCTCATAAAACTTCACTAGCGTCGTCATTAGCGCCTTAGTTGTTTTCTCCTTTGACATATTAAATGTCACCTGCGGAGTCAACGACAATCGGATTGTCGCCAGGGCTTTCCTATCCAAAAGGTTCCACGCCTCATCGGCTATTTTCTCGGGCTTTTCCCCTACCAACGGAAGATATAAGTCCTTTTGGTACAGGTAGTCCTCCATCTGCATACACCACCAACCAAAATTGTGACCATTGAACTTTTCGATTCTTATTTTATTCTCCGTCATCTTTCGTCTAACGTCGTAACAAACACAACTTCTTACTTAAATCTGAACCAAAGCCATCAAAACGACGGTCTAAGAAAGTGGGGAAGAGAACGTAGTTGTCGTTACCCACCGTTGACCTAGATTGTAGATTTGAAGAACCTTAGATTCTTTAACGAAGCTCTGATACAGTTTTTGGGAGAAAATCGATTCACGGAACAATGCTCACGACAAACCAAATCACGTAATAACAGCAATCACGCAATTAATCAACGAAAGATAAATAAATAAGTGCGAGAATAAAATGGAAAACGCAAACCAGAGAAACACAAGAATTTGTTGACGGGGTTCACTTACCGTATGGCTAGTTCTCGGTATAGCGGAATCTGCAAACGCCTACTAAATTCTTGAATCAAGTTTACAAACAACGTTAAGAAATTTCTCTTAAATCTCTCTATCAGCCATCACCCTCTCAATACAATGATCTCTCAAATAATATCACTTTGGCCTTGTAAAATTAATTTAACATAGCAGCCACCGCCTTTTAATAAGTCTCTATTAAATTAACGTGGCTTCTCCTTTTCTTTTTGGTGGATGCATACATAATTGATTTACTAATCAATTATATATATAGGTGAATGGCTTCCTTATAGGTAATGTGAAATTTAAATTTAGATTAATTTAAATCTTCACAAAATCCAATTAATCTATGATATATATATATCCATAGGCTTTTAGAGATAATGTGGAATTTAGATAGAGATTAACATAAATCGCTACATCCAATTCCAACTAACTTGTCATAATTTTTAAGAAGATTCTCCACAGCATAACAGCTTTCATACTATCTTTTTTCATCGGTCAAGTGGCGTAGGGTTAACATGATTGCGGGCTTTATGGTTGAGGATCAGTGGATCTCGAATTTATGATGCTATGAAAGAGGTTGACTAGAATCATTTCATCAGTCGCATGAGAGTTGAAAGGATTATGATGACAAGTTCTATATATATAGTTACACTTTCAAAATGAAGGAAGTGCATATAAATAGACCTTGAAAAAGTTTTATTTTCTACAAGCTTCCATCGGATGCAATCTTCATTGTGCAACTTAGCTATGCATCATAATGATAATGGCTTCATATATAATATTAGGTTATATTTTCAAACACAAAAATATTACAATGCCTCATCATAATTCCATACGAAACATGCTGTGAATTATTTGTTTTTGCTTAATTAATTTATAACCTTTTTAAAATTCTTTTTATAGTTATATCAATGGAGGGTACCAGTACTTTATAGCTAGCTATACGGGGAAAGCTGGTATGAGGCTTAAATTATACATTTTTTGTTTAATTTTTAACTTTTTAAGAAATTAATCTTTTTATACTATTATCAAAGGAGGATGCTATAGGAAATTTACCTTTCCCGTATAATTTTCATTTTCATGGTCGTGAATCACTCATCAAATTAATTAATTTATAGGCAATGCGTATTCCTTCTCTAAATAAATCGCATGGTCATCTGTCACTCAACGATCTATTTAGTTTATCAGAATCGCAAAAAAAAATCTTATTTTTATCATAAAGTATTCGCCATTAATATCTTAGAAAAAGAAAGCATAACTTTTAAGAATAAACACCAATCATAAATCAAGAATCATCCAATCCTATATGGATAATTACTTACACATATAGAGCATAAGAAGAAAAACAAATAATAAAAAGAAAATTCATTGCATAAAAATTAAGAAAATAACTCACAAAACTTTTGATCTGCTCAACGCCTAGAGGGCTATTAACTTAAAGAGAAGATAATAACCCTAAATATTAATTCTGCAGTATATATAGGTTCTCTTGCCGATTAAAAGAGATGGAAACTTTTATTTTTAAAACCATGAGATGCACGTAAAATTTCAAGACTAGACTCGACTAATAGGCGGCAAATCTTCGGCCCAGCCGGATTTTCGTCGGCCTTTTTGGCCCAATTGGCTTCAGATTTGGTCTGGTACATTGGTTCTCTAAGTTGACTCGTTTGGCTATCTGTTTGGTTTTTTGGCTCGACTCTTATATCGGTTTCTTCGTTAAATTGTTTACGTCCAACACACGTAAGTTCTTCTTTTGTGTATTTTTGCACTTGAGACCCTATGATTTACATTTATTCATAAAACTTATCTCGAGTAGCATTAAAATTGATAAAATATGGTAAATACGGATATAAAAATGTACAATAAATCCCTTGGTGCAAGCTACCAGGTGCAAAGTTGTACCAAGGGTTAAATACTTGCACCAATGGTCAAGACCCTTGGTGCAATGATTTTCTAGGCTTAATGAATTTTTATATTTCTTATTTTCCACCTAGGATGCATCTATGGTTTAAACCCTTGGTACAAATCTGCTACATCTACATAATACAAATTTGTATACCTACACAATAACATCAATATTTAGTATTTAAAATCTCAAAATCAAACCAATACAACAATTTAATACAATTCAAGAAGATTAAAATATAAATCAAATCAATTAAACATAATATCTCATTACTAAACAAAAAGATTGATACATGTTTTGAATAATAAATACAATCATCATAATCTCTAAACGTTGCTCATTGCATGCCTAATTTGTTCATCGGAGTAGCCAACATATTCTTCTCCATCAAAGCAGCTATAGCCTATGTACTTTGTCATAATCATTGTTGTAGTTAACGCCTTATCGAGTCTCGTTGTATTTCTAGAAAGTGTCTCGCCTGTCCATCCTCAATGATGAAGAAAAACATGAGCCTTCCTTCCGCTCTAGCTTCTTCATGTGTAATCATCTACAAACAAATAATGCACATAAATATTTTTTCTTATGCAAAACAAATATCGATCCACTGCATTTATTTGCATAGCATCTTTTGTAGCTTCTGAACTTTGTTCATCATCTTTGATTGGCATCTGATGAGGCTCATAAACGAGTATTCTTCAGATCACGACAAATGGAGGTTTTTGGTAGAATCAATCAGAAAGCATTAAGCGTAAATACGATAATACACACGCCTTTTCTTTGGAAATATCAAAGGAATACTTCTAATGAAACATGTAAGAACAGTAAGACCAATTGTTTGGTACCTTTCTTTACTAAGCAAAAAGCATAAAAATATACCATCAAGATAGACAACTATCTATCAGATACCTCTATTTCCCGTTTGATCTAAGCTTACTGTTTATCTTTCTATGAAAGAATTGAGAGAACTCACCGCCACTATTACTACATAATTACTACATACAATCTTTTTTTTTTTAAACTTTCACCTTTACTCTATAAGAATAAGAGTTGCTTCATTCCTATTGATACCGGTTTGGGCTACACCCAGATGTCCGTTAAGCCTGCTAGACTCCTGGGAGCTACGAAGATGGAACAAGTATGATGCATCGGGGACATTCTTCGGCACCTCGCCTTCGAGGTTGCATCCGACCTTTCGGGTGTTAGTTATATGTATGCCCTAGAGGCCATTACTGTACATACGATGTATATTGTAGTGGATGCTAGGACATATATAGGGAGGACTTTCTTGCTCGACATGATAGTATGCTATCTAGTTGTACTTTATCTTAACATGTACTCTGATTGTCTCTATGTTACATGTTGATAAAGCCCTTAGGATATATACTCGACTACTGGGACTATGATGAGATCATACTAGTGGGGCCACGGTAGTCGACGAGTACATCCTATAACTGTTCCTAGTCGAGGGTGTATCGAGACAGGGTATCGATGCACCAGAGTAGACTAGCGTATACGCATCTTGACCCATATGATGGGCGATGGATGATCCCATATCCATCGATGTTTGACATCAAGGATGGTGTACGGGTGCTCAGTAGAGACTGGGTACACTGGACGGACTCGCCGAGAACTCCCAGATGGTATTATACCTCACGTCAGATGGCAGTTCTCCGGTGACACTGGTACAGAGTAGTCTGTTGACCCGAGATCGTCATAGAGTCTTGTGTGATTCCCACTGTGCTTTGATTTCCATCATACCACGTCCAAGAGGGCGTGCAAAAAGGTGGCTTTTGGGTACAGTCCCGAATCACATGGAGGCAATGAGCGATAGGAGGGGATTCGTCTCTCCCGGTATAGGGAGTTGATGTTGCGCTGTGTTCGATTGGCTATAACGGGAAATCCCTGGCCAGGGTTGCTGAGATTTACTGGTAAGTGTTATCAGTAGTTTCTTGAACTGTTATAGACCTCATATCGACACGACTTATCGAGCTACTGGGGTCTGACGTTTACCACCCCTAGGAGAGATATGCAACATATCAGACGACGAGACCGGACTGTACGGGAGTGTTACTGTTTGAATTCACAGGAGAATGTACAGGCTTGCTTGTTGATCTTCTGAGCGCTCAATACCTGGGTAGCTGTTACGTTTAGCTGACCGCTTGCAGCTTATGGGTGTTTGATATGATCGTCACCTACTGCCGGCGTATTGACGATTCTTTAGAGTCCTACACAGAGGTTTCTTGGCTCAGGCAAAATGGAGTAGGGGCACATATGTGATATGTGCGGGACCGAGGATAATGCGGTATGTGATACCGTATTGTATTCTCGCGATATTTGATATCAGCCGGGTCATCGGATCAAGTGTTGATTCGATGAATCGGTACGGATAAATATTAGTCGGTTATATGCGATATAGCCGGATTGTCGGATCAAGAGTTGATTTAATAATTTAATGTATAATAATATATATGATATATTAAATTACATTAACTAATATTAGCTCACTAAAAGATTCTTTTTCTCACTCGGGTAATACATTGATATATATGCGATATATGTTAAATGTATTAATTTATTTGGTTACAATAAATATTATATATGTGATATATAATATTGTAACATGATATGATTACTAATGCAACATGTTTAGTAGAGATTAAACATGGTTAGGGTTTGATTAGGGTTAAACCTTTCTAGATGTTTCTAGAAGGTTTTATTTTGTTTTGGAAAAGATATTTTCAAGTGACTCATTCTTAACCTAACCCAAACCCTAGCCTTGGTTAATTCTCTACAAAGGTTTAGTAAACCATGGTTGCATAATTCATCATTATCTCTTTTGCATTATTCATCACAAAAGGAATTCTATCATATTGTTCATCTTCTTCCTTCTTCTTCTTTGCTTACAAAGCTTTCTTGCTTTGATATTTGTGATGAAAATATGTGAGAAAAAGATAAATAAAGAGAGCAAAAATCCTACTTCATCATCCTCATCTTCTCTTGCCCTTTAGATGAGAGTGTTCACTCAATTTTAGTGAGTGTTAGCTTGTGTTAACGAAACTTCAAGGTAGATCATCTTAGTATCGAAGATCGGAAGCAAGACTGCACCTTTCTCTTCGTGGAGCCTCTCGAGAGTCCGGAGCATGATGATTGCAGCGAAGGTACTTCAACATGGAGCTTATGAAGTGAAGGACCGGATCTACAAAGGTTGTAATCCCTCTCACTTAGTGTTAAAATGTTTAGCATGTTAGTTTTCGCCTAATCTCTAGTTTAAAGATCCGTATTCGGGTTGTTCGGCACGGCTAATTTTTTAATCGGGCATGGTTGATGCCTCGTAGACCCTTGTGCGCGTGCCTAGCAACCCTACATTGGTATCAGAGCCAAGCTAGTGCTTTAGGCGAAGTCTAGACGAAGTTTAAAGTCCGATCGAACCCGGAAAACCCGATAAAACCCCTTCTCTGGAAATTTTTCAAAACTGTGATATTTTTCATATTAAAAATGCTCAAAAAATTCAGCAGGGTATTTTAGGAATTACTGTGAAACCCGACCCCCTAAATCGTCCAAAGCGCCGCGGAACCGCGGCCAAACCCTGGTATTGGCGGCGGTTCCGCGGCAAGAAGGAAGGATTGAGGGATAGGGTTTGCACAGTAACCTCCGTAGCTAATTCCTGATTCTTCTGGGCATTTTTAATTTCTACTCAAGTGTTGAGTTTTTTGGGTTGTATTGGGGACTCGTTGTTTCAATCGGATATTATAACTTTGTTTAGTTTGTCCGGATAATTTAAGAAACTGTTAAAAAGTTCGAACGGATATCAATAACTCACTTTTTCCCCTGTCGGAAATTTTTTCAAAAGTTGGATTTTTCCTCGTGTTTAAGAACGTTCTAAGTCGTGCAAGTAACGCGGTGGACCCTCTAGAAGACAACAAACCTTAACTCGATTATGTGACCGTTTTGAACTGCCTTTTGAACCTTAGGGTTTGGGGCAGTACGGCGTGCCACATGTGAGGCGTTGACTTGACCCTTCTACGGCTGGACCATTGGTACTGTGGCATGTGATGGATATTTTTAAACTGATTTCAAGTGTTGAGATACATTGGGGAAATCTTGGGTGTTTGATGATTCGATCGGAAAGTTTAACTTTGTCTATTTATCTGGAATGTGATACAATATTTGGAATCCACAGGTAGTTATGAGATGACTAATTTGAATGTTATAAATCTAGCGGTTTAGTCTCAGTTGATCAGTTGCTACGGAATTTTGATGTGATCAAAAGTCCGTCGCAATCACGTAGTGTACGCGGATACTCGCCGGGTAAACTTAATAGACAGCTACGCCCCATAGCCCCGACCAAGTGACTGTAGGAGAACCCCGTCGCCGAAAGCATCCGTTCGGGTGCTCGCGGCAGCGGTGTTCCGCCTTAGTGCACTTCGTCGACGGCATCTGGGGGTGCGGCCGTCTACTAAAGTTTGCGACGAGCATTCGATCAGGATGTCGGGAATCTTGTTGAATTGCCCGACTTGATATTGAAAAGAGTTTTCGATAATGAGACTAAAATGTGTGGTTTATAATTGTTAGGCATGAGATGTCTAAGGAATTCATTTAGTTAGGCATGCGATGTCTAAGGAGGTTGCGGATTCCAACTGTTGTAGTTTTACACTTTCTTTTCTGTGACCGTAAGCGTAGTATGTGGTATATCGCCGGCTTTGTTTCTATACATCAACGACAATCGGAATATGCATACTTGCTTACGTTGATGATATGAGATATTATGTGTTGCTGTGATATGTTATATTGGATCGTCGCGTTTTGAATAGCCGGGGGTTTTATGTGAGATGAGAGTTTTTCTTTTTCATTCATGTAAAATTCATTTGTATGTAATATTCTTTTATTGGGGCACTTCCAGGTTGCGGAAGCTGTCACCGTTGTATATTATTTACTTTTCCGCATTAGGTAGACCCAAGGTGGGGAGCACAAGTAACCGGGTTCTAGGGTCCAGTGGGAGACCATCTCGAGGAATCGAGACCGGGTCTCCTAACCCTAGAATTGGCAGTGTTACTTGCCGCTCTCGTAGGGGTCTAGGGATGTGGGTTTGGCTATTCATCGCGACCGTGGAATCCGTGTTTTATACAGGCTCGTATTGAAAACACGGACGTCCTAGTATATCCAATATTTCATATATGTTCTTCTGCTGCAATGTTCTGTGATAAGATCATATTACTGCCTGAGACGAATGCTTATATTATATATATGAGATATATGTTATATTGCAGATTTCGTTTTCAAATGTGATGCTTGCGAAGTATAATAAAATGGGACTCCATTAATGAGATTAATGAAATAAAAGAAAGCTAAGATGTTGTGGAATCGAATTTCTTAAAAACAGATAGCTACAGTTCTTGCTTTGCATCGCGGTGTTCCTTGTAGAACATCCTGCACCTTATTTGATAAGGAAAGGACCGAGATCCCTTCACCGGGAGTGACTCCTTTAGCAATAACTGGCAGATGCTACAACCCTCGGTTTGTCTTTTGATTGCTTCTATAGTTTCTGCTTTGCACAGTGATATATATGATATATCCCGCACCTCATTCGACGAGGAAAGGGCCGACGATCCCTTCACCGGGAGTGACCCCTTTAGCAAAATTAGAAAAGCCTAAAAAACACTCCATTTTAAAATCATTCGATCCTACAACGATATCAAGTTCATTACGCAAAGGGTTTTCTTAAAAACCTATCGTAGCCCTTCGTCATTTCAGATAAGTACTAGTTAGTATTCGTGCTGCGGTAGTTTGGCCTTCGTCAAGGCGTAGTGTACGGTAGCTAACTAATGCTTATCTGCTAGCATACGATGCGATTGGATTAGGGTATTCGTACGGCGTAGTTTGGCCTTCTTCAAGGGTCGTGCGGGTGGGTTTAATTCAATCAAGAAATGAACGGGTTGAACTTGACTAGCGGCCTATGGGTAGTTTGGCCTTCGTCAAGGTCATAGGACGCTAGGGGTAAAATAATATCGGGAATTTCAAGTGTTGAAATTTGCAATGAGATTGCATACCTTCTATGGGATAGTTGGATCCCGATACCCGCTGCGAGTAAGAGTTACTCCTGGGAGAGTTTTACACATTACAATTAGCCGATCAAGTAGGTGTCTGGAAAGGTGTTAACGGGGTTACGCCCCTGGGAAAACGAGGTTTACTTTAATTAGGTTCGTGCGAAAGCACGAGGGACCTCCCTCAAAGTACCGACACTGGCCTGGCTGAAAGATTGGCGAACTTGTAGCGTGTAATTAATCCCGGCTAGTCTTTCCTTTTAGGGTTTGAAGGAAGATTTGATTAAAACGGTGGGAGACATCCTGATTAGATATATTAGATAACCAATCTAATCTTGCAAGAGCATACGCTGAGTGTTTTCTTCTCTCTCTCTCCAGGTAGCGACCATATCACGCCTTAATCAAGATAATAAAATGGATATATTGACCGATCCCGTTTGTTATACTGAGCTGGGGAACGTTGGTCCCGCTCCAATTTATAATTGTTATAAGACAGAGCAGGAAATTGGGGAATACCAGATTTCCCTTGCCGCCCAAACGAAGAAAGTGCATGCTGATGCATCTTCTTCGGGTGTGTTCATTACAAAAAATTGTTTCTCAGTATTCTTTACGTCCTAGGTATTTGATACCGGATCAGGATCCTGCATGTGTAATCTGTTACATGGGCTAAAGAAAGGTAGAGAACTGAGAACGGGTGATAAGTTTCATGAGACAGAAAACAGTGCAAGTGTTGCAGCCAAGTCTGTTGGTCACTATCACCATGTATTACCGGAATACATTGATTCTGAACGAATGTTATTAGATACCGAACCTGATATACAACATCATATCATTCTCTTTATTAGTAAAGAAATGATATAATTTTATATTGTTGGATAATGTTTTGAACATTTCCTATATCAAGAGTTGATCGGTTCAGGCGCGTTATCTAAAAGCATTGAAGTTCTTAATCAAACTACAGTTCTTAGTATACAGAACACACACGAGAGGAAGAGTTCAGAAATGAACGAATCCTTCTTAAGGCATTGTAGACTAGGTCATATCAATGCGACCCAACTGGCTGAAGTTACATATAGATGCAGATTTAAATTAGTTTGAATTTACATCTTGTGAAACTTGCCGGTCATGTCACAAAGATACGATGACCATAGCTCTGTTTATTGGAAATAGAGAAAGAGTTAGTGAACTCTTGGGATTGATACATGCTGATATATGAAAGTCCCCTGTCTACACATGCCAAGACCGGTTCTTTCTACTTCATTACATTCTCTGATAATCTCTCAAGATTCAGACATATGTTTCTGTTGAAACACAAGTCCGAACCTTTTGAGATATTCGCAGAATATGAGTTAGAAGTAGAGAACCAAAAATATGGGTAAAAGTATTATGTCCTTTGATGTGATCAAGGAGGAGAATACTTGAGCACGGAATTCCTGGACTATTCTAAAGGAGAATGAGATTCTCTCTCAGCATTACTCCTCCGTATACACCACAGCACGTCGGTGTATCAGGGCGGAGCAATAGCACCCTATGTGATATGGTGTGCTCTATGATGAGTATTACTGAGTTTCCTATTTCCTTTTGGGAGTTATGCACTTGAAAAGCTGCATACATATTGAATAGGGTTCAAATCAAATTAGCTGCCTACCACTTCATATGTGATATGGAATGGGAAGAGCCCATATCTTAAGTTTGTTAAGATTAGGGGTTGTCCGGCCTATGTCTAAAAGCAAAATCCGGACAAGCTCGAGGCAAGGTCTGTTATGTAGAACTGGAAAGGTTCCAACTATACAAACTGCAACTGATGATTTGGTAGAACCAAAGGATTCAATAGTTTCCAACGAACCTCAGCCTCTCCGCCGATCTAGTAGGGTTCCTCACCTACCTGAGAGATACATCGGTTTCTCTATGACAGTGGGAGCGAGGATTGCATCATGAGATGATGACCCAACTAGTTTCGATCTGGCCATCAGGAGTGAGACTCTGTAAGAATGGCTGGATGCTTATCGATCTGAGATGGAATCCTTATACACCAACAAAGTATGGACTTTGGTTGCTTTATCTGAAGGGTTAAATCCCCATCAGGAGCAAGTATATCTTGAGAAGATTACTTGGTGTAGATGGAAAAGTTGAGACTTTCAAAGCTAGACTTGTTAAAGCTTTTCGTCATCGACCAGGCGTGGAAAATGATGAAACCTTTTCAAGTAACTAAGCTTAAGTCCATCCAGATCCTACTTACTACGGCTACATACCATGACTACGATATCTGGTGGTTGGGTGTCATGACAGCTTTTCTAAAATGATGTTTGAGAAGAGAGCGTCTATAAGTACACAGCCAGAGGGCTTCGTAGACAGTGGGAGCAGCGGAAACGTGTGCAAAATGTTTTATATGATAAAACAGGCATCGCGGAGTTGGAACGTCTGTTTTGATGTGGTAGTCAAAGAGTTTGACTTCATCAAAATGGTAGATGAACCTTGTATATACAAAAAGGTAGTAGGGAGTATGGTGGTGATCCTCGTAGAGTACGTGGATGACATACTCTTGATAGGGAAGGAGTTTCCTATGCTACGCTCGGTTAATCTCCGCTTATCACAAGGATTCTCCATATAGGATCAAAATGATACCTCCTAAAATCCTGTGTTTTGGATCTATGAGATAGTTCTAACTGGATGTTAGGATACTCACTAGTTGTAGTGAGATGGTATCAATCGATCCTGGGGAGAATCACTGGAAAGGTTCCAGGGTGATAAGGACGTCTGAATGTCAGTCGCAGGCATTGTCTTTACCCTCAGTGGAGGGACGGTATGTTGGAAGAGTTCCAAGCTAGATACCGTGACTTACTAGACGATTAAAGGCAAGATACATCGTTACAAAAGATGCTACCAAAGAGGCAGTCTGGATAAATATAAGTTTATAAGATGAACTTCGTTCCTACCATTGTATGACAATGGAGTTGTGGTTTTGGCCAAGGAACTACCGTCCCATCAGAAATCCAGATATAATTCTTAGGCAGTATCACCTGATCATGGAGATGGTTGATCTCCAGGGAGATCGAGGTTAGGAGAGTAGACACAGAGGACAACAGCGCGGATCCACTCACAAAGGCCTTTTTCCCAGTAGAGACATTTATGGGATGGTTGAGTATGAGATACTTCAACCGCAGCTAATTGTTGGGTATGCGATACCATAACAGATGGCCCTAGTGCAAGTGGGAGATTGTTAGTTATATGTATGCCCTAGAGGCCATTACTGTACATACGATGTATATTGTAGTGGATGCTAGGACATATATAGGGAGGACTTTCTTGCTCGACATGATAGTTGCTATCTGGTTATACTTTATCTTAACATGTACTCTGATTGTCTCTAAGTTACATGTTGATAAAGCCCTTAGGATATGTACTCGACTACTGGGACTATGATGAGATCATACTAGTGGGGCCACGGTAGTCGACGAGTACATCCTATAACTGTTCCTAGTCGAGGGTGTATCGAGACAGGGCATCGATGCACCAGAGTAGACTAGCGTATACGCATCTTGACCCATATGATGGGCGATGGATGATCCCATATCCATCGGTGTTTGACATCAAGGATGGTGTACGGGTGCTCAGTAGAGACTGGGTACACTGGACGGACTCGCCGAGAACTCCCAGATGGTATTATACCTCACGTCAGATGGCAGTTCTCCGGTGACACTGGTACAGAGTAGTCTGTTGACCCGAGATCGTCATAGAGTCTTGTGTGATTCCCACTGTGCTTTGATTTCCATCATACCACGTCCAAGAGGGCGTGCAAAAAGGTGGCTTTTGGGTACAGTCCCGAATCACATGGAGGCAATGAGCGATAGGAGGGGATTCGTCTCTCCCGGTATAGGGAGTTGATGTTGCGCTGTGTTCGATTGGCTATAACGGGAAATCCCTGGCCAGGGTTGCTGAGATTTACTGGTAAGTGTTATCAGTAGTTTCTTGAACTGTTATAGACCTCATATCGACACAACTTATCGAGCTACTGGGGTCTGACGTTTACCACCCCTAGGCGAGATATGCAACATATCAGACGACGAGACCGGACTGTACGGGAGTGTTACTGTTTGGATTCACAGGAGAATGTACAGGCTTGCTTGTTGATCTTCTGAGCGCTCAATACCTGGATAGCTGTTACGTTTAGCTGACCGCTTGCAGCTTGTGGGTGTTTGATATGATCATCACCTACTGCCGGCGTATTGACGATTCTTTAGAGTCCTACACAGAGGTTTCTTGGCTCAGGCAAAACGGAGTAGGGGCACATATGTGATATGTGCGGGACCGAGGATAATGCGGTATGTGATACCGTATTGTATTCTCGCGATATTTGATATCAGCCGGGTCATCGGATCAAGTGTTGATTCGATGAATCGGTACGGATAAATATTAGTCGGTTATATGCGATATAGCCGGATTGTCGGATCAAGAATTGATTCGATAATTTAATGTATAATAATATATATGATATATTAAATTACATTAGCTAATATTAGCTCACTAAAAGATTCTTTTTCTCACTCGGGTAATACATTGATATATATGCGATATATGTTAAATGTATTATTTTATTTGGTTACAATAAATATTATATATGTGATATATAATATTGTAACATGATATGATTACTAATGCAACATGTTTAGTAGAGATTAAACATGGTTAGGGTTTGATTAGGGTTAAACCTTTCTAGATGTTTCCAGAAGGTTTTATTTTGTTTTGGAAAAGATATTTTCAAGTGACTCATTCTTAACCTAACCCAAACCCTAGCCTTGGTTAATTCTCTACAAAGGTTTAGTAAACCATGGTTGCATAATTCATCATTATCTCTTTTGCATTATTCATCACAAAAGGAATTCTATCATATTGTTCATCTTCTTCCTTCTTCTTCTTTGCTTACAAAGCTTTCTTGCTTTGATATTTGTGATGAAAATATGTGAGAAAAAGATAAATAAAGAGAGCAAAAATCCTACTTCATCATCCTCATCTTCTCTTGCCCTTTAGATGAGAGTGTTCACTCAATTTTAGTGAGTGTTAGCTTGTGTTAACGAAACTTCAAGGTAGATCATCTTAGTATCGAAGATCGGAAGCAAGACTGCACCTTTCTCTTCGTGGAGCCTCTCGAGAGTCCGGAGCATGATGATCGCAGCGAAGGGACTTCAACATGGAGCTTATGAAGTGAAGGACCGGATCTACAAAGGTTGTAATCCCTCTCACTTAGTGTTAAAATGTTTAGCATGTTAGTTTTCGCCTAATCTCTAGTTTAAAGATCCGTATTCGGGTTGTTCGGCACGGCTAATTTTTTAATCGGGCATGGTTGATGCCTCGTAGACCCTTGTGCGCGTGCCTAGCAACCCTACATCGGGGACATCTCCGGAGTACTTCCCAATTTATCCAAAACGACCATCCGACGGCTCTCCTCCGAGCAATCCTACAGCCAAGCTTTCTCGGCCACCGAGCTAAGCTTCCTCAGGTTCCCTGTTTAACCGAGAGCACGGAGCCCAAGCGCCCCCATAAAGGGTTTGTGTATCTCGCCACGACGAGATCCCCGCCGCTCCATGACCCGCTTCTCACGCTAGCGTATCCCTTCATTAATGGGCATGCCAGCCATCAGCGCGAACGTGATGCAGAGGCAAAACGGGCGGCGAGAATCTCGCGCTGGTCCACTTCATGCGACCACTATATAAACCCTCTCCACCAGACGATCCAGGTAAGTCAAATCAATTCCAATATGTCGTTACGCTGTCCCTATACCTCGGTACTTATTGTCGGAGGGTCCTACGGTGGTTCCCTATCCCGGGACATTCTTTGCAGATAGCCCGGTGTTAGCGGCATCCAACAACCCATTGAGATCCACACGTTCAATTCTCACTCCCAATCACAACCGTTCAGAATCGCTTGCAGCAAGATCAACGAAATACTACATCTGTGGGAACGATTCTTCTCCACCCAAAAAGTTGATCTTCCGCCTCTGATTCGATGACAAGCGACAATCGCGACAATCCCAGCACGAGCAGTCCCGTCCTCCACAGGGGGGCAGAAACGCTCCTACTCCTCCCCCCAATTTCATCAACACCTTATCCGCTCGAATCGACAAGCTCACGGCGATTGTGGATGCACTCGCCCGCGTCCAAGCGGCCGGCCATGCCCGCCAGACCGCAGCATCCCCACCCCGGGGCGACAACGTTCGCAGGGAAATAGAAGGGCACACTCAGGCTCTTAACCTCACTCGCGCTCATCTTGATGTGACCGAACACCGACGTGCCGGTTTCGACAATCATGGCCCGCGTCCGGAAAATGATTCCATGACCCGTTGGGCGCAGGACAGCTCGCACCCCGATCAAGGGGGGACCGAGCTATCACTTCAACGCGCGCCGCGATTTCTCGTCCCCCTCCCCCAAGGAAGTGTCAATCTAATCGCCTGATTCTAGGTTAAACCCATGCCGCCGCCGCCGTCAAGGTCAGGCGTATGACGAACACCGGGCTATCAACGAAGGGTCTGCCCTGGAGATTTAAGGAATGTGATAGAGTGGAACCGAAGCTGCTCTGTCGCACAAGCCGGGAGAAGAAGGAGCGGGCGCTCCGACTATGAAGATTCTTCGAGGTACCAACAACGAATAGAGGCTCTCGAAAAGAAAATCGAAGACATACGACAGGATGACCGTACAGCTGGCGAAGGCGCAAAGTACTTCGCTAACTCACTCACAAGGCCTTTTACTGAATAGCTACTAGCTGAGTGTGTCTCATCCAGAAACAAACCGTCCAAGGTGGCACTCTTCGACGGGAAGTCCGACCCGAAAGGCCACTTGGACGCATTTACGGCATGCATGAGTTTCCAAGACAACTCAGACGCAGTTCAATGTCGAACCTTCCCCACCACCCTCATCCGGGCTAGCCGAGATTAGTTCTGAGGGCTCGCGCCACGCTCAATCTCGACCTTTGACGAGCTGGCTACCCAATTCCTTGGTCATTTCATCGGCAACCGTCGGCAGAAAAAGACGGTCGACTATCTCTTCACCATCAAATGCAGGGAGAAGAAATCCTTTAAGGGGTTCGTCACCTACTTCTACAATGCCCTTCTCGAGATACTCGAGCATCGCGACGAGACGGTTATCATCGCCCTAAGGTCAGGACTTAGGCACAAAGAGTGGCTTCGCTTTTTTGCATTAGTGCAACCTAGGACCATGGCCGAAGTAAAAGCATGGACCGAGCGAGAGATTCAACTGAAGTCGGAGGTAAACGCCAACCTGCTCCGGGGTTACTAAGAAGATCGAAAGAAACGAGACAGAGAGGACAAAAAGAAAGCCGACCGCCCAAAACCCTTGTTCCCGCCAATTTTTTTGGCTAAAAGCTACATGTTCCCTTATAAAAAAAAAGAGAAAAGTGATGGGGAAAATTCCCCACTAATGGAGCCTCGCGTGCCCACACGTGAGCGCCTATATACAAAGATTATAGGTGCCGCGTTTAAACAATTGACAGGCTGAAATTGAGCCTCACGTATAAGCACGAGAGTATCTATATACAAAGTATATAGGCTCCATATTAAAACAAATAGCAGACCAGAGAAGCTCACGTGTTAACACGTGATGCCCTTTTTAGGCTGTTGCATATAAACGAACAAGTTTAACTCCATGGGGGTCACGTGCTACATGTGAGTGTTCCTAAACACCTTCCAAGCTGATAGAATTAAATTCTAAATAAAAGGATCGAAATCCTATTTGGAAAATATTTTCTTAAATCTTTCTAAACTATCTGATAGAATTAAATTCTATATATATGGGAAATTTATCCCTGATCTTCATTAAAACAGAAACATCTTCTCTGTTGTTAAACGAAAGACCTTTGGATCAAAGATCCAACGGTGATCGTATGATAGAATAAAATTCTATCTCACGAAAATATTTCATAATCTGGTTAAAAAAATAAGAAATCTTCTTTGTTAAACAGAGAGCCTTTGGATTAAAAAATCCAACAGTAAATAAAATTCACCGATTGATCAAAAAGATCATGAAATCAATCATGATCTCTCAATGAGAGATTCTCTTAACAAATTGATTCTTGTTCTTTTCGTATAAATAAGAGCGAGGAGAGGAGGAGAAGGGGACAGAGAGAACACGCGGAAAACACAGAGAAGAGAGAGTACGAAAAAAGAGAAAGAAAAAAAAGAATTCAATTCTCTAAAAAGAAGAAGATCACCTTCTTAAAAAAAAGAAACCCTAGGTAAGAGGAAAGACACAGAGATTATCTTATCTCTTCATCGCTTCTCCAAGGGTTTAACCTCTTAAAAAAAACTTAGTTCTTCCTCTGGTTGAGGTCTGCAGAAGCAGATCTCCCCACAAGTTGAGAATTTAATTCTCATCGGGGAGATACTGTTATGCAGATTCAAAATTTAGGGGAAAGAACTAAGTTCAAAGAATTTAATTCTTCCAAAAGTATATAGAAATTTGATTGCTCTGATAAAACTAGGGTTCAACCCCATAAAAGAATTTAATTCTTATAAAACAAGGGACCTGAAATTCTTAAAACTTAGATAAAAATCTCTATGCATATAAAAGAAAAAACTGGGGGTTCATTAGCGTTCAACGCTATAACGAAAGCTCACGTGTTCCTACGTAAGCACCTCCGATGAACAAAAAGGAATGACTGAGATCGAATCACGTGTTCTCACGTGACCCCCAAACAGTTGCTTAACACTCATATGGAAAAAGGGGAAAATCCAAAGACAACGCTCACATTTTGAGCACCTCACGTGTTCGTACGTGAGCATTATATGAGCTAAGTGCTTAGCACTTATAAAAGGAAGAGGGAATAAACCCAAAGAGGCAGTGCCCAACTCTGGGGCGTCTCACATGCCCACACATGATGGCCATAAGAATTAAGTGTTTAACACTTATATACAGACTGGGATTTGGACCCAAGTGTACGGCGCCAACTTTCATGCGTCTCATGTGCCACACGTGAGCGCCCCAAATTTCAGTATTTAATACTACTTTAGAGTCTCACGTGGGAGCACGTGAGCACCGAGCATATATTAGTGTTTAACACTATAAGAAGCCAACTTCAGCCCCAAATTGGCTAAGTCTTCCTGAGATTAAAACATCTTGGATCTCCAAATAGACCGAGTCTCTATGCTCATGACTTCCCAAACTGATGATTTCTCAATTGATAATGACCAGAACGATGTCCATCCCACATCTCCTAAGTTAATCTTAGTCTCCCAAAAATGACTAATGATTCTTAGATGGTCCACCATGATCTCTCCTCTCAATCTGGAATTTGGTTTAAGGGTACATCTCTCCACACCTTTGATACATGTCGTTGTAATTCTTCAACGTCTTTAGAGAGGTGGCGGGTCCCGACAACCAACAAAGCTTTGGTGCACTCCTAAACCAACGGGCACATCCTAATACGGACCGAAATGTCCTTAAACTAAACCCTCGCCTCAAAATGGTGATTCACGGACCGAAACGCCCTTAAACTAACAACGGACCGTAACGTCCTTAAACTAAAACAATGGAGCCTAAATGCTCTTTTGTTGGATCTGAATGATCTTAAATCCCCGTTGAGTAGATCTTGGTCTAAAATTGTGCTAACGTATCCTTAACAAACAAAGTTGATCTTAATCTCAAACGAGACTAACGATCCTTAAATCAACCCAAACCCAAACCCAAATCTAAGAATATACGGATTTGGACTAATCCACACCCTACGGGCGACGACACAAATTAGTCTCCTTATACAATCCACGGGCAACAAAAAATAAAACAAACACACATGACATGAAGTGAACTTCTGGAGCCGGAGAAAGTGGTTATCGCGATGCGGTAACGTAATTAACTGAAGGGTTTGCGCCTGCAGGGAAGAGCGTCCCCACAATCAAAAACCCCTCGCAAACGAAGGGGAATCTGATGAAGTCTTCTACAACGGCCGTATCCGTACAAACCTCTGATATACGGTGCCATAAATCAACTTGGTATCTTCGGAGAGGTGGACGGATAAATCTAAATAGTATCTTCCCCTAAATTGAGGCAAGACGATCCATCCCGGTTTGTCTCTGTTTTCAGCGGTAAACAACTCTATTCCCTAAGATTCCAGGAGTACACTCATCTGAACATCTCCCAAATAGAACTTCTAGAGGAGGCTAAAGGCGAGAGGTTTTTTAGGCTCCCGCCGGCAACCCAAAGGGCAGGCAAACGGCTCGGGGCCTATTCAGTCGAAAATATCGCACATTTGATATAACATTTTCCTTACCTTTCTTAAATATTTAAAGGTGTTTATTATAAATATAGAAAATATTTGCGGTTTATCTGAAAAATACTATTTACCATATATTTATATATTATAATTAAAATTATGAAGGAAAATATATGCATATAATATTTTTATTATGCATATAATATCAAATATTCTTAATCAAATTTCTTAAAAAATTTATTACCATATAATGATTATATCTCTACTATAATAAATATCATGGAGATGTTGTGTAAGATTTAGCTCAGGTCAGAAGATCGAGATATTCGAGATGTCGGGAATCAAAAATCTGCCAATGAAGTTTAATTAAATCATAAAATCAATACTTGCAGAGACTCAGGAAATATTTCCAAAATCCAAATATCTAGAAGATCTCCTTGTGTCAACATGTAGAAGCTCCAGAAAACCCAAACCCTAAGTTCTCCAAGATGCGGCGGTTGCGCGGCAAAAGCCTTACTTGTGCGGCGGATCCACGGCCCTCTAATGACCGTTGGATCTGAGATTTTCTAGGGGTGATCGTATCAAAATATCTTAACCTATGGGATCTAGGGTTTCTGATTTAGGGGATATATAAAGGACCGAGGGCTAAACTTAGAAATCATCACCTTTTACACGAAGCAAATCACCGTCAAAGAACAAGAGATCCACGACAGGTCCGCGATTCAACGTGATAAAACGACGTGAAATTCGACGGGGCATCTACTTCCTACGAGACAGAGATCGAGAGCAATTTCTTCCTCTTATAATCTAAACTTGAAGGATTTGTACTTATAAAGTTGATTAATAAATGTAGATCATTAGTTTAATTATCTCGCATTTATTTTCTGTATTTACATTATGATCTTTATCCCTCCTTCTTCTTCTATCTCCATCATGCGCGAGTAATTCATCGCTTGATAGGGTTCGTAAGATTAGGATAGATCAATGGATGAGAAAATATTATAACTTATTTTACATCTTATGAAGTTTATAAACTTTAGCAAAAGAATCGTTAACATGCTAATCGGGCGCACTACCAATTTATTGATAGTCTCGACCGAGATTTGAGATCAGATTAACAATTGTTTTGTTAAGGGCTGGACATGAATAGAAATCAATGAAGGGACAAGAGTCAATAGTGGAAAACCCTAGTTTCTTCCAAGAACCCTAATCCCCATTCATCATTATCAATCTGATTTTAAATCTATCAGAAAATAAAATGAATCATTTTTAATTAATCATCCATTACTACTAAATCTTAACGAACCCTACAAGCCCTTTTCTTATATATTCTACATCCGTGTTAAACATAGATCTAGAATCTACACTCTCCCCTATTTCTCATCAACTCGTCTAAAGCAAGATTAAAAAATTCGACGTTTCTCTGAGAACGACCCGTACTCATCTCGGCTAGCTACTCGCGACACCGTTATTGATTGCGGTTATTACAAATACTTTTTCACGGATCAATCAAATGGCGCCGTTGCCGGGGATTCGTGCATAATTTTTTTTCTTGCTATTCGTGTTGAATTCTTATTCGATCCATATCATAAAAATAAAACAAAACCGCATATTGTATTTAACGATTATTGTGCGACTTTTTGTGAGGGGGTCTGGAGTCACTATAGTGAGGAGATAAAGTTTTAAAGACTTTCATAGAGGTCCAGAGGAGTTAAGAAGACATTGTAGAAAAAATTGAACAAAGAGCTCCCCTTTCTGCGGCGGAACCGCGGCATTAGTGCACTTTTGGCGACAGAATTGCGGCGGAGTTAGAGAGTTGTGCCCCCAAAGTTCTCTGGTATATTCCTCAACTCTTTCTCTCTGCTCTGGAAATCCAATAATATATTTTTCTGCAGGATTCTTTGCAAAATATCGCCGCTCAAAAATCTTTTGCGTGTTTTGTAAGTGGTTTGTTTGTGCATATTTTAATACGGACTTTAAGGGAAAAGACCAAAATTCAGATTAGGTGGGGATTTCATCACTCTTCCTTGACCCCACAAATCACAAAATGAGTATCCGCATAACCCTATATTAATTAACAAATATCTAGACCAAGACTTTAAGGACCGTCGCGTTCAATTAGGACAGAGGAAGGTCGTGGGTAATCTATCGCTTATCCGCATTTCTTTTGTGGTGTCTAGGCAAGTGTGATTAAGGCAAGTATTTACTTAATTAGGCCCGCTATTTTTGGTGATTCGTTTAGCGGATACCTCCCACTTACCCGGCACTTATCTGGCCACAGGAGAGATAAAGAGCTTGTAGAGAATTGATCCTGCGACTTGTCCTTTGGAAGTCTAGAAGCGGTCTAGTGACTTGACCTAGATGACCTTAGTTCTAGAGTTGTTTGTGCATTTTTTGTGTGATTTGTCTCACGTCCGACATTTTTTCAAAACAAACCATCGTTCATACGCTGCCACGTGCGCTAAACCCGCTTAGTGCATGCTCAGCTGGACACGGGATTCTAGTGCCCGTATTATCCACGTTTCTGCTATCGACTCCGAAGTCGGTACTTCTTCATTTTCTTTTTCCCCTCCACCCACCACATCCAAGATGGACGGTTCTCCATCAAATTTCAATAACACACCCCTGCCACCACCCGTCGGTGCACAGAATCCACCACGCATCTCTCTCCAAGAGAGATGCTATCCTATACGCGGTCCCCTTCCTACTTGTCTATCTATTCCACCAGCCAATTGTGATAATTTTGAAATTAAATCCCACTTCATCAACCTATTGCCCAAATTTCACGGGCTTGAGTCTGGAGACATATACATTTTTATCACCAAATTCGAAAACGTATGCGCAATGATGAACACTTCACAACTTTCAATGGATACTATGAGATTACGTCTTCTCCCTTTTACTTTATGCGATCTAGCAGAAAAATGGCTTTATAACACTGCCGCACACTTTATTGCCAATTGGGATGAATTCGTTATAGCATTCCTTAAGAAATTTTATCCCAATCATAAGACCGCCCGTGTTCGAAGCGAGATTAACCAGTTTAACCAGCTTTCCAATGAACCATTTTGGAAATACTTTGAACTGTTTAAAGATCTGCTTGTCTAATGTCCTCATCACGGAATCAATAGATAGGATCTATGCCGAATTTTGTATGAGGGTGTTAATCCAGCGACAAAACAGATGCTTGAAACCATTTGTCAATGCCATTTCATGTCCAAAGACGATGGTGAAGCTTGGCAATTCCTGGAAGATCTCGCCAAACAAACTTTACAGTAAGAAAGCGTTAGACCAACTTCATCTAGGGAAGGCATCCATCAGCTCGATATTTCCATCGCAGTGAAAGCCGAAATGGCCGCGATACAAAGGAAACTTGAAGCCATAGAAAACAAAGTCTCTTCAGCCTCCCTAAATCAGGTTACGCTCCACAAAACCGTGTGTGGTTGCTGTTCTGACCCATCACACTTAACGGAATAATGTCCTTCGAGTCCACCGTTTCAAGGTCAAATTAATGCTACTTTTCAGCAACGACCTAGAAACAATCATTATTCTTCCACATATAATCAGGGATGAAGGAATCACCCTAATTTTGCATGGAACCAAAACCAAACTCAAACTCAAAATACGTTCCCAAGCCAAAATAACTATCAAAGGGTTCCTCCACAGCAACAGTAACCACAACAAAGTCAGCACCCCTTTCAATGATTCTTTCCAAACGGCTAGTACCGAAAAACTCTCCGCACTCGAACGAAGCATGGATACGTTTATTAAACATTTCATGCGAACGACGGATACTTTAACGTCTTCTATCCAAACGTTAATGCAGAACAACGCTTCCCATGATGAAAGCATAAAATCGATAGAAGCACAACTTGCACAGTTAAATGCAGCGATGAGTGCGAGAGAAAAAGGGAAACTTCCATCTCAACCTATACCGAATCCTGGCCACTTACAAAGTTATAATGTGAGTGTCGTTAACACGTTGAGATCGGAAAGAGTGTTAAACAACCAAGTGGGTAAACATGTTGATGACGTTGATGACATTAATGATACCCCGGCTTCTTCTACTTCTAATCCTAATTCGTCTAATCTAACTGCTTCTTCCGAGCCTATTCTCCGTTTTCCCCTAGGCTCGAACACTTAGCCCACTTTCTCGAGTCTACCTAAAACGATCCCCACTCCAATTCTGGGATCCATTCCATCCCCACATTCTTCTCCAATGTTGGACCCAATCCTTATTGATAAAGCTCCTTATCCAAACAGGTTAAAGGGCAACAGACCAAGTCCACAAATAGAGAAGATTGTGGAAATTTTTAAGAAATTAATATAAACATTCCTCTCCTAGATGTTATCCAATAAGTTCCATCTTATGCGAAAATCCTAAAGGACATGTGCACTAGGAAGAGAAAAATTCAAGTGCGTAAAAAAGTTTTCTTAACGAGTAATGTGGATACTACTTCTACCCAACAAATACCCAAGAAACGAAAAGACTCCGGAAGTCCTACCATATATATTTCTATTGAGGGTAAAAATATCAATTGTGCTCTACTCGATTTAGGTGCTAGTGTTAACTTGCTTCCATATTCTGTCTATGAGCAATTAGGGATCGAAGAGTTAAAACCGGCGCACTGCACTCTTTAGATGGCCGATCGATCTATCACTCAACCTATGGGTGAGCAAGAGGATGTGTTAATCAAAGTCGATGAATTTATATTCCCTGTGGACTTTATCGTTATAGATACACGGCCTGTAGCAAACCCACGAAACCAAATCACGGTGATTTTAGATCGACCTTTCCTACCGACTTCCAACGCAATAATCAATTGTCGAAACGGTTCCATGACCCTATCTTTCAGGAAGATATCAATTGAGCTCAACATTTAGAAGTTAGGAAGTAAACCCTCCGAACCCTATGCTCAAGTATTTTCTGTCGAAAGGATGGATTCCGACAGTAGCGAATTTGAACAGCTTCACGATACTGATCTTAACTCCGCTAGTACGTTATTGTTTGACCCTGCTATTTATTATACACATACGGACACTACTATCAAGCTGTTCGGGTGAACATCTAACGCTAAATGTGAATCTTTTATGGAGTCCGGGTATCATCCCGTTCTTTCCGATGAGATTATTATTCGGGATATCGATGAAAGCTTTGAAGAAATCTTTGCTGAAGAACTCGCATTCTTAGAAGACATGGGCATTGTGATGAATCAACCCCAACCCAAAGAAGTTAAACCGCCACATTTTCTTCTTATCAAGAATGAAAATGCGAGTAATTCATCATCATTGTTTCGTCTCTACAAACCAAGACGTAAACCCGTTCTGTTACACCTCTTATATCCTCCCCACTTCTTCACGTCTATAGGTGACATGATCTTCTACCAACCAGTGTGTTACATTAATAAATTTTTTGAAAGGTTAGTGTTGACTTTTTATCTTTGTAAAACTTTATATTGACCAATAACTTTACCCCCTCCCCCTCTTTATAATTTTAAATGGTTAATACGGTTTCGCTCAAAGTTTGGGGAGGGGAGGGGGGGAGAAAATATTTTGACGCTTGAAAGAAAATAAATTTTTACAAAATTGTGAGCCAAAAATAAGTTTGGCGGAGGATTTCACTGTCATTAATTCATGTCCCCGTTACTAAATTTTCTTCCCAAATCTATAGTTTTTTTAAGCTTAACAGATGATATCAGTGAGGACACTGCTGCAAACAGGTTTGGGGGAGGTTTGTGCTTATTCATGCATTATTTTGCATTATCATAAATATAAGCACAAAATTTTTTAATAATGAAAGTTTGAAAGTGAAAAATTACATACGACAAGATTGGAAAAGTTTAAGAAAAGCAAAAAAGTTAGATGTTTTTTTAAACGAAGCTAGTAATAAGTAGTATGAGTTGTTGTCCCAAGGGTTAGTAAGACGAAGGGAATCACTAATCTGAGGATAAAAATAAGTCTGAAAAACAGTCCCTATTCTTTAGTCCAAACATTTGAACGTTGATACCCTACTATATGCACTGTCATACATCTTGAAACTTGGGATAGTAGAGGATACATTGAAATGCTCTTGTCTAAAAGCCTTGGTATAAAGAAAAATAAAAATATAAAGAAGAGAAATGGTGAAGAAAAATGAACACTGATTTTGTAATTGCTCAAGAAAGCATAAAAAAATATAGCGAGGGTGCTTTATCACCTAGTGCCTTAGACCAACTGGTTTGGGAACCACTGCTAAGCCTTAGGTGTTGCAAGACGAGGATATTACGCCTAAATGAGCGATCACATTGGGTAACCTCCGCCCGCTCCCTCCGGCGATGCCCGTGGACCCTAGAAGCTATAGATTCGCTGGGATCCCCAACCGCCGAGCACGACGCCACAACCAACCTCTGTTGAAAACATTCAAGAAGAATGTCCACCGAGCGATCCCTCCGGCTCTTCGAGATAAGTCCAAGCTCATGGGCCATATGCATCTTATCAAACACCTCGTCCATCGCCTGTGGGGACAAAACATCATAAAGACCCGGGGATGACCTCTATATCACATAGATCGACACTTGCAAGAGAGGAGATCGTCGGGGAAGAAGATGCCCGTGGTGCCCCTCTAAACGACTTATCACAGCCTCATATGTCGCCTCGGAACGGTCAAGACCATAAAAGTACACGTCGTCTCGGGACACGATCTCCCTGATGGTGTATGTGTGGCCCGTCATCTTCAAGAAACGTAGCATCTAAGAGGAATTTGACCACGACTTCGACAGTTATAGCCTCAACAAGAAATCTTCCAACGGCCGAGATCTTCTCACGCTGCGACGCAAATCACGGGATGTCGCACTTTCCCAATAAGGCACGATCACATGGCACCTGATTGCATGTCGAACTTTCCTTAAAATACGGGTCAAAGAAGGTTGAACGACATTTTCCATAAAAACATAGAATCTAGGAAGCCCTAGCTAAAGGGAAGCCAAGTAGTTTCCTGCTCGGCTCATCGGCTGAGGGCAGCTTTCTGCTCGACCACTCCATGGATCCAAAGCTCTCGCCAAGAGACGGCTATCGATTTTCCTGGTCGGCTCATCAGCTGAGAGCAGCTTCCTGCTCGACCACTACGCGGATCAAAAGCCCTCACCAAGAGGCTGTAAGTCGATGTACAACACCCCACGAGTTGCGGGGAGGCGGAAATATGAAAAACAGTCTTGTTCTTTGGATAAACATCGACTAACCGAAGAATCTTTGTTAAACTATAACTAACAAAAACATAAGAGTTGTTAACTACTATGAGAAGTGATTATACCTAGTGAACCAAGTCCTTCGTCATTTCGTAATCGATCTCCTCCTCGGCCTCCTCTACGTAATAGATGATCCACCCGAGAGCCTCTATTCCAAGCTTCACCTCTAATCTTGAGGTAACTAGGTTTCTTTAGTTGCTAATCAAAGGGACCTAGGTGATATAGAGTGAGGTTATGGATTAATTAGTCTATCTAATCCTTGATCTCAACACATGAGAGGGGAGAATTAGGGTTTGAAGAGAGTGAGAGCTTGAGGAGAGAGAAGGTGAACATCATTATGATCATGAAAATGTTTCTCACTTGAATATATGAAGCATGATGATTTATCAAATAAATAAAAGTGATTAATCATCATGCTTCATTAATTCTATATGTGTGATTCACTACATGAGTCATTAACCATTTAATGATGCATTAATGATATGGATGAATCACACAAATGAGTCACAAAAGCATTTAATGAAAATGCCACCTAAACCCTCAAGTCACCATACTTCTAGAAGCTTCCCGTCAAATTACGAGAACGCCCCTCCTATCCGTGAAAACACGGAAAAACTTTAGACTGTATAAATCCAATAATCCGATACTAGAATCTGTCTTAAACCAAAGCCGTCTAGTAAAAACTGTCTGAACGTCGTACGTGCGTAAACACACGTATGCGTCTGAACCCTTGTCGTAAAACCATACGACATCTATATCGTTTCGCCTGGAGCAGGGAAACTCTCTGTGTGGAACTCTAAAGACTCGACTACTACGCTGGCAGTGGGTTTAACCACAGACCGCAAGCGGCACTAGCTGTACGTAACGGTCCCCAGGTAGATGTCGATAAGAAGGCCGATGAGGAAACCCATCCGAACTCCTACTGAGCCTGTCCGTGACAATATCCGCGCAGTCCGGTCTGTTCGTCTACGAGTATCGTATGTATGGTCTAGGGAGGTGAAGAACGTCAGACCCCTAATAACCGTACAAGTCGTATCGGTATGGCTCAAGACCATCCGAGAATTTACTGATCAGTCCACCAGTAATTCTCAATGAGCCCTGGCCAGGGACTTATAGTAATGACCAACCGATCACAGTGCGATATCATCTCCCTATACCGGGAGAGACGAATCCCTAACAGTCACTCACTGCCTCCACGTGGCTCGGGACTGTACCCAACTAAAACCTGTTTGCACGACTCCTTTGAGCCGTGGTAGGGTAGTAATCAAAGTACAGTGGGAACTCACACGAGACAAATGATGACCTTAAGTCAACAGACTGTCTACACACATGTCACCTGAGAACTGCTATCTGACGTTAGGTATAATACCATCCAGTCAGTTCTCTGCGAGTCCTGTCCGGTGTACTCACTCTCAGTGAGCATCTGAATACAATCTTAGGTGCACATCACCAATGGTTGCGGGACCAATCCATCGCCCCTCGTCAGGGTCTATATATGTATACACTAGTCTACTCTGGAGCATCGATGCCCAGTCTCGATACTCCTGCGACCAGGGACATTTAAGGATGTACCTATTGACTATCCAGCTCCCACAAGTATGACTGCCATCACAACGCCGGTAGTCAGGCAAACACCCTATGGGCTTTATCAACATGTTTATAAATACAAAGTAAAATATATCACACGTTAAGATAAAGACAAACCAAATAGCGTACTATCATATCAAGCAAGATTGTCATGTACATACATATCCCTAGCATCCTATACAATGAAGGCCTCTAGGGCATATATATCCAACAATCTCCCACTTGCACTAAGGCCTATAATTGGTGCAATGAGTACCCACTGTCTTCACCAGATCCAGTTGCTGGCGTACCGCATGCCCAACATCTCAAACAGCCTCTCAAACTGGACTTGAGGGATGGCCTTGGTGAATGGATCTGCCGTGTTGTCTTTTATGTCCACTCTCCGCACCTCGATCTCCCGACGATCTACGATCTCCCTGATCAGGTGATACCACCTTAAGATATGCCTGGATTTCTGATAGGACCTTAGTTCCTTCGCTAATGCTACAGCCCCATTATTATCACAATACAAAGGTATTGAATTGGCAATGGACGGAATCACCTGAAGTTCAGAGATGAACTTCTTCATCCAGACAGCTTCTTTCGCGGCTTCGCTAGCAGCTATATACTCAGCCTCCATAGTTGAGTCTGCGACGGTATCCTGTTTGGAACTCCTCCAACATACCACCCCTCCATTGAGGGTAAACACAAAACCCGAAATGGATTTAGAGTCATCTTTGTCACTTTGGAATCCGAAGTCGGTAAAAGCCTCAACCTGGAGGTCCCCATTACCGTAAATCAAGAACATCTCCTTAGTCCTTCTTAGGTACTTGAGAATGTTCTTTACCGCTATCCAATGCTTCTCACCTGGGTCAGACTGATATCTGCTTACCACACTAAGTGCGTAAGCTACATCTGGTCTGGTACATAACATCGCATACATTATGGATCCTACTGCCGAAGCGTAGGGTATAATGCCCATGCGAGCCCTCTCTTCATCAGTCTTTGGAGACATCTTTTTGGAGAGGATGATCCCGTGACAAGCGGGTAAATTACCGCGCTTGGAATCTTCCATACTAAATCTCTGTAGTATAGTGTCAATATACCTGGACTGTGAAAGTCCCAACATTCTATTGGATCTATCACGATAAATCTTAATGCCCAGAATGTAGGATGCATCTTCCAAGTCTTTCATGGAGAATTTCTGTGACAAGAAGAGCTTTACTGATTGTAGCATAGGGACATCATTCCCTATCAGTAGTATGTCGTCGACGTACAAAACGAGGAAGACTACTGCTCCTTCTACAATCTTCCTATAAATGCATGGTTCATCTACATTTTTGATAAAGTCAAATTCTTTGACTGTCTCATCAAAGCAGATGTTCCAACTCCGCGATGCTTGCTTTAATCCATAAATGGATTTAAGCAATCTGCACACTTTTCCGCTGCTCCCACTGTCTAAGAAACCTTCTGGTTGATCCATGTAAACACTCTCTTCTAAATGTCCATTTAGAAAAGCTGTTTTTACGTCCATCAGCCAGATTTCATAGTCATGGAAGGCAGCAATGGCAAGCAGGATCCGAATAGATTTAAGCATAGCTACTGGTGAAAAGGTTTCATCATAGTCCAATCCTGGTCTTTGACGAAAACCTTTTGCAACGAGTCTAGCTTTGTAGGTTTCCACTTGTCCAAATGTACCAATCTTCTTTTTGAAGATCCATTTGCATCTAACTGGTTTCACCCCAGGAGGAGCAACTTCTAAAGTCCATACTTTATTGGTGTACATGGATTCCATTTCGGATCTCATAGCATCCAGCCACTTCACCGAGTCTTTACTCGTGATAGCCTGCTGAAAATTAGTAGGCTCATCATCATCGATGATGCAATCCTCTCGATACCCATCTACAAGAAACCCATAGTATCTTTCAGGAGGATGAGAAAGCCTACTAGTTCTGCGGAGTGGCGTTGGTTCGTCGGGTTCTATTGAAACCTGAGGTTCTACTAAGTCTTCGGCAGCAGTTTGAGGTTCTGGAATTTCTTCCAGCTCTACCGCGCTCCCACTAATTTCTTTTGCAAGAAATTCGCTCTCTAAGAAGACAATGTGGCGAGCGACAAACACCTTTTGTTCTTCAGTGTGGTAGACCAGATATCCCCTTGAATGCTTGGGGTATCCTACAAACTTGCACAAAACCGATCGTGCCTCGAGCTTGTCCGGATTATGCTTTTTAACATATGCCGGACACCCCCATATCTTGATATACTTGAGATATGGTATCTTCCCGCTCCACATTTCATATGGAGTTGTAGGCACAGACTTAGTTGGAACTCTATTCAATAGGTATGCTGCTGATTCTAGCGCAAAACCCCGGAAAGAAAGTGGCAACTCAGCACTACTCATCATTGAACGCACCATGTCCAGTAGCGTGCGATTCCTCCTTTCTGATACACCATTATGCTGAAGTGTATAAGGCGGAGTAAGCTGAGAGAGAATTCCATTCTCTTTTAAGCATTCAAGGAAACTGGTACTTAAGTATTCTCCACCTCGATCAGATCGAAGTGTCTTGATGCTTTTACCGGTCTGTTTCTCCACTTCATTTTTATACTCTTTAAGCTTCTCAAAGGCCTCGGATTTATGCTTCATTAAGAACACATGTCCATACCTAGAGAAGTCATCAGTAAAAGTGATGAAGTAGGAGTGACCGCTTCGTGCATGTGTAGACATTGGACCACACACATCACTGTGTACAAGTCCCAAGAGTTCTGTAGCTCTTTCTCCGTGTCCGGTGAACGGAGATTTGGTCATTTTTCCTTTGATACATGATTGACAAGTTGCATATGATGAATATTCAAACGGATCTAAATATCCATCTTTATGTAACTTAGTCAACCTTGTTTCGTTTATATGACCAAGTCTACAATGTCATAGGAAGGCTTGGTTTGAATCTTGAGCCTTTCTTTTAAGCGTGTTTTGAATATTGAAAACTTGAGGTTGATTAAGTATGTATATGCCATTTTCCAGTGTGCCAAACCCAATCATTTCTTGATTTAGGAGAATATTTATGACATTTCTTTCAAGCGCAAAATTATATCCTTCATTAGATAACAAAGATACTGATATAATATTACACAGCATACTGGGAATACAAAAACAGTTGTACAATACCAAAATGTTCCCACTAGTCAACCCTAGGTGATATTCTCCTATTGCAATAGCATCTACGTGCATTTCATTGCCCATCCGGAGAGTCATATCACCTGTCTCCAGTACTCTACTATTTCTCAGATCCTGAAGCAGAAGCAACAGCTTGCTTCGTGTCCTTGGCTTTGAAGTCCATACAGTCCTTCTTCTAGTGCCCTTACTTGTGACAATAATAGCATTCGTTCTTATCCGCCTTCACCCTTCCTGCCTTGTTCGTTCCCTGCACCTTCTTGACCCCTCCTTTTGGTTTGGTGGCTTTCATCTTCTTCTTCCCTTTAGCTTTCGCTTTAGATTTAGAAGAGGATGATTGGCCAGCATACAGAACGGGGGCCTTCTCCTTTTTCAAGGAGGTCTCTGCTTCCCTCAACATGTTGAGGAGCTTTGGAAGATCGGCTTCTATTTCGTTCATGTTGAAGCTCGGCACGAACTGAAAGAAGGTGTGGGGAAGGGACTGCAAAATCAAATCGATATACAAATCATTCTCTAGCACGCATCCCAGGTTTGCGAGTTCCTCAATGAGGCTGATCATTTTCAGGACGTGCTCTCCTACAGGTGATCCTGGAGCTAACCTTATCTGGAAGAGTTTCCTTGAGGTCTCGTACCTCGCGATACGGGAGTGCTCCCCATACAATTCCTTGCAATGGAGAATGATGGATATAATATCCATACTCTCGTGCTGTTTCTGGAGTTCATTGTTCATGGACGCCAGCACGATACACTTAGCTCTCTCACAGTCTAGATCCCAGGTTTTGCGAACCTCCTTGTCCGCAACTGAGGAATCTATTCCTGAGATAAGGGGAGGAACAGCGGTGGTAATATATGCTACTTTGTCATAAGTCAGTGCAATGTTGACGTTCCTTAGACAATCTTTATAGTTTTTCCTGGTCAGTATATTTTTTTCAAGTAATAGTTTTAGTCATGTCATGGTAGCTGTCAGAGAGAGAGAAAAGAAACACTCAGCATATGCTCTTGCAAGTTTAGATTGGTTTATTAATTTATCTAAACAGGATGGCTCCCACTGTATCCTCAAATTCTTCTTCAAAACCTAAAAGAAGAATTAGTCAGGATTTAATCACACGTCACAATACTTGCTTAACCTTTTAGCCAGGCCAGTGTTGGTACTTCGAGGGAGATTTTCCAACACTTTCGCGAAGTTCCTTAATTAAATAACCTCTTTTCCCTGGAGGCGTAGCCCCTCTAACACCTTTCTGAACACCTACTTGGTTTATAGCATTGATTGTTAAGTGATAAAATTTCTGGAGAGTAATCCTACTCATCAGTGGGATCGGGATCCAATTATTATTGTATGATGCCCTAGATGGAAGCCACTCTAGTCACCACACTCCAGAAGGTATGCTAAATCTGCAAGTTTCCTTTATGTTTGAAACTCCCGATGTGATTTTTACCCCAAGCTCTTATGACCTTGACGTAGGCCAACAAATCATAAGACGCAAGTCAAGTTCTACCCGTCGATGTCCTGATTAATTTAGATCCATCCGTACTCACCCTTGACGTAGGCCAACAAGGCTGTACGACTGTCCTAAACTAATGCATCTATCTATGCAACAAAAAAGCAGCACATTGCTACAATCCACTATGCCTTGACGTAGGCCAACAAACATAGCATGAATACGATGTGCTGTTTTATTTGAAACGATGGAGGGTTACGGCTGGTTTTTGGCAAAAACCGTTAACGCAGTGAACTTGATATGATCGAAGGAACCAAGATAGCTCTTTTTAAAAGGAGTGGTTTAAGCTCCGCATTTAAAATTTGCTTTTTGAAGAAAACCGAGTGGTTTTGAAATTGTTCCAACGATTAAGTTTAGGTTTTATCTTCTTTGCATTAATGATAATGCGTCCCATCATTAACCTATCATTGCAGAAAACAACGAAAATATAACGTTCTCTTATGCCATCCACATTCGCCACTGGGTCCCGTCATCACCCGTTAGGTTACTTAACTAACGGCAGAGCGGGGGCTGGGCTAGCGCGGGTGTAAAATATAAGTGACGTCTAAATTGCTATCATATATAGATATTGTACATTCGTCAGACGCAATAATAGGCATTCCAGATCACATATGAACATTATTGGATATGCAAGCAATCCGCGTTTCTTTTGAGCCTGCAACGAAAGACGGATTACACAGTTGTGATGAATAGCCATTACCCCACCCTAGACCCCTACGGGTACGGCAAACTACCCGCCAAGTACTCGAAGTGAAGCGGTCTCCCTCAACAACGTGAGTGTCACGACCCAAAGTTTGGCCCGTGACCGGCACTTAACCACGTAACGCCTACAGGCGTAACGCGACTAAGTAAGCCGAAAACCCAGAAATCTAAAACCCTTTTTAAGAATAAGTAAAGAACTACATGTTTAAAAATCAATGTTTTTAAATAACTAAGCCGAATGTGCATTTTTAAAACAGTACAGTCTTTTCTCAAAATTTCGGCAGAGTTTCTTTTGTAAAACTGGCCCCGAATGGGGCACAACAAAGATAACAATATAAATATGCAATGATAAAGGCATCCCCAAGCGGGAGCTAGCTCTTCGTCCATCGACGGTCACAACCACACATGCAACAATAATATACGACGCCAAGTGGCGAGGATCAAACCCAAAAGAAAGCTCAAGCAACAAGAAAACGCAATACTACTAAGCGCGACTCTAAGGTCGAATAATACATCACTAAAGTCTAGGTCTGAAACAATATACAAGTTTTGGTTGATGGAATTTCTAGATACAATGAAATAAATAAATACAATGGTGGTTCTTGATGCGAAAGAACCCACCTACCAAAAGCAAATCACCCGCAAGAAAGTAGTGTGCCGGAAATGCCGCAATGGTACCTGTACGGCAGAACCTGCAAGAACTGTGGCACAACGGGGGTGAGTTGCCAACTCGTGAATAGAAACATCTACAAGCAGAAACCGAAAGCAAGACATAATCCTAGGTCAATACGATCAGTATATAAAAATCCTCAATATAAAACATGCAGCCTATAATAAGGCTAGGGTAAATATCTAACCCGAGTGCAATCTCCTGTGTCTGTGTCAGTGCCTCAGATAACAATATAGCATATGAATGAGATATGAATGCATGAAAACAGAATACATTCACATGAAACAACTGTTTTCATACTTTAGTGAGATTTCCCTTGTATTTTAAAAATAAGGTACCACAATGAAATCAGCATAAAACTGTGCCTAGCATCGGCACAAACGAAATCCCAATATCCTGATATCTCAAGTCTCAACCACAATATCTAGGGCGCCGTCAGTCCAGACCGGCCCCTACCATCCATCTCAAGACCACGACGGTATCCTCCGGATATCCGACGCGTCGGGTAAAGTCACCGGTAGGTAGTGCTCCCCTGCCAGGCTCACATCGTCATCACCACGTGCTTCTTGCCCCGGGGTACCTTACCGGGTCCACCATGTACCCGAAACGGTTCATCCGTCTCCTCGAATCGGGTTTTCATATATCACTCTAGCACCGAGAAAACACATGGTGGACGCACCGAAATATCATATCAAGGGAACCGGGTTTTTAAATGATTACATATTTGAAATAGCCACGGTTCCCAAATCCAGAAATCACATATAATCCAAACCAAAATGTAAGTCAATGATCTGATATGATATGTGCGTCAAACATAAATATCATGTCAAGTCACATATAGATGAGCTACAATATAATGATCAGATGTGATATAAGCATCAAATATGAGTATCAAGTCATGTCACATATAAATGAGCTGCGATATTATGATGCGATGTGACATATGTATCAGGTATGAATATCAAGTCAAAATCATATATGTTTGTGTACAGGTCTATGTGCACAATATGCCATGCGGAAATCATACCATGAATGCAGCAGTACTACAGTGTAGTGGCATAGCAATTATCGATGATGAAGTGTGTGAGCCGGCAATCAGTGTACGTGGAACATACGCATCATCGATAATGGTGCTGGTGTCCTAACAGCATGATGGTAATATAACAATAAGCACAAGTAATGCCATGCAAATAGTATAAACAGGTGCAATCGAATAATCAACGCAATAGTGAAGAATCTAACTCAAAAGCTATATCATGCAACCTTGCCTTTTGAAATAAGACGAATCGGGGTCTTTGGTAAAACAAGGGCTACGGTGTTTAGAAAATAGACGCTACACATTTGAAAATATCCGTAGAATCCCCTTTTCCCTATCTTGCAATATTCCCGATTCGTTAGTTTGAAATAGGTATGACTCTGGTCTAATCTAACATCTACTATGCAACTACTGATCTAAGTATCATGCAAGTCTGGAGGGGTATGGAAACCGCCAAAATCTGAGTCGATACATATATCAAGGTATATAGTCGGTGATCTCGCCTCAATGTCATGTCATAAGATATCCTCGAGTTATGAGTGCGGATCTATCATCAATATCGGCTCGTACGGTAATCATCGTACGGCATCCCAATAGCTGGGTACGGGTCACATCTCACTATCTCATCACATAACAGGTATCACTATCATCAGATCACATAGTCTGGGGTACTACTCTATGTCTAGCACCAAACGATACCATCAGTGAAGTATGCATGCGGGGTAAACACATATCCCAAGCCCGCAAGAAATCACAAGTCATATCCCACAATGAATCGTATCCAATCACCGATCTCACGTCATCAAGTCCACATCATCGACTCATCTCCAAGTCAATCCATAACATCAAACACCGTGTAAGTACAAGTAATATGCAAGGGTGTGTGTGTAGGTGTAATTCTATCCTAGGGTTCGCGACTATGAACTACACTAGTCACTTCTACCCTACACTATCCATAAAACACCTATCACAAGCTACAACATACTATAACTATCATATATCCACTATATATATAGTATACTAACTACGGACTGCGGGGGTGCTATACGCCATCCACCCGACTTCCCCCTGTAGATATAATCTACTCACCTGTATCATCATTTGCGGACGTCACCATGCATTTGCTCGTCGTCCCGAAGTCTTCATGGGTACCTACACATCAACATATCGTGTATGCGCATTAAAACCAAATCCGAGCTAAAACGGCGCATGAAATCCAAAACGATATGATAAGGGGGCCTATAGGTGAGAACCTATGGCACGCCTTCAAAACCATCAATAAATCCTCTATATCGTCGTATAAACGCCAAATAGTCGAGGCAAAACGAAACACACCAATGCAGAAATGGAAATACGGAATACGGAAACTAAAGTCCAAAACAGCAACTCATGAAATACGTCCCAGATTTTACCCCAGGTCACTTTATACAAATCTATATATACCAGGGGCCTAAACTAACAATGTAGGAGCTACAAAACCAATACGAGCCAAGAAGGTGGGACCCAGGCCGCAATTGGCGGCCAAAAGAGGAAAATTGGCGGCCGTACGGATGAGTTGGGGGCTAGGGTTTGGGGTGTTGGTTCAAAAGTGCCTGCACATCTCACTGTCCATTCAATATTATTTTAGGGTTCTCGGGGTGATAGCAGATTCAAGTTAACCTGCACAGATTACACAATTTCCCCGATATCGGTTTCTAAAATCCGTATTTCTGGTTCTAGCTTCAGGTTTTGGGTTCCAATTCATGCACTAGGGTGTTTACAAGTCCTCTACTGAGCTCAATTTCACATTACAACTCAAGTTTCTCTCAAACCCTAACTAGGTTTTCATCAAGTCCATAATATCACACAATATCGATATAATCTTAACATGGGGTTAAAGGAAATACTACAATTGAGCTAAGGGTTCAGTAATTACCTCCATTAGCAACTCAAGAATTTTCTTGAGTTGCCCCTAGTGGCCAAAATCCACGCTTTCTTGGTCCATTGCGTAGATCTCGAGCTTGTGCATCTTTTTCGTGAAAGGGATGTGAGGTTTTGAGTTGATTTTTGAGATGAAATGAGGGATTGAAGGTGGAGGAAGGGGGGAAAAGGAGCAGCAGCAGCAGGAGCTCAAGATGAGGGAGAGGAATGAGGAGGAAAACCAAGGGAATGGCTAAGTCAATATGCACCCATACCTCTCTCACCAACCCCATTCTCATTTTCTTTTCTTTTCTTTTCCTTTATTTCTAAACCTTCTCACACAAATAGTAAACCCCAAATGATAAATCATGGTAAGAACAATGCACAAGTGTAGAAAATGTGATATGTGCAAGTTTTGCACAAAATTGCCAAAAAACCCGATTAGCGATTTTTAATCGCGATTAGCACTAAATTAGTGTCAAACTAATCACAAAAACTTAAAAATGTCATAATTCACTAATTTACCCTATTTTACAATTTTCCAAAATTTTTCATAATTTTTCTAACATTGTTTCTATTTATTTGCATTTAATTATAGATTTAATATTAAAATAATCAATAAAATAATATTAAATTATAAAAATTCCCAAAATTAATATTTTATATTTTTGAAAATGTTACAGTGAGTAGGCCACTAAACACTTCAAAGTACCCGGTAGTTTGTGCACCCCACCTTGGGTCTATCCTACGAGAAAAATAGTAAAAAGAAATAATACAATGGTGGCTACAACCGCAACCTGGATGTGCCCCGCAAAATAATATTACAACATATTACAATTATATCTAATGAATGAATATAACAACCCATCTCAAACCCCGGCTAATCATCACAACAATCCAATTAAGTTCATAATCACAAACAGTTAAAACATTACAGAAATGTGCAACCCCCTGCCAACCGACATACTAGCAGTTAGGGGAGGTTTACGAACACATTATACAGTTCACAGATATAATCTAATTAGCAAACATCGTATAATTTCGATCGATCAAACACATTAGATTCTACTCCAAAACTTCTCTGTGCACCTGAGACTTGAGCAGAAAATAAACATTCCAGAAAAGACAAAATATTCACAGAAGAGTTACTGGGGAGATTTGGGGTGAATCGGTCTCAACTCGGCCGCGGATCCGCGGAGGATCGGTGGGATTGGCCGCGGTTCCGTGGCTGTTTGGCCGATTCATGCACCCAAATTTCTCTAGTGTTCTTAGATTTCCCTGCTTGTATTTTTAGAGGCCCCTGAAAAATTTTTAGACCTCAATTTAAAATCTACAGAAACTATGTGAATACGATATTTTTTCCGGTTCGTTTTGCGTTCGAAATTCTTACGACTTTGCTAATAAGTTAATTATTGTTTAGCGAGGCTCTGATACCACTGTAAGTCGATGTACAACACCCCACGAGTTGCTGGGAGGCGGAAATATGAAAAACAGTCTTGTTCTTTGGATAAACATCGACTAACCGAAAAATCTTTGCTAAACTATAACTAACAAAAACATAGGAGTTATTAACTACTATGAGAAGTGATTATACCTAGTGAACCAAGTCCTTCGTCTTTTCGTAATCGACCTCCTCCTCGGCCTCCTCTACGTAATAGATGATCCACCCGAGAGCCTCTATTCCAAGCTTCACCTCTAATCTTGAGGTAACCAGGTTTCTTTAGTTGATAATCAATGGGACCTAGGTGATATAGAGTGAGGTTATGGATTAATTAGCCTATCTAATCCTTGATCTCAACACATGAGAGGGGAGGATTAGGGTTTGAAGAGAGTGAGAGCTTGAGGAGAGAGAAGGTGAACATCATTATGATCATGAAAATGTTTCTCACTTGAATATATGAAGCATGATGATTTATCAAATAAATAAATAAAAGTGATTAATCATCATGCTTCATTAATTCTATATGTGTGATTCACTACATGAGTCATTAACCATTTAATGATGCATTAATGATATGGATGAATCACACAAATGAGTCACAAAAGTATTTAATGAAAATGCCACATAAACCCTCAAGTCATCATACTTCTAGAAGCTTCCCGTCAAATTACGAGAACACCCCTCCTATCCGTGAAAACACGGAAAAACTTTAGACTGTATAAATCCAATAATCCGATACTAGAATCTGGCTTAAACCAAAGCCATCTAGTAAAAACTGTCCGAACGTCGTACGTGCGTAAACACACGTATGCGTCCGAACCCTTGTCGTAAAACCATACGACCTCTATATCGTTTCGCCTGGAGCAGGGAAACTCTCTGTGTGGGACTCTAAAGACTCGACTACTACGCTGGCAGTGGGTTTAACCACAGACCGCAAGCGGTACTAGCTGTACGTAACGGTCCCCATGTAGATGTCGATAAGAAGACCGATGAGGAAACCCATCCGAACTCCTACTGAGCCTGTCCGTGACAATATCCGCGCAGTCCGGTCTGTTCGTCTACGAGTATCGTATGTATGGTCTAGGGAGGTGGAGAATGTCAGACCACTAATAACCGTACAAGTCGTGCCGGTATGGCTCAAGACCATCCGAGAATCTACTGATCAGTCCACCGGTAATTCTCAATCAGCCCTGGCCAGGGACTTATGGTAATGACCAACCGATCACAGTGCGATATCATCTCCCTATACCGGGAGAAACGAATCCCTAACAGTCGCTCACTGCCTCCACGTGGCTCGGGACTTACACGACTCCTTTGAGCCGTGGTAGGGTAGTAATCAAAGTACAGTGGGAACTCACACGAGACAAATGACGACCTTAAGTCAACAGACTATCTGCACACATGTCACCTGATAACTGCTATCTGACGTTAGGTATAATACCATCCAGTCAGTTCTCTGCGAGTCCTGTCCGGTGTACTCACTCTCAGTGAGCATTTGAATACAATCTTAGGTGCACATCACCAATGGCTGCGGGACCAATCCATCGCCCCTCGTCAGGGTCTAGATATGTATACACTAGTCTACTCTGGAGCATCGATGCCCAGTCTCGATACTCCTGTGACCAGGGACATTTAAGGATGTGCCTATTGACTATCCAGCTCCCACAAGTATGACTGCCATCACAACGCCGGTAGTCAGGCAAACACCCTATGGGCTTTATCAACATGTTTATAAATACAAAGTAAAATATATCACACGTTAAGATAAAGATAAACCAAATAGCGTACTATCATATCAAGTAAGATTGTCATGTACATACATATCCCTAACATCCTATACAATGAAGGCCTCTAGGGCATATATATCCAACGGAGGCGGCCAAGCAGTTTCCTGCTTGGCTCATCCGCTGAGAGCAACTTCCTACTTGACCACTCCGCGGACACAAAGCCCTCACCAAGAGGCGGCTAAGCAGTTTTCTTCTCGGCTCATCCGGTGAAGGCAACTTCCTGCCCGACCACTCCGAGGACCCAAAGCCCTCGCCAAGAGGCGGCCAAGCAGTTTTCTACTCGGCTCATCCGCTGAAGGCAGCTTCCTGTCCGACCACTCTGCAGATCCAATGCCCTCGCCAAGAGGCAGCCAAGCAGTTTCCTGTTCGACTCATCCGCTGAGGGTAGCTTCCTACCCGACCACTCCGTGGACCCAAAGCCCTCGCCAAGCGGCGGCCAAATAGTTTTCTTCTCGGCTTATCCATTGAAGGCAGCTTCCTGCCCGACCACTCCGCGGATCCAAAGCCCTCGCCAAGAGGCGGCAAAGCAGTTTCCTGCTCGGTTCATCTGCTGAGGGTAGCTTCCTACCCGACCACTCTGCGGATCAAAAGCCCTGGCCGAGAAACGGCCAAGAAGTTTCCCGCTTGGCACATCTACTGAAGGCAGTTTCCTGCCCGGCCACTCCGCGGATCCTAAGCTCCCATCTAGAGGCGACCGAGTTGCTTCCTACCCGGCTATTTCAAAGTCCAATTCAGACGCGCACGATAAACTATCACCTCGACTCCGGGGTGAGTGGGACGCCGACCTACCTATACTTAACGTCGTTCGATTTATATACTCGACGCACGATCGTCACCTCGACTCCGGGGTGATGTAATGTCGACCTACCTATACTTGGCGTTCGTTTGATTTATATACACGACGCACGATCGTCACCTCGACTCCGGGGTGAGTAGGACGCCGACCTATCTATACTTGGCGTCGCTCGATTTATATACTCGATGCACGATCGTCATCACTCCGGGGTGAGTGGGACGCCGACCTATCTATTCTTGGCGTCGTTCGATTTATATACTCGATGCACGATCGTTACCTCGACTCCGGGGTGAGTGTGACATCGACCTACCTATTGTAACATTTCAAAAAAAAATGTTAAATATATAAATAAAATATTATTTTTTGGAATTGAAATAATTAAATTAATAAATATTATGAATAGTTTATAAGTGTGGAGATTGGTTTTTGAATAAAATGGTATAATCATATACGACTAATTATATGCAGGTTATTACTAAACACGATTGATTTTTATTAATTATGCATTAATCATGCTTATGTGCATGGCATGCAACAAAACATGTTGCATACACTTGTTACATTTTATGAACCATGACTTTAATTCTTCATTTGCATATATTATGGTTTTGTTTTAAGATGAGAAGAAAAAGAAAAAGGAAAAGAAAAGAAAAGAATAAATAATGTAGGTGAGGTGACAAGTATCATGGTATGGTTGAGAGAGAGAGAGAGAGAGAGTGAGAAAGTTCTAGAGCTCCCCAAACTCTTCTTCATTCTTCATCTTTCATTCTCCTTCATCTCCTTCATTTCTCTCTAACTCCTCCACCTCCTTACAACACCCCCAAATCCACATCAAAACCTTATATCCCATTCATTAAAATTGTGCACAAGCTCACTACAAGCATGGTGGACCAAATAAGTTAAGATTTTGAGCACTCGGGGCAACTCAAGAGAATTCTTGAGTTGCCAAATGAGGTAAATCCCACACTTTTAGTTTAGTAATTGAGTTTCTTTAGCTTCTAATTTAGTTTAGAATTGGTTAAGTGAGGATTAGTGAGCTTTGAAAATTCCAAGATGAGGTTTTGGGGATTCTATGAGTTGTGATGGTGTAATTAAGGTTTAGTCATCACTACAACCTCTTTAGTGTAAATTCTGAACAAACACTTATTATAGAAAACCCAAGACTTGGACTTTAGAAACTTTCTGTGTCGGTTTTGTGTTTTTTTAGGTCTACAGGGAATCTGGAACAACCCGGGACCTTTATAAACAAATTAAACATATACATTAATCTAGTTAGACCGATAGGAAACCACCACGAGAAGACGAGACCAAAATTCAAAAATTGGGACGGCGAGGACGGTTACTGTAGCACTATTGGTCGGCCAGATTTTGGCTGTTGATGCTGGGTTTTGGCCTGTAGCTCACACTCCTCATAACTTAGTCACTGTATTGTTTGTTTTGTTCCAGATTACCTGAGGCAAAATCTGGGAGCGTTTGAGTTGATTTTAACAATGGTTTTCCGATTTCTAAAACATAGATTTTGGCTTTTGATTGTGGATTTGGTCGTTGGACGTTTGTATGTCAACGACGAGGGTTTTATGATTGTTTTTGCATTCGTAGGCTATAGGTTCTAACCTATGAGCACTTTGCGTGTCGTGTCAGTTTTTGAATCGGATTTTGATGTGATACGATGTATTTTGTGATATGTAGGTACTTCGCGTGGACTTCAGGATGACAAGGGAAAACAAGCGTCATCGACTTCGGCAAGCGAGGATCAAGGTGAGTAGATGTATATCTACGGGGGAAGTCGGATGTATGACGTATAACACCGCCGCAAACGTAGAATAGGGTCGTTACCATATTCTTGAGGTTGGATGTGATATTGGATATTTAGCAAGTAAGGTATTTAGAAGACTCTAAGTTAGATTAAGTTGATCTAGGAAGACTACCCAGAGGATGATTACCTTGGAGGCGAATCACAGGTTACATGTAGCCACACACGCACGCACGCACACACGCACACTTGATTTTTGTGTGTATGTGTGTGTGTGTGTGTGTGTGAGTGTAGCTTTTATATGTATGTATGTATGTGTGTGTGTGTGTACACATACACACGTGATATGAGGATAGTATATGATACTTGGAGATGGGTCGATATGATCGGGCATGATGCCGTGAGATTGTAATATGTGATTGAGTCGCGATATGTTATACGAAATGATATTATAATGGATCGTTGGGCAACGTGTATTTATATATACGATAATATATGTTGATAATATTGGAATGTACGGGACTTTAGAACAGTACCCTTGATCAAGATATTGTTCGATAATGATACCATATGAATGATGATGTATATATGATAGTTGACCCGTACCCCGATTTTTGGGATGCCGTACGACTGATTTTACCGTACGAGGTATAGATATGATGATTGATCCGAACTCTTGACTAGAGGATGTCGTACTATGTATTATAAAGTACGTGATGCTATGAGGCTGGATCGCCGACTACTAAGTATATCGACTCGGAATTTAGGTGGATTTTCTTACCCTTTTCGACTAGTTTCTTAGTTTAGTCTTTTAGTTGATTAGGTAGATACTAGACTAGGCTCGAGTCATACCTATTTTCAAAAACTAACGAATCGTGGGTATTTCCGAAAGGTAATCCGAGGGATGCTACGGATTTTCAAAAGGGCATATCTTTTCTTTAAAAAAAACACTGTAGCTCCTATTTTTCTAAAAACCACGATTCATGCTATTTCAAACACCAAAACTGTATGACTCGTATATAAATATGTATATTCTTCAATGTTGCGTTTGCTACTCATTCTCCGTTATATTCATGTTGTTCTCATCGCATTGCATATTTATACATGTGTTTTCTTTAGTAATTATGAACCCTGTCTGTTAGGACACCAGCACCATTACCGATGATGCGTATGCTCCACGTACACTTGCTTGCCGACTCACACACATCATCATCGGCAATTGCTATATCACATACACCTTAGAAAATGTTACTTCATTGATATAACCTGTCAGCCGGTAGTTTCAACATATTATTATTATGCTTGCTCTCATGTGCTAGTTTAGATATTGCATTCCTTGCTTAGATACCCCATGCATTTATATATCCATTCTATTATGTCATATTGTGGGCTTTATGCCGATATTCATTGCTTATTGACTCTTGATTTCTGGAATTTCGGATTTTCTATGAGATTTCTGGATTTGGGGGAAAATCGCAAGACTTTTATAAACTCGTTATCTTTTTAAAATGCAAGTTGCGGTTTTCTCGTGATACGATATATGTGTTGTAATACCCAGTCCGTTTGTATATCAACATCAGTATTTTGTTACTCTTAAATTACGTATTTTAGGACTATTATTTATTTGTTATTTTAAAACCCTAAACCCTTTTCCCTTCGTCCTTCTTTTCCGTTGTATTAATCCGGCCAATTTCCTCATATTCCTTTTCTATTTTTTATTTAAACCTCCTAACTCTTTTATTCTGCTTTCCCTTCTTAAACCCATTTTCTCTAAAACTAATTCTAAATACCTAAACCCTTTTCTTTCCCTAAACCAACCCAAAACCCCAGTATCTATTTCTTATATATTTTCCATCCCTAAATTGTTCTTAGCCGGCCAACCCCCTTTCCTTTCCCATACAAAATAATTTAATTTCTTTTAAAACTAAAACCCAACTCCCCTTCGGCCTAGCTGCCCACACCCCTTTTTAACACCCAAATCCCAATCCTTTTATTTTAAAACATCAGCCCAAACTCCCTAAATTTTTAGCCCAATTTGTATTAATTTAGCTAAACCTTAAATCTCTGGGCCACTCTCTTTTCCTTCAAATTCATTTAGAAATCCCCGGCCTAACATTTAAACCCCCAGCCCAACAAATAAAATAAAATGTTAACACTTAAACCCCCGGCCCTTTACCCATCTCCTCAGCCCACGTGAAATAAATAAAAAGGAATTTATTTAATTAAACCCCTGGCCCAGCCCGTGTCATCCAAGCCCACGCCCCCAACTCCTTTAACCGCGCCCGCTCCCTCACGACCCGACCCGCTTCGTCTCCCTCCTTCTTCCCAACGTCCCTTCCCTTTTTCCCGCGCACTCTCCTTCGATCCACTTCTCGTGCCGACGCTCGAGGCCACGTCGCCTGCCGTTGCCCCCACGACTCGCGTTTCCCTCAACCTCTTCTCAAACTCTTTCCCCTATCTCCCTCACACCTTCACTCCTCTCTCTTCTCAAATCATTCCCCCTCTCGTTCACCAAAACCGACCATGAACCCACTGCAGCTCCCTCACCCGCTCCCCTCGACGACGACGACGAACTTCTTCCCTTCCTCCTCCTCCACCAACGGAGCCTTTCACTACTCCACTCCATCGACCGAGCACCCCCTGCCAACTCCTCTGCACACAAATTCCCTGCACCCACCACAACCACCACCTGCACTCACGCCGGCGATCTCCCCATCACCCTGTAGACCTCTGCACCCGCTACATCTCTCCGCCTCCTCCAAAAACCCACACCCGAGCCCCCTCTCTCTCTCTCTCCTTCTCTCCACAGCAACCCTGAAACCATAACTCCCCTCACTGCAAGCCCACTGTTGCCCATCGCCGGAGCGACGCCGCCTACCGTCGTTGACCCCAGCGCACTCGCAGAGAACCACTGGGCATCCCCTCCGCTCCCAGTGACCGCGAGACGTCTCCGGGCAACTCCGACGTCAAACCCGAGTCGCGGGCCAAGGTCGTGCATACCAATTCATGCCGTTCGTCGCGCGTCCGTGACGTTGCCGCCGCCGTGCGTCCCCGAAACTTTTCCAGGCAAGTTACCTACTTGCTACATGCTAATTTATGTTTGTTACAAACGATAATCGTATAGATTCCATATTTACTATTCCCGATAAATTATATGACGTAACTGTTCGATGCATGATCTCAATGGAAATCTTCATTTAATTTGACAGGACTCATTTGCATAGTATGGCCCGTATGGCAGAGAACCTTGTGTATAAATTTCACTGGAAAATATGACTGTTAATGACTAAAACGAACACCCCCAAATACACCCGTGAAAACTGGAAATTTCCCGCACCTGAAAATTATTAAAATCACCATAAATCGTGTACTTATTGAAATGATGCGTTCGAGGGCTCAAATCGAAGCCGACTCGACGACCTGTAACCCTATCCAAGTTTCTAATGGTTTCTGTACTGAAATTATGACGATAATTGGATCGGAGTGCGGCTCTGGACTGCAATCCAGAGCGACTCTGGGTACTGTTTACTATCCCGTAATGTGTACCACCTTGTTTCCTGAACTCGTATGTTGCGGAACTCTGCAGTTTATTAAAGGTGAATCTGTTAGCTAAATAACACAAGTGGTTTCTTTCCATTTTATCGTCGTTTGCTATTTAATCTGCAATTTAAAAGATCGGGACGTATAACAGTCCCAAACAGAACCAGAACGGACACCCCAATGTTGAGTAGTGTATAACTCCTGACGTACAGACGCGATTGAGAATCCGTCTGTTGCGTTGAAAACCTTACTGAAAACCCTAGATTTCATTCAACTGTAGCGTCACTAAAATCTGATCCAAACTGGGATTAAAATGTGTTGCGAAACGGACTTCCGATTCTGAAACCGGATTTCCAGCAGTGAGCGCTTAAAATGAAACGGCCATATCTAGTGATCCCAAGACCCGATTGACGTGAAATTAAATCTGTTGGATATATAATCAAATATACTACTTATCCCATGTTCATTGTTTCACTAAATTTTGGCATATATTATTTATGATAAATTATGCAGTGGTAGGATACCGACATATGACATCTCAATCATGCCTTACATACTGTTTTCTCATCACATCATGTATATGTCACTGCATTGGTAACCTAGTGATCATGTGCATCACCCAGTATTAGGTATTAGTGATGATTGTGGCAAGTACGTTAGTGTTCGTGCATGAGTGGATAAGTGAAAGTGACACGTACTTGTACACAATCAGTAGACCCTATTGTTCTATTGCATTGTCGACGTCTGTGGGACGCGCATAAGTGTGACTATAAGTGGTATGGGACACTTATGGAAGCTCTTGTATGGGTGTCACAGGTAAGGCACCAGACACTGTCCATTTATCTTGGGTATCAGTCGGGACGTGCTTGATGGAGATCCTGTCTCCGGTTCTCGCGCAGACCTGTCATGGACCGACCGGTATTTGAGGTTATGGTTGGCGTTTGATGTAGACCACGGGGTGTGGGGTAGTTTGAGTGTGAGTTCAACAGAATCTCGGGAGTCCTATGTCGGCTTATATATATGGAGATATATGGAGACTTACAGGGTACATGATTATTACCGTGAGTTATATTTTGGGCCCGTGGTCCCTTGCCCTTGGGTCCTACCCTTGGGTGGAGGACACTCACGAGTGGTTGACTCTCACACTTGGACTGACAATAGGCTTAGTGACCTGTACAGTGAGACTTAGAGACTGATGGGGATAGTGACATTGGCATGCATTACTTATTGTATTGACACACCTGACATACCATTTTACTGCTTTACTGTTCACCTGATCTATTAGACACTGTATTGGTTACTCCATGTTCATATCTTTACTGTCTTGATTTACTGTTATATATCTATTCTCACTGTTCGAGTTACAACTGCATCTATATATATATATTGCTATCGCGTCGCTCTGACGACCTGAGTATGCATGCTCAGAGTGAGGAGTGGATCTAGCCTGGACCAGGACCAGACGTGCATCACGGATATCTTGATCAGCTATCCAGAGCTATACTCTTTTGACCCCCATCTGGTTAGTTCTTGTAATTGTTTTGATTTATATACTGCATTTCTCATTACCTGTGCATTGTTTACTGATTACCACGTAAAGCTAGAAGCCGAAGTGTGACTACGGCAGGATATTTCCTTGACCGTAGGAGCATGGCTGGCCTTGTCAACCCCTCGTATTCCGTATTTTGGGAAGCGGGGCGTGACATGTGTCATCCACCATGAGTTTTCTTGTTTGTTGTTGGTTTTCGAGACCCGATTCGAGAAGTTGGATGAACTGTCTCGGGTACATGGTGGGCCCGGTATGGTACCCCGGGACAAGAAGCTCGAATTGTAGATGATGAGCCTGGTATGGGCAGACTACCTACCGGTGATGTTTGACGCGGCGGATATCCGGAAGATACCGATCGTAATGAGATTTGATGATATGGGCCGATCCGGACTGACGGAGCCCGAGATATTGAGACATTGAGATTTTGAGATATACATATATTGTGTCGATGCGTGACACGGATTTTCTGTCGATTTCACCGATGATGTTCCAGTTTTTATTATACAAGTTTTACTAAGATAAAAACACAGATTTTCTTATACCAGATATATCCAGATTTCGTGGTTGATTGTTTCATTCATGATACATTCATACAGATACATATGACATGTTATTACTTGAGACACTGACACGAGATTTGGTATCACATTTATGCTTAGATTAGTATCTTTGCTACTACTAGATGCTTCAGTGTTATATCATGAGCATATTATTGTATGACCTAGGAGATCGTCATATATGCGATTTCTACTCGGTGATGTATTCTACTCATGAGTTGGCAACTCACCCCCGTTGTGCCACGGTTTCTTGCAGGTTAGCCGTACAGGTTCCATGGCGGCTTTGCTGGCACACCACTTCCTTCCAGGTGATTGCTTTGGTGGGTGGGTTCACTTGCATCGTGACCTCGTTGTACTTTTATTTATTTCAGTTGTATCTAGTAAGCTCCATCAACCAGACTTGTATATTTGATAGACTTAGATGACCACAGTTTGTATATTCTTTCGGCCTTAGAGTCGCGCTCATGGATTATTACTTCTGGTACTTTGATGATGTTTAGTTTTCTTGTTTTCTTTCTAGTTTTGGATCCTCGCCTTTGGCGTTGTATATTTGTGTTACTTGCGTGGTTGTTTCCGCCAATTTGGCGAAGAGCTAACTCCCGCTTGGGGATGCCTTATATTATATTGTTTGTACCATTTTCGGGTTAAAATATATAAAGGAGGTGCTGCCGAAATTTTCAATAACGAAAAAAAATTTCAAGATAGCTACAACACATTGTGTTTCCATATACTATTAAATATCTTTTAGATAAAGAACTTGTTTTTTTTTCCTTATACCTTATTTCAACTTCACCTCCAATATTTTCCCTTAAAGGTTTAGATTTCTGGGTTTTTGGCTTACTTGAATTAGGTGTGGTCCTATAGACTTCACATGATTCAAGTGCCAGTCATGTGCTTTTTTCCGGGTCGTGACACCTATACTTGGCGTTCGTTTGATTTATATACGCGACACATGATCGTCACCTCGGCTCCGGGGTGAGTGGGACGTCGATCTACCTATACTTAGCATTCGTTTGATTTATATACGCAGCGCACGGTCGTCACCTCGGCTCCGGGTGATGGCAGGCGCCGGTCTACCTATGACTTAGCTTTCGCTAGCTCGTACGTCGCGCTCGCCCGGCACTCAATGCCCAACTTTGCATGTGTTAGGCGTTCGCTGCACACCAACCTATCTACACTTGCAAAAATAGAAGCACTCTGAAGGCGAGATAAATTACTTGCGAGCTAAAAATACTTGCGGATCAGTATACTTGTGAGCTAAAAATACTTTATTTATATCCAAAAATTTTATACAAGGTGCTATGGGCTCCCCAGCCTTACAAAATTCCCGGAGGCTTACAAAATTTAGTGACTGAGACGCGATAGCTCAAACTTCCTTCTCAGCCACCACTTCCCCTTGATCGGTGCCTCTTTCTGGGGCTACGATCGCAACGTCCGGCTCGACACTTCCGCCCGCCGCCTCGCCTCTCCCGGCTGACTCGGCACCACCCTCCTGCGGTGTTTCCTCAGCTAGGGGATACCTAGCACGAAGCTCTTGATCTTCGAACCCAGGTATGGCTTCTTTAAAGGCATCGAGGGCATTGTTCCACCCGATGGCCGCAAAGTCGGCGAGGTCGAGATAGAACTGGTCAAAGGTCTTGTACTCTTCCACGGCCCTTTTTGCTCTTCCCTCCGCGAGCTTCGCCGCCTCGCAAGACGCCTGAGCATCCCGCTTGAACGAGTCCCACTGCCTCTTCATGGCATCGAAGAGCCCGTTGACCTCCCCAATCTGGGCCTGGATAGCCTGGTTAAATTCAGTCAGGAGCCGATAGGACTCCTTCAACTTGGCAACCGTCAGGCCCTCCGCGACCAATCTCGAATCAAGGAAGGCCACCTTCTCTTCCGCCTGTTGCAGCCGGGCAAGGAGATCTTCTTCTCGCGAAGAAGATTCACCCGCCTTCTTCATCGCCGGGGCCACCTCCTCGGACTCCATTGCAGCGATGAGAGCGCAATGCTAGAGGACCTGGGAAAACGGGATCCATGTTAGGAGATAAAAAAAATATATGTATATATGTACTCGGAGAAATTCTGGGAGAGTTTCCGACCTGAACGGCCTCCTAAGCTATCGCCGCCACTTGTGCCTTCATGGTGCCTCGGGGATCTTGGTCCCCGCTGACTTTTCTATGTCCGCCAGTAAATTGTCGGCCACAGAGAGCCCCGATGGCATCTTTATGCAGAAGTCGCCCTCCTGCACCTGAATCCCGGCCTGAGGGGGCCAAGAAACCGCCCTTTTCTTCCACTTGATGGAGGATTCGGCAGAAGACGGCGCTTCCGTCCTAGCCCGGGGGGTCGGATCTCACGTGTGCTTCTGTCCTCCCCTGCGGTATTCCTCCGGAACGGGGGGCGCTGCGGGAGCCTTGGCTATGGGTGCTTGCCGGGGAGCCGCGCCTGGAGCAAGCGGGATGAGCTTGCGCCGCCGCCCTTCCTCCCCTGGGCCTTGGCGGCCATGCAGCCATAATCTTCAATCAATCCATCGACTCTGCAAGATACCATAAGAAAAGATCAGCGACAAAAGAAAAAAAATGCAACTAAATTTAAGCAAGTCTAAATAGATCTGTCGGGACCCGGTTCTTGTTCACGGAGCAAAGTGCCACACAGAACAAAGTGCCACGCCAATTGTCATACCAAGAGGGCGGGGGCCACCTCTTGAATCTGTGGGGGCCACCTCTAGAGTCCGTGGGACCCACTGTAGAACAATGGGGAATCTTCGGAACACATTCCGAAAGAGGACCGGACTGCATTATAAATATAATGATACCACCGTCAATTACAGAGGCGCCTTTTAAGTGAACCGGAACTACAGGAGCTTAAGAACTCCGTAGTTAAGCGTGCTCGGGCCAGGGAAGTCTTGGGATGGGTGACCTCCTGGGAAGTGGCCCCTGGTCGGGTCCGGTTCGCTCTAAAGGGAAAAACCGTGCGGTTTCGGCCAAAGCGGACAATACTCTCTGTATTGGGGGTGGGGCGTGACAGAATGGTATCAGAGCTGGTCCCTCAATAGTAGGTCTGTGGTTCGAGGATGAACCATTGTTCAAAGGTGGGGAGAATGTCGGGACCCGGTTCTTGCTCACGGAGCAAAGTGCCACACGAAACAAAGTGCCACGCCAAGTGTCGTGTTAAGTGGGCGGGGGCCACCTCTTGAATCCGTGGGGGCCACCTCTTGAGTCCGTGGGACCCACCCTAGAACAATAGGGACTCTTCGGAATACATTCCGAAAGGGGGCAGATCTGTACTATAAATGGAATGATACCACTCTTCAATACAGAGGCGCCTTTTAAGTGAACCGGAACTACAGAAGCTTGAGAACTCCGTAGTTAAGCGTGCTCAGACCAGGGAAGTCTTGGGATGGGTGACCTCCTGGGAAGTGGCCCCTGGTCGGGTCCGGTTCGCTCTAAAGGGAAAAACCGTGCGGTTTCGGCCAAAGCGGACAATACCATCTGAACTGGGGCGTGGGGCGTTACATTTATGGTGGCCCATGCAGATCCCTCAGTAGTAGGTCTGTGGTTCGAGGACGAACCATTGTTCAAAGGTGGGGAGAATGTCGGGACCCGGTTCTTGTTCACGGAGCAAAGTGCCACACAGAACAAAGTGCCACGCCAATTGTCATACCAAGAGGGCGGGGGCCACCTCTTGAATCTGTGGGGGCCACCTCTAGAGTCCGTGGGACCCACTGTAGAACAATGGGGAATCTTCGGAACACATTCCGAAAGAGGACCGGACTGCATTATAAATATAATGATACCACCGTCAATTACAGAGGCGCCTTTTAAGTGAACCGGAACTACAGGAGCTTAAGAACTCCGTAGTTAAGCGTGCTCGGGCCAGGGAAGTCTTGGGATGGGTGACCTCCTGGGAAGTGGCCCCTGGTCGGGTCCGGTTCGCTCTAAAGGGAAAAACCGTGCGGTTTCGGCCAAAGCGGACAATACTCTCTGTATTGGGGGTGGGGCGTGACAAGATCGGCACGAGCCCTAACTCACCTACGAAGCGCGCGGGACTGAGTCCCGTCCAGCTTAAAGCCTACTCGGAAAGCAGGACATCGGCCCGCTGGATCGGTTCCCATTGAGACACCACTCTTGCCTAGGGGGCATTTGACTGCCTAACTCTAGGACAGTCGGCCCTATGCCATTTGATGGGCACCAGCCAATCCTCATCCTCCGATGGCCCGACGAAGACAAACTTCTCCTTTCACTCGTGGATGGAAGAAAGGACGACCACAACCCCCGAACCAGCAGCCCTACCCTTATGTTTTTTGAATGAAAGATACACCCAGCTCGGTTCGTCCTTGCTGGTACCGCGGTGATTTTTATAGCAGAGGAAGGAAAGGAGTAGGCTCAAATCAAAAGGGATCCGATCAATCTTCAACCGGACTAGAAACCCAAGGAGGATTCTCCACGAATTCGGAGCTAGCAGGCCCGGGACGAGATGGAAACAATGGAGCATGGCACAAATCTCAGGCGAGAAAGGCAGACGCATTCCTGCCCGGAACGCTTCCAAGTACAGAGCAATCTCTTTGCCCTGCACCTGATCTGCCCGCTCGCCCCTGGCCAAACGGAGTGAATAGCCAGAGGGTATATGAAAACGTGCCTGGATGTCAGAAATCTCATCCAGACGGTTCAAAACTGAGGGCGCATCGTAGGTATTCCCGATGCACGCCTTGGGGGCCTGTTTCGCCCCCGACAATGAGGGACGAGAGCGTCGTTCCTCCAAAGGGTGAGCCTTACACAGAAGACGAAGATGAGGATGAAGAAGAAGAACTCTCTCGGCTATCGGAAGCCAAGGAGGAAGAAGACCCGCTGGGCTCGGCTCCAGAAACGGAAGCCTCGTCGCCCGACTCAACCCCTACTATATCAATAGATACTTCGGAAGAAGACATCTAACCTGATTCAAGAAAGGTTTGGCCGAAGAAAAGTTTTGACAACTGAAGTTCCCGCCTAAGCGAATGTGTGTCGGGCAATCTTCAGACGACAAAGGGATGGCTAGGGTAAAGTAATGGCCGTGGGATGAACCCCCTATTTATACACTCAGTAAGAAGGCATCCAACGTCCCGCATCCGTTCCCGCCAAAATGAAACGTCACACCAAGCGGCCACCGAGACTCCACGTGGCAATCGGCTATTGGACACGTCCCATTTCGCCAGGATTCGGGTGACAGCCACCTACGTCCCACCACCCAGTGGAGGACACATGGTGCGTAGCCCAACCGGCGTGAACGAAATGGCGCCCCCTTTTTAGGCACAACCATTTCACTGATACACCGACGTCACCAAAGATACGCGCGGGAACTAAGACGCTTTGCGAGCCGCCATGTGGATCTAGGGATTCAAGACGAGTAGCCGCCAAATGGTGCGTTTTCGTCTAACATGCAGGGGAATCTTAGGCTAAATCGTAAAAAACCAAGCATAGAACTCTCAACCCCGACCCATAAATAGGTCAGGGCGAGAGTGGGGGCTAATGATGAGGCTCATAAACGAGTATTCCCCAGATCACGACACGTGGCGGATGATGTGTCGTCCGCTAAACCTGCTAGACTCCTGGAGGCTACGGAGCTGGAACAAGTATGATGCATCAGAGACATTCTTCGGCACCTCGCCTTCGAGATTGCATCCGACCTTTCGGGGACATCTCCGGAGTACCTTCCCAATTTCGCCTAAACGACCATCCTCCGAGCAATTCTACAGCCGAGCTTCCTTGGCCACCGACCTAAGCTTCCTTGGGTTTCCTATTCAACCGAGAGCACGGAGCCCAAACGCCCCTGTAACGGCTCCATGTATCTCGCCACGACGAGATCTCTACCGCTCCACGACCTGCATCTCATGCTAGTGTATCCCGCCATTAATGGGCATGTCCTGCCATCAGCGCGAACGTGATGTAGAGGCGTAACGGGCAGCGAGAATCTCGCGCTGGTCCACTTCATGCGACCACTATATAAACCCCCTCCACCAGACGATCCAGGTAAGTCAAATCAATTCCAATACGCCGCTACACTGCCCCTATACCTCGGTACTTATTTGATCGTCGGAGGGTCCTACGGTGGTTCCCCATCCTGGGACTTCCTTTGCAGGTAGCCCGGCGTCAGCGGTATCCAACAACCCATTGAGATCCACACGTTCATTTCTCACTCCCAGTCATAATCGTTCAGAATCGCTTGCAGCAAGATCGACGGAGGACAACATTTGAGGGAGATTTTGACCTCTATCAGCATCAAAAGATTGCATCCAGTATATTTTCTAAAAAGATTCAATAAAAAAAGATTGCATCCATAGGGATATTTAGGAACACCCATGGAAATTTTGGCCTTTGTATTTATTATCTTTCTTGCAAGTGTGCGTTTTTGCTCGATAACCACATTTGCAAGCAAGCAAATAAATAAATAAATGCCGTGAAGAGGATGTCCCAACATCATGACTTATGTTGCAATTGATGAGGAAAATTCAAAAGAAAGAAAGAAGAAGAAGCAACAGGAAGACCAAGATGTAGAGGATGAGGCTAAGAGAGGGAGAGTGGTTTAAAGATAGAGAGGGAGGAGAGAGAAGGGAGAATGGAGAGAGGAGGGTAGAGAGAGAGAGACAGAGGGAATTGGAGAGAACAATGGACAGGGGAGAGAGTTGAGGAGAAAGAAGCAACATCAAGAGAGAAAGAAGCGGAAAACTAAGAGATTGCTCAAGTCAAGATATAGCCATTTTATGGGCAATTTGGTCTTTTAACCCCTTTAACGGCTATATCTAACGGTGACTTAATGGAAAGTTAACATAATTTAACCAATGTTGCATTTTATTTTATTTTATTGGTACTGGCTCGTAAGTCCTAATCTAAAGCACACAACACACTCACGCACACCACACACAAGCACACGCACCCAGGATACCCACGATTTGCCCCGAAAGGGTTAATTTATGGCAACTTTCTCTCTTGGGATTTCTGGAGTTCGAACCCCACACTCTCCCCAAGAGGAGAGGTGCCTATACCAACTGAGCTAGCGTTTATTGGTAGAGCGTTGTATTTAGTTTAATTTAAACTTTTAGATGAAATACCAAACCTTGGGTATGTCATATCAAAATATACAAGTTCTTCGTATGGCATATCAAAATAACCCTAGTTTAAATTTGAGTAATTAAGTAATTAATTGACAAATCAGCATTGTTCATGTGGATTCTAAGTTATTTTGAAGATTTGGCTATGTTGAAGAAAATGTCCGAGCTACCTGTTGCCAAAGCGAAGATTTGGCTAAACCTGAAGACAGTGGATTCGAAAAAATCCATGTGGTTTATTTTGAAGAAAAGTAGCGTGCTATCTTTGGCTCGAGCAATTAATCAGCTAAACCTGTAGATGAAGGATTCGAAGATATCTATCCGAGTTAATTGGAAGAAAAAGTTCAAGCTATCTTGACTTGGGCGAAAACTCGGCAAAACCTAAAGATGTAGAATTCAAGAAAATACATCCGAGTTATTTTGAAGAAACAATCCAAGTTACCTTCGGCCCGAGCAATGATTTAAACCTGAAGATGGAGGATTCAACTAAATCCATCATGTTTATTTAAAGAAATAGTCCGAGCCGCCCCGGACACGATGGCTCGGCAATAATTGACTATTACGACCCGCTTCCCAGATTACAGTGGCAGATGCGTGACAAGCCCGTGATATATCTATACCAAGAAGTTCACTTTTCCGATATAGACACGCTAAGTGTCAGGTCGTGTAGAGCTTATATCACAAGAACTTATATCAAAAATCCAATTACAACAAGATAACAAATACTTAAGCGAGGATATATCGAGTCTTTAAAAAACACGATGAAGAGTTCGCCTCTAACAACGAGGGATTCGACAATATAAGTACAAGTAGGAAAAGTGTAGATGTAATTACCCTAAATTTTCTATACCTTCGAATTATCTTCTATCGTTTTCCTTTCTGAATCCAACATATATTTAATATTTTTTAAATATATGCAAAGAATATCTTGTAGCTCGTTGGTTAAGTCATTGCATTGCTAATTCATAGCCCACATGTTTGAACCTTGGGTCTTGCAATTATTTTTATGAAAAAAAATTTAAACCCTTCTCATAATCTACATATGACCTTTCATTTAATCTTTCTTTTAACCCCAAAATGAACACATATAATGATTAGAATAGTTGTGGTTATGAAATATTATTATGACTATTTAATATTCTTTTATATGTCCTCTCCCTCCTCCTTCATCATCATCCTTCCTCTTTCAAACCCTTACTTCAAATCTTCATCCAAGGCGACTCGAAGATCTCCACTCCCCCAAGACGTTGAAAGATTCCCAGTCGAGTCTTTTTCTCATAAATCGACAATACGTTTGTTATACTATATTGCAAAGCTTGTAAGTCCTTCTCCGTCTCTTTCTTCTTGTTGAATCTCCCTTTTCTTGCCATTTCGTTATTAAAGACGATACTTGTTCTGCTCCGATTAGTCCCATGATAAAATAATTTTTGTTAAGTTAAAATGTTTAATATAAAGAATCTATATTTAGTTTTAAATTCTTGCTTACAATAGTTGATCGCATGTTAAGTAATATTGTTGTTAACGGTTAATCATGATCGACTCATATGCTTGCTTTATATATGTTAACTCATGTTACTTATTGCGGAAATTTTAATCATATATATTTAATTTTGCATAAAAGAAAAACAAAGTTAAAAATAAATACCATGTTTTGTTATTCACACATACAACCTTAAAATATCATTATATTCGAAATAAATTCTAGAGATCAATCTTGATTTCTGAAAATTCTAGGAACATTAGGATAAATATTAGATAGAATTTCAGATCTACAGTAAAAATTTCATATTGGATCGAATAACGGTTTAGGAGTTATGTAGTTTTTATTCACTGTTTTTAAAACCAAAAAACTGCTTTTAAGGGTTTTATTCTAGAGGCCATAACTCGGTCATCAGTGAACAAATTAAGTGTTTTCAAATATTTTGGACATCTAGATCGAAAAATATAGATTTCCTCGGTTATACCGATTTCCTGAAAATCGATGTAAATTATAGAAAACTGAGTTACAAAATTAAATGACGAATCTCAATAGAAACTGCCCCGATTCACACACTGTTTATATAGGACATAACTCAAACTCCCGATATCCGTTCATGATAAACTTTAGATGTATAAATGCATACTTAACAGACCTATAACTTTCCTATATACTCGGTGATCCAGAAATGAATAGAATGACCTGATATATGCCCGACAATACACCTCATAGTTGCTGTCTAGAAATCAAAATTTATGTTTTAAACCTTGATATTAAAATGAACATAAGTAGAGCCTCGGGAATCCAAATCGTACGGAACTTAGTTGTTTGGATAAATACACCAAAAGACCTACAAGTTTCTAATAATTTTCGAAATCCGAAACTCGACGGAAATTAATTTAAACTGTGTTTTAAAAGTGTGTGTCGGTGCTGGACAGATTCTGATCTATTCTGAGTCACAATATGAAAATGCATATATCTCCCAAACCAATAGTCGTATCCAGGTGATACTTGAACTCATATTTGCATAATACTCATGGCTATGTTTTTCGTTTATATTCTGAATTCGATTGACTTGAGTAATTAGTCGTACATAACACTTCTTTACAATTGTTTCTGGTCGTTACTTGAATGATATACTTGTCTCATCTCATACTATGTGACTTCTCATTTTGTATCTACATGATTTAAACGAATAAACCTATTACTTGCTAGACTTGATTTGATCCGAACTATGAATAAAACCTGACACGAATACTTGAAATTGACATGAATACTCGAACTCAACTTGATAATTGAATTCTACTCTCTATTATGTATTCATGGATTCGGGCAAAACTCGTAATTTTAACTATAATCTATAATATGTGCAGGGTGTTGGGGTAGTTTGAGTATGAATCCAACCAAATCCTAGGAGTCCCCTTAGTACATGAATTCATGAATACTAACTCATGCATTATATTATGAGGGCCCGTGTTTTCTTACCCCTGAATTATAGATTGTTGGGTTTGGAATACTTCAACGACGGTTGAAGTCCCGTTACTAACACTTAATTTGGACACGTGGTTCCTTATTCCCGGACTACAGCATGTTCGATTCAAGACCACTCTTAAAATTGGTTGGCATTCACACTTGAACCGTCGTTAGAATAGTTTACCCTTGTAGAGACTCATTAGGACACATCGTCATTTCTATTCATGTTCAGCACTTTCACTGATCACATGCTCATATTGACCAACACATGTTATACTATATTGCCATGTTATATAAAAACTACCATGCTATATAGAATTGCCATGCTTATATTAATCGCCATGTTTAATTACCATATCACACCCGTTCACTGCTTCATGATTTCCATTTCCACTTATAGTCATTATACACTTGTATCATAAACCCGCCTTTCTTGGGGACTTACCAAGTGCAAGTTCGCCAACGGGTATTCCACAATATTTCTTTGATTCCTGGGAATGTTCTACAGGTGACTTAGGGACAAAGGAGGTGGAACCGTCTGAAGAGGAGTACTCCCAGCTTGCTTCACAGGCCGACTACTAGTTTTTCTACTTCAGCCTATCATTTCTGTATACCACCTGTTTAGGTTCTTTATGTTTATGTTTCTTGTTCAGATATCTTGTATCAGTTTGAAACTCTATGGTTTTGGAATGTAAATATATCGTAGTTGGATTTTTCATTATCATGTTCATTCTTGTTCTATTTTATACTTCTTATAAAACGCTTAACGTATTTGTTTTGAGAAAAGATCTTCTCGGAATAAATACGTCGTGGGTCTCGCCATATTCCTGCTACCGTCTTTTAGGAAACGGGATGTGACAAAAGACAAGAATTAAAAGATTCTAAATAAAGCTGAATACATGAAAGATATGCTTGATTCTGAAGTGTGACAGACCTTTTGTATCTAGGTCTACTTCGCCGGGTGTAGCTTTGTTCTCAACGAGATCTAAAAGAATATTTCAAAACGCCACGAATATCCTTCACACTAGTACAAAAGGGGGTTGTCCATATGGTTCAGGAAAACCGTAGGGGCAATTTTATGTTTTCCTTACAGTTTCCACCGTAAGGGCATATGCAGCTTAAAAATAATAATAATTAACTTCATTATTTGCCCCTCCGGTGCCGTAAGAGAAACCCTTACAGTGGGCACCGTAAGGGAAATGTTAGGATATTTTAAAATACATAAAACAGATAAATTTTCTTTTCCCAAAAAAAAATTCCCACCGTAGCCTTAATTACTTCCCGTACCCCCCACAAAAAAAAATTCCCCCTTCTTTCCTCTTCCTTCCTTCGTCGCCGCCGAGCTCCATACCGTCTTTGCCACCAGCGTCGATTGGCCGTTGCCATCGCCAAGCTCCCTCGAAACCGTCTCCGCCACCAGCGCCGATCCCAGCTACAATTTTAAAAATTCGTTTAGGGCTTTAATTAATTTGGTGGTTTAGGGCTTTAATTTAGGGGTTGTTTGGAGATCAGAGAGGGGAGACGTAGGTAGTGGTGGTAGTGGTGGTGGGTCAGGTGGGGAAGGGAAAGTCAGGGACGAGGTAGGTCAGGTGATGGGAAAAAATTTTAGATGAGAAAGAAGAAGAAGATGATGATGATGATGATGATGATTGGTGGTGGTGGTGGTTGTTTGGTGAGTGGGGTCAGGCGGCTAAAGATGAGGAGGAAAAGGGGACAGAGGCGAGGTTGGGTGGGGGAAGATGAAAAGAAGAAGAAGAAGAAGAAGGGAGCTCAAGGTTGTGCAAATTTTTGTTGTTGTTTGTTGTCATTGTTGTTTTTTTGTTTTTGTTGTCGTTGTTGGTGAGGAAGATCCCGGGAAGTCGGCGGTTGAGTGTGTGTATGTATTGTGTGTGTATGATAATGATGATGATCTCACAGATCAAATAAGGCTAAACCTTAATTCTTCATCATTCTCCTCTACATTATTGAACTCTTATCAAATCCCCCTAACCCTAACCCTAAATCTTCAGCTCATGTTTCATTCCTTTATTTTCTCGGGTTTATGGGTTGCAAATCCATTAAGAAACCCTATGAATTGTTTAAACCCCTACCAGTTTAAAATCCAAACTTAACACCAAATCTAAATCCAAAATCTTAAATTTGATTAAGAAACCCTTAACTTTAAAAAACTTTACCCTGAAATAAAAATATCAAAAACTTGAAAATGAAACGTAAACGTAAAACTAATTCAAATTAAATCATAAACTAAGTGTATAACATTCGATGATAATATGAAATTTTCATATTCTCATCGATAATCATATGTGAAAATCAAAATGCGCCTTGGTCCTCTTCTATCGGTTAACATGCGTTCGATTTTCGTCGTGATATTAAACTACACGAAAGTTGTTAAATATCGGACGGTATCGTTCGGTGCTAACAACTGTCGTGTAGTCTATGTGACGAGAAGATTCAATCATATGATAACCGATAGATTTGTCTAGTGTGGACAACTTAGGAATGTATAAAGAAAACACCTGCATTCACTTGTATTTTCATTCATTTCGAGTTATTTCTTCGATAACTTTGCGCTGGTTCTCTATGTACAAAGATAGATTAGATGTTCATTTCAAAGTTGTTTCACAGCATTGAAATGATTATCTATTCTATTACAGTGTACTTGGAGAAGAGCAGGGAGATGCTGCCGATATTTTCTCGAAACGGATGAAAGCGTAAGTGAATGGGTGTCTGCTCTATACATTCTTAATGGATAAAAGCCTTACCCCCGATAAACGAAACACATACATACACCACTCATACACAACACACATATACACAAATCACATATACACTAACAACCCTACACCTAAGCGAAATCATAAATTGAAACGCGCATACACAAAACACATACGCACTAACATGCATGCACAAAGCATACACCACATCACTTTCTTCCATTCTCTTCTTTGTCAATAACCATCTCGTTCTTAAATTTCTCAATGTAGTCACCATAAAAAAAATCATTACAATTTATATGTTATATAGTCTAATATGGTCCAAGAGTACATCGGAGTTAAGGACTGAATATATGTAGATTGGCAACAACACATGAATCCTAAGTTCATCGCAGGAGTAGCTGCTTTCATCGAATTTGCACGCAAATATCATAAGGAAATTTTGGGGAAGATCCTTTGTCCGTGCGACGGGTATGGGAATAAGTTGTACCAGAAGATAAAACTAGTAGAGTTTCACATCGTTAAGCATGGTTTTACCAGATTTTATACAACTTGGTTATATCACGGTAAAGGAGAAGAAAAAGAAGAAGACGGTAATGCGGCGGAAAAAGAAGAAGAAGATAACTTCTTTCTATGAGAGGAAATGGAGGATATGGTAGAGACTGCTCTCGGTGATAGTAATTCTACCGAAGAAGACATTCTTTCTAGTCAAAGACAGCGTGCGGATAAGTATAAGAAGCATATGAATGATACCAAGAGACCAATCTATGAAAATACAAAGTATTCCACACTATCATGGTTCATCCACCTTTTTCAGATTAAGTACCTAAATAGATGGAGCAACAATTCATTCACGATACTTCTCAAGTTCCTGAAAGATTCTATGCCCCCGGAAAATAATGTGCCTGAGAGCTGGTACGAAGCCCAGAAGATGATATTTGATTTGAGTCTAAACTGTGAGAAGTTAGCTCTCGAGCGCCTCTCTTCTTTCTTTCTTTACTAAAAAAATGGTTTGTTTGAAAAAAGAAAATGTTCATGCATGTCCTAAGGATTGCATGTTGTACCGGAAAGAGAATTCAAATTTGAAAGAGTGTCCCACCTGCGTAGAGGACATGTATAAACCGAAAGTATATGATAAGAAGCCAAATATACCTGTCAAGATAGCACGATACTTTCCCATAACACAGAGACTACAGAGGCTATTCAAGTGTAAGAAAACAACGGAGACAATAATTTGGCATCATCGTGCTACTCCAAGCGAAGATGGATAAATGAGTCAACCAAGAGATTCGCCGACATGAAAGGATTTCGATAGGAGGCACCCAACTTTCAGTAGTGATCATCGCAATATCAGGTTCGGATTGGCTAGTAATGGCTTCTGTCCATTCAACTATATGGGTGAAAGCCACATCATATGGCCTATTGTATTGATGATTTATAACCTGTCACCATGGTTGGTTATGGATCAGTCCTACTTTATGATGACTCTTTTTATTGAAGGACCAAAATCACCAGGAAACAATATCGACGTTTACCTCCGATCTCTGATCGATAAGTTAAATCCTTATTCATTGATGGTGTGGAAACTTACGATGCAAAAACAGATACTACCTTCATGATGCGTGCGGTTTTAGTATGGACAATTAATGACTTTTCTATATATGAAATGCTATCAGGTTGGTCCGTACATGGTTACAAAGCATGCCCTTATTTCCACCAAGATACAACATCGAGACGGTTGATTATAGCAATAAGGTTTGTTATTGTACTCGTTGGCGTTTCTTGCCACTAGACCATCCCTACAGGTTTTACGGTGCTCACTTTGATGGTCATCGGAAGCTTCTTGGGCCTCCAGCCCCATTTTCCGGAGAGAACATAATTGCTCAGTGGAATGGTTACGATAACGTGACCTTTGGGATAGATCTGGCAAGACAGGAAACTCCACCCTACTAGAATAAGTTAAGCATTTTATACGAGCTATTGTACTGGTCAACAAATTTAGTGCGTCATTGTCTGTACGTCATGCACATCGAGAAGGGAGTATCCGAGTACATACTTAACTTGCTTCTTTGTAAAGATGAAAAATCGAAAGACAACCTCCGTACTCTGATGGATCTTATGGACTGGAAAATTAGAAGTGATTTGCATCCTAAACTGATAGCGAGTAAATCAGGCAAGTTTCTACTTCCCAATGTCGTGTATCATATGTCACAACCGGAGAAGAAAATGTTTCTGTAAATGTTACATGATTTGAAAGTTCCCACAGGTTTCTTAGGATCATTTAGTAAGAAAATAAAGATTGTGAAAGGCAAAATCGATGGACTGAAAAGTCATGATCACCATATTATTATAGAGTATCTTCTCCCATTATCCCTCAGGACTTCGTTTCCTGAATCGGTTGGTCTAGTACTCAACGATCTTTGTTGTTTCTTTAGAGAATTGTGCGCTAAAAACATCGAAGTTGTGGCGCTGGAGAAGCTAAAAAATGTGATTCCCTTGATATTGTGGAAGTTTGAGCAGATTTTCCCGCCGTCATTCTTCGATATCATAATACAGCTGACAGTTCATCTTGCAACCGAGGCTAAACTTGTCGGACAGGTACAATATCGATGGATGTATCCCGTCAAAAGGTATCTTGAATATTTCGATTCACGCATTTTATAAAATTTTTGCTATCTTATATATATATACTTGTATTCCTTTATTTAACATATGTTTCTTTAGGTACCTCTATACTTTAAAAATTATATACACAATAGAAATCGACCAGAGGGTTCTATCATTCAAGGTTATCTCATAGATGATGTAACCACATTTTGTTCCCGTTATCTGGACGAAAACATTGAGACGAAGCTTAGCGGTTGATTGATCGTGAAACTGTGTGTCTATGTTTGTTGTAAATAATCGCAATTAAAACGGTGTCGCAAATAGCTAGCCGCGATGAGTACGGATCGTCCGCAGGGAAACGGTGAATTTCTTATCTTGCTTTAGACGGGTTGATAAAAAAGAGAAGGGATTGTTGTCGTTTCTATTAATAAGGGAAGAAAAGTTTATAATAGAAAAACTTGCAGGGTTTATAGGACTTAGTAGTTAATGGATGAAGTAAAAAATATAATTCTTTTTATCTTTTAATTGTTTAATACTAGAGAAATAGCGATGAATGCGGATTAGGGTTTTTGGAGGGAATTAGGGTTTCCCACTACTGCCCCTTGTCCTTCCATTTATCTCTATTTATCTTAAGCCCTTAACAAAACAAGTATTAACGAATCTCAAATCGTGGTTGTGACTATCATTAATTGATTGCGCGCCCGATAAAAGGGTTAACATTTATTTTGCTAAAGTTTATAAAAATTAAAACATCAAAAGAAGTTGAGGTATTTTTCATCCATTATTCTACCATATCCTACAAACCCTAACAAGCAAGAATTTACCCTCTCATGGATATCAGCGTAGTAAAAGAGAGATGGAAGATGAATGAAACCATATTTAAAATTTAAAAGTGCAGAAAGTAATGCAGAAAAGTAATGCGGAAAGTAATGCAGAAAAGTAATACGGAAAGTAAATGCGAAAAGAATTAAAACAAAGAACTACCTTTATTGATCAACAAGTGCATTACAAAATTGCTCGCTGAAAAATTAAATTACAAAAATCCTAGTTGCTCGCTAGATCTCTCTCTCGATCGATGGATAGATGAATAGATTAATATATAGATAGCTCTCGGTCCTTTTATAGGCTCTGGAATATGAAACTCTACATGATATATTGAAGTGTGTGAAATTACGATCATAACCCTGAAGTTTCAGATCCTACGGCCGCTAAATGACTGCTGAACCGCCGCCTATAGCCCTATTTGACCGCGCTTCTGCTACCGTTTGGTGGGTTCGTGCCTCCATTTTTTTTTGCCTTTCTCTCTCGATATTTGGAGATCCTCTTGATTCAAAGATTCTGAAAATATTGCTCTTAGTCTCTATCGTTTCAGACCAGAGCAAATTTTATTATAATATCTGCACAATATCTCAAATCAAATTGTTAGTAGCATTTGTTTTATTTGAGACATTATTCTAACCATTTATATGATATGATATCTTAAGAATATTGATTAGGAATATTTGATATGATATGCATATTTTAATATGAATATTTTATTTAAATATTATATGCAATTATTTTCCCTAATTATATTAATTATAAATGAAGAAACATATGATAATAATCTTTTTACAAATAAACCAACATATGTTCTTTATTTACAATTAACACATTTTCGTAGTTAATAATAGGAGGGAAAATGTCCATAAAAATATACAGTAAATTTGACTAATCAAATACCCTTAAACTTATTTTTGATCGTCGCTAGCAAACTATTTATTAAAAAGAAAAAGAAAAACCTAGCACACTTTCGTAGGCAATACAATTGCACTTAGCTCATGCAACAAGCCTTTAAACCTCTTGGTGTCCCTAGTAGAAGGGGTGTTGTCTCCTGAGAGTTTTCAGCGGATTACACCCACAAAATCCCAAAATAAAAAAAAGAAGATAAAAATTACATGCAAAAATAAGGAATATATAAAAGAAAGAACTTGAAAATAAGTGTTTCAAACTACACTAGCTTTTTAGTTGTTATGAACCCTATCTTAATGGTCTTGAAAAGATGTCAAAAATCACATCATCCCTCAATAAAATATCGTCTTTAGTCTTTCTCCCTACGTTTCTTCCAAACATCGATCATATACCCCTACGTATGTGTAAAAGACATCTTTGCACTTGGAGAATTCAATTCAAGCTATCATACCCTTTATCCATATTCCTTAGTACTTTTTAATCGGTAATGTTTTTAGATGGATTTTGCTCACACATTCTTCATGCGACGGTTAATACTTCTTGAAGTACTAACAACCAATTACCGAATGTACTCACTATTTAAGACGTAATTAGCAATATCCTAGTCTTGCAACTCTTAAGGCTTAGCAGTGACTCCCAAACCAGTTGGTCTAAGGCACTAGATGATAAGGCACCCTCGCTGTATTTTTTTTATGCTACCTTAAGTAATTACAAAACCAGTGTTCATTTTTCTTTTTAATTTTTTTATGCACCACTTATATTTTATTAATTCTTCATACTAAGACTTCTAGGCAAGAGTAATTCAAGGTATCCTCTACTATCCCAAGTTTCAAGATGTGTGCAGGTGCGTATAGTAGGGTATCAACATTCAGAAGGTTGGACTCAAGAATTGGAACTATTTTTCAGACTTATTTCTATCCGCTGATTAGTGATTCGTTCATCTTACTAACCCTTTAGACAACATCTCATGACTACGTATTACTAGCTTCGTTTTAAAGTATCTAATTTTCTTGAATTTCTTAAATCTCTTCCTCTCTTTCATATGTATTTTTCACTTTCTAACTTTTATTTTCAAAATTTATTGTGCAATACAATATGCAATATTTACATATGGTGCGTAGATATATACAAACCATCCTCCCAAACTTGTTTGCAGCAGTGTCCTCACTGATGTTATCATGTAAGCTCAAAACCTGAAAATTAGGAGGAACAGTTCAATAAGATGGAATAAAGAAGGAGTCAAGGGTGAATAACCGTGAAATCCTCCCCCAAACTTGTTCTTGGCTCATAATCATGCAAAAATTTCTAGAGCCATTTAAAAATATTTTTATTCTCCCCCCAAACTTGAGCAAAACAGTGTTTTCATTATTAAGCATTGAAATTTAACATAAGAGGGAGGTAAATATTATCGGTCTAAATAAAGCTTTACAAAGGCGAAAAGTCAACACCAACCATTCAAATATTTTATCAATATAACACCATACTTAGTAGAAGATCGTGTAACGGATATACGTGTATAAGACTTGAGACTGTATAAGAATGGAGGTTGCATCATGTTTGAAGCAGAAGAAACATAAATGAGAGTAACGAGAAAAGATGAAGTGGGGAGAAGAGAAGATGTGTAATTGAAAGGATTTACGTCTCGGTTAGTAGAGAAGAAAAAGTGATGGTGAACGAAAACGAGAATTTGAAAGATAAGAAATAGGTGGAATAGTCGTATTCTCATACATGATAAGAAGAAAGGGTAGCGGTTCAACTTCTTCGGCCTCAAAGGGAGGGGCATGAATTTTCGGTGGAGATTGATTCATCACAGCATCCAAATTTTTAAGGAACGCGAGTTCATCGGTGAAAATATTTTCGAAACTTTCATCGATGATGATCTCATCGGAAAGAAAGGAATCTGTAGAATAGGCAGATTCACAAAGAAGGTTGAAAATTTCAAGGTCAATATGTTGCGCACCAGCATTCAAAACACTCGATTTATCGGAAATTATAGAGGTAGGAGACTCGAAAAGCTCGTCTCCCTCATTCTCAAAAGAGTCTAAATCTAGTGGTCTTTCAAGAATCATAGAACTCGAAATATCGGAGTGTGGTTCATCAAATCTCGATGGAATTGAAAGAAGATAAGAAGAAGAACCAAAGAAAGTGGGTAAACGAATTTGGATGTCGAGCATTTTTGAATCAGATATGGGAGATGAAGGCTGAATATCGTTTTGCATATCGGATAGGTCGGTGATAAGAATAGTATCAGTTAAATGCAGAGGAAGATGTTCACATTCAAAGGAAGGGACATGATGGGTCGATGAATTCTACTCATCCAATATGGTGAGTTCATCTTCAAAGATATTCTCAACACCGATTTCACTAACACCTCCGGTCAAATCAAACGAATGGTTCTTTAAAAATTCATCAATTATATCATCCTCAATCGATGGATCATTAAGTTCACTTGATGGAATTGGAAGGTTTGAAATATCAAGTGTAGTCGAATAAGGATTGGTTTGATTTGGAATGGTGTAAGACTCTCTTTCATACTCACTATTGGAAAAGTCAAACATGTTATTCTCAGGCACCTCATCACTTAGATTATGAAGCGGTTGATCATCAAATACATTCGGTTATGGTTCAGGATGGAAGGTGTCGAGATTAAAAGAATTGGTTTTGGTTTGACTTTAAGGAAATCCTTGTTCTTTCTCACTACTCAATTCCAACTCTATTTCAAGACTAGACATGGTTTGTGAAAAAGTTTCAATGAAAGATTCTCTTTGAACCGTGAAACTTCCTAATTGATGTTTAGAAGCACTGTCTAGATAAGGTGCAAAAGTCGAGTATGGTTGGAATGTGTTTAATTGTTGGTTACAGGCAAGTTCAATGTGTTCCGCAATAGAAATGGGTTTACAAATTGCCACATTAGCCTCAAAAGAAGTATCAACATGAGATAGTGAAAGTTTGGTGCTGTTGATAAAAGTTAGAAGGGTGTATCCAAGTTTTATAAACAAGATTAGGATCAATATTGTAATATGAAGAATATTGAGATTGGGTGTTTAGTTGGCGACTGGCTATTGTTATTTGCTCAGCAATGGTTATAGGTGTAAAAGTTGCCCTATTCGCTTCAAAACAAGTATCAATATTTTCATATGGAAATAATTGTTGTCCTAACGGTTTCGAAGCAGTGAAAGGTATGAAACTTTGGCTACGAGCCTTCGCAATATGCTCGGCAATGGACATAGGTTTAGAAGTTTCCTCACTAGCCTTAAACGGATTATCAACATAACAAGGTGTTGAATTTTGACGCGGTTGATAAGACTTTGAGTAAGATGTCTAACTGTTATTTCTAGCGTGTTCTATCATATCCCTTAAAGAAATGGTGGGGTCGGTATTTGTACCAAAGCAATTACGATAATAAAAAATATCTGGTTGTTTGTAGCAAAGCTTGGCAAGAGTTGATCGGTTTGGATTACCCATTATGAAAAGAAAAGAGGGTGAAATGGTAATAATTTTAAACTCTTTTTTTGGATTTTTGAAAATGTTTTGCTTGGAAAGAGAGACTCAACAAACGTACACAAACAATACTGAACTAAGGACACCTAGATCAAATTACTAGACCGCTCCTAGACTTCCAAAGGATAAGACGTAGGATAAATCCTCTATCACCTCCTTATCAATATTGCAGCTAGATAAATGCCAGGTAAGTGGAAGGTATCTACTATATGAATCACCGAAATAGCGGGCCTAATTAAGTAACCGCTTTCCTTAGTCACACATGCCCTAGACACCACAAGAGAAATGCGGATAAGCAATAAATTACCCACGACCCTCCTTTGTCCTAATTGAGCACGACTGTCCTTAGAGGCTTGGTCTACATATTTTTTTTATTAATGTAGGGTTATGCATATGCTCGTTTGTGATTTGTGGGACCTATAAAGGGTGATGCAATCCCCACCTAATTTGAATTTAGGTTTCTTGCCTCTTAAAGTCCGTTTTAAATATACAAAACAAACCAAAATCTAAAACACGCAAAAATATTTTTAGCAGCGATATTTGCAAAGAATCCTGCAGGTAAAAACAGTTTATTGGAGTTTTAGAGGAAAGAGGAAGAAGAGTAAATGATACCAGAAAAAGTTGGGGGTCAAACACCCCACTATGGCCGTGCTTCCAACGCCAAAAGCTACCTTTGGCCGCGGTTCCGCCGCCAGTTGATGAGATCTCCCTTCCAAACTTTGGCACAACACTCCGATGCTCCTCTGCTCCTATTTTATAATCTCTGAATCTCTATTGGTTCTCTCCAAGTGCTCCAGAATTCATGCAAAACTCGCACAAGAATCGTTAAAAATACAAGATTCGGTTTTTTTATTTTTATTTTTATTTTTTATGTTCGCTGGTTTTATATTAGTAATCAACTCGAATAACAAGAAAAATAATTACGACCGTTTCCCCGGCAACGGCGCCATTTGATTGTTTGCGAAAAGGTGTATGTGTGTTGTAAATAACCGCAATCAAGACGGTGTCGTAAAGCTAGTCGTGATGAGTACGGTTCGTCCGTAGGGAAACAGTGAATTTCTTATCTTGCTTTAGACGAGTTAATAAAAGAGAGGAGATGTTGTCGTCTCTATTAAGAAAGGAAGAAAAGTTTATAATAGAAAAGCTTGTATGATTTACAGGACTTAGTAGTTACTGGATGAAGTAAAAAATATAATTTTTTTTTCTTTTAATTGTTTAATACTATAGAGATAGCGATGAATACGGATTAGGGATCTTAGAGGGAATTAGGGTTTCCCACTACTACCCCTTGTCTTTCTATTGATCTCTATTTATCTTAAGCCCTTAACAAAACAAGTATTAACGAATCTCAAATCGTGGTCGTGACTATCATTAATTGATAGCACACCCGATAAGAGGGTTAACATTTATTTCGCTAAATTTTATAAAAATTAAAACGTCAAAAGAAGTTGAGGGATTTTTCATCCATTATTCTACCATATCCTACAAACCCTAGCAAGCAAGAATTTTCCCGCTCATGGATATTAGCGTAGTAAAAGAGATGGAAGATTAATGAAACCATATTTAAAATTTAAAAGTGCAGAAAGTGATGCTGAATTTAATGCAGAAAAGTAATGCGGAAAATAATGCAGAAAAGTAATGCGGAAAGTAAATACGAAAAGAATTAAAACAAAGAACTACCTTTATTGATCAACTAGTGCATTACAAAATTACTCGCTGAAAAATTAAATTACAAAAACCCTAGTTGCTCGCTAGATCTCTCTCTCGATCAATGGATAGATGATTGTATAGATAACTCTCGGTCCTTTTTTAGGCTCTGGAATGTGAAACCCTAGATGACATATTGAAGTGTGTGAAATTACGATCATGACCCTGAAGTTTCAGATCCTACGGCCGCTAAATGACGGCTGAACTGCTGCCTATAACCCTATTTGACCGTGCTTCTGCCGTCGTTTGGTGGATTTGTGACTCCAATTTTTTTGGCCTTTTTCTCTCGATATTTGGAGATCCTCTTGATACAAAGATTCTGAAAATATTGCTCTTAGTCTCTGCCATTTTAGAGCTAGGCTAATCTTATTATAATATCTGTACAATATCTCAAATCAAATTGTCAATAGTATTTGTTTTATTTGAAATATTATTCTAACCATTTATATGATATGATATCTTAAGAATATTGATTAGGAATATTTGATATGATATACATATTTTAATACGAATATTTTATTTAAATATTATATGCATATATTTTCCCTAATTATAATAATTATAAATGAAGAAACATATGATAATAATCTTTTTACAAAGAAACCCACATATGTTCTTTATTTACAATTAACACATTTTCGTAGTTAATAATAGTAGAGAAAATGCCCATAAAAATATGCAGTAAATTTGACTAATCAGCAGTCCTCGAAGAATTCATGACGAACCATACGGTAAAGCTGATTACAAGAGAGTAGAACCCATATTTATCAACAAGATACATCAGTTTGTCCTCCTCAATAGCGGATGTTTTGATGAAGTTAGAAAGTAGGTGTGTTTTAAATACTTGCCCTTACGCCATTTCGACCTATGGTTTATATTTTGACCTCTATGGTGGGCACCGTAGGGGCAGTGATTTCCCCTATGGTCCTAACCGTAGGGGCAGCTCTTGATTGTGGTAATGTTAGCGAGCTTTGCTCGTGTATGTCTCTCAAATTCAATAAATATATTAAAAATACATTATCACAAATACATGAGGTAAATTAAATATTACTTCAATAGAAAACAAGGAAAATATTTCATGCGGGACTAAAAGATATCCACATGTTTACTCCTTTAAAAAAGGTATTTTATTTAATGAGTTAGGAAGAATGGAGGAGGGCATATTGTATTGGAGAGTATTCCGTTTATCCTGACGGAACAACGACACATAAGAGAATATTTCGTATATGCTATGGAACAATGGCACATGAATATCCCTCATATGCCACGGAACGGCACATGGTCATCAAACATGATATTCAGTTATTAATAAGGGGATTCCCCATGCACGCATCTCATTCATTTCCCGACTTCCCCATAAGTTATCTTTCAAACAGATTTGCAGTTTTCAGGCATGAGTTTCAATAACAAGAGCAATCCGCTTAACACGTATCCTTGTTTGGATAGCTAGGATTAAAATTCATAGGATTTAATTTGGGATTTGGATGTCCCGGAATGCATTACAATTCTTTTGGATGAAAATATAGGGGATTTTCAATTTGAATGACTGTTTGGATTGTTGGGGATAAGAATATTCTTTTTTTATTTTATTCCCTAACCAAGCCAGGAAATGAAAACTTTAGAGAGAAATTATACCATGCCTTGTCCCAGCTCCAACACATCCCATCTCTCAGGCGAAGCACAAGCCTCCATTCCTTCCTCTCCTTCATCCTCGTCATCCTCATCGTCTTCGCTTGCACCGCTCTTCTCCAAAGGATTCGAAGAAGCCCCCAAAACGGATATGGCCTGAGACAACATGTCAGGCTCGTCAACAGGAATCCATGCTCAGTCTACACAATCTAGAACTAAAATTGGCACTTAAATTTGCAAACTTTGACTGACAAACAAAAGAATTCTAACAATAACAAAGAACCCCTAGATTTCATAAGGATGAATCAAAACAACCTAAAGGATCGATCAACTCACCCGACCTTGAGGGCGAGAGCCAGAGCAGCACGCATGCGAGGCTTGGGGTTGCATCGAACGTGGTAAGTGAGGCCATTCTCGAGGACGCCGTAGTCCACGCCGACAAGCTCCTGAGTGAGGACCTCATCCGTATCGACGTTGACGAGCTTCAGCCATCGGAACTTGTGCTTGATGAACCCCATCGATGGGGTCTCAGTTGGAAGCAGATCCATTCTCGAGTATTGGGTAACTCCACGATGAGGAAGACGACGATGGTTTTATTATTTTATTTTTTATTTTGAGAATGGAGCGGCCTCACCGCATTGAGAAGAGAAAAGGAAGAAAAAGATATAGGAAAATGAAGCAATAGAAATTTCGGGCAAAAATTGAAGATATTATTATGTTACAAGCTTTGGTGTTTTTGATATTCAAGAATTAACATCACAAGGTGTTGTTGGGCAGATAGAATATCCTCCATATAATGTCTTTTATTCCACTGGATCAAGACCATCAAACTCTAGATTCGTGTCTTCAACCTGGAATTTGCCGATATATTCTTTTGAGTTGATTGCATTGTCTCTTCAATGCTTTAACACCATACAATAAAAAGATGACACTCTTCTATCACCGATTGAATGTATAGCATGAACCACCAACAATGATGGATGAAACTATAATTTCCTTACATGGTAATATTCAAATATTTAACTATTCCTTCCTTCCAAGAAGAGCTTATGCTGTATATCATCAATCTCATCGGTCCAAATTAACTTCAAAATCATTTTTTGGCAAAACAAAACTCATGAGATATTTTAAGTATTTAATGAACATGTGGTCTATCGCAGAGCCGCTCTCTGCGCTGGTTATTTAGCTGTGACATACTGCAAACCTAGACATGATGCATATTTTATCTTGATGCGTCTTTTATAACAGGAGACAGTACCTCGACTCAACCAACGTTCCCCAGATGTAGAAAGATGCATGGGACCATGGGCCCACACAATCTTTGCTAACTACCACTCAAAGCCTATCTTTGAGAATGGCGATGCCACTTCAGCTCCTCACGCAAGACATTTGCAACACGAAACAAACTCTGACCCCGACATCATTTCCCTCCATTTTCTTCTTCTTCCTTCTCTCTCTCAAACCCTAACCCTAAATCACCCCCCCCCCCCCCCACCAAAAAAAAACCCCTAACCCCAAAAACCCTAATGGCCACCGCTTCCCTCATCGAAGCCACCTACTTCTTCAAAGACCCGCCCAAGATCAGACCTTTCGCATTCCCTCTCAAATTCAACCCCCTCATCCAAAAATCCCCCAAACTCTCCTCTCTCCCCTCGATCAAAAGCCCTAGCCCCTTCAAATTCTCCATCAAATCCTCCCTGAAACCAATCCGATCCCCCAAAGAACGAAACCATGCCCCATTTGATGGGATCATGAAGGCGATCGCCGAAACCCTAAAATCTCTGAAGAAACCAGCGGTCGCTGTGATCTTGTTAGGGTTTCTGTTGACCTGGGATCCTCACACAGCTTTAGCGGCGTCTGGGGGTAGAATGGGAGGGAGATCTTTCTCTTCTTCTTCGTCTTCGAGGACCTATTCGCATTCCGGGCCTTCAAGATCTTTCTCTTACTCGGTGCCGTTCTATGCGCCGTCTCCGTTTGGGGCCGGAGGGGGATTTTACGTGGGGCCGGCGTTCGGGGTCGGGTTTGGTGCTGGGTCTGGGCTGTTTCTGTTGATGATGGGGTTTGCGGCGGTGATTCTGCTTTCCGGGTTTTTATCGGACCGGGATGACGATGGGAGTGTTCTTACTGCGACGCAGAAGACCAGTGTGCTAAAGCTGCAGGTTTGTAGATTGTTTACTTCGTGATTTTCATTGAATGGCAGCATTGTTTTAAAAAGCGGACGAGCGGGTTTCGCCGCTCCGTTTTATTCCGCTTAAGCGGGTGATATTGCATAACCAATTTTATTGATTTATACACCTCATAAGTGCTATAAAGAGTATATAAGTATTGTTATTGGAGTAAGAATGCACAAATACCAATTAATACAATATTCCATCTTTCTTTTTTCTCCTTTTCAAGGTTTCTATTCCTCGTGCTCGACTCGATAAAACCCACTGTTGTCGAGCCGGCTTTGAGACACTTTAAGATTTGGATTTCAAAACTCCAAAATTTTAGGTTTATCAACTTCAAGAAGTTTTAGATCTAAATCGATTTCGAGCAATCTTTGAGTTTTCTATTTCGATTTCGAGTAGTTTTTGAATTTCGATCTTGAAATTCCAATTCGATTTTGACTCCATCTGGTTTTGAGCTACAATCTTTAGATATTTTAAAAAATAATTTGGTAATTATTTTTATTGATTTGAGTTATGATGCTCGGTGCTGGGCATTGAAAAGTTTATAAACACTATATAAGCCAATAAATTTTAAGAAAATTTCAATTTTGTTTTGAATTATTTGAGCATATTTTAGCAAATAATATATTGTCTAAGCAAATTTGTTAAATTTTGGGTTAAATTTAGACATTTGCTATTACAAAAGCAACATAAAAATAGTTAGAATGTAATGAGAATCATTATTTATTGACAAGAAAAGGAATATTGATGAAACACCACTATTCTGATTTCTTCTGAGCGGCCGCTTAAGCGTTTAAGCGGCGCTTAAGCGTATTGACTTCTCGACCGCTTCTCTTTTCTTTTTCGCTTTTAAAACACTTGGTATTTCAGACAATTTAATATGGTTAGGCTTGGTTCAATGCTAGGAAAATCTTTGGAACTGTTAGTATTGGAAATATTTGTAGGTTTTATTATGTATCGGCATTAACTTGACAATTTTGTCGAGAATGGTTATTGTTGAACTGCCACAAACACGGAATTTCAACTTTGCTTTTTATCATGGAGTCTGTTGATATAGTTATGTATTAAGCGTTAAGTCTATGCTACTGAACAAGTGGGAAGGTTTAGCATGAACAAAAAGTTAGAATTTGTTTAGATTATATAACATTCATCATAAATTCTAAAAGGCTGAAGACAAGATGCAAAGCTATGAGTTTAGAGTATAAAGTACCTGTAAAATTGAAAGCAAAGAGAAACTAGAGAAGAACAATTATGAGAAACATTTCAACAATACATGTAATGTTTAATCTAGTCAAACTATACGCGATAATGAACTTTCTGAGGGCAGATCATATTGGGTAAGCTTGTTGATTGACAGAATGGTTCATGGGAAAGCTTACAATTAATAACCGTTAACCAAATGTTTTTTTATGGCTAAAACTGCAATCTACCGACAATAAAACTCAGAGCTCATCGTCTTAGTCATTGCCTTATCCCCATGAAACTTGGCATTGTGGATAATATTTGGAGTTATAAAACTCCAAATTATTTTCATGTTTTATACCTACTAATCAACCTTAAATCATCCCTCAATATGTTGTTGCTAGATTTATACAACAGTAACTGTGAGCAAGAGAAGGATATTCCACAGAACCTTTATGTCAAGGTGACAAGTAGGTAGTCCTTTCTATTTGACTAATCAGTATGAACTTGTGCAACCAAGTAGCAAGCCTCCATACTCCTCTAGATAAGGTAAAATCCTATATGAGATGACATCTTTTTTGTTCAATTAAATTTTAATAGATTGAAATGCTCAGAACCTGACACCTATTTGCATGTATTATATCCAAGGACAGATTGTCAAATACTCTCTTTGAATCTTGGGTGATTTGTTTTCTCTCTTTCAAATTGAAAAACTAAGTGTGCATTTATCTTCCTATTTGTTCCAATGAACTTGCATGCAAGTCAAAGAGAGAATGCGAGTTTTACCAATTAATTCTTACCCACCAAATTATACCCACCCTTATCTCTCCTCTCTATTTTCTCACCTCAGCTGCGCAGAGCCTTCCTGCCCCATCTTGGCTCCAATACATGCACACATCAGAGATCTATTTAATTTCATCACAGGAATGTGAAAATGAAGATAAAAAATGTTGGTTGGTAATTAAGTAGCTAGAAGCCATTATTTGGTTTGAGTTTAAATGTTGCATTCTAGAAATACATGCTTGCTATTTGGATAGATATATGCGGAGGATGATTGTTCTAGTATATTTGTGTAATATAACGATTATATATGAATTTTTTCCTTGGTGATTTGCGTTGGGAGAAATAAACAAGTGCAAGCCACAAATTACGATATATATAAGTGGGCCTTTAATTCATCGACTTGGCAATTTAGGTGTCTAATCGCAAGCATTTAATGTAGTTTTGCTAATTGGCATGCCTTTTTAGGTTGGGTTGTTGGGAATGGCAAGGTCTCTACAGAAAGATCTTGATCGGATTGCTGAAACTGCAGATACATCTACTCCAGAGGGGCTGCATTACGTATTAACAGGTGAGCTGCAGAAAATGTTCTCATTTTGTTTGCTTCCTTATATAATTCTGTATTTCCTGCCAATGTTCTGCTCCTGTTTCACATCTATCTTTGAAATTTCAGAGATAACTCTGTAAGGCACCTCTTCTCCTTCCTCTCATGCTTGTATAATTTGGCTGTGTACCAACGCTATCCATGACACCTTGTTTTGTATCAAATAGGTTCTTATACTTTAACCTTTTAATAGATAAGCAATAATAGGACGATAAACCAAAATTTCCCTTCAAGCGGAACTAATATTTTGTTCATTCGATGCACACAGTGTGAACATAAACTTTTCTTAATTAATGATACTACACAAACCTATATTCGAATTAGCGAAATATAACCTTTTCATTTATCAAGATGACTGCTTCCTTTAGCAAAAGGATTCTCATCGTCCCTCTTTGCATGAAGTTTTCAGGATTTGACATATTCAACTTTAAGAATACCACAAATCATGCTACAAAAAAAAAACTCTCAACAATAATTTTGACATCTCCACATCAAAGTAAATCTTGAAATGAAGTAGCGAACACACCAATAAAAAGTTGATATGGAGGACTTCTGGGATGGTAACAACAATAGGTTATTTGACAAATCAAAGATGAATAATTTATGTTTTTTACATGCATTGCACCATGATAGGAAACTTCAAACCAAATGGTATTTGTTAGAAGTTTGACATTAACATCAAATCATATCAATAGAATCTTGAGGTAACTTTGTATGATAAAATTAGGTTGATTTTGTTTTGATAAAATATAACTATGCCGCATGCAACATTTGACTTTTGCACTTGAATCACTTCAACCTTCGGTACCATCCTTCCATTGCTATATCTCTTCTCAATGTTGCCTTTTGCAAAAAAATAACTTATGGTCGTCTTCTCGTCTTTCTTTCTTGCCATTAATACCACCCAAATATTATAAATTTTACATAAAAAACAATTATATAGTCACAGAAAGTAACAATTCACTCGGGGACGGAACCAAGAATCGTATAGCGAGGCGAGGTGTAAATTTTTTTTGACATAAAATCATCTTTAAAACCTATTAGTATTTGTGTATATGTGAAATCAACTTATTCAAATGTTATTTTTGATATATTACTATTTTAATATTGCAAATATTTTCTCTTAGAAAGAAAATTAAATGGGCGGTGTTAATATTTTTTCTTTACACGAGAAATTTACTCAAAGTACAACATGTGAAAATAGATGAGAAGATGCAATGCAGATTCAATTTAAATGTTTTTGGTGGCATAGCTGTTAAAGAAAAGTATATGTAATTTGTAAACTAAACAAATAAGAAAATTGAAATTATGGTTTTAGTCTAATTTATTAATGACACAAATCATAAAGCTTAATTAATGAAAATCGATACTTATAAAATGGTATTTTTTTATAACTTAATAAACTTTTGTAATGAATTCTAATATCAAATATTCATAATGAAAAAATCATAGGTGGAGAGAAATAATAATAAATATATGAAGTTAGTATATGATTTCCCTTTTTAAAAAATGACTCATACATTGATGAGAGATAATGAAATATAAAAAAGGAAGGAATTTATTTAGATATATGTTTAAAAGGAGAAATATAAGAGAGTGGATGCTATTAGTTGCCTTTTGATTTATGAGGTTATAGAATGTGTATAGATGAAGCTAAATGTCAATTTTTAGTAACACAAAATATGGATAGATACCTTAATTAAGTTATGTTTTAAATATAGTAGTGGGACGAATTTATAGGCTTGCTAGCTAAATTATTAGGCAATTAGTATAGCTATAGAGATTTTCGAATCTCTTTAAGAGGGTGTTCTAAAATCTAAATTTCGGATGTCAGTGTCGTGTCAGCCTGAAGATTTTGTTGTCGGATATCAAATATCGTGAAATGTCGGGTGGTATTATGAAATATCGGATTCTACATTTTTGTAATGTAAATATCATTTCTATAATTTATTTTTTTGAAAAATATTAACTTATTCAGATTTTTAGTTTTATTAAATTTATATCTTCCCCAAAAAAGAAAATTACTCAGATTTTTTTGCCTCATAATGGTAAATGTCCTGAACGCCGACATCATCATATTTCAGCCAAAATCACGAAATGTCACCTGACATTCATCAAATATCGTTACTCAATTTTTTTTGCATGTCTGTATCGTTTTCTTCCTGAAACCCACATTTTGGCTACATTTCGGTGATGTTGACCGACATTTAGACATCGTGTTAGTCCTGGGTAATTTTGAGAATCTTGAATTTCAAAATCAAATGATGATCATTTTGATATAATTTTCTTTCGTTTCAAAATGCCAGTTATTTGATTTCGAATTCCTTATGTATTTTAAACAAATAAAATTAAGTTTATATAGAATAGAAAATGGCATGGAGACAATCGGCATCGGTCGACGCGATAGCTTTTGAATTAAGGTCGTCGTCAGCTGTTATTATGGCAGTTATCGGTGTGGCAGTCGGCGACGGTCAATGACGGATAATCGTCGGTCAGCAAATTTAGAGATAACATCTAACTCCAATTCAAAGTAGCCAAAGATATAACATAATAAAAACAGTTTCTCTACCTTCTGTTGTCTTTGAATCAAGATCCATCGTTCAACCGTAGCAAAAACTGATCCCAACGCTACGACACTTTTTCTTCCCTTTTCTTCCTTTGGATACCTAAGCTTTTGCAAATCCGTAATGAGAAGACGAACATCTGAACATGCCTTAGAAGTCTTAATATCCAAGCCAGCACCTTTGCATCTTTCCCTTCGTTGATCGGAGATAATGGATGTCAAGATTTAAGGACGTCAACAACCACACTGATCTCCATGTTGAAGATAAGATACTAGTATGCGCTTCCTTAGCTGGTGAAAAGAGAAGACCTTGGTTCTAAAGATCTAATGGAAGTATAAAGAAGTGGTCGATTGAAGCAGCGCTCTTCTCCTTTGAAGGAGACATTTTCTTTGAACTAAAAGACGATGAATCTTACACGATGACGATGAATCCTTCAACACAAAGATGACGATGAATCTTTAAGCACGACGATAACGTTTTCTATTGAAGTGGTTTTATTTATTCACAAAATAACCTTGAATGTAATGGTGTTTATGAGCAAGGAGAGGAAATGTAATGTACCATTTGTAAAATTACTTTACATAGAAAATATTGAAACTTTATAATTCATCAGAATCCATCTTTCAAAACACAACCTTATATTAAAAAACAGTGGTTTTTTGTTCGATTTGGTTTTGATTTTGAGACTGCCGTAGTTTTGAGGCGTTTAAAGATAGTGTTGCGATGGATCATGATCACAGCTATGGGTTTAAAGTTTAAAGTACTTATGAAAATGAAAACAAAGAGAAACTAGAGAAGAACATTAATAAGGAAATATTTCAATAATATATGTTATATTCTTAACTATAGTCAAACGATACACAATAATGAACTTTCTGAGGACAGTTCGTATTGGGTAATTTGTTGATTGATGGAAGGGTTCATGAATAATCTCATAATTAATATATGTTTACTAAATGTTTTAATGGCTTAAACTGCATTCTACTGACAATAAAAGTCCGAGCTCGTTCTTGTCTCGTCCATTTTTTCCTATCATTAACACCATCCAAATATTATACAATTTACAAACAATCAATCGTGTAGTCACAAAAAGTAACAATTCACTCCGGGACGGATTGGCGAAGGGGGCGTGGTTTAAACATTTGAAATCATATTTATAACCTATTAATAATTGTGTATTATTATGTGAAATAACGTATTTAAGTGGTACTTTTGGTAGATAATTACTTTAGTGTTGATATTTTTTAATATAAAGAAAATTAAACGGTGTTAATATTTTTTGTCTTTACATGTGAAATTTGCTCAAAGCACAACATATGTAAATAACATGAGAGGATGCGATGTAGATTCATTTTAACTATTTTTAGTAGCATAACTCATAAAGCAAACTCTTTCTAAATGGAAACAAATGTTTTTTTTTATTTAGGCCTCCTAAAATGTTGGTATTTTGAAAAATATCCCCTATAGCTTTATATTTTCAGATACACCCCCAAAAACCTTTCCGTTAACTAAAAACACCCATTTTTTAAAGTTAATTAGGATTAATAGTTGGATTAGAGATATTATGATGAATTGTATTCAAAACTATATTTTCTCCTTCAATCTTCCAGCATTATTTAATAATCTCTCCTTTTTTTTCTTTCCAATGCAAATATAAAACCATTAACAAGACAACATTATCATTTTAGCTTTTTAACGGAGATTTCTAACGGTTTTAGGGATATTTATTAAGCATAGGGGCCAATTTAGTTTAATTAAGTGTTTTAGGGGGTGTATTTGAAAATATGAAGTTTTAGACAGTGTTTTTCAAAATATCAATGTTTTAGGGGGGCCATATCAGAAAAACCCTTAAAAAAATAAGAAAATCGAAATTATAGTTTCAATCTAATTTTTTAATGACACAAAACCGAAAACAAAATTAATGAAAATTGATACATATAAAATGAATTTTTTTGATAACTTAATGAATATTTATAATGAATTCTAATATCATATATTCATGAAGATAAAATCATACAAGGAAAGAAAAAATAGACAGACATGAAATTAGTATATGATTTTTGAAGTTAGTATAGATCTAAGGAAAAAATATAGTTTAGATTTATGTTTTAAAAGAGAATTATGAGAGTGTGATGATAGAGTGGATACTATTAATTTGCTCTTTGATTTTTGAGATTATAGATTATGAAGAGATGAAATTAAACATCATTTTTTTATTAACATAGAAATTGGATACAAGTGATTACCTTGGTCAGGGAATTAAATTATAAATATAAGAGAGACGAAGTTATAGACAAATTAGCTAAGCTATTGGGCAATTACTATTAATTATAAGGATTTTCAAATCTCTTTTAGAAAGGCAATTGGCCCTCTCATATCTAGTTTCGTCTCTAACTTTATTGATGTTCTAAAATAAGAGAAAAAGTTAAATATATTGCTTAAAACAATGCAATACTCATATGAGACAATTAAGATAGAAAAATAGAAAACCCGATATATATCAGCAAACTAATTCAACACAACTATTTTCTTTAAATTTATTAGCGAAACAATGAAGTGATTTAGATAAAAGATAAAAGAAATACAAATAAAATTTGAAAGACAATTATGAAAAATGAATATATAAATTTCTATATCATGAAAGAAAGCGACATGAAAGTACAAAGAATATAACTATTATTTTTAATTCACTTTAAAAAAAATTCTTAGAAAAATCTGATCTTCAATCTTTTATATTCTAAATTTCTTGCAACTTCTAATATATGCAACAATTTACCATATTAAATCACTCACCGATTATAAAAAACTTACATCATAATAAAAGAGAAGTACCTTTGAATTGAATAGATCTAGAGAGAATAAACCGATAAGGCATATTCATTGAATTTGTCGACTTCAAATTTGTTTGTCATGAAATTTGGATGAGATTATATATATATATATATATATATATATATATATATATATATAATTCTCAATTTTGTCTAATTCGACAACATTATTCAAAAATATTAAAAATATTACCATTTAGAATTGCCATTAGTGAAGAATGAAAAAAAGGAAATAGGAGAATAATAAATGAGTGGATGTACAAGGATGAGGGAATTCAGTTTGTCTAACGCAAGAAATTTTCCCAATCTTCCACACAATAATAGTGCAAAAATATTGTTCAAAAGAGAGATATTAGTGATATTTCAAGAATATGGACGCATGTAACTAATTTATTAAAAACTGCGTGGTTGAAAGTTTTTATTTTACTTGGGAGGGACTTTTTTAGGATTGTAACTGTCAAACTGACTTTGGGGAGAAAAAAGTAATTCACGGTTAGTTGCGGTTATTGATTTTGATTGGATTTTGTGTGGGTTTTCTTTGATGTCTATTGAAACATTAAAAATCCTCGTCATCAATTAATTTCAAATATGAGGACCCCCTTCCTTTTGCATTAAAATAATAGAGATGTAGATTATAGGAACTAAATTCCAAAGCTAATAACAATATGCGAGTTCATTAGACTCAAGATCAGCCATCACAGTTGTGCAAGCCTTGATTTTTATATTGGTAATAATTGTATTTAGAATGAAGTAGTAACACTGTTTTAATGGGAAATAACCTCGCATTGATGAATATCGGAACTTGCAAAGTAAACTGATTAAGTTTGCTCAGTTCTTGCTTCTTAGCCATGATGTGGTGCACAAGGTCAATTGCGAGCCTTGAAGTTGGTTAGTTTTTAGGCACCTATATGTACCTTTTACCCAGTTAAGTTTTTCTCACTTGCAAAATACAGGGGTATGCATGATTTATGGTGGCTTAGAGGCTATAATGATTTGTGTCTGAATTTGAAATCTATATATTTCAGCTTCCGTTTGAGCTTTGCAATTATTTATTATTTGCATTATCATCTTCTGTTTTGTTTAGACCTCTTCTTTTTTGTTTGTAGAGACTGCTTTGGCTTTACTCCGGCATCCAGATTGTTGTATTTCTGCATATTCATCTGTAAGAAACCCCCCTGATATCTTCTGCTTCACAGATATTCTCTAATTTCTCTTTTTATAATTCTAAATTTTGCTGCTTGCTCTATAGTCAAATATCCTATAGAAACAGAACCGTTTCTTACATATACTCTTCACCTTTTTAGTTGCACAAAATCCTAACAATTTACATGAATGGAGGCAGTTAAAAAGATACATTAGTAGCTGACTTGATTTAGATGACTCTTAAAGGGATTGAATAGTTAGGAGAAAAGTATTCATGTAGTCGGTCCTAAAAGTTTGGGATATAGGCTTCCTCTTCTTCTTCTTCTTGTTATTGATATACAAGAAAAAGAGTCTTTTGCTCTCTTCCCTTAGCTTCTCTTACTGCTCATGTACCCGACAAACTAGGGCATGGAATTGACTTGAAACCTCCTCCTCTTACTCCATTCCATCTGAGAGTGATGCCATTGTGTCTTTGCTGCTTTGGCGGTTAGGTCCTCATTTTATGTCAAGGACTCTTTCAATTTCCTAGGGATAGCTCTGAAAGAGGAAGTCTTTAATTTTCTTCAAACAGAGGAAGGGAGAGAGAAAGTTATATGACAACATCAAGAGCTTGAAAGTCACAAGTTTCTTATCTGAGAGTCTTCAAGCTTGCCACTAAGATTTGAAAGACACCGTCTTGTTATCGATGGTTAAGAAAGGATCGGGAGTAGCTTGAAACATAATTTCTAATGGAAAATTGCAGAATTAAGGTGACAGTGTGAGAATTCATGGAGGGATTTTGATGACTGGTGATTCTCCAACTCAGTCTGACACAATTGAATAACTCGATTTTAGTGGATAAAAAGTGGTCACTGCAGGCTCTAGTTTGACTCACCTAGTTTCATTCTCTTCGGGTTGAATCAATTCATGTGGTTTCAAATCACCTTCAGACCCAGCTAATTCCAGAGATACAAATTTTGAACCATATTCATTGAACTAAATGGAGATCGACACATTCCCGTCTCATTCTGCAATTTCCATTAGAAATTATCTTTCAAGCTACTCCCGATCCTTTCTTAGCCATTGACAACAATACGGTGTCTTTCAAATCTTAGTGGCAAGCTTGAATATTCTCAGTTCTAAAAATTGAATTCCTCTAGAATCTCTTAGCATAACCTCCCTTGGCACCACTCCACCAAGAGGAGAGCTTCTAATATATATGAGCAGCCAAACTTATAAAAACCGCAGTTGGCATGAACAAGCAAGCACAGTTATTAGATGCATGTGAGTTAACAATGTTTAGAATAATTCTTAAGCAAATAGCTAATAGTTGAACTAACATGTTTCATATTAAATCATTGCTTGCAGATTTCTATAAAAAGTTTTCATATAGGAAATTTTCTGCTGAACCTCTATGTTAGTGATAACCATTTTTGTTAGTTTCATAATTTATACTATCAATAACTTGATAATTATCCCCCCCCTCCTTAAATTTACGCTTAGCTATCTAACCTGTTTTTATATGGGGTTCAAGCCTCACGTGACTTATATGCCTTGCTGTCTTCAACTAATATCTCAGTCGAGAAGATCTAATTTATTATAAACCTTTGTATGATAGAAATATAAACAAGTTAGAATTGGCATGACTTCTAAGGTATATGGGTTCACAAGTCATTTTAATTGGCTGGTTCATGACTCTGGTGTTGCAGATCTAATGCCTCATTATTCTATAATGTTAATTTATCCGGCTTTCTTTTGCATGAAGTCCTCATTGTTGATTTATCCTTCAGATTTATATTTCTTTAGCTGCTTTTCCATCGCATTCTGAAGAGCTTCTTCTTCTGTTGTGATTTTGGGTTTTTTTATCATAAATTTTGTTGCCTTTAGAACCAATACTTATTTCCCAATAGCATAGATTTTTCATTATTATTGAAGCCTGAAATTTGGAGTAAAGATTTATATTAATTAATCCCTAAATACAATAGATTTTTGTTCCTTATGAACTGACAATTGTCTTTTTTAATTGATTTTCGCGTTTAAGGTGGATTTAAAACGAAGTATTGAAGATGGGGAGAAGAGATTTAATAAACTTTCAATTGAAGAGCGCGGCAAGTTTGACGAGGAGACCCTTGTGAATGTGAACAACATAAAGAAGCAAAGGACATCCAGCCAAAGATCCAAAAGCTTTAGCAATGAGTACATTGTGGTAAGTCCCGCTCTATAAGATTGGGCTTTACTTTTACCCTAGGCTGCACGGATATTTTCAATGGGTTGCCGTATCCTTGTCTGACATGTATCGCAGCCCGATACTTGCAAGACACTTATACGACGCGTATCGGACACATTGTATATATGTCATATACGTATAGTATGTGTTCTATACGTGTCATATGCGTATAAACATATTTTTAGTATATTATTAGCGTATAAAATGCTGGACTTTTTAATTTTTTCTTGTTTAATGTTGTCATAATAGATTGATATCTTATTTATCTTTATGAGATTATATATATAGCCATGTCCCTGTATCCTATACATTGGAATTTTGCCGCGTCGCCATATCGTATCGTGTCGTGTCGTATTCGTGTGCCCGTATTTGTGTCCATGCAACCTTGCGTTTACCCATGGACATAATTTTCTTAGTTTAACTTGATTACTCTTGCCTGAGAAAAGCCATCAGTTTTGGTTGGTTGGGATGATGACTTATTTACTGCTGCAATCATTCCTTGCTATTGATATAATGATTGTGGTATGTCAAGGAGTGTCTTAATATTTCTATCTATTGATTAGTAAGTTATTATGGAGTTTTTAATAGTTCCACTGTAATTTCTAGATTATATTGAAGTTTGCTGATATCATAAATTTAAGTAGATTTTTTCCTGATGTAAACTAATTTATCCAAGTATCCAACTACCCTTGGATCTATTATATAAACATATTAATTGTTTTGCGGGTGACTAGGGAAATTGCATCTGAAACATGCATTCTTTTAGAAGATGATCAGTCGTCCAATTGGGTCAATTGGAAAATATTTCTACAGTTTGTGTGACAATAGTAAAAGTATACATTTTTTTTATTTGAGTTATTTTCACCATGAAAATTTCATCCATTTCCCTAAATATAATGCGCTGGTCCTCTCTGCGGTGGTTTCATAGGTTGACCTTGTGACGTACACAGTCTTCATGCCCTACCAACAGCCCCATCTTTTTGGATGTGTTTAAAATTCAGATCTATTTAGTTTTTTCCCCATGTTTAATCATACATCATATTTATTATTATCAACAGCTGAATTTCCTCGACTAACACCTTTGCTCCATTTCAAAGATTACAATTCTGGAGGCAGCCGAAGGAGTTCACAAGCTACCCGCCATCAATGGTAGCGCTGACTTGAAGGAAGCACTCCAAAAGCTCGGCTCTATACCTAGCAGCAAGACTCTGGTAGAAATAATTTACTTGCCAAATACAATATATATATATATATATATAGAGAGAGAGAGAGAGAGAGAGAGAGAGAATAATGGAGGAAAGAGGCCATAGGAGGGAATTTCCTCCTATGGCGTCGAAAAAATACACTTCCCCTTATTTTTTCCGCCGATCGGCATCCACCATCTTCATCGTTATCATCGAAGATGTGGGTACACCAAATTTCATGTGATTCTACAACTTTTTCACCGTTGATTTAGCAATGTAAGAAGTTCTATTGTCGGTAAACCGTTAATTTTGAACCCACTAAATTAATGGTGAAAAAGTTGTAGAATCACATAAAATTTGGTGTACCCACATCTTAGATGATAATGATGAAGATGGTAGGTGCCGATCGTCGGAAAAAATGAGAAAAGATGCATTTTTTCGATGCCATAGAAGGAAATTCCCTTCTATGGCCTCTTTCCTCCATTAACCTCATATATATTTGAGAATAATGGATGAAAGATGCCATAGGAGGGAATTTCCTCCTATGGCGTCGAAAAAACACACCCTACATCGTGTTTTTCGACGATCGGAATGCATCATCTTCATCGTTATCATCTAAAATGTGGGTACACCAAATTTCATGTGATTCTACAACCTTTTCACCGTTGAATTAGTGGGTTCAAAATTAACGGTTTACCGACAATAGAACTTTTTACATTGCTAAATCAACGGTGCAAAAGTTGTAGAATCACATGAAATTTGGTGTACCCACATTTTAGATGATAATGATGAAGATGATGCATTCCGATCGTCGAAAAACACGATGGAGGGTGTGTTTTTTCCGACGTCATAGGAGGAAATTCCCTCCTATGGCATCTTTTCTCCATTATTCTCTCTCTCTCTCTCTCTATATATATATATATATGCTCCAACTGGTGGTTGAGTTTTGCAGTTTCTAACTTTATATTCGCAGGCTGTCGAAGTGCTGTGGACTCCTCAGAATGAAAATGACACGCTTTCGGAGCGCGAGCTTCTTGAAGACTATCCACTTCTGAGGCCTTTATAAGGTTCAACATCTGAAAACTTTGTATTGCTGCCAATCTTTTTGTAAGATGAAAAATTGTATATAAATAAGTTTACTCCTGTCTTATTACTGATTATAATTAAATAGAGAGGGTTTGTAAATTATATTGAAAGGCTTACCTTTTTCTTATTGCATCCAACTGTAGATTTGTGTATCAGGCTACTAGATTTGCATCCTATCAAGCTCCTCCTTTTTTTTGCATCTTTTGTACCAATCATTTGAATATTTGACTTCAAACAACCTCATTGTATATGATAAATCATACTCGTTTATCTTTAATTTTAAGATTTGTTCACTAAAATTACCCAACAATTTGGGCTAGAATTAGGAAACTGCCAATATTTTTGAAACCGGTAAAAAACCATCAGACTTAATGGAGATATGTAAACACGCACCGTCTGTGTTATGTTAGCGTCACTTCAATGAAGTTGCCGTGTCAGAAAAAAAATATAAAATTTCCCTCTTTTTAATTAACCTAACCCTAATCTTAATCCAAATCCTAACCATAATTCTAACACTAACCTTGCCCATCCAAACCCTGCCCCTTGCCGATGCAACGGCATCGCCCTGTCGGTGTCACCCCGGCGGTGACGGCAGCATCAACATCATCTTCTTCTTCAAGATCTCCCTGTCGGTGCCGGTGCCGCCCCCGTCGCCACTCATTTTGACCTCCCCTCCCGTCGACACGTCCTTGTCTCCTCCCGACAGCGCCGCGACCCGCCTCATCATCATCTTCTTAAACCTCATCTCATCCTCATCGATTGCCTCCCTCCTCCTCCGGCACTGACCCCTCACTCGCAATCCCACTCCGGCTCGGCTCCTTCCAAAAAATATATTAATTATTTAATTAATATTTAATTATTAAAATTATTTAAAATACAATTTATAATTAATTAATTATATTACAAAAAGAGCAAAATGATCATTTGACATGAACGGTAAAGTTGACGTAAAGTCATTGTAGTTTTTTTTATAGTTTCAAAAGTACCGGTAGTTTTCTGATTTTGGTCCAAATTTGTTGGGAGTTTTCAGTAAATAAGCCTAATTTTAGAAGAGTATGGGGGTTATGGAGTGTCCCTGTAGGGGGCACCCTACAACGGAGCATATGCCGCATCTTTGCATTCAAAGTTTGCACGGTGCTTTTACACTTAAAGTCCTTTTTCCTTTTCATTGGATCATTTTCCCAGCTTTTCATTCATGACTCCACTTGAAAATTGCCCTCTACCCATCATAATCATCGGTGATGTAAATGTAATTAGCTGAAATGAAGCTTTATTGTGATGGATAATACATGGATCTTTTGGTATAGCTTACTTGTTATTTTTCTTACAAATAAAAGGAAAAGAACAAGGACACCGATGATTTCCATGTTACAAAGTATTTTTTTTCCTTCCCCTTTTCGACAGAAATTCTATTTGATCTCGATCAATGCCATCTTCAACATCAAGTCATTTTCTATCAAGGGTTGGTTCTGATAAATGTCATCAAACAACTCACATGTCAATGTTAGATGATAAATGTCACCACAATGACCTTATTAATATATATAATTTGATATTTTCCATTAAGTCTAATCTAGAGACCTAATTATTTTATTTTAACTAATAGCTTATTTATGATGTTCCATTTAGTACGGCAAGTATCAACAGCTGGCCAACATTTTTTTTTCCTTTCTTTCCAAAAATATAAAAAAAAATTGTGGGTTTGTCACTTTCATGAGTTGGACATGCAACGCCATGAAGGGTTGAATTCAAAAACTTCTTCAAGAACAAGCTCTGAAAAGAATAGAATAGTATATAATTGTCCACGTGCTATTATCCCTTAATAAAAAGCTTCTGAATGATTAGAATCTTTTCTAATTGCTCGGTTTATCATAATGCTTTCTTTTGTAAAGAATGTGCAGACCAACGAGGGAAAGTTCTCGTAATTTAATGCGCTCGGCATAAATCCATGGGACCTCTGGTTGCGTGTGTATGATATGTGTCTGGAAATCCTAAACCTCCATGGAATCAAGCATAAAAGCCGTCCAAAAGGTTAATTATACTTGATAGCAAATATACAAAGAAAAGATTTTTTTTCTGCCAAACTTTGTTCTCTAACTACCAATATCTCACGAAAATGCTGATAAGAGGAGTTTCTGATTAATGGGAGAGCCTCCTTATTATCCATGGTAGGGAGTCAGGATGATCCCCAACGACTAAAGTAGAAATCATTTACAAAACCTTTTCCATTCAAAGCAAAAAGGATGAGATTCAAATGTTGTTTGCATTTAGTTCAATTTACAAATTATATTATCCGAAGAGGCAAAAAATAACAAGGGAAGATGGCTTTTATTTCAGTTCACAACATACAATTACTACGGCAAAATAAGTGTTAATTCCCACGTCGAACTTTTAATAGATATATAAATGCTTAACAGAGTCTATTTGTCTAAATTACTTGATACAATATTCTAAGCATGTGCGATGCACGTGAAAACAAGTAAAAAGGGATTAATTATATATGAAATTGAAATTTCCCCATTCATTTATTGAAGAAAAAGAGAGATGGCCATATAAAATGATTTTTCCTATACTTTGAAATTGAAAGTGTCTCACGCCCTCCTTATGTTTATATTATAATATATAGTAGAGATAAAATGATAAAAATGGGATCCACCTACCCCTTGCAAGTTTGTGCTTGCATCCGCATGCATTGGGTTTGAGGAGCACCGCGGGTCCCAGTAAATTCATATAAGATTTGATGAAACCTGATTTTTTAAACTTTTAGATAGATTATGGTTTGCTACAATTTCTCAATTTACCTTCAAATAGAACTTTTAGAGAGCATCGCAGGTTGAGTATTGATATACAAGCATCTTCAATGCCACTTTCACTCCATTATATCTTCAATGGATATCCATCCTCTCTCTCTCTCTAAGTGGTGTCGGCCATCTAGATTCACAAATAATTAGTCTCAGTTTTCCATTATTTTTCTTTTTCAAGGCATGTCATGACTGACAACTAGATATTCCACTAATTTGTTCCTCTTATCTTGCCAAAAAAACTTGTTTTGGTGAATTTTTTTATTGGAACATCCACGTATATATCTAAGTCAAGATATTAATCATCACTTTTAAGGCAAAATAGCATAAAACCTTGTTACTTTTTATATGGCTGACAGAAAGCATCTTTGAAATAACTTTCAAAAATTATGTCTCAAAAAAGTCTTAGAAGTTACATTAGTTTTTTGCCGTTTTAAAGCATTAATTACTTCAGAAGTAACTTCCTCGTGCATGAGTTATAGCTTTCCTTTTTTGAAAGTGATAATAAAGAAGTAGAATTAAAAAGAGCAATACTTTTCCTATCCATAAGTTGTCTACTAAAAAGTTTACCCAAAACACAAAATGGTAGGACCCACAATACCTAGGTAATAGTGTCAAACATGTGAGTTCATGGTGTTTGTCTTTATGGTAAACTTTTTGGGTAGACAAATTGCGGTAGGAAAAATATTTTTGAATTAAAAAACACATTTGATGTTGTATTCCTGCTGTTAGATATAGATACCCTGAAGGCAATTATTGTAATTGTCTATGGACCCATATGGATAGAACATTCTTGTTCGATATGATAGTATGATATCCGGTTTTTCTTTATCATTCATGTGTATATATTTTACTTGATATTACGGATCGCTAATAGATGTTGATAAAGCCCATAAGGTCTTTGCTTGACTATTAGGATTATGATATGATCATACTAGTGGGGCATGAGTAGTCCAAAAGCACATCTTTAAATGTTCTTACTTATGGGAGTATCGAGACTGAGTATCAATACTCCAGACTAGACTAGTGTATACGTTTCTTGATCCCGATCGGGGCGAAGGCTGGTCCCACAGCTATTGGCGTTTAACATCGAAGATTGTATACAGGCGCTCATTGGAGAATGAGTATATCGAACGGACTCACCGAGAACTCCTATATGGTATTATACCTATTGTCACATAGCAGTTCTCTGGTCATAATTGTACATGATAGTCTTTTGACCTGAGACCGTCATAGTATTTTGTGTGTGTTCCCACTATACTTTGATTACTATCCAACTACGGCTTTAAAGAGCTATGCATACAAGTTTTAGTTGGGTGCAGTCCTGAAACACATGGATGCAGTGAGTGGTCGAAAGGATTCGTTTCTCCCGGTAGAGGGAATTGATGCCGCGCTGTGCAGGACATGACTATAACCAGAAGTGCCTGATCAGGGCGGTTGAGATAAATTGATAAGTGCTGTCAGTTGTATCTCGGATGGTTATGAGATCGATGTCTGTATGACTTATTGGATTATTAGGGGTCTGACAGTTTCCACCTCTTAGACCCGGTTTGCAATACTCTTTGACGAAGAGACCGGACTGTACGGTAATTGTCGCTGATAGACTTTGTTGGGTTCAGATGAGTTTACTCGTCGACTTACCTCTTAATCAATACTTGGATAGTCATTACGTGCAGCCAGTACCGCTGACAAGCTTGTGGGTTAACCCGTGAGGGAATTGATCTGAAAGTGTTTCAGATTCAATCGGATCCTGTTAAACTCACTGCTAACGTATTGTCAGGTGCCACGCCCCGCTTCCCAGTAGACGGAAGTAGTGATGTAGCAAACCCGCGACGTATTTATTTTGAGAAGGTCATTTCCCAGAATAAATACACTAAGCGTAAAATAAGCAATATAAAATGACAAGAAAATTAACATGAGATTAAAACTTCAACAACTTTATTTACATTCAACTTGATTCATTTACAATACATGATATCAACTGAAGGAAAATACAAGAATGGGAATGTCTAAACAAGTGGCATACATAAACTGAGAAGAAGATAACTGGTCTAGGCCTGGATCGTGATCTGATCGTGCTTTTCCTCTGAGATGTCTACCTCCTCAGTCTCCACAGTATCTGACCAACATTCCAAGAAAACAAAGGTGGGTGAAATGCCCGTCAGCGAACTTTCGCTCGGTAAGTCCCTAAGAAATTAAATGAATTATAAAGTGTAATGATAAAGTAAAAGTATAATATGAACCTGTAAGTCCATGCTACCTCTCCCGGTACTTTCGGGCATGCGGAATTTGGTGAAAAACAATTTTCTAGAGGCGGTAACATGGACTCAAAACCGGATCTTTGTTAAACTATCTACCTAACAACCTAACCAGGAGTTGTTAACTACTCGGTTAGGGGGTTATACCTTTCTTTCTTGAACTCCTTCGTCTTTGACTCTCGATGGTGTACGGATTGGCTTCACTCCGTCGTCTCCTTGCGCCGAAGATCGATCCACCCGAAAGCTTCTACTTTTGGCTTCTTCTTCGATCTTTGAAGAAACTAGTTCACCCGGTTTGCTAAACCTTGTGAACTAGAGTGAGTAGAGAAGAGTGTGTTGGGATTTTCTCTATGGTTCTTGGTTCTCAACACATGAGACAAGTGAACCATAGACTAAAGAGAGGGAGAGCAAGAGGAAGAAGATGAGAGCTCAAGAACACAAGAGAGAGAAAGGAAAATGAAAGAATGAGCAAGACTTTTCTCTCTTGGCTCTCATAATCCAAAACCATCATAACCAATAATAGCAATCAAGTATTAGTGATGGTTTAAGCTACAATAGCCATATCATTTCATGCACTCATTTTGCACAAGAGAACAAGCAAGCAAAAGTCTTTGCCATGAAATGATAGCTATTGTCATCATGATGGTCAACTAGTCAAACCTAGTCAACCGGTCAACAAAGTCAACAAGTCAACAAAGTCAACCCCTCAACAACTATGTCACCATAATACTTAATTAATATTATTGTTAATCATATATCATATTCTCATTAGGGTTGAGCAAAAAGTCAATAGTCAACAGTCAACAGTCAACAACCCTAATGAGAATCCTCTGCCTCTGTCTCTCCGTCAACTGTGCATACACACCCGCATCCGCGTTCCGAGGAACACGAATACATACTGGATAAAACCAATCCCAAAACGTACACTAGGATCTGGCTTAAACCAAAGCCCGCTAGTGTTAACTGTCCGGACACTGTACGTGCACAAGTGCACGGATGTGACCGAACCCTGTCGCAAAACCATGCGACATGTCGCAAAACCATGCGACCTCTACTCTTTTGCCTAAAGGCGAATAGCTTCTGTGTGGAACTCTAAAGACTCGACACTACGCTGGCAGTGGGTTTAACCACAGACCGCAAGCGGCACTAGCTGTGCGTAACGGTCCCCAGGTAGATGCCGACAAGAAGACTGACGAGGTGAAACCCATCCGAACTCCTACCGAGCCTGAATGTGACAGTCTCCGTACAGTCCGGTCTGTTCGTCTGATACATCGCATGGCGGGCCTAGGGGGGCGGTAAACGTCAGTCCCCTAATAGCGGTACAAGTCGTGTCGGAGTGAAGCCCAAAACACCCTGAGATAACACTGGAAGCCTACCAGTATATCTCGATTGCCCTGGCCAGGGACTACTCGTGTAATGGCTCTCCTAGACACAGCGCGATGTCAACCCCCAATACCGGGAGAGAAGAATCCTGTCTAACCGTCACTGCCTCCAAGTGCTTCGGGACTGCACCCAACTACCACCTGTTTGCACGACTCCTTTGAGCCGTGGTAGGGTAGTAATCAAAGTACAGTGGGAACACACTCGAGGCGAAGTGACAGTGTCAAGTTAGCGGACTAAGCTGTACTCATGTTACCTGGGAACTGATAACTGACGATAGGTATAATACCAACCGGTCAGTTCCCGACGAGTCCTGTCCAGTGTACTCGTAACCCAACGAGCACCCGCATACTATCTCCAGTACGACGTACTGATGGCTGTGGGACAGACCATCTCCCACTCTGGGATGAGAAGCGCATGCGCTATTCTACTCCGGAGTATCGATGCCCAGTCTCGATAGTCCTGCGACTAGGGACCTGCATAAGGATGTGCTTATAGATTACCCAGTCCCCACTAGTGTGACTGCCATCACAACGCTGGTAATCAAGCAAAGATCCTAAGGGCTCCACTAATGTGTATAGGTGATATACTAAAATAAACACATGTACACATTGAAATAGAAACAAACTAAGTAGCATACTACTATATTGAGCAAGATTGTTTATACAAGGTGAATATCCCAAGCTTCCATTAAGTAATATACAAACTAGTATGATACAGTAATAGCCTCTAGGGCATATACACTAACAATCTCCCACTTGCACTAAGGCCATGTACTGGCGTATCGAAGACCTATCATCTCGATCAGCCGCTCGAACTGAGTCTGGGGCAAGGCCTTCGTGAGTGGATCTGCAGTGTTATCTTCTGAATTTACTCTCTTTACCTCGATCTCCCGGCGATCAATGATCTCCCTGATCAGGTGGAACCGCCTCAAAATGTGCCTGGACTTCTGATGGGACCTGGGTTCCTTCGCTAAAGCTATAGCGCCGTTGTTGTCACAATACAGCGGTATTGGATCAACACTGGTAGGAACCACCTGAAGTTCCGTGAGGAACTTCTTCATCCAGACAGCTTCCTTTGCGACATCGCAAGCAGCTATGTACTCCGCTTCCATGGTTGAGTCAGCAACGGTTTCCTGCTTGGAACTCTTCCAGCAAACCGCCCCTCCATTGAGGGTAAAGACATAACCCGACATGGACTTAGAGTCATCCTTGTCACTCTGGAAGCTGGAGTCAGCAAAGGCCTCAATCTGGAGGTCTTTTCTGCCATACACCAAGAACATCTCCTTAGTCCTTCTCAGGTACTTGAGAATGTTCTTTACTGCTATCCAGTGTTTCTCCCCTGGGTTCGACTGATACCGGCTTACAACGCTCAATGCGTATGCTACATCTGGTCTGGTACATAACATCGCATACATAATAGAGCCTACCGCAGATGCGTAGGGTATTGATGATATGCGAGCCCTTTCCAAATCAGTCTTGGGAGACATCTCTTTGGAGAGGGTGATTCCGTGACAAGCCGGTAGATTACCGCGCTTGGAATCTTCCATACTGAATCGTTTCAGTATGGTGTCGATGTACCTTGACTGTGAAAGTCCCAACATCCTCTTAGATCTATCACGATAGATCTGGATCCACAGAATGTAGTTGGCATCGCCCAGGTCCTTCATGGAGAACCTCTGCGACAAGAATCCTTTGACTGGCTGTAGCATAGGAATATCATTTCCTATTAGGAGAATGTCATCGACGTACAAGACGAGGAATACCACATTTCTCCCTACAATCTTATTGTAAATGCATGGTTCATCTGGGTTTTTGACAAAGTCGAATTCTTTGACAGTATCATCAAAGCAGATGTTCCAACTCCGCGATGCCTGCTTAAGTCCATAGATGGACTTGAGCAACTTGCACACTTTACCGCTGCTCCCACTCTGAATGAATCCCTCTGGCTGATCCATATAGACGCACTCTTCCAAATTTCCATTTAGGAAAGCCGTCTTTACGTCTATCTGCCAGATCTCATAATCGTGGAAGGCAGCAATGGCAAGAAGGATCCGAATGGATTTAAGCACGGCTACCGGAGAAAAGGTCTCGTCATAGTCCAAACCAGGTCTTTGACGAAATCCCTTTGCAACGAGCCTAGCTTTATAGGTTTCAACCTGCCCATCTACACCAATCTTCTTTCTGAAGATCCATTTGCAGCCTACGGGTTTTACCCCTTCTGGAGCAAAGTCCAAAGTCCAAACTTTGTTGGTGTACATGGACTCCATCTCGGTCCGCATTGCATCCAGCCATTTTATCGAGTCACCGCTCTGAATGGCTTGCTGGAAGCTAGTAGGCTCATTATAATTAACTGTGCAATCCTCTCTATCCCCGTCTATGAGAAAACCAAAGTATCTCTCGGGCGGATGAGACTGCCTACTACTTCTGCGGAGCGGCGTAGGAGTGTCCGGTTCTCCTGAAACGTCTGGTTCATCCAAGCTTTCAGTAACAGCTTGTGGTTCTGGAATTTCTTCCAGTTCTATTGCGCCCCCACTTATCTGATTTTCCAAAAATTCAGTTTTCAAGAAGTGGCATGCGGAGAAACAAAAACTTTTTGTTCTTCTGCGGAATAGAAAAGATACCCCCTGGAGTTCTTTGGGTATCCCACAAACTTACACAGTACTGAGCGTGCCTCGAGCTTGTCCGCATGCTGCCTTTTTACAAAAGCTGGACATCCCCATACCTTAAGATACTTAAGACAGGGTTTCTTCCCACTCCACATCTGATATGGGGTGGTAGGCACAGTCTTGGTTGGAGCCTTGTTCAAGAGATATGCAGCTGCTTCTAGTGCATAACCCCAGAAAGATCGCGGTAACTCAGCCTTACTCATCATGGAACGAACCATATCCAATAGGGTCCGATTCCGCCTTTCCGATACACCGTTGTGTTGTGGTGTGTATGGAGGAGTAAGTTGAGAGAGAATTCCATTCTCTTTTAAGTAGCCCAGAAACTCGGCACTCAAGTATTCTCCACCTCGATCCGATCTTAGAATCTTGATACTTTTGCCGGTTTGTTTTTCAACTTCATTCTTGTATTCTCGAAATTTCCCAAAGGCCTCGGATTTGTGCTTCATTAAGAAGACATGTCCATACCTAGAGAAATCATCTGTGAAAGTAATGAAGTATGAATAACCACTTCGCGCATGTGTAGACATTGGACCACACACATCACTGTGTATGAGTCCCAAGAGCTCGCTCGCTCTTTCTCCGCGTCCAGTGAACGGAGTTTTTGTCATCTTTCCCATGAGACAAGATTCACAAGTGGCATAAGACTGATACTCGAACGGATTCAAGTACCCTTCTCTATGTAACTTAGTTAATCATGTCTCATTAATGTGACCCAGTCTACAATGCCATAAGAAAGCCTGATTTGTTTCCGGAGACTTTCTTTTAAGTGTGTTCTGGACACTGAAAATCTGAGCTTGATTTAACACGTATATTCCGTTCTGTAATGTTCCCGACCCAATCAGAACTTGATTTAGGTGGATGTGTACTACATCGCTTACAAAAGTAAATTCATATCCTTCCTTAGAAAGTAAGGATACAGATATGATATTACAAGTCGCATCTGGTATATACAAACAGTTACGCAAAATCAATATCTGCCCAGTTGTTAGTCCAAGATGATATTCCCCTACGGATTCAGCATCCATGCTCATTCCGTTAGCAACCCTGAGAGTGATATCACCTTTCCTGATAACCCTACGGTTTCTCAGAGCCTGTAACGAATTACAGATATGAGATCCTGATCCGGTATCCAATACCCAGGAAATAGGGTTAACTGACATACAGTTCTCAATTACAAACACACTCGAAGCTGAAGCCACAACATGCTTCGAATTCTGGCTACTGGCTTTGCAAGCCCTGCAATCCTTCTGCCAATGTTCATTCCTGTTACAATAGGAACGTCCCTCTTTAACCATATCCAGTCCCGAAACTTTTGCCCTTCCTTTTCCTTCTTCTTCTTCCCTGGTTTCCTTCAGGGTATAAGCAGAGGGAAGGGACTGTAGAATTAAGTCAGTACTTGACCCATTCTCCAACGTGGTCTCCAGGTCCGTGAGCTCAAAATAGCTGGTCTCTGTAAGGACGTTGCTCCCTACAGATGACCCGACAGCCAACCTCGCTTGAAGCAATTCGTTCGAGGTCTCATATCTTGCGATACGAGATTGCTCTCCATATAAAACTTTGTTATGGAGGAAGATAGAAACTGAGTCCATCTTCTCGTGCTGCCTCTGGTTTGCACCATCAACTGAGGCTAACACGAGGCACTTGGCTTTCGCACAATCCTTTTCCGATGTCCTGCGGATGTAAACATCCGTGACAGGGGAAACTGGACCTGAGACGGCAGGGGTTTGATTAGTTAAGAGGTGTCCCAGCTTGTCATGGGCAATGGACATCTGGACAGACCTTTGACAGTCATAACAGTCAGGTTCAGTCATTTTATTATCTAGATGTAACCTAGGTATGGTCACAGGGTCGCTACATTTAAGAGAGAGAGAAGAATACACTCAGCATGATGCTCTTGCAAGTTTAGATTGGTTTTTAATTTGTCTAAACAGGATGGCTCCCACTGTCTCTCGAATCCCTCCTCAAACCAAAAAGGAAGAATTAGTCAGGATCAATCTCACCGTACAATTCTTGCTTAACCGTTCACCCAGGCTGGTGTTGGTACTTCGAGGGAGGTTTTCCAACGCTTTCGCGAAGTTCCTTAATTTAAGAACCTCTTTTCCCTGGGGGCGTAGCCCCGCTAACACCTTTCTAGACACCTACTTGGTTTATAGCATTGATCGTTAAGTGAGAAATTTCCCGAGGAGTAGCATATACTCACAGTAGGATCGGGATCCAAATATCATCGCGTGACGAAACTGAAGGAATCCTACCAGAATCATCACACTCCAAATGGTATGCAACACTTGCAAGTTTCAGTTCTTTTGAAACTCCCGATGTGGATTTTTGCCCCATGCTCTTATGACCTTGACGAAGGTCAACAAATCATAAGTCACATGTCAAGTTCTACCCGTCATTATCCAGGTTAATTTGAACCCACCCGTATATACCTTTGACGAAGGTCAACAAGGTAATACGACTGTCCCAAACCAACGCATCTATCTATGCTACATATGAACACCCAACAGCTACCAATCACCATGCCTTGACGAAGGTCAACAAACATAGCTTGAATACTATTGAATATTCATACGAAACGACGGAGGGCTACAAATGGTTTTGGCGAAACCTCGAACGTAGTGAACTTGATATAATCGATGGAACGAGATAGCTTTTAAAAGGAGTGGCTTAAGCTCCGCGTTTAAAAGTTATTTTGAAAAGAAACCGAGTGGTTTTTGAAAGTGTTCCAACGACTTTTACTTGGTTTATTTTTCTTAGCATTAGTTCTTTTAATGCGTATTTTTCTTGCATTAGTTCTTTTAATGCGTCCCATCATTTAATCCTACCATTGCAGAAAACAACCAAAATATGACGTACGCTTATGCCATTCGCATTCGCCACGGGGCCCCGTCATTACCCGTTAGGTTACTTAACTAACGACAGAGCGGGGGCTGGGCTAGCGCGGCTGCAAAACATAAGCAACGCCTAAATAATATCATATATAGATATACTGCAATGATAGCCATTTCAGATCACAGATGAACACATTGGATATACTAGGAACCCGCAATTCGTACGAGCCTGTAACGAAAAGCAGATTACACGGTCGCGGTGAATAGCCAATACCCCACCCAAGACCCCTACGGGTGCGGCAAACTACCCGCCAAGTACCCGAAGCGAAGCAACCTCCCTCAACTCTATGAGTAGGCCACTCGGCACTTCGGGATACCCGGTAGTTTGTGCACCCCCTCCATGGGTCTATCCTAGGAGCAAAAACAGTAAAAAGAAATTATACTATGACGGCTACAACCCCGACCCGGTTGTGCGGCCATACAAATAATTATTACATCAATTTACAAATTTACATGAATTGAAAGAAAAGAAAACTCTCGTCTCACAACCCCCGGCTATTCACCCGCGACAATCCAATGAATTCATATACACATTCCAGCAACATTACAGATCACAGATTTGTATAACCCCCACTAATCGACATATAGCGATTAGCAGACGTTCAATACAAATATCACATCACAGAAAAACCCGTTAGCTTAAGTCTTTAGAAGTTCGATCAAAAATACGGATTTTTAGGCCCCAAACACAAAATTTTCGTTCTGGAAAATCTGGGCTGAAAAGACATATTCCAAAAATCCCAAAACAACCCCAGAAATACACTGCACTAAATTTGGACCTCGGCCGAGTCAACTCGGCCGCGGAACCGCGGCGGGAGCGTGCACCCGCCGCGTTTCCGTGGCGCTTTGATCGGTTCGTGGGACCAAATTTTGTGGTTATTCAAACAAAAGCCTGAGCCGATTTTTAAGATGAAATTTATCAGTTTTTGAACAGAAAAAAATCGGCAGAAACTTGACATATCGGGTTCGTTTCGTGACTTTTTCTTTGATCGATCTTCTAGTTACTTTGCTAACATGTTAGATAGAGTTTAACTAGGCTCTGATACCACTGTAAGTCCATGCTACCTCTCCCGGTACTTTCGGGCATGCGGAATTTGGTGAAAAACAATTTTCTAGAGGCGGTAACATGGACTCAAAACCGGATCTTTGTTAAACTATCTACCTAACAACCTAACTAGGAGTTGTTAACTACTCAGTTAGGGGGTTATACCTTTCTTTCTTGAACTCCTTCGTCTTTGACTCTCGATGGTGTACGGATTGGCTTCACTCCGTCGTCTCCTTGCGCCGAAGATCGATCCACCCGAAAGCTTCTACCTTTGGCTTCTTCTTCGATCTTTGAAGAAACTAGTTCACTCGGTTTGCTAAACCTTGTGAACTAGAGTGAGTAGAGAAGAGTGTGTTGGGATTTTCTCTATGGTTCTTGGTTCTCAACACATGAGACAAGTGAACCATAGACTAAAGAGAGGGAGAGCAAGAGGAAGAAGATGAGAGCTCAAGAACACAAGAGAGAGAAAGGAAAATGAAAGAATGAGCAAGACTTTTCTCTCTTGGCTCTCATAATCCAAAACCATCATAACCAATAATAGCAATCAAGTATTAGTGATGGTTTAAGCTACAATAGCCATATCATTTCATGCACTCATTTTGCACAAGAGAACAAGCAAGCAAAAGTCTTTGCCATGAAATGATAGCCATTGTCATCATGATGGTCAACTAGTCAAACCTAGTCAACCGGTCAACAAAGTCAACAAGTCAACAAAGTCAACCCCACAACAACCATGTCACCATAATACTTAATTAATATTATTGTTAATCATATATCATATTCTCATTAGGGTTGAGCAAAAAGTCAATAGTCAACAGTCAACAACCCTAATGAGAATCCTCTGCCTCTGTCTCTCCATCAACTGTGCATACACACCCGCATCAGCGTTCCGAGGAACACGAATACATACTGGATAAAACCAATCCCAAAACGTACACTAGGATCTGGCTTAAACCAAAGCCCGCTAGTGTTAACTGTCCGGACACTGTACGTGCACAAGTGCACGGATGTGACCGAACCCTGTCGCAAAACCATGCGATATATCGCAAAACCATGCGACCTCTACTCTTTTGCCTAAAGGCGAATAGCTTTCTGTGTGGGACTCTAAAGACTCGACACTACGCTGGCAGTGGGTTTAACCACAGACCGCAAGCGGCACTAGCTGTGCGTAACGGTCCCCAGGTAGATGCCGACAAGAAGACTGACGAGGTGAAACCCATCCGAACTCCTACCGAGCCTGAATGTGACAGTCTCCGTACAGTCCGGACTGTTCGTCTGATACATCGCATGGCGGGCCTAGGGAGCGGTAAACGTCAGTCCCCTAATAGCGGTACAAGTCGTGTCGGAGTGAAGCCCAAAACACCCTGAGATAACACTGGAAGCCTACCAGTATATCTCGATTGCCCTGGCCAGGGACTACTCGTGTAATGGCTCTCCTAGACACAGCGCGATGTCAACCCCCAATACCGGGAGAGACGAATCCTGTCTAACCGTCACTGCCTCCAAGTGCTTCGGGACTGCACCCAACTACCACCTGTTTGCATGACTCCTTTGAGCCGTGGTAGGGTAGTAATCAAAGTACAGTGGGAACACACTCGAGGCGAAGTGACAGTGTCAAGTTAGCGGACTAAGCTGTACTCATGTCACCTGGGAACTAATAACTGACGATAGGTATAATACCAACCGGTCAGTTCCCGACGAGTCCTGTCCAGTGTACTCGTAACCCAACGAGCACCCGCATACTATCTCTAGTACGACGTACTGATGGCTGTGGGACAGACCATCTCCCACTCTGGGATGAGAAGCGCATGCGCTAGTCTACTCCGGAGTATCGATGCCCAGTCTCGATAGTCCTGCGACTAGGGACCTGCATAAGGATGTGCTTATAGATTACCCAGTCCCCACTAGTGTGACTGCCATCACAACGCTGGTAATCAAGCAAAGATCCTAAGGGCTCCACTAATGTGTACAGGTGATATACTAAAATAAACACATGTACACATTGAAGTAGAAACAAACCAAGTAGCATACTACTATATTGAGCAAGATTGTTTATACAAGGTGAATATCCCAAGCTTCCATTAAGTAATATACAAACTAGTATGATACAGTAATGGCCTCTAGGGCATATACACTAACACAAGTGAGTATGGAATATGTTGTGCCAGCATGTCGTTTAATGTAAATATGGAAAGTTTATTTAGCATGCAGTGTTATCGTAATATATGTGAACAAGTATGGTAGTATATAACAAGTAGATAAGCATGACAACATAGCATGAGCATGGCAAACAAATGTAACATGGCCGTGTGGTGTAAGTATAGTGAACATGCAGTAAATGTAAGTGTCTTAACAGGTCTCTACTTGGGTACACTAATTTAATGTAAGTTCAAGAGTGAATGTCAACCAATTTCGAGTGTTCTTGTCACGCCCCGCTTCCCAGTGTACGGCAAAGTGGACGCGACGAGGCCCGCTACGTATATACTCAGAAGTACATACGCTAAGCGTAACTAAGCAATATAAAATAAATCACAAGAGACGAGAGATATAGCAATAACAGCAACTTTTATTAATAACATTCTTTGTACAATGCATGAAAGGAAAATACAACTGAAATGAAAAGCAATGCCTAAACAGTGGCATAACAGAAAATGAAAATACTGGAAAGAACAAGGTACAATATCTAAAGCTCGGGATCTTCCTGGAATTGCTCCAAATCTTCACCGGTGGGCTCGATATCAGCTTGGTCCAACGCACCTGACGACATTCAAAGAAGAAAGAAATAGAATGTCGTCAGCGAACAGGTCGCTCGGTAAGTCCCAAAGATAAGGAGGAAATAGACAGAGAGTAAGAGAGAGAGAGTAGCTTTTAATATTGTATTGTATTGTTGTAATGTTGTAATGTTATATTAACGATGTTGTTTGTAGCTTGGTACAGAAAAATGCCAGTGTATACGAGAGGGGTCTCTATATGCTAGAGACCAGGGCAAACGGAAGTAGAGTACAAGGCTCCGTTATACAACCCGGAACAACGGCAATTGGATTCAGGTTAGGTGTCTTAATCTGACCACCTTGTGCTACCTTTAACACCTTCCGTACCAATCTACCCCTTAAACCCCGTAGTGCTTTAACAGTATTGTAGTATTGGAATATGTAATTTGGGTGACTGACCAAACCATGATATCAGTAAACATGTTGTAACTGTATAATCAGGTAAATGGAATATCAGGATAATGGATGAATATCCATGGTTTGATTCAGTCAAAATGAATATATTGTTAACTGGATTCTGGGATTCATGTAATTAAATTGTATTGTAAAATAAAAGAATATAGATTGACTTGAATCATATTCAAGTCAGAAATAATCAGACTCTAACCCGAGTCAGACTAAAAGAAGGTAAGTTGAAGTTCGATCTTTGTTAGGGGCCTTATTGTAAATTATAAAACTTGAAGGGGGTTTATATAAAAAGTACTTTTGTATAGTTTTCAAAATACACCTCAAGTATTTATTATTCGTCTTTATAATTATAATGAATGTGAATTTTATTTGTGTTATTCTAGTGAATATATCCTAATAAAAGTATTAATTGTTTTATTAGAATTTTATGGTATTTTAATGTAACTTTTAATCTTTTAATTTTAGTAAAAAGTGGAAACTTTATCTTATGATAAAATAGGTGTTTAAATGATAATTATATATCTATAAACACATGAATAATTTTTTAAATGAATATTTTATTTTCAAAAATCTCATTTTTCTTAAATGTTGTATTTTAACCCTTCGAGACCGAATGCTCCTTGCGGAGGTCTGAATCTCGCACTACTAGCCCGCGGGTGCACGATGAACCGTACTATCCCTAACGGGTTCCCAAAAGTGGGTTGTAGCGGCGCTTTGCTTAGGTTTATAAATACTTTTCATTTAGGAAAACGGTTTTATAAATATAAGGTATTTATTTGCAAAAGAGTATAGTTTTCCGTATTTTATTTGTTAGGGTTTCCTAAGCCAACTAGCCTATTTCTAAGGTCTAAACGACAAGTCATTAGAAGCCTCAAATCGCCTCTTCACCGTCAATTTCGGCCAGGTAAGTGCCAGGTAAGTGGGAAGGAACCACAGTCGTGGGCCTAATTAAAAACCACTAGCCTTAGACACACTTGTCTAGACACCACAAGACAGTTTAGATAAACGATCGATGTCCATGACCAATCGTGTTTTCATTTTATTAAAAGATTTTATTTAGAAATGTTTACAACTTAAAGCTTTCAATAAAGGTTATAAAGTTTAGGGTATTTTAGTGAAGAGTCCTGTAATTTCGTATTCTGTGTTTTGATATTTATCAATTAGGGTTATATTGAGTGTGTGTAGAGGTAGGTCATTACCTCGTGACTTATTTTAGGGTTTTAATGAAGATTAGAGGTTAAACATGTTATGTTAAACTTGAAGGTATTAAAGCGCAAGAATACGGTATTCGAAAATGTTATCATTTCATGTGTGAAATTTCATTAAAATTGGGTTCTACAAGCTTAGTGATCAAAATAAACATATTTAGGAGTGAGGTAATTGATTAAACTAAGAAAAATGAACTTCATGGTATTTTTATGAAAAGAATACGGTTTTGCAAAGAACTTATCATTTCATGTGAAAAAGTTTGATTAAATTGGTTTATGGGTGATTAATAGTCAACATGAATATGGGTAGATATTATGTATTAGGTGACAAGTGGAAATTAATAGAAAAACCGAATCGGAAATCGGTTTGTCCGATTTCCGTCGGGTTCCAAAAAGTCGTATTTTTACATTAAGGAAAAGAGAGATAGAAGAGATGGGACTTACGGTTTGGACAAGCTAAGGAAGCTAAGGGATGTGGTGGTTGTCGATTCGTCGAAAACGTCGCAAAGGTTCTAATCCGGTCGCCGGAATCCGTCGTCGATTTCGGCAGCGCTTCGCTTCTCGCTCTTCGTACCGAGTTCTCGAGAATTTGGGAGAGTGGACTTAGATTTGTGAGGTGAAATGGTAGAGGGTAGGGGTCTTTATATAGGGCTAGGCTAGGGTTAGGGTTTGGATTAAAAAATATTTTTAAAAAATGTAAAAATCATTAAAAATTCATTAATTTTGGTCTTAAAAGAGGATTAATGGAAAATTGGTAACAGTACTGAAAAATTAAAGTATACAGGGGGGTCGACCAAGTCAACACGAAACTTTTTCGTGTTGACGACTCGGCCGACCGGCCGACTCGGCCGAGTCAGGGCCGAGTCAGGTGCCGTCGGGTGGGGTTTGGTCTGGGGGAGGTTTTGGTGTAGTTTATTTTTTATAATTCGCAATAAATTGTGAGTTATGACTGTTTGACCGTTTGACTTCTAAAAAATTAAAACAAAATGATATAAAAAATATGTGGGGCATGAGATTCGAACTCTGGTGGCTTGGTTCAGCAGTGCAAGGTATTACCAATGAGCTACAAGCTCCTTCTTGTAATTATTGTAGAAAAATAGATACTTAAAATGATATTAGCAGAATTAAATATCCAAAGTACACTTTAAATTTTAAAACAATTTTATGTACACTAAAAATGATATTATTTAAAAACAAAATAATTAATTATATATATCTTGTGCTCAGATTAAAATACTCCTTTATGGAAAAATTTAAAAAAATGAAAATGATTTGTACAGAAAAGTGTATATGAAAATTAGGGTTGTTACAGTTCTCGAACCTAACAGGATATAATCCAGGGGTAAGGAACCATGGGTCCGAATCAAGTGTTAGTAACGGGACTTCAACCTAATGTTGAAGTATTCCAAACACAACAGGCTGTAATTCAGGAGCAAGAAAACATGGGCCCTCATGATAGCTTGCTTGTGTTAGTAGATATGGATTCATGATCTAGTGGGACTCCTGAGATTTCATTGGATTCACGCATGAACTACCCGAACACCCTGTATATGCTAAGTTACAGTTAAAATTACCAGCCTTGTTCGAATCTATGAATACATCGAGTTGCAAGATTGAGTTCATGTATATATTAAGTATTCATGTATTTATGTCAAGTTGTATTCATGGTTCGATTCAAGTCATAGTGTTCAAATATTCATGTTTTGATTGAGTCAAGTTCAAGTGTTCCGATTCATGATCAATAGTCAAGTATACATGTTTGAGTTCGATATTGATTTCGTATATTCAAGTTCATGATCAAGTATTCGTGTTTGGTTTTAGATTCAGGTTTTGAGTTTGGATTCAGACTTGAGTTAGACTCAGACTTGAGTCAGACACTTGTAACCGATTTAGATCCTGAATTAGGTTCGGGAGTTATCGGTAACTGCTGCACATGGAAGGCAGGATTTGTGTCTTTTTTTAAAGACAATTAGCATTGATAACATCGTTAAGTCTACCTTAAATATGCAAGCACTCACTTTCTCCGGCTCTCTGGGGCTCAAGAGAATTGATCCCGCTTAAACCTATATTTACTAAAGTCCTTAAATATAGTTTTATATAACTCGAGAGGGTTTTATGATTTTTTTTAATATAGTTTCAAAATAATGTCGAGAAATTATTTATATTATTTAGGGTTTCCATGGATATGAATTTTTGGGATTTGAGGTATTTTAATGATAATAATTTAGCTTGGAAAGTTCATGGTATTCTACTGTAAAGCTGGTCTTGTATTGATATCTTGATGGTATTTTGAAAAAACTTGTGAACTTTCATCTTTTAGAAAAATGTAAGTTTATTATTTTTTGAAAAATAAATGGATTTGTAATATTTATATAATTATTAAATATTAAATTTTATTTAAAGTAGAAAATGCGTTTTTCTTAAAAACCGTATTTAAAACGTTTCGAGACCGAATGCTCCGTGAGGAGGTCTGCATCTCGCTCTAGTAGCCCAAGGGTTTGCGATAATCCGCACCATCCAATAGCGGGTCCCCTAAAAAGGGTTGTAGAGGCTTATTTGTAAAGGAATTTTAAAATACAATTCCAAAGAAAACCATTTTTATAATAAATGGTATTTTAATGAAATATTTCTCGAAACACAAATCTACATGAAAGAGTTATCGTGCTATGAAACCATGTGTGTTTGTGAGGGGTAGATCATTACCCCGTGAAGTTTTCTAAAGGTATAATTAACAAAAAAAATACTAAAAGAGAGATATGTGAAGTTCATGGTATTTTAGTGTAAAGTTAAGTTAAACCTATTTTTCCTGATATTCTTGATTAAAATTTGGTTCTAAACATTAGTTTTATGTTAACAAGCATGGTGTAGGAATATGCATAAAGAAAATGTAAGAAAAAGTTGAATTTAAGAGGTTTAAAAGAAGATGTCGGTGTTAACTCCACTTCCGACATATTTTATGAAAAGAGACTTTCATAGAAGAAGGAGAGAGATTGGAAGGGACTTACCACTTGGTTAGGTTAAGAGAAGGTAGAAGGAGAGAGGGTTGTCGTCGTGGTGTCGCGGAATCGCCGGAATTTGTTTCGATCCTCGCCGGAACTTGATCGCTTGCTAACTCTACTTGTACTTCACTTGTACGTAGAAAATTTTGAGAGTTTTGGCTATAATTTTCAGAATGAGGAAGGGCTAGGGCATAGGGTAGTATTTATAGTGTGGAATTAAGGTTTTGGAATTAAAAAAGATGAATTAAAATGCATTAAAATGAGGATAAATAGGGAATTGAAGGGTCTTTGTTTGATTGCGGAGCAATCAAACAGTGCAGGGAGTTAGGGGTAGGGGAAGGGTCATGTGTGTAAAGCCCGGGGTTCATTGTGCTCGGGGGGCCCGTCCGTGCCGGCCAAAGAGGCAATCTCACCGGTCGTTTGATGGAGGGGGGCTAGTGGATTGTTGTCACGTGTTCTTGCCTGTATTTAAATACGTATGCATATGTTTATTTCTTCAGACTTTTTATTTTTATGTGCATTGCACGTGGAAACTTTTGGGCTTCCAAAAAGTTTAAAAGAAAAATCAGAAAAAATATAATGTGTCTGATGGGATTCGAACACAAGGGCTACATCACAGCAGTGCAAGGCTTTACCAGTGAGCTACAAGTTGTTTCTTGCTATTCTTAAACAAAATTAACTTATAACTTGTACTCAGGCTGTGAAACTCTATTCTTTATTTTTAACAGAAAAATTTCCGTACTTAGATTTCAGAGTCATTACATTCAACCCTCCTTATAAAAATTTCGTCATCGAAATTTATACAAGGAAATTGTAACAGATCAAGAAAACTTAGATTACAGCGGTGGAGAAAGAACTACTGATATTGTACCGGAAGTGTATGAAAAATGCTTGAAAAAAAACAAAAGTATGCAAGAGTTTGAAAAGGCTGAAAAAGATGGGAGGGGATTTACCGGTGTTACCTTGACCTATTGCTTCGTCTTCAATGGCCCCCCAGGTGTAATCCCGACGTCTCTGTACATTTCTCTGTGCATGCTGGTACATCAATGGCTGACAAGGTAAAGGTGGTCCACGTGGAGGTGGCACAGGAAGAGCTAAATGAGTAGGTGGTGCTTGGATAGCTGGTCTAGCTGTGGGAATTGGGCCAGTTCGGTTGTGTGGGCAAGTGCCTATAATGTGTGAGGATGATCCATATATCAGACAAAGATCATTCGCTCGACGTCAATCTTTGACTTGGTGTCCAGTCCTCTTACAATATATGCAGAAGTTCGGTTCAGTCTCGAAAAATGATCCTCCTGTCCTCATAGCTAGCGCTGGGAGAGTTGGCCTAGAAGAGGCTCCTCCATTAATCTGGTTGGCGGGACGTTTCATACCGACCAACCGTGGCCTTCCCTTCTTCTTAATGACAGTTTCATAGAGACGGGCTGACTTCAAAACTGTTTCATGTGTCTGGTATTCTCCCGTTGCTAAGGCAGCCTGGATCTCCGGGTCTAATCCTTGCTAGAAGCATCTGGCTTTGATTTCTGCAGTAGGAATTAGATGGGCGGCGAATATGCTGAGCATGGTGAATTCAACATCGTACTCGTCCACTGATTTATCCCACATGGATCCTTATTGCAGGTAGATGAATTTCTGTTCCATCTCGAAGTGCGCGGTTTCTGGAAAATACTTGGCATCAAAGAGATCATGAAAAGTCTTCCACTCGATTGGTTGCTCAAGACGGCTCTCCTCGGCCTCGGCCTTCCACCAGATTCTGGCATTGTCAGTAAGCTAGAGTTCTGCTATTCTGACCCAAGCCACTTCTAGAACTTATGTTGCGGCTAGGTCGTCTTCAATGCTCTGTGCCCATTCCTCGGCCTCAAGTGGTTTCTTCTTCCATGAGAAGTTTTTCGGGTGTAACGCCCTAAATTGTTTCACTCCCGGTGCTTCTGCTTCAGAGCGGATGAAACTCTGTTGAAGGAGAGCAGTCTGCTCCTGCAAAATCGTACTTTGAGCCTGCTAACCTTCAAGTAGGCTTTTGACAGCCTCCAGAAGTATCGTCTGTTTTGTGATTGGTGCGCCTACGGTAGGTAGAGGTGGTAGGACAGTAAGGATAGGTGGCGGTGGTGTACTTCCATCGTTGGTGCTAGGATTGCTGGGAGAATCCATCACCTTAGATAGAGAAGAAAGATTATGATAGATTCGACGGAACTTGAATTGCAAGGAATGTAAATTTGTTGAATCTCATATTTCTTATTATATATTGCTTATGACTTCATGCAGAACGAGACCTGGATAGGCCGCCTACAAAACCTGTTACGTCTCGCTTCCCAGTAGACGGAAGCAGTGACGTGGCAAGCCCACGACGTATTTATTTCGAGAAGGTCATTTTCCGGAATAAATACGCTAAGCGTAAAATAAGCAATATAAAATGACAAGAAAATTAACATGAGATTAAAATTTCAACAACTTTATTTACATTCAACTTGATTCATTTACAATACATTATATTAACTGAAGGAAAATACAAGAATGGAAATGCCTAAACAAGTGGCATACATAAACTGAGAAGAAGATAACTGGTCTAGGCCTGGGTCGCGATCTGATCGTGCTTCTCCTCTGAGATGTCTACCTCCTTAGTCTCCACAGTATCTGACCAACATCCTAAGAAAACAAAGGTGGGTGGAATGCCCGTCAGCGAACTTTCGCTCGGTAAGTCCCCAAGAAATTAAATGAATTATAAAGTGTAATGATAGAGTAAAAGTATAATATGAACAAGTGAGTATGAAGTATGTTATGGCAGCATGTCGTTTAATGTAAACATGGCAAGTTTATTTAGCATGCAGTGTTATCGTAATATATGTGAACAAGTATGGTAATATATAACAAGTAGATAAGCATGACAACATAGCATGGGCATGGCAAACAAATGTAACATGGCCGTATGGTGTAAGTATAGTGGACATGCAGTGAATGTAAGTGTCTTAACAGGTCTCTACTTGGGTACACTAATTTAACGTAAGTTCAAGGATGAATGTCAAACAATCTTAAGAGTGTTCTCGAACCCAACAGGCTGTAATCCAGGGGTAAGGAATCATGGGCCCGAATCAAGTGTTAGTAACGGGACTTCAACCTAATGTTGAAGTATTCCAAACTCAACAGGCTGTAATCCAGGAGTAAGGAAACATGGGCCCTCATGATAACTTGCTTGTGTTAGTAGACATGGATTCATGATCTAGTGGGACTCCTGAGATTTCATTGGATTCACGCATGAACTACCCCAACACCCCGTATATGCTAAGTTACAGCTAAAATTACCAGCCTTGCTCGTATCCATGAATACATCGAGTTGCAAGATTGAGTTCATGTATATATTAAGTATTCATGTCAAGTATTCATGTATTCATGTCAAGTTGTATTCATGATTCGAGTCAAGTCACAGTGTTCAAATATTCATGTTTTGATTGAGTCAAGTTCAAGTGTTCCGATTCATGATCAATAGTCAAGTATACATGTTTGAGTTCGATATTGATTTCGTGTATTCAAGTTCATGATCAAGTATTCGTGTTTGGTTTTAGATTCAGGTTTTGAGTTTGGATTCAGACTTGAGTTAGATTCAGACTTGAGTCAAACACTTGTAACAGATTTAGATCCTGAATTAGGTTCGGGTGTTATCGGTAACTGCTGCACATGGACGGCAGGATTTGTGTCTTTTTCCAATACAATTACCATTGACACCGTTAAGTTTTCTACCTTAAATAGGCAAGCACTCACTTTCTCCGGCTCCCTGGGGCTCAAGAGAATTGATCCCGCTTAAACCTATATTTACTAAAGTCCATAAATATAATTTTATATAACTCGAGGGGGTTTTATGAATAATATTTTTAATATAGTTTCAAAATAATGTCGAGAAATTATTTATATTATTTAGAATTTCCATGGATGTGAATTTTAGGGATTTGAGGTATTTAGTGATAATAGCTTAGCTTGGAAAGTTCATGGTATTCTACTGTAAAGCTGGTCTTGTATTGATATCTGGATGGTATTTTGATGAAACTTGTGAATTTTCATCTTTTAGAAAAATGTAAGTTTATTGCTTTTTGAAAAATAAATGGATTTGTAATATTTATATAATTATTAAATATTAAATTTTATTTAAAGTAGAAAATGTGTTTTTCTTAAAAACCGTATTTAAAACCTTTCGAGACCGAATGCTCCGTGAGGAGGTCTGCATCTCGCTTTACTAGCCCAAGCATGTGCGATAATCTGCACCATCCAATAGCGGGTCCTCTAAAAAGGGTTGTAGAGGCTTATTTGTAAAGGAATTTGGTCACGACCCGAAAGTACGGAGCGTGACTGGCACTTAGATTACGAAGCGTCTAGAGGCGCAACGTAACCTAAGTAAGCCGAAGCCCAGAAATCTAAACCATAAAAGAAGAAGAAGTAAATGAAAACATGTAGAAAACAAGTTTAAAACAACATCCAATTTTCTCAAAAATTTCGGCAGAGTCTCCTTTGTAAAAACTGGCCCCAAACGGGTACAAACAAGTATAATATATATAAACAAAAAAAACATTCCCAAACGGGAGCTAGCTCAACGCCAACAGGCGGAAACAACCACAACAAGCACAATAATATACAACGCCAAAGGGCGAGGCTCAAAACTCAAAGAAAACAATTCCACCAAACCAGAATAATACATGCGCGACTCTAAAGTCGAAATAAACAACTGGTCCAATAAACATAACAAGTAATACAAGTTTGGTTGATGGAGCTGTCTAGATACAAATGAAATAATAAAAGTACAATGGCGGTCCAGATACAAATGAACCAACCTACCGTGCAAATCACCCGGAATGAAATGATGTGCCAGCAAACTGCCAAGGAACCCTGTGCATCAAACCTGTAATAAAATTTGGCACAACGGGGGTGAGTTGCTAACTCGTGAGTAGAAGATATCTGCGAAAAGAAATTGAATGCACGACGCTGCCTAGGTCATAATAATACACTACTATATCCCAATCATCTAGTAATAGCAGTGTAATACTACGTGTAAATGCAAATACTCCGTGCACGTGTCAGTGCCATATATAATACTATGTCATATGAATGAGTATGCATGCACCATGAATGTAAAATAACCAATCCTGAAATCTAGATATATCTGTATAAGAAATCTGAAATATCAACAATGAAATCCATGGAAATCCGTGTCAAGCATCGAGACAAAACATGTAAATCTCAAGTCTCAATACCTCATAATCTCAATGTCTCATAGTCTCAATATCTCGGGCTCCGTCAGTCCGGATCGGCCCATATCATCAAATCTCACGACAACGGTCGATATCCTCCGGATATCCGCCGCGCCAGACATCACCGGTAGGTAGCTTTCCCCTGCCAGGCTCATCGTCCACAACTCGATCTTCTTACCCCGGGGTACCATACCGGGCCCACCATGTACCCGAGACGGTTCATCCACTCCTCGAATCGGGTCATCGAAATCCAACATAAAACATGAAATCTCATGGTGGACGACACATACATTACGAGAAAACCGCATCTTATATTTTAAAAAGAGAGGAGGAGAGAGAGAGAAGTTTTTATATATTCTTGCGGTTTTCCCCAAAATCCAGAAATATCATAGAAATCCAAAATCCCAAAATCATGAGTAAGTATAAGATAAGTGTCGGCATATGCCCCATAATACTGCATGATAACATGAAAATGCGAATGCATGAAATGTCTAAGTAATAAATACCATGTCTATACTAACACCAGAGAGTAATCTCAATATTATATCGATCTAGCTGTTAGCTGATTTTATCAATAAAAGATAATATGATCTAAAGTGTACGTGACATAGCAATTACCGATGATGATGTGTGTGAGCCGGCAAATAAGTGTGCGTGGAATATGCGCATCATCGGTAATGGTGCTGGTGTCCTAACAGGCAGAGTTTTATACTGATTATAGAAACATATGTATGAACATGCACATTATGATTACGGAATGAATGTAAAGACGGAAGTGTAATAACCACTCATCTGTGATATACAAGAATAACTACAACTATATGACTCGAGACTAAACTAGTGTCCATCAAACCTCCTAAGGAACTAAACCTAAGAAACTAGTCAATAAGAAATAAGAGTCCACCTAAGGTCTGAATCCATATCTCTAATAGTCGGCGATCCAGTCTCAATAGCGTCACGTACGTAGTACGACTTCCTCGAATCAAGAGTGCGGATCAATCATCACATCTATGCCTCGTACGGTAAATCCATCGTACGGCATCCCAATATCGGGGTACGGGTCAAGTATCACCTACGTGTCTCATCATTCGTATAATATCATCATCAACACATGTCATGATCAAGGTGCTATACTGTAATCGCATACATCAATCATATATCATTGCCATCATAAATATACATCATTAAGTCATCCTCAGAAATATCATGTCATATGTATCATATTGTGATCAAGTCACACCTATATGATATCGACATCAAGTCACACCTATATGATATCGACATCAGGTCACACCTATATGATATCGACATCAGGTCACACCTATATGATATCGTAATCAAGTCATACATATATCACATCGTGATCAGTCACAAGTTACAGTCCGGGTTCTATTTTAGAGTCCCATGTACCTCAATATCATCACCACCCATTATAATTTATGTATACCTGTTCATTATCACATTTTCTAATGATCCGCTAACATTTTAATACGACTGTATAGCCAAGAATCACGGCATCAAGCCCAGTTATACTGTTTCATTCCCGTGTATCATATCACATCATTGTATCCTATATACGTGTTGTATATATATATATATATATATATATATATATATATACCTACACCTAGTCCTATATATATACACATACACGTATACACCACGTCGAGTTTCAGTGTGTGCGTGTGTGTGTATCTACCTGAAACCTGCGAATCTCTTCCGAGGTATTCATCCTCTGGTATGGTCTTCCTAAATCAGTCTAGTCCAGCCTAGGGTCATTACTAGGGTCCTACTCATTATGAATCTAGGGTCATATCTGGCTTCCTAATGTCAATAAGTACTATTCCTATTCTACGTTGCGGGGATGCTAAACGCCATCCACCCGACTTCCCCCCGTAGATATACTTCTACTCACCTGGTCCTTGTCTGCCGAAAACGGTGTCGCCATCCTCTTCTTCATCGCCTGCAGTCCACGTGAGGGGTACCTATACGCAAACATATATAGTATCGTAAACTGAATCACGGAAAAAAGTCAAAACAACGCACGGAACGCGCATAGGTTAAAACCTATGTCCCGTTCACGCAAAAGAACCAAATATCGCTCGATATCGGCGTACAAACTCCGATGGATCGAGATAAACATCAACAAATAACTCATAGTTTTAAAACTCATTACTGATAATATAAAACATGATTTAATTCATCGAAACCCTAAAAATCGATCAAACCGTCCGATTTCGTAAAACCCGAAAATGCCAATTTACCGTTTTACTTCAAAACTTGAGGTTTAAATGAAACTAATGGTCATATTATTTATTAAATAACCTAACTAGATTATAGAAACCATTACCATATTTTTCTCACACTAATTTGCATTAAAACAAAATTCCTAGTTTGCAACTTTTATCGATTTTCCACATCTTACAAGCAAAATTCCACAATTCCACAACAAAACTTAATTTTGCATGAATTAAGTTATCAAACTACAATTTATAATGATGGTAATATAATGAAACCATAAATTATATTTTAAATCTCATTTATTTAAGAATTTCCAAATTCTAGTTAGCAAAAATAGCATTTTTCTTACAATTTATCAATTATCAATAAAAACTAGTAACCAAATTGAGTTTTTCATTCCACCAACAAGTTAATACTCTCATTAAAACCACAATATAGTGATAAAAATATAAATTATAATTTATTAACATCAATATATATGTTTTATAGAAACTTAGTTAGCAAAAATATTTAATTTAAACAATTTTAAATGAACAAATTATAATTCAACAACCATGCAAGATTTTCCAATTCTAAAAGTGTTAAACTAATTATTATAACCCTACTTGATTAATAAAAATCATAACCTAATTTTATAACCCTAACTTGAATTTTTAAAACTTGTAGATAGAATTAATTTATTAAATCTAATTATGCTAGAATGAAACATTAAATAACAATAATTCAAAAGAAGAAGATTTATACCTCCACAACATGAAATCCAAACATGAAAATAAGCCTCCAAAATGAATGCTTTCCATCTCCAAAATCCATGTAAAGATGAACAAAGAATAGAGGGTAGGAATTTATTAGGATTTTGTGGATTTTTTATTGAATTTTTAATGAATTTTTGATGGATTTTGCAACAAAAATCAAGGGGCTAAAATGGGGGGCTGCCATGGGGAAGTGGCCGGCCAAGGGTGGGAGGAAATGGGAGAGAAAGAAAGAGTGAAGAGTTGTGTAGAAGTTTCACCCATTAAATTCCTTCTTTATGTCTTTTCAACCTTTATTCTTTTTCCTTTTTTATTTTTCCATAAAACCTAATTTCTAGAAGTCACATGAAGAATGAAGTGAGAGGGGGCTGCCAAGGTCAGCCAAAAACAGTGTGAGGGAGTAAAAGAGAGTGTGGTTTTGTTTGGGAAAAGATAAAAGTTGTACCGCACTCCATTTGCACTAATTTCACCGAAGAAAAAGCTTTTTTCTTCGATATTTTCTAACACCGGTTAACAACCCTATTTCAATTCAAAAACCACATGATAAAATTTTGTTTAATGTATTATGATGCACAAAATTTGTTTCAACTCATTCCAGTTTGTAATTTTCCCGAATTAAATGTATTAGTGACGGCTTAAAATAATATTAAAATAATTAATTTCGGAAAATTTTTCAGAAATTTTGAAATCTCACCAGTGGCTCAATAAACACCAAATACTAGCAATTACATAGCTAGAATATTTATATTTAATTTTAAAATAAAGATATTTGTATTTTGACTTTTTACAGAAACCCCCTTATTTTACCGATTTTCCGAAATTTCACCAAAACGATTTTCACAACGTTACAATCTTCCCCCCTTAAAGAAATTCGGTCCCCGAATTTAAATTAAAGCTCCCCCTCCAAATAATAAAACATTTAGCAAAACACTCAAATCGTCGGGGCTCCGAAATCATCAATACATAACTAAAATCAACTCCGTCAAGCATAACGCAATCATCGGAGTTATGGAGAAAATAAAATATCAAAACCCAATACGAAAACCAACATAATATATATCAAAACTATAACTTATCTATAGTGTGCATCATAGTAAAATCGTCACAATATCTGGATAAAGAAGCATGCAAGAACCTCTTTTTGAAAATCGTCGTGCGATGCTCATGTCACGGCATAAGTTGCGGACGTTTATTTTAAAAAAAAATTAGTTATATATATATATATATCTTTTTATTTAACATACACGTCCCGCCTGGTTACTAAATCAAATAGTAATGATTATAAAAACATACTGCTCAAGCTGAAATCAATCCCAATCACATCATAAAAATATCATGTGCGTCCGGTGCGCACTGAAATCGAAACCAAATACAGATGCCACAAATACACACAAAAACAAAACTAAGTGCAACAGGTGTGCACCAAAAACATCTGTCAAGTGCAACGGGCGTGCACGACTCAATATCAGGTGCATCTAATCTGCACAAAACCCAAATTTAGTGCATCTGGTGTGCACAAAATCGCATCAAGTGCGCCAAGTGTGCGCAAGACTCTCAATCAGGTGCATGATTTAAAGAAGTTTTGTCGATCAAAAATAATTACCACAATCAAGAACGGCGTCGCATGTAGCGAGCCGGTGAGTACGGGTCGGTCCACAGGGATGTTGTAATTTTCCTTAAAGTTCTTACGAGCTAATTCCAAATGGTGTTTGGTCTTTTTAATTAAATCTAAAACGAAGTTGTGTTGTACTAGGATTAGAAACTTGCTAGGATTAGGTTTAGGTAAAGTTTGGTAAACAAAGATCTATATCTCTTTTCAATGCCTTAATTTAGATTTGAATTAGGGGTTATGGTAAATTTTAATAAAGGGGATTAGGATGATTGGGAAGATGTTCTTCCTCTAGATCCTTGTCCTTCCTTTCTTAACCTTTACCCTAACCTCCATGGAAAACTCACAACTCCGGTCTTTTATACTACGGATCACCGTTAACTCAAGGGTAGAGTGCCGTAGGGAGCGAAAGATGAGAGTATGCATGGAGTCCTAATATTCATAATAGATTAGCAAAGAAAAGAGATGAGAGATCTTCATCTCTCAAACCCTTCCCTATTCCTAACCCCAACAAGCGAGGAAACTACTCGCTCATTGAGGGAATTAAAAAAGACATAATTTTTGTTTTGTTTTTATTTAAGAGAAGAAACATCTATTGCAAGTTAATAAAATTCTAAACTAAATTAAACTAGGGCAAGTAAAGAATTTACCTAGGGCAGATATAAAAACTAGAACTAGGGCAAGAAAAAATACCTACTTACGATTGATGCACTCCAAACTTCAAAGAAAACAGAATTTTATTGATGAATAGAGGCATGAGAAAATACAAGGGTTTGGGTTCTATTTATAGGACATAGAAACCCTAGGGTTACAGTTGATCCGCATGTCTACAATTACAAATATACCCTCAGGAAATCTTTTCAGCGCCGCAACCATATTTTGGTAAAATTTTCACCGCGTACGGGCATAGGACGGCCGCGGAACCGCGGCATGGGTAGGCCTTGGGCCGCGGTTCCGCGGCCCTTTGGTGAGGTCTTCTGATAATTTTTTCTGGGATGCTTCAGGGTTCTCTGATCTGGTTATTTCTTCAGTTCATTTCTTTGTTTGGCTTCTGATTCTTCTCCAGATCTTTCAGTGAAAACTTGTAGCGGTCTTTTAACCGTTTGCCTTGACGTTTTGGACCTTTGCATTGCCTTGTTGATTATGAACTGTTCTTCGTCTAGGCTTGACTAAGATCCTTCTATTTGTTGGTCAAAAGTCCCTTGTTCTGTCGTCTTTTGTCTTTTTCACTGTTTTCGCTCTAAAAACCTGTAACCTGTAACATGTAGCAGACATGGGTCAAAAGCACCTGTTTTCATTGTAAAATGCATAAGAATGGGGATTGTAAAATGCAATATTATGGTATGAACAGTGCACATGGTGCACGAAATCATACACCGAATATCAAAATCGAAATCACAGTACGAAAGTGCATGAAAACTAGGTCGAAGCATATGTCAAAATCATGTGTAACCATATGCACGAAATCAAATCAAAATCTCGAAATGTATTAAAACCAAATCAAGTGCACTGGGTATGTACTAAACAACATCAATACAACTGATATATGAAACACAAATAGAATGTAATGAAGGTACACATAAGAAATACCAATCGTAGAACAAAGTCCTCAAAATACCAAAATCCAATCAACGAAAATATGAAATTAAAATCACCAAATTACAATCGTAAACACTATCGTCAATGTACGCCTCTTTCCCTTGTTCCTCTGGTGTCGACTGCTTCTAACTCGTCTCTTCATAGACGTGCTGACTGCGCTACCAACGGCAATACTCATATCTAGAGTCTCCCACGTTGTCGATCCATTCACCTGATATCCGGACTACATTAAACTTTTCGATCGATCCATCAAAATCCCATAATTCCCCGAGAGTTCAACACTCAAGTACAGTTTAAAAATATCCGGTACATACCCCATCATCGATGGTCCAGCCGTAGAAGGGCAAACCCAAGCCTCACTAATGGCACCGCGGAACTGCCGTAAACCATAAGGTTCAAGGGCGTTCTCGTGGTCATTATGTCGAGTTAGGGTTTCATTCTTCTAGAGGGTCCATAGAAATACCTGCATGTTCTTCCGAATACTTTAAACTTGGGAAAATGGGTTTCTGACAATCGTTCGAATCCTTTAACTTCGTCTGGATGGCATGTGAATACCCTTCATCCGCACGCTAAACAATGCTCCAATCCTCAAGAATAAATGACACCCTAATGGTTATCGCATTCGAGCCGTAGCTCCTTCTGCCAGTGCGCCCGTGGTAACAGAAACCACCATCCGATATCGACGAAGATAGATCAAAGGAACGAATGAAATGCGGTGCAAAGAAATGTACATCCTAAGGCTTCTTAAGCAGAGTAGCGTATCGTAAGTATGCCGCGGATCATACCCACGGTACGTTTCTCTACCTAAGTCGCCTACTGCATCAACCAAGGGTCACCTAGACTTATACAAGGTTAAACCTAGCGCTCTGATACCAACTTTGTCACGACCCGAAAGTACGGAACGTGACCGGCACTTAGATTACGAAGCGTCTAGAGGCGCAACGTAACCTAAGTAAGCCGAAGCCCAGAAATCTAAACCATAAAAGAAGAAGAAGTAAAGGAAAACATGTAGAAAACAAGTTTAAAACAACATCCAATTTTCTCAAAAATTTCGGCAGAGTCTTCTTTGTAAAAACTGGCCCCAAACGGGTACAAACAAGTATAATATATACAAACAATAAAAAAAAACATCCCCAAACGGGAGCTAGCTCAACGCCAACAGGCGGAAACAAGCACAACAAGCACAATAATATACAACGCCAAAGGGCGAGGCTCAAAACTCAAAGAAAACAATTCCACCAAACCAGAATGATACATGCGCGACTCTAAGGTCGAAATAAACAACTGGTCTAATAAACTTAACAAGTAATACAAGTTTGGTTGATGGAGCTGTCTAGATACAAATGAAATAATAAAAGTACAATGGCGGTCCAAATACAAATGAACCAACCTACCGTGCAAATCACCCGGAATGAAATGATGTGCCAGCAAACTGCCAAGGAACCCTGTGCATCAAACCTGTAATAAAATTTGGCACAACGGAGGTGAGTTGCCAACTCGTGAGTAGAAGATATCTGCGAAAAGAAATCGAATGCACGGCGCTGCCTAGGTCATAATAATACACTACTATATCCCAATCATCTAGTAATAGCAGTGTAATACTACGTGTAAATGCAAATACTACGTGCTCGTGTCAGTGCCACATATAGTACTATGTCATATGAATGAGTATGCATGCACCATGAATGTAAAATAACCAATCCTGAAATCTAGATATATCTGTATAAGAAATCTGAAATATCAACAATGAAATCCATGGAAATCCGTGTCAAGCATCGACACAAAACATGTAAATCTCAAGTCTCAATACCTCATAATCTCAATGTCTCATAGTCTCAATATCTCGGGCTCCGTCAGTCCGGATTGGCCCATATCATCAAATCTCACGACAACGGTCGGTATCCTCCGGATATCCGCCGCACCAGACATCACCGGTAGGTAGCCTTCCCCTGCCATGCTCATCGTCTACAACTCGATCTTCTTACCCCGGGGTACCATACCGGGCCCACCATGTACCCGAGACGGTTCATCCACTCCTCGAATCGGGTCATCGAAATCCAACATAAAACATGAAATCTCATGGTGGACGACACATACATTACGAGAAAACCGCATCTTATATTTTAAAAAGAGAGGAGGAGAGAGAGAAGTTTTTATATATTCTTGCGGTTTTCCCCAAAATCCAGAAATCTCATAGAAATCCAAAATCCCAAAATCATGAGTAAGTATATGATAAGTGTCGGCATATGCCCCATAATACTGCATGATAACATGAAAATGCGAGTGCATGAAATGTCTAAGTAATAAATACCATGTCTATACTAACACCAAAGAGTAATCTCAATATTATATCGATCTAGCTGTTAGCTGATTCTATTAATAAAAGATAATATGATCTAAAGTGTACGTGACATAGCAATTACCGATGATGATGTGTGTGAGCCGGCAAATAAGTGTGCGTGAAATATGCGCATCATCGGTAATGGTGCTGGTGTCCTAACAGGCAGAGTTTTATACCGATTATAGAAATATATGTATGAACATGCACATTATGATTACGGTATAAATGTAAAGACGGAAGTGTAATAACCACTCATCTGTGATATACAAGAATAACTACAACTATATGACTCGAGACTAAACTAGTGTCCATCAAACCTCCTAAGGAACTAAACCTAAGAAACTAGTCAATAAGAAATAAGAGTCCACCTAAGGTCTGAATCCATATCTCTAATAGTCGGCGATCCAGCCTCAATAGCGTCACGTACGTAGTACGACTTCCTCGAATCAAGAGTGCGGATCAATTATCACATCTATGCCTCGTACGGTAAATCCATCGTACGGCATCCCAATATCGGGGTACGGGTCAAGTATCATCTACGTGTCTCATCATTCGTATAATATCATCATCAACACATGTCATGATCAAGGTGCTATACTGTAATCGCATACATCAATCATATATCATTGCCATCATAAATATACATCATTAATTCATCCTCAGAAATATCATGTCATATGTATCATATTGTGATTAAGTCACACTTATATCATATCGTCATCAAGTCACACCTATATGATATCGACATCAAGTCACACCTATATGATATCGACATCATGTCACACCTATATGATATCGACATCAGGTCACACCTATATGATTCGTAATCAAGTCATACATATATCACATCGTGATCAGTCACAAGTTACAGTCCGGGTTCTATTTTAGAGTCCCATGTACTTTAATATCATCACCACCCATTATAATTTATGTATATCTGTTCATTATCTCATTTTCTAATGATCCACTAACATTTTAATACGACCGTATAGCCAAGAATCACGGCATCAAGCCCAGTTATACTGTTTCATTCCCGTGTATCATATCACATCATTGTATCCCATATACGTGTTGTATATATATATACACCTAGTCCTATATATATACACATACACGTATACACCACGTCGAGTTTCAGTGTGTGCGTGTGTGTGTATCTACCTGAAACCTATGAATCTCTTCCGAGGTATTCATCCTCTGGTATGGTCTTCCTAAATCAGTCTAGTCCAGCCTAGGGTCATTACTAGGGTCCTACTCATTAAGAATCTAGGGTCACATCTGGCTTCCTAATGTCAATAAGTACTATTCCTATTCTACGTTGCGGGGATGCTAAACGCCATCCACCCGACTTCCCCCCGTAGATATACTTCTACTCACCTGGTCCTTGTCTGCCGAAGACGGTGTCGCCATCCTCTTCTTCATCGCCCGCAGTCCACGTGAGGGGTACCTATACGCAAACATATATAGTATCGTAAACTGAATCATGGACAAAAGTCAAAACAACGCACGGAACGCGCATAGGTTAAAACCTATGTCCCGTTCACGCAAAAGAACCAAATATCGCTCGATATCGGCGTACAAACTCCGATGGATCGAGATAAACATCAACAAATAACTCATAGTTTTAAAACTCATTACTGATAATATAAAACATGATTTAATTCATCGAAACCCTAAAAATCGATCAAACCGTCCGATTTCGTAAAACCCGAAAATGCCAATTTACCGTTTTACTTCAAAACTTGAGATTTAAATGAAACTAATGGTCATATTATTTATTAAATAACCTAACTAGATTATAGAAACCATTACCATATTTTTCTCACACTAATTTGCATTAAAACAAAATTCCTAGTTTGCAACTTTTATCGATTTTCCACATCTTACAAGCAAAATTCCACAATTCCACAACAAAACTTAATTTTGCATGAATTAAGTTATCAAACTACAATTTATAATGATGGTAATATAATGAAACCATAAATTATATTTTAAATCTCATTTATTTAAGAATTTCCAAATTCTAGTTAGCAAAAATAGCATTTTTCTTACAATTTATCAATTATCAATAAAAACTAGTAACCAAATTGAGTTTTTCATTCCACCAACAAGTTAATACTCTCATTAAAACCACAATATAGTGATAAAAATATAAATTATAATTTATTAACACCAATATATATGTTTTATAGAAACTTAGTTAGCAAAAATATTTTATTTAAACAATTTTAAATGAACAAATTATAATTCAACAACCATGCAAGATTTTTCAATTCTAAAAGTGTTAAACTAATTATTATAACCCTACTTAATTAATAAAAACCATAACCTAATTTTATAACCCTAACTTGAATTTTTAAAACTTGTAGATAGAATTAATTTATTAAATCTAATTATGCTAGAATGAAACATTAAATAACAATAATTCAAAAGAAGAAGATTTATACCTCCACAATATGAAATCCAAACATGAAAATAAGCCTCCAAAATGAATGCTTTCCATCTCCAAAATCTATGTAAAGATGAGCAAAGAATAGAGGGTAGGAATTTATTAGGATTTTGTGGATTTTTTATTGAATTTTTGATGGATTTTGCAACAAAAATCAAGGGGCTAAAATGGGGGGCTGCCATGGGGAAGTGGCCGGCCAAGGGTGGGAGGAAATGGGAGAGAAAGAAAGAGTGAAGAGTTGTGTAGAAGTTTCACCCATTAAATTCCTTCTTTATGTCTTTTCAACCTTTATTCATTTTCCTTTTTTATTTTTCCATAAAACCTAATTTCTAGAAGTCACATGAAGAATGAAGTGAGAGGGGGCTGCTAAGGTCAGCCAAAAACAGTGTGAGGGAGTAAAAGAGAGTGTGGTTTTGTTTGGGAAAAGATAAAAGTTGTACCGCACTCCATTTGCACTAATTTCACCGAAGAAAAAGCTTTTTTCTTCGATATTTTCTAACACCGGTTAACAACCCTATTTCAATTCAAAAACCACATGATAAAATTTTGTTTAATGTATTATGATGTACAAAATTTGTTTCAACTCATTCCAGTTTGTAATTTTCCCGAATTAAATGCATTAGTGACGGCTTAAAATAATATTAAAATAATTAATTTCGGAAAATTTTTCAGAAATTTTGAAATCTCACCAGTGGCTCAATAAACACCAAATACTAGCAATTACATAGCTAGAATATTTATATTTAATTTTAAAATAAAGATATTTGTATTTTGACTTTTTACAGAAAACCCCCTTATTTTACCGATATTCCGAAATTTCACCAAAACGATTTTCACAACGTTACAAATTTTAAAATACAATTACAAAGAAAACCATTTTTATAGTAAATGGTATTTTAATGAAATATTTTCTCGAAACACAAATCTACATGAAAGAGTTATCGTGCAATGGAACCATGTGTGTTTGTGAGGGATAGGTCATTACCTCGTGAAGTTTTCTAAAGGTATAATTAACAAAAAATACTAAAAGAGAGATATGTGAAGTTCATGGTATTTTAGTGTAAAAGTTAAGTTAAACCTATTTTTCCTGATATTCTTGATTAAAATTTGGTTTTAAACATTGGTTTTATGTTAACAAGCATGATGTAGGAATATGCATAAAGAAAATGTAAGAAAAAGTGGAATTTTAGAGATTTAAAAGAAGATATCGGTGTTAACTCCACTTCCGACATATTTTATGAAAAGAGACTTTCATAGAAGAAGGAGAGGGATTGAAAGGGACTTACCACTTGGTTAGGTTAAGAGAAGGTAGAAGGAGAGAGAGTTGTCATCGTGATGTCGCGGAATCGCCGAAATTTGTTTCGATTCTCGCCGGAACTTGATCGCTTGCTAACTCCACTTGTACTTTACTTGTACTTAGAAAATTTTAAGAGTTTTGGCTTTAATTTTTAGAATGATGAAGGGCTAGGGCATGGAGTAGTATTTATAATGTGGAATTAGGGTTTTGGAATTAAAAAGATGGATTAAAATGCATTAAAATGAGGATAAATGAGGAATTGTAGGGTCTCTGTTTGATTGCAAAGCAATCAAACAGTGCAGGGAGTTAGGGGTAGGGGAAGGGTCATGTGTGCAAAGCCCGGGGTTCATTGGGCTCGGGGGGCCCGTCGGTGCCGGCCAAAGAGGCAATCTCGCCGGTCGTTTGATGGAGTGGGGCCGGTGGATTGTTGCCACGTGTTCTTGCCTGTATTTAAATCCTTATGCACATGTTTTTTTTTCAGACTTTTCATTTTTATGTGCATTGCACGTGTAAACTTTTTGGCTTCCAAAAAGTTTAAAAGAAAAATCAGAAAAAATATAATGTGTCTGATGGGATTCGAACACAGGGGCTACATCACAGCAGTGCAAGGCTTTACCAGTGAGGTACAAGTTGTTTCTTGCTGTTCTTACACAAAATTAACTTATAACTTGTATTCAGGCTGTGAATCTCTATTATGTATTTTTAACAGAAGAATTTCCGTACTAAGATTTCAGAGTCGTTACATCAGGTCTTTAGAGTCCCATATTGAAAGTGACTGCCCAGGCGAAATGATGATGTAGCGTGCATATGGGATACATACGGGAGTCCGATTAAACACGTGTATATAATACATGTATATTAATCGGACATTTGATAATACTAGCCGGTTTATTTATAAGACGGATTATTAAGTCAAGTGTTGATTTAATATCCATATATATGATATGATTGCTAGTATGGTGTATATGATACACACATACTCTCTCTCTTTCATTAGTATATGATACTAATGTTTTATTATGTATATGATACATAATATGTATATGTATATGATACATAATATGTATATGTATATGATACATACTCTCTCTCTCTCTCTCTCTCTCTATATATATATATATATATATATATATATATATATATATATATATATATTGTAACGACCCTAAAATCTCTGTACACTTTTGTTAATCCAATATTAATAAAAGAGTATATTTCTGTTCTGATCAGGAGTTATAAGTAATTCTTGTTAAATAAATGCAAGAAATAACTTGTAGCCCATCGGTTAAATCTCTTTACTGCTGTTCTACAGCCTGCGTGTTCAAATCCTATCATCCCCAAATATTTTATTATATTTTTTTTCGACATTTTGAAAGCCCAAGAGTTTGCACGAACTTTATACGAAGTTATAAAAAGTTGCAATAGAAAAGAAGTAAATAAATGAGTTATTTAAACCTAGAGGAGTAATTGGCACGAACCCCGAGGCATTTGCCCACAACTTGGCCGCCACTTTGCCAAAACCGGCGGCCCCACTTGCCCCGTTCGTTCCTGTCTTTTGTCCGTACGTCATTTTGCCTCTCCTTAGTTCATTTTTATACACCAAACTTTCTCATTCAATCCAGTAACTCTCCAGACTCTTTACCTATCTCATTAACCTTGTTCTTAATTCTTTTTAATTATTTCTAAACCACCATACACTCTTTCTCCACCCCCTATAAATACCTAGTCCATTTCCTAGTCCTCCCCTCTAAGATATTCTAAAAATTCCGCTTAAAATACTCTCAAAAATTTCATCACTCAAGACCTTTTCAAGCTAAGTCAAGCTCGTTCCTTACAACGGAGTTCTCAAGTCCATTACTCTGCGTGTAGTCAATCTCGTTCTTCCGTGCTTCGTAGGTCTCGGTTCTTCTAACCAAGACTTCTCTTTTCCTTTTCATTTCAAGCGCAACCCATATGTCTCCCTTCCTTGTTCTTTCCCTTGAATATATACATCCTCTAAGTCATCAAATCCTAACCATGCCTCTTGCAAGCACTTCATGTTAAAGATAATATAAACCATGTTACAATGATGTTTGATATTCATTTCTCTTTAGTGATGCATAAATTTTTCATAACTTGTGTTTACAATACAACCGGATTTTAATTGACACCACGAATCGAATATGAATCGCCAACCTATCTTTTTACCATCCACATCTCATCTAATTATTATATAATTAAATGTAATGTGTTAACATATTAAATAATGTTAGAATGCAACTTAACAAATAAATATCACGTCCTTATTTTAATCTTGATGGTAGTTTATTGTTAACCTATTTAAATAATATCATGCACGGAGTAACGACCTACCCCACACACACTTTGGAATAATAGCATGATCTCATATTCATAGTGTTTTGTTAACAAATCGATCTTTCGATAAAATACCCATAGTATTAATATAACTTTTAACTATAACTCTTTTCTTTGGAAATACGCCTCTACAACTCTTTTTAGGGGACCCGTTTATGGTTGGTGAGGATTATCGCACATCCTGGACTTAGCTGAGTGAGATGTAGAACACCTCACGGAGAATACGGTCTCGAAATGAAAAAATACGGTTTTTAAAACAAAGTAAAACAAATTTTAAAAATAACTTAGTTATCATCTGTATGTAAATTAAAGAAAACCAATTTGAAAATTAGATTTTTAAATAAAATACACTTAAATTGAAAAAATGCAAGTTTCTATTAAAATACCATTAAGTTTTCAAAAGATAGATTTTTCATTAAATTAGCATAAACTTTTAAAAGTTAGATTTTATCACTAAAATACCTTAAAATCTTAAATATATTTTTATTAAAACCCTCGACATCCTAATTAACATATTTTACCAAAAACATCATCGAGGTTATTTTTGAAAATCAAACATTTTACATAAAACCCCCTTGAGTTATCAAATGAACTATTTTACGTAAATGACCTAAGTCCACCAAAATACCTAGAATATATAACATGTTTAATTTTAAAGATATTTAGGTAACAAATGGGTTTAAGCGGTATCTTTTCTCTTGAGTCTCGAGGAGCCGGAGAAAGTGAGTGCTTATCTAGTTTAGACAAAACTAATATTTTAGGTTGCAAACTATTATTGTTTAGCAATTGTCTTTGAAAATGTCATAAATGTTGCCGGCCATGTGCAGTGGTTGCCAAATTAAATCGTATGAATATCGAATCATATATTATCACACACATGACATCCTATATGACTTAACATGAATTCTTGAAACTTAACTTAAACCTGAACTTGACTTGAACTCGAATTTGACTCGAGCCTGAACTTGAATACTTGAACTTGACATGAACACTTTACATGACTTGTACTAAACCATCATGCTTGATCCAACTTGACTCGAACTATGAATACAGTTGACATGAATACATGATCTTGACATGAACTCAATCTTTAATACTTGACTTTATACACCATCTTTTGTATTCATGGATCCGATCAAGGCTTGTAATTTTAATCATATAATAATATACATGGGGTGTTGGGGTAGTTCGAGTATGAATCCAATGAAATCTTAGGAGTCCCATTAGTATATGAACTCTTTGATCGGGTCGACTCCTCAACAGCTTGGGTCCGGATGCCATTCTCTCGATTCGGGTCGACTCCTCCATAGCTTGGGGTCCCAAAGTTACTCTCTTGATTTTGGGCCCGTGGTTCCTTACCCTTGGATTATAGCCTGTTGGGTTCGATAACACTCTTGAGATTGGTTGACATTCACACTTGAACTCACATTAGTTAGCTTACCTTTTAGGGATCTTTTAAGACACATATTTCATGCTCACTATACCTACGCTACACGGTTATGCTATACTTGTTTTCCATACTCCTGTTACATTGCTATGCTTATATACATATTACCATACTCATGATATCTTACCATGTGCATATAGTCGCTAGGTTAAATATGACACCTTTACATAACCACATTAGAATTCATAAATTGCTTATATGATGTTCTTTACCACATTCACATTTATATTCTTCTTGGGGACTTACCGAGCGCAAGTTCACTGACGGGCATTCCAACCATCTTCTTGTTTCTTGGAATGTTCGTCAAGTGATGTAGGGACAGAGGAGGTGGAACCGATAGGAGAGGAGTACAACCAGCTAGCTTCATAGGCCGACTGCTAGTTTTCTTTGTTGGCTATAGTACCCTCAAGGAAATTATTGTAATTTTAGGCAGACGATTATGATAATTGAGGAAGGACCTATATGGGTAGAACAGTCTTAATTGAGATAATAGTATGCTATTTGGTTTATCTCTATCATCATGTATATGTATTATGCGGTATTGCATATCACAATTACATGTGGATAAAGTCTATAGGATTCTTGCTTGATTACCAAGGTTATGATGACGATCATACAGGTGAGATCTGGGTAGTCAATAAAAACATCCTTAAATGTCCCTAATCATAGGAATATCGAAACCGAGCATCGATATTCCAGAGTAGACTAGTATATACATTTCTTGACCCCGATAAGGGGCGATGACCGGTTTCACAGCCATTGGTGTGAGTCGGTCACCAAAGATTGTATACAGGTACTCATTAGGTTATGAGTTACACTGGATGGACTCGCCAGGAACATGCTGGATGGTATTTTACCTATTGTTAGGTAGCAGTTCTCTGGTGACATGAGTACAGGCTAGTATGTCGACCTGATATATTTGTTTTGTGTGAGTTCCCACTTTGAGTCGTGCAAACAAATTTTAGTTGGGTACAGTCCCGAGCCAAATATAAGCAGTGAGCGGATTGTTGGTGATTCGTCTCTCCTGTTATTAGGGGTAGATATCGCGTTGTGTTCGGTCAGCTGTCACCATAAATCTCTGGCCAGAGTGGATGGGATTTACTAATTGTAAAATCGGTAGTTTCTCGGTAGGTGACGAGCTTGACACCGACATGACTTATCGGGTTATTAGGGGTCTGAAGTTTACCAACTCCTTAGACCCGGTATGCGATACTCTTTGTCGAACAGACCGGACTGTACGAAGACTGTCACTTATAGGCTCAGTAGGGGTTTGGACGAGCTTGCTTGTCAATCTTCCTTTCTTTCAATACCTGGGTAGCCATTACGTACAACTAGTGCCGCCGACGTACTTGTGGTTAAACCCAATGCCAACGTATTTTCTAGTCTTTAGAGTACCACACAGAGATTTTTCCGACTATAGCGATTCGATATAGATGTGCGTATTAGATGCATACCAGGGTTCGATTAAAACTAGTGTAGTGCTACACTGACGGTAATCGGACATGAGGATATACTAGCTGGTCTTTTTGGAAAGACGGATATTAAATCAAGTGCTGATTTAATATATTGATACATGTATTAGCTATATGTATTTACTAGTATATTTTCACTATTTATTTATGTCTCACACATGTATTTATAATACATATGAAAATTATATATATTGTTTGCCGCTGAAAACAGAGACGAACCGAGATAGGTCGTCTTGCCTGAATTTGGGGGTAGATACTATTTGGAATATATCCGTCCACCTCTCCGAAAATGCCAAGTTGATTTATGGTAACATATATCGGAGGTTTGGGCAGATGCGACCATTGTAGCGTGACTTTATCAGATTCCCCCTCATTTGTGAGGGGTTTTTGATTATGGGGACGCTCTTCCTTGCTGGCGCAAGCCCCTTATAGTTAATTACGTTATCATATTGCGATGATAACTTTCTCCTGCTCCAGGCAGAGCACTTCATGTCGTGTTATAGTTAGTTTATTTTAGGGTTGCCGTGGATTATATACGGAGACTAATTTATGTCGTCCTCCCTAGGGCGCGGATTAGTCTAAATCCGTATATTAAATTTGGGTTTGAACCTAGGTCATATGTTACGTCAGTTTAGGGGATATTTTGTTTTAGTCAAGGACCGTTAATCTGATTTTAGTTAAGATCAACTTAAATATATGAGCATGTAGGCTCAATTTATTAACTAAGGATACGTTAGTCTTATATGAGACTAAGATCAACTTAAAAATATGGTTAAAAATCATTAAATTTTTTTAAGATCCATTAACAGAGGCGAGCATATGGGCTCGGTTGTGATGACCAACATGGGTTCAAGGAAATTTTAGAGACTTAGCCAATTTTGGGCTCAGGTTTTTCCATCATCTTGCAGTGCTAAGCACTTAGTCTTTTGACTATGGATATAATATCCAACTTCTGCTCTGGCGCTTATGTGGGTATCATGTGAGATGCTCGGACTTAGGCGTTGCACTATCAGTGCTAAGCACTTGAGCACTTTGAATATATAGTGCTAAGCACTTTTGTACAGCGCTCATGTGGGTATCACGTAAGGCGCTCCAGCTTGCTAATTTTTAAACTCTCACGTGGGTTTCATGTGAGACACCAGATCTTTATTGATGGACGCTTATGTATGAAGCACGTGCAGCACTAAGTTTATGGTTGCTCACGCGTAAGATACGTGAGACACCGAGTCTTTATTTATGGGCGCTCACACGTGAGGCACGTGAGGCGATGTCTTTATGGACTCCTTTGAGCGCTCACGTGAATATCACGTGAGGCGCTATCTTCGTAAAATCTTGTGAGCGCTCACCTGGATATCACGTGAGACGTTGTGTCTTTAGAGATTAACTCTCTGATTATTTTTTGAGAGAAGTTAAACTTCTGTTAATGGTATTTTAGCCATTAACAATCACCAGGATCACTATTTTGAAAATTTGGGATCGGATTTTTTGAGAAATAAGTTCTTATGTTCCTTTTTTAGGAGAACTAAGTTCTTTGAAGGGTTGAACCCTGTTTTAGAGGAATTAAATTCCTAGAATATACATTCCATTTATTTTCTTCATGTTTCTTTTCTCACATCTAGTTTTTCCCCTAGACCTTGAGTCTAAAGAACATAATCTTCTCGATGAAAATTAAATTCTCAACTTATGAGAGATTTGTCTTGTGGACCTCAGATTTAGAGAAAAAATTAAGTTCTTTATAAAGGGTTAAACTCTTATATTTATGTACGATAGGTAAAAAAGATATTTTGATCTTTTTTTTTCTTTACCTAGGGTTTGAGGAGAGCCGGAAGAAGCTTTTCTTCAACAAGAGAATTAAATTCTCAGTTGCAGTTTTTTTTATCACCTTATGGGGTTAGTTCTCCTCTCTCTGAGATTTAATCTTTTTGCTCCTATTTATAGGAGAAGAGAAAAAATCAATCTGTTTGAGAAAATCTATCATTGAGATTATGATTTATTTCATAATCATTCTAATTGTCACACCCCGCTTCCCGGTATACGGCGAAGGGAACGCGACCGGTCCACTATGTATATACTCAGAAGTACATACGCTAAGCGTATCTAAGCAATATAAAATAAATACACAAGAGACAAGATATAATAAAAACAACTTTTATTTATTAACATTCTTTTGTACAATGCATGAAAAGGAAATACCACTGAAATAAAAACGATGCCTAAACAGCGGCATAACAGGAAATGAAAAGTACTGAATGGAAAAGTGTACAATTAAACTAAAGTGCTGGATCTTCGGCAAACTGCTCCAAGTCTTCTGCAGATGGCTCGATCTCTGCCGGGTCCAAACCACCTGACGACATTCAAAAAAGAAAGAAATAGAATGTCGTCAGCGAACAGGTCGCTCGGTAAGTCCCAAAGGTAAGAGGAAATTAGAATAGACAGAATAAGAAGATATCTTTTAAAATTGTATAATATTGTTGTAATGTTGTGTTAACGCAGTTGTTTGTAGCTTGGTACAGAAGGATGCCAGTGTATACGAGAGGGGTTTCTATATGCTAGAGACCAGGGCAAACGGAATGTACAAGGAACCGTTAAGCCACAGTACAACCGCAACGGAATATAGGTTAGGTGTCTTAATCTTACCGTCTCGTGCCACTTTTAACACCTTCCGTACCAATCTACCCCTTAAACCCCGTAGTATTTTAATTGTATTATTTGTCTTGTAAATTGTATTGATTGTATAATTGATTGACTGACCGAAACCATGATATCAGTAAACAGATGTAACCGTAGAGTCATGTAAATAGAATAACTGGAGAATCATATAAGTGGAATATATCCATGGTTCGGTTCAGTCAAGTCATATAGATTGATAATTGGATTCATGTGTTTCTATTGAATTGGAATATTGTAGATTGTAGATTGACTTGAATCATATTCAAGTCAGATTAATCAGAGTCAAACCCGAGTCAGACAATTAGAAATGTAAATCGAAGTCTTGATTATTTATTAAACCTATAATTGATAGGGTCCTTAGGGTAATTTATAAAACTTGAGGGGGTTTTATGTAAAATATACTTTTATATACTTTTCAAAATACACCTCAAGTATTCGTTATTCGTCTTTAGAGTTGTAATGAAGGTGGATTTTTGTATTATGATATTTCTAGTGAAAATATCCTAGTTTCATAAATAAAGGTATTTATTTGTAATATTGATTTATGTGGAATTTTAGTGTAAAATTGGTTCTTGTGTTTTTTAGAAAAAGGTGGAATATTTATATCATAACAAAATAGATATTTTAATGATAAATATACATATATTTATACAAAAAATAATTTCAATAAATATTTTATATTCTAAAAATCTCATTTTCTTAAGATGTCGTATTTTAAATCTTTCGAGACCGAATGCTCCTTGCGGAGGTCTGAATCTCGCACTACTAAGCCCGAGGATGTGCGATAATCCGCACCATCCTGAACGGGTTCCCCAAAGTGGGTTGTAGCGGCGCTTTGCAAAGATTGTAAAATACTAAATCCTTTAGAAAACGGTTTTATAAAGTAAATGGTATTTATTCGTAAAAATGTCGATTTTCCGTATTTTAGGTTCTAGGGTTTCCTAAGTCAACTAGATTATTTCTAAATGGTCTAAACGACAAGTCGTGAGATGCCTCAAATCGCCTCTTCACCGCCAATTGTGGCCAGGTAAGTACAAGTGAAGAAAGGAGGGATTCGCTTACGAATCACCATGAGACGGGCCTTTTAAAGTTACCTTTCTCACTTGCCTAGCCTAGACACCACAAAGTCAGGTTTAGATAAACGACCGATATCCACAACTTATCGTATTTTCATAATAAGATGTATTTATTTAAAAGTGTATCAACTCTAACTCTTTTCGAAATAGTTTTATTAAGTGTATGGTATTTAGATGTAAATGCTTATTTTCTCGTATTCTAAAGTTTCAATGGTATCGTATTTGGTTGTATGTAAGTGTGTGAAGAGGTCGGTCGTTACCTCGTGATCTACTTTAAATGTATAGCAAGTTTGATGGGTTAAATGAAGGACTGAAACAATGTGGTATTTAAGTGAAAAATACGATAATTTGAGAAAGCTATCATTTCATGTGATGAAACTTATTCAAATTGTTTAAGTGGTGTTTAATATTCAACATGAGGAAGTTTAAGAATGATTGTATTACTGAGAAGTGGAATTTTATAGAAAACCGAATCGGAAATCGGATTTGTTCCGATTCCGTCGGGTTTTGCAATTTCGTATTTTTCTTGAATAGGGAAGAGAGATAGAAAGGGACTTACAGGTTTTAGATTACACTAGAGGGTGAGAGGGAACTAGAGAGATCGCCGATGTATTGCGTCGTCGCCGGTAGTTCCTAAAACGGTCGCCGGAAGTTCCGCCGGGAATTCGTCGGAGCTTCGCCTCGAACTTGTTTTCAAAGTACACGATTCTTGGAAATTTTTTAGAGAGTGGGCTCAGGATTTTGGGGTGAGAGGGTAGAGGGTAGGGGTGTATTTATAGGGATAGGCTAGGGTTAGGGTAGATGAAGGGTTTTTAATTAAAAAAAATGTAAAAAATATAGAAATTTCATTAAAAATTGCAGTAATTAGGTGTTAATGGGCATTCTGGAACCGATCCAATAAATTAGAGTGTGCAGGGGGTTTTAGAAGGCGAAAAGGCACAACTTTGTAGTTGTCGACTCGGCCGTCCGGCGGCGCCGGCCTGAGTCAGCCGGTCCGCCGGTCGACTCGGCCGAGTCAGGCCGAGTCGGGAGTCCAGAATGTGGGGGGTCGTCAGGTGAAGGCTCTGGTATTTTTAGTTTTTCAGATTTAATTCAAGTTTTGGGAGTTATGGTGTGTGGACTGTTGGGCTTCCAAAGGATTTAAAACAAAATAATATTAAAAATAATGTGGGGCAGGGGATTTGAACTCTGGTGGCTTGGTTCAGCAGTGCAAGGTGTTACCAATGAGCTACAAGTTCCTTTTTGTAATTATTGTGTGAAATAAATACTTAAAGTGGTAACAACAATATTAAATACCCCAAGTATACTTCAAATTTAAATCAATTTTATGTATACTAAAAATGGAGTTGTTACAGTCTACCCTCCTTACAAAAATTTCGTCCTCGAAATTTACAACTTTTATTTGAGGACTAGTTTACAAATAGGTGAGGATATCTTGCACGCATTTCATCTTCTCTTTCCCAAGTGGATTCTCCTGGAGTGTCTTTCCTCCACATTACTCGGACCAAGTTAACTTCTTTGTTCTGAAGTGTCTTCACTTTCCTGTCCAGGATCTCCACAGGTTGTTGCTCACAAGACAAGTCGGGCTGTATAGTGAGCTCGGAATGATCAAGAATATTGCTGGGGTCACTCACATACTTTCTGAGTTGGGATATGTGGAACACATTATGCACTCCTTCCAATGAGGGTGGAAGCGCTAAGCGGTATGCCACTTCACCGACTCGTTCGAGTATGTCGAACGGTCCAATGTATCTCGGACTTAATTTACCCCGTCTTCCAAATCGGATCACTCCACGGTTCGGAGATATCTTCAGGAATACGTGATCTCCAGGCTGGAACTCCAAGTGTCGTCTCTTTGCATCAGCCCAGTGCTTCTGTCGATCTTGGGCTATGCGCATCCTTTCCCTGATAGTACGAATCACATCAATGGTCGCTACTATCATCTCTGGTCCAAGAAGTTCCCTATCTCCGATGTCGTCCCAATTTAATGGTGATCGACACTTCCTTCCATACAATGCTGTAAAAGGTGTCATTCCTATGCTTGCTTGGTAGCTGTTGTTGTACGCGAACTCCACAAGATGCAGGTGATCTTCCCACAATCCTTTGAAGTCTAGCATACACGCTCTAAGCATATCCTCCAAGATTTGAATAGTTCGTTCCGACTGACCATCTGTTTGTGGATGATAAGCCGTGCTGAAGTTCAGACTTGTTCCCAAGCTTGCTTGCAGACTCTGCCAAAATTGCGATCGGAACCTGGTGTCACGATCAGAGACAATGTAGACCGGCACTCCATGAAGTCTCATAATTTCCTGTATGAGTTCATAGGTGTCAGAGATAGTACATTATGAAGAGTTTAAATCTTAAATAGATTATTACCTTCATGTACTTCTTTGCTAGTGCCTCTGTTGATTGGCCAACTCGAAATGGGATGAACTGAGCCGACTTTGTGAGTCAATCTACAATGACCCATATGGCATCGTTACCCTTTGTGCTGTGAGGGAGAGCAGTCACAAAATCCATCGTGATGTGTTGCCACTTCCATTCTGGGATTGGTAACGGTTGAAGTAGTCCAGCTGTCCTGTGATGTTCAGCCTTTACTTGCTAACACACCAAGCATTTTGCGACGCTTCTGGCTACTTCACGCTTCATTCCATGCCACCAATAATTCTGACGTAGATCTTTGTACATTTTGGTACCTCCAGGATGTACTGAGTAGGGAGAGCTGTGAGCTTCTTTCAGTAACTCTTCCCGAACAGGACCTTTTGGTACACACAACCTGCTACCGTATCTCAAAGATCCATCTTCATGGATGATGAAGTCTGTTCTGAGTCCATTCTCCACTTGTTCTCTGATCCTTTGCAACTTAGCATCACTTGCTTGAGCTTCTTTGATCTGGTTGACAATGGTTGATTGAACTTGTAGATTCATCACACTTGAAGCATTACCTGGCATGACTACCTCAATCTCCATCTGATGCAAGTCTTGTTGAAGCTTCCACTGAGCGGTGAGATTCATCGATAATGGTTGGCGACTAAGAGCATCAGGTACTACATTCACCTTCCCTGGATGATATTGCAAGTTGATGTCAAAGTCCGCCATGAGTTCTAACCATCTTCTCTGCCGCATATTCAACTCCTTTTGAGTATACACGTATTTCAGACTTTTATGATCTGTGTAGATGTTCACTCGTTCACCAAGTAGATAATGGCGCCAAATCTTGAGAGCAAAGATGACGGCTGCCAACTCCAGATCATGCGTCGGATAATTGCGCTCATGAGTCTTCAGTTGTCTTGAAGTATAAGCCACAACCTTACCGTGCTGATGTAGAACACATCCTAGTCCCTTACCGGATGCATCATAATGTACTTCGAATCCTCCAGATTGATCCGGTATTACGAGAATAGGTGCCGATGTTAAGCTTGACTTGAGTTCTACGAAAGCTTGTTCGCATGCTTCTGACCGCACAAATTCTTCATCTTTACGTGTGAGCTTGGTCAGGGGTGTTGCTATCTTCGAAAATCCCTCAATGAACCTTCTGTAATATCCAGCTAAACCCAAGAAACTCCGAATATCCTTCACTGACTTTGGTGTAGGCCATTCGCTCACTGCTGCAACTTTTGCTGGATCCACAGAAATTCCTTCTCCTGATACGATGTGTCCAAGAAAACCAACTTGCTTTAGCCAAAACTCACACTTGCTGTACTTGGCATAAAGCTGATGTTGTCGAGGAGTTTCCAGGACAATTCGCAGGTGCTCTTCTTGCTCTTTCCGACTCTTAGAATACACCAGGATGTCGTCGATGAAGATGACAACAAACCTGTCTAAGTACTCCCGGAAAACTTGATTCATTAGGTTCATGAATATTGCTGGTGCATTGGTCACTCCAAATGGTATCACTAGAAATTCGTAATGTCCATAGCGAGTTCTGAAAGCTGTTTTGTGAATATCAGCTTCCTTGACTTTCACTTGATGATAACCTGAACGAAGATCCAATTTAGAGAAAACACAAGATCCACTTAGCTGATCGAATAAATCATCGATGCGCGGGAGTGGATACTTGTTCTTTATAGTGACTTAGTTCAAGGCTCTATAATCGATACACATTCTGTATGAACCTTCCTTCTTCTTCATAAGTAGTACAGGTGCTCCCCAACTTGAAGTACTGGGATGAATCCATCCTTTCGCCAATAATTCGTCCAACTGTGTTCGGACTTCCTTCAAACCTTCCGGACTTAATCTATAAGGCTCTTTGATCACCGGTTGTGTTCGTGGTACTAAATCAATACTGAATTCAAGAGCTCGATCGGGAGGCAAACCTGATATATCGTCAGGAAATACATCGTCGAACTCTCGAACTGCCTCTGGTCTTAATTCTTCTTCCGCTTGAGCTGCTGCAACTACTGCTTCTCTTGGCTTCGCTTTGTAGGTACTTGGCTCCACGGTACGGTCTCTGCTTTTAAAATAGAAGACCGGATGGTCTGGAATCTCGAATACTACCCTCCTTTGACGACAATCGATGGTAGCATAAAAAGTTCCAAGCCAATCCATTCCTAGAACCACATCGAAGTTCGGTATGTCCAGTACTTTGAAGTCAGCATAAAACTCTCTACTGCAGACGACGACTGGACACAAGCTGTATCCCATGGTTGCCTTTAGAACGCCATTTCCTGAACTGACATTACAGCTGGATACAAGCGGTGAGACTGAAATCGCATGAGTTCGGACGAACCGTTGCGACATAAAGCAGTGGGATGCCCCAGTATCAAACAGTGTTAGTGCAGGGAGTGAGGCTACTAAGATTGTACCTAAGGTATGTAGGATATGTTTTAGGTATAGGGAAAGTGTGTAGATAATCAAGACTAAAAGAAAAGTTTGAGAAGAAAAGTTTACCTGTAATGACTTGGCCAGTGGCCTCAGCTTCTTCCACTGACATAGTGAAAGCCTGGCGTCTTGGTACATTCTTCCTGGCCTGAGGAGCATTCCTCGGAACGTTCCTTTGAGCTTGATGGAACTGACGAGGAGGTGGTGCAGCTTGTGGTCCTCTGGGTGGTGCGGCAGTGCAGGTCTTGGAGCGGGGGCTTGGATGGCTGAGTGCTGTGGGTAATTGTTTGCTGGCCTGGGTGCAGCAACTGGGTTTTTCCTTTGGGGACAAGACCCAATATCATGAGTAGCTGAGCCGCAGACTAAGCAAAGGCGGTTGGCTTGCCGGTAGTCTTTCATCATATGTCCAGCTCTCTTGCATTAGATACAAAAGGCTGGGCTGGGATGATAGTTCGGTACTCCGGGTCGCCTTGGCACAAAAGGTGGTCTGGACGAGGCTTCACCTGCCATCTGGTTGGCAGGGCGCTTAACTCCTGCAGACTGAGGTCTGCCCCATGCTTTTATTACTGCCTCATAACTGCGGGCAGCTTCTAGAGCATCCTCATGAGTTAGAAATTTTCCCGTGGCTGGAGCAGCCTGAATTTCCGTGTCCAAACCTTGTTGAAAGCGACGGGCTCTGATCTCGTCCATCGGTATCAAGTGTGCCGCGAATTTGTTTAAGGATTGTGTTAGATGTGTGATATTTAAAAATTGAACTATTGTGACATATCTTACCGACTTAGCATGGTGAATTCAGCGTCATATTCATCCACTGACTTGTCCCACATCGAACCTTGTTGTAGATGAATGAACTGTTGCTCCATGGCAAACCTGGCAGTCACAGGAAGTACTTCGCGTCGAACTTCTCGCGAAAAGTCTTCCATTCAATAGGCTGTACAAGACGGCTTTCTTCCGCCTTCCACCAGTTGCGAGCATTATCCGTGAGCTGCAGTTTCGCCACACGGACCCAAGCTATGTCTGGCACTTGTGCTGCCGCCAGATCATCCTCTATGCTTTGTGCCCATTCCTCAGCTTCAAGTAGGCTTCCCTTTCCGGAGAACTGCTTGGGATGTAAAGCCCTGAATTGCTTTACCCCAGGTACGTCAGTCTCAGGACGGTTCAGTAGTTGCTGTCCCTCAAGAAGGCTGCGGATCGCCTCAAGTAGTACTGTTTGCTCTTTGGGTGGCGTAGGAACAGCAGGAGCGATTGGCAGTGGAGGTGGAGGTGTGTTGTTGACGTTGGTGCTGGTGTTGTTCGAGGAATCCATAACCTTGAAGAAAAAATTTGGGTTAGGACAGATTCAAATGAAATGATAAGATTCAAGGAATATGAAATTAATAAGATTCAAGGAACATGAATTGTAAAGAATGTTTTAGTTGCTGGTTCTTGTATTATATTGCTTAGGTTGTTCACGCAGAACAGAACTGCATAATAGGGTTTCATACAGCTCTGACCTGCATGGGCAACCAACAAAACCTGTCACACCCCGCTTCCCGATATACGGCGAAGGGAACGCGACCGGTCCGCTACGTATATACTCAGAAGTACATACGCTAAGCGTATCTAAGTAATATAAAATAAATACACAAGAGACAAGATATAATAAAAACAACAACTTTTATTTATTAACATTCTTTTGTACAATGCATGAAAATGAAATACAACTGAAATAAAAACGATGCCTAAACAATGACATAACAGGAAATGAAAAGTACTGAATGGAAAAGTGTACAATGAAACTAAAGTGCTGGATCTTCGGCAAACTGCTCCAAGTCTTCTGCAGATGGCTCGATCTCTGCCGGGTCCAAACCACCTGACGACATTCAAAGAAGAAAGAAATAGAATGTCGTCAGCGAACAGGTCGCTCGGTAAGTCCCAAAGGTAAGAGGAAAGTAGAATAGACAGAATAAGAAGATATCTTTTAAAGTTGTATAATATTGTTGTAATGTTGTGTTAACGCAGTTGTTTGTAGCTTGATACAGAAGGATGCCAATGTATACGAGAGAGGTCTCTATATGCTAGAGATCAGGGCAAACAGAATGTACAAAGAACCGTTAAGCCATGGTACAACAGCAACGGAATATAGGTTAGGTGTCTTAATCTTACCGCCTTGTGCCACTTTTAACACCTTCCGTACCAATCTACCCCTTAAACCCCGTAGTGTTTTAATTGTATTATTTGTCTTGTAAATTGTATTGATTGTATAATTGATTAACTGACCGAAACCATGATATCAGTAAGCGGATGTAACCGTAGAGTCATGTAAATGGAATAATTGGAGAATCATATAAGTGGAATATATCCATGGTTCGGTTCAGTCAAGTCATATAGATTGATAATTGGATTCATGGATTCATGTGTTTCTATTGAATTGGAATATTGTACATTGTAGATTGACTTGAATTATATTCAAGTCAGATTAATCAAACTCAAACCCGAGTCAGACAATTAGAAATGTAAATCGAAGTCTTGATTATTTCTTAAACCTATAATTGCTAGGGTCCTTAGGGTAATTTATAAAACTTGAGGGGTTTTTTATGTAAAATATACTTTTATATACTTTTCAAAATACACCTCAAGTATTCGTTATTCGTCTTTAGAGTTGTAATGAAGGTGGATTTTTGTATTGTGATATTTCTAGTGAAAATATCCTAGTTTCATAAATAAAGGTATTTATTTGTAATATTGATTTATGTGGAATTTTAGTGTAAAATTGGTTCTTGTGTTTTTTAGAAAAAGGTAGAATATTTATATCATAACAAAATAGATATTTTAATAATAAATATACATATATTTATACAAAAAATAATTTTAATAAATATTTTATATTCTAAAAATCTCATTTTCTTAAGATGTCGTATTTTAAATCTTTCGAGACCGAATGCTCCTTGCGGATGTATGAATCTCGTACTACTAAGCCCGAGGATGTGCGATAATCCGCACCATCCCGAACGGGTGTTTACCCCAATCAGAGCAAAGCTCTGTTCAAATTCCAAGGCGGGAGAAGAAGCAACGCTTCATCTTCCCCCAATCAGAAAAAAAGCTTTGCTTTGAAAATTTAAACTTTAATTTTGAAGCAACGCTTCAGATCCCGTGCGCTGCGCGCAATTTGCCACGTGTCAGAAGTTGACTCGGCAGCACAACGCCCAAGGCAGTGCGTCCAATCAGAGCAAGGCTCTTTAAAAAGCAAAAGCAACGCTCAGTTGCGCAAGCGCTGCGCTGCGTGACACGTGTCTGCGCAGTTGCGCAAACGCAACTGCGCAAGCGCACTGCTGCGCGACACGTGTCTGCGCAGTTGCGCAAGACGCTGTTGCGCAAGCGCACCATAGCGCGACACGTGTCTGCGCAGTTGCGCAAACACTGTTGCGCAAGCGCACCGCAGCGCGACACGTGTCTGCGCAGTTGCGCAAGCACAACTGCGCAAGCGCACCTCTGCGCGACACGTGTCTGCCCAGTTGCGCAAACACTGTTGCGCAAGTGCACCGTTGAGCGACACGTGTCTGCGCAGTTGAGCAAGCTCAGCTGCGCAAGCGCTTCACTGCGCGACACGTGTCTGCGCAGTTGCGCAAGCTCAGCTGCGCAAGCGCCTTACTGCGCGACACGTGTCACGCGCTGGTGAGTTGCGTAACAACAGAATGAAGATTTAAGGAAATTTTTTCTGTTCTTGTTAAAACAAGAAGATTTCTTCTGTAAAACAGGGGCTTTCGGATCAAAGATCCAACGGTGGGGAAAATTCCCCAAATCACTCAGAAAAGATCTTTTTAACAAATTTAACTAATTTTGGAGCACTATAAAAAGGACCCCAGACCCCATTTCAAAGGGAGGATCAACATCTTGCTAAAAAAAAAAGAGAAGAGAACTCTTGAGAACTCTTGAAAAATAAAAAAAAAAGGTAAAAACCTTTGAAAGAAGAGAGATTTCTCTTGTGAAAAAAATCATGGATCTTCAATAAATAAATAAATAAATAAATAAATAAAATAAAAATAAAAATAGTGCCTTGCACTTGTTTTATGAACCATCGGTTCTTGAACCTAAAAGGTTCTTAAATTAATAGTGCTTTGCACTTTCATGATTGGTTATCTGAGATAAGAAAAACAAGAAAAACTTGTTTTTATATCTAAATAAAAATAGTGCCTTGCACTTGTTTTATGAACCATCGGTTCTTGAACCTAAAAGGTTCTTAAATTAATAGTGCTTTGCACTTTCATGATTGGTTCTCTGAGATAAGAAAAACAAGAAAAACTTGTTTTTATATCTAAATTAAATAGTGCTTTGCACTTGTTTTATGAACCGTCGGTTCTTGAACCTAAAAGGTTCTTAAATTAATAGTGCTTTGCACTTTTATGAACTTTTGATTCTCTGAGATAAGAAAAACAAGAAAAAACTTGTTTTTTCTTAGATCTAAATCAAATAGTGCTTTGCACTTCTTTTTTTGAACCATCGGTTCTTGAATCTAAAAGATTCTCAAATTAACATTGCTTTGCACAAATGCAATGCATTACTAAGAGGGCCAGGCCTAAATCAAAATGACCTGACAGGTCAAAATAAATTGCAAGGCAATAAATGGGCAGAGCCCAAATAAATTGATGCTTTGCATCCTTTATACAAGGGCAGAGCCCAAATAAAATTGATGCCTTGCATCATTCCTAAAAGGGCAGAGCCCAAAACAAATTGATGCTCTGCATCCTTTCTGGGCAAGGCCCAAATAAAAATAAAAAAAGAAATGTAATGCAAAAGCAAATAAAATGTTGAACATTTCAACTGGACTTAGCCCAATTTTGGCCATAAGTCCTTAAATTAAATTGACTGAGCAAAATTGCTCTTCTAAATCAATTTACATCCGGTTCGAGGGTACATCTCCGAACTCCTTTGACATCCGTCGTTGTAATTCCTCAACGACGTCAAAGAGGTGACGGGTCCCAACGACCACACATCGATATGGACTGCGGGGTCCTTAAACTCGTGGACCGAAACGTCCTTAAACTAATGATGGACCGAAACGTCCCTAAACTAATATCGGACCGAAACGTCCCTAAACTAATATCGGACCGAAACGTCCCTAAACTGGAATCGGACCGGAACGTCCCTAAACTGGAATATGGACCACCACGTCCCTAAACTGGCACAATAGAGCCTAAATGCTCTTTTGTCGGATCTAAACGGTTCCGTTAAGTTGATCTTAGTCTCAAACTGGACTAACGTATCCTTAACAAACGTTTGAGTCGATCTTAGCCTCAAAAATGGCTAACGTATCCTCCAAACAGACTTTAGTCCCAAATTGGACTATGAATCTCCCAAACTGGAACAATATAGCCCAAACGCTCTTTTGTCGGATCTAAACGATCACGTTAAGTTGATCTTAGTCTCAAACAGGACTATCGTATCCTTAACGAACGTTTAAGTTGATCTTAGCCGCAACGCGACTAATGCATCCTTAAACTAAAAACACCAAACCCAAATCTAAGTAAATACGGATTTGGACTAATCCACGTCCTACGGGCGACGGCATTTCTCAGTCTCCGTATACAATCCACGGGCAAGCACAAACAAAACAAACACACACGACACGAAGTGAAATTCTGGAGAAGGAGAAAGTTGTTACCGCGATGCGGTAGCGTAATTAACTGCAGGGGCTTGCGCCTGCAGGGAAGAGCGTCCCCACAATCAAAAACCCCTCAAGCGAGGGGGAATCTGACGAAGTCTGCTACATCGGCCGCATCCGTCTAAACCTCCGATACACGGTGCCATAAATCAACTTGGCATCTTCGGAGAGGTAGATGGATAAAACCAAATAGCATCTGCCCCGAATCTCAGTGCCAGGACATCGCGGTCCTGTGCGCCGCCTTTCGGAGGGGAACAACGGGTTTCCCAAAGTGGGTTGTAGCGGCGCTTTGCAAAGATTGTAAAATACTAAATCCTTTAGAAAACGGTTTTATAAAGTAAATGGTATTTATTCGTAAAAATGTTGATTTTCCGTATTTTAGGTTCTAGGGTTTCCTAAGTCAACTAGATTATTTCTAAATGGTCTACACGACAAGTCGTGAGATGCCTCAAATCGCCTCTTCACCGCCAATTGTGGCCAGGTAAGTACAAGTGAAGAAAGGAGGGATCCGTACACGAATCACCGTGTGACGGGCCTTTTAAAGTTACCTTTCTCACTTGCCTAGCCTAGACACCACAAAGTCAGGTTTAGATAAACGACCGATATCCATAACTTATCGTATTTTCATAATAAGATGTATTTATTTAAAAGTGTATCAACTCTAACTCTTTTAGAAATAGTTTTATTAAGTGTATGGTATTTAGATGTAAATACTTATTTTCTCGTATTCTAAAGTTTCAATGGTATCGTGTTTGGTTGTATGTAAGTGTGTGAAGAGGTCGGTCGTTACCTCGTGATCTACTTTAAATGTATAGCAAGTTTGATGGGTTAAATGAAGGATTGAAACAATATGGTATTTAAGTGAAAAATACGATAATTTGAGAAAGCTATCATTTCATGTGATGAAACTTATTCAAATTGTTTAAGTGGTGTTTAATAATCAACATGAGGAAGTTTAAGAATGATTGTATTAGTGAGAAGTGGAATTTTATAGAAAACCGAATCGGAAATCGGATTTGTTCCGATTCCGTCGGGTTTTGCAATTTCGTATTTTTCTTGAATAGGGAAGAGAGATAGAAAGGGACTTATGGGTTTTAGATTGAGGGTGAGTGGGAACTAGATGTATCGCCGATGTATTGCGTCGTCGCCGGTAGTTCCTAAAACGGTCGCCGGAAGTTCCGCCGGGAATTCGTCGGAGTTTCGCCTCGAGCTTGTTTTCAAAGTACACGATTCTTGGAAAGTTTTTAGAGAGCGGGCTCAGGATTTTGGGATGAGAGGGTAGGGATGTATTTATAGGGGTAGGCTAGGCTTAGGGTAGATGAAGGGTTTTTAATAAAAAAAATATAAAAAATATAGAAATTTCATTAAAAATTGGAGTAATTAGGTGTTAATGGGCATTCTGGAACCGATCCAATAAATCAGAGTGTGCAGGGGGTTTTAGAAGGCAAAAATGCACAACTTTGTAGTTGTCGACTCGGCCGCCCGGCCGAGTCAGGCCGAGTCGGGAGTCCAGAATGTGGGGGGTCGTCAGGTGAAGGCTCTGGTATTTTTAGTTTTTCAGGTTTAGTTCAAGTTTTAGGAGTTATGGTTTGTGGACTGTTGAGCTTCCAAAGGATTTAAAGAAAAATAATATTAAAAATAATGTGGTGCAGGGGATTTGAACTCCAGTGGCTTGGTTCAGTAGTGCAAGGTGTTACCAATGAGCTACAAACTCCTTCTTGTAATTATTGTGTGAAATAAATATTTAAAGTGGTAACAGCAATATTAAATACCCCAAGTATACTTCAAATTTAAATCAATTTTATGTATACTAAAAATGGAGTTGTTACAGAAATTGATCTTAAAGATCAACCTTAAATTTTATTCACCGTTGGATTTTTAATCCAAAGGTCCTCTGTTTAACAGATAAAATTTCTTATTTGTTTTACCCAGATTAGGAAAATATTTTCCTAACATATAATTTTATTCTATCATATGAATGTCTTGTTAGGAAGTGTAATATTTCAGAAAATAAAATATTATTTTTTGGGAATTTAAATAATTAAATTAATGAATTTCATGAATATTATTAATGTATGGGAATTAGTTTTAATGAAATGGTATAATTATATGCCGATAGTTTAGAAAATTAATATGAATTATTGATTTTGAAAGAATTTATGTGATTTAGACATTTTATAAATTAATTATATGCAAATTATTTTAAACTTGATTAATATTTACTAATTATGCATTAATCATGTTTATGTGCATGACATGCAACAAAACATGTTGCATACATTTGTTACAATTTTTATTTGTTATGAATCATGGTTTTAATTCCTTATTTGGGCATATATGTATGGTTGTTATTGTTTTGTTTTTTTTTTTTTAAAAAGAAAAGAAAAAGGAAATAAGGAGAAGATATTTGTGTAGAGAGAGTGGGACCATGGGGCATGGCATGGGAAAGAGAGAGAGAGAGTGAGAAACTTCTACACATTCTTAGCTCATCATATCTCCCTCCCTCATTTCCTCTTCATCTCCTTCATCTTCTTCTTCCACCTCCATTACCAACTCACAAACACCACCAAAATCTTGCCAAAACCATACACTCCCTTCAATAAATTTGATCACAACCTCACTACAAACCACTTGGATGAATCAAGTTGGAACTTTGGACACTTTGGGCAACCCTAGAATTTTCCCTAGTTGCCAAATGAGGTAATTTCTTCATCCTTAGTTTAGAACTTAAGTTTCTTTAACTCCTATAGCGATTTAGAATTAAGCAAATGAGATTTAGTGATCTTTGGAAATTCCAAAAGAAGGTTTAGGGGATTTTATGAATTAAAAAGGTGCAATTGAGCTATAATTAGTGACCACAACCCCTGAAGTGTTAATACTATGGACAAAACCAGAGACTAAACCCCAAGACTTGAACTTTAGATTTTTCGATATCGGGTTTTTGTGGGAATTGTGATGACTTATTAGGATCTTCTATGACCCGGAGACCCTGAAAAATATTTTGCAAATATAGTGAGATGTGCAGACCACTAGGAAGCTACCCTAGAAACCCAAGCCCAAGCCTTCATATTTTGGCCGCCATTTTATTCGATTTTGCCGCAATTTGCGGCCCAATTTTTGAGTTAGGGTCTGAAACTTGGTCCGCAGCTCACTTTTTAGATATCTAGACCTACCCTGTATACAAAAAAAGTTTAATTTAACATTAATAAAAATCTAGAGTCGTTTTACTTGATTTCTGACGATGTTTTGCGACTTTTGAAACTTGGTTTTTGGGTATTTTAGTTTTGACTCGGTCGTTTGACGTTGTACGTCAACGTCGGGAGTTATTTGGTTATTCTTGCATGCGTAGACCATAGGTTCTAACCTATATGTATTTCGTGTGCCGTTTTGGTTTTCGTACGCGATTCTTGTTTACGATAGTATGTGTTTATACATGTAGGAACCTTCACGTGGACTTCGGACAACAAGGGAGAGCGTGGCGTCATCGACTTCGGCAAGTGAGAATCGAGGTGAGTAGATGTATATCTACGGGGGAAGTCGGGTGGATGGCGTATAGCACCCCCGCAACCGTAGAACAGGGTATTGCTATATTATTATAAGTTTGGATGCGATATTTGAATACTTAGCGAATATAGTATTTAGAAGACCTTAGGTTAGACTAGGTTGATCTAGGAAGATCTATCCATAGGATTATTACCTTGATAGCGAAACGCAGATTATATGTAGTCACACATACACGTGCGCGCACGCACACACACACACTTGGTTTTGTGTGTATATGTGTGTATATATATATGTATGTGTGTAGGTTATACACACACACACACATACATATACACGTGTGATAAGGATAGTATATGATATATGGAGATGAGTCGATATGATCGGGTATGATGCCGTGAGATTTTGATATGTGATTGAGTCGTGATATCGTATATGATATGATATTATAAAGGATCGTTGGGCCATATGTATTTAAACATGCGATAACATGTGATTTGATGATATTAGGATGTACGAGGCTTTAGAACTGTGCCCCTGATCATGATATTGTACGATGATGATACCGTATGAATGATGATTTATATTTGATATTTGACCCGTACCCTCGGCTTTGAGGATGCCGTACGATGGATATTATCGTACGAGATATATATGATGATTAATCCGCACTTTTGACTCGGGGATGCCGTACGATAGATACTACCATACGTGATGATATGCGGCTGGATTGCCGACTACTAGATATATCGACTCGGATACGTATAGTCTTCCACTACTTGACCCAGGTTTTAGTTTAGCTTTTAGTTAGTTTCTTAAATTATTAAGTAGATGTTAGAGTATAGTCGAGTCATACCTATTTTCAAAACTAACAAATCATGGGTATTTTCAAGTGGGTAATCGAGGGATACTACGGATTTTTAAAATGGTATTTATTCTTCAAAACACCGTAGCCCCTACTATTCTAAAAACAACGATTCGTGTTATTTCCAGCACTATCACTATATGGCTCGTATATAGATTTATATTTTACAATGTTGCATCGTTGCTTATTTCCTGTCATTCATTGCATTGTAGATTAAATGTGTTTCCTTTAGTTATTATGATCTCGTTTGTTAGGACACCGGCACTATTACCGATGATGCGTATGTTGCATGTACACTTGCTTGCCGGCTCACACACAACATCATCGGTAATTGCCATCCGCGTACACACTAGAGAACCTTTACTCCATTCATATAATCTGATAATCTGTAGAAGTAGCATTGTTTTACATTCATAATCTTAAATGCTAGTGTAGACATTGTATCTTTTACTTAGAATGTCACATGCATTTGCATCCATACATTCTAGTTATGCACTGATCATTGGCTTTATGTCGGTATTTATTATCTCCTTGTATACTCATAGATTATGATTCCTTTGGAGATTTCCGTATTCATGTTATTCTGGATTTGGGGAACCGCAAGTGATATTTATAAACTCATGATTTTAATTTTCAAAAGGAAAATGCGGTTTCTCGTGATATGATGTGTGTGGCATCCACCATGAGTTTTCTCGGTTCTTGAGCCACGTGTGTACACATACCCGATTCGAGGAGGGGGATGCACCGTCTGCGGGTACATGGTAGACCCGGTGAGGTATTCCGGGGCAAGATGGACGTATTTAGAAGGCGTTGAGCCCGGCAGGGGGGCACTACCGACCGGTGATATTTGACGCGGTGGACATCCGGAGGATACCGACTGTAGTCCTGTGATCAGATGATTTGGACCGATCCGGACTGATAGAGCCCGAGATTTATGAGAATTTTGTGTCGCTGTTGGACACGGTTTTCATGATATTTTTGAGTGTCGATTCTTGGCACTCAGGTTTATCCTGATTTTTCTGTGTCGTTGCTGGACACGCTCATTTAATGATGCGTTCATACATCATACATGTGACATGTAGTTATTTTATGACACGGATACGAGTACCTGATCTTACACATATGTCTATATTATCACCTCTACTGTTACTCGATGTTATCGTGCTACTATCATTATTGTACAGTATTGTATGAGCTAGGAGATCGTCATACATTCGGTTTCTGCTCGGTGATGTCTTCTACTCACGAGTTGGCAACTCAGCCCCGTTGTGCCACGGTTTCTTACAGGTTTAGCCGTACAGGTTCCGTAGCAGCTTGCTGGCACTTCACTTTCTTTTGGGTGATTGCTGGATAGGTGGGACACATTGCATCATGACCGCCATCTTATACTTGTATATTTATTTGTTGTATCTAGTTAAAGCTCCATCAACCAGACTTGTATTTTTAGTAGACTTAGATAACCACAGTGTGTATATTCTTTCGGCCTTACAGTCGCACTTCTGTATTTATTGTTGTTTCTGGTTTTCCTGATGTTTAGTTTTCATTACTTTCTTTCTGAGTTTTGATCCTCGCCTTCGGCGTTGTATATTTGCTTTACTTGCGTGGTTGTTTCCTCCATTTGGCGAAGAGCTAGCTCCAACTTGGGGATGCCTTATATTATATTGTTGTACCATTTTCGGGTTAAGTTTTACAAAGGAGGTGCTGCCCAAATTTTCAATGACAAAAATGTTTTAAAGTTAGATACAAAGACTATGTTTCATATACTATTACTTATGTACTTAAAGAAAGAACTTGATTTCATTATACCATTCTTTCAAAACTCCACCTCCACTATTTTCCCTAAAAGGTTTAGATTTATGGGTTTTTGGCTTACTTGAATTAGGTGGGGTCTTATAGGCTTCACATGATTCAAGTGCTAGTCACGTGTCTTTTCCTGGTCGTGACAATGTTGGTATCAGAGCGTTAGGTTTAACCTTGGTTCGAGTTTAGGTTTGAGTATGCGGAGTCTAGGACGTATATATATTCAGAACCTAGGTTTGACCTTACAGAACTTAGACTTGGCCGAGGGGGTATTAGACTCGAACTTTCATCGCGTAGGTTGATCTTGGTTGATGGAGTAGGTAATTTAAGTAGAGTGACATACCATGTGTATTTTCCGCGGCATACTTACGATACGCTACTCTGCTTAAGAAGCCTTAGGATGTACATTTCTTATGCATGGTATTTTTTTCGTTCCTATGATCTATCCTCATCGATATCCCAGATGTGATTTTGTGCACACTAGATGCACTAAATCGAGATTTTTCGTGCATATCAAATGCACCTGATATTGTTGTCATACACACCCGTTGCACTGGACAGATGTTTTCGCGCACACCCATTGCATTTAGTTTTGTTTTGTGCGCCTTCGTGGCACATTTATTTGGTTTTGATTTCCGTGCGCACCAGACGCGCGTAGCATTGTAGACTCTGTTTCGAGATTGATTTCCTCTCGAGCACTATGTTTCTCATGATACATACTTCGGTTTAGTAATCGAACATGACCGGTCTGAGAATAGTACCTGAGTATTTTGCATGAATTTCTATTTGAATGTTTTAACGATTTTACAATGATGCGTACTATATACATGTTATTGTTTTGAGTATATCATGTTGGTTTTCGTATTGGATTTTGACATTTTTATTTTCGCCATAACTCCTAGGATGGCGTTACGCTTGATAGAGTTTTGACTCTGAGTTTTTCCCTTATTTTCATACGCATGCATTGCGCTATGATATGTTTTAAGTATTCATGATTTCGGAGCCCCAACGACTTGATTGTCTTGCAGAAATGTTTTAGTATTTAGGGAAAGTTTTAAATTTAAATTCGGGTGCCGAATTTATTTAAGGGGGGAAGATTGTAACATTTCAGAAAATAAAATATTATTTTTGGGGAATTTAAATAATTAAAATAATGAATTTCATGAATATTATTAATGTATGGGAATTAGTTTTAATGAAATGGTATAATTATATACCGATAGTTTGGAAAATTAATATGAACTATTGATTTTGAAAGAATTTATGTGATTTAGATATTTTATAAATTAATTATATGCAAATTATGTTAAACTTGATCAATAGTACTAATTATGCATTAATCATGTTTATGTGCATGACATGCAACAAAACATGTTGCATACACTTGTTACAATTTTTATTTGTTATGAATCATGGTTTTAATTCCTTATTTGGGCATATATGTATGGTTTTTATTGTTTTGGTTTTTCTTTCAAAAAAGAAAAGAAAAAAGGACATAAAGAGAAGATATTTGTGTAGAGAGACTGGGATCATGGGGCATGCCATAGGAGGGAGAGAGGAAGAGAGAGAGAGAGTGAGAAGCTTCTACACATTCTTGGCTCAACATATCTCCCTCCCTCATTTCCTCTTCATCTCGTTCATCCTCTTCTTCCACCTCCACTACCACCTCACAAACACCACCAAAATCTAGCCAAAACCATACACTCCCTTCACTAAATTTGATCACAACCTCACTACAAACCACTTGGATGAATCAAGTTGGAACTTTGGACACTTTGGGCAACCCTAGAATTTTCCCTAGTTGCCAAATGAGATAATTTCTTCACTCTTAGTTTAGAACTTAAGTTTCTTCAACTCTTATAGTGATTTAGAATTAATCAAATGAGGTTTAGTGATCTTTGGAAATTCCAAAAGAAGGTTTAGGGGATTTTATGAATTAAAAAGGTGCAATTGAGGTATAATCAGCGACCACAACCCCTGTAGTGTTAATACTATGGACAAAACCAAAGACTAAACCCTAAGACTTGAACTTTAGATTTGCCGATATCGGGTTTTTGTGGGAATTGTGATGACTTATTAGGATCTTCTATGACCCGGAGACCCTGAAAAATATTTTGCAGATATAGTGAGATGTGTAGACCACAAGTAAGCTACCCTAGAAACCCAAGTCCAAGCCTTCATATTTTGGCCGCCGTTTTATTCGATTTTGCCCAATTTTTGAGTTAGGGTCTGAAACTTGGTCTGCAGCTTACTTTGTAGATAACTAGACCTACCCTGTATACAAAAAAGTCTAATTTTACATTAATAAAAATCTAGAGTCGTTTTACTTTATTTCTGGTGATGTTTTGCGACTTTTGAAACTTGGTTTTTGGGTATTTTAGTTTTGACTCGGTCGTTTGAAGTTTGTACGTCAACGTCGGGAGTTGTTTGGTTATTCTTGCATGCGTAGACCATAGGTTCTAACCTATGTGTGTTTCGTGTGCCGTTTTGGTTTTCGTACGCGATTCTTATTTACGATAGTATGTGTGTGTATATGTAGGCACCTTCACGTGGACTTCGGACAATAAGGGAGAACGTGACGTCATCGACTTCGGCAAGCGAGAATCGAGGTGAGTAGATATATATCTATGGGGGAAGTCGGGTGGATGGCGTATAGCACCCCCACAACCATAGGACAGGGTATTACTATATTATTATAAGTTTGGATGCGATATTTAGATACTTGGAGAATAGGGTATTTAGAAGACCTTAGGTTAGATTAGGTTGATCTAGGAAGATCTATCCATAGGATTATTACCTTGATAGCGAATCGCAGATTATATGTAGCCATACACACGCGCGCGCACACACACACTTGGTTTTGTGTGTATATGTGTGTGTGTGTAGGTTTATATATATATATATATATATATATATATATATATATATATATATATATATACACACACACACACACACGTGTGATGAGGATAGTATATGATATATGGAGATGAGTCGAAATGATCGGGCATGATGCCGTGAGATTTTGATATGTGATTGAGTCGTGATATCGTATATGATATGATATTATAAAGGATCGTTGGGCCATATGTATTTAAACATGCGATAACATGTAATTTGATGATATTAGGATGTACGAGACTTTAGAACCGTACCCCTGATCATGATATTGTACGATGATGATACCGTATGAATGATGATTTATATTTGATATTTGACCCGTACCCTCGGCTTTAAGGATGCCGTACGATGGATATTACCGTACGAGGTATATATGATGATTGATCCGCACTCTTGACTCGGGGATGCCGTACGATAGATACTACCATACGTGATGATATGCGGCTGGATCGCCGACTACTAGATATATCGACTCTGATACGTATAGTCTTCTACTACTTGACCCAGGTTTTAGTTTAGCTTTTAGTTAGTTTCTTAAATTATTAAGTAGATGTTAGAGTATAGTCGAGTCATACCTATTTTCAAAACTAGCGAATCGTGGGTATTTTCAAGTGGGTAATCGAGGGATACTACGGATGTTTAAAATGGTATTCATTCTTCAAAACACCGTAGCCCCTACTTTTCTAAAAACAACGATTCGTGCTATTTCCAGCACTATCACTGTATGGCTCGTATATAGATTTATATTTTATAATATTGCATCATTGCTTATTTCCTGTCATTCATTGCATTGTAGATTAAATGTGTTTCCTTTAGTTATTATGATCTCGTCTCTTAGGACACCAACACTATTACTGATGATGCGTATATTGCACGTATACTTACTTGCCGGCTCACACACATCATCATCGGTAATTGCCATGCCGCGTACACACTAGAGAACCTTTACTCCATTCATATAATCTGATAATCTGTAGAAGTAGCATTGTTTTACATTTGTAATCTTAAATGCTAGTGTAGACATTATATCTCTTACTTAGAATTCCACATGCATTTGCATCCATACATTCTAGTTATGCACTGATCATTGGCTTTATGTCGGTATTTATTATCTCCTTGTATACTCATAGATTATGATTCCTTTGGAGATTTCCGTATTCATGTTACTTTTGGATTTGGGGAAACCGTAAGTGAAATTTATAAACTCATGATTTTAATTTTCAAAAGGAAAATGCGGTTTCTCGTGATATGATGTGTTAAGCATCCACCATGAGTTTTCTCGGTTCTTGAGCCACGTGTGTACACTTACCCGATTCGAGGAGGGGGATGCACCGTCTGCGGGTACATGGTGGACCCGGTGATGTACCCCGGGGCAAGATGGACGTATTGAGAAAGCTTTGAGCCCGACAGGGGAGCACTACCGACCGGTGATATTTGACGCGGCGGACATCCGGAGGATACCGACCATAGTCGTGCGATCATATGATTTGGGCCGATCCCAACTGACGGAGCACGAGATTTATGAGAATTTTGTGTCGCTGTTGGACACGGTTTTCATGATATTTTCGAGTGTCGATACTTGGCACTCAGGTTTATCCTGATTTTTCTGTGTCGTTGCTGGACACACTTATTTAGTGATGCGTTCATATATCATACATGTGATATGTAGTTATTTTATGACACGGATACGAGTAGCTGATCTTACACATATGTCTATATTATCATCTCTACTATTACTCGATGTTGTCGTGCTATTATCATTATGGTACTGTATTGTATGACCTAGAAGATCGTCATACATTCGGTTTCTGCTCGGTGATGTCTTCTACTCACGAGTTGGCAACTCATCCCCGTTGTGCCACAGTTTCTTACAGGTTTAGTCGTACAGGTTCCGTAGCAGGTTGCTGGCACTTCACTTTCTTCCGGGTGATTGCTGGATAGGTGGGACACATTGCTTCGTGACTGCCATCTTATACTTGTATATTTATTTGTTGTATCTAGTTAAAGCTCCATCAACCAGACTTGTATTTTTAGTAGACTTAGATAACCACGGTTTGTATATTCCTTCGGCCTTAGAGTCGCACTTCTGTATTTATTATTGTTTCTGGTTTTCCTGATGTTTAGTTTTCATTACTTTCTTTCTGAGTTTTGATCCTTGCCTTCGGTGTTGTATATTTGCTTTACTTGCGTGGTTGTTTCCGCCATTTGGCGAAGAGCTATCTCCCACTTGGGGATGCCTTATATTATATTGGGTGCGCATGTTCACGAATATTGTCCAAGGTACGGTTGTACCATTTTCGGGTTAAGTTTTACAAAGGAGGTGCTGTCCAAATTTTCAATGACGAAATTTTTATAAAGTTAGATACAATGACTATGTTTCATATACTATTACTTATGTACTTAAAGAAAGAACTTGATTTCATTATACCATTTTTTCAAAACTCCACCTCCACTATTTTCCCTAAAAGGTTTAGATTTCTAGGCTTTTGGTTTACTTGAATTAAGTGGGGTTCTGTAAGTTTCACATGATTCAAGTGCCAGTCACGTGCCTTTTCCTGGTCGTGACAGGAAGATACTATTAGGAAAATATTTTTCTAACATAGACTTTAATTCTATCATATGAATATATTGTTAGTGTAACACCCAGCCCCTTTTTATACCAATATCCGTATTTGGTTACTCTTAAAATTTATTCATTTTATTTTACAACTATATTTGTATTATAAATTTCCCAAACCCTACCTTATCTCAAGCCCATTCTTTTAATAACTTAATTTATTTTATTAAAACCCAAATCTTTCCTCCTCTCCTTTCACTATTTCCTCAGCCCAACAAAATTAAAATCAAACCACAAATTAATTAATCACCCAGCCTTCCCCGCCGGCCCAAGCACCTTTTACCAGCCCAAACAATTAATATTCCTAAATCCAGCAGCTGCCCTTTCCCATTCTCTTATTAATTCATTTATTTTTTATTTATTTTGCAACCCAACCCACTATCCTGGCCCACTTCCTTCTCCCTCTTCAATAAATAAAAATTTCCTTAGCCAGCCCGTTTCCCCAAGCCCAGCAGACCCAGCCCAATTCTTTTCTTTTAATTAAGTTTAATCCTTTTTCCCCAATTGTTTTTCCTCTAAATTCCTCGGCCCAAATCCCTGGCCCAGCTCACACTGGCCCGCTCCCGCGCCTCCTACCCAGCCCGCTTCACCCTCACCCGCTGGCTTAAACCCGACCCGGCCCACACCTTAACTCTCTTCTCCCCAACGACTATTTTTCCCGCCCACGCCACTGTTTCCTCGACCCGCCTCCTCCGCTCACGCCCGCGCCCTTGCCCACGACGCGCACGTTTCCCCTGCGACCCGCTCCCCCAACGGTTCGCTCCTCCTTACCCCCCTCACACCCTCACTCTCCAACTCGTCTCATCTCTATCTCCACGAAAACCCACTGCCTTCGTCACTCGCCGCCGTCGACGACGACGACTTCGACCCCCATCCATCTTCTCTCGCTCTCCCCTCCACCACCGACCACCGACTCGTCTTGTCTCCGACGACCTCCTACCTCGTCACCGCCTCTGCGATCACCCCCTCTCTCTTCCTCTACTCTCTCTCTCTCTCTCTGTTCTCTACACACTCTCTCTCTCTCTCTACATTTCTCTCTCTTTCTTGATCTCTCTCTCACCCCATCAACTCCTTCACCAAACCCGAGCCCTCAATCCTACCCTGAGCACCGACGACCCTCCGCCATCAACGACGACCCCCTCTCCCCTCATCTCCTCACCGTCGTTCCAACCACCGCCGGCGCCCCCTATTCTCACCAAACTCGAGCCACAACCGTTGCCGACCCATCACCGGCCACCCAAACCCACTGCAGCCCCGCCATCAAGAGCTTCGACCACCGCAGACACCCCGACGACGCCGACGAGCCCCACTGCCCGAGAACAGACCCGAGCTCCCCGGAGCCGCTGCCGTCGCCATGCCAGTTCGTCGCGCGCCCGTTGTCACGCCCCGCTTCCCAGTGTACGGCGAAGGGGACGCGACGAGGTCCGCTACGTATGTACTCAGAAGTACATACGCTAAGCGTAGCTAAGCAATATAGAAATAATTACACAAGAGACAAGAGATAGAGAAATAACAACAACTTTATTAATAACATTCTTTTGTACAATGCATGAAAAGTAAATACATCTGAAATAAAAATGCCTAAACATTGGCATAACAGGAAATGGAAAGTACTGAAAAGAAAAAGTGTAAAATGAAATTATACTGCTGGGTCTTCGGCAAAATGCTCCAAATCTTCTTATGATGGCTCAACTTCCGCCGGGTCCAAGTCACCTGACGACATTCAAAGAAGAGAGAAACAGAATGTCGTCAGCGAACAGATCGCTCGGTAAGTCCCAAAGGTAAGAGGGAAGTAGAGAAGACAGAATAAGAAGATACATTTTTAAAGTGTAAACTATTGTTATAATGTTATGTTATCGCTGTTGTTTGTAGCTTGGTACAGAAGGATGCCAGTGTATACGAGGGGGGTCTCTATATGCTAGAGACCAGGGCAAACGGAAAGTACAAGGAACCGTTAAGCCACGGTACAACAGCAACGGAATATAGGTTAGGTGTCTTAATCTGACCACCTCGTGCCACCTTTAACACCTTCCGTACCAATCTACCCCTTAAACCCCGTAGTGCTTTAACAGTATTGTTGTATTGTAAAATTGTATAGATTGCATGATCGATTGACCGACTGACCGAAACCATGATATCAGGAAACGGTTATAACCGTAGAGTCATGTAAATGGAATACTGGGAAACATGAAAAAAAGGAATATATCCATGGTTCGGTTCAGCCAGATTGTATAAACTGGTAATTGTATTCATGGATTCATGTGTTCATATTGAATTGAAAACTTGTAGATTATGGATTGACTTGAATCATATTCAAGTCAGATATAGTCAGACTCAAACCCGAGTCAGACTAAAAGAAAAGTAATTTGAAGTTCTATAATTGTTAGGGTCCTTATTGTAATTTATAGAACTTGAGTGGGTTTTATGTAAAAAGTACTTTTGTATAGTTTTCAAAATACACCTCAAGAATTTATTATTCGTCTTTATAGTTATAATGAGTGTGGATTTTATTTGTGTTATTCTAGTGAATATATCCTAATAAAAGTATTAATTTATAATATTGATTTATTTGAAATTCATGGTATTTTAATGTAACTTTTAATCTTGTAATTTTAGAAAAATGTGGAAACTTCATCTTATGATAAAATAGGTGTTTAAATGATAATTATATTAATACAAGAATAATTTTAAATAAATATTTTATTTTCCAAAATCTCATTTTTCTTAAATGTCGTATTTTAAACCTTTCGAGACTGAATGCTTCTTGCGGAAGTCTGAATCTCGCACTACTAGCCCGCGGGTGCACGATGAACCGTACTATCCCTAACGGGTTCCCCAAAAGTGGGTTGTAGTGGCGCTTTGCTTAGGTTTAATAAATACTATTCATTTAGAAAAACGGTTTCATAAGTATAAGGTATTTATTCGTAAAAGGGTATAGATTTCCGTATTTTAGTTTCTAGGGTTTCCTAAGCCAACTAGCATATTTCTAAGGTCTAAACGACAAGTCATTAGAAGCCTCAAATCGCCTCTTCACCGCCAATTACGGCCATGTAAGTGCCAGGTAAGTGGAAAGGAACCACAATAGTTGGCCTAATTAAAAACCACTAGCCTTGACACACTTGCCTAGACACCACAAAGTCAGTTTAGATAAACGATCGATGTCCACAACTTATCGTATTTTCCTAGTTGAACTATTTATTAAAAAGTGTAACAAATCTTAAATCTTTAAGAATGGTTTTATGAAGATTATGGTATTTTAATGTAAAGTCTTGTATTTTCGTATTCTAAATTTTGATGATATCAATTAAGGTTGTATTTGCGTGTGTGTGGAGGTAGGTCATTACCTCGTGACTTATTTTAAGGTATTGTGATGTTTAGGGGTTAAACATGATAAATTAAACATGAGGGTATTTAAGTGAAAGAATACGGTATTTGCAAAAGTTATCATTTCATGTGTGAAAACTCATTCAAATTAATTTTTACAAGTTTAGTGATCAAGATGAACATGTTTAGGAATGAGGGAATTGATTAGAAGAAGAAAAATAAACTTTATGGTATTATTGTGAAAAGAATACGATATTACAAGAAAGTTATCATTTCATGTGAGAAACTTTGTCTAATTTGATTTTTATGTGATTAATAGTCATCATGGATATGTTTAGGTGTTATGGATTAGGTGATAAGTGGGATTTTGTAGAAAAACCGAATCGGAAATCGGTTTGTTCCGATTTCCGTCGGGTTTCATAAAGTCGTATTTTTAGAAATAGAAAAGAGAGAAGATTGGGACTTACGGGTTTCAAACTCTTCTAAAGAGTAAAGAGGAACTAGGGAAAAAGGCCGAGGTGTGGTTTCGTCGCCGGTTGCTTCCAAGGACGTCGCCGGAATCCGTCAGCGCTTCGCCGTGAACTCGGTTTCAAAGCACACCTTTCTTGTAGAAATTTTGAGAGAGTAAACCAAGAGTTTTGGGATGAGAGGGTAGAGGGTAGGGGTCTATTTATAGGATAGGATAGGGATAGGGTAGGTCAAGGGTTTTTAAATAAAAATGTAAAAATGTATAAAATCATTAAAAGTTGGAGTAAATAGGGTATATGAAAGGTTTTAATGTAAAAATGTATTAAAAATCATTAAAATGGAGTAAATGGGGATTTCAAAGGTCTCTGAAACCGATCTAGGAATTTGAAGTGTACATAGGGGTTTAGAAGATGAAGAGACACAACATTGAAGAAAAATTTAAAACAAAATAAATATTAAAAATAATGTGGGGCATGAAATTTGAACTCTGTTGGCTTGGTTCAGCAGTGCAAGATATTACCAATGAGCTACAAGCTCCTTCTTGTAATTAAATTGCTAATCAATTACTTAAGTCTTGTGCTCAGGCAATAAATACCCCTTTATGGATTTTAAAAAATATTTGAAAAAAAATTGTATCGGAAAAAGTGTATAAGAAAATTAGGGTTGTTACATTCTACCCTCCTTATAAAAATTTCGTCCTCGAAATTTGTAAAAGGAAAGTGTAACAAATAAAAGAAAAGTTTGGTACTGATGTGTTGACAGTATGTGAAAAATAACAAGGTGGTGCAAGAGTTTTAAAAATGTGAAGAATGTGAAGGAATGAAAGGATGCGGAGGTTTTGGGAAAATTGTAAAAGAGGTGAGGGAATTTTGGGTTAGGACAGATTCAAACTATATGATTCAAAGAATAAGAAATGATGGGATTCAAGGAACATGATTGTAAAGAATGTTTTAGTTGCTGGTTCTTGTGTTATATTGCTTAGGGTTCTATACAGCTCTGACCTGCATGGGCCGCCAACAAAACCTGTCACGCCCCGCTTCCGAGTGTACGGCGAAGGGGACGCGACGAGGTCCGCTACGTATGTACTCAGAAGTACATACGCTAAGCGTAGCTAAGCAATATAGAAATAATTACACAAGAGACAAGAGATAGAGAAATAACAGCAACTTTATTAATAACATTCTTTTGTACAATGCATGAAAAGTAAATACATCTGAAATAAAAATGCCTAAACATTGGCATAACAGGAAATGGAAAGTACTGAAAAGAAAAAGTGTACAATGAAATTATACTGCTGGGTCTTTGGCAAAATGCTCCAAATCTTCTTATGATGGCTCAACTTCCGCCGGGTCCAAGTCACCTGACGACATTCAAAGAAGAGAGAAACAGAATGTCGTCAGCGAACAGATCGCTCGGTAAGTCCCAAAGGTAAGAGGGAAGTAGAGAAGACAGAATAAGAAGATACATTTTTAAAGTGTAAACTATTGTTATAATGTTATGTTATCGCTGTTGTTTGTAGGTTGGTACAGAAGGATGCCAGTGTATACGAGAGGGGTCTCTATATGCTAGAGACCAGGGCAAACGGAAAGTACAAGGAACCGTTAAGCCACGGTACAACAGCAACGGAATATAGGTTAGGTGTCTTAATCTGACCACCTCGTGCCACCTTTAACACCTTCCGTACCAATCTACCCCTTAAACCCCGTAGTGCTTTAACAGTATTGTTGTATTGTAAAATTGTATAGATTGCATGATCGATTGACTGACTGACCGAAACCATGATTTCAGGAAACGGTTATAACCGTAGAGTCATGTAAATGGAATACTAGGAAACATGAAAAAAAGGAATATATCCATGGTTCGGTACAGCCAGATTGTATAAACTGGTAATTGTATTCATGGATTCATGTGTTCATATTGAATTGAAAACTTGTAGATTATGAATTGACTTGAATCATATTCAAGTCAGATATAGTCAGACTCAAACCCGAGTCAGACTAAAAGAAAAGTAATTTGAAGTTCTATAATTGTTAGGGTCCTTATTGTAATTTATAGAACTTGAGGGGGTTTTATGTAAAAAGTACTTTTGTATAGTTTTCAAAATACACCTCAAGAATTTATTATTCGTCTTTATAGTTATAATGAGTGTGGATTTTATTTGTGTTATTCTAGTGAATATATCCTAATAAAAGTATTAATTTATAATATTGATTTATTTGAAATTCATGGTATTTTAATGTAACTTTTAATCTTGTAATTTTAGAAAAATGTGGAAACTTCATCTTATGATAAAATAGGTGTTTAAATGATAATTATATTAATACAAGAATAATTTTAAATAAATATTTTATTTTCCAAAATCTCATTTTTCTTAAATGTCGTATTTTAAACCTTTCGAGACTGAATGCTTCTTACGGAGGTCTGAATCTCGCACTACTAGCCCGCGGGTGCACGATGAACCGTACCATCCCTAACGGGTTCCCCAAAAGTGGGTTGTAGTGGCGCTTTGCTTAGGTTTAATAAATACTATTCATTTAGAAAAACGGTTTCATAAGTATAAGGTATTTATTCGTAAAAGGGTATAGATTTCCGTATTTTAGTTTCTAGGGTTTCCTAAGCCAACTAGCATATTTCTAAGGTCTAAACGACAAGTCATTAGAAGTCTCAAATCGCCTCTTCACCGCCAATTGCGGCCAGGGAAGTGCCAGGTAAGTGGGAAGGAACCAAAATAGTGGGCCTAATTAAAAACCACTAGCCTTGACACACTTGCATAGACACCACAAAGTCAGTTTAGATAAACGATCGATGTCCACAACTTATCGTATTTTCCTAGTAAGAACTATTTATTAAAAAGTGTAACAAATCTAAAATCTTTTAGAATGGTTTTATGAAGATTATGGTATTTTAATGTAAAGTCTTGTATTTTCGTATTCTAAATTTTGATGATATCAATTAAGGTTGTATTTGCGTGTGTGTGGAGGTAGGTCATTACCTCGTGACTTATTTTAAGGTATTGTGATGTTTAGGGGTTAAACATGATAAATTAAACATGAGGGTATTTAAGTGAAAGAATACGGTATTTGCAAAAGTTATCATTTCATGTGTGAAAACTCATTCAAATTAATTTTTACAAGTTTAGTGATCAAGATGAACATGTTTAGGAATGAGGGAATTGATTAGAAGAAGAAAAATAAACTTTATGGTATTATTGTGAAAAGAATACGATATTATAAGAAAGTTATCATTTCATGTGAGAAACTTTGTCTAATTTGATTTTTATGTGATTAATAGTCATCATGGATATGTTTAGGTGTTATGGATTAGGTGACAAGTGGGATTTTGTAGAAAAACCGAATCGGAAATCGGTTTGTTACGATTTCCGTCGGGTTTCATAAAGTCGTATTTTTAGAAATAGAAAAGAGAGAAGATTGGGACTTACGGGTTTCAAACTCTTCTAAAGAGTAAAGAGGAACTAGGGAAAAAGACCGAGGTGTGGTTTCGTCGCCGGTTGCTTCCAAGGACGTCGCCGGAATCCATCAGCGCTTCGCCGTGAACTCGGTTTCAAAGCACACCTTTCTTGTAGAAATTTTGAGAGAGTAAACCTAAGGTTTTGGGATGAGAGGGTAGAGGGTAGGGGTCTATTTATAGGATAGGATAGGGATATGGTAGGTGAAGGGTTTTTAAATAAAAATGTATAAATGTATAAAATCATTAAAAGTTGGAGTAAATAGGGTATATGAAAGGTTTTAATATAAAAATGTATTAAAAATCATTAAAATGGAGTAAATGGGGATGTCAAAGGTCACTGAAACCGATCTAGGAATTTTAAGTGTACATAGGGGTTTAGAAGATGAAGAGACACAACATTGAAGAAAAAATTAAAACAAAATAAATATTAAAAATAATGTGGGGCATGGAATTTGAACTCTGGTGGCTTGGTTCAGCAGTGCAAGATATTACCAATGAGCTACAAGCACCTTCTTGTAATTATATTGCTAATCAATTACTTAAGTCTTGTGCTCAGGCAATAAATACCCCTTTATGGATTTTAAAAAATATTTGAAAAAAATTTGTATAGGAAAAAGTGTATAAGAAAATTAGGGTTGTTACACCCGTGCTGTACTTCGCTGCCGTGCGTCTCCAGGCAAGTTTCATACTTGCTACATGCTAATTTGTAATAGTTACGAACTAAAATTTTTATAAATTCCATACTTACTATCCTCGATAAATTATACGACGCAACTGTTCGATGCATGATCTCAACGGAAATACTCACCTAATTTGATGGAACTCAATGGTATAGTTTGGCCCGTATGGATGTGAATATAGTGTGTGAATTTCATTGGAAAATACGACTATTAGTGACTAAAATGAATACCCCCAAATATACCGATAAAACTAGAAATTTCCCGCATCTGAAAACCGTTAAAATTACCATAAATTATTTACATACTGGAATGATGCGTTCGAGGGCTCAAATCGAAGCCGACTCGACGAACTATAACTCTACGCAAGTTTCTAATTGTTTCTGTACTTAAACTATGAAAATATTTGAATCGGAGTGCGACTCTGGACTGCAGTCCAGAGCGACTCTAGTTGTTGTTTACTGTTCCGTAATGGGTACCACCCTGTTTCCTTAACTCGTAAGCTGAGGAACTCCATAGTTTATAAAAGGTGAATCTGTTAGCTAGACAACACAAGTAGTTTCATTCTGTTCTGTTATCGTTTGTTATTTAATCTGTAATTTAATAGATGGGGACGTATAACAGTCCCAACAGAATCAGAATTGACATACTAGTATTGAACAGTGTATATCTCCTGACGTACAGACGCGATTGAAGGGCCGTCTGTTGCGTTGAAAACCTTACTGAAAACTCTAGATTTCATTAAACTGTAGCGTTGCTAAAAATCTGACCCCAACTGGGACTAAAATGCGTTGCGAAACGGACATCCGATTCTGAAACCGGATTTCCAGCCGTGAACGCTTAAAATGAAATGGTCATAACTAATGATCCTGGAACCCGATTGCCGTGAAACCAAATTCGCTGGTTAGATAACCAATCATACTATTTATTCACCATTTATCATTTCACTAAACTGTACACGTTTGATTTATGATAAATATTGCAAGTGGTAGATTACTGATTCATGACATCCTAATCGTGCTTTACATACTGTTTACGCATCATATCATACATATGTCACTGCATTGATAACTTAGTGATAATGTGCATTACCCAGTGTTAGGTATTAGTGATGATTGTGGCAAGTACGTTAGTGTTCGTGTATAAGTGAATAAGTGAAAGTGATACGTACTTGTACACAATCAGTGAACCTTATTATTCTATTGCATTGTCGACGTCTGTGGAACGCGTGTACGTGTGACTATAAGTGGTATGGGACACTTATGGAAGCTCTTGCATGGGTGTCACAGATAAGGCACCAGACACTGCCATTTATCTTAGGTATTAGTCGGGACGTGCTTGATGGAGGTCCTGCCTCCAGTTCTCGCACAGACTTGTCACAGACCGATTGGTATTTGAGGTTATGGTTAGCGTTTGATGTAGACCACGGGGTGTGGGGTAGTTCGAGTGTGAGTTCAACAGAATCTCGGGAGTCCCATGCCGGCTTATCTATATGGAGATATATGGAGATTTACAGGGTACATGATTATTACGTGAGTTACATGTTGGGCCCGTGGTCCCTTGCCCTTGGGTTCTACCCTTGGGTGGAGGACACTCGCGAGTGGTTGACTCTCACATTTGAACTGACGATAGGCTTGGTGATCTGTACAGTGAGACTTAGAGACTGATAGGGATAATAGCATCGATATACATACTTACTGCGTTGACATACTTGGCATATTATTTTACTGCTTTTACTGTTCCACTGCATGGATTACTACATGCACATACCTATATTGTCATTGATTTACTGTATATATATATTTATTATCATTGTTAGAATTGTCACTTGGATTTATATATTATATTACTATTGTGTCGCTCTGATGACCTGAGTATGCATGCTCAGTGTGAGGAGAGGATTTAGCCTGGACCAGGACCAGACATACATCACGGACATCTTGATTTGCTATCCAGAGTTATACTCTTTTGTTTCCTATCAGGTCAGTTCTTTATATTGTTTCGTTTCAGTTACTGCATTTCTCATTGCCTGCGCATTATTTACTGATTACCATGTAAAGCTAGAAGCCGAAGTGTGACTACGGCAGGATGTTTCCTTGACCGTAGGAGCATGGCTGGCCTTGTCAACCTCTCGTATTCCGTATTTTGGGAAGCGGGGCGTGACATGGTTTAGTTGGTATCAGAGCCAGGTTTTGCTTCGATTGGGATTGCAGTTTTCCGTGTATAGCTTGGCAATCTAAGACATCCCTTGGTCTAGGTTGTAAACTTGTCATTTTGATCCATATTCACATCGAGTATTCTGCTATCCATTCGCTAGGGTTTCAGGTGACTTGGCAAAGTTACGTGGTTGTAATTGTGAACTACATCACAGTTACACTACCATACTCTGTTTAAGTGACTTAGAGTCATACAGTTGATTTTCCAATTGCAATGAATTTCATCACATCTGATATTCTTGAATCTTTGTCCAATCCATATTATATTTTGATTCTTATAGCTTGTGCCTTATATCATCCTCAAAATTATGGTTTCAGGATCATGTCTTCCAACGACTCTTCCTCTATCTCCACTCCCCAGAATCAGACCGTTGAGATCCTGAGTGTACTGCAAAGTCTGAAGGAAGCCCAGGAGCGAACAAACGACTTGTTTGCTGAAGGACTGAGAAGGCAGGTGAATCAGGCACCAGCGGGAGTCTCAAATTGTAAAGGGATCCCTGTTAGGCGAGGAAAAGAGAAGAAGATGAAGCGCCATTTTGTTTTCCCGCGACAGAAGCAGCAGAAGACACAATGTTGTGGGTACTGTAAGAGGCCAGGGCACCTTCAGAGGGATTGTCGCCGCGTCCAAGGGAAATGTCTGATTTGCGGATCCAGCGAACATCTTATCAACGGTTGCCCAAAAAGGAAGGAGCTGCAAGGAGGAGACTCGTCCACTCTCCCCACTTCTGCCAAGTGATGATTATTGCGTAGTTCGAACTTTGAGAATAAAGCGGACCCAACACAGGATTCAACTCGCGTGACGAGAATGCAGCGGTCTAGCAATCAAAGAAGAATTTTCATGTTTTCTAATTTCAGTAATAATGTTGTCATCCTCTTATAAATATTTCTTTCCGTTTGAAATCTTGTATCCGTCGAACTTTTAGTTGAATGCAATAAAACTTGAATCGTAATATATGTATCATTCTCTTGTCCTTCCCCTTATTCATACTATTCATTATCACAGCATTTTAATCTTGATTTTTCAGTTCCTGCCACCGCTTATCTTTCTATACTTCGTACACTTGGCTATTTTCTTGATGTATTCCACTGTCTAATCATGACTCTTTCTTTTCAGGCCATGGCCCACCCTGGAGCAGCGCCGCATCTAGATGAGGATACACAGTCATGCGTTTCCTTAGACCGCACACTGATGAGTTCTGATGATGAGATCAACGATCCCCAGGTCATTGTCGGAAACAGCGATTCAGAGGACGAAGGAGCAGCCGCCCCCGAGTTTGACATGATAGGCGATTCCGACGAAGAGGAAGGAGACCCTGAAGAGAACCCGATAGAGGAAGATCCCGAGGAAGACCCAATAGAAGAAAATCCAGTGGAGGAAAATCCCATGGAAGAGAATCCAGAAGAAGAGAATCACATGGAATCAGACCTCGATGAAGAAGCTCCAGCCGAGGAAGATGGACCAGAAGATCAAGACCCTGCTGTGGAAGAACTCCCAATGGCAATCCCCGCAAGGCGCTATGGAAACGGACGTCCCTACCTGAGTGTGCGAGCCTACCGCAACCTGCTGAATCTCCACAACCGCGACTGACGGGATTTCTTTTAAATGTTGTCTTATCTAGCCAAATAAATCTGTGTATAGTTTAGGGCTACCTTTCGTCTTTGAGAATGCTTTGTTTAAAATCTCCTGGAATAAAATAAATTGCTGAGTTCGCTAATCTTTCGATCTTCTTAGTTAACTTGATGCTTGATTATTTCTTCTATACAATTATTTTCCCTACTGAGATCTGTCCACCCCTACTTCTTACGTTGTCTTAACCCTCACTCAGATTAACCAGTACCACACCTCGACCTATGGAATGGGCCACCCTTCATCTTCGTCTATGCCTCGTTTGAGATCCTTCTGAGAGGGGAAATTGATAATTTCCAAGTTAACTGACCCTTCGGATTTTTTTTTGATTCACATGATGTATCGACCATTATCCTCCCCATACAGTTTCCCCTAGTAGTCCTTGCTGCTCACCCTTACTTCCTGTGCTGACCCGATCCCAATCTCCTTAACATTCAGCCTAAAACCGCCATACTCCAACCTTTGAATGATCCACACTTCCTTGTAATCCTTACCCTAGCTAGCCCTATACATTTTTTTGTGTTTTCCTATTACCCTATATATATTTAGGGGCTTTATTATTCGAAATTTGGTTTTCATTATCTTTAATTTGTCGAAGAGTGCGTGTTATTGACTACTTAGTTTTATGTATTTTAAAGCACACTACTATTATCCTTATTTTTTTCAGTAGCGCAACCTTACACCGCGCATATTTTGTTCCATGTTCCTTATTTTCACTATATGAGTTTTCTACGTTATTTGACCGATACATTATCCTAAAATGTTTTAACCTACCGACAAATCTTTCACTATTTTATTGTCGTTACTTTATTTTTCGGGTATTGTGCCTACGATTACTATTATCTATAGTTGTGCTTTATACTTATTATTTCTGCTGTGCTACTTTTGATATACTTATATGTGCACATATTTGGATTTCGATTTTATCGAGCACGCCTCGAATATTATTGTTCGTTATTGTTATTTATATTCTCATATAGATATAGTATGCTCTCATAATTGTTCCTGCTTATTACTTATTTAGAACTACCCTTGTGTATGTTGTTCTTATATAGTATATACCTTCAAATTTCTTCATCCGCCTATTTCAAGTAAATTATCATGTGTTAGTTTGCGATATAGTATCTTTCGCTTATTATTTTTAACTTGTCGTTTCTTTAAATTTCGAGGACGAAATTTTTGTAAGGGTGGTATGATGTAACACCCAGCCCCTTTTTACACCAATATCCGTATTTGGTTACTCTTAAAATTTATTCATTTTATTTTACATCTATATTTGTATTATAAATTTCCCAAACCCTACCTTATCTCAAGCCCATTCTTTTAATAACTTAATTTATTTTATTAAAACCCAAATCTTTCCTCCTCTCCTTTCACTATTTCCTCAGCCCAACAAAATTAAAATCAAACCACAAATTAATTAATCCCCCAGCCTTCCCCACCGGCCCAAGCACATTTTACCAGCCCAAACAATTAATATTCCTAAAGCCAGCAGCTGCCCTTTCCCATTCTCTTATTAATTCATTTATTTTTTATTTATTTTGCAACCTAACCCACTGTCCCGGCCCACTTCCTTCTCCCTCTTCAATAAATAAAAATTTCCTTAGCCAGCCCGTTTCCCCAAGCCCAGCAGACCCAGCCCAATTCTTTTCTTTTAATTAAGTTTAATCCTTTTTCCCCAATTGTTTTTCCTCTAAATTCCTCGGCCCAAATCCCTGGCCCAGCTCACACTGGCCCGCTCCCGTGCCTCCTACCCAGCCCGCTTCACCCTCACCCGCTCGCTTAAACCCGACCCGGCCCACACCTTACCTCTCTTCTCCCCAACAGCTATTTTTCCCGCCCACGCCACTGTTTCCTCGACCCGCCTCCTCCGCTCACGCCCGCGCCCTTGCCCACGACGCGCACGTTTCCCCTGCGACCCGCTCCCCCAACGGTTCGCTCCTCCTTACCTCCCTCACACCCTCACTCTCCGACTCGTCTCATCTCTATCTCCACGAAAACCCACTGCCTTCGTCACTCGCCGCCGTCGACGACGACGACTTCGACCCCCATTCATCTTCTCTCGCTCTCCCCTCCACCACCGACCACCGACTCCTCTTGTCTCCGACGACCTCCTACCTCGTCACCGCCTCTGCGATCACCCTCTCTCTCTTCCTCTACTCTCTCTCTCTCTCTGTTCTCTACACACACACTCTCTCTCTCTACATTTCTCTCACTCTCTTGATCTCTCTCTCACCCCATCAACTCCTTCACCAAATCCGAGCCCTCAATCCTACCCTGAGCACCGACGACCCTCCTCCATCAACGACGACCCCCTCTCCCCTCATCTCCTCACCGTCGTTCCAACCACCGCCGGCGCCCCTTATTCTTACCCAACTCGAGCCACAACCGTTGACGACCCATCACCGGCCATCCAAACCCACTGCAGCCCCGCCATCAAGAGCTTCGACCACCGCAGACACCCCGACGACGACGACGAGCCCCACTGCCCGAGAACAGACCCGAGCTCACCGGAGCCGCTGCCGTCGCCGTGCCAGTTCGTCGCATGCCCGTGACGTACTTCGCTGCCGTGCGTCTCCAGGCAAGTTTCATACTTGCTACATGCTAATTTGTAATAGTTACGAACTAAATTTTTTATAAATTCCATACTTACTATCCTCGATAAATTATACGACGCAACTGTTCGATGCATGATCTCAACGGAAATACTCACCTAATTTGATGGAACTCAATGGTATAGTTTGGCCCGTATGGATGTGAATCTAGTGTGTGAATTTCATTGGAAAATACGACTATTAGTGACTAAAATGAATACCCCCAAATATACCGATAAAACTAGAAATTTCCCGCATCTGAAAACCGTTAAAATTACCATAAATTATTTACATACTGGAATGATGCGTTCGAGGGCTCAAATCGAAGCCGACTCGACGAACTATAACTCTACGTAAGTTTCTAATTGTTTCTGTACTTAAACTGTGACAATATTTGAATCGGAGTGCGACTCTGGACTGCAGTCCAGAGCGACTCTAGTTGTTGTTTACTGTTCCGTAATGGGTACCACCCTGTTTCCTTAACTCGTAGGCTGCGGAACTCCGCAGTTTATAAAAGGTGAATCTGTTAGCTAGACAACATAAGTGGTTTCATTCTGTTCCGTTATCGTTTGTTATTTAATCTGTAATTTAATAGATGGGGACGTATAACAGTCCCAACAGAATCAGAATTGACATACTAGTATTGAACAGTGTATATCTCCTGACGTACAGACGCGATTGAAGGGCCGTCTATTGAGTTGAAAACCTTACTGAAAACTCTAGATTTCATTCAACTGTAGCGTCGCTAAAATCTGAGCCCAACTGGGATTAAAATGCGTTGCGAAACGGACTTCCGATTCTGAAACCGGATTTCCAGCCGTGAACGCTTAAAATTGAATGGCCATAACTAATGATCCTGGAACCCGATTGCCGTGAAAACAAATTCTATGGTTAGATAACCAATCATACTATTTATTCCCTATTTATTGTTTCGCTAAACTGTACACGTTTGATTTATGATAAATATTGCAAGTGGTAGATTACTGATTCATGACATCCTAATCGTGCTTTACATACTGTTTACGCATCATATCATACATATGTCACTGCATTGATAACTTAGTGATAATGTGCATTACCCAGTGTTAGGTATTAGTGATGATTGTGGCAAGTACGTTAGTGTTCGTGTATAAGTGAATAAGTGAAAGTGATACGTACTTGTACACAATCAGTGAACCTTATTATTCTATTGCATTGTCGACGTCTGTGGAACGCGTGTACGTGTGACTATAAGTGGTATGGGACACTTATGGAAGCTCTTGCATGGGTGTCACAGATAAGGCACCAGACACTGCCATTTATCTTAGGTATTAGTCGGGACGTGCTTGATGGAGGTCCTGCCTCTAGTTCTTGCGCAGACTTGTCACAGACCGATTGGTATTTGAGGTTATGATTAGCGTTTGATGTAGACCACGGGGTGTGGGGTAGTTCGAGTGTGAGTTCAACAGAATCTCGGGAGTCCCATGCCGTCTTATCTATATGGAGATATATGGAGATTTACAGGGTACATGATTATTACGTGAGTTACATGTTGGGCCCGTGGTCCCTTGCCCTTGGGTTCTACCCTTGGGTGGAGGACACTCGCGAGTGGTTGACTCTCACATTTGAACTGACGATAGGCTTGGTGATCTGTGCAGTGAGACTTAGAGACTGATAGGGATGATAGCATCGATATACATACTTACTGCGTTGACATACTTGGCATATTATTTTACTGCTTTTACTGTTCCACTGCATGGATTACTACATGCTCATACCTATATTGTCATTGATTTACTGTATATATATTTATTATCATTGTTAGAATTGTCACTTGGATTTATATATTATATTGCTATTGTGTCGCTCTGACGACCTGAGTATGCATGCTCAGTGTGAGCAGAGGATTTAGCCTGGACCAGGACCAGACGTACATCACGGACATCTTGATTTGCTATCCAGAGTTATACACTTTTGTTTCCTATCAGGTCAGTTCTTTATATTGTTTCGTTTCAGTTACTGCATTTCTCATTACCTGCGCATTATTTACTGATTACCATGTAAAGCTAGAAGCCGAAGTGTGACTACGGCAGGATGTTTCCTTGACCGTAGGAGCATGGCTGGCCTTGTCAACCTCTCGTATTCCGTATTTTGGGAAGCGGGGCGTGACATGGTTTAGTTGGTATCAGAGCCAGGTTTTGCTTTGATTGGGATTGCAGTTTTCCGTGTATAGCTTGGCAATCTAAGACATCCCTTGGTCTAGGTTGTAAACTTGTCATTTTGATCCATATTCACATCGAGTATTCTGCTATCCATTCGCTAGGGTTTCAGGTGACTTGGCAAAGTTACGTGGTTGTAATTGTGAACTACATCACAGTTACACTACCATACTCTGTTTAAGTGACTTAGAGTCATACAGTTGATTTTCCAATTGCAATGAATTTCATCACATCTGATATTCTTGAATCTTTGTCCAATCCATATTATATTTTGATTCTTATAACTTGTGCCTTATATCATCCTCAAAATTATGGTTTCAGGATCATGTCTTCCAACGACTCTTCCTCTATCTCCACTCCCCAGAATCAGACCGTTGAGATCCTGAGTGTACTGCAAAGTCTGAAGGAAGCCCAGGAGCGAACAAACGACTTGTTAGCTGAAGGACTGAGAAGGCAGGTGAATCAGGCACCAGCGGGAGTCTCAAATTGTAAAGGGATCCCTGTTAGGCGAGGAAAAGAGAAGAAGATGAAGCGCCATTTTGTTTTCCCGCGACAGAAGCAGCAGAAGACCCAATGTTGTGGGTACTGTAAGAGGCCAGGGCACCTTCAGAGGGATTGTCGCCGCGCCCAAGGGAAATGTCTGATTTGCGGATCCAGCGAACATCTTATCAACGGTTGCCCAAAAAGGAAGGAGCTGCAAGGAGGAGACTCGTCCACTCTCCCCACTTCTGCCAAGTGATGATTATTGCGTAGTTCGAACTTTGAGTATAAAGCGGACCCAACACAGGATGCAACTCGCGTGACGAGAATGCAGCGGTCTAGCAATCAAAGAAGAATTTTCATGTTTTCTAATTTCAGTAATAATGTTGTCATCCTCTTATAAATATTTCTTTCCGTTTGAAATCTTGTATCCGTCGAACTTTTAGTTGAATGCAATAAAACTTGAATCGTAATATATGTATCATTCTCTTGTCCTTCCCCTTATTCATATTATTCATTATCACAGCATTTTAATCTTGATTTTTCAGTTCCTGCCACCGCTTATCTTTCTATACTTCGTACACTTGGCTATTTTCTTGATGTATTCCACTGTCTAATCATGACTCTTTCTTTTCAGGCCATGGCCTACCCTGGAGCAGTGCCGCATCTAGATGAGGATGCACAGTCATGTGTTTCCTTAGACCGCACACTGATGAGTTCTGATGATGAGATCAACGATCCCCAGGTCATTGTCGGAAACAGCGATTCAGAGGACGAAGGAGCAGCCGCCCCTGAGTTTGACATGATAGGCGATTCCGACGAAGAGGAAGGAGACCCTGAAGAGAACCCGATAGAGGAAGATCCCGAGGAAGACCCAATAGAAGAAAATCCAGTGGAGGAAAATCCCATGGAAGAGAATCCAGAAGAAGAGAATCACATGGAATCAGAACTCGATGAAGAAGCTCCAGCCGAGGAAGAAGGACCAGAAGATCAAGACCCTGCTGTGGAAGAACTCCCAATGGCAATCCCCGCAAGGCGCTATGGAAACGGACGTCCCTACTTGAGTGCGCGAGCCTACCGCAACCTGCTGAATCTCCACAACCGCGACTGACGGGATTTCTTTTAAATGTTGTCTTATCTGGCCAAATAAATCTGTGCATATGAAAATACTACAAAGGTTGCATGTTCTCTAGCCTGTGTGGAAACTGCTATAGTTTAGCATGCAGGTTCGATTCTTTAGCTAATGTTCCTAGTTGTAGACTCGAGCTCTCTAGATTTTTTAAAATCCTATTTGTGCTTGTTAGAAAATCTTAGTAGAGTGCTCAAGGTCTACCTATATGGTATTAGAGCCTACTTAAAGACTTGAACTTGGTAAACGATGTTAAAGTTTTGAACGAAAAATTTCCTCTAATTTCAAAACCCTAGAATCCCAGTTTCTGTCAAAATTTTAAATAGATTTTTTTAAAGTAATGCAGAGGGATGTAAACACTTTGAAAAATAGCCCATAGGAAACGAGCCAGCAGAGCTGCTCTGGCCACCGGAATTGGCCTTTTGGCCGCTTCCAGCGGCCAGATCAGCTCTGTTTGGTCTTGTCTTCCTCTGGGTGCTGGGTGTTAAGGATTTGGGATTTTTATGGTACTTTGTTTTGTCTAAGTTTTGTTATGTGATGTTAATGCATTAGGAAACTTTTCAATTGAAACTAAAGCATCGTTTATGTTCTGCATTTGTGTTTGCGATGATTGGAGTATCATAGCGTTTGGTAAAACGTCGTCTAATTGCTATAGGTATTAATTAGACGGGATTACAAAATTGATACTCGCATTGATGTTATATGATGGATGTTTGGATTGGAATAGTTGCGGTCGTCGTGATGAATAGCTGGGGGTTTGTGAGATGAGAGTTTTATTATTCATGTATATTTATATTTTGGGGCGAGCGTTCGACTTGTGGACTGCCGTCACTGCGGGTTGTATATTTGTTCTTTTGAGGGGCAATTCTGGGTTAAGATTGTCTTGCATATGTATTATATATTTGTTTCATCTCTTATACCTAGTATAGTCCTAGGAGGAGTGCTCAAGTAGCCGGCTTCTAGAATCCAACGGGTGTCCATATCAAGGCATCGAGATTGGGTAACCTACTTCTAGAATTAGAGGGACTACTTGCCGCGCTCGTAAGGGTCTAGGGCTAGGGTTTGGCTATTCACATGACCGTGAAATCCGTGCTTCATTCATGGCTAAAATGAAACACGAAATTCCTAGTACACTCTCTATTTCATTGTTGTTTGTGCTTCTACTGCTATGATTGTACTATCATGCCTGAGATGAATATATATATATATATATATATATATATATTAGATGTTGTATATGTTTTGCATCCGCGTTAACCTTGCTCATGCACTGCCGTAAGTTAAGTAACCTTACAGTGAAGTCCCTGGACTCCGTGGCGAATGTGAATGGCATATACGTATATTCTATTTTCGTTTCTTTTGGTATGATAGGTTAACTGATGGGACTGTGTTAATTGGATTAATGCAAGTCAAACAAACCTAAAAATGATGTTGCGGGAACCAAATTTTCGAAAAATTATAAGTGTTTACTTTTGCTTTGTATAGTGGTATTCGGTTAGGAATATCCCGCACCTCATTCTATGAGGGAAAAACCTTATTCTGTTCTCGAGGAAATCGCTTTTAAGCAAAGGTTTACGTGACCATATAAATTACTCGTTTTTCTTTAAAATTACTCGTTTTAAATGTGTAATGACCTCAATTTTACTATACCTTCGTATTTTTTTTCTTTAGTAAAATATTGTATTTATTTATTCTCAGTATTTTCTATATATTTTGTTTTTTATTAAATATATTATTTTATTATTCAATCTATTTTTCCAAAACACATTTCTTTAAAATTAAATCTTAACCCTTTTCAAATTAAACATAAGACCTAATCCAGCGCATAACCCTAATCCAATCTCATTTTCATTTTGTTTTATAAAACTATGAGTCCAAAAACCCACTTTCTTTTCAAGCTATAACATATATTTAATTCTTGTTAAATTTGTTCATGAACAATCTTGTAGCTCATTGTTCAAGTCCTTGCATTGTTGTTCTATAGGTCATATGTTCAAATCCCTATTCTTGCAATTATTTTTATCATTTTTTAAACACTCTCATGAAACCTTTCATTTTCTTTAACTCCCAAATGAAAGGTCACATTTTCAATTTCAATTTCTTTTAACTCTCAAAATAAATTCATCATGAATTAGAATTATGGTGAACATTATATGTTCTCTCTCTCCCCTTCATTTTCATCAAAAGCTCAACTCATAATTCTCTCTTTCTTATGTGCATTTCATCATTATTTGTTTTTCTCCTTCTTTTTTTTATATACAAAAAATTCAGAAAAGATAAACCCTAAATAAAATATTGCCACCTTCATTCTTAGAGCTATCAAAATTTCGGCGTTTTTGGAGTACTTCCGTTCGCTAGGATTCGAGATGGGACGAATCGAGTATCGTTACCGCTCACAATTTTGTCATCAAAATAAATCGTTTTCCACCAAATCGAATCGGTGAGCCGGTTGCTATATTGACTCACAAATCCTGTAAGTCCCTTCTCTCTCCTTCGTTTCCGATTTTCATTTTCTTGGAGCCATCACTTTGCCTTGTCGTAGTCACTAATTAAATATATATTTATATATGTATTTCATTAAATATAGTTGTACTTATAGCAATTAGTTGTATGTTCTTTTCATATTTTGGTATTGTAATTTATGTCATATTCATATTAATTTATTGATTTGTGTAAACTATTGATATTAGAATATTATTCATATATTCCACCACTATTCCATAGATCACATGTTTGAAACCCCAGATCTTGTAATTATTTAATAAAAAACCATAGTTTTATCATTCTCAAATACGACCTTAAAATACCTTTATTGTTAATATAATTTTTAGAAATTAATTTCCACTTATAGAAATTCTTGGAACATTAGGATAAAATAATATATTGAATTCCAAATTTACAATAAAAATTTCATATCAGACCGAATAACGGTTTAGGAGTTACGTAGTTTTTTATTCACCGTTTTAAAAACCAGAAAACTGCCATTAAGGGTCTTCTTCGAGAGACCATAACTTTATAATTGTTGATCCAAATTAAGTGTTTTCAGATGTTTTGAACATATATACCAAAATATATAGACTTTATTAGTTTTAAGTTTTTATTGAAAACCGATGTAAAATATAGAAAACTGTGTTACAATATTAAGCGACGAATTAGGACAGAATTTGTCCTGATTCGCACACTGTTTTTAAATAGGACATAACTCGAACTCCCGATATCCGTTCATGACAAAATTTAGATGTGTAGATGAAAAATTGATATAGATATAATTTCATATATATTATATTGGTTAGAAATGCATGAAATAACCCGATATAGGCTTTGCAATATAACATATAGTTGCGGTCCAGAAATTTGAATTTCCGTTTTAAACGCTGATATTAAAATGATCATAACTAGAGCTTCAGAAATCCAAATCGTGTGAATCTTAGTGTTTTGGATAAGTATATCGAAAGACCTACAATTTTCTAATAATTTTCGTAAGTTGAAACCTGATGAAAATTAACCCAAACTATATTTTAAAAATATGCGACGGTGCCAGACTGATTCTGATATGTTTTGCGCGATAAAACGAAAATGGGTATATCTCCCAAACCGGTTGTCATATTTAGGCGCGACTGGAACTCACGCGTACACAATACTTAGATCTATATTTTTGTTTATATTCCTAATTGGATTGACTTTATTAATTAGTCATACACAACACTTCTTTACAATATTGTTTTTGGACGTTACTTGTATACTTATATCATATCATGTTCTGTGATTGCTTTATCTATATGATTTGTGATTGAACCATTACTTGCTAGAATTGACTTGATCTTAACACGACTCAATCATGAATATTTGAACCCAATATATACACTTGAACCAACTTGACTCGAACTATGAATACAGTTGGCATGACTTGTACTTGACATGACTACATGAACTCAATCTTGGAAACTTGATATCATACATCACCTTTTGTATTCATGGATTCGATCAAGACTCGTAACATTAATTATAGACTAATATACACGGGGTGTTGGAGAAGTTTGGGTATGAATCCAACGGAATCTTATGAGTCCCATTAATACAAATCATGTTGCTGTGGTACCAGACTGAAACGGTATAAATCATGCTGCTGTGCTACCGGGCTAAAACGGTACATCATGAATTCACTAATAAGGGCCCATGTTTCCAAACCCTTGGACGAACCATGTTATATAGAATTACTATGTTACATAAATTTGCCATGCTTATATTAAATGACCGGTTAATCACAATATCACACTTAATCCATTACTTCATGATATCATTTTCAAACTTGTCACTGTATCTTTATATTTCACATTCATGTTTTTTTTGGGACTTATCGAGCGTTAGTTCGCTGACGGGCATTCCACACATCTCCTTGTTTTTTGGAATGTTCTCAGGTCAATTTGGGACAGAGTATTTAGAAGCAATCAACGAGGAGTATTTTCATCTCACATCTTAAGTGGATGAATAGTTTTTTTCATCTTCACGGTTATTACAGCTTTCCTTTTAGTATACCAGATGTTTAGGCTCTTTACTTTCATCTTATGTTTATTGTTCAGACATATTGTATCAGTTGAAAATTATGAAATCTTGAATGTAATAGATCGATGTTAGATTTTATTACTCTTTTTATTCTTGTACTTTATTATATTGCTTACTTATACTTAATGTATTTATTAAGGAAACGATCTTCTTATAATAAATACGTTACAGGCTTTTCACGTCACCGTTACCGTCTACTGAGAAGCGGGGCGTGACAAAATGCGGAGACTAAACCGCTCCTTTTCAAAACTTCGGTTCCTTCAACGATATCAAGTTCATTACGTTAAAGGTTTTTCGCCAAAAACCAGCCGTAGCCCTCCTCATTTCCTACGAGTAGTGCTTAGTATTCGTGCTGCGTTTGTTGACTTTGTCAAGACGTAGTGTGCGGTAGCCAAGTGGTGCTTTTTATAGCATTAAATATGATTGGTTAGGACAATCGTACGACCTTATTGACTCCGTCAAGGGCTCATGCGGGTGGGTTTAATGCAATCAAGATAATAACTGGTTGAACTTGAATAGGACCCTTTAATTTGTTGAATCCGTCAAGGTCACTTGGGTCCTAGGGGCAAAAATCATATCGAGAGTTTCAAATATAAAGGAAACTTACCAGGCATGCGCATACCTTCTAGAATTCGGTGACTTGAGTGGTTTCCGTCAGATTATCATGTGATGATAGTTGGGTCCCGATTCCTACTGATGAGTAGGCATTATTCCTCGGGTTATCCCGACCAATTCTCCTTTCAGGATTTGAAGGAGAATTCGAGGCAACATGAGAGCCATCCCAATTAGATAAATTAATAAACCGATCTAATCTAGATTAGAATGCACGCTGAGTGCTTCTTCTCTCTCTCTGGCAGCGACTATGACCCACCTTAAACTAAAACTCATGACCTAGTTAACCGAACTTTTTACCTCCGGTTTTGGATTGTCATGATTCACGAAAAAGTCGTATATATCCCTGGCTCTCCTACTTCCCCTTTGCATTTCCCCAGAACATATCACATCACTACGAAGATCCATTTTATTTGGATAAAACCATCTTGTATAGCTACATACGAACTCGACCAAAGTTGATTAAGTTTGAGGATGGCTACCGGTTCTGAAGAAATTGAGTTGTATAATTCTGATGTCCTCCCTCCTTCACCTTCTTTCAAGTTATGAGCTCTTTTTATTAGGAAGTACACCAGTTACGCTTGTTGGATAGTCTTCTTCCAAAGCTTAGACAAGCGTTAAAAGGTAGGGAAGGAAGAAAACGAACTGGCCTAAGAATGGTGTACAGAAGGTAAGTTGTGGAGACATATAAAGGGGTTGAAGTGAAGGCAAAGGAAATTGCGACGACTGTCAGAAGTCTGGTATTGGAAGAGACTTTACTAGGAATACTCGCCACCCTCTCGAAACATTCCTATGTTTCAGTTTTCCTATGCAGTTATTATTGAAAAATGTTTTCCCAATTAATTTTGACTCCACGGTATGTATATACCGGATTTGGGTCTCATATCTATATGACATTACAGATGTTGATGTTGGGGTTCCTGGCGCCCTAGCCACCATAACCGCGGCCGATGCGGACTGAATAACAAAAATTTTAGAGGCGCTAGAATCTACAAACCCTAGAATCTAAACCTAACACATGAACTAGGAAATATCATAGAGTCTAAGCTACTATGGAAGAGGGTTATACCAAGAGATCGAGTCCTTCGGTCTTCATCTCCTCTTCCTTAACTCCTTTGGGTCTCCTTGATCGGGCTTGAACGCCGGTCTTCCTCTGTCGAAGATGATCCACCCGAGGGATGTGGTCCATAGCTCTAGCTCCACACTAAAAATCAAGTGGAGCAATTAAATATTCTAACTTGCTAAACTAGGATGTCTAGCGATGTAGTGAGTTGTTCAAGTATTTTGCTATCTCTCTTCCACCCTTAATTCTCAACTCATAAGAGGGTGGGGAGGAAGATGAAAGAGGATCTCATGAAAAGAGCAAGTGAGGAGAGAGAAGCAAATAGTGAGAATGAACTAATCAAGTGAGAGAAAATATCAAGCATATGAATTTATTCAGAAGTAATTCGTCGAGATTGTGCACTTTTTCCGGTTTTATATAAAAGGTTTTTGCAAATAAAATATAGCAACCATGTTTGAATAGTTTGCACAAATGAATATACAATTCATTTGTCAACACTATTCAAGCATGGTTCTCACCATTCTCACCTCACTACTTTTACACCTCAATTTCCATTTAAATGAATAAATGGATAAACCAAAATGAGGTGTCCATCTCCTAGAATGTTTTCCGTATAAATACGGAATACACTCTACCGTATATACATACCCGTATTCGTATCAAAATACGAATACCCAAAAAGTTAGAATAATACAAAGAATATAATATTAGAATATACATATCAAATATATATAGAGAGAATAATGGAGGAAAGATGCATAGGAGGGAATTTCCTCCCATGATGTCGAAAAAATACACCCTCCCTTATTTTTTCCTCCGATCGGCACCCGCCATCTTCATCGTTATCATCTAAGATGTGGGTATACCAAATTTCATGTGATTCTACAATTTTTCCCGCGTTGATTTAGCAATGTAAAAAGTTCTATTGTCGGTAAACCGTTAATTTTGAACCCACTAAATCAACGGTGAAAAAGTTGTAGAATCACATAAAATTTGGTATACCCACATCTTAGATGATAACGATGAAGATGGTGGGTGTCGATCGTCGGAAAAAATAAGGAAGGGTGTATTTTTTCGACGCCATAGGAGGAAATTCCCTCCTATGGCCTCTTTCCTCCATTAACCTTATATATATATATATGTGTATGTAAATTATTAAATCAATATTTGATTTAATAATCCGGCTTAATCTTAAGCCGGCTAGTATTATCAACCGTCCGATCAAAAGTCCGGCTAGCTAGTACACTCATTTGATCGGAACCCTACACATTTCAAAATACAGCCACTACATCATTTCGTCTGAACCTGGAAAACCCTCTGTGTGGGACTCTAAACACTTGACAGTATGCCGGTAGTAAGTTACTGGATAAATCCATAACTACAAGCACGTCAGTAGTACTAGCTGTATGTAACGGCTATCCGGATACCTGTCGAAAAGGAAGGCCGACGAGCAAGCTCATCTGAACCCCTACTAAGCCTATCTATGACAATATCCGTACAGCCCGATCTCTTCGTCTAAGAGTATCATATACAGGGTCTAGGGGTAGTAAACGTCAAACCCTAATAACTCGATAATTCGTGTCGATATGGCCCAGGATCAATCCGGGAAACTACTCATCTAACTATCAGTAAATCCCAACTGCCTTGGCCAAGGTCTTATGGTGCTGACCAACTAAACACAGTGCGATAATCGACTCCCTATAACGGGAGAGACGAATTCGCAACAATCGCTCACTGTCTCCATGTGGCTCGGGACTGTACCCAACTAAAACCTGTTTGCACGACTCAGTAGAGCTGTGGTAGGGTAGTAATCTAAGTACAGTGGGAACTCACATGAGACAAATGACGATCTCAGGTCTAAAGACTAATCTGTACTCATGTCACCTAATAACTGCTATCTGACTATAGGTATAGTACCATCTAGAAGTTCTCAGCGAGTCTGTCCAGTGTTCTCACCCCCAATGAGCACCTAGATACGATCTTAGGTGAAAAAGACCAATGGCTGTGGGACCAACCATCGCCTATCGTCGAGGTCTAGAAACGTATACACCAGTCTACTCTGGAATATCGATGCTCAGTCTCGATACTTCTATGACTAGGGATATTTAAATATGTGCTTATACACTACCCAGCCCCCACATGTATGATCGCCATCATAACGCTGGTAGTCAAGCAATGATCCTACGGGTTTTATCAACATGTGTTAATGATACGTAATAACAAGTAAAACATATACACGTGTTAAGATAAAAACAAACCAAATAGCATACTATCATATTGAGCAAGATTGCCCTGTACATACATATGTCCAAGCATCCACTATATATACATATACAATATGGCCTCTAGGACATACATATCCAACAATCTCCTACTTGCACTAAGGCCATATATTAGGGTATCGACTACCCAACGTCTGCTCTAGGGCCAGTTGTTGGCGTATTGCATACGCAACATCTTAAATAGTCTTTCGAACGGTGCTTGAGGGAGGGCCTTGGTGAATGGATCCGCTGTGTTCTCTTTTATGTCTACTCTCCGCACCTCGATCTCTCAGCGATTTATGATCTCCCTAATTAGGTGATACCACCTCAAGATGTGTCTGGATTTCTGATGGGACCGTGGTTCCTTCGCTAAAGCCATAGCTTTATTGTTGTCGCAATACAAAGGTATTGGATCAACAATGGACGGAACCACCTCAAGTTCAGTAATGAACTTCTTTATCCAGACCGCTTCTTTTGCGGTATCATTGGCAGCAATGTATTCAGTCTCCATCGTCGAGTCTGTGACGATGTCCAATTTGGAGCTCTTCCAACAGACCGCCCCTCCATTGAGGGTAAACACAAAATCCAAGACAGACTTGCTATCATCATTGTCACTCTGAAAGTTCGAGTCGGTAAAAGACTCACCTGAAGGTCCCTAATACCGTATACTAAGAACAATTTCTTAGTCCTTCTTAAGTACTTAAGAATGTTCTTCACTGTTGTCCAGTGGTTCTCACCTGGGTTTGAATGATACCGGCTAACCATGCTAAGCGCGTAAGCTACCACTGGTTTGGTACATAGTATCACATACATTATAAATCCTACCACCGAAGCGTAGGGTATAATGCTCATGCGAACCCTCTCCTCATCAGTCTTGGGAGACATCTCTTTGGAGAGGGTGATTTCGTGCAAAGCGGGTATATTACCGTGCTTGGAATCTTCCATACTAAATCTCTTTAGTATGGCCTCTACGTATCTGGACTGCAAAGGTCCCACCAATCTCTTGGATCTATCTCTGTAGATCTTAATCCCCAGAATATAGGAGGCATCACCCAAGTCTTTCATGGAGAACCTTTGTGACAAGAACTGCTTGACCGATTGTAGCATAGGAATGTCATCTATGTACAAGACTAGAAATACAATAGTTCTTCCTACAATCTTCTTGTAGATACAAGGCTCATCCTCGTTCTTGATGAAGTCAAATTTCTTGACTGTCTCATCAAAACAGATGTTTCAGCTCCGTGATGCCTACTTTAATCCATAAATAGATTTAAGCAACTTGCATACCTTCCCGCTGCTCCCAGTGTCTACGAATTCCTCCGGATGATCCATATAAACGCACTTTTCCAAACTTCCATTCAGAAAATCCGTTTTTACGTCCATCTGCCAGATTTAATAATCATGGAAGTCAACAATAGCAAGTAAGATCCGAATGGATTTCAGTATAGCCACTGGAGAAAATGTTTCGTCATAGTCCACACCAGATCTTTTATGAAAACCTTTTGCAACAAGTCTAGCCTTATAGGTATCCACCCATTCATTTACACCAATTTTCTTTTTGAAGATCCATTTGCATCCAACGGGTTTTACCCTAGGAGGAGCAATATCCAAGGTCCAAACTTTATTAGTGTACATGGACTCCATTTCGGATCGCATAGTATCTAGCCATTTATCAGAGTCTCTACTGATAATGGCCTGTTTGAAACTAGTAGGATCATCTTATTCTAAGATGCAATCTTCTAGATTCTCGTCTATGAGAAAACCATAGTATCTCTCGAGCGGATGAGAAATCCTATTAGATTTGTGGAGTGGCTGAGGTTCATCGGGTACTACTGAATCTAGAGGTTCCACCAAATCCTCAATTGTATTTTGTGTTTCTGGAGTTTCTTCCAGTTCTACCACGCTACCACTGGTTTCTTTTGCAAGAAATTTCCATTCTAAATATTTGGCGTTCCGAGAAACAATAATCCTTTGTTCCTCTGTGTGGTAGAATAGATATCCATTCAAATGCTTTGGATATCCCACAAACTTACACAAAACTGATCGTGCCTCGAGTTTATCTGGGTTCTTCCTTTTAACATAAGTAGGGCAACCCCATATCTTAATACGTTTAAGATACCGACTCTTACCACTCCATATTTCATATGGAGTTTTAGGCACGGATTTAGATGAAACTTGATTCAATAGATATGCTGCCGTCTCAAGCGCATATCCCCAGAATGAAAGAGGCGGATCATCATTACTCATCATGAAGCGAACCATGTATAATAGGGTACGGTTCTTCCGCTCCGATACACCGTTGTGCTGTAGTGTATACGAAGGAGTAAGCTAAGAGAATACCATTCTTTTTTAGATATTCTAGAAATTCCGTGCTTAAGTACTCCCCTTCTCTATCAGATCGGAGAATCTTGATACTTTTTTCTGTTTGGTTCTCTACTTCACTTTTAGATTCTTTGAACTTCTCAAAAAACTTCAGATTTGTGTTCATGAGAAATACATATCCGAACCTAGAGAGATCATCAGTGAATGTAATCAAGTACGAGAACCCACCCATTGCATGTATAGACATTAGACCACATACATCACTGTGTATGAGTCTTAAGAGCTCTGTAGCTCTTTCTCCGTGTCCCGTGAATGGAGATTTGGTCATCTTTCCTTTGAGACAAGACTGACAAGTTTTATAAGATAAAAATTTGAACGGATTCAAATGTCCATCTTTATGTAACTTAGATATTCTTTTCTCATTGGTATGACGAAGTCTACAATACCATAAGTAGGCTTCGTTCATTTCTGAACTATTTCTCTTGCGCGTGTTTTGTATATTGAAAACCGTGTTTTAATTTAGAATATTGATACCATTACATAGTGTACCTTCTGCAACCAATACCTGATTAAGGTAAACGTTCATGATATTTCTATCTAGAACAAAGTTATATCCATTTTTATAAAGTAAATAAACTGATATGATATTGCAAAGCATGGAAAGTACATAGTAGCAGTTGTTCAAAATCATAGTATTGCCGTTTGGCAATACTATGTGTATTCACCGACGGCAGCAGCACCAACTTGTGCTCTATTCCCTACTCTAAGGGATATATCACCAGGTCCAACCATCTTACTTTTTCTCAGTCCCTGTAATAAATTACAGATATGAAATCCTGATCCGGTATCTAGTACCCAAGAGGTAAGACTGACCGAAAAACAGTTCTCAATGATAAGAACACCTGAAAGAGACACAATGGTATGCTTCTTCTTCACCGGGGTAATCAAGGAATTCATGCAATCCTCTTTCCCATTCTCATGCTTGTGACATGTGTCACAAGTTAAAGCTGAACCTATGTTCCCCAGCCCCGAATAAGAATCTGGGTAGGTCAAGTCATATATTTTATTATCTTGATTAATGCATGAATTGGTTTCTACCTGGAGAGAGCGAGAAACACTCAGCGTGCGCTTTTGCAAGAATAGATTGGTTATTAATTTATCTAATTAGGATGACTTCCACCGTTTTCTTGAATTCTCCTTCAAATCTTAAAAGGTGAACTAGTCGGGATCATTAACACCTTATAAGTTCGCTAACCGTTCAGTCAGGTGGGTGTTGGTACTCCGAAAGAGGTTCCCCGTACTCTCGCATGGACCTAATTAAAATAAACCTCGTTTCCACAGAGGCGCAGCCCCGTTAACACCTTTCTAGACACCAAATAAGTTAGCTAATTGTGAAGTGAAAAGTATCTCCTAAGAGTAATCTTACTCATCAGTAGGACCGGAATTCAATTATCATCGCATGGTAACCTAGATATAAGCCACTCTAGTTACCACACTCCAGAAGGTATGCAACACTACCAAGTTTCCTGTATATTTGAAACCTCTGATGTGGTTTTTTCCCCTAACGGCTTATGACCTTGACACAGTCAACATATCATAAGTCGCTAGTCAAGTTCAACCCGTCATTGTCTTAGATTTCATTAGACCTACCAGCATGACCCTTGACACAGTTAAAATGGTTACATGACTATCTTAACCAATCACATCATATGCTACAAACAAACACCATTTAGCCACCGTACACTACACCTTGACACAGTCAACATACACAGCACGAATACTAAGTAATTCTTGTAAGAAATGATAGAGGGATACGGCTGGGTTTTTGGCTAAAAACCCTTTAACGTAATGAACTTGATATCGTTGAAGGAATCGAGCATTTTTGAAAAGGAGTGGTGTTTACCGCCGAAAACTAGACTGAGACGTTGAGATGTCTAGCCTGAATTTGGGGACAGATGCTATTTGGACATAGACATATCTATCCACCTCTCCAAAGATACCAAGTTGATTTATGGTACCATATATCGGAGGTTTGGATAGATGTGACCGATGTAGAAGACTTTATCAGATTTCCTCGCATTTGTGAGGGGTTTTTGATATTGGGGATGCTCTTCCTTGCAGGCGCAAGCCCCTGCTATTAATTACGTTATCGTGTTGCGATAAACACTTTCTACTGCTCCAGTAGTTCACTTCGTGCCGTGTTATATTTTGTTTATTTTGGTTGCCCGTAGATTGTATACGGAGACAGTTTATGTCGTCGCCCGTAGGGCGCAAATTAATCCAAATCCGTACATATATTTTTATGATTTGGGTCAAGCATTTGCTTGATGGGGTCCACATTAGTAGCTTGGTTTTCCAATAGGAATGAACTTAGGACGCATTTCCCACATTTATGATGTCTACACGTTCATATGAAACTTGGGTTTTATCTAAGGGTCGTTAGTCTTATCAACTTAGATGTTTTGGGTTAAGTATTTACTTGACAGAGTCTGCGTTGGTAGCTTGGTTTGACAATGGAAAAGAACTTAGCATGCATTTCTCACATTTGTGAGGTCCATCGATTCACGGGATATTTGGGTTTGATCTAAGAATCGTTAGTCATATTTGAGACTAAAATCAACTTATGAACAAATGAGCATATGGGCTCAATTATATTAGTTTAAGGACTTCACGATCCATTATCACCGTGTAAGGGGCGAATGTTAGTTTAAGGACATTTCGGTCTATTATCATCGTGTTTGGGGCGACGCTCTAGTTTAGGAACATCTCAGTTCAACATTCCCATTTTAGGGACGAATATTAGTTTAAGAACATTTCGGTTTAACATTCCCATTTTGGGGACGAATAGGTGTTAGTTGTTGGGACCCGCCACCTCTCTGAAGACGTTGAGAAATTACGACGACATATATTAGAGGTGTGAAAAGATTTACCCATGAACCAAGTCCCGTATTTGAGAGAAAAGATCATGGTGGATTTAAGAATCGTTAGTCTTATTTAAGACTAAGACAAAAATCATTAGTCATATATTAGACTATGATCAGTTTGGAAATCACGAGCATATGGGCTCGGTTAATTTAAAATCAAAGAGAAAGCTTAAGTTTCACAGACTTAGGCAATTTGAAGCTAAGATTGGGTTTCTATACCACCCAGCAGTGCTAAGCACTCAATCACACGTAGCACTCACGTATGTTTCACGCGAGGTGCTACAATAGTGCTAAGCACTAATCTTTTCTGGCACTCACGTGTGTTTCACGTAAGGTGCTGAGCTTCTGACGCTTACGTGTGTTTCCCGTGAGACGCTGAGCTTTTAGCTTCTTTTGAGCGCTCACGTGTGTTTCACGTGAGACGCTAAGTTTTTTGGAGATTTAATCTCTGTTGATATTTTTAGAGAACTTAAATCCCTGTTATTGGTATTTTGACCATTAACGATCACCAAAATCACTATTTTGAGGATCTTGGATCGGGCTCTTTAAGAACTAAGTTCTGATTTATGAAAGAACTAAGTTCCTGGAGTATTATGGACTCCATATTTTTCATGTTCTTTTCTTCCATATTCTTTTCTACATTGTTCTTTCCTGAATTCTTGATTCTCAAGAATAAGATCTTTCCGATGAAAATTAAATTCTCAACTTGTGGGGGACTTATCTTATGGATCTCAGATCCAGAGAAAGGACTAAGTTCTTAAGCAGGGTTAAACCTTTGGATATGATATAATAGGTTAAGGAGATATTTTGATCTCTGTTTTTTTCTTTACCTAGAGTTTTTAGGAGGAAGACTATCTTTGAGAATTAAATTCTCTATTGTTTTGTGGAACCTTTTGGAGAGCCTTCTGTATTTTTTACTGAAGCTTATGAGGGGTCTCCTCTCCTTTTTATATCGAGTCCCTCCTTCTTTTCTTTTCATCCCTTTGCACATATTTATAGAAGAAGGAAAAGAATCAATTTGTTGAGAAAATCTCTCATTGAGAGATCATGATTGATTTCATAATCAATCAAATTGATCTTTTAGATTAACCGGTAAATTTTATTCACCGTTGGGTTTTTAATTCAAACCCTCTCTATTTAACAGAGAAGATCTTTCTTGTTTGTTTCAACAAGATTAGGAAGATATTTTCCTAACATAAAATTTTATTCTATCATATAAATATCATGTTAATTTAACAAGACAAGGAAGATATTTTCCTAACATAGAATTTTATTCTATCTAACAGAGAAGATCTTTCTTATTTTAGAAAAATCAGGAAAATATTCCCCACATAGAATTTAATTCTATGTTTAATTGGTGATATTTTATCACCATTGGATTTTAAATTCAAAGATTCTCTGTTTAACAGAGAAAAATCTTTCTCGTTTTGGAAAGATCGGGGGGATATCTTCCCAAATAGAATTTACTTCTATATAGAATTTAATTCTATCTGAAACTAGTGCATCAAAATGATGTGTTCACGTGTTTAACACGTGATCCCCAGTGTGGGTTCTGGCCTATCTATGTTCAGCGCCCATATACTTTGCATATGAGCACTCACGTGTTTAACACGTGAGGCCTGTTTAGTTTTTAGTTATTTACTTTCAGCGCTCATATGCTTTACATATGAGTGCTCACGTGTTTAACACATGATGCCTATTTATATTTTTGATTATTTCTGTTCAGCGCTCATACGCTTTGCATATGAGCGCTCACGTGTTTAATACGTTTGTCTAAACCGTGAGCTTTAATTCTCCTCAAAGCCAGAACGCTCATGTGTTTTGCACATGGGAGGAATTCGTTTTTTCTTTCTTTTCTCCCCTTTTTTATAAGAGAACTACAAGCTCTGGGCTAAATTTTTTTGCGGAAACAAATGCCCCCCACTAGCTTACTTACGTAGGTATGTATATGGGTTAAGTAGTGTAGAGTTATGCATCTTCATAGAATTGATGGCTTAGGAGACATGTTTAGAATTCCTGCCGCCTAAAACTTTTTCAACTTCATGAGCCGCAGGGGTCTCGAGAATGTTTTTTCTCTCTATGAGTCGAGAGGATCATGCATATTCTCATTAGGAATCATAGGGAATCCTAAGTGTCTTTCACTTTCGTGAGTCGTAAGGATCTCACGAAAGTATTTTCTTCTTACGAGTCGAGAGGACCCGTAAGTGGCTTCTTCATTTCATCGATATGCAACTTTTGGCGAATGTGGCCCGTAGATAGTATACAAGAGTTGGGCTTGAGCTCCTTGTATGGCAGCGATGGCTAAGGAAACAGGTTTTGATCTGCCGCCTAAGGCTTTTCAACTTGATGAGCCGTGAGGGTCTTACAAAGATGTTTCTCCCTACGAGTCGAGAGGATCTCATATGTGTATTTTCTCCTAAGTGTGTTTTCTCTTAAGAGTTGTAAGGATCTCACAAGAGTAATTTCCCCTTATGAGTCGAGAGGACCCGTAAGTGGCTTCTTCTTCTCATTGGATGCAACTTTGGAGATTGTGGCCCATGGATAGTATACAAGAGTCGATATCGAACTACTTGTAGGGCAACGATGGCTTAAGAAACAGGTTTATATCTGTCATCTAAGGCTTTTCAACTTTATGAGCCGTGGGGTCTCATAAAAATGTTTCTCCCTATGAGTCAAGAGGATCTCATAGGTGTAAAGTCATGATGACTCCTGATTGTGTTTTCTCTTGAGAGTCGTAAGGATCTCATAAGAGTATTTTCCCCTTACGAGTCGAGAAGACCCGTAAGTGGTTTCTTCTCCTCATTGGATACAACTTTGGAGAATGTGGCCCGTGGATAGTATACAAGAGTCGATATCAAACTACTTGTAAGGCAACAGTGCTTAGGAAACAGGTTGATATCCCCGTCGCCTAAGGTTTTTCACCTTTATAACTTTCGAGGGTCTTATAAAGATGTTTTTCCATACGAGTCAAGAGGATCTCACTGGTGTATCCTAACGTGAAATATAGATAACCCCTTTTTGATAGGGGTCTGTTAGGTTTGTGGTACTAGGTTTAAGTCCATCATACCTTCGCATTGGCTGATGTATTTCTTGATATGTAGTCCATTAGGCTGCTGCTCGAGTATCCGCACATCTGTCGTGTCTCTGATCCCTTCTGAGGCTGGACAAGATGTCTTTAAGTAATCTTCTTTAGGTTGGAAAATCCGTATTACCGTCGGAAGGTCAAGCGTTAAGTATTTGCCGTGGCACTTTCTACTTAAGGTTAGGCTTAATTTGAAGCCCCGATAACTCATAACTGCACCCTTCTGGGGTGGGATGATTTCCTATGGTCTTTACGCTTTGTATGTATTGCGGTCAAGACCAGAAACTAAGAATATACCGTCACTTCGTTTTTGCTTTAATGATATCGTACCGATTCTTTGCTGGAGTTGGATAGACATCCAAATGACCTCTTATGCTGTATTTATCGCCATCGAGGTCTGGAGTTAGGATTTAACCGTCACTTGTAATGCCCCATGCCCCAATACAGACGGTATTATCCGCTCTGGCCGAAACCAGCACGGTTTTACCCTTTAGAGAGAACCGGATCCGACCAGGGGCCAATTCCCAGGAGGTCACCCATCCTAAGACTTCCCTGGCCCAAGCACACTTAACTACGGAGTTCTCAAGCTCCTATAGTGCCGATTCACTAAAAAGGCGCCTCTGTAATTGAGGGTGGTATCATTACATTTATAATGTAGTTCGGTCCACTTTCGGAATGTGTTCTGAAGATTCCCCATTATTGGCACTTTGTTCCATGAGAAAGAACCGGGTCCCGACATCCTCCCCACTTTTAAACAATGGTTCGTCCTCGAACCACAAACCTACTATTGAGGGACCTACATGGGTCACCATAAATGTAATGCCCAACGCCCCAGTACAAATGATATTATCCGCTCTGACTGAAACCGCACGGTTTTGCCCTTTAGGGTGAACTGAACCCGACCAGGGGCCACTTCCTAGGAGGTCACCGATCCCAAGACTTCCATGGCCCGAGCACGCTTAACTACGGAGTTCTCAAGCTCCTGTAGTGCCGATTCACTTAAAAGGCACATCTGTAATTGAGGGTGGTATCATTACATTTATAATGCAGTTCGGTCCTATTTTGCAATATGTTCCGAAAATTCCCCATTGTTCTACAGTGGATCACACGGACTTAAGAGGTGGCCCCTACGGATTCAAGAGGTGGCCCCAACCCCTTGGTATGACAATTGGCGTTGCACTTTATTCCGCGTGGCATTTTGTTCCGTGAGTAAGAACCGGGTCCCGACATCACTCCACTTTTATTTAACCCTTGGGTCCTTTATTAATGTCGCATCTGCACCCTACTGGAATAAGAAAGAACGCCGGGATGATCTCCAGGCTGTAGATGTTTCCATTAAGATTTGGATGTAGTATTTTGCCATTGCTTTACTTTTATTCGACCCTTGGGTCCTTATTGACGTTACATCTGCACCGAGAAGGAACATCGAGCCCGGGCTAGGATTTTGCCGCTACCCCGCTTTTATTTGACCCTTGGGTCATTATTGACGTTGCGTTTGCATCGAAAAGGAACGTCGAGCTAGAGCTAGAATTTTGCCATTACTCCACTTTTATTTGGTGATGTCGTGCCAATTCTTTGCTGAAGAGGGGTAGACATCCATAAGACCTCTATTCTATATGTATTGCAATCGAGGTCTAGAGCTAGTATTTTGCCGTCACTCCACTTTTGTTTGACCCTTAGGTCCTTATTAACGTCGCATCTACATCAAAAAGGGACTTCGAGTTGATCTCTAGGCTGTAAATGTTACCATCGAGATTTGGAGTTAGGATTTTGCCACTGTTTCACTTTTGTTCGACCCTTGGGTCCTTACTAACATTACATCTGCATCCTGTCGGAATGAGAAGAATGTCGGTATAGTCTTTAGGCTGTAGATGTACCATCAAGATTTGGCTCTCCCTTTGATAGAGCCTGGTGGGAAGATATGGTTCCCTTTATTTCGTTTAAGCCTATGGATTGTATACAGAGGTCGGTGTGGACCTACCTGCAGGGCAGAAATTTTTTATTTTATTAATTTTTTATATCGCCGCGATGCTCTATCTTTTCAGCTTTTTTATATCACGAAAGTCATGATTGCCCAATCATTTCATCTATTTATTGCGGTGCCTAATCATTTCGGCTATGTTATTTTTTTATTTTTACTCGCTATTTTTTATTGCGAGTTGCCCAAACATTTCGGCTGTTTCATATGCATATATTTTTTGCTCGCTGATTTTTATTGTGAGTTTCCCCATCATTTCGGTTATTTCATATGCATTTTTTTTCTTGCTAATTTTGTTGCGAGTCGGGAATTTAGTTCCTGATACCAATTTTGGCATCAACATCGCCGCAACTAGAATGTTGCTAGGAGCAAATCATCATTTACTGTGAAAGGACTTAGAGTTTGGCACCTGTTCAGGCATCAACATCGCTAAAACTGGGATATTGCCATGAGCGAATCATTATTTGCCTTTATTGATTTGAATAAAGGTGGCTTAGAAAACAGGGTTAAGATCTCGTCGACTAAGACTTTTTGACTTTATGAGCCGTATGGGTCTCATAAAGCAATTTCTACCTACGAGTCGTGAGGATCTCGTAGGTCTATTTTCTCCTTAGGAGTCACGGGAATTCCTAAGTGATATTTTCTCTTGTAAGTCGTAACGATCTTAAAAGAGTATTTTTTCCTTGTCGGTCTAGAGGACTTACAAGTGTCGCTCATCATATAGGGATATTTCTCGCCATTAGTGGAATTCGGTTGGAACATATTTTGTTCGTACCTATGGATTGTATACAAGAGTCGATATTGAACTACTTGTAGGGCAACTTGGTGAATATGACGGCTTAAGAACAGGTTTAGATCCCTGGAACCCAAGTCTTTTAAATTCTATGAGCCATGAGGGTCTCATAGGGGGGAATTCTCCTTACGAGTTGTGAGGATCTTTCAAGTGTAATTTCTTTTTAGGAATCATATGGATTCCTAAGTGTGTTGCTCTTTTGTGAGTCTTAAGGAACCCACATAGGTATTTTCTCCTTACAAGGTCGAGAGGACCTTACAAGTGCACACATTTTTTTATTTAACGGGTTTTCGCCCTTTCGGGTTTTCACAAACTCGTTGGCAGTCCTACTATTTTTACTCATGACGCTCTTTTGGATTTTCATCCGTGCCCATTTCGCTTATGGACGTACCGTTTTTTTTTTGCACATGGTGAAACTCTCGAAAGTAGTTTCGCCGTAGGCGACCCATCTGTTTGCCTATGGAACTTGGGGGTAGCTTCATTATTGGAGTAGCTATGTAGCCGATGGAACTTGAGTTGCAAAATTTTCCATTAGGACTTCGATTGAAACATAGATATCAAGGGAGCATATCGCCGTATTTGGGGGCGACACGCTAGTTTAGGGACATTTCGGTCCATCATTCCCATGTTTAGGACGGAATTCTAGTTTAGGGACATCTCGGTCCAAAATCGCCGTGTTTGGGGCGATGCGCTAGTTTAGGAACTTCTCGCTTTATTATTAGTTTAGGGACTTCTTGGTCCATTATTGCCATGTTTTGGATAAGTATTAGTTTAAGGACATTCCAGTCCGTGGTTTATCATTTGGTCGAGCATCCCCTCCAACGCTTGGTTGTTTAGGCGCTGCCGCCTGTCCTTTGTATGCACGGACATTTCACGCCTTAGGCCATCTTCACCTTCTTGGACTGCTTCTTTTACCATCATAGCAATCGGGTTGTCCTGCGGGAAATACCGGGCATTTTATACAGCACCTGCCCCCTGCTCATTAATGTCGCTTTCTGACACTGTCGGAGCATCTTCTTCAAGATATCGCATCATTCCTTCTGTTGATTCTTCTTCTTCCTTGGAAGAATGAACTTGACTTGGGGGGTTTTCTCCTCATCATCCATTTTAGGAGCAGGACATGGCTTTTACGTCCCTTCCATGATTTCTGGGTGAAGCGGGTGTTTCCCCCAATAAAAGAGCAAAGCTCTGTTCAAAACTCAAGAGACAGCGCCTCACGTGCCTTCCACGAGGGCGTCAGCGCCAGAGTTAAAAACTCTTATATGAGAAGCGTCCGTGTGCAAACCACACAAAAATAATAAGTAGCGCCTCATGTGCCTTCCACGAGGGCGCCAGCGCCAGAGTTAAAAACTCTTACTGGCGCCGCACGTGCTCCTCACGTGGGCGCCAATGTGCAAAGCACATGAAAGAATTAAAACCTTAAGCAGCATCCACGTGCACAGCACGTGAGCGCCGGCGCCTTGTAGAATTAAATTCTACTCTCTTTTAAATAGAGCCGTTGGATCAAAAATCCAACGGAGATGATAAATCATCAAGATACAGAATTAAATTCTGTTTAGAGGAAATATTCCTCAAATGTTTCTAAGCAAGAAGGATTGTCCTCTGTAAAACAGAGTACCATTGGATTAAAAATCCAATGGTGATGAAAGAATCACCAATCTACAGAATAAATTCTGTATGAGTAAATATGTCCCCAATCTTGTTAAAAACAAGAAAAATATGTTCTGTAAAACAGAAACCCTTGGATCAAAGATCCAATGGTGGGTAAAATCCCCAAATTAATTAGGATCTCTTAATGAGAGATTTCTTCAACTAATCAACAGAATTGCCTCTACTATATAAAGGACCCAAGACTTCAAGTCTAAAGAGAAGGAACCCCCTATAAGATTTGAAAAAACAAAGCAGAAAGCTTCAAAAAGGTAGAAAGAAGAAGATCTCGCTTCTCAGGAAAAAAGCTCTAGGTAAATAAAAAAAAGAAGAGAGATCAAAATATCTCGTTTACCTATTGAAGGGTTTAACCCTTTTAAAAGAAGAACCTAGTTCTTTCTTTGGATCTGAGATCCACAAGACAAGTCTCCCACAAGTTGAGAATTTAATTCTCATCGGGACGAACTTACTCTGGGAGATCAAAGATTCAAAAAAGAACCAGGAAATTGAACTCCTCAGAACAAAATATATAAGAAAAAATCACCACCCAACGCCTTACGTGCCCCTCACGTGGGCACCACTCAATAAGGAGTGCTTAGCACTCAATGACTGGCGCTCAGTGCCCAGTGCCCAACATGCCTTTCACGTGGGCGCTACAAAACATAAGGAGTGCTTAGCACTCAGTGACTGGCACTCAGCGCCCCACGTGCCTCTCACATGGGCGCTACAAAATAAAGGAGTGCTTAGCACTCAATGAGCGATGCCTAGCGCTCAGCGCCCAGCGGCCCCACGCGGCTCTCACATGGGTGCCATAGAACATAAAAAGTGCTTGACACTCACCAGGACGCGTCTGGCGCCTCACGTGCTTCGCATGTGGGCGCCATAAAGATTGCCTAGCACTATATAAAGAGACAAAAAAGTAAAGTGTTTAACACTTATTGGGCAAATCCCTATGACTGAAAACCCCACATGGTTATGTGTGAGCGTCAGAACTTATATAAGTGCTTAGCACTTTTTTGCACAAAAAAAGGACTAAGCCCAAATAAGTGCTTAGCACTTCTTTTCAAATAAAAAGAAAACTGAGTGGACCAAGCCCAAGTTGGCTAGGTCCCTAACCCAGATCAACCGAACACATGGGTTCACTACTTCCCAAATTGATCTTAGTCCCAAATACGACTATCGATCTTCCAACTGATGATATCCCAGAACGATATTCATCCCACATTCCCCTGAGGAAATCTTAGTCTCAAAATATGACTAATGATTCCCGGGTTTACCATTAATCACTTTTTCCTCAAACACGGGAATTAGTTCAAGGGTACTTCTCTCTACACCTCTGATACATGTCGTTGAAATTCCTCAACGTCTTCAGAGAGGTGGCGGGTCCCGACAACCAACTGCTTTTTGGTGTACTTCCCAAACTGACGTGCACACCCCAGATCAAACTACACCCCAAACTGGGTGTATCCCATATCATCGTTGCTCATTGTTGGGGTAAAAATTTACACACCGGTTGACCAAGTCAAAATCAAAGTCAACCCCAAGCCAGGTAGGCCCAAGCCCAGGTCAAGTGGGTCAATGCTCGGAGCGAGCCCGAACATGAAGCGGCCGGCCTACCCCGTGCCAAAATAAAAATTCTGTAATAAATAATTTTGTTGTATTTCATGTATTTTTATTTTATGAATAAATGTAAGAAAATGGGCATAAAGCCAAATTTTTGTAAAGCCCATAACTTATGTGCAAAAAAAATAGCACATGAGGCATGGGATGGGCAAATGCCATTTTTATAAAGCCCAAGGGGCTATATATAAAGTGTATAGCCTATAAAGGCAAAGATAATGAAAATATCTCAACAACTTTTTCTCTCTCCAAAAACGAATCCAGATCTGTGATCTTCTCCTTCCTTAAGGTTCTAAAACCTTCTTTCTTTTGAATTAAATCAAGAGTTTTACTTTTCCTTTTCCAAAACTAAATAGTTTTTCACCACAAAACCCACAAAGGGGAGCTTGGATCTTCCATTAGATCTCAAAAAGGGGAGATTTTTAAATCTCACCCCCTTTCTTCAAGATCCGGCCAAACGACAGGAATAAGAAGGAGACCCATCTCCAGAAACCCCACTTTGGGGAAGATCCAGGGCTCAAGGGGAGAAGCCTCTTCATCAGCTTCAAAATATCCTAGGAGTTTAACTCCTTATATATATATATACATACAAAATAATAAGTGTTCCTTTCTGGGAGTACAACTCCCGTTGCAGGGACCAAGTCCCTTTTGCCTCCCGAGCGCCCCGAGCCTACCCTAGGCAGGAGGAATCTGTAATGCGCCTGACAAGCGCGCGCGTATTCCCATCTCAATGCAGTGACGAAAAACACCCTACAGATTCTGGCACGCCCGGTGGGACCTTTCTCTCCTCCTATATTTCGGGTTAAACGTTCATGTGAACTCAATCAATATGCATATATATATTTATACTAAAATAATGCTCTTTCATGCAGGTCTTCAAGCAATCAACTTTCAACGACAATGTTTCCCAAAACGAATTTAGCTTCCAACGCGACCCCGATCCCGTACGTGATCAAGGTCAATGCTCGTGTGGTTCTCCCCGCAAGTCTCAGTCGACAGTGGGAGGAACTGCCCCACCAGTTTGGCTCCGTCATCATCTACCCTGCCGGAAGCACTCATCTGGCAGAAATCCCGACAAAACAGGCGGCCAAGCCGGTCTCAAGGGGCAAGAGGCCGAATGTCGTGATCGCCAAGGCACCACAACCAAAACTTAAGACGGTGTCTGAACGACTCTCTGGTGCTCCAGCTGGGGGCAAGACTTCCGGTACAAAGGGAAACATCAAATGTTGTGGACAAGCTCAGGCAATGACTCCAGCAAATGCACAATCGAGCGTATCTCCAAAATCCTCCATCGCCTGGTCTACGACGTCTTCCCGAAGAGCCAAAGTCTGCCAAATGCTTAAAACAGAAAAGTTAAGGCATAAGCGACTCAGGTATCGAGCCAACAAGAGGGCCAGGGCGTCGGCCAAGTGGAATCTTGTGAGGTTCCAAGAGCAGGGTTACTCCGCCATGACGGCTGAGTTGGCCGTAAAAATCAGCAATTCCTTCGAGCCTCTGAAGTGGATTCAGAAAAATGCTATGACCGTCAGAATCAAGAAGACAACGGTTCGAAAGTCACTAAAAAGAGACGTGTCCCGGCCCCAACAGAAAAAATGTGACACTGTCTCTTCAAGAGTCTATCAGGCGCTCAATACTGCGCGAAAACAGCGGGGCAAAACCGAAAAGGAAGCGGCAGCACCATTCAAGAATCCGGCCAGGCCAGCCGCCTTCACTCGACTGCCCGTTACCAAAACAGGAGGGTCAAGACAGCGATCCGAGAAATCAGTCGCCGATAATAAAAAGACGGCTGGATATGTCATCCATACGGTCTATATGGCAGGCTGGCGCCCCAGCGACAACCTTCGCAGCAAAAGCAAGGATGGGGCCACCACATCCCAAGCCCAATCTGGCTTGAATGTGGTTGCCGCTTCCTAAGAACAGCCGCCTCCGCTGGATGATGAAAACCCTCTCGATGAGGATGATAGGCAGAAGGACCCTTCGGTCTAGGCAGAGTCAAGCTCGGACAGCGAGGAAGAGCCGACTTTCCACCCCAGGACTGCGGAGCAAGAGCTGCTTCAAGTGCTTCGAAAACAACTCAAGAGCAAAGATAAAGAGATAGCCAAGCTCTATTCGAAAATTGACGACCTAACGAACGTTGTGATGCAGCTTATGGATCAAATTGCTCGAGCGCCTCCCAATCAAGCACAAGTCGCTACTCATGAGCCGGATGATGACAATCCAAAGCGGCCGATGCCTGTCCCTTTAGGTCCAAGATTCGTCGAGCCATACGAAAGACGGCCACATTCCGCTTCTGGGGACGCCTTGGCCCCAGAAAACACCATCCCGCTACCACAAGATCGGATAATGGATTTGGTCACCAGCAAGGTTAAAACATTGGTGGCCGAAGCTGAAGCTCAGAAAGAAATTGGCAGTAGTGGGCGACCATATCCCGCACAGTACGATCTGATCGAGTTCCCGAGCGGCCACGTCATTCCTAAGTTCGGAATATTTGACGGAACGGGAAATTCAAATCAGCACGTCGCCCACTTCAAAGCATCGTGCGGAAATACAGAGGGCAATGATGCGCTCCTTCTTCTTCAGTTTGTCAGCAGTCTGACCGGTGTCGCTTTTGACTAGTACGCGAGTATACCAGACGGGTCCGTCATTACCTTTGCCCAAATGGAGTCTCTGTTTTGGCAAAGGTTCATGAGTGTCAGTGATAAAATCCCCATTGTCGACCTTGTGAGGACCAAGCCGGGGAAGAATGAAAGCAACACCGACTTTATCGCCCGATGGCGTAATCTCACAGTCAAGTGCGAACCGCCGCGCAGGACCAGTCCGTCAGCCTTCTCATTGGGAACCTCAGCAATTGGATGGTCCCATTCTTGTGTACAGTAGGCCTCAAGACGTTTCAAGAGCTAACCAAGAAAGTCCAAATGCTGGAACGCTCGAAGCAAGAGTCCACCCCGGACTCTCAGAGAGACAAGACTTAGAAAAGCAAGCGGGACGACAACCGTAGAAGCGGGAGTTCCAGCAGTACCAATGTCTTCAATGCGTCCGACAATGAAGAAAAGCGAAGGGCGGGCGAATCCAAAACCAACCGGTCTCGAAAGCCAGTGCTGGAAGGAGAGGGGCCTTCCCTAGAGGAGAAAAAGAACAAGGTTTACTCTTTCAGGAGGGACAAGGTCCGAAAGATATTTAAAGATGCCTTGAACAACGGTCTACAATTGCCAGAGTCGGAAAGACCTCAAGAAGCAAAAATGACCGACAATCCCTTGTATTGCCCGTACCACCGAGTAGTGAGCCATGCGATCGAGGATTGCTATATCTTCAAAGACTGGGTCGAGAAGCAGTACAAGGCTGGAGAGATCGAGCTGTCCAAAAGCGTGTTAGTGAACAATCAAGTTGCAACCACCAACTTTATCCAGACAGAAGCTGAAGCCTTCTGGGAGCAGACAGCCGAACCCGCTGCCCTGAGAAATGAAACCGACTCACCGCAGCCTCCTTGGAGTAAGCACATATCTAATAAGATGAAGAAGATTGTAAAGCTACTTCAGAAAGAGCCTAGAACGGAATGGGAAGGGCAGAAGAAGCCTACCATACGAGCTGCTAATTCGGCTCCATCAGGCTCAAAATCCAAAAAGCTCGAGAAGAAGAAAAGTGCAGCTCGGCGCGAAAAAGAGTCTGCAGGGAGATCGACCATTAAAAAATATATTGATTCCCTCGAAGTGTATGAACAGAAGGAAAGAACTCTAATTCAATTGAAAGAGTTCTTCCCTGTAGAAGTGGCTGAAATTCTGGAGAAGTTAGAAGAAGACTCCGATGAAGAGATCCCAGTAGTGACCTGCTACGCCATCTATCTGGGCAGCGACTCTGAGGAGGAGCTTTGTTTTCCCGAAAAGGACGTAGAGCTCGCCACCAAGGCCAACCAAATCCAGCTCAGAAGCGGCAGGGCTCTACCGCCAAATTAGGGAAACACCCCAAAAGGAAAGGAAAAAAAGGTGGCTAATGAGGAAGATGGCAGAGAGCCGGCTAATGAAAACTCAAGTCCTTCCTCAGTAGACTACAATGTCTTGGCTCATCTCCGAAAGCTCCCGTCTCTCCTGAGCATCTACGATGCCTTGGTCCTATCTAAAGAGCTTAGAGAGGTTCTCATTCACGCTCTACAGAACCCCGAGCGGTATCAGGCTCGCTTTGCGGAAATTAATATGAAAGAAGCCCAGTACGCTCTGCATGCCGCCACAGTCACGTTTAAGGACGAAGACTTGCTATTAGGAACGGCTGAGCATAATCGGTCGCTTTACATGACAGGGTACAGCTACGGAGACCGGATTAATCGCATATTGATTGATCCAGGGTCCTCAATGAACATCATGAACTTGCGGACTTTGAAGAGTTTGTCAATGGATGTCCGACACCCATCAAGGGAATGGATTATTATTCAAGGCTTCAATCAAAACTGCCAGCAAGTTCTGGGGTCTATAGCTTTGCCAATCAAATTTGGGGATCTGCAAACTGAAGCTAAGATATACGTAATCGACGCTGACACGTCTTATAAGATTCTCTTGGGACGGCCGTGGCTTCACGATTACGGCATCGTTCCGTCAACTCTCCATCAATGCATGAAGTATACTAAAAATGGCGAAGAAAGACACATTAACGGAGACATCCAGCCATTCGGTGTGCATGAAGTCCGATATGAAGATTCTCGGTACTTTATGAACCACCAAAATGCTAAGCCACAACTGACTGAGGATAGAGCGGCCCCAAGCCTCAAAAGCAAATCTGAGCCGGCTGTCACTTTCAAAAGCAAAAACGCCCAAGTGCATCCGCATTTCGGTAGCGACACTGATGAGTCTGATGCTGGAAGTCCGTCCTTCCATAAAACTCGCCCTCGTTTCGGTAGAGATACGGACGAATCTGTTACTGAGGCCCCATCTAGCAGCAAAGTCCGCCCTCATCTTGGCAGCGACACTGAAGATTCGGAGGAAGAGGACCTGCCGTGCAACAGCTGTGCAGATTGGACCTCTATGCAACAAACAAAACTACGAGAGACCTTCGAAATTGCAGAAGGGCCCTTAGATGTCACAAGGGTGCCGAAACAGATGTGCAAAGAGCTCGATGCATTGTCAGTCTCCACCGTGGACCAGCTGAAAACTTTCTACGTTCCCGGAAGGAAAAATGGACAGAAGGGCATCCTGTTTTATGGGTCAAATCCTGTTGTGCACCTGGACGATTTGTCTGTCGCGTGCCTTCTCTATGAAAGAGGCATAAGAGCCGTCCTCAATCCCAGATACTATGCATCCGAGATGCGGGAATATTTCAAAAAGTGCGGATGTCAGTTATATCAAACGGAGTCCGAAGCAAAGTTTTATGAAGGGCTATGGCATCCGCCCCAGGTCCGAGCACTCATCGATGGACGAATTCCAGATAGACGGGGCATAGGCTACATTCAACCTGATTCCAAAGCGTGCTATATGATCCATGTTCGCGAAGCCAGCGAAAGATCAAATAATGATGACGAGATAGTCGAGCCAGAAGAAGCTCCTCAAGAGCTCGAAGATGGCGGACAAGAAGCCTTTGACGAGCTAACCGAGATTGACTTAGGAACGCCCAATAATCCAAGGCCGACTTATATTAGCTCACTCTTGTCAGAGGAAATGAAAGAGCAGATAATTGCCCGGCTGTATGAGTTCGTCGACTGCTTCGCGTGGACGTACAAAGAAATGCCTGGCCTCTTCCCTGAAGTGGCCGTGCATAAGCTGGCTATATCTCCTGATGCTAAGCCGGTCAAACAAGCTCCTCGAAGAATAAGAAGGGAGCTAGAAGAAAAGGTCATCGAGGAAACTAAGAAACTTATCGATGTTGGCTTCATCAGCGAAGAGAAATATGTGGACTGAATCGCATGCGTAGTCCCAATGAAGAAGAAAAATGGGTAGATCCGAGTTTGTGTCTATTTCAGGGACCTTAACAAGGCATGTCCTAAAGACGACTTCCCGCTACCGGTCATGGAAATGATGGTCGATGACACCTCAAATTACGAGCTGTTCACCTTTTTGGATGGCTCGTCTGGATATAATCAGATCTAGATGTCGCCTGAGGATGAGAAACACACAGTATTTCGAACCCCGATCGGAATATACTGCTACAAAGTGATGCCGTTCGGACTGAAGAACGCAGGTGATACATATCAAAGGGCAATGGCCAATATCTTTGATGACCTAATCCATAAAGTCATCGAATTCTATGTTGATGACCTGGTCGTCAAGACTAAAGCCAAGACCGACCACGTCCATGATCTTAGGACCGTTCTCACCAAACTGAGGGAATACGATCTGAAGATGAATCCTTTGAAGTGCGCTTTTTGCCTGTCATCGGGAAAATTCCTGGGCTTTATAGTCCGACATCGGGGGATCGAAGTTAACCCATCCAAGATAAAGGCCATCATGGAAATGCCCCCTCCGAAGGATCTGACGCAGCTGAGATCTTTTCAAGGAAAGCTTGCTTATATACGAATGTTTATCTCAAATTTATCAGGGAGATATAGGCCTTTCTCAAAGCTCATGAAGAAAGGAGCTCCTTTTGTCTGGGATGCCGAATGTCAAGAAGCGTTCGAAAGCATTAAACAGTACTTGTTGCGCCCTCCAGTGCTGGCCGCTCCCATTCCAAATAAACCGCTGATTCTCTACACTGCCGTGCTAGATGAGTCACTCGGTGCACTCCTTGCCCAGAACAACGAGGAGGGAAAAGAAAATGCCCTCTGCTACCTCAGTTGAACTCTAGTTTGGGCAGAACACAACTATTCCCCGATCGAAAAGCATTGCCAGGCCCTGATATTTGCTGTGAAGAAGCCGAGGCACTATCTGCTCGATCATCGGGTTGTGCTGATCTCCAAGGTCGACCCGCTCAAACACTTGATGACCAAAGCATGCGTAGCCAGCAGAATGGCAAGATGGGCTGTCATGCTACTTGAGTTTGACATAGATTATACTCCTAAGAAAGCAGTAAAAGGGCAAGCTCTCGCAGACTTCCTTACTGCTCATCCCGTATCAGAGGGGTCACTGCTTAATTGCGAGCTACTTGACGAACAAGCGCTGCACCTCGAAGAAGATGAGTTATGTTGGGAGCTCTAGTTCGATGGAGCCTCATCAATGAGGACCTCCAGCAAATCAAGCGTCCCGAAGATAAAAGTAGGGATAGGACTGGTGTTCATCACGCCATCGATGGGAACTCTACGGCGTTCTTTTGCTCTCACCGAGCCTCGCACAAACAATGAGGCTGAGTATGAAGCTCTGATAGCTGGTCTGGAGCTCGCCATAGAAATGGAAATCCTTCGGCTACGGGTTTACGGTGACTCCCAGCTTGTCGTCAACTAAGTAAGCAGCGACTATAAGATATACAAACCCGAGTTAGCTCGGTACAGAAGCCGGGTGGTGGAGCTTATGAAACAGTTCACCCATATTGAGCTGATGAGAGTTCCTAGGGCGTTGAATGGAAAGGCTGACGTACTCGCTCGGTTAGCCAAGGAGCTGGTTGATCCTGACATGGACAAAATTCTGATCACAGTCAGGAGCCGGCAAATTCTACCCCCAGTCTCTCTACGAGAAGAGGAAAGCGCGGAACAGAAGAGCAGTCCTGCCGAAGAAGCTTCGATCATCCAAGACGAGCCCGATTGGAGAGAACCCTTCATAGACTACCTCCGATACGACAAGCTGCCCGAAGGAAAATCTACAAGGATTCAGCTGAAGAAGAGAGCTCTCCGATACGTGTTTGTAAATAATACGCTATACCGCAGGTCATATGACCAACTCTGGCTCAGGTGTCTGTCATTAGCCGAAGCCCAAAAGGTCATGAATGAAGTTCACCCGGGCATTTGCGGTGCCCACCAATCTAGCCCCAAGATGCGACTTCAAATTAAACGGCTTGGGTATTACTGGCCCACCATGATACGGGATTGCAGAGAGCATGCAAAGAAATGTTATATCTGCCAAATTCACGGTGTTTTCATTCACAAGCAGCCCAATCCGTTGCATCCTACGGTGGCGTCGTGGCCCTTCGAAGTCTGGGGAACCGACATAGTTGGCCCAATTGATCCTCCGTCATCTAGAGGCCACCGGTTCATACTGGCCGCAACATACTACTTCTCCAGATAGGCTAAAGCTGTCCCGCTAAAAGAAGTCAAGACAGAAGATATTCTGACATTCTTCCAGCATAATATTCTATACTGCTTCGGTACACCAAGAAGAATCATTTCTGACAACGGGCCTTCTTTCAAGAGCTTCAAAGTCTCAAGGTTTGCTACTCAGCACAAGATAGACTGGAGATATTCCTCCATCTATAATCCAAGAGCCAATGGGCTAGCCGAAGCCTTCAATAAGACTCTATGAAAGCTCCTGAGGAAAAATGCTTCAGCCAACAAGAGAGACTGGAATCTCAAACTTCACGAGGCGTTGTGGGCATATCGTACCATGCACCGTACTCTAACTCAGTCCACTCCATACTCATTTCTCTTCAGAGTGGAGGCGGTCCTCCCCCTCGAAGTCGAAGTTCCAAGCTTAAGAATGGCTGTTCAGCACGAGTTGACGGAGGAGGAAAACGTGCTCCTTTGGTTTGAAGAGCTCGACGCCCTCGAAGAAAAGAGGCTCACGGTGCAGCAAAATCTGGAGCTATACCGAGCCCAAATGTCACGGGCCTATGACAAGATAACTCGTCTCCGCGCTTTCAAGAAAGGTGAATTGGTGTTGGTCCTCAAAAGACCGATCGTCCCCAATCGACATGCCAAGGGAAAATTCAAGCCAAACTGGGAAGGACCATACGTCATCGAGAAAGTGTTCGACGGAGGATCCTACCAACTAATAAGTGCCGAGGGAGAAAGGCTCATGCCACCCATCAATGGCCGATATCTCAAGAAATACTACGCGTGAATACTCCAAGTCGCAGGCGAATTGAGCACACCAGCCCTACGGTCTAGATCATACATCCTGTAAAACCGTATACAATCTACGGGCATAAACGACCCCTATCTCTCCTAAGCCCTGCCAGTGAGACTACTTTTAAAGTCCCACCAGCGACAAAAAAAACGGTATGTTCACAAGAAAAACGGGCACGGATGAAAACCCGAAAGGGCTCCGTGAGTAAAAACAGCAGGACTGCCGACGAGTTTGTGAAAACCCGAAAGGGCGCAAACTCGTGAAAAGAGGTAAAATACACTTGCAAAGTCCTTTCGACCTTGTGAGGAGAAAATCCTTGCATGAGATTGTTCCCCCCAATCAGAGCAAAGCTCTGTTTGAATTTCAAAAAATTCAAAAAAATTGAAGCAAAGCTTCAAATCCCTTGCGCTGCGCGCAACGCGCCACGTGTCAGAAGCTGATACGTCAGCGCAGCGCCCAATCAGAGCAAGGCTCTATTTAAAACAAAATTAAAGGAAACAACGCTTCAATTGCGCAAGCGCTGCGATGCGCGACACGTGTCAGCGCAGTTGTGCAAGCGCAGTTGCGCAAGCGCTGCGCTGCGCGACACGTGTCAGCGCAGTTGCACCGCGCTGTGCGCTGTGCGATACGTGTCAAGCACCGGTGCATCTGCGCCAAACAGAATTAAAATTCCAGTAAGATCTTTTCTGTTCTTGTTAAAACAAGAAGATTGTCTTCTGTAAAACAGAAGCCCTTGGATCAAAGATCCAACGGTGGAAAAAATTCCCCAAATCACTCAGAGAAGGATCTCTTTAACAAATTTAACAAATTAATGGGCACTATATAAAGGCCCCTAGACCCCAATTCAAAAACAACAGAGAGAAACAAAAACTCAGAAACAGAGAGAACTCTGAAGAATTGTGAGAAGAACTCAAGAAAAGAAAAAAGGTAAAAACCTCTATAAAAGAAGAATTTCTTCTGAATAGATCATTGATCTAAGAACAAGATCAATGATCTTCAATAAAAAAAAATATAAATAATAACAGTGCCTTGCACTTTTTTATGAATCATTGGTTCTGGAATCTTAAAGATTCCTCTCTTAAATACAAAATTGGATTAAGTTATTAAAACAGTGTATTGCACTTGTAAAACTGCACTGTTGCGCTCCTGGGTTGGCGCAAGCCACCAGAGAGCGCCACGTGTCAACACCATAACCACTTGTGCTGTGCGCTTTTAAAAGTAGAGCATTGCTCTTTAAAGTTGGCGCAACCCACTAGAGCGCGCCACATGTCAGCAGCGCAACAGCGCAGCGCACTGCGCTTGCGCTCACCAGAGCGTGACACGTGTCACCTCCACATGCGCTTGCGCTCAATAATTGGCGCAAAACGCCTGACAAGCCAATGTCAGACAATTAATGCACTGCATTATTTACAGAAGGGCCAAGCCCAATTAAAAAAGGCCTAAAAGGCCAAATTAAATGCAATGCATTATTTTAAAGAAGGGCAGAGCCCAAACAGATGCTCTGCATCATTTATAAAGGGACAGAGCCCAAATCAAAAAGGCCTAGCAGGCCAGAATAAAATGCAGTGCATTATTAAACAGGGGCAAAGCCCTAGCACATGCCTAATAGGCCGAAAATAAAAACGTCAAATATTCTCAACTGGACTTAGCCCAATCATGGCCATAAGTCCTCAAATTAAATTGACTGAGCAAGACTGCTCTCTTAAATCAATTTACATCCGGTTCAAGGGTACATCTCTGAACTCCTCTGACACCTATCGTTGTAATCCTTCAACGACGTCAGAGAGGTGACGGGTCCCGACAACCACACATCGATACGGACTGCGGGGTCCTTAAACTCGTGGACCGAAACGTCCTTAAACTAATATTCGTCCCAAAATGGGAACGTTGGACCTAAATGTCCTTAAACTAATGTTCGTCCCCAAATGGGAATGATGGACTACCATGTCCCTAAACTGGAAATGGACCGCTATCTGGAACAATAGAGCCAATTGCTCTCTTGTCGGATCCAAACGATCCCGTTAAGTTGATCTTAGTCTGGAGATTAGGCTAACGTATCCTTAACGAACGTTTAAGTTGATCTTAGCCTCAATATGGATAACGTATCCTTAAACTAAAATACCAAACCCAAATCTAAGTAAATACGGATTTGGACTAATCCACGTCCTACGGGCGACGGCATAACTTAGTCTCCGTATACAATCCACGGGCAACCACAAACAAAACAAACACACACACGACACGAAGTAAAATTTCTGGAGAAGGAGAAAGTGGTTACTGTGACGCGGTAGCGTAAATAACTGCAGGGCCTTACGCCTGCAGGGAAGAGCGTCCCCACAATCAAAAACCCCTCAAACGAGGGGGAATCTGACGAAGTCTGCTACATCGGCCGCATCCGTCTAAACCTCTGATACACGGTGCCATAAATCAACTTGGCATCTTCGGAGAGGTGGACGGATAAAACCAAATAGTATCTGCCCCGAATCTCAGGCAAGACGAGCCTACGCGGTCGTGTCTCTGTGTTCGGAGGGGAACAGATTCTGGCATGCCCGGTGGGACCTTTTCCTCTTTCCACTCCACACTTCGTGTGTCGTCTTCGCGAACGAATCGCGGTTTGTTAATGGTTGCCTTTGGATTTTAAGTTACTAAGATTTGGTCTTTTGCCTGGCGCAGAAATCAAGCATCAATGGCCTCCAATTGCTCGAGCTGTTCAAAGTGCCAGTGCAACCGACGCTCCACCTCACCTGGAGGTGTAGCTTATGGGCCTCAAGCGGCCTCCATCCTTGCCATGCCGGTAGAACAGGTGACCCAGGCCACCACCGGCCTGTTTTTTGGAACTATGATCCCGCCTGCAAGCTTCACCATACCAGTGCCCACACCAGAAGCGAACAAGAAGTCGGTCTTCGATCGGTTCACTGCTACAACGGCCCCTTTCAACGGGTCGTCCAATATCAAACCGGCAGCCTCTGTCTTTGCCAGGCTGAGCCAGAACCCTGATAGGCCCGCCAAGAAGCCCATGAACCCTGAAATGGACATCCCGAGGAAGAGAGCCACCCCTACTCCTGAAGTCGTCAAGGCGGCTTCTCCTGTTAAAGAGTCAGTCTTTTCAAGGCTGACTATTCCGGCTCCTGCTCCTACTCGAGGATCTGTCTTTGACAGATTGAACATCGCCACTCAAAGGACAACATCGGTCTTTAAGAGGCTGACACCAGCAGCACCTCATTCGGACAGGGGGCAAGAAGAAGCTGTCTCTGTCGCCGAGCCATCCCCAACGGCTCATCATGCTCGACGTCGCCACTGGAGCCGAGTAAGGAAGGACAGGGGCAACTCCCCCTCAGGGCTAACTCCACCTGCTCCAGTGGTGGAAGTTAATGCTGCTGTTCCAACTGGGAACAGCTTTGAACCACTTAGGAGGGTACGTAAGAACTCTCCAACTGCTACGCTAAAAAGATCTCCTCCACCTGCGGAGAGGGTTCCGGAAATGAAGCTGGAGCAGCCCCCTCAACGACTATCCTCCAAAATTTATAAAGTTTAGCGAAGGGTTCAAGACTCCGTAATTGACCAAGGTCACTCTCGTCAGCAGAAAAGGGCGAAAGTGCAGGAAGAAAAGGACTGTCCAATCAAACTGCAAAGGACGACGATCACCAGGATGCCCGCTGCAACGGCCTCTTCAACTTCAACGGCCCACAAGAGAAGGAGGTCGGAGAAAATTCCCACGCCCACGGCAAATGCCAAAGGCGGTGAGCCTAAACGCCCTAAGTCCGGGGGCATCGTGGTCCATACTGTATACATGGCGTCGGGGAAGGAGGACAACCGTGCATCTACAGGTCATAGACCGCTTACACGGTCAGTGACCAAAGCTCAGGAGCAACAGCAAAAGCTCCAGGAAATGATGAACACGATGGCTGCACTCATTGGGCCAAAAGAAAGCCCCGAAGCGTCATCTGATCAACGCCAGGAGCAAGAAACTGACGCTGGATAAATAGGCTGCTGAACAAGCAGCCAATATAAAGCGAATGGCCCTCCTGTTCCAGGACATGATGGGAATGATGATCCAACAATATCCTCCTGCTGAAGATCCCCCGATCGTCCTTGAAGCCGATAGGGGAGAAACGTCAAATCCTCCACCGGCTCTGTCAACAGCCAAGGAGGAGACAATCTCCAAAGCTGAATTGGACGAATATATAGCTCAGCAGATCCGGGTTCATCAGGCAACCGAGGCAGCCGGCCAAGTTGTCAAGACGGGGCGACCGTATCCAAGCTGGTACGATCAGATTAAGTACCCGCCGGGCTATACAATACCGAAACTTCATGTGTATAAGGGGACGGGAAATCCGCACCAGCATGTTGCCCAGTTCAGGGCGCTTTGCAGCAACACTGGCGGTGATGATAAATTGTTACTTCGCCAGTTCGTTGGTAGCTTATCGGATACGGCATTCGAGTGGTACTCCAAGCTCCCAAACGACTCTATCAAGACCTTCGCGGAGATGGAGCTGCTGTTTACCCAGCGTTTCGCAAGCGCCAGCGAACGCACCCCGATAACGGCATTGATTAATGCCAGGGTGAAGCCGGGCGAGACATGGGTCCAATATGCTATACGGTGGCGGAACTTGTGGTCAAAATGCGGGCAACGCATTGAAGAGGCTCCGACAGTAGGGATGTTTGTGGGAACTCTTAATCCGCAAGTGACCATATCCCAGTTCATGATGTTCTTCAAGCCGACTACCTTCCAGGCCCTGATCGACAAGCTAGCTCAGATGGATCAGATGGGCCATAGACCTCCCCCTCCAAAGCCGGACTCTCGAAATGAGAAGGGGAAGGGAAAAGCAATTGTTGTCGCTAATGCTCAACAACAGCCGATCAACTTGAAACCGGCTGTCCGTCAAAATAATATGCGTCCACACCTGTCCGTCGAGGAGAGGCTGGGACGTCCTTACTCGTTTCCCCGAGATAAAACGAGAAGATTGTTCGAGCTGGCCTTGCGCAACCGACTCATAAATCTGTCAGATCCGAGACGTCCATCGCAGCCAAACGATGTCAATGATCCCAATTACTGTCCTTATCATCGAGTACTGGGTCATCCGATCGAGGACTGCTACGTCTTCAAAAATTAGATTGAGGACCAGTACCAACAGGGCAAGTTCGCGTTGTCTGAAAGATGGAAGGTGAACCCGCCGCAACCTCATACCTCTAAAAAGGTGAATACGCCGGGGGCAACGTGCTCTCTCGTTGAAAAAGCTCCATAGGAGGTTGTGCTATCAGCCAAAACAAAGAGGATGCTGAACGATCTTCAAACATGCCCAGCGATCAGGTGGAAAAACCCGTTGGAACCTCAGATCATTGAAGGGATGTTGAAGCCGCATCCAACTCCAAAGACCGATGGTGATGGCCCAAGCACTCACAACCAGCCGTCAAAATCTTCAAAGAAGAAGAAGAAGAAATCCAAGAAGCCCGTGAAGCCTGGAGACAAGCGCACGGACTTACAGAAACAAATTGACGCGCTGGAGGAATACAACCAGAAAGCATGGACTCCCATCACGCTCCAGGAGTTCCTCAACCACGTCTTTCAAGAGGAAGATGAGGGAGAGAGCTCGTCGGATGAATCCGAGGAATACGTGGCGAGCTGTGATATGATTTCCCATTCGTTTACAGACGATGAGGAAATTCCTTGTGCTGAGAAGCTGGGGGCAGATTCTAAACTGGAAATTCTGGGGCCATCGGATGAAACAATTGATGCATTCCTCAATGAAGCTCTTTTAAAAAGTAAAGCTGATCGGGAACGCGAGACGGTCATATTTGAAAGGGCCAAGCGTCAGTGACTTGACGAAAGAGCTGAGACACTCCCGCTAGAGCAAAGGCCATATCCATGGGTATGAAGCTACTATCCTCTGAAGGAAGCATTACTGGTGAAGCGGAAATGCACCCTTCCTACTGCTTGTATCATCAGAAGATTTCGCACCCCACCGAAGAGTGCAGAGCTTTTAATAAATGGTGGCAGGGATATGTTGCTCACCGACAACATTTTAAGCGGGAGAAGCGCAAAACTATCCGGGAGCGGAAAAATACGACCGAGGAGCTTAACAGGACTACCGGCGATTGTCGCATGGTTAACGCCAGGGGATCGCAAGTTCTCACGTTCGGGAGCGATTCTGACGAGGAAATGGCTCTTAGCCTTCTCTTTAAAGAGTCCACCTCGGGAAAAGAGGAAGTGCCAAAGGCCTGCGAAAATATCCGGCTGCATAATCGTACGTTACCCGAAAAGAATCTCGGACCCTCGAATAAAAAAGATAAAGGGAAAGAAAAGGTCTCTGAGGATATCGTCCTAGATGACCAAGTTATGGAAGAGCTAACCGCCAAGGACCCGCCAAAGAAAAATAAGGTGGATTACAACGTTCTGTCACACTTGAGGAAGCTACCCTCACAGCTTAGCATTCTTGACGTCCTTTTACTATCGAAAGAGGCAAGGGATTCATTAATCAAGGCACTACAGGAGCCGGAGCAATTCCAAGCTTTTCTCGCCGAAGAAAAGATGAAGGATGAGTTGGAAGAAGTGGACACGGCCGATGTCACTTTCGGTGATGAAGACCTCCTCCTTGGGACGTGCGAACACAACCGCCCCCTCTATGTCTCAGGATACTGCCATGATATAAAGATAGGCAAAATCCTGGTCGACAATGGATCCTCCGTTAATCTCCTCAATGTCCGGGTATTGAAGGAAATCTGCATGAGCGTCCAGCACCTCGCTCGGGATAAGATCACCATCTCCGGATTCGACTCTCAATCATCAAGAACTCTCGGGTCTGTGATACTGACGTTACGCTTCGGGCTGCTCGTCACGGACATTAAATTCCACGTCATAGACGCTAAGACATGCTACAATACCCTGCTCGGCCGACCATGGTTACACGAGTACAACATCATCCCTTCTACACAACATCAGTATATGAAATATTTTAAAGATGGTCTCGAGTATACCGTGACGGGAGAACTGAATCCGTTTTCCGTGAACGAAGTCCGCAAATATGAAGATGCCAAATACTTTTTGCCGGATTTCGACGACACGGAGAGATGTCACAAGCCGGAGAACAAAGCTAACGCCACCATCCCTATCTTCAGGAGTGATACCGAGGAGGAAGGGAGATAGTTTATTCGGGTCCACCCTAATACAATAAGCCGGGACCATCCGCTCCTACGTTGATCTTTGGCAGTGATTCGGAAGATGAGGTCCATGCTGTATTCTCTGCTCGGCCTTCAATACAAACGTCCGCTGACGAAGAGCAAAGTCTGCAAGTCGCCATGGTGCCGCTTAAACATCATAAAGAACTGGATACACTCGAGACCTACAGTGTAGAGGAGCTGCGAACGTTCTATGTCCCTGCTAGGCGAGAAGGCGAAAAAGCAATTCTATTCTACCGCTCTGAGGAAACCAAAGTGGAGAAAGAAATCTGGCACGGTATGGATCCTACGCTTGACAGGCTTCAGCCCATCCGTCTCCCCAGATATTATACAGAAGGCTTGAAGAGGCTGCTAAAGCGCTAAGGGATATCCTTTAAACAGACCGCTCGGAAAGCCAAATTCTATGACAGGGTCTGGAACGTCCCCGGAACTCAACACAAGTTGCCTAGTGGGAGGATGGAAACAATCGGGCTTGGATACATTCGACCCAAGAAACAAGAGCTACTCCGCAACTGTTACGTCGTACATGACTTCAATGAAGAAGCGGATGCTCAATGGGAAGACGCTAATCCCGAACCAGTAAAAGTTCCTGATGCAAAAGTGCCCAGTCCGTCGTTCGAAGAACAAATGAACAGGCTCATAAGGGAAGCTGGTCAAAAAGTCCGAGACGACTATAACCGCGAAATGGCTATCTATGAGAAAGCCAAAACGCAATGCCTCCTCCAACAGGCTGTCAAAGATGAAAATGCCGCTCCCTGTCAACCTGTTATAAAAAAGGCTCGACGCAGAGGCAGAAATAAGTCGAAAGGCGAAAAAGGCGCTCAACAGCAACAAAGCGGGACTAATAAGCCACGCAAGCGGGAATCGAGCGGTTCCGATCTGTCCCACATGAGGAAAATGGGTCGAGCGTACTCTTTTCCTCGGGACAAGACGAAGAAGATACTTGACCGAGCTATAAAATACCAGATGCTTACGCTGCCGGGGTCTAAACACCCCAAACAAGAAGGCGAAGTCTCACACCCAAACTATTGCTCTTATCACCGAGTGATATGGCATCCTCTCGAAGACTGCTTCACCTTCAAGAACTGGGTGGAAGATCAGTATCAGCTCGGCAAGTTCGCTCTATCTGACAGTTGGAGGGTAACGCCGCCACAGAAGCACGAACCCAAAGCCACGAAAGCAGAACCAGATTCACATCGGTCGTCGAAGCGAGCTCGTACTTGTCACATGATAACTATATCAAAAGAAGAGCCCGAGAACATGGATGACCTTCCCTGGTGCTTCGAAAACAGCAATGACGAGGTGATCTCAAAATTTCCACCGGCACCGAAAGAGATGGAAGATGGAATACATACCACTGCAGATAATCTCAAGAAAATTGAGTTGGGGACGGCGAACGACCCGCGACCGATATTTGTCAGCGTGCTGCTATCTGAAGAAAGGGTGGCTGCGTTAAAAGACGTGCTTGTACAGCATAGAGATTGCTTCGCATGGAACTATTCCGAAATGCCGGGACTAGATCCAGAAATCGCTGTGCACAAATTGGCGATATCCCCGGACGTCAAGCCAGTCAAACAGGCGCCGAGAAGAATGCGGCTCGAGCTTGAGATGAGCATCAACGCCGAGGTCAAGAAGTTAATCGACTCTGGCTTTATCCAGCAGTACCTGCAGAACCCGCCGGTGTTGGCTGCTCCGGTCAAGGGAAAACCTCTTATTCTCTATACGACCGCCCTCGAAGGTTCCTTAGACGCATTATGGGCACAAGAGAATGACCAAGGGAAAGGGAGAGCTCTCTATTACTTAAGTCGAGTTCTGCTGGGGGCAGAACTCGATTATTCTCCCATCGAAAAACACTGCCTAGCGTTGATCTTCACGGTAACAAAGCTCAGGCACTATGCGTTGGCGCATGAATCCCGTCTCATTTCGAAGGTGGACCCCCTTAAGTATTTGATGTCAAAGGCCATATTAACAGGTCGGCTCGCTAAATGGGCCCTGCTCTTGATGGAGTTCTCGATAACCTATCAGCCTCTTAAGGCAGTGAAAGGCCAGGCCATTGCCGACTTCCTCGCTGAGCATCCGATACCTGCTGATTCTTCTCTGAATTGCGATCTGCCAGACGAACATGCGTTTGACGCGATCGACGGAGATGATACCCAATGGGAGCTTTATTTCGATGGAGCATCTTCCATGAAGAAGCGCAAACAAAGTACGCCCATGATCAAATCGGGGGTAGGCCTCATCTTCATGACTCCACAAGGAGGGATAATGCGCTTCGCTTTCTCCTTAACAGAGCCGAGGACGAACAATGAAGCCGAATACGAAGCTTTGATAGCAGGCCTCGAGATCGCCATCGACATGGGAATTGAAAACCTCCTCATATACGGAGACTCCCAGCTGGTCGTCGGTCAAGTAAATGGCGACTACCAAACGTGCAAACCAGAGCTGGTGAAGTACGGCCAAAAGGTGTAACAATTGTTGACCCAAATCCCCTCCTACACTTTGGAAAGCATACCGCGTACGGAAAACAGCAAAGCGGACGCATTAGCCAAGCTCGCTAAAGAACTGGCTGACGAGAACCTCGATGACGTCAGAATCGTGGTACAAAGCCGTCGGGTGCTTGCCCCAGCAGAAATATCTCCGGAATCATCCGAAGAAAAGGGAGCGACTGAGCGAATGGCTATGAAAATAAATAACCAGGGAAAGACTGAGGATTGGAGGGAAGTCTTCATAGACTACTTCAAATACCGTCGAATGCCCGAAGATGCGTCCTCAAGACATCAGCTTATGAAACGAGCTCTGTCTTTCGCCTTCGTCAACAATACCCTGTATAAGAGGTCGTTTGATTCTTTGTGGTTGAGATGCCTAGGACCTGACGAAGCGAAAAGAGTCGTTCAGGAAGTTCATGACGGACTCTGTGGTTCTCACCAAGCAGGCCCGAAGATGAAGATTAAACGGATGAGTTACTACTGGCCCATGATGATCCAGGACTGCCTCGAATATGCGAAGCAATGCCACTCATGCCAAATCCATGGGGACTTCATCCATCAGCACTCAAATCCACTACATCCGACAGTGGCTAGCTGGCCGTTCGGGATGTGGGGAACTGACATAGTCGGCCCCATCGAACCAGCATCGTCTAGAGGACATCATTTCATCCTGGCGACGACTGACTACTTCTCCAAATGGGCAGAAGCAGTACCGCTGAGGGAAGTGAAGACAGAAAATATCCTCCACTTCTTCAAGACGCACGTTATTTATCGGTTTGGAACTCCGCGACGGATCATCTCCGATAACAGGCCAGCCTACAGAAGCCACAAGATCAATCGCTTCGCGCAACAGCATAATATAGACTGGAGGTATTCCTCAGTTTATAATCCGCGAGCTAACGGTCTAGCTGAAGCTTTCAACAAGACCTTGACAAAGATCATAAAGAAGACGGTGTCCCGAAATAAGAAGGACTGGCACGAGAGACTGCAAGAAGCTTTCTGGGCGTATCGAACTACGTTCAAGACGGCCACGAACGCAACGCCATATGCGTTAGTATTCGGTACAGAAGCAGTACTCCCCCTCGAGATAGAGTTACCCTCTCTACGAGTGGCAGTCCACTACGAGCTGACGGACGAAGAAAATGCTCACCTTCGGCTTGAGGAGCTTGACGCCCTTGATGAAACCCGGCTCATAGCGCAACAAAATCTGGAGGCTTATAAAGCAAAGATGACGCGCTCATATGAAAGATTGACCCGACCGAGAACATTCGACAAGGCGAACTCATGCTAATGGTCAAAAGGCCTATGATCCCCAATCGCGCTAAGCGGGGAAAATTCGAGCCGAACTATGAAGGCCCGTACATAATAGACAAGGTTTACCAGGGTGGAGCCTATTTACTCATGGATATGCACGGTGAAAGGCCTTTCAGGCCAATAAACGGCCGCTTCCTAAAAAAATACTATGCTTAATGAGCCACAGCCTAGGTCAATGATAGATGACGACGACTGTGTCCGCTCGCTATCTTCCTAAGCTCAAACTCTATAAGCAGTAGCCGGCCTTCTCCTGACCGGACCGAAACGTCCTTAAACTAACGCCGGACCGAAACGTCCTTAAACTAACGACGGACCGAAACGTCCTTAAACTAATGACGGACCACTACGTCCTAAAACTAGCTGACGACCGAAACGTCTTTAAACTACTCTCGCAGCATCCTTAAGCTGACGAGATAAAAAATAATAATAATAATAATAAATAATAATAAACGGTATGTCCATAAGCAAAATGGGCACGGATGAAAACCCGAAATGGCTCCGTGAGTAAAAACAGCAGGGCTACCGGCAAGTGTTCGTGAAAACCCGAAAGGGCGCGACCTCGTAAAAAAAAAGAATAAAAAAAATATAAATAATAAACGGTATGTCCATAAGCAAAATGGGCACGGATGAAAACCCGAAAGGGCTCCGTGAGTAAAAACAGTAGGGCTACCGGCGAGTGTTTGTGAAAACCCGAAAGGGCGCAACCTCGTTAAAGGCCACTTACAGGATCCTCTCGACCTTGTAAGGAGAAACCACCCGCGTGAGATCCTTACGACTCACAAGGGAGCAACACACTTAGGGATCCTCACGATTCCTAAGGAGAAAATACACTTGCGAGATCCTCACGACTCGTAAGGAGAACTCTCTCATGGGACCCTCACGGCTCATAAGATTTGAAAGTCTTAAGTTACAGAGACCTAAACCTGTGCTTAAGCAACCCCCACAACCTTCGATAATGCCCTACAAGTGGCTCAACACTGACCCTTGTATACAATCCACGGGCGCGAATAAACATTTCCCTAACAAAGTCCCATCCGTGATTGGGGATATGTTTGCGTGATGAACGACCCTTGTGAGTCCTCTCGACTTATAAGGAGAAAACCCTGTTGTAAGATCTTTACGACTTACAGAGGAACATGTACTTAGGAATCCTCACGATTCCTAAGGAGAAAATACACTTACAAGATCCTCACGACTTGTAGGGAGAAATACCTTTGTGAGACCCTTACGGCTCATGAAGTCAAAAGCCTTAGTCGACAGGACCTTAACCCTGTTCGCTAAGCCACCTTTGTGCGACATCGACAGAGGTAAATGATGATTCGCTCCTGGCAATGTCCCAGTTGTAGCGGTGCTGATGCCGAAATCGGTGTCTAATTCCATGCTTATGGTAAACAGCCAGCAAGCCGCGCATGCATATGAAATAGCCGAAATGATGGGGCAACTTGCAATAAAAAACAGCAGGTAAAAACATATGCATACGAAATAGCCGAAATGATTGGGCAACTCGCAATAAAAAGCAGCGAGTAAAAATAAAATAAACAGCCGAAATAATTGGGCACCGCAAAAAATAGCCGAAATGATTGGGCAATCGCGACCTTCGCGATATAAAAGCTGAAATGATAGAGCATCGCGGAAATAAAACAACAATAAAAAAAATGTGAATGAAACTTCTGCCCTACAGTTGAGATCACGTCGATCCCTGTATACAATCCAAGGGCGCAAACAAAGAAGGAACCATACCTTCCCAACAGACTCCGCCAGAAAGCGAAGCCAAATCTCGACGGTTCACCAACAGCCTAGAGACAACCGTGACATTCGTCTCGATACAGCAGACGCAGTGCCAGCAAACGAAGCGAAGATCAAATTCCTAGCTTCACGGTTTGGACGGTAACTTATATAAAACCTGAAAGACCACCACAGATTAGTTTCGACTCCAGGGAAATCAGTGTCCTTGGCAAATACTTCGACTCAGGGAAACCAGTGTCCTTGATGAGAGCCTCCTGATTCGCGTCGGCCCGTAGAGAAACCAGTGTCTCCGCAGGAATACTCCGATTCGTTTCAACTTGGAGGAAACTAGCGTCCTCGGCAAAATACTTCGACTCAGGGAAACCAGTGTCCTTGACGAGAACATCCTGATTCGCGTTGACCCGCAGAGAAACTAGCGTCTTTGCAGGAATTCATCGATTCGTTTCAACCCCAGGGAAACCAGTGTCCTTGGCAACCTCCTCGACTCAGGGAAACCAGGGTCCTTGATGAGAGCCTCCTGATTCGCGTCAGCCCGCAGAGAAACCAGTGTCTCCGCAGGAATACTCCGATTCGTTTCAACCTCGAAGAAACCAGTGTCTTCGGCAAAACACTTCGACTCAGGGAAACCAGTGTCCTTGACGAGAACTTCTTGATTCGCGTCGACCCGCAGAGAAACGAGCATCTTTGCAGGAATTCATCGATTCGTTTCAACCCCAGGGAAACCAGTGTCCTTGGCAAATACTTCGACCCAGGGAAACCGGTGTCCTTGATGAGAGCCTCCTGATTCGCGTCGGCCCGCAGAGAAACCGGTGTCTCCCCAGGAATACTCCGATTCATTTCAACTTTGAGGAAACTAGCGTCCTCGGCAAAATACTTCGACTCAGGGAAACCAGTGTCCTTGACGAGAACCTCCTGATTCGCGTCGACCCGCAGAGAAACTATAGTCTTTGCAGGAATTCATCGATTCGTTTCAACCCCAGGGAAACCAGAGTCCTTGGCAACCTCCTTGACTCAGGGAAACCAGTGTCCCTGATGAGAGCCTCCTGATTCGCGTCGGCCCGTAGAGAAACCAGTGTCTCCGCAGGAATACTCCGATTCGTTTCAACCCCGAAGAAACCAGTGTCTTCGGCAAAATACTTCGACTCAGGGAAACTAGTGTCCTTGACGAGAACATCTTGATTCGCGTCGACCCGCAGAGAAACCAGTGTTTCCGCAGGAATACTCCGATTCGTTTCAACCCTGAAGAAACCAGTGTCCTCGGCAAAATACTTCAACTCAGGGAAATTAATGTCCTTGACGAGAACTGCTCGATTCGTCTCGACCCGTGAAGAAATTAGTGTCTTCGCGAGGACTTCCCGATTCGTTTCGACTTGGAAGATAAAGCCTTAGGCAGCAGGGATTAAAAAACTTGTTTCCTAAGCACTGGGATCCTGCAAGTCGGTCTAAAACGGTCTCTTGCATACTATCCACGGGTCTCACTCTCCAAAGTCGAATCTCGACAAGAAGGGAAACAACCGCTTACGAGTCCTCTCGACTCGTAAGAGGGAAAATTCTCTTATAAGATCCTTACGACTTATAAGAGAAAACGCATTTAGGAATCCTCACGATTCCTAAGGAGAAAATCCACCTACGAGATCCCCTCGATCCGTAGGGAGAAAAGTCTCTATGAGACCCTCATGGCTCATAGAGTTGAAAAGTTTTAGGCGGCAGATCTGAACCTGCGGCCTAAGCCATCGCTATCTCTCGAAGAAACCAAGATGCTTACTCTATTATCTGTCAACCATGTTTATCAAGACAACAAGCTAATAATAAGAGAAGGGAAAAAGCAAATAAATGATACAAGACATTGCAAAGAGAAAAAATGTGTATCTTTATTAATTCAATCAAATACAAGGTGAATCGTACAAAAAGAATAAAGAATGGATACATCTTATTCGAAAAAGAAATTTTTTTACAATTATATTGATACAAGGGCAGCTACTGGGAAGGAAGCGTCTTAAATAGCCCTATCAGTTGTTCGCGCACTTCCTTCCATGCCTTTTCCTGATCGGCCACCACCGCCAGTTCTGCCTCCACTTGAGCCCGCTGCTGCAAGAAGGATGCAAGCTGCTCCCCGGTAGCCTGCTGAGCTGCTTCACGGCCTTGGGCATCACGCTCGGCGGCATCAAGCTTCCGCTTCAAGTTTAGTCCATTGGAGATGCGCTCCAGAAGGCCCTCGAAGATAGCCTTTACCTGGGCAGCGTCCGCCTCAACCTCAGCGCGCAGACGAGCCGTCTCGTTCGAGGTCTCTTGGCATTCCCTCAGCCTTAAAGCCACTTCTTGTTCCAGGTAACGGATGTAGGAAGCGCTTTGCTCGATCCACGCTGCTCTTTGATTGCTTGCGGCTAAGGTCTCAGGAGCAGGGCGCATAAACTCCGACTGATGCAAGCGGACCTCGATTTCCCTGCAGTGATTGACCCAAAGCTCGACGACGCCTCCATCATGAAAATTCACAAGCGCCGCCAACATTGGGTTAACCTCCACAGCGAAATCCGCAGCAGATAGGAGAGCATCTGCGTCAAGCTCCTCGACGTATCCACTCAGCATGCCCAAGCTCATTACAGCCCCCTTGAAGACGGACGCCTTAGGAAGGGGCCTGCTGGCATTATAACACGAGACTTAAAGGGCGCTGGGATTGGAACGACAGCTGAAAAAATAAAATACGATTAGATGATGGTTCAAGAAATAATAAAAAAAGTCATCGATGCGATAGTTTACTATACCAGCTGTAGCAGGCGGCAAGGCCGGGAGGGCCGGTGGTGTGACCGATCTTTCATCTCCTCCTTTGATTTGTAGCACTGCAATCAGGACAAAAAGAGTCAGAAATAATTCCGTTACTAGAAAAAAGAAGAAAGACATCAATTGGAATCTATACTCACCAACGCCACCGGAGGAAGAGGCGAGTTCAGATGGGAAGGAGAAGTGCGGGTGCAACACCTGATAGAGATGATCAAAAAGCACTCCTAAAAAGACGCAACAGTACGACATTAGTACATAAATTATGCGGCTGAAAGATAAAACTAAGGGGTTGCAAATCCATACCTTCCAACATCTGCGATGGTACAAGGGAAGGCTGAGAGGTGACCACCGCCAAGGCAGTAGTTGACGGCGCTCTCTCGAGCAATGGAGCATCGGCACTGGCCGCACCTGTGTTAAAAACAAGGATAAACTTTTCAGAAAGGATTGCAAGATATAAAAAGGGATAGTAACTCGAAATTTACCTGATGAGCCGCCAGCCGAAACGGAGGCGTCTCCCTCCTCCATCGATACGAGTCCACCTCCTGTGGCCTCATCACCGGACTCGACAGGAGCTGTCGTCGTACTCGCCCGACCAAAAGACGGCGAAGGACCGTAGATGGAGAGAGCAATAATTGGAGCATTGCCAGACTCTTGAGAAAGAACGGCTGGCTTTTCCCCAAGAGTCGTGCCCATCTCACCCGCTACTTCTTCGGGCTCGGCGGTCGCCATTGTCTCGTCCGCCATTACCATGGGGTCACCAGTCTCAGACGCTCCGCCAGCCGCTGCCCCAGGCTCAGTTATAGCAGTCATCTCATTTGCCGCAATCTCAGGCTCGGCATCAACGACCATCTCTGGTGCAGCTCCCTCAGCTCCCAGCTCAGTTTCAGCGACCCCGACGACGTTGCCCACCGTCGGCTCGGGTTCAGCCGGTGCCTCTTCCTCTGTCCCCTGAGGTTCGACGGTTTCCGCCTCCCCTTCGGTTGGACTTGGCCCTGCTGGACGAGACATATAAGAACCGACAGGTTTACAATTCTTACAATAAAATCTTGAAAGATACATTGCCTGAGGTGGACTGATCGTTGGCTTCCCGAACTGCACGCGCCACTTGCCTGCGAGCTGTAGACAAGGGGACCGGGGGCTCCTCCGAGGGAGTATCAGCATGAGGAACGGTGCTTGGACCCGCTCCCACGGCCAAAGAAGCCCTGCGTGCCTTAACCGCTTTCTCTCCTCCTGAGCCGTCAAGAGGGAGCTCTTCAAAGCTTCCTTCATTGAGGCGTCATCGTCCGTGAACAGAGATGCCTCTAGAGCCTTCAAGGCATCCCTCATCGGCTTTTCGAGTCGAGACTCTTGCGGAAACCCCGAAGAGACCGTGACTTCAGTAGTTGGTCCGGGAAGAGTCTCTGCGTCACTTTGGGGGACCTACATTGTGGTTCCTGTGATGAGAAAAAGAAAGGGCTAGATCGACCATAACAAAAGGAGAATAAAGACTTAATGAATCGAAATGTACCGAGGCCTAGGGATGCTCTGAGTCGTTCTTCCTCTTGAAAAGTTTTGAGGGAAGCAGCGATGGCTTCTTCAGTGGTGATGCCTGTTTGAAGAAAAGAAAGGAAAAGAATTAGTCAAAGACAATAATAAAAGTACGATGTAATAAAGAAAATGTGACTAGTAATTACCCGATTGTGCAAGCTTAGCTAGCCATGCGTCGCGCCTCGCCAATCGCTCTGAAGCTGCAATGGCGGCCGCCAGATCAGTGTCATCTGGCGGCATAACCAATCCTTTATTGGTCCCGTATTCGCCCAAGCCCTCGCTATAGGGAGCATGAGGTTCCTGACCGAATACAACGTCAGCTGAGAAGAGCGACTTCTTCTTCCTCTTCTGCCCGTCGGCCTTGGGTGCACCCAAAATCAACTTGCGCTTTGCAGGCACCTTAGGGCGGCGGATCTCGATATCCGCACCCACGCCGGACTCCGGCGATACCATATTTACCGTCTCCACTGGAGCACGGGGCGCTGGCGGCGCATCCACAGTATCAGGAGGCGGCAATCCGCGCGGAGGGCTCAACACACGCGGTAGCCCAACTCCGGCATCTTTTAGCGGAGGAATGACCGGGGTCCTTGGCTTCAAGGGAGCCTTGCGATCGCCGCCGGGATGCGCACCCTTGCGGTCAACCAACATGCGCTTCTCCATATGGATAACTGGGCCCATTGCATGCGCGTACCAAGCCACGTACGCGTTGAGAACATTGGGAACGCAGCTTGGCTCGCTGATGAAGAAATAGGAGCCCGTGTTAAGCCGCATGAAATGGTGCATCACGCTCCTTATCCCCTCTTGGCTGGCCGCGGGCTCTTCCAAGAACGCTTCCATCGGAATCCCCTGGTGATAGATCGATTGCTGAGCGAACCGGTGAGGGTTGTACCTCATGTAGAGCGCCGTCTCATTCTGCCTAAACACCAGGTAGCCCGGCCGAATGGAGTAGAGGTGGAGGATCTCCCGAGCTTTCAATATGGAGGCCCCGTCCTTAAAATCATCGCGCAGCGGCAGTACCGACTTGGTGGTCTCTGAGCCTATGGTTATGACTTTATCTAAAAAAGAAACCTTCGCTCCGACCAGGTGTGGACGAAGGAGTAGCCCCCTAGCCTCCCGCGGAGACGCAACCATGATCGAGGCGCCGACCAGCCGCATGACTCTTGGGAGTCTGCACTTCTTAAAAAACGGAGGGATCTTATGGGCGCCGAACACCCCGTGCACATGCATTTCTATCCAAGAGGTGAAGTAGTGCATCAGGAAGTTAGCAGGCTGCACCCCAGGCTCATTAGCGTCCGCCGCTACGCTAGGTCCATTATAAAGGTGAGCCAGCCCGGCGATTCCTACCGTCAACTGCAGACCAGCCACCATCCGATGCGCTGGGTAGAAAACAGATGGCCGCATGTGGCACGGGTGCATGGGGAGTGCAAAGCTGCACAGCCACAATCCAAGGAACCCTATAAAAAAGGTCTCCTCATCTATGCCCGGGACGGCGATTTCTGACAGGGGCATGACGGCGGCGCCGGGGAGATAAAAGTCCTTTTGATCATCCTCCGATGTGGGTCGACGGTCCAAGCCGAAGCCAAAAGGGTCATCAAGCTGGGCAAACTTCTCGCTCCGCTCCGATAGAAACTCCGGACGAATGAAACGGGCGATAAAATCTGCGAAACTGACTCCCCGGACGCCTGATTCCAAATAGAGCCCTTCATATATTTCCAGCACCTTTACTAAGCCCGGAAACTGGTGCTGAATAGCGTTCTCCGGCGTCAGATCAAACACCAATGGCTTGGTGGCAAAGACGTATTCGTCAGGAGGAAGCAGCTCCTCGTAATGCTCCCCCCTCATCGGCAGACCCGAGATTTAAGCAAACTCCTCCAAGGAGATAGAGACTTCCCTGTCCGTCATTAGGAAGGTGTGGGTGGGGATATTCCATTGTTCGATAAAAGCCTTAACCCACCACGTTGGAGGAGAGGGATACTCAAAGAGCGAGACGTAGATGGCCGAATATAAACCAATCTTCATCAGATGAGTCCTCTTCGCCAATAAGATGTACCGGGCCCACTGCAAATATCCGGCGGGCAGTCGTGGGATCAATCCAATGTTATAGGCCTGTCCCCAAGGGCGTGCTTCACCCTGACAGATTCGCCATCCCAAGATGTCTATTGCCGGCGGCAGCTGCACGGGAATAGCACCAATCGCAGGCTGGAGAAGATCATCTGAATTCCAGTCTTTAACCTCCACGGCATACTTCACCGGGGGTTCATCCGCATAGGGGATCGAAAATATGGGCTCGGACGGCATAGCGGAACCGAAGCTTCGGCGACCCTGGATGATCTCGTTATACCACCTACCCCACAGGTGAAGGTTCTTGTGCTCGGGGTCATGAGCCTTGATGAGAGTGAGCACCTCTCGGTCCACTGGTGCCTGGAGAAATCCTCCCTTCGAGCGACAAACGGGAATGATAGGTCAGCATGCATGTTTCCTGTAGAGGGAAAAAAATTAGCCGTCAGTGTTGTAATTTCAACGCTTGGCATTTTAAAATTTTTTTTTTACACCACACTGCAATGCAGTGGGTAGGGGACCAAATGGGGGCCCACAAAATCTAGATGACAGTGCATCATTTGATAAGACAGCCCCATCATTGGATGAGACTGTCAATTAATGAAGAGATCCCCAAGAGAATATTCTCATTAATGGGAAATCCCTAGAGACAAGGAGAATATCTCCTCTTTCAGAGCAAAGCTCTGTCACAGAGTGACATTTGTCAAACTCTGGTCTCAAGGGAATAAAATTTCCTAAAAAGAGCCTAGCTCTATAATAATGATGGAAAGATCCATCAAAAGAAGATTCTAACTCCTAAAGATTAAAAATTTGGGATCTTAAAAAAAAATCCATGAAAAATTATAAAAAGTTCTCCATTTTTGGATCAAAAAAGATCTACATTTGATCCATGAGCAAAGCTCTGTTCATGGGTTAAAACCCATGAACAAGATCTCTGTAGATCTATAGATTTTTGAGAGCAAGGCTCTATTGATGAAACCCCAAAGGGGTTCCCTTTAGATCAAAGATCTATGAGAGCAAGGCTCTGTTAATTAAATTAAATTAAATTTAAATTTTACCTAAGATGATTCTAGGTTTTGAACTCTGAAGTTCTTGGGAAGAAACGAGAGCAAGGCTCTAAAATTCTTAAACAAGAGCAAGGCTCTGAAAACTCAAGATTCTTGAAAATGGTAAAACATTTACTAAGGACCAAGGGTCCTATTTATAGGCGCCTGCGCCTCTTTAACTCACCCGTTGATCCAACGGCCAAGATCTTGCCACCGCTGCACTCACGTGCGTGCCACGTGAGCGCAACGGTGGGGGGGGGGCATTTGTTTCCCCCAATCAGAGCAAAACTCTGTTTGAAATTAAAAAAATTCAAAAAAATTGAAGCAACGCATCAAATCCTTTGCGCCGCGCGCAACGTGCCATGTGTCAGAAGCTGATACGTCAGCGCGGCGCCCAAGGCAGTGCGCCCAATCAGAGCAAGGCTCTATTTAAAACAAAATTAAAGGAAATAACGCTTCAATTGCGCAAGCGCTGCGCGACACGTGTCAGCGCAGTGGCGCTGCGCTGTGCGCTGCGCGACACGTGTCAGCGCAGTTGCGCAAGCGCTGCGCGACACGTGTCAGCGCTGTTGCGCAAGCGCAGTTGCACCGCGCTGTGCGCTGTGCGACACGTGTCAAGCGCTGATGCATCTGCGCCAAACAGAATTAAAATTCCAGTAAGATCTTTTCTGTTCTTGTTAAAACAAGAAGATTGTCTTCTGTAAAACAGAAGCCCTTGGATCAAAGATCCAACGGTGGGGAAAATTCCCCAAATCACTCAGAGAAAGATCTCTTTAACAAATTTAACAAAGTAATGGGCACTATATAAAGGCCCCTAGACCCCAATTCAAAAACAACAGAGAGAAACAAAAACTCAGAAACAGAGAGAACTCCGAAGAATTGTGAGAAGAACTCAAGAAAAGAAAAAAGGTAAAAACCTCTATAAAAGAAGAATTTCTTCTGAATAGACCATTGATCTAAGAACAAGATCAATGATCTTCAATAAAAAAATATAAATAATAACAGTGCCTTGCACTTTTTTATGAATCATTGGTTCTGGAATCTTAAAGATTCCTCTCTTAAATCCAAAATTGGATTAAGTTATTAAAACAGTGCCTTGCACTTGCAAAACTGCACTGTTGCGCTCCTGGGTTGGCGCAAGCTACCAGAGAGCGCCACGTGTCAACACCTTAACCACTTGTGCTGTGCGCTTTTAAAAGTAGAGCATTGCTCTTTAAAGTTGGCGCAACCCACCAGAGCGCGCCACGTGTCAGCAGCACAACAGCGCAGCGCACTGCGCTTGCGCTCACCAGAGCGTAACACGTGCCACCTCCACATGCGCTTGCGCTCAATAATTGGCGCAAAGCACCTGCCAAGACAATGTCAGACAATTAATGCACTGCATTATTTACAGAAGGGCCAAGCCCAATTAAAAAAGGCCTAAAAGGCCAAATTAAATGCAATGCATTATTTTAAAGAAGGGCAGAACCCAAACATATGCTCTGCATCATTTATAAAGGGACAGAGCCAAAATCAAAAAGGCCTAGCATGACAGAATAAAATGCAGTGCATTATTAAACAGGGGCAAAGCCCTAGCACAGGCCTAATAGGCCGAAAATAAAAACGTCAAATATTCTCAACTGAACTTAGCCCAATCATAGCCATAAGTCCTCAAATTAAATTGACTGAGAAAGACTGCTCTCTTAAATCAATTTACATCCGATTCAAGGGTACATCTCTGAACTCCTCTGACACCTATCGTTGTAATCCTTCAACGACGTCAGAGAGGTGACGGGTCCCGACAACCACACATCGATACGGACTGCGGGGTCCTTAAACTCGTGGACCGAAACGTCCTTAAACTAATATTCGTCCCAAAATGGGAACGTTGGACCGAAATGTCCTTAAACTAATGTTCGTCCACAAATGGGAATGATGGACTACCATGTCCCTAAACTGGAAATGGACCGCTATCTGGAACAATAGAGCCAATTGCTCTCTTGTCGGATCCAAACGATCCCGTTAAGTTGATCTTAGTCTGGAGATTAGGCTAACGTATCCTTAACGAACGTTTAAGTTGATCTTAGCCTCAAAATGGCTAACGTATCCTTAAACTAAAACACCAAACCCAAATCTAAGTAAATACGGATTTGGACTAATCCACGTCCTACGGGCGACGGCATAACTTAGTCTCCGTATACAATCCACGGGAAACCACAAACAAAACAAACACACACACGAGGGGGAATCTGACGAAGTCTACTACATCGGCCGCATCCGTCTAAACCTCCGATACACGGTGCCATAAATCAACTTGGCATCTTCGGAGAGGTGGACGGATAAAACCAAATAGCATATGTCCCGAATCTTAGGCAAAACGAGCCTACGCGGTCGCGTCTCTGTGTTCGGAGGGGAACATAGATCTTTACGACTCACAAAAGAGCAACACACTTAGAATCCTCACGATTCCTAAGGAGAACATACACCTGCGAGACCCTCTCGACTCGTAGGGATAAAATGCTTTTATGAGACCCTTACGGCTCATAAAATTGAAAAGTCTTAGGTGACAGGAACCTAAACCTGTCTCCTAAGCCATCGCTCCCCAACGGGAAATAGCAAATGATGAGTCGCTCCTGGCGTTACGCTTCAGTGTTAGCGGTGCTGATGCCGACCCAAAAACCAAATCCCAAGTCCTTTCGGGGCAAATGATGAGTTGCTCCTGGCATTATTCCAATGCAGCAATGCTGATGCCAAACAAGATCCAAATTCCAAGTCCCCAAACGGCGAATGATGAGTCGCTCCTGATATCATATTCCAGTGCAGCGATGCAGACGTTAACCAAAATCAAATTTCCCAAAATTCTTCCGGCCCTACGGTTAGTCCCCAAATTGACTACCGTATACAATCCACGGGCTCAAATAATTCTCATCATACCCATACCCCACCGTAATCATAAGTCCAGCGACCGGTCTCCGCCCTTGGACTTATGCTCCATTTTGGAAGACCCACTCATGTGTCCTCACGATACATGAGGAGAACCAACTTACGGGATCCTCACGACTCGTAAGAAAACACCTTCGTGGGATCCTTACGACTCACAAAGGAAAAACACACTTGGAAGTCCCCACGACTCCTAAGGAGAAAGTGCACCTACGAGATCCTTTCGACTCGTAGGGAGAAAATGCTTTTATGGGACCCTTACGGCTCATAATATTGAAAAGCCTTAGGTGATAAGGACCTAAAACAGTTTCCTAAGCATCCTCTTCCCAACAGGAAAGGGCAAATGATGAATTGCTCCTGGCACATATGCTTCAGTGTTAGCAACGCTGATGCCTACGCTAATACTAAAATTCCAAACTCCAATCCAATAGACCCCTAAGTCTTTAAACTGGGAATAGATGACCTCTAAGTCGTTAAACTGGGAACAGATGACCCCTAAGTCGTTAAACTTGGAACGAGGGAAATCTCCTCATGGAAAATGATGATTCGCTCCTGGTACCATATTCCAGTGCAGCGATGCTGATGCCAAACCAAAAACAAAATCCCCAAGTCCTGTCATAGCAGATGAGGATTCGCTCCTGGTACCATATTCCAGTATAGTGATGCTGATGTCAACCCAATTCACATCAATCAGCATCGACCGTCTACGTCGCAAAAAGGGCAGCATCGACCGTCCAAGTCGCTAAAAGGGCAGCACCGACCGTCCAAGTTGCAAAAAGGGCAGCATCGACCGTCCAACTCGCTAAAAGGGTAGCATCGACTGTCTACGTCGCAAAAAGGGCAGCACCGACCGTCCACGTCGCTAAAGTGGCAGCACCGACCGTCCACGTCGCTAAAAGGGCAGCACCGACCGTCCAAGTCGCTTAAAGGGCAGCATCGACCGTCCAAGTCGCTAAAAGGGCAGCACCGACCGTCCAAGTCGCAAAAAGGGCAGCATCGACCGTCCAAGTCGCTAAAAGGGCAGCACCGACCGTCCAAGTCGCAAAAAGGGCAGCATTGACCGTCCAAGTCGCTAAAAGGGCAGCACCGACCGTCCAAGTCGCAAAAAGGGCAGCATCGACCGTCCAACGCGCTAAAAGGGTAGCATCGACTGTCTACGTCGCAAAAAGGGCAGCACCGACCGTCCACGTCGCTAAAGTGGTAGCATTGACCATCCAAGTCGCTAAAAAGGCAGCACTGACCGTCCAAGTCGCAAAAAGGGCAGTATCGACCGTCCAAGTCGCTAAAAGGGCAGCACCGACCGTCCAAGTCGCAAAAAGGGCAGCATCGACCGTCCAAATCGCTAAAAGGGCAGCACCGATTGTCCAAGTCGCAAAAAGGGCAGTATCGACCGTCCAAGTCGCTAAAAGGGAAGCATCGACCGTCTACGTCGCAAAAAGGGCAGCACCGACCGTCCACGTCGCTAAAGTGGCAGCACCGACCGTCCAAGTCGCTAAAAGGGCAGCACCGACCGTCCAAGTCGCAAAAAGGGCAGCACCGACCGTCCAAGTCACAAAAAGGGCAGTATCGACCGTCCAAGTCGCAAAAAGGGCAGCATCGACCGTCCACGTCTCAAAAAGGGCAGCATCGACCGTCCATGTCGCAAAAAGGGCAGCACCAACCGTCTACGTCGCAAAAGTGGCAGCATCGACCGTCCAAGTCTCTAAAAGGGGCAGCACCAACCGTCTAAGTCGCAAAAAGGGCAGCATCGACTGTCCAAGTCACTAAAAGGGCAGCACCGACCGTCTAAGTCGCAAAAAGGGCAGCATCGACCGTCCAAGTCGCTAAAAGGGCAGTATCGACCGTCTATGTCGCTAAAAGGGTAGCACCGATCGTCCACGTCGCTAAAAGGGCAGCAACGACCTCCTCGTCGGAATTACGCTCCGCCTTGGAATCAAGTCAACCAGACACTCCATCTCGGAGACACGTCAAGCATCGACCGTCCATATCATAAAAAGGGCAGTGCTAGCTTTCCAAAAAGCGGGAACCAAATCAAGTTGCCTCTACGTGAAAGAAGATCCATCAATTTCATGCACACGACCCACATATGCTGTGTGCATTTATTGATGGGGGGCAATTTGTTGGGGTAAAAATTTACACCCCGGTTGACCAAGTCAAAATCAAAGTCAACCCCAAGCCAGGTGGGCCCAAGCCCAGGTCAAGTGGGCCAATGCCCAGAGCGAGCCCGAACATGAAGCGGCCGGCCTCCCCCCATGACAAAATAAAAATTTTGTAATAAATAATTTTGTTGTATTTCTTGTATTTTTATTTTATGAATAAATGTAAGAAAATGGGCATAAAGCCAAATTTTTGTAAAGCCCATAGCTTATGTGCAAAAAGAAATAGCACATGAGGTATGGGATGGGCAAATGCCATTTTTGTAAAGCCCAAGGGGCTATATGTAAAGTGTATGGCCTTTAAAGGCAAAGATAATGAAAATATCTCAACAACTTTTTCTCTCTCCAAAAACGAATCTAGATCTGTGTTCTTCTCCTTCCTAAGGTTCTAAAACCTTCTTCTTTCTTTTGAATTAAATCAAGAGTTTTACTCTTCCTTTTCTAAAACTAAATAGTTTTTCACCACAAAACCCACAAAGAGGAGCTTGGATCTTCCATTAGATCTCAAAAAGGGGAGATTTTTAAATCTCACCCCCTTTCTCCAAGATCCGGCCAAACGACAGGAAGAAGAAGGAGACCCATCTCCAGAAACCCCACTTAGGGGAAGATCCAGGGCTCAAGGGGAGAAGCCCCTTCATCAGCTTCAAAATATCCTAGGAGTTTAACTCCTCATATATATACATATACATATACATATACATATACATATACATATACATACATACATACATACAAAATAATAAGTGTTCCTTTATAGGAGTACAACTCCCATTGCAAGGACCAAGTCCTTTTTGCTTCCCGAGCGCCAGCGCCCTTGCGCTCGAAGCGCTAGCGCCCGAGTGCCCACGTGCCTGGCACGTGGGGCGCTAGCGCACTTGCGCTCAAACCGCTAGCACCTAAAACGCTAGCGCCTAGAGCGCTAGCACCCTGGCGCTCAAACCAAAGCGCTAGCGCGGGCGCTAGCGCCCTAGCACCCAAAGGCGCTAGCGCCCGAGCGCTTTCTCCCACGCATCCTTTGGATGCCCTTTTCCCTTATATATATATGTGTGTGTGTGTGTATGTGTGTGTGTACATATACAAACACACACACATACTCCACGACACTGTCCCTGTTAGAAAAAAAAATTCTAACGGGGCGCTGCCCCACACCCCGTAAGGGGGCTGCTAGCCCCCTTGACCCCCAGCCCCCTATCCCGGTAGCAGGACCCCCGTAAAAACTCTGCGGGACCCCCGATATATCCAAAACCCCTTCAAAACACAACACTGCACATTGACTTTGCTTGACCAGTTCAACCCGTCAATCGGAGGTTCTCTCGCTCCAAATGCGAGGGTAATTAACGACAGCTTAGTCCGCGGCTGCCGGAGATTCGGATCCCCACAATCAATAAACCCCAGCCTACCCTAGGCAGGGGGAATCTATAAAGCGCCTGACAAGCGCGCGTGTGTTCCCATCTCAATGGGGTGACGAAAAACACCCTACATTCATCCCGTCACGTAACAAATACACGTGCACGCAAGATGATCAATGGACCGAAACGTCCTTAAACTACAACGGACCGAAATGTCCTTAAACTAAACGTTGCCTCCAAAATGGCGACAACGGACCGTAACGTCCTTAAACTAAAACCTCGCCTCAAAAATGGTGATCTACAGATCAAATGTCCTCAAACTACAAGTTCGCCTCCAAAACGGCGATATGGGACCGAAACGTCCTTAAACTAAAACAACAGAGCCCAAATGCTCTCTTGTTGGACCTGAAACAAAAATGATCCTAACATCCTGATAAGTAGATCTTAGTCTCAAACTGGACTAACGTATCTTTAACAAAAAACCAATCGAGCCCCAACTGCTCACAAATATTTAAGTCGATCTTGATCTCAAAACAGATCAACGATTCTTAAATCAACCCAAACCCAAATCTAAGATATACGGATTTGGACTAATCTATGCCCTACGGGCGACAACATAAATTAGTCTCCGTATACAATCCACGGGCAACAAAAAATAAAATAAATACACATGACACGAAGTGAACTTCTGGAACAGGAGAAAATGGTTATGGCGATGCGATAACGTAATTAACTGCAGGGGCTTGCGCCTGCAGGGAAGAGCGTCCCCACAATCAAAAACACCTCACAAACGAGAGGGAATCTGATGAAGTCTGCTACAACGGCCGTATCCGTCCAAACCTCCGATATACGGTGCCATAAATCAACTTGGCATCTTCGGAGAGGTGGAAGGATAAATCCAAATAGCATCTGCCCTCAAATTCAGGAAAGATGATCTATCCTGGTTCGTCTCTGTTTTCGGCGGTAAAAAAATTCTGGCACGCCCGGTGGGACCTTTTCCTCTTTCCACTCCACACTGCGTGTATCGTGTTCGTGAACAAAATCGCGGATTGCTATGGTTGTCCTTGGATTCGAGGTGCTAAGATTTGGTGTCTTGTTCCTGTGCAGAAAGAAGAAGTGAACATCAATGGCTTCCAGCTGCACCAACTGCAACAACAACTCCCGCTCCGCCCCAACTGGAGGAGTGACATATGGGCCCAATGCGGCCTCCGTCTTTTCTATGCCGGTGGGGCAGGTGACTCAAGACACCACTGGATTGTTCTTCGGGACCATGCTCCCGCCAGCGAGTTTCAGCGCCCCAGTGCTATCACAAGAAGCTCCAAAGAAGTCGGTCTTTGATCAACTTGCAACCACCACGGCCCCTCTCAACGGTTCGTCCAAGTCTGCCACCTCAGTCTTCAACAGGCTAAGCCAAAGCTCAAGTGGGCCCGCAAAAAGGCTCGCAATACCTGAAAGGGTTATCCCGAAATGGATAGTCGTTCTAACTCCGGCAGGTGAAGTCGTCAAAGGGGCTTCTCCAACTAAAAGATCGGTCTTCGCAAGATTGGTCGTTCCAACTCCTTCTAAAGGGTGAATTCGTCAAAAGTGCTTCCCTTACCTGAAAGTCAGCCTTCGAAAGATTGGTTGTCTCCTCTCAACGGACGTCAATCTTCAATAGGCTGTCACCAGCAGTAGCCCTTCACCAAAACAGTGGCATGACGAAGCCGCTTCCACAACTAAGGTGATCCCATCTGCAAGGCACGCTTGACGTCGCCACTGGAGCCGAGTGATAAAAGATGGGGGCAACTCTCCCTCCGGACTTACTCCACCATCTCCAATGGTGGAAATTGATGCTGCTGTTCCAACCGGGAACGACTTTGAACCGCTTAGGAGGTTGCGCAAAAACTCTCCAACCGCGGTGTTGAAGGAATCTCCACCACCTGCTAAAAACATGACGCGATCAAAGACGGAGCAGCCCTCTCAGTGGCTGTCCTCCCAAATCCACAGGGTCTGGCGGAAAGTCTAAGATTCTGTGATCAATAAAGACTACTCTCGTCGATTGAAGAAAACGAGGGCTCGGCAAGAGGAAGACCATCCCCCCACCATACAACGAGGGACTTCCTCTATACAGGCACCGATTGCAATGGCTCCTTCAACTTCGGCTTCTCACAAAAATAGAAGGCCGGAGAATCTCCTACCGTCGGAGGCAAATCCCAAAGGTGATGGATCCAAACGCCCCAAGTCTGGGGGGATGATCGTGCACATAGTGTACATGGCTTTCGGAAAGGAGGAGCTCCGTTCTTCCGTGAGTCGTCAATCGCAAACTTGGACATTGACGAAAGCTCAGGAGTAGCAACAAAAACTCCAGGAGATGCTGACGAAAATGGCAGCACTCACCGGGCAGAAAGAAAATCCGGAAGCAGCGTCTAAACAGCGCCAGGAGCAGGAGACCGATACAGAGTTCCTGCGAAGGGTGCTGGAAAGAAAGGATAAGGAGGCCGCAGAACATGCTGCTAATATAAAACAAATGGCGCTCCTATTCCAAGACATGGTTGGAATGATGATCCAGCCAGAACCTCCAGCCGAAGATCCACATATAATCATCGAGGACGACAGAGGAGAAACATCGATCCCTCTTCCGGCGCTATCAGTAGCCAGGGAGGAAACGATCTCCAAAGCAACCCTTGATGATTACATAGCTCAACAAATACGAGCTCATCAGGCAAGTGAAGCGGCTGGCCAAGTCGTCAGAACCGGGTGACCGTACCCAGGCTGGTACGATCAAATCAAATACCCGTCGGGATATGCGGTCCCCAAATTCCATGTTTACAAAAGGACAAGCAATCTGCATCAGCACGTCGCTCAGTTCAGATCTTTGTGTGGCAATACTGGAGGCGATGACAAATTGCTGCTTCGCCAGTTCGTTGGCAGCTTGTCAGAGACGGCATTTGAATGGTACTCGGAGCTCCCAAATGACTCCGTCAAAACATTCATAGAAATGGAGCTGCTGTTCACACAGCGGTTCGCAAGCACAAATGAGCGCACCCAGATCACAGCATTAATCAATGCCAGGGTGAAGCCAGGAGAGACCTGGGTTCAATACGCAATTTGGTGGCGGAACCTATGGTCAAAATGCGAACAATGCATCGAAGAGGCTCCTGCCGTGGGCATGTTCATAGGGACTCACGATCCTCAGGCTGTTGTGTCCTAGTTCATGACGTTCTTTAAGCCGACCACCTTCCAAGCTTTCATCGACAAGCTGGTCCAAATGGACCAGATGGGCCACGGGCCTCCCTCTTCAAAAATGGACCCTCGGAATGCAAAGGGTAAAGGGAAAGCGACCTTCATTGCCAACGCTCAACAACAACCGAGTGACCCGAAATCGGTTGCTCGCCAAAACAACGCGCGCCCGTGCCAATCCCTGGAAGAGAAGCTAGGACGAGCTTACTCGTTTTCCCGTGATAAAATGAGGAGATTGTTCGAACTGGCAATGCACAACAAACTCATCACACTGTCGGATCCCAGATGTCTACTGCAGCCCGGTGACATCAACAATCCTAACTACTACACCTACCACAGAATAGTGAGCCACCCAATTGAAGATTGTTATGTCTTCAAAAACTGGGTCGAGGACCAGTACCAACGTGGGAAGTTTGTGTTGTCCGAAAACTTGAGGGTGAACCCGCCACAAAGGCACACTCATAAAAAGGCAGACACGCCGGGGGAATCATGCTTGTTTGTGGAAGAAGCTCCTTGGGAAGTGGTCCTTTCAGCTAAAACTAAAAGAATGCTGAAGGATCTTCAAGCATGTTCGGCGATCAAATGGAAAAGCCCGCTGGAGCCCGAGATCATTGAGGGGATGTGATCAGTTGAAAATATTGCATTTTTAACACATCAATTTCTTTACTCTTTGTGATCATCTAAAAGTGTTTGGTATAAATATAGCACATATTAGCAATTCGTCTGCAAAATATCAAATAACATGTGTTATACATTATAACCGGCATTATGAGAGAAATTGTGTGTTTATTATTGTAAGCATGATATTGTTTATCTCAACACTGTTTATCAAGATTGTGTGCAGAAAATCCTTCAGGTTAAAGAGCCGGAATCACAAAAGTGCCGATAAAATGCATCAAGTACAAGACTTGAGATCTGGCAGCAACCAAGAAAGAAATGTTAGATTCTAGGTATCAGAAGAAGATCCCAACATTGTCAGAAGAAGACCACAGAAATTTCATGCAGTGAGCCCATTATATGGTCGTGGATCCGCGGCCGAGTTGGCCGATCCGCTGCGGTTCCGCGGCCTGGTTAGCTCCTTGGCGCTCCAAAATCCTCTGAAATATTCCCTGTAACAACCCTAGCTTCCAGAAGACTCTCAATTACCACGTGGCTTCTTCCAGAAGGCTCTGCATAACAAACTCACTCTAGAATATTTCTTGTAACAAGCTCATTCTAGAATATTCCCTCTAACAATCTCATTCTAGAATATTCTCTCTAACAAACTCATTCTAGAAGGCTCTCTCTAACAACCTAGCTTTGGAGGGAAGATACAAATGAGGCGGTTATAAAAAGAGATCTAGTTCTAGGGTTTTTGAGGTTGGACAATTAGTGGTGAGTTAGTTACACATTTGGAGCCAAAATTCAAATTCAAGTTGAGTGACACAACTTGATACCAAAACCCTAGCCCAAATTCAAATCCAAGCAAAATCAAGATCATTTTGAGAAGCAAATCATGCAAGCAACCATCGGTCCTTTATCCGCGAAGACAATCTTCATCCGAGCAAGAGATCCACGACGATCCGCGACTCACGAAGATCGAGCGGAGCGAAATTCGACGGATCTAGTTACCTCTTCAAAAGGAGCGATCGAGAGCAATATCTTGTAACCTCGAATTGAGAGAATGTGTAATTAGTCGTCGATTTAATAAAGGTGATAATTGAAATTCTTGTTTTCTTTACATTCTTGCGTTGTAAAATTTCTTGATCTTTGATTCATTTATTTTCATGATACTTGAGTAAATTCTCCGCTTGTGGAGGATTCGAGAGAATTGATAGATCTAATGATGATCAAATCAAAATACCAGTCTTAATTCTTATGAGATTTGTGAACCTTAGCAAAAAGAATCGTTGATGACCTAATTTGGAGCGAAATGACTTCTTGATTATTTCATTGCAAATTAGGGATCAAATGATTGATGATTTTCTTTACTAGAGGCTAGATCCGAATGATCATGATTGAAAAGACAAGGGATAGAAGGAGAAACCCTAGTTTCTTCAATAGATCCCTAATCTTCATCATAATCATCAATCTAGCTACAAATTATCAATAGATAAGATTAGGAATTATTAGATTCATCATTAACTATTGACTCAATCGAATCCTACAAATTATTCTTCATTATCTTGATAAATCAAAGTGATTGGGACATTTCTTGATTCTTGATTCTAGATCTTTAGTTTCTTTATGTTTCTTGAAATTAAAATTTACAAATCGTGAATCAATTTTCTTACAATTTCTTTTATCGTTTCATTTCGACTCATCTAAAACAAGATAGATCAAAACACACATTTCAATGGACGATCTGTCATTAACGCGCTACATCGACACCGTTAATTGATTGCGGTATAAATTTCTTTGGTTGTGATTAAAACTTTTCCATACACACGAAGAATGATTCAATCAAATGGCGTCGTTGCCGGGGATGTGTGCTATTTTGTTTGTTTTTGTTATTTGAGTTGAAAAATTATTATTCTATCAAATTTTTATCCAAGATTCGCTTCAAGTGCTTAACGATTAGTGTTTGAATTTTTTTTGCGAGGGAATCTGGAATCATTTCAGCAGTGAGATCAAGATTCAAAGAACATCTGAAGAATCCAGATAAGCACAGGGACCTGCACAAAAATTTCTAAACCCTAATTCCCCTTCAAACCGCGGTTCCGCGGCCAATGAGGCGTTTTTGCGTCGGTTCCGCCGCCGTTTAGGGTTTGTACTGTGCCAAATTTCTGTGGTATACTCTCTGTTCTTTCTTCTTCTCTCTGATCTTATCCATTAACCATTTTCTGGGGGATTTTTTGCAAAATTCGCAGTGCCGCTAAAAAAATAAATTTGCTGCGATTCTTGAAATTGGTTGTTTGCATATTTTAATACGGAAATTAAGGGGCAAAGACCAAATTCAGTTTAGGTGGGGATTTCATTACCCTTCCTAAGCCCCAAAAATCACAAAACTAGCATCCGCATCACCCTTCATTAACTAAAAAAAATATCTAGACAAGACTCTAAGGATTATCACGCTCAATTAGGACAGAAGAAGGTCGTGGGTAATCTATTGCTTATCCGCATTTCTTTTGTGGTGTCTAAGGCAAGTGTGTCTAAGGCAAGTGGTTACTTAATTAGGCCCACTACTTACATAGTGGAGAACCTCCCACTTACCTGGCTCTTACCTGGCCACAAGAGGGATAAAGAGGCAGTTGAGGATTTATCGTGCGATTTGTCTTCTGGAAGTATAGGAGCGGTCTAGAGACTTGACCTAGGTGACCATTAGATATAGGGTTGCGTGTGCATATTTGTGTGAATTTTCATAAATCCGTCCTTTTTCAAAACAATCCAATTATTTTCTCCCTTTTTTACCCTTTTCCCCCTCTTCTCTTCTTATAATGGGTGACTCAAACAGAAGAACTCTTGCCGAGCTTTGCTGTCCACAACCAGATATTTCTTGTTTTCGTTAGCGCTTCGGTATACCGTCCGACTCTCCCATGTCCTTAAGAGATCGAATAGAACAAGCGGGTAGAAACAGTAGGCCACCTCAGTCCAGGTCTTATCAACCGTATCCTAATTCTACATCCATAACAGTTGATACTCCGAGTGAGGATGCCCCTAGACGTATGTCCATTGCTGAGCATATAGCTAGGGCTAGAGGCCAAAGTTTCAATCCGGACCAATATCAACCGTATCCTAATTCTACATCCGTTTCAGTTGATGCTCCGAGTGAGGATACCCCTAGACGCATGTCCATTACTGAGCATATAGCTAGGGCAAAGGCCAAAGGCCAAAGTTTCAATCCGGACCAATATCAACCATCACCTCCACTTTATAAAGAAGAATTTCAAAATCGGTTTGTGGCATATATGATGTCCAATAGCCAACCGACCAACCAATATCAATATTCTTCTTATTACAATGTTGACCCTACTCCTGCCTAATTTTCGCAACCATTCAATTCCTTTCAATCCTATCCGACTTTTCCACCTTCTTTAAACGGTCCTTCTAATCAGTCATTTGGGAGTTTTAATTGTCCACAAGAATTTCAATCTTATACTGAAACTCCTTATCAACCCAAGTCTAGTCTTGAGCGGACATTAGAAGAAGGTTTAGTGATGTTGAACCGCATCAGAGAGGAATGGAAGGGAAGCCTGGCTAAATATGAAGGAGCAACTAGTTCCGAACCAGCTAAAAAATTTTCAATGTCTAATTCGGGCATAGGACAAAATGAGAATTTGGGTACTGGGAGAGAACTATACACCTTTCCTAATCAAACCTTCCCTTTCCAAACTGAAATCCATAACTCCAGTTTCACAGATTCATCGAGTACACCAAATGACTCATTAATTGATGATAGAATGTATGAGAAGTTGTGTAATAATGCAGTGTTTGATTTACCCAATTGTGAAGGGTCCATTTCGAGTGAAACCATGCCAAATCCTTGTGATCTCTACACCTCCACTCTTGAACCAAAATTGATTGAAAACCATACTTTTGATGAGGTGTTTGAGAATTTTAACCTTCACTTGAATGAGGTGATTGACATTGGGGATATATTGATTGATGTACCTGAAATTTCGGATGAGTTTGTCCGACCAATTCATTAGGTCCTTTCACTTCCTTGTGGTCATCATCTCGAGCCTTTGATAATTCTTCCCGAACCCCAAATGCTTCTCCAAGTTGATAATAATGGTATAACCGAACAGCAGACCGAAATTCAGCCTACATTTTCCACATCTGATTTTGCGATTCTCGACACACCAATTTGTTTACCCATTTCACCTTCTACTTTCTCCGATTCTTCTTCTATTCTTCCTACAGTTTCAGTGAGTTTTGATGAATCACAATCCGATAGTTCAAGTTCGACAATCCCAGAAAGCCAACTTGATTTGGATATTTTTGAAAATGAGATAGATGAGTTTTTTGAGTCTTCTACCTCCATGTATTTTGACAAATCAAGTATGGTAAAATCTGACACAAAATTTATTGACAGCAAAATGTTTGATCACACCATTGATAAAAGTTTTGAAGAACTTTTTGCTGATGAACTTGCATTCCTAAACAACATGGATTTTGTGATTGATCAACCTCAACCTATAGAAGTTGAACCGCCACCACTCCTTCTTCCTGATCATTCACATTCATTCTCATTCTTTCATTTCTCTAATTTAAAACTCAAATCCTTTCCAGACCATCACTTATCTCTTCCTCATTTCTTCCTGACTCTATACAACATGTTCTTCCACCGACCTATACGCTACACTGATAAAATCTTTGAATGGTTGGTATTAATTTTTGGTCTTTGTAAAGTCTTATTTTGACAAAATGACTTACCCACTCTTAAAATGCTTAATATTATCTAACTCATGTTTGGGGGGGGGAGGGGTATATTTTTGGCTCTTGAAAATAAAAGTTGTCCTAAAAAATTGTGAGCCAAAAATAAGTTTGGGGAGGATTTTCACTTTCACTTATTCTTGCCCCCATTAATAATGTCCTCCCAAGCTTACAGGTTTTTTGAGGTTTAGCAGAAGACAACAGTGAGGACACTGTTCTAGACAAGTTTGGGGAGGTTTGTCGCCATTTGATTCGTGTGTCAAAGATATTTCTAAACCGCAATCAAGAACGGCATCGCTTGGTAGCTAGCCGGTGAGAACGGGTCGGTCCACAGGGATTTTGTGTTTTCCTAGTCGCTATAACGAGTTAATTCCGATGGGTGTCGGATTGATTATCTCTAAAACCTAAATTGATTTATACTAAGATTATTTAGATCTAAGTCTTGCTAAGGTTAGGTCTAGGGTAAGTTGGGAGACTGAAGGTTTCCTCACCGCTTTCAATACCCTATTTTAGATCTATTAGGTGTTATGGTAATTATCAATAAAAGGGATTAGTACCATCGGGAAGAAACGGTGTTTCTTCCTCTAGGTTCTTGTCCTTCCTTTATCGATCCTTACCCTAACCTCCATGGAAAACATACACAACCGGTCCTTTATACTACGGTATCACCGTTACCTCGAGGGGTAAGGTGCCGCAGGGAGCGGTGTGTGCGTGTATGCATGGAGTTCTAATTATTATGTGTGATGGGGCAAAAAAGGGGTGAGAGATCTCATCTCTCAAACCTTTCCCTAAAGCTAACCCTAACAAGCGAGGAGACTACTCGCTCATTAGGGAATTTAAGAACTATCTAAATTAAAAGTAAACTAAGGCAATGAAAATAAAAGAACTTACTAATTTTTATTGATGGCTCTCTCCAAACACCGACACAGTACAGATCTGAATTTATGAAATGAAAAGAGGCATAACCAAGAAAAGGTTTTAAGGCTCTATTTATAGATTCATAGAAACCCTAGGTTACAATCGCGTCATGTCTGCTTTTACAAAAATACCCCCTAAGAAAAAGACCTAGTCAACGCCCGCGCACCGCCAAAACTTTCTGCGCCGACACGGGTACTACATGGATGCGGAACCGCGGCCATAGGCAGGGTTTGGCCGCGGTTCCGCGGATAAAAAGTGGGCTTGGAGCTTCATTTTTTTTATGTAATCCTCTGGTTGGCTTTGTCTTCTGCTTTCCTTAGTTTGTTCTTCAAAATGTCTTTTGGTTCTCTTCCAGATCTCCGCAGTGAATACTTGTAGTGGACTTTTACCGTTGCTTCGTGATGAAGTCTTGAATCTTGTGTTGCCTTGTACTTTGTGAACTGATCTTCGTGTAGGCTTGATCAAGATTCCACCATTCATTGGTCTTAGTCTCACTTTTACATCGCCTTTTGTCTTTTCCACTGTTTTTGTTCCGAGAATCTGTAAACTGCAAATAAGTAGCAGACATGCGTCAAAAGCACCTATTTATTTGTAAAATGACTAGGAATGGGGAATATAATAATGCAATATTATGATATGAACAAATACCCCCAAACTTATCTTTTGCTCGTCCTCGAGCAAACCTAGTTTTATTCTCGACAAAAACCTAACCTCACTTTCGCAGGGAAATGCGATTGCACTGAGCTCATGCAATAAGCCGTTAAACCTCTAGGTGTCTCTAGTAGGAGGAGTGTTGTCTCCTGAGGGTTTTCAGCGGATACTACCCACAAAATCCTATCAATTAGGCCCATTGACTTTTATTCTCCAATTAGGTTTTCTAACAAGGAATTCTATTATTTTCGACTTGTAAATTATCCACCCATATTCTTCACGCTTCCTTATTATTTAACGTAAGATTATATATGTTCTGTAGACTTACTTAGCTTTCGGCATCTTTTAAGTTTTCCTTCTAGGGTTCTATCTCAACTTAGGAATTTTTTTCATCTTTACTAAGGATACAAGTCCTATTCTTCATTCCTATCTCTTATCTAAATCCCAATCACATACCCCTACGTGTGTGTATATGTCACCCCTACACTTGGAAATTCAAATCAAGCAATCATACTCTTATCCATTGTCCAAAGGACTTCTAAATTGGTGAATTTTTTAGATGAATTTCGCTCACACATCCTTCATGCGACTGTTAATACTTCTTGAGGTACCAACAACCGATTACAAGATGTGTTTGCACATTAAAGCGTAATTTCTAGTCTTGCAACACCTAAGGCTTTAGCAGCGACTCCCAAACCAGTTGGTTTAAGGCACTAGGCGATGAAACACCCTCGCTAAATATTTTTCTATTTTCAGCCTTAAGTAATTACAAAAACCAGTGTTCATTTTTTTCTTTATTCACACTTATATTTTTTCTATTTTTCTTCGTGCTAAGGACTTAAGACAAGAGAATTTCAAGGTCTCTTCTACTATTCCAAGTTTCAAGGTTCGTGTTTGTGCAAATTTGTAGGGTATACATTTTCAGAATTTAGACTTAAGCTAGGAATTATTTTTCAAACTTATGCTTTAATAAAAATATCAATACTCTTCCCTTATTTTAACTTAGCCCAAGAAGTGAACTCAAAATTTGCCTATTTCTAAATAAACTACAAAGACATATATTTTCTACCGTTAAACTTTAAGAAAGGTTATTTTTAGGGTTTTTAATTTACTAAGTCTAGATCTAGTTGTTCCTAATTAGTTAACCTTTTTGTCAAACTCAAGTAAATTATGGCCAAAATTGAATACTTTAATTTTTATAATTTTTAAATTTTTTTATTTTTATGGGTTTTAAAATAAGTATGCAAATGCAAAAATATACACATGAATGCGAAGGAAGAAGGCTTACCGAGCATACCCCCAAACTTAAACTTGACAGTGTCTTCACTGTCATGCTACACCAAGAGGGTTGAGAATGTCGGCACTCCCCTGTTTATTTATTTATAAATTTTTTTATTGTTAAAAGAAAAACAAAAATATATATACAGAAAGGCCCCCCAAACTTCATTGAAACAATGTTAAAGGTCACTGCCAAACTTTGCAAAGACCAAACGTCAACACCAACCAGTCGAAAAATTTATCTGTATAGAGTATCGGTTGGTGGAAGAACATGTTGTACCGATCCAAAAAGAATTGGGGAAGATAGAAGTGGTGGTATGGAAAGTGTGGAAGTGAATAGATAGGAGGCGGTGATGAATCAAAACGAGAATGTGAATGATCAGCAATCAGTGGAATATTGGCATTCTCGTAGCTTATTAAAAGAAAAGGGGGTGGTTCAACTTCTAAAGGAGGAGGTTGACTATCCACACTATCCCCAAGATATTTTTGTGGATCCATTATCGACTTGGCATCATCCATCATATGCATATGATATTTAATTATGAGGGAACTAATCTCCTCGATGTCCGCCATAGTCCAGCCGAAAGCTTGCCGCCTATCTTGTAAGACCATTAAAAGGGTTTTCTCTTGCTCGAGGGCTAGAGAGGCCGATATGATAACGGGAAAGGTCTCATTCTCACCTATGTAAGCATATTTAAGGTGAGACGGCAAGGGCATGAGTTCGAGTTTCGGAGGCGAAACATTCATAGGCAAAATTGGGAAATCTACCTCGAACTCAAATGACTCCAACACAGGTTCGAAATCACTGCAAACAACCGATTCGGATGGTTTAACTAACTCATCCAAAAATTCAAAAGACTCATATTCGGGCGGTGAGTCGTAAAAATCATCTGAAAAAGTGAAAGATTCATAATCAATATTGGTTGTGTCAACTGTGGTAGATTCAAGGAGGGACGCACTAATGGCATCAAAACCGTTTTCATCAAACAGAAATCTTTCAAGCTCGTAGTCCTCCTGCGTGATTTCGTGAATAGAGCAAACTTCTCGTGTACTAGTTGTAGGCACGGGGGGCAGACTTCCTAACTTGTAAATATTGAACTCACTAGACGTCTTCCCGAAGGATAGAGTCATGGAGCCATTGCGACAATTTATTACGGCATTAGAAGTGGCCAAAAATGGTCGACCGAGGATCACCGGAATTTGGTTCCATGGGTTAGCAACAGGTTGTGTGTCCATAACAATAAAATCAAAGGGGAATATGAAGTCCCCAACTTTGATCAACACATCCTCTAGCTCACCCCTAGGATGGGTGATTGATCGATCAGCCATTTGGAGAGTACAACGAGTGGGTTTCAACTCTCCAACCCCTAATTGCTCGTAAACGAAGTAGGGAAGCAGGTTAACACTAAACCCAAGATCTAAAAGTGCTCGATTGATTTTCTTATCCCCAGTTGTTATTGAAATCGTAGGACAACCGGGGTCCTTTCGTTTTTGGGGTAAGAGTTGAGGTTGGTTAATAGCATTGCTCACTGCACTAGCCACTAGCACTTTCTTGGGTATTTGAGATTTTCTCTTCGAGGAGCATAAGCCCTTTAAGATTTTCGCGTACGAAGGGACTTATTGGATTGCGTCCAAGAGAGGTATATTTATGCTAACCTGTTTAAATAACTCCACAATCTTCTCCATTTGTGGAGTTGGTTTATTTGGACTCAACATGTTTGGAAACGGAGCATTTTGAAAATCTGTTGAGTCCAATGTCTGTGGAGTAGAATGTGGAGTTGGAACGGATCCCAGTGTGGGTGTGTTCTTGAAGTGAAAAATGGGTCCGTTCGGATTAGAAGAAGAAGAGCCTTTTGAAGAATGAAGAATAGGCTCTAGCAGAGGAGATGAAGATGAAGAAGAAGAAGAGGATGGAGAAGAAGAAGAAGGAGAACCACCAGTGGGGGTGTCATCACTAATACCCACATTATTTTGCAACACTCTTCCAGATCTCAACGTGGTCACCGCATTTACATTATGATTGTGATATTCATGTGCGTTGTGTGTGTGACCGGGATTTGGCAATGGTTGAGATGGAAGCTTTCCCTTTTCTCTCTCGCTCAACGCAGCAGTTAGTTGTGCAATTTGTGCCTCAATAGATTTGATGCTTTGATCATATGAAGCATTATTGTGCACCAAAGACTGGATGGAATTTTCCAACCTTGCTGCGGATTCTGTAGATTGTTTGAGAAACGCATCTAGACTTTTTTCTAGCGAGATAACCTTATCATCATTTGGTTGAACAAGATTGTTCGTTTGATAAGGTTGTGGTTGGAAAGGTTGCTGGTATTGAGTTTGTTGGGGTGCTTGTTGTTGTGGAGGAGGAGACCTTTGAAAGTTGTTGTTTTCTTGGAGTTGTTGATTTTGATTCCAAGCAAAATTTGGGTGACTCCTCCAACCCGGATTGTAAGTCGAAGAGTAAGGATCATTTCTTTGTCGTTGCTGAAAGGCGGAATTGACTTGATCTTGTCCTTGAACAGGTGGATTGTAAGGACACTCTTCGGTAAGGTGTGATGGATCCGAACAACAAGCACAAACAGTTCGTGGGGGTAAAGCAGGGGTAGGAGAAGTCGATGGGAGTTTGGTCTCAATGGCTTCTAGCTTTTTCGTAAGTGCGGCCATCTCGGCATTCATAGCAATCGACATATCTAATTGATGTATGCTTGCCCTAGATTGACCAATAGAAGAAGATGAAGTGGTCTTTGTGCTCTCCCACTGAATTGTTTGTTCACTAAGATCCTCGAGAAACTGCCACGCTTCCTCACTAGATTTGGTTAGAAAGTGACCTTGACAAATGGTTTCTAGCAACTGCTTCGTTGCCGGGTTCAATCCCTCGTATAATGTTTGGCAAAGTTGCCAATTCTCAATCCCATGGTGAGGGGATTGAACAAGTAGGTCTTTGAATCTTTCAAAATAGTTCAGAAGGAAGCTGGGAAAATTGTATAATCTCATTGCGAATTCTCGCGGTCTTGTGATGAGAATAAAACTTTTTAAGAAAAGCTTTAACAAACTCGTCCCAATTTCTAATTGAATGTGATGATGTGCTGTATAGCCACTTCTCGGCTAAGTCACATAAGGTGAAAGGAATGACCCTTAACCTTATAGCATCATCTGATAATTGGGTTGTTTTCATCATAGCGCAAACGTTTTGGAATTTATTGATAAAGATATAGGCATCTTCGGATTCCAATCCGTGAAATTTTGGCAGCATATTGATGAAGTGGGGGTTTTATCTCAAAATTGTCCCCATTTGCCTGTAGGGGTGAAAGACAGGTAGGTAAGGAGGTGCGGACAGGATAGAAGAGATCCTGGAGCGCGATTCGTTGGGGCGCTACAACAGGTGGGTGATTCGGGTTATTCGCACCTAACGGAGGTGGAATCAGTCCCGTGGGTAAGGTGTTGTTGGGATTATATCCCGACATACCTTCGGAAGAAGAATTTGAAGGTGGAGGTAAGGAAGTGGTAGGGATTTCGACTTCGGAGTCGAAAGGTTCGTCGGTCGGTACCAACGAAACACGGACTAATCGGGCGCTAGTGTCCCTAGTCCAAAGTGACATACACTAAAGAGGTAGTGTAGTCAAAAAGGTGAAAAATAGAATGTGGGGGTAAGAAAATGTCAATGAGAAGAAAGTGGGTGGTGGTGGTGGGGTGCACGGATTTTAAGCAACAAGTTGCAAGTTTTTTATAAATTTTTTTTCTTTTTCCTTTTTTTTTCTTTATTTGGAACTGTTTGCAAAAAATATTTTTGATAAAGGGCTTAGACAAAAATGCAATCAACCAGAAATGCACAATCAGGCCTAGATCTAGGGTCACCTAGGTCAGTTAGACATCTCCTAACTGTTCCAAAGGGCTAGAAATAGGACCTCAAACCGCCTCTTCACCGCCAATTGCTGCCAGATAAGTGCCAGGTGAGTGGGAGGCTCCCCACTACGAAATTAGTGGTCCTAATTAAGTAATCACTCGCCTTAGACACAATTGCCTAGACACCGCAAAGTCAGGTTAGGATAAACGGTCGATGCCTATAACTAGTCCTCTGTCCTATTGAGCACGACGTCCTTAGGGCTGAGTCAAGTATTTTTTAATTAAAGATTGGTCAATGCAAATGCCTTATGTGATTTCTGGGGTCCTGGGAAGGGTGAAGAAATCCCCACCCAATCTGAATTGGTCTCAAGCCCCTTAAAGTCTGATTAAAAATATGCAAAACAGAAAAAATCTCTTGCAATCAATTTTTTTAGTTTAAGCGCGGCGCAAAGAATCCTGCACAAGATTTATTATTGGAAGGGGGAAGATTTTTTAAGCGCAAAGAATCCCGCAGGAGATTTGACAAAAGATATATCGGGATTTGCAGAGGAGAAGCAGAGGAGACTTACAGTGCAAATTTCACGAGCTGATGTCACCAATAGGCCGCGTTTCTGCGGTCGGAATAGGCACTGTGCGGCGGTTCCGCGGTGGAGGTGTCGGCTCGGTTCCCGAGAATTTTTCCCACGCGATGACGTCACCTTACCGCAGCGCTTCCGCGGTCAGAGGCTTGGTGCGGCCGCGGTTCCGCGGTCGGATGAAGGGTTCAGATCCCGAGACTTTTTATTCTGTTCTGTTTTTGAAATCCCCTTCTGTTCGGATCTCCCGTTTTCTGTTTCGCACTCGGGATTTTTCCAGATCCGTTGATCCTGCAAAGATTCACACAAAAATACCCTTCAAACAATAAATGATAAAATTTTTATAATTTTTCTTTTTCTGTTTTTATGATTTTTTTAATTTAGATTAACCCGAAATTGCAAAAAGGAAATACTACGCCATCCCCGGCAACGGCGCCATTTGATTCGTGTGTCAAAGATATTTCTAAACCGCAATCAAGAATGGCGTCGTTTGGTAGCTAGCCGGTGAGTACGGGTCGGTCCACAGGGATTTTGTGTTTTCCTAGTCGCTATAACGAGTTAATTCCGATGGGTGTCGGAGTGATTATCTCTAAAACCTAAATTGATTTATACTAAGATTATCTAGATCTAAGTCTTGCTAGGGTTAGGTCTAGGGTAAGTTGGGAGATTGAAGGTTTCCTCACCGCTTTCAATGCCCTATTTTAGATCTATTAGGTGTTATGGTAATTATCAATAAAAGGGATCAGTACCATCGGGAAGAAACGGTGTTTCTTCCTCTAGGTTCTTGTCCTTCCTTTATCGATCCTTACCCTAACCTCCATGAAAAACATACACAACCGGTCCTTTATACTACGGTATCACCGTTACCTCGAGGGGTAAGGTGCCGCAGGGAGCGATGTGTGCGTGTATGCATGGAGTTCTAATTATTATGTGTGATGGGGCAAAAAAGGGGTGAGAGATCTCATCTCTCAAACCTTTCCCTAAAGCTAACCCTAACAAGCGAGGAGACTACTCGCTCATTAGGGAATTTAAGAACATTCTAAATTAAAAGTAAACTAAGGCAATGAAAATAAAAGAACTTACTAATTTTTATTGATGGCTCTCTCCAAACATCGACACAGTACAGATCTGAATTTATGAAATGAAAAGAGGCATAACCTAGAAAGGTTTTAGGGTCTCTATTTATAGATTCATAGAAACCCTAGGTTACAATCGCGTCATGTCTGCTTTTACAAAAATACCCCCTAAGAAAAAGACCTAGTCAACGCCCGCGCACCGCCAAAACTTTCTGCGCCGACACGGGTACTACATGGCCGCGGAACCGTGGCCATAAACAGGGTTTGGCCACGGTTCCGCAGCAAAAAAGTGGGCTTAGAGCTTCATTTTTTTATGTAATCCTCTGGTTGGCTTTGTCTTCTGCTTTCCTTAGTTTGTTCTTCAGAATGTCTGTTGGTTCTCTTCCAGATATCCGCAGTGAATACTTGTAGTGGACTTTTACCGTTGCTTCGTGACGAAGTCTGGAATCTTGCGCTGCCTTGTACTTTGTGAACTGATTTTCGTGTAGGCTTGATCAAGATTCCACCATTCATTGGTCTTAGTCTCACTTTTACATCGTCTTTTGTCTTTTCCACTGTTTTTGTTCCGAGAACCTATAACCTGCAACTAAGTAGCAGACATGCGTCAAAAGCACTTGTTTATTTGTAAAATGACTAGGAATGGGGAATATAATAATGCAATATTATTATATGAACAATTTACGCATCACTTTGTATCATACTTTGCATAAGCACAAAACATATATAAAAAAAATTTGTACATAAATAAGATAATAAAAGATTAGATAGTGAAAAGTTACATCCAAAAGATTAGAAAAGTTTAAGAAAACCTAGAAAGTTAGAAGTTTTCTTAAACAAACTAGTAATAAGTAGTTATGAGCCGTTATCCCAAGGGTTAGTAAGATGAAGGAAGTCACTAATCTGAGGATAAAAATAAGTCTGAAAAATAGTTCCTATTCTAGAAGCCAAACATTTGAATGTTGATACCCTACTATTCGCACTTACACACGTCTTGAAACTCGGGATAGTAGAGGATATCTTGAAATGCTCTTGTCTAAAAGCCAAAGTATGAAGGAAATAATAAACGAAGAAAAGATAAAATCGTGTTAGGAAAAAAAATGAACACTGGTTTTGTTATCACCAAGGCAGTAATAAAAAAAATATAGCGAGGGTGCTTCATCACCTAGTGCCTTAGACTAACTGGTTTGGGAGTCACTGCTAAGCCTTAGGTGTTGCAAGACGAGAAAAATACTAATACGCCTAATCAGCAAGCACATGAGTAATCGGTCGGTTAGAACCTTAAGAAATATTAATGGTCACATGAAAAATGTGTGAGCAATCCCATCTAAATATTCACCGATTAAAAAGTACTGAGGTAGATGGACAAGAGTATGATAGCTTGAATTGAATTCTCCGAGTGTAGGGATGTCTTTTACACACACGTAGGGGTATATGATCGATGTTTGAAAGAAAGGTAGGAATGAAAAATAAAGAAGATGTTTTATTGAGGGATGATGTGATTTCTAACATCTTTTCATAACTGTTAAGATAGGGCTCATGACAACCGAAAAACTAGTATTAGTTGGAAACTCTAATTTTCAAAGTCTTTCTTTTATAATTCTTATCTTTACATGTAACTTTCACAGTCTTCCTTTTATTATGAGATTTTGTGGGTGCAATCCGCTGAAAACCCTCAGGAGACAACACTCCTCCTACTAGGGACACTTAGAGGTTTAAAGGCTTGTTGCACGTGCTCAGTGCAATCGTGTTGCCTACGAAAGTGTGCTACTTAGTTTTTCTTTTTCTTTATTTTCTTCTTCTCTTGAACAAAAGATGTTTGCTCGAGACGACCAAAATTAAGTTTGGGGGAATTTGATCAGTCGAAAATATTGTATTTTTAACACATCAATTTCCCTACTCTTTGTAATCATCTAAAGGTGTTTAGTATAAATATAGCACATATTAGAAATTCGTCTGCAAAATATCAAATAACATGTGTTATACATTATAACCGGCAATATGAAGGAAATTATGTGTTTATTACTGTACGCATGATATTGTTTATCTCAACACTGTTTATCAAGATTGTATGCAGAAAATCCTTTAGGTTAAAAAGGCGGAATCACAAAAGTGCCGATAAAATGCATCAAGTACAAGACTTGAGATCTGGCAGCAACCAAGAAAGAAATGTCAGATTCCAGGTATCAGAAGAAGATCACAACATTGTCAGAAGAAGACCACAGAAATTTCATGCAGTGAGCCCATTATATGGCCGCGGATCCGCGGCCGAGTTGGCCGATCCGCCGCGGTTCCGCGGCCTGGTTAGCTCCTTGGCGCTCCAAAATCCTCTGGAATATTCTCTGTAACAACCCTAGCTTCCAGAAGGCTCTCAATTACCACGTGGCTTCTTCCAGAAGGCTCTTCAAAACAAACTCACTCTAGAATATTCCTTGTAACAACCTCATTCTAGAATATTCTCTCTAACAAACTCATTGTAGAAGGCTCTCTCTAACAACCTAGTTTTGGAGGGAAGATACAAATCAGATGGTTATAAAAAGAGATCTAGATCTAGGGTTTTTGAGGTTGGACAATTAGTAGTGAGTTAGTTACACATTTGGAGCCAAAATTCAAATTCAAGTTGAGTGACACAACTTGATACCAAAACCCTAGCCCAAATTCAAATCCAAGCAAAATCAAGATCATTTTGAGAAGCAAATCGAGCAAGCAACCATCGGTCCTTTATCCGCGAAGCCAATCTTCATCCGAGCAAGAGATCCACGACGATCCGCGACTCACGGAGATCGAGCGGAGCGAAATTCGACAGATCTAGTTACCTCTTCAAAAGGAGCGATCGAGAGCAATATCTTATAACCTCGAATTGAGAAAATGTGTAATTAGTCGTCGATTTAATAAAGGTGATAATTGAAATTCTTGTTTTCTTTACATTCTTGCGTTGTGAAATTTCTTGATCTTTGATTCATTTATTTTCATGATGCTTGAGTAAATTCTCCGCTTGTGGAGGATTCGAGAGAATTGATAGATCTAATGATGATCAAATCAAAATACCAGTCTTAATTCTTATGAGATTTATGAACCTTAGCAAAAAGAATCGTTGATGACCTAATTTGGATCGAAATGACTTCTTGATTATTTCATTGCAAATTAGGGATCAAATGATTGATGATTTTCTTTGCTAGAGGCTAGATCCGAATGATCATGATTGAAAAGACAAGGGATAGAAGGAGAAACCCTAGTTTCTTCAATAGATCCCTAATCTTCATCATAATCATCAATCTAGCTATAAATTATCAATAGATAAGATTAGAAATTATTAGATTCATCATTAACTATTGACTCAATCGAATCCTACAAGCTATTCTTCATTATCTTGATAAATCAAAGTGATTGGGACATTTCTTGATTCTTGATTCTTGATTCTAGATCTTTAGTTACTTTATGTTTCTTGAAATTAAAATTTACAAATCTTGAATCAATTTTCTTGCAATTTCTTCTATCGTTTCATTTCGACTCGTCTAAAATAAGATCGATCAGAACACACATCTCAGTGGACGATCCGTATTCATTAACGCGCTACATCGACGCCGTTAATTGATTGCGGTATAAATTTCTTTGGTTGTGATTAAAACTTTTCCATACACACGAAGAATGATTCAATCAGGATGCTTAAACCGTGCCCAACACCAAAAACAACTAACGATGGGTAAAACACCCAGGTCAAGCCTTCAAAGTTTTCGAAGGGAAAGAAGAGGACCAAGAAGCCTGTGCAGCCTGCCGAGTATGACAAAAAGCGTACGGATCTGCAAAGTATATCGACGCATTGGAGGAGTACAACTAGAAGGCGCAGACCCCAATCACCCTCGAAGAGTTTCTCAACCATATACTTGAGAACGGAGATAGTGACGATGATGAGGGAAATGGCTCGTCGGGAGAAACCGAAGATTATGTAGCAAGTTGCCACATGCTTTCTCATTCGTCTTTAAATAAAAAATAAACTCTCTCGGCGTCGAAAAAAACGCAGAGGAACTGGGGGCAGGATTGGCGCCAAAATCCCTGGAACTGTCAGAAGACCCAATTGACAGGCTGCTAAACGAAGCCCTTTAAAAGAGCAAAGTTGACCGAGAATGTGAAACGGCCAGATACGAAAAGGCCAAGCGTCGGCGTCAGGCTGAAGAAGCCGCGGTAAGGATGAGTCATAAAGCACTCCAACCAAGCCAAAGCACACCTTCTACATATAAGAGCAGTATCAAAGCGGAGAAGCAATTCGCCAAAGCCTTGTTAATGGGAATGAAATTGCCCCCTCTCATGGAAAGCACCTCCGGGGTCATGTGCCTTGATGAAATGGATATACATCCAAACTACTGCTTATACCATCGGAGGGTCACACACCCCACCGAAAAGTGCAACGCCTTCAAAAATTGGTGGCAAGGATACATTGCTCACCGACAACACTTCAAGCGGATGAAGCGGAAAACCCGTCGACAACAAAGAAGCGCGACAGACGAGCGTGAAGGAACGGCTGGCAACTGTCACATGGTTGATACCAGTTCGACAAAAGGAAAATCTCAAGTTCTTACATTCGGGAGAGATTCTGAGAAAGAAATAACCCTCGGCCCTCTTTTCAAAGAATCCACCTTCGGAAAAGAAGAAGAGGAGAAGAACTGTGAAAACATTCAGCTGTGTAACCGTACGCTACCTGAAAAGAACCTCAGGCCTATAAACAAAGGTTCGAGCAAAAGAGACAAGGGGAAGGAAAAAATTCCCTGAGGAAATTGCCCTCGATGATAGAGTTGTCAAAGAGCTCGCAGCCAAGGATCCGCCTAAGAAAAACAAGGTGGATTACAATGTCCTGGCATATCTGGGGAAGATACCTTCACAGCTGAGCATACTGTATGCTCTCCTCCTATCCAACGAGGCACGAGATTCTTTGATCAAGGCATTGCAATAGCCTGATCAGTTCCAAGCTTTCCTTGCAGAAGAAAAGATGAAGGACGAGCTGGTAGAGGTTCATACAGCTGGCATTACATTCGGCGATGAAGATCTCCTCCTCGGAACGTGCAACCACAACCGTCCTTTATATGTCACCGGGTACTGCCATGACATTAAGATATGGAAGATCCTGGTCGACAACGGGTCCTTCGTCAATCTTCTCAACGTGAAGGTGCTGAAGGAGATTTGCATGAATGTTCAGCACCTGGCCCGGGACAAAATTACTATCTTCGGGTTCGACTCACAGTCATCACGGACGCTGGGGTCCGTAATATTGACATTACACTTTGGGTTTCTCGTCACTGACATCAAACTTCATGTCATCGACGACAAGACTTTCTACAACGCTCTGTTCGGCCGGCCTTGGTTACACGAGTACAACGTCATCCCTTCTACACAACATCAGTGTATGAAGTATTTCAAAGACGGCCTCGAGTACACCGTTACGGGAGAGCTAAACCCATTCTCCATAAACAAAGTCCAAATATATGAAGACGCAAAGTACTTCCTACCGGACTTCAAAGACACGGAAAGATGCCATAAGCCGGAGAACCAACAAAAAGCTGTCGCCAGAAGTCGAATGAAGTAGTCTTTTGGGTTCTTCTGGAAAGGAGGTTTCGGATGGGATGACACTCTTTTCAACGTCAATTGATGATTCTCGAAAGCAAGCCAGAGCGATACCGAGGAGGATGAAGAGATAGTCTACTCGGGGAAACTCCAAGGCAACAGGCCCGGACCATCTACCCCTATTTTGGTCTTCGGCAGTGACTCTGAAGATGAGGCCCACGCAATGTTCTCCGTCCGCCCGTCAATGCAGACCTTCACTGGAGCTGATCAGAGTTTACAAATTACCATGGTTCCGCAGCGGCATTACAAAGAAATCGATGCGCTTGATACATATAGCATACAAGAACTGCAGACCTTCTACGTCCCTCCTAGGCGAAGAGGTAAAAAGGCGATCCTCTTCTACTAATCTACGGAGACTAAAGTGGAAAAAAAGTCTGGCATGGTGCCGAACTTGCGCTAGACAGGCTTCAACCAATCCGTCTACCCAGATATTACGCAGAGGGATTCAAAAGGTTATTAAGATACCAAGGCGTACCCTTCAAATTAACCACTCTACAAGCCCAGTTCTACAACAATATTTGGGATGTTCTCGGGACTCAGCGAAAGATGCCCAATGGGAAGGTGGAGAAGACTGGGCTTGGATACGTTCAGTCTAAGAAACGGGAGCGATTCCATGGCTCCCGTATCATAAATAACTCCGGTGGAGAAAAGAATACTTTTCCAGATAGCGCTGATATTGAGCCAGAGCGAGATCCCACCGTAAGAATGCCAAGTCTGTCATTCGAAGAACAAATTGACAAGTTAATAAGAGAAGCCGGTCAAAAGGCTCGGGATGACCACAGCCGCGACATGGCCATTTACGAGAAAGCCAGGGCGCAGCGTCTCACTCAGCAGTCTGCGGGAAGAAAAGACTATGATGCCCTTCACCCTCAACCTGCTATGCGCTCTCGTGGCAAGGAAAAAGCCCGACGTAAAGGCAACAACAAGGTGAAGAACGAGAATGGCGTTTGAAAACAGCGAAGTGGATCCAAGAAGCCACGCGATCGAGAAAAGTCAGCTGGAATCCGTCTTTTATGAAGAAGATGGGTCGGAAATACTCTTTCTCCTAAAACAAGACAAGGAAAATATTTAACCTTGTCATCAAGTATCAAATGATGACGCTCCCGGAGTCTCGGCACCACGAACAAATAAACGAGGTCTATCATGCGGCTTATTGCTCCTACCACCGAGCAATAGGACATCCTCTTGAAGACTGCTTCACCTTCAAAGACTGGGTCAAAGACCAGTATCAGTAAAGCAGGTTTGCCCTATCCGACAGTTGGAGGGTAACACCACCACGAAAGCATGAGCCAAAAGCAACTTATATTGCGAGGGTAAGTCCAGATCAACATCGAGCATGGAAACGAACTCGCACCTGCCACGTGATAACATTCTCAAAGGAGGGGGAGCACGAGAATATGGACGATCTCTCCCAGTGCTTCGCGAATGAGAATGAGGACGAGATGATCTCATAATTTCCACCGACGCCAAAAGAGCTGGAGGATAGGATACACACTACGACAGACAATTTAAGGAAAATTGAATTGGGAACGGAAAACGATCCGAGTCTAACGTTCGTTAGTGAGCTGCTGTTTAAAAAATAGGTGGCCACATTAAAGGACGTGCTTATGAAATATAAAGATTGTTTCGCATGGAACTATCCCAAGATGCCGGGATTAGATCCAGAAATAACAGTACATAAACTGGCTATATCGCCGGATGTTAAGCCAATCAAACAGGCGCCAAGAAAAATGTGGCTCGAGCTCGAGATGAGTATCAACGCCGTAGTCAAGAAACTAATCGACTCCAGCTTCATCCAAGAAGTTCAATATCCTGACTGGATCGCTAATATCGTTCCAGTGATGAAGAAAAATGGAACAGTGCGCATCTGCGTGGACTTTCGAGACCTTAACAAAGCTTGTCCGAAGGATGACTTTCCAGTACCCGTTATAGAGCTGATGATCGATAACACGTCTACCCATGAGGTCTTCTCCTTCATGGATGGATCTTCAGGCTACAATCAAATAAAAATGCATCCTGAAGACCAAAAGCACACCGCCTTCCGGACTCCGCTTGGCATATTCTGCTAAAAGGTGATGCCCTTCGGTTTGAAGAACGCAGGCGCTACCTACCAGAGGGCCAGGACGAAGATCTTCGATGACCTCATCCATGAGATTGTTGAATGCTATATTGACGACCTTGTGATGAAAAGCAAATCGTACGAAGAGCACTGGGAAAATCTGAACATAGTGTTTCAGCGTCTTCGGAAATACAATCTAAAGATGAATTCTCTGAAATGCACGTTTGGAGTCTCCTCAGGAAAATTCCTAGGATTCATCATAAGACATTGAGGTATCGAAATAGACCCATCAAAGATCAAGGCGATTATGGAAATGCCCACGCCAAGAACTCTCAAACAATTGCGGTCTCTCCAAGGAAAGCTCGCGTATATTCGACGGTTCATAGCTAACCTCTCAGGAAAATACCGCCCCTACAGCCATCTAATGAAGAAGCGAACCCCGTTTGTTTGGGATCATTAATGCCAAAGTGCACTGAAAGAAATCAAGCAATATCTGCAGAACCCGCCGGTACTGACCGCTCCGGTCAAGAGAAAGCTCCTCATCCTGTACACAACGGCCCTTGAAGGTTCTTTAGGCGCGCTATAGGCACAGGGGAACGACCAGCGGAAGGAGAGAGCTCTCTACTATTTAAGTCGAGTTCTTCTAAGGCAGAAAACAACTACTCTCCCATTGAAAAGCATTGCTTTCCACTGATCTTCACTATAACGAAGCTTCGACATTATGCCTTGGCACATGAGGTCCATCTCATATCAAATGTGGATCCTCTCAAATATTTGATGTCAAGAGTCATACTAACAGGAAGGCTTGCCAAATGGGACCTCCTTTTGATAGAGTTTTCGATAATGTATCGACCCCTCAAGGCAGTGAAAGGCCAGGCCATCGCCGACTTTCTCGCTGAGCATCCAATACCAGCCGATTCTCCCTTAAATTGCCATACGAACACGCGTTCGACACAATCGATGGGAACTCTACTTCGATGGAGCATCTTCCATAACGAAGCGTAAGCATAACACCCCCATGATCAAAGCTGGGGTGGGCCTTATCTTCGTGACTCCGCAAGGAGGGATAATGCGTTTCGCCATTTCCTTAACAGAGCCGAGGACAAACAATGAGGATGAGTACGAAGCTTTGATAGCGGGTCTTGAGATTACTGTCAACATGGGAATCGAAAACCTCCTCATTTATGAAGACTCTTACCTAGTTGTTAGCCAAGTAAATGGCGACTATCAGACGTGTAAACCGGAGTTGGTAAAATTTGGTGAAAGAGTGCAGCAATTGCTGACTCAAATTCCTTCCTACATCCTAGAAAGCATACCGCGTGTGGAAAATAGCAAGGAGGATGCGTTAGCCAAGCTCGCTAAAGAACTGGCCGACGAAAACCTCGATGACGTAAGGATCATTGTGCAAAGCCGCCGGATTCTTGCGCCAGCAGAAATATCTCCGGAGTCTTCTGAAAGAAAGGAAGCGACCAAACAAGCAGCCTTCCAATTAGAGGATGAAGAAAAGGCTAAGGATTGGAGAGAAGTGTTCATAAACTCCCTCAAATCCCATCGAACACCCAAAAATGCATCTTCAAGACATCAACTAATGAAACGAGCTCTGCCTTTTTCCTTCGTCAATGATATTCTATATAAGAGATCGTTCGACAGTTTGTGGCTAAGATGCCTGGGACCAGAAGAAGCAAGGAGAGTCATCCAAGAAACCCACGATGGACTTTGCGGTTCTCATCAAGCCGGGCCAAAGATGAAGCTGAAGATCAAGAGAATGGGTTACTATTGGCCCATAATGATTCAGGACCGCCTCGAATATGCGAAGCAGTGTCACTCGTGCCAGGTTTACGGGGACTTCATCCACCAGCATCCAAATCCGCTACACCCAACACTGGCTAGTTGGCCATTCGAAATGTGGGAAACCGATATAGTTGGGCCCATGGAACCAGCGTCATCTAAAGGACATCGGTTCATATGAGCAACAAACGATTAATTCTCTAAGTGGGCAGAGGCAGTACCACTAAAGGAAGTGAAGACGGAGAACATTCTCCATTTCTTCAGGACACATGTCATCTACCAGTTCGGCACTCTGCGACGGATCATCTCGGATAATGGGCAGGTCTACAGAAGCCAAAAGATCAGCCGCTTCGCACAGCAGCATAATATAGAATGGAGATACTCTTCAGTCTATAATCCCCGAGCTAACGGTCTAGCTGAGGCTTTCAACAAGACCTTGACGAAGATCATAATGAAAACGATGTCCAGAAATAAAAAGGACTGGCACGAGAGACTGCATGAAGCTCTCTGGGCATATCGAACCACGTTCAAAATGGCCACGACGCTTCGCACAGCAGCATAATATAGAATGGAGATACTCTTCAGTCTATAATCCCCGAGCTAACGGTCTAGCTGAGGCTTTCAACAAGACCTTGACGAAGATCATAATGAAAACGATGTCCAGAAATAAAAAGGACTGGCACGAGAGACTGCATGAAGCTCTCTGGGCATATCGAACCACGTTCAAAATGGCCACGAATACAATGCCATACGCGTTGGTATTCGGCACGGAAGTGGTACTTCCCTTGGAGATAGTGCTACCCTCTCTACGAGTGGCAGTTCGATACGAGCTGACGAATGAGGAAAATGCCCATCTTCGGCTTGAAAAGCTCGATGCCCTCGATGAAACTCGTCTCATGGCGCAGAAAAACCTGGAAGCTTACAAAGTAAGGATGACGCGCTCATACGAAAGACTAACCCGGCCAAGAACATTCCGCCAAGGCGAACTCGTGCTAGTCGTCAAAAGACCTATGATCCCCAACCATGCAAAACGGGGGAAATTCGAGCCAAACTATGAAGGCCCGTACATCATAGACAAGGTCTACCAAGGTGGGGCTTACATGCTCATGGATATGCATGGCGAGAGACCCTTCCGGCCAATAAATGGTCGATTCCTTAAGAAACACTACGCTTGACAAGTCACGACTCAGGTTAATGATAGATGACGACGCTTGTGTCCGCTTGCTATCTTTTTGAGTCAAAACTCTAAAAGTAGTATCCAACAGAATTTCCGACCCAAACATGGCGACAATGGACCGAAATGTTCTTAAACTAACCATTTCCTCCAAGATGGCGACAACGGACCGTAATGTCCTTAAACTAAAACGTCGCCTCAAACACGGCGATAATGGACCGAGATGTCCCTAAACTAACAACAGACCGTAATGTCCTTAAACTAAAAATTCACCTCAAAAATGGTGATAATGGACCACTACGTCCTTAAACTGGCAATGGACCACTACGTCTTTAAATTGGCAATGGACCGAAATATCCCTAAACTAGTACTCTGCCTCAAACCTGGCGCATCGCCCCAAATACGGCGATATCTTCTCTTGGGATCTATGTTGCAATCAAAGCTCCAATGGCGAAGACTGCAACCCAAGTAAAAAAAACGGTACGTCCACAAGCGAAATTGGCACGGATGAAAACCCGAAAGGGTACCGTGCGTAAAAACAGCAGGGCTACCGGCGAGCTTGTGAAAACCTGAAAGGGCGCAATCTCGTTGTCAAAAAAAAGGGGTACGTCCACAAGCGAAATAGGCACGGATGAAAACCCGAAAGGGCATCGTGAGTAAAAACAGTAGGGCTACCGGCGAGCTTGTGAAAACCCGAAAGGGTGCAATCTCGTAAAATCATCACTTACGTGATCCTCTCGATTCGTAAGGAGAACTCCCTCTATGAGACCCTCATGGATCATAGGATTCAAAGCCTTAAGTTACGGGGACCTGGACCTGTTCTTAAGCCGTTATATCCCCCCAAATTGCTCTACAGGCGGTACAATGCTGGCCCCTGTATACAATTCACGAGCACAAATAAACGATTTCTCCCACCAAGTTCCACCAATCACGAGGAATGTCCTCATATGGTGATCAACACTTGTAAGTCCTCTCGACTTATAAGGAGAAAGTACTCTTATGAGATCCTTACGACTTATAAGAGAACACACACTTAGGGATCCTCAAGATTCCTAAGGAGAAAATACACCTGCGAAATCCTCACGACTCATAGGGAGAAATACCTTTATGAGACCCTTACGGCTCGTAAAGTCAAAAAGCCTTAATCGACAGGATCCTAACCCTGTTTGCTAAGCCACCATTGTTCAAATCGACAAAGGCAAATGATGATTCGCTCCTGACAATATCCCAGTTGTAGTGATGCTGATGCCTAAATTGGTATCAAACTTCAAGTCTTTTCACGGCAAAAGATGATTCGCTCCTGGCAATATTCCAGTCGCAGCGATGGTGATGCCAAGATTGGTATCAGATCTAATGTTCCAAACTCGCAATAAAAATCAGCGAGCAAAAAATGCATATAAAAATAGCCTAAATGATGGGGCAACTCGCAATAAAAATCAGTGAGAAAAAAATATGTGCATATACATAGCCGAAATGATTGGGCAACTCGTAATAAAAAGCAGCGAGTAAAAAAATAGCCGAAATAATTGGGCACCGTGATAAAAATCTAAAATGATTGGGCAATTGCGACTTTCGCAATATAAAAAGCTGAAATGATAGAGCATTGTGAAAAGAAATAAAAAAAATGATGATGAAACTTTTGCCCTGCAGGTGAGTCTACACCGACCTCTATATACAATCCATGGGCACAAATGAAAAAGGGAACCATGTTTTCCCACCAGGCTCCATCAAAGGGAGAGCCAAGTATTGACAGTTCACAAAACAACCTAAAGGCTACCTCGACACTCATCTCGTTACAGCAGACACAGTGTCAACAACGGCGTTTCTTCTCACTCCAGCAAGATATAGACGCAACGTTAACAAACGACCCCAGGGTCGAAACAAAGCGGAGCCATGGAAAAGTCCCTAGTTCCAAGCCTCGACAGTTCACAAAACAACCTAAAGGCTACCTCGACACTCGTCTTGTTATAGCAGACGCAGTGCCAACAACGGCGTTTTTTCTCAGTTCAGCAGGATGCAGACGCGACGTCAACAAACGACCCCAGGGTCGAAACAAAGCGGAGCCATGGCAAGTCCCTAGTTCCAAGCCTCAATGGTTCACAAAACAACCTAAAGGCTACCTCGACACTCGTCTCATTATAGCAGACGCAATGTCAACAACGACGTTCCTTCTCACTCCAGCAGAATGCAGACGCGACGTCAACAAAGACTCCAGGGTCAAAAACAAAATGAATCCATGGAAAAGTCCCTAGTTCCTAGTCTCGATGGTTCACAAATAACCTAGAGACTACCTCGACACTCATCTTGTTACAGCAGATGCGGTGTCAACACAGGAAGCGAAGGCCAAATTCCTAGCTTCAGGGTCTTTACGGCAACTCAAATAAAACCTGAAAGGCTATCGGAGATCATCCCACACCAGTGCGGAGTGGTTATGACTCATCGGGGCTCCTAAACTGAGTCTAACCTCAAGTAAAAAGCGGCATGGAAAAATTCCTAACGCTTGCTCTTCCGACGGTCAAATTGCCTAGGAAGATTACTTGAAGACGTCTTGTCCAGCCCCCGAAGGGATCAGAGACACGACAGTCACGGGGCTACTCGAACAGCAGTGTAAAGACTGCATATCAAGGAATGCATCAGCCAACGCGACGGTACAACGGACAAAAACTCTAGTACCACAAAACCTAACGGACCTCTGTCGCAAAGAGCAAGGTTTATCCATGCGTTAGGGCAAGTTTGCCTACAAGCCCAAGTGAGGTAAACTAAACAAACTCCGAAATGAGTCCATAAACTAAAGACTCCGGAATGAGTGAATAAACTAAAAACTCCGAAATGAGTCCATAAACTAGAGACTCCGGGATGAGTGAATAAACTACAAACTCCGAAATGAGTATATAAACTACTTCACACCAAATCAAGATATCGAAGAAAAGAGAAATGCCAGTATGAAATAAAATATGTCTTTTATTCATGAATTTGAGTGAATACAAGATACATTTCATTCAGGAATCAAAATGAATACATGTTATTCATGAATTAGAAGTTTAAGGAATATAATCAGTACAATGAGGGGGGTACAATGACACTTATTAAGGAGGAGGCGTTTTCAACAAACTGACGAACCGCTCATGCGCTCCCCTCAACTCCTTCTCGCGTTCAGCTATGGTGGCCAACTCCGCTTCGATTTGAGCCTGTTGCTGCAAGCAGGATGAAAGATTCTCATCGATTTCCTGCTTGGTAGTTTCGCAATCTTGTGTGACTCGCTCGGTGAAGTCAAGTTTCTTCCTTAGCGCCAGCCCGCCCGAAATACATTGTTGGAGGCTTTCAAAAATAGCTTTCAGTTGCGCAGCATTCGCTTCAATCTGGGCGCAAAATTGGACGGATTCGCCAGAAGCCGCCTCATGCTCCTTTCGCCTCAGGGCCGCCTCTTGTTCAAAATAGCGAATGGAAGCGACACTCTACTCGACCCACGCAGCCCGTTGAGAGTTCAAAGTCAATGCCTCAGGAGCGAGATGCTTAAGCTCAATCTCATGCAGGCAAGCCTTAATCTTCCTGCAATAATCAACCCAAGAACCGACGAGATCTTCATTATGGAAATTCACGAGTGTCGCCAGCATTGGATTGATTTCGTCGGCAAAATCCGTATCAGAGGTGAGGGCCTCGGAGTCTAGATCTTCAATAAACTCGCTTAACATTCGTCGGCTATTCACTGCGCCCCTGGAAGATGGACATTTAGCGAAGGGCTCCATGGGCGTAGGAATGCGGGACTCAAAAGGAGCTGAAGCCGGTGTAATCGTTGCAAAATAAATCACGGTCAGATTTCAACTTGAAAGACAAAGAAAACACCCGAGGGACAGAATCTACCGTATCGGCTGTTGAAGGTGGCAAAACAGGGACCACCGGAGGCGTGGCTATTCTTTCGCTTCATCCTCCGAGCCGTGATACTGTGGTCAATATAAGGAAGGCTTAGCAACAAGAAGTCTACTCATAAAAAAGAGAAACACTAGGTGAAGAATATACTGACCAATACATGAAGGTGGAATGACTTCCGATTGGAAGGAAAAATGCGGGTTTAGCACATGGTATAAGTGGTCAAAAAGTACTCCTGCAGAGCCACGACAATGTATAGTCAATACAAAGAGAATTGTATCCACTGTAAAGCAGCTAAGTAAGAAACCTATACCTTCCAAAATTTGAGGAGGCACAGAAGAAAGCGAAGGAACCGTGACCGTCAAAGTGGTGACCGGCAATAATTCTTCAGCCGGCACAGCTTCAGGGTTTACCACGCCTATGATCAAGACAAACGAAATATCATTAGAGGGGATTAACAGGATTAAAAACTCAAAGATAATAATCCAAGGAATACCTGGAAAGTCAGAAACCGAAACCGTGCCTGAAGCGTCACCAGCTGTGACGGCTTCTTCAGTTTCCATTGGGAGAGCAGATTCAACGCCCACAGCTTCATCTCCTGATTCGACAAGGGCTGTCGTAACTTTTGCGTCATCCGCCGATATCAAGGATCCACAGTGGGAAAGAGCGGCAGTTGGAACGGTCCCAGTGTCACGACCCGAAATGGCACGTGACTGGCACTTGAATCATGTGAAGTCTATAGGATCCCACCTAATTCAAGTAAGCCAAAATCCCAGAAATCTAAACCATTTGAAAAGAGAGTGAAGGAAAAACTTATTTAGAGTTAACATAAAAACCACTTTGAAAGTCATAGCAAGCATTTTTAAAAGCATCAAGTCTATTCCAAAAATTTCGGCAGAGTCTCCTTTGTAAAAACTGGCCCCAAACAGGTACAAACAAGAATATACATCAGTAATGAATAAAGGCACCCCCAAGTGGGAGCTAGCTCTTCGCCGGTTGGCGGAAACAACCACGCAAGTAATATAATATACAACGCCGAAGGGTGAGGATCAAAACTCAGAAAGAAAAACCAACGTCCTCAAGAAAACCAGAGAAGAATCATAATAATATAAGCGCGCGACTCTAAGGTCGAAATAATATACAGCCGGTCTTCTAAGTCTATCAAATATACAAGTCTGCTTGATGGAGTTTACTAGATACAACTGAATATAATTAAAAATGCAACGGTGGTCACGATGCAAGTGAACCCACCTACCAAAGCAATCACCCGGGAGGAAGCAGTGTGCCAGCAAGACGTAACGAAACCTGTACGGCCAAACCTGCAATAAACTGTGGCACAACGGGGGTGAGTTGCCAACTCATGAGTATAAAACATCACCGAGAAGAAATCGCATGTATGACTCTCTCTTAGGTCATACAATACAATACTAAATACTACAATAAGGGTAACAGTATATCATAAGTGTGATATCAAAGTACTCGTGTCTGTGTCAAGAATAATGATATATCGATGCATGACATGTAATAATGCACCATCCAACGTGTGTCCAACAACGACACACAAATCATGATAAAACCCGAGTGCCCAACATCGACACTCAAAACATCTTGAAATCCATGTCCGACAAAGACACATAATACACAAATCTCAGGCTCCGCATGAACAGGATCGGCCCATGGGCTCCGCATGATCAGGATCGGCCCATATCCATCTCTCTCATAACTCCGAATGGTATCCTCCTGAGATGCGTCGAGTTTCCATACAATCACCGGTCGGTAGTGCTCCCATGCCGGGCTCAACGCCTTTCTATACGATCTTCTTGTCCCGGGATACCGTACCGGGTCCACCATGCACCCGCAGACGATCCCTCTTCCTACCTCGAATGGGGTGTATGATACCGCTCAAGAAGCGAGAAAACCCATGGTAGACATCACAAATATCATATCACGAGAAAACTGCAAATTTCTATATTTAGAAATGATAATGAGTTTATAAATTCTTGTGGTTTCTCCAAATCCTGAAATCTCATGTAAAATCTGAATCCCATAATCAAGAGTCAATAAACTGTGAATTACCGGTATAAAGCCTCATAATATATCATGACAGGTGAACTTATAAATGCATGAAGTATCTCAGTAATAAATGCAATATCTAAACTAACATATGAAAGCAAGCGTATTAGTACTATGTCGAAACTACCAGCTAGCAATTTATACCAATGAAGTAGTGTTTTCTAATGTGTATGTGACATGAAAATTACCGATGATGATGTGTGTGAGCCGGCAAGCAAATATACGTGGAACATACACATCATTGGTAACGGTGCTGGTGTCCTGACAACAGGGTTTCATAATAACTAATGAAAACACATTTAAGCATGCAATGCAATGCGAAGAAAATGCATAATAAACGCAACATTGAAGAATATACGTTTCTATATACGAGTCATACAGTTTTTGGTGTTTGAAATCGCCCGAATCATGGTTTTAGAAAAATAGGGGCTATGGGGGTACTTGAGAAAAAATACATCCTTTGAATCCGTAGTGTCCCTCGGCCTGTCTTTAAAATACCCACGATTCGTTAGTTTTGAAAATAAGTATGACTCGAGCCCAGTCTAACATCTACCTGATAAACTATAGGACTAAACGAAAAGGTAAGGAAATCCACCTAAGTCTGAGTCGATATATCTAGTAGTCGGTGATCCCGCCTCAATAGCGTCACGTACGGTAAAATATATAATACGACATTCTCGAATCAAGAGTGCGGATCAATCATCATATTTATACCTCGCACGGTAAAATCCATCATACGGCATCCCGGAAATCGGGGTACGGGTCAATCATCACAATATCCTGAATTAGGGGTACTTGTAATAACCGGGTCTTATAGTACACTCCGTATTTTAATAAAACTTTGTTCTAATATTTTTCCTATTTTTCCTATATTTTTCCACATCTTAAATAAATATTTTACCTATTTTTCTATTTAAAATTTCCTTCTTCCTACTCTTTAAATCTCAAATTCTATTTTAAACTAAATCCAAACCCTTTTTATCTTAAATATTCAAACAGAAAATTCTACATTAATCGAAAGATGTTACCGTGCTATGATTACACTCTCTCTCCTCACATTTATTTTCATTAATAGCTCTTAATTTAGTTTTAATTCTTATTGAATTTTATTAAATGTCTTTAATGGTTAATTGGATGTTTTAAAACACAAAAAATAAATCCCATTAACCCCTCATAATTCCCCTCCGTTCTCTCTCCTCTCTCCCACATACACTCTCTCTCTCCCTTGTACACACACTCTCTCTCTCTTCTCGCACTCTCTCCCTCTTCTTTTCCCGCGCGTGAGCTCAAACCCACGCTGCGCCCTCGCCTGCATCCCCGTCGCTCGCGTCCACCGTCGCTGATCTCGTCGTCTTCTCCTCCACCTTCGTCTCCCCCGTCTCCCTCTCCGACAACACCACCTCTCTCTTCTACCGCCTCAACCCCTGCAACCCACGTCCCCGACGAGAACCCACGCCTCACCGTCGAGCTCGCCTGTATCCCTGACTCCTCCTCGATCACCTCCCCTTTCTTCTCCTCCACCCCACGATGAGATCCCTACAACCCGACGAACTCGCAGAACCCAGCCCATGCATTCGTCGTCGTCGCCTCGTCGTCGTCATCACCGTCGACCTCGTCGGCCTCCCCTTGCCCATATCCTCCTCGAATCACCTCTCTCCTCCTCCTCCCAACACCACGACCGCCATCACCCTACACCCCAGAACGCTGATCCCTGCACACTCGAACCCAAAGCCCCGACTTCGCCACCTTCTTCCATCGTCGCCGACGACCTCGTCGTCGCCTCCACGCCCTAACCACCTTCAACTCCTCCTCTCTCCTCACCTAAACCCATCACCCTCTTTCTCTCCCTTCAACCCCGGCCAAACCCACCGACCACCACCCTCACTGCACCACCGACCATTGTCACTGCCGAGCCGCCAGTTCCTCCTCCATCGCCTGCAACCTTCACCTACACCATCTCCAACACCGAGCCTCACCTTCATCCTCTCCTCTCCAAGCCAAGCCGAGCCGCAAGCTTCAAGCCAAACAGCCCCGACATTTCATCGAACACCTGCAATCTACAGAAACTCTGCTATTCCAGCCGCCGTCATCGCTGTCCAAGCCATCTCCACCATCATTGTGTCCATTGTCTTCGTTGACGCAGCGGCCGTCGCAATGCCAGCGCACGTCCGTTGCACCCACCGAACTACCAAGTCCAAGAATCAAGCTCCACCGAGGCCAACTCTTGTCGTGCTCGAGTCGTGAACGCGTCGCTGCCGCTTCCGTAGCCGTGGTTCACCACTATGCCATCGGCTGCTATCATATCACCGATCGTCATCGTCAGGCAAGTTTTACATACTTGCTTCATGCTATTATTTAATCTTTTCGATTGCGATCCAATATTATTGTAAGTGTTCGATGCAAACCATGATTTGAAAACCGATCTTTAAATGACGGAACTTGTGATCGTTAAACCCTTTTACTGTTCATAGAGGTACCATAGAAATCTGGTTGAAAATAAATATCGTTTAACCTATAAAATATTAGCCCCGATAATCATTGCGAAATCAGAATTTTCCTGAACACGTCAGACCGTTAAATTCATATTAAATATTTTACAAATTGGATTTTAGCGTTCCATGGCTTGTATCGAAGCTAATAGATTAACCTACAGTAATATATAGCTGAACTCTGAATTTTAACAAGTTATGATAGAGAAAACTGAGGAGAATTACGATTCTGGACTGCAGTCCAGAACAGTAATCCCAGTTAACCCTTGTTTTTAAATCACTGTATATCCTTGCTCAAATGCGAAAATATGCTGAACCCTATATCGTTACGTAGAAAATTGAGTTAGATTTGTTACCCCACTGGTTACACTGGATTCCTTTCTGTATGATATTTTAAAACATTTTATAATGTTGATGTGTCCAGCTGAATTCTGCAGTGACAGATTTTACACATCGAACTTAACCTGACCATAACTCCCTGTTGATATATGATATTACTGATCCACCAATTGCGTTGGAAACTTAGCTAATAACCCTAAATATTGTTCAACTATAGTGTCGCCTAATTATTCTTCCAACTGGGAGTAAAACGTGTTACGAAACGGACTTCCAATTCAGAAATTGGATTTCCAGCAGTGAACACTTAAAATGAAATGACTATAACTAGCAAACCTGAAACCCGATGGACACGAAACCAATTTATCTATATAGGTGATTAAATATAATTCCTACTCCTTTTACATCGTTTTGCTTAATTATGCACGTGTGATTTTATATGATGTTTCCTAGTCCAACCGACACTGGTTGCTTATACGTTGTTAGCGGTACACTTACTATATCCCCACCTTGTGCATGATTGTCATACTCGTGTAAATAATGTTCATTAGTATCGATAACCTAGTGATCGTGTACATTACCAGTATTAGTGATTAGAGTGTGGCAAGTACGTTAGCGTATAAGTGTGATTGAATAGTGAAAGTGACACGTACTTGTGCACACTCAGCGGAACCAGTTAATTATTGCATTGTCGACGCCTATGGGGCATATATAAGTGTAACTATAATTGGTATGGGACGATTATAGAAGCACTTATATTAGTGTCATAGGTAAGGCGTCAAACACTGTCCATTTATCTTAGGTACCGGTCGAGAAATGCTTGATGGAGATCATGTCTCCAGTTCTCGCGTAGACTTGTCATGGACCGACTGGTATTTGGGTTTATGGTCGGTACTTGATGTAGACCGTGGGTGTGGGGTAGTTTGAGTCTGAGTTCAACGGAATCTCGGGATTCCCATTGCCGGCATATACAGCGATTCTGGGAGTTATATGGGTGATATTACTGACTATTAGCGAGCGTGATTCGGGCCCGTGTTCCCTTGCCCCTGGGGACCAACCCTTGGGTTGGGGATACTCCTGTGTGGTTGACTCTCACACTTGGACTGACGATAGATATAGTGACCTTGATTTTGAGACATAGAGACCGATAGGTTTAGTGACATGAACATTGCATTGGCTACTGATTCGATACACATGCTTTACTGTTTATCTGTACCGGTTATTTCATGCTCATGCCATTACTTTATGTTTACTGCTTCATGTTCATCATCACTGCATATATTACATATTTTATATATTTTGTTATTGTGTCGCTCTGACGACCTGAGTATGCATGCTCAGAGTGAGAAGTGGACTTAGCTCGGATCAGCACCTGTCGTACCTTGAGGATATTGCGGACATCTAGATCAGTGACGTCAGCGCTATCTTTCCTTTGACTCCATCTGGTTAGTTTTATATCTGTTTTGATTTAGTGACTGCATTTCTCATTACCAGTGTATTGATTACTGATTACCACGTAATGCTTGAAGCCGAAGTGTGACTACGGCAGGATATTCCTTGACCGTAGGAGCATGGCTGGCCTTGTCAACCCCTTGTATTCCATATTTTGGGAAGCGGGGCATGACATGGTTTTGTTGGTATCAGAGCCAGGTTTTCTATGATTGGGATTGCAGTTTCCGAGTAGAGCTTGACAATTTAAGTCACTCTTTCGGTCCAGATTGTGAGCTGTTATCTTTGACTTGAATCCCTATTGTTCGTCATGCCATAATTTGACTCCATCCGTTAGATTTTTGGGTGACTTAGTAGAGTTATGTAATTGTAACTATGAACTGCGGTATAGTTACAAGATAGCACTCTGCTTGAGTGACTTGGAGTTCTACATTTGATTTCGACTCGTGTGAGTTTCACCTCACCCGATATTCTTATTTCGTTGTCTATTCTATATCCTATTCTGATTAGTATTCCTTGTACCTTATATCGTCCCCAAATTTGTTGTTTCGGGACCATGGCTTCTAATGACTCTTCTTCCAACTCTACTCCCCAGATTCAGACCGTCGGGATTTTGAGTGTACTGCAAGGCTTGAAGGAAGCCCAGGAGCGAACAAATGATCTCTTAGCTGAAGGATTAAGAAGGCAAATGGCTCAGGCCCCAGCGGAAGCCTCCAATCGTAGGAGAATCCCTGATAAGCAAAGAAGAGATGTGAAGATGAAGCGCCCATTTGTTCCTCAGCAACGGAAGCAGCGAAGAACTCAACGCTGTGGATACTGCAAGAGACTAGGACACCTTCAGAGAGACTGTCGCAGCGCTAAAGGGCAGTGCTTGATTTGTGGATCCGACGAACATCTAGTTAATGGTTGCCCTAGAAGGAAGGAGTTGCAAGGTGGAGATTCGGTAACACCCTCCAAATCTTATTGAGCGACTTGGTTGTTTTCGTAATTTAAATTTGAAGACGGCACAGACCCAGTACAAGATTCAGAACTGCCCTACGAGATTGTAGAGATTTTGATGTCGACGCAAAGTTATCACTTTTCCCGCTTTCAATAAAGACATTGTCACTCCATTTTAGTAGTTGTTTCCTTTCATTTAAATCTTGTATCTGTTGAAATTCTTAGTTTGAATGCAATAAAGTTGTGAATTGTAACTGCCTACTTTTGTTTGACTCACTATAGTTAGACCTTAATCTTAGTCGACATTATGGTTCATCACCGCATCCCGGACTCTCTTTTCGATTAGCTTGTATCTCGCCGCATACCCCTGTCTGAAATTGTCAATCCTATACTCCTTTTTAACTTATTTCTCTCCCTGATTTTGAATCCGAATTCATCCTTCCATCCTTGGGTAATCCTGGACAACCCAATTCCTCCTCACTTTTCTCTCATTCGGGTGCCTGCTCATGGAGTCGATCTTCAATATGTATACCGCAAACCATTCTCCGACTAGTTTATTGCACCTTACCATTGTTATTCTTCCGTTGGTATAATTATAATCAGTACGTTCACTATTTTAAAATTTTAGAGTTTTGCCTATTTATAATAAGAAAGATTTCCATTATGTGTTAATAAGTATTTTCAGTTACTTTCCCGAAGTTCTTTACTATTTCTAAGTGTTAGAATCGTTTTGATTTACATTATATATTTTATTGTCTAGTGAATTTTCCATACTAATGCTTTTGTTGTTTTCGTTGCTATCTCGCTTATTCTTCGTTTTATTTTTCGACATTTTTACCTTATACGTATTCTGAAGTTATTTTGTATTTGTTTAAATTGTAATCTCACTAAAGTAGTTTTGATTCTTAAGGCCTATCAGCCGATCCCTCACTATTGTTTGTTATTGTTTTTTTTCCGTGTGTTGTATATATATGGTTTATCATTATAAATGGCTATGCCATGTGCTTACTTATTATTATTATTTTAGCTGTGCCATTTGTTATATATATATATATATATATATATATATATATATATATATATATATATATATATATAAAATTATGATTTTTATCTAGCTGCTTTTACGTAAATCACTATATAGTAATATTTGATTTTGTGGCTTTTCGCATATTATTTTATAGCTTATCGTTTATTTTAATTTCTAAGACGGAATTTTCTTTAAGGGAGGTATGATGTAATAACCGGGTCTTATAGTACACTCCGTATTTTAATAAAACTTTGTTCTAATATTTTTCCTATTTTTCCCATATTTTTCCGCATCTAAATAAATATTTTACCTATTTTTCTATTTAAAATTTCCTTCTTCCTTCTCTTTAAATCTCTAATTCTATTTTAAACTAAATCCAAACCCTTTTTATCTTAAATATTCAAACAGAAAATTCCACATTAATTGAAAGATGTTACCGTGCTATGATTACACTCTCTCTCCTCACATTTATTTTCATTAATATTTCTTAATTTAGTTTTAATTCTTATTGAATTTTATTAAATGTATTTAATGGTTAATTGGATGTTTTAAAGCACAAAAAATAAATCCCATTAACCCCTCATAATTCGCCCCCCCCCCCCCGTCCTCTCTCCTCTCTCCCATGTACACTCTCTCTCTCCCATGTACACACTCTCTCTCTCCCCCCTCTCGCACTCTCTCTCCCTCTTCTTTTCCTGCGCGCGAGCTCAAACCCACGCCGCGCCCTCGCCTGTCTCGCCGTCGCTCGCGTCTACCGCCGCCAATCTCGTCGTCGTCTCCTACACCCTCGGTCGTCACCCTCGTCTCCCTCTCCGACAACACTACCTCTCTCTTCTACCACCTCAACCCCTGCAACCCACGTCCCCGACGAGAACCTACGCCTCACCGTCGACCTCGTATGCATCCCCGACTCCTCCTCGATCACCTCCCCTTTCTCCTCCTCCACCCCACGATGAGATCCCTACAACCCGACAAACTCGCAGAACCCAGCCCCTGCATTCGTCGCCTCGTCATCGTCATCACCGTCGACCTCGTCGGCCTCCCCTCGCCCATATCTTTCTCGAACCACCTCTCTCCTCCTCCTCCTAACACCATGACCGCCATCACCCCACACCCCAGAATGCTGATCCCTGCATACTCGAACCCACAGCCCCGACCTCGCCATCTTCTTCCATCGTCGCCGACGACCTCGTCGTCACCTCCACGCCCTAACCACCTTCAACTCTTCCTCTCTCCTCACCTAAACCCATCACCCTCTTTCTCTCCCCTCAACCCCGACCGAACCCACCGACCACCACCCTCACTTCACCACCGACCATCGTCGCTGACGAGCTGCCAGTTCCTCCTCCATCGCCTACAATCTCCACCTGCACCATCGCCAACACCGAGCCTCACCTTCATCCTCTCCTCTCCAAGCCAAGCCGAGCCCCAAGCTTCAAGCCAAACAGCCCCAGTATTTCATCGAACACCTGCAATCTTCGGAAACTCCGCTATTCCAACCGCCGTCATCCCCGTCCAAGCCATCTCCACCATTATTATGTCCATTGTCGTCGTCGACGCAGCGGCCGTCGCAACGCCAGCGCACGTCCGTCGTACCCACCGAACCATCAAGCTCCACCGAGGCCAACTCTTGTCATGCTCGAGTCGTGAACGCGCCATTGCCGCTTCCGTAGCCATGGTTCACCACTGTGCCGTCCGCTGCTATCATATCACCAATCGTCGTCGTCAGGCAAGTTTTACATACTTGCTTCATGCTATTAATTAATCTTTTCGATTGCGATCCAATATTATTGTAAGTGTTTGATACAAACCATGCTTTGAAAACCGATCTTTAAATGACGGAACTTGTGATCGTTAAACCCTTTTACTGTTCATAGAGATACCACAGAAATCTGGTTGAAAATAAATATCGTTTGACCTATAAAATATAACCCCGGATAATCATTGCGAAATCAGAATTTTCCAGAACATGCTAGACTGTTAAATTCATATTAAATCTTTTACAAATTGGATTTTAGAGTTCCATGGCTTGTATCAAAGCTAACAGATTAACCTATAGTACTCTATAGCTGAACTCTGAATTTTAACAAGTTATGGTAGAGAAAACTGAGGAGAATTACGATTTTGGACTGCAGTCCAGAGCAGTAATCCCAGTTAACCCTTGTTTTTAAATCAATGTATATCCTTGCTCAAATGCGAAAATGTGTGGAACCCTATATTTTTACGTAGAAAATTGAGTTATCTTTCTTACCCCACTGGTTCCACTGGATTACATTCTTTATGATATTTTTAAAACATTTTATAATGTCGATGTGTCCAGCTGAATTCTGCAGTGACAGATTTTACACATCGAATTTAACCTGACCATAACTCCCTGTTGATATAGGATATTACTAATCTGCCAATTGCGTTGGAAATATAACTGATAACCCTAAATATTGTTCAACTATAGTGTCACCTAATGATGCTTGAAACTAGGAGTAAAATGTTTTACGAAACGGACTTCCAATTCAGAAATTGGATTTCCAGCAGTGAACACTTAAAATGAAATGACTATAACTAGCAAACCTGAAACCCGATGGACACAAAACCAATTTTGCTATATAGGTGATTAAATATACTGCCTACTCCTTTTACATCATTTTGCTTAATTATGCACGCGTGATTTTATATGATTTTTCCTAGTCCAACCGACACCGGTTGCTTATACGTTGTTAGCGGTACACTTACTATATCCCCATCTTGTGCATGATTGTCATACTCGTGTAAATAGTTTTCATTAGTATCGATAACCTAGTGATCGTGTACATTACCAGTGATAAGTATTAGTGATTAGAGTGTGGCAAGTACGTTAGCGTATAAGTGTGATTGAATAGTGAAAGTGACACGTACTTATACACACTCAGCAGAACCAGTTAATTATTGTATTGTCGACGCCTATGGGGCATATGTAAGTGTAACTATAATTGGTATGGGACGATTATTGTAACGTCTTCAAAATAATAAAATATGATTTTTAGGAAATTTTATAATTTAATATTATTTTAATGAATATTTTAATATTCTGGTATAATTAAATACAGATAAATGGGGAAAAATTATGGAAAATTCTAAAATAAGGTATTTTAAGGAATTGCTTCGTTTTCTGTGCATGCCCCCATTTCCTCTAGTTTTGACCCTGAGTATGTCTAGTTTTGACTGATTCCATCTAGGGTGAAATCTGGGTTGATTTTCCTATGTTGGTGTATAATTTGGGACTTGTTTTAGCATGGATTTTGGTATTTGGTGATTCATTCCTGTCGGGTGGCGTTTGGACGTCAACGACAAGTGGATTTTGATTGTGTTTACATGCGAGTCGATAGGTTTTTACCTATGCGGGTAGCGTGTGCTATTTTGGTTTCCGATGTGATTTTCATGTGCTTTAGCATTGTGATATACTTGTAGGTACCCCGCGTGATGTTGAGGCAAAGGAGGTGAAGATAGCGACATCGGCTTTGGCACACGAGAAGCAATGTGAGTAGATTTATATCTGTGGGGAGAAGTCGGGTGGATGGCGTATAGCACCCCCGCAGTCCGTGGTGATGTATACGAATACGTATACACACGAATATTTATTATGTGTTGTTTAGGGTTATTGATGGTAATAATGATATTTTGATGATAAGAATATATTGGTTTAGTTTAGTGCGAACCCTAGAGTAGTGGTTGCACTCACACATACATTTACACACATACTTGCATTCATTCTTTCATTTATTAGAGTGCATATGATTGTGCGTATATCTACACATGGGTATGGGACTATGTGTTTATATACTGGATTTGAGGATAGTATTTGGGATTTGAGATGAGTCGATGAGATTGGGCTTGAGGCCAGGAGATCGGTGATGTGATTTGGTTCGTATTGAGATACGACACGATGTTTTAGCGGGTCTTTTGACGTAGCGATTCTTACATCTGCATGCATACATAGAGGGTATCAATATTGTACTAAACGTAGATCAGTACCCCGATCATGACATTTGATAAAGAGGATACCAGATAAATAGTATGATGAATGTGATATTGACCCGTACCCAGATTTGGGATGCCGTACGACGGATTTACGTACAAGCTATATTTTGATGATTGATCCGCACTCTTGACTTGGGATGTCTGATTATTGATAGGGTATCGGATATGATATTATTGAGGCGGGATCACCGACTAATATATATACATGTATGTATATGTATCGACTCAGATGTTAGGCGGTTTCCTCACCCGTAGCTCTACTTGTTAGTTCAGCCGTATAGTTTAGGATGGTTGTTAGATTAGATTAGACTCCTACCTATTTCAAAAACTAACGAATCGTGGGTATTTTAAAAGACAGCCCAAGGGATCCTACGGATATTTCAAAAGACGTATCTTTTCATAAAAACATCGTAGCCCCTATTTTCAAAACCCCATGATTCGTGTTATTTCAAAAGGCACCAATTGTAGAGGTTATTTTAGATTAATGCAGATTAGTTATAGTTGCGTCTAGTATTCAGCTTCCGCTCATTATTGTGGTTCGCATCGCATCGCATGCTTATATTATGTTTCATACTCCATTATTGATGTTATGCTGTTAGGACACCAGCACCATTACCGATGATGCGTATGTACCACGTACACTTACTTGCCGGCTCACACACATCTTCATCGGTAATTGCCATGTCACGTACACCTTAGAAAATATTATTGCATCGACATAGGTTGTTAGCTAATAATTTAGACATGATATTAGTGTACTTGCCTTATATGCTAGATTAGACATTGTAATTATTAGTTGTTACATCATGCATGTTATTATTCATGGATTTTTATGCCTGTATGCACTGTTTACATGCTATTGAGGATTGGATTCGGATTTCCATGAGATTTTCTGGATTTGGGGGAAAACCGCAAAACTTATATAAACTTCTTTTCTCTCTTTAAAATGAAAAGTGCGGTTTTCCCATGATGTATGAGTCGTCCACCATGAGTTTGCTGATGGATTTGGAAACCCGATTCGAGGAGACGGATGAACCGTTTCGGGTACATGGTGGACCCGGTAAGGTGCCCCGGGGCAAGAAGCGCGTGGTGATGACGATGTGAGCCTGGCAGGGGAGCACTACCTACCGGTGATTTTACCCGACGCGTCGGATATCCGGAGGATACCGTCGTGGTCTTGAGATGGATGGTAGGGGCCGGTCTGGACTGACGGCGCCCTAGATATTATGATTGAGACATTGGGATTTCGAGATTTCGAGGTACAGAGACTGTGATACAGAGATATCGAGATATTGGGATTACGTTTTGTGCCGATGCTAGGCACTGTTTTATGCTGATTTCATTATGATACCTCAACTAAAAATACAAGGGAAATCTCACTAAATTATGAAAACAGTTTCTTCATTTACATGTATTCTGCTTTCATGCATTCATACCTCATATTCATGACATACTATTACCTGAGGCACTAGCACGAGCACTTGGCACTACATTCACGTATAGAGATTACATTGCCAGTTTAGCATGCTTCAGCTTTATTCATATTGAGGTTTCTTTATATCTGATCGTATTGACCTAGGTTGGGTCATGCATTCGATCTCTGCTTGTAGATATCTTTCTATTCACGAGTTGGCAACTCACCCCCGTTGTGCCCCAGTTCTTGCAGGTTTGCCGTACAGTTCTATAGCGGCATTTCTGGCACACTGCTTCCTTTTGGGTGATTTGCTTGGATAGGTGGGTTCTTTTGTATCAGAACCGCCGTTGTATTTATATTATTCATTGTATCTAGAATATCCATCAACCAAAACTCGTATATTGTTTCAGACCTAGACTAGTGATGTATTATTCGACCATAGAGTCGCGCTTAGTAGTGTTGCGGTTTTCTTGTTGCTTTTGAGCTTTCTTTTGGATTTGATCCTCGCCACTTGGCGTTGTATATTATTGTTGCATGTGTGGTGGTGACCGTCGATTGACGAAGAGCTAGCTCCCGCTTGGGGATGCCTTTATCATTGCATATATTGTTATCCTTGTTATACCCCATTCGGGGCCAGTTTTACAAAAGAAACTCTGCCGAAATTTTTAGAAAAGACTGTACTGTTTTTAAAAATGCATATTCGGCTTAGTTATTTAAAAACCTTGATTTCAAACATGTTTTTCTTCACTTCTTTAAACCAGTTTCTTTACTTATTCTTAAAAATGGTTTTAGATTTCTGGGCTTTTGGCTTACTTGGATCAGATGGAGTCATATAGACTTCATATGGTTCAAGGGCCAGTCACGTGCTCTTTCGGGTCGTGACAAAGTTGGTATCAGAGAGCTAGGTTGACCTTGGTTCGAGTCTAAGTTTGACTATGTGGAGCCTAGGGCGTTTATATATATACGGAACTTAGGCTTGACCTTACGGAACTTAGACTTGGTCGAGGGGGTATTAGACCCGAACTTTCGTCGTGTAGGATGACCCTTGGTTGATGGAATAGGTAACTAAAGTAGAGAGACGTACCGTTGGTATGTTCCGCGGCATACTTACGACACGCCACTCCGCTTAAGGAACCTTAGGATGTACATATTTTCGAGATCAGTGATCCTCTTTATATCCAGGATTATACATCCATTTGAGATCCCCGATTCTATTAGTTTCATGATCATACCTTTATTGATGCTGTTCCTTCCCATGATCATGTATCCACTTTGGATCTGTTGTTTCCTTTCTTGCCATTGATGTGCTCTCCTTGATACTCGATTGAGGTTCCTGTCACCATGTTTGAGGGCAGTTTGGGCTGCTGCTAGGGTTACGGCCGGTGTGAGCTCGTTTGGTACGAGGGCCGACCATTGTGTTTTCTGGTGACATGGGAACGTCTCGAGTTAGTGTTGGTGATTGTGACCTCTAGTGGAGGTGAGTGCTTGGTCTTGCACCGGATGATCGGGCCATTGTTAGAGCTGCCAGTTGAGAGAGGACTGTTGATGTACAGCATACCTTAGAGATTGTGATGTCGCCTACCGTGCAGACAGATGGACCAGCTGTTGCTGAGATTGACAGGATGTCGCTTCCGAAGCTTACGAGCTGAGATTGCCGTAGCTTTCAGGCAGATATGAGACAGATGACAGCTAGTCTACCCGATTTGAGAGACGAAGGTGATTCGTCCGATTTTGCGCCGGAGCGGGCCCTGATGAGTTGAAGATTTCCAGTGTGGAGAGTCTTACTCAGATCTAGAGCAGACCGACTCAGAGATGACCGCCTATGTATTGCCTTTCCTGGAGGATTGAGGCGATGTTCGGCGTACAGGCGAATAAGCCAGTTGCTGCTGCAAATGACGAGATGTCGCCCAGATGGTTGGAGCTACTGCAGCGTGAGCATATACTTAGAGAGATGATAGCGAGTCGCTAGTCATCTGAGGATGAATGACTAGGACAGGTGGTTCGTTTGTTTACCGATGCGAGGTCATCAGATAGATTGTTTCCAGCTAGAGACGACTTCACGCAGGTTCGTTGAGAGTCGATAGAGACGATCGAATGTCAGGAGCCCATTTTCCAAGTTTAAAGTATACGGAAAGACATGCAGGTGATTCTATGGACTCTCTAGAAGAATGAAACCCTAACTCGACTTAATGACCGTGTGAAAGCCTTTGAACCTTCGGGTTTGCGGCGGTTCCTCGGCGCCATTAGTGAGGCTTGGGTTTGCCCTTCTACGGCTGGACCACCGACGCTGTGGCATGTACTCGATACTATTAAACTGTACCCATGATGTGATCTCTTGGGGGATTATGAGGATCTGACGAGTCGATCGGATGGTTCGACATCTTTCGGATATCGTGATGGGACACTGCTTGGGAGACTCCAGATGCGAGCGTAGCCGTCGGAGCGCAGTTCGTGTAGCCATGATGAGTTAAGTCCGAATCAGTCGACATTGAGCAAGGTGGAGTAAAGAGTTCGTACGAGATTTCGACGAGATGACGTCCCACTCCGCTGACATTAGAGATGTGATATGCACCCCGAGGCGTGGTATATGGATGTATCTTCCAGAGAGAAGCGCGATAGGTATGCAGCCGTTCCGGAATAAGCTTTAGCTTCAGCATTGGATGATGACTTCCGGGCATTTCGGCAGGATTGAGATTTGAGAAAGGAACCTCGACAGGACCTTTCTGGAGTACGTTACGAGAAGACCTAGACCAGGAGTGGTCGTATTGCGCACACCCAGCAGGACAGAGTTCGGCATTGTCGACGAGGTAGTTGACCATGTTCGGATAAATGAACTTACCCAGATGCGTTGCAGATTGATCAGGGACGGACGAGTGATGAGTATTCCTCCGATGGTTGGGACGTGTTCCCGAGGACCTGTTCGGCCTGACATCCTCTACAGAATGATGAAGCTACAGAATATGCGATTTCGAGTCCGTGCGAGAGACTTCAGATTGACCGTGGCCGAGAACAGTGCAGTGCGTAGTAGCTTGGCGTGACGTCATAGTGGACGACGATAGAGACAGTTGGAACAAGAGGTTCGTGTGAGACACTGATGAGCTGTCATTGCTTCCCGTCGAGACTAGAGACCTGATATGCTTACAGAGACGTTGGAATGTGACCAGTTTCCGAGAAAATATTGTGCTGAGGACACAGGTGTTTTTGAGCGAGAAGAGGTTGTGCAGGAAGCCAGCCTCTGTACAGATCGGCATAGGCATGATCGGAAGAGACCTTGAGCAGGATTCCTTCCAGGACATTGCTGCAATGATGTTTGCACCCAGGATCAGATGTGTGACGTGCTTTCAGAGAGCCAGAGGCCGACGCCAGTGATACGCTGCCTTACGAGCGGTCGTGAGGATTGACCGAAAGGTGACCAGGAAAGTGCCAGAACGGAATCGTTCCTGTCAGTACTCCTGACCGGGCCGATGAGCCGATGGATTGCGAGATTGGTAATCTACAGGAAAGATCAGGAACCAGAGGCAGAGGACGCCAGCCGCGAGCAAGAGGCAAGTAGATATCTTGCGCAGCTAGCATCGGATGTTCCGGTACCTTCTCGACCCTGAAGGATGGTATACCGACGACGGTAATTATGATTTGTGATTTTGTGATTTGATTATCACGTATCCGTTGCTTTGGATTTCGGTATTTTGGGCGATCTATTCACATGATTTAGTCTTGATGACTGAGTTTCATGATATTTGATTTTGTGCACCATGGTTGCACCTACTGGGTATTTATACCTTGTACATAGTTATTACTCTTGAGCTGTTGATTGCGATTTCATGCCTATTTTATACTGGTGATTTGATTTACGCTTCCAGCAGAGTTTCATGTAATTTTAGTGTTTTGATTTTGCACTCGGTATAGCTTATATGTGCTTGTAGTGTATCGATATGTGTTTTGTGCCCGCAGCTGCACACGTTTATGATTTTCTTCATATCTGGATACACTTGGTGTTGCTGCTTACGTATTTGAGTTATTGCTTGGTATTTGTGCATGGGATGCACCAGTTCTATACTTCGTGCATTTGTCGCACCAGTTTTATGTTTCTTGCGTTTATCGCATCAGATTTATATTTCGTGCCTTTGTTGCACCGGATTTATATTTTGTGCATTACGATTGCACCTGACTTCGATTTGATGCCTTTCGGTATGTCGATTTTGATTGTGATATTGATGTGGATTCTTGCACTCCGTGCTTTTGACTGGACTTACGCATATTCGACGTTGCTATTGGATTTTGTGATTCCGTGCATATTGAGTGCGCAGGGTCTAGATTTTCATTCGTGCATGATGGATGCACCGATTTGGATTTTCGCGCATGTTGGGCGCATGTTTTGAGATACGATTTTGGGGCACACCAGATGCACTAAATCGAGATTCTTCGTGCATGTCAGATGCACCTGTTTTGGCTGCCAGGCACACGTTGCCTATGACAGATGCTTCGTGCACACCCGTTGCACCTAGATGTTGTTTTGTGCACATGTTTAGCACATATATGGATTTTGATTTCCGTGCGCACCAGACGCACAGGGTGGTGTTATGTGATTTTTGGGATTTATTCCTTTTGGAGCAGTACATTTTTATGATGTTGGATATTTGCTTTCATACTGAGCAGGACTAGTCAGTGGGCAGTACCTGGATATATTTTGCATGCATCGATAGTTATCGAAGGGATTTCCGAAAAGCGAGCTATAGTCTCAGTATATACCTACGTGTCCGATATGACACGAAACGTTTTAAAAACAAGGAAACCCTTCTAAACTGTTATCAAAACGGCGGAACGTACCTATTAAACAAAGGATATATATACACATATATAGTTATTTTCTTATGAGAAACGTCCGCCACTGTGCAGTGTTACGCGCATCGCACAGCGACTTAAAAAGATTTGGCATACATTTGCATCAGCTATTTACATGTATAGATTGGATGTCTACATGTATAGTCTTGGTCCATATCATATTGATTTTGTATTGGATTTGACATTGTGTCGTTACCATGACTCCGATGATTGCGGATGCTTGATGGAGTGTTGCTTTTGAGTTATCTGCTCAGTACTCATGCGCATGCATTGCGCTATGATGTTTTATGTATAGATGATTTCGGAGCCCCGATGACTTGGAATTTGTATTGAAATATTTTAGTATTTGGGGGTTTAAATTTAAATTCGGGGACCGAATTTCTTTAAGGGGGGTAGATTGTAACGTCTTCAAAATAATAAAATATGATTTTTAGGAAATTTTATAATTTAATATTATTTTAATGAATATTTTAATATTCTGGTATAATTAAATACAGATAAATGGGGAAAAATTATGGAAAATTCTAAAATAAGGTATTTTAAGGAATTGCTTCGTTTTCTGTGCATGCCCCCATTTCCTCTAGTTTTGACCCTGAGTATGTCTAGTTTTGACTGATTCCATCTAGGGTGAAATCTGGGTTGATTTTCCTATGTTGGTGTATAATTTGGGACTTGTTTTAGCATGGATTTTGGTATTTGGTGATTCATTCCTGTCGGGTGGCGTTTGGACGTCAACGACAAGTGGATTTTGATTGTGTTTACATGCGAGTCGATAGGTTTTTACCTATGCGGGTAGCGTGTGCTATTTTGGTTTCCGATGTGATTTTCATGTGCTTTAGCATTGTGATATACTTGTAGGTACCCCGCGTGATGTTGAGGCAAAGGAGGTGAAGATAGCGACATCGGCTTTGGCACACGAGAAGCAATGTGAGTAGATTTATATCTGTGGGGAGAAGTCGGGTGGATGGCGTATAGCACCCCCGCAGTCCGTGGTGATGTATACGAATACGTATACACACGAATATTTATTATGTGTTGTTTAGGGTTATTGATGGTAATAATGATATTTTGATGATAAGAATATATTGGTTTAGTTTAGTGCGAACCCTAGAGTAGTGGTTGCACTCACACATACATTTACACACATACTTGCATTCATTCTTTCATTTATTAAAGTGCATATGATTGTGCGTATATCTACACATGGGTATGGGACTATGTGTTTATATACTGGATTTGAGGATAGTATTTGGGATTTGAGATGAGTCGATGAGATTGGGCTTGAGGCCAGGAGATCGGTGATGTGATTTGGTTCGTATTGAGATACGACACGATGTTTTAGCGGGTCTTTTGACGTAGCGATTCTTACATCTGCATGCATACATAGAGGGTATCAATATTGTACTAAACGTAGATCAGTACCCCGATCATGACATTTGATAAAGAGGATACCAGATAAATAGTATGATGAATGTGATATTGACCCGTACCCAGATTTGGGATGCCGTACGACGGATTTACGTACAAGCTATATTTTGATGATTGATCCGCACTCTTGACTTGGGATGTCTGATTATTGATAGGGTATCGGATATGATATTATTGAGGCGGGATCACCGACTAATATATATACATGTATGTATATGTATCGACTCAGATGTTAGGCGGTTTCCTCACCCGTAGCTCTACTTGTTAGTTCAGCCGTATAGTTTAGGATGGTTGTTAGATTAGATTAGACTCCTACCTATTTCAAAAACTAACGAATCGTGGGTATTTTAAAAGACAGCCCAAGGGATCCTACGGATATTTCAAAAGACGTATCTTTTCATAAAAACATCGTAGCCCCTATTTTCAAAACCCCATGATTCGTGTTATTTCAAAAGGCACCAATTGTAGAGGTTATTTTAGATTAATGCAGATTAGTTATAGTTGCGTCTAGTATTCAGCTTCCGCTCATTATTGTGGTTCGCATCGCATCGCATGCTTATATTATGTTTCATACTCCATTATTGATGTTATGCTGTTAGGACACCAGCACCATTACCGATGATGCGTATGTACCACGTACACTTACTTGCCGGCTCACACACATCTTCATCGGTAATTGCCATGTCACGTACACCTTAGAAAATATTATTGCATCGACATAGGTTGTTAGCTAATAATTTAGACATGATATTAGTGTACTTGCCTTATATGCTAGATTAGACATTGTAATTATTAGTTGTTACATCATGCATGTTATTATTCATGGATTTTTATGCCTGTATGCACTGTTTACATGCTATTGAGGATTGGATTCGGATTTCCATGAGATTTTCTGGATTTGGGGGAAAACCGCAAAACTTATATAAACTTCTTTTCTCTCTTTAAAATGAAAAGTGCGGTTTTCCCATGATGTATGAGTCGTCCACCATGAGTTTGCTGATGGATTTGGAAACCCGATTCGAGGAGACGGATGAACCGTTTCGGGTACATGGTGGACCCGGTAAGGTGCCCCGGGGCAAGAAGCGCGTGGTGATGACGATGTGAGCCTGGCAGGGGAGCACTACCTACCGGTGATTTTACCCGACGCGTCGGATATCCGGAGGATACCGTCGTGGTCTTGAGATGGATGGTAGGGGCCGGTCTGGACTGACGGCGCCCTAGATATTATGATTGAGACATTGGGATTTCGAGATTTCGAGGTACAGAGACTGTGATACAGAGATATCGAGATATTGGGATTACGTTTTGTGCCGATGCTAGGCACTGTTTTATGCTGATTTCATTATGATACCTCAACTAAAAATACAAGGGAAATCTCACTAAATTATGAAAAAAGTTTCTTCATTTACATGTATTCTGCTTTCATGCATTCATACCTCATATTCATGACATACTATTACCTGAGGCACTAGCACGAGCACTTGGCACTACATTCACGTATAGAGATTACATTGCCAGTTTAGCATGCTTCAGCTTTATTCATATTGAGGTTTCTTTATATCTGATCGTATTGACCTAGGTTGGGTCATGCATTCGATCTCTGCTTGTAGATATCTTTCTATTCACGAGTTGGCAACTCACCCCCGTTGTGCCCCAGTTCTTGCAGGTTTGCCGTACAGTTCTATAGCGGCATTTCTGGCACACTGCTTCCTTTTGGGTGATTTGCTTGGATAGGTGGGTTCTTTTGTATCAGAACCGCCGTTGTATTTATATTATTCATTGTATCTAGAATATCCATCAACCAAAACTCGTATATTGTTTCAGACCTAGACTAGTGATGTATTATTCGACCATAGAGTCGCGCTTAGTAGTGTTGCGGTTTTCTTGTTGCTTTTGAGCTTTCTTTTGGATTTGATCCTCGCCACTTGGCGTTGTATATTATTGTTGCATGTGTGGTGGTGACCGTCGATTGACGAAGAGCTAGCTCCCGCTTGGGGATGCCTTTATCATTGCATATATTGTTATCCTTGTTATACCCCATTCGGGGCCAGTTTTACAAAAGAAACTCTGCCGAAATTTTTAGAAAAGACTGTACTGTTTTTAAAAATGCATATTCGGCTTAGTTATTTAAAAACCTTGATTTCAAACATGTTTTTCTTCACTTCTTTAAACCAGTTTCTTTACTTATTCTTAAAAATGGTTTTAGATTTCTGGGCTTTTGGCTTACTTGGATCAGATGGAGTCATATAGACTTCATATGGTTCAAGGGCCAGTCACGTGCTCTTTCGGGTCGTGACAATTATGGAAGCACTTATATTAGTGTCATAGGTAAGGAGTCAAACACTGTCCATTTATCTTAGGTACCAGTCGAGACATGCTTGATGGAGATCATGTTTCCAGTTCTCGCATAGACTTGTCATGGACCGACTGGTATTTGGGTTTATGGTCGGTACTTGATGTAGACCGTGGGTGTGGGGTAGTTTGAGTGTAAGTTCAACGGAATCTCGGGAGTCCCATTGCCGGCATATACAGCGATTCTGGGAGTTATATGGGTGATATTACTGACTATTAGCGAGCGTGATTCGGGCCCGTGTTCCCTTGCCCCTGGGGCCCTACCCTTGGGTTGGGGATACTCCTGCATGGTTGACTCTCACACTTGGACTGACGATAGATATAGTGACCTGAACATTGAGACTTAGAGACCGATAGATTTAGTGACATGAACATTGCATTGGCTACTGATTCGATACACATGCTTTACTGTTTATCTGTACCGGTTATTTCATGCTCATGCCATTACTTTATGTTTACTGCTTCATGTTCATCATCACTGCATATATTACATATTTTATATATTTTGTTATTGTGTCGCTCTGACGACCTGAGTATGCATGCTCAGAGTGAGAAGTGGACTTAGCTCGGATCAGCACCTGTCGTACCTTGAGGATATTGCGGACATCTAGATCAGCGATGTCAGCGCTATCTTTCCTTTGACTCCATCAAGTTAGTTTTATATCTGTTTTGATTTAGTGACTGCATTTCTCATTGCCTGTGCATTGATTACTGATTACCACGTAATGCTTGAAGCCGAAGTGTGACTACGGCAGGATATTCATTGACCGTAGGAGCATGTCTGGTCTTGTCAACCCCTCGTATTCCGTATTTTGGGAAGCGGGGCGTGACAGTACTATTCTACAGTCTAGTACATTCCGATACCATCAAACATATATCCGCGTATGAATAAAATCACCTCGCCCATCGATCCACTATAATATCATGTCATATCTCATATTATGACCCAAATCACATAACCGATCTCACGGCATCATGCCCGATCATATCGACTCACCTCCAAGTATCATATACTATCCTCATCATCCGTGTGTGTATATATATATATATACACACACACCAACGCATCCACACACACACACATATATGCATACATATAAACATATACACCCAAACATAATCACGTATATGCATGTGTGTGTGTACCTTTACACTAGGGTTTTGCAACTAAAAACACTATCTTCCAAATACGCTAAAACTAACCCAAGATCTCCTAAAGACGTTCTTGGTAATTATCCACGTATCATAATACGCATATTTATATATATATATAATATGTTCACGTACTACACTACGAAACTGCGGGGATACTATACGCCATCCACCCGACTTCCCCCGTTGATATACATCTACTCACCTTTATCCTTGCTTCCCGAAATCGATGTCACCATTCTCTTCCTCGTCGTCCGAAGTCCACGTGAGGGTGCCTACACATATAAACACATAGTATCGTAAACCGAAATCGCGCACGAAAACCAAAACGGCACACGTATCACACATAGGTAAAAACCTATGGTCTACTCATGCAAATCAACCAAACAACACCCGATATCGACGTACAAACGTTAGGTGACCGATACAAAACATAAATATCAAAACTTCAAGTCATTAAAACCCACAAAACATAAACAACAACTTAGAAATCTGGTTCCAGATTTTTGGTCAGGTGAAAAGAGTAGTAAGAAGAAATGCAGTGCGGTTGTATATGAAGTAGTTGAGCTACAGACCAAACCTAGACATCAATTCCCACAATCTGGCCGGCCACACACACTGGAATTCCGGCCTGCTCGGCCCAACCCGCATGGTTCGGGTTCGTATTCTAAGGGTGGTCTCGTAGTGGTCCATCTAGGTCTCTAGGGTTGCTAGTTTTCTCAGTAATGGTCTCAGGTCATTCCAGATTCCCTATAGGCTCAATTAATACACAAAACTGACATTTTGAAATATCTAACTCAAGTTTGGTTTTGTTTCTGTTTTGGTCTAGGTTTAAACACCAAAGGGGTTTGTAGTCACTAATTACGCCTCAATTTCACCATCGCAACTCAAGAATCCCCTAAACTTCATCTATGAATTTTTCGAGACCACTAAATCTCACTTAATCACTTCTAAACTAAAATAGATGCTAAAGTAAATCAATTATTACACTAATGGTGAAAGAGTTACCTTATTTGTCAACTCAAGAATTTTCTTGAGTTACCCCAAGTGCTCAAAATCTCATATTGTTTAGTCCCCCATGCTTATAGTGAGCTTGTGAATGAATTTTGTGAAGAGAATGAAATTTTTGATGTGGTTATGGGTTTGTAGTGAGGAGGTAGAGGAGGTGTGGGAGAGGGCAGCCATGGTGAAGGAGAAGGAGAAAAGAATGAATAAAATGAGTGAAGAAAGAAATGAGCCAAGACAAGGAGACCTCTCGCCCTCTCTCTCTCTGTGTGTTCGCGCTCTTACCCATACCTTCATGTCTCATGGTCACAAAATATCTCAAATTTTTAAAATCCTTTTTCTTTTCTTTTCTTCTCTTTATTTTTCCAAAAGCCAAAATCATTTCTTTAAAAATATAAAAGAACCATGGTGCATATCATTTAAATGTAACAAGTGTTAGAAATATGACATGGTGCATGTCACATGCACAAAACACAATCAATGCATGATTAAGTACTAATCGACTTTAGTAATACCAACTTATATACAATTAATTGTATACTAAATTGTAAAATTCCAAATCTTCATAAATTCTTTAAAAATCAATATTTAATATAAATTTCCAAATATTTCCTAATTTATCGGTATATGATCATACCATAACATTAAAACTAATCTCCACACATTAAAATATTCATAATATTTATTATTTTAATTATTTAACTTCCCAAAAATAATATTTTATTTTTCTGAAATGTTACAGTCTTCCCCCCTTAAATAAATTCGGTCCCCGAATTTAAATTTAAAATCCCCTAAATACTAAAACATTTCAGCGAAACACTCAAGTCGTCGGGGCTCCGAAATCATCAATACTTTAAACACATCTTAGCGCAATGCATGCACATGAAAAATGGGTATATAACTCAAAATCAAAAACTCCGTAAAGCATCGTGCAATCATCGAAATTATGGTGAAGATACCAATGTCAAAGTTCAATACGAAAACCAACATGATATACATCAAAACTATAACATATACATAGTACGCATCGTTGTAAACTTGTCAAAACATTTTAAGGAAATGCATGCTAAACCTTTTTCAAGTCAATGTACGATGCGCATATCACGACACAAGTAGCAGACGTTTATTGTAAGAAAACTAACTAACTATATATATATATATATATACACACACTTTGTTTAACATACACGTCCCGCCGTTTTGAAAGTAATTTAGAAGGGCTTCCCTTGTAAAATATTTCTTGTCACCTCGGACACACAGGAAAATATTGAGACTATATCTCCTTTTTGGAAATCCCTTCGATAGCTATCAATACATGCAAAACACCTAGGTACTATTCTCAGAACAGTCCTGCACGGTTACTAATCCAAATAGTAAGTATCATAAAAACATACTGCTCAAAAGAATTCATACTCTCAATAGTATATGTAATAATGCCACGTGCGTTTCGTGCGCACAGAAATCAAAATCAATGAATGTGCCATACACGTGCACAGAAATAAAATTTAAGTGCAACGGGTGTGCACGGAAACACCTGTCAAGGGCAACTGGTGTGCCTGACAACAATATTAGGTGCATCTGATATGCACGAAGAATCCCGATTTACTGCATTTGGTATGCACAAAAATCGCATCAAGCGCGCCTAGTACGCGCAATAATCCAAATCAAGTGCACAAGGTGCACGAAAACAAATATCAAATATCACAATCGAAATCGACGGTATAGAACATATCTCAATCCAAATCAGGTATACCGTGGTATATAATCTCACAACCACGTGCATCAGCATGCACAAAATCGAATCCAAGTACTAAAAATGCATGAAAACTACACCGAAAACACAAGTCAAATCACATACATGGCATAGGCATGAATCAAAATCAACCATCTCGAATGACATCAAATCGAAATCGAGTGCAACTGTGGTGCACGAAAACTCAATCATGCAAATAAATCGCCCAAAATACCGAAATCCAAATGACAGATACGTGATATTCGAATCACCAAATCGCAAATCATAAACATTGTCATCGATATGTCCTTCCTTCAAAGTCGAGAAGGTGTCGGTGCCTCCAAAGATAGCAGAGCAAGATATCTATCTGCCTCATGTTCATGGTCTGGCGCCTTGTTCCCTTTGGGTCTCGTCTTTCACTGCGAATTTCCAGCCACATAACTCCTCGGCTCAATGACCTAATATGGAAATGATGACGGAAACAGTTATGCTCTGGCACATCCTCTAAAGATCTCTGGCCAACTATCATGGTCACTCATAACATGTCTCGTCGATGATGCCGAACTCTGGCCTACTGGGTGTGCGTAATAAGACCGATCCTGGGTCTAAATCTTCTCGTGTAGTATTCCAGAAAGATTCTGTCGGGGTCCTGATTGATCTAAAAATTTGAGACTGTGTAGTGTGTATCAACTCAAATGATCCCCGATAACGGTTTCATTTGATCGATAAGAGTTTCTCGTTGTGTCGGTATGAAAATTGAATAAAATTCACAATCAAAGAATTATATTTGACCGCAATCAACTACGGTGTCGGATGTAGATTGTAAGTGAGTGCGGATCGTCCACAGGGATTGTACGATTCGTTTTTATATTTAATTTGTTTGAATTGAAAAGTTAATCGAAAAGAAAAGAAAACATGATTCAAGATTTTATCGATTGATTCAGGTGTCACTAGTCTAATCAAGAATCAAGAAAATGATAAACAATCGAGAATCGGGTTTCGATGATATTTCCAACCAAAATGTCAAGAATCTAAATGAGGCTCGTAGGAATCGATCGGATCTATAGATGTGATATAATCTCAAGATATCGTGTTCTTGTCCTTCGAAGAATTGATACTAGATCAATGATGATCGACGAGAGTTAGGGCTTCCTCGTGAAACTAGGGTTTCATCATTTAACCCTTGTTCTTTCGTCGATATCATTCCTATTCTAGCCTCTAGCAATTTCAAGAAACGATCGTAACTCCCCAATTTCGAGCGATATCAATCAAGAAAGCATCGCAACAAAATTGGGTCGTCGATTCTTGAACTTGCTAGGGTTTACAAAACTCGTAGGAATCAAGAATCGTTTTCAGATATATTACATCATCATTCTATTGATCGTCTCGACTCCTCGACGAGCGGAGTATTACTCAAACATCACAACAAGAACCACAACTAGAAATTGAGATCGAATCATGATGCAAGAATTTAAAGAAAATAAGATAAAAGAATATCACCTTTTATTTATATCAACAATTTGATTACAGTCGCTCAAGAACTACAAGAGGAAGAACTAAATTGTCGATCTGGCGTCGCTTTTCTCCGTGAGTCGTGGATCGGCTTGGACCACTTGCTCTGTTGAAGATCGGCTCCGCTCATAAAAGGTTGCAAGGCTTCTTGCTTGATGGGGTACTCGGGATCTTGGCTTTTGATTGGAATTAGGGTTAGGGTTTCACACAAGCCTTGTCACTAGACTTGTGGAAGAAGAAGATGAAGAAAGAGAGTGAATGGATCTATTGAATTAATATAATTCCAAGAGATGATTCCTTTTATAACCCTAGGTCTAGGCTTCTATTTATAAACTTCCCAAACCCTAGGTCTAGGTTTGAAATTACAATTCCCTCCAAAAGTTTGTTGAGGAGCTTCTAGAAATAGTTTGTTAGGAGTTTAGCTTAGGCTTTAAGCTAGGATTATTTAAGCTTATAAACCCTAGTTTGCTGATCTGGCAGAAGTCTCTGGAGTCTTCTGGAAACTGAAGTACATTTATGAACTGTAGCCACTGAGAGAGGCGTTTTTCACCAAAAATGAGAAGCTAACTCCTTGGACCCACCGCGGATCCGCGGCGCAAGCAGGCTCCTGCCGCGGATCCGCGGCTCTTTGTGAGGCTTGGGCTTTGGTCTTTCTGGTGTGGTCTTGGGCTGATATTTGGGGCTTTATCTGATGTGTTGATTTGTATTTTCCCCTTTGGATTGCTACCAGAACTGAAATCATTGAGTTGGTGTAATGTCTGATCAGCACCATGTAAATTTTTGGCTTTTCTTCTGGGTTTTCCTGCATAGATCTCAAAACAAGTGTTGCGCAATATAGGGATGATGCGATGCCATGAAATGCGGTCAATTTCCTTTATAGTGCCGGTTTTAGAGTCTAACAAATGCAATCTGATATTTAACGACTGATTTGCTAATATGTGAAATATGAATACCGTACACTTCTAAATGAATGCAAATGATAGGGAAATTGCCGGTTAAAAGATGCAGTATTTTCGACTGATCAAATTCCCCCAAACTTAATTTCGATCGTCTCGAGCGAACTGTTTTATTAAAAAGAGAAGGAGAAAATAGAGATAAAAAAAACTAACTAGCACACTTTCGTAGGCAACACGATTGCACTGAGCACGTGCAACAAGCCTTTAAACCTCTAGGTGTCCCTAGTAGGAGGAGTGTTGTCTCCTGAGGGTTTTCAGCGGATTGCACCCATAAAATCCAATAATAAAAGAAAGATCATGAATATTACATTTAAAGAAAAGAATTGTAAAAGAAAAGCTTCGAAAATTAGGGTTTCCAACTAAACTAGCTTTTCGGTTGTCATGAGCCCTATCTTAATGGTCATGAAAAGATGTTAGAAATCACGTCCTCCCTCAATAAAACATCGTCTTATTCTTCATTCCTATCTTTATTCCAAACATCGATCATATCACCCTGCGTGTGTGTAAAGGACATCCCTACACCCGGAGAATTCAATTCAAGCTATCATACTCTTGCCCATCAGCCTCAGTACTTTTTAATTAATGAATATTTAGATGAGATTGCTCACACACTTTCATGCGACCGTTAATACTTCTTGAGGTACTAACCGACCGATTACTCCTGTGCTTGCTTACTTGGTGTATTTTCCTCGTCTTGTACCACCTCAGGCATAGCAGTGACTCCCAGACCAGTTGGCCTTAGGGCACTAGGTGAAGAAGCACCCTCGCTATATATTTTTTTTTATTGCCCTCGGTGATAACAAAACCAGTGTTCATTTTTCTCACCACTTTATATTTTCTTCATTTCATTTTTTTTTATTTCCTTCATACTTTTGGCTTTAAGACAAGAGCATTTCAAGGTATCCTCTACTATCCCAGGCTTTAAGAAGTGTGTAAGTGCAAATAACAGGGTATCAACGTTCAAAATGTTTGGCTTCCAGAATAGAAACTATTTTTCAGACTTATTTTTATCCTCAGATTAGTGACGTCCTTCATCTTACTAACTCTTGGGACAACGGCTCATAACTACTTATTACTAGTTCGTATAAGAAAACTTCTAATTTTTTTAGTTTTCTTAAATTTTTCTAATCTTATGGATGTAATTGTTCATTATCTAAACTTTCATTATCTTATTTATATACAAAAAAGTGTAAATATTAAAATTATTTTTATACTTGAAATTTTTTAAATTTTATGGGTTTTGAAAAATTTTAAATTTTTATAGATTTTTAAAAGAAATGTTTTGTGCTTATGCAAATGATATGCAAATGATGCAAAAATAAGCACAAACCTCCCCCAAACTTGTTTTCAACAGTGTCCTCACTGTTGCCAACAGCAATATCTACAAAACCTGTAAGTCTGGGAGGAATTATTAGTGGGAGCAAAATATATAAGTGAAGAACTTCCCCCAAACTTACTCTTTTCACTCACCTCCATTCAAAAGATGATGCAATGATATACTGGACATGAAGGTGAGACGGAGGAATTTTAATCCAAATAAACTGGCTCTTGTAAGAACAAGAGCTCCTCCGTGGGGTCAGTGGAAAAATACGGCTTTAGTCTATGTCCATTCACTTTAAAAAATATGCCGTTTTTAACATTTTATACTTCTACTGCCCCGTGCGGGTATACAGACCGCACAATAAAAGGCCCCTTCCATCGAGATCGGAGCTTACCCGCGTGAAGGTGTAGTCGTGAATCATAAAGAAGGACTTGTTGACCTTGTGTAAATGTTTTCCTCAAAATGTTTTTATCGTGAAAAACCTTGGTCCTATTCTTTACAATTACAGCGTTATCATAAACTTCATCGCGGAGTTCGCTTAGCTCATTAAGTTGCAGCTTCCGAAAGCTGCAAGCTAAGTTTAGATCAAAATTTATTTCCTTAATAGCCCACAATGCTTTATGCTCTATCTCGACGGGTAAATGATATGCTTTCCCAAACACTATCCTATATGGAGACATCCCTAGGTCGGTCTTATATGCAGTTCGGAATGCCCAAAGAGCATCCGTCAGTTTGGTCGACTAGTCTTTTCTATTTTTAGCAACAGTTTTCTTCAGGATAAGTTTGATTTGTCTGTTTGAGATTTCAGCCTGCCCGCTTGTTTGAGGATGATAGGGTGTAGAAAGTCGGTGGTTGATTGAGTATTTCCGCATCAGAGTCTCGAAAGACCTGTTGCAGAAATGTGTCCCATTATCGCTAATAATAGCGCATGGGTGTCCAAATCGCGAGAAGATATTCTCTTTTAAGAACTTAATGACAATTTTCCTGTCATTAGTGCGACATGGAATGGCTTCTACCCACTTTGAGACGTAATCAACCGCCAGCTGTATGTACAAATTCCCAAAGGAGTTGGGAAAGGGACCCATAAAATCAATGCCCCAAACATCGAATATTTCAACAACCAGAATGGGTTGCTGAGGCATTTCATTCCTCTGGGAGATTCTACCCGTGTACTGACATTGTGTACAGGTTATGCAATAGTCAAATGCGTCCTTGAATAAGGTCGGCCAATAAAATCCACATTGCAAAACCTTTTCCGCCGTCTTTTTAGGACCAAAGTGACCCCCACAGGCCTGATCATGACAAAAAGAAAGAACACTCTTGAACTCTTCTTTCGGGACACACCGGCGGATGATCTGATCAGGACAATACTTAAACAAGTATGGATCGTCCCAGTAAAAGTGTTTTACTTGGGAAAGAAAACGGTATTTGTCCTGTTTTGACCAATCGCTCGGTATAAGTCCCGTGACAAGATAGTTCACAATATCCCTGAACCATGGTTCATTGGATACGCTCAAGAGTTGTTCGTCAGGGAACGAGTCATTGATCGGCAGGGTCACAGGGGAAGAAGAGATGCGTGAAAGATGGTCAGCTACTACGTTTTCACATCCTTTCTTATCTTTGATAACAAGATCGAATTCTTGTAACAAAAGAATCCAACGTATTAGTCGACCTTTTGCATCTTTCTTCGCCAGAAGATGTTTTAAGGCGGAATGGTCCGTGTACACAACTATAGGTGAGCCAATTAAGTAAGGCCTGAATTTTTCTAATGCAAATACAACCGCTAAAAGTTCTTTTTCGGTGGTTGTATAATTGATTTGAGCATCATTCAGGGTCTTACTTGCATAGTATATTACGTGTGGCATCTTTTCGATGTGCTGTCCTAAGACTGCACCTACTGCAAAGTCGGATGCGTCACACATTAGTTCAAAGGGGTAGTCCCGGTTTGGTGATGATAAAACGGGGGCTGAAGTGAGTGAATGTTTAAGTGAGTCGAAAGCTGTCTCGCAGTCCGAGTCAAAATAGAAGGTCGTATCCTTGGCCAGGAGAAAAGTTAAAGGTCTAGCAATTTTGCTAAAATCCTTAATGAATCTCCTATAAAAGCCCGCATGGCCAAGGAAAGATCGAATATCTTTGACGCTTTTGGGATGAGGGAGGTTTTGAATGACATCTATCTTAGCTCTGTCAACCTCAATGCCTTTCTGTGAAATAACATGTCCAAGTACAATTCCTTCTTGGACCATAAAATGGCATTTTCCCAGTTCAAAGTCAAGTTCTTCTCTTTGCAACGAGTAAGAACAGCGTCAAGATTCGCTAGGCAATCAGAAAAAGAGTCTCCAAAAATCGTGAAATCGTCCATAAAGATCTCCAGAAAATTCTCTACCATATCAGAGAATATCCCCATCATACACCGCTGAAAGGTAGCGGGAGCATTGCATAACCCGAAGGGCATGCGACTATAAGCAAAAGTACCAAAAGGACAAGTAAAAGTGGTTTTATCTTGATCCTTTTTTATGATGGGGACCAGATTATAGCCTGAGTATCCGTCCATAAAACAATAATACTCTCGTCCAGCTAAGCGTTCCAGCATTTGATCAATGAATGGTAGAGGAAAGTGGTCTTTCCTCGTGGCAGCATTGAGTTTTCTATAATCGATACATACACGCCACCCGGTTTGGGTGCGTGTCTGAATCAACTCATTCGCCTCATTGGTTATAACAGTGATGCCGGATTTCTTAGGAACGACATGTATAGGACTCACCCATTGGCAATCGGAGATGGGGTATATAATACCATTATCTAGGCATTTGACGATCTCTTTCATTACCGCTTCCTTCATGACGGGATTCAACCGTCTCTGTGGTTCTCGGGTTGGTCTGGCATCATCCATCACATGTATATGATGTTCAACTATCAAGGGAATAATCCCTTTGATGTCCGCCATACTCCAACCAAACGCCTCTTTGTTAGATCTCAATACCGATAAAAGTGCATTCTCTTGCTCTAATGCTAGAGAAGCGGAAATTATAACCAGTAAAGACTCCTTCTCACCTAAATAAGCATATTTAAGATGAGAGGGTAAAATTTTGAGATCTAATTCGGGCGGAGAAATGATAGAAGGAGGGGGATCATTGAGTGATTTTTGGATTTACAAAGAAGCTCAGAGCCTGTGAAAGATACAGACTCGGGTGGAGAAAAGTCAGGAGTGCAGGACTCAAGTGTAGGTAAAGTGTCCTCACTAAGATCTTGTGTGAAATCAAACAGAGATTTGGTAATGTCATCGAGATCAGTAAAGCAAAGTTCCTCAGCTCCACAACTATCGGGAGCGATCTCATGGACAGAGCACACATCTAAAATATGAGCAGAGGGTTTTGATGGCTGACTTCCAACTTTGTAGATGTTTAGTTCAATGGTCATATTTCCAAATGATAAGTTCATTGAACCATTTCTACAGTTTATAACAGCGTTGGAAGTGGCAAGGAAAGGACGACCCAGAATCACCGGAATTTGGCCCCGGGGGTTTGCTACAGGCTGTGTGTCGAGCACAATGAAGTCTACAGGGAAAACAAATTCCCCGACCTTTATTAACACATCCTCTAATCCACCCCTTGGTTTGGTGATTGAGCGGTCTGCCATCTGGAGAGTGCAGTGAGCAGGTTTCAGCTCTCCAATCCCTAATTGCTCATATACAGAATATGGAAGGAGGTTAACACTTGCACCAAGGTCTAAAAGAGCACGATTTATGTTTTTACCCCCAATAGAAATCGATATTGTAGGACATCCTGGGTCCTTTCGTTTCTTTGGTAGCTGGGGAATAAAAGCAGTGCTGATATTATTAGCCATGAAGACCTTCTTCGGCACTTGAGTCTTCCTCTTCCTAGTGCATAAGTCCTTAAGAATTTTCGCATAAGCGGGGACTTGTTGAATTGCATTTAGGAGAGGGATATTGATGTTAACCTGTTTGAACATTTCCATAATTTTCTCCATATGAGGACTCGTTCTATTACCCCTTAACCGATTCGGGTAAGGAGCTTTCGCAATAAGCGCCGGGTCCATCATAGGAGAAGGAAGAGGGGGTAGAAGAGATCCCAAAAGAGGTGTGGGGACTGTCTGTGGAGAACTATAAGGGTTGGGTTGAGGTGTTGAGCCTAATGGGAAATGGAGAATAGGCTCGCGAGAAGGTGGTGGGGTAGAAGAAGAAGGATCAGAAGTAGAAGTGTGTGTGTGAGGAAAGGTCTCAGCCGGGGTGTTGATAGGATTTTCAATATCATCAACTTCTTTCCCGACATGATTGTTCAGCACTTTTCCCGATCTCAACGTTGTGACGGCATTTACATTGTAATGCCCAGGATTCTGTAGGGGTTGAGAGGGAAGTTTCCCTTTTTCTCTCGCACTCATTTCGGCTTTAAGTCGAGCTATTTCAGCTTCCATCGATCTGATACTCTCAGCTTGAGACGCTGAGTTTTTCTTTATCTCTCTGACGGAAGATCTAACCTCAGTCGAAATCTCTATGAAATTTGATAAAAGTGATTTCATGGTTTGAGTGAATTGAGAGAATTCGTCAGAACAGGACAACTGCATAGGATTAGACTGTGCAGGATTGTTGACCTGATTTTGGAAATTTTGTGACTGGTAGGGGTGCTGAGTGATTTGAAGTGGTTGCTGTTGTGGTGGAGGAAGAGCCCTTTGAAAATTATTCGTGTTTGGAACCGTGTTTTGAGATTGATTTTGGTTCCAAGCGAAATTCGGGTGATTCCTCCAACCCTGATTGTACGTGGAAGAATATGGATCGTTTCTAGGTCGTTGAAATGCGGCATTTGTATGCTCGTGACCTTGAAATGCAGATTTTAATGGACATTCTTCCGTTAAATGAGACGGATCAGAACAACACCCACAAACAGTTTTGGGGACCGACATTAGGTTTAGGGAGGCTGCAGAAAATTTGTGTTCCATAGCGTCGAGCTTCTTTTGCATTGCTGCCATCTCAGCTCGAACACCTATGGACACATCTATTTGGTGTACGCCACCCCTATTCAATGGTTGGGTTCCACTCTCCCACTGTATTGATTTTTCAGCGAACTCTTCTAAATACTTCCACGCTTCCCCATTATCCTTAGTCATAAAAGTACCTTGACACATGTTTTCAAGGCTCTGTTTAGTGTTTGGGTTAATGCCCTCATAAATGATTCGGCACAATTCCCATCTCGGGATGCCGTGATGAGGACACTGAACCAATAGATCCTTGAAACGTTCAAAGCATTTAGAGAATGGTTCAGCAGGGAGCTGGGCAAATTGATTCAGTTCGCTACGGATTCGAGCTGTCTTTCGTATTGGGTAAAATTTCTTAAGGAATGCAGCGACGAATTCTTCCCAATTCGTAATAGAGTGTGCGGTGGTGTTATACAGCCACTTCTCGGCTATATCACACAAAGTAAATGGAAGAAGTCGTAGACGCATAGAATCCACTGAAAGTTGTGACGTACCCATCATTGCGCATACGTTTTCAAATTTGGTAATGAAAACGTAAGCGTCCTCAGTCTCGAGTCCGTGGAATTTAGGTAAAAGGTTGATGTATTGGGGTTTAATCTCAAAGTTATCCCCATTGGCTGGTGGTGTGGTTAAGCAGGTCGAAAGAGGACCTCGCAGTGGATAGCACCTCTCCTGGAGAGAGATGTGGGGTGGATTCTGCGCACCAACGGACGGCGGCAGATTAGGGTTAAAGAAGTTCGATGGAGGGGGATCCATCGATGTGGGTGTGGTGGTGAGTAAAGAAGAAGTAAATGGAGAAATATCGACTTCGGAGTCGATAAAGGGTACACGGACTAAACGGGCACTAGAATCCCGTGTCCAGCCTATCTTGTACTAAAAAAGGTTAGTACAAGTGGCAGCGTTGGCTTATAATTAGGGGTAATGAATGAATGCGGTGTTTGCTTTGAAAAAAGGACGGATTTTTGAAAAAAATGATGCGACACAACAAATGCAGCACACAAACCCTAATTCTATTGGTCGCCTAGGTCAGATCTCTAGACCGCTCCTAACTGCCAGAAGACAAGTCGCGGGATAGAATCCTCCACTGACTCTTTGTCCCCCTGTGGCCAGGTAAGTGCCAGGTAAGTGGGAAGGTACTCCACTACGTAAGTAGTGGGCCTAATTAATAACCACTAGCCTTCGACACACTTGCCTAGACACCACAAGAAAACGCGGATAAGCAATGAATTACCCACGGCCTTCTTCTGTCCTAAGTGAGCGCGACGGTCCTTAGAGTCATCTCTATATCTTTTTTAGTTAATTGGGGTAAATGCGGATGCAAGTTTTGTGATTTTCGGGGCCTAGGAAGGGTAATGAACTCCCCACCTAATTTGGATTTGGCCGTGCCCCTTAATATCCGTATTTAGAATGCAAACAACCAAGAAACAAAATCACGCACAAATTTACTTTTGCAATTTGCGAGCTGCGATTATTTGCAAAGAATCCTGCAGAAAATTATTAGTTGGAGCTAAAAAGAGGAGAGAGGAGAAGGTAAAGAGTCACCTGAGGAATTTTGGCACAGAGATGAAGCTACAGTGCCGCGGAACCGCCGCAATAGGGGGCTCCCACCGCGGAAACGCGGTCGTTTGTGATGATCTTTGCGCCAAAATTCAACAGCAAGCTTCTGTTGATTTATTCTGCTCTCTGGAAATTTCCAAAAAAAAATTTCAATTGCACAACAGCTCCAGATTTCCTTGCAATGAACCACAACAAATCGTTTACGGTTTACACGAATTTTGATTACAAAAATTATAATGGAATAAATCTTTCAATTCAAACTTTAATATGAAACGAATTAGCGCGTAATCCCCGGCAACGGCGCCATTTGATTGATTCTAAAATTCGAGACTGTGTAGTGTGTATCAACTCAAATGATCCCCGATAACAGTTTCATTTGATCGATAAGAGTTTCTCGTTGTGTCGGTATGAAAATTGAATAAAATTCACAATCAAAGAATTATATTTGACCGCAATCAACTACGGTGTCGGATGTAGATTGTAAGTGAGTGCGGATCGTCCACAGGGATTGTGCGATTCGTTTTTATATTTAATTTGTTTGAATTGAAAAGTTAATCGAAAAGAAAAGAAAACATGATTCAAGATTTTATCGATTGATTCAGGTGTCACTAGTCTAATCAAGAATCAAGAAAATGATAAACAATCGAGAATCGGGTTTCGATGATATTTCCAACCAAAATGTCAAGAATCTAAATGAGGCTCGTAGGAATCGATCGGATCTATAGATGTGATATAATCTCAAGATATCGTGTTCTTGTCCTTCGAAGAATTGATACTAGATCAATGATGATCGACGAGAGTTAGGGCTTCCTCGTGAAACTAGGGTTTCATCATTTAACCCTTGTTCTTTCGTCGATATCATTCCTATTCTAGCCTCTAGCAATTTCAAGAAACGATCGTAACTCCCCAATTTCGAGCGATATCAATCAAGAAAGCATCGCAACAAAATTGGGTCGTCGATTCTTGAACTTGCTAGGGTTTACAAAACTCGTAGGAATCAAGAATCGTTTTCAGATATATTACATCATCATTCTATTGATCGTCTCGACTCCTCGACGAGCGGAGTATTACTCAAACATCACAACAAGAACCACAACTAGAAATTGAGATCGAATCATGATGCAAGAATTTAAAGAAAACAAGATAAAAGAATATCACCTTTTATTTATATCAACAATTTGATTACAGTCGCTCAAGAACTACAAGAGGAAGAACTAAATTGTCGATCTGGCGTCGCTTTTCTCCGTGAGTCGTGGATCGTCTTGGACCACTTGCTCTGTTGAAGATCGGCTCCGCTCATAAAAGGTTGCAAGGCTTCTTGCTTGATGGGGTACTCGGGATCTTGGCTTTTGATTGGAATTAGGGTTAGGGTTTCACACAAGCCTTGTCACTAGACTTGTGGAAGAAGAAGATGAAGAAAGAGAGTGAATGGATCTATTGAATTAATATAATTCCAAGAGATGATTCCTTTTATAACCCTAGGTCTAGGCTTCTATTTATAGACTTCCCAAACCCTAGGTCTAGGTTTGAAATTACAATTCCCTCCAAAAGTTTGTTGAGGAGCTTCTAGAAATAGTTTGTTAGGAGTTTAGCTTAGGCTTTAAGCTAGGATTATTTAAGCTTATAAACCCTAGTTTGCTGATCTGGCAGAAGTCTCTGGAGTCTTCTGGAAACTGAAGTACATTTATGAACTGTAGCCACTGAGAGAGGAGTTTTGCACTAAAAATGAGAAGCTAACTCCTTGGACCCACCGCGGATCCGCGGCGCAAGCAGGCTCCTACCGCGGATCCGCGGCTCTTTGTGAGGCTTGGGCTTTGGTCTTTCTGGTGTGGTCTTGGGCTGATATTTGGGGCTTTATCTGATGTGTTGATTTGTATTTTCCCCTTTGGATTGCTACCAGAACTGAAATCATTGAGTTGGCGTAATGTCTGATCAGCACCATGTAAATTTTTGGCTTTTCTTCTGGGTTTTCCTGCATAGATCTCAAAACAAGTGTTGCGCAATATAGGGATGATGTGATGCCATGAAATGCGGTCAATTTTCTTTGTAGTGCCGGTTTTAGAGTCTAACACATGCAATCTGATATTTAACGACTGATTTGCTAATATGTGAAATATGAATACCGTACACTTCTAAATGAATGCAAATGATAGGGAAATTGCCGGTTAAAAGATGCAGTATTTTCGACTGAACAGGTCCCTCCCAAATCTCGTTCCTGCCGAACTGCCCGAAATTTATCACCTTTTCCTAAATCCATTCTTGTTCCGGAATAGCTGCATACTCATCACGGCTTCTTCTGGAAGATATATCCATATTCAACGCCTCTGCATGCGTATCACATCTCTGATGTCAATGGAGTGGAACGCCATCTCGTCAAGATCTCGTACGGATCTCTTACTCCACTTTTCTCTAATGTCGATTGATTCGGACTCGTCTCTTCGTTGCTGTATGGACTGTGCTACAACGGCTATACTCATATCTAGTGTCTCTCTTCTGAAACTACGAACATCGACATCTCAAATATTCTGTAGTAGGCATCTTGCAAATACCTTCTCGGAAACTTGTTCAAATTATCGGAGTGATGCGCTCACGCTCGTCCTCCCTCGATCGACTCACAACGTGCCTGTGTGAAGTCTTCTCTAGCTGAAATAAATCAATTTGATGACCTCGCATCGGGGTAACCAAACGAACCACATGTCCTAGTCATTCATCCATGGGTGACTAGCGATCTTCTATCATATCCCTAAGTAAAAACTCGTATTGCAATAGCTTCAAACATCTGGGCCGATATCTTGTCAGTTGCAGCAGCAACTAGCTCATCCGTCCGCACGATAAATAATGCCTCAATCATCAAGAATAAATGCTGCATTGACGGTCATCACGATCTGGCCGGCCTCTAGCGGTAGCCCGATCATCTGGTGTAGATATCAAACGCTCGCGTCCATGAGAAAACATAGTAAAACGATATATCGAAACGCTCATGTCACCGAAAAACATCCTGGTCAGTCCTCGTCCATGACAAGCTCATGCTGACCGTAACTCTAGCCGCAGCTCTCTCTGCCCGTGCGACCGTGGTAATAGAAACCACAAACCGATATCGATGAGGATATATCATATGAAAGAATAGAATACGGTGCAAAAAATTGTATATCTTAAGGCTTCTTAAGCGGAGTAGCGTATCGTAAGTATGCCGCGGAACATACACACAGTACGTCACTCTACTTAAGTCACTCTACTTAAGTCACCTACTCTATCAACCAAGGTCAACCTACGCAACGAAAGTTCGGGCCAAATACCCCCTCGACCATGTCTAAGTTCCTTAAGGTCAAGCATAGGTTCCGAATATATATAAATATACGCCCTAGACTCTGCATGGTCAAACCTAGACTCGAACCAAGATTAAACCTAGAGCTTTAATACCAACTTTGTCACGACCCGAAATGGCACATGACTGACACTTGAATCATGTGAAGTCTATAGGACCCCACCTAATTTAAGTAAGCCAAAAGCCCAGAAATCTAAACCATTTGAAAAGAGAGTGAAGGAAAAACTTATTTAAAGTTAACATAAAAACTACTTTGAAAGTCGTAGCATGCATTTTTAAAAAGCATCAACTCTTTTCCAAAAATTTCGGTAGAGTCTTCTTTGTAAAAACTGGCCCCAAACGGGTACAAACAGGAATATATATCAGTAATGAATAAAGGCACCCCCAAACGGGAGCTAGCTTTTCGCCAGTTGGCGGAAACAACCACGCAAGCAATATAATATACAATGCCAAAGGGTGGGGATCAAAACTCAGAAGGAAAAACCAACGTCCTCAAGAAAACCAGAGAAGAATCATAATAATACAAGCGCGCGACTCTAAGGTCAAAAGAATATACAACTGGTCTTCTAAGTCTATCAAATATACAAGTCTGGTTGATGGAGTTTACTAGATACAACTGAATATAAATAAAAGTGCAACGGTGGTCACGATGCAAGTGAACCCACCTACCAAAGCAATCATCCGGGAGGAAGCAGTGTGCCAGCAAACCGCAACGAAACCTGTACCGCCAAACCTGCAATAAACTGTGGCACAACGGGGGTGAGTTGTTAACTCATGAGTATAAAACATCACCGAGAAGAAATCTCATGTATGACTCTCTTTTTGGTCATACAATACAATACTAAAAACTACAATAAGGGTAACAGTATATCATAAGTGTGATATCAAAGTACTCGTATCTGTGTCAAGAATAATGATATATCGATGAGTGACATGTAATAATGCACCATCCAACGTGTGTCCAGCAACAACACACAAATCATGATAAAACCCGAGTGCCCAACATCGGCACTCAAAACATCTCGAAATCCGTGTCCGACAACGACACATAATACTCAAATCTCGGGCTCCGCGTGAACAGGATCGGCACATGGGCTCTACATAATCAGGATCGGTCCATATCCATCTCTCTCATAACTCCGAACGGTATCCTCCGGATATCCGTCGAGTTTCTATACAATCACCGGTCGGTAGTGCTCCCCTACCGGGCTCAACGCCTTTCTATACGATCTTCTTGCCTCCGGGTACCGCACCGGGTCCACCATGCACCCGCAGACGATCCCTCCTCCTACCTCGAATGGGGTGTACGATACCACCCAAGAACCGAGAAAACCCACGGTAGACATCACAAATATCATATCACGAGGAATTTCTATTTTTAGAAATGATAATGAGTTTATAAATTCTTGCGGTTTCTCCAAATCCAGAAATCTCATGGAAAATCTGAATTCCATAATCAAGAGTCAATAAACAGTGAATTGCCGGTATAAAGCCCCATAATATATCATGACAAGTGAGCGTATAAATGCATGAAGTATCTCGGTAATAAATGTAATATCTAAACTAGCATATGAAAACAAGCGTACTAGTACTATGTCGAAACTACCAGCTAGCAATTTATACCAATGAAGTAGTGTTTTCTAATGTGCACGTGACATGAAAATTACCGATGATGATGTGTGTGAGCCGGCAAGCAAGTGTATGTGGAATATACGCATCATCGGTAACGGTGCTGGTGTCCTGACAACAGGGTTTCATAATAACTAACGAAAACACATTTAAGCATGCAATGCAATGCGAACAGCAAGAATATAAGGAAAATGCATAATAAACACAACATTGAAGAATATACGTTTCTATATACGAGTCATACAGTTTTTGGTGTTTGAAATCGCACGAATCGTGGTTTTAGAAAAATAGGGGCTACAGGGTCCTTGAGAAAAGATGTATCCTTTGAAAAATCCGTAGTGTCTCTCGGTCTGTCTTTAAAATACCCATGATTCGTTAGTTTTGAAAATAAGTATGACTCGAGCCCAGTCTAACATCTACCTGATAAACTATAGGACTAATCGAAAGGGTAAGGAAATCCACCTAAGTCTGAGTCGATATATCTAGTAGTCGGCGATCCCGCCTCAATACGTCACGTACGGTAAAATATATAATACGACATTCTCGAATCAAGAGTGCGGATCAATCATCATATTTATACCTCGTTTGGTACAATCCATCGTACGGCATCCCGGAAATCGGGGTATGGGTCAATCATCACAATATCCTGAATTAGGGGTACTATTCTACAGTCTAGTACATTCCGATACCATCAAACATATATTCGCGTGTGAATAAAATAAGCTCGCCCATCGATCGACTATAATATCATGTCGTGTCTCATATTACGACCCAAATCACATAACCGATCTCACGGCATCATGCCCGATCATATCGACCCACCTCCAAGTATCATATACTATCCTCATCATCCGTGTATTCGTATATGTATATATATGTGTGTGTGCGTGTGCGTGTGTGTGTGTGTACCAACGCATCCACACACACACACATACATACACATATAAACATATACACCCAAACATAATCACGTGTACGCATGTGTGTGTGCGTACCTTTACACTAGAGTTTTGCAACTAATAACTAAACTAAAAACACTATCTTCCAAATATGCTAAAACTAACCCAAGATCTCCTAAAGCCGTTCTTGCTAATTATCCACGTAACACAATACACATATTTATATATATAATATGTTCACGTACTACACTACGAAACTGCGGGGGTGCTATACGCCATCCACCCGACTTCCCCCGTTGATATACATCTACTCACCTTTATCCTTACTTGCCGAAGTCGATGTCACCATTCTCTTCCTCATCGTCCGAAGTCCACGTGAGAGTGCCTCCACATATAAATATATAGTATCGTAAACCGAAATCGCGCACAAAAACCAAAACGGCACACGTATCACACATAGGTAAAAACCTATGGTCTATTCATGCAAATCAACCAAACAACACCCGATATCGACGTACAAACGTCAAGTGACCGATACAAAACACAAATATCAAAACATCAAGTCATTAAAACCCACAAAACATAAACAACTTAGAAAACTGGTTCCAGATTTTTGGTCAGGTGAAAAGAGTCCAAACAAGTAATGGAGTGGGGTTGTATATGAAGTAACTGAGCTACAGACCAAACCTAGACATCAATGCCCACAATCTGTCCGGCCACACACACTGGAATTCTGGCCTGCTCGGCCCAACCTGCATGGTTCGGGTTCGGGTTCTCAGGGTGGTCTCGTAGTGGTCCATCTAGGTCTCTAGGGTTGCTAGTTTTCTCAGTAATGGTCTCAGGTCACTCCAGATTCCCTGTAGGCTCAATTAATACACAAAACTGACATTTTGAAATATATAACTCAAGTTTGGTTTTGTTTCTGTTTTGGTCTAGGTTTAAACACCAAAGGGGTTTGCAGTCACCAATTACGCTTCAATTTCACCATCGCAACTCAAGAATCCCCCTAAACTTCATCTATGAATTTTCCGAGACCACTAAATCTCACTTAATCACATCTAAACAAAAATAGATGCTAAAGTAAATCAATTACTATACTAATGGTGAAAGAATTAACTTATTTGGCAACTCAAGAATTTTCTTGAGTTGCCCCAAGTGCTCAAAATCTCATCTTGTTTAGTCCATCATGCTTGTAGTGAGCTTGTGCATGAATTTTGTGAAGAGAATGAAATGTTTTGATATGGTTTTGGGTTTGTAGTGAGGAGGTAGAGAAGGTGGGGGAGAGGTTAGCCATGGTGAAGGATAATGAGAAAAGAATGAAGAAAATGAGTGAAGAGAGAAATGAGCCAAGACAAGGAGACTCCTCACCCTCTCTCTCTGTCCTCTCTCTTGCCCATACCTCCATGTCTCATGGTCACAAAATATCTCAAATTTTTAAAATCCTTTTTCTTTTCTTTTCTTCTTTTTATTTTTCTAAAAGCCAAAATCATTTCCTTAAAAATATAAAAGAACCATGGTGCATATCATTTAAATGTAACAAGTGTTAGCAATATGACATGGTGCATGTCGCATGCACAAAACACAATCAATGCATGATTAAGTACTAATCGAGTTTATTAATACCAACTTATATACAATTAATTGTATACGAAATTGTAAAATTCCGAATCTTCATAAATTCTTTAAAAATCAATATTTAATATAAATTTCCAAATATTTCCTAATTTATCGGTATATGATCATACCATAACATTAAAACTAATCTACATACATTAAAATATTCATAATATTTATTATTTTAATTATTTAACTTCCCAAAAATAATATTTTATTTTTCTGAAATGTTACAGTCTTCCCCCCTTAAATAAATTCGGTCCCCGAATTTAAATTTAAACTCCCCTAAATACTAAAACATTTCAGCGAAACACTCAAGTCGTCGGGATTCCGAAATCATCAATACTTAAAACACATCTTAGCGCAATGCATGCGCATGAAAAACGGGTATATAACTCAAAATCAAAAACTCCGTCAAGCATCGCGCAATCATCGAAGTTATGGTGAAGATACCAATGTCAAAGTTCAATACGAAAACCAACATGATATACATCAAAACTATAACATATACATAGTACGCATCGTTGTAAACTTGTCAAAACATCTTAAGGAAATGCATGCTAAACCTTTTTCAAGTCGATGTACGATGCGCGTATCACGACACAAGTAGCGGGCGTTTATTGTAAGAAAAATAATTATATATATATCCTTTATTTAACATACACGTCACGCCGTTTTGAAATAATTTAGAAGGGCTTCCCTTGTAAAATATTTCGTGTCACCTCGGACAAATAGAAAATATTGAGACTATAGCTCCTTTTTGGAAATCTCTTCGATAACTATCAATGCATGCAAAAACACCTAGGTACTATTCTCATAAAAGTCCTGCACAGTTACTAATCCAAATAGTAAGTATCATAAAAACGTACTGCTCAAAGGAATTCATACTCTCAATAGTATACGTAATAATGCCACGTGCGTCTGGTGCGCACAGAAATCAAAAACAATGAATGTGCCATACACGTGCACAGAAATAAAATTTAATTGCAATGGGTGTGCACGAAAACACCTGTCAAGGGCAACTGGTGTGCTTGACAACAATATCAGGTGCATCTGATATGCACGAAGAATCCCGATTTAGTGCATCTAGTGTGCACCAAAATCGCATCAAGCGTGCCTAGTACACGCAATAATCCAAATCAAGTGCACAAGGTGCACGAAAACAAATATCGAATATCATAATCGAAATCGATGGTATACAACATATCTCAATCCAAAACAGACATACCGTGGTATATAATCTCACAACCACGTGCATCAGCATGCACAAAATTGAATTCAAGTACTAAAAGTGCATGAAAACTACACCGAAAACACAAGTCAAATCACATACATGGCATAGGCATGAATCAAAATCAACCATCTCGAATGACATCAAATCGAAATCGAGTGCAACTGTGGTGCACGAAAACTCAATCATGCAAATAAATCGCCCAAAATACCGAAATCCAAATGACAGATACGTGATATTCGAATCACCAAATCGCAAATCATAAACACTGTCATCGATATGTCCTTCCTTCAAAGTCGAGAAGGTGTCGGTGCCTCCAAAGATAGCAGAGCAAGATATCTATCTGCCTCATGTTCATGGTCTGGCGCCTTGTGCCCTTTGGGTCTCGTCTTTCACTGTGAATTGCCAGCCACATAACTCCTCGGCTCAATGACCTAATATGGAAATGATGACGGAAACAGTTATGCTCTGGCACATCCTCTAAAGATATCTGGCCAACTATCATGGTCACTCATAACATGTCTCGTCGATGATGCCGAACTCTGGCCTACTGGGTGTGCGTAATAAGACCGATCCTGGGTCAAAATCTTCTTGTGTAGTATTCCAGAAAGATTCTGTCGGGGTCCCTCCCAAATCTCGTTTCTGCCGAACTGCCCGGAATTTATCACTCTTTCCTAAATCCATTTCTTGTTCCGGAATAGCTGCATACTCATCACGGCTTCTTCTGGAAGATATATCCATATTCAACGCCTCTGCATGCGTATCACATCTCTGATGTCAATGGACTGGAACGCCATCTCGTCAAGATCTCGTACGAATCTCTTACTCCACTTTTCTCTAATGTCGATTGATTCGGACTCATCTCTTCGTTGTTGTATGGACTGTGCTACAACGGCTATACTCATATCAAGTGTCTCCCTTCTGAAACTACGAACATCGACATCTCAAATATTCTGTAGTAGGCATCTTGACATACCTTCTCGGAAACTTGTTCAAATTATCGAAGTGATGCACTTACGCTCGTCCTCCCTTGATCGACTCACAACGTTCCTGTATGAAGTCTTCTCTAGCTGAAATAAATCAATCTGATGACCTCGCATCGGGGTAAGCAAACGAACCACATATCCTAGTCATTCATCCATGGGTGACTAGCGATCTTCTATCATATCCCTAAGTACAAACTCGTACTGCAATAGCTTCAAACATCTGGGGCGATATCTTGTCAGTTGCAGGAACAACTAGCTCATCCGTCCGCACGATAGACAATGCCTCAATCATCAAGAATAAACGGTGCATTGACGGTCAACATATTCCGGCTGGCCTCTAGCGATAGCCCGATCATCTGGTGTAGATATCAAATGCTCGCGTCCACGAGAAAACATAGTAAAACGATATATCGAAACGCTCATGTCACCGAAAATCTTCCTGGTCAGTCCTCGTCCATGACGAGCTCATGCTGACCGTAACTCTAGCCACAGCTCTCTCTGCCCGTGAGACCGTGGTAACAGAAACCACAAACTGATATCAATGAGGATATATCATATGAACGAATAGAATACGGTGCAAAAAAAATGTACATCCTAAGGCTTCTTAAGCGGAGTAGCGTATCGTAAGTATGCCGTGGAACATACACACAGTACGTCACTCTACTTAAGTCACCTACTCCATCAACCAAGGTCAACCTACGCGACAAAAGTTCCGGTCTAATACCCCTTCGACCAAGTCTAAGTTCCGTAAGGTCAAGCCTAGATTCCGAATATATATAAATATACGCCCTAGACTCCGCATAGTCAAACCTAGACTCGAACTAAGTTTAAACCTAGTGCTTTGATACCAACTTTGTCACGACCCGAAATGGTACATGACTGGCACTTGAATCATGTGAAGTCTATAGGACCCCACCTAATTCAAGTAAACCAAAAGCCCAGAAATCTAAACCATTTGAAAAGAGAGTGAAAGGAAAACTTATTTAAAGTTAACATAAAAACCACTTTGAAAGTCGTAGCAAGCATTTTCAAAAGCATCAAGTCTTTTCCAAAAATTTCGGCAGAGTCTCCTTTGTAAGAACTGGCCCCAAACGAGTACAAGCAGGAATATACATCAGTATTGAATAAAGGCACCCCAAGCGGGAGCTAGCTCTTCGCCAGTTGGCGGAAACAACCACGCAAGCAATATAATATACAACGCCGAAGGGCGGGGATCAAAACTCAGAAGGAAAATCAAACGTCCTCGAGAAAACCAGAGAAGAATCATAATAATAGAAGCGCGTGACTCTAAGGTCGAAAGAATATACAACTGGTCTTCTAAGTCTATCAAATATACAAGTCTGGTTGATGGAGTTTACTAGATACAACTGAATATAAATAAAAGTGCAATGGTGGTCATGATGAAAGTGAACCCACCTACCAAAGCAATCACCCGGGAGGAAGCAGTGTGCCAGCAAGCCGCAACGAAACCTGTACGGCCAAACCTGCAATAAACTGTGGCACAACGGGGGTAAGTTGCCAACTCGTGAGTATAAAACATTACCGAGAAGAAATCACATGTATGACTCTCTCCTAGGTCATACAATACAATACTAAATACTATAATGAGGGTAATAGTATATCATATGTGTGATATCAAAGTACTCGTGTCTGTGTCAAGAATAATGATATATCGATGCATGGCATGTAATAATGCACCATCCAACGTGTGTCCAACAATGACACACAAATCATGATAAAACCCGAGTGCCCAACATCGGCACTCAAAACATCTCGAAATCCGTGTCCGACAACGACACATAATACTCAAATCTCGGACTCCGCATGAACAGGATTGGCCTATGGGCTCCGCATGATCAGGATCGGCCCATATCCATCTCTCTCATAACTCCGAACGGTATCCTTTGGATATCCGTCGAGTTTTCATACAATCACCGGTCGGTAGTGCTCCCCTGCCAGGCTCAATGCCTTTCTATATGATCTTCTTGCCCCGGGATACCGCACCGGGTCCACCATGCACCCGCAGACGGTCCTTCCCTCTACCTCGAATCGGGTGTATGATACCGCTCAAGAACCGAGAAAACCCATGGTGAACATCACAAATATCATATCACAAGAAAACCGCAAATTTCTATTTTTAGAAATGATAATGAGTTTATAAATTCTTTCGGTTTCTCCAAATCCAGAAATCTAATCGAAAATCCGAATCCCATAATCAACAGTCAATAAACAGTGAATTACCGGCATAAAGCCCCATAATATATCATGACAAGTGAGCGTATAAATGCATGAAGTATCTCAGTAATAAATGCAATATCTAAACTAGCATATGAAAGCAAGCGTACTAGTACTATGTCGAAACTACCAGCTAGCAATTTATACCAATGAAGTAGTGTTTTCTAATGTGTACATAACATAAAAATTACCGATGATGGTGTGTGTGAGCCGGCAAGCAAGTGTACGTGGAACATATGCATCATCGGTAATGGTGTTGGTGTCCTGACAAAAGGGTTTCATAATAACTAACGAAAACACATTTAAGCATGAAATGCAATGCGAACAGCAAGAATATACGGAAAATGCATAATAAACGTAACATTGAAGAATATACGTTTCTATATACGATTCATACAGTTTTTGGTGTTTGAAATCGCACGAATCGTGGTTTTAGAAAAACAGGGGATACGAGGTCCTTGAGAAAAGATACATCCTTTGAAAAATCCATAGAGTCCCTCGGCATGTCTTTAAAATACCCACGATTTATTAGTTTTGAAAATAAGTATGACTCAAGCCCAGTCTAACATCTACCTGATAAACTACAAGACTAATCCAAAGGGTAAGGAAATCCACCTAAGTCTGAGTCATATATCTAGTAGTCGGCGATCCCGCCTCAATAGCCTCACGTACCGTAAAATATATAATACGACATCCTCGAATCAAGAGTGCGGATCAATCATCATATTTATACCTCATACGGTAAAATCCATCGTACGGCATTCCGAAAATCGGGGTACGGGTCAATCATCACAATATCCTGAATTAGGGGTACTATTCTACAGTCTAGTACATTCCGATACCATCAAACATATATCCACGTGTGAATAAAATCATCTCGCCCATCGATCCACTATAATATCATGTTGTATCTCATATTACGACCCAAATCACATAACCGATCTCACGGCATCATGCCCGATCATATCGACTCACCTCCAAGTATCATATACTATCCTCATCATCCGTATATTCGTGTGTGTGTGTGTATGTGTGTGTGTGTGTGTGTATGTACCGACGCATCCACACACATACACACACACACACACACACATATATAGATACATATATATAAACATATACACCCAAGCATAATCACATGTGTGCATGTGTGTGTGTACCTTTACTCTAGGGTTTCGCAACTAAGAACTAAACTAAAAACACTATCTTCCAAATACGCTAAAACTAACCCAAGATCTCCTAAAGCCGTTCTTGCTAATTATCCACGTATCACAGTACATATATTTATATATATAATATGTTCACGTACTATACTACGAAGCTGCGGAGGTGCTACACGCCATCCACCCGACTTCCCTCGTAGATATACATCTACTCACCTTTATCCTTGCTTGCCGAAGTCAATGTCACAATTCTCTTTCTTGTCTTCCGAAGTCCACATGAGGGTGCCTACACATATAAACACATAGTATTGTAAACCGAAATCGTGCACGAAAACAAAAATGGCACACGTATCACACATAGGTAAAAACCTATGGTCTACTCATGTAAATCAACCAAACAACACCCGATATCGACGTACAAACGTCAAGTGACCGATACAAAACACAAATATCAAAACTTCAAGTCATTAAAACCCACAAAACATAAACAGCAACTTAGAAAACTGGTTCCAGATTTTTGTTCAGGTGAAAAGAGTCTAAACATGCAATGCTGTGGGGTTGTATATGAAGTAACTGAGCTACAGACCAAACCTAGACACCAATGCCCACAATCTGGCCGACCACACACACTGGAATTCCGGCCTGCTCGGCCCTACCTGCATGGTTTGGTTTCGTATTCTCAGGGTGGTCTCGTAGTGGTCCATCTAGGTCTCTAGGGTTGCTAGTTTTCTCAGTAATGGTCTCAAGTCACTTCAGATTCCCTATAGGCTCAATTAATACACAAAACCGACATTTTGAAATATCTAACTCAAGTTTGGTTTTGTTTCTGTTTTGGTCTAGGTTTAAACACCAAAGGGGTTTGTAGTCACCAATTATGCTTCAATTTCACCATCGCAACTCAAGATTCCCCAAAACTTCATCTAGGAATTTTCCGAGACCACTAAACCTCACTTAATCACTTCTAAACTAAAATAGATGCTGAAGTAAATCAATTACTACACTACTGGTGAAAAAATTATCTCATTTGGCAACTCAAAAATTTTCTTGAGTTTCCCCAAGTGCTCAGAATCTGATCTTGTTTAGTCCCCCATGCTTGTAGTGAGCTTGTGCATGAATTTTGTGAAGAGAATGAAATGTTTTGATGTGGTTTTGGGTTTGTAGTGAGGAGGTAGAGGAGGTGGGGGAGAGGGCAGCCATGGTGAAGGAGAAGGAGAAAAGAATGAAGAAAATGAGTGAAGAGAGAAATGAGCCAAGACAAGGAGACCCCTCACCCTCTCTCTTGCCCATACCTCCATGTATCATGGTCACAAAATATCTCAAAATTTTAAAATCCCTTTTCTTTTCTTTTCTTTTCTTCTCTTTATTTTTCCAAAAGCCAAAATCATTTCCTTAAAAATATAAAAGAACCATGGTGCATATCATTTAAATGTAACAAGTGTTAACAATATGACATGGCGCATGTCGCATGCACAAAACATAATCAATGCATGATTAAGTACTAATCGAGTTTAGTAATACTAACTTATATACAATTAATTGTATACTAAATTGTAAAATTCCCAATCTTCATAAATTCTTTAAAAATCAATATTTAATATAAAATTCCAAATATTTCCCATTTTATCGGTATATGATCATACCATAACATTAAAACTAATCTCCACACATTAAAATATTTATAATATTTATTATTTTAATTATTTAACTTCGCAAAAATAATATTTTATTTTTCTGAAATGTTGCACCCAGATTCCAGGGAAAGATTGGACGCTTCATGCTTTTTAGTTGCCGGCGCTTCACCTGTCCCGCCGTCATCCAAATTTGGTCCTGTAAATAAAAAAATGCGTATGTTAAATAAATAGACAGGAGGGGAGGAGCTGTTATTAAGGACCGTGCGTTGTTCTACCTTAAAGTAGTTGTTCACTCTCTTCACGAGCTATACGTGCAACCTGTCTATGGGCAGTAGATAGGGCAGAAGGAACGTCCACCGAAGGAATGTCAGCAGGCGGAACATTGCTTGAGCCCGCACCCGCGGCCAAGACAGCATCGTGTTCCCTCTCCGCGTGCTTTCTGCGCTTCCTCTCAGCCTGAGCCGTGAGAACCGACCTCCTTAAGTCTTTCGACAGGGGGACGTCTTCGTCCGAACCAAGCTCTGCCTCTGGAGCCGCTACGGCGTCCATCATCGGCTGCTTCAGCAACGCCTCCTGTGGTGGCCTTAGGAGGGCCGCGACCGTGATCGGTGGTTCTGAAAGCTTTGCTGCATCATCGCTTGGGATTGGCACTACACTTGAAACATCTTGGGTTGTGGTGGTTCCTGGAATAAGGTGAAGAAAAGGGTCAGATCATGAATAAAAAGAATAAAGGTGTAATGAAACGAATTATACCAAGGCCCAAAGAAGCACGGAGCCTCTCTTCCTCCTCGAACGTCCTGAGGGAAGCTGCGAGAGCCACTTCGGCAGAAATACCTATTGAAGAAGAGAGCATTAATAAAAGCATAAAAAGGGGAGACGGGATAGGTGCAGAAGAATGTAAATGAAGTATACCTGACTCCGAAATAGAGATCAACGCCGCTTCCTCACGAGCCAGTCGCTCGGAAGCTGCGACGGCAGCCTATAGATCAGTATTGGTTGCAGGCGTGTCAAACAAACCCTCATTGGTTCCATATTCGCACAAACCCTCACTGTAGGGAGCATGGGGCTCCTGGACGAATACGACCTCGGCAGAGAATAGAGATTTCTTTCTCTTCTGTGAACTGACACCAACGGCCGACGATAAGAGCTTTTGCTTGACAGGCCTCTTCGGACGGCGGGTTCCGATCTCTGAACCGATGCCCGAGTCTGGAGACGCCACGGCTACCGCAGTTGCGGGAACATCCGGTTGAAGCTTCTCAGGGAAAGCTCGTGGGACTATAGTCGTAGTGATTTCTTTTAAAGAAGGACGAACGGTGGTCCGTCGCTTTAAAAGGACCGCTGGATTACCGGCTGGGATGACATCCTTGTGATTGAGTAACAGCTGCCTTTCCTCCCAGATAACAGCACCCGTCGCATGCTAGTACCATGCCACGTAAGCGTTCGAAGCTTTCGGCACATAGCTCGGCTCGCTGACGAGAAAATGGGACCCCGTATTTAATCGCATAAAATGGTGCAGCGCGCTGCGAATACCCTCCTCCGTAGCAGCCAGCTCGACTAAGAATGCCTCGAGAGGAACACCTTAATTATAGCCCAGACGTTGAGCGAAGCGGTGCGGGTTGTATCTCATGAACAGTACCGAGGCGTTCTGTCTAAACACTAGGAAGCCCGGCCTGATAGAGTACAGGTGCATAACCTCCCGGGCCCTCAATGCAGAAGCCCCATCCTTAAAAGTATCGCGCAACGATTGGACCGCTTTGGTGGATTCTTTGCCGATAGTCAAGACTTTATCGACAAAGGTCATACTTTCCCTAACCATGCATAGCCGAAGGAGCAATCTCTGAGCCTCTCGCTGTGACGGGTCTAGAGCGGCAGCATCAACTAGGTAAATGATCCGGGGGAAGTTGTAGCTTTCGTAGAACTGGGGTCGTTTGTGAATTCCAAAGGCACCCAGCACGTGCATCTCAATCCATGATGTGAAGTAATGTAATGGGAGATACACGGGTTTTACCCCCGGCTGAGTAGTGTTGGCTGCTAAACTCAGGCCGTGGTATAGATGAGCTAACCCTGCGATCCCAACGGCCACGTGCGTCCCCGTGACAATGCGATGGGCCGGGTAAAAGACAGACGGCCTCATATAGCGAAGGTGTGTGGGAAGCGCGAACCAACTCAGCCACAGGCCAATGAAACCCAATAAGAATGACTCTTCGTCAATACCCGGGGCAGCGATCTCCGCAAAGGGGACAACTGGAGTGTCCGGAATAAAGAAATTCTTTAGATCCACTTCCGATGTTAGCAAGTTATCTAAACCAAACCCGAATGGGTCGTCGAGTTTAGCGAATTTTGCGGCCTGCTTAGACAGAACTTCCGGACGAAGAAAGCGGGCGATAAAATCTCCGAAGCTAACCCCATTCCCGCAAGACTCTAGGAATAAATTCTCATACATGTTCAACACCTTAATCAAGCTTGGCAACTGATGTTGAACGGCGTTCTCCGGGGTCAGGCCCATTCCACTGACTTAGTGGCGAAGGTGTGCTCATCGGGGGTAAGTATCTCCTGATAGTGCTCCCCTCTGACGAGTAAGCCGTAGATCTCTGCAAACTCTTCCAATGAAATCGAAACTTCCCGATCTAATAAGATAAAAGTGTGGGTCGGGATGTTCCATTGTTCCAAAAAAGACTTGATCCACCACACATGGAGAGCGTGGTAATAAAAGAGAGATGCGTAAATTGCGGGGTACAACCCGGTCTTCAACAGTAGCGACTTCTTGGCTGACAGGATATACCGCGCCCACTGTAGATAGCCGGCCGAATGAAGGGGCGTCAATCCTATCATATAAACTTTCCCCCAAGGGCGTGACTCTCCTCTGCATATGTGTCGCCCCAAAATGTCCAAGGCCATCGGTGGTTGTACGGGTATCAGCACCATGGAAGGTTGAAGACGACCTTCCGAGATCCAGTTATCCTCTTCTACGGCGTAAGTCCCTTGAGACGGATTAGCATAATGAATAGCTAGGATCGGCTCCGAAGGCGCTGCACAAGAAAAACTGCGCCGACCCCGGATGATCTGACTATACCATGACCCCCACAGGTGAAGAGATTTTTACTCTGGGTCATGATCCTTAATAAACGCAAAGACTTCCCGATCCACGGGCGCATCGGCAAAAGCGCTCTCTGACGTAAGAAAGGAAAGGAGGAATCGAAAGCCAGAGTACCTGCACAAAAGGAGAAGGGTTAGCTATCAACACTATGTCTAGGACTCTAACGCTCTTTGGTACTTAAAAATTGTAATGCACTGCAGTTCAAAAGAAAGGGATAAGGGGGCCTACAAAATTAAGATAACGCCCCATCAATGATGGGGCAGTCACTCATTTAAGAATAGAATCTAAAAGGATTCTCATTTAATGAGAAAATATCATTGGACTCGGGAGTTAAACTCTCTCGAGAACTGTGCTCTGCAAACAGATTTCAAATCTGTCAAGAAAATTAAATAGGGAATAAAATTCACCAAAAATTTTTAGAGCCATGCTCTGTAGAACAATGGGATAACATCCCAGAACGTTCAAAAGCAAAGCTTTCTAACAGGGTAAAACCCTAAAGATCTTCAAGATCTGCAAGAAAAATCTTAGAACACTAAGAGATCTTTATGAAAGAAGAGCAAAGCTCTGATTAACGAGTTAAGAAACCCTAAAATATTTTTTAAGATCTACGATCTAATCACTACAAAAGAAGAGCAAAACTCTGTTAATGGGTTAAAACCCTAGAACATGAGGAGATTCCTTCAAGAGTTTGGTCATAATCCTTACCAATTTTTTTGACAGAGTTCTAACTCTAAAAGAGTTTCTTTGGATAGAGATCTATGCTCTAGAAAGAGATTTAAATTCTCAGAGAAAGAAGAAGATAAGGGAAGATGAACAGCAGTCATCTCAAGGGCCAAAGGCCCTACTTATAGGCATAGGAAGACGGTTCAACTTCCAAGAAGATCCAACGGTGGAAAAGGTGCCACCGCTGCACTTACGTGTAAGCCACGTGAGCGCAACAGTGGGGGGCATTTGTTTCCTCCAATAAAAGAGCAAAGCTCTGTTCAAAACTCAAGAGGCAGCGCCTCACGTCCCTTCCACGAGGGCGCCGGCGCCAGAGTTAAAAAATTTTATATGAGCAGCGCCCGTGTGCAAAGCACACAAAAATCTTAAGCAGCACCTCACGTGCCTTCCACGAGGGCGCCAGCGCCAGAGTTAAAAACTCTTATTGGCGCCGCACATGCTCCTCACATGGGCGCCAATGTGCAAATCACATGAAAGAATTAAAACCTTAAGCAGCGCCCACGTACACAGCACGTGAACGTCGGCGCCTTGTAGAATTAAATTCTACTCTCTGTTAAACAGAGCCGTTGGATGAAAGATCCAACGGAGATGATAAACCATCAGGATGCAGACTTAAATTTTGTTTAGAGGAAATATTCCTCAAATCTTTCTAAACAAGAAGGATTGCCCTCTGTAAAACAGAGTACCGTTGGATTAAAAATCCAATGGTGATTAAAGAATCACTGATCTACAGAATAAATTCTGTATGGGTAAATATGTCCCCAATCTTGTTAAAAACAAGAAAAATATGTTCTGTAAAACAAAAGCCCTTGGATCAAAGATCCAATGGTGGGAAAAATCCTCAAATCAATTAGGATCTCTTAATGAGAGATTCCTTCAACTAATCAACAGACTTGCCTCTACTATATAAAGGACCCAAGACTTCAAGTCTAAAGAGGAGGAACCCAACCATAAGCTCCGAAAAAACAAAGCAGAAAGCTTCAAAGAGGAAAAAACAAGAAGATCTCTCTTCTCAGGAAAAAAGCTCTAGGTAAATGAAAAAAGCTCTAGGTAAAAAAAAAAGAAGAGAGATCAAAGCATCTCGTTTACCTATTGAAGGGTTTAACCTTTTTAAAAGAAGAACTTAGTTCTTTCTCTGGATCTGAGATCCACAGGACAAGTCTCCCGTAAGTTGAGAATTTAATTCTCATCGGGACGAACTTGCTCTTGGAGATCAAAAATTCAGAAAAGAACCAGGAAATTGAACTCCTCAGTACAAAATATACAAGTAAAAATCATCGTCCAGCGTCTCACGTGTCCCTCACGTGGGCGCTACTCAATAAGGAATGCTTAGCACTCAGCGACTGGCGCTCAGCGCCCCATGTGCCTCTCACATGGGTGCTACAAAACATAAGGAGTGCTTAGCACTCTGTGACTGACGCTCGGCGCCCAGCGCCCCACGTGCCTCTCACGTGGGCACTACAAAATAAAGGAGTGCTTATCACTCAGTGAGCGACGCCTAGCACTCAGCGCCCAACGTCCCACGTGACTCTCACGTGGGTGCCACAGAACATAAAAAGTGCTTGACACTTACCAGGCAGCGCCTAGCGCTTGGCGCCTCACGTGCTTCGTACGTGGGCTCCATAAAGAGTGCCTAGCACTCCATAAAGAGACAAAAAAAATGTAAAGTGTTTAACACTTATTGGGAAAATCCCCATAACTGAAAACCCCACATGGTTATGTGTGAGCGTAAGAACTTAGATAAGTACTCAGCACTTTTTTGCACAAAAAAGGGGACTGGGCCCAAACAAGTGCTTAGCACTTCTTTTCAAATAAAAAGAAAACTGAATGGACCAAGCCCAAGTTGGCTAGGTCTCTAACCCAGATCAACCGAGCCCATGGGTTCATTACTTCCCAAACTGATTTTAGTCCTAAATACGGCTATCGATCTTCCAACTGATGATATCCCAAAACGATATTCGTCCCACATTCCCCTGAGGAAATCTTAGTCTCAAAATACGACTAATGATTCCCGGGTTTACCATCAATCCATTTTCCCTCAAACACGGGAATTGGTTCAAGGGTACATCTCTCTACGCCTCTGATACATATCATTGTAATTCTTCAACGTCTTCAGAAAGGTGGCGGGTCTCGACAACCAACTGCTTTTTGGTGCACTTTCCAAACTGATGTGCACGCCCCAGATCAAACCACACCCCAAACTGGGTGTATCCCATATCATCGTTGCTCATCCCGTCATGTAACAAATACACGTGGGCGCAAGATGATCAACGGACCGAAACGTCCTTAAACTACAATGGACCGAAATGTCTTTAAACTAAATGTTGCCTCCAAAATGGAGACAACGGACCGTAACGTCCTTAAACTAAAACCTCGCCTCAAAAATGGTGATCTAAAGACCAAATGTCCTCAAACTACAAGTTCGCCTCCAAAATGGCGATAAGGGACCGAAACGTCCTTAAACTAAAACAACAGAGCCCAAATGCTCTCTTGTTGGATCTGAAACAAAAATGATCCTAACACCCTGTTAAGTAGATCTTAGTATCAAATTGGACTAACGTATCTTTAACAAAAAACCAATCGAGCCCCGACTGCTCATAAACATTTAAGTCGATCTTGATCTCAAAACAGATCAACGATCCTTAAATCAACCCAAACCCAAATATAAGATATACAGATTTGGACTAATTCATGCCCTACGGACGACAACATAAATTAGTCTCCATATACAATCCACGGGCAACCAAAAATAAAACAAACACACACGACACGAAGTGAACTTCTGGAGCAGGAGAAAGTGGTTATCGCGATGCGATAACATAATTAACTACAGGGGCTTGCGCCTGCAGGGAAGAGTGTCCCCACAATCAAAAACCCCTCAAAAACGAGGGGGAATCTAACGAAGTCTGCTACAACGGCCGCATCCTTCCAAACATCCGATATACGATGCCATAAATCAACTTGGCATCTTCGTAGAGGTGGACGAATAAATCCAAATAGCATCTGCCCCCAAATTCAGGCAAGACGATCCATCCCAGTTTGTCTCTATTTTCGGCGGTAAACAGCGGGCTATTTCACTTGATTGCAGGACCCATTTTATAGGTCTCTTAATATCCTTTCTGTTCTTTGAAGAAAGGACCACCTCCGTAGAGATTCATTTGCCAGCAAGAAAGATGCCCCCTGCGTATATTTCAGGGGAGCGAATATTCACGTCTCAATTCTTTCCTAAGGGTAGGACCCGTGCTGTCGCTATTTTGGCGACAGGTTGCTTCAAATCCGCTCATTGCGCCTTGGCAACAAACGCCGCCTTAATTCCGCTTTTCATATATCTTCATCGGAAGAGGATGCAACTTGACCCATTTGATCCCACTGAGTCATTTTATCTATGAGCTCTTGGAAGGTCGTCTGCTTGAATAGGGCCATATATGAGAACACCTTTGAATTTGGGTCAAGGGTGGCTATGAACATTCCCACGGCCGGAGCTTCGTCTATGTGTTGCTCGCATTTTGACCAGAGATTTCGCCATCGGGTTACATATTGAACCCAAGTCTAATTTGGTATAACCTTTTCATTGACCAACGCCACCACGGTAGTGCGTGTTTACCCCAATCAGAGCAAAGCTCTGATCAAATCCTAAGGTGGGAAAAGAAGCAATGCTTTTGTTTTCCTCCAATCAGAGCAAAGCTCTGTCTTGAAAATTAAAGTGAAAATAAAAGTTAAAATAAATGAAGCAACGCTTCAGATCCCCTGCGCTGTGCGCAGAGCGCCATGTGTCAAAATCAGACTCGTTAGCGCAGGGAGCGCAGCGCCCAAAGCAGCGCACCCAATCAGAGCAAAGCTCTGTTTAAAGCAAAATCAAAGGAAGCAACGCTTCAATTGCGCAAGCACTGCGCTGCGCGACACGTGTCAGCGCAGATGCGCTAGCGCAGGTGCGATGCGCGACACGTGTCAGCGCAGATGCGCTAGCGCAGTTGCGCTGCGCTGTGCGCTGCATGACACGTGTCACGCTCTGGGGCGTCTGCGCCAAACAGAATTAAGATTTCAAAGAAATCTTTCTGTTCTTGTTAAAACAAGAAGATTCTCTTCTGTAAAACAGAAGCCCTTGGATCAAAGATCCAACGGTGGAGGAGATTCCCCAAATCACTCAGAGAAAGATCTCTTTAATAAATTTATGGGCACTATAAAAAGGACCCTAGACCTCAATTCAAAGGCATGAACATTTTTTTGTGAGAAATTAAACAGAGAGAACTCTGAAGAATTGAAGAGAAATCCTCAAGAACAAAAAAGGTAAAAAAAAGCCTTTAGAAAAAGAGAAAATTCTCTTATGAACAGATGATTGATCTAAAAACAAGATCAATATTTTTTAATAAAAAAGATAAAAATAGTGCTTTGCACTTTTTATGAACCTCTGGTTCCTGAGATAAGAAAAAGCTTGTCTTTCTTTGATCTAAATTAGATCAAAAAATCAAATAGTGCTCTGCACTTCCTTTATGAACCATTGGTTCTTAAATCTAAAATATTCTCAAATTAATAGTGCTCTGCACTTGAAAAATTGCACTGTTGCGCTTGCGCTCTTCAGAGCATGACACGTGTCAGCAGCGCAGCAGCACAGCGCACTACGCTTGCATGACACGTGTCCTCATCACAAGCACTTGCGCTCTTTGATTGGCGCAAAGCGCTTGAATAATGCAATGCATTTCTTTGGTTAAAGGGCCAGGCCCAAGTCAAAAGACCTAGCAGGCCAAAATAAATTGAAAAGCGATAAAAAGGGCAGAGCCCAAGTAAAATTGATGCTCTGCATCATTTATAAAAGGGCAGAGCCCAAAACAAATTGATGCTCTGCATCCTTTATGGGTAGAGCCCAAATAAAAATAAAAATAAATGCAATGCAAAGAACAAATAAAAATGACGAGTATTTTCCAACTGGACTTAGCCCAATCATGGTTGTAAGTCCTCAAATTAAATTACTGAGCACGGCTGCTCCCTAAATCAATTTATATCTGGTTTGATGGTACATCTCCGAACTCCTCTAACACCTGTCGTTGTAATCCTTCAACGACGTCAGAGAGGTGACGGGTCCCGATAACCACACATCGATACGGACTGCGGGGTCCTTAAACTCGTGGACCGAAATGTCCTTAAACTAATATTCGTCCCAAAACGGGAATGTTGGACCGAAATGTCCTTAAAACTAATATTCGTCCCAAAATGGGAATGTTGGACCCCCATGTCCCTAAACTGGCAATGGACCCCCATGTCCCTAAACTGGCAATGGACCACCATGTCCCTAAACTGGAACAATAGAGCCCAAAATGCTCTTTTGTCGGATCTAAACGATCCCGTTTAAGTTGATCTTAGCCTCAAGTATGGCTAACGTATCCTTAAATGTTCAAACAGACCTCAAAACCTCCAATCAACTTTGGTTGAAGGGTACATCTCCAAACTCCTCTGACACCTGTCGTTGTAATCCTTCAACGTCGTCAGAGAGGTGACGGGTCCCGACGGCCATATATTAAATGGACCACTACGTCCCTAAACTGGAGCAATAGAGCCCCTAAATGCTCTTTCCGTTAAGTTGATCTTAGTCTCAAATCAGACTAACGCATCCTTAACGAACGTTTAAGTCGATCTTAGCCTCAACACGGCTAACGTATCCTTAAACTAAAAACACAAAACCCAAATCTAAGTAAATACGGCTTTGGACTAATCCACGTCCTACGGACGACGGCATTACTCAGTCTCCGTATACAATCCACGGGCAACCACAAACAAAACAAACACCCACGACACGAAGTGAAATTTTGGAGAAGGAGAAAGTTGTTACCGCGATGCGGTAGCGTAATTAACTGCAGGGGCTTGCGCCTGCAGGGAAGAGCGTCCCCACAATCAAAAACCCCTCAAGCGAGGGGGAATCTGACGAAGTCTGCTACATCGACCGCATCCGTCTAAACCTCCGATACACGGTGCCATAAATCAACTTGGCATCTTCGGAGAGGTGGACAGATAAAACCATATAGGATCTTCCCCGAATCTCAGGCAAGACGTCCTAATGCGTCGGCCGCCGTTCGGAGGGGAACAGATTCTGGCACGCCCGGTGGGACCTTTTCCTCATTCCACTCCACACTTTGTGTGTCGTGTTCACGAACAAATCGCGGTTTGTTGTGGTTGCCTGTGGATTCGAAGTACTAAGATTTGGTGTCTTGCTCCATGCAGAGAACTGAAGATTGATGGCTTCAAACTGCACTGCCTGCAACTGCAACTCTCGCTCCGTCCGCGCTGGAGGGGTGACTTATGGGCCCCAAGCGGCCTCCCTTTTCAAGACGCCAGTGGAGCAGATAACTCAGGCCACCACTGGATTATTCTTCGGGACCATGCTCCCACCGTTGAGCTTCAATGCCACAATATCGTTGCAAGAAACCCCGGAGAAGTCGGTCTTTAATCGGCTTACCACTACCGCGACCCCTCTCAACGGGTCGCCCAGTTTCAATACCTCAGTTTTCAACGGACTGGGCCAGAACGTCTGCAAACCTGCGATACCCAAAGCTGCCATCCCAAAACGGATAGCTATCCCGGCTCAAGCGGACGAAATCATTGGAAGGGTTTCTCCTTCCAAGAAGTCAGTTTTTACAGGGCTGGTTATTCCGGATACTGCTCCAGGCGAGGTCCTCAAAGCTGCTTCCCCTACCCAGAGCAGGGGGCATGAAGAAGCTTATCCAACAACGGAAGTGACTCCATCCGCAAGACACGCTCGACGTCGCCACTGGCTCCGAGTAAGGAAGGCTGGGGGAAATTCCCCCTCTGGGATAACTCCGTCAGCTCCGATGGTGAGGATCGATGCTGCTGTTCCAACCGGGAACAGCTTTGAATTGCTGAATACGGTGCGCAGAAATTCTCCTACTGCGATGTTGAAACGAACTCCTTCACCTGTGGAGAATGCTCCAGAGAAGAAGCTAGGACAGCCTCCTCAACGGTTGTCCTCTAAAATTTACAAAGTCTGGCGAAAGGTCCAAGAGTCGGTGATTGATGAAAACTATCTCCGCCGACAGAAAACGATGAAGGTGCGGCAGGAGAAGGATTACTCCGTCAAGCCACAAAAAACAAAAGCTACTTGGGTGCCCTCTACAACGGTTCCCTTAACTCCAATCACTCAAAAAAAGAGGCCGCAAAAAGCCCCTGTGTCTTTGGCAAATTGCAAAGACACCGAACACAAACGCCCCAAGTCTGGGGGTATGGTGGTGCACACCGTTTATATGGCTTCCGGAAAGGAGGAAAGCCGTGCTTCGACGGGTCACCGACCGCTCACCCGATCTGTGACGAAAGCCCAGGAGCAACAACAAAAACTTCAGGAAATGATGACTGCAATGACTGCGCTTACCAAGCCAAAAGAAAGCTCGGAAGTATCATCAGAACAGCGGCACGAACAAGAAACCGACGCTGTCTTTTTACGCAGAGTCCTCGAAAAGAGGGACAAAGAAGCTGCAGAGCAAGCGGCTAACATAAAACAGATGGCGCTCCTCTTCCAAGATATGGTAGGGATGATGTTACAGCCGAACCCTCCTGCTGAAGATCCTCCGATCGTCCTTGAAGACGACAGGGGAGAAACGTCGAATCCTCCACCGGCTCTGTCAACAGCCAAGGAGGAGGCAATCTCCAAAGCTGACCTGGACGAATATATAGCACAGCAGATCCGGGTTCATCAGGTGAATGGAGCGGCTGGGCAAATTGCTAGAACCGGACGACCGTATCTGAGCTGGTACGACCAAATCAGTTACCCGCCGGGATATACGATCCCTAAATTCCACGTATATAAAGGGAAAGGGAATCCGCATCAGCATGTCGCTCAATTCAGGGCCTTATGCGGCAATACTGGAGGCGATGACAAATTGTTGTTACGTCAATTCGTCGGCAGCTTAGCAGAAACAGCCTTTGAATGGTATTCGGAGCTACCTAATGACTCTGTCAAAACATTTGCGGAGATAGAGCTACTGTTCACGCAAAGATTCGCGAGTGCTAGTGAACGCACCCCGATAACAGCACTGATAAATGCCAGGATAAAGCCAGGCGAAACGTGGGTCCAATACACAACACGATGGCGGAACCTATGGTCGAAATGCGAACAGCGCATAGAAGAGGCACATGCGGTAGGCATGTTCGTGGGCACTCTTGATCTGCAAGCAACCATCTCACAATTCATGATGTTCTTCAGGCCGACCACCTTCCAAGCATTGATCGACAAATTGGCCCAGATGGACCAGATGGGCCACGGACCGTCTCCTCCAAAACCAGACTCTCGAAATGAGAAAGGAAAAGGGAAGGCGACTGTCGTTGCCAACGCTCAACAACAGCCGAGCAACTCAAAGCCGGTCGTTCGCCAAAATAACGCGCATCCATGCCCGTCCCTCGAGCAGAGACTAGGACGTCCTTACTCGTTTCTTCAGAATAAAACGAGAAGACTGTTTGAACTGGCAGTACGCAACAGACTCATCAATCTGCCGAATCCAAAACGTCCGTTGCGACCAGGCGATCTCAATAATCCCGATTACTGCCCTTACCACCAAACGGTAAGTCACCCGATCGAGGATTGTTTTGTCTTTAAGGGATGGATCGAGGATCACTACCTACAAGGCAAGTTTGCGCTGTCTGAAAAGTGGAAGGTAAACCCACCACAGCCGCATACTACAAAGAAGACGGACACACCGGGGGCAACTTGTCATGTGATCTCTCACTCATTGGCAGATAATAAAGAGGCTCCTTGCGCCGAGAAACCAAGGGCAGACCCTGAACCAGAAATTCCGCGGCCATCAGACGAGTTGATCGATGTCTTCCTAAATGAAATTCGTCTGAAAGCAAAAGCCAATCAAGAGCATGAGATGGCCATACTGGAAAGAGCCAAGGCATTCCCGTCAAATCAAAAGCCATCCACTACGGATAAAAATAAATTCAAGACGAGGAAAAAGTTCGCCAAAGCTCTATCAGTAGGAATGAAGCTACCGCCCTTTGAAGAAAATACTCTCGCTGAGGTAGAGATGCACCATAACTTCTGCTTATATCATCAGAAGATCATTCATCCTACCGAAGACTGCGAATCCTTTAATTGTTGGTGGCAAGGGTATGTCGCTCAAAAACAACACTTCGACAAGACAAAATGTGAAGCTCGTAGACATCAGAAAAATGTGATAGATGAGCGCAAAAGAGCCGCCGACGATTGTCATATAGCCGACTCCAAAGGATCGCAAATTATCACCTTTGGAAGCGACTCTGACGAGGAAGCTGCCCTCAACCCTTTCCTCAAGGAATCCATTTCAAAAATGAAAGAATTGAGGAGTTGCGAGAACATTCAGCCTTGCAATCGCCCATTACTCGGGAAAAATCTCGGCCCCACAAATAAGGGATCGAACAAAAAGGATAAAGGGAAGGGAAAAACAACCCTCGTAGCCCATGCTCAACAGCAATCGAGTGGCCCTAGACCGTTTGTTTGCCGAAACAACAAGCAGCAACCCCTCCAAGAAAAGTTGAAACGTCCTTACTCATTTCCGCAAGATAAAACAAGGGGACTGTTCGAATTGGCGTTACGCAACCGACTCATAAATCTGCCGGAGCCAAAACGTCCGTCGCGACTAAATGACGTCAATGAGCCCAACTACTGTCCCTATCACCGAGTACTGGGTCACCTGATCGACGATTGCTACGTCTTCAAAAACTGGGTTGAAGACCAATACCTACAGGGCAAGTTCGCGCTCTCCGAAAACTGGAAGGTGAACCCGCCACAACCGCACACTCTGAGAAAGACGGATATGCCGGGGGCATCATGCTCAGTCATAGAGAAAGCCTCAGAGACCGAAAAGTCAGTAAACTAGAGTTTCGCCTCAAAGACGGCAATGACGGACCGAAACATCCTTAAACTACCTATGGACCACAATGTCCTAAAACTTGCAAACGACCGAAACGTCTTTAAACTAATACCGCAGCATCCGTAGGTTGACGAAATAAAAAAAAAAGAAGAAAGATAAAATATATAAAAACGGTATGTCCATAAGCAAAATGGGCACGGATGAAAACCTGAAAGGGCTCCGTGAGTAAAAACAGCAGGGCTACCGGCGAGTGTTCGTGAAAACCCGAAAGGGCGCGACCTCGTAAAAAATATATAAAAATAAAAGGAAGAATAAAAAAAAGGGGTATGTCCATAAGCAAAAAGGGCACGGATGAAAACCCGAAAGGGCTCCGTGAGTAAAAACAGCAGGACTACCGGCGAGTGTTTGTGAAAACCCGAAAGGGCGCAACCTCGTTAAAAGACACCTACAGGGTCCCCTCGACCTTGTAAGGAGAAACCACCCGCGTGAGATCCTTACGACTCACAAGGGAGCAGCACACTTAGGGATCCCTACGATTCTTAAGGAGAAAATACACTTGCGAGATCCTCACGACTCGTAAGGAGAACTCTCTTATGGGACCCTCACGGCTCATAAGATTCGAAAGCCTTAAGCTACAGAGACCTAAACCTGTGCTTAAGCAACCCCCACAACATCCAATATTGCCCTACAAGTGGTTCAATACTGACTCTTGTATACAATCCACGGGCGCGAATAAATATTTCCCTAACTAAGTCCCATCCGTGACTGGGGATATGTACGCATGACGAACAACCCTTGTAGGTCCTCTCGACTTACAAGGAGAAAACCCACTTGTAGGATCCTTACGACTTACAGAGGAACATACACTTAGGAATCCTCACGACTCCTAAGGAGAAAATACACCTACAAGATCCTCACGACTTGTAGGGAGAAATACCTTGGTGAAACCCTTACGGCTCATGAAGTCGAAAGCCTTAGTCGACAGGACCTTAACCCTGATCACTAAGCCACCTTTGTTTGACATCGACAGAGGCAGATGATGATTCGCTCCTGGCAACATCCCAGTTGTAGCGGTGCTGATGCCGAAATCGGTGTCTAATTCCAGGTTTACGGCGGAAAGCCAGTAGGCCGTATATGCATACAAAAATAGCCGAAATGATAGGGCAACTTGCAATAAAAAACAGCAAGTAAAAACGTATGCATACAAAATAGCCGAAATAATAAGGCAACTAGCAATAAAAAGCAGCGAGTAAAAATAAAATAAACAGCCGAAATGATTGGGCAACTCGCAATAAAAACAGCGAGTAAAAATAAAATAAACAGCCGAAATGATTGGGCAACTCGCAATAAAAAGCAGCGAGTAAAAAACAAAAAAAATAACCGAAATGATTGGGCAATCGCGACCTTCGCGATATAAAAGCTGAAATGATAGAGCATCGCAGAAGTAAAATAATAATAATAAAAAAATGAATGAAACTTCTGCCCTACAGGTTAGATCACATCGATTCCTGTATACAATCCAGGGGCGCAAACAAAGAGGGAGCCATACCTTCCCAACAGGCTCCATAAAAAAAAAAAGCAAAGCTAAATCTCGACGGTTCACAGACAACCTAGAGACCATCTAAGCATTCGTCTCGTTACAGCAAATGAGATGTCAGTAAAGGCGTTCCTTCGCAGTCCATCAAGATGCAGATACAATGCCAACAAAAAGACCTTGCGGTCGAAACAAAGCGAAGCGAAGGCAAAATCCCAGCTTCATTTCGACGTTCGTCTCGATACAATAGACGCAATGTCAACCCCAGCGTTCTTCCTCCAACAGGATTTGGACACACCAAAGCAAACGAAGTGAAGGCCACATTCCAAGCTTCAACGTCTTGACGGTAACTCATATAAAACCGGAAAGACAATCGGAGATCATCTCGCACCAGCACAGAATGGTCACCACCTCGATGTCCGTCTCGATACAGCAGACGAGATGTCACCCCAACGTTCGTCTCGACACAGCAGACGCAACATTATCAAACGAATGGAGCCACGGCAAAATCCCTAGTTCCAAACCTCGACGGTTCACCAGCAACCTAGAGACAACCTTGATGTCCGTCTCGATACAGCAGACGAGATGTCACCCCAACGTTCGTCTCAACACAGCAGACGCAACGTCATCAAACGAATGGAGCCACGGCGAAATCCCTAGTTCCAAACCTCGATGGTTCACTAGCAACCTAGAGACAACTACGACATTCGTCTCGATACAGCAGACGAGATGCCACTCTAGCGTTCTTCCTCCAGCAGGATTCAGACACGACAATCAAACAAACGGAGCCGCGGCAAAATTCCAGCTCAATCCCGACGTTCGTTTCGATACAACAGACGAGTTGTCACCCTAGCGTTCTTCCTCCAGCAGGGTTCAGACGCGACATTCAAACAAACGGAGCCACGGCAAAATTCCAACTCCACCCTGACATTCGTTTCGATACAGCAGACGAGTTGTCACCCCAGCGTTCTCCCTCCAGCAGGATTCAGACGCGACAGTCAAACAAACGGAGCCACGGCAAAATTCCAGCTCCACCCCGACATTCGTTTCGATACAGCAGACGAGTTGTCACCCCAGCGTTCTCCCTCCAGCAGGATTCAGACGCGACAGTCAAACAAATGGAGCCACGGCAAAATTCCAGCTCAATCCCGACGTTCGTTTCGATACAGCAGACGAGTTGTCACCCTAGAGTTCTTCCTCCAGCAGGATTCAGACGCGACATTCAAACAAACGGAGCCACGGCAAAATTCCAGCTCCACCCCGACATTCGTTTCGATACAGCAGACGAGTTATCACCCTAGCGTTCTTCCCCCAGCAGGGTTCAGACGCGATAATCAAACAAACGGAGCCACGGCAAAATCCTTAGTTCCCACCGCGACATCCGTCTCGATACAGCAGACGCAATGCCAGCAAACGAAGCAAAGGCCAAATTCCTAGCTTCAGGGTCTTGACGGCAACTCACATAAAGCCCGAAAGACTATCGGAGATCATCCCCACACCAGCGCGGAGTGGATATGACTCATCGGGGCTCTCCAAAATGAGCCTAACCTCTAGTAAAAAGCGGCATGGCAAATTCCTAACGCTTGCTCTTCCGACGGTCAAACTGCCAAGGAGGATTGCTTGAAGACGTCTTGTCCAGCCCCCGAAAGGATCAGAGACACGACAGTCGCGGGGCTACTCGAGCAGCACGATTGCCTATCGAGGAACATATCAGCTTATGCGACGGTACGACGGCCAAAACCCTAAGTACCACAGACCCTAACGGACTTCTGTCGAAAAGAGCAGAGGTTAACTGTGACGTTAGGATATTCTTGCAAGAAATGCTCGATTCGTCTCGACTTGTGAAGAAATCGATGTCTTTGCGAGAAATTTTCGATGCGGCTCGACTTGTGAGATAAAGCCTTAGGCGGTAGGCATAAAAGGAGCCTGTTTCCTAAGCACTGGGACCCTACAAGTTGGCCCACAACGGTCTCTTGCACACTATCCACGGATCTCGCTCTCCAAACTCGAAACTCAACAAGGAGGGAAGCAACCGCTTACGGGTCCTCTCGACTCGTAAGAGGGAAAAATTCTCTTATAGGATCCTTACGACTTATAAGAGAAAACACACTTAGGAATCCTCACGATTCCTAAGGAGAAAATCCACCTACGAGATCCTCTCGATCCGTAGGGAGAAAAATCTCTATGAGACCCTCACGGCTCATAGAGTTGAAAAGTCTTAGGCAGCAGATCTGAACCTGCGGCCTAAGCCATCGCTATCTCTTGAAGAAACTAAGATGCCTACGCCATTATCTGTCAACTATGTTTATCAAGACAGCATGCCAATAATAAGAGAAAGGAGAAAGCAACAGAAGGAGCATCCGATTTACGTTTGATCAAGCGTTCGAGACACACTCATTCATGTATAGGCAAAAGAGTCAGAACGAAAAATAAGACAAGCTTGGATAAAACTTTTCCATTAATATTGCCAAGAATTCTTACAATCATAAAGCAATAAATGAGAAATATTATTACAAAGGTATAACCTCGAACCCAGGACATGGATTGAGGAACTCGAAAGCGACCCTATCTATGACTTTCTAGGCCTCGCGGACCATCCTGGTGTGCTTTCTTTCGCGAGCACAAGCGTCAGGGTCCCCTCTGATGTCTTCCACCCTCCGATAAGCAGTGAGTATGGCAGACTGTTGAAAGACCTCGTGCAAGAGATCGATAAGACTGTCTCGCCGTCTCTTTGAGATAAAGTTCAACAGGTACACCGAGTGCACCTTATCCTCAGCGGCATTCAGCGCCCTAAGCGGCACACCGGAACAGAACAGGGGAAGCGCTTCCCAGATGGCTCCCACGATAAGCTTAAGAAGGGAGGAACGCCGGGGAAGCAGGGGACCATTGTACGCGTCGAAGCGGCTCATTATTTCAGCACACTCCTCATTTGTGAACTCTCGATTTTGAGAGCGGCCAAGTCGGCGGATGTCCCCGTAAGAGATGATCTCGTTAAGAGCATACATGTGGGCGTCCATTGTTCCTGTGAAAGAGGATCAACAGAATTATCAGAAAGACTGATGAAGCAAAACGATATAATACACCGAGGAATAAAATGCCATCGTTAAACTCCAAGATCAATGAAAAACTCCTAGGAGTTCTGTTGAATGATTTGGAAGGAGCAAACCTCCATTAATGAATTAATAAAATCCAAGGAAAATCTTTCAGAGAGCAGAGCTCTATGGAACCCTAGTAGGGTCCCCTTTAGTTCTCTTTAGATCCCTTTAAGACCTGTAGAGCAAAGCTCTGCTAAGTGAAACCCTAAATGGGTTTCCTTTAGATCAGGGATCTATTGAGAGCGAGGCTCTATCAATGAAAATTAATTTAATTTAATTTAATCCAAATTAAAATTTTCACCTAAAAGTTTTAAGAGCTTAACTCTTGAGGTTCTTGAAAATAAAGAACAGGGCTCTGAGTTCTAAAAGTAAAATTTTAGAGATGAAAATCATCTAAGGGACCAAAGGTCCTATTTATAGGCATCAAGTGCCCTTTCAGCTTCCAAGGGATGGCGCGACGGTTCGGAGTCTGCCACCGCTGCGCTCACGTTAGGAGGCCACGTAAGCGCAACGGTGGGGGGGCATTTGTTTACCCCAATCAGAGCAAAGCTCTGTTCAAATCCCAAGGTGGGAAAAGAAGCAATGCTTCTGTTTTCCTCCAATCAGAGCAAAGCTCTGTCTTGAAAATTAAAGTGAAAATTAAAGTTAAAATAAATGAAGCAACGCTTCAGATCCCCTGCGCTGCGCGCAGAGCGCCACGTGTCAAAATCAGACTCGTTAGCGCAGGGAGCGCAGCGCCCAAAGCAGCGCACCCAATCAGAGCAAAGCTCTGTTTAAAGCAAAATCAAAGGAAGCAACGCTTCAGTTGCGCAAGCACTGCGCTGCGCGACACGTGTCAGCGCAGATGCGCTAGCGCAGGTGCGCTGCGCGACACGTGTCAGCGCAGATGCGCCAGCGCAGTTGCGCTGCGCTGTGCGCTGCATGACACGTGTCACGCTCTGGGGCGTCTGCGCCAAACAGAATTAAGATTTCAAAGAAATCTTTCTGTTCTTGTTAAAACAAGAAGATTCTCTTCTGTAAAACAGAAGCCCTTGGATCAAAGATCCAACGGTGGGGGAGATTCCCCAAATCAATCAGAGAAAGATCTCTTTAACAAATTTATGGGCACTATAAAAAGGACCCTAGACCTCAATTCAAAGGCATGAACATTTTTTTGTGAGAAATTAAACAGAGAGAACTCTGAAGAATTGAAGAGAAATCCTCAAGAACAAAAAAGGTAAAAAAAAAGCCTTTAGAAAAAAAGAAAATTCTCTTATGAACAGATGATTGATCTAAAAACAAGATCAATAATCTTTAATAAAAAAGATAAAAATAGTACTTTGCACTTTATGAACCTCTGGTTCCTGAGATAAGAAAAAGCTTGTCTTTCTTTGATCTAAATTAGATCAAGAAATCAAATAGTGCTCTGCACTTCCTTTATGAACCATTGGTTCTTGAATCTAAAAGATTCTCAAATTAATAGTGCTCTGCACTTGAAAAATTGCACTGTTGCGCTTGCGCTCTTCAGAGCGTGACACGTGTCAGCAGCACAGCGCACTACGCTTGCATGACACGTGTCCTCATCACAAGCGCTTGCGCTCTTTGATTGGCGCAAAGCGCCTGAATAATGCAATGCATTTCTTTGGTTAAAGGGCCAGGCCCAAGTCAAAAGACCTAGCAGGCCAAAATAAATTGCAAAGCGATAAAAAGGGCAGAGCCCAAGTAAAATTGATGCTCTGCATCATTTATAAATGGGCAGAGCCCAAAACAAATTGATGTTTGCATCCTTTATGGGTAGAGCCCAAATAAAAATAAAAATAAATGCAATGCAAAGAACAAATAAAAATGACGAGTATTTTCCAACTGGACTTAGCCCAATCATGGTTGTAAGTCCTCAAATTAAATTGACTGAGCACGGCTGCTCCCTAAATCAATTTATATCTGGTTCGAGGGTACATCTCCGAACTCCTCTGACACCTGTCGTTGTAATCCTTCAACGACGTCAGAGAGGTGATGGGTCCCGATAACCACACATCGATACGGACTGCGGGGTCCTTAAACTCGTGGACCGAAATGTCCTTAAACTAATATTCGTCCCAAAACGGGAATGTTGGACCAAAATGTCCTTAAAACTAATATTCGTCCCAAAATGGGAATGTTGGACCCCCATGTCCCTAAACTGGCAATGGACCCCCATGTCCCTAAACTGGCAATGGACCACCATGTCCCTAAACTGGAACAATAGAGCCCAAAATGCTCTTTTGTCGGATCTAAACGATCCCGTTTAAGTTGATCTTAGCCTCAAGTATGGCTAACGTATCCTTAAACGTTCAAACAGACTTCAAAACCTCCAATCAACTTTGGTTGAAGGGTACATCTCCGAACTCCTCTGACACCTGTCGTTGTAATCCTTCAACGTCGTCAGAGAGGTGACGGGTCCCGACGGCCATATATTAAATGGACCACTACGTCCCTAAACTGGAGCAATAGAGCCCCTAAATGCTCTTTCCGTTAAGTTGATCTTAGTCTCAAATCAAACTAACGCATCCATAACGAACGTTTAAGTCGATCTTAGCCTCAACACGGCTAACGTATCCTTAAACTAAAAACACAAAACCCAAATCTAAGTAAATACGGATTTGGACTAATCCACGTCCTACGGACGACGGCATTACTCAGTCTCCGTATACAATCCACGGGCAACCACAAACAAAACAAACACCCACGACACGAAGTGAAATTTTGGAGAAGGAGAAAGTTGTTACCGCGATGCGGTAGCGTAATTAACTGTAGGGGCTTGCGCCTGCAGGGAAGAGCGTCCCCACAATCAAAAACCCCCCAAGCGAGGGGGAATTTGATGAAGTCTGCTACATCGGCCGCATCCGTCTAAACCTCCGATACACGGTGCCATAAATCAACTTGGCATCTTCGGAGAGGTGGACAGATAAAACCATATAGCATCTGCCCCGAATCTCAGGCAAGACGTCCTAATGCGTCGGCCGCCGTTCGGAGGGGAACAGTGCGTTTATTCACACTAGCAAATCTCTGACAGAAGAGAATCTCCATCTGTTCGAAGGTGTTCACGGAGTCATTTGGGAGTTCCGCATACCATTCGAAGACAATACCTACCAGACTACTGACAAACTGTCGGAGGAGCAGTATATCATTTTCTCCGGTGTTGCCACATATGGATTTAAATGCGCGATGTGCTGGCAAGGATTCCCGGTTCCTTTGTATATGTCGAACGTCGAAAGCATGTATTCTGGCGAGTATTGTATTTACTCGTAGCATGCCGGATACGGTTGACCGGTCTTGATTGACATATTTGCGGCTTCACTAGCATAATGAGATTTGATTTGCTGAGCGATATATGCGTCTAGCTTTGCTTTTGAGATCATTTCCTCCTTATCCGTTGATAAAGCTTGCGGAAGATTTGAAGTGTCACCCTTATCTTTAAGACCGACTACCGGCGGTTCATCTGCCAGTGGCTCTGAATGGACAATCATTCCAGCCATATCCTGGGTCAGAAGGGCTATCTGGTTCATTTTTGTAGATATCGTTGACTCTTCTTCATCTCTCTTCTTGAGAGCGCGCTTTAGGAGGTCAATATCCTACTCCTGCCCTACTATTTCTTTGGGTGCATCTTTGGGATTTTCCTCAGGCGATGGATTTGCGAGTGTTGTCACCTGAGCAAGTATCTTCTGCAAATTTTCACATTGCAGTTGAGCTTTTGTCGGAGACCGAGTATGCGGTCCGTGACTAGCAATACTTTCCTCTTTAGAATTCACCACATGGACTGTATGAACTATCATGCCCCCAAGCTCGGGACATTTGGAGTCTTGACCCTCGGAGTTTGTCTCGGGCACTAAGGCTTTATCAGGCCTCTCTTTTCTGTGAAAAGTTGCTTTAGGAGGAACCGTCAGAGCAGGAACCATTTTAGGATGAGTCCCCTTGTATTTGGAAGATGAGTTATCAGAGGTTAGCTGACGCTTAGGGAAAGGGCCCGGATAACAACTGAGTCCTTCACTTGCTTCCACACCTTATATATAGATGTGGAAAGTTCTTTTAAGGAGCGAACTGGCTTCTGCTCTCCTTGGATCTCCATAGTTTGCGAAGATTTTTTCATACCGCGATGGGAGAATTTTGCTTGACCCTTCGCAGCAGTTCAAAACTGTTCCCAGTTGGAACAGCGGCATTCGCCATCGAAGTTGAAACAGGTGGAGTCAACACGGAAGGAGAACTTCCCCCAGCTTGTCTTATTTGCTGAGCTTGCCCCTGTTTTCCTTGAGAACATGAATATTCTTCCCCCTGTATCAACCTTGGTCTTTGGAAGGTACTAGTTGTTTGTAGACAGATTATGTCGGCAAAGCTGAAGCTTGAGGAGCCAGCATATAGAAGACAGACTTCTTCTGGGCTTCCTCCTTCGGCGTTGAGGCACTGAGGGTAGGAGATGGGAACATCGACCCAAAGAAAAGCCCACAGATTTCTTGAAGATCCGGATTGCAGAGATTTGAGGCTGCAAGTGTCCCATACTTAACTCCGCCAGATGTGACAGAGTCTGAGTTGCAGTGATTGAAAGCAAACGCCATTCTACATGGAGAAAAAATGTCAGCTTCAGTATCCCATCACCCAAGGGCAACTACAAACATATATACTGTGAATATTTGATCGCGGAAAAACACGACACATAAAGTGTGGAGTGGAAAGAGGAAGAGGTCCCACCGAGCGTGCTAGAAACTTTTTACCGCCGAAGACCAGATCGAGACACGGAGACGTCTAGCCTGAATTTGGGGGAAAATGCTATTTGGACATATCCATCCACCTCTCCGAAGTTACTAAGTTGATTCATGGCAATGTATATCGAAGGTTTGAACAGATGCGACTGATGTAGCAGACTTTATCAAATTCCCCCTCGTTTGTGAGGGATTTTTGATTGTGGGGACGCTCTTACCTGCAGGTGAAAGCCCCTACAGTTAATTACGTTATCGCGTTGCGATAACCACTTTCTCGTGCTCTAGTAGTTCACTTCGTATCGTGTGTTTTATTTTATTTTGGTTGCCCGTGGATTGTATACGGAGACTAGTTTATGTTGTCACCCGTAAGGCGCAGTTTACCAAATCCGTATATTTTAGATTTGGGTTTGAACTTAGGTTATATGTTCATTTACTTCAAAGAATATTTTATTTTATTTAAGGACTATTAATATGTGTTTTAGATTAAGATCAACTTAAATATATGAGCATTTGGGCTCAATTTAACTAAGAATACGTTAGTCATATTTGAGACTAAGATCAACTTAGAGAAATTTTCAGGATCACTAAATTTAGTTAAGATCCAGCAACAGAGCATTTGGGCTTAGCTGCAAGTAACTTCAGAGACTTAGCCAATTTGGGCTCAGTCATGGACCTTTTTCCTTTATTCAGAAGTGCTAAGCACTTATTTGCTGCTCTAGCGCACACGTGTGTATCACGTGACTCGCTCAGATATAGGCACTGCCCAATCAGTGTTAAGTCATTTTGACTACATATATATATAGTGCTCAGCACTTTTATACAGCGCTCACATGCGAGGCGCTGGGCTTTTTGTTTTGGGCGCTCACGTGGGAAGCACGTGAGATGCTGAATCTTTTGTTTTAGAGATTCTAATCTCTGTTAATGTTTTTGAAGAAGTTTTAACTTCTATTAATGGCATTTTGACCATTGATGATCACCAAGATCTCTGTTTTGAAGATCTGGGATCGGTTTTATTGGAGAACTAAGTTCTTCTATTATTTTTGTAAGAACTAAGTTCTTTATGTAGGGGTAAACCTTGTTTTCAGAGGAATTAAATTCTTAGAACATATGTCCTTTCTCTCTGTTCTTTTTATCTAATTATTTCCTCTAGATTTTGAGTTTGAAGAACAGGATCTCTCCGATGAGAATTAAATTCTCAATTTATGGGGAGATCTATCTTATAGATCTCAGATCCAAACAAACAACTATGTTCTTTTAATGAAGGGTTAAACCCTTGATTTTACTTATGCCTAGCAAAGGAGATATATTTTATCTCTGCTTTTTCTTTACCTAGGGTTGGAAAGAGCGAGGAGACCTTCTTTGAAGGAGAATTAAATTCTCAGTTTGTAGAAAACTTATGGGGTCGATTCTCTTCTTAAGAATTGAAATCTCGGATTATTTATATAGAAGAGGCAAATTGTTAATTAGTTATGAGAAAATCTATCGTTGAGAGATTCCAATTGATTTAATTGGTCTCAAAAATTATTTGAGAAATTTTATCCACCGTTAAATCTTTGATCCAGTGATTTCTGTTTTATAGAATATATTTTCTTATTTTTAACAAGATTGGAGAAATATTTTCCCATATATAGAATTTTATTCTATTAAACAATGATTTTTATTCACCATTGAATTTTTAATCTAAAGGTTAAGAGTATATCTTTCTCGTTTAGAAAAATTAGGGAAATATTTTCTCATATTAGAATTTGATTCTAAAATTGGATGTTTGATCCAGCAGAGAATATCTTTCTCACTTAGAAAGATCAGGGAGATATTTTCGCCTAATAGAATTTAATTCTATATTTTATGATTTTTAATCACCATTGGATTTTTAATCCAACGGTTCTCTGTTTAACAGAGAATATCTTTCTTGTTTAGAAAGAATATTTTCCATATTAGAATTCAATTCTGTTATTGGATTTTTGATCCAACAGCTCTCTGTTTAACAGAGAATATTTTTCTTATTTTAGAAAGATCAGGGGAAGTATTTTTCCCAAAATAGAATTCAATTCTATATAGAATTTAATTCTATCTGAAGCTAGTGCTTCAAACGGTATGTTCTCACGTGTTTAACACGTGACCCCGGTATGGATTTTAACCTGCTTATATTTAGCACTCATATGCTTTGCATATGAGCTGACGTGTTTAACGCGTGAGGCTAGTTTGCCCCTTTTGGTTATTTATTTTCAACGCTTATATACTTTGCATATAAGCGTTCACGTGTTTAACACGTGAGGCCAGCTTAGCCTTTAGTTATTTATTTTCGGCGCTTATATATTTTGCATATAAACGCTCACGTGTTTAACACATGAAGCTAACCTACGGAAATTCTTTTCCTCTTTCTTTTCTTCCCCTTTTTTTATAAGGGAACAAGTGGTTTAGGCTCCGCTTTTGAAAACTTGTGGTTTTGATGAAAACCAAGTAATCTATTGTAACATAAACTTTTGCTTAAGGGATCACTCCCCGTGAAGGGATCTAGGCTCTTGCTCCTTCGAATGAGGTGCGGGATATTCATGATCGAATATCTCTATGTAAAGCGAAAGAATACGACTATAGTTTTTTGAAAATTTGTTCCAACAGCATTTTTTAGGTTTATTTTTTCTTGCATTAATCAAAATTAATGCGGTCTCATCAATTAAAACCAATTACACCAGAAAAGAACGCAAATAGAATGTACGTATATGCCATCCGCATTTGGCATAGGACCCCGTCATGCACCATTAGGTTACTAACCATTCGTCACAGACATGATATAAACAATATCGCATGAAAGCGATAAGCAATATGGAAAAGCTGATAATCTAGGAGTCTCGGATTTCATTTGAACCGCAAATGATACTCGACGTTTCCCGGTCGTGTGGATAGCCTATACAATGTATAACTAAGACCCCTACGAGTGCGGCAAGTTACCCGCCAATACCGGAAGCGAAACAACCCCAATCAACGAAATGAATGGGCCAACCAGCACTTCACAGAATCTGGTAACTTGAGCACTCCACCGTGGGTCATCCTATACCCCCTGCAAGTGCGGCGAATAGCCCACTAATTCTAGAGTAAAGCACCCCGGTCTCAACGCCATAAGATAGAGGCCTGTTGCCCTCTAGAACCCTGCTACTCGAGCACTCCGCCGCGGGGAAATCCTAGTACAGAAAAAATATATATATACAATGGTGACATCGACCTTAACCCGGCCGTGCCCCAATAAAATAATATACAACCAGGAAGAAACGACAGTCCACATATCGGACGCTCGCCTCGCAATAATGAATATACAAAATAACTTAAAACTGTACAACAGACATTGCATAAAAGGCTATCCATCACAACAATCCGTCGAAACCATCACAAAAATATCACAAGTATCATCACAGATAAATAAGATGCGTATAACCCCTTCTAATCGACGTATAGCGATTAGAAGACATTAAAAAACACATATACACATCACAGAAGCAAGTAACCAAAGCCACGACATTATAATTCCGCACACAAATATTAAACACAACAAGTTTTCCCAAACATGAAAAAACAGTTTACTAAAACCCAAGAATCCAACGTTTTAAGGCAATCCGGGAGTTGAAACGAACTTGAAACTCGTCCGAACCTTCGCGGGGTCGAAGGAACCAAAATTAAGTATCTCCTGGGGGAGCTAGGGGGTACCCACCCCTAGGGTCCACCACGATGTAGCCCACAAAGGAAGACAGGCCTGAGACTACCCTTATGGGGTAGTGCTCGGGTCCCCATCCCCCAAAGCCACCTTGTGGTGGTCTCGGGGGATGGGCCCGGCCTTTGTCCTCCCAAGGCGACCCCCGAGGTACCCATGCAACATCCTGAAGTTTCTCGGTCCAAACCGTAAGCCCGCAGGGAATGCAAACATCTTAAAATTAGGATTTTCGGGACTGTTTTCGTCGGCAGTTTTTGCGCGACGAAAATGACACAATTTAAATATCGTAACTAACTAGTTAATGTGTTTGGGTACCTTTGATACCATGTTGGGGTTCCTAGCGCCTTATCCGCCACAACCGTGGCCGATGCAGAATGAATAACAAAAATTTTAGAGACGCTAAAAACTACAAACCCTAGAATCTAAACCAAACACATGAACTAGAAAATATCATAGAGTTCTAAGCTACTATGGAAGAGGGTTATACCAAGATATCGAGTCCTTCGGTCTTCATCTCCTCTTCCTTAGCTCCTTTAGATCTCCTTGATCGAGCTTGACCATCGGTCTTCCTCCGTCGAAGATGATCCACCCGAGGAATGCGGTTCATGGTTTTAGCTCCACACTAAAAATCAAGTGGAGCAACTAAAGGTCCTAACTTGCTAAACTAGGATGTCTAGTGATGTAGTGAGTTGTTCTAGTATTTTTCTATCTCTCTTCCATCCTGTTGTCCTAACTTGCCACTACTGTTGTCCTTGACTATAAGATCTGGCAGGTGGATGACTATAACGTCGTTCTAAATTGACTTTAGAAGTACACGTATATATGACTCTGCTAGAGGGTTGTTGTAGTCAATGGGAGCAGCGGAAGCATGATGGGCAAGATACTTATGTTTATTTATAGACTAAAGTAGACGGATATGAGATGGACCATCTATTTTTGATGTGAAAGTCACGGTGTTTGACTTCATCAAAACAACAAATGAACATGGTAAGAAGGTAGTGTAGGGAGTACCGTCCTTGTATTTGGATGACATACTCTTGATAGGATGTAGTATTCATATACTACGATCGGTTAAACTGTGATTGTCACGGGTATTTCTCCACATAGGATTTGGATAAAATATCAGGGATTCTGGTGACTAGATCTATGGTTTTAGATCCGGATTTGGGAATTATCCTAATAAGGGTACTTTGACACTATTCTAAACTGTTTTAGAATGGACGACACCTAGCATGGTGGTGTACCCGCAGATGATGGAGTCACCCTCTCTAAAGAGACATTTTCTAAACTGATAAGGAGAGGGATTTGTATGAATGGCATATCACTTGCTTCGGCAATTGAGTCAATCATGAGATGTCAAGTACCAAACTAGAAATTTCTTTTGCACTACCTACAGTAAGCAGATATTAATCCAATCCTGGAGAAATAATGGGAAGCATTTATGAACATAAGAGAATGTTCTTGGTATGTGGTAACGACAGCTTCCTGTTAGAGGCGGTTATCATTTCAAGATTCCAAGATGACTTGGATGACAGAGCAGCTGTTAGAGTTATAAGTTTGCCCTTTTCTGAGGGGAAGTATGTTGGACAGAGATCCAACCGGATACTGAGATATGCATGGCGTAGGATACTGATTAAATTCAGTAGAAAATACGGTTTAAGAAGTTTGTTGGATAAAGGTTGTCACGCCTCGCTTCCCAATGTATGGGGAAGGAGACGTGGCGGGCCACAACGTATTTACTCAGAAGTAAACACGTTAAACGTAAATAAGCAAATAAATAACACAAGAATAATAAGAGAAGTAATAAAACAACTTTTTATTGATAATCATTCTTTAAATACAACTGAAAAATAAAGTACAATGATAGAAAGCGATACCTAAACAATGGTATATGAACTGAAAAGAAAAGTAGTACATGTAAAAGCCTAGAAGTCGTGTTGCTCGGTGATCTGCTCTAAATTGTCCTGGCTGGGCTCGATAAGGAAAGAGCCGAGATCCCTTCACCGGGAGTGACCTCTTTAGCGAAACTAGCAGATGCTACAACCTTCGGTTTGTCTTTTGATTGGTTTTATAGTTTTTGCTTTGCATAGTGGTATTTGTGAAAAATCATGCACCTTATTCGATAAGGAAAGAGCCGAGATCCCTTCACCGGGAGTGACCTCTTTAGTAAAACTACTAAAAGCCTAAAAAACACTCCTTTTCAAAATCACTCGATTCTACGACGATATCAAGTTCATTACGTAAAGGGTTTTCTTAAAAACCTGTCATAACCCTCCGTCATTTCAGATAAGTAATAGTTAGTATTCGTGTTGCATTTGTTGGCCTTTGTCAAGGCGTAGTGTGCGGTAGCTGATTACGGCTTATCTGCATAAGCATATGATGCGATTGAGTTAGGGTAGTCGTGCGACCTTGTTGGCCTTTGTCAAGGGTCATGCGGGTGGGTTTAATTCAATCAGAAAATGACGGGTTGAACTTGACTAGCATCCTATGGTTTGTTGGCCTTTGTCAAGGTCACAGGAGGTTAGGGGAAAAATATTATTGGGAATTTCAAGTGTTGAAATTTGCAATGAGATTGCATACCTTCTATGAGATAGTTGGATCCCGATACCCACTGCGAGTAAGAGTTACTCCTGGGATAGTTGTACACATTACAATTAGTCGATCAAGTAGGTGTCTAGAAAGGTGTTAACGGGGTTATGCCCCTGGGAAAACAAGGTTTATTTTAATTAGGTCCGTGCGAAAGCACGGGGAACCTCCCTCAAAGTACCAGCACTGGCCTGGATAAAATATTGGCGAAATTGTACGGTGTAATTAATCCCGGCTAGTCTTTCCTTTTAGGCTTTGAAGGAAGATTTGACTAAAACAGTGGGAGCCATCCTGATTAAATAAATTAATAACCAATCTAATCTTTCAAGAGCATACGCTGAGTGTTTTCTTCTCTTTCTCTCTCCAGGTAGCGACCATGTCATGCCTTAATCAAGATAATAATACAGATGTATTGACCGAACCCGCTTGTTATACTGATCTAAGGAACGTTGGTCCCGCTCTAACTTATAATTGTTATAAGACCGAGCAGGAAATAGGGGAATACCAAGATTCCCGTGCTGCCCAATCGAAGAAAGTGCATGATGATGCATCTTCTTCGAGTGTGTTCATTACAGAGAACTGTTTCTCAATATCCTTTACGTCCTGGGTATGAGATACCGGATCAGGATCCCACATATGTAATATGTTACATGGGCTACAAATAGGACTGAGAATGGGTGATAAGTTTTAAGAGTTAGAAACGGTGCAAGTGTTGCAGCCAAAGCAGTTGGCAGTTATCACCCTGTATTACCAAATACATTGATTCTGAATGAATGTTACTAGATATTGAACCTAATAAACAACATCATATCAGTCTCTTTATTTAGTAAATAATGATATAATTTTGAATTGTTGGATAATGTTTTGAACATTTCCTATATCAAAAGTTGATCGGTTCAGGCACGTTATCTAAAAGCATATACGTTCTAAATCAAACCACAATTCTTAATGTACAGAACACACACACAAGGGGAAGAGTTCATAAATGAACGAATCCTTCTCGAGGCATTGTAGACTAGGTCATATCAATGCGACCCGACTAGCTGAAGTTACATAAAGATGCATATTTAAATCAGTTTGAATTTACATCTTGTGAAACTTGCCAGTCATGTCATAAAGATAAGATGACCATAGCTCCGTTTATTGGAAACAGAGAAAGAGTTAGATGAACTCTTAGGATTGATAGATGATGATGTATGTAGGTCTCCTGTCTACACATGCCAGGACCGGTTCTTTGTACGTCATTACATTCATTGATAATCTCTCAAGATTCAGGCATATGTTCCTGTTGAAACAAAAGTCTGAAACTTTTGAGATATTCAAAGAATATAAGTCAGAAGTACAGAACCAAAATGGGTATACGTATTATGTCCTTTGATATGATCAAAGAGGAGAATACTTGAGCACGGAATTCCTGGACTATTCTAAAGGAGAATTGAGATTCTCTCTCAGCATTACTCCTCCGTATACACCTTTGGTATATCGGGAAAAAGCAATCACACCCTATGTGATAAGGTGTGTTCTATGATGAGTACTACTGATTTACCTATTTTCTTTTGGAAGTTATGCACTTGAGAAGCTGCATACTTATTGAATTGGGTTCCAACCAAATCAGTTGCCTACCACTCCATATGTGATATGGTATGGGAAAGGCCCATCTTTTAAGGATGTTAAGATTTGGGGTTGTCCGAACTATGTCAAAAGCAAGATCCGGACAAGCTCGAGGTAAGGTCAGTTCTGTAGAAGTTTGTTGGATATCCCAAGCATTCGCAAGGGAATATCTTCTACCGCACTGAGGAGCAAAAGGTGTTTTGTTTCTCAGCATGCCACCTTTTGGAAAGGGAATTTCTTGTGAAGAAATTAGTGGTCATGAGGTAGAACTGGAAGGAGTTCTAGCTATACAAACTACAGCTGATGATTTGGTAGAACCGGAAGATTCAATAGCTCCCAACGAACCTCGGCCTCTCCGCCGATCTAGTAGGGTTCCTCACCCACCTGAAAGATACTTCGGTTTTCTCTATGACAGTGGGAGCGAGGATTGCATCATGAGATAATGACCCAACTAGTTTCGAGCAGGCCATCAAGAGTGGGGACTCTGTGAGAATGGCTGGATGCTAAGCGATCTGAGATGAAATCCATATACACCAACAAAATATGGACTTTGGTTGCTATATCTGAAAGGTTAAATCCCCATCAGGAGTAAGTATATCTTGAGAAGATTACTTGGTTTACATGAAAAAGTTGAGACTTTCAAAACTAAGACTTGTTGCATAAGGTTCTCGTCATCGACCAGATGTGGATAATGATGGAACCTTTGCTAGTCCCTATGCTTAAGTCCATCCAGATCCTACTTGCCATTGCTACATACCATGACTACGATATCTGGCAGTTGGGTGTCATGACTGCTTTTCTAAATGGTGATTTAGAAGAGAGCGTCTATAAGTACACAGCCAGAGGGCTTCGTAGACAGTGGGAGCAGCGGAAACGTGTGCAAGTTGCTTTATGGGATAAAACAGGCATCGCGGAGTTGGAACATCTGTTTTGATGTGGTAGTCAAAGCGTTTGACTTCATCAAAATGATAGATGAACCTTGTATATACAAAAAAGTAGTAGGGAGTATGGTGGTGATCCTCGTATTGTACGTGGATGACATACTCTTGATAGGAAAGGAGTTTCCTATGCTACACTCGGTCAATCTCTTCTTATCACAAGGATTCTCCATATAGGATCAAGGTGATACCTCCTAAATCCTAGGTTTTGAATCTATGAGATAGATCTAAGTGGATGTTAGGATTCTCACTAGGTGTAGTGAGATGGGTTCAATCGATCCTGGGGAGAATCATTAGATAGCTTCCAGGGTGGTAAGGTCGACTGAATGTCAGTCACAGGCATTGTCTTTACCCTTAGTTGAGGGACGGCATGTTGGAAGAGTTCCAAGCTAGATACCGTGGCAAACTAGAAGCTAAAGGCTGAATACATTGCTACCAAGGATTCTACCAAAGAGGTAGTCTGGATGTATATAAGTTCATGAGATGAACTTCGTTTCTAACATTGTGTGACAATGGAGTTATGGCTAAGGCCTAGGAACTCCCGTCCCATCTATGATCCAGACATATTCTTAGGCAGTATCACCTGATCATGGAGATGGATGATCTCCAGGGAGATCGAGGATAGGAGAGTAGACTATAGAGGACAACACGGCGGATCCACTTACAAAGGCCTATTCCCAGGAGAGACTTTTATGGGATGGTTGAGTATGAGATACTTCAACCACTGCTGATTGTTGGGTATGAGATACTACAACAGATGGCCCTAGTACAAGTGGGAGATTGTTAGTTATATGTATGCCCTAGAGGCCATTACTGTACATATGATATATATTGTAGTGGATGCTTGGACACATATAGGGAGGACTTTCTTGCTCGACATGATAGTATGCTACCTGGTTGCTCTTTATCTTAACATGTACTCTGATTGTCTCTATGTTACATGTTGATAAAGCCCATAGGATGAGTACTTGACTACCAGGACTATGATGCAGATCATACTAATGGGGAAAGAGTGGTCGCTAAGTACATCCTTCAAATGTTCCTAGTCGTAGGTGTATCGAGACAGGGCATCGATATACTAGAGTAGACTAGCGTATAGCTTCTCGACCCATATAGATGGGCAATGGATGATCCCATATCCATTGGTGTTTGACATCAGAGACAGTACACGGGTGCTCAGTGGAGACTGGGTACACTGAACGTACTCGCCGAGAACTCCCAGATGGTATTATACCTAACGTCTGGCAATTCTTGGTGAGACTGGTATAGGTTAGTCTGTAGACCCGAGATCGTAGAGTCTTGTGTGATTCCCACTGTGCTTTGGTTTCCACCTTACCACGTTCAAGAGAACGTACAAAACGGTGGCTTTTGGGTACAGTCCCGAGTCACATTGAGGCAATGAGCGATAAGAGAGGTTTTGTCTCTCACGGTATTGGGAGTTGATGTTGCGCTATGCTCGATTGAATATAACAGGAAGTTCTTGGCCAAGGCTGCTTCAGAGATATACTGGTAAGTGTTATCAGTAGTTTCTCGACCCGTTATGAGCCTCATATCGACATGACTTATCGAGTTACTAGGGTCTGACGTTTACCACCCATAGACGAGATATACGACATATCAGACGAAGAGACCGGACTGTTCGGTAGTGTTACTGATTGGATTCGCAGGAGTGTGAGCAGGCTTGCTTGTTGATCTTCTGATCGCTCAATACCCGGGTGGCCGTTACCTTTAGCAGACCGCTTGCGGCTTGTGGGTGTTTGATATGATCATCACCTACTGCCGGCGTATTGACGAGTCTTTAGAGTCCTACACAGGGGTTTCCTGGCTCAAGCGAAACGGAGTAGGAGCACATATGTGATATGTGCGGGATCGAGATTGATACGATATGAGATACCGTATTCTATTCTCGTGATATGAGATATCGGTCGGTTATATATGATATAGCCGGGTTATCGGATCAAGTGTTGATTCGATAAGTTGATTCATATGATATTAGTCGGTTATAGATGATATAGCCGGATTATTAAATCAAGAGTTGATTTGATAATCTAATGTATAATTATATATTTGATATATTACATTATATTAACTAGTATTAGCTCACTTATGATTTCTTTTCTCACTTTGGATACATTGATATATATGTGATATATGTTAAATGTATCATGCTAGGTTACAAATGCAACTAGGGTTTATGAGACTTGAACCATGCTAGGGTTAGATTAGGGTTTATTTTTATTATTAAGGAAATTCAAAAATTGTGGAATTAGTCATGGTTGATATTTTGCAAGAAGCTTGTAGGCTTCTTTGACTTTGTCCACCCTTTTTGTCTACCGTAAGATATTTGTTAACCTAGCTTTAACCCTAGCTCATGGTTAAGTCTCTACAAGGGTTAAGCATGCCATGATTAACCCTTGGTTGCATTTTTAACATCAAACAATATAATTCATTCTCTCTTGATAATTCTTCATCTTCTTCATGAGCTCAAAGAGAAAAGAGTTTTCTAGGGTTTGAGTTTGTGATGAAAACTTGTGAGAATATGAAATCTAAAGTGAGCCCACTTCCTACTTCATCATCCTCTACTACTTGCCATTTAGTATAGGGTGTTTGCTTCACTAATTCCGTAATTAGTGAAGAGATAGCTTGGGTTAGTGTCTCCTTGACGTAGATCGTCTTTGGCCTCGAAGTCTTCGAAGCAAGCATGTTCGTTTCTTCATGGGAGCCTCTCTAGAGTCCGGAGTTCACGATCGCAGCGAAGGGACTACTACACGGAGCTATTGAAGTGAAGGACCGATCTACAAAGGTTGTATTCCTTGCTCACTTAGACTTGCAAAGTGTTTGCATTTTCATTTCCGTCGATTCTAGTTAACGATTCAAAGTTAGGGTTAGCTAGAATGGCAAATTTTTGAATTTGGCATGGACGATGCCTCCCGAAACCTTGCTGCCGTACTAGGTAACCCTGCACTCCTGACGAACATTCCAAAGAAAGAAGAGACATGAATGTCGTCAGCGAACTAGCGCTCGGTAAGTCCTAAAAGATAAAATGGAATAGACAAGTAAAGAGAATAGAACTGGTAAATTATCTATTTGTTATGTTAACGTAGTTGTTTGTAGCTTGGTACTGAAGGTATCAGTGTATACGAGAGAAGTCCAATTTATCCCGTAGACTATGGTAACCCGTAGTACAAGGCCCCGTCAACAAACTACGGGACAACGGCACGGATGTTCATGTAGTGTCTTTTAGTGACCATCTCGTTCCACTTCTAATACATTTCGTACCAGTCTCCTCCGTTAAACCCCGTAATGTATATTGTATTGATTTGTAACTATCCAACTTGCCGAGACCATGGTATAGGTTGTTCATGTAAACTGATTCAGGATGTAAATGGTAGTCATGTAGTCAAGTTCAAGATATAGCCATCGTTCGGTCAAGTCAAGTCATGTTGCATATTCGTATTGTTCGGTATTCATGTTCAGGTTCAAGTGTTCATCTTTGGTATATTGGATTCATGTTGAATTGGAGTTATAATTGCATTCATAATTAGACTGAGACTCAGATTGAGTCAGACACTTAAACAGATTTGGATCCTGAATTAGATTTTGGTGTTACCGGTAACTGCTGCACATGGACGGCAGGATTTGTGTTTTTTTCCAAGACAATTACCATTGATAACCCCGTTTTAGTTTTCTACCTTAAATAGGCAAGCACCCGCTTTCTCCGACTTCCTGAGGCTCAAGAGAATTGGTCCCGCTTAAACCTATATTTACTAGTGTCCTTATTGTAATATAATATAATTTGAGGGGGTTTTATGAAAATTATTTTTAGTATACTTTCAAAATAAACATCAAGTATTTATTTATGTTATTTAGAATTTTCATGAAGGTGAATTTTAGAGAATGAGGTATATTAGTGAAAATATTCATAGCTTGAATAATTCAAGATATTTTAATGTAACTTTGACTTGTATTGATTTTTGATGGTATTTTCATGAAACTTGTAAATTTTTATATTCTAAAAAACATAGAATTTTTATTATATATTAAAAATAGATGGTTTGATAATATTTATATAATTATTAAAAATTAATATTATTATTAAATAGAAATTCTCGTTTTTCTTAAAAATTGTATTAAAATTCCATCGAGATCGTATGCTTCGTGAGGAGGTCTGCATCTCGTCCTACTAGCTCATAGATGTGCGATAATCCGCACCATCCAATAGCGGGTTCCCCGAAATGGGTTGTAAAGGTATAATCGCAAGGAATTTAAATAATACTATTTACAAGAAAACGGGATTTTATAGTTCGAGATATTTTATTAAAAAGTCATATTTTGCCACAAGATATTGGTTTCAAGAGAATCGTGATATATCAAGATGTGTGTATGTGAAAGGTAGGTCATTACCTCGTGAAGTTTTCTAAAGGTATACTAAACAAAAGTATTAAAGGATATCGTATGTAAACTTCATGGTATTTAACTATTAAAACTTAAATAAAGTTGTTTTACATGGAGTTTTAAGGTGAAACTTGTTGAAAAATATAAGTTAATGATTAACAAGAAAAGTATAGTGATATGGATGAGTAGTTATTAAGAAAAAATTATAGTTTTCAAAGTTTTAGAATCAAAAACTGGTATAACTTCACTTACCGACATGTTTTGAAAAGAGATCATTTTAATGTAGGAAGAGGAGAAGAGAGATGTGACTTACTTGCTAGAAGATTAGAGGAGAGGTATAGAAAGAAATTGGTAGCTTCGTGGAGTCACGGGGTACCCGGAAGTGTCTCGAATCCTCGCTGGAAATGGAACTAGGGCTAACCCCACTTGTACTCTTCTTTGACTTAGAAAATTTTGAGAATTTTTAACAAGAGATTTCAGAATGAAGAGAGCTAGGATATGTGGTTGTATTTATAGGGTAAAATTATGGTTTTGGAATTGAAGAGAGAATTAAAAATGCATTAAAATAGGATTAAAGAGTGAATTTAAACTCTCTGGATAAATGCAGGAAAAACAAACAGTACTGGGGTAGTGGGGGTAGGCCAAGGGTTAGGTGTGCAGAAAACGGGGACTATCCCCTATGGGGGGCCCAGCGGTGTTGGTCTATTGGTCGATCTCGCCGGCCATCATGAAGGGGTGAGGGCTTGGATTGGTGCCACGTGTCCTTGGCTGTTCATACAACATTGTGCACATGTTTATTTTTCTGTGTTTTCGTTTCTTACGTGTATTGCACGTGTAAACTTTTGGGCTTCCAAAAAATTTTAAAGAAAAATTCAGAAAAATAATATGTGGCTGATGGGATTCGAACACAGGGGCTATGTCACAGCAGTGTAAGGCTTTACCAGTGAGCTACAAGTGCTTTCTTGCTGTTCTTATGCAAGTATAACTTTTAAATTGTGCTCAGGCTTGCAAACTCCGTTCTGTACTTTAAGAAGAAAAATTTTGTACAGAAAATTCAGGGTCGTTACATTCTACCCTCCTTATAAAAATTTCGTCCTCGAAATTCATAGAAGGAAGTTGTAACAGATTCAAAAAAATTTGATTACAGTGGTGGTGAAAAAAACTACTGAAAGTGCATGAAAAATATATTTAAAAGAACGAAAGGATGTAAGGGTTTTAAAAAGGCTGAACAGATGGGAAGGAATATAAGTTAACAAAGAAAATATGGTGCGAAAATATACGTAAAACTAAATTAAGAAGAAAGTGAATCAAAAGCAGAATTTTAAGTCACTCAAATAGAGTACCACATTGTAATTATGCTGCAGTTCATAGTTACAATCACATAACTCCATTTAAATCATCCAAATCCTACCATCAGAGTCAAGATGATAAGATTTAAGAAATAATCAAAAATCAAAAGAAGATCAAGAGTTTATAGTTTCATGTACGTCGAGACAAGAAAAGATTCAAAGGAATGCAATCATGTTACAGGCGTTACAGTCTACCCTCCTTAAAAGAATTTCGTCTGCGAAATTCTCTCAAGTTGCGACATAAAGCATGGTGACGCTCCAGTGTCGAACAGTGCAAGTGCAGGAATAGTGGCTTAAGTCGTGTGGGGTTGGTTTTAGATACAAGGAAAAATATAGAGGTATATAATGATTTGAAAAGATGAAAGGATTGGGAATTACCAGTGATAACTTGGCCAGTGATTTTGGCTTCTCCAACCGGTATCATGGATGTCTGGCCTCCTGGCACTTTTCTCTATGCCTGCTGGTATATTTCGGATTGACGAGGTAAAGGTGGTCCTCGTGAAGGTGGTGCAGGCGCTGGGATGCGACGATGTGGGCAAGCTCCGATGGCGTGAGTGGATGCGCCACAGGCTAAGCATAGGCCATTCGCACGCCTGCAGTCCTTTAGTTTATGTCCGAGTTTCTTACAATAATAGAAAGTCTTTGCTGGAGATGTCTTTTCCTTCTTTTTGATATAACCATGAGTTGCCCTCAAAGCGGCCTTAGTGCGAACCAGTTCTTGGTGAAGGAGAGCATCTTGCTCCTGCTGTCCCTCAATTAGACTCCTGGTTGCTTCAAGAAACGCCATTAATCTTATCGGTAAGTCCTAAACAGTAATGGGTGGTAGTGTAGGTGGTGGAGTGTTGTTGTTCACGTTGGTGCTCATGTTGTTGGAAGGATCCATAATCTTGAAAGAAAAGGAAGGGTTAGGATAGATTCAAGGAGTTGAAATGTAAAAAATATATAGTTGTTGATTCTTATAATTCGTGTGTTATATTGCTTAGGTTTCTATGCAGAACTGACCTGCATGGGCTGCCAACAAAACCTGTCACGCCCCGCTTCCCAGTGTACGGGAAAGAAGACGTGGTGGGCCGCGACATATATACTCATAAGTAAACACGTTAAGCCAAATGAATAACACAAGAATAACAAGAGATGTAATAAAACAACGACTTTTTATTGATAATCATTCTTTACATACAACTGAAAAGTAAAGTACAATGATAGAAAGCGATGCCTAAATAATGGCATATAAACTGAAAAGAAAAGTAGTACAAGTAAAAGCCTAGAAGTCATGATGCTCGGTGATCTGCTCCAAATCGTCCTGGCTGGGCTCGGTCTCCTGAGAGTCGGGTCTTCCTGACGAACATTCCGAAGAAAGAAGAGACAGGAATGTCGTCAGCGAACTAGCGCTCGGTAAGTCCCAAAAGATAGAATGGAATAGACAAGTAAAGAGAATAGAACTGCTAAATTATCCGTTTGTTATGTTAATGTAGTTGTTTGTAGTTTGGTACAGAAGATATCAGTGTATACGAGAAGAGTACAACTTATCTCATGGACTATGATAACCCGTAGTACAAGGCCCTGTCGGCAAAACCACGGGACAACGGTATGGATGTTCATGTAGTGTCTTTTAGTGACCATCTCGTTCCACTTCTAATGCATTCTGTACCAGTCTACCCCGTGAAACCCCGTAATGTATATTGTATTGATTTGTAATTATCCGTCTTGCCGAGACCATGGTATAGGTTTTTCATGTAAACTGATTTAGGATGTAAAGGGTAGTCATGTAGTCATGTTCAAGATATAGCCATGGTTCGGTCAGGTCAAGTCATGTTGCATATTCGTATTGTTCGGTATTCATTTTCAGGTTCAATTGTTCATGTTTAGTATATTGAATTCATATTGAATTGGAGTTATGATTGGATTCATATTTGGATTGTATTCAGATTAGACCGAGACTCAGATTGAGTGAGACACTTAAACAGATTTGGATCCTGAATTAGATTTTGGTGTTATCGGTAACTGTTGCACATGAACGGCAGAATTTGTGTCTTTTTCCAAAACAATTGCCATTGATAACCCCGTTTTAGTTTTATACCTTAAATAAGTAAGCACCCACTTTCTCCGGCTCCCTGAGGCTCAAGAAAATTTGTCCCGCTTAAACATATATTTACTAGGGCCTTATTATAATTTAATATAAACTTGAGGGGGTTTTATGAAAAATATTTTCAGTATACTTTCAAAATAAATATCAAGTATTTATTTACGTTATTTAGAATTGTCATGAAGGTGAATTTTAGAGAATGGGATATATTAGTGAAAATATTCATAGCTTGAATAGTTCAAGGTATTTTAATGTAATTTTGACTTGTATTGATTCTTGATGGTATTTTCATGAAACTTGTAGTTCTTTATATTCTAGAAAATATAGAATTTTTATTATATATTAAAAATAGATGGTTTGATAATATATATATATATATAATTATTAAAAATTAATTTTTATTATTAAATTGAAATTCTCGTTTTTCTTAAAAATTGTATTAAAATTCCATCGAGATCGTATGCTCTATGAGGAGGTCTGCATCTCGCCCAACTAGCTCATGGATGTGCGATAATCCGCACCATCCAATAGCGAATTTCCCGAAAGGGTTGTAGAGGCATAATCGCAAGGAATTTAAATAATACTATTTACAAGAAAACGGGTTTTTATGGTTCGAGGTATTTTATTGAAAAGTCATATTTTGCCACAAGATATTGGTTTCAAGATGTGTGTATGTGAGAGGTAGGTCATTACCTCGTGAGGCTTTCTAAAGGTATGCTAAACAAAATTATTAAAGGATGTCGTATGTAAACTTCATGGTATTTAACTGTAAAAACTTAAATAAAGTTGTTTTACATGGAGTTTTAAGGTGAAACTTGTTGCAAAATATAAATTAGTGATTAACAAGCAAAGTATAGTGATATATATGAGTGGTTATTAAAAAAATTGTAGTTTTCAAAGTTTGAGAAACAAAAGCCGGTATACTCCACTTACCGATATATTTTGAAAAGAGATCATTTTAATGTAGGAAGAGGAGAAGAGAGATGAGACTTACTTGCTAGAAGATTAGAGGAGAGGTATAGAAAGAAATTGGTAGCTTCATGGAGTCGCGGGGTCGCCGGAAGTGTCTCGAATTCTTGCCGGAAATGGAATTAAGGCTAACTCCGCTTGTACTCTTCTTTGACTTAGAAAATTTTAAGAATTTTTGACAAGAGATTTCAGAATGAAGAGGGCTAGGGTATGAGCTTGTATTCATAGGGTAAAATTAGGGTTTTGGAATTGAAGAGAGAATTAAAAATGCATTAAAAATAGAATTAAAGGGTGAATTTAAACTCTCTGGATAAATGCAGGAAAAACAAACAGTACTGGGGTAGTGGGGATAGGCCAAGGGTTACGTGTGCAGAAAAAACAGGAACTATCCCCTATGGGGGGCCCGGCAGTGCCGTTCTATTGGTCGGTCTCGTCGGCCATCATGAAGGGGTGGGGGCTTGGATTGATGCCACGTGTTCTTGGCTGTTCATACAACATTGTGCATATTTTTATTTTTTTGTCTTTTCATTTCTTGTGTGTATTGCACGTGTAAACTTTTGGGCTTCCAAAAAGTTTAAAAGAAAATTTCAGAAAAATAATGTGGCTGATGGGATTCGAACACAGGGACTATGTCACAGCAGTGCAAGGCTTTACCAGTGAGCTGCAAGTGCTTTCTTGCTGTTCTTAAGCAAGTATAATTTTTAAATTGTGCTTAGGCTTGCAAACACCTTTCTGTACTTTAAGAAGAAAAATTTTGTGAAGAAAAATTTTGTACAGAAAATTCAGGGTAGTTACAAAAGTGCGCATTTATGAACTTGGTCCCATCAGGTATCCAGACAAATACTAAGACTGGTATCGCTCATTTCAGAAGATAGTAGTTCTCCGCAAAATTAAAATATAGAGAGATAAAAATAGAAACATTGTAGCGGATCCACTCACTGAGACTATTTCTCGAACACGGATGTCTCACAAACACGGTTTGTGAAACTGATTGGTAGAGAAATTGGGTATTCGATAGCACACGAGCTGTGAGTATGTGATGCCGCAATAATTACCCTTAATTGCAAGTAGGAGATTGTTGGCTATAGTGCCTTCAAGGCAATTATTGTAATTGTAGGCAGGTGATTATGATAATTGAGGGAGGACCTATACGGGTAGAACAGTTTTACTCGAGATGATTGTATGCTATCTGGTTTATCTCTATTATCGTGTATATATATTATGTGGTATTGCGTATCACTATTACATACTGATAGAGCCTATATGATTCTTGGTTGACTACTGGGGTTATGATGGCGATCATACAGGTGAGATCTAGGTAGTCAATATGCACATCCTTAAATATTCTTGGTCATGGGAATATCGAGACCGGGCATTGATATTTCACAGTAGACTAGTGTATACGTTTCTTGACCCTGACGAAGGGTGATGACCGGTCTCACAGCCATTAGTGTGAGTCGGTCACCAAAAATTGTATATAGGTGCTCATTAGGTTATGAGTTACACTAGACGGACTCGCCGAGAACATTGTGGATGGTATTATACTTATCGTCAGACAACAGTTCTCTTGTGACATGAGTACAGATTAGTCTGTCGAGCTGAGATTGTTATTTGTCTCGTGTGAGTTCCCATTGTGCTTTGATTACTACCCTACCACGGCTCTACTTAGTTGTGCAAACAGGTTTTAGTTGGGCACTGTCCCGAGCCATATGGAGGCAATGAGTGGATTGTTGAGGATTCATCTCTTCTGGTATTGGGGGTAGATGTCGCGCTGTGTTCGGTCGGCTATCACCATAAATCTCTGGCCAGAGTGGATAGGATTTACTGATTGCAAAATCAGTAGTTTCTCAGTAGGTAATGACCTTGACACTGACACAACTTATTGGGTTATTAGGATTCTGACGTTTACCAACCCCCTAGACCCGGTATGCAATACTCTTTGACGAACAGACCGGACTGTATGAAGACTGTCATTTATAGGCTCGGTAGGGGTTTCTTACTTGTCGATCTTCCTTTCGTTCAATACCGGGGTAGCCATTATGTACAGCTAGTGCCGCTTATGTGCTTGTGGTTAAACCCACTGCCAGTGTATTGTCGGGTCTTTATAGTCCCACACAGAGGTTTTTTTGACTCTAGCGATATGATATAAATGTGCATATTGGATGCTTACCGGGGTTCGATTAAAACTAATGTAGTGATACACTGATGGTAATCGGACATGAGAATATACTAGCCGGTCTTTTTGGAAAGACGGATATTAAATCAAGTGCCGATTTAATATATTGATACATGTATTGGCTATATGTATTTACTAGTATATTGTCACTATTTATATATGTCTCATACATGTATTTATAATACATATAGAAATTATATATATATATATATATATATATATGATTTTCCTTTTTCCTTTTATTCTCTTTATGCTTAAATTGTTCTATAGGAGTAGCACCTGCATGCTCACTCTCTTCATAGTGACAAGTGGAGGGGAGAGAAGGAAGTTGACACTTGGAGATGAGATGAAATCCTATGGCAGGGATTTATTTGTGTTATGTTAAAAGTTAGCAACCATTTTCTAAATGGTTAAGGATTTATTCATGACTAATTTTTTCTCATCTCTTTGATAATGCTCTTCTTCTTCTTCTTTCTCCACTAATTCATAAAGAGAATTCAAAAAGAAATTAGATGGTGAGATAAAATATAGAGTGACTTGCTACATCCCTGACACCACAAAACTAGCAAGCTTTGTATTGGTAGTTTCTTCACTATTGCTTGAAGCATAGGAATGGAGATGAAGATAGGGAAGGATTTCTTCAATTGGATCATTTATGATAAAGAGAGGTCTTCACCAAGTTTGTGCACACGTCTTAGGAGCCTAGCTAAAGTCCAACACAAAATGAAACATATGAAATGCTACAAAGGTTGTATGTTCTCTACCTTGTATGGAAACTCCAATAATTTAGCTTGCAAATTCAATTGTTTAGCTAATATTCCTAGTTTGTAGACTTGAGTTTTCTAGAATTTTTAAATCATATTTGTGCTTGTTCTAAAATCCTAGTAAAATGCTCAAGGTCTACCTACATTCTTTCCGCACTTTACTTTTCCAGTACGCCTCATATTTAAGGCTCTTTGTTATTGTACTTGATATCAGTGTAAACCTTGTAAATTTTTTGAATGTAAATATATCGATGTTGGATTTTATGTCACTTGTTGACGTGACCTGGATCACGCCAAGATGTTACCTTCCGTTGATCTGCTGATGGCGGCGATGGATGGCTGATATTGGATCTGGAGGCAGGCTCCTGAAGCGTGTGGATCTCAATGGGTTTGAGGTTGGTTGGGCTGAGCTACCTGCAAGGAAGTCCCGGGGTGGTTGTACCACCGAGGACCCTCCGACAATCAAGTTAGAGAGGAAATCCGAGCAGAGTAACGGCTTAGTGGAGTAAAAATGGCTTACTTGAACCGTCTGAAGAAGGGGTTTATATAGCGGTGGCAGCAGGCAGGTAGGCGCGAGAATCACGCCGGCCATTACGCTCCCGACGTCACGCCCGCATGATGGGCGGGATCTCTCATTAATTGCGAGACAGGCTCATTAATGGGGGATCGTGATGGCATAGAACGTGGGATGTGGCCTGCGGATATCTCGCGCATGACGAGATTCGCGGGATGGCGGTTGCGCCTGTAAGCGGTGTCGTTGGTCGGTCGATGAGACCGAGGAAGATGACCTCGGCGGGAGAGCTCACGGACGAGCGGGAGAGCCAAGGTATCTTGGTTCTGCGGTAGCTCGGAGACGAGCTGTGAGGCCGAGGAGGCCAATTGTGCAGGGGGCTCAGAGGTGAGCCAGCGTTTGTTTGTGGGACGGGCACAGGAGTGGCCTGGTCAGCTACTGTGGGTCCTTTCTTGCATACTTTGGGACACGTCATCTGCCACGTGTCATGATCTGGGAGATCACCGATATCGAGCATCATCATTACCCCCCCACTCTCGTCCCGACCAGCTGACGGGTCGGGTCGAGAGTGGTCTGCCGGGTCACCCGAGGTGAGCTCCTTTTCGAAGATATCGCCGGGCGTGTTCCCGGGAAATCTGTTGTATTTCCTGGATGATGCCAGCAAATCAGGGTGAGATCTTTTCATTAAAGAGGGTGCGCCGGATCATGTGTACTTTCGCTGAAGCGACAGCCCACGTGTCGGGCGCTGGTTGGCTGACGCGACGGGCCGTAGATCTCTGGCGTCTGATGGGATACGGCCAATGCGCGTGCGGCAGGTGGAGCGATCGTGGCCGTCAAATGCACTGAGCCATTTCGGCGGGAGATGACCGTCGCCATAGGATGTGCACGCTGGCAGCTATAAATAGAGGTGGGGTCCGCTTCAGGACCCATATCTCTTCATATTTTCCTCGTTCTTGATCTTGTAAGCTCGGCGCTCTCCTTCTTAAGTCAGATCTCTGTGTTTTCTCATCCCGAGGACTTCTCTCCATCAGGTTAGATGTCTTCTTTTGAGGAGTCTGTAGATGTCGTTGTAGTAGATTCTCGGGATTCTTCCACTGAGTCGGAGTCTTCTCGGGAAGTTAGGGTCAGATCCTCTCCCCAGGGTCGCGTGACAGGGGCGGTTTCCAGAGCGGAGGCGGCGGACGTCCCTGGTGTGCCATCCTTGGTGAGGTATGAGGACGAGCTTGCCACCGCTCGGGCTCATTTCTATATCCCTTCCGGATATACGCTACGTTTGGCCGAGGAAGGAGAGAGGGCAGATCAGGTACGGGGTAAAGAGATTGCCTTGTACCTGGAAGACTTTTGGGCCGGAATGCGCATGCCTTTCTCTCTCGAAGTTGTTAGAGCACTAAATTACTTTGGGTTATCCCCGGTCCAGCTAGTGCCGAACTCGTGGAGGATTCTCCTTGGGTTCTTGGTCCGTTTGAAGTTGCAGATGATCCCATTCGGTCTGTCCATCCTTGCCTCCTCTCTCATTTACGAAGGTCACCCCGGCACTCGCGCGGGCGACCCGAGGTGGGTTTACCTCTCCTTTAGGAAATGACGGGGGAGTGCAGCCAGGTCGGGAGTTGTCGTCTTGCCTTCTTCCATCCATGATTGGAAGAAGAAGTGTTTTTTTGTTGAGCCGCCAGAAGGTGAGGACTGGCCCGTGCCCACCCAGTGGTCTAGGGATAGGTACTGGCGGGGAAGCCCGTCCAATGATCCCGACGCGGGAAGAGTGGTGGAGTGGGAGCCCATTCCCCGGGCTGACGTGCTGCTTTCTGAGCGGGCCTTTAGTTGGGCTGGGCTTAGCCCCGCCCAGTTCATCGGTAAGTTGGGAGCTTGCAGGCGATCTGTTAGGCTTGCGTTTGTTTTCATTTTTGTTTGTTTTGCTGACTCCATTGTATCTTGTTTTGTGCAAAACCCATGGACTTAAGCCACCTTCGAGCGGCCATGCGCAAGCCGAAGAAGGGATCGAAGGCTGGAGGTGCCAGCTCTTCTCATCCGACGTCGGTCCCGGCTCCCCCGGCAGCTGTCCCAATCCAGCGTTCGAGTGCGGGCCGTGCCCCGGAGCCTAGCCAGGCGCCGAGCCGAAAGCGGGTTCGAGGACAGGAGACCCAGTCTTCGGAGATAGAGACCGGCTCTCTGCCGTCTCCTCTCAAGCGGTTCCCCCGAACAGTTCCGCGGACCCCGTCCTCCCTGATCTTAGTAGACGAGGGGGACCTCCGCTTTGAGGTGCCCTCAGGGCTCTCCGTCGCCGACAGCTTGCTGGCCGACATAGAGAGGTCGGCCGGGGGAAAGGTCCCTCGGGGGACTCTCAAGGCGCAGATGGCGGCCATCGCCCCAGAGGCTGTGCAGGTTAGTGCTCGCACCTCACTCGATTTTTCACTCAGCGTCTCATCATTCGCGAAATTTGGTGCCCCGCTTTACTTTCTGACCCCCCTCTAATTTTTTCAGGTCCTCCAGCACGTCGCCCTCTTTGTCCAGATGGAGGAGGAGGAAATAGACCCGGCAATGCGAGCCGCGGGCGAGCTCTCCTCGCTAGAGGAGAGCTCAAAGATGGAGCTGGAGGCGGCGATGGCGAGGGTCGCTGCCCTTGAGGACGAGGTGGCGGTCTGGAAGCAGAAGGTGGCAGCCGGGAAGCAGGAGGTTGCCAGGTTCCGCGAGGCCCCCCAGAGGCCAAGCTTCAGGACTCCAAGGTACTCATCGGCACCATGAAGAAGTCGGAGAGCACCCTCCAGAAGGAGCTGGTGGCGGCAGTAGAGGGGGCGAAGCGAGCCGACCTCAGAGCGGCGAAGACGGTGGAGAACTACCAAAAGTCGGAATATTTTTACACCGTCCTAGCCTCAGCCACTACCGTCATCTGGCATGAGGCCTTCGACGCCGTCAAAGCTCGAATGCCGGAGTTCGCTGACGAAGAGCTCCGAGCTGAATATCCTCGCGGGGATGACGACAGGGGGACGACCCCGGGGGCGAAGCCGGGGAAGAGATTCCTGGCGAGGGCGACGCCGAGGCTGATGTGATTAGCGCTGAGCCCCAAGACGCCGCCCGAGCCATGGTAGATGCTGAGCTTCCTGGGGTTGAGCCTGGCCCTGAGGCCTGAAGCCTCTTATCTTCTTGTTTCTTTTCTTTTGTTGCATCGGGAATTTTGTAGGCTTCCGGGCATTTTGTAAGGCTGGGGAGCCCACAATACCCTTGTAAAGGCTTTGACTTTGTGAATAAAGACTTTTTGCAGTCATATTTGCACGCGTATTTTCCTTTTGTCGGCAACACTTGTATTTGCACAGTGCTGCCTTTGTGTTATGTCGGTTCTTCGTCTAGCGGTCACGCATCGAGTTAAATCTGTTCACTTAGCAAGTGTACAAAGACCGGCGGGAGGATGGTATCTCCATGGCCCTGAAGTCGAGGTAGAGATTGCTCAGACGTAGATAGACCGGATGCCTCTTGGTGAGGTCATGTTCCTTAGCATGGAAGGCATGGAGAGGAAGGCTAAGGACGGGCCGAGCAGGGTAGTTGCTCGGTTGCCTCCTGGCGAGAGCTTTGATCTCTGGCGTCGTGGGGTAGGGAGCTACCGGCCGGGATAACCGAGCGAGGGCGGGCCCGGTCGCCTCTTGGCGAGGGCTTGGATCCCTGGCGTTGCGAGGTAGGAGCTACCAGCCAGGGATAGCCGAGCAGGGTAGCCGCTCGGCTGCCTTTTGGCGAGGGCTTGGATCCATGGCGTTGCGAGGTAGAGAGCTACTAACTGGGGATAGCCGAGTAGGGTAGCCGCTCGGCTGCCTATTGTTGAAGGCTTCTGATCCTTAGCGCGGGAGGGGCCGTAAGAGGCCTACTAAGGACTGGCCGAGCAGGTTAACTGTCCGGTGCCTCTTGGCAAGGGCTTTGATCCCTGGTGTATTGGGGTAGGGAGCTACCAGCCAGGGATAACTGAGCAAGGGCGGGCCCGGTCGCCTCTTGGCGAGGGCTTGGATCCCTGGCGTTGTGAGGTAGGGAGCTACCAGCCAGGGATAGCCGAGCAGGGTAGCCGCTCGGCTGCCTCTTGGCTAGGGCTTGGATCCTTAGCGCAGGAGGGGCCGTAAGAGGCCTACTAAGGACTGGCCGAGCAGGTTTACTGCCCGGTGCCTCTTAGCGAGGGCTTTGATCCCTGGTGTGTTGGGGTAGGGAGCTACCAGCTAGGGATAACCGAGCAAGGGCAGGCACGGTTGCCTCTTGCTAGGGCTTTTGATCCTTAAGGACGGGCCGGGCAGGGTTGCTGTCCGGTGCCTCTTTGCGAGGGCTTTGATCCCTGGCGTTGTGGGGTAAGGCGCTACCAGCCAGGGATAACAGAGAAAGGGCGGGCCCGGTTGCCTCTTGTGAGGGCTTTTGATCCTTAGCACGGGAAGGGCCGTAAGAGGCTAACTAAGGATGGGTCGAGCAGGGTTGCTACCCGGTGCCTCTTGGCGAGGGCTTTGATCCTTAAGGATGGCCGACAAGGGTTGCTGCTCGATGCCTCTTGGCGAGGGCTTTGATCCCTGGCATTGTGGGGGTAGGGAGCTATCAGCCAGGGATAGCCAAGCAGGGTAGCCGCTCGGCTGCCTCTTGGCGAGGGCTTTAATCCCTGGTGTTGTGGGGTAGGGAACTACCAGCCAGGGATAGCCGAGCAGGGTAGCCGCTCGGCTGCCTCTTAGTGAGGGCTTCAATCCTTAGCGCTGGAGGGGCCATGGGAGGCCTGCTAAGGATGGATCGAGCAGTGAAGCTGCTCAGTTGCCTCTTGGTGAGGACTTTGATCCCTGGCGTTGTGGGGTAAGGAGCTACCATCTAGGATAGCCGAGCAGGGTAGCCGCTCGGCTGCCTCTTGGTGAGGGCTTCGATCCTTAGCGCTAGAGGGTCCGTAAGAGGCCTGCTAAGGATGGACCGAGCAGTGAAGCTGCTCAGTTGCCTCTTGGCGAGGGCTTTGATCCCTGGGATTATAGGGTAAGGAGCTACCAGCCAGGGATAGCCGAGCAGGGTAGCCGCTCGGCTTCCTCTTGGTGAGGGCTTCGATCCTTAGCGCTGGAGGGGCCGTAAGAGGCCTGCTAAGAATGGAAAGAGCAGTGAAGCTGATCAATTGCCTTTTGGCGAGGGCTGTGATCCCTAGCATTATAGGGTAGGGAACTACTAGCCAGGGATAGCCGAGCAGGTAGCCGCTCGGCTGCCTCTTCGTGAGGGCTTCGATCCTTAGCGCTGGAGGGGCCGTGGGAGGCCTGCTAAGGATGGACCAAGCAGTGAAGCTGCTCAGTTGCCTCTTGGAGAGGGCTTTGATCCCTGGCATTGTAGGGTAGGGAGATACCAGCCAGGGATAGCCGAGCAGGGTAGCCGCTCGGCTGCCTCTTGGTGAGGGCTTCGATCCTTAGCGCTGGAGAGGCCATAAGAGGCCTGCTAAGAATGGACCGAGCAGTGAAGCTGCTCAATTGCCTCTTGTGCGAGGTTATGTTCGTCCTCCCTGGTGTGAGTACCGGGAAGAGGGACGGTCGCTGGCGATACGTGTCATGATCGCGTAGGGAACGCGAAGCGCCAGAGTAGTGTTGTTTCAATTTTGCATCGAGCGGCGCGATGTCTGCCACGTGGCGGCACAGTTGCGGGTGAAACGGGCAACCGTTGAACTCCGGGGGCATTGTAGGCTATAAAACGGAGGGAGTGTTGATTACTCCCTTCCTCACACCCGAAACGTAAGAATGGAGGACTTCTATTTCACCGTCCCCGAGATCATAAACTTCGAGGACGTGTATCTCTACGATCAGTACTGTACTGAGGACACGGTGCAGTTGGTGATAGGCCGCATCTAGGATCATTTTGGCCGATTGCTCCCCCGGTGTTCCCCCCTACTTCAGCTGTTGATGTACTCCATCTGGAGGGCGTCGTCGGGGCTCTACAACCCTTTGTCCGAACAGCTGAAAGACGAGGCCGTTGGCAAGCTAAGGTCTCTGAGGCGCTTCGGCCTGATCTCTGCGAGTCGGCTAAATCGCTCGGTGGCGCTCGTCCTTGAGTGCTACCAATTGAGGAGTGATGCCGACGTTCGCGGGGGGCATCGAGGGCAGAGGTTAGATGCCGCGAGGGCTCGGCTGGCGGAAATATCCTCAGAGTACCATGAGCAGTGTTCTCTGCACCCTCTTCCCCCGCTATTGTAATTTTTCTTTTTTGATGTACGGCTGAGGAGCCCACAATACCTTTTGAATGAATAAGATTCTTTTTCTTTTTTTCACAATGCTTTATTGATCCTTTTTATTACATAAACAAAAAGATCTCAAGAAAGGTGTGCATTGCTTTAAAAGGAAATACATGCTAGTAGATGTTCTTATTCGTGCAGCTTGAGCCTCTTGGATGTCTGTTGGCCTCTATGCCCGGCATAGGGTACTGAGCTTCGTAGATACCAGATGTATCCTCTGCTGACACGACCATGATTTGGCCGATGGTCAGCTCGGCGGGAGGGGGTCGCTGCTCCTGCTCGCGGTCAGCTTGCCGCTTGTCCCTCAAGTACGCTGCGAGGTGCCCCGAACGGATGAGCTCCTCGATGTAGTCTCGGAGCTGCTTACAGCTCTTCGTGGAGTGGCCTAGCGACCTGTGGAAACCGCAGTAGGGGCCCCGGGTTCGCTTTGAGGCCATTCACGAGATCGGGGGGAGCTTGAAGAACCCCTCGTCCTTAGCCTCCTCAAGCAGTACCGTCTGGGAGACGTTGAGCGGGGTGTACTCCTGAAACTTCGGAGAGTAGGGTTTTGGTCGCTCAGGTCCCCTCCTCTCTTCCTTTGCCCTTTTCTTTTGGTCGGCTTGCTCTGCCCGGGGGAGATTTGCGTTCACCTCAGATTCGAGCTGGACCTCGCGCTCGGTCCAGGCCTTTACCTCGGCCATGGTCTTAGGTTGCGCTAATGCAAAGTAGCGTATCCACTCCTTGTGCCTAAGACCAGACCTAAGTGCTATGATGACCGTCTCGTCCCGTGCTCTGGGACCTCGAGAAGGGCGTTGTAGAAGCGGGTGACGTATGTTTTAAACGTCCCCTTGTCCCCGCTCTTGATCGTGAAGAGATGGTCAACTGTGCGTTTTTGCCGCCCGTTCCCGAAGAAGTGGTCGAGGAATTTGGTGGCCGGCTCGTCGAAAGTTGAGATCGGGCGAGGCTCAAGTCCTCAGAACAAGTCTCGTCCGGAGCGGATGAGAGTGGCCGGGAAATCTCGGCACTGGGCGGCGTCGGAGTTGTCTTGGAACCTCATTCCCGCGGTGAACGCATCCAAATGGTCTTTCGGATCCGATTTGTCGTCAAAGAGGGGGACCTTTGGGAGCTTGTTGTGGGAGGAGACGTGGACGGCGAGCAGCTCCTCGGTGAATAGTTTGGTGAGCGAGTCGGCGGCGTACTTAACCCCGTCGCTCGAGCGGTGTCCTTCCCGATGTATACCTTCGATCTTCTTCTCGAGGGCGTCGAGTCGGCCGTGGTATCCCGACAGTTCGGTACATTCTGATCCCCGGTCTCTGCTGTTGGAGACCTGCGTCTGGGCTCGGCTCCGGTTCCTCTTAACGAGGTTCCTTAGATCCCCCGGCGAGGTAGTTTTCGAGCCGCCGTGGCGAGTCCCGTCCGCGTGGCCCCATCGAGGGAGGGGGTGTTGGTCATGCCTGTGAACAGGCGAGCTAACCTACATCTCCTCGGGAGGGAAAGGGTCGTGAAGAGGATCGGGGCGAGGCGCTCTGGCGACGGACCTCGGTGTTGAACTGTAGGGCGCCCAGCGGGTCGCAAAATGTATTGGCCCTGGAGATCTACGGCCGTGGGAAGTAGCGAGGCAGTGGTCGGCAGTGCCGACGCGTGAGGAGTCTTCTCTCCCCCTGTAAGGGTCCCGGTCCCGAGGCGGGGGAGCGGCGACCTGGGGATCTTGCCCTGCCGTTTGGATGCGGATGAGCGCCTCCACGACGGACTCAAGTTGGTCTATCCGGCCAGCAAGGGCGTTGATGGCGTTCGGTGGAGGAGGTTCGTCCGCGCCTCCGTTGAGGGGGAGGCGGCTGCTGGTGCTTGGATCGTCGTGATGATCGCTCGCTATTAGATTAAAATCGAAAGATGAACTTTTGTTTTTGTGAAATCAAGGTTTTCCCACAGACGGCGCCAGCTGACGTGACCTGGATCACGCCAAGATGTTACCTTCCGTTGATCTGCTGATGGCGGCGATGGATGGTTGATATTGGATCTAGAGGCAGGCTCCTGAAGCGTGTGGATCTCAATGGGTTTGAGGTTGGTTGGGCCGAGCTACTTGCAAGGAAGTCCCGGGGTGGTTGTACTACCGAGGACCCTCCGACGATCAAGTTAGAGAGGAAATCCGAGCAGAGTAACGGCTTAGTGGAGTAAAAATGGATTACTTGAACCGTCTGAAGAAGGGGTTTATATAGCGGTGGCAACAGGCAGGCAGGCGCGAGAATCACGTCGGCCATTACGCTCCCGACGTCACGCCCGCTTGATGAGCGGGATCTCCCATTAATTGCGAGACAGGCTCGTTAATGGGGGATCGTGATGGCGTGGAACGTGGGATGTGGCCGGCGGATATCTCGCGCGTAGCGAGATTCACGGGATGGCGGTTGCGCCTGTGAGCGGTGCCGTTGGTCGGTCGATAAGACCGAGAAATATGACCTTGGCGGGAGAGCTCGCGGACGAGCGAGAGAGCCGAGGTATCTTGGTTCTGCGGTAGCCCGAAGACGAGCTGTGAGGCCGAGGAGGCCAATTGTGCAAGGGGCTCGAAGTGAGCCAGCGTTTGTTTGTAAGACGGGTACAGGAGTGGCCTGGTCGGCCACTATGGGTCCTTTCTTGAATGCTTTGGTGCACGTCATCTGCCACGTGTCATGATCTGGGAGATCACCGATATCGGGCATCATCACTTATCTATTCTTATCTTTTTATACTGTTTACTTTACGCTTAGCGCATTTGTTTCGGAAAATAATCTTCTCGAAATAAATACGTCGTGTGCCTTATCACGGCCCTGCTCCCGTCTTTAGGGAAGCGGGACGTGACATATATATTCACACTTTCTCATTTATATGTATATGATACATATGGCATATGTATATGGATACATATACCCTTTCTCTCTCATTCTCTTTATGTATAAAGTGTATTTATATAAGGATACAAATACACACTTGTCTTTTATGCCATGTGATTGCATGTGAAAGAGGTGGGGGCCACATGAAACCCACCCTCTTTATTTGGACAAGTGGATGAGAGAGAAATGAAGGGATGAAGAGAATAGGATTGATTCTCATTCTCAACAATTTTTAAGTGGATGAAGAGAATGGGATTGAGTCTCTTTTCGTCATCTTCTCCCTCAGCTATTTTTCCAAGAGTGGAAAATAAAAAGGAAGAGAGAGAGAGAGAGAGAGAGACAGAGAGAGAGAGTGTGTTTTCTTCGCATCATCTTCTATCTCTACTCATCAGTAATTTGTTAAAGCTAGTTTCTTCACTCAAGCTTTTCAGGGGCAGTGGAAACAAGACAACTGGGTCTTACTTCCTCCTACGCTAAAGGAAAAAGAGACCATAAAAGTGTTCTAGTGTGAAATGGGAGCTTGGATGAGTTGCTTTCAACGTGGATTATTTTCGACGAGACGGTCAGCGATCAAGCTCGATCTCAAACACCACGAAGTTTAGCTTGGGTCTTCCACTAGAGAGTGAACATGCTACAAAAGTTGTAGCCTCTCTAAACTTGTAGTTTAGACCTCTTGATCTTTTGCAACTAGTTGTATTTGGATGATTTTAGATATTGTGTACGGTAATATATTTAGAATTTTTTCGTTCTATATTTCCGCCGCGGTTCGCAAATGTTGTAACCCTAGCACCGCGCACCTACACCTGTCTTCCGTGCTTTCTTTGTAACCAACTCTTCAATATAAAGCGAAAAGTTTTTTTTGGAACTAACCACGTCGTTACTGATCCATGTCATCATTTGAAAATAACTTCTAATCATGTCTTTCGTTAAACCAAAAACTTGAAGTATCGAAAATGGCTTCCAAACATCTTACTTCTGATACTTCCATGGGTTTTTATGTCAAACCGACGGGCCCATAGAGCAGGATATCTCTTTCTTTTTTATAATTAATTCTGAAAGCTATAGATTCTCAACACATGCTTATCTTCATTTTCCATAACCTATTATCATAATTTACTTTTGATTTTTACTGCATATAACCATCCTGGATGCATAAAACGTAAGAACATTTAACATCTATCAATAAGAAAAGCATACTAAAGCCTTTCAACACAGAGAGTTGTTGCTAAACGGAAAGAGTTGCAATTTAGCCTTTATTAATATATGATCGATAAGATATGATATATGGAGATAAATGGGGTCCGTTATAAAGCAAAACTCTAGTGATATCTGACAAAGGTTTACGACCCGTGGTCGGACCGATGTCAATTGATGCGGCACAATTTGTAGCTTAGCTTGGGTGCACCAATGAATTTGTAGTTGGGGTTGCTTCGGTAAGGCTACGACTCCGGATCTTCAACCTACAAGACAAAGAACGTCCAGAGATTCCCTCTGGGGTCCTCCTCCTCTATTAAAGTTAGTAGTCGTTTAATATGAGATTAGGGTTTTTTAGATGGGAGATGGGTGCATACCTTTGGCCTCAAGTAATGAGGGTTTATATAGGGTTCGCTGTGATGCGACAGGAAGATCCGGACCGTTGTTTCGGGTTCTGTGCTTGGGCCCATGCGGGTCTCAAGCATTCTAGTTCGGGTTCTTTCCAATTCTTAGGCTTTTTCTTTTCGTGGGCCTTCAATATGCTTGTAGATATGGAGCCGTATGAGTGGGGGCACATAGAGATATTTCATGATATACCATCAATCATCTCCAAATAGAAGGAAGAGTTGATATATTTGTTATATCGAATTATGTTTAACTCTAACTTGCAAATATAGCCAAGAGTAAAATGACATACTCCAAATGAAGAATATAAAAGGGTTCAATGGTTCTAATTAAGGAGATTTCAACATTCAAAATAAGTTGTTAGAATTCAGTACAAATATGTGAGAAAGGAGCAATAATTAGACAAGTTACCTGTATTTCAAACTGAATTAAAATACTAACAATCCACAAAAATTGACCTACATCAATTAAATACATACACATCATTTGGCAAATATGAGCACCATAAATTGGTCATAAGAGCCATCACTTTCTATTTAATTTCAGTGGGTTAATTTGTCCCTTTTATTAAAGCTTAAGTTGCCTAATTACATTGCAAAAGGGTTTGGCCTTCAAGAAAAAGTTGGCTAAATAGAATCAAGAGTTGGTAATTGGGGTTTTTTTTCCTTCACATTTCCTCTTTATTCTTCTAACAAAGAAAGTTGGCTAAATTTCAATCACCTCAAAAATAATACTACTCCCTTTCAAATTATTTCACTTTCAGCTTGGAAAGGATAAGGCTCATCACAACACTTACAAGATAATATAATCTATGTCAATCAATTCCTCATTCATCCACTTTTAAATGACATTTTAATCCCTGATCTTTGCCTCTTTTCTTGGATAAATTGTCAAAATCCCCCAAACAGGTTTTCCCGCTGATAAAAAACCCTGGCCGCGAAGCGCCGGTCAAAAACCGCCTAAAAAGCTTTCAGTTGTCGAAAAAATCCCTGTCTACATTATCTGTATAGTTGTCTGCTATATCTAATCATTATGCAATATATATACAATTACCTGTGCTATGTATGAGCTATTTAGATATAGCATGCAACTATATAGATAGTGAATGAAAAATTTCCAGGTTTTTTTTTGACAACTGCATTGAGACCAGGGTTTTTTGGCAGCTGAAAAACTTGCTTGCTGATATATTTCAGCTCAAAAATAAAATCCAACATAGAATTGATTTGAAACAAAATTAAACGCCAACTTATTCTTCAGATATTGATATATGTATCAATTTTCCTGTAGTGAAATAAATGTACATCTCTAATTGCTAATCTCATCAAGGATTTTATGGAAAATGAAAACCAATCTATACATGACCTTTATTCAAATTTCTTGAAGGGAAAACGTAAAAAAAAAAAACTAAAAAAAAACTACCGACGATGCATGAGAATTTCCTCCCATTTTTTCCAATATTGTAGAACGGCATTTTTTCCAATATTGTAGAATTTCCTCTATGAATAAACAAGTTTCATGCATGAGAATCATCTAAATGCATAGAGACCTAGCCCTTGAAAGAGAACTTGGCCAAGAATCACCAATGTTGCAACCTTTTGCTGCAAAGATATTTTCCAATGCAATATCAGGATTCTTAGTCTCAAGATCCCGTCCCTTTTGTGCATCCTCATCATTATCAACATCCGGGCGTCGAAACGAGAAGTTTCTCACCAAATGAAAAGACGTCATTTGTTTCGGAACTTCAGATTCACCATCCTCGACAATGGCTTCTATATGAACTTTCCTACTCCCTAAAGCCCGATCCCTCAAACTTATAGACCTCATCCTATTCATTGATTTCGGGTATCGAGGAATTTTATTCTCAAACTTATCCAGATTCGTTTCAGAGCTCTTCTCTTCATCTAAAGATTTGATGGCGTCCTTTTGCGATTCATTGTATGTTATCTCTTCAAACCGGCCGTGCATTTCGCAGTTTTCGATATGCGAATTACACGATGAAGAACTTGCATCGCAATTTTGCGAGCATGATGCAATTGGATAATCTGAAGTTTGAGTATTCCATTTGGGTACTAAAGCAGCAACCTCACCATCGATCATTTCGGCAATTCTTGTCACTTCGTGATCGGTTATATCCAGTTCGTCGATCATTTCTGCTGCGACTCCGAGTGCAGTGTCAGCTTCGATGTCAAATGGGAAATATATATTTCGTACATGCCCTGCATACACAAATAAAGCAAGTTGAGTTTTGGTGTACCAGGACATTTAAGTTGGTATCAGAGCAAACCTATTTAAATCGTATTAGTTTTTAAAAAAGGAAGCAAAAACCTACATGATGTCCCGTGAGAGCGTGTTCGAATATGAAAATATATTTCCTATTTCACAAAAAGTATTTCTTTTGTCTATATCGCAATAAAATTTATAGCAACATAAGAATATATAATGAAACCTGAAATAAATCTCACCTTCTTGATCGCCAATCCGAAGCCTAATAAAGATACCGCCGTCTTCTCCCTTTCTTCCCTTAATCGAAATATCCACATTTGCCATGTGCTCATCATCATCCTCATGGCCATCAAAAAGATCGATACCATGCGACTCGATACCGGCAGAATTCTCATCCCAGTCTTTCTCCATCTCTGCTTCATAATCATGATCTTCAAATCCATTGGCAATCAAGCAGCCACTAGTATGATCTGAACTATATAAAGAAGGTTGTCTTGAAATAGGCCCGATATCAATAATCTGTGCTTCGAACGAACCTGAGCCGAGCTCATCGTTTTGGAGAAATGGATCCATTAAGAGCTCTCTAGCCGAGAGTCTCTCAGAGACCGTGACAAGGCATTTCTCGATGAATCGCCTCACCTCAGGATCCTTCACTCTGTACAGTGCATCCGGTTTTGCCCCCTACAAGAGAAAATTCGATAAGGAAAATATTGCAACTTTACAACCCCCAAAACCAACAAATTAGCTAAAAATTTCAAGTCTGTAACCGCTCCAGCATTTATCATCACTCAACTAGTTTATTAGCGCACAACATCGTGGAGTTACTCAACGGCCTGATCAAATTTCTTCTTCAAGTCATATTCAGACTCCGAGAAACATTTGTGCTAATAAACCATATGACAGGTTATAAGTGCTAGGGGTAATTTTCGCTAGACTACACTTCGTATAGCTATTTTTTGCTAAACTACCATAAAGTTTCTTTTTACATTAAAATCCCTTGTACTTGGCGTGAGAGTTTTCTCACCTAAATAGCCTCAAATGTAGTACGTAAGAGATCTTAGTGTATTATTAATAAAAATTTCAAGATGGTTTAGTGAAAGACAGATATAGTTATGAGTATTTTAGTGAAATTTACCCGGAGTGCTATACACGATGTACATGAAGGTGTTACATGAAATTAGACCAAAAATCAAATAACCACCAAAGAGCCTTAGCTCGAGCGGCAAACACACTCCCCCACTAGTGGAGGTCCTAGTTCGAAACCCCCCACTTACAGTGGCAAGGAGAATTTTTGATCAAATATGTGGAGAAATTTTCAACGGGGTCCATCCTCCTCCCCCCAAATGCTTGCAGGCTATACAAAATAAATAAATAAATCGAATAACCAAAGCACTTACAGAGATCACTTTCTTGTATATCTGGGCAGGATGGGTGCATTCACTATACGGATATTGGAAAGTAACCATCTCCAACACGCACATACCGAAGGAATATATGTCGACTAATTCATTGTATTCTTCTTCATATACTTCAGGAGCCATAAACTCCGGCGTGCCTATATAAGATTAAAACAATTATTCATAACTTCAAAAGAAGCCTCTTCAAAACCTTACGTTTTCGACACAAAACGGCATGGAAATTGTATGGCTTACCTACACAATGAACGGCATGCGATTTCCGAAGAATCGCCGCGAGCCCCAGATCGCCAATCTTGACCTCCCCTTGATTCCCATTAATGAAAATATTATCACATTTGAGATCTCTATGGATAATTGGGGGATTATGGCTATGGAGATAGAGGAGTCCTGTCAAGATTTGCCTGCACCAATGCTTCACTGCTCTAATATGAACCCTTTTGTGCATTTGCCTATATCTAGATAAAATTGAAGCAAAAATATATCAATAACAAATTGGGTAAGTAGTATGTTACATATTTTTTTCGAACTGGCCCGTAAGCCTCATCCAAAAACACACCACACGCAATGACACAAGCACACACGCACACCAGAGACCCATGAATTTGCCCCGAAAATGTTAATTTCTGGCCACTTCCCCTCATGGGTTCCAAACCCCGCACTCCCCGCGGAAGGGGATGAGCCATACCAACTAAGCTATTGCTCATTGGTAACTGGTATTTTTCAGAAAATTTCGATTTTGAATGAAGAATTGGAAAGATGATATGATCCACTTACTGCCTTAGTGTGCCAGAGGTGAACATCTCAGTGACAAAATTGATGTTCCTCTTTGAGATATCAACCCATGAGGCATAAAACTTCATGATATTTTTGTGCTTCAAGGTTTTTAATAGATGAATCTCACAATATAATCTCTCTAAATCATCTGGGCTTTGAAGGAAATCATAGAGCTTCACTTGGTTCCATGCCACTTCTATCCCTTCATACTCATCAAATGCCTTGTAACTGAATTTTGGGAAAGAAAAAAACCCAAATTTAAATTTAAAAAAAAATTGAAATTTTTTAGGAAAAAACAGTATTTTGTTGGAATTGTTGCTTACACTGTCTTTGAAGCACCTTTGCCAAGGACCTCATTATACTGGGGAAAAAATCATTAAAAATAAGAAATTGAGCCAAAAATAAAATTGAAGAGATTATCAAATAAAAAAAGATTTGAGAATCACCCTTCCATATCTTCCAGTGGGATCAACCTCTACAAATTCAGGGTAATGTGAATCATGCATCATTCTCAATCACCAACTTTTTTTCCTTCACTTCTCAACAAACAACAAAAAGAAAGAGAGAGAAAAATCTAAGATCTTTTTGTGAAGGTAAACTTGCTCCTTATACAAATTTGAAGCCAAGAGAATTCAAGAGAAACTTCCAACACCAATAAATTAAAGGGTTAAAAAATAATAAAATGAAGCATTTAAGAGAGAAGGTGAGGAGAAAAAGAGGAGGAGGTTTCAACTTTCAAAATACATTGGCAATGGATTTTTTCTCTCTCTCTAAGTGTGGGATTAAATAGCAAGTGAAAAAACAATGTGACAAAAAAAAATGGCGAATGGATTGGTGGGACCCACCTCCCCTTCCTCCCATTTTCCATGTCTTTGTTTTTTGGTGAAATTTGGTCACATACAGGTGAAATATGCATCTCACAATTCTTAGATTTAGCTGTATTATTACTTGATATTATCAATTTTTTGGACTAGCCTTGTATTATTAAATAAAAGGAATAAAGTATAGTTGAATATACTCTCAAGAGAGTGTACGCAAAGTAGTGTATTTTTAAGTTGGTCAACATATGATAACATCTTTTGGTCATTTTCCATGAGGAGCAACCCCAAAAAAAATTTCATTTAAAAAACTTATGTGATCTTGTGGGTGTTTTCTAAATGCTCCTTGCTTTTGTTGGTGATGGGTTTACTTTGTTTTTAGAGGAAAAAATGAAAAAGAGAGAAAATGATTTATAAGTAGCCACCGTAGGATTTCTTACGGTGGCATGGCATATGGCATCGCATTGCTCATTGATCCATGTATATGTTTAATTTGTAAATATAATTAAGATCGACTAAATTAGAATGAAAAAAATATTAAAAAATAAAGCAGAGAATAATGAATCAATAGGATGATGTCATATGTTCTACAATTGTAGTTCTATATCACGTTGTATGCTCTAGATCCTCGTTTTATAAGAAGATCCACATCTGAGGTTTTCGAAATGACATCAAGGAACTTTAAAAATAGCATGAAACTCCCTTAAGCAGGCAACGCTGTCTTAATTAAATTGTTAGCAAGGCTCAAATGGACTAAGTGATATCAAAATGGGTTATGCTTGGACTGAAAAACTCCAAAATAAACTTAATATGGCCTTATCTTTTACAAAGTTACCTTTCAATTTTTGACGAAAATACCATATAGGAGCGGTTCAAGGCTTTTTTTAACATTCAATGTTATTATCTCAAAAACTTCGGAAAAAATGGATGGTGTTCTATAAAATTTAATTGTAAGAACAAATTAGAGATGAGGTGAGAGAGAAAAATCAAATACCTAATTGACAAGGATTAGGCAATATGAATGATATGCATTAAAGTCTTCTATTTATAAGATTCTTCAATTAACTTTGGTGTTCTATAATTTTTCAAGACATCATCTCAACTGGAGGAAATTTGCACAGTTTACGTGTCAATAACTAAAAATTGCTCCAAAATATATAAAATACAAGAAGGTTTCAACAATTTACTAACATTAAAATTACAAAGTTTCAATCTCCAAAATGAACTTGCAGAGTTGGTGAAAATAAAATACAACTTTTTCCACCACTTCACACTTGCTAACTTAGAATCCATCCATGCATTTGCTTTGGTCAAAATGGGTGATTCATTTCATTCAAAATAAATTTGTTCTAAAGCATAAAAAATGTGATCAAATTAAGTTGCACAACTCCAATAAGGAGCAGGTCTTATAAGTACAAGCTATTAATACATATTTGTTGGGTAAATTGACAAAAAAAGACTTGAAAAACTTTTCCGCTATCAAAAACTCCCTGACTGTAATATCTATATAGTTTTCTACAAACTAAATATTGCAGGAAACTTTACAGATATTACATCCAAGGGGGTTCTTTGACAGCGAAAAAGTTTGTCAAAGGTTTTTCTCGGCAATTTTCCTTATTTAGTTTGCTTAAAATATTTGTACTTAGAAATTGTAAGAGTCAAAAAAAGTTGCGGAATTTGTCATAAAAAATGCAATATATCTATATTTTAATGACCAACTTCTGAATTTGTTCCCATCTTCTTACGTGGAATTGGCCGGGGTGTCATATTTAAGTGGAATTGGCGATTCTTTTATTTTCTTTTTCAAGAAAATTCATCCAAGCCAACATTCAATTTGTCATTTTAGTATATTAGGAGGATTAGGCATGTGACATTCATGAAACTTCATCCAAATTAATTTTTCCAACACTCGCAAAAAGAACACTGGAGCAATAATTCAGCCGGTAAGACGCCTTCCTCCTCGCGGAGTTTGATACTAGATGGGGAAATTGCCACAATTTAACGTTTTCGGGACAAATTCATGGGTCCTATGTGTGCTTGTGTGTGTTGTGTGCGTACGTGGGTTGTGTGCAGAGGTTAGGCTTACGGTTCCAAAAAATAAAAAGGCTTACAAAAAGAACAACCCGATCCGTTAATGTAGTTAGGGAACCATTGGTGATTGGAAAATAAAAGGAAATTAGGAAATTGAAATGGGAAAAGGGAGAAATTGATGTATTAATTCTTGTTAAAGTAAATAAGGGGAAATAATAGAATAAATTTTTTGGGACTTCTTCATCACTTCCATCACAGTTTCTTTTTTAAGTATTCTTTTTTAATCCACAAAAATAAGAAAAGGTATCAATTTCTCAATTTACTCTCTATTTTCCAATTACCAAAGATGCTCTTATGAAAGAATTGATGGAGAAAATAGTAAATGCCAAGTCCTCTTGGATTATTTATGCATTGAGTTAGAGGGCCCGGAAAGGATGAATCTCCCGGCAAATGGAGGTAAAACAGGATGCTCAAGTCCCGCAGGGGTATGTGTGACCCGTCCCCCAGTCAAATTCTGGGAGAGTTCGCTTGGACCTGTTCGCAGGCCTCTTTTCCTCTTATTCATTTAGAGCAGACAAACAAATAATATTTGCTGAAATACAATATTTTCATTAGCATCACGTCTCCAATCGAGAAAAAGAAAAAGAAAAAGAAAATTGCTTTTTAACATTCTTTCTTTAACATAACCTAAAAGGGTATCATTTTCAAAAGAATATTTGTTCATATTTATATCTTTTTCTTCTCGTATGTGTCCTCAATCAAAATTACTGTTCCCATCACCTTCCTCGTCTCCATTTAAAACATCAAAAACAACTTCGTTATCTTCATTGTTATTGTAATGTTATCTACTTTATGTCATCTGCATTGTCGCTGCCGTCACTGGTGCCACCATCTTCATATCTTCCATTTCCAATATTCTCTAAATTTACCAATTGAGCTTAACTCGGTTGATACCAATTTCCTCTCTCATGTGAAAGATCGCTAGTTCGATCCACGAAGACGGTTCATTTCAATAAAAAAAATCTCTAAATTTTCCCTGAGAAAAAACCAATAGGTATTTGATTTCTTCCCCAAATAGCGACACAAACATAACAGTAACAATAATAAAAATATATTAATTACCAAATGAAAATGTTTATATATATATATATATATATATATATGGCACGGCACTGACATCACAGTAGCTGCCATTTCTGTCATAATCTGACCTAAATTATGAGACAAGCAAATTGAAATTAGGGGGCAAACCAAATACCAAATGGGACATATACCATCCTACATGCAGCCACTTGTATGCAATAATACAAAAAGACCATGAACCAAGGCAGTTGAATAGTTGATTTCAAGTTATTTATTAGCCAAAAAAAGATCTACCATCTTTAATTTGGTACTTGCTAGGACAAATGCCAAACCTATTCCTGAAAATGAGTTCCTGATAGTACAGGCAATAACAACGGCCTCGACATGCAGTCCACCACTGTGTGTTCTGTTAGACCCCATCATTTCCGTCTTCGAGTATGCATCCAGATAGATAACTCAAGAACAAAAATCTTTCAAAGAAGCGGTACCAATTTCTTCGAGTAAAACCTGGGATCTGCATTTAGTTTTGTTAAAGGAGGAGCCGGTAACAAAACAAAACGGGGGAAAAATGATCAATAACCACCAAAAATAAGTACCAATAGCAATATTGTTGATGACTTTTGACTCCATTAGAGCCACATACTGATATAACATTTAGATATTTTCCCAACTGAGTTGAGATTTAATTTGAAGTTAGATAAAGGACATGTAAATCATCAAAAGAACCTGAAAGAGAATATAAAAGGAAAAATAAATAGAAAAAAAAAAGTCTACAAAATTAAACACTGCAGCTAGTAATTCAACCACCTATGCATAAATACATACAGTGAGTACCACCACTATAAGAACCAACTATCACACTGTATATTACCATCGAACAATCGACTCAAGAAAAAAAACTTAAATATTAGGGTCGCAAAGCTCATCGAAGCTTTCTTGAAAATGGAAAGGGCTACTCAATTATTTCCATGAAATGTGAGTTCTGTAGTTTAGGCTCCTCCTTCAAATTATCAACCAAATAGAGAGAGCTTACACTGATGAGACAAAATAAATCAAGTGCTGGAGAATTTCCTTTGGCATAGACAGGTAGAGTATCTTGTACCAGCTGAAGCAAATTAGGTCGTCTGTATCAAACAGTATATAATCATTCTGCACAGTAAAAATATCCAGTTAGAAATACAACCATGAAATTTACACTCGAAAACTATGCACATTTCAGATGAAATATTATATTCTAATAAATATTGCTTAAAAATTAAGGTTTACTATTACACCAAATATTGATTTAAAAAAACAGAACAGTCTAAAATTTTCTGATATATTCCCTACTTATTGTAAGCTATACTTCCCGGAACAAGAAAAGAAGTGGCTTTCTTCGAGGCTGAAACTGTATGCATCTCTTGACACTTCACTAATGGTTTTCTTTCCCTAAGCTGTGTAACTTCCACAATTCTAAGATTATTGTATCCGTAGCCAAAAGATGCATGTTGAACATCAAATTATGGCGCACGAAACAACCATGACTTAATATGAACGCAATAAAAATATATAAAGGTTCTGTTTATAAACCCTGTTAAACTTCGTAATTAATATATATCCCCCATCCAAATCTATAACATCATTCCCCTTATTTATCTTAAGGTCGAAAGAAGCCAATGAGAAGATGCCAACTTTATGTAAACTCAGCATTTAATAGGGTTCTTATGTATAAGACTGTATTAACTTGCAAAATTCAAGAATAAATAATAATAAGATTAAATATAGAAATAGAACAGCTTCAGCCAACTGCCTAGTGACCGTAGACAGAATAGCTCTCAAATGTGAGCAACTACTACATTTGTAAATGTAAATATACATTGGGACACGCAAAAACTCTTTACAATGACATTTGAAGTAAGCACTAAGCAAGAAGTTCTTAGCTATATTCTCATTTTTAAACTAAAACATAACTCAAGACTTAATAGGATAAAGCTATGATGCCAGCCTATCAGGTACAATTTATCAACATATAGGTAGTTGATTAATATTGTTTCAAACTTCTGGTCATATCGGCTAATATATCGATTAGGGACACTAATAGATGGATACCGTTTTGCCTAAAATCGACCGATATTTTGAATATCGGACGATTATATCACCCACTTCATATCAGTACAAAAATCACCGATAATTCAATAATTTAGGCTTTAATTAGTTATATTGGATAGCAGGTTAACTTTTTTAAGATTTGAAACTCTTTGCTCAAAATCCAATTATAAGAAAATATACTAGATGTCATATCTTGTAAATTTTGTTATATCAACTAAATAATGTATTACATATCTTCACTTTAGTTGTTTATTTAATTTAAATCTATCATTTTGATAATGAGTTATTTATTGTGTATTCTTGCATGTATCTTGCAAAAAAATCTTTATGATAATTGATAGATGATACTTGAAACTTTTAATGTATTTTACATGCATAAGATAAAATATGTGTTTAATATAAATCCAATGTCCAATATTTATACAGAAATTTCTGATGTTAACTTCTGATATGAATGTCTGATATTGATCCATATCCCCGATAAATCGTTTGGCATCCGCTATCCGATATATAAAACACTCATCAGATATGATCCGATTTACAATATTTGAAACTCTGAGTTACTGAAGTGATGCAACCATAATCAGTTCTCAACTAAAGATCTTACCTACATCTGCTCGCCAATAGGAGCCATCACAAATAGCGGCCCAATAGTCTAAGAAAATGCCAAATATGAAAAGTGTTGGTGATAGCCTCTAATCTATAAAGAGCATACACAGACACAGACACGGACACGGGACATGGCAAATTTGTATAATAAAAGAGGACACGGGGGGCACAACTATGTTATTTATCGATATATTTAATACACTATGAGAAGAAACATGTACTAGTGTAGCATTAAATGCACAATAAAAGTAAAATCAAAGTTATAACTACAATTAATAACCAGATGAGCATAAACAAATACATATATAAAACTAAAGTAAAACACACAAAAATACAATCCATATAAATTAAAACAAACAATATATTAGCCCAATTTTAATTGAAGCCGGCTTTTATAGACCCGGCTTCATTATTTGCATCAATTTAGACCTTTACTCCTAACTATAGTCCGTCCAGAGAGATTTCAAATATTTAATATTCTTGAATTCTCGAAGGTATCGAAGTTGTCCGCACATATATTTCATGTTTCTACTTCTCAATCCCTTACCCAATGTAAAAGTGTCGAATACGTCAAATTTGAATGGGCACATCCCAAACGTGTCGGACACTATGTCGGACGGAGGGTACGAGTGTCTGATAATGTTGGAGGGGCATGATGAGCAAAAAAAAGTGTATGTGCCTCCTAGCCTCCAATAAATACTACACTGTAAAGAGATCCTCTTTAACACATGCCAGCTCCTTCCCCGATATCATTTCACACATACATTCAAGCAAAAAACCACATGCGGAATCTTTCTTATCATACACACAACCGAAACTTTCTTACATAGCCACAACTGAAGATCCAGCTAATCAGAAAAGATTGGTATGACTCGATCTTCTTCTTTGATACTTCTAACCTACCTTCTCTTAACCCACAATATCAAAGTTGACGTATAAAGCCATTAACTTTGGTTGTCTAAACTTTTTAAGCCTTTCTTTCCATTAACAAACCTCCCAACATCAAATTTCCAACTAAGGGATGCATATATTCGATTTTCTCCTAAATAATTCTAAGATTTCCCATTTCAGTCCATCCATGAACTTATCTAACAATCATACACTGTACATGTTATGTCTTACATGATACTTGAGGAATGCTACAAAATTAGCAATTTATTGCCAAGGAAACAAATGTGGGTATTTGATGTATGAATTCAGTACATAATCGAGTCAAGATAGTCATAACCACATATCAAATCAACACCTAATCAACTCAAGATAGCCACAACCAACATATGGCCATAACCAGCATATGAAGTCAGCACCTAATCAACTCAAGATAGTCATAACCAGCATATGAAGTCAACATCAGCAAATTCATGGCAGAAAAACGAAGTGAAGATAATTTTCAAAATAAAAATTCTAAAACAAGATCAATGTAAGTTAGGAAACATAAGCTTAAGACGAAGATCATAATATTCAGAATAAGTGGAGGGATGTAGTAGATGTGGAACAATGGAAGGACATAATACCAATGTTGTTGGCAAAGATAGAAGTTGTGTCCCTAATCATGCAAATTGAACACTACAATCATTGTCTACCTTGATGCCCCTTTTAAGTTGTATATTTATTATGCCTCTTTAAGTTGTTGATATTGTCGATGTGTTATCATAAAAAATGATGTTTACCCCACAAAGAATAATTGGTTTTCAGAGCAAGAAGAGGTTACCCGCCTCAAACCACCTTAACTACTTCAAGAAGAGTTGTATAATAGAAGAGAAACATCTACCAAACTAGTTTGGATAAAGAATGATGAATCACTGGGTCTACCTCTTATTTTCCATTGTATCCAATACTTGATCTTAGAATCCCCAGCATTCACATAAAAAACCCTTTGTTTCTATCACATTAAAATGCAACGGTGACAATGGCTATGCACGACCACAGAGTCTTTTAGTCTTGTAGTCTACTTTTGATATGAGTTTGCTTGATTTTGAGATGGTCTCGTAGATCCTATATCCATAGATATGTGTATATGGATTCTATATAATGGACGGTATTCTTCAAGTAATTAGACAAATAATTTTATCCACACTGGCAACCATAGTCCTCTCATCTATTCACCCATCTTACATGGTTGTTCTCACACATGATGGTAGTGGTACATGGCATTTGCTGGCGACAAGGAGACAACATAAGCTAAATCACCTTCTAATTTTTTATCATACAAGCATATCCTAATTAAGTTGCATCACGCATATGAACTTGATATATCCACATGTACGTCGATAATCACTGAAATAACTTTCTAGGGAATCAAATAAATAAATAAATACACTACTGCTGCTTCTATCAAGGTTTTGAATATCAGATATCGGCAAGATATCGGAATCGTATTGGATAGGTGTTTTCTATATTAGTTACGGCCAATATAGCCATATCGACAAAAATATATTAGTTTTATCATATCGTGAGGGGTTCCGATACAATATATTGGCCGATATAATTGATATTTGATTCAATGCCTTCTACACTTCTTAATATTTGGTGTTTATGTTCCTACAATTTTCTTTTGTTTCACTTAGGTTCTGTTGGAAATCAAGTAACAAAAATAAATTTTTGGTTTTTTTTGTATATAGCCCCCTTTAATCATTCTTATTTTCATATACATCTTCCAAAAAGTTGAATTTAAATATACCTCACAATCTTTGAAGCCATTACAAATTAGTCAATGCTATCTTTTAGCGTTTAAAGCATGGTTCAAGAACTTTAAAGAGATTTGAGATTTCAATTGCTTTAGGTCTTTAAGTCAAGAAATTACTTCACTGTCCTATTTTTTAATCATGGAATTATATATTTCTATCAATTAAATTGTTTTATTGCAGCTGACCATGAAACTTTAAGGAAAACCTCGGTATATTCTTTTCAACTCATCTTAAACTATCAATATAGTGTTTTAATCTATTGATGTGGTCTTTTTCTTTAAACCTCTTTTTATATTCAAATATAAGAACATTAATTTTCATAATTTACAAAGTTTTATTCATATAAAATGAGGATGCTTTGATGTCATAGAACTAGAAATATGAAATGATTTATCAAGTTCTTTTCAATTATTTTTTGTAGTATAAATGTTCGATAGCTACAAAAATATGATTTTATGAGGATACAAGAAAGTATTGAAGACAAAATAAAGATATATGATCGATTAAGGGTACAACTAACCTAAAATAAGTTAATGTTATCATGCTACTCGTGTTCAAAGAATAGTCAAAAAATATTTCGGCTATCCAAGGATGTGATTTATAACAAATTGAGGTATGGTTGAGAGATTTATAAATTCAATTTTTAGAGAGCAATATATAAAATGAAGATTTGAGAGGATCGCATACAAAAATCCTAAATTTTATTACTTTTTTATTCTATTAATGACACTAGGTCATTGTGGCATGTTATAATTTGTCTTAAATAACATATTAATGGATAGTTATTACATCCAAAGAGATATCAACGAAATAGTAATAAGAAATTTTTATAGAGGACATCCTAATAGGCTTTTAATGCCCTATTTTTAAAGTTAATTATTAATGTTTCTTACGAATATGTGTATCGCAGTGCAATCCATCCATAAATGAGATAAATATTGAATTAAAGAAAAGATATATGCACTCCAATTTCTTTTCTTTCCCGAAAAGCTTTTATCAAATATTATATCTTGAATTATTTTCAACTCATTAATAAGAGCAAAACTTTCTATTTATGGTCCATTCTTTAACGACCACGACACGTCAAGGTTATATAGATAATGAGTTATGTACCGCTACGGAAAATATGTTTCTAAACTGACCATTCCAAAATGGTAATGTCTAAAACCATAATATCAAACAAAATATATGCATTGATTATTTTATTATTTTCTTAATAGGTTATGTTGCGTAATATGAGTCATTCCAAATTTATTATTTACTTGATTCATATTCTACAAAAAATTCATTTGTTATTATATTATTATGTCTGGAACCGTAATATCTGTGACATATCGATCACAATTTGTATATTTTAACCAAATCATCGGAATTCCCAAAATCGCATTCTCGAAAAGTTATATATACTTCTTGCTAATCAATAACTACAAGTCAAAATATCTATCAAGGTTAAACTCTAGTTTGCTCGTGTCGTATACCGTTTGGACTCCGTGAGAATGATTTTGTACCACTGAAGAAGAATACATTTTTGTAGCCTGCATGAAAGATAGGCAAGGGAAGAGATTAGATTACTCACCAAGCCCTCAGACTAGATTTTTAATTTATTTTTTTGCAATATTCTATTAATTGCAATTTTATTGTTTTGATAAATCTCTATTTAACTACTGAGATTAAATTATAAACATTTTTTATGTAATATTTTTACATCATGTTCTATGTTACATTTTATAATAATTTAATTAGAATCAAGCTCTCAAGCGACTTTGTTTTAGCTTCAAACGTAATAAACTATAAAATAGTGCTTGTTTCCATATCCAATTAAAGTTTTTTTCTCTTTTTGTGTAGCTTTAGATGTCACAATAAAGTGACAAAATATTACCAAATGAACGGTATCAGTATCTTCGTTGATAGCTTATATAGATGGTACATGACATCACATGGTTACTTGTGTTTCGCAAACTAAAAGTTTATTCTAATGGATACATCCACTAGCTAGTTTCATAGAAAATAGGTTGCACGGACAAGTTTTTTTGCTGTCGTATCCACGTCGGACACGGAATCATTCCCGACACAAGATTTTCATGTCCCACTTCAAAATGAGACCACTTTGGATTTGGACACGTGCGGGAAATGGATTGGACATGTATCAGACACATATTAGCAGGTTTAACCAACAATCGATTTTAAACCCACAATTTACTTAACCCTAATTCGTTGTGGCCTCGTTCTTTCTTCAAGTCACGGTCTCTCTTTCTCCTCAAGCTTGGAAATGACTCTCTTTTTTTACACCAAGAATAGCAACACTTCATCCTCCTCAAGCACATCCATCAAGATCTTCGATCTTTCTCCTCAAGCGTAGCCAAGATTTGAAAAAAAGCATCTTTCCCTCAAGCATAGCCAAGATCTAAAAAAGGCATCATGGATCTTCTCTTTCTTCTCAAGTATAGCCATGACAAACAAAATCCATATTTCTTCAATTACAAACGAGAAAAAACCATAGTCTAACCCAACTTTCTTAATATGTTGACTTTTTCTTGCTATATTACTCAATTTTGGTGCTTAGTATAATTTCTATAGTGAAATTCAAAAGTTTTGTTGAAATTGTCAGGAAAATGTTGAAAATATAAGTTTTTTTACTGAAATCATGTCAAGTACAGTTAGGAACTACTAAAATTGTATGTTTTTTGCTGAAATTGTGTTAAATATAATTAGGAAAATGCTAAAATTATATTTTTACTAAAATTGCTGAAATAACTTAGCTGAATTTTGTTAAATGTAGTAAAAAAATGTTGAAATACTAAGGTTTTTACTGAATATGTTGTAATAGCATGAAATTATTTTTTTTAATAAAATCATATCGATATACATACAGACATAGATATACACATATATATACATGTGTACCATGTATATACATGGATGGATGTGTAGAGAGACATGCATATGTAAATAGATATAGATGTGTACATACACATATATGTATACATACGCATGTGTGTGTATACATGTGTGCACGATTTCACACTTTATATATGTATGTAGACACGTGCACATGTATGTGTACACACATATATGGAGTTGGGATCCTTCAAGCCCGGGCCTAAACAAAGAAATTCACGCAACACTACAAAATTGATTTTTTTGAAACATTTTCAACGATCCGAACCGTAAATCTTGATCTAAACGATGAAATATACAGATACGCCGAAATTCACGCATTTTCGAAATAGTTTGCATGTTGATCTAATGGTTTCAAAATGAAAGGTTTATGAAATATTGATAAACCTTGAATTTTAGAATAGTCAGATCAACATGCAAACGATTTTGAAACCGCATGAATTTCGGCGTACTCGTGTATTTCACCGTTTAGATCAAGATAAATAGTTCAAATCGTAGAAAATGTTCAAAAAACTTCAATTTTGATATTTCATCGTCTAGATCAAGATAAACAGCTTAAATCGTCGAAAATGTTCAAAAAACTTCAATTTTGAGTGGTGCATGAATTTCTTAGTTTAGGCCCAGACCTAGAGGATTCCAACTCTATGTATGTATACATACACACCATTGTTGTAAAAAACCTTTAAAAGCTTCGCTTTGGCGGAAAGCAGCCATGAAGTGCTTCGCTTTTGCATAAAGCGCCTTTATACTACGTTAGTGGCTTGAAGCTCTCGTTTTTGCTTGAAAATCTCGCTTAAATCCGCTTTTAAGCATTCAAATGGAATATAAGCAATATTTTCTTTAAAATTATAGATTATCATATCAAATGATCGAATAATTAAATCTCATTATTGTCTCTAACCTGCAACTTTAACTCTTTCAGACCTTATATGGATGACAATTCCTTAAAATTAATCAATATATTTCTATTATTGCATACAAAAACTTTATGACAATAAAATATCTTTGTTATATTTATATTATTTCGTTTTTCAGAGACCCTATTAATCTATTTTCCCATCATTATTTTATTTACTATTTAAAAACGTTTTGGCACTTTTTGCCGCTAAATCCCCGTTAAAACCCCTAAAGCTAAATTCTTGCTCTTCCGCTTCGCTACTCTTTCCGCTTTTCACAACATTGATACACATTTAAATGTGTGCATAGAATGACTAGGATCCTATAAGTAGGATTGGGAAACAAATTCTACCAAATTTGTAGCCATTAGATTCATTTTAGGATTTGTGCAATCAATTATAAAAAAGAGTTCCCATATATTACAATCATGATATCAAGAGCTCTCATTTATTATAATCATGGTATTATTGTTTGCACAAATCCTAAAGTGAATCTAATGACTACAAACTTGGTAGGATTTGTTTTCCAATCCTACCGATAAGATCCTAGTCATCCTCTCTCTCTCTCTCTATATATATATATATATATAATCTGTAACGACCGTGCCCGTTTTAAAATAAATAAAATTTTGTTTGAATTTATTCTTACTTGTTTTGTTTCTTAAATTATAAAAGAGAATTTTACTTTGGAAAAATAAAAGGAAAATTATTTTGGTTAAAAAAATAATTTATTTGTTTAGAAAACAAAAAGAATTTTTTGTATGACAAAAGGTCACATTTTTTAAGAGGAATACTTTTTTTAAGAAAATATATAAGATTTTTATTTAAAGTATTTTTGTTAGAGAAAATAATTTTTTTGAAAGATAAAACTATTTATTTTAAAATAAATGGGAAAATCTTTTGTGATTTTTAAGATTTAATTAGATTTTAGAAAAGATGTTTTTTAAAGTAGTTAAAAGTATTTTTTAAAAAGAAAAAGGATTAATTAAGAGATTTTATTAAAAAGCTTTTGCAAAAATAAATTATTCATTAGTATTTTTAAAGAGATGAGAAATTATTTGTTTGATTTAAAAAACAAATTTGTTTAAATTAAAACATCTTTTTAGGAAAATTGTTTTGAAACCGTTGAATCTAATTTAATTTAATCCTAACTTTTGATCTCTAAAACCCTAATCCCTAGTTCTATAAATAAACATTTTCTTTTCTCTTATATAATATTTCGTCACAACAAAAATTCTTTTTTGAGATGCTGTAGGAATTTTAAGTTGATCGGAGTCTCAATCTCTGAGTTAGGGCTTCGGCAAATTGATTGTTATATCGATTTGCACACTTCGGTAAGTTTCCCTTGTCCATATATTTATACTTTCCAGAAACTTTTATCATATTTTCCTACTGAAATTATATGCCAATTGCATATTTTCATCATATAGTTTTTCCAGATATTTATTCATGTTTTACGAGATTTTACAAGTTATATCGGTTTACTCCTCGCATGAGATACCTGATACATGATTACTACATTATATGTGAGTGATACTTGATTCATGTTGCTGGTAAACTCTTGTTTAAAGAAAATTCATGCTTGATATAGTAAACCATTTTTGACATGGGATAACGGGGGAGTTAGGAAATAAATAGTCGTATATATCGAAAAAGCAGTAAATACTATTGTATGCGGAACTAAGTGGCATGGAACAAAGTGCCACACCAAGTCGGCCACCTCTTGAATCCGTGAGGTCCACCTCTAGAATTTCCATATGATGTTACGACATGGCGAACAGAATATTCTCGATGTTGCATACTCTATTCTTGTTTCGACTCGTACGAGATAAAACATGGTTTTAAATATATTTATACGTCAATATCTTTTTACATGAGCTTGCATTATTTTTCATTGCTATTTACTAAGTTGGCCTTGTTTTATCAAATATCATATTTTCATTACCTTTTTTGGATTTTTGGGAAACTTATCGAGTGTTAGTACGCTAAAGGGCATTTTGTATGTTCTCTTTTTCTTGAAATGTCCGTCGGATTCTATTTTAGAGATGGACGAAGCACTGTCGGTGAGGAAGATGTATCAACTCAAAACTTTTCACTTCGAGCCATTTCTGGAGTATTAGTCTCTCCTTTTGTTATTGATCACTTTATGACATGTATCTTGTGTATTCCTCGTGTTTGAAGGCTCTTTTCTTTGTATCGCTTGAAACTTGTTATTTTGCTGTGAACCTTGATTATCTTGTTTAATAAATATTGTTATAAATTCTTGTGATACAATTCTGCATGTACAGAAGCTTAGTGTATCTATATCGGGAATGTGTGCTTCTTGATATAAATATGTCGTGGGCCTCGTCACGTTCTTCCAGCCCTATTATTTTAATATTTTTATCAACTCTATTATTTTAGGGAAGCGGGACGTGATAAAATCCTTACTAGGGAATATTCGCAGTATATTCACGCTTCTCACCAAAAAAGGACTTCGCATCAATTTTCCATCATAAAAAGAAGGGTCTCTAAAAAGATTCCATGTCGTGCTTTGAGTTCCTTGGGGCCATGTGTTCTTTCCAAAGCCTTAAAGTAAATCCTTTTTCTAGAGGGCTTTCAGAGACGGTATCAAGTTGGTCAGAACGATAAGGATAGTGAAAATCAAGTAAAGGATTTCTTCAGCATAGTATGTGATTGTTTCATTTTTCCAATAGATCTGATTTTATTCTCATTTTCTATTTTCTTTAGCTTATCCATGACTGAATCTTGATTTTCAGTAAAAAAAAATTCTCATAATTATTTCAACAAATAGGTTTGATTTCAATCCTTCGTTATGATTTTTCCCATAATTTCTCACACATATCCATGACTATATCTTGCTTTTGGGTGATTTTTGACCAAAGTGTCGCCATTTTTACTTATTCGGGTGATTTTGACAATCATAGATCTGCATAAGAAGAAATTGTCAGCGGTGAGACTTTATTATTATTTTTTGGTTTTAATTATCTCACGAATAAGCCTACATTCTATCATCGTTTGTTTTTTTTAATGTTTTTTTCCTGTTGCCCATGCTATACATGATCGAATCTTGCTCGTGTAATTTTGCCCAAATAGATAAAGGTTCCAATTTTCCATTAATTTTTTAAACGTATCCATGACCAAATCTTGCTTTTGGGTAATTTTGCCCAACTAGATAAAAATTCAGCAATTTCTTTTTCTGCTATTATATTTGACAACAATAGGTAAACATCTTCTATATTATTCTTACCATTTGTTTTCATAAAAACATGTTCATGTACATAAATGAATAATTGATTTGTTTTATCCACTTATTAACTTTCACTGATTTCCCATTTAAAATGAAAAAAATATCATATGTACTCAGTAAATATATAGTTACCTTAAACTTTTTAGATTTATCAATTTTAAATCATGGTTTTATGCTATTTTCTGTTCATTAGTGATATTTTCTTCGATCCTAATGATAAGATTCGTAACAACAAACGGGCAAGACACAAAATTATATACACTACTTTTGGAGTCTATTTTTGGAAAATGTAAAGATGGTGGCTCTGGTTAGTGCATCGAATCAACTATTACAGTATGTATAAAAAAAAGTAAGATTTAATCATCTTATATATTGTACATCTAAAACATTAACTATAATATATTGCAACGGACTAAAATATTTAATGTTATTCTAAAATTCCCAAGGTAATAGAAATAATTTTATAGAGAAATTTGAAGAGAAGAAAATTTAGATGAGTTGAAAAATTTTGCAGATATTCTCTTGGTGCAGCTACAAAGTCTTGATAATTTTGAAAAAGATTCAAAAGATTTGATCCAGCTTTACAAAATTGCAGAAATTCCTTCAGTTTTGCTATGGCAAGGTATTAATGCAAAGTTTTTATTTCAGTTTTTACGGACTACTCCTAATTTCTCCACGTGATTTACAAGAACTCCAAATGCGTCCTCAGCTCCTACCTGGCTTCCTCCTCAAGACAGAGAAAGTTTTGAATTTATTTCTTCAAAAGATTACCTGATGATGAGATCCAAAAGGTCTACTCATAGTGAAGCAAGAAATCTTTGAATTTATCTCTTTCGGGATTCCATTTTGTAGTTTCTAATTTAATTTTATGATTTCACATGTGATTCTAATAATTGCCTCTTACTTGCAAATTGGAGCGATCAACGTATCCTACATCCATAGATTTACTCAAAACGTCGATCTCCGACGCACCAATTTTCTCATGTTACGCCAGGTTGCATCCCTATGATTTCAATAAATCGTCATTTTTATCGGATTTTGCCTTAAAACCTAATCTTATCATTGGCATGCTTATAAGCTATAAGCAAATAAACTTACACTAATAGTTTCAGTTATAAAAATTGTATGCTTTGTTTAATCTGTCTACTTTGAAAAATTATGCTGCAGTTGTTTCTTTTATCATGTTATAGCTTTGCTATTCTATAAGTTGACTATTCATATTAATCTTGATGGCTCAATGACACCAGTTTCCTAATTTGCTTACAAACGCAAATGACCCTTATTGTTGTATTTTAAGAACTTGAACTATTCAATGTTATTTGAAAAATATACTGTCTAGATATGCCATTTACGAAGTTAAAAGATGTTTTTTGGTTGCATCCTCCACTCTATCTCCAATCTTCTTAATAAGTAATAAAATTTATACGTCCTGATTGAAGATCAATCAAAAGCTCATGTGTGATTGATTTCACTTTTTGATATTTATAAGTGAAATAATTATATGAATTATATATATGCTCCAATTGTTTCATCCAGTTGATATATGCAATTCTTTTGATCCAAGATCACAATTTTTTATTTCAGATACACGGATAAGCTTATGACTTACAGTTTACAGACACCGAGGCATGCAGAGTTATTTCATGAAGAGCCTATAACTTGCGGTTCATGAATTCTTGAGCTAGAATTCTTGAATTACAAAGAGCGATGTGTATAATTATGCTCGATATGCTTAATATAAATTTTTGCTTGGTTTTATTTCCGTACTATTGTTCTATATAATAAACTCAAGTGCAATATTTTTATTATACATATATGTGCTTCGTATACCACTTTATAACTAATTTAATGTCATAATAACATTTTTTTCTACACATGCATGCTTTGTATAGCATTTTATAAGTAATTTTCTATTAGAATTGCATTTTTCTATTAATCTTGGTAATGAAAAGATCTCTTTATTATAATTTTAAAGAATTATACGATGTCTACTGACTGATACTATATTTGTTTATATCACTGTATTAAATGCACATTATTATTTTTGGGCAACTCCCCAGACCCGTGCATGGCACACCGAGGCACCTGGTAATGTGTGTGTGCCTTTATAAAAACTCCAAACAGGTTTGGGCCATTTTAACAGGACTCTCATTACCTTTACAACTGCCAAGAAATTACCATAACTCGACGGTCAATATTGGTCAACGTTATTGTTCATGTCAAATGACCATTTTGCCTTTTTATAATATAATTAATTAATTTAAATTACATTTAAAATAATTTTAACAAGTATTAAATATAAACATCACAATTAATATTCTTGGAGGGGGGCGCCAGTGGTCAGAGGGAGGCGAGGTCGAGGAGAGGTGGGAGTCGGAAGAGGAGGGTGAAGGGGTTAGGGTCGAAGAAGATGATCATGATCGCGGCGGCGGCACATGATGGATGGATGAGGGAGAAGCGACGGAGTGGGTTTGAGGGGAAAGAGGAAGAGGAAGCTTCTTGAGGAGGTGGATAGGGAGCAGGCGAAGGCGCCAGCGACGGAGGAGAGTAGTCAAGATGGCATTGACGAGGGCGTTGGAAGAACATGGGGTTGAGGAATGGGGAGAAGAAGAGGATGATGGTGATAGAGGTTGATGATGATGATGAATCGATGGTGGTGGAAGGGCAAGGAGAGGGTGGTGGGGTGGTGCTACCGTTGGTGGAGTCGGCGCCAGCGTGTTGCGACGGTGGTGGAGCCGACGGTGGCATGTTACGGCGGCGACGACCGAGGATGAAAAAATGGGTTTTTTAAATTAGGTTTATGGTTTCGATGAGGGGTATTTTGGGTTTTTAAAAAATTGCTGATGTGGCGATGATATGGTCTAGACAGTGCTGGCGTGTCACCGTTAAAATTGATAGTTTCAAACCTAATGGTAGTTTTCTGATTCTGGCCCAAACATATTGGGAGTTTTCAGTAAATAAGCCATATATAGAGAGGATAATGGAGGAAATGTGCAATAGGAGGGAATTCCCTCATATGGCGTCAAAAAAATACACCCTCCATAATTTTTTCAACGATCGGCACCCATCATCATCTAAGATGTGAATACACCAAATTTCATATGATTCCACCTCTTTTTCACCGTTGATTTAATGGATAAAAAATTAACGATTTACCGACAATAGAACTTTTTGCATTGCTAATTCAACAGAAAAAAAAGTGGTGGAATCACGTGAAATTTGGCGTATCCACATCTTAGATGGTAAAGATGAAGATGATGTGTGCCGATCGTCGAATAAAATGGTAAAGGATATAGATTTTTGATACCACCTAACGATAAAACCTCTTAAGGCCTCTTTTCTTCATTATTCTCTCCCCTCTCCCTATATATAAAGAGAGGGGGAGGTGATTATATGAAGTTCGGCCATATTTTTTATTTTGAGGTCCACTTTTCATACACACAACCCCTGTGTTTTTCACCGATCCGTACTGATCACCGTGATCTATATGTTATGTATCAAGTTTTACGAAATTTGAAGACCTCTAACACATCCATCAAAGAGACTAAAAATTCAACGGTTTTACGATGGATGAAAAACAAGATCGTTTGATGGATGTGTCAGAGGTCTCCAAATCTTGTAAAATTTGATACATAACCTATCTAACACATATAGATTACGGTGGCCAGTGCGGATCGGTGAAAAACACGGGGCTTGTGTTTGAAAAATGAACCTCAAAATAAGAATTGAGGCTGGACCTCATAGGATCACCTCCAAATTATATATATATAGGAGTAATCCATTGCAAACCGGTCCGTGATTTTTTAAAAACGGTAACTCCCGATCTACGACATATTTTAACAATCTGGTCCGTCCAAGTTGATCACCCTACCCTCAAATATATGTGTATGAAAAATCAAAGGATTTAAATACCTCTAGCCTATGCATCGATAGCTGCAAAAATGACGTTTATGTTGCATTATCGAAAGACGTTCATTTTTGCACATATCGATGCATAGTCTAGAGGTATTTAAATCCCTTAATTTTTCACACATATTTGATGGTAGGGAACTTGAAAAGATCGGATCGTTAAAATATGTCGTAGATCAAGAGTTCCCGTTTTTAGAAAACACGGACCGGTATGCAATGGATCACTCCCCTGTGTGTGTATGAGGTTAGTGTTTATGAGGTGACACTTTATTCTAAAAAATGAAGTGTCACCTAACAATTTAACTAATCATCCATTTTATGGATGACCAACACCGTTCATCTTGTTCTCCATGGTGTAAAACATGGACGCATCAAGTTTCATACGATTTCTGTAACATTTGCCTATTGATCTAGCTTTGTCAAATATTCTATTGTCAGAAAACATTAATTTTGCAACCACCGATGCGAGAGTAAATTATCGAAAACATATGAAATTTGGTATATATATGATCTAGATCATAGAAATCAAGTTGAACGGTATAGATCATCGAAAAACATAGTGTAAAGTTAAATTTTAAAACGACACCTCATTTCTTAGAATGATGTGCCACCTCATAGGCGTCGAAAAAACACCCTCCGTGGGTTTTTTCAACGATTGGCACCCATCATCATCTTTATTATGTAAGATGTGAATACATCAAATTTAATGTGATTCCATCACTTTTCACCGTTGATTTAATGGGTGCAAAATTAACGATTTACCGACAATATAACTTTTACATTGCAAATTCAACGGTGAAAAGTGATGGAATCACATGAAATTTAATGTATACCCACATCTGACATGATGAAAATGATGATGATGGATGCTATCACCGATCGGAGGCTATGGATTTTTTACACCACCTAACGAAAAGCCTCCTGAGGCCTTTTTTCATTATTCACACATATATAAACATGGCTTAAATCCAACTTCCCTGTTATTTCGGCCTATGGCAGGGAACTACACTGTACTTTAAAAAAAGGCAAGAAACTACCCTGTCTAACGGTGCATTGTTAGCATTAATGGTCCACATTATCGCCACATCAACATTAGATGCCACATAATCACAAAAATTCAATTATTCCTAAATACCCTCATCTTCATCTCCTAACCCTAACCCTTGTTGTCACCTCTCCGTCATCGCCGCCTCGCCGCCCCCCACCTCTTCCCAACCTCTGACCTCCTCCCCGGCCTCCCTCACCCCTTCCCTGACCCTATCATCCTCCCCCGTCCCTTCCCCTACCCCGACCTCCCCCGACGTCCCCTACCCTCCACCCCACCATCCCCTCCACCCGACCTCTCTCATCCCCTATCTAAACCCTCCACCGCCACTTCCTCGCCGCCGCCGCCGCCGCCGTCGTCAACACCATCTTCTTCTTTGTCCTCTGCCCCCAACCGTCCTTGATGCCCCCTCGAGCTCCCCATGCTGCTTCTTTTTAGAATTTTATTTTTAGGTTTAGGGATAAGGGTTGAATTGTTTTTAGCCCCAGATTAACGGTTTTGATTTGGCTCCGTTAGATAGGATAGTTTTCTGCCAAAAAACCTATAAGGTAGTTTCCTGCTAAGGGCCAAAACTACATAGGAGCTTGTTGGATTTAAACCCCCCAAACACTAGCATATTTATTTACATATACATATATATGTATATGTAAAATATACATACATATACATATGTATGTACATGTAAATATGAATGCATATGCGTGCGCGCTCGCACGTGTTATATACACACATGTATATATATAGTTGTGTCTGTGTATTCTTTATTTTGCAATTTTTCCATATCGCTCGTGTCCGCTTATTCTTTATTTTGGGATTTTCCGTGTCGCATTGTGTCGTATCTGTGTATGTTTCTGTGTCCGTGCAACCTTGTATAGAAACCATGCCTCAAAACGTATGAAGCATAGAGTACAATAATGAAACAATAAGCTAGAAGTCTAGAAGTAAATTATACCTTACTCTATGACCCAAGAAATGGTCGGAATACTTATACATGATCTAGAATTTTGACTTAAAATATTAAAGAACTAAACAATAAGAAGTTTCTAGAGAGATCTTATATAGGAGAATCGTTTTGTGGATATGGTCTTAACCAAAGATTCGGCATCAGTGCTCATTCAAATTTTAGAGTCAAACTTGCTACATAACCCTGCTTCTCATAACCAATTACTGGTTTCCAATTTTAATCACACAATTCAAAGTTTTGAGATGAATTATAGAAGCAACATATCTCTATCTCAGTATGTTATAAGTTATCAGTATATCTGTCATGCCAAAATAACTATCCCCTCCATCAGACTAATCAATATCCCCATCTGACTGCTCACAAGCACAACACCCATTTAGGATGGAGGACCTCCGGGCTTAGCTAATGTTCCAGCATATTAATCACTGATATACAATACATTATGACTACATCACATCATTGATATGATTGTATTGATATCCCAACAAAAGAGTATGCCGGAAGAATCAAAGAGAGATAAACATGCATGAATTGGCATGCATGTGCTTATGCTGAGGAACAAGACATGAATGAAAAACTAGATGTCCTAAACCAAGTAAGCCTCCATTGTTGCACACTCATGACACTCCCACTGCCTTACTACCCAATCATTTCCTTCACTTCAGAATAATTGCAATGTATCAAGATAACCAATGTTACAATAAGAAATAAAGTCCAATAAATCTCTTTAGCTATAAGGCAGCTTTCGTGCACTGGAGACATGACAGGCATGTTGACATACCCTGTATTGCCTCACAAGGCATGTTGACAATGCTTATATGAGATCTAATATCCGTCAAGTCCCATAACTCATAAATATCAAGAGTTTGTACACAAAACTAGCATTGTCTTCATACAACAATTATGATCGCATTACCTATCACATCGCAAAATCAAACGAGCAACAGAAAAGTAAGTGAGCTAGGGCAAATGATACAGTGACTTCTATCAACACAACTGGTTTCGTCCGCAATTATGCATATATCACAGAACACAAAATTATCAATAATCATTGAAAACCTTCCCGTTGAATATGACATACTTGAGGAGCAATATGAAATATACTTCATTATGCATTGGCTAATAGACATTAAAATAGAATAGCCATCTATGACATATAAAATGCAAGAGTGACATATACTTGTATGAGTTCAGATCAAATTATTAAACAAACTAACTAGTGTAGACTGCAAAGAGGCCTTAAGAAATATTATTTAAGGTCACTTACTGAACTACTCGCACATCATATAGGTAGAGTTTAAAGGCGTCGGACATGGGACCTCGGTACTCGAGAAACTGTGGTCGCTCATGGTTAAAGTTGTGACTATGACTTTGTGATGGGTTATCCATGCTACATAAGTAAATTGATTTGGATGCAAGGTCATTTGAGGATGCGAAACTAGGGATATGGAAGCAATAGGCTAAGGGGCGGTCAAACAAGACCTCGGTGTTGTCAATGTAAGTTGTGTCAAGAAAAAGAAACGGATTGGATTTAAGGTTTTGACTATAAAAAGGAGCAGACTATCATCGTTATATGTATAAGAGGATTTGACGGAATTTATGATCAGACTCAAAGTGCAGCTAGGATTAGGATTTTGCATTAGAAATGAAAGAATAAGGATAAGGTAGAAAGCACGCCTTTCAAAGTAATGAAATCGCATCAATGGCCATACAGTAAAATCACAAGAGAAGTTGTGACAATGCAGTTTCTTTTTATTAATAAAATAGCCATTTATGACATATAAAATGCAAGAGCGACGTGCTACTTATACAGTTCAGATCAAATTATTAAACTAACCAGTGTAGATTGCAAAGAGGCCTTAAGAAATATTATTTAAGGTCACTTACTGAACTACTCGCACATCATATAGGTAGAGTTTAAAGGCATCGGCCTTGGGACCTCAAGTACTCGAGAAACTGTGGTCACTCATGGTTAAAGCGGTGACTATGACTTTGTGATAGGTTATCCATGCTACATAAGTAAATTGATTTGGATGCAAGAACATTTGGGGATGTGAAACTAGGGATATGGAAGTAATATACTACGGGGCAGTCAAACAAGACCTCAGTGTTGTCAATGTAAGTTGTGTCAAGAAAAAGAAAGGAATTGGATTTAAGGTTTTGACTATGTAAAGGAGCCGACTAAGGTCGGTATATGTATAAGAGGCTTTGACGGAATTTATGATCAGACTCAATGTACATAAGTGCAGCTAGGATTAAGATTTTGCCTTTCAAAGTAATAAAATCGCATCAATGGCCATACAGTAAAATCACAAGAGGAGAACTTGTCACAGTGCAATTTCTTTATATTAATCAACCAAATCAAACCTTAGCACATAAAGTATGTACACATAGCTTTCGAAGGTATAGGTGATGCAATTGAAAGCCCGAGTGAAAAGAGGCATAATTGAATGGCTATGATATTTGAAAAATACCAAGATGGAGCTTTTAATACCCCACATTAAATAGGTATCTTGTTATATGTGAGTTTATAAAGTAGTACAATTCAAGATGCAAAGCAAGTAAGCGAATAGGTGTAGACCTTGATAATACGAAGTTGCATGAAGTATAATTATTGGTTGTTGCCAAGGAATTGTCGAGAAGCATAAGAAGGAATCCTTTGGGACACCAGTCAGGTCCTTGGTAGCAAGAAATTTACTATCAGACTATTGTTATGGGCACCTGCCTTGCTTTCGATTATTTCAAAATGGCAATGAATACGACTTGTTTCCTAAAAGCTTTGGGACATGTAATGTGAGGCATATAAATGGCTTATGTACAAGGATAGCATTTGAACATTGATTCCAACATTAATGCGTAATTACTTTCATGATGGAATTGGTGTTGCCACAAGAAAATATATGTGAGATTGTTAATTTAATAATTTTCTTTAAAAGCTATTGGAACTATGTTGCACACTTGCTGCTGTGGTGTTTGAAAGAAAAATATGTAAGCATGGTGCGCCTTGATTAACAAAAACAAAAAATTGTGATGCTTTATACTTTATGAATTATGAAATTGAGCCATCTTTTTATCATGTAGCCTTAAATATGTGATGCATATAAATGGGATAAGATTTATATTGCTAGATAATGGTATGGTGTTACAAATTTTTATATTGGACACTTCAATGATTATAATTATTGTATATTTTGATCACGAATCGAATAAATCATATAATAGATTTATCACGGCCGGTTTACATGAAATCTAACACCCATCGCAATTCTCAACATTTCCCTTCCATGACAGTATGTGGTTTCTTCACACAACACATCCCCAATCATGGCCGACCGAAGTGCTGAGATCCAACTCGACCGGGTTGTGAAGAGTTGAGCACATTGGGATTTGACATGAAGTCCCGACCATGAGAGAGGACAGTGATAAGACCCAAGTAAAAAGGAGTCTGAAGTGTTAACCACAATAAGATGTGACCAAAGTAATCTCTAATAATAATAAATCATATAAGTATTTGCAAAAACATATATTGAGAGAAAATAACAATGTGACCACATGCTTAAGCATTCTAGAGACCGATGAGCAAGCGATGGGATGGAAAGAAGAAGAATATTGATAAACTTATGAACAATTCCCCCATCCCCATGTTTCATTCGGGAATGATTATGACCATGATCAAAATATGAAAACGTAGTTGTTAACCCTATCCAAAAAAGGTAAAAGATCAAAAACTTAAAAGTTACATAACAAAATAAATATTGAAATTTGAAAGCATGATATCACACAACAAAACAGAAAGGCTATAGAACTAACCTCCAAAAGGCAGCCAAGAGCCTCCGTTTTCACCTACTAGTTATCTTGGCCTGAGGATCTAGCTTCTCAATCACCTCCAAAGGTGTTGCCGTCTCATTCCTAATCCTCTTAATATTCGCACTCGCCAGAGCACTATGCGCAAACCCATAAAACCTTAACACTTGATTATCCGCGAAATTGAATGCCCTCTCCATGCTACTTATACATCGCTCCATCGGATAATCCCCATAGCTCCCACAAGGCTTGCATCCGACAAAATGGGTAACAAACGGCCACCTCTCATCACCCAAACCCGGATGATACTTCTCCATCATCTCCTCATACTTATCAACCAACCCAGGCCAATAACCATGAAGATAGTACGAATTCTCGATAAAAACCTTATCCCCCCACCTATCCTGCTGCGACAAAAGCAAATAAATCAACGCGGACTGGTCGTCCGCCTCAAAAGCCGGCCGGCCTTTCAAATTCGCCGTCAAAACCCTCCCCGCCTCATCCCGAATCGACCCTTTCGGCCCCATGGGCGCCCAAGCGTCGAGCAAATCGAGCGACCACTGGCAATTCCTAAACAGAAAGCTCCCCGTGTTCAACCCGATCCAAGAATGCTGCTCAAAGATCAAATCTGGGTACCCATGCACCACCAAGTTGTACCCGTCATATTTCGCCATCGGGATCTCGAACGCCATATCGGTAAACAAAGCGTCTGAATCCATCCACCAAATCCACTCAACCTCCGGATGCGAAAGCAGCAGCCTTCTGATCAGTGGCAGCTTCGCCCAGTACCCAGCGAGCTCCTTGTCGAGATGCGCCATGTTGTAGACGATCTCAATCCCATGAATCCTGCAGTAATCGATCTTGTTCTTGGTCGATTTCAGCAGGTAGTGGTCGCCTATCGGGTTGTCGCACGGGTTCGGGGGCGACCCGGTGACGAGCAAGATCCGGGCTTTCCCGCCCCGGATCCGATTGGGGAAGCCAGGGTTTTGGTCCAGCCACCGCCGCCGCTGCTGGTCCCAGTTGTCGATCTTCGGCCCTAGGGTGTAGTTCGCCGCAGACGACGACGACGCCAGCGTGGCATTGGTGGCGGCCGAGGTGGAGTTGGTGGCGGTGGCGAGGTCGGGGTCGTCGTCGGGGTCGGAGTCGGAGCGGATCTCGGCGAGAATGCGGTCGATGTCCTCGGCGACCTTGAGGTCGTCGGAGGAGGGGGAGGAGCCGGCGAGGTTGCCGACGCCGATAGTGCCACGGAGGACAAGGATGGTGACGAAGCCGCAGAGGATGGTGATCTTGACGTTGTTGAAGGTCCGCTTCATCTGGCGGCCGCGGCTGGAACGCGCGGCGCCGGCGGTGGCGGCGCCGGCGGCCGTGGGGAGAGCGGAGCGCTGCCCCATCTTCTTCGATTAGATCTCGTGATGACTATTTTTTTTGGTCTGAGTTCAGGCAAAGGGGATTGATTGTGTTTGTTGTCGGTAACCGGTTCGGGTTTGGGTTTGGAAAATTAGGGATCCGAATCGGTGGGAATGAGGAAGGGAATCAGGGAAAGGATTGGGGCAGGCGACTTTGTTGGGATTTGTTTTAGAAATTTAATTAATTAATATAAATATTTTACTTAAAATGGAATTTATTTATTATTAATGACTGATGGGTGATAGGGAAATGTAATCGTGATATCACGTTTTATGACCGTTTGAGGAAAAACCGGTGGATGCCTAAATAAACAAGTGACAACACGTTTAATGACCGTTTGAGGAAAAACCGGTGGATGCCTAAATAAACAAGTGACAAATTTTATGATTAATTTGTTTTTTAATATAGATTAAGAAATGCATTTATGCATTTACTTTTGTAATGTTGAGGATCGAGTTTGTACGTTTTTAGGATAAATTGTATAAATGTATCCATCAACTTTTACGTTTTTTTATGATTTATACCATGAACTTTAATAACCCGAGATGAGTACAATATTTTTTTTTACATAACTAACATACTACGTTAACTCCTGTGTCTTAATGGACCATTATACCCCTTGAAACTTTAAGGGTTGAGTGAGAACATAAGGGTAAAATGGGGAAAACGAGTTAAATATTGATGACATGGCGGTTAAATATAACATTTGCAGACGGAAAAAAATTGATGATATTTAGTTGCAATGGAGGTGACAGTTCATGGTACTTGTTTGTAATTAAATTAGTTCATGGTATCGCAATTTAGGGTTTTTTTTGAAATATTAATAATTTAAAAATTAATTATTAAAATATGGGGGTTAGATTTAAAATGATGAAAATAGGACGATTTCGCCCCCCATCCTAGAATAGGGGGCGGGTTCTAGGAACCCGTCCCCTTTTTTTTTTAAATTATAATTTTAATTATTAATTATATAATTATAAATATAATTTGAATTATAATATGATTATATAATTATAATTAAAATTATAATCATAATTATAATTATTTTAAATAAATTTTAAAAATAAATAAACGTAAAAAATATTTGAATAAAATAATAAAATTTCATTATATCAATGTTTTTTACAGAATGAATCCGTCAAAATTTACAATACAAAAAAATCCTATCCGATTTCTATCTTGACGGTCAAATTTATAATGTCAAAACGAATCAGTCAAATTTACAATATAAAAAAATCCTATCTGTTTGTAAAATGTAAATACTATATCGACGGTCAAATTTATAATAACAAAATGAATCCGTCAAATTTATAATACAAAAAAATCTGAGTGCACTTTTCACGATCTTGAAGGTCCCGCCCCTGATGACTGTCCTGGACATCTGGTCCTATAATGGCCTGGTTGTTTGCATAGGCTACATCTGGCTTGCCTTTGCTGAGGATCAACATCCATTGTCATTCGATCTCAACGCACCTTAGGTCTTCCGGGCCTTATATTTTTTTCCGGCGGTAATACAGTCGGTGTTTGTCTGTTGGCAGTATAATAGTGCCAATAGCGACTGTCCGGTATAGGATGAAATTTTGGATCGTATGCGTCTTGGTAATTGGAAACTGTATAGTAATGGGAAGCAAAATTGTAATGTGAGTTATGCATGCTGCTCGCAGCAGCAATTGCGTGGGCACAAGGTAAATGTTGTTGTTGGAAAAGACCGCATGTACACGAAGAGAGCCCTTCATCTCTAAAGTTCACGGTATATTGATTCCCATTACTGCCCGTTACTTGAAACTCCGCCGTGTCAAACCTTTCGGATCTGTAGTATTGTGCTCTACGCTCTCTTTTCCGAAATATATCTTCGTAATACGCGGTGAGCGGAGTCTCCATCGCCAAGGACTTTTCTCTTCTGTGCACAAAATAAGTATTCATCCGGAAAAAGGTTCGAATAATCAACCCCTGTATCGGTAAGCCTCTAACGCCTTTAAGGACCCCATTGAAGCTTTCAGACATATTAGTCGTCATTAGTAGATATCTGCACCCATCATCATGTGCTTGTGACCACATGCGTACTGGATACTCATCTAACCACGCTTTCGCGGCTTGACTCATCTCCCTAATTTTCGTCATGTATATGTCGTGAACATTAGGGTCAGGCGTTTCACCGGTTTTGTACATAAACTTATGTAGATCCGAATTTTTAAATTTTCGATCAAAATTTTGCCTGAAGTGTCGTAGGCAAAACCTATGTGGGGTCGTCGGAAATACAGATCTCATTGCAGCTAGTATTCCCAGATGTCTATTAGATACGATGCATAAATCTGTTTTATCAATAACATATGAGATATTTTTAAGTTGACGGAAAAACCATGACCAGGATGATGTATTTTCACCATCGACAATAGAAAATCCCAACGGAAATATACCGTTATTAGCATCAACGCCTGTAGCAATTAACATGCAGCCTCTGTACTTACCGTATAGATACATACCATCAACGCACAATACCGGCCGACAGTGTGTGAAACCAGCCGCACATGGACCAAAGCACCAGAAAATTCTTTGAAACCTGACAGAGCCTTCGACGTCTGTTTCTGTGGTTTTTAACCGGTATACGGTCGCCGGATTTAATGCTTTCATGGCTTCCATAAAAGGGACTGGTGTGTTGTACGAGCTTTCCCAGTCCCCAAATATCTTGCATAAAGCCTTTCTACGAGCATCCCATGCCTTCACATACGAAATCTGAATTTTATGCTCTCCGCCAACAAAGAGCCGTATCTCTCGGGGAGTCATCGCCACATCTGTACGGATTAGTGGCATGATTAGCGAGCAAATGTAAGATGAAGTGCAATTCCGGTGATCTTGTAAAATAATAGAATTGATACAAGTGTGTTCTTGGTTGTATTTCGTGACCTTCCAAGCTTTGGCTCTTTTGGAACAACATGCATGCAATCTCCACTTACATTCAGGAGCTTTCGTACATACCACCGTATAGTACGTCTTATTTGACTCTTCGGTTTTAAATGTAACGTTTTGCTGAATAGACCACGACTTCAGCTTACAAATAAGATCTCCTTTTTCCTGAAACAAATCCCCGACACTGACGCACTCTTCGCTTGCTGATGTCGCGTCCAAATAGGGTGCCGTATTTACTTCTGCCACGGCTAAGTCTACCCAACTATCATCTTCCAGCGGATCGAGGCCGGGATCTTCTAGTTCGACAAAATCGTTATTCGCAACCATACCATCAAAGAATGCTACCTCATTCAATCCAGCGGCATATTCCACGCTATCCTCCCCCTGATGACCTTCACCGATTTCATCATCATCACTGCCACACATATCAATATCACCCGCAGCAACATAAGGCTCGGGTGCAATATATGATGGTTGTGGTCGGTGTAATGTGGATGGTTCAGGATGAGAAGACCGGAAAGATGTGGACGGACATGCTTGGAATGCGCTACTTGGATCGTGTTGGAATGATGCGGAGGTGTCGGAAAATCTGCGTTTAGTATATAAATTGTTATTATAATATTATTCCTTAATATTTTCATAAATAAATCATCACTTGACCTTCCATTTATTTACCTGTGGAAGGTTGTGTATGGTAATCCTTGTTGTTCTTCTGGGGTGCATGTAACTGCAGCAGTCGACTGGGAGAACCTGGATTTATGGATTTATAAAATGTTTGAATATTAGTATCTTGGTATTACTAAAATGTTTGAATATGGATTTATAAAATATTTACCCATGAGTTCGAAGGTTTGAATAATGTTGTGTATAGTCATATCCACCGAGACTGACGGTATCATCGTTAACCATGTGACCGTACCCCCAGGAACTATCTCCAGCATTACCATCAAAATTACCCGTTGGAGGGGCATCTGATACTTCCAATTGCTCCTTCTGAACCAAAAGTTCAAAAGAATGCTGGGTATTTGACAGACCGAAATCTATCATCGAAGATATTGATGCATCGTCTATAATTTCAACCAATGCATTTTCACTAAACATAGGCCATATACAACTTAACTTAACCCTAATTTCACGGGGATCGTATTTCGTGATTTTGAACACTTTATTCTCTAGTTCATCATAAGTCGTTGATGGTTCTAATCGCATGATTCTTGCGGACCCGCCCATATACTCGGGACCTTGTGCACTTGTGATAACCCGGCCATCGTATTTACATACAACAAATAAACTTGAACTTGCCATAATCTGCATCAAACAATATCAAGCTAACAATAAAAAAAGCGTTAACAACTTTATACAATCACAGTCAACCCATGCACGATCATACCTAGAGTTATGGTCTTCAAAGTCCACTAGACTGCTTCTAACTGTTCCAAAGTGACAAGTTGTGAGATAACCCTCAAATCGTCTCTTCACTGCCAATTGTGGCCAGGTAAGCACAAATGAGGAAAGGAGGGATCCGCTCACGAATCACCGTGAGACGGGCCTTTTAAAGTTACCTTTCTTACTTGTCTAGCCTAAGCACCACAAAGTCAAGTTTAGATAAACGATCGAATGCCCACAACCTTCCTCTGTCCTATTGAGCACGAAAGTCCTTAGTTGGCTGAGTCTAGATATTTTTTAATTAAACTCGAGGGTAATGCGTATGCTGTTAGTGATTTTTGGGGTCTTAGGAAGGGTGATGAAATTCCCACCCAATCTGAATCGGTGTTATAGCCTCTTAAAGTCCGTATTATTTATGCAAAACAGTAACAAACATAAATCGAAAATACTTGCAAACAACTTATTTGGCGGCGGCGCAAAGAATCCTGCACAAAAACAGTTATATTGGAGAGAGAAAGAGAGTTTGTGCTAAGAATCCTGCACAAAAACACTTGCAAACAATTTCTTTCTAATAACCCGCTCTCTCCCTTCTGCAAACGACATGATGGGACAACACACAGACAAAAAAAGAGACACATATAATTATTGAAGAGGGCGAGTTCTAATAACCCGCCCTCCTGCAAACGACATGATGGGACAACACACAGACAAAAAAGATGGGACACATATAATTATTGAAGAGGGCGGGTTTTAATAACCCGCCCTCTTCCTTCTGACAAAGGACAGCAAAAAAAATGATGTGACATATCACTGATTTGACTAAACTGATTTGACAAATATAATTATTGAAGAGGGCGGGTTATTAGAACCCGCCCTCTTCCTTCAACAAATGGAAACAGAAAAAAGAAACTGATGTGACACAACGTAATATAATATAATTATTGAAGAGGGCGGGTTTTAATAACCCGTCCTCTTTGTTTTAATGAACAGAATATAAATAATATATAAAAAACTGATTTGACACCACAAACCCGCCCTCTTATAGTGATTTGAAAATAGAACTGATTTGACATATATCGTTAAAGAGGGCGGGTTCCTTTTCCTATAAAACCCACCCCCCTCCAGTGTGCCTTCTCGTATTTAAATTTAATTCACCCCCCTCAAATTAACTCTGTAAATCCTCGTTACGATCTTAATAAAAAGTTTTTCCTATTTTCTAAATCCCTGAGATTTACTTTTCCTCGTATTTTTTTTTTGAAGAAGGTGGTTGCTTGAATCCTAATATTTTTTATTTTTTTCAAACCCTAAAAGCCAAAACCCAAGATTTAAAACCAAGCTAAATTAAATAAAAACCAAAATTTACCAATAAAATCCTAACCCAAATATTTAAACCCCCAGCCCGTTACCATCCCTCAGCCCATTCACAAGATTTTTTTTGAAATAAATTCTTTACTAAAAATCCCCCAGCCCACTCTCACTCCTCCAGCCCACAGAATTTTTGTAAAGGAATTATTTTTTAAATATCCCAAGCCCACTCCCTTCGGCCCATGACCCGCCTCCTCAGCAGACCCGACCCGCTTCTCCTATTCACTTTCTCCCCCATTCCCGCGCGCGATTCCCTTTCTCCGCCGCGCCTCACGCCCATGCCCACGCCCCCGTTCCTGCCGTTACAACCGTGACGCACAACCCCCTCGTCTCCATTATCTCCTTCACACCCGCTCTTCCCCTCATTTTTCCAAATCCCTCATCTCTCTCCCTCACAAAAAAACTCACCGAGCACCAATTTTTTTTCCTCACTTCGCCGCCGGCGACGACCCTCGACAACCCTCGGCAACCCTCGCTCATTCCTCCTCCACCAACCTCCTCCCTCTACGACTGTAAGCTTGCGGGGACGCCCCGGCCGTCGATCCGACGCCGGAGACGCGGAAACAAAAACTTTGCGAACTTTGCAAAACGGCACCACCGCGGACTTTTCACCCGGATCGGGCCATTAACCTAGTTAACTAGCAAAATAGAAAAGAGTAGAGAAGTATACCAAGCGATCCGTGTCCTTCGGTCTTCATCTCCACTCCGATCTCTCGCGGAATCTCCTTCCATCATCGTCTCGTTGGAAAGGGCACCACGTAGCCGGAATCTTTTACGGGCTCCCGCCTCTTGACTGAGGCAACTCGGGCCCGAAGTTGGCTAGCCGACGCGTCCAAGACTTGCTATAGAATAGTGTAGAATCTTGTCTCTTGAGGGTTTATATAAGTTGCCATGAATGGAGGGAATCAAGAACTTTGGAGAAGGGTTTTAGATTTTTGGAGCAAGCAAAATGAGATGATATCTTTTCACACCAAAATGAAATTTTCTCTCATTCTCCCCCTCTCCTCAAAGTGGCCGGCCCAATCTCCTCAAAGGGAAGATTGGAGAGAGAAAAAGGCATCTCAAAGATGTATATAGAAAATGGAATGGAAAAAAAACAATATATAAAAAAGATAAGATAAACCTCACATCCTTTCTCACTCATCTCACTAATCAATCCTTTCATCAAACCATCATGAGAAAGCAAGTGAAGAGATGCTAAAAGCATCTCATGATGACAAAGGCACAACATGCAAGGAAGCCCTCCACTATAAGTTATTTGCGAACTTGCAAATAACCCCTCCATCAAAAAGTCCGGCCGTGAAGGAATAAAAGAAAACCGGCCGGAACGGAATGCAAACTGGCAACTTCAGAAAACCGATCCCGTAATAAATTACAGGAAAACCCCGCTACTGCAAATACATGCCCGCATTTGTATTCCCACTGAACACAAATGCAAAGAGACAAAACTACACTATCTAATACTAGGATCCGGCTTAAGCCAAAGCCGGCTAGTAAAAACCGTCCGATCTCGATCCGTGCAATACCGCACGTATCTGATCGAACCCTGCCATATCTCCATACGGCCTCTACAGCGTTTCGCCCGAAACCTGAGTAACTGAGTGTGGTGGACTCTAAAGACTCGTCAATACTATGGCTGTGGATTTAACCACTAGCACGTCAGAGGTATAAGCCAATACGTAACGGGCTACCAGGTATTGACTAAAAGGGACATCGATGAGCGAACTCATCCTGACACCCTACTGAGCCTGTCAGTGACAATATCCGTACAGTCCGGTCCGTTCGTCTATGAGCATCGCATGGCGGGCCTAGGGGGTTGGTAAAAGTCAGACCCCCAAAAGCGGTACAAGTCGTGTCGGAGTGTAGCCCAGAACACCCTGAGATACTACTGGAATACCTACCAGCAAATCTCCTGCCTTGGCCAAGGACTTTTCATGTTCTGGCTCTCCTCGACACAGCACGACCTCACCCCCAATACCGGGAGAGACGAACCCCTGCAGATCCGCTCACTGCCTCCATGTGGCTCGTGACTGTACCCAACCAAAACCTGTTTGCACGACTCCTTTGAACCGTGGTAGGGTAGTAATCAAAGCACAGTGGGAACTCACACGAGACAAATGACGATCCCAGGTCGATGAACTAACCTGTACACATGTCACCAGGGAACTGCTATCTGACGTCCGGTATAAAACCCAACTAGCAGGTTCCCGGCGAGTCCTGTCCGGTGTACTCATAACCCAATGAGCACCTGTATACATCTTAGGTGAACCAACTGACACCAGTGGCTTGTGAGACCGGCCACCGCCCCTCGTCGGGGTCTCGACTGTATACACTAGTCTACTCTGGAGTATCGATGCTCTGTCTCGAAACTCCCACGACTAGGGACCATTTAAGGATGTGCTTATAGACTACCAGCTCCCACGTATATGATCGCCCTCATACTGCCGGTAGTCAAGCAAGAATCCTAGGGGCTCTATCAACGTGCAATAGTGACCTGTAAGGTCACCTAAAGCAGTACATGATGATAAAGATAAACCAGATAGCATACTATCATCTTGAGTAAGACTGTCCTACTGGGACAGGTCCTCCCCTCAATCATTGCAATCACGTGCCTGTGATCCAATAATTGACTCTGAGGGCACTATCTCCAACAATCTCCCACTTGCACTCAAGGCTAATTATTGCGATGTCGCATACTCACAGCCCGTGTGATACCGAACACCCAACTCCTCTACTAGTCCGTCTCACAAAGCTCGTTTGCGAAACTATTGCATTCGAGGAATAGCCTCAGTGAGTGGATCCGCTCCGATGTTTCTTTCTATATCTCTCTCTATCTCAAGTTTGCGGAGAAAGCCATCTCCCGAAATGAGCAATACCTGTCTTAGAATGTTTCTGGATGTCTGATGGGACCTAGCTCATGAATGAACTCCAAATCCAAACTTCTTAGACTGTATCGTCAGCTGAAATTAATCAGTATCCTGCGCCATGCCTTCCCTCAGTATCCACCTGGACCATCTGTCCAAAATACTGCCCCTCGTCAAAGGGAAAACTATAACTTTGACAGCCACTCTGCCATCCAGGTCACCTTGGAAACCTGGAATGATAACGGTCTCCCGAAGGAGAATACTGTTATCATATCCCTAGAACATCAACTTATGTTCTAAAACTGCTTCCGACTGTTTCTCCAGGATTGGATCAATATCAACTTATTGCACCTACTGCAAGAACAACATTCGGTGTGGTACTTGACATCTCATGATTGACTCAATTGCCTAAGCAAGTGATCTGTCAATCATGCACATCCCTCTCCCCTTTAGTCTGTAAGACACCTTTAGAGAGGGTGACTCCATCACCTGCACGTACACTACCGTGCCAGGAGTCGTCCATTCTAAATACTCATAGAATGCTGTCAAGGTACCCAGATTGGGAAACCACCCAAATCTAGATCTAAAACTATAGATCTAGTTACCAGAATGTCTGATATAATATCCAAATCCTATGTGGAGAAACTACTGTGTGACGACCATAGTATAACCGATCGTAGTATAGGAATATCACTTCCTACTCTGTGTATGTCATCAAATACCAGAACATCACACCCTACTACCTTCTTAACAGATCCATCCCCTATTCTGATGAAGTCAAACCTATGACTGTCATATCAGAAATAGATGATCTATCTCCGCTATATCTGCTTTAGTCTATAAATAGACATAAGCCTGATGTCCACCAATGCTTCCGCTGCTCCCACTGACTACGACAACCCTCTGGCAGAGTCATATACACGTACGCTTCTAAAACCAGTTTAGAACGACGCTATACTCATCCTCCTGCCGGGTCTCATAGTCTGGAACAACAGCAATGGCAAGTCTGGGTAAACAAGAACCTCTCTGCCACCGTCCTTGAGTATACCGAAGTACCTCTCGGGTGCCTGAGGTTACCCACCTTATCTGCGGAGTGGCCAATGGAATGTCAAACCAGATTGAATCTTTAGGTTCCTATCAAATCTTCAGTAATCGTTTGTGGTTCTGGAATCACTTCCAGTTCTACCATACTCCCACTACTGTTTTCTGAAAAAATCCATTTTATTAAAACTGTGGCGAGTCAAGAACAATATCACTATTGATCTTCCAGATGGTAGAATATCAACCCTCTGCATAGCCCGGGTCAACCCACAAACAGCCATTACAGAAACGTGCATTGAGTTATCCAGAGTCTGGTTTTAAGCATAAGCCGGACAACTCCCCGTATCTTAACAATGTCAAGATATGAACTGTTCTATATCCAATATAGAAACAGAGGCACTGATTTAATTGAACCAGATTCAAATCATGCAGCTGTCTCCAGTGCATGTCAACTAAATGGAAGGAGGCCGATCAGCGTTACTCAACTTAGGAATGCTTCCAATTATGAGTAATCTGAAAGAGAAGCAAGTTCTCTTAACCACTACTATCAACTGAATACTATGTACAAGTATCTACATCTTCGATCACTTTGAAGAATCCCGATGCTTGCAACACCTGGTTCTCTACTTTATTCTTATACCTATAACTTCTCAAAACTTCGACCCTGTGTTTCTACGAAACACCTGTCTAAGAACTAGAGAAGTCATAAGTAAACAGAATACAGTACGAGGACCAACCCCTCTGTCCTAGTGGACACTGGACAATATACAATACTCTGCATAAGTCCCCTGAGTCTACTGACTCATTCACTGTGCGTCGTAGGTTGAAAACTGTACTTATGGTTAAGAAGAGTTACACCGCTGTTCAATGCTCCTTACCTAACCATATCTGGTATAGGTAAATGTCATAGACATAATTTCAAAAAGTATATCTCACTCTATAAAAATAGATGTACAGATATATCAATTTGAAATTGGTGCATAACAACGGATATTCAAAACCAAATATTTGCCGACCGGCAAACAACCCAGGTGGCTTCCTCAAATATCACCAATTCCAACGAATCCCGATATAATGAGGATGATCACCTAATTCCCAATAACTTACTCCCACTCATCATCTGTAAAACTATACAGATGTGAGAATCATACCTGGTAAATACATACCCTGGAGCAAGTGTCTAATTGGGAAATCAGTTTTCTTTTAACAGTACACAGTGATACTGAAACATTGAAATGTTTCGATGGGGTATCCTTGTATTCCTAGTAATGCATCTTCCATTATCCAGATTCACAACTATAACCGTATATCTCTTTGCCATTTCACCAAATCCCTTTATATGTCTTTAGTCATTACCTTCTGTACACCCCTTTAGGCCAAATGGTTTTCTTCCTTCCCTACCGTTCGGCTCCAGCCTATGGTTTGGAAGAAGACTATCCAAAAAGCATAATGGGTGTACTGTCCTAATCCTAGGAGCACTCGCAACGCGAGAGAAGGTGAAGATAAAAGACACCTGAATGTACTTTATTCCTATTTCTCCTGAACCAGGATCCATCCCCGAACTGGAACAAGTTCCTTTCGAGTTCGTATATAACCATACGATGGATTATCCAATAAACTGGGATCTTCGTAGTGATACGGAGTGTCCTGGAGAAATACAAAGGTGATTTGGGATTGGCGAAGAAATACTTAGTTAGGTCGTGAATAGCAGTCGCAATTTACTTTGCCCTCTTACTAATCTCTTGCTTTGTCTGAACTTAATACCTTCTGTACACCGTTTAGGCTAATTGGTTTTCTTCATTCCCTACCGGTCGACACCAGCCTATGGTTTGGAAGAAGACTATCCAATTTGCGTAATAGGTATACTACTCCTAAACCAAGGAGTACTCGCAACCTGAGAGAAGGTGAAAAGAAAAGACAACTGAATAGTCCTATCTGTTTTCTCCAGAACCGGAAACCATCCTCGAATTCCTTCGAGTTCGTATATAACCATACGATGGTTTTGTCCAATGGAAGTGGACGGTCGTAGTAATACGGGGTGTCCTGGAGAAAAGGGTAAAAGTAGGAGTGGCAATGAGGTTTGCAACTCTGACAATCTAAAAGCCAGTGTTAAGTAAGTTCGGTCAACTTGGTCACTGAGTCATAGTCTAGGGTCGGGTCAATGGTCGCTGCCAAAGAGAGAGAGAAAAGAAACACTCAGCGTGCACTCTAACCTAGATCAGAATGGTTACCACTTTATCTAATCTGGAAACCTCCCACTGTAACTCAAATTCTTCTCCAAACCTCAAAGAAGAATTAGCCGGGATCACCCGAGGAGTAAACCAACTCATCAGTGGGAATCGGGATCCAACTATCATCGCATGATAACATGACGGAATCCGCTCACGCTATCACACTCCAGAAGGTATGCGCATATCTGGCAAGTTTCAGTTCTTTTGAAACTCCCGATGTGGATTTCTACCCCATACTCTTATGACCTTGACTTTGGCCAACATATCATAAGTCACATGTCAAGTTCTACCCGTCATTTTCCTGGTTAATTTGAACCCACCCGTACCTACCCTTGACTTTGGCCAAAATGGCAGTACGACTGTCCCAAACCAACGCATCTATCTATGCTGCATATGAATACCCAACAGCTACCAAACACTGTGCCTTGACTTTGGCCAACATACACAGCTTGAATACTATTAACTATCCATATGAAACGACGGAGGGCTACGAATGGTTTCTGGCGAAAGCCTTTAACATAATGAACTTGATATCGTTGAAGGAACTGATAGCTTTGTAAAAATATAGTGACGAAAACCTTTGCTAAAGAGGTCACTCCCGGTGAATGGATCTCGGCTCTTTCCCCGTAGAATGAGGTGCAGGATATTCCAACTGAATACCACGATGCAAAGCAAAAGTAAACGGCTATAGTGAAGTTACTGCCCTGACGCAAACTTTTGTCCAAGGGGTCACTCCTGGTGAAGGGATCTCGGCCCTTGCCTCGTCGACTAAGGAGCAGGATATTCCAACTGAATACCACGATGCAAAACAAAAGTGAACGTCCTTGCAATAACAGCTTTTTGAAAAGTGTTCCAACAACATCAGAATAGGTTTGTTTATCTTGCATTGATCCGAATCAACGCAGTCCCATCAATTGATCACACCAATAAAGAACGAAAATATACTGACGTACGTATATGCCATCCGCATTCGCCACTGGGTCCCGTCATCACCCGTTAGGTTAGCTAACTAACGGCAGAGCGGGGACTGGACTAGCGCGGATGAAAAACATATACAACATCTACTAGAATATATAATATATAATTTTCGCTCAAGGCGTGATAAAAATGCAGCAACACAGAAATGTATAGCAACACAGATCAATACAGATATCTGGGATCCCCGGGTTTCACAGAGCCGCTGCTGAAACCCGACGTTCCCCTGGTCGTGTGGATAGCCTGCGCAATGAAAACCTAGACCCCTACGGGCGCGGCAAGTTACCCGCCAAAACCTGAAGCGAGGCAGCCCCCTTCAGCAACGTGAATGGACCACCCAGCACTTCACGGAATCCGGTAACTTGGGCACCCCTCCTGAGTCAACCTGTACCCCCTACGAGTGCGGCGAACAGCCCGCCAATTCTAGAGTGAAGCCCCCTCCGTCTCAATGCCATGAGATGCGGGCTTGTTGCCCTCTAGAACCCGGCTATCCGTGCACCCCTCCGCGGGGTAATCCTAGTACAGAAAGTAAAATATACATACACCGGGTACATGACCGCAACCTGGTCGTGCCCCAAAAGAATAATACAAACAGGCAGTGACGGCAGTCCACATGTCGGACGCTCGCCCCGCAATATCAAATGTACATATAAAACAGAACTGTACTATATTGCAACCAGGCTATCCCCCACGACCGATCCGCAACAACACAGCAAAACACAGAACATCAACGTGAATGTCACGTTCGCAAATCCGTCTAACCGGGCTATAGCAGTTAGACAGGATTTACCGATCGAATGACATTCACGATCGCAGATATAATGTAAATACTGTGAACTGGCATGTTTAAAATATCCGATCGAACAAAATTTATCAAAGTGGGCCCCAAGCAGTACTGTAGCACTTACAGAAAATCTGGGCCCAAAAAGAATGTTCCAAAACCCCTATTTCCAAGTCCAAAGCCTACTGGGAAATTTTGGTGCAGTGAGGACACCTGACCACCGCGGAACCGCGGCCAAACCATAGGTTTGGCCGCGTTTCCGCGGCCGTACTAAGAGATCGCTGCATCAAATTTCACCAGAATTCTTAGAATTTCATGCACTGTATTCTGAGATGACCTGAAAAATTTTTGGAGCAGAAAAAATTTCGACAGAAAACACGATGCATAGAAAATACGGTTTTTGGGGATTTTAGTTCGATCGAGTTCTAAACATACTAGAGCAAGCTAGGCAAGGTTAAGGGCGTGGCTCTGATACCAATGTAAGCCTGCGGGGGCGCCCCGGCCGTCGATCCGACGCCGGAGACGCGGAAACAAAAATTTTGCAAACTTTGCAAAACGGCACCACCGCGGACTTTTCACCCGGATCGGGCCATTAACCTAGCTAACTAGCAAAATAGAAAAGAGTAGAGAAGTATACCAAGCGATCCGTGTCCTTCGGTCTTCATCTCCACTCCGATCTCTCGCGGAATCTCCTTCCATCATCGTCTCGTTGGAAAGGGCACCATGTAGCCGGAATCTTTTACGGGCTCCCGCCTCTTGACTGAGGCAACTCGGGCGCGAAGTTGGCTAGCCGACGCGTCCAAGACTTGCTATAGAATAGTGTAGAATCTTGTCTCTTGAGGGTTTATATAAGTTGCCATGAATGGAGGGAATCAAGAACTTTGGAGAAGGGTTTTAGATTTTTGGAGCAAGCAAAATGAGATGATATCTTTTCACACCAAAATGAAATTTTCTCTCATTCTCCCCCTCTCCTCAAAGTGGCCGGCCCAATCTCCTCAAAGGGAAGATTGGAGAGAGAAAAAGGCATCTCAAAGATGTATATAGAAAATGGAATGGAAAAAAAACAATATATAAAAAAGATAAGATAAACCTCACATCCTTTCTCACTCATCTCACTAATCAATCCTTTCATCAAACCATCATGAGAAAGCAAGTGAAGAGATGCTAAAAGCATCTCATGATGACAAAGGCACAACATGCAAGGAAGCCCTCCACTATAAGTTATTTGCGAACTTGCAAATAACCCCTCCATCAAAAAGTCCGGCCGTGAAGGAATAAAAGAAAAACCGGCCGGAACGGAATGCAAACTGGCAACTTCAGAAAACCGATCCCGTAATAAATTACAGGAAAATCCCGCTACTGCAAATACATGCTCGCATTTGTATTCCCACTGAACACAAATGCAAAGAGACAAAACTACACTATCTAATACTAAGATCCGGCTTAAGCCAAAGCCGGCTAGTAAAAACCGTCCGATCTCGATCCGTGCAATACCGCACGTATCTGATCGAACCCTGCCATATCTCCATACGGCCTCTACAGCGTTTCGCCCGAAACCTGAGTAACTGAGTGTGGTGGACTCTAAAGACTCGTCAATACTATGGCCGTGGATTTAACCACTAGCACGTCAGAGGTATAAGCCAATACGTAACGGGCTACCAGGTATTGACTAAAAGGGACATCGATGAGCGAACTCATCCTGACACCCTACTGAGCCTGTCAGTGACAATATTCGTACAGTCCGGTCCGTTCGTCTATGAGCATCGCATGGCGGGCCTAGGGGGTTGGTAAAAGTCAGACCCCCAAAAGCGGTACAAGTCGTGTCGGAGTGTAGCCCAGAACACCCTGAGATACTACTGGAATACCTACCAGCAAATCTCCTGCCTTGGCCAAGGACTTTTCATGTTCTGGCTCTCCTCGACACAGCGCGACCTCACCCCCAATACCGGGAGAGACGAACCCCTGCAGATCCGCTCACTGCCTCCATGTGGCTCGGGACTGTACCCAACCAAAACCTGTTTGCACGACTCCTTCGAACCGTGGTAGGGTAGTAATCAAAGCACAGTGGGAACTCACACGAGACAAATGACGATCCCAGGTCGATGAACTAACCTGTACACATGTCACCAGGGAACTGCTATCTGACGTCCGGTATAAAACCCAACTAGCAGGTTCCCGGCGAGTCCTGTCCGGTGTAATCATAACCCAATGAGCACCTGTATACATTTTAGGTGAACCAACTGACACCAGTGGCTTGTGAGACCGGCCACCGCCTCTCGTCGGGGTCTCGACTGTATACACTAGTCTACTCTGGAGTATCGATACCCTGTCTCGAAACTCCCACAACTAGGGACCATTTAAGGATGTGCTTATAGACTACCAGCTCCCATGTATATGATCGCCCTCATACTGCCGGTAGTCAAGCAAGAATCCTAGGGGCTCTATCAACGTGCAATAGTGACCTGTAAGGTCACCTAAAGCAGTACACGATGAAAAAGATAAACCAGATAGCATACTATCATCTTGAGTAAGACTGTCCTACTGGGACAGGTCCTCCCCTCAATCATTGCAATCACGTACCTGTGATCCAATAATTGACTCTGAGGGCACTATCTCCAACAACGACTGCACCCTCCATCAACCCGAGCACCCCCTGCCAAGCATCCCCTGCACTCCCTAACCCACTCACACCCAACCACGGTCACCGCCTGAAATCGACGCCGACGAACCCCCACTTCATCTGAAACACCCCATCGACCTTCGACATCCTCAGCATCGTCACCAACATTCCTGACCGAACACTCTCTCTCTCTCTCTATCTTTCTCTCCAAACCCACGATACCCCTCCGAGCACACCACTGTTGCTTTTCGCCGGAGCGACGCCGTCGACCGTCGTCGACCCCAGTGCACTCGCAGAGGACCATCAAGCACCCCTCAACCTCCAGTGACCGTGCAACGACTCCGGACAACTCCGACGTAAAATCCGCATCTCGAGCCAAGCTCACGAGAATCCGTTTCACGGCGTACGTCACGCGTTCGTGACTCCACTGCTGCCTTGCGACCCCGAGACGTTTCCAGGCAAGTGTTTACTTGCTTCATGCTAATATAGTTGTGGTACGACCCTAAATCATATAGTTTATAAATTTGCCGATTACCGATATATTATGTGACCTAAGTGTTCGATGCTAGTCTCCAATGAATATAATTGTTTAATTTGACGGAAATGAATGTTTTCTGTTGGCCCTCATAATGATAAGTATCGTGTATGAATCTCACTGGAAAATACGATTGTTAGTGACAAAAATTGATACCCCCAAATATGCCGATAAAACTAGAATTTTCCCGTATCTGAAAATGAATAAAATCACCGTAAATTATATACATATTGGAATGATACGCTCGAGGGCTTAAATCGAAGCCGACTCGACGAACTTTAACCCTATGTAAAATTCTAATGATTTCTGTTCTGTAACTGCGATGATAATTAGATCGGAGTGCGACTTTGGACTGCAGTCCAGAGCGACTCTGTTTATCGTGTACTGTACCAAAATGTGTGTCACTGTGTTTCCTGAAGTCGTATGTTACGGAACTCTGCAGTAGATTAAAGATAATTCTGTTAGCTAAACAAAACAAGTTGTTCCATTCCGTTTCATTGCCGTTTACTATTTTAAACTGTAAATAAAAGGGCAGAACGTATAACTGTCCAGAACAGATTCAGAAGTGACATACTGATATTAAACTATGTATAACTTTCGACGTACAGACGCGATTGGGAATCCGTCTGTTGAGTTGAATACTCTCTCGAAAACCCTAGATTTCATTCAACTGTAGCATCGCTAAAATATGAACCCAACTGGGTGCAATTCGTGTCGCGAAACGGACGTTCAGTTCTGAAACTGAATTTCCAGCCGCGAGCACTTAAAATGAAACAGCTATATCTTGAAAACCGGAATCCCGATTGAACTGAAACAAATTTTGATGAATTGCTGATTGAGTGTTCTATTTATCTTACTTATATCATTTTGCTGAATTCTTAACATATTAATTTATGCAATTTATGTAAGTTAATGACATGCATGTTGATTCATAACATACATAGCTTTTTGATAGCATACATACATATATCATACCCTTTGCCATATATTCAGTGTTAGTGCGTGTTAGAATCAGTGGACATTGCATTATCGTGCGTGATAGATGATTGGTTTAAGAGTGACGAGTACACCAATGGAAAGTGAATATTCGTGACAGTGATTGATACAGTGAACATTGATAAAACCGTGCCATTGGTATACTTGTACACGACTAAATCAAGATCATAAATAGTGTAAACCTGGGGATAAAGGGGAAATCGAAGTGGAAAGAGAATCGTATTTAGCGGGACCGTGTTTTAGAGGATGATCATTCGAGCAGTGATATATATATTATGTAGGATCTAGCGATCCGGCTGACAGGGTTATGTCCTGAGCATGTGGGCCGTTGTCTCGGGTATGTACGAGACTCCTGTTAAACATGATCCTCTTTCAACTATGCGATTTCAAACATGACCTAGAGACCGATAGGGGCACAGAACATATTCTGCATCATATAGTGATATAGTGATCACTTGCATTGTTTTTACACTAGTATTACCTCATATACCTGTTTCATCTTCTTATAATAATATTGTTATTGTGTCGCTCTGACGACCTGAGTATGCATGCTCAGATTCCGCGGGAGGACCAGTACAGGAGACAGATCTACCTTTCGAGTTCACGGAGATATAGTCTGGTGTACTTCCTATCTTTACTGCTTTCTATAAAAGTGATCGTGAGATTGAACTTGGTTAGTAATTGTTCTTGTTATCTGTAATTTGTGAACAATGGAATTTAATGTAATAAATTAGTGATGTGGTTCCTTTACTACTGTGCTTTATTTACTGATTACCATGTAATGCTAGAAGCCGAAGTGTGACTACGGCGGGATGATTCCTTGACCGTAGGAGCATGGCTGGCCTAGTCATCCCTCGTTTTCCGTATTTTGGGAAGCGGGGCGTGACAAACTCACTCTATCTCTTCTCGTATCTAAAATCGTCTCAATGGAGAATCAACCACTCGACAAATCTCTGCTCGTTCATCAAAACGAACACAAATCGTTTAATATATTACACAGAGAAGAAATATTCTAAACTTAGTAATTTTTTTTAATTACCCCTTTCTTTTAATTCTAATAGTTGAAAATAACATTATTTAATTTTGCAGGATGGAGATAATCTCACCGTCGTCACCCATAGTTCAGACAAATGGATAGTTACCGACCAACGAATAACCCAGCGGCTTCGACGGGCCGGATTTTATGAAGCTTCATTGCTTCGTCATATCCAAATCGACCACGCCCTCGTTACCTCTCTAGTTGAGCGCTGGAGAAAAGAGACCCACACTTTTCATCTAAGATGGGGTGAGCCCACTATCACACTCCAGGATATTGGCCTCTTACTCGGTTTACGGATCAATAGGCTTGGATTGGTCGGAGGAAATATTGTTAGTCCAGATACCGACCACCCATACTGGGATACATATGCCGAGTCTGTTCTCGGACAGGTAAAAAATTTCATTCTGATTCCCCTCTTTAGTGTACCTATTGCATGTTGTACATTATTTCTAGCTTTAATATTTCACAAAAAATGCTAATATCAGGCACCAGGAGGCTACAGTAAAGGGTATAAGATCAGTTTAAACTGGCTAAAAGATACATTTAGTAATATCCCTGATGAAGCCACCGATGAAGTCTTGGATAGACATGCACGTGCCTACATTCTGTACATGATCGGTTCTTGGTTGATGCCGGACCAATCAACAACGCATGTCCATCCGTTATACCTTGGCTTCCTTCAGGATTTTGATGTGTGTGGCCAATATGCTTGGGGAGCATGGGTCCTGGCCTTTCTTTATAAGGAACTCGATAAGGCATGTGCTCCAACGAAGAATAAAATTTGTGGATGCATTACATTACTTCAGGTAAATTCCTTATTTTTCACAGCTAGAAATTTGCAAAATTGTAATATTGGTTTTCTCTCTTATCATCTGAAATTTTATTTATAGATCTGGTCATGGGAGCATATGTATATAGGAAGACCGGATCGAGTTAAAATAACTGGCTTGGATACCCCTAGAAAGCCGCTCGGCTGTTGGTGGAATGGGAAGAAAGCGTATAAGGCTCCTCGTCGAGTACTTAGGTACTATAGAGATGAGTTGGATCGCATGGAGGCGACTCAGGTAACCATAACTTAGGTATTTAAGTTTGTTTTAAAATTTTGAAATACCTTCATCACAATTTTTGTACTATGTTATTTGAGCAGTTCATGTGGACGCCTTATACAGCGGATTGTCTGCAAAGATTACCCGGTATCTGTATCGAAGGAGAGCCGATTTGGCGGGCTCGATGCCCACTCCTCTGCATTAATGTCGTTGTCATGCACCTCCCGGACCGGGTGTTGCGACAGTTTGATAGATCACAACATATTCCTGTCCCGCCGCCTTCGCCTATGACAATAGAGGGAGACATGCGTGGAGGAAAGGCGGAGCGTGATTGGAGGGAGCATCATCATCAATATTTGCCGGGATGGGAGGATAGGCATCGTAATATTGCCTTACAGCAAATAGGTGACCAAACAGCCACCGACGCTACCGAAGCATATCTACAGTGGTATAAGCGTGTCACCATAAGATATCTTTCTGCTCCCCCTAACAACTTCCCAAATATCTCGCAGTACGAGCCGAGAGGCCATGTGGAACGAGATTTGGTAAGCTGAATTCTTTATATTATATTACTTTTTAACATCCGGCGGTATGAGTCAATACTTATTTCTTATTTCTAATGTAACGACAGGCTCGTGGGTTGCATCTCGTACAAACAATGGTGCATGAACCATACCCGACCGATGCTGGTCCGGCAACTCAGGCTCTATTTTCAAATGCAGACCAATTAATTGGTGGTGTATTCGATTCATATAATATTTCTCAACATTTATCGCCGGCACCAGAGCAGCAGTATCAGCCGGCACCGGAGCCGCAGTATGAACCGGCACCAGAGCAGCATCATGACCCGGCACCAGAGCCGCAGCATCACGGAGATCCAGCGCAGCAGGATCAGTGATTTGGATCACCGGTTTGGATCACCATACCGTCAGCAGCAACCCTGGCATACCGGACAAGCGCAACAACACCAGTCTTGGGGGTCAGGTTTTGCAGAACAGCCGTCTTGGGCGTCGGGTTTTGCGCAACAACAGCAACCTTGGGGGTCAGGATTTGCGCAGCCATGGGGCCAAGGTTTTGTGCAACATCAGCCGCATGAAACCGGGACAGGCTCTTCGCTACAACTGCCCAGTTGGGACACAGATTTATCGTCATACATGCAGTTGTTGGGAGGCAGCACATATCCGACACCTGTCCCACATTCAGGTTCAGGATTTGCGGATCAACAGCCTGTCCAAGACGCTGCTGAAGACGAAGCTGAAGCCGAACCCGAACCCGAAGCAGAAGAGCAGACGCCGCCGCCGCCGCCATCTACCCAAGAAACAGGTGGATCCTCCAGTCATCCCAGGAGGCATAGGCTTATGTCAAGCCTCCTCGGATTTCATAAGGGAAAGGGAAAAGGAAAACGATAGTTATTTACATTTTACAAACAGATAGGATTTTTTTATATTGCAAATTTGACGGATTCATTTTGATATTATAAATTTGACAGTCGAGATAGAAATCGGATAGGAATTTTTTGTATTGTAAATTTTGACGGATTCATTCTGTAAAAAACATTAATATAATGAAATTTTATTATTTTATTTAAATATTTTTTACGTTTATTTAGTTTTAAATTTTTTAAAAAAGAATTATGATTATAATTATAATAATAATCATAATCATATTATAATTCAAATTATATTTATAATTATATAATTATAATTAAAATTATATAATTAATATTTAAAATTAAAAAAAAATGGGACGGGTTCTTAGAACCCGAACCCGCCCCCTATTCTGACTTAGGAGGTGGGATCGGGGGAGGGGGCGAAACCGTCCTATTCTTATAAATTTAAATCTAATATCCCTATTTTAATAATTAATTTTTTAATTCCTATTATTTCAAAAAAAAACCTCGCAATTTAGCCTTATTTTTAATCCAAACGGGTTTTTTCCCTGTCTGTTCAATTGCATAAAAAGAAGAGAAGGCTGCAAATTTGCTTAGGTGGCATTTGTAAATCCAAATTTGCTCACCGTTTCTAAAGTTGCAACCAAAATGAGTGCAAAACAAATGTTAGAACTTGACAACTTTTGCAGCTCCGTTTCTACTTTTATCTCAAGTTTGTCAACCAACTATAGGTAAATGAAGAATTTTTTTTCAAACAAACCCAAAGTAATTAATAATAGGCAAGTATCACCAAGTATATGAGATACAAGTACAGAACTTTCAATATTGTTGTGCTTAATTACAGTGTTAATTATGCTTGTTTTCAACTTTTCCTCTTCTTTTTCACTGGAGTCAAAATAACCTGCAAAAAGCAACAAATTTTTTTTTGGGCAACTGGCCCATAAACCTAATACATGCACACAAAGCGTCCAACACCACGGCATGCACAAGCACACAGCACCACGAATTTAGCCCCAAAACGTTTAAAATGTGACCACTTCTCCTCTTGGGATCAAATCCCGCACTCTCTCCAGGAACGAAAGTGTCGTTGCAACGGAGCTATTGCTCATCGGTCAAAAAGCAACAAATTAAATCACCAAGGTTACACTATAGAGGTAATATTTAGAAAAGAGAGAGTGACCAATCTAAAAAGGATTCAGATCAAAATAACAGCAACATTCTATCTATATACTGTTATGATTAAATCTCCTTTGATGATAAGCCAGGTCCTACATGAACTTTTCTCCATTCAACTGAAACATTTACATCTCAAACAATGAGACTCAAAAAACATGCATTTGCTAAATTCACCTATACAGAAGATCAAATGCCATCTGTGCAATTTTTTCCCTTTTTTGAATTTTTAGGGTTTTGATGCTCAAAATAGCTTCGGCAACATACTAAATTCCCATTTACACGTCGACTTCAACTAACCTACCACAAACCCACTTCTTAATTTTAATTGCAGACGGAGTTCTATCGACTTCCTTGGAAACTGATGTCTCCGCTTTTTCAGATGCGAAATTTCCATGCCTCGTAAAACCGTTAATTTTAGGTGGGCCCAATTGCAAATCTTGTATGCTATCCAGCTCCAGAGAAGGCGAAGATTCGCTATGGACTACTTCATCTTCTTTACTTGTCGAGGCCAAAGCTGTGAATTGTTCAACATGAGAGCCGTTCACTATCCGCTCGTCTAAGTTCGTTTCACTTTTGTCTGTTTCATGAGTAAACCGGAAATGGTTAATTGGTGGATCGAAAGAAAATGGAGCTTCATCTTCAGAGTTATTTGATGCAAGTTGACCGCTTTCGATGCTTTCGATTGATCGTGTTGCCTCTGCAATTAGCTTCCTGGTTTCAATAAGCGAGGCTTGGACGAGAGGGCTCTTCAGTGCAGCCACCTCAAGAGCTTTAGCAGCCTTCTCTGCTTCGGCAATCAGTAATCTGAACAGATCAAGTGGTTATGGTAAGGGGGGAAATGGGTGTTGTATGGTAAAATGAAGGCAAGAACAATAAAGACATCAATCATGCACGTCTTTTTCCATAAAAAGGGACAACAAAATTCGAAGAAAAACTAAACAAATTTTTTACCACCGGGTGTTCACCTTAAAGTCAACCCTCTCTTAATTAGAACCAACTTCATTGTCAAGAAAACTATGTGATTCAAAATTCCTTCACATTCTCCAAGATTAGAGGGAGAAGTCTAGAACGGGAAAAAATGAAAAATTCAGTATACGGGATAGTATACAACTATAGGCACAGCTAAAGTGTAGAGTGGAAGATGCACCGCTCAAAACACCTTGTTGAGATGTGTTTGGGAATAATCCCACGTTTGAAAAACTACGCGAGGTGCATGGGTATAAGATATAAAATGGGACAAAGTTCAACAAGGCTTGAGTCGTATTGATGTAACCCACTTATATCAAAGGCCCATGTGTGCCCTCATATATATAAATATATAATCGCCCCCTTCGTTCGTGAATATATTTAAATTTAATATGGTATCAAAGCTTATCCTACCATTAATTACTGCCGTCATCGTTGATTGATCCTCTTCACCATCTCGTCTTCCCGATTGTCACATCTTCCTATCGTCGAATCCCTCTCCATTTGATCACTCCGACACCATATTTCTCCTTCTTGATCTTCATTTCTTACTTATTTACCACAATTTGATAATTCACATCAAAATCATTATCGTCATCGCAATCATCTGAAATCGCAAAATCAAGTGCTGATGAATCTGAATTCTCTTCTGTTCTTCTCCTCCTCTTCAATTTTCCCGTCTTATTCACCTTCTTTCTATCTTTTCCGCGATTATTAATAACAACAAATCCTCCTCAATAAAATCATCATAGACATCCAAAGGTCTATTCATTCTCATCTTCTTGCTCTTCCTTTCTCGCTTATCCACAACACATGATGCTCCACATCCACCATCGTCGTCCTCGTCTTCCATATCTTTCGCTGCTTCTATTTCTATTTGGGCAATGTCATCTCTTATTTCTTCTTTTTCTACTTTTTCATCGGCCTTTACTTCTTTATGGTTACAATCAACTTCTTTTGGTAGTTCTTTTTCTTTTACCTCTTCATAGACCGTCATCTTCCCTTTTCTTCGTCTTCCTCTTCTGCAACTACAAAGTGGGCAATTGCTTCATTTTGTTCTTTTTCTTTTTTGTTGGTGATATTATCTTCTCCTTTTTCTTCTTCTACCCTCAATGTGGGACTATTCCCAAACACGTCTCAACACACCTCCTCACGTGCAACGTGGTTGTCACGTGGATCGTACAAACACATGTAGAGGCTAATCTTAGAGGCAAGTAGACCGCACAAGAAAATATGCAACTAATGCACAAGGAGAAGGAAATGTGCACCAACAGCACAATAGGAGAAGGAAATGTGAGGAAAAGTGGGTCTATCAAGGGCATATAGACGGCTCTCTCTTTCAGAGGTGTTATTAAAGTACAAATCCACGGAAGTTATCAACCTAGCTCTGATACTATATTAGAAATTGTAGATTGGGAAAAAGAAAAATATTATTGATGATTGATCAAAATACAATGTACAATGACTCTTTATATATAGCCCACAAGATCAAACCCTAATATGTAATATACGTATAATACACATAAACCCCAATACAAAAAGATAAATACAAAATGATATAAAAGATATGCATATTTTAACACACCTCTTGCAAGCCTACAATGTAATAGTTTATATGCAATTTTCGGAATGCAAGCCCCAACAGATATGTACTACGGTGTCTTGCATAAAACCTTTTCCCCTCTTATAATAAAAATAAAATAAAACTAAAAAATCAATGCACATATATAATGCTGAAGCATAATATCATGCTCGGGCGTGCCCTCCCATTCGTTGATATTGACAAGAAATAACTAAAACTTAACCTCAAACTCACTAAAACGAGACTAAGGTGCAGAATCGCCATTTGGGTAAAAAGCATTCAACCAAACACACAACAATATTTCAAATATAAAATGTGTGAATTAACTCTAAAGGGGTAAGACGTGCAAAAAGACTTACTTTGCCCTCTCAGTGGCTTCTTTCTTTTTGTTTTCCATTGCCGCCCTTTCCGCCCTAATTTTTCTAATCATCTCCAACTTGGTACTCGCCATTGGATCTTTATAGGATGGCGCGCCGTTTCTCTTTCTTCTAGATATAACTTTCTTGATATTTTTTGCTTCATTGTCATTTCCCTGGGGTTGCTCAGATTTCACCTTCACACTCTCTCTTTTTACAGATGAAGTTTCGCCCGGTGGTTTTCTTCTTCGTTTTCTTTCACCGCTACCAATAGATACCCCATGATACTTGGAAAGCCCAGAAAAAACCCGTCCACGATATTCCTAACAAAAAAGTGACACTTTTGAAAACAAAGACCCATAGATCGTACTGCGCTACAAATTGTTAAATTTTTGAATGTTGGAGCAAGAAATTTCTCGTTTTCCGTTATCTCCAATCAATACTTGCATGCTATAATGTAACCATCACAAAATATTCACCAATATTCTTGATTGCAAAAATTGAGGGAGGATTTTGAATAAGTAACAGGTTTTAAGGTTGTTATATAAGAAAAATGAAGTTTATGGAGTAATATATATAAGCGTTCAAAATTAATATTTCACTTACGGGATCCGCCCATTTGGCTGATATGGCCTCTGAGATTTTTCTTCGCTGCTCAGGAGATTTCGGAGCTCTCTTGCTACCTTTTGGCCTTGGCATTGTTTTCCTCCTCTCAACACTCTCGAGCCATTCCTGTTTCAATTGTTCGTTGATGATTTTGTATGAATCCCATTGAAGCTCGTCTTCACTAGCATAGCCCTTTCTAGATGCTTCAGCGATGATATTCTGCCATGCAAACAAACAGCTTTCTTGAACCATGAGCATTTCACGACGTCGCTGCCAACCCTCGTGCACTCCTACTCCAATCTTAATCTTTGTCTCCTCACTGCATGAATTCAAGATGTTGATGCTTAAAAATCTATGGTCAAAACTTGGCACGATACGCAAGAAGCAAGGTCAAGCCATGGAAAAAAGAATTGGGTAGAGTAACAACTTTGGATGTTAATTATAATTCGAAACTAGGATTTTTACCATATGGTTTATTTGTTGCGAAGAGTTCGGTCATATAACTAGAAGGAGAAACATCCTTGATGCAATACAAATTAGGGTAAGATGACTGCTCAAGCTCCATGCAGGAAATCGATGATAATAGTAGCATAGACAAATCCTAATCAAGTTTGATCATGAAGATAGCAGATGAACCATTATCTCTTCTTGGCCATCTATTCCAAACTTTACTGTTATGACTTCCAAGCCAACTTTTTATGTTATGGTATGAAATATATCTGGGTGAGTAGCCGGTGTCCCCATGTCAGGCTTTTCCAAATTTATCGTGTCTTGTGTCCTGTGGTTGTGTCCTTGCTCCACAAGTTTCAATTATTTTACACTATAATAATTTCCAAGGCTGAAGCATTGATTATTAATTCGTGCTCATTGTCTATAAAACTATACTTCAGAAAATACAATTTTGTACATTTCTTCCTCAAGCTCTCTCCTCATACCAATAAAATAATAAACACAAGGAGTTAGATAATGATCTAATGACATCTAGAGCCTTTACACTGAACAATACACACATTCTTCTCCTATCTCCCTTTCCTTGCCTCTCCATGTCAATTCCCTACAGAGGATCTTCCACCAAAACACAATAAAAAAAATTAATGCATACAAATACAAAAGTATAGAAGTAAAATTAAAAACACTAAATGTATTAGAAAGAAAATAATTGAAGTCCATTCTTCATCCCGACAATTCTTACCCACGAAACTTCTTAAAGTGAGAAAAATTTCATTCTATGCTGCCAAAGAATATGCATTAAACTATACAGCAAAGTGACCAACTATTGTTCAAGCTTTTAAGCTAGAAACCCTATTCACTTCACTTCTCTAAATAACTGCCCCAAAACAATACTAAGAAGTAAGACTTCTTTTAGAGAGCAATGATCTTCCAAATATTATGGTCCAAAGCAAGAAGACTAACTAGACTTTGGAGAGCATATATAAAACTAGTATTTTGCATGTGCAATGCACGTGTGTATATTTTGAACAACTTATATACCGAAGGCATGTGGATACTTTTTTATTCTGGGCATTACATGAATTTTTTTTAAAGATATTAATAGATTTTCTAATTAAATTAAATGAATGTCAGTAGTGATAATATTAGTATTGTAACACCTTAGAACTTCAGTACAGTATAATAATAGTATCAATTTATTTTTTCTCAAATAAAATTTTTATTTTTATTATTGGAGTCTAATATTTTTAGTTAAGATAAAACACATAATTATGGTCTTCTAAGTTTGTTAATTAAATGATAATTGGTATTTAGAAATTTTTATCTAATCAAGTAGTATCATATTTTAATATGCTTATAATATTTTATTGTCTACTTTAGTTTTATAACTAAATAGATAATAATAGTATGATTGTTTTAACAAAATATATTTAGTATTTAACTTTGTTTGATAACTTATTAATCTCTTATTTTATTTTGTATCTAATATATTTTCAAATATTAGTTTATATAGCCAAATATATTATGGTTGTAAGTAATTAAGATATTTAACATTTAGAAAGTCGTTTTGCTAAATCTAGTATTATTTTATCTCTTTTAAACCAAGCCTAACATATTTATAAAACCATATCATATTTTAAACTAATTTATATATTTTATCCCCCAAACAAACCTATACATATTTTAATCATATACATATTTAAACTTATATATGTATATGTATCTTAAATCAAACAACATTTACAAACTCCCATATAATTTAATATCTTTAACAGTATTTGGATCTCTTTTCAAATATAATTCTCTTCTCCCAATATTTTCCTATCTCTTTACAACAATTGTTTCTATCCCTCTCCCTATCAATTCTCTCTTCTCAATATTTTATTCCCCTACTTTATAACTTTACATATATTTATTATTATCATCTCTCTTTTTCTCATATAAATCAATATTCTCTCTCCATATATATTATATCCTTAGACTAAACCATCATATATATATATATATATATATATATATATATATATATTCTTCTTTCCAATCATCAAATCAATTTTTTTCTTTCCTATCAACTTTCCTCTCTCATACATTTTAATCCGGCCCCCAAAGCTCTCTCTTTCCAAAATCCCATCTCTCCCCAATCACAAACACTTTCTCTTTATAGCAGAATCATCTATCTCTCCTCTTTATATCTCCTTCCCAATATATATATATAACTCTCTTTCTCATCACAATATTTTTTTCTTCTTCAAAATTAGCCAAGCCATCAAAGTTTGGAGATTTGCTTCGTATCGTCGTGTTTTTCGTCTCCGAGGCAAATATTTTTGCTCTCTATTTTAATCGATGCAATATCGGCAATTCTCTAAATAAATTATTAACTTACAATATTTAAATAAAATTGTAATATCATGCCGCCACTTCATTAATATATCCTATAATACTTATACACATGATGAAAACCCTACGATCTAAAGCATTCATTAATCCATTCATCACGTGAATAACTATAAAAGTGCAAGCATACTAAAATAATTATTAACATGTGAATGTCGTTTAATATATAAAAAACTTTATAAGTAATTATATATTTCTGTTGCAACCACATTGGTATACACTAGCATACAAAATGTCAAAAATTTATATCCTAATCTAAAACATAAAAATATACAATAATTACTGTTAATCAATAAATGCTCTGGCCTTAATATTTAATATATAAAAATTGAACTTTCTACACTACCACTCCTTATAATATCGCTGCACTCTATGCGCCTTGGTCATATAAATTATATTGACACTATAATTTGTATTAATATTTTCTGTTATCACATAATTATAAAACTTATTACTAGCACTTACACGATGACTAGTCAATCTGTCACTTATTTTATCTTACTTACCACTATTTCGTAATTATATTATTACCATTATCCGCTTTATGCATCTGTAATTTGGCATTCCTATTTAACTATGATTAACCCTTTCAATTATGTTCTAGATTATATCTGATGCAATAAATAAACCTGGATGTTAAATACAGATTCTTGCATATTTATGTAGAGTCTTGTTGACATTTTTGACTTTATCATATCATATCTCCTATATTTAATATTTTACTTAAGACTATTATTGTCGACATGCTTGAACAATCTTAGCATGCTATTCATGTTTAGGAACGCCATCATATTATAACTACTGTACTTGACATGCCATGATTATTCATTGTTCCAGTCTACTCATATTAAAACAAGATCTCTAATTAGAATGTTGAATTACATGCCATGACACAATCTATATTGTTACAAGTTCCATTTTCGTACAATTAACATGATATTACAAGTGTTCGTCCAGTCAGCATTCCTAATTAGTGATTCAGTTTACTGCCATATTAGTTTTAAATACACGGGGTGTTGGGTAGTTTGAGTGTGCGTTCGTTCAACAGGATCTTAGGAGTCCCATTGCCGACAGCTCGTAACAGGCTATATCGGTCACTTATTCATACAGCTCGTACCGGACTATATCGGTCATTGTATACGGTCACTTGTTCATTGGCTGGTACCGGACTTTATACGGTCATATGTTACTATTGCCAATACTGGGCTTTATACGGTCACTTGTTCATTCCACGATTGGGCCCGTGTTTTCTTACCCCTGGGGCCTTATCCTTGGATTGGGAATACTCCTGCAGAGGTTGGCGTGCACACTCGAACTCACGATTGGATAGATTACCCTTTTAGTGACCAACTAAGATATAACTTGACCGAATTGACCGACTTGACATATTTGCATGCTTGCTTCATATTGCTGCCATATCTATATCTACATGTGCACGCGGGCTTCACTACACTCTCATATTCATGCTATTACACACATACACACTATTACGATTGAATACTTGTTGGGATGTTCTAACATCTCTGAGACTTGTCATCTCAAGTTTAGAGACTGATTCACAGACAGAGCAAGATCAGAGCGACTATCAGAAATTTGCCAAAGATCATTAGTATTTGTAAATTTATTTCTATTTTATTTCAGTTGTTATTAGAATGTGCGCCCTCGTGGGACGTTAGGAGTGATATATTTTTATTTTGGATCATGTATTTCGTTTATTCGAATATTTTATCCTTCATGGATATTTTATTCGATCTATCATCCTGATTCTTTTTTTGATATTACTCGTTATTCTTGCAGCATGATGTTAGTATTATATCTTGAATATTATCGTACAGATTTAACTAGAGACTTAGGTGTAACTATAACAAGATGATTTCCCCTTGTCTAGAAGCACGGACGGTTTCGGTCCATATTTCCGTATTTTGGGAATTGGGGTGTTACATGTTGGTATCAGAGCCCAGGCCGACGCCGAAGTTAATTTTGGTTCTACCGACTTTTTAGGTTAGAATCGCGTGTCTAGGATTCTCATAATGTGTCATGCTGTATATTCCGTTAACTCTGATTGTAGAATTCGGACGACTGAGATAGAATTACGTTATTGTACCCATGAAACGTGGCATGGTTACAATACGGTATTCTGTTTAAGTAACTTAGAGTTCTACTCTTGATTCGTCCCTACAAGATTTGATTTCGTTGTACTGCCTTATTTTCCTTTTCGTTCAATTACTTTCGAATATATATCTTATCTTAAGCTTTGAAATTTCAAGGACGAAATTTCTTGTAAGGTGGGTAGAATGTAACACCCTAGAACTTCGGTACAGTATAATAATAGTATCAATTTATTTTTTCTCAAATAAAATTATTATTTTTATTATTAGAGTTTAATATTTTTAGTTAAGATAAAACATATAATTATGATTTTCTAAGTTTGTTAATTAAATGATGATTGGTATTTATAAAAAAAATTCTTATCAAGTAGTATCATATTTTAATATGTTTATAATATTTTATCGTCTACTTTAATTTTATAACTAAATAGATAATATTAGTATAATTGTTTTATCAAAATATATTTAGTATTTAAATTTGTTTGATAACTTATAAATCTCTTATTTTAATTTGTATCTAATATATTTTCAAATATTAGTCTATATAACCATATATATATGGTTGTCTAAATAGTTATGATAATTAGCATTTAGAAAGTTGTTTTGCTAAATCTAGTATTATTTTATCTTTTTTAAACCAACCCTAACCTATTTATACAACCATATTATATTTTAAACTAATCTATATATTTTATCTCCGCAAACAAATTTATACCTATTTTAATCATATACATATTTAAACTAATAAATATATATATATATTTTATACCAAACAACATTTACAAACTCCTACATAATTTAATCTTTTTAACAATATTTGGATCTCTCTTCAAATATAATTTTCTCCCCCAATATTTTACTATCTCTTTACAGCAACTGTTTCTATCCCTCTCTCCTCTATCAATTCTCTATTCTCAATATTTTATTCTCCTACCTTATAATTTTACATATATGTATTATTATCATCTCTCTCCTTCTCATATAAATCAACCTTCTCTTTCTCCATATATTATATCTCTAAACTAACCCATTATATATATATATATATATATATTCTTCTTTCCAATCATCAAATCAATTTTTCTTTTTCCTATAAACTTTCCTCTCATACATTTTAACCCAGCCCCTAAAGCTCTCTCTTTCATAATTTCTCTTCTTTCCCTTATATATATATATAGCATAACTCTCTCTCTCTTTCCCATCACAATAATTTCTTCTTCAAAATTAGCCGAGCCATCGAAATTTAGAGATTTACTTTGTGTCGTCGTATTTTTCGTCTCCGAGACAAGTACTTTTACTCTCTATTTCAGTCGATGCAACATCAGTAATGCTCTAAATAAAGTATTAACTTACAATGTTTAAATAAAATTATAATATTATGCCACTTCATTAATATATCCTATAATACTTGTATACATGATGAAAACCTTAGGATCTAGAACACCCATTAATCCATTTTTCACATGAACAACTGTAAAAGTGCAAACATAATAAAATAATTATTAACATATAGATGTGGTTTAATATATAAAAAGTTTTGTAAGTAATTATATGTTTCTGTTGCAACCACATTGGTATACACTAGTATGCAAAATGTTAACACTTATATCCTAATCTAAAACATAAAAACATACAATTATTACTGTTAATCAATAAATGCTCTGAGCTTAATATTTAATATATAAAAATTGAACTTTCTACACAACTCCTTATAACATCACTTCACTCTATGTGCTTTAATCATATAAATTATATTGAAACTATAATTTGTATTAATATTTTTTGTTATCACATGATTATAAAATTTATTACTAGCACTTACTTGATGACTAATCAATCTGTCACTTATTTCGTCTTACTTACCACTATCTCGTAATTATAATATTACCGCTATCCGCTTTATGCATTTGTAATTTGTCATTCATATTTAACTATGATCAACCCTTTCAGTTATGTTCTAGATTATATCTGATGCAATAAATAAACCCGGATGTTAAATACAGATATTTGCATATTTATGTAGAGTTTTGTTTATATTTTTGACTTTATCATACCATATCTTTTATATTTAACATTTTACTTGAGACTATTATTGTCGACATGCTTGAACAATCCTAACATGCTATTCCTGTTTATGAACACTATCATATTATAACCACCTTACTTGACATGTCATGACTATTCATTGTTCCAGTCTACTCATATTAAAACGAGATCTTTAATTGGAATGCTGAATTACATGCCATGACACAATCTATACTATTACAAGTTCCATTTCCGTACAATTAACATGATATTACAAGAGCCCGTCCAGTCAGCATTCCTAATTAGTGATTCAATTTACTGCCATATTAGTTATAAATACACGGAGTGTTGAGATAATTTGAGTGTGCGTTCGTTCAACAGGATCTCAGGAGTCCCATTATTGGCAGCTCGTACCGGGCTATATCGGTCACTCGTTCATACAACTCGTACCAGGCTATATCGGTCATTGGAGCTCGTATCGTGCTATATCGGTCACTTATTCATTAGCTGGTACCAGACTTTATACGGTTATATGTTATTATTGCCGGTACCGGGTTTTATACGGTCACTTGTTCATTCCACAATTGAGCCCGTGTTTCCTTGTTCCTGGAGCCCTACCTTTGGGATAGGAATACTTCTGCACAGGTTGACGTACACATTCGAACTCACGATAGGATAGATTACCCTTTTAGTAACCAACTAGGATATGACATGACCGACTCGACCTGTTTGCATGCTTGCTTCATATTGTTGTCATATCTATATCTACATGTGCATGCGGGCTTCACTACACTCACATATTCATACTATCACACACACACTATTATGATTGAGTACTTGTTGAGATGTTCTGACATCTCTGGGACTTGCAATCCCAGATTTAGAGACCGATTCATTGACAGAACATGATCAAAGTGACTATTAGAAATTTGCCGAAGATCGGTAGTATTTGTAGGTTTATTTCTATTTTATTTCAGTTGCTATTAGAATGTGCACTCTCGCGGGACGTTAGAAGTAACGCATCTTTATTTTGGATCATGTATTTCGTTTATTCGGATGTTTTATCCTCCATGGATATTTTATTGGATCTATCATCATCCTGTGATTCCTTTTCTGATATTACTCGTTATTCTTGCAGCATGATATTAATACTATATCTTGGATATTATCGTACAAGTTTAGCTAGAGCTTTAGGTGTGACTATGACAAGACGATTTCCCCTTGTCTAGAAGCACCGGTGGTTTCGGTCCATATTTCCGTATTCCGGAAATTGAATACGGAAATTATGGCGTTTCAAGTATTGACGAATTTATGAGTTATGCAAAATAACAAACATATAAGGGTTTATGTATAAATTTGTAAGTCAATATTTCTTTTTGGTCTTTTGAGCATGAGAGAGAATGTGTAATAAATGTGAGAGAGGGGGTTGTTGACTTTTCATCTTCTTATTTTTGTGGTGGCTGAGGTACACATCTCCAATGCTCTGGTTTGGCTATTGGAATTTTGTCATTTTTTCTATTTTTATTTCGTTGATTAATGACATCATTTAAGGACTTCTAGTTATAATAGTAAAGAAAAATATTGATAAGGAAAAAATTATGTCTGAGCATAGCTTAAAGAAGAGATTCAATATAACTATAAAAGAGAAATGCAAAATACACTCAGAGACAATTGGCACCACTCATTTAAATATTTAATTAAAGAAAAAAATGGCAATCTGTATGATCTGTTTGTTTGTTAGGAAAGGAGATAAGAAAAGCTAATACAATGCATGTTGAAATCTTTAACCAACCTCTGAGCATGTCCCAAATTTTGTAACTTCATTTTGACCTGCAAACAGAAACTTTCATGAGAACATCAAGAATCTAATTTGGATGGTAAACAATAATGTAACTAGTACTGAAAAGGCATATAATATAAGCATAGTTTTTTGTTTTCTTTTTAAATATGTGTGACCCTACTAAAAATCAAATTTGATATTAGTTCAACAAAAACTTCTATTTTGACACAAGTAACCTACAATGTGTTAAACAACTTAACACCCATTACAAATATTTGTGTTGTTGTGTCATTCTGATAACTTAGCTAAGCAGATTGCGGTACAGTTTATTCAGCCCTTCCCTTTACCAAGTTCCTCTCTTCTCTTCTTCAGTTTCTCCCTAGAAACCATTTTATCATTTAATTCATCACATTGATCCCATCCTCCTCCAAAAAGGGAAAAGAAGAGAGAAGAAAAAAGAAGCATAAGGACAGTAACTTACACTAGTTAAATAATTGAATTATTTTTGTGCATCGTGAAATAAAGTTGTTAATGTAACTTATTGTTCAAAACATAAGGAAAATATTCTACAACCTATATACCATGATTAAGAAAATACAATGACCGTCTATAACAACATGAATCTATGTCTTTGAAGCAATCTCTCCAATGGGAACTCAGCCTGAATTGTGGTTTGACTTTTTCCGTGTGCTATAGCTTCAATGTATACCACACAGCTTACGCCTAACAGATCGCATTTCACATATAAATAATTTGTAATTTCCTTACATGACATCACCTTGGGGTCCTGCATTGCTATTCTTGTCCTTTCTCGAATCCGTTGAACAGTCTCTGCATGTATATTTTAAATGTGATAATGAGCAGAACCAGAAATTTTACATGTACATTAGAGATGCAGAATCAGAACACATGAAAGAAGAAAAATCTACCTGGACTGTGTCTCCTGCCCTTGTTCCATGGAATGTTCCCCTTGTTCGCCTTTGAAATCCTCAACCTTCTTAACCTTTCTTTTTCCTCCAAATCAGCAGAATCATCCTCTAAAGAGAAAAGCCCTCGAGTATGTGAGTTCGATTCAAACTGCAAACTAAGACTTCGTTTCCCATTGCCAACCGGCGCCAGGACTTCAGGTTCAACAGTAGCAATTGCCACTTTCACAAGATGTATCTTTCTCTTTTCAGTAGACCATTCTTCAGAAGTCCATTTTCTAGATATTTGATTGTAGGCTTTCCATCCACAGGCCAAACTTTTATGTTTGACATGAAGCCTGTGTGGTGTCTTTCCATTCAATAAGAGTCCAATCCTAGTTGCACGTAAATGATTACGTAAGGAAGGTGGGGAAGCGAAAAAATCTGCACAGACAATACCATCATAAAGAGGCCAATGTGTTATGATTACCCCAAAAAAACAGAATTGAAAGCAATGTTTTTAAATCTTTATGTCCGTGTGTGAGCTGTTTGGTTGGTATTCATCAACAAGTAGAAGAAACGAATTAGATTTACTGCCCCACCATAATCTTTTTTCAATCTAAACATGGGAAAGAAGTTTAGGGCCACTGTATACTGCCACCCTTGAAATATATATAAAGTACATATAACTAGCAAGTCACCGCGAGACTTTATTTTTTACATAATTTTTTGTTGAAAGAAATAAAAATAAGGATTTTAGAGAAGCAAAGAATTTGCCTCCCTGAACTGCTTTGTCTTTATACAAGTCTAGACCGGACAGTAGTAGGTCCACAGCTTCTTAGGGATCTCTTCTCCCACATGAATGGCTCTGAATACAAGATATGCTCCTAACCTGCTCTCCACAGATTTCAACCAAAAGATACTATCAAATGTTTCAAAAGTTTCCCAATCCTTTTCCTAACAGTTAGATGAGATATAGCTCTATGATTTATCTTTGGCTCCTGCATACAAACGATGTCTAAATCAGGTCGATGTGGCTTCTTCCAAATGGGTAAAATTGAAGGCATTTATCTCAAAGTCGATCAAGGAAGAGTAAATTGGACACTTTGATCATTAGGTGCAACACTAGATCTTGTGGGTTCCTCCGAGACTCTCTATGCACTGTCTGCCTAAACCTAGGACTTAACTTCAAATTTAATGGGTTTGTTTTGTCATAATGCCTCATTTGTTCATACTTTCTCAATGTGCGGAGGGTCAATCGAGACAAAATATTAAATTTCCTTGTTTCAAACCTTGTGTGCCCTAACATGAATTATGACCTACCTACACATAAATGTTTGGCTTGATATCTTTAAATTTGCATGCTTGACTAACTAACAACGACACATTCGTATAGACTCATCCCTTAGCATCCATCGAATCTATCCAATATAACTCATGACAAGTGGGACCCAAAATGCAATACTTGCTCAACTTTAGGTTCTTGGAGTCAGTTAGTCCCCTTTGCTTCATAAAATCGCCTTCCTTCGCGATCAGTTGCATGCCTTGAACCTATGACAAGTAGCATACCTTACCAACCCCACCGCTACCAGGGTGCCGGTGTTTGGAGTGCAAGTACTCTGAAACTCCGGTTTCCAAGTAAAATTCCGATGTCCTATATTGCACTCACTCCTATTTTCCGAACCCTAGGACTCTCCTGCACACATGTCCGAATGAAACCGGTAATCACTCTTCATATGCAACACCCCATCCACAAACCCCATTACCCAACCAAAAAGCATGTCATATCTTGTCCTAGGAATCCATGTTTTCTCCAAATGTGAGACCACAGACAAGATGTTAAAAGCTAAACCCAAAATCACCTAGCTAATCCTTAGATTATCGACTAATTTCACGGGCAATCCCTAGTAAGAACCAATATTGCAGTCCTAAACCTTATCCACAAGAATCACCCTAAACCCTCAAAAAGTTACAAATTTTAGACAGCACAAACAATTAATTAGCTAAAAGAAAGAGCTCGTACCAAAAATTTTGTATTCCATAGAAGGATTGAAGTGGCGATTAGGGCAGCAGAACAGCAGCTCGCGCCGTGGAACGAAGGAAGATGAACAAGAAACCGACGCCATTGCTGAATCTTGTGTTTGAGTTTGTGTCAGAGAGAGAGAGAGAAATCAAAACCATAAATTTGTTTGATGTTTTTTCCTCAAGAAGAAGAAGAAGAGAGAGAGAGGAGAAATATCAAGAGGATGAAGGAGTATCCACCGCAGGTTATTACATCAAGCAGATGAAATGAAACCCCATTGCTTTTATTACAAGCACCAGCAGCGCCTGTTCGTCCTTTTCTTAGTATTCAAATTGTCAAAAATCCCCCAGCAGGTTTCATCCCTATCAAAAACCGGCGGCCTTGAAGCAGTTGTCAAAAACCTTCGAAAATTTTCATGTGGTATATGTATAATTGAATGCTGTGTCTAAATAAATTATACATATCGCAGGAAACTGTATAGATGTCGCATGCACCTAAATACATATCGCATAATAACTATATATAGCAAGCAACTATATAGATACCGTAGGCAAAATGGCTTTTTGACAACTGAAAACATTTTCAGGAGTTTTCAAACAAAGCATTCCGGGGCTAGGGGGTTTTGACAGCGGGAAAACCTGTTCAAGGGTTTTGACAATTTACCCAAATAAAAACAGAAAAAGTTCGAAAACCCGTTTCGACCGAAATATGTTGTTTTTAAGTCCTTAGCCGCTTTTTAGCTTTCAATATTCTTATACTATACCTGTAATTTTTGTCAGATAACCATAGTTATTATCATATATATGCCACATTTCGCAATTAACTATTATATTTAGCAGATGATTTCATTTTTATTTTCCACCATCATCGGAAGTTATTGATAGATAACCATTTTATTGAAAATAAAAATGGGCAAGAGACTTCAAAACATATCTTTTTGATAACGGGTGTTTTGCTCAAGTTATGGGGAAACGGACCTATGCACCCACTGCTTTTATGGGGCCAGACACCTAGGCAATTTTCCCTAGCTTTTTATGTCAAATAGAGATTTTAGAGAATTAGCTTAGCTTAGCTTATTCTTCTTTTTTTTTTTGGCTTCTTTGATGCAAGAGCCAGGATTGCATCTAGATTGAATAAGGAAGGGATATGAGCATCATCATATCCATATATTTTCTAGTGACCGAAAACAGGCACGGATCTAGTTTAGTAATAAAATGTCATATCTGCATATGACAATATCACATACGGATACAGAACTGATATTAAGAAGATGTAAATTAGCTTGAAAATTACGACATGCTTGAAAATTAGCTTACTTTTTTTTTACGAATTAAAAGATGAAAAAGGAATGAAATTTCCAACCTTATTTGGACTTACAATATTACCTAGAAACTTTTTTGTAAAAAAAATAGGAAAAGCAAGAAAGGAAATTCTTAAGATGACTCACTAACAAGTAACAAAGTCTTCTTACAAGGACCCATATATAAATTCTACCCCGAGCTAGCTGGTTTTTTGGGAAATGGCTTTAGAGACAGCAATTTACTGTACATCTAGTGGTGAATAATTCTTTCTGACTAAAGAAAGATTTTTTTAGCAGTACTAGGCTTATTGGCCAAAGTTGTCAAGAACTTGGGCTGTTCCGAGTCTTATTGTGCATTGTTTTGGTACGGGCTACGATTGCCATACCAAATCGAGGAAAGTTACCAATGAGCAATAGCTCAGTTGGTATGAGCACTTCCCCTTTTAGGAAGAGTGTGGGGTTCGAAACTTAAGAGAGGAAGTTGCCACAAATTAATACTTTCAGGGCAAATTCATAGGTGCTCTGGGTGCATGTGTTATTGAATTTGATTTAAATTCAAATTAGTTAGGGATTAGTTAAGATTTAAATCTAATATCTTTATTTTAGATTTAAATCCAATCTCTAGTTTAAATTCATATTTATCTTTAATTTAAATATGGATTTATCTCCTAACATTTATTTACCTTATAAATATGAGACTTTCTCTAGGGATTTTTATATCCATAATTCTCTAATAACCCAGGTTTTGATTAGAGTAGGAGAGGCGGCCAAGTGTGGTCGCAGATAGAGAGAGATTTTGTAAAAGATGGTTTTTCTTTGTAAAGGAGCCGAGTAGTCAGTGTAATCTCTTATAATTCTTTATCATGGTGGAAGTTCTCATCGTGGTTTGCAGGATTAGGTGTTAGTTGCGCCGAACCTGGGTAAATCTTGTGTGTTGTTGGTGTGTTTTTTCATGTGATTTGGTACCATCGGATTGTCTTTTTCAATCTACCCTTAAACAAAGGTCTTGGGTTTTCCATTGCGTATAGATACGTAATCCTTACAATATGTGTGTGTTGTGTTGTTGTGTGATGTGTGTGTGGATATGTTAGTGTATGTTGTGTGCATGGATTAGGGTTTACGTGGGCCAAAAAAACAAGAGAAGCTGGGTTGGGTTTATGTAGGGCCATACATGCTTTGATTAGAATCCACTCCATTTATTGAACCTTACACTGAATGGTTTAACCAATACTTAATACACTTAATACTAAATGCTCTTTACCAGTTAAGAAAATGATACTTGAGATGGTAAGCTATCATCAAGGATTAGACACGACCCATTCAACGAAAATTAATTATCATTCGGATTTACCTAACCTTATTATGATTCAAAAACAATGTTATGCAACTTGGATTAAAATGACGAATGCGAACCGTTGGAATAATATTAATTTAAATCAAGCTGAAATTCTATTACTGCTATAGCATAGCGGTAAAATTTCATTTTATAAGATCCAATTCAAATATTATTACACATATTATTAATGTTGATTTTGATTTAAATTAACCAAGATTTGACTCAAGATTTGAAGCCCAGATCGAGCAGGAGTCAGATGATTAAAATTTAAATTAATCCTTAATTTTGTTTGGCACTAAAAAAAGAGATGTTTTTGTGAGGATTAAAGATTCTTTATATTGGACGGTAATCGGAGAGAGTAATTTTCGTGTAATTCTTTCTTGATAGTAGAAGTTTCCGTCGTCGAATTGCATGATTAGATGCAGCTGCACTGAACCTGGATAAAATCTTGTGTTTGTGTTGTTTGGTATGTGCTTATGATAACTTATGCTGTTTTGGTAGTTGTTCGGTTAGTATTTTTCAGATCGATTCGAATCACGTCATCCTGGTAGATTCTCCGCAACAACTCTGTGTGGTTTGCGATTCCTTTGAGAATCACGGGTGATGCAGTGCACAATTCTGCACAAGAACAAATTTTCGGATTGGCCTTAGATACATATTGGCAAAACAACCATAACTTTGCCAGCCATAACTTTCACTAGAGAGCATTAAATTATGAGACATTCGAAGTATCTTGAAGATAATACATTAAGGTTTGATTTAATACCATGCATGGCTATGAAAAGCCTCTCATTAAGTGCATAATCAGCAAACAATGGAAGCCTAAGAGTTTGTCTTTCAATCTTCCTATCTAATATTAATGTTTAGTTATTTAAGGTCTTTGGATTAATGTATCAATTCTATCTATAAATGGAGAGGGCTTAAGATGTAGAAGGTTCTGAAAATTATGAAAATATATGACTGAAGTGTTATCTTCTATTTGGTTGAGGTTTGCTTCCTCTATCTCTATCGGTCTTTTTATCTTAGATGCGCTCTTTGATATTGTAGCATTCAGTCTCCTGTCTCTTCTTTCCCGCATCATTTGGTATCAGAGCTTGTGCAACTTTCCTCGGATTCCCCTTGTTAGATTGTGAGATATTTGAATATAATTATATTAAATATTATGTTATCATAAATTAGATAAGTTTTGATTTATATCGTTTAGATTATGATTGGTATGCTAGATTGTTAGAATTATTTGCTATCGGTTAGTTATGTTATGAGGTGTATAAATTGAGATAATTTATCTCTTAATAAAATTGGTCGAGTTTATTACTTTCTTATCATGCTATCAGAGCCAATGGCTCGATCCAAAATTTATCTTCATTTATGTTTTTAGTTTATTATTCCAAAATAAATAAAGTTGCGTCAATAATATCTAATTTAGAAATGAGTTTTCTCAGTTTTATCATAAGCAATTGCCTCCATCAATATCAAGTCCAAGAAGCTTCTTCTAGCAGCATAATTTTCTTCCGTCCAAACAACTATTCTTTTCTTATAACGTCTTCTAACTGCATGATCTTCTTTCTTTAGCATTTCCAGTGAAAAGACTGAAAGTTATTCGGTCCATCTTGCAATCCGCAAAAGAGATCAAAAAGTATTAGTCCGCCATACTCGATATTTTAGATTTGCTGTTCTTCTCCGTCGTTCTACAAATTGCATGCTTTGGTTCAAAAAGCTATCCAAAATCTCGGTTATCCTCCATGAGTTTGAGAGAGGCTGTTAGATTATGAGATATTTGAATATAACTATATTAGATATTATGATTATCATAAATTAGATAAGTTCTGATTTATATTGTTAAGATTATGATTGGTGTGTTAGATTGTTAAAAATATTAGTTGGTTAGTTATGTTATGAGGTGTATAAATTGAGATAATTTATCTCTTAATAAAATTGATCAAGTTTATTACTTTCGTATCATCCTTAATTCTTTGTCATGACGGCAAGAAGGGTTAATAGAGAATGGCGCGACAACAAGTATATGGGCGACTTGAGAGATGATAGAGATGCTGAAATCCAGGACCTTCAAAGACAGATCGAGAGCCTTATTGTTCGTCTTCAACGGCAAGAAGATCGTGATGATCATTCTTCCAATTATTCTAATGATGAGTCTAAAGTGAATCTATTTGCTAACCAGCGAGTTCGTGAGGAGGCGTCGATGGAGAGGTATTGGCATACTTCGAATGCCCTCAAGATGAATTTGCTTGAGTTTCACGATCGACTCAACCCTGAAAAGTTTTTTGAATGGCCAAGTGTTGTTGAGAAATTCTTTGATTTCAAAGATGTTCCCCAAAATCTACAAGTCAAGTTTGTGGCTACCAAGCTACGAGCTTATGCTTCGGCGTGGTGGGACAAAATTCAAGAAATGAGACTTCGTAAGGGCAAACCGAAGATTTGCTCTTAGGAGAAAATGAAGTCTCTGCTAAAGGAGAAGTTTCTTCCTTTAGAAAAGGTCTTCTCTCAATTCAATAGCCTTTGCCAAGAAAATCAAAGTGCTATTGATTTTACTAAGGAATTTTATAAACTTATGGCTCGAAATGATGTTCAAGAGAGTGAAGAACAACTCGTTGCGAGGTATATTGGTGGTTGTGGCCAGTGATCCGTGATGAAGGAGAGTTACATACTCTAGTGAAGTTAAATGATGCATATCAGTCAGCCTTAAAGGTGGAAGCTAAGCTTGGTCGAAATGTCGCTAAGAAGTATAAGGATATTCGTAGTTTTTGTCCTTCTTCGAAGAATGAATTTTCAAGTAGGGTCAAGGTGCTGAAGGGTCTAGCAAGAACACCAAGTCAACCACTACAACTCAATCACGAGGACAAAACAATTAGAAGAGCCGAGGACCTACATGTTTTAATTGTCATGAGGTCGGTCACTATTTTCGTGAGTGCCCAAAGAGACATGTGAATCTTGCCAAAGGAGAGGAAGTGTCACGACCCGGAAACGGCACATGACACGTGGAGTCTATAGGATCCCACCGTAACCCAAATAAACCGAAAATTAGAAATCTAAACCTTTTTAAGTAAATAGTAGAGGTGAAGTTTTGGAAAATGGTCATTAATGAAATCAAGTTCCTCCTTTATAAAGTATAAATAAAGTTTGTTTGAAAATACAAGTGGGTTTTAAGTTAAGATTTGAAAACATTTTCGTCATTTAAAATTTTGGCAGCGCCTCCTTTGTAAATTTTGATAAAAACCAGTACATACACATAAATAATATCAACGTCCTTAATCGAGAGCTATTTCATCGCCCATACAGCGGAATCACAACCACGCAGTAATTTACGACACCGAAGGCGAAGATCAATACAAGAAAAGGTAAGAAAAATACTAAAACATCATCAAGTCGAATATATCCAAACTCGACATCTAAAAGAATAACATACATTTCTCGTCTCTAAGTCCAAAAAAATATACAAGTTTTGGTTGATAGAGTTTCTAACTAGATCATACAATAATATACATATACAAGTGGCGGTTACGATCTGGAATGTAACCCACATACCAAAGCAATCACCTGATGAAGAAGAAGTGTGCCAGCAAGTCGTTACTGATCCGAATGGTCGGTCCTGCAAGAAACTATGGCACAACGGGGGTAGGTTGCCAGCTCGTGAGTAGAAGATATCACCAGGTAGAAATCGAAATGCATAACGATCTACGTAAGTCATACATTAATATACTATCATACTATGTGATAACGAATATAAATGTGTTTATGCAAAAGTATCGCATCAGTATCTATAAGCGCGTTATATCGGATCGCACACAACACACATGACCCTCATGATCAATCAATATGTGGAAATATGTCATCCATAACATATATATACATATACATATACATATACATATTATCAAGTAAGTGTCCATCATCTACATTCGAAATCCTCATAAAAACTGAGTGTCCAGTATGGACATTCAAAATTCTCATAAATCCCGTGTCTAGCATCGACACGTAAAAACCCAATATCATAGGCACCGTCTCATCAGATCGATACCCTTTCGATATCAATATCCCCGGTCGGTATCTCCCGGATATCCGCTATGCTCTAATCTATCTCTGGTATCGATCCACCTCGCTAGGCTCCCCGTACCTTCCTATGGACTTCCAGCCCTTCGGTGTCGTACCGGGTCCATCATGTATCCGTAATCGGTCTCACGGCCCCTTCCTCGATCTCGGATAATACTCATATCATCAAAACACGGAAAACTCATGGTGGACGTTGTTTACCGCCGAAGATTGGACTGAGACGTGAGGACGTCTCGCCTGAATTTGGGGGCAGATGCTATTTGGACATATCCATTCACCTTTCCGAAAATACCAAGTTGATTTGTGGCAGCATATATCAGAGGTTTAGATAGATGCGACCGATCTAGCAGACTTCATCAGATTCCCCATTATTTATGAGGGGTTTTTGATTGTGGGGACGCTCTTTCCTGCAGGCGCAAACCCCTGCAGTTAATTACATTATCGCATTGCGATAACAACTTTCTCCTGCTCCAGTAGTTCACTTCGTGTCGTGTTATGTTTGGTTTATTTTGGTTGCCCGTGGATTGTATACGAAGACTATTTTATGTCATCGCCCTTAGGGCGTGGATTAGTCCAAATATGTATATATTAGATTTGGGGTTCGAATTTAGGTTGTATGTATTCCGTCGGTTCAAAGATATTTTGTTTTATTTAAGGACCGTTAATCTGTTTTTAGATTAAGATCAAACTTAAATATATGAGCATTTAAATGCTCAATTTATTTTAACTAAGGATACGTCAGTCTTATTTGAGACTAAAATCAATTTTTCTAAGGATCATTAAATTTTAGTTAAGATCCAACAATAGAGCATTTAGGCTCAGTTGCGAGAAAACTTCAGAGACTTAGCCAATTTGGGCTTGGTCTGCTCAGTCTTTTTTTATTCATAAGTGCTAAGCACTTATTTATGGTTCTGACGCTCACGTGGGTATCATGTGAGGCGCTTAGACATGGACGCTGCCCAATCAGTGCTAGGCACTTAGTCATTTTGACTAAAGTTACAGTGCTCGGCACTTTTATACAGCGCTCATGTGTGTTTCACGTGAGGCGCTGAGTCTTCTGTTTTGAGCCCTCATGTGGAAAGCACGTAAGGCGCTGATCTTTGGACGCTCACGTGTGTTTCACGTGAGGCACCCAGACTTGGTTTCTTTTGAACGCTCACGTGTGTTTCACGTGAGGCACTAGGCTTCTAGCGTTCACATGTATTTCACGTGAGGTGCTATATTTTTTGGAGACTTAATCTCTGTTGATATTTTTTAGAGAATTTAAAGCTCTTTTAATGGTATTTTGACCATTAATGATCACCAAGATCACTATTTTGAGGATCTTGGATCAGATTCTTTAAGAACCAAGATCTTGATTTGAAGGAATTAAGTTCTTGATTTTGAGCGCTCACGTGTGTTTCACGTGAGGGCTAGATTCTTAGAGATTTGATCTCTGTTCATGTTTTCAGAGAGATTAAATCTCTGTTAATGGTATTTTGACCATTAACGATCACTATTTTGAGGATCTGGGATCAAATTCTTTAAGAACTAAGTTCTTGATTTGAGGGAACTAAGTTCCTAAAGTATTATGGACTCCACCTTCTCCATGTTCTTCTCTCATATCCTTTTTAATCTTGTTCTTCCCTAAATCTTTGATTCTCAAGAACAACATCTTTCCGATGAGAATTAAATTCTCAACTTGTGGGAGACTTATCTTATGGATCTTAGATCAAGGGAAAGAACTAAATTCTTTTAAAGGGTTAAACTCTTATTTATGTGATATGATAGGTAAAGGAGATATTTTGATCTCTGCTTTTTTCTTTATCTAGGGTTTTGAGGAGAAAAACATTTCTTCTTTAAAGGGAGAATTAAATTCTCTGTTTTTGTGACTTCTGTCTTTTTTTTTTTGCAGAAGCTTAGGGAGTCGATCTTCTATCTGAGACTTGAACTCTCCAATGCTTTATATAAGAGAGACAAATTGTTAATTAGTTTAAGAAAATCTCTCATTTGAGAGATACCAATTGATTTAATTAGCCTCAAAGATTATTTGGTGGATTTTATCCACCGTTGAATATTTGCTCCGGTGATTTCTGTTTCACAGAATATATATTCTTATTTTTTTTTAAATAAGATTAGGAAAATATTTTTCCATATACAGAATTTAATTTTGTCAAACAGTAATTTTTAATCACCATTGGATTTTTAATCTAAGGGTCTAGAGTATATTTTTCTCATTTGGAAAGATTAGGCAAATATTCCCCATATTAGAATTTAATTCTATATTTGATGATTTTTAATCACCATTGGATCTTTAATCCAACGGTTCTCTGTTTAACAGAGAATATCTTTTTTTTAGAAAGATCAAGAGAGGTATTTAATCCTAATAAAATTTAATTCTATATAGGAAGGTGCTCTCACGTGACCTTACTGTTGGTTTCAGCCTGTTTTATTTAGTGCTCCTATGTTTAACACGTGAGGCTGGTTTGCCCTCTTTTGGTTGTTTATTCTCAGCACTTATATGCTTTGCATATAAACGCTCGCTATCTCAATTATTATTATTTTTCCCGAGTAAACATTTTTCTTTCCAACGCCTTCTTTTAGTCAGAGCTTGAAAACAGTTCCACAACATTTTCTGTGCCGAGACTTGAATGCTTTCTCTTTATAATGTGAAACAATGTTCTTCTTCTCCTTCAAAGGAAAGAACCATTTCAACATAGCAAGAGTCATGGCCTATAATCTCCCATTTGCTCCTCGGCAGCCATGGGAGTGCCTATTGTTCATCACAAAAACTGCATTTTAATACTGCTCATTCATTATCAATTTTGTGATATTTCGGTACTATTAACCCGTGTCTGCTCAGTAAATACAGATTACAGATATTCGTGACAAAACACTGGAAACATACTCAAATTCATGGATATGACATTTGTGAGCCGACACTGCAACCAGAATAGAAAACCGATCGATATTCAAAAAGTTCTTTTTGCAACAAATAAAGTGTACACATTTTATGCAAAATGGTCCAACACAATACAAAGTGTGAACACAAGCTCTTTGATATATGCACCTTGGTAGGGCTGCCTTGCACAAGTGGGCACACTCAAATCATGACTTGTGCAAGTGGTGAGTCAAGTGGGTGTGTGATGATTGAATGGAAAATGTGTGATGTGAGTTAAAGCACTAAGTTTCCCTCCAAATCTACTAGGTGCAAACCAGGGTTATATAGACAAATCAAACATTACCAGTGGGATTATGGAGAGCACTCATGATCACCAAACAAACCCGAGACCCAAAGCCCAACACATAGCCGGCGACATGATCAATTGGGTCGGCGCCGCCGGCCCCACCAAGACCAAACCGCTCTAAATTTCTTATCATAATTTCTGGTCATCACATCATCCTATTTTTATTGTTTGTTTATTCTAATGTGGGGCCTATAAATACCAAAACAGATTTAGAGAGAGATATCCAATATATACCTAGTTCATTCCTTAGTCCTAGTTTTAGTTTTAAGCTTGGAAAGAGTTGTGTGGAGCTCAAGCTTGGTTTTCTTATTCTTCCCTCTTGGAGCTCTCATTTGAGAGCTTCATTATGGAGGTTGAACAAGTAACTAATATCATGTATCTCAATTCACTCATTTGTTAATACAATTGTCTTTCTTTGTTTATTTACTTTTTAATTTCTTATGTTATCTTTTATGATGTTTGAGTAATCTAATGGTTGCGGTGATGGTAAGGATGTGAGATGAATGGTTTTGCCTTCCTCCATCTCTTGTGAATGTTTAATGTGCTCAGCTCTTGATCATAACCTTAAGATTGCTAACTTGGATTGGTTTAATATGATATGTGATTCTATGGTTACTTGGCAATCTCATCACATACCATATTCTCTCCAAAACCCCATGTTGCAAGGTTAAGATTAGAATCAATTTAGTGTTAAGGTTGCTAAGTATTAGATATGGTAGTTTGTTAACAAGTTGATTGACACACTTCTTGGTTTCATATACCCTATACTATCACATTCCGCTTAGCAAACTTAATGCTAAAATTACTTGCTCTCACATACTAATTTGTGTATTTGATGTTGATGTATGCTTGCTAACCCTTGTGCTTAGTGTTGATATTTCAAGCTTGGATATACAAACAGTAAGTGAGACAAGACGGATTCATTTCGTGTCTTGCGTCGAATATCGACAACTTGATGATTTGTGCTTCGCAAATGCCTTGACAAGTCATGCTTCACGTCTGGATCAACACAAGGACGGACAACTCATGATTAAGGGAGTGTCAAAGAATTCGCCGCGATTCAACCATCCGATCCAAAGCCACAACCACTTCCTTTAACTTGTTTTCTATATTTCCGTATTTTCTAATTTTTATGACACAAAACCCAAATTTTTTCTTCTCGAACCTTAAGCAACAATCTCTAATCACCAATTTCTTGTGGATCGACCCGTAGTTACCGGCTCGCTACAACGCGCCGTGCACTTGCAGATTATAAATTTTAAAAAGAGACCAAGCTCACGTGCGCACCATTTCTGAAACCATTTCTTTTCCAAACCGTAAAGGCGCGCGGGTGAGGTCCCAACAAATTTTTGGCGCCGTTGCCGGGGATGCGGTAGTCATTAGGGGTTATTATTTCTGGTTCAAACTAACAAACTAATTTTAACTAAATTTTTCTTCAAAACTAACAAAACATACAATTCTAACTTTGTTCACCGTCTTTATGACCTGCTAACACTCTGTGATTAAACTAAAAAATCAAAGAATGCCATTAGAATACTAATATATCCTTGAGAACCCACACAAAATTTGAGCTCCTAAAGTTCTCATTTGGCCGGTGAGTTCCTCAATTTTCCCGGCGCCGCCGGCCTATTGTTAAGTGTTTTGGGAATTTCTTTTTGGGTTGTCTCCAGTGCCTTGTTAGTAATCTATTGTTATTGTTTGATTTTTATAATTTTGTGCGTGCGGGAGTTTGGGCAGATATATCGCTTTTTACACTAAATATCGTATGTTCCGACATATTCAGATTTTAACGGAATTACGAGCAGCTATCATGCGGAGTAAGGTTCAAATTCAATAACAAGACGTTAGTGAACTACAGTGCCAAAAATCTGGGTAGTTTGACCCGCGCAAGCGAACATTCAAGTACTCGTGGATCGCTTTGAAAAGGAGTTTCTTAACCCAAATCACATCGGTACGTATTTTTCTAATACTTTCACTCAAATCCGACACATTCCACTATTTTATCTTTTGCAGGATTCTTCGCACAAATTGCCGCCAATTGAACAGAGAACTAACCCGTATTTCTTGCAGCGCTTAAGCCTAAAACGAAAAAGATTTGCTTGCTTGATTGAATTGCTTAAACTCTTTTCTTGATTTGCGCATTTGCATCTTAATACGGAGATTAAGGGCACGAAAACCAAACAAGATACGGTAAAGAATTTCATCACCTTTTTCCGTATCCTACAAATTACAAAACTGTATTCTTGCATACCCACAGTAATTTCAAATCAATTAGAATTCTAACTTGAAGGACTTCGCGCTCATTAGGAGAAGTTAACTGTGTTTAGAACACCGCTTAACGGTATATCGTTCACGAGGTGTCTAGGCAAAGTGTTTAAGGCAAAACCGCCAAAAGAGAAAGAGTTATTCTAATTAAGGAACTTCACGAAAGCGTTGGACAACCTCCTCTTATCTCTGCACTTACCTGGTTTTGTGATCCGTATATCTTGAGCCCATTTTTCGACATAATTTAATTTCGACAATCAGGTTCTTGAGCAGATCTAGTTGACTTAGCATTACATAGACTGCTAGGGGTGTGATATTTTTTGTTTTTGTGATTTTGTGAGTACTTGTTGATATGGGTGATACATAGTTCGATTCAATTCTTCACAATCCATATTCTTTTGTTAATACTCAGACCCAATTCGTTTGTTCAAATTACCAAGATTCTTCCCACATTCATGAAAACTGTCCTTTCCCAGGGGGTGGCCAATCGTACCAGAATTTTGATATCGGTCACCCACCTAACACTCTTAGACCCAATCCCACTTCAAATATAGATCAAATGATTGAAAACTTAGAAAAAGAGGCCGACAAGATGACTGCTTTAGTATCACTACCGTCATAACCTTCCCTTCCTGAAATAGTTGACACACAAATAGGGTATGATAGTGAGATGGATGCTAGGTTGACCGTTTTAGAGAAAGCTATTGAAGTGATGATTGCATTCGAGAATCAAACAGCTTCGATGCTAGCCATATTGTAATGACTCCAATTTTATTGTACAAAAATTTTCAGGTTAATGTAAAGAATAGAGTTTCAAGCCTGAGCACAAGTTATAAATTAAAATTATTTAAGAACAGTAAGAAAGCACTTGTAGCTCATTGATAAAGTCTTGCACTGCTGTGACGTAGCCCCTGTTTTCGAATCCCATCAGCCACATATTATTTTTAGAATTTTTCTTTTAAATTTTTTAGAAGCCCAAAAGTTTACACGTGCAATACATGTAAAAATGAAAAGTCAGATTAAATAAACATGTGCAAATGGGTATTTAGACAGACTAGGATACGTGGCAAATATCCAGAGCCCAACCCCTTCCAAGTGGCCGGCGAGATTGCCACTTGGGCTGGCGCCGCCGGGCTTCCCCGTCGGGAATGCTTCCATATTTTGAACCCTAGTCTCTTGGCCTACCCCCCTTAACTCCTATTATGTTTGATTTCTCTGCATTTATCCAGAGAGTGTAATTTCACTCTTTAATTCTATTTTAAATGCATTTTAATTCATTTATTCAATCCTCAAAACCCTAATTTCTCCTATAAATACAACATGATATCCTAGCCCTCTTCATTCTGAAATCTATTATTCAAAATCCTCAAAATTTTCCAAGTAAAAAAAGAGTACAAGTGGAGTTAGCCCAAGGTCAAGTTCCGGCAACAATTCGAGATGATTCTGGCGACCCTGTGACTCCACGAAACTTCCAAATCCTTTCTCAACATCTCCTTTCTCATTTCATCTTGTAAGTCCACTCTCTTCTCCTCTTTTCACGTCTCAAAACTATCTCTTTTCAAATCACGTCGGTAAGTGGAGTTATACCGACTCTTAATTCTATTCTCTTTAAAATTTCAATTTTTCTTAAGAACCACTTAACCATATCATTACTTCTTGCTTGTTAAACATTAACTGATATTTAGAAACAAGTTTCATTTCAAAACTCCATATAAAACAGCTTTTATTAAGCTTTTACGTTTAAATACCATAAAGTTACATATGACATCTTTTATCACTTTTTCTCATATTACCTTTAGAAAATATCACAAGGTAATGACCTACCTCTCACAAACACGCATCATGACATAACACGATTTTCTTTTAATAATACTTATGGGACAAATACGACTTTTACTTTAAAATACCATAAACTATTAAAAACTGTATTCTTTAAATTGTGTTATTTACATTTCTTGCAATTAAGCCTCTACAACCCATTTTGGGAAAACCGATCGGGATAGTGTGGTTATCGCATATTCTCGAGACTAGTAGAGCGAGATGCAGACCTTCTTACGGAGCATCCGATCTCGATATAATTTTTAATGCAATTTTTAAAGAAAAACGTGATTTCTATTTAATAAATAAATTTTATTTTTAATAATTATATATAAATATTATCAAATCATCTATTTTAAATATATAATAAATTCCATGTTTTTCCAAACAAAAAAAAAGAATCACAAGTTTCATGAAAATACCATCAAGAATCCATACAAGTCAAATTTACACAAAAAACCATATATTATTCAAGCCAGGTATTTATTCACTAGAATACCTCACTTTTAAAAGTTACATCCATGAAAACCCTAAATACGATAAATAAATACTTGAGATTTATTTTGAAAGTATACTAAAATTATTTTCCATAAAACGCCCTCAAGTTATAATAAATTACATTAAGGACCCTAGTAAATATAGGTTTAAACGGGACCAATTCTCTTGAGCCTCAGGGAGCCAGAAAAAGTGGGTGCTTGCCTATTTAAGGTAGAAAAGTAAAACGGGGTCATCAATGGTAATTGGCTTGGAAAAAGTCACAAATCCCGCCGTCCATGTGCAGCAGTTACCGATAACTCCAAAACCTAATTTAGAAATCCAATTCTGTTTAAGTGTCTGACTCAATCAGAGTCTCAGTCTAATCTGAATACAATCCATACATGAATATAATTCAAATATAACTCCAATACAACATGAATCTATATATACTTGAACTTGAACATGAATCCCAGAATACTATCAAATATCAACATGATTTGATTTGACCGAACCATGGATATATATTGACTTGACTATATGACTATCCGTTTATATCCTTATCCGTTTACATGAATAACTTATACCATGGTTTCGGCAAGTCTTATACAACAAATCATTACAATCAATACAATATGCATTACGGGGGTTTAAGGGGTAGATTGGTACGGAATATATTAGAAGTGGAATGAGACGGTCACTATAAAACACCTAACCTGAATATCCGTTGCCGTTGTCCCGTGGGTTTTGACGGGGCCTTGTACTCTATATAGTTTAGTCCATGGAGCAAGTTGGACTCTTCTCAATATCACACTGATGTATTTGTACTAAGCTACAAACAAATACGTTAGTATAACAAAAACAAACAAATTACCATATCTATTCCTTTTTACTTGATCTATCTCTTTTGGGACTTACTGAGCGATTGTTCACTGACGAAATTCTTTTTCTCTTCTTTCTTTGGAATGTTGTAAGGATGACCCGACTCTCAGGAGATCGAGCCCAGCTAGGACGATTTGGAGCAGTTCATTGAGGATCCCGAGCTCTAGTTCTATTTGTACATACTTTTACTTTCAGTTCATATGCCATTGTTTAGGCATCACTTTCCAGCATTGTATTTACTTTCCAGTTGTATGTAACTGTTTATTATATCTCTTGTCATTTCTTGTGTACATTTATTATATTGCTTATTTACGCTTAACGTGTTTACTTCTGAGTAAATACGTCGTGTCCCTGCCACGTCTCCTTACCTGTACACTGGGAAGCGGGGCGTGACAGGTTTTATTGGCGGCCCATGCAGGTCAGTTCTGCATGAAGTTATACCATGCAGGATTAGTTCTGCATGGATTCCTAAGCAATATAAGTCACAAGAATTATAAGAATCCGCAACTAAACATTCTTTACATTTCATATTCCTTGAATCTATCCTAACCCTACCTTTTCTTTCAGGGTTATGGATTCACCAAACAATACGAGCACGAACGTCAACGACAACACCCCACCACCTCCTCTACCACTTACATCTACCGTAGCAGCTCCTATCAACGAGAAGACGGTATTGCTTGAGGCAATTAAGAGCCTCTTGGAGGGACAACAGCAGCAGACTGCTATACTCCGGAACCACCCAGAAGCTGAGGCACCCGGTGTGAAACAATTCCGGGCATTGCACCCTAAACAATTCTCTGGGAAAAAGAGCCCTTTGGAAGCAGAGGAATGGGCTCAGTCGATCGAAGACGATCTGGTAACAACACAAGTGCCATAAATTTCTTGGGTAAGGGCTGCGAAGCTACAACTCACAGATAACGCCAGAGTATGGTGGAAGGCGGAAGAAAGCCGACTTACCCAGCCGATCGAATGGAGGACTTTTCACGAGATGTTCGATGCGAAATATTTTTCCAAGACTACCCGATTCGACATGGAGCAGCAATTCATGCACTTACAATAAGGCTCTATGTGGAGCAAATCTGTGAATGAGTATGATTCTGAGTTCACCATGTTGAGCAGATAAGATATGTCTTAAATATTTGAATTTCTAATATCACATACTACACAGCTAATACAAGACCGTAACAGGTTCATGGCGCATCTCATACCGACTGCTGAGATCAAGGCCAGACGATTTCAGCAAGGGTTGGACCAGGAGATCTAAGCTGCTCTAGCTACAGGGGATTTCCCAACCCATGACCTAGCTCTGAAGGCTGCCCGTCGATACGAGGCAGTAGTAAAGAAGAAGGACAGACCTCAATCTGCCGGTGTGAAGCGCCCTGCTACTCAGATAGCAGGAGGAGCCTATTTCAGGCCACCGTTTGTACCCAGGAGACCGGGAGTACCTTTTAACCGGCCGAGTCCAGATTTCTGCTTCTATTGCAAAACAAAAAATGGACACCTGGTGAAGGATTGCATGCGTGCTAATCGCCTTTGCTTAGTATGTAGCTCATCCACACACGATATTGGATTTTGTCCTTATAGACTCAATCCAAACCCTGCACCCAGACCAGCAATCACCTATCTGCAGCTGCCAGCTATCCAAGCACCTGCTCCTCGACTTGCTCTCCCAGCTCAACCTCCTCGTGGACCTACCGCACCTCCTCCTCGTCAGTTCCATCATGCACAAAGGAACCTACCTCAAGGACAAAGGATCGGACAGAGGAATGCACCCCCAGCAAGGAGGAACATACCTAGGCGTCAGGCTTTCACAATGACTATGGAAGAAGCTGAAGTCACTGGCCAAGTCATCACTGGTACAATCTTAGTAGCCTCACTTCCTGCACTAGCACTCTTCGATACTGGAGCATCACATTGCTTTATGTCACAACGGTTCGTCCGAACTCATGCGATTCCAGTTAAACCGCTTGTATCCAGCTGGAATGTCAGTTCAGGGAACATCGTTCTAAAGGCAACTTAGGATATGACCTGTGTCCAGTGGTCGTCTGCAGCAGAGAATTTTATGCTGACTTTAAGGTGCTGGACATACCGAACTTCGATATAGTCTTGGGTATGGACTTGCTAGGAACTTTCTATGCTACCATCGACTGTCATCAAAGGAGGATAGTGTTCGAGATTCCAGAGTATCCGGTCTTTTATTTCAAAAGTGGAGACCGTACCCTAGAGCCTAGCACATACAAAGCTAAACCAAAGAAGGCCATGGTTGCAACACTACAAGCAGAGGAAGAATCGAAGCCAGAGGTAGTTCAAGAGTTTGACGATGTATTTCTTGAAGACATATCAGGTTTGCCTTCCGATCGAGCTCTTGAATTCAGTATTGACCTAGTACCTGGTGCACAATTGGTGATCAAAGCACCATATCGCTTAAGTCCAGAAGGATTGAAGGAGATCCGTACTCAGCTGGACGAACTTCTGCAGAAAGGATGGATTCGTCCCAATACTTCAAGTTGGGGATCTCCAGTTTTGCTTGTGAAGAAGAAGGAATGCTCATACAGAATGTGCATTGACTACTGAGATCTAATCGAAGTCACGATAAAGAACAAGTATCCACTCTCGCGAATCGACGACCCGTTCGATCAGCTAAGTGGGTCTTGCATTTTCTCAAAGTTAGATTTTCGTTCGGGTTATCATCAGGTGAAGGTCAAAGAGTCTGATATTCCGAAGACGGCATTTAGGACTCGCTATGGTCATTATGAGTTTCTCATGATGCCATTTGGAGTGACCAATGCATCAGCCATATTCATGAATCTAATGAACCAAGTTTTCCAAGAGTATTTAGATAGGTTCATTGTCATTTTCATCGACGGCATCCTGGTATATTCAAAGAATCGAAAAGAGCACGCTGAATATTTACGAATTGTCCTGGAGACTTTGCGACAACATCAACTCTATGCCAAGTATAGCAAGTGTGAGTTTTGGCTAAATCAAGTCGGATTTCTCGGGCATATAGTTTCAGGCGAAGGAATCTCTGTGGATCCAGCTAAAGTATTAGCAGTAAGCGAATGACATAGAGTTGCGCACAACCACGTAAAGACGTGTATGCGCTTATATTAAATGAGATACGAGGAGTGAAAAATAAGGGTTGGACGTTTCTGACTAGGGTAATAGAACTTCTGGTTTTGATACTTAACTTAAGATTAGAATCAGCAGTTTCCTCACAAAACTAGCTTGACGGGATTTTGTGGGTGTAATCCGCTGAAAACCCTCAGGAGACAAAACTCCTCCTACTAGGGACACCTAGAGATTTAACGGCTTGTTACACAGGTTCAGTGCAATTGCGTTCCCTGCGAAAGTGAGGTTAGGATTTTGTTTTGCTCGGGGCGAGCAAAAGATAAGTTTGGGGGTATTTGTTCATCACGAAAAACTGCATTTTAATACCGCTCATTCATTATCAATTTTGTGATATGTCGGTACTATTAATCCGTGTCTGCTCAATAAATACAGATTACACTCTATTGCTTAGTCTAGCTTTTATAGAAGCTTTAACAATTTATGGACTGGTCGTGGCATTAGCGCATTTATTTGCAAATCTTTTTGTTTAATTTAATTCTAGAACGAAAATGTAGAAAAAGACATTACGTACTTTTTTCTTATTTTATTAACTCGTTGTCATTTGCTTCTATGAATTATATCAATACTTTACTCCTACAATTATGTATTTGTATTTGTTGCGACAATACCCCTTGAAGGATTGATTTGAGGATGAGGAATTAGTGGATTCACTCTCTTTCTTCTTTCCCGTCCTTCGTTTAGTACTAAATTTGGTTAATATTAATCTCGTAACATTTTCTGATATATTTGATTGTCGCCAATTAAAAGGAGATATTTTCTCAATCTTTGTTATAGCCATTAGGGCCGCGGAAGCAGTTATTGGACTATCTATTATTTCGTCGATCTATAGTAACAGAAAATCAACTCGTATCAATCAATCGAATTTATCGAATAATTAGTCATAATTATCATATAAATATCATTATCGTATAAATAAAGACATAGAATAATATATCATAATATATATAAAAAATACATATAATATATAAATTCTATTTATTATATAAATTATTTCATTTTTTATTTAATTATTTTATAGTAATATGAGTAATATGGTAATATATTACTATTAATATTGAAACATTGACGATCTATTGGCCAATGTGAAGTTGTGATAAATTCTTCGAATTGACTTTCCGTTTCCATAAAGGATATAATTGACAACTCTAAGTTGGACATTATCTTTTTCCTGCAAAAGATCTCGAGGGAAAAGTTTTGTTAAATTTATCCCATCAGCTATTTCATATGTGACTACTGGGAAGTTTAGCTTATTCTACAATGTCTCAATTGGGTTATATTATGTTAGTTTTGGGTATAGATTCTTATCGAGCTGCTTTATTCCATTTGATCACTTATGCCTATTCAAAAGCTTTATTGTTTTTGGGGTCCGGATCCATTATTCATTCACTAGAACCCGTTGTTGGATATCCACCAGAGAAAGGTCAAAATATGGTTCTTATGGGTGGTTTAACAAAATATGTTCCTATTACAAGAATTATTTTTTTTATTAGGCACACTCTCTCTTTGTGGTATTCCACCTCTTGCCCGTTTTTGGTCCAAAGACGAAATTCTTAATGATAGTTGGTTGTATTCACCAATTTTCGCAATAATAGCTTCCTTCACAGCAGGATTAACCGCATTTTATATGTTTCGAATGTAGTTTTGGATCTTCCAAATAATTCCCACAGTAGATCCAGACCGATTTTTTTCTGATCCTTCGATAAAAAGATTCATTCTCCTCATAAAAAAGAGGAGGTAGAACCAATAAAGATTTCTTTTTCGATTCATCTCTGGAGTTGAATGCCTCATTCAAGAATTTTTTTTGATCCAACCCGTAGAAATCAATAGAAAAGGCAAATCCCCTATGATACACCAGATCCGGCTCGGTTATTGATAGAGTGAATAGATCTGCCATTTCTTGAAATCTCTCTTCTGATTCAAAATTGTGGTGTAACGTGTATCCCTTTGTTCCGGTCATGGAATAGATGAAATAAATCCAAAAATGGATATTGTAAATATGCAGTTATAAATAATCCCGCTAAAGTAATAGGAATTAGACTTAAGATGATTCCAAATAGAAAAACTTCAATTATTTCGATTTGTTTGAGGAGATAAAAAGAAAGGTAAGATCTATCTCTAAATATTAATCTGAAAAATCCGCGAATCTCAATGACCAAGAATTAACAATTGACACAGGAAGGCACCGTAGAATACCTGAAGGAGAAATATTTATTTTTATTAATTTTTTCATTCAATTCATTTCAAATAAGTCGAATCTTGTTCAAACCAATCAATAGAGCTGGGGTTATAGTTGAAGCAACCAATACAAAACCGAAATAACTAGTTATAGCAGGCATGAAAGAGCTAAATTAGATATCTTCTTTTGTTTGCTACATATGTTGATAAAACACTTACCTAAGTTTCCATTTTTTTCAGATACGGCGGTAAGAAAAAATCAATTGACAGAATTGAATTAGTTTATTAGTTCTAATTGAAAGTTCTTGATTCATCAGTCATTATAGACAGCACTGAAAAAATAGAATTACTACAAATTACATAGGTAGAAAAAATGGTTTCATCCGCTTTGACATCGACCAATCCTGCTGATTCTGAATGAATGGTTTCATTGTGCAATTTTTGAGTTGAATAAAGCAGTAATAGTAAAATAGTAATAATAATTAACTGTGTTGTGTAAGTTCATTCAAAAATAAAATTCTATTTCAGTTTTAAGTTAAGTAATTTTGGAATAAAAGAATCTAGAATTTGAACATCAAAAGAATTTAAACGATCTAAAAAAATTAGAAAGAAATACATTGGAATGGAAGAAATTGGTAAAAGCGTTTCTTGATGGTCATACAAATTTACAGACGATTTGGAAGAAGAGAAAGAAGAAAATGAAGAAGAATCGACGGAAGATCCCGAAATTCGTTTAAGAAAAAGAAAAACACGTGGTAATTTATACTGATTGCGATCAGATTACTAATTCTAGTACTAATAATAATACTAGTGATACTAGCATTAGTGATGAAGGAAAGGAGGTGGCTTTGATACGTTACTCACAACAATCAGATTTTAGCCGGGGTATAATCAAAGGATCCATGCGTGCTCAAAGACGTAAAACAATTACTTGGGAAATGTTTCAAGCAAATGTGCATTCTCCACTTTTTTTGGATCAAATAGACAAAACGTTTTTTAAAATCTCTGAAAGAATTAATCTTATTTTTCGGAATTGGGTAGGGGGAAACCCAGAATTGGAAATTTCTTATCTGGCGGGATCCTTACGGACAGAAAAAGATTGCAGCCAGTTTAATAATAATCGAGTGACATTACTTCTTCGGTCCGCACCAAGGAATCCGTTAGATATGATGCAAAATGGATCTTTTTCTATCGTTGATCAGAGATTTTTCTATGAAAAATACGAATCGGAGTTTGAAAAAAGGGAAAGGGCCCTCGACCCGCAACTGATAGAGGAAGATTTAGGTATTCGTAACAAAACACTGGAAACATACTCAAATTCACGGATACGACATTTGTGAGCCGATACTGCAACCATAACAGAAAACCGATCAATATTCAAAAAGTTCTTTTTGCTACAAATAAAGTGTACACATTTTATGCAAAATGGTCCAACACAATACAAAATGTGAACACAAGCTCTTTGATACATGCACCTTGGTGGGGCTGCCTTGCACAAGTGGGCACACTCAAATCATGACTTTTGCAAGTGGTGAATCAAGTGGGTGTGTGATGATTGAATGGAAAAGATGTGATGTGAGTTAAAGCAACAAGTTTCCTCTCAAATCTACTAGGTGCAAACCAGGGTTATATAGAGAAATCAAACATTACCAGTGGGATTATGGAGAGCATTCATGATCACTAAACAAACCCGAGACCCAAAGCCCAATACATGGCCGACGACACGATCAATTGAGCCGGCGCCGCCGGCCCCACCAAGGCCAAACCGCTCCAAATTTCTTATGATAAATTCTGGTCGTCACATCATCCTATTTTTATTGTTTATTTATTCTAATGTGGGGCCTGTAAATATCAGAACAGATTTAGAGAGAGATATCCAATATATACCTAGTTCATTCCTTAGTCCTAGTTTTAGTTTTAAGCTTGGAGAGAGTTGTGTGGAGCTCAAGTTTGGTTTTCTTCTTCTTTTTCCCTCTTGGAGCTCTCATTTGAGAGCTTCATTATAGAGGTTGAACAAGTAACCAATATCATGTATCTCAATTCACTCATTTGTTAATACAATTGTCTTTCTTTGTTTATTTGCATTTTAATTTCATATGTTATCTTTTATGATGTTTGAGTAATCTAATGGTTGTGGTGATGGTGAGGATACGAGATGAATGGCTTTTCCTTCCTCCATCTCTTGTGAATGTTTAATGTGCTCAACTATTGATCATAACCTTAAAATTGCTAACTTAGATTGGTTTGATATAATATGTGATTCTATGGTTACTTGGCAACCTCATCACATACTATATTCTCTCCAAAACCCTATGTTGCAAGGTTAAGGTTAGAATCAATTTAGTATTAAGGTTGCTAAGTATTAGATATGGTATTTTGTTAACAAGTTGATTGACACACTTCTTGGTTTCATATACCCTATACTATCACATTCCACTTAGCAAACTTAATGCTAAAACTACTTGCTCTCACATACTAATTTGTGTATTTGATGTTGATGTATGCTTGCTAACCCTTGTGCTTAGTGTTGATACTTCAAGTTTGGACATACAAACGGTAAGTGAGACAAGACAGATTCGTTTCGTGTCTTGCGTCGAATATCGGTAACTTGATGATTTGTACTTCGCAAATGCCTTGACAAATCATACTTCACGTCTGGATCAACACAAGGACGGACAACTCATGATTAAGGGAGCGTCAAAGAATTCGCCGCGATTCAACCATCCGAGCCAAAGCCACAGCCACTTCCTTTAACTTGTTTCCTATATTTCCGTATTTTCTAATTTTTGTGACACAAAACCCAAATTCTTTCTTCTCGAACCTTAAGCAACAATCCCTAATCACCAATTTCCTGTGGATCGACTCGTACTTGCCGACTCAGTACAACGCGCCGTGCACTTGCGGATTATAAATTTTAAAACAAGACCGAGCTCGCGTGCACACCATTTCTAAAACCATTTCTTTTACAAACCTTAAAGGCGCGCACGGGTGAGGTCCCAATACCCATCGAGGAAATTATTTCTCGTTTTACTGCACGCTTGGTGAATCCCGCTCTTACGGATGATCAATACGACACGGTGATGCACATGCTCCTGACCCGTAGGGGATCTCCTTTCCCTGTCGGCTCTATTTGTCTCCGGGTGATCTTCCTGGCCGTGCTTGATGATATTCCTTCTCATCTAGTGGAGATGACTCTGGCTATGCTCGACGCAGTGGAGGACAAGATTGACCTCATTCATTAGGTATGCTTAATTACCAAGCCTCTGAGGGACCGCTCCATTCATTTGCTGAGCTAGATACGGGCTCGGCGGGCCATCATGTCTGCTTTCACCGATGAGCACGGTATTGATTGATGGGGAGCGACTCTTCATGAGGATCGCCGCTTCGATATGGTGGAGAAGGCTGAGAGGGCTTTAGAAAACTTTGTTTATTGTTTTGTAAACCCTGTAGTTTTGATCCCATATTTAGTGATCTCTTCCCTGCAGAATAAAATATTTATTTAAATGCATTCCTTTTATCGTTGACTGCCGAATGCTTCATTTCCAACACATGTTCTTTCTCTGATTGTATCGTTTAAACATATATGCATCCTGTATGTGTGCACGTGCACTTTACCCTTAGAAATTTTTGCTAAGTGCGAATGCCACTGATGTGCACGTGTTATGCACTAACCCTCCACACGCGTATAGAAATCGGCATGCTTTCAACGCTATTTCCCATCCATGTACGCATATATTTGTAAGTGAACACTCAAACATGTGTGAACAAATGCCCCCTACTACTTTGCTCACGGGGGTATATACACGAGTGAAGTAGGGTAGAGTAATGCATAGCATATGGCTGGTTTAGGACCGTCGTATTGTACATAACTTTTAGAATTTCAATCTGAGAAGATAGCAAGAGGGTACTAGCGCCGTCATCTATCATTGACTCAAATCTCAATTCTTAAGAAATGTATTTCTAAGCCCTGAGGCCCGTGAGTTGGACCTTTCTGTTTTGATTACGGTGTCTTCTACCAATTTTGTTGAATGTGGCCCGTTGATAGTATACAAGAGTCAGTCTTAACCTCGTTGTAGGGCAACAATGCTTAGGAAACAAGTTGATATTCCCGTCGCCTAAAGCTTTTCACCTTTATAATATTCGAGGGTCTTATAAAGATGTTTTTCCCTACGAGTCGAGTTGAGAGGATCTCGCAAGTGTATCCTAACGTGAAATATAGATAACCCCATTTTTTGATAGGGGTCCGTTAGATTTATGGTACTGGGTTTAAGTCCATCGTACTGTCACGTTGGCTGATGTATTTCTCGATATGCAGTCCCTTAGGCTGCTGCTCGAGTAGCCCCGCGACTGTCGTGTTTTTGATCCCTTCAGAGGCTAGACAAGACGTCTTCAAGTAATCTTCTTAGGTCAGAGTATCTGTATTACCGTCGAAAGAACAAGTGTTAGGTATTTTCCGTGGCGCTTTTTACTTGAGGTTAGGCTTGATTTGAAACCCCGATGAGTCATAACCGCACCCTTCTGGGGTGAGATGATCTCCAAAGGTCTTTAGGCCTTGTATGTATTGTCGTCAAGACCCGAAGCTAGGAATATGTCGTCACTTCGTCTTTGCTTTGATGATATCGCGCCAATTCTTTGCTGAAGTAGGGTAAACATCTGTGTGATCTCTATGCTGTATGCATCATAATCGAGGTCTGGAGCTAGGAATATACTATTGCTCCGAATTTATTTGACCACTGTGTCCGCATCTTGTTGAAATAAGGAGGAACGTGGAAATAGTCTCTAGATTGTATATATACCGTCAAGGCCTGGAGTAGGATTTTGCCGTTACTCCATTTTTGCTTTGACCCTTGGGTCGTTTTAATGACGTTGCATCTGCATCCTGCTGGAATGAAAAGAAACGTCGAGATGCTCTCAAAGCTGTAGATATTGCCATCGAGATATGGAGTTAGGACTATGTCGTCACTCCATTTTGGTTCGACCCTTGGGTCCTTGTTGACACTGTGTTTGTACTTTGCTGGAGTAAGAAAGACGTCCAAATAATCTCTATGCTGTAGATGTGCCATCAAGACTTGATTCTTTTCTTGACAAAGCGTGGTGGAAAATATGGCTCTCTTCTTTTCATTTGTGCCCATGGATTGTATACAAGAGTCAGTATGGATCTACTTGCAGGGCAGAGAAGTTTCATTTTTTAAATTTATTTTTGTTTATTTTTTTTCCACGATCCTCTATCTTTTCATCTTTTTATGTCGCGAAAGTCGCGATTTCCCAATCATTTCGGCTGTTTTTTGCGGTGTCCAATCGTTTCGGCTATGTCATTTTTTTAATTTTTACTCGCTATTTTTTTGTTGCGAATTGCCTAAACATTTCGGCTGTTTTTTTTTTCTTTTTTCTACTCGCTGATTGTTATTGCGAGTTGCCCTATCATTTCGGATATTTTATATGCAATTTTTTTTCCTGATTTTGTGGAAAATCGGGGACATGGGTTCTGAAGCCAATTATGGTATCAGCATCGCTACAACTGAAATGTTGTTAGGAGCGAATCATCATTTGTCGTGAGAGGACTTAGAGTTTGACACCCGTTTAGGCATTAGCATCGCTACAACTGGGATATTGCCAGAAGCGAATCATCATTCGCCTTTGTCGATTTGAACAAAGGTGGCTTAGCAAACAGGGTTAGGATCCCGTCGACTAAGGCTTTTTGACTTGATGAGCTGTAAGGGTCTCATAAAGGTATTTCTCCCTACGAGTCGAGATGATCTCGTAGGTGTATTTTCTTCTTAGGAATCGTGGGGATTTCTAAGTGTGTTTTCACTTATAAGTCGTAAGGATCTCACAAGTGTATTTTCCCCTTATAAGTCGAGAGGACTTACAAGCAGTTGTTTACCATATAGGGATATTTCTCGCCATTGGTGGAACTTGATGGGGAGAATATTTATTTATGCCCGTGGATTGTATACAAGGGTCGATATTGTATACATGTTTAGATCTGTCGCTCACCCCAGCTTTGATTATGAGGATGTTTTGTTTTCGCCGCTTTATGGAGGATGCTCTATCGAAGTAAAGCTCCCACTGAGGCTTATCTTCATCTTTTTCTTCTTCAATTGCGTCGAATGCATACTCATCCGACAACTCGCAATTTAAAGGGGAATCGGCTGGTATCGGATGCTCCGCGAGAAAGTTGGCGATGACCTATCCTTTCACTGCTCTGAGAGGTCGATACATTACCGAGAACTCCATCAGGAGGAGGGCCCATTTGGAAAGCCCTCATGTCAGTATGCATTTGACATTAGATATTTAAGAGGATCCACCTTCGATATGAAATGGACCTCATGTGCCAAGGCGTAATGTCCGAGCTTCGTTATTATGAAGTTCAGCGCCAGGCAATGCTTTTTGATAGGGAAATAGTTGATTTCTGCCCTCAGGAGAACTCGACATAAACAGTATAGAGCCCTTTCCTTTCCTTGATCGTTCTCTTGTTCCCACAATGCGCCTAGAGAACCCTCAAGGGCCGTTGTATATAAGATAAGGGGTTTTCCCTTAACCAGAGCAGCAAATACCGACGAATTTTGCAGGTATTGCTTGATTTTGTCTAGTGCGTTTTGACACTTCTAACATGGTCCCTTTCTTCATCAGATGACTTTAGGGACGGTATTTTTCGGATAGGTTGGGTATGAACCGTCGGATATACGCGAGTTTTCCTTAGAGAGATCATAGTTGTTTGAGGGTTCTTGGCGTGGGCATTTCCATAATCGCCTTGATCTTTGAGAGATCGATTTCAATACCCCGGTGACGTATGATAAATCCTAGAAATTTGCCTGAGGAAACTCCAAACGCGCATTTTTCAGGGTTCATCTTCAGATTATACTTCCGAAGATGTTGGAATACTATTTTTAGATGTTCCAAATGTTCCTCATGAGATTTGCTCTTCACCACCAGGTCGTCGATATAGCATTCGACAATCTCGTGTATGAGTTCATCGAAGATCTTTGTCATGGCCCTCAGGTAGGTAGTGCCAGTGTTCTTCAAACTGAAAGGCATCACCTTATAAGAGAATATGCCTAACGGGGTCCGGAAGGTGATATGCTTTTGGTCTTCAGGATACATTTTTATTTAATTGTATCCTGAAGATCCTTCCATGAAGGAGAAAACTTCGTGTGTGGATGTGTTATCAACCATCAGCTCGGTGACGGGCACTAGGAAGTCGTCCATCGGGAAAGCTTTGTTGAGGTCTCGAAAATTCACGCAGATACGAACCATCCCATTTTTTTCATTACTGGAATGATGTTAGCGATCTAGTCAGGATTTTGAACCTCTTGGATGAAATCGGAGTCGATTAGTTTCTTGACTTCAGCGTTGATAATCATCTCCAGTTCGTACCGCATCTTTCTTGGTGCCTGTTTGATTAGCTTTATGTCTGGCGATATGGCCAATTTATGTACCGCTATTTTTGGATCTAGACCCGGCATTTCAGAATAGTTCCATGCAAAGCAGTTTTTATACTACATGAGCACGTCTTTTAACATGGCTACCTGTTTTTCAGATAGTAGCTCACTGATGAATGTCGGCCTCGGATCATTTTCCATTCTTAAGTTAATTTTTCTTAGATTGTCCACCGTGGGGTGTATCCCATCTTCCATCCCTTTTGGTGCTGGTGGAAACTCTGAGATCACCTCGTCCTTATCTTCATTTGCGAAGCATCCGAATAGGTCACTCATACTCTCATGCCCTCCCTCTTTTATGAGTGTTATCATATGGCAGGTACGAGTTTTCTTCCATTCTCACGGTAGAGCTGGTCCTATCCTGACGGTATAGGTCCTCTTTAGCTCATGTTTTTATGGTGGGGTTACCCTCCAGCTGTCAGATAACATAAACTTGCCTTGTCGATACTGGTCTTCTACCCAGTCCTTGAAGGTGAAGAAGTATTCAAGGGTGTGACCTATTGCTCGGTGATAGGAGCAATAATCCGGATGATGGACCTCGTTTATTTATTAGGGATGCTGAGATTCCGGAAGCGTCATCATTTGGTACTTCATGACAAGGTTGAATATTTTCCCTGTCTTGTCTTGAGGGAAAGAGTATTCCCAACCCATTTTCTTAATAACGGACGGGCTCCAATCAAGCTTTTCTCAATTGAACGACGTCTTGGACACACTTTGTTGTCTTCGAACGTTCTTTGCATTTTTTGCCATATTTTTACTTCCATTTTGGGATTTTCTCCTTTCATGAGAACATATAGCGGGATGGGGATGAAGAGCATTATGGTCTACTTCCTCCGTAGATTGCTGACTGAGACGCCGTGTCCTGGCCTTTTCATAAATGGTCATTTTGCGGCTGTGGTTGTCTCGGCTCACTTGACAAGCTTCTTTTATTAGCTTGTCAATTTGTTCTTCTAACGATGGGCTTAACGTTTTCAAAGCGGGATCTCGCTGCGATTTGACGTCATGGCTACTTGACAGAGTGTTTTCCTCTTTCACTTGAGCTGTTTACGACGTGGAAATTGTAGATTTGCTCATATTTTTTGGACCTAATGTATCCCAACCTAGTTGTCTCCATCTTCTCATTGGGTTTCAGTCCCGGGAATATCCCAATTTTTTTTGTAGAATTAGGCTTTTCGAACAGTTTGTTCGAAGGGTACGCCTTGGCGTCTTAACAGCTCTTTCACTCTCTCCGCTTAATATCTTGGAAGACGGATGGGTTGAAGCCTGTCGAGTGCAAAATTGACACCATGCCAAAGTTCTTTTTCTACTTTAGTCTCCGTAGATTTGTAGAAGAGGATCGTCTTTTCACCTCTTCGCCTAAGAGGTACGTAGAAAGTTTGTAGCTCTTCTACGTTGTATGTATCGAGCGTATCAAGTTCCTTGTAGTGTTGAGGTGGAGTCATCATGATTTGTAGACTTTGATCTGCTTTGGCAAGAGTCTGCATCGACGGGCGGTCGGAGAACACTGCATTGGCATTGTCCTCGGAGTCGCTGCCTAAGACCAAAATATGGGTAGGTGGTCCGGGCTTATTGTTTTCTTTTTGGGGTTGCTCCGAGTAGACTATTTCTTCTTCTTTCTCAGTATCGCTCCCAAAGATCGGGATAGTGGTGACAGATTTTTGTTTTCTCTCCGGCTTCTGGCACCTTTCAGTATCCTCGAAGTATGGTAGGAAGTACTTTGCGTCACCATATTTTCGGACTTCGTTCACGGAGAACAGATTTAGTTCTCCCATGACGGTGTACTCTGAGCCATCCTTGAAATACTTCAAACACTGATGTTGTGCAGAAGAGATGATATTGTACTCGTGTAACCAAGGCCTGCCAAGCAAAGCGTTATGGCAAGTATTGGAGTCAGTGACATGAAATTTGATGTCAGTGACGAGTAGCCCAAAGTGTAGCATCAATATTATGGACCCAAGCGTCCGTGACGACTGTGAATCGAGCCCAAAGATGGTAATTTTGTCTCGGGTAAGGTGCTGAACATTCTTGCAAATTTCTTTCAGCACTCTCACGTTGAGAATATTAACGGAAGATCCATTGTTGACAAGGATTTCCCTATCTTGATGTCGTGGAAGTACCCGGTGATATATAGCGGTTGATTATGTTCGCACATACCGTGGTGTAGATCTTCATCGCTGAATGTAATATAAGCCGTGTGGACCTCTGCCAGTTTATTTTTCATCTTCTCTTCTGTGAGGAAAGCTTGAAACTGATAGGGCTCTTGTAATGCCTTGATCAGAGAATCTCGTGCCTCTTTGGACAGGAGGTGGGCATCCAATATGTTTAGCTGCGAGGGTATTTTCCTCAGATGTGCTAGGACGTTATAATCCACCTTATTTTTCTTAGGCGGGTTCTTTGCGGTGAACTCTTTGGCCGCTTCTTCTTCGAGAGAGGTTTGTTCGAGCATTTTCCCTTTTCTTTTGTCCTTTTTGTTCAAACCTTTGTTTGCAGGTCCAAGGTTTTTCTTAGATAGCGTATGGTTACGCAGCTGAATGTTTTTACATTCTTCTCCTCTTTTTCTTTTTTCTGAGGTGGAGTCATTGAAGAGAGGGCTGGTGGGCATTTCATCCTCGGAATCGCTCCCGAATATAAGGACTGGAGGTTTTTCTCCTTCCGAACTGGTACCAACTGTAAGTGCACGGCGGCGCCCCGGCCGTCAATCCGACGGCCAAATGCGGAAGCGGTGATAAACTTAAAATTTTACTAGAACTGGCAAACCGCCGCGCACTAATACCCGGATCGAACCATTAACTAGTCCTAGCTAACTACAAGATGGGGAAGAGAGATATATCGACTGATCCGTGTCCTCCGGTCTTCTCGTCTTCGTCCCGATCTCCTGCGGAATGTCCTGTCTCCACCTCGTCGCCGGAAGTGCACCACATCGCCTACTTCTTTTATGGGCTCCCACCTCAATGCCGAGGCAACTCGGGCACGAAGCTGGCTAGTCGACGTGCCCAAGGTTTGCTGTAGAATGTGTAGTATTCAAGTCTCACTTTGGGGTTGTGGAATTGCCTTTGTGGTGGAGGAAAAAGAACTTCGAGAGAGGTGAGGAAAAATGTAGTATATAAAGAATGAGAGTGACATTTTTCTCACACCCAAAAGAAAAAGAGACCTCTCCCTCACAAGTGGCCGGCCATGCATAATGGTGGTAGGTGGGAATGGAGTGAAGTCAAGGAAAGTCAAGGGAGTGGGGAAGCTATCATGCAAGCATGGATAAAGAGTGATGATTAAAAACAATATCATTACAAACAAAAACCAACACTCCAAATCAACCATCATGAACCCAAAGTCAAGGTATGGTGCAATAATCATGACACAAGAATATGCAAATACCCCCTCCACAAAAGCTTATTTGCAACAATGCAAATAAGCCCTCCTCCACCAATCTTCGGCCAATGAACGATACAAAGGAAATTGGCCGAAACAGAAAGCAAACTGGCAACTCCAGAAAACTGGTCCCGTAATAAATTACAGGAAAACCCCGATACTGTGTATACACACCCGCATTTGTATTCCGACCGAAATACAAATGCAATGAGACAAATTCTACACTGTACTATACTAGGATCCGGCTTAAACCAAAGCCGGCTAGTAATATCCGTTCGATCCTGATCCGTGCAATACCGCACGTATCTGATCGAACCCTACCATATATCCATACGGCCTGTAGTACAAACTGTTCGATCCTTATCCGTGCAATACCGCACGTATCTGATCGGACCTTGCCATATCTCCATACGGCCTCTACAACTTTTCGCCCGAAAGCTGAGTAACTGAATGTAGGGGACTCTAAAGACTCGTCAACACCTTGGATGTGGATTTAACCACTAGCATGTCAGAGGTATAAGCCAATACGTAACGGGCTACCAAGTATTGATTAAAAGGGACGTCTGTGAGCGAACTCAGCCCGACAACCCTACTGAGCCTGTCAGTGACAATATCCGTACAGTTCGGTCCGTTCGTCTATGAGCATCGCATGGCGGGCCTAGGGGGTTGGTGAAAGTCAGACTCCCAAAAGCGGTACAAGTCGTGTCGGAGTGTAGCCCAAAACACCCTGAGATACTACTGGAATACCTACCAGTAAATCTCCTTGCCTCGGCCGAGGGCTTCGTGTAATGGCTCTCCTAGACACAGCGCGACCTCACCCCCAATACCGGGAGAGACGAACCCCTGAAGATGCGCTCACTGCCTCCATGTGGCTCGGGACTGTACCCAACTAAAACCTGTTTGCACGACTCCTTTGAGCCGTGGTAGGGTAGTAATCAAAGTACAGTGGGAACTCACACAAGACAAATGACGATCCCCAGGTCGATGAACTAACCTGTACACATGTCACCAGGGAACTGCCATCTGACGTCTGGTATATGACCAACTAGCATGTTCCCGGCGAGTCCTGTCCGGTGTACTCATAACCCAATGAGCATCTGTATACATCTTAGGTGATCCAACTGACACCAGTGGCTTGTGAGACCGGCCACCGCCCCTCGTCGGGGTCTCGACTGTATACACTAGTCTACTCTGGAGTATCGATGCCCTATCTCGAAACTCTCACGACTAGGGACCATTTAAGGATGTGCTTATAGACTACCAGCTCCCACGTATATGATCGCCCTCATACTGCTGGTGGTCAAGCAAGAATCCTAGGGGCTCTATCAACGTGTAATAGTGACCTGTCAGGTCACCTAAAGCAGTACACGATGATAAAGGTAAACCAGATAGCATACTATCATCTCGAGTAAGACTGTCCTACCGGGATAGGTCCTCCATCAATCATTGCAATCACGTACCTGTGACCTAATAATTGACTCTGAGGGCACTATCTCCAACAATCTCCCACTTGCACTCAAGGCTAATTATTGCGATGTCGCATACTCACAGCCCGTGTGATACCGAACACCCAACTCCTCTACTAGTCAGTCTCACAAAGCTCGTTTGCGAAACTATTGCGTTCGAGGAATAGCCTCAGTGAGTGGATCCGCTTAGTTGTTTGTTTCTTTCTATGTCTCTCTATATCTCAAGTTCGCGGAGAAACCCATCTCCCGAAATGAGCAATACCTGTCTTAGAATGTCTGGATGTCTGATGGGACCTAGCTCATAAATGAACTCCAAATCCAAACTTCTTAGACTGTATCGTCAACTGAACTTAATCAGTATCCTGCGCCATGCCTCCCTCAGTATTGCCTTGGATCACCTGTCCAAAATACTGCCCCTCGTCAGAAGGAAAAACTATAACTCTGACAACCTCCTTGTCGTCCAGGTCACCTTGGAAGCCTGGAATGATAACTGTCTCCTGAATAAGGCTGTCGTTATCATATCCCTAGAACATCCACTTATGTTCTAAAACTGCTTCCGACTGTTTCTCCAGGATTGGATCAATGTCAACTTATTGCATCTAGTGCAAGAACAATATCTGGTGTGGTACTTGACATCTCATGATTGACTCAATTGCCTAAGCAAGTGATCTGCCAATCATGCACATCCCTCTCTACTTTAGTCTATAAGACACCTTTAGAGAGGATCACTCCTTTACCTGCAGGCACACTACCGTGCTAGGAGTCGTCCATTCTAAATACTTTTAGAATGCTGTCTAAGTACCCTGATTGGGAAACCACCCAAATCTAGATCTAAAACCATAGATCCAGTAACCAGTATGTCAGATATAAAATCCAAGTCCTTTGTGGAGAAACCACTGAGTGACGACCAAAGTATAACCGATCGTAGTATAGGAGTTTCCTTTCCTATTCTGTGTATGTCATCCAAATACCAGGATATCACACCCTACTACCTTCTCAACAGATCCATCCCCTATTCTGATGAAGTCAAACCCATGACTGTCACGTCAGAATTAGATGATCTATCTCCGCTACATCTGCTTTAGTCTATAAATAGACATAAGCAACCTGTCCACCAATGCTTCCGCTGCTCCCACTGACTACGACAACCCTCTGGCAGAGTCATATAGACGTACACTTCTAAAACTAGTTTAGAACGACGCTATACTCATCCTCCCGCCGGGTCTCGCAGCCTGGAACAACAGCTATGGTAATTGTGGGTAAACAAGAATTTCCCTGTCACCGTACTTGAGGCTACCGTAGTACCTCTCGGGTGCCTGAAGTTGCCCACCTAATCTGCGGAGTGGCCAATGGAATGTCAATCCAGATTGAATCTTCAGGTTCCTTGTCAAATCTTCAGTAATCGTTTGTGGTTCTGGAATCACTTCCAGTTCTACCATACTCCCACTACCATTTTCTGAAAAAATCCATTTTTAATAAAACTGTGGCGAGTCTAGAACAATATTGCTATTGTTCATCCAGATGGTAGAAAGTCAACCCTCGTCATAGCCTGGGTCAACCCACAAACAACCATTACAGAAACGTGCCTTGAGTTGTCCAGTGTCTGGTTTTAAGCATAAACCGGACAACTCCCCGTACCTTAACATCGGTAAGATATGAACTGTTCTATATCCAATATAGAAACAGAGGCACTGATTTAATTGAACCAGATTCAAATCATGCAGCTGTCTCCAGTGCATGTCAACTAAATGGAAGAAGGCCGATCAGCGTTACTCAACTTAGGAATACTTCCAATCATGAGTAACCTGAAAGAGAAGCAAGATCTCTTAATCACTACTATGAACTGAATACCATACGCAAGTATCTACATCTTCGATCGCTTTGAAGAATCCCGATACTTGCTACCTGGTTCTCTACTCTATTCAAATACCTATAACTTCTCAAAATTCGGACCCTGTGTTTCCACGAAACACCTGTCTAAAAACTAGAGAAGTCATAAGTAAACCGAATATAGTACGAGGACCAACCCCTCTGTCCTGATGGACCCTGGACAACATACAATACTCTGTATAAGTCCTTTGAGTCTGATAACTCATTCACTGTGTGTCGTAGGTTGAAAACTGTACTTATGGTTAAGAAGAATTACACCGCTGTTTAATGCTCCTTACCTAACCATCCACTGATATAGGTAAATGTCGTAGACATAATTTCAGAAAGGTATATCTCACTCTATGAAAATAGACGTACAGATATATCAATTTGAAATTGGTGCATAACAACGGATATTCAAAACCAAATATTTGCCGTCCGGCAAACAACCCAGGTGACTTCCTCAAATATCACCGATTACAACGAATCCCGATATAATGAGGATGATCACCCAATTCCCAATAACTTACTCCCACTCATCATCTGTAAAACCATACAGATGTGAGAATCATACCTGGTAAATACATACCCTGGAGTAAGTATCTAATCGGGAAATCAGTTTTCCTTTAACAGTACACAGTGAAGCTGAAACATTGAAATGTTTCGATGGGGTATCCTGGTATTTCTAGCAATGCCTCTTTCAGATTCACGACTGTAACCGCATAATTCTTTGCCACCTCTCCAAATCCCTTCATATGTCTTTAGTCATTACCTTCTGCACACCCCTTTAGGCCAAATGGTTTTCTTCCTTCCCTACCGTTCGGCACCAGCCTATGGTTTGGAAGAAGACTATCCAATAAGCATAATGGGTGTACTGTCCTAATCCTAGGAGCACTCGCAATGCGAGAGAAGGTGAGGATAAAAGACAACCGAATAAATCTTATTCCTATTTCTCCTGAACCAGAATCCATCCCCGAACTGGAACAAGTTCCTTTCGAGTTCGTATATAACCATACGATGGAGTATCCAATAAACTGTGGATCTTCGTAGTGATACGGAGTGTCCTGGAGAAATACAAAGGTGATTTTAGGATTGGTGAAGAAATACCTGGTTTGGTCGTGAATATCAGTCGCAATTTACTTTGCCCTCTTACTAATCCCTTGCTTTGTCTTAACTTAATACCTTCTGTACACCATCATTAGGCTAATTGGTTTTCTTCATTCCCTACCGATCGGCACCAGCCTATGGTTTGAAAGAAGACTATCCGATTTGCGTAATAGGTGTACCATCTCCTAAACCAAGGAGTACTCGCAACTTGAAAGAAGGTAAAAAAGAAAAGACAACTGAATAATCCTATCCGTTTTCTCCAGAACCGGAAACCATCCTCGAATAAATTCTTTCGAGTTCGTATCTAACCATACGATGGTTTTGTCCAATGGAAGTGGACGTTCGTAGTAATACGGGGTGTCCTGAAGAAAAAGGGTAAAAGTAGGAGTGGCAATGAGGTTTGCAACTCTGACAATCCAAAAGCCAGTGTTTTAAGAAGGTTCGGTCAATTTTGGTCACTGAGTCATAGTCTTAGGGTCGGGTCAATGGTCGCTGCCAAAGAGAGAGAGAAAAGAAACACTCAGCGTGCACTCTAACCTAGATCAGAATGGTTACCAATTTATCTAATCTGGAAACCTCCCACCGTACCGTCAAATTCTCCTCCAAACCTGAAAGAAGAATTAGTCGGGGTCACCCGAGGAGTAAACTAACTCATCAGTGGGAATCGGGATCCAACTCTCATCGCATGATAACGTGACGGAATCCGCTCACGGTATCACACTCCAGAAGGTATGCGCATATGTGGCAAGTTTCAGTTCTTTTGAAACTCCCGATGTGATTTCTGCCCCATGCTCTTATGACCTTGACGAAGGTCAACAAATCATAAGTCACATGTCAAGTTCTACCTGTCATTCTCCAGGTTGATTTGAACCCACCCGCATAAGCCCTTGACGAAGGCCAACATGGCTATACGACTGTCCCAAACCAACGCATCTATCTATGCTGCAGAAAGGCAACAAGCAGCTACCATACACTATGCCTTGACGAAGGCCAACAAACATAGCATGAATACTACGTGCTACCCGTCTGAAACGACGGAGGGCTACGAATGGTTTCTGGCGAAAACCTTTAACGTAAAGAACTTGATATCGTTGAAGGAACTGATAGCTTTTAAAAATATAGTGACGAAAACCTTCGCTAAAGAGGTCACTCCCGGTGAAGGGATCTCGGCTCTTTCCCCGTAGAATGGGGTGCAGGATATTCCAACTGAATACCACGATGCAAAGCAAAACTAATCGGCTATAGTGAAGTCATTGCCCTGACGCAAACTTTTTATCCAAGGGGTCACTCCCGGTTAAGGGATCTCGGCCCTTGCCTCGTCGACTGAGGAGCAGGATATTCCAACTGAATACCACGATGCAAAACAAAAGTGAACGTCCTTGCAATAACAGCTTTTTGAAAAGTGTTCCAACAACATCAGATTATGTTTGTTTTTAACTTGCATTGATCCGAATCAATGCAGTCCCATCAATTGATCACACCAAAAAGAACGAAAATATACTGATGTACGTATATGCCATCCGCATTCGCCATTGGGTCCCGTCATTACCCGTTAGGTTAGCTAATTAACGACAGAGCGGGGAATGGACTAGCGCGGATGCAAAACATATACAACATCTACTAATATATATACCAATATATTATATTCGCTCAAGGCGTGAAAAAAAAATGCAACATCACAGGAATGTACAGCATCACAGAATAATACAGATATCTGGGATCCCTGGGTTTCACAGAGCCACTAGTGAAACCTGACGTTCCCCTGGTCGTGCGGATAGCCTGTGCAATGAAATCCTAGACCCCTACGGGCGCGGCAAGTTACCCGCCAAAACCTGAAGCGAGGCAGCCCCCTTCAGCACCGTGAATGGACCACCCAACACTTCACGGAATCCGGTAACTTGGGCACCCCTCCTGGGTCAACCTGTACCCCCTACGAGTGCGGCGAATAGCCCGCCAATCCTAGAGTGAAGCCCCCTCCGTCTCAATGCCATGAGATGCGGGCTTGTTGCCCTCTAGAACCCGGCTATCCGTGCACCCCACCTTGGGGTAATCCTAGTACAGAAAGTAAAATATACATACAACGGGTACATCGACCGCAACCTGGTCGTGCCCCAAAATAATAATACAATCAGGCAGTGACGGCAGTCCACATGTCGGACGCTTGCCCCGCAATATCAAATTTACATAATACAACCACAACTGTACTAGCATTGCATCCAGGCTATCCCCCACGACCGATCCGCAACATCACAGCAAAACACAAAACATCAACGTGAAAGTCACGTTCGCAAATCCGTCTAACCGGGCTATAGCAGTTAGACAGGATTTACCGATCAAGTGACATTCACGGTCGCAGATATAATGTAAATACTGTGAAATAATGTGTTTAAAATATCCGATCGATCAAATTTTAACAAGTGGGCCCCCAAGCATTACTGTAGCAGATCAAGAAATTCTGGGCCCAATATTATTATTCCAAAACCCCTATTTTCAGCCCACAAGCCCACTGCAAAGAAATAATGACATGAACCCATATTTCTGCGGCGGAACCGCGCCAAAGAGGGGTTATGGCCACGGTTCCGCGGTCGTACGGAGGGATCGTGTTATCAAATTTTTCCAGTGTTCTTAGAACTCCCTGCACATCATTCTGAGACAACCTGAAAAATTTTTGGACTCCAAAAAATTTCGACAGAAACTGATAGTGCTTGAAAACGCGGTTTCGGGATTTTGGTCGATCGGAAATGTAAAACACATTAGACAAAGCTAGACTAAGTTAATGGCGAGTCTCTGATACCACTGTAAGTGCACGGCGGCGCCCCGGCCGTCAATCCGACGGCCAAATGCGGAAGCGGTGATAAACTTAAAATTTTACTAGAACTAGCAAACCGCCGCGCACTAATACCCGGATCAAACCATTAACTAGTCCTAGCTAACTACAAGATGGGGAAGAGAGATATACCGACTGATCCGTGTCCTCCGGTCTTCTCGTCGTCGTCCCGATCTCCTGCGGAATGTCCTGTCTCCACCTCGTCGCCGGAAGTGCACCACATCGCCTACTTCTTTTACGGGCTCCCACTTCAATGCCGAGGCAACTCGGGCTCGAAGCTGGCTAGTCGACGTGCCCAAGGTTTGCTGTAGAATGTGTAGTACTCAAGTCTCACTTTGGGGTTGTGGAATTGCCTTTGTGGTGGAGGAAAAAGAACTTCGAGAGAGGTGAGGAAAAATGTAGTATATAAAGAATGAGAGTGACATTTTTCTCACACCCAAAAGAAAAAGAGACCTCTCCCTCACAAGTGGCCGGCCATGCATAATGGTGGTAGGTGGGAATGGAGTGAAGTCAAGGAAAGTCAAGGGAGTGGGGAAGCTATCATGCAAGCATGGATAAAGAGTGATGATTAAAAACAATATCATCACAAACAAAAACCAACACTCCAAATCAACCATCATGAACCCAAAGTCAAGGTATGGTGCAATAATCATGACACAAGAATATGCAAATACCCCCTCCACAAAAGCTTATTTGCAACAATGCAAATAAGCCCTCCTCCACCAATCTTCGGCCAATGAACGATACAAAGGAAATTGGCCGAAACGGAAAGCAAACTGGCAACTCCAGAAAACTGGTCCCGTAATAAATTACAGGAAAACCCCGATACTGTGTATACACACCCGCATTTGTATTCCGACCGAAATACAAATGCAATGAGACAAATTCTACACTGTACTATACTAGGATCCGGCTTAAACCAAAGCCGGCTAGTAATATCCATTCGATCCTGATCCGTGCAATACCGCACGTATCTGATCGAACCCTGCCATATATCCATATGGCCTGTAGTACAAACTGTCCGATCCTGATCCGTGCAATACCGTACGTATCTGATCGGACCTTGCCATATCTCCATACGGCCTCTACAACTTTTCGCCCGAAAGCTGAGTAACTGAATGTGGGGGACTCTAAAGACTCGTCAACACCTTGGTTGTGGATTTAACCACTAGCACGTCAGAGGTATAAGCCAATACGTAACGGGCTACCAGGTATTGACTAAAAGGGACGTCTGTGAGCGAACTCAGCCCGACAACCCTACTGAGCCTATCAGTGACAATATCCGTACAGTCCGATCCGTTCGTCTATGAGCATCGCATGGCGGGCCTAGGGGGTTGGTGAAAGTCAGACCCCCAAAAGCGGTACAAGTCGTGTCGGAGTGTAGCCCAGAACACCCGGAGATACTACTGGAATACCTACCAGTAAATCTCCTTGCCTCGGCCGAGGGATTCGTGTAATGGCTCTCCTAGACACAGCGCGACCTCACCCCCAATACCGGGAGAGACGAACCCCTGAAGATGCGCTCACTGCCTCCATGTGGCTCGGGACTGTACCCAACTAAAACCTGTTTGCACGACTCCTTTGAGCCGTGGTAGGGTAGTAATCAAAGTACAGTGGGAACTCACACAAGACAAATGACGATCCCCAGGTCGATGAACTAACCTGTACACATGTCACCAGGGAACTGCCATCTGACGTCTGGTATATGACCAACTAGCATGTTCCCGGCGAGTCCTGTCCGGTGTACTCATAACCCAATGAGCACCTGTATACATCTTAGGTGATCCAACTGACACCAGTGGCTTGTGAGACCGGCCACCGCCCCTCGTCGGGGTCTCGACTGTATACACTAGTCTACTCTGGAGTATCGATGCCCTATCTCGAAACTCTCACGACTAGGGACCATTTAAGGATGTGCTTATAGACTACCAGCTCCCACGTATATGATCGCCCTCATACTGCTGGTGGTCAAGCAAGAATCCTAGGGGCTCTATCAACGTGTAATAGTGACCTGTCAGGTCACCTAAAGCAGTACACGATGATAAAGGTAAACCAGATAGCATACTATCATCTCGAGTAAGACTGTCCTACCGGGATAGGTCCTCCATCAATCATTGCAATCATGTACCTGTGACCTAATAATTGACTCTGAGGGCACTATCTCCAACACCAACCATATGACAGTTGCCAGTCGTTTCTTCATGCGTGTTTGTCTCGCCATTCCTACGTTGACGAGCGTGAGCTTCATGTTTCCCCTTCTTGAACTGTTTTCGATGGGCAATATATCCTTGCCACCACTTCTTGAAGGCATCATATTCCTCGATAGGTTGGGCGACCCTTCGATGATATAGGCAGTATTTTGGATGTGAGTCTCCTTCGTTGAAGCATGAGAATCCAGGAGCGTACCTCGTGAGAGGTGGTAGCTTCATCCTCAGTGATAGGGCTTTGGCGAACCGCATCTCAGTTTTGATCCTACTCTTATTTGTTGCAGGCGTGCTTTGGTTTGGTCGGAGCACTTTACGACTCGTCCTCACGTAGGTTCTTTACTCAGACGCTGACACTTAGCTATTTCTTATATGGCCATCTCGCGTTCTCGGTCGTCTTTGCTTTTTTGAAAGGCTTCGTTTGAAAGTCTCTCAATCGGGTCTTCCTCTGGCAGTTTCGGGGATTTTAGCGCCGATTATGCCCCTGGTTCTTCCACATCGTTTTCTGATGTTCATATAACGACGAATGAGAGACCAGGTAGCAACTTACTACATAGTCTTCCGCTTTTTCTGATGAATATTTCCCTCATCATTGTCACTTTCTCCATCCTCAAGAATATGCTTGAGGAATTCTTCGAGCGTGACTGATGTCCATGTCTTTTGGTTATATTCTTCCAACTCGTTGTTCATACCCGTTTGAGTGTTCGCTTACAAATATATGTGTACTTGGATGGGAAATAGCGTTGAATGCATGCCGATTTATAAACGCGTGTGGAGGGTTAGTCCATGACACGTGCACATCAGTAGCGTTCGCACTCAGCAAAATTTCTAAGGGTAAAGTGCACGTGCACACACGCAGGATGCATATATGTTTAAACGATACAATCATAGGAAAAACATATGATGGAAATGAAGCATTCGGCGGTCAACGATAAAAATAATGCATTTAAATAAACATTTTATTATACGAGGAAGTGATTATCAAATATGGGATCAAAACTACAAGGGTTTACAAAACAATAAACAAAGTTTTCTAAAGCCCCTTCAGCTTTCTCCATCGTATCAAAGCGGCAATCCTCACGAAGAGTCGCTCCCTATCAATCAATGACATGCTCATCGGCGAAAGCAGACATGATAGCTCGCTGAGCCCGTATCTGGCTCAGCAAATGAATGGAGTGATCCCTCGGAGCTTGGTAATTAAGCATGCCTCATGAATGCAGTCGATCTTTTCCTCCGCTGTGTCGAGCATCGCCAGAGTCATCTCCGCTAGATGAGGAGGAATATCATCAAGCATGGCCAAAAAGATCACCCGGAGCCAAATAGAGCCGACGAGGATAGGAGATCCCCTACTGGTCAGGAGCTCGTGCATCACTGTGTCGCATTGATCTTCCGTAAGAGCGGGATTCACCAAGCGTGTAGCAAAATGAGAAATAATTTCCTCGATAGGGACCTCCCATGGCTGCCGAGGAGCAAATGGGCGATTACAGGCCATGACTCTTGCTATATTGAAATGGTTCTTACCTTGTGAAGGAGAAGATGAACATTAATTCATATTATAAAATGAAAACATTCAAGTATCGACACAGAAAATGTTGTAGAACCGTTTCCAAGCTCTGACTAAAAGAAGGCGTTGGAAAGGAAAATGTTGGCTCAGGAAAAATAATAATAATTAAGACAGTGCCTCACGTGTACACGTGAGCGCTTATATGCAAAGTATATAAGCGCTGAGAATAAACAACCAAAAGAGGGCAAACCAGCCTCACGTGTTAAACACGTGAGCGCTCATATGTAAAGCATATGAGTATTAAATAAAACAGGTTGAAACCCATACTGGGATCACGTGTTAAACACGTGGGAGCACCTTCCTATATAGAATTAAATTCTATTAGGGGAAAATACCTCTGTTGATCTTTCTAAAAGTGAAAGATATTCTCTGTTAAATAGAGAACCGTTGGATCAAATATCTAATGGTGATTAAAAATCATCAAATATAGAATTAAATTCTAATACGGGGAAATATTTCCCTAATCTTTCCAAATGAGAAAGATATACTCTAGACCTTTGTATTAAAAATCCAATGGTGATTAAAATTCACCATTTGACAAAATTAAATTCTGTATATGGGAAAATATTTTCATAATCTTGTTAAAAAAATAAGAATATATATTCTGCGAACCAGAAATCACTGGATCAAATATCTAACGGTGGATAAAATCCACCAAATAATTTTTAAGGCCAATTAAATCAATTGGTATCTCTCAAATTAGAGATTTTCTCTAACTAATTAACAATTTGTCTCTCCTATATAAAGGATAGGAGACTTCAAGTCTCAGATAGAAGATCGACTCCCCAAGCTTCTGCAAAAAACAAGACAGAAGTCACAAAAACAGAGAATTTAATTCTCCCTTTAAAGAAGAAAGACTTTCCTCCTCAAAACCCTAGGTAAAGAAAAAAGCAGAGATCAAAATATCTTCTTTACTTATCATATCACATAAATAAGGGTTTAACCATTTAAAAGAACTTAGTTCTTTCCTTGAATCTAAGATCCACAAAATAAGTCTCAAACAGGTTGAGAATTTAATTCTCATCAGAAAGATTTTATTCTTGGGAATTAAAGATTCAGGGAAGAACAAGGTTAAAAAGGACATGAGAGAAGAACATGGAGAAGGTGGAGTCAATAATACTTCAGGAACTTAGTTCCCTCAAATCAAGAACTTAGTTCCCTCAAATCTGATCCCATATCCTCAAAATAGTGTTTGGTGATTCTTAATGATCAAAATACCGTTAACAGAGGTTTAACCTCTATGAAAACACCAACAGAGATAAAATCTCTAAGAACTTAGCCCTCACGTGAAACACACGTGAGCGCTCAAAAGAATCTATGTCTGGGCGCTTCACGTGAAACACACATGAGCACCTAAAGATCAGCGCCTCACGTGCTTCCCACATGAGCACCCAAAACAGAAGACTCAGCGTCTCACGTGAAACATACGTGAGCGCTGTATAAAAGTGCCGAGCACTATATATTTAGTCAAAATAATTAAGTGTCTAGCACTGATTGGGCAGCGCCCATGTCTGAACGCCTTACATATACTCACGTGAGTGCCAGAGCTACAAATAAGTGCTTAGCACTTCTGAATAAAAAAAGACTAAGCAGACCAAGCCCAAATTGGCTAAGTCTTTGAAGTTTTCTCGCAACTGAGCCCAAATGTTCCGTTGTTGGATCTTAACTAAAATTTAATGATCCTTAGAATGTTGCTAAGTTGATCTTAGTCTCAAATAAGACTAACGTATCCTTAGTTAATATAAATTGAGCCTAAATGCTTATATATTTAAATTTTATCTTAATCTAAAAACAGATTAATTGTCCTTATATAAAACAAAATATCTTTGAACTGATGGAATACATACAACCTAAGTTCAAGCTCCAAATCAAATATATATGGATTTGGACTAATTCGCGTCCTACGGGCGACGATATAAAATAGTCTTCGTATACAATCCACAGGCAACAAAACTAAACCAAACATAATACGACACAAAGTGAATGTTCCCTTCAAAAAATTTCTGCGCAAAAAAGCCCAAGGTATCAAATGGCAGTGATACGCTTATGAAAATGCGAACCAGTATGTTCCGGGCTATTTTTTGACAAACACCCGAATTAGAAATAGCTAAATTTTGATAGTATCAAAAGCGTCTCGAAAAACCCTTCGATTTGATATATTATGGGCTTCATAATTCATCCGGGATCAAAAGTTATGAGCAAATATGCTATGCACCGTTCTTTGATTAAAAATCAGGAATTACCTCAATGAGGTATCACGTGCTCACACGTGACCAATGGTCACTTGTTGACACGTGATAGTTAAAATAGACATAAAAACAAACGGCTGAAGGAGGACCCAATTGGGGGGTCACGTGCTCGCACGTGACCAATGGTCACATGTTGACACGTGACAGAAATAAAAACAAACGGCTGAAGGGGAACCAATTGGGGGTGAGCACGTGACCAAGGGTCACGTGCCAGCACGTGACAAGCTTTGAAGCCTTACAGTTTAATAGAATTAAATTCTAAAGGCTTCTCAATCTTTCCAAATGGAAAAGGATTATGGGGACCGTTGGATTAAAGATCCAAGCGTGATTAAAAATCACCAATTTATGGAAAAAAAATCTTAGGCAAGGAAAGATTTCCCCTAAATCTCACCGAAAATAACAAACGGAATATCTTTGGATTTAAAATCCAACGGTGAATTAAATTCACTGAATGATCTAAACGATCATATTAATTATGAAAACAAACAAAATCTTTCAATGAAAGATTTACTAAACAAATTGATTATTTTCCTTCTCCTATAAATAGGAGCTAAGAAGAGAAGAGGAGGAGATAGAATTTTGGGATCTTGAAATTTCCAAGAAGCAGAGAGAAAAGAAAGGAGAATTTAATTCTCAACAAAGAAAACCCTAGGTGAGAAAAGGAAAGGGGATCAAAACTTCAAAAGAAAAGAGAATTTAATTCTCAAAGATGTAAGAGTTTAACTCTTTTTGCAAAAGAACTTAGTTCTTCCTCTGGTTGAAGATCTGCAAAGAGCACATCTCTCCATAAGTTGAGAATTTAATTCTCATCGGGTTGAGATCCTGCCATGCAGATCCGAAATTTAGAGGGGGAATTGAGTTTAGAGAATTTAATTCTCCCAAATTTACAGGAATTTAATTCCTTCAAGATGGACAGAACTAGGGTTTAACCCTAATTGAGAATTTAATTCTCTCAAATTCACAGAAATTTAATTCCTCTTAAAATGAAATTAGGGTTTAACCCTACATAAGAATTTAATTCTTTCATAATAGGAATTTAATTCCTCCAAAATCATGATTAGGGTTTAACCCTACAGAGAATTTAATTCTCAAAATAAAATAAAGAGACTTAAGAGATTTCTGAGCATGAAAAGAGCTAGGTCACGTGCCCCACGTGACCCCTGAAAAGGTCCCCTAAAATAAGAAAGAAAGAAGCTTTGAGGCAATGCCTCACGTGCTCCTACGTGACTCCCAGAACGCAGAAAGAAAAAGCAAAGGAAATGAAGGCTTTGGGCGCTCTCACGTGTTACCATGTGACCCCTTGGCAAACGCTTTAACAGTCAGCGCATAAATCCCCATCACGTGTCAACACGTGATGCTCAAAATAAAAAAATATAAAAAGTGTTTAACACTTAATTGCAGAACGAAGGAAAAGGATCTGGTCCCACCTTTGGGCGCCCTCACGTGTCCACATGTGACCCTTCTTTCTTTAGTATTTAACACTAATTTAGGGATTACATTTCCAGTGTTTAACACTGTTATCTTCTAGTTTTTAACACTAATTTGAGAATCTTACTTTCAGTGTTTAATACTGTTATCTTCTAGTGTTTAACACTAATTTGAAAGCTTTATTTCCAGTGTTTAACACTGTTGTTCTCTAATGTTTAACATTATTTTTAGCCAAATTGGCTAATTTTCTAGAGGCAAAAGTCCCTCCTCCAAATGAATCTTAAAATTGAGAAAATCAAAGATGAAAATGTTTAGCATTGATAAATAATGTGGGCTTGAACCCAGACAAATGTCTAATGGCCCAACACTTCAAATCCAATTGGACTTAGCCCAAGTTGGCCATAAGTCCTCAACTCAGACTCAATTGAGCCAACGTGCTCACAATATAATTAACTGATCTTAGTTCCAAATTGGACTACAGATCACTTAATCCACCTTGGTTCAAGGGCACATCTCTTCACTCCTTTGATATTTGTCGTTGTAATTCCTCAGCGTCTTCAAAGAGGTGACGGGTCCCGATAACTACACATTTCACGGACTGTGGGGTCCCTTTAAACCCACGGACTACGATATCCTTAACCTTGACCGGGATGTATTTAAACTAACAATGGACCACCATGTCCTTAAACTGGTAATGGACCACCATGTCCTTAAACTGGTAATCGACCGCAATGTCCCTAAACTAAACAATAGAGCCCAAATGCTCTCTTATTGGATCTAAACGATCCCGTTAAGTTGATCTTAGTCTGAAATGAGACTAACGTATCCTTAACAAATGGTTAAGTTGATCTTAGTCTGAAATGAGACTAACGTATCCTTAACAAACGTTTAAGTTGATCTTAGTCTCAAATGAGTCTAGCGTATCCTTAAACCCAACCCCAAACCCAAATCTAAGAAGATACGGATTTAGACTAATCCACGTCCTACGGGCGAAGACATAAATTAGTCTCCGTATACGATCCACGGGCAACCAAAAACAAAACAAACACCCACGACACGAAGTGACCATCTGGAGAAGGAGAAAGTTGTTACCGTGATGCGGTAGCGTAATTAACTGCAGGGGCTTGCGCCTGCAGGAAAGAGTGTCCCCACAATCAAAATCACTCAAGCGAGGGGGAATCTGACGAAATCTGCTACATCGGCCGCATCCGTTTAAACCTTCGATACACGGTGCCATAAATCAACTTGGCATCTTCGGAGAGGTGGACGGATAGCACTAATTAGCATCTGCCCCCGAATCTCAAGCAAGACGTCCGTATTGCGCGTCATTCGGAGGGGAACAAACTTGTCACGACCCAAAGTTTGGCCCGTGACCGGCACTTAACCACGTAACGTTTACAGGCGTAACGCGACTAAGTAAGCCGAAAACCCAGAAATCATACCAGTAAATGTATAGAGTGTTTTAAGCATTTAATAGAAGCATTTACTAAAATGTTAAGAAAACCTCCAGTAACCAGTCATCACGATAACAATATACGACGCCATAGCGAAGAAAATGAGCAATAAGTGGGAAACATCACAGATAGAATAAACTGCATAAGTAAAGTCGGCTCACAACGAGCTCGACACCAGAATACAAAATAATATACATCGTCCTCACAACTGGTCTCTAAGTCAATACATAAGTGGTAGATGGAGAGTACTAGATACAACAATATACATAACTGAAAGATAAACAGATACCGCACAAAACCCACCTATCAGCAAAAGAGCTAGTACACCAACTGTAGGGGTATCTGTGTCAAAAGATGCAAGAACACAGCCTGCCGCGACTACTCCGAAGGGCAACCTGCAAACACTGTGGCACAACGGGGGTGAGTTGCCAACTCGTGAATAGAAGATAACATATAAAGGTAATCGTGAGTATGCACGTGTTGTGATACTCTAACCCATGCCAACAGATAACATCTATATGATGAACTGGATGCTCAAAATCATGCAACAAGTGCGATCTAATAACATCTCCATGTGATGAGCAAGATATGTGATAATCAGGTATGGCAATGCAATCTAACAACCCTATATAGAATGAGCAGGGTATGCAATGATCGTGCAAGCATGTGTACTATATCAAGTACAATAGATACATGATGAGATATCAATTTACTACATACTGAGTATGGGAAATATAACATTTACACGGAATGTCATCGTGGAAAGTATAATCGGTACCCATCAATGCACCCAAATCCCAATACTACTCAGACGTCGTCATCCTCCTCGGTCCTCAAATCCTGTAAATCTCATATAATCGTAAGTGCCCAACATCGGCACCTAAAATATCAAGAAATACTCGTGCCAAGCATCGACACGCAAATCCTCATATATCGGGCACCCATCAGTCTGGGTCAGCCCACGGTCTCTGTCCGCGGTATCGGCCCTCGGCCCCAGCAGTATGAGTCGTCCCGTATCCATCAATTGACTCTGGTCAGTATCCTCCGGATAACCGCCAGGTCCAACTAATCACCGGTAGGTAGTAGTCCCTCTGCCAGGCTCACCGTCTACTACACAGCGAAACCGTTCTCGCCCCGGGGTACCATACCGGGTCCACCATGTACCCGTAATCGGCCTCATCCAACTTCTCGATTCGGGATCACATATATCACTCTAATACCGAGAAAACACATGGTGGACGCACCGAAATATCATATCAAGGGAAACCGGATTTTTAAATAATTAACTATTCTCTTTTGAAATATCCACGGTTCCCCAAATCCAGAATTAACATGGAAACAACATATCTCAATGCGTAATCTAACCAAGTATGGAGATATCAATATATGTGTGTAGTGGTATGAGTATACAGTGTGCATGTGCGCAGGTATGAAGATATCAATATATGTGTGCACTGGTATGAGTATAGAGTGTGCATGTGCGCAAATATGGATACATGATGTATGTGGTACAAGTATGGGTATGTGATGTATATGGAAAATCATGACAACTTCAATAAAGCGGAATCAGTATAATATATGATTTATAGCAATCCTATAATGTGAGTGTCATGGCAATCACTAACGGTGTGAGTGTAGCATATCAATCGTGCTCGTGCAACTTGAACCGTTAGTGACAGTGCAGTGTCCTATGCTATCATTTCTATATGCAACAAAAAGGTATGCTACTACAGTCCATATGAATATCTATACTAAATATGCTAACACGCCCCGACGCTTAACGCCATACGGGCGATTTCCCCGTAGATGTTAAATCTACTCACCTGGTCGTGCGCTACTCGTAGCCGACCACCTGCTTCCCTTTCTTAGCTTCGTCCGACGTACCCGCCTGCGAACCTGGAATTTACACAAGAGTCCATATAAGCAACCACCTCGCAAGATGCGATATCTAAGCCAAACGATACGCTCGCGTCGCGAACTAAACGCGCGTGTGTACGATACGCTAAAACGTGTGTACGCGTCTAAAACTAACCCGACACGTCGCGACGCGCTGGATCACAGAACCCACACGCGTATCGTGCGTATCGCGCGAACCAAACGTACTAGAAATACGATATAACGTCTCAGATTTTCCTACAAAGAGAAACTAACAAAATTGCACATACCACTGGCCCTAAAATAACAGCAGACTCCTACCCACACAGACCCAACCCAAGACTCCCCTATCTGGCCGCAAATTGCGGCCAGAACTAATAAACCGGCGGCCTCACTGTAGAATGTGGGATTCGTGTTCAGGTGGTGTGGTCTATACCTTGTATACAAGCTCCAGTTAACTCAATTTCAACCTGAACTACTCGGGCCTATAGCAGATCACAGAGAACCAAAATTTCACCTTAAAACACTAAATTTGCACAATTTGAAACCCTATGGTATTTTGGTATAATCTGGGGTCTAATTAGGTTTACATGGCCTTAATAACATCTAATTAGGCTAGGTTAACCAACACTAACAGCACTTAGCCATAAGTCTACACAAATCACCATTTCAAGCACAAAGTCTCACTTTTTACACAAACCGAAGCTAAACTACACATATGTTAAGCAAGCACGAAGTTGGGCTCAGATTCTATACCTTACAAGACCCTAGGTGCAAGGAGAAAGGAGGTGGAGAAGATGGGAAGTGCTGCTGCAGCTGCTGGGGGCTGCTGTTGATGTTGCTGCTGCCACTGCCTGCTGCTGCTGTTGTCACTGCTTGCTGCTGCTGTTGTTATTGCTGCTGCTTCTCATGGTGCTGGGGCTGCTGCTGCTAGGTGAGTGTGTGTGTATGTGAGAGTTGTGAGAATGAGAATGAGGAGAGAAATGAGAGCACAAGTCAAAGACCCCCCCTCTCTCTTCATTTAATGAGCATGGATCAGCCATGAAGCCCATACTCCCTCTCTCTCACCAAGTCAACAAGGTCCACATCATTTCTCATAAAAAAAAGAACAACTCATATAAATAAAAACCCAAAAACACCTAATAAGAATCAATTAACTTAAAGATAATGGGTTAATCCTTCATGCTAGCTAATCATGGTTTACCCCAAATCTAAACCTTAGTTTACATGCACAAGTGTGTGTGTGCCTAGAAAAATTCTAATAAAATACTCATTAATTAGGATAAAATATTTGAAACTTAATTTGGTAAACTTTTTACTAAAACTATATATTAAAATATAATTAACCCCTAAACACAACCTAAGGTGTTACAATCTTCCCCCCTTAAAGAAAATTCGTCCTCGAATTTTAAAATACAAAGCTATGCATACCTTCAGAGAGATGAGGGAACTTCTTCCGCATCTCGCCCTCGGCCTCCCAAGTGATCTCTTTACCGTTTGGGATGCGCCAAAATACCTTCACTGATGGCAAGACCTCCGGTCCAATATTACGACTGGCTGTTTGGTGAACGAAGGATCACGCTCGAACTAAATGGTCTGGCACTGAATCCAATGAGAAAGGTCATGAAGGTAATTGCAAAGTATCGACATAGGGAATACGGGGTGAATACTCAATAATCTGGGTGGAAGTGCCAAATTAAAGGCAACGAACCAACTCGCCTTAAGGATCCTAAAAAAATGACTTGCTATCCTGGAAAGCTGCCCAAAACTTAACATGTCATTTATCGGAAATTTCTGTGGGAATACATGATCTGCCATTGCGAACTCGAATCTGTGACCATCTTGGTCAACATCTGATCTCTATCCGAAACGGACAATTCTCATCCTGACCTAAAACAACTGGATCATCTCCGAAGTCTCTAGACTAGCTGAGGTCCAATAATCCTACAACACGGAGTTAGGAAAACAGACTGGTGATCGACACGACCTAACCTCTAAGCCTAAAGGTTACCAATTGGAGTGTCTCCTAATAACTGCTATCAAAGGAGAACCCTATCGATGGCAAACGACGATCCCCAACCGTCGACAACAATTTCTACTAACACACAACTTAGCAAGAACAACTGAGCAACTGAGTATCACCGGATGACAAGCATCCGAATGGAGTCACATCTTGACTAAACCTGGGTGGACACCATAAAATTTTTGGGGAGATCTGTTCTCGTTCCCTCTTCGGAACGGTTAAAGGTTGCAACTCTCCAGCCGGTCTTAGTTGCTCAACCCAAGCACACAACATGACAGACACCTCGAAACGAATCCCGAGACTTCTCTTTGTGTCCCTGCCCACCCGTAACTACCTCACAAGTCACGTTATCAGTTGGTGGGGCTTGAATGAGTACAGAGAGTTGACCGATGTGCCTGCCCTAGGATTCCACGTCTCTACCCCATAATATCAGGTACACAAGGGTCTTTCTATCTTAGCACACCCTTGCCACAAGTCCAGGATTCCAAAACATTACCCAGCCGAGTAGGCTCCAGTATCTCTGACGAACGAGCGTCGGTGGGCAGTGTCTCGCGAAAGCGATTTAGGAAAAGTGGTCGGGCGCGGACATGAGCAAGCTGTCTTCTCAGTAGAGACGAACTTAAGCTGTACTCAACGATCGCACAAGAACTGTAAATCTGCGGAGGACTATCACAACAATCAAAACCCGCCGCAGGAAAATGTACATTTAACTCTGGTGGTCCGTGAAAATCTGACACGAGTCTCAAACAAGTAGTGTCTCTAAATCTCCAACGGAAAACCACCTCGGACATCTCCAGATCATGAGTGGGATATCCTTCTCGTACTTCCTCCAAATGTAGGAAAGCAAAAGCGATAACTCCATTGTGTCACCTCAGTACACATTCGAGCCCTACTCACGAAACATCACAGTTAAACCATAAAGTCGCCCGAACCAAAAAGCAAGGAAAGAGCTGATGCAGTTGTTAACCGAGTCTTCAACTGCCGAAACTCCGTACAAAAGCCTCAGTCTAAAGAAAAGAAACCTCCATTCCGGTCAATTTAGTCAACGGTGCAACATTACACTAGCAATTCTGCAAGAAACGGTGGCAAAAACCTGCTAAGTTCAAAAATCTGCGGACCTCCATCTTGCTCACAAGTTGGGCCTAAACTGTACGGCCACGATCTTCCTCGGAACCATACAAAGTCGTCTCCGTAACTATAAGACCTAGGAGTCAACACAAACAAGCTTGAAGGGACACTCCGAGAATCTAGCAAACCGCTGGGGCTCTCCCAGTATCCATAAAACAGATCCTTGAGTGCTATTCCTATCCCTCAAGACACACAATAACTGGTCGAGGAACGGCCCGAAGAAAACCAGTTCATCAGACCTACGAATGCTGCTAGAGCATTGGTGAGTCCAGTGACATACCCAAAACACACAAAGCCCGTAGCACGCACAAGACAGTCTTCGGAATGTCATCACTCCGAACCCGCAACAATGATGATCTGATCCCTAACCAACTTAGACAAAGTCTCGCACTCTAGTGCTGATCAAAGAAATCGTCAATGCGAGGTACATGATACTTATTCGCACCGTAAGCCGATTCAAGTGACGATCCATCAATACACAACCTCAATCTGTCGTCTTTCTCCTTGACGAACAGAAGTAGGAGCTTCCTAAATACGAAACACTCAGACGCACAACTCCCTCAACAACCACTCTGCAGCAGATCTTTAGCTCCTTAAGCTTCGCCGGCTCATCTGGAACGACGTCGGAAAACTCTCGCACAAAAGAAAACCGGTCCAACAAACCAACTGTGGCTACTGCATCACGAATGAACGCCAAGAATCCACGACATCTCCTTAAAGGCCGACTAGCGAAAAGGCTAAATTCAAGCTGGGAGAGGCGGCACAACTATCCGCCAGCACCACAAGACTGACTCGCCCGGGAAAACAAAACCTAACCGTTTCCTCACGGTAGTCCACAACTCCTAGCACATAGCTAACCAGTCCGTGCCCAGGAGATTGCCAAGTCCAACATCTCTAGGAGGATCAAAATGAAAGACGAATCTCTATCTCCTATCTGATTGGCACACGACCGAATTACGTGTCGCGCAACAAAAGAATCGCTGACAGAAATTAACACAACAAACGGCTGATCTACCTAGCACGACTCTCGTCCTAAACTCGGCATGAAGTGTGGAAACGTATGAGTACAACAAAAGGACATACTGAAAGAGTACCTGAAACCACAGCATTGGACGCCTGAGCATCCCGATGAGTCGAAGCGAAAACTTGTGTCCGCCCTTCATCTGCGACTGACCGAACTCCTCCTCTACTAGCCTGACCCCTCTGCGCGAACCCTCCGCGTCCACGACGTCTCAGAATACGACCCTGACGTGGTGTGAAGGAACATTGCCTGATGAGGTGTTGAAGGCTTCCGCATCGTAAACATCTACGCGCTGACTGCTGTCCTCCCTGGGGATGAGAGCCAAACGACTGTCCTCGTCCTAAGCCTCTGCTCTGGGCTGGTACACCAGTACGATTCCTCAACTGTTCCGGAACTCTCACGGTCTCTGGAAGACGTATCTCGTAAATTGGGGCTGCCTCCACCGGTGCTATGTAGGGGACGGAATACTGCATGATGATCGCAAGGAACAACTGGGTAACAGGGGTGACAACCACCTGTCGCTGCGCTCGAACGACCTCCACCAATGAGCTCATCGTCTGGCGCAAGCCCTGCATCTCTGCCACTAGTCTAGCGATCTGAGCTGTCGTAGGGGAATAATCTGTCCTGGTACAACAGGGGTACTACTCGGATCCGTCCTCGTCTCAGACGAATCAACTCGAATCTTGGCTCCCGCGGCCACTCTCTGCACCCTCGTAGTCCTTGGCGGCATAATGGCTGAAAAGAAAGTAGGATTCGATGAGGATACGAAACTCGAATCACAAGGATGTATATGATCATGAGGGAATTCAATCCATAAACCCTAAGGTCGCTTAGGCGGAGTACCGTGTCGTGAGTATGCCGCGGAACATACGCACGCTACGCCACTCTGCTGCAGCTACCTACTCCATCATACCAGGGTCATCCTACACTCCGAAGGTAAAACCTACGCTCTGATACCAACTTTGTCACGACCCAAAGTTTGGCCAATGACCGGCACTTAACCACGTAACGTCTACAGGCGTAACGCGACTAAGTAAGCCGAAAACTCAGAAATCAAACCAGTAAATGTATAGAGTGTTTTAAGCATTTAATAGAAGCATTTACTAAAATGTTAAGAAAACCTCCAGTAACCAATCATCACGATAACAATATACGACGCCATAGCAAAGAAAATGAGCAATAAGTAGGAAACATCACAGATAGAATAAACTGCATAAGTAAAGTCGGCTCACAATAAGCTCGACACCAGAATACAAAATAATATATATCGTCCTCACAATTGGTCTCTAAGTCAATACATAAGTGGTAGATGGAGAGTAATAGATACAACAATGTACATAACTGAAAGATAAACAAATACCGCACAAAACCCACCTATCAGCAAAAGAGCTAGTACACCAGCTGTAGGGGTATCTGTGTCAAAAGATGTAAGAACACAGCCTGCCGCGACTACTCCGAAGGGCAACCTGCAAACACTGTGGCACAACGGGGGTGAGTTGCCAACTCGTGAATAGAAGATAACATATAAAGGTAATCGCGAGTATGCACGTGCTGCGATACTCTAACCTATGCCAACAGATAACATCTATATGATGAACTGGATGCTCAAAATCATGCAACAAGTGCGATCTAATATCATCTCCATGTGATGAGCAAGATATGTGATAATCAGGTATGGCAATGCAATCTAACAACCCTATATAGAATGAGCAGGGTATGCAATGATCGTGCAAGCATGTGTACTATATCAGGTACAATAGATACAGGATGAGATATCAATTTACTACATACTGAGCATGGGAAATATAACATCTACACGGAATGTCATCGTGGAAAGTATAATCGGTACCCATCAATGCACCCAAATCCCAATACTACTCAGGCGTCATCATCCTCCTCGGTCCTCAAATCCTGTAAATCTCATATAATCGTGAGTGCCCAACATCGGCACCCAAAATATCAAGAAATACTCGTGCCAAGCATCGACACGTAAATCCTCATATATCGGGCACCCGTCAGTCCGGGTCAGCCCACGGGCACTGTCTGCGATATCGGCCCTCGGCCCCAGCAGTACGAGTCGTCCCGTATCCATCAATCGACTCTGGTCAGTATCCTCCGGATAACCGCCAGGTCCAACCAATCACCGGTAGGTAGTAGTCCCTCTGCCAGGCTCACCGTCTACTACACAGCGAAACCGTTCTCGCCCCGGGGTACCATACCGGGTCTAATGTTAGTTGTATGTATGCCCTAGAGGCCAGTATTGTACAGATGATGTATATTATATTGGATGCTTGGACATATATAGAGAGGAATTTCTTGCTCGATATGATAGTATGCTATCTGGTTGCTCTTTATCTTAACATGTATACTGGTCTCTTTATACTGTCTCACAGTTACATGTTGGTAAAGCCCTTAGGATGTGTACTTGACTACCTGGACTATGATGCGGATCATACTAGTGGGGACATGGTAGTCCATAAGTACATCCTTCAAGGTCCCTAGTCGTGGGTGTATCGAGACGGGGCATCGATATACCAGAGTAGACTAGCGTATACGCTTCTCGACCCATGAGATGGGCAATGGATGATCCCATATCCATTGGTGTTTGACATCAGAGATGGTATACGGGTGCTCAGTGGAGACTGGGTACACTGGACGGACTCGCCGAGAACTCCCAGATGGTATTATACCTCATGTCAGATGGCAGTTCTCTGGTGACACTTGTGCAGGTTAGTCTGTAGACCCGAGATCGTCATAGAGTCTTGTGTGATTCCCACTGTGCTTTGATTTCCACCTTACCACGTCCATGAGGGCGTGCAAAACGGTGGTTTTTGGGTACAGTCCCGAGTCACATGGAGGCAATGAGCGATAGGAGGGGTTTCGTCTCTCCCGGTATTGGGGGTTGATGTTGCGCTGTGCTCGATTGGCCGTAACAGGGAAGTCCCTGGCCAGGGCTGATTCAGAGATTTACTGGTAAGTGTTACCAGTAGTTTCTCGACCCGTTATGAGCCTCACATCGGCATGACTTATCGGTTATTGGGGTCTGACGTTAACCACCCCTAGACTTGATATGCGACATATCAGACGAGGAGACCAGACTGTACGGGAAGTGTTGCCGGCAGGCTTTCATAGGAGTTGGAGCGGGTTTGCTTGCTGATCTTCTGATCGCTCAATACCCAGATAGCCGTTACGTCCAGCTAGTACCGCTGACGGCTTGTGGGTGCTTGATGTGATCATCACCTACTGCCGGCGTATTGACGAGTCTTTAGAGTCCTACATAGAGGTTTTACTGGCTCAGGCAAAACGAAATAGGAGCACGTATGTGATATGTGCGAGACCGAGAATAAATGCATGTATGTGATACCGTATTCTATTCTCGTGACTTTTTGTATCGGTCGGTTATATATGATATGACCGGGTTATCGAATCAAGTGTTGATTCGATAAGTCGATACGATGGATGTTAGCCGGTTATATGAGATATGACCGGATTATTAAGTCAAGTGTTGATTTAATAATTAAGTGTATAATTGTATATTAGATATACTAATTTACATTTGCTAACACTTGTTCACTTTAGGGTTTTTCTCACATGTACACTACTTTAACATGTATATGATATATGTTAAAATGTGTCATCTTTATGTATCATGGTTGATGATACCCATGACTTGTGTGTATGAGACATACACCATCCTAATTGTTATGTTTGGGTTTAATGTTTAAAAGTAATTACAAAATTAGTGGGAAATTGGAAAATGCATGAAGCTTGTGGAAGCTTGTGGATGCATTGACTAAAGTTCACTAGATTTGTTTTTACTTTGGACTTTAACCTAACCATCACACAATTAGCTATGGTTATGGCTCTACAAGGGTTAGTATATAATACTCACTCACCATGGTTAGCCTTCTCACTTGATCATTATCCTCTTCACTTTCTTTTGTTCATAATCTTTTTCATTTGAACAAAAGGAAAAAGCAAGCTAGGGTTTGATCCAAAGTGAGAATCCTTGTGAGAAATAAAATTCTAAAGAGAACCCACTTCCTATTTCTCCATCCTCTACTAGACTAGCCCTTTAGTATAGGGTGTTTGCTTCACTAATTCTTAAGTTAGTGAAGTAGGAGCTTGAGTCGGAATTCTCTCGACGTAGATCATCTTCGGCCTCGGAGACTTCAAGTAAGGTCGCATCCCTCGCGTCGTGAAGCCATGTAAGAGCCCGGGAGAACCTTGATCGCAGCGAAGGGACTTCATCAAGGAGCTTTAGAAGTGAAGGACCGATCTACAAAGGTTGTATTTCGCATTCCCTTTAGAGTAAAGTTGTTTACTTGCTAATTGCTTCGCCTAAACTCTAGTATACGATCTTGCTTAGTGTTATTCGGCACATAAAAATTTAATTTTGGCATGGTCGATGTCTTGTAGAGCCTTGTTAGTGTGCCTAGTAACCCTACATCCACCATGTACCCGTAATCGGCCTCATCCAACTCCTCGATTCGGGTTCACATATATCACTCTAGTACCGAGAAAACACATGGTGGACGCACCGAAATATCATATCAAGAGAAACCGGGTTTTTAAATAATTAACTATTCTCTTTTGAAATATCCACGGTTCCCCAAATCCAGAATTAACATGGGAATAACATATCTCAATGCGTAATCTAAGCAAGTATGAAGATATCAATGTATGTGTGCAGTGGTATGAGTATACAGTGTGCATGTGCGCAGGTATGAAGATATCAATATATGTGTGCACTGGTATGAGTATACAGTGTGCATGTGCGCATGTATGAAGATATCAATATATGTGTATACTGGTATAAGTATACAGTGTGCATGTGCGCAAATATGGATACATGATGTATGTGGTACAAGTATGGGTATGTGATGTATATGGCAAATCATAACAACTTCAATAAAGCAGAATCAGTATGATATATGATTTATAGCAATCCTATAATGTGAGTGTCATGGCAATCACTAACGGTGTGAGTGTAGCATATCAATCGTGCTCGTGCAACTTGAACCGTTAGTGACAGTGCAGTGTCCTATGCTATCATTTCTATATGTAACAAAAAAGGTATGCTACTACAGTCCATATGAACATCTATACTAAATATCCTAACACGCCCTGACGCTTAATGCCATACGGGCGATTTCCCCATGGATGTTAAATCTACTCACCTGGTCGTGCGCTACTCGTAGCCGACCACCTGCTTCCCTTTCTTAGCTTCGTCCGACGTACCCGCCTGCGAACCTGGAATTTACACAAGAGTCCATATAAGCAACCACCTCGCAAGATGCGATATCTAAGCCAAACGATACGCTCGCGTTGCGAACTAAACGCGCGTGTGTACGATACGCTAAAACGTGTGTACGCGTCTAAAACTAACCCGACACGTCGCGACGCGCTGGATCACAGAACCCACACGCGTATCACGCGTATTGCGCGAACCAAACGTACTAGAAATACGATATAACGTCTCAGATTTTCCTACAGAGAGAAACTAACAAAATTTCACATACCACTGGCCCTAAAATAACAGCAGACTCCTACCCACACAGACCCAACCCAAGACTCCCCTATCTGGCCGCAAATTGCGGCCAGAACTAATAAACTGGCGGCCTCACTGTAGAATGGGGGCTTCGTGTTCAGGTGGTGTGGTCTATACCTTGTATACAAGCTCCAGTTAACTCAATTTCAACCTGAACTACTCGGGCCTATAGCAGATCACAGAGAACCAAAATTTCACCTTAAAACACTAAATTTGCACAATTTGAAACCCTATGGTATTTTGGTGTAATCTGGGGTCTAATTAGGTTTACATGGCCTTAATAACATCTAATTAGGCTAGGTTAACCAACACTAACAACACTTAGCCATAACTCTACACAAATCACCATTTCAAGCCCAAAGTCTCACTTTTTACACAAACCGAAGCTAAACTACACATATGTTAAGCAAGCACGAAGTTGGGCTCAGATTCTATACCTTACAAGATCCTAGGTGCAAGGAGAAAGGAGGTGGAGAAGATGCGAAGTGCTGCTGCAGCTGCTGGGGGCTGCTGTTGATGTTGCTGCTGCCACTGCCTGCTACTGCTGTTGTCACTGCTTGCTGCTGCTGTTGTTATTGCTGCTGCTGATGCTACTGTCTGCTGCTGCTTCTCATGGTGCTGGGGCTGCTGCTGCTGCTAGGTGAGAGTGCGTGTGTATGTGAGAGTTGTGAGAATGAGAATGAGGATAGAAATGAGAGCACAAGTCAAAGACCCTCCTTCTCTCTCTCTCTCTCTCTCTCTCTCTCTCTCTTCATTTAATAAGCATGGCTCAACCATGAAGCCCATACTCCCTCTCTCTCACCAAGTCAACAAGGTCCACATCATTTCTCATAAAAAAAAGAACAACACACATAAATAAAAACCCCAAAACACCTAATAAGAATCAATTAACTTAAAGAGAATGGGTTAATCCTTCATGCTAGCTAATCATGGTTTATCCCAAATCTAAACCTTAGTTTACATGCACAAGTGTGTGTGCCTAGAAAAATTCTAATAAAATACTCATTAATTAGGATAAAATATTTGAAACTTAATTTGGTAAACTTTTTACTAAAAACTATATATTAAAATATAATTAACTCCTAAACACAACCTAAGGTGTTACAAAACTGGCCTTGGTGCAAGTGGGAGATTGTTGGATATATATATGCCCTAGAGGCCATTATTTAATAGTGGATGTATTTACATGTATATATATTCAGAGGACATTCTTGCTCAATATGATAGTATACTATCTAGTTACTCTTTATCTTGACATGTTCACTTGATCATGCACTTTATTCATCTGATACATGTTGATAAAGCTCTTAGGATATTTGCTTGACTACTGTGATTATGATGCGGATCATACTAGTGGGACATGTGTAGTTTATAAGCATATCCTGAAATGTCCCTAGTCGTGGGTGTATCGAGACGGGGCATCGATATTCCAGAGTAGACTAGTGTATACGTTTCTTGACCTATTTGGTGGGCTATGGATGATCCCATATCCATTGGTGTTTGACATCAAGATTGTATACGGGTGCTCAGTGGAGACTGCGTATACTAGACGGACTCGCTGAGAACTCCTATATGTTATATTATCTATCGTCGGATAGCAGTTCTCAGGTGCCATTTGTACAGGTTAGTCTGTAAACCCGAGGTCGTCATAGAGTCTTGTGTGTTCTCCCACTGTACTTTGATTTCCACCCTACCACGGCTCTATTGAGTCATGCAAACAGGTGGCTTTTGGGTACAGTCTCGAGATACATGGAGGCAATGAGCGATAGGAGGGGTTTCGTCTCTCTCGGTATTAGGGGTTGATTTTGCACTGTGCTCGATTGGCTATATCAGGAAGTCCCTGGCCAGAGCTGATGAGATTTACTGATAAGTGTTATCAGTAGTTTCTCGATCTGTTATAAGCCATACATCGACATGACTTATTGAGTTATTGGGGTCGACGATACCATCCCTAGACTTGATATGCAGCATATCTGACGAAGAGACCGGACTGTACGGTAAGTGTTACCAGTTGGCTCGACGGGAGTTGTTACAGGTTCACTTGTTTTTCATCTGATCGCTCAATACCTGGGAGCCGTTACGTACAGCTAGTGCCGCTAACGGTTTGTGGGTATGTGATATGATCATTGCCTACTGCTAGCGTATTGACGAGTCTTAGAGTCCCACAAAGGGGTTACCTAGCTCAGGAGAAACGATGTGGGGTGCATATGGGGATATGCGCGGAGGCTTGATTAAATGCATGTATTTGATATCGCATTCTAATCTGGCGTTTTCTATTGGTCGGGTCATATATGATATGACCGGTTTATTAAATCAATTGTTGATTTAATGTTATTGACCATTTACCCATTTATTAAACATGTTCTTTTATATGTATGCATAAATGTATGTATGTACATATTGATATGAATGCACACATGCATGCATACATGTGTCATGGTTGATGATACATAGGAGATGACTATGCAAGACTCATATTCACCCCAAGCGGCCTCCCTTTTCAAGATGCCAATGGAGCAGGTAACCCAAGCCACCACTGGACTATTCTTCGGGACCATGCTCCCACCCATGAGCTTCAACGCCCCTGTACCGTCACAAGAAGCTCCCAAGAAGTCGGTATTCGATCGGCTTGCTACTACTGCGGCCCCTCTCAACGGGTCGCCCAATTCCACTGCCTCAGTTTTTAACATACTAGGCCAGAGCTCTAACAGGCCCATGAAGAAGCCTGCAATACCAGAAGGCGTTATCCCGAAGCGGATAGCCATCCCTGCTCCTAAAATCGTCAAGGCGGCTTCTCTTGCCAAAGGGCCGGTCTTCACAAGACCGACTATTTCTACTCCCGTTCCAGGCGAAATCACCAAGGTTGCTTCCCCTACTCGGAAGTCTGCTTTTGATAGGTTGGCCGTCCCCATTCAACGGACGTCGGTCTTTAAAAGGCTGATACCAGCGAATTTTGACCAACACAGGGAGCATGAGGAGGTCACCCCTACGGCTAAACCAACTCCAATCGCACGACATGCTCTCCATCGTCACTGGCACCGGGTAAGGAAGGCTGGGGGCAACTCCCCCTCTGGGTTAACTCCGCCAGCTCCAACGGTGGAAATCAATGCTGCTATTCCGACTGGGAATAGCTTTGAACCGCTAAGAAGGGTGCGCAAAAACTCGCCAACTGCCGTATTGAAAAGATCTCCTCCACCCGCGGATAATGCCCCAAAGGTGAAGCTAGAGCAGCCCCTTCAACGGCTGTCCTCTAAAATTTACAAGGTCTGGCGTCAAGTCCAAGACTCCGTGATGGATCAAGACTATCTCCGCCGACAGAAAAAGATGAAGGTTCAGCAGGAGAAGGACTACTCTGTCAAGCCACAAAAAGCGACGGCTACTTGGGTGCCCACTACAACGGCCCCCTCAACTTCGACCGCCCACAAAAGAAGGAGGTCAGAGAAGATCCCTGCGTCTTTGGCAAATCGCAAAGACACTGAATCTAAACGCCCCAAGTCTGGGGGCATGGTGGTGCACACTGTATATATGGCATCCGGGAAAGAGGATAGCCGCGCTTCGATGGGTCACCGACTGCTCACCCGATCCGTAACAAAAGCCCAGGAGCAGCGACATAAGCTTCAAGAAATGCTGACGCAAATGGCCGCACTCACCGGGACAAAAGAAAGCCCGGAGGCGTCATCAGAACAATGTTACGAACACGAGACTGATGCTGAATTCCTTCGGAGAATGCTCGAGAAGAAGGACAAGGAGGCTGCGGAACAAGCGGCCAATATAAAGCAAATGGCTCTTCTCTTCCAAGACATGGTCGGGATGATGATATAGCCAGATCCTCCAGCCGAAGATCCTCCGATTATCCTCGAAGACGACAGGGGAGAAACATCAAATCCACCTCCGGCTCTTTCAATTGCCAAAGAGGAAACTATCTCCAAGTCTGTTCTGGATGATTATATTGCTCAGCAAATACGAGTTCACCAGGCGAACAAAGCGGTTGGCCAGGTCGTGAAGACTGGGCGACCATATCCGGGCTGGTATGACCAGATAAAATACCCGCCGGGATACACAATCCCCAAATTCCATGTGTACAAGGGGACGGGCAATCCCCACCAGCACGTAGCCCAGTTCAGAGCTCTGTGCGGCAACACCGGGGTCGATGATAAGCTTTTGCTCCGTCAATTCGTCGGCAGCTTGTCGGAAACGGTGTTTGAGTGGTACTCCGAGCTTCCAAACGACTCCGTCAAAACTTTCACAGAAATGGAGTTGTTATTCACCCAGCGATTTGCGAGAGCCAGCGAACGCACCCCAATAACGGCGATCAATGCAAGGATGAAGCCGGGCGAGACGTGGGTTCAGTACGCGATCCGATGGCGGAACCTGTGGTCGAAGTGCGAACAGCGCATCGAAGAAGCACCTGCGATAGGCATGTTCGTGGGCACTCTTGATCCGCAAGCGACCATCTCGCAATTCATGATGTTCTTCAAGCCAACTACTTTCCAGGCCTTGATAGACAAGTTGGCCCAAATGGATCAGATGGGTCATAGATCATCTCCTTCAAATATGGATCCTCGGAATGAAAAGGGGAAAGGAAAAGCAACTTTCGTCGCCAATACTCAACAACAGCCGAGCAACTTAAAGCCGGTTGTCCGTCGAAACAATGTGCGTCCACGCCCATCCCTTGAGGAAAGACTAGGATGTCCTTACTCGTTTCTTCAGGATAAAACGAGAAGACTGTTCGAGCTGGCAGTGCGCAACAGGCTCATCAATCTGCCGAGTCCAAAACGTCCGTTGCAGCCAGGCGATCTCAACAATCCTAATTACCGCCCTTACCATCAAGCAGTAAGCCATCCAATCGAAGATTGCTTCGTTTTCAAAGGCTGGATTGAGGACCAATACCAACAAGGCAAGTTCGCATTATCCGAAAATTGGAAGGTGAACCCGCTACAACCTCATGCCCCTAAAAAAGAGGACACGCCGGGGGCATCGTGCTCTTTTATAGAAAAAGCTCCATGGGAGGTCGCTCTTTCAACCAATACGAAAAGAATGCTGAATGATCTTCACACATGCCCAGCCGTCAGGTGGAAAAGTCCGCCAGAGCCTGAGGTCATTGATGGGATGCTGAAACCACGCCCAACACCGAGAATTGATAGCAGCGGGCAAAACACCCAGACGCAGAAGAAGAAGAAGAAGACCCAAAAGCCCGCAAAGTTAGATGACAAGAGCACGGATCTGCAAAAGCATGTTGACGCACTGGAAGAATATAATCAGAAGGTGCGGACCCCAGTCACACTCCGAGAATTCCTCAGCCACGTCCATGAGGACGGAGATGATGATAAAGACTCGTCGGATAAACCTGAGGATTATGTGGCAAGCTGCCATGTGATCTCTCACTCGTCGATAGATGATAAAGAAGCCCCTTGCACCGAGAGACGGGGGGCAGGTCCCGAACCAGAACTTCTATGGCCGTTAGACGAAATGATCGACGCCTTCCTGAGTGAAATTCATCTAAAAAGTAAAGCCGATCGGGAGCGTGAGATGGCCATATTTGAAAAGGCCAAACGCCGGCGACTAGACAAAAGGGACGAAACACTCCCACCAGATCAAAGTACATCTGCTGCAAATGAAAGCAGGATCAAGATAAGGAAACGATTCGCCAAAGCCATATCGATGGGGATGAGGCTACCCTCTTTCAGAGAAAATTCTCCTGGTGTTATACATCTTGATGAAGCGGACGTGCATCCTAATTTCTGCTTATATCATCAGAAAATCGCACATCCTACTGAAGACTGCAACTCCTTTATGTGTTGGTGGCAAGGGTATGTCGCTCACAGGCAACACTTCAACAGGACAAAGCGTGAAGCTCGTAAACAGCGGAAAAATGCGACAGATGATCGTAAAAGAATTGCCGGCAATTGTCATAGGGTTGATCCCGGGGGATCGTGAGTTCTCACCTTCGGGAGCGACTCCGACGAAAACGTAGCCCTTGGCCCTCTCTTCAAGGAGTCCATCTCTAAAATGAAAGAATTGAAGAGTTCCGAGAACATTCAGCCGTGCAATCGCATGCTACCCGGAAAGAATTTCGGACCCGCAAACAAGGGATCGAACAAAAAGGATAAAGGGAAGGAAAAAACGGCCTTCGTCATCAACGCTCAACAACAATCGAGTGACCTTAGACCGGTTGTTTGCCAAAGCAACAAGCGGCAACCCCTCTATGAAAAGTTGAAACGCCCTTACTCATTTCTCCGGGATGAAACAAGGAGGCTGTTCGAACTAGCAGTGCGCAACAGGCTTATCACTCTACCGGAGCCGAAACACCAGCCACAACTGAATGATGTCAACAATCCTAATTACCGCCCTTACTACCAAGTATTGGGCCATCCGATCGAAAACTGCTACGTCTTCAAAAACTGGGTTGAAGACCAATACCAATAGTGCAAGTTCACGCTGTCCGAAAACTGGAAGGTGAGCCCCCCACAACCACATGCTCCGAAAAAGATGGATATGCCGGGGGCATCATGCTCATTCACAGGGAAAGCCCCATAGACCGAAAAGTCAGTAAACTAGAGATTCGCCTCAAATACGACGAAGGTGGACCACTATGTCCTAAAACTGGCTGCGGACCGAAACATCCCTAAACTAACAACGGACCACTATGTCCTAAAACTAGCCGTTGACCGAGACGCCGATAAACTACGATGGATTGCAGCATCCCAAAGCTGATAAAAAAAATGAAAAAAACGGTATGTCCATAAGCAAAATGGGCACGGATGAAAACCCGAAAGGGCTCCGTGAGTAAAAACAGCAGGGTTACCGGCGAGTCTTGTGAAAACCCGAAAGGGCGCAACCTCGTTAAAAAAAACGGTATGTCCATAAGCAAAATGGGCACGGATGAAAACCTGAAAGGGCTCCATGAGTAAAAACAGCAGGGCTACCGGCGAGTTTTGCGAATACCCGAAAGGGCGCAATCTCGTTAAAAGACACTTGCAAGGTCCTCTCAACTTTGTAAGGAGAAACTACCCGCGTGAGATCCTTACGACTCACAAAGGAGCAACACACTTAGGGATCCCCACGATTCCTAAGGAGAAGTTACACTTGCGAGATCCTCACTACTCGTAAGGAGAACTCTCTTATGGGACCCTCACGGCTCATAAGATTCAAAAGTCTTAAGTTACAGAGACCTGAACCTGTTCTTAAGCAGCCCCCACAACCTCCAATACTGCCCTACAAGCGGCTCAATGTTGACCCTTGTATACAATCCACGGGCGCGAATAGATATTTCCCTAACAAAGTCCCATCCGTGAATAGGGATATGTTTACACGGTGAACAAACACTTGTAGGTCCTCTCGACTTGCAAGGAAAAAACACTCTTGTAAGATCCTTACGACTTATAAGAGAACACACACTTAGGAATCCTCACGATTCGTAAGGAGAAAAAGCATCTACGAGATCCTCACGACTCGTAGGGAGAAATACCTTTATGAGACCCTTACGGCTCATGAAGTCAAAAGCCTTAGTCGATGGGATCCTAACCCTGTTTGCTAAGCCACCTTTGTTCGACATCGACAGAGGCAAATGATGATTCGCTCCTGGCAATATCCCAGTTGTAGCGATACTGATGCTGAGATTGGCATCAGATTTCGAGTTCCACACTCGCGATAAAAAAAATCAGTGAGCCAAAAATGCATATGAAATAGCCGAAATGATGGGGCAACTTGCAACGAAATCAGCAAGTAAAAATGCATGCATACAAAAACAGCCGAAATGATTGGGCAACTCGCAATAAAAAGCAGCGAGTAAAATAAAAAAAACAGCCTAAATGATTGGGCAACTCGCAATAAAAAGCAGCGAGTAAAAAGAAAAATAGCCGAGATGATTGGGCACCGCGAAAAATAGCCGAGATGATTGGGCACCGCGAAAAATAGCCGAAATAATTGGGCAATCGCGATTTTCGCGATATAAAAAGCTGAAATGATAGAGCGTCGCGGAAAGAATAAAAAAAAATGAATGATGAAAGAATGAAACGTTTTGCCCTACAGGTGAGATCACATCGATCCCTGTATACAATCCAGGGGCACAAACAAAGAGGGAACCATACCTTCCCAACAGGCTCCACCAGAAAGTGAAGCCAAATCTCGACGGTTCATAGACAACCTGGAGACAACCTCAACATTTGTCGCGATATTGCAGACACAATGTCAACAAACGAAGCAAAGGAAGATCCCTAGCTTCAGGGTCTCGACGTCAACATTGACAACTTAGAGATCAACACCGGCGTTCTTCCTCACTCCAACCAGATGCAGACGTGACGTCAACAAAAAACCTCACGGTCGAAACAAAGCGGAGCGACGGCAAAATCCTGGCCCCACCTCGGCATTTGTCTCGTTACAACAGACCCAATGTCAACAACGACGGTCCTTCACAGTCCAGCAGGATGCAGACATGACGTCAACGAAAGACCCCATGGTATAAACAAAGCGGAGTGACGGCAAAATCATAGCTCCACCTCAGCATTCGTCTCGTTACAGCAGACGCAATGTCAACAACGGCGTTCCTTCACAGTCCAGCAGGATGCAGACATGACGTCAACGAAAGACCCCATGGTCGAAACAAAGTAGTGTGACGGCAAAATCCCGGCTCCACCTCAGCATTCGTCTCGTTACAGCAGACGCAATATCAACAACGACGTTCCTTCGCAGTCCAGCAGGATGCAGATGCAACGTCAACGAAAGACCCCATGGTCAGCAAAGCGGAGTGACGGCAAAATCCCAACTCCACCTCAGCATTCGTCTCGTTACAGCAGACGCAATGTCAACAACAGCGTTCCTTCGCAGTCCAGCAGGATGTAGATGCAACATCAACGAAAGACCCCATGGTCAACAAAGCGGAGTGACGGCGAAATCCTAGCTCCACTTCAGCATTCGCAGTCCAGCAGGATGCAGACGCAACGTCAATAAAAGATCTCACAGTCAAAGCCAACAAAGCAAAGGACAAATTCCTAGCTTTAGGGTCTTGACGGTAACTCATATAAAAACTGAAAGACTATCGGAGATTATCCCAGACCAGCGCAGAGTGGTCACCACCTCGACGTTCGTCTCGACACAGCAGACGAGATGTCACCACAGCGTCCTTCCTCCAACAGGATTCGGACACGCCAAAGCAAACGAAGCGAAGGCCAAATTCTTAGCTTCAGGGTCTTGACGGTAACTCATATAAAACCTGAAAGACTACCGGAGATCATCCCATATGGAGTGATCACCACCCCGACGTTCGTCTCGATACAGCAGACGAGATGTCACTACAGCGTCCTTTCTCCAACAGGATTCAGACACGCCAAAGCAAACGAAGCGAAGGCCAAATTCCTAGCTTCAAGGTCTTGACGGTAACTCATATAAAACCTGAAAGACTACCGGAGATCATCCCACATGGAGTGGTCGCCACCTCGACGTTCGTCTCGATACAGCAGACGAGATGTCACCACGGCGTTCTTCCTCCAACCGGATTCATACGCGACAATCAAACAACGGAGCCACGGTAAAATCCCTAGTTCCAAACCTCGACGGTTCATTAACAACCTAGAGACAACTGCGACATTCGTCTCGATACAGCAGACGCAATGCCAACAAACGAAGCAAAGGACAAATTCCTAGCTTCAGGGTCTTGACGGCAACTCATATAAAACCTGAAAGACTATCGGAGATCATCCCACACCAGCGCGGAGTGGTTATGACTCATCAGGGCTCTCCAAAATGAGCCTAACCTCAAGTAAAAAGCGGCATGGCAAAATTCCTAACGCTTGCTCTTCTGACGGTCAAACTGCCTAAGAAGATTGCTTGAAGATGTCTTGTCCAACCCCCGAAGGGATCAGAGACACGACAGTCGCAAGGCTACTCGAACAGCAAGATTGCCTATCGAGGGATACATCAACCAACGCGACGGTACGACGGGCAAAACCCTAGTACCACAGACCCTAACGGACCTCTGTCGTAAAGAGCAAAGGTTAACTATGACGTTAGGACATTCTTGTGAGAACTTCTCGATTCGTATCGACTCGGGAGGAAATTAATGTCCTTGCGAGAACTTCTCGATTCGTCTCGACTCGTAGGGAAAAGCCTTAGGCAATGGGGATAAAAAAAACCTGTTTCCTAAGCACTGAGGCCCTGCAAGTTGGTCCAAAACAGACTCTTGCATACTATTCACGGACCACACTCTCCAAAGTCGAATCTCGACAAGGAGAGAAACAACCACTTACGAGTCCTCTCGACTTATAAGCGGGAAAATTCTCTTGTGAGATCCTTACGACTCTCAAGAGAAAACACACTTAGGAATCCTCATGACTCCTAAGGAGAAAAGACACCTACGAGATCCTCATGACTCGTAGGGAGAAAAGTCTTTATGAGACCCTCACGGCTCATAAAGTTGGAAAGCCTTAGGCAACAGATCCTAACCCTGTTTCCTAAGCTATCACTACCTTATAAAGAGTTCAAGATGAACTGTTATCGACCATCTATGGGCCACACTTGCCAAAGCCATATGCCACTGAAATGGAGAAGCTACTCATGAGCATATAAACTACTTCACACCAGAGTAAGACATAAAGAAATGGAAGGGTGCAGCTCATGGGGATGAGGGTTTGGAACTATATCCCTTAAGAGTTGAGATTTGAGTCAATGATAAATGACGTCGCTTGTGTCCGCTCGTTATCTTCTCAGATCAAGATTCTGAAAGTTATATACCAACCCGAAACTGGTTATACGCCATGCATAACTCTGCACTACTTCACCCACATACATACTTACGTGGGAAAAGTAGTGGGGGGCATTTGTTCCCTTCAAAAAAATTCTGCGCAAAAGAGCCCAAGGTATCAAATGGCAGTGATACGCTTATGAAAATGCGAACCAATATGTTCCGGGCTATTTTTTGACAAACTCTAAAATGAGAAATAGCTAAATTCTGATGGTATCGAAAGCGTCTCGAAAAACCCTTCGATTTGATATATTATGGGCTTCATAATTCATCCGGGATCAAAAGTTATGAGCAAATATGCTATGCACTGTTCTCTGATTAAAAATCAGAAATTACCTCAATGAGGTATCACGTGTTCACACATGACCAATGGTCACGTGTTGACACGTGATAGTTAAAATAGACATAAAAACAAACGGCTGAAGGAGGACCCAATTGGGGGTCACGTGCTCACACGTGACCAATGGTCACGTGTTGACACGTGAGAGAAATAAAAACAAACGGCTGAAGGGGAACCAATTGGGGGTCACGTGCTCACACTTGACCAAGGGTCACGTGCTAGCACGTGACAGGCTTTGAAAGCCTTATAGTTTAATAGAATTAAATTCTAAAGGCTTCTCAATCTTTCCAAATGGAAAAGGATTATGGGGACTGTTGGATTAAAGATCCAAGGGTGATTAAAAATCACCAATTTATGGAAAAAAATCTTAGACAAGGAAATATTTCCCCTAAATCTCACCGAAAATAACAAAAAGAATATCTTTGGATTTAAAATCCAACGGTGAATTAAATTCACTGAATGATCTAAATGATCATATTAATTATGAAAACAAACAAAATCTTTCAATGAAAGACCTACTAAACAAATTGATTATTTTCCTTCTCCTATAAATAGGAGCTAAGAAGAGAGGAGGAGATAGAATTTTGGGATCTTGAAATTTCCAAGAAGCAGAGAGAAAAGAAAGGAGAATTTAATTCTTAACAAAGAAAACCCTAGGTGAGAAAAGGAAAGGGGATCAAAACTTCAAAAGAAAAGAGAATTTAATTCTCAAAGATCTAAGAGTTTAACTCTTTTTGCAAAAGAACTTAGTTCTTCCTCTGGTTGAAGATCTGCAAAGAGAACATCTCCCCATAAGTTGAGAATTTAATTCTCATCGGGTTGAGATCCTGCCATGCAGATCCGAAATTTAGAGGGGGAATTGAGTTTAGAGAATTTAATTCTCCCAAATTTACAGGAATTTAATTCCTTCAAGATGGACAGAACTAGGGTTTAACCCTAATTGAGAATTTAATTCTCTCAAATTCATAGGAATTTAATTCCTCTTAAAATGAAATTAGGGTTTAACCCTACATAAGAATTTAATTCTTTCATAATAGGAATTTAATTCCTCCAAAATCATGATTAGGGTTTAACCCTAAAGAGAATTTAATTCCTCAAAATAAAATAAAGAGACTTAAGAGATCTCTGAGCATGAAAAGAGCTAGGTCACGTGCCCCACGTGACCCCTGAAAATGTCCCCTAAAATTAGAAAGAAAGAAGTTTTGAGGCAATGCTTCACGTGTTCCTACGTGACTCCCAGAACGCAGAAAGAAAAAGCAAAGGAAATGAAGGCTTTGGGCGCTCTCAAGTGTTACCATGTGACCCCTTGGCAAACGCTTTAACAGTCAGCGCATAAATCCCCATCACGTGTCAACACGTGATGCTCAAAATACAAAAATATAAAAAGTGTTTTAACACTTAATTGCAGAACGAAGAAAAGGGATATGGTCCCACCTTTGGGCGCCCTCACGTGTCCACACGTGACCCTTCTTTCTTTAGTGTTTAACACTAATTTGGGGATTATATTTCCAGTGTTTAACACTGTTATCTTCCAGTGTTTAACACTAATTTGAGAATCTTACTTCTAATGTTTAACACTGTTATCTTCTAGTGTTTAACACTAATTTGAGAGCTTTATTTACAGTGTTTAACACTGTTGTTCTCTAGTGTTTAACACTATTTTTAGCCAAATTGGCTAATTTTCTAGAGGCAAAAGTCCCTCCTCCAAATGAATCTCAAAATTGAGAAAATCAAAGATGAAAATGTTTAGCATTGATAAATAATGTGGGCTTGAACCCAGACAAATGGCTAATGGCCCAAAAAAAGGCCAACACTTCAAATCCAATTGGACTTAGCCCAAGTTGGCCATAAGTCCTCAACTCAGACTCAACTGAGCCAACATGCTCACAATATAATTAACTGATCTTAGTTCCAAATTAGACTACAGATCACTTAATCCACCTTGGTTCAAGGGTACATCTCTTCACTCCTTTGATATTTGTCGTTGTAATTCCTCAGCGTCTTCAAAGAGGTGACGGGTCCCGATAACCACACATTTCACGGACCGTAGGGTCCCTTTAAACCCACGGACTACGATGTCCTTAACCTTGACCGGGATATCTTTAAACTAACAATGGACCACCATGTCCTTAAACTGGTAATGGACCACCATGTCCTTAAACTAGTAATTGACCGCAATGTCCCTAAACTAAACAATAGAGCCCAAATGCTCTTTTGTTGGATCTAAACGATCCCGTTAAGTTGATCTTAGTCTGAAATGAGACTAACGTATCCTTAACAAACGGTTAAGTTGATCTTAGTCTCAAATGAGGCTAGCGTATCCTTAAACCCAACCCCCAAACCCAAATCTAAGAAGATACGGATTTGGACTAATCCACGTCCTACGGGCGACGACATAAATTAGTCTCCGTATACGATACACGGGCAACCAAAAACAAAACAAACACCCACGACATGAAGTGAGCATCTGGAGAAGGAGAAATTTGTTACCGCGATGCGGTAGCGTAATTAACTGCAGGGGCTTGCGCCTGCAGGGAAGAGCGTCCCCACAATCAAAAACCCCTCAAGCGAGGGAGAATCTGATGAAGTCTGCTACATCGGCCGCATCCGTTTAAACCTTCGATACACGGTGCCATAAATCAACTTGGCATCTTCGGAGAGGTGGACGGATAACACCAATTAGCATCAGCCCCGAATCTCAGGCAAGACGTCCGTCTTGCGCGTCTTTCAGAGGGGAACACAGTTATTGGCATATCTCAGACCCAACATCTCAAAAAGTCGCTCATGCTGCGGCTGTGGGAAGGCCTTGGTAAGTGGATCCGCGGTGTTATTCTTTGTGTTTACTCTCTGAATCTCGATCTCGCGGCGATCAACAATCTCCCAGATCATATGATATCGTCTCAGGATGTGTCTGGATCGCTGATGGGACCTGGGCTCTTTGGCCAATTCCATAACCCTATTATTATCACAATACAATGGTATTGGATCAATAATGGTTGGAACTACTCGTAGCTCCGAGATGAACTTCCTCAACCAGACGGCTTCCTTGGCAGCATCATTTGCAGCAATATACTCAGCTTCCATCGTGGCGTCTGCAACGGTATCCTGTTTGGAATACTTCCAACATACCGTCCCTCCATTGAGGGTAAATACAAACCCAGTGATAGATTTGTTGTCGTCCTTATCACTCTGGAAGCTCGAATTGGTAAAGGCCTCCATTTGGAGATCTCTATTACCATACACCAAGAACATTTCTTTTGTCTTTCGCAAATACTTAAGAATGTTCTTCGCAGCTGTCCAGTGATTCTCCCCTGGGTTGGATTGTTACCTGCTTACTACACCTAGTGCATAAGCTACATCAGGGCGTGTACATAACATTGCATACATTATAGATCCTACGGCTGAAGCGTAGGGTAAAATGCTCATGCGAGCTCTCTCTTCATCAGTTTTTGGGCAAAAGTCCTTGGAGAGAGTGACTCCATGACAAGCGGGTAAGACACCCTGCTTGGAGTCTTCCATACTAAATCTCTTTAGGATGGTGTTAATGTACCTAGTTTGGGATAATCCAACAACCGTTTAGATCTATCTCTATAGATCTTAATGCCCAATATGTACGAGGCATCACCTAGGTTCTTCATGGAGAACCTTTTTGATAAGAACAATTTGACCGATTATAGCATAGGAACATCATTTCCTATCAGGAGAATGTCATCTACGTACAATACGAGGAATGTGACAGTGCTCCCTACAATCTTCTTAAAAATACAAGGTTCATCTGGATTTCTGACAAAATCAAATTCTTTGATCGCATCATCAAAACAGATGTTCCAACTCCGTGATGCCTGCTTTAATTCATAAATTGAATTAAAGCAGTCTACATGCTATCCCGCTGCTCCCACTATCAACGAAGCCCTCTGGCTGATCCATATAAACGCACTCTTCTAAATCACCATTTAGAAATGCAGTTTTAACGTCCATCTACCAGTTTTCATAGTCGTAGTGAGCAGCAATAGCAAGCAGGATCCGAATGGATTTAAGCATGGCTACGGGAGAAAAAGTTTCGTCATAGTCCAGACTTGGTCTTTGACAAAATCCTTTCGCCACAAGTCTTGCCTTATAGGTCTCCACCTGCCCATCTACACCAATCTTTCTTTTAAAGTGTTAGTGTTTATGCCCTAGAAGGCCATTACTGTATCATACTAGTTTGTATATTACTTAATGGAAGCTTGGGATATTCACATGTATATAACAGTCTTGCTAAACATGGTAGTATGCTACTTGGTTTTCTCTATCTTAATGTGTGAGTATACGTATTGATAGAGATCTTAGGATCTTGCTTGACTACCAGCGTTGTGATGGCATTCACACTAGTAGGGGCTGGGTAGTCTACAAGCACGTCCTTATTCAGGTCCCTAGTCGATGGATTATCGAGACAGAGCATCGATACTCCGGAGTAGACTAGTGTGTACGCTTCTCATCCCAGTTGGGGAGATGGTCTGTCCCACAGCCGTCAGTACGTCGTACTGGAGATAGTATGCAGGTGCTCGTTAGGTTACGGGTACACCGGACAGGACTCATAGGGAACTGTTGGTTGGTTTTATACCAGTCGTCAGTGAACAGTTCCCAGGTGACATGAGTACAGCATAGTCCGCAGACTTGACACTGCTACTTCGCCTCGAGTGTGTCCCACTGTTCTTAGATTGCTACCCTACCATGGCTCAAAGGAGTCGTGCAAACAGGTAGCAGTTGGGTGCAGTCCCGAGCACTTGGAGGCAATGGCGGTTAGATAGGATTCGTCTCTCCCGGTATTGGGAGTTGATATCGCGCTGTGTCAGAGAGCCATTACGCAAAGTCCCTGGCCAGGGCAAGCGAGATTTGCTGGTAGGTTCCAGTAGTTTCTCAGGGTGTAATGGGCTTCCCTCCGACACGACTTATACCGCTATTAGGGGACTGATGCTTGCCGCCCCCTAGGCCCGATATGCGATAGTCATAGACGAACGGACCGGACTGCATGGAGATTGTCACATCAGACTCAGTAGGAGTTCGGATGGGTTCCCTCATCGGCCTTATTATCGACATCTACCTGGGGACCGTTACGTACAGCTAGTGCCGCTTGCGGTCTGTGGTTAAACCCACTGCCAGCGTAGTAGTCGAGTCTCTAGAGTCCCACACAGAGAGTTTCCCTACTCCAGGCGAAACGATATAGAGGTCGTATGGTTTTACGACAAGGGTTCGGACGCATACGTGTGTTTACGCACGTACGACTTTCGGACAGTTTTTACCAGTCGGCTTTGGTTTAAGCCAGTTACTGGTATCCGGTTATTGGATTTATACAGTCTAAAGTTTTTCCGTATTTTTGCGGAAAGGAGGGGCGTTCTCGTAATTGTGCGAGAAGCTTCTAGAAGGTGGTGACTAAGGAGGTTAAGGTGGCATATACAATGATTGTGATTAGTGAGTCACCTTGATGATTCATACATGTCTTTTGTCAATATAATGAATCATCACTAGATATTATCAAGCATGGTTGTTAAATTGTTATTTATTCTTTTCTTGATAAAAAGAAATGCTTGATATATATCATGTTATCTCACTATTCTCATATCATTATCTTTATCATCTTCTCTCTCCTCAAGCTCTCCCTCTTCAAACACTAATTCTCCCCTCTCATGAGTTGAGTACAAGGATTAGTTAGACTACTTAATCCATAACCCTCTCTATATTTCACCTAGCTTCTTTGATTAGCACTTAAAGAAGTTTAGTTGCCTCAAGTTTAGAGGCTAAGCTTGGAGTAAAGCTCTCGGGTGGATCGTCTACTACTTCGAGAAGGCCGAGGAGGAGGAGGAGTTCACAAAGACGAAGGACACGATTCGTTAGGTATAATCCCTAAACATAGTAGCATAGAAACTCTATGTTTGTTGTTAGTTATCGTTTAGCTTCGATTCAAGCGGTTAGTCGATGTTTGTTCACTAAACAAGTTCGTTTTTGAAAATTCCGCCTCCCCACAAGTATTGGGGTGTTGTACATCGACTTACAGTGGTATCAGAGCCTCGCTAAACAATAAATAACTTACTTGCAAATTTGTATGAATTTCGAACGGAAAAAACGAAACCGGAAAAGCCCGAAATCATGGTTTTCTGTCGAATTTTAAATGAAGTCCTAAAATTTCTCAGGGAAGTTCAGAAAGCTTAAAAAGACACCAGAAGAACACCCAAGAAATTTGGGCTCCTGAATCGTCTACCGAGCCGCGAAACCGCGGCGGATCCCACCGATCCGCCGCGCTTCCGCCGCCGAGTTGCCGAGTCAGGAACCCAAATTCCCTGTGTTGCTTCTCTGCGATATTTGGTATTTTCTGGAATATTTTATTTTTGCTCAGGTTTCAGTTTTACAGAGAAGTATTGGAGCAAAATTAAAAGTGTTTAATCGATCGAAATTATACAGTATTTGCTTGTTGGATTATATCTGTGATTGTATAATGTGTTCGTAAACCTCTCCTAACTGCTAGTATGTCGGTTGGCAGGGGGTTGCACATTTCTGTAATGGATTTTATCTGTTTGTGCATATGAACTGTGTTGGACTGTTGTGATGGATAGCCGGGGTTATGTGATGGGTTATTATTTAATTCATTTGATGTAAATGTAATTTGTTGTAATATTATTTTGCGGGGTACATCCAGGTTGCGGTTGTAGCCACCGTTGTATTATTTCATTTTACTGTTTTTGCTCCTAGGACAGACCCAAGGAGGGGTGCACAAACTGCCGGGCGGGTAGTTTGCCGCACCCGCAGGGGGTCTTGGGTGGGGTAATGGCTATTCATCACAACTGTGTAATCCGTATTTTGTTGCAGGCTCAAAACAAACACGGATTGCTTGCAAATCCAATTAAGTTCATCTGTGATCTGGAATGAATATCATTGCGTCAGACGAATGTAAAATATCTATATATATGACAGCTATTTAGACGTCACTTATGTTTTACACCCGCGCTAGCCCAGCCCCCGCTCTGTCGTTAGTTAAGTAACCTAACGGGTAATGACGGGACCCCGTGGCGAATGCGGATGGCATAAGAGGACGTTGTATTTTCGTTGTTTTCTACAATGATAGGTTAATGATGGGACGCATTATCTATAATGCAAAGAAAATAAACCAAAGTTTTAATCGTTGGAACAATTTAAAAGAAACCACTCGTTTAATTTTAAAAACAGATATTTTTAAATGCGGAGCTTTAACCACTCCTTTTAAAAGCTATCAGGTTCCTTCGGTTATATCAAGTTCACTACGTTCACGGTTTCGCCAAAACCATTCGTAGCCCTCCGTCATTTCAACTGAGTATTCAGTAGTATTCAAGCTATGTATTTTGACCTAACGCCAAGGCATAGTGTTTGGTAGCTACTGGGTATTCATTTGTTGCATAGATAGATGAGTTAGTTTGGGACAGTCGTATTATCATTTTGGCCGAACGTCAAGGATATATACGGATGGGTTCAAATTGACAAGATAATGATGGGTAGAACTTGACATGTGACTTATGACATTTTGACCTAACGCCAAGGTCATAAGAGCATGGGGCAAAAACTTATATCGGGAATTTCTAAAGAAACTGAAATTTGCAAAGAGATGCATACCATTTTGAGTTTGATGAATGTTGGTAGCATTCCTACAACATTATCAGACGATGATATTTGGATCCCGATCCTACTGTGAGTATATGCTACTTATCAGGATATTCATCACTTAACGATCAATGCTATAAACCTAGTAGGTGTCCAGAAAGGTGTCAGCGGGGTTACGCCCCCAGAGAAAAGAGGTTATTTAATTAAGGAACTTCGCGAAAGCGTTGGAAAACCTCCCTCGAAGTATCGACACTAGCCTGGCTGAACGGTTAAGCAAGTATTGTACGGTGAGAATAGTCCTGGCTAATTCTTCTTTTATGGTTTGAGGAAGGATTCGAGAAACAGTGGGAGCCATCCAGTTTAGATAAACTAAAAACCACTCTAAACTTGCAAGAGCATCATGCTAAAGAGTTTTCTTCTCTCTCTCCTAATTGCAGCGACCCTGAAAATGACTGGACTTAAGTTACTTTTAGAGAAAAATATACTGACAGGGCCAAACTATAAAGATTAGTTGCGGAATGTCAAAATGGCTTTGACCTATGACAAATTGGGGTACGTCCTCACCGCTACGGCACCTGCTGTCCCTGGTCCCAAATCCAGTAATGCGGATAAGGAAATCCGCAAAACCTGGGATTTAGATTGCGCGAAAGCCAAGTGCATCGTGCTTGCCTCGATGAACAATGAACATCAGAGGAGGCACGAGGATATGGACCTTGATGGCATATTTCTCCATACAAAGGAACTTTATGGAGAGCAATCTCGTATAGCAAGATACGAGACCTCTAAGAACTTGTTTCGAGCGAGGTTGGCTGTCGGGTCATCGGTAGGAGAACATGTCCTAAAGATGATCGGCTATATTGAAGAGCTCGCAGACCTTGGGACGACTTTGGATAATGAGCTCTATACAGACCTTATTCTCCAGTCCCTTCCTCACACCTACGCCCAGTTTATCCTGAACTTCAACATTCAAAGAAAAGAGGTTGAACTTCCGGAACTCCTGAACATGTTAAGGAGTGCAGAGGGCACCTTGAAGAATACAAGGGAAACACCCGCTATGTTTGTTGGCGGTACATCTTCTTCTGGGTCCAAGACAAGGGCCAAAGGAAGGAAGAAGAAGGCCGCACCCAAACCTAGAGGAGGTGTTAGTAAGGTGGGAGGGAAGGGAAAGAAAAAGTTTGCGGTACCGGTAGTTGGCCAGGATGAGTGCTTCCATTGTCACAGGAAAGGGCACTGGAAGAAGGATTGCAAGGCGTGGAACGCCAAGAACCAGGAACCGAAGCAAGCTGTGGCTTCGACTTCAGGTGTGTTTGTAATTGAGAATTGTCTGTCGATCAACTCTACTTCCTGGGTATTGGATACCGGATCAGGATCTCATATTTGCAATTCATTGCAGGCACTGAGAAACCGTAGAGTGCTGAAGGAAGGTGATATGACCCTAAAGGTTGCTAACGGAGCTAGCGTGGGAGCTGTGTCCGTCGGGGATTATCACCTAGGATTGACGAGTGGACACATTTTGGTTTTACATAACTGTTTTTTTGTGCCAAGCTTAACGTGTAATATCATATCAGTTTCCTTGTTATCAAATAAGGTTATGATTTCACGTTTGTAAGAGATGTTGTCAACATCCACCTTAATCATGGTTTGATTGGGTCAGGTACACTAAATAACGGTATATATGTTTTAAACCAACTCCAAATTTTCAATGTCCAGAACACACTAAAAAGAAAGTCTCCAGATTTAAATAAAGCTTTCTTATGGCATTGTAGACTGGGTCACATCAATGAGAGAAGGTTGACTAAGTTGCATAGAGAACGATATTTGGACTCGTTCGAATATCAATCTTATGACACTTGTCAATCTTGTCTCAAAGGAAAGATGACAAAGACTCCATTCACTGGACAAGGAGTAAGAGCGAGCGAGCTCTTAGGACTCATACACAGCGATGTATGTGGTCCAATGTCTACACATGCAAGAGGTGGTTTTTCCTATTTCATTACTTTCACGGATGATTACTCAAGATACGGATTCATTTATCTGATGAAACATAAATCCGAGGCTTTTGAGAAATTCCAAGAGTATAAGAATGAAGTAGAAAACCAAACCGGCAAAAGTATCAAGACACTTAGATCTGATCGAGGTGGTGAATACTTGAGTGCCGAGTTCCTAGGTTACCTAAAAGAGAAAGGAATTCTCTCTCAGCTTACTCCTCCATACACTCCACAGCATAATGGTGTATCGGAGAGACGGAATCGAACCCTATTAGATATGGTACGATCCATGATGAGTAATGCTGAGTTACCGCGATCTTTCTGGGGTCATGCGCTAGAATCAGCGGCATATCTTTTGAACATGGTACCTACCAAGACTGTGCCTACCACTCCATATCAGATGTGGAGCGGGAAGAAACCCCATCTACAGTATATAAAGATTTGGGGATGTCCAGCTTTTGTTAAAAAGCAGCATGTGGACAAGCTCGAGGCACGATCAGTAAAGTGTAAGTTTGTGGGATATCCAAAGAACTCCAGGGGATATCTATTCTATTACGCAGAGGAACAAAAGGTATTTGTTTCTCGTAATGCCCATTTTCTAGAACATCAGTTTTTAGAAAAGGAATCAAGTGGGAGCGAAATAGAACTGGAAGAAATTCCAGAACCACAAACTGCTACTGAAAGTTTGGTAGAACCGGAAGTTCAAGAAGAACAGGACATTCCCGCACCTCTCCGCAGGAGTAGTAGGCCGTCTCATCCGTCTGAGAGATACTACGGTTTTCTCATAGACGGGGATAGAGAGGATTGCATCATAGATGATGATGAACCTACTGACTTCCAGCAGGCCATCCAGAGCGGCGACTCGGTACGATGGCTAGATGCAATGCGGACCGAAATGGAGTCCATGTACACCAACAAAGTATGGATTTTGGACTTTGCTCCAGATGGGGTAAAACCCATAGGATGCAAATGGATCTTCAAGAAAAAGATTGGTGTAGATGGACAGGTGGAAACCTATAAGGCTAGACTTGTTGCAAAGGGTTTTCGTCAAAGACCTGGTTTGGACTATGACGAAACTTTTTCTCCAGTGGCTATGCTCAAATCCATTCGGGTCCTTCTTGCTATTGCTGCCTTCCATGATTATGAAATCTGGCAGATGGACGTAAAGACGGCTTTTCTGAATGGAAATTTAGAAGAGTGCGTCTATATGGATCAGCCAGAGGGTTTCAATCAGAGTGGGAGCAGCGGGAAAGTATGCAAGCTGCTTAAGTCCATTTATGGACTAAAGCAGGCATCGCGGAGTTGGAACATCTGTTTTGATGAGACAGTCAAAGAATATGACTTTATCAAAAATCCAGATGAACCGTGCATATATAGTAAAGTTGTAGCCAGAAGTGTCGTATTTCTCGTCTTGTACGTGGATGACATTCTATTGATAGGAAATGACATTCCTATGCTACAATCTGTCAAAGGATTCTTGTCACACAGGTTCTCCATGAAAGACCTGGGTGATGTCTCTTACATTCTGGGGATCCGGATCTATCGTGATAGACCCAAGAGGATGTTGGGACTTTCGCAGTCCAGGTATATCGACACTGTACTGAAAAGATTCAGTATGGAAGATTCTAAGCGCGGTAATCTACCGGCTTGTCACGGAATCACCCTCTCCAAAGAGATGTCTCCCAAGACTGATTTGGAAAGGGAACGCATGTCTATTATACCCTACGCTTCTGCGGTAGGCTCTATAATTTATGCGATGTTGTGTACCAGACCAGATGTAGCTTACGCACTGAGCGTGGTGAGCCGGTATCAGTCAGACCCAGGGGAGAAACACTGGATAGCAGTAAAGAACATTCTCAAGTACCTAAGAAGGACTAAGGAGATGTTCTTGGTTTACGGCGGAAAAGACCTCAGGTTGGAGGCCTTTGCTGATTCCGGCTTCCAGAGTGATAAGGACGATTCCAAGTCCATGTCGGGTTATGTCTTTACCCTCAATGGAGGGGCGGTGTGCTGGAAGAGCTCCAAGCAGGACACCGTTGCTGACTCGACGATGGAAGCGGAGTATATAGCTGCTTGCGATGCCGCAAAAGAAGCAGTCTGGATGAAGAAGTTCCTAACAGAACTTCAGGTGGTTCCTACCATAGTTGATCCAATACCTCTGTATTGCGACAACAACGGAGCTATAGCTTTAGCGAAGGAACCAAGGTCCCATCAGAAGTCCAGACACATCTTAAGGCGGTATCACCTGATCAGGGAGATCATTGATCGTCAGGAGATCGAGGTTCGGAGAGTTGCTTCAGAAGAGAACATTGCTGATCCATTCACGAAGGCCCTACCTCAGACGCAGTTTGAGAGGCTACTCGAGATCATTGGTCTTCGATATGCCAGTACATGGCCCTAGTGCAAGTGGGAGATTGTTAGTGTTTATGCCCTAGAAGGCCATTACTGTATCATACTAGTTTGTATATTACTTAATGGAAGCTTGGGATATTCACATGTATATAACAGTCTTGCTAAACATGGTAGTATGCTACTTGGTTTTCTCTATCTTAATGTGTGAGTATACGTATTGATAGAGCTCTTAGGATCTTGCTTGACTACCAGCGTTGTGATGGCAGTCACACTAGTAGGGGCTGGGTAGTCTACAAGCACGTCCTTATTCAGGTCCCTAGTCGATGGATTATCGAGACAGAGCATCGATACTCCGGAGTAGACTAGTGTGTACGCTTCTCATCCCAGTTGGGGAGATGGTCTGTCCCACAGCCGTCAGTACGTCGTACTGGAGATAGTATGCAGGTGCTCGTTAGGTTACGGGTACACCGGACAGGACTCATAAGGAACTGTTGGTTGGTTTTATACCAGTCGTCAGTGAACAGTTCCCAGGTGACATGAGTACAGCATAGTCCGCAGACTTGACACTGCTACTTCGCCTCGAGTGTGTCCCACTGTTCTTAGATTGCTACCCTACCATGGCTCAAAGGAGTCGTGCAAACAGGTAGCAGTTGGGTGCAGTCCCGAGCACTTGGAGGCAATGGCAGTTAGATAGGATTCGTCTCTCCCGGTATTGGGAGTTGATATCGCGCTGTGTCAGAGAGCCATTACGCAAAGTCCCTGGCCAGGGCAAGCGAGATTTGCTGGTAGGTTCCAGTAGTTTCTCAGGGTGTAATGGGCTTCCCTCCGACACGACTTATACCGCTATTAGGGGACTGACGCTTGCCGCCCCTTAGGCCCGATATGCGATAGTCATAGACGAACGGACCGGACTGCATGGAGATTGTCACATCAGACTCAGTAGGAGTTCGGATGGGTTCCCTCATCGGCCTTATTATCGACATCTACCTGGGGACCGTTACGTACAGCTAGTGTCGCTTGCGGTCTGTGGTTAAACCCACTGCCAGCGTAGTAGTCGAGTCTCTAGAGTCCCACACAGAGAGTTTCCCTACTCCAGGCGAAACGATATAGAGGTCGTATGGTTTTACGACAAGGGTTCGGACGCATACGTGTGTTTACGCACGTACGACTTTCGGACAGTTTTTACCAGTCGGCTTTGGTTTAAGCCAGTTACCGGTATCCGGTTATTGGATTTATACAGTCTAAAGTTTTTCCGTATTTTTGCGGAAAGGAGGGGCGTTCTCGTAATTGTGCGAGAAGCTTCTAGAAGGTGGTGACTAAGGAGGTTAAGGTGGCATATACAATGATTGTGATTAGTGAGTCACCTTGATGATTCATACATGTCTTTTGTCAATATAATGAATCATCACTAGATATTATCAAGCATGGTTGTTAAATTGTTATTTATTCTTTTCTTGATAAAAAGAAATGCTTGATATATATCATGTTATCTCACTATTCTCATATCATTATCTTTATCATCTTCTCTCTCCTCAAGCTCTCCCTCTTCAAACACTAATCCTCCCCTCTCATGAGTTGAGTACGAGGATTAGTTAGACTACTTAATCCATAACCCTCTCTATATTTCACCTAGCTTCTTTGATTAGCACTTAAAGAAGTTTAGTTGCCTCAAGTTTAGAGGCTAAGCTTGGAGTAAAGCTCTCGGGTGGATCGTCTACTACTTCGAGAAGGCCGAGGAGGAGGAGGAGTTCATAAAGACGAAGGACACGATTCGTTAGGTATAATCCCTAAACATAGTAGCATAGAAACTCTATGTTTGTTGTTAGTTATCGTTTAGCTTCGATTCAAGCGGTTAGTCGATGTTTGTTCACTAAACAAGTTCGTTTTTGAAAATTCCGCCTCCCCACAAGTATTGGGGTGTTGTACATCGACTTACATAAAGATCTATTTGCATCCTATGGGTTTTACTCTAGAGGGTACAACATCTAAAGTCCATACTTTGTTGGTGTACATAGATTCCATTTCAGATCTCATGGCATCCAGCCACTTCACAGAGTCACCACTCGTGATAGCTTGCTGAAAAATAGTAGGATCATCATCATCTATGATGCAATCTTCTCTATCACCATCAATGAGGAAACCGTAGTATCTCTCCGATGGGTGAGAAGTCCTACTAGATCTACGGAGTGGCCGAGATTCATAAGTTTCTGTTGCAATATCAGGTTCAACCAGATCGTCATTTGTAACTTGTGTATCTAGAACTTCTTCTAGTTCTACTGCATTGCCATCGGTGTTATTTGAAAAAATTTCTTCTTCTAAAAATGTGGCATACTGAGAAACAAACACTCTTTGTTCCTCATTGCGGTAGAAAATATATCCAAACGAATGTTTTGGATATCCCACAAATTTACACATGACCGACCGTGTCTCGAGTTTGTCTGAATTCTGCTTTTTGACATAGGCCGGACAACCCCAAATCCTAACTCTTTTAAGAGATGGTCTCTTCCCATACCATATCTCATATGATGTGGTGGACATAGTCTTGGTTGGAACCCTGTTCAACAGATACGTGTTCGTTACGTATATGCCCTAGAGGCCATTATTGTACATATGATATATATTACAGTGGATGCTTGGATATATATAGAGAGGAATTTCTTGCTCGATATGATAGTATGCTATCTGGTTACTCTTTGTCTTAACATGTTGACTTGTATTGTGTTACTGTCTTGCTCTCACATGTTGATAAAGCCCTTAGGATGTGTACTTGACTACTAGGACTATGCTGGAGATCATACTAGTGGGGTTAGGGTAGTCCACATGTACATCCTATAATTGTTCCTAGTCGAGGGTGTATCGAGACAGGGCATCGATACTCCAAAGTAGACTAGCGTATACGCTTCTTGACCCATATGATGGGTGATGGATGATCCCACATCCATTGGTGTTTGACATCAAAGATGGTATACGGGTGCTCAGTAGAGACTGGGTATACTGAACGGACTCGCCGAGAACTCCTAGTTGGTATTATACCTATTGTCAGGTAGCGGTTCTCTGGTGACACTGGTATATGTTAGTCTGTAGACCCGAGATCGTTATAGAGTCTTGTGTGATTCCCACTGTGCTTTGATTTCCACCTTACCACGTTCATGGGAACGTGCAAACCAGTGGCTTTTGGGTACAGTCCCGAATCACATGGAGGCAATGAGCGATAGGAGGGGTTTCGTCTCTCCCGGTATTGGGGGTTGATGTTGAGCTGTGCTCGATTGGTTATAACTGGAAGTCCCTGGCCAGGGCTAATATGGAGATCTACTGGTAAGTGTTATCAGTAGTTTCTCAACCCGTTATGAGCCTCACATCGACACGACTTATCGGTTACTGGGGTTTGACGTTTACCACCCCTAGACTGGATATGCGACATATCAGATGAAGAGACCGGACTGTATGGAAGTGTTACTGATTGGATTCACAGGAGTATGTACAGGTTTGCTTGTTGATCTTCTGATCGCTCAATACCCAGGTGGCTGTTACGTTTAGCTGACCGCTTATAGCTTGTGGGTGTTTGATATGATCATCACCTACTGCCGGCGTATTGACGAGTCTTTAGAATCCTACACAGAGGTTTCCTGGCTCAGGCGAAACAGAGTAGGAGCACATATGTGATATGTGCGGGACCGAGATTAATGTGCGTATGTGATACCACATTCTATTCTCGCGACATGTGACATTGGTCGGTTATATGTGATATAGCCAAGTGTTGATTCGATAAGTTGTTGCGTTTGATATTAGTCGGTTATATGAAATATAGCCGGATTATTAAATCAAGTATTGATTTAATAATTTAATTTAGAATTATATATTTGATATATTAAATTACATTAACTAATATTAGCTAACTTAAGCATTACTTTTTCTCACTTGATGATACATTAATATATATGTGATATATGTCAATTGTATTGTTTTTTCTTTTGTTCAAAAATTATATATATGCGATATATATTATTGTGACATGCTTGGTTATACATGCAACTTGGGTGTATGAGACTTGCACCATGCTATATGATAATGGTGGTTTTTATTTATATAAGTAATTCAAAATTGCTTGGATATTTGTCATGGTTGAGTTTGTAAGAAGCTTGTAGAACCATTGACTTTAGTCCACCACTTTTATTTTACCTAAGATATTTATTAACCTAACCTTATCACCTAGCCATGGTAAACTCTCTACAAGGATTAAGGATGACATAACTCACCATGGTTGCATTTCTAACCTTAGCTCAATAATTCATTCATCTCCTTCCTCCTTCATCTCCTTCAAGTTCTCTCTTGATTTTTAGAGATAAAGAAAAATAGTGAGAAAAGATTCTAAAGTGAGCAAAATTCCTACTTCATCATCCTCTTCTAAACTAGCCATTTAGATTAGGGTGTTAGCTTCACTAATTCATTATTAGTGAAGAGATAGCTTGAGTTCGTGTTTTCTCGAAATAGATCATCTTGGATTTTGAAGACTACAAGCAAGCATGCATCATTCACCTTGTGGAGCTTCTCAAGAGTCCGGGAATTCTTTGATCGCAGTGAAGGAACCACCACTTAGAGCTAATGAAGTGAAGGAACGGACTACAAAGGTTGTAATCCTTAATCACTTAGTTGTAAAGTTGTTCACTTATAGTTTCCGTATGATTCTCTAGTTAAAAATCTAGGTTAGGGTTCTTTTAAGCATGGCAAAATTTTAATTTGGCATGGACGATGCCACCCGAAACCTTGCTGTCGTGCTTAAGAACCCTACAATATGCTGCAGTCTCCAATGCATGCCCCCAAAAAGAGAGGCAACTCAGCATCACTCATCATAGAACGTACCATATCTAATAGGGTCCGATTCCGACGTTCTGACACACCGTTGTGCTGTGGTGTGTAAGGAGGAGTGAGCTGAGAGAGAATCCCATTCTCTTTTAGAAAGTCTGAAAACTCTGTACTAAGATACTCTCTACCTTGATCCGATCGAAGTAACTTGATGCTCAAGCCGGTTTGTTTTTCTACTTCAAGTTTGTACTCCTTGAATTTCTCAAAAGCTTCAGACTTATGCTTTATTAAAAACACATGACCAAATCTTGAGAAATCATCAGTAAAAGTTATGAAGTAAGAAAAACCGCCTCTCGCATGTGTAGACATTGGCCCACATACATCACTATGTATGAGGCCCAAGAGCTCTGCAGCTCTTTCTACGCGTCCAGTAAACGGAATTTTGGTCATTTTCCCTTTGATACAAGACTGACAAGTCGCATAAGATTTGTATTCAAGAGGATTTAAATATCCATCTTTATGAAGCTTGTTTAGTCTTGTTTCATTAATATGACCAAGTCTACAATGCCATTTATATCTGAAAATTTTCTTTTAGTAGTGTGTTGTATGTTGAAAATTGTGTGTTGATTTAGAACGTATATCCCATTATTCAATGTACCAAATCCAACCAACTCTTGATTCAGGTTAATGTTCATAAAATTATTCTACAATACAAAATGATATCCTTCATTTTCCAACAAAGAAACAGATATTATATTACAAAGTATACTAGGTACATAATAACACGGGTTCAAAACTAATATATATCCCGATGGCAACCCCAGGTGATACTCTCCCACTTAAACTGCATGTACATTGGACCATTTCCAACCCGGAGAGTATGATCACCATTCTTCAAAACTCTGCTATTTCTCAATCCCTGCATAGAATTGCAGATGTGAGAACCTGATCGGTATCCAATATCCAGGAAGTAGAGTTTATAGAAAAACAATTTTCAGTCACAAACACACCTGAAACGGAAGCATCACCATGCTTCTTCTTCTTGAGATCAACAAGAAACTCAATACAGTTGCACTTCCAGTGTCCTGATTTGTGGCAATAAAAACATTCCCTTTTCCCCGATTCCTCAGCCTTGGACTTGTCTCTCCCTTTTGCCTTTTTAACTCCACCTCTTGGTTTGATGGGTTTCTTCTTCATCTTTCCCTTGGCCTTGGCTTTTGGGTAAGAAGAGGAAGATGGCCCAGCAATCAAAGCGGGAGTTTTCACTGCCTTGGGTGTGCTCTCTGCACTTCTCAACATATTGAGAAGTTCAGGTAGTGACTTCTCCATGTTATGCATGTTGAAGTTTACTATGAATTGAGCAAAGGCAGGGGGAAGAGACTGCAGAACAATATCAACATACTGTTCGTTCTCCATTTACCATCCGAGGCCCTCGAGTTCATCTATAAGAGCTATCATTTTCAAAACATGATCACCTACTGGTGTCCCAGGAGCCATTTTCATCCGAAATAGCTTTTTAGTTACCTCGTAGCGTAAGGTATGAGATTGCTCTCCATACAACTCCTTTGTATGGAGAAAGATGGATTGAACGTCTATCTTCTCATACTGCTGCTGATGTGTATTGTCCATCGATGCAAGCGTGAGGTATTTGGCAGTGGAACAGTCAATATCCCATGTCTTGCGGATTTCCGTATCCGCAACTGAAGATGTAGGGCCTAGGATCGGAGGGGCTGGGGCAGTGAGGACATATGATACCTTATCATAAGTCAGGGCAATGTTAATGTTCCTTAGCCAGTCTTTATAATTGGTCCCAGTCAATTTATTTTTCTCTAACAGAAGCTTAAGTCCAGTTATGTGTATCTGCCATTAGGAGAGAGAAAATAATACACTTAGCGAAAGCTCTTGCAAAGATCAGATTGGTTATTATCTTATCTAATCGAGATCTCCCACCGCTTTTATCAAATTTTCCTTCAAACCTTAAAACGAAAATTAGCCAGGATTAATTACATTCTACAACTTCGCTAACCTTTTAGCCAGGCCAGTGTTGGTACTTTGAGTAAGGTTCCCCGCGCTTTCGCATGGACCTAATTAAAATAAACCTCGTTTTCCCAGAGGCTTAACCCCGTAGACACTTAATGAGGTAGCCAATTGTAAAGTGCAAAACTCTCCTGGGAGCAATTTCTTACTCATAGTGGGATCGGGATCCAACCATCACATAAAAGGTATGCAATCTCATTGCAAATTTCAACTCTTGAAACTCCCAATATGGTTTTTCCCCTAGCACCTATGACCTTAACTATGGTCAACAAATCATAAACACTAGTCAAGTTCTACCCGTCATTTCATGATTAATTAGACCCACTCATATGACCCTTAACTATAGTCAACATAATCATATGAATGTCCTAATTAATCGCATCATATACTGTGTAGGAAGACATCACTTAGCTACCGTACACTACGCCTTAACTATAGTCAAAATACGTAGCATGAATACTAAGTACTCTACTTCCTAAAATGACGGAGGGTTGAGGATGGTTTTTAAGAAAACCTTTAACGCTTTAAACTTGATATCGTTATAGAGTCAAATGGTTTTCAAAAGGAGTGGCTTAAGCTCTGCAATTTTGAAATTTTGTTTTTTCGTAAAAATCCGAGCGGGTTTCAAATTTGATTCTATAACATCTTTTTAGATTTATTTTTCTTTACATTAATCTCATTAATATAGTCCCATCATTTAAGTCCTTAAGCTATCACATAAAAGAAACGAAAATATATTGTACGCTTATGCCATTCGCATTCGCCACGGTGTCCCGTTATGCACCGTTAGGTTACTTAACTAACGGCATAGCGAGGCGGGACTAGCGTGGATGTAAAACATAAGCAACGTTTATTATATATCATATATATAATATATACCACTCGTCTCATCATATAAAATGATCATATCACAGAATATCAACAGCAGAAGCACATATATGAAAATATAGGATATACTAGGAGTTCCGTATTTTGTATTTAGCCAACGATAGAAAATACGGATTCTATGGTCGTGTTGAATAGCCAATCCCACACCCCTAGACCACTACGAGAGTGGCAAGCGACCTTTCCAATTCTAGAGTTAGGAGACCCGGTCTCGACTCCTCGAGATGGCCTCCCACTGGACCCTAGAACCCGGTCACTTGTGCTCCCCGCCTTGGGTCTATCCTAATGCGGAAAAGTAAATAATATACATCAATGGTGATATCATCCTCAACCCGGAAGTGCCCCAATAAAAGAATATTACATAAAATGAATTTTACATAAATGAAAAGAAAAACTCTCATCTCACATAAAAACCCCATCCATTCAATCAATACGATCATATACATCATATCTCAGCAACACATAACATCACATGTCATCAATGTAAGTAAGAATACGTACCCCGATTGTCGTTGACATATAGCAACGAAACCGGCGATACACCACATATTACACTTACGGTCGCAGAAAAGAAATGTCAAACTACAACATTTGGAATCCACCCTATCCTTAGACATCGAGAACCCGGAATAACGCATATTACGGATTTCATGCCTAGCAATGTAGATCTTACATTTGGGTCTCAAATATGAAAACACTTTTCAAAATGAATCGGGCAATTCAACAAGATTCCCGATTCCGTCCGAGACCGAAATGTTAGATTTACATGCAATGAATCAATTTTCAAAAAACTAATTAGCATAGATTCTAAATATTGCATCACATTCATATAAACTAGGTGATGTTAAACATTTCAATTGAACAATCAACCACCCAAAATTCCTAGAGGACTCAACACTTGAATCAGATTTAAAATTTCCCAGACAGTGCCACAAGCACATACGAACCAGCACAAGAAAGCACGTCCCAAGCTTCACCAACGACGCCGCGGAAATGCCGCCAAATGCACCATTTGGCCGCGGTTCCGTGGTTGTTAGGTCGAGTAATGGGGTCATTTTTTCTTGGGGGTCCACACAATACCCTTCACAATTTTCTGAGCATTTTTAAAACAAAAAATTCTAACTTTTGAAAAATTTTCAGAGAGCATTTTTCGACGTGGTTTTTGATGTTCGTTCGAAGTCTTAAATATCGTCTAGGTTACTCTAAGGTTCTAGCCTAGCTCTGATACCACTGCTGGGGTTTTGCTTAGCACCTAGACTAGATTTGGTAAGCATCTAACATGCTACATTACAATTTTAGAGGTGCTAACCAAAACAGCCTAGGAATCGAACTAGAATTTTAGGGTAACAAGAGGTAGTATCACATACTATCAAGTGTCTAACACTAAGAGGTGAGAAATACAACCTTTGTAGATCTCCTCTTTGTGACTCCTTGGATCAACATGGTGTTTGAACGGGTCCGCTTGAGTCCTTCGAAGTCCACGACGATCCACCACGGAGTCCCTTGGCTCAAGCTCCTAGCTTCACTTGATCTAAATGAAAGTGGAGCAAACAACCTACACAAATATACTAGACTAGTATAGATTGGTGATGTGGGTTATGATCTCACTTAAAAACCTCTCCTTTTATTTTTCTTCACTCACTTTTGAAGAGGTAGAAAGCTTGGAGGATGAAGAAGGAGGAGATGGCTTAGCTAGAGCTCAAGTGATAATCTTCTCACAAAAATAATGAGAATAAAGAATATATGAAAGAGTCACACTCACTCACAACCATGGTCAATAAATATCTAGATATTTTTGGTTAATGAGTTAAAGAACAATTAGAGATTAAACCATGGTTGTATTATGTCAAGTCAAGAAGAGTGTAGAAAGATTCCAACCATGATTTAATTCCAATTTTCTTTTACTAAAAAATCAAAATACATAAATATCTATTCCATGTGAGTCTTGCATAGCCATCTCCTATATGTCATCAACAATGACACATGTATGCATGCATGTGTGCATTTATATCAATACATACATACATACATACATACATTCATGCATACATATAAAAGAAAAGGTTTAATAAATGAGCTAATGGTCAATAATATTAAATCAACAATTGATTTAATAAACCGGTTATATCACATACGACCCGACCAATGGAAACGCCAGATTAGAATGCGGTATCAAATACATGAATTTAATCAAGCCCCCGCGCATATCCCCATATGCACCCCACATCGTTTCGCCTGAGCTAGGTAACCCCTTTGTAGGACTCTAAGACTCGTCAATACGCTAGCAGTAGGCAGTGATCATATCACATACCCACAAACCGACAGCGGCACTAGTTGTACGTAACAGCTCCCAGGTATTGAGCGATCAGAAGAAAAACAAGCGAACCTGTAAAAACTCCCATCGAGCCAACCGGTAACACTTACCGTACAGTCCGGTCTCTTCGTCAGATATGCTGCATATCAAGTCTAGGGATGGTATCGTCGACCCCAGTAACTCAATAAGTCATGCCGATGTATGGCCTATAACAGATCGAGAAATTACTGATAACACTTATCAGTAAATCTCATCAGCCCTGGCCAGGAACTTCCTGATATAGCCAATCGAGCACAGTGCAAAATCAACCCCCAATACAGAGAGAGACGAAACCCCTCCTATCGCTCATTGCCTCCATGTGTCTTGGGACTGTACCCAAAAGCCACCTGTTTGCACGACTCAATAGAGCCGTGGTAGGCTGGAAATCAAAGTACAGTAGGAGAACACACAAGACTCTATGACGATCTCGGGTCTACAGACTAACCTGTACCGGTGTCACCTGAGAACTGCTATCCGATGATAGATATAATACCATATAGGAGTTCTCGGCGAGTCCGTCCAGTGTACCCAGTCTCCACTAAGCACCCGTATACAATCTTGATGTCAAACACCAATGGATATGAGATCATCCATCGCCCATCAAATGTGTCAAGAAATGTATACGCTAGTCTATTCTGGAATATCGATGCCCCTTCTCGATACACCCATGACTAGGGACATTTGCTTATAAACTACACATGTCACACCAGTATGATCTGCATCATAATCACAGTAGTCAAGCAAATATCCTAAGGGCTTTATCAACATGTATCAGATGAATAAAGTGCATGATCAAGTGAGCATGTCAAGATAAAGAGTAACCGGATAGCATACTATCATGTCGAGTAAGAATGTCCTCTGACTATATATACATGTAAATACATCCAGTATCAAATAATGGCCTCTAGGGCATACATATATCCAACAGATAGCACCAAAGAGAGAAAATGAATAGTGAACAATAATATTAAAATATATGTATCAAAATACATATATAAATTATTAAATCAAAACCTGATTTAATAATCCATCTTAATCCTAAGCCGGCTAGTATTATTAACCGTCCGATTAAAGTCCATGTATCTCGTACACGTATTTAATCGGATCCCCTACATGTACTACCTTACGGCTCCTACATCTGTCGCCTGAACTAGGAAAACCCTTTGTATGGGACTCTAAAGACTCGACAATACACTGGCAGTGGGTTTAACCACAAGCACGTCAGCGACACCAGTTGTACGTAACGGCTACCCAGGTACTTGTCGAAAGGGGGTCGACAATCAAGTACGTTCTTACCCTACTAAGCCTGCATGTGACAATCTCTGTACAGTCCGGTCTCTTCGTCAAAGAGTATCGCATATCGGGTCTAGGGGATGGATAACATCAAACCCTTACTAACCTGATAAGTCGTATCTGAGTCAAGCTCATCACCAACTGAGATACTACTGATCAACTATCAGTAAATCTCCATTACCGTGGCCACAGATTTTTGGTGATAGCCAATTGAACACAGCACGACATCGACTCCTAATACCAGGAGAGACGAATCCCTGACAGTCGACCACTGCCTCCATGTAGCTCGGGATTGTACCCAACTAAAACCTGTTTGCATGACTTCTTTGAGCCGTGGTAGGGTAGTAATCAAAGTACAGTGTGAACTCACACGAGAAAAATGACGACTTCAAGTCAAAGGACTAACCTGTGCTCATGCCACCTAAGAACTTCCATCTGATGATTGGTATAATACCATCAAGAAGTTCTCGGCGGGTCCGTCCAGTGTACTCACCTCCAATGAGCACCTGTATACTATCTTTTGTGACATAACACCAATGGTTTGTGAGACCGGCCACCGCCCCTCGTCGGGGTCTCGAAGCGTATACATTAGTCTACTCCGGAATATCGATGCCCAGTCTCGATACTCCTACGACTAGGGACATTTAAGAATGTGCTTATAGACCACCCAGCTCTCACGTATATGATCACCATCATAATGCTGGTAGTCAAGCATGAATCCTATGAGCTCTATCAACATGTAATAGTGATCTGCAATAACACATAATGCATTTACATGATGATAAAGACAAACCAGATAGCATACTATCATTTCGAGTAAAATTGTTCTACCTGTATAGGTCATCTCTCAATTATTATAATCGTGTGCCTGCAATTACAATAATTTCCTTGAGGGCACTATATCCAACACTGTGAACTTTGGTGCCTCAATGCCACAAGGAGAAGCTCCCAAAAAGTCGATCTTCGATCGGCTGAAAACCATGACGACTCTTATCAGCAAGCCGTCAAACCCTGAAGTCTCAGTCTTCAACAAGCTGAGGAAGAACTCAAGCGGGCCCGTAAAGAAGCCCATGATACCAGAGGGAGCTACCCCAAATTGGCTAGCTCTCCTTACTCCTGCTGCGGGCGAGGCCGATAAAAGTGCTTCCTGTAATATCCTAGTTCATTTATACCATATTTGATTTGAGTATTTTCTAATCTTGTGACTATTTCTTGATTATTACTTGTTTTGGGTGCGGATAGTGCTTTGGTATCTGTGGTTAGTATCTTACCCGACCCGCATGATCGAAACCCGTCTGGGTTCTAGATTACGACATATCCTTACAAGTACAGAGGATCCGTGCACACATATATGTTCCATATACATGTATCATATATTAGTATCTGCATATATTTTAAATAATAGAAATTATAACCAAACTATATTTTTAAACATTTAGCATGGCTCGTATCATACCCCATACCCTACGGTTGCATCCAGACATCGTGTTCATGTCCAGATTGGTAAAACAGACTCGTTTGGATCGCTACGTGTATTTACGTGTATCCGTTCTTGGGGGTATGCATTTTATCTAACCGGATGTCGCATTATAATTTTAAATGACACATATATTACCCGTATTTTAAAACTAGATTTTTAGAAGTGATCCGGGTATTTTTCGGAGTATTTTTGTATTAGCTATAAATCCTATAAATATATTATAATATATTTGAAAACCTAAAACTAAACTAACAGTATACTAATATATATAATATATATATATATTATTAACTAAATCATATTTTACCTCTCTCTCTCTCTCTCATGTATTCTATCTCTTCTCACACTCTCTCTACTTTCTCTGTCTCTCTCTCTTTTCTAATATATATATATATATATATAATTAACATAACCTATTTATTATAACACCTTTCTCTCTCTTTCTCTTTCTTCTACCCCTGTTTTCCTGTGACGAGGAAACCCAACACCTGCAGAATCCCTAGAATCACCTTGCCCTCGTCGCTGACCTCCCCACGACCGTCCTAACCTCACCTTCATCACCTCCTCACCCTCGTCATCATCCCCTCGATCTTATCCACCTCTCCTCCTTTTCCTAACGACCATGATCCCGAGAACCCATTGCCTAGAAACCCTAGAAACCCCTCACCACCGATCATCGACGACATCATCGTCGTCACCATCCCTGCCTTCTCCACCTCCTCTCCCTCTTCACGAGATCCCTGCAAAACAACCCCAAGAAAATCCAAACCCTGAGCACCGACGACCCACAACACCCAAGCACCCAAACCCCGATCACCCAAGAGCCCTAGCCCGTGTCCTCGCATTCACTGTCGACCTCCCGACCCCATCACAACCACCTCCATCTTCTCCCGCTCTCTTCTTCTCCATCCTTGCAAACCCTGACAACTCCCGGGAACCCACAACCAACCTAAGAACCTCTACCCTCATCGCCGGCGACTCGACATCGCCATCACCCCGACCTCACCGTCATCTCCTCATCCCTCTCCTCCTCTCCCAAAGAACCCACAACCCATGACCCCATCACCAGCGGCTGCAACCACAACCCCAGCACCAACTCAAAAAACCCACCGCCGTTAGACCACGCCTCCAGCAAACCATCATCTTCATCACCATTTCCTCTATCTTCTGTCCCCAGACTCGATCACCAGCAGCCACAAACCACCCATTTCTCTTCTTCCTTTCCTTCTTCTTCTTCTTCTTCTTTCCTTCTTTCTTTTCTTGCTTTATTGCTTTTCCGGCCGTCTCGCCGGAGTTGCGCCCGTCGCCGACTATCCAGACGACTCAGTCATCGTCGTTGTCCAGCCCCGTGACCATGACACATAGCTGCGCAGACTATGCTATCACCATGTCACGACCGTGTCACCACCAGATCGCGACCAGACCACCACCAGACCATGCACCAGATCGCGACCATGCACCAAACCCAGACCATGCCATGACCGTGTAATCACCGTACCCAGACCGTGTCACGCAATATGCCCTGCTCCTGTACCGTGCCATGCCCGATTCGTGCTCAGCTCATGTCACTTGTGTACCACCATCGCATCAGTCCCATGTCACCGCAAGGCCTACACACCGTATCGTGTCATGTCGTACCAAGCCGCCTGTACATCATCCGTTGTTTCCGAGGCAAGTATATCTTATAACATGCTATGTTATAATACATCTATTTATATCAATAAAAATAATATATATGTTATATTATACATCCAATGCTATATAATTACCGTTTTTTGATATCCGTTCACATCCGTACTGAGAATTGCATATCTAGTTGTATGCCGGAACCTCATTATATCATATTACTGTTCTATTAGTACAACGTGCTTTCTAATGTGCATCATACGTAGTTATTGCCTTATAAAAGGTTATCACAGATAGATGCATGTGCATCCATGCATTAACCGTGTTTCGATATTCGTTACAGTTTACATTGGATATCTAGTTGATGCATATACATCACTTGACAGGTTCATGACACACTACTGACTTGTTACATGGATCTTGTTGCTAATGCCAACAATATTGACGTGTTGTTCTGACGGATGTAACCTTTTGTCTGCATAGAAGAAGAACCTATACCTGCTTGATCCTGTGTTGGCATTAGATCTATCTTGGCAATACCTGACTTGAACACAAACCTGGGGGGAAAAGGGGAAATCAAGAATGTATCCAAAGCGTAACTCAAAAGGCTATTATTACATGTTTGCCGTTTTTCCGGGCGTTACGGAATATCCTGTTTGCCGTTTTTCCGGGCGTTACGGAATAATCCTGTTTGCCATTTCTCCGGGCGTTACGGAATATTCCGTTTGCTGTTTTTCTGGGCGTTACGTAATAATTACATGTTTGCCGTTTTTCCGGGCGTTACGGAATATCCTGTTTGCCGTTTTTCCAGGCGTTACAGAATAATCCTGTTATCGTGGTCCCGAGGGGAATGAACGGGACATAGACTGATGGGTTACCATAATGATTAAATTAATTGATTTCAAATATTTATAGTATAGATAACCTAGAAGACAGTTTTAGGTTACACATCACATGCACACACGTACCTCACTATTGATATTTATGTTGTTGATTTATATTTACGTTTACATATCTTGTTGTATCCTGTTTATTATTGCTATTTTGGTATTATGATGCACCGACGTCTAGGTTTTGCATGGCCTAGTTCCTCTATCTCTATCGCAGTCTGAACATGAGTATTTTAGCCGTCAAGCCGAGCAATGAGGAATTGAGTTTAGAGATGTTTAGCTTTTAGACTCTTAGCTTATTTTTCCGCACTTTTATTTCTTGATGTGAGCCCATATTGGGACGTATTTTCAGATGTTTATTGGATATTATTATCGTTTCCGCTTATACATTTTCTTGACTCTTTTATTCGGCAAATAGATATGTACTAGATAGATTTTATATTTTTTTACTGTTCTTGATATCCTATAGACAGCCGTAATGTGACTGTGGAGGGATGATTCCTATCCACATGTAGGATGGTTGGCATTGTCACGTGCCATAGTTAGCTCACTCTGGGAAGTGGGGAATGACAGGGTTTTTTTGGTATCAGAGCCATAGGATTTAAGACTAGTCGGGTTTGGTTCTTTTGTAGTTGGGTATTGAACCCAATACACTAACCAGAAAACCCGGAATTAGGAACATGTCCTGCCACATTATTGTCTTGTCATTCACATTCTTGAATCTTATTTTTCCCTTAACTCTTGTATCTTGACGATATGCAAATGAATTTGCATCTCGGTTTGGAATCCTTTTGGTTCCTTATTGTTTCTCTCTTCTTATTTCTTCAATTCTGATAGTAGGATTTGAACCACTTTAATGGAGTTATGTGATTGTAACTATATACCACGGTATGGTTGCAATGCGGTACTCTATTTAATTAACTTGGAGTCCTATTTTGATTCATTTTCTTGATTTATGGTCGTTATATTACCTTGTTTCTCTCGGTTGCATTGCTTACCTGTTTATGTTTTATCGTAAACTTGAATCCAACAACCGCGTTTTATCTTTTCCCTTGTCCCGTAGTGACCAATCCATTTGTGTTTTGAAGAACAAGGAGAAGCGCAGGAGAAGCTTTTGATTGCAGTAGTATAGACTGCTTCAAGACCGTTCAGATGCAGGATGTTTCGAGGAGTTCCGATGAACCTGCCGCAGATTATCAGAGTACCGCAGCGGAAGAGTGGTGGGCTAATAACCCACAAGTATTAGAACAACTTGCAAATTCATGATGAAGGGAACCGTCTACTGAAGAGTGAAGTTCGGGATTTCATAGATGTGTTCAAGAACATCTCGAGTTTACCGCCAAAACGAGATGTGGAGTTCGCGATTGACCTTATTACCGGAGTAACGCCGATTTCAAAGGCTTACCATCCGATGGCACCAGGGGAGTTAGAAGAAGTCAAGAAACAGGTTGACGAATTACTAAAGAAGGATTGGATTCATAGCAGCAATGCACCCTGGGAAGCTCCAGTTCTTCTAGTCAAGAAGAAGGATGGCACGCGGAGTATGTGTATCGATTATCGAGAATTAAACCGGGTGACTATTAAGAACAAGTACCCGATCCCTCACATTGGCGAATCATTCGATCAACTCAGTGGCGCGAGGGTATTCTCGAAGCTAGATTTGCGATCCATATATTATCAAGTTCGAGTAAAATCAGAAGATATTTGCATGACAGCGTTCCGAACTCGATATGGGCATTACGAGTACTTAGTGATGCCATTCGGAGTCACGAACGCACCGGCAATATTTATGGACTTGATGAACCGAATTTTTTCACCGTATTTGGACCAGTTTGTAGTGGTGTTTATTGACAATATTCTGGTTTATTTGAAGAGTAAAGAAGTGTTAGTAATATGTATGCCCTAAAGGCCATTACTATACATAGGATGTATATTGTAGTGGATGCTTGGACATATATAGGGATGACTTTCTTGCTCGATATGATAGTATGCTATCTGGTTACTCTTTACCTTAATGTGTACACTGATTGTCTCTCTGTTATATGTTGGTAAAGCCCTTAGGATGTGTACTTGACTACCTGGATTATGATGCGGATCATACTAGTGGGGACGTGGTAGTCCATAAGTACATCCTTCAAAGTCCCTAGTCGTGGGTGTATCGAGACGGGGCATCGATATACCAGAGTAGACTAGCGTGTAGCTTCTCGACCCATATAGATGGGCGATGGATGATCCCATATCCATTGGTGTTTGACATCAGAGATGATATACGGGTGCTCAGTGGAGACTGGGTACACTGGAAGGACTCACCGAGAACTCCCAGATGGTATTATACCTTACGTCAGATGGCAGTTCTCTGGTGACACTGGTACAGGTTAGTCTGTATACCCGAGATCGTCATAGAGTCTTGTGTGATTCCCACTGTGCTTTGATTTCCATCATACCACGTCCAAGAGGGCGTGCAAAAAGGTGGTTTTTGGGTACAGTCCCGAGTCACATGGAGGCAATGAGGGATAGGAGGGGTTTCGTCTCTCCCGGTATAGGGAGTTGATGTTGCACTGTGTTCGATTGGCTATAACAGGAAGTCCTTGGCCAAGGCTGTTTTAGGGATTTACTGGTAAGTGTTACCAGTAGTTTCTCAACCCGTTATGAGCCTCATATCGACATGACTTATCGAGTTATTGGGGTCTGACGTTTACCACCCCTAGACAAGATATGCGACATATCAGACGAACAGACCGGACTGTACGGTAAGTGTTACTGGTTGGATTCACAGGAGTATGAGCGGGCTTGCTCGTTGATCTTCTGATCGTTCAATACCCGGGTGGCCGTTATGTTTAGCAGACCGCTTGCGGCTTGTGGGTGTTTGATATGAACATCACCTGCTGCCGGCGTATTGACGAGTCTTTAGAGTCCTACACAGGGGTTTCCTGGCTCAAGCGAAACGAAATAGGAGCGCATATGAGATATGTGCGGGACCGAGAATAATACTAGTATGTGATACTGTATTCTATTCTCGTGATTTGTGACATTGATCGGTTGTATGCGATATAGCCGGGTTATCGGATCAAGTGTTGATTCGATAAGTTGTTACTATTATTATTAGTCGGTTATATGCGATATGACCGGATCGTTAAATCAAGTGTTGATTTAATGATTTAATGTATAATTATATATTTGATATATTACTTTACATTAACTAGTATTGGTTCACTTAAGATTGATTTTCTCACTTGAATGTGCACATTGTTTATATGTGATATATGCAAGTGTACATGTTTGTATCAAACTTGATGATACAAACAAGTTGTGTGTATGAGACTTGAACCAAATCAAGGTTAAATTAGGGTTTACTATTTTCCTAGCATATAAAAAAAGAGTGTGACTTTGGTCAAAGTTATCAAGCTTCATGAAGCTTGATAAACATTGACAAAGTCAACTCTTTTGTCATTTGTTCAAGATATTAGTTAACCCAACCCTTAACCTAACGCTTTGGTTAATTCTCTACATGCGTTAAGCATGAGGGCTTAACTCAACCATGGTGCCATTATTTATTGGATAAGTTTCATTTGGATGAAATTATCTTCATGATTCATATGATTCTTTTCTTCTTCTTCATCTTTATCAAGCTCACAAAAGCTTGCTGGCGACAATGGTGCCATGAGAAAAATAGTGAGAAATCCAATTCTAAAGTGAACCCACTTCCTATTTCTTCATCCTCTACCACTTTCCATGTAGTATAGGGTGTTCTCTTCACAAAGTTTTTGACCAAGTGAAGGAATAGCTTGAGTTTGAGTCTCCCCGACGTAGATTATCTTCGGCCTCGAAGTCAATGACCTAGCCCGATCATTTCTCCGACGAAACCATCGCTAGAGTCCGGGATCCTATGATCGCAGCGGAGGGACGTCAACACGGATCTTTAGAAGTGGAGGACCTGATCTACAAAGGTTGTATTTCCATTCACTTAGTAGCAAAGTAGTTTGCTTGCTTTTCTTTTCGCCTAATCTCTAGTTAACGATCATGATTAGGGTTTCTCGGCACATAAAAATTTGAATTTGGCATGGTTGATGCCTTGTGGAATCTCTTGAGTGTGCCTAGTAACCCTACAGTGGTATCAGAGCCTAGCTAGAACTTTAGGCGAAGTGTAGACGAAGCTAGAAGTCCGATCGAACCCGATATCCCCCGATTTCACCCCTCTCTGTACAATTTTTGAAATAGTGGATTTTTGCTAATTAAAAATGCTCAGAAAATAGTGCAGGAAAATATAAGATTAACTATACAAAATGAGACACTAATTCACTTAAACGGCCGCTGAACCGCGGCAATGACATGCCATTGGCGGCGGTTCCGCGGCGCAATTGAAGAATTAGGATTTCGGTTTTGTACAGTTTCCCCCGTATGTGATTCCTGATGTTTCTGGGTACTTTTAATTATACTCAAGAGTTGAGTTTTTCTGGGGTGTATTGGGGACTCGTTGATTCGATCGGATATTCTAACCTCGTTTATGGTTTTCCGGGTAAATTTAGAACATGTTAAAAAGTTCGACCAGATATAAATACCCACTTTTTCTCCTGCTAGAAAATTTCTAAGTGTTGGATTTTTCCGTGGTTTAAGAACGTTCTAAGTAGTACAAGCAACACGATAGGCCTTCTAGAAGACAACAAACCTTAACTCGATTATGTGACCGTCTTGAACTGCCCTTTGAACCTTAGGGTTTGGGGCAGTACGGCGTGCCACATGTGAGGCGTTGGCTTGACCCTTCTACGGCTGGACCGTTGGTACTGTGGCATGAAATGGATGTTTTTGAACTTATTTCAAGAGTTGAGCTGTTTCGGGAAAACTTGGGTGTTTGATTGTTCGTTCGGAAAGTTTAACATTGACTATTTATCTGGAATGTGATACAATATTTGGAATCCATAAGTAGTTATGAGATAACTGATTTGAATGTTATAAACATAGCAGTTTAGTCTCACTTGATCGGTTGCCACGGAATTTTGATGCGATCAAAAGTCTGTTGCAATCACGTAGCGTACGCGGATACTCTCCGGGTAAACTTAATAGGCAGCTACACCCCATAGCCCCGACCAAGTGACTGTAGGAGAACCCCGTCGCCGAAAGCATCCGTTCAGGTAATCGCGGCGGCGGTGTTCCGCCTTGGTGCACTTCGTCGACGGCATCGGGGGTGCGGCCGTCTACTGAAGTTTGCGACGAGCATTCGATCAGGATGTCGGGAATCTTGTTGAATTGCCCGACTTGATATTGAAAAGTGTTTTCGATAATGAGACTAAAATGCGGGGTTTATAATTGTTAGGCATGTGATGTCTAAGGAATTCAGATAGTTAGGCATGCGATGTCTAAGGAGGTTGCGGATTCCAACTGTTGTAGTTTTACACTTTCTTTTCTGTGACCGTAAGTGTAATATGTGATATCGCCGGTTTCGTTGCTATATATCAACCATAATTGGGATGCGCACATTTACTTACGTTGATGACATGTGATGTTATGTGTTGCTGGATATGTTATATTGGATCGTCGCGTTTTGAATAGCCGGGGGTTTTATGTGAGATGAGAGTTTTTATTTTCATTCATGTAAAAATTATTGTATGTAATATTCTTTTATTGGGGCACTTCCAGGTTGCGGAAGATGTCACCATTTGTATATTATTTACTTTTCCGCACTAGGATAGACCCAAGGAGGAGAGCACAAGTAACCGGGTTCTGGAGTCCAGTGGGAGACCAACTCGAGGAGTCGAGTCCAGTTTGGCTATTCATCGCGACCGTGGAATCCGTGTTTTATACAGGCTCGTATTGAAAACACGGACGTCCTAGCATATCCAATGTTTCATATGTTTCTTCTGCTGCGATATCTGTGATGTGATCATTTGATATGTGATGATAGATACTGTATATGATATATATGATATATTATATAGACGTTACTTATGTTTTGCACTCGCGCTATCCCTGCCCCGCTCTGTCGTTAGTTACCTAACCTAACGGTGCATGAGGGGACATCGAGGCGAATGCGGATGACATAAGTGTACGTCGTATTTATCTGTGATATTTAGGTGATTTAAATGATGGGACTTCATTAATGTGATTAATGAAAGAAAATAAACCTAAGATGTTGTGGAATCGAATTTTCAAAAACAGGTAGCTACAGTTCTTGCTTTGCATCGCGGTGTTCCTTGTAGAACGTCCTGCACCTTATTCGATAAGGAAAGGGCCGAGATCCCTTCACCGGGAGTGACCCCTTTAGTAATAACTGGCAGATGCTACATCCCTCGGTTTGTCTTTTGATTGCTTCTATAGTTTTTGCTTTACACAGCGGTATATATGATATATCCTGCACCTTATTCGATGAGGAAAGGGCCGACGATCCCTTCACCGGGAGTGACCCCTTTAGCAAAACTAGAAAAGCCTAAAAAACACTCCATTTTAAAATTATTTGATTCTACAACGATATCAAGTTCATTACGCAATAGGTTTTCAGAAAAACCTGTCGTAGCCCTCCGTCATTTCAGATAAGTACTAGTTAGTATTCGTGCTGCGGTAGTTTGGCCTCCGTCAAGGCATAGTGTACGGTAGCTAACTAATGCTTATCTGCTAGCATATGATGCGATTGGATTAGGGTATTCGTACGACATTGTTTGGCCTCCGTCAAGGGTCATGCGGGTTGGTTTAATTCAATCAGGAAATGACGGGTTGAACTTGACTAGCGGACTATGGGTAGTTTGGCCTCCGTCAAGGTCATAGGACGCTAGGGGCAAAATTATCAGGAATTTCAAGTGTTGAAATTTACAATGAGATTGCATACCTTCTATGAGATAGTTGGATCCCGATACCCGCTGCGAGTAATTGTTACTCCTGGGAGAGTTTTACACATTACAATTAGACGATCAAGTAGGTGTCTAGAAAGGTGTCAACGGGGTTACGCCTCTGGGAAAACGAGGTTTACTTTAATTAGGTCCGTGCGAAAGCACGGGGAACCTCCCTCAAAGTACCGACACTGGCCTGGTTGAAAGATTGGCGAACTTGTAGCGTGTAATTAATCCCGGCTAGTCTTTCCTTTTAGGGTTTGAAGGAAGATTTGATAAAAACAGTAGGAGCCATCCTGATTAGATAAAATAATAACCAATCTGATCTTGCAAGAGCGCACGCAAAGTGTTTTCTTCTCTCTCTCCTGGTAGCGACCATGTAACGCCTTAATCAAGATAATAAAACGGATATATTGACCGAACCCGCTTGTTATACTGAACTGGGGAACGTTGGTCCCGCTCCAACTTATAAATGTTATAAGACAGAGCAGGAATTAGGGGATTACCAGAATTCCCGTGCCGCCAAAACGAAGAGAGTGCATGTTGATGCATCATCTTCGGGTGTGTTCATTATAGAGAACTGTTTCTCAGTATCCTTTACGTCCTGGGTATGTGATACCAGATCAGGATCCCGCATATGTAATTTGTTACATAGGCTACAGAAAGGTAGAGAACTGAGAACGGGTGATAAGTTTCATGAGGCAGAAAATGGTGCAAGTGTTGCAGCCAAGTCTGTTGGTCACTGTCACCCTGTATTACCAATACATTGATTCTGAACAAATGTCATTAGATACCGAACCTGATATACAAAATCATATCAGTCTCTTTATTAGTAAAGAAGGATATAATTTTGTATTGATTGGATAATGTTTTAAACATTTCCTATATCAAGAGTTGATCGGTTCAGGCACGTTATCTAAAAGCATTAACGTTCTAAATCAAACTACAGTTCTTAGTATATAGAACACACACAAGAGGAAGAGTTCAGAAATCCTTCTTGAGGCAATGTAGACTAGGTTATATCAATGCGACCCGACTAGCTGAAGTTACATTAAGATGCATATTTAAATTAGTTTGAATTTATATCTTGTGAAACTTGTGTTGGAGATAGTGCCCTCAGAGTCAATTATTGGATCACAGGCACGTGATTGCAATGATTGAGGGGAGGACCTGTCCCAGTAGGACAGTCTTACTCAAGATGATAGTATGCTATCTGGTTTATCTTTATCATCGTGTACTGCTTTAGGTGACCTTACGAGTCGCTATTACACGTTGATAGAGCCCCTAGGATTCTTGCTTGACTACCAGCAGTATGAGGGCGATCATATAAGTGAGAGCTGGGGTCTATAAGCACATCCTTAAAAGGTCCCTAGTCGTAGGAGTTTCGAGACAGGGCATCGATTCTCCAGAGTAGACTAGTGTATACAGTCGAGACCCCGACGAGGGGTGGTGGCCGGTCTCACAAGCCACTGGTGTCAGTTGGTTCACCTAAGATGTATACAGGTGCTCATTGGGTTATGAGTACACCGGACAGGACTCGCCGGGAACCTGCTAGTTGGGATTATACCAGACGTCAGATAGCAGTTCCCAGGTGACATGTGTACAGGTTAATTCATCGACCTGAGATCGTCATTTGTCTCGTGTGAGTTCCCACTGTGCTTTGATTACTACCCTACCACGGCTCAAAGGAGTCGTGCAAACAGGTTTTAGTTGAGTACAGTCCCGAGCCACATGGAGGCAGTGAGCGGATCTGCAGGGGTTCGTCTCTCCCGGTATTGGGGGTGAGGTCGCACTGTGTCTAGGAGAGCCAGAACATGAAAAGTCCTTGGCCAAGGCAGGAGATTTACTGGTAGGTATTCCAGTAGTATCTCAGGGTGTTCTGGGCTGCACTCCGACACGACTTGAACCGCTTTTGGGGGTCTGACTTTTACCAACCCCCTAGGCCCGCCATGCGATGCTCATAGACGAACGGACCGGACTGTACGGATATTGTCACTGACAGGTTCAGTAGGGTGTCAGGATGAGTTCGCTCATCGACGTCCCTTTTGGTCAGTACCTGGTAGCCCGTTACGTATTGGCTTATACCTCTGACGTGCTAGTGGTTAAATCCACAGCCATAGTACTGACGAGTCTTTAGAGTCCACCACACTCACAGTTACTCAGGTTTCGGGCGAAACGCTGTAGAGGCCGTATGGAGATATGGCAGGGTACGATCAGATACGTGCGGTATTGTACGGATCGTGATCGGACGATTTTTACTAGTCGGCTTTGGCTTAAGCCGGATCCTAGTATTAGATAGTGTAGATTTTGTCTCTTTGCATTTGTGTTCAGTGGGAATACAAATGCGGGCATGTATTTGCAGTAGTGGGGTTTTTCTGTAATTTATTACGGGATCAGTTTTCTGAAGTTGTCAGTTTGCATTCCGTTCCGGCCGGTTTTTCTTTGTTCCTTCTCGGCCGGACTTTCTGATGGAGGGTGTTAATTGCAAGTTTGCAATTAACATTTAGTGGAGGGGTTTCTTGCATTTGTTCCTTCTTATCATCATGAGATGCCTTTCTTGTCCCTTTCATTGGATGGTTATTGATTTGGCTTTGGATGAGAAATGGTGGTGACAATTATCTTTTTACATTATTCATTATTGATCAAGCCTTTTAAGATGATGATAAGATTTCTATTTCCACCATCATTCTTTTTGAAGAGGGGCCGGCCACTAGAGTGAGGTAGAGAGATGATTGAGGTTCTCATTTTGGCTATCTCATTATTCATTCATGCAATAAAAGGAAAGACCCTCTTCAAAAGTATTTCATTCCTCCATTACCATAAAGGCAACTAAACCCTAAAGAGACATGGCTACTACACTATTCTATAGCAAGCCTTGGACGCGTCGGCTAGCCAACTTCGCGCCCGAGTTGCTTCGGTCAAGAGGCGGGAGCCCGTAAAAGATTCCGGCTACGTGGTGCCCTTTTCGACGAGACGATGATGGACGGAGATTCCGCAGAAGATCGGAGTGGAGATGAAGACCGAAAGACACGGATCACTTGGTATAACTTCTCTACTCTTTTCTTATTTGCTAGTTAGCTAGGTTAATGGCCCGATCCGGGTGAAAAGTGCGCGGTGGTGCCGGTTGCAAGTTTTGCAAAGTTTTTGTTTTCCGCGTTTCCGGCGTCGGATCGACGGCCGGGGCGCCCCCGCGGGCTTACATTGGTATCAGAGCCACGCCATTAACCATGCCTAGCTTGCTCTAGTATGTTTAGAACTCGATCGAACAAAAACCCCAAAAACCGCATTTTCAATACTTCATGTTTCTGTCGAAATTTTTTCAAGCTCCAAAAATTTTTCAGGTCGTTGCAGAAACATGTACTGGGAATTCTAAGAACACTGGAAAAATTTGGTAATCTGATACGTCCATAAGACCGCGGAACCGCGGCCAAACCCATGCTTGGGCCGCGGTTCCGCTGCTCTTTTGACTCCTCATTTGACCAAATTTTTCCAGAGTGCTCCTGAGTTCAGAATGGGGGTTTTGGGATATTCTTTTTGGGTCCAGATTTTCAGTAAGTGCTACAGCACTGTTTTGGGCCCACTTGATAATATTTGTTCGATCGGATATTTTAAACATGCCAGTTCACAGTATTTACATTATATCCGCGACCGTGAATGTCACTTGATCGGTAAATCCTGTCTAACTGCTATAGCCCGGTTAGACGGATTTGCGAACATGACATTCACGTTGATGTTCTGTGCTTGTACTGTGTTGTTGCGGATCGGTCGTTGGGGATAGCCTGGATGCAATGTTAGTACAGTTCTTGTTTTATATGTACATTTGATATTGCGGGGCGAGCGTCCGACATGTGGACTGCCGTCACTGCCTGTTTGTACTATTATTTTGGGGCACGACCAGGTTGTGGCCGATGTACCCGTTGTATGTATATTTTACTTTCTGTACTAGGATTACCCCGCGGAGGGGTGCACGGATAGCCGGGTTCTAGAGGGCAACGAGCCCGCATCTCATGGCGTTGAGACAGAGGGGGCTTTACTCTAGAATTGGCGGGTTGTTCGCCGCACTCGTAGGGGGTATAGGTTGACCCAGGAGGGGTGCCCAAGTTACTGGATTCTGTGAAGTGCTGGGTGGTCCATTCACGTCGATGAAGGGGGCTGCCTCGCTTCAGGTTTTGGCGGGTAACTTGCCGTGCCCGTAGGGGTCTAGGTTTACATTGCACAGGCTATCCACACGACCAGGGGAACGTCGGGTTTCAGCAGCGGCTCTGTGAAACCCGGGGATCCCAGATATCTGTTTTGATCTGTGTTGCTATACATTTCTGTGTTGCTGCATTTTTTATCACGCCTTGAGCGAAAATTATATATTATATATATACTAGTAGATGTTGTATATGTTTTGCATCCGTGCTAGTCCAGTCCCCGCTCTGTCATTAGTTAGCTAACCTAACGAGTGATGACGGGACCCAGTGGCGAATGCGGATGGCATATACGTACGTCAGTATATTTTCGTTCTTTGTGGTGTGATCAATTGATGGGACTGCGTTGATTCGGATCAATGCAAGATAAACAAACCTATTCTGTTGTTGGAACATTTTTCAAAAAGCTGTTATTGCAAGGTCGTTCGCTTTTGTTTTGCACAGTGGTATTCAGTTGGAATATCCTGCTCCTCAGTCGACGAGGCAAGGGCCGAGATCCCTTCACCAGGAGTGACCCCTTGGACAGAAGTTTGCGTCAGGGCGATAACTTCACTATAGCCGATTACTTTTGCTTTGCATCGTGGTATTCAATTGGAATATCCTGCACCTCATTCTACAGGGAAAGAGCCGAGATCCCTTCACCGGGAGTGACCTCTTTAGCAAAGGTTTTCGTCACTATATTTTTACAAAGCTATCCGTTCCTTCGACGATATCAAGTTCATTACGTTAAAGGTTTTCGCCAGAAACCATTCGTAGCCCTCCCTCATTTCAGTTAAATATTCGGTAGTATTCAAGCTATGTATTTTGACCTCACGCCAAGGCATAGTGTTTGGTAGCTGCCGGGTATTTATCTGTTGCATAGATAGATACGTTGGTTTGGGACAGTCGTACTACTATTTTGGCCTACGTCAAGGGTATGTACGGGTGGGTTCAAATTAACCTGGACAATGACGGGTAGAACTTGACATATGACTTATGATATTTTGACCTCACGCCAAGGTCATAAGAGCATGAGGCAGAAATCCACATCGGGAGTTTCAAAAGAACTGAAACTTGCCAGATATGCGCATACCTTCTGGAGTGTGATAACGTGAGCGGATTCCGTCACGTTATCATGCGATGAGAGTTGGATCCCGATTCCCACTGATGAGTTGGTTTACTCCTCGGGTGTTCCTGGCTAATTCTTCTTTCAGGTTTGGGGAAGAATTTGACGTTACAGTGGGAGGTTTCCAGATTAGATAAAGTGATAACCATTCTGATCTATGTTAGAGCGCACGCTGAGTGTTTCTTTTCTCTCTCTCTTTGGCAGCGACCATTGACCCGACCCTAGACTATGACTTAGTGACCAAGTTGACCAAACCTTCTTAACACTGGCTTTTGGATTGTCAGAGTTGCAAACCTCATTGCCACTCCTACTTTTACCCTTTTCTCCAGGACACCCCGTATTACTACGAACGTCCACTTCCATTGGACAAAACCATCGTATGGTTATATACGAACTCGAAGGAATTCGAGGATGGTTTCTGGTTCTGGAGAAAACGGATAGGACTATTCAGTTGTCTTTTCTTTTCACCTTCTCTCAGGTTGCGAGTACTCCTTGGTTTAGGAGTAGTACACCTATTACGCAAATTGGATAGTCTTCTTCCAAACCATAGGCTGGTGCCGACCGGTAGGGAATGAAGAAAACCAGTTAGCCTAAACGGTGTACAGAAGGTATTAAGTTCAGACAAAGCAAGGGATTAGTAAGAGGGCAAAGTAAAATGCGACTACTATTCACGAACAAACCAAGTATTTCTTCGCCAATCCTAAATCACCTTTGTATTTCTCCAGGACACTCCGTATCACTACGAAGATCCCAGTTTATTGGATAATCCATCGTATGGTTATATACGAACTCGAAAGGAACTTGTTCCAGTTCGGGGATGGATCCTGGTTCAGGAGAAATAGGAATAAAGTACATTCGGTTGTCTTTTATCTTCACCTTCTCTCGCATTGCGAGTGCTCCTAGGATTAGGACAGTACACCCATTATGCTTATTGGATATTCTTCTTCCAAACCATAGGCTGGTGCCGAACGGTAGGGAAGGAAGAAAACCATTTGGCCTAAAGGGGTGTACAGAAGGTAATGACTAAAGACATATAAAGGGATTTAGAGAGGTGGCAAAGAATTATACGGTTACAGTTGTGAATCTGGATAATGGAAGAGGCATTACTAGGAATACAAGAATACCCCATCGAAACATTTTTATGTTTCAGTTTCACTGTGTACTGTTAAAAGAAAACTGATTTCCCAATTAGATACTTGCTCCAGGGTATGTATTTACCAGGTTGGATTCTCACATCTGTATGGTTTTACAGATGATGAGAGGGAGTAAGTTATTGGGAATTAGGTGACCATCCTCATTATATCGGGATTCGTTGTAATTGGTGATATTTGAGGAAGCCACCTGGGTTGTTTGCCGGTCGGCAAACATTTGGTTTTGAATATCCGTTGTTGTGCACCAATTTCAAATTGATATATCTGTACATCTATTTTTATAGAGTGAGATATACCTTTTTGAAATTATGTCTATGACATTTACCTATATCAGTGGATGGTTAGGTAAGGAGTATTGAACAGCGGTGTAATTCTTCTTAACCATAAGTACAGTTTTCAACCTACGACACACAGTGAATGAGTTGTTAGACTCAGTGGACTTATACAGAGTATTGTATATTGTCCAGTGTCCATTAGGACAGAGGGGTTGGTCCTCATACTATATTCTGTTTACTTTTAACTTCTCTAGTTCTTAGACATGTGTTTCGTAGAAACACAAGGTCGAAGTTTTGAGAAGTTACAGGTATAAGAGTAAAGTAGAGAACCAAGTATTGCAAGTATCGGGATTCTTCAAGGTGATCGAAGATGTAGATACTTGTATATGGTATTCAGTTGATAGTAATGGTTAAGAGAACTTGCTTCTCTTTCAGGTTACTCATAATTGGAAGTGCTCCTAAGTTGAGTAACGCTGATCGGCCTCTCTTCCATTTAGTTGACATGCACTGGAGACAGCTGCATGATTTGAATCTGGTTCAATTAAATCAGTGCCTCTGTTTCTTGGATATAGAACAGTTCATATCCTAACGATGTTAAGATACGGGGAGTTGTCCGGCTTATGCTTAAAACCAGACTCCGGATAACTCAAGGCACGTTTCTGTAATGGCTGTTTGTGGGTTGACTCGGGCTATGACGAGGGTTGACTTTCTACCATCTGGAAGATCAATAGTGATATTGTTCTTGACTCGCCACAGTTTTAATAAAAATGGATTTTTTTCTTCAGAAAACAGTAGTGGGAGTATGGTAGAACTGGAAGTGATTCCAGAACCGCAAACGATTACTGAAGATTTGATAAGAACCTAAAGATTCAATCTGGTTTGACATTCCATTGTCCACTCCGCAGATATGGTGGGTGACCTCAGGCACTCGAGAGGTACTTCGGTATGCTCAAGGACGGTGGCAGGGAGGTTCTTGTTTACCCAGACTTGCCGTTGCTGTTGTTCCAGACTGTGAGACCCGGCAGGAGGATGAGTATAGCGTCGTTCTAAACTAGCTTTAGAAGTGTACGCCTATATGACTCTGCCAGAGGGTTGTCGTAGTCAGTGGGAGCAGCGGAAGCATTGGTGGACAGTTGGATTATGCTATTTATAGACTAAAGCAGATATAGCGGAGATAGATCATCTATTTCTGATGTGACAGTCATAGGTTTGACTTCATCAGAATAAGGGATGGATCTGTTAAGAGGGTAGTAGGGTGTGATGTCCTGGTATTTGATGACATACACAGAGTAGGAAGTGATATTCCTATACTACGATCGGTTATACTTTGGTTGTCACACAGTAGTTTCTCTACATAGGACTTGGATATTATATCAGACATTCTGGTTACTAGATCTATGGTTTTAGATCTAGATTTGGGTGGTTTCCCAATCTGGGCACTTTGACAGCATTCTAAGAGTATTTAGAATGGAAGACTCCTGGCACGGTAGTATACCTGCAGGTGATGGAGTCACCCTCTCTAAAGGTGTCTTACAGACTAAAGGGGAGAGGGATACGCATGATTGGCAGATCACTTGCTTAGGCAATTGAGTCAATCATGAGATGTCAAGTACCACACCAGATATTGTTCTTGCAGTGGGTGCAATAAGTTGATATTAATCCAATCCTGGAGAAACGGTCGGAAGCAGTTTAGAACATAAGTGGATGTTCTAGGGATATGATAACGGCAGTCTTCTTCGGGAGACAGTTATCATTCCAGGCTTCCAAAGTGACCTGGATGGCAGAGTGGCTGTTAGAGTTATAGTTTTCCCTCTGACGAGGGGCAGTATTTTGGACAGTTGGTCCAGGTGGATACTGAGGGAAGGCATGGCGCAGGATACTGATTAAGTTCAGTTGACGATACAGTCTAAGAAGTTTGGATTTGGAGTTCATTTATGAGCTAGGTCCCATCAGATATCCAGACACATTCTAAGACAGGTATTGCTCATTTCGGGAGATGGTTTTCTCCGCGAACTTGAGATAAAGAGAGACATAGAAAGAAACACCAGAGCGGATCCACTCACTGTGGCTATTCCTCGAACGCAATAGTTTCGCAAACGAGCTTTGTGAGACTGACTAGTAGAGGAGTTGGGTGTTCGGTATCACACGGGCTGTGAGTATGCGACATCGCAATAATTAGCCTTGAGTGCAAGTGGAAGATTGTTGGAGATAGTGCCCTCAGAGTCAATTATTGGATCACAGGCACGTGATTGCAATGATTGAGGGGAAGACCTGTCCTAGTAGGACAGTCTTACTCAAGATGATAGTATGCTATTTGGTTTATCTTTCTCATCGTGTACTGCTTTAGGTGACCTTACGAGTCGCTATTACACGTTGATAGAGCCCCTAGGATTCTTGCTTGACTACCAGCAGTATGAGGGCGATCATATAAGTGAGAGCTGGGGTCTATAAGCACATCCTTAAAAGGTCCCTAGTCGTAGGAGTTTCGAGACAGGGCATCGATTCTCCAGAGTAGACTAGTGTATACAGTCGAGACCCCTACGAGGGGCGGTGGCCGGTCTCACAAGCCACTGGTGTCAGTTGGTTCACCTAAGATGTATACAGGTGCTTATTGGGTTATGAGTACACCGGACAGGACTCGCCGGGAACCTGCTAGTTGGGATTATACCAGACGTCAGATAGCAGTTCCCAGGTGACATGTGTACAGGTTAGTTCATCGACCTGAGATCGTCATTTGTCTCGTGTGAGTTCCCACTGTGCTTTGATTACTACCCTACCACGGCTCAAAGGAGTCGTGCAAACAGGTTTTAGTTGGGTACAGTCCCGAGCCACATGGAGGCAGTGAGCGGATCTGCAGGGGTTCGTCTCTCCCGGTATTGGGGGTGAGGTCGCGCTGTGTCTAGGAGAGCCAGAACATGAAAAGTCCTTGGCCAAGGCAGGAGATTTACTGGTAGGTATTCCAGTAGTATCTCAGGGTGTTCTGGGCTGCACTCCGACACGATTTGTACCGCTTTTGGGGGTCTGACTTTTACCAACCCCTAGGCCCGCCATGCGATGCTCATAGACGAACGGACCGGACTGTACGGATATTGTCACTGACAGGCTCAGTAGGGTGTCAGGATGAGTTCGCTCATCGACGTCCCTTTTGGTCAGTACCTGGTAGCCCGTTACGTATTGGCTTATACCTCTGACGTGCTAGTGGTTAAATCCACAGCCATAGTACCGACGAGTCTTTAGAGTCCACCACACTCACAGTTACTCAGGTTTTGGGCGAAACGCTGTAGAGGCCATATGGAGATATGGCAGGGTTCGATCAGATACGTGCGGTATTGCACAGATCGTGATCGGACGGTTTTTACTAGCCGGCTTTGGCTTAAGCCGGATCCTAGTATTAGATAGTGTAGATTTTGTCTCTTTGCATTTGTGTTCAGTGGGAATACAAATGCGGGCATGTATTTGCAGTAGTGGGGTTTTTCTGTAATTTATTACGGGATCAGTTTTCTGAAGTTGTCAGTTTGCATTCCGTTCCGGCCGGTTTTTCTTTGTTCCTTCTCGGCCGGACTTTCTGATGGAGGGTGTTAATTGCAAGTTTGCAATTAACATTTAGTGGAGGGGTTTCTTGCATTTGTTCCTTCTTATCATCATGAGATGCCTTTCTTGTCCCTTTCATTGGATGGTTATTGATTTGGCTTTGGATGAGAAATGGTGGTGACAATTATCTTTTTACATTATTCATTATTGATCAAGCCTTTTAAGATGATGATAAGATTTCTATTTCCACCATCATTCTTTTTGAAAAGGGGCCGGCCACTAGAGTGAGGTAGAGAGATGATTGAGGTTCTCATTTTGGCTATCTCATTATTCATTCATGCAACAAAAGGAAAGACCCTCTTCAAAAGTATTTCATTCCTCCATTACCATAAAGGCAACTAAACCCTAAAGAGACATGGCTACTACACTATTCTATAGCAAGCCTTGGACGCGTAGGCTAGCCAACTTCGCGCCCGAGTTGCCTCGGTCAAGAGGCGGGAGCCCGTAAAAGATTCCGGCTACGTGGTGCCCTTTCCGACGAGACGATGATGGACGGAGATTCCGCAGAAGATCGGAGTGGAGATGAAGACCGAAGGACACGGATCGCTTGGTATAACTTCTCTACTCTTTTCTTATTTGCTAGTTAGCTAGGTTAATGGCCCGATCCGGGTGAAAAGTGCGCGGTGGTGCCGGTTGCAAGTTTTGCAAAGTTTTTGTTTTCCGCGTTTCCGGCGTCGGATCGACGGCCGGGGCGCCCCCGCGGGCTTACAACTTGCTAGTCATGTCACCGAGATAAGATGACGATAGCTCTGTTTATTGGAAACAGAGAAAGAGTTAGTGAACTCTTAGGATGATACATATTGATGTATGAAGGTCCCCTGTCTACAAATGCTAAGACCGGTTTTTTGTACTTCATTAAATTCTCTGATGATCTCTCAAGATTCAGACATATGTTCCTGTTGAAACACAAGTCCGAAGCTTTTGAGATATTCATAGAATATAAGTTAGAAGTAGAGAACCAAAAACGGGTAAAATTATTATGTCCTTTGATGTGATCAAGGAGGAGAATACTTGAGCACGGGATTCCTGGACTATTCTAAGAATAAGATTCTCTCTCAGCATTACTCCTCCGTATACACCATAGCACGATGGTATATCGGGGCGGAGCAATAACACCCTATGTGATATGGTGTGCTCTATGATGAGTACTACTGAGTTTCCTATTTCCTTTTAGGGAGTTATGCACTTATGAAGTTGCATACCTATTGAATAGGGTTCCGATCAAATCAGATGCCTACCATTTCATATGAGATATGGAAAGGGAAGAGCCCATCTCTTAAGTCAGTTAAGATTTAGGGTTTTCCGGCCTATGTCTAAAAGGCAAAATCCGGACAAGCTCGAGGCAAGGTCTGTTATGTAGAACTGGAAAGGTTTCAGCTATACAAACAGAAGCAGATGATTTGGTAGAACCAAAGGATTCAATAGTAACCAACGAACCTCAGCCTCTCCGCCGATCTAGTAAGGTTCCTCACCCACCTGAGAGTTACTTCGGTTTCTCGATGACAGTGGGAGCAAGGATTGCATCATGGGATGATGACCTAACTAGTTTCGAGCTGGCCATCAGGAGTAGGACTCTGTAAGAATGGCTGGATGCTTATCGATCTGAGATGGAATCCTTATACACCAACAAAGTATGGACTTTGGTTGCTGTATCTGAAGGGTTAAATCCCCATCAGGAGCAAGTATATCTTGAGAAGATTACTTGGTGTACATGGAAAAGTTGAGACTTTCAAAACTAGACTTGTTAAAAGTTTGCATCATTGACCAGGTATGGATTATAATGAAACATTTTTTAAGTAACTATGCTTAAGTCCATCCAGATCCTACTTGCCACGGCTACATACCATGACTACGATATCTGGCGGTTGGGTGTCATGACTACTTTTCTAAATGATGTTTTAGAAGAGAGAGTCTGTAAGTACACAGTCAGAGGGCTTCGTAGACAGTGGGAGCAGCATAAACGTGTGCAAGATGTTTTATGTGATAAAGCAGGCATCGCGGAGTTGGAACATCTGTTTTGATGAGTTAGTCAAAGAGTTTGACATCATCAAAATGGTAGATGAACCTTGTATATACAAAAAGGTAGTAGCGAGTATGCTGGTGATCCTCGTAGAGTACGTGGATGACATACTCTTAATAGGGAAGCAGTTTCCTATGCTACGCTCGGTCAATCTCCGCTTATCACAAGGATTCTCCATATAGGATCATAATGATACCTCCTGAATCCTGGATTTTGGATCTATGAGATAGATATAATTGGATATTAGGATACTCAATAGTTGTAGAGAGATGGTATCAATTGATCCTGGGGAGAATCACTGGAAAGGTTCCAGAGTGATAAGGATGACTGAATGTCAGTCGCAAACATTGTCTTTACCCTCAGTAAAGGGACGGTATGTTGGAAGAGTTCCAAGCTAGATACCGTGGCATACTAGACGATAAAGGCTGGATACATCACTACCAAAGATGCTACCAAAGAGGCAGTCTTGGTGTATAATAGTTCATGAGATGAACTTCGTTCCTCCCATTGTGTGACAATGGAGTTGTGGCTTATGCCGAGGAACGCCTGTCCCATCAGTGATCTAGATATATTCTTAGGCAGTATCACCTGATCGTGGAGATGGTTGATCTCCAGGGGATCGAGGTTAGGAGAGTAGACTCAGAGGACAACACGACGGATCCACTCACAAAGGCCTTTTCCCAGAGAGAGACTTTTATGAGATGGTTGAGTATGAGATACTACAACCACTGCTATCAGATGGCCCTAGTGCAAGTGGGAGATTGTTAGTTATATGTATGCCCTAGAGGCCATTACTATACATAGGATGTATATTGTAGTAGATGCTTGGACATATATAGGGATGATTTTCTTGCTCGATATGATAGTATGCTATCTGGTTACTCTTTACCTTAACGTGTACACTGATTGTCTCTCTGTTACATGTTAGTAAAGCCCTTAGGATGTGTACTTGACTACCTGGACTATGATGCGGATCATACTAGTGGGGACGTGGTAGTCCATAAGTACATCCTTCAAAGTCCCTAGTCGTGGGTGTATCGAGACGGGGCATCGATATACCAGAGTAGACTAGCGTGTAGCTTCTCGACCCATATAGATGGTCGATGGATGATCCCATATCCATTGGTGTTTGACATCAGAGATGATATACGGGTGCTCAGTGGAGACTGGGTACACTGGACGGACTCGCCGAGAACTTCCAGATGGTATTATACCTTACGTCAGATGGCAGTTCTTTGGTGACACTGGTACAGGTTAGTCTGTATACCCGAGATCGTCATAGAGTCTTATGTGATTCCCACTGTGCTTTGATTTCCATCATACCACGTCCAAGAGGGCATGCAAAAAGGTGGTTTTTGGGTACAGTCCCGAGTCACATGGAGGCAATGAGCGATAGGAGGGGTTTCTTCTCTCCCGGTATAGGGAGTTGATGTTGCACTGTGCTCGATTGGCTATAACAGGAAGTCCTTGGCCAAGGCTGTTTTAGGAATTTACTGGTAAGTGTTACCAGTAGTTTCTCAACCCGTTATGAGCCTCATATCGACACGACTTATCGAGTTATTGGGGTCTGACGTTTACCACCCCTAGACAAGATATGCGACATATCAGACGAACAGACCGGACTGTACGGTAAGTGTTACTGGTTGGATTCACAGGAGTGTGAGCAGGCTTGCTCGTTGATCTTCTGATCGCTCAATACCCGGGTGGCCGTTACGTTTAGCAGACCGCTTGCGGCTTATGGGTGTTTGATATGATCATCACCTGCTGCCGGCATATTGACGAGTCTTTAGAGTCCTACACAGGGGTTTCCTGGCTCAAGCGAAACGAAATAGGAGCACATATGAGATATGTGCGGGACCGAGAATAATACTAGTATGTGATACTGTATTCTATTCTCGCGATTTGTGACATTATCGGTTGTATGCGATATAGCCGGGTTATCGGATCAAGTGTTGATTCGATAAGTTGTTACTATTGATATTAATCGGTTATATGCGATATGACCGGATCGTTAAATCAAATGTTGATTTAATGATTTAATGTATAATTATATATTTGATATATTACTTTATATTAACTAGTATTGGTTCACTTAAGATTGATTTTCTCACTTGAATGTGCACATTGTTTATATGTGATATATGCAAGTGTACATGTTTATATCATGCTTGATGATACAAACAAGTTGTGTGTATGAGACTTGAACCAAATCAAGGTTAAATTAGGGTTTACTATTTTCCTAGCATATAACAAAAGAGTGTGACTTTGGTCAAAGTTATCAAGCTTCATGAAGCTTGATAAACATTGACAAAGTCAACTCTTTTGTCATTTGTTCAAGATATTAGTTAACCCAACCCTTAACCTAATGCTTTGGTTAATTCTCTACATGAGTTAAGCATGAGGGCTTAACTCAACCATGGTGCCATTATTTATTGGATAAGTTTCATTTGGATGAAATTATCTTCATGATTCATATGATTCTTTTCTTCTTCTTCATCTTCATCAAGCTCACAAAAGCTTGCTAGCTCCACTGGTGCCATGAGAAAAAGAGTGAGAAATCCAATTCTAAAGTGAATCCACTTCCTATTTCTTCATCCTCTACCACTTTCCATGTAGTATAGGGTGTTCTCTTCACAAAGTTTTTGACCAAGTGAAGGAATAGCTTGAGTTTGAGTCTCCCCGACGTAGATCATCTTCGGCCTCGAAGTCAATGACCTAGCCCGATCATTTCTCCGACGAAACCATCGCTAGAGTCCGGGATCCGATGATCGCAGCAGAGGGACGTCAACACGGAGCTTTAGAAGTGGAGGACCGGATCTACAAAGGTTGTATTTCCATTCACTTAGTAGAAAAGTAGTTTGCTTGCTTTTCTTTTCGCCTTATCTCTAGTTAACGATCATGATTAGGGTTTCTCGGCACATAAAAATTTGAATTTGGCATGGTTGATGCCTTGTGGAACTTCTTGAGTGTGCCTAGTAACCCTACAAGAAGAGCATGCAGAATACTTGAAGATCGCACTACATACGTTGAGGCAGGAAAGGTTATATGCGAAGATGAGCAAGTGCGAGTTTTGGCTCGAAGAAGTAAAGTTTTTAGGTCAAGTCATATCCGGAGATGGAATTGATGTTGATCCTGAAAAGATTGCAGCAGTTTATGATTGGCCGGTTCCAAAGAACATAGCAGAGATCAGAAGTTTTCTTCGGTTGCCGAGGGTTGCCGGGTTTCTTACGGCGAGGAAGACGAAAGAAAAGAAATAAAAAGAGAGAGATGTGTTGTGATAGTATTAGGTTTTATAATTAATATAGTAGAGAGGGATAGACTGAGACGAGAGAGAGATATAACAGTTTGTGAGATATAACAGTTTTATAATTAATATAGCAGAGCGGTACATACAGAAGATTATGAGATTGCATGGAGTACTTGTGAGCATTGTTTCAGATCGTGATACCCGATTCTTATCGCACTTTTGAAGGAGTTTACAGGAAAGGTTACTCGATTGAAGTTTAGCACCTCCTATCATCCTCAGACAGATGGCCAGTCCGAAAGAACGTTCTAAACTCTTGAAGACATGCATGTTAGACTTCAAAGGTTCATGGGAGGATCATTTGCACTTGGTGGAGTATTCGTATAATAACAGTTTTCAGGCGAGTATACAAATGGTTCCATTCGAAGTATTACATGGTCGCAAGTGTCGCTCGCCTGTCTGTTGGGACGATATTGAAGAAAGAAGGTTATTGGGACCGGATCTTATTGTGCAAACCGTGGAGAAAGTTAATGCGATCTGAAATCATATTAAGGCGGCACAAGATCGACAGAAAAGTTGGGCCGATACAGGACGAAGACCTCTAGAGTTCACAGTTGGTGATTTTGTATTCCTGGAGATATCACCGACCAGAGGAGTAATCCGTTTTGGTAGTCGAGACAAGTTTAGTCCTCGATTCGTGAGGCCTTTCGATATTATCGAGCGCGTTGGAGAAGTAGCTTATCGATTGGCTTTTCCACCATCCTTGGCGAGTGTTCATGACCTGTTTCATGTATCTCAACTTCATAAGTATGTTCGAGATGAGACGCACGTCCTTGATCATTCGGAGCTGACAGTAAGGGATGACTTGACATATGAATAAAGACCGATGGAGATTGTAGATCGAAGAGAAAAGGTCTTAAAAACAAGGTTATCCCTCTAGTACTTGATTCATGGGGGAATCATTCGTATGGAGAATCAACTTGGGAACGTGAAGACGAGATTCGACAGAAGTTTCCACACCTATTTCCTTAGATTCATGTTTTCTTGCCTTTCCTTATTCCGGAATTTTCGAGGACGAAATTCTTTTGTAGTTGGGTATAATGTAACACCCTAGTTCATTTATACCATATTTGATTTGAGTATTTTCTAATCTTGTGACTATTTCTTGATTATTACTTGTTTTGAGTGCGGATAATGCTTTGGTATCTGTGGTTAGTATCAGACCCAACCCGCATGATCGAAAACCGTATGGGTTCTAGATTACGACATATCCTTACTAAACAGAGGATCCGTGCACACATATATGTTCCATATACATGTATCATATATTAGTATCTGCATATATTTTAAATAATACAAATTATAACCAAACTATATTTTTAAACATCTACCATGGCCCGTATCATACCCCATACCCTACGGTTGCATCCATACATCGTGTTCATGTCCAGATTGGTAAAACATACTTGTTTGGATCGCTACGTATATTTACGTGTATCCATTCTTGGGGGTATGCATTTTATTCAACCGGACGTCGCATTATAATTTTAACTGACACGTGTATTACCCGTATTTTAAAACTAGATTTTTAGAAGTGATCCGGGTATTTTTTGGAGTATTTTTGTATTAACTATAAATCCTATAAAATATATTATAATATATTTCAAAACGTAAAACTAAACTAAAAGTATACTAATATATATATATATATTATTATTATTATTAACTAAATCATATTTTACTTCTCTCTCCTCTTACACACACACTCTCTCTACTTTCTCTGTCTCTCTCTCTTCTAATATATATATATATATATATATAATATAACCTATTTATTATAACACCTTTCTCTCTCTTCCTCTTTTTTCTACCCCTGTTTTCCCGCGACGAGGAAACCCAACACCTGCAGAAACCCTAGCCTCACCTTGCCATCATCGCCGACCTCCCCACGACCGTCCTAACCAAACCTTCATCACATCCTCGCCCTCGTCATCATCCCCTCGACCTCATCTCCCTTTCCTCCTTTTCCTGACGACCACAACCCCGAGAACCCATCACCTAGAAACCCTACAAACCCCTCATCGCCGATCACCGACGACATCATCATCGTCACCATCCCCGCCTTCTCCACATCCTCTCCCTCTTCATGAGACCCCAGCACAACAACCCCAAGAAAACCCAAACCCCGAGCACCGACGACCCTCAACACCCAAACCCCGAGCACCCAAGAGCCCTAGCCCACGTCCTCGTGTTCGCCGTCGACCTCCCAACTTCATCACAACCACGTCCATCTTCTCCCCCTATCTTCTTCTCCATCCTTACAAACCCCGACAACTTCCGAGAACCCACAGCCAACCCAAGAACCTCTACCTTCATCGTCGGCGACTCGACGTCTCCATCACCCCAACCTCACCGTCATCTCCTCATCCCTCTCCTTCTCTCTCCAAGAACCCACAACCTACGACCCTATCACCAGCGGCTGCAACCGCAACCCCAGCACCAACTCAAAAAAACCCACCGCCATTAGACCTCACCGCCGGCCACCCTGTAACACCTTAGATTGTGATTAGTGGCTAGTTATACTTTATATATGGTTTTTAGTAAAAAGTTTACCAAAACGATTTTCAAATATTTTATCAAAATTAATGAATATTTTATTAGAATTTATTTAGGCTTGCACACACATGTGGATGTTAACTAGGGTTAAGTTTTGGGTTAAGCCATGTTTAAGCAACCATGGTGGACTAACCCATTTTATTGAGTTAATTTGGATTTAGTAAGTGTATTATTTTTTTTTTAAATTATGGTGTTTTGGGAGTTGACTTGGAGAGAGAGAGAGAGAGAGCATGATGGGTGAGCTATGCTTGCATTTAATGAGGAGAGAGAGAGAGGGGGGGTTTGACTCTCATATCTCTCATTCTTTTTTTTTCAAACACTCACACTTTCTCTTCTCACTTCTCTCTCTCCCTCTCACTTGCACACACCCACACAGCTGCAGCAGCAGCACTTTCAGCAGTAGCCAGCAACAATAACAACAACAACAAAGCAGCAGCAACACCAAGCAGCAGCAGCAACAGGCAGCAGCATAGCACCAAGCAGCAGCAACAGCAAGCACATCCTCTCCTCCTCCTCCTTCTTTCTGCAACCTAGGATCAAGTGAGGTATAACTTCTTAGGCCTAACTTCTTCGCTTGCTAAACTTATGTGTTATTTAGCTTCGGTTAGTGTTTAATATGAGTTTTTAGTGCTAGATTTGTGATTTAGGTGAAGATTTGGCCAAGTGAGGATCTTTATGGTTAGTATAGCTTGACTAGGTGTTTTCAAGGCCATGTAAACCTAGTCTTGCCCCAGATTTCAGTAAAATACCATAGGGTTGAAATTTAGTGTAAATTAACGGTTTTAATGTCAATATTAGTATTTCTGTGATCTGCTGTTGACCCGGTTGCTTCAGGCAAAAACTGAGATTACTGGAGCATGTACACTAGATCTAGACTACACACACGAAGCACGAGCCCCTATTTCCCAACCTGGGCCGCAATTTTAATCGTTTGGCCGCAAATTGCGGCCAGAGGGGGGAGTTAGGTGCTGGGGTTTGTTCTGGGGAAGTCTGCTGTATATTAAAGGGTTTTGGCATATGCAACTTTTTGTATTTTCATTCGAGTTGAAATCTGGAGCTAAATATCGTATTTTCAATACTTTGAGCTTGCGCGACACGTACGTTTTGTGAGTGAGTTTGGTGATTCCTGCGTATCGCGACGTGTTGGGGTAGTTTCAGACTTGTATACACACGTGTCAGCATATCGAATACACACGCGTTTAGTTCGCGACGCGAGTTTCTCGTTAGGTTTAATATCGCGTTTTTGCAGGATTTTAGCTTATGTGTATTCTTTGTGTAAATTCTAGGTTCGCAGGCGGGTACGTTGGACACCGCAAAGAAGGGGAAGCAAGTAGTCGGGTACACTTAGCAAGAGACCAGGTGAGTAGATTTAACATATACGGGGAAATCGCCCGTATGGCGTTAAGCGTCAGGGCGTGATAGGATATTGTAGTCGCATATATATTTATGTGTATATTGCTCGTGCATATGTACTATTGTAGCATACCCATCTTTTGTTGCATATAGAAATGGTAGTTATATAACACCGCACCGTCACAACGGTTCAAGCTGCATGAGCACTATTTGTATGTTACACCCACACCGTTAGTGATTGCCATGACACTCGCACTATAGGATTGCTACGAACCATACATCATTTTGATTACCGCATCATTGATGATTAGACATGACTCGGTCATATATTGGCATATATATACATTGATATACCCATATTGGTGCACACATACATTGATATATCCATATTTGCGCACATACACATTGTATATCTATATTGGTGAACATATACATTGCGTATATATCCACTTGCACATCCATACCTACATACATACATATTTCACATACATGGATGATACTGGCTTTGATTTCTTGAAAATGGAGACCGCATGAGATATTTTCAAAACTGGATCCATTTAAAAGAGCGGTTTTTCTTTTTTACTCTTAGTGGCATACGCCACATTGCATGGATTTACGCATTGAGTTTTGGATTCGTGTGATTTCTGGATTTGAGAACCGTGGTATATTTTTTAGAAAATATACACTATTTTGAAAACCCGGTTTCTCTTGATATGATATTTCAGTGCGTCCACCATCCGTTTTCTTGGTTCTGAGACGTATGACATGTGAACCCGAATCGAGGAGCTGGATGAGGCCGATTGCGGGTACATGGTGGACCCGGTATGGTACCTCAGGGCAAAAAAGGGATGCTGTGTATACAGATGGTGAGCCTGGCAGAGGGACTACTACCTACGGGTGATTGGTTGGACCTGGCGGTTATCCGGAGGATACTGACCAGAGTCGAGATATGAGTACGGGACGACCCGTACTGCCGGGGCCGAGGGCCGATTCTGCAGACGGAGCCCGTGGGCTGATCCGGACTGACGGAGCCCGATACTTGAGGATTTGCGTGTCGATGCTGGACACGATGATTTCATGATGTTTTCGAGTGCCGATGCTGTGCACTCACGATTCCATGAGATTTACAGGATTTGAGGGCCGATTAGAGTGGCGGCGCCTGAGTTTTTACTGGGATTTGGGTGCATTGATGGACACCGGGTATTTTTTCGCGTTGATATCCCGTGTAGATGATATTTTATCCCATGCTCAGCATTCATTGTTATGCATCTCATCCTGTAATCGTAGTACCTGATAGAGTACTTTGGCCTGATTATTGCATACCATGTTCATCATATATAGATGTTATTAGATTGCACTTGTTATGCATGATTATTGCGTATTCAGCTCATCATATAGATGTTATCTGTTGGCATATATTAGAGTATCGCAGTACGTGCGTACTCGGGATTACCTTTATATATTATCTACTATCATATATAGATGTTATTAGATTGCACTTGTTATGCATGATTATTGCGTATCCAACTCATCATATAGATGTTATCTGTTGGCATATATTAGAGTATCGCAGTACGTGCGTACTCGGGATTACCTTTATATATTATCTACTATTCACGAGTTGGCAACTCACCCCCGTTTTGCCACAATGTTTGCAGATTGCCCCTCAGAGTAGTTGCGGCAGGGCTACTTCCTTGTATCTTTTTGTTACGGATACCACTGCAGTTGGCGTGTGAGCCTTTGCTTATAGGTGGGTTTTTGCGGTATCCGTTTATTTTCCAGTTGTACACACTATTGTATCTAGTACTTTCCATCTACTATTTCATGTATTGACTTAGAGACCAGTTGTGAGGACGGTGTTGTATATTATTTTTGTACTCTGGTGTCGAGCTCGCGTGAGCCGGCTTTATTCATGCAGTTTTATCTCTTATGCTGTTTTTCACTTATTTTGCTCATTCTTCGCTACGGCGTCGTATATTATTATTGTGGTGGTTGTTTCCGCCGTTGGGCATGATTGCTCCCATTTGGGGATGCTTTATTCTTATTGTATGTCACTTTACTTATATCATGTTTGTACCCGATTTCGGGGCTAGTTTTTACAAAGGAGGTGCTGCCGAAATTTTGAATAAAATAATTTTAACTAGAAAGATTTTTACTTGAGATTTCCAAATGTTTTAATAAATGTTTTCATCAAATGTTTTCTACACTCACTACTTTTAATGGTTTGATTTCTGGGTTTCGGCTTACTTAGTCGCGTTATGCCTGTAGACGTTACGTGGTTAAGTACCGGTCACGGGCCGAACTTTGGTCGTGACACACCCATTGTCGCCGCCACCCTTTCCTCTGTCCTCTTTCCCCGGACTCGATCACCAGCAGCCACAAACCCCTCATTTCTCTTCTTCTTCTTTTTCTTCTTCTTCTTTCCATCTTTCTTTTCTTGCTTTTCCGGCCGTCTCGTCGGAGTTGCGCTCGTCGCCAACTATCCAGACAGCCCAGTGATCGTCGTTGTCTAGCCCTGTGACCACGACACACAGCTGCTCAGACCATGACATCACCATGTCATGACCGTGCCACCACCAGATCACGACCAGACCACCACCAGATCAAGACCAGACCACCACCAGACCATGCATCAAATCGCGACCAGACTATGAACAAACCATGCACCAGATCACGACTAGACCACCAACAGACCATTCACCAGACCTAGACCATGCCATACCCAGACCGTGTCATGCCATATGCCCTGCTCCTGTACTATGCCATGTCCGCTTCATGCTCAGCTCATGCCACTTGTGTGCCACCATCGCATCAGTCCATATCACCTCAAGGCCTATGCCGTGTCATGTCGTGTCGCACCAAGCCGCCTCCATATCGACCGTTATTTCTGAGGCAAGTATATCTTGCAACATGCTATGTTATAATATATCTATTTATATGAATAAAAAAAACACATGTGTTATATTATACTTCCAATATTATATAATTACCGTTTTTCAATATCCGTTCGCATCCGTACCGAGAATTGCATATCTAGTTGCATGTCGGAACATCATTATATCATATTACTGTTCTATTAGTACAACGTGCTTTCTAATGTGCATCATACGTAGTCATGGAGTTATAAAAGGTTATCATAGATAGATACATGTGTATCCGTGCATTAACCGTGTTTCAATATTCATTACAGTTTACATTGGATATCTAGTTGATGCATATACATCTCCTGACAGGTTCACGACACACTACTGACTTGTTACATGGATCTTGTTACTAATGCCAACAATATTGACGTGTTGTCCTGACGGACGTAACCTATTGTCTGCATAGAAGAAAACCTGTACCAGCTTGACCTGTATTGGCATTAGATCTATCTTGGCAATACCTGACTTGAACACAAACCTGGGGGATAAAGGGGAAATCAAGAATTTATCCAAAGCGTAACTCAAAAAGCTATTATTACATGTTTGCCGTTTTTCCGGGCGTTACGAAATATCTTGTTTGCCGTTTTTCCTGGCGTTACGAAATAATCCTGTTTGCCGTTTTTCCGGGCGTTGCGAAATATCCTGTTTGCCATTTTTCCGGGTGTTACGGAATAATTACATGTTTTCCGGTTTTCCGGGAGTTACAGAATATCCTGTTTGCCATTTTTCCGGGCGTTACGGAATAATCCTGTTACCGTGGTCCCGTGGGGAATGAACGGGACATAGACTGATGGGTTACGATGAGAATTACATTAATTGATTTCAAATATTTATCGTATAGATAACCTAAAAGCCAGTTTTAGGTTACACATCACATGCACACACGTACCTCACTGTTGATATTTATTTTGTTGATTTATATTCACGCTTACATATCATGTTGCATCCTGGTTATTACTACTATTTTGGTATTATGACGCACCGACGTCTAGGTTTTGCATGGCCTAGTTCCTCTATCTCTATTGCAGCCTGAACATGAGTATTTTAGCCGTCAAGACGAGCAATGAGGAATTGAGTTTAGAGATGTTTAGCTTTTAGACTCTTAGCTTATTTTTCCGCTCTTTTATTTCTTGATGTGAGCCCATATTGGGATGTATTTTCAGATGTTGTTTATTGGATATTATTATCGTTTCCGCTTATACATTTTCTTGACTCTTTTATTTGGCAAATGGACATGTACTAGATAGATTTTATATTTTTTACTGTTCTTGATATCCTATAAACAGCCGTAATATGACTGCGGAGGGATGATTTCTATCCACAGGTATCATGGTTGGCTCTATCACGTGACGTAGTTAGCGCACTCTGGAAAGCGGGGCGTGGCACTTCCCTTCCAAGACGGTCGGTCTTCGAAAGATTGGCCAACCCCGCTCTAACTCCAACAAGGACGCCGGTCTTCAATAGGCTGACACCAACCGAAACTCCTGAGAAATGCATGGGGCATGATGAAGAATCCTCTTAAACTATGGCAATTCCCACTTCAAGGCATGCTCGACGTCGCCACTAGCGCCGAGTGAGAGAAGCTGGGGGCAACTCTCCCTCTGGGCTCACCCCACTAGCTCCTGTGGTGGATATCAACGCTGCTATTCCAACTGGGAAAATCTTTGATCCGCTCAGGAGGGTACGTAAGAACTCCCCGATGGCGGTACTGAAGAAATCGCCTCTTCCGGTAGAGAGACCGATACAGCCACAGCCAGAGCAGCCTCACCAACATCTCTTTTCAGAAATACATAGGCTCTGGCGAAAAGTCCAACACTCCGTGCTTAATAAAGATTACTCTTGTCGACCTAAAAGATCTAATGGCCGACAAGAAAAAGACCACTCCTCTACTATACAACGAGGGGTCATTCCTAAATAGGTGCCTGTCACAATCGATCCTTCAGCTCCAACCTCAAATAAAAGAATGAGGCCGGAGTAAATTCCACCGCCAGCGGCAAAATCCAATGGCGAAAGATCTAAATGCCCGAAGTCCAGAGGCATAACAATACATACGGTCTACATGGCTTTAGGAAAGAAGAAAGCTGTGCTTTGGTGAGTTACCGACTGCAAACTCGATCGTTAACGAAGGCTCAGGAGCAGCAGCAAAAGCTTTAAGAAATGCTGACTAAAATGGCAGCGCTCACCGGACAAAAAGAAATTCCGGACAAAGAAGCTAAATAGCGCAAAGAGTAAGAGACCGATACAAAGTTCTTGCGACGAGTGCTGGAAAGGAAAGATAAGGAAGTTGCAGAGCAAGATGCTAACATCAAGCAGATGGCTCTTCTATTCCAAGACATGGTGGGAATGATGATACAACCGGAAATACCTGCCGAAGATACGCCAATCGTTATTGAGGATGAAAAAGGGGAAATGCCAAACCCTCTGCCGGCCTTATCAGAGGCCAAGGAAGAAACCATCTTTATGATAGCTCTAGATGACTACATCGTTAAACAAATACGAGCTCACCAGGCCAGTGAAGCCACCGGCCAACCCGTCAGAACTGGGAGATCATATCCGGCCTGATATGACCAAATTAAGTACCCGTCGGGATATACAATCCCTAAGTTCCAAGTCTATAAAGGAACAGGCAATGCTCACCAGCATGTCGAACAATTCAGAGCACTATGCGGCAATACTAGAGGCGACAACAAGCTGTTGCTTCGCCAATTTGTCGGAAGCTTGTCAGAGACAGCTTTTAATTGATACTCGGAGCTCCCAAATGACTCCGTAAAAACCTTCTTCGAATGTCACGACCCGAAATATTAGCTTGTGACCAGCACTTAAATCACGCAACGTCTAAAGGCGTAACGTAATTCAAGTAAGCCGAAACCCAGAAATCTAAAACTTTTTAAGAAAATAAAGGAGGTGAAGTTTTGAAATAAAGGTATAATGAAATCAAGTTTCTAAAACGCATGGGAAAGGAACATGAATGATGCAAGTAAAATTTACCAGTTTGAAATCATGTTTCGCCTTTTTATAAAAATTCGGGCAGCACCTCCTTTGTATTTTTTGATCCAAAATCACAAATACATAACAAGAATAATGGCATCCCCAAGCGGGATCTAGCTCTTCGCCAACCGGCGGATTACAACCACGCAAAGCATAAAAAAATAAGTATACGATGCCCAACGGCGAAGATCACCACAAAAGATAAATAAATAAGCAAGACATCAAAACCACCAGTAGCGGAAAACCCCTCGCTCTAAGTCTCGCAACCACAATCTCACTAAGTCTCATTACTTATACAATTTACTAATTTTGAATGATGGAGTTGAATAGATACAATGTGAAATATAAATACAAGAGTGGGTATGATACAAATGTCCCACTTACCAATGCAAAACACCTAAATGAAGCTATATGCTAGCGATGCCGCTATGGATCCATGCGGTCAACCTGCAAGAACTGTGTCACAACGGGGGTGAGTTGCTGACTCATGAGTAGAAAAATATCTTCAAATAGAAATCGAATAAACAACGACTCCTAGGTCAACTATATCGTGAAGGTAATACTATGATATCTAGGGTGACCGGGTCATATATGTGCCAACAATGTAATCAATACCGATATGTATGCCGATATAATCCATCAATATAATCAATGTATGTATGGAGGTGGATCTCGTCCAACCATATAATCAATGTCTGTATGCACGTAAATATCATAAAAGAGTATGCATGAAAGTATAAGGATATAATCAACGGTGTCTCTCGCGACACATCAAAATCATGGAACCTGGGTGTCCAACATCGACACCCGAAAGCATCATGAAACCCGTGTCCAGTATCGACACGTAAATCCTCATATCTTGGGCCCCGTCAGTCCGGATCGGCCCTCGGGCTCCGTCAGTCCGGATCGGCCCATATCATCTCTCGACTCCGGTCGGTATCCTCCGGATATCCGCCGAGCCCAAATACTATCACCGGTAGGTAATAGTCGCACTGCCAGGCTCACCGTCTACAGCACATCAATCCGTTCTCGCCCCGGGTACCATACCGGGTCCACCATGTACCCACAATCGACCTCATCCAACTCCTCGAATCGGGTTTCACATGTCACATGTCTCAGAACCAAGAAAACACATGGTGGACGCACTGAAATATCATATCAAGAGAAACCGGGTTTTTAAAACAACACATAATCTCTTTTAAAATGTCCACGGTTCTCAAATCCAGAAATCTCATGAAAACAGCATATCTCAATGCGTAAAATCATAGAGCATGATGTATGCAACATATAGTAGAAATATAAGCATATCCGTATATCATGCAACATGGAACAGTGATATGACATATTAAGGGAAAATCGCTCTTTTAAATGATCCAATTTTTTAAAATATAACATGCGGTTCCCAATTTCCCAATAAAACCAGTTATATATGTAGGTACAATATGTATATGCGCATGTATAGAGGTACCAATATGTATATGCGCCAATATGGGCATGCAATGCGTATATGCGCAAGTATGGATGTACCAATGTATGTGTGCACCAATATGGATATACAATATGTATGTGCGCAAATATGGACGTATCAATGTATATGTGCACCAATATGGGTGTACAAATGGTATATACGCAAGCATATTATGCGAAGAGTCATATCATGATGCAACAATCCTACTGTGCAGTGACATGGCAATTATCGATGATGAAGTGTGTGAGCCGACAAATCCGTGTACGTGAAACATACGCATCATCGATAATGGTGTAAGTGTACTAGTATATGTATAAGTAATAAAATGCGAATAACATGAATGCATCATAAGGTAAACAGTCAGCTAACAGCTATAAGGTATACATATCTAACATGATCGAGTCGGTGAATATATCAATCGGTAGGGGTGGTAATTGAACGAGCCAGCTCGGCTTCGATTAAGGTTCGGCTCGGTATCAGCTCGTTCAAGTTCGGTTCATTTATTAATGAGCCGGACATGAGCCAGAAAGCCTGGCTCGTTTATTAAACGAGCCGGACTCGAGCTCAGCCAGGCTCGTTCGGTATTGACTCGGGTTCGGCTGGGTTGCACGGTTTGAAAAAAAACAGTAATATGTAATATATAGCAGATTCTATACAACTCTCAGAACACTTAATTCAATTAAATGACAGTATATAAAGTGTACTGAGATAAATATAAAACCCAGCACTTAGACCCATTCAATGCCTTAGATGTTAATGTTTTTTAATTTTTCCATATCTCAAAACCCTGAGTTTTAAGCATTATTGTTAATTATGTTTTTTTCTTGGAAGATACTATTAATATGAGTAAATGAGCTGAAAACGAGCCGAGCTCACAAACGAGCTCTAAACGGGCTCAGTTGAGCTCGGCTCGTGAACTCGGCTCGTTTAGTTAATAGGCCACAAATGAACCGAACACGAGCTGGGCATGTTTAATCGAGCCGGACTCGAGCCGAGCGTCTCTAGCTCGATTAACTAAACGAGCCGGACTTGGGCCGACAAAAAGAACCACGAGCCGAACTCGAGCCGAACTTGGCTGGCTCGAGTTCGGCTCGTTTACACCCCTATCAATCGGCATCCAGCCCAACAACATCGCGTACGGTATAATCCATCGTACGGCAACCTCTGGTCAAGTGTATGGATCAATCATCAGGTCAAACTCATCACACATGGAAAATCATCGTACGACGGCATTAAGCTATCAGAGATCCTATCAACCTATAAGACGAGGAGGGTACGGACCTAACGTTACGTACGGCTAACACTCATGATTCACAACACATATAAATATCTCTATATACTTATGTCCCAGGCCACATCCGCAATAATCTCATATTAGGGGACCGGCAGGGTATAATTCATTTCAATCGATTTGTATCCGTATACCAACACATCACCAAATCATCATATTGCGTCATATATCCTTTTCATCGCATTTATATCCCTCATCAAGTCAATTTTACAAATACATTCTACCTTTACTATAAGCATAAGTATCTAATCTAACATACACACCCGAACCATACAAACAGTTTTTGAAAGATGTGAATCGTAGTTTTGAAAGTAGGGCTACGGTGTTTTTTAAAGAAAAGATATCATTTGAAAATCCGTAACATCCCTCAAGGTATCTGTTTAAAAAATGCATATGATCCTTCAGTTTGGAAATATGTATGGTTCGGATGACACACCTACGTCGACTATCTAGTCCTATAGTACCCTAAACAGCAATATCGTCAAATATCATCCTCAAGTTCCGTCATCACATGCTAGTCGTATCATATCACTTCTAACTATCCTTAGTTTATAATATGGTTTCACTAACAATCTTTTAACTCTAACCCTAGTTTTCTAATCTAGGTTTTCTTAATCACATTCTACAAATCAGTTTCCAACAAAACTTTGCGGGGGTACTATACGCCATCCACCCGACTTCTCCCATGGATATGATCCACTCACTTTGGTCTTCGCTTGCCGAAGTCGATGTCGCCATGCTCCGTTGCCTTGGAATCCACATGAAGGTACCTACAATAACAACACATATCGCAACGCTATAAAAATCAAGTTCTGAAATCCAAAACGGCACATGGATCGCCTATAGGTTAGAACATATAGCCCACGTATGCAAAACCAACAAATAACCTTCGTTGTTGACGTTCAAACGCTACACGATGGAACACAATAACACATACCAAATCCCAATTCATTAAAAGCCGCAAAACAAAACCAGAAACTTAGAAAACATGCTCCAGATTTTACTCTAGGCCAAATTGGTCAATTATGCACATATGGAGGGTCTAAGTTACTGATATAGGAGCTACAGAACAAGCATGAGTCAATTTGGAAGTACCAAGGCCACAATTTGAGGCCCAAATGATTAAATCTGCGGCCTGGGTAGGGGGTTTAGGGTTCTGGTCTTCAGGATAGCTTCTAGGTTGCCTGCATGACTCACAGTAATCGCTAAATAATTTTTAGGGTCCCCAAGTGTTAGCAGATTCCAAAATAACCTCATAATTCACACAATTATCCGATATCGGGGTTTCCTAAATCCGGGTATTGGTTTCTAATCCGGGTCTAGACCAGTAAAAACACTTCTCAAGTCTAAGTAAACACCCACTACTGGTTATAGGTCCACAAGTAACCCATCCCTTCTCTTGAATTTCCAAACATCACAATACCCCACTACAACAACTCCTAAACTAAACTAAAATGCTAGGAATTCAAACTAAACTAAATGGAAGGGGTTATACCTCATGGGTGTAGCTCAAGAAAAACCCTAGCTTGACCAAAGTGTCCAAAATCAAACTTTGTTTGGTCCATTTTGTAGAGGATGAAGAGAGGGTCATGTTTAATAAAAAGGGATTAGGGTTTTGATGAATATTTGGAGATTGATCTTAAGGTAGAGGTGGAGGGAGATGAGTTGAGGAGGAATATGAAGAAAATAATGGGGAGGGGAAAAGAATGGCTGCCCTCTCTCTCCTCTACTCTTACTCTCTCTTATTCTCACCCTCCTTTTCTCTCTCCAATCATTCACTCTTTTTAACCCTTTTCTTTTTCTTTTAAAACCAAACCATATAATACCCCAAAACAATACAAGAAAACAACATGTAACCAAAATGAAACATGATATGGTGCACTAGCCATGAAAAACTGTAGAAATATGGATTTGGTTTAATCGCGATTAGCAGTGCACTAATCGGGTAAAATTTTAAACTTGCATATAATTAATTTTAAAAATGCCGAATCCTTTAAATATATTTTTAAATGAATAAATCATTTTAATTTCCATTTATTTCACAATTATCGGTATATATTTATACCTTTTTTCGAAAACCCCAATTTCGCAAATCGGGCGGTTTTCGAGAAATATATTATTTTAATATTAAATTCCAAAAATAATATTTTATACTTTCTGAAATGTTACATCGAAATGAAAATGCTGTTCATGCAACGGTTCGCCAGCGCAAGTGAACGCACTCCGATCATGGCCCTGATCAATGCTAGGTTAAAGCCGGGAGAAACTTGGGTCCAATACGCGATTCGATGGAGAAACCTGTGGTTTAAATGCGAACAACGTATTGAAGAATCTCCTGCCATGGGCATATTCATCGGGACCCTCGATCCTCTTACGACCGTGTCCTAGTTCATGATGTTCTTCAAGCCCACAACCTTTCAGGCGCTGATAGACAAGTTGGCCCAGATGGATCAGATGGACTATGGGCCTTCCTCCTCAAATAAGGACCCTCGAAATAACAAAGGTAAAGAGAAAGCAGCCTTCGTTTCCAATATACAACAACGACCGAGTGCCCTAAAATCGGCTACTCGCTAAAGCAACTGGCGTTCGCGTCCGTCCTTGGAAGAAAGGCTAGGACGTGCTTACTCATTTCCCCGCGACAAGACAAGAAGACAGTTTAAACTGGCGATGCGTAATAATTTCATCACATTACCAGACCTATAGCATCCAGCTCAACTCGGTGACATCAACAACCCTAATTACCGCTCCTATAACAGAATTGTTAGTTATATGTATGCCCTAGAGGCCATTATTATACATGTGATGTATATTATAGTAGATGCTTGGACATATATAGGGAGGACTTTCATGCTCGACATGATAGTATGCTATCTGGTTTCGCTTTATCTTAACATGTACACTTATTGTCTCTCTATTACATATTGATAAAGCCCTTAGGATGAGTACTTGACTACCAGGATTATGATGCAGATTATACTAGTGGGGAAGAGGTGGTCGGTAAGTATATCCTTGAATTTTTCCTAGTCATGGGAGTATTGAGACGGAGCATCGATATTCCAGAGTAGACTAGCGTATACGCTTCTCGACCCATATGATGGGCGATGGATGATCCCACATCCATTGGTGTTTGACATCAGAGAAGGTATACGGGTGCTCACTGGAGACTGGGTACACTGAACGGACTTGCCGAGAACTCTTAGATGGTATTATACCTATCGTCAGATAGCAGTTCTCTGGTGACACTGGTACAGGTTAGTCTGTCGACCCGAGATCGTCATAGTGTCTTATGTGATTCCCACTGTGCTTTGATTTCCACCTTCCCACGTTCAAGAGATCGTGCAAAACGGTGGTTTTTGGGTACAGTCCCGAGTCACATGGAGGCAATGAGCGATAGGAGGGGATTTCGTCTCTCCCGGTATTGGGGGTTGATGTTGCGCAATGCTCGATTGGCCATAACAGGAAATCTCTGGCCAGGATTGCTGAGATCTACTGGTAAGTGTTATCAGTAGTTGCTCGAACCGTTATGAGCCTCACATCGGCATGACTTATCAGGCTATTGGGGTCTGACGTTATACCATCCCCAGGCCGTGATATGCGACATATCAGACGAAGAGACCGGACTGCACGATAGTGTTACTGATTGGATTCGCAGGAGTATGAGAAGGCTTGCTTGTTGATCTTCTGATCTCTCAATACCCGGATGGCCGTTACGTTTAGCAGACCGCTTGCGGCTTATGGGTGACTGATATGATCACCACCTACTGTCGGCGTATTGACGAGTCTTTAGAGTCCTACACAGAGGTTTCCTGGCTCAAGCGAAACGAAGTAGGAGCACATATGTAATATGTGCGGGACCGAGATTAATACGTTTATGTGATACCGTATTCTATTCTCACGATATATGATATCGGTCGGTTATATGTGATATAGCCGGGTTATCGGATCAAGTGTTGTTCGATAAGTTGATACATATGATATTAGTCGGTTGTATGTGATATAGCCGGATTATTAAATCAAGTGTTGATTTAATAATTTAATGTATAATTATATATTTGATATATTAACTTATATTAACTAATATTAGCTCACTTAAACATTTCTTTTTCTCACTTTTGTGTACACTTTAATATATATGTGATATATGTTATTCTGTCATGGTTGTTGATATATGCAACATGGGTGTATAAGACTCACACCATGCTCTTGATAATTAAAGGTTTTTATTTATTTTAGTAATTCACAAATTGGTGGAATTATTCATGGTTGAAGCTTGTAGAAGCTTGTAGTGTCCATTGACTTAGTCCACTAATTTGTTTTTACTTAAGATATTTATTAACTTAATCATTATCCTTAGCCATAGTTTAGTCTCTACATGAGTTAGTATATGATACAAACTCACCCATGGTTGCTATTCTCGCCACTTGATTTATTCTTCACTTGCTTCTTTCCATGGTTGCTTCTTCTTCATCTCCTTCCTCAAGCTTTCTAGCTTCATGTGAGGTGAAGAAAATGAGTGAGAAAATATTTCTAAAGTGAGAAAAATTCCTACCTCATCATCCTCTACTATTCTAGCCATTTAATTTAGGGTGTTTGCTTCACTAATTACATATTAGTGAAGAGATAACTTGAGTTGGTGTCTTCTCGACGTAGATCATCTTCGGCCTCGAAGACTTCAAGCAAGCTTGTTCCGTTCATCTTGTGGAGTCTTTCAAGAGTTCGGGAGTTCACTACTTAGAGCGAAGGGACCACTACACGGAGTTATTGAAGTGAAAAACTGGTCTACAAAGGTTGTATTCCTTGTTCACTTAGATGTAAAGATGTTTACATGTTCTATCGTCTAATTTTCTAGTTAAGATTCTAGGTTAGGGTTCTTTAGTGCGCCAATTTTTAAAAAATGACATGGTCGAGCAGCGACCTAGGGAACCCAACAAGAATAGTGAGCCACCCAATTAAAGATTGATATATCTTCAAAAATTGGGTTGAAGACCAGTACCAGCAGGAAAAGTTCGCTCTGATAACTGGAGGGTAAACCCGCCCCAGAAACATGCTCCTAAAAAGATGGAAACGCAGGGGGTATCATGCTCACTCGTGGAAGAAACTCCATGGAAGTAGTCCTTTCAGCGAAAACTAAAGGAATGCTGAAGGATCTACAAGTATACCCGGCGATTAAGTGGAAAAGCCTGCTTGAACCCGAAATTATTGAAGGGATGCTAAAACCACGCCCCGCACTGAAAATTGTTGACAAGGGGAAAAACCCCTAAGTCGAGCCTTCAAAATCTTCTAAGAAAGAGATGAAGACCAAGAAACCCGTGCAGCCTACCGTGTATGACGACAAGCGCATAGAGCTTCAGAAATACATAGACGCGCTGAAAGAATATAACCAGAAGGTGCAGACACCAGTCACGCTCGAAGAATTCTTCAAGCATATTCTTGAAGATGGAGAAAATGACAATGATCAGGGAAATGATTCATCAGAAGAAGTGGAAGACTTTGTAGTAAGTTGCCACACGATCTCTCATTCATCGTTATATGGAGAAGATGCTCTCTTAACGTCAGAAAACGACATGGAAGAATTGGGGGAAGAATCGTCGCTAAAATCCCCGAAACTTCCAGAGGAAGACCCGATTGAGAGGCTTTTAAACGAAGGCTTCAAAACAGCAAAGACGGCCGAGAACGCGAGACGACCATATACGAAAATGCTAAATTTCAGCGTCTGAGTAGAGAAGATGTTGGCTATAGTGCCCTCAAGTCAATTATTGAATCGCAGGCACGTGATTGCAATGATTGAGGGATGACCTATACCGGTAGAACGGTCTTACTTAAGATGATAGTATGCTATCTAGTTTGTCTTTATCATCGTGTACATGCTTCAGGTGACATTACAGATCACTATTATATGTTGATAGAGCCAATAAGATTCTTGCTTGACTACCAGTAGTATGATGGCGATCATATACGTGAGAGTTGGGTGGTCTATAAGCACATCCTTAAAGTGTCCCTAGTCGTGGGAGTTTCGAGACTGGGCATCGATACTCCAAGAGTAGACTAGTGTATACAGATCGAGACCCCGACGAGGGGCGATGGCCAGTCTTACAAGCCATTGGTGTCAGTTGGTTCACCTAAGATGTATACAGGTGCTCATTGGGTTATGAGTACACCGGACGGACTCGCCGGGAACATGTTAGTTGGTATTATACCTATTGTCAGATAGCAGTTCCCTGGTGACATATATACAGGTTGCTCTATCGACCTGAGATCATCATTTGTCTCATGTGAGTTCCCACTGTGCTTTGATTACTACCCTACCATGGCTCAAAGGAGTCGTGCAAATAGGTTTTAGTTGGGTACAGTCCCGAGCCACATGGAGGCAGTGAGCGGATCGTTAGGGGATTCGTCTTTCCCGGTATTGGGGGTTGATGTCGCGGTGTGCACGGGGGGCCATCACCAGAAATCCTCGGCTAGGGCAGACGAGAATTACCGATCTAGGATCGGTAGTTTCTCAGTTGGTGATAGGTTTCATGTTGACACTAAATGTCAAGTTATTAGGGGTCTGACTTTATCAACCCCCTAGACTCGATATGCGATACTCATAGACGAACGAACCAGACTGTACGGATATTGTCACTGTCAGGCTCAGTAGGGGTTTCAGGATGAGTTTGCTCGTCGGCCTCCCTTTTGCTCAATACCTGGGTAGCCGTTACATACAGCTAGTGCCACTGACGTGCTTGTGGTTAAACCCACTGCAAGAGTATTGACGAGTCTTTAGAGTCCCACACAGAGGGTTTCCCTGGTTCGGGTGAAACGTTGTAGAGGTTGTATGGTTTTATGGTAGGGTTCGATCATATTCGTGCACTTGTGCACGGATGATGATCGGACGGATAATACTAGTGGGCTTTGGTTTAAGACGGATCTGAGTATTATATTGTTGGATTATTTTCATCTCGTTGTATTCGTATTCAGTCGGCATACGGATGCGGGTATGTATATACGAATGGGGGGTATTCTTGTAATTCATTACAAGATAACTTTAGGGTTGCCATTTCTTTTCTTTGATATTGTATTAAACATTTAGGGTTTTTAAAAATGTTTAATATTGTTGTGTTGGAAAGTGTGAGTTCAAGTCTTGGCATTGGGCATTGATTGTTGCATGTGGTCTTGGTGACTGATGGTGTTGGGTCTTATAAGATATTATTGTGAGCATGACAGATCTTTTTTTTTGGGTGATGCTTTTCTTTAGTTGCCTACACAATATCTCACAACACACACAAGAAAAAGAGCAGAACATTTTCTTCACTTCCTTTTTCTTTTGCCAAGCTTTGCTTCACACTTTCTTCACCTCATGGCAACCTCTTCAACCTCCACCCAATCCCTCTCATGAGCTGAGAATCCTTGGGTGTTTTGAGACAAAGTATTCATACACAATTGAAGTAGAGATTGTGTATGAATACTTTGTCTCAAAACACCCAAGGATTCTCAACTCATGAGAGGGATTGGGTGGAGGTTGAAGAGGTTGCCATGAGGTGAAGAAAGTGTGAGGCAAAGCTTGGCAAAAGAAAAAGGAGGTGAAGAAAATGTTCTGCTCTTTTTCTTGTGTGTGTGTGTTATGAGATATTGTGTAGGAAACTAAAGAAAAGCATCACCCAAAAAAAAAGATCTGCCATGCTCACAATAATATCTCACAAGACCCAACACCAAGAGTCACCAAGATCACATGCAACATTCAATGCCCAATGCCAAGACTTGAACCCACACTTTCCATCACAACAATATTATTCTTCATTCCTACCTTTCATCCAAACATCGATCATATACCCCTACGTGTGTGTAATGGACATCCCTACACTCGGAGAATTCAATTCAAGTTGTCATACTCTTGTCCATCTACCTCGGTACTTTTTAATTTGATGAATATTTAGATTGCTCACACATTTTCATGCGACCGTTAATACTTCTTGAGGTACTAACCGACCGATTACTCATGTGCTTGCTGATTAGGTGATAATATTTTCCTCGTCTTGCACCTCCTAAGGCTTAGCAGTGACTCCCAGACCAGTTGGCCTTAGGGCACTAGGTGAAGAGGTACCTTCGCTATATTTTTTTATTGCTGCCTTGGCGATAACAAAACCAGTGTTCATTTTTCTTTTCACCATTTTTATATTTTCTTCGTTTTTTTTTCATTGCCTTCATACTTTGGCTTTTAGACAAGAGCATTTCAAGGTATCCTCTACTATCCCGAGTTTCAAGACGTGTGTAAGTGTATATAGTAGGGTATCAACATTCAAATGTTTGGCTTCCAAAATAGAAACTATTTTTCAGACTTATTTTTATCCTCAGATTAGTGACTTCCTTCATCTTACCAACCCTTGGGACAACAGCTCATAACTACTTATTACTAGTTTGTTTAAGAAAACTTCTAATTTTCTTGGTTTTCTTAAACTATTCCTATCTTTTGGATGTAATTTTTCACATTCTACTCTTTTGTTAAAAAAAAAATTTTGAATGCCCAGTGTCAAAAATAATTCAGTGAATGCAAACCTCCCCCCCAAACCTGTTTTCAGCAGTGTCCTCACTGATGTAGTCTTTTGAGAACATGGACTTGTATACTAGGGAAGAGATACAAGGGGTAAAATAATAGTTAAATGAAAAATTCCCCCAAACTTGTTCTTTGGCACGCACAGATATTCAATTAAATCCATTTTCACTCACCTCCATTCTTAAAATGAGAAAGTGTTACAAAAACATGGAGGTGAGGCGGAGGAATTTTAGTTTTGATAAAGCGGCTCTTGTAAAAACAGGAGCTCCTCCGCGGGGTCAGCAGAAAAATACGGTTTTAATCTATGCCCATTTACTTTAAAAATTGAACCGTTTTTCATGTTTTCAACTTCAACTGCCCCGTACGGGTGTACATACCGCACCACAAAAGGTCCTTTCCAATGAGATTTAAGTTTACCCGGATGAAGATGGAGATGGGAATCGTAAAGAAGGACTTGTTGCCCCGATGTGAAGGTTTTTCTAAAAAGATTTTTATCGTGGAACACTTTAGTCCTGTTCTTTACTATCACCACATTATCGTAAGCTTCATCGCGGAGTTCGCTTAGCTCATTCAATTGCAGCTTCCGATAGCTGCCTGCATGATCAAGATCAAAATTAAGCTCTTTAATAGCCCACATTGCTTTATGTTCGATCTCGACAGGAAGGTGGCATGCCTTCCCAAACACAAGGCGGTATAGAGACATACCAAGATCGGTCTTATAAGCGGTGCGGAATGCCCAAAGAGAATCCGTCAATTTGGTTGACCAATCTTTACGGTTTTTCGAAACCGTCTTCTCCAATATTTGTTTGATCTGCCTATTTGAGATCTCGGCCTGCCCGCTTGTTTGGGGATGATAGGGCGTAGAAAGCTTGTGAGTGATTGAATATTTTCGCATCAAGGCCTCGAAAGACCGATTGCAGAAATGTGTCCCGTTGTCGCTAATTATAGCGCGAGGGTGTCCGAATCGCGAAAAGATATTTTCTTTAAGGAACTTAATGACAACTTTGTTGTCATTAGTGCGACACGGTATAGCTTCCACCCATTTCGAGACATAATCAACTGCTAACAAGATATATAGATTCCCAAAGGGGTTTGGAAAAGGGCCCATAAAATCAATACCCCAAACATCAAATATTTCCACAACCAATATAGGTTGGAGCGGCATCTCATTTCTTCGTGAAATCCGACCCAAATGCTGACATCGCAGACAAGTTTTTCAATGTTCATATGCATCTTTAAATAATGTTGGCCAATAAAAGCCACATTGCAAAACTTTCTCCGCCGTTTTTCGAGGACCAAAATGACCGCCGCATGCCTGATCATGACAAAATGATAACACGCTCTTGAATTCATCGTTAGGGACACACCTGCGAATGATTTGATCGGAAAAATACTTGAATAGATAAGGTTCATCCCAGTAAAAATATTTTACTTGGGATAGAAATCGAAATTTGTCTTGTTTCGACCAATCACTAGGAATAAGTCTCGTAGCAAGATAGTTCACGATATCCACGAACCAAGGTTCGTAGGATACAGTCAAGAGCTGTTCGTCAGGAAATGAGTCATTTATTGGCACGGTCAAAGTTAGTGAAGAAGTGATGCGTGAAAGATGGTCGGCTACAATGTTTCACATCCACTCTTGTCTTTCATGACAAGATCAAATTCTTGTAACAATAAGATCCAACGTATTAGCCTGGCCTTTGCATCCTTCTTCGATAAAAGATGTCGTAGGGCGGAGTGATCTGTGTAAACCACAATAAGCGAGCCAATCAAGTAGGGCCTGAATTTCTCTAATACAAATACAACTGCCAAGAGTTCTTTCTCGGTAGTTGTGTAATTTATTTGTGCATCATTCAAGGTCCTACTTGCATAGTAAATTACATGTGGCATCTTATCAATATGCTGTCCTAAGATAACACCAATAGCAAAATCTGATGCATCACACATAAGCTCGAACGGGTGGTTCCAATCCGGAGATGATAGAACGGGTGCTGTAGTGAGTGATTCTTTAAGCGATTTAAAAGCAGCCTCACAATCCAAATCGAAGTGAAAAGTAGTGTCCTTGGCCAATAGAAGGGTTAAGGGTCTAGCAATTTTGCTAAAGTCCTTAATAAATCTCCTATAAAATCCTGCATGACCAAGGAAGGATCGTATATCTTTGACGCAGTTGGGACGAGGGAGGTTTTGAAGGACATCTATTTTAGCTCTGTCAACCTCAATGCCTTTTCATGAAATTATATGTCCAAGTACAATACCTTCTTGGACCATAAAATGGCATTTTCCCCAATTCAAAGTCAAGTTCTTATCCTTACAGTGGGTAAGAACCGCGTCAAGATTACGAAGGCAGTCCTCAAAGGAGTCCCCAAAAATGGAGAAATCGTCCATAAAAATTTCCAGAAAATTTTCCACCATATTTGAAAATATCCCCATCATGCACCGCTGAAATGTAGCGGGAGCGTTGCATAACCCAAAAGGCATGCGTCTATAAGCAAAAGTTCCGAAAGGACAAGTAAAAGTGGTTTTATCTTGATCCTTTTCAGCGATGGGGACCTGGTTATAGCCAGAGTATCCGTCCAAGAAACAATAGTATTCGTATCCCGCTAATCGTTCCAACATCTGGTCAATGAAAGGTAGAGAGAAGTGATCTTTTCTCGTCGCGGCATTGAGTTTCCTGTAATCAATACATACGCGCCACCCAGTTTGGGTGCGTGTTTGGATTAACTCATTAGCCTCATTAGTGATGACCGTGATGCCAGACTTTTTAGGGACCACATGAATTGGACTTACCCATTGGCTATCAGATATGGGGTAAATTATTCCACTATCAAGGCACTTGACGATTTCTTTCTTTACCGCCTCCTTCATAACGGGATTTAACCGTCTTTGTGGGTCTCGGGTTGGTTTGGCTTCATCCATCAGATATATGTAATGTTCAACAATTAAGGGACTAATCACTTTGATGTCGGCCATTGTCCAACCAAATGCTTGCCGATTTGATCTCAACACTGCCAAAAGTGCATTCTCTTACTCTAAGGCTAGAGAAGCGGATATAATCACTGGCAAAGTCTCATTCTCTCCTAAATATGCATATTTAAGATGAGAAGGTAGCGGTTTGAGATCAAGAATTGGCGGAGAGACAATAGAAGGTGGGGTAAAGGAATGATATTCGGACTCCCTAAGAGGTTCAAAAATTGCATAAGATATTGACTCGGAAAGTGCTGCTGACTTTTGCAACGAGTCAACGGGTTCAAACTTAAGGACGGACTCATTGAACATATCCTCACTATGAAGTGGTGCAAGATCGAACGATATCTCATTAGTGTTGTCAAGAACATCAAAGCAAAGTTCCTCATCCATGCAGCTTTCGGAAGCTATCTCGTGGATGGAACAAATATCCAGCAAATGAGCAGAAGGTTCTGATGGCTGACTTCCTAGCTTGTAAATATTAAGCTCAATTGTCATTTTCCCAAAGGATAAGTTCATAGAACCGTTACGACAATTAATTACAACATTAGAAGTTGCTAGGAAGGGTCGACCAAGTATCACCGGGATTTGATTGCGTGGGTTTGCCACAGGTTGTGTATCTAAAACAATAAAGTCCACAGGAAATATGAATTCCCCGACTTTAATTAACACATCCTCTAGTTCGCCCTGAGGTTTGGTGATCGATCAATCTGCTATCTGGAGAGTACAATGGGCGGGTTTTAACTCTCCAATTCCTAACTGCTCGTATACTGAATAAGGAAGCAAGTTAACGCTAGCGCCTAGATCGAGTAAAGCACGATTAATATTTTTACCCCTAATAGAAATAAAGATTGTAGGACAGCCGGGGTCCTTACGTTTCTTTGGTATTTGTTGGGTAAAAGCTGTGCTAACATTACTCGTCATGAAAACCTTCTTAGGCACTTGAGTTTTTCTCTTCCTAGTGCACAAGTCTTTAAGGATTCTTGCATAAGATGGGACTTGTTGAATAGCATCTAGGAGAGGAATATTCACGCTATCTTGCTTAAACATTTCCACGATCTTCTCCATTTGCGGGTTAGGTCTGTTGGCCCTTAATCTGTTTGGAAATGGAGCTTGATCAATAAGTTTTGGGTCCAACGTTTGTGGAGAAGACTGTGGGGACGTATTCGATCCCAAATTGGAGTGGGGATCGACTTAGATAGATTTGGCGAAATGTTTGAGCCTTGGGGAAAACGGAGAATAGGCTCGGATGAAGGTGGGAGACTAGACGAATTAGGGGAAGAAGAAGAAGAAGCTGGGGTATCAATGGTGTCACCAACATCAAATTACTCACCCACTCGGTTATTCAGCATTCTCCCCGATCTCAACGTAGTAATGGCATTCACATTATGATTTTGTGAATGGCCGGGATTCGGTAGGGGTTGAGATAGGAGTTTCCCTTTCTCTCTCGCACTCATTGCGGCATTTAACTGTGCGAGTTGGTTTTCTATTGATTTAATACTCTCACCATGGGAGGTGGAGTCTTTCTTTATGGTATCAATAGAAGACTTCATCTCAGCCGACAATTGCATGGAATGTTTCATGAACAAATCCAAAGTTTGTGCAAGTGAAGAGTTGTCAGTACCGGCCACTTGTGGTGTAGAAGTGTTGGCCGGACTTTGAAAATTTTGGGACTGAAAGGGAAGCTGACTTTGTGGTTGTGGTTGCTGTGGAGGAGGTCTTTGATAATTACTTTGTTGGTTTTGGTTCCAAGCAAAGTTAGGATGATTCCTCCATCCTTGATTGTACGTGGAAGAATAAGGGTCGTTTCTAGGTCACGGCTGAAAAGCAGCATTAGCTTGAAACGATGCATTCATAGGGCATTTTTCTGTTAAGTGTGAAGGATCCGAATAGCAACCGCAGACGGTCTTAGGAAGCGTGACCTGATTTAGGGAGAATGATGAGAACTTATTCTCAATAGCGTCGAGTTTCTTCTGTATCGCTGCCATTTCGGCTTTTACTGCGATAGAAATATCGAGCTGGTGAATACCTCCCTTAGTTGAAGGTGGTCTTACGCTTTCCCACTGCACAGTGTTTTCTGCGAGATCTTCCAGATATTTCCATGCTTCACCGTCATCTTTAGACATGAAATTGCATTGACACATTGTTTCAAGCATTTGCTTTGTCGCTGGATTAATGCCCTCATATATAATCCGACATAAATCCCATCTTTGTATTCCATGATAAGGACATTGGACAAGCAGATCCTTGAAACGTTTAAAACACTTCCAAAATGGTTCATTAGGAAGCTGGGTGAATTGGTTGATCTCGCTCCTAATATGGGCAGTCTAACGGTTTGGGTAAAACTTCTTAAGAAATGGTATGACAAATTCATCCCAATTAGTGATAGAGTGTGCGGCAGTATTATAAAGCCATCTTTCTGCCAAATCGCACAGTGTGAATGAGAGAAAACGCAAGCGCATAGCATCGACAGTCAACTGCGAAGTACCCATCATTGCGCATACGTTTTCGAATTTGGTGATGAAAACGTACGCGTCTTCCGACTCAAGCCCGTGAAATTTGGGTAGCAGATTGATGTAGTGGGGTTTAATTTCAAAATTATCCCTGTTGGCTGGTGGAAGAGATAGACAAGTGGGAAGAGGACCACGGATAGGATAGCATCTCTCTTGGAGAGAGATGCGCGGTGGATTATGCGCACCTACGGGCGGTGGCAGCGTGGTGTTATATTCTGATAGAGCGCTGTCTATCTCGGTCGTGGTGGGGGAAAAGAAGATGAAGAAGTACCGACTTCGGCGTCGATAGCAGGAATGCGGACAAGACGGGCACTAGGATCCCGTGTCCAGCCGAGCATGCACCAAACGAGTTTAGTGCAAGTGGCCGTGTGTGTGATTTAAAATTTTGGTTTGTTTTGAAAAAAAAAAGTGGGACTCAAGACAAATCACTCTAAAATGCACAAGCATCCCTAGAACTAAGGTCACCTAGGTCCAGCCTCTAGACCGCTCCTAGACTTCCAAAGGACAAGCCGCAGGATCAATCCTCTACCGCCTCTGTACTACCCTTGTAGCCAGGTAAGTGCCAGGTAAGTGGGAAAGAACCACAGTAGTGGGCCTAATTAATAACCACTAGCCTTTGACACACTTGCCTAGACACTACAAAAGTAATGCGGATAAGCGATAGATTATCCACGACCTTCCTCTGTCCTTACTGAGCGTGACAGTCCTTAGAGTCTGGTCTAGATATTTTTTAAATTAATGAAGGGTTGATCTAGATGCTCGGTTTGTGATTTGCGGGGCGTAGGAAGGGTGATGAAATCCCCACCTAATCTTGATTTGGTCTTTGCCCCTTAAAGTCCGTATTAAAATATGCAAAACAAAACCAATCACAAAACTTTTGCAAAAAGATTTTTGAGCGGCGCTATTTTGCAAAGAATCCTGCAGAAAATAGATTTTATTGGATTTTAGAGGAGAGAGGAAGAGTTGAGAATCTTACCAGAGAAGTTTGGAACCCTAACTCCTTAGTTGCGCCGCGTTTCCGCCGCCGAAAGGGCCTTAATGCCGCGGTTCCGCCGCGAAGTGGAGGGATCAGGTGATGAAAATTTTTCTTTTGCCTTCTGTACTCCTCTGGATCTCTAAGAATATCTCTGTCTCCTGTTTCCTCAGGTCTGTGACTCCAGATCTCCTTACAAAAATTCACGCACAAATCGTTAAATATGAAATTTGCAGTTTTGTGTTAATTATGATATGTATCAAGTAAGAATTCAACACAAATAGTAAGAATAAAAAATTACGCACGTATCCCCGGCAACGGCGCCATTTGATTGATGTGAAAAAGTGTGTTTGTAGAATAACCGCAATCAATAACGGTGTCGCGTGTAGCTAGACCGAGATGAGTACGGGTCGTCCGCAGGGAAACGTGGAATATTTTATTCTTGCTTTAGGCGTGTTGAGAAAGAAAGGAGGAAGAAATAAGAATGGTTGTAGGTTCTAGATCTACGTTAAACACAGATGCAAAATATAGATCTAGATTAATTATGGATGTAAGGTCAATATTAAAAGGGGGCTTGTAGGGTTCATTAGGATTTAGTAGTTATGGATGGTTAATTAAAAATTACTCTTTTATCCTTTAATAGATTTAAAACTAGAACGACATAGATACATGTAGATTAGGGTTTCTGGAGGGAAAAGGGTTCCCACTCTTAACCCCTATCTCGACATGGAACTCTGTTCATATCTAGCCTTTACCAAAACAATCATTAATCTAATCTCTAATCGCGGTCGAGACTAACAATAAATTGGTAGCGCGCCCGATTAGGATGTTAATGTTTCTTATAGTAAAGTTTATAAACTTTATAGGACGTAAAAAGAGTTTAAGGATCTTCATTATCCATTAATCTACCCTAATCCTATGAACCCTAACAAGCGGAGAATTACTCGTGCATCTTGGGAAAAGAAGATGAAAAGACAGAGAGGGAAAACATAATATAAAATGCAAAAGAATTAAATAAAACAACTACCTTTATTAATCAACTTGAACAATCTACACTTTATTCCTTAGAAAATGATTACAAAAACTTGGTTTGCTTCTCGAACTCTTCCGAAGGAGGTAGATGAACAGTTGATGATCAGCCTGGATGCGTGAGCCGTCTTGGACTTCGTGATCTCTTTGGCTTGATAATTTTTCCAAGAGACTCTCGGTCCATATTTATAGTCCCAAAGCTAGAACCCTTGCTTCCAAATTAGGGAAATAATAGTAGAGATTCTCGCCAAAACATTTCAGCATCTAAATCTTATTTATGGCCGCGGATCCGCGGCCCAAGGGGGGTATGGCCGCGGATCCACGACCGTATGATCTCAACCCTCGATCAAAATTCTGGGGCTTTGTCTTTGTGACATTTGGCGATCCTTGGAACCTTTGTAACATGGAAATTTTCTCGTGGTTGTTGCCAGACTTGATCTCCAAGTTTTGCTTTCTTAATTAGGCAGGTTTTCTTTAACAACTTGATTTCCTTGATTTTAGTCTTGGAAAAATTCTGCACAACAACTTGGTAAAATTCTGCACAACAACTCAAATAATATTTAGTAGACTTTGTTCTCTTAGGATTTGGTTAATGATATTATTTGCATACATTTTCCTACCAAATTCTAATTATAATATATCAACACATGGAAAATATTATTTTTACAGATAAACCCTCATATGTATGATATATTATAATAAAGACCTTTTTTAATATGGAAATAGTAGGAAAAATGTAATAACAAATGTGCAGTTTTATCAACTGAACAACTGGATTTGCTTTTGGGGCCTTTGCGAATAAATTTAGTCGATCGAAATTTTAACTGTGTAATTTTTCAGTACTTTACATTTCTATCTGTGACCGTGAATGTCATTTGATCGGTAAACCTTGTCTAATTGCTATAGTTCTTTTTGACGGGTTTGCGAACGTGACATTCACGTTGATGTTCTGTGTTGTGCTGTGATGTTGCGGATTGTCGTGGTGGATAGCTTGTGTGCAATAGTAGTACAGTTTGGATTTATTTGTATATTTGATATTGCGGGGCGAGCGTCCGTCATGTGTACTACCATCACTGCCTGTTTGTATATTATTCTTTTGGGGCACGACCGGGCTGAGGTCGTTGTCACCCTTGTATATTATTTTCTTTTCCGTACTAGGATTGCCCCACGGAGGAGTGGACGGATAGCCGGGTTCTAGAGGGCAACAGATCCGCATCTCATGGCGTTGAGACGGAGGGGACCTTACTCTAGAATTGGCGGGCTATTCGCCGCACTCGTAGGGGGTATAGGTTGACCCATGGAGGGGTGCTCAAATTACCGGATTCCGTGAAGCGCTGGGTGGTCCATTCACTTTGCTGAAGGGGGCTGCCTCACTTCAGGTTTTGGCGGGTAACTTGCCGCGCTCGTAGGAGTTTAGGAGTTTATTTTACAGGCTATCCACACGACCACGGGAACGTCGGGTTTTCAGTTGTGGCTCAAAGGAAACCCGGGGATCCCAGATTATCTGTATTGTTATGTGATGCTTATTACTTCTCTGTGATGTTGCATTTATCATGCCTGGGACGATTGTTATATTTATACATATATACTAGTAGATGTTGTATATGTTTTGCACCCGCGCTAGCCCAGTCCCCACTCTGTCGTTAGTTAAGTAACCTAACGGGTAATGACTGGACCCAGTGGCGAATGCGGATGGCATATACGTACATTTTATTTTCGTTCTTTTCTGGTGTGATTAATTGATGGGACTGTGTTAATTCTTATCAATGCAAGGAAAACAAACCTATTTATATGATGTTGTTAGAACCAAGATTTTTTAAAAACCGACATTACAGACGTACGCTTTTGCTTTGCATCGTGGTATTCAGTTTGGAATATCTTGCACCTCATTCGACGGGGCAAGGGCCGAGATCCCTTCATCGGGAGTGACCCTTTGAGTAAAAGTTTGCGTCAACGTAATAACTTCAGTATAGCCGTTTACTTTTTTTCTTTGCATCGTGGTATTCATTTTGGAATATCCTGCACCTCATTCGACGGGGAAAGAGCCGAGATCCCTTCACCGGGAGTGACCTCTTTAGCAAAAGTTTTCGCTACTATAGATTTATAAAACCACTTGGATTCCTTCAACGATATCAAGTTCATTACGTTAAAGGTTTTTTGCCAAAAACCAGCCGTAGCTCTCCGTCATTTCAGACTAGTATTGCTTAGTATCCGTGCTACGTATGTTATGCATTAGCCGAGGCGTAGTGTTCGGTAGATATGCACTGCTTTTCTGTTGTAGAGATAATGCGATTGGTTAGGACAGTCGTACGATCATTTTGATCTTTAGTCCAGGTTCGTACGGGTGGGTCTAATGCAGTCAAGATAATGACGGGTAGAACTTGACTAGGACCTTTTGACATTTTGATCTTTAGTCAAGGTCACTTGGGTCCTAGGGGTAAAAATCACATCCAGAGTTTCAAATATACAGGAAACTTGCCAGGCATGCGCATACCATCTGGAGTGCGATGACTTGAGTGGCTTCCATCAAGTTATCATACAATGATAGTTCGATCCCGATTCCTACTGATGAGTTGGTTTACTCCTCGGGTGATTCCGACTAATTCTTCTTTCAGGTTTGGAGGAGAATTTGAGGATACAGTGGGAGACATTCAGGTTAGAGTGCACGCAGAGTGTTTCCTTTCTCTCTCTCTTTGACAGCGACCATGACCCGACCCTAGACTATAACTCAGTAACCAAGTTAACCGAACTTCCTTAAAAACACTGGCTTTTGGATTGTCTGAGTTGCATACAACATTGCCACTCCTTCTTTTAACCTTTGAATTTCTCCAGAACACCCCGTATCACTACGAACATCCACTTCCATTATGGTTATATACGAACTCGAAAGAACTTTTTCGAGGATGGTTTCTGGTTCTGGAGAAAATGAATAGGACTATTCAGTTGTCTTTTCCTTTTACCTTCTCTCAGGTTGTGAGGGCTCCTAGGATTAGGAGATAGCACACCTATTACGCTTATTGGATAGTCTTCTTCCAAACCATAGGCAGGTGCCGAAAGGTAGGGAATGAAGAAAACCAATTAGCCTAAGTGTGTTGTGCAGAAGGTAATAAGTAAAGACAAATAAAGTTATTAGAAAGAGGGCAAAGTAAAATGCGACTGCTATGATTCACGAACAAACCACGTATTTCATCGCCACTCCTACTTCACCTTTGTATTTCTCCAGAACACCCCGTATCACTATGAACATCCAATTCCATTGGATAAATCCATCGCATGGTTATATACGAACTCGAAGGAACTTTTTCGAGGATGGATTCTGGTTCAGGAGAAATAGAATAAGGATTATTCAGTTGTCTTTTATCATCATCTTCTCTCAGGTTGCGAGTACTCCTAGGATTAGGAGAGTACACCTATTATGCTTATTGGATAGTCTTCTTCCAAACCTTAGGCTGGTGCCGATCGGTAGGGAAGGAAGAAAACCACTTAGCTTAACGATGGTGTACAGAAGGTAATGACTAAAGACAAATAAAGGGATTTGGAGAGATGGAAACGAAATATACGGCTGCAGTCATGAATCTGGATAATGGAAGAGGCATTACTAGGAATACAAGGATACCCTTTCGAAACATTTTCATGTTTCAGTTTCACTATGCGTTGTTAATAGAAAACTGATTTCCTAATTAGATACTTACTCTAGGGTATGTATTTACCAGGTTTGATTCTCACATCTGTTTATTTTTACAGATGATGAGTGGGAGTAAGTTATTGGGAATTAGGTGATCATCCTCATTATATCGAAATTCGTTGTAATTTGTGATATTTGAGAAAATCGCCTGGGTACAGTTTTCAACTTACGACGCACAGGGTTTGAGTTATTCAACTCAGGAGACTTATACAAAGTATTGTATGTTGTCCAGTGTCCATTAGGACAAATGGGTTAGTCCTCGTACTTTATTCTGTTTACTTGTGACTTCTCAAGTTTTAGACATGTGTTTCATAGAAATATAAGGTCCAAGTTTTGAGAAGTTATAGGTATAAGAGTAAAGTAGAGAACCACGTGTTGCAAGTATCAAGATTCTTTAAGGTGATTGAAGATGTAGATACTTATGTTTGGTATTCGGTTGATAGTAATGGTTTTGAGAACTTGTTTCTCTTTCAGATTACTCATAATTGGATGCACTCCTAAGTTGAATAATGTTGATCGGCCTCTCTCTATTTAGTTGACATGCACTGGAGACAGGTGCATGATTTGAATCTGGTTCTAATTAAATTTGTGCTTTTGTTTCTATATTATATATATATATATATATATATATATATATATATAATCAATTTATATCTTAACGATGTTAAGGTGTAGGGAGTCGTCCGGCAGATGCTTAAAACCACAATCCGGATAAACTCAGGGCACGTTTCAGTAATGGTTGTTTGTGGGTTATCCCAGGCTTTGACGAGGGTTAACTTTCTACCATCTGGAAGATCAATAGTGATAGCGTTCTTGACTCGCCACAGTTTTAGCAAAATGGACTTTTTCAGAAAACACTAGTGGGAGTATGGTAGAACTGGAAGTGATTCTAGAACCACAAACGATTACGGAAAATTTAATAGGGCCTAAAGATTCAATCAGGATGGACATTCCATTAGCCACTCCGCAGATATGGTGGATAACCTCAGGCACCCGAGAGGTACTATGGTATCCTCAAGGACGGTGACAGGGAGGTTCTTGATTGCCCAGACTTGACACTACTGTTGTTCCAGACTATGAGACCCGGTAGGAGGATAAGTATAGCGTTATTCTAAACTATCTTTAGAAGTGCACGTGTATATGACTCTGCCAAAGGGTTGTCGTGGTCAGTGGGAGCAGTGGAAGCGTAGTGAACAAGTAGCTTGTATCTATTTATAGACTAAAGCGGATATAGCGGAGATAGATCATCTATTTTTGATGTGACAGTCATAAGTTTTTGACTTCATCAGAATAGGAGATGGATCTGTTAAGAAGGTAGTAGGGTGTAATGTCCTGGTATTTGGATGACATGCACATAGTAGGAAGTGAAATTCCTATACTGCGATCGGTTATACTTTGGTTGTCACACAGTGTTTTCTCCACATAGGTTATGGATATAATATCAGGCATTCTGGTTACTAGATCTATAGTTTTAGATCTAGATTTGGGTAGTTTCCCAATCTGGATACTTAGACAGTATTCTAAAGATATTTAGAATGGACGACTCCTGGCATGGTGGAGTACCTGCAGGTGATGGAGTCACCCTCTCTAAAGGTGTCTTACAGACTAAAGGGGAGAGGGGTGTGCATGATTGGTATATCACTTGCTTAGGCAATTGAGCCAATCATGACATGTCAAGTACCATACCAGATGTTGTTTTTGCACTAGATGCAATAAGTTGATATATTAATCCAATCCTGGAGAAAAACGAATGGAAGCAGTTTATGAACATAAGTGGATGTTCTAGGGATTTGATAACGGCAGCCTCCTTTGGGAGACGGTTATCATTCCAGGCTTCCAAGGTGACCTGGATGACAGAGTGACTGTCAGAGTTATAGTTTTATCTCTGACGAGGGACAGTAGTTTGGACAGGTGGTCCAAGCGGATACTGAGGAAGGCATGGCGCAGCATACTGATTAAGTTCAGTAGTCGATACAGTCTAAGAAGTTTGCTGGATTTGGAGTTCATTTATGAACTGGGTCTCATCAGATATCCAGAAATATTCTAAGACGGGTATTGCTCATTTCGGGAGATAGTTTTCTCCGCGAAGTTGAGATAAAGAGAGACATAGAAAGAAACACTGTAGCGGATCCACTTACTGAGGCTATTTCTCGAATGCAATAGTTTTACAAACGAGGTTTGTGAAACTGATTAGTAGAGGAGTTGGGTGTTCGGTATCACACGGGCTGTGAGTATGCGACATTGCAATAATTAGCCTTAAGTGCAAGTGGGAGATTGTTGGCTATAGTGCCCTCAAGGAAATTATCATAGTCGCAGGTATGTGATCATGATGATTGAGGGAAGACCTATACCGATAAAACATTCTTACTCAAGATGATGGTATGCTATCTGGTTTGACTTTATCATCATGTATATGTTGATAAAGCCCATAGGACTCTTGCTTGACTACCAGCATTGTGATGGCGATCACATACGTGGGAGCTGGGGGTCTATCAGCACATCCTTAAATGTCCCTAGTCGTGGGAGTATCGAGACTGGGCATCGATACTCAAGTGTAGACTGGTGTATACTTATCTAGACCCTGACGAGGGGCGGTGGCCGGTCTCACAAGCCATTGGTGTTAGTTGTTCACCTAAGATAGTATGCAGGTGCTCATTGGGTTATGAGTACATTGGACGGACTCGCCGGGAACATGCTAGTTGGTATTATACCTATAGTCAGATAGCAGTTCCCTGGTGACATGTGTATAGGTTAGTCTGTCGACCTGAGATCATCATTTGTCTCGTGTGAGTTCTCACTGTGCTTTGATTACTACCCTACCACGGCTCAAAAGAGTCGTGCAAATAGGTTTTAGTTAGGTACAGTCCCGAGCCACATGGAGGCAGTGAGCGGATCGTCAGGGATTCGTCTCTCCCAGTATTGGGGGTTGATATCACGCAGTGCACGGGTGGCCATCACTAGAAATCCTCGGCCGGGTTATGTGTGAATTACCGATCCAGGATCGATAGTTTCTCGGGTAGTGATGGGTTTCATACCGACACGAATTATCGCGTTGTTAAGGGTCTGACTTTATCCACCCCCTAGACTCGATATGCGATACTCTTAGACGAATAGACCGGACTGTGCGGATATTGTCACTGACGGGCTCAGTAGGGGTTCAGATGAGTTTGCTCGTCGCCCTTCTTTTCGCTCAATACCTGGGTAGCCGTTACGTACAGCTAGTGTCGCTGACGTGCTTGTGGTTAAATCCACTGCCAGCGTATTGACGAGTCTTTAGAGTCCCACACAAAGGATTTTCACGGTTCAGGCGATATGGTGTAGGTGACGTATGTTGATACATACAGGTGTCTGATTAAATATGTGCACGGACTGCACAGACTTTAATCGGGCGGTTGATAATACTAGCGGCTTAGGATTAAGCCATATTGTTAAATCAGGTTTTGATTTAATAATTTACATATGTATTTATATATATGTATTCTAGTAGTATTGCTCACTATTTATTTTCTCTCTTTGTCTATTCGTATTTTGTACGAATACGCGTATGTGTATTCCGATTCATATACCGGGAAGCATTCCGTATTTATACGGAATGGCTTCTAGAAGATGCCACCTCATTATTGATTTTCTTTTGAAAATCATTTTGTTTATAATGAGGTGGAAATGGTGACATGGCATAGGCATGGGTCTTGGTCAAAGCATGGTATTTTACATGTAGTGATTGGTATGGTTGTCATTTCTTTATTTGCTTTAATTGGATAAGATTTTTTGGGTGTACATGATTTGGGGGAGGAGAAAGGGGGCCAGCCACATCTAGGTGTGGGGTTTTTTCTTGCTCATCATTTTTTTGATGAATTCACTTGAGGCTCTCTCTCTAGCTCACTCTCATTTTTACACCCAAAAGAAACTTAGCCAATTTTCTCATGCCTTTGATGATCATCTCCACATCTTCCATGGTTACTCTGTAAGCATTAGATTTTGAGAGAGAATTATAGTGACACTATTCTACACCCCCACTCTCTACTACTAGCAATCCTAGAGAGTCGGTTGGTCCGCTTGGCGAACCTGGAGCTTGTGCCGTTTCCCTCGGGTGGATCATCGGAGATGAAGGAAGACTGGCGACCAAAGTCGATCCGTATCACTAGGAGCTTAGAATTGGTTGAAGACCCCAAGGACTTGGTTCATTAGGTATAACCATTCTATCTCCTTTTGTTATCTTGCTAGTTTTAGGGTTAATGGTTTCGATCTTGGAAATCGGGTAATGGTAGCACCGAGTTTTAGAAAATTTTTGTTCCGTATTTGGCCACGGTTCGATGGCCGGGGCGCTCCCATAACCGAATAGCTGCGTGTTGCCGCCACTATATAAACCCCCATCACAGAGGGGTCAAGTAGGCTTTTTTTCACCCCACTTAGCCGTTACTCTGCTCGGATCTTGCACTAACTTGATCGTTAGAGGGTCCTCGGTGGTACCAAACCACCCCGGGACTTCCTTGCAGGTGCTCGGTGCAAACTCCTCAAAACCACCAATCTCCTCAAAACCTATTGAGACCCGCACGCAACAGGAGATCACCTCCAAGGTCCACCGGGAGATCGACGGAAGACAACATCTGACGGAGACCCGAAAAGGACCTCCATCAGTTGGCGCCATCTGTAGGAAATAAACTCTACAAAAAAATAATGTTGGCCTTCCGATCTCCATCCACATGGCAAGTGATCACCCTGAAGATCCAGATACCAGCCGCCGCCTCCTCCTCAACGGAGGCACGGATGAACCTCCTCCGGCGACCGTCATCAATACCCTCACCGGCCGAATAGACCGACTACAGTCCATCGTGGAAGCGCTCATCCGCGTCTAAACGGCCGGGCCAGGACTCCAGACCGCCGCTCCTCCGCCTCCAAAAGACTCTGCCCTCATTGGCACGGCTGACCACCGGCAGGCTACGTCCCATGGCCACAGATCTCATGGGCTGATACTCTCTGCGGCCTGTTGGGCGCCCCACAGCTCCACACCAAGATCCACCGCCAGAGTGCCTCGCATCGAGCCTCCTCGTGACCCCCACCTCCTGGGGAGATGTCGGTCACTTCGCCCATCCCCAGACATGACCGACACCCCCTCCCTTGACGGGGTCGCACAGAAAGGGCTCGCCGTGGCGGCTCGAGAGCCACCTCGCCTGGGGATCTGAGGAACCTCATCAAGAAGAACCAAGGCCGCGCCCAGACACAGATCTCCCACAGCAGAGGCCAGGGATCACAAGGCGCCGAATCCTCGGGATACCATGGCCGACTCGACGCCCTCGAGAAGAAGATCGAGGGTTTACGCCGAGAATGTCACCTCTCGGGCGATAAGGCTAAGTACGCCGCTGACTCTCTCACCAAGCCATTTACCGAGGGACTGCTCGCTGTTCACGTCTCCTCACGAAACAAGCCCCCGAAGGTCTCTCTGTTCGACGGGAAAACTGACCCAAAAGACCATTTGGATGCTTTCACCGCGGGGATGAGCTTCCAGGACCATTCCGTCGCCGCTCAGTGCAGAGCCTTCCCAGCCACCCTCATCCGCTCTGGTCGGGACTGGTTCCAAGGACTCGAGCCTCGCTCAATCTCGACCTTTGACAAGCTGGCTACTCAGTTCCTCGGCCACTTCATCAGGAACCGTAGGCAGAAGCGCACGGTCGACTACCTCTTCACAATTAAGAGCGAGGACAAGGAGACGTTCAAAGCTTACATCACTCGCTTCTACAACGCCCTCCTCGAAGTCCCCGAACACCGGGACGAGACCGTCATCACGGCGCTCAGATCTGGTCTTAGGCACAAGGAGTGGTTGCTCTCCTTCGCATTGGCGTAGCCTAAAACCATGGCCGAGGTCAAGGCGTGGACCGAGTGCGAGGTCCAGCTGGTGTCCGAGGTGAACGCGAACCTCCCTCAAGCAGAACGGTCCGACCAGAAGAAGAAGGCTCGGGAAGATAGGCCGGAGTGTCAGCAGCCCTACCACCCGAAGTTCCAGGAGTACACCCCGCTCAACGTCTCCCTCGCAGTGTTACTAAAGGAGGCCCAGGGTGAGGGGTTCTTCAAGTTCCCTCCAATCCCGCGTCAGGACTCGAAGCGAACCCGAGGCCCCTACTGCTCCTTCCACCGGACGCTGGGCCACGCCACGGAGGATTGTAAGCAACTCCGGGGCTACGTTGAGAAGCTCATCCGATCAGGGCACCTCACCGTCTACTTAAGGGACAAGCGGCAGGCTGACCGCGAGCAGGAGCAGTGTCCTCCTTTCGCCGAGCCGACTATCGGCCAGATCATGCTCATTTCGGCAGATGACCAGTCCGACGCTCAGGGAGCCCCATACCGGCGTCGAGCACGGAGAACAACAAGCCTCCGAGGAGCTTGGGCAATGCTAATAAGGTCATCTATTAGCATGTATTTTTTTTAGGGGCAATGTAAACTCTTCCTAAGGTTTGCTGTTAATTTAATAAAAGATCAATGGAATATTGCGAAAAAGAAGGAAATGTCTTATTTATTCAAAAAGGTATTATGGGCTCCTCATCCATACATACAAAAATAAAAAGAAAATTACAGCAGCGATGGAAGGGGGTGCAAAGAGCACTGCTCATGGTACTTATTAAAGATCTCCACCAGCCGAGGCCTCACGAGATCCAGCCTCTTCCCTCGATTCCCCCCGCGCGCGTTGGCCTCGAGCCTCAGTTCGTAGCACTCACAGACGAGTGCCACCGAGCGAGCCAGCCGACTCGCGGAGATCAGGCCGAAGTGCCTCAGAGACCGCAGCTTGCCCACGGCCTCGTCGTAGAGCTGCTCGGACAAGAGGTTGTAAAGCCCCGACGACGCCCTCCAGATGGAGTACATCAGCAGCTGCAGTAGGGGGAGCGCCGGAGGAGCAACCGGCCGAAGTGGTCTTCGATGCTCCTATAGACCAACTGCATCGTGTCTTCGGTGCAGTTCTGGTTGTAGAGTTATACGTCTTCGAAGTGGATGATGTCGGGGATGGTAAAGGGGAATTGTTCCATTCTCAATGATTTGTTTACGAAGAAAGGAAGGACCAGTGCTCCCTCAGCCTTATATAGCCAACTGCGCCCCGACGGAACCCAACAGTCGCCCGTTTTCACCCACAAAGTCTCTACCACGCGGCGATCATTGAGCCTTCTCTGGTAGAATCGAAACGACGCGACTCTGGCGCTTCGCCTCCCCGCACATTCAATGCGCATACTACACGCACGTTCGCCGCGACCGTTCTTGTTCCCCATACCTGCCACGGGATGGTCGGGCGAAACCTCATGAAGAATCGACCAAGCATCTACCATGCTCGGCCATCCCTGGCCGGTAGCTTCCCTACACACAACCCCTGGGATCAAAGCCCTCGCTGAGAGGCAACCGCGCAGCTTCACTGCCCGGTTATCCTTAGCAGGCCTCCTACGGCCCCTCCAACACTAAGGATCAAAGTCCTCCATAGAGGCAGCCGAGCGGCTTCCCTGCTCGGCTATCCCTGGTCGGTAGCTTCCCTACTCGCAACACCAGGGATCAAATCCCTCGCCAAGAGGTAACCGCGCAGCTTCACTGCCCGGTTATCCTTAGCAGGCCTCCTACGACCCCTCCAACGCTAAAGGATCAAAGTCCTCCTTAGAGGCAGCTCAGCAGCCACCCTGCTCGGCTATCCCCGGCCGGTAGCTTCCCTACTCGCAACACCAGGGATCAAAAAGTCCTCCCAGAGGCAGTCGAGCCCGACCCTCGCTCGGCTATCCCCGGCTGGTAGCTTCCTACCACAACCGACAGGTATCAAAAGCCCTCCCAGAGGCAGTCGAGCTCGACCCTCGTTCGGCTATCCTTCAGGACAAAAGCCCTCACCAAGAGACACCGGGAAGTAACTCTGCTCGGCCAAAGGTCCTTGGTAGGCTTCTTACAGCCCCTCCCACGCTAAGGACCAAAGTCCTCCTTTGAGGCGGTCGAGCCCGACCCTTGTTCGGCTATCCCTGGCTGGTAGCTTCCTACCACAACCGACAGGGATCAAAGTCCTTGCCAAGAGGCACTGGGAAGTAACCCTACTCAGTCCCCGTCCTGAAGTATCAAAAGCCCTCACAAGAGGCAACCGAGCCCGACCCTTGCTCGGTCATCTCCGGCTGGTAGCTTCCTACCCATGACGCCAGGGATCAAAGCCCTCGTAAGAGGCATCCGAACGGCTACCCCGCTCGGTCATCCCAGGCTGGTAGTTGCCTACCCACGACGCTAGAGATCAAAGCCCTCGCCAAGAGGCAACGGCGCAGCTTCACTGCCCGGTTATCCTTAGTAGGTTTCTTACAGCCCCTCCGATGCTAAGGATCAAAGTCCTCCTTAGAGGCAGCCGAGCGGCTACCCTGCTCGGCTATCCCCAGCCAGTAGCTTCCTTACTCGCAACGCCAGGGATCAAAACCCTAGCTAAGAGGCAACCGCGCAACTTCACTGCCCGGTTATCCTTAGCGGGCCTCCTACAGCCCCTCCAACGCTAAGGATCAAAGTCCTCCTTAGAGGCAGCTCAGCAGCTACCCTGCTCCGCTATACCTGGCCGGTAGCTTCTCTACTCGCAACGCCAGGGATCAAAAAGTCCTCCCAGAGGCAATCGAGCCCGACCCTCGCTCGGCCATCCCCGGCTGGTGGTTTCCTGCTCGCAACACCAGAAATCAAAGCCCTCGCCAAGGGGAAACCGAGCAGCCTCCCTGCTCGGTCATACCCAGCAGGCATCCTCCTGCCCAACAGACGCTGCGGGTTTGTAGCCCTCATAACGAGGCCACTGAGCCCATTTATGCTCGGCACAACTACGGCGGACATCCCTCTGCCCATCACATGCAGCGGATCCGAAGCCCCAACAAGGGACATCAGGTCTATCCAAGTCTGAGCGATCCCCCCTCGACTTCAGGGCCATGGAGATGCCTCCTTCTCAGCAGCGCTTGGCACACTTAGCAAGTGATCAAAATCAACTTGACGGACGATCGCTAGACAGATAGCCGACCTGACATGGAAGCCCAACAGTGCAAGCAAAGATATTTTACGAGCATTCTTCACAAACAAAAGATAAAGTGCAAACTGATGAAACCAAAAAAGTTTTACTACCAAAGCGAAGTCTTTACAAAGGGTATTTTGGGCTCCCTAGCCTTACAGACTGCCCGGAGGCTTACAAAAATTCCAGAAGCGGCATAATAAAAGGAGGAGGAAGACGTGGGCTTTAGGCCTCGGGGCCAGGCACGACCTCGGGGTCCTCGATATCTACCACGAGTCGAGCAGGGAACTTAGCCAACTCCTCGTCAGGAATCTCTTCCCCCTGCACATCGGCGTCCACGAGGAGGTATTCAGCCCAGAGCTCTTCATCGACGAACTCCGGCATCCAGGCCTTAACGGCGTCGAGGGCCTCGTGCCAGATGCGGGTGGTAGCTACGGCTAAGTCATTGTAGAAATCCTTCGACTTCTTGTAGCCCTCCACCGCCTCCGCCGCCTTGACCGCCGCCTTGACCGCCGCCCCCAGCTCCTTCCGGAGGGTCCTCACCATCTTCGTCAGGTTGTTGGCGAGCGCCTGAGCGTCCTCAAGCTTGATCTCGGCAGCCACGGTGGTCTCGTGGTGCCAGGCAACCTCCTATTTCCCGGCCTCCACCTCGCCCTCCAGGGTGGCAACCCTCTCCATCGCCGCCTCTAGCTCCCGCTTGGAGCTCTCTTCCAGCGAGGCAAGCTAGTCCGCGGCCTTCATCGCCGGGGCTATCACCTCGGCCTCCATCCGTAAGGCAAGGACGACGTGCTGGAGGACCTGAAAAAAATAAGAAAGAGGTCAGGAAGACGAAGGAAGCACCAAATCTCACAAGTAACCGAGCGCTTATCTGCACAGACTCCTGGGCAATGGACGCCATCTGAGCCCTGAAGGTCCCCCCGGGGACCCTGCCCCCTGCCGACCTCTCTATTTCGTGCATCAGGCTATCCGCGACAGATAGTCCCGAAGGCACCGCGAACTAGAGGCCCCCCTCCTCCACCATGATCGGCGAGGGCGGGCCCCGAGGAGGCCTCCGAGAACCCCTCTTGAGTAGCTCTGAAGGAGAGCCAGTCTCCTCCTCCGAGACCGGGTCCTCCAGAATTCGAGCCCGCTTCGGGCCCAGCGCTCTGCTAGGCCCTGGGGCAGGATCCTCCCCTGAACGCTCAAGGGACGCGGCCACCGGAGGACCTGTGACGGAGGCTAAAGGAGCCGGGTCAGGCTTCGAACGGGAAGAGCTGGCGCCTCCGGCATTCGTGATCTTCCTTGGCTGGTGTATGGAGGCTCGGAGCTCGTCCATATCCATGGGTCCTGCAAAAAACCAAATGCAAAGAAGTCAGCGATACATGCAATATACAAGCCAAAAATCAAGCCTAACTTACCGACGAATTCGATGGGGCTGAGCCCGGCCCAACTCAGGACTCTCTCAGACAGCAGCACGTCAAATCGGGGGACGGGCACCCACGACGCCACTCTCACTGGGGTCATTGGACTGGTTCGCCGGCAAGCACTTTTTCCTCGACCACTTGGTGGGCACGGGCCAGTCCCCGCCCTCGAGCGGCGCGACGAAGAAAAACTTCTTCTTCCAGTCATGAATGGAAGAAGGCAGGGCAACAACCCCTGTCCCGGCGGCGCCCCTCTGTCGCTTTCTAAAAGAGAGGTAGACCCACCTCGGGTCGCCCGCTCGGCCCTCAGGATGATTTTTGAAAACAAGGAAAGAATCAAGGATGGAGAGGCTGAAGGGAACCGGCTGTAGCTTCAGGCGGATCAAGAACCCGAGGAGAATCCTCCATGAGTTCGGCACTAGCTAGCCAGGGGCTAACCCGAAGAAGTTCAGCGCTTCGACAACCTCGGAAGAGAAAGGCAGGCGCATTCCACCCCAAAAAGCTTCCAAATACAGGGCGATCTCCCTACCCCGTACTTGGTCTGCCCTCTCTTCCTCCTTGGCCAGACGAAGCGTATAACGTGAGGGGATGTGAAAGCGAGCCCGAGCATTGGCAAGCTCGTCCTCATGCCTCACCCAACATGACGCGCCGGGGGTAGCGTCTACCGCCTCCTCCGTAGGAGCTGCCCTCACATCACGATCCCAGGAAGAGGATCTGACCCCTGCTCCCCGGGAAGACTCAGGCTCAACTAGAAGGTCCCTAGAACCTACTCCTATGGTATCTACAGATTCTATGAAAGAAGACATCTAACTTAAAAAAGAGAGATCCTCGAGAAATGAAAGTAGAAGAAAGAAGATGAGCGCCGAGCAACCAGGACTTAGAGTGAGGAAATATGAAGAAGTAGGGGCCCTGGAGTGGGCCCCATCCCTATTTATCACTGCAATCGCTCTGATCCAACGACGCCCTTCATCTCCTGCCAAAACGCCTTCTCGCGTCCAACGGCCCCGATCGCTCTACTTGTCGTTCCCACATTGGCCTGCATCCCATCAGACACAGCAGGTCTGCACACGTCGTGTCGGCCGACCGACGCTTGACACGCGGACCGTCGCTTCAGTGACAGGATGCACGAACCGGCGCACCTTCCTTAAATGCAGAGATCTCGCCCTGATTCGCTGGCAGAAAAGACAACTGACAGCCCGGGGACGCGTCCCGATGAAATCTTAAGAGGGAGCTCACCCCGGGCGGGCCGACAGTCCACTCTTGACCCGACCCGCCAGCTGGTCGGGACAAGAGTGTGGGGCTAATGATGATGCTCTCTATTGGCGATCTCCCAGATCAGGACACGTGGCAGATGGCGTGTCCCAGAACTCAGAAGAAAGGGCCCACAGGGGCCGACTAGGCCACCCCTGTACCCGACCTGCAAGCACAAGCTGGCTCTCCTCAGGACCCCCTGCAAATTGGCCCGCTCGGCCTCTTAGCTCGCCCCGATCTACCACAGGACCAAGACTTCTCGGCCCTCCCGCTCGTTCCCGAGATCTCCCGCCGATGCCATCTTCCTCGGTCCCTCCGATCGACCAACTCCACCACTCACAGGCGTAACAGGCGCTTCGTAAATCTCGCCATGCGTGGATTCTCCGCCGGCAACACCCCGCGTTCCACGCCATCACGATCCCCATTAACGGGCGATCCGCTTATTACACGGACATAACGTCGGGAGCGTAACTGCCGGCAAGATTCTCGCGCCTGCTGCTGCGTGCTGCCGCCACTATATAAACCCCATCACAGAGGGGTCAAGTAGGCTTTTTTTCACCTCACTTAGCCGTATCTCTGCTCGGATCTTGCACTAACTTGATCGTCGGAGGGTCCTCGGTGGTACCAAACCACCCCGCGACTTTATTGCAGGTACTCGGCGCAAACTCCTCAAAACCACAAATCTTCTCAAAACCCATTGGGACCCGCACGCAACAGGAGATCACCTCCAAGATCCACCGGGAGATCGACGGAAGACAACATCTGACCCAAAAAGGACCTCCATCATAGTTAAAATTGATTAAACACACCTCTTCGTGGGAACGACTCTCAAGTACTGCTGTCATATTACTGTATATCCGCGGTTTAATTTGGAGAACTATAAAAATACCATCAGCTTACAAGAAGTCAGAAGTTTTCATGGATTGGCATCATTCTATCGCCGATTCATAAGAAATTTCAGCACCATTTCAGCCCCTATACCAGATTGCATGAAGAAGGGTGAATTCAGGTGGACCTTCGAGGCCGAGAAAGCTTTCAACTCATCAAAGACAAGTTGTCCAACGCCCCCGGGTTTGCCTTACCTAACTTCCAGAAGGTGTTTGAGCTTGATTGTGATGCTTCTCATGTAACGTTGGTGGTGTCCTAAGTCGAGAAGCTCAATGAAACGAGGAGAAAATACTCTACAAATGACGTGGAGTTCTATGCAATCATTCAAGTAGTACTTCAGCATTAGCGATCCTATCTCATTCAAAGAGAAATATTTATTTTAAACTCTGATCATGAAGCTCTCAAGCATATCAACAATCAAGGAAGCTTGAACCGACGACATGCCAGATGGGTTGCTTTTCTGCAAGAGTATACTTTTATAATGATACATAAAAGTGGAAAATGCAATAAAGCAGCGGATGCTCTTAGTAGACGTGTTGTGCTCTTAAACTCTATAAGCGTTCAGCTTGCAGGGTTTGATTCCTAATGCTCCATGGGAAGATGTTAGTATGGATTTTGTGGTCGGTCTGCCAAGAACACAAAGAGTTACCGATTCCATCTTTGTGGTTGTTGATCGATTCTCAAGAACGGCTCATTTCATTTCTTGCAAGAAAACTATGGATGCATCCTATATTGCTAATCTCTATTTTAATGAGGTTGTTAAGCATCGTGGTATTCGGAAGCCAATCGTTTTGGATAGAGACACGAAGTTTCTTAGCCATTTTTGGAGGTGCTTGTGGACGAGGATCGGTATTCGCTTACGATTTAGTAGTGCTTATCATGCTCAAACTGATGGACAAACGAGGCGGTGAATCAGACCTTGGGCAATCTACTTGGATGTTTCGCGGCCAAGAGACCTAAGCAGTGGGATGTGATGCTTTCCCAAGCCGATTTGAGATAGTTTATGGACATGCCCCAAGGCACCATCTAGACCTCGCACCGATATCAACATTACCTGTAGCAAGCAAGAAAGCCAAAGATTTTGCTACCAGGATGACCAAAATCCATGAGGAAGTGAGAAAGAAGCATTACATTATGAGCCGTTTGAAGCATCTTGAAGATAATTCATTGAGCTTTAATTTAATACCATGCATGCCCATGGAATGCTAGCCTCTCATTAAGTACATAGTAGCCAACAACGGAAGCAAGCCTGAGAGTTTGTCTTTCAATCTTTCCATCTAAGAATTAGTGTTTTGTTATTTAAGGTCTTTGAATTAATGCATCTATTCTATCTATAAACACTGGGCTTATGATGTAGAAGGCAATCCGAAAATTATGAAAATATATGATTGAAGTGTTATCTTCTATTTGGTTGAGCTTTGCTCGCTTGTATCGGTCTCTTTATCTTAGATGTGCCCTTTGATTTTGTAGCATGCGGTCGCGATCTTCTGTCTCTTCTTCCCCACATCAACGGATATGGAAATTACAACAATTATATGTGAATATCAAGTAGCAGCAAAAAATTATTTGATAGTGAAACCTTCACAACTATCCAACCACCAAAAACTTAATAGACAAACCAACAAAACAGAAGATAAAAAACATCCACAAACTCAACATTTACACATAATGATATTTTTCTTCTTTCTTCCATGTTCCGTCAATTACTGTATACAAGAAAAACAAAAGAAGAAAACCCCCACTCAACAGTCATGCCAACCCCTCATAATTATTAGCTATTATATATATGTCTGGCTCTTCTAATGAAAAAAAACACAAACTTTATTCACAACGATGATCGAAGAGGTAACGGGAGAGAGCGAAGCTCATCCACTTGATGCCTCGGCGTACAAATTAAGCATTTCCATAAGAATTCACTATTACCAATCTCCTTGCTTATAAATAGTTCTCTTGGATATCTCCTTTGATCCTCATCTTCAACGGCAATGGAGGCTGGTGAGACTCAACAAACATCGACCAAAGTACACGAACGTCCTCGCATTCGCATGACTTCACATCTTCATATAGGATGTACATTCCCCTTCCTGATATTATCAATAATGAGATCATCAGTTATCAAGAAAACACAATTAAATAATAGAGAAAGTGGTGGATCTATGAAGAGAAAACATACTTTTGTTTTTCGCTGAATGTAGATGGAACCAGAGCTTCTTCAATGGAGAGAAAAGAGATCCCAGCAACCCCATTTACTGAAAGAAGAAGAAGAAGAGTTTGCAGAATTTTTTAGATTGAGGGGTGAAGTCTATCTATTTTCACTATTGTATTTCCCTTGCTATGCATGCCAATCTTGAGTTTTAAACTTTTAATATTACATTTTCTCTTGGTACCTAGTCACCATCCACCTTTCACACTTCCTCTACAAGCTCTCTCTCTTTCTCTCTCTCTCTCTCTCTCTCTCTCTGTAGAATTACTTGTATCTAAAGCTACACAAAGCTTGTCCCTTTTTCCCCTATAAATTGTTCATATACTTGATATATTCTATGGTCTTTTATTACTCTATAGGTCCTTCAAATGCTTCTTTGGTCAACACATAATATTCATTTAATATGTGTATTATGTTTACATTATCATTGTATGAATATTAAACTTTGGCATTTGGTGGTCAATATGCCCACGAGGCAGGGTGAGTTCAAGCTATTTGTCGCTAGATTAGTGGTTGATAGTCACAACATCATTGTAAGACATAAAGAGCAAAGTCCTGAATTAGATTAATAGGATAAAAGGCATTTATAGAATAATAAGATCATAATAATATTGGCTCATGATGAGTATCCTGAATTTAATGATCAAAAAAATTTCATGTTGCCAGGGGCCATGTAGTAAGGCCCATATATAGATCATCATTGGCATCATGGCATCATCATGTCTTCGATGGTCTCCATCAAATTGACTAAATAAATAATAAACCAATAGAATTCTTATGAAAATTAACGGAAAATGTTAACTATTTCCAAATTTTAGAGTTAATTAGATTCCCAAACGAGCTTCAGACTTAGAGTTGGAGATGATTATTATGGATCTGATACTTATGATTTTAGCAGTGGCTAGGATAAAAATTGCGGCAAGTGGAATATTACACAAAAACAGTCATTTACTCGATGGCCAATATTTTAGATAAACATAAAAAGAACGGTTTAACTGTGCAACAAAAAACTAAGTACTCCAAAGTGTATGAACATGATACCTTATAATGAAATTATAATTGATCAATGCATTTATAATTAACCTATATCTATTTTTGTGGATACCTTTAGGTTCAGTCGAACTCACATAGCCGTGCACGATAGTTTTTTTTCTTCTTCTGCACATCTGCCTTGTTTTGCACATACAATTAAAGACAACTCCTCTAGTACCTGCAATGAAAGGGGGGGGGGGGAGGCATTTTAACAATTTCCTAGCATTCCATGCTTATGAACTAGAAAGAAAACCGCTGACACTTATAACATCGATTCAGATGCTTGATGCAAACTATAAATTTATTGATATGCATATTAGCTTACAAACTCACAGTAAGCATGCTTCTATACAATGCATGTGGAAGACTTGAATTTCCATGTCATAACTGATCAAAGATCAAATATTCACCATTTATTTCTTGTAGCACACATGCGGCCGAGTTCCTGAATTGCAAGCTTGAAAACAGAAGTGGATTTGGCTTCTTGGTTATTTTCATAAATTTCTCTGTATAAGGTTTTCAGTTAATATAATTGTTCTTCATCACTGATATCTGACGATCTTGGTGGTATGAAGTGATTGAAATAAAAAATAAAAAAAAAGCTTAGTATCATGATTTAATTCGATCCATATGCTCCATGAACGAAGAGCCTGTGTAGGAGAGCATTAGTAAGGTATGTAGGATACTAGATACAGGAACGATGCAGACACGGACTGAAAAAAGTTATAAAGCATTGTGAAGAAAGACGCAAGGAATTATGCGGCGTTTTGACAAGGTAAGAAGCATGAATACAGAGTCACACGACACAACACAGGTAAAATCCTTTTAAGTAGGACACTATGATAATGCAATAGAATCACACGCATACATACAAACTCAAGCATATGTGCATATTATAAATATTAATTCGTCTCTCCCTCTCTCTCTCTCTCTCTCATATAGTTTTCCACATACAGATTCTTTATGACGTAATTATATATAGTTCTTAATACTTATATGTGTTATTATTAACATATCATAAAATTTATGACTTCTCATGTGGAATTTGTGTTGGTCCTCCAACTTTGTATACAAGAACTTATTATGTATCAATGTCTTGAGATCATTTTCCACTAAATATAGCCTATGAAGTTAAAATGGATGTAAATAAATACATCAAAGTCAAAGTGTAATGAGTATGAGGGCTGTGAAATGTCCATTTCCAAGAAGTGTCCTAAAAATATGTAATGCAGAAATGCGGACATATTTCACATTTGAGAAGTGTCACATGTGCAAGGAGAGGGAGCACCACTTCCGACATGGACATATCTTCAGGATGTAGGTGCCCATTCTATATAGTTAACAACATATAGTATAATATCAGACGGCATTCTCCTGCATATACAATTAAAAATGCGCATCGGTGCATTTGAGCTTTTCTGGAACAGGAAATTTGGAGTCTTGGTACAAAATGTGCTCATGAACTCTTTGGTTGCACGAACTTAAATGATGTCCAAGTATGGGGCATGATCACAAGCATGCCGACAGGGACAGTGTAAATCCTTAGAAAGCAGGACAGAACACATATAGATACAAGACAGAGGAAAATATATTCTATCAATTGTTCGATTGCAAACCAAGAGCTCTACTTTTAAAAATAATGATGTATCAAATTATGAAAATCTAAATATATGACTATATATTCAACTGATCTCAATTCTGTTGAATAACGACACAAAAGCGCAGAAAACCAAACTGAATTTATAGGATTGCTATAGGTTTGTTTAGTTCAATCTACATAGAAGTCTTTTCCACTAGCGGCTTGAATTAGGGCTTCCAATATACTACGGAGATTAAAGCATCAAAGGCAAGTAAGTCCAATTGAGGCTCAAAGAATAATCATGTGGTCACTCGGCTCTTCTTAATGGCTGGGACCAACCCTTTTTAAGGAATTTGAGATGGTGATATAAAGTCCAGTAGTGTAGCAATAGTTCTTTATTCTGGCTGTGATTTTGTTATAAAGTTTGGTGAGAACTAAGCAGGATACTCATTGTTAATTCTCTTTTAAAAGTAAAACTCCCTTGATGAATTTAACCTTGAACATAGCTCTATCTAGGGGGGCCACATGAGCCTTAGCATTTTTTTTTATGCTCTAATTTATGTTTGATTTGCTACATGATCCTAAAATTTATGTCTGATTTGCTACATGATCCTAAAATTATTTCGCAATATTTATGTATTTTCTGGAATTATCTGAAAAATACGCAGAGGGTTATTTGTGAACACTATAAAACTTGTTGAAGCAACCTATCTGCCAACTGTTTTGGTCTGTTTAGGATATCTAATCAATTCTGAATTTGTTTGAAAATCTGGATAAGGGCTTATATGAAATAAATTGCAAACGAGACAGTTTTTGGCTTGTTTTGTGAAAGCAAAATAGATTGCTTTTATCTTTTAATTTTGATGTTCCGTCTATGAAAATTGAACCATCGACAGCTATTTAACTAATGCTTATGATTATGTAATTTTCTAAATGGTACATATATAATAGGACGTCATGCATGAAGATTAGCATGAAAAGTTTGGGTATTGTTATACAATGAAGCTGCTACAGATGAAAGAGATAAATAGAGATAAACCAAAACTCAAATACAGATAACACCAAATAACACATTCGGATACGGTACGAAAAAATTCGGGAATCATAACTGAGATTGTTCACTTTAGGTAACGTAGATACAAAATATGCAACCATGCGCAGCGGAAAAACTATGTATCTACCCTAAAGGTTTACGAAATACCTGATCTGATTAATTAGATCGATCACCTTACCAATGTCAAATAGAAAATCTGATCTTTAGCGTCTCCAAGCAACGGCCGGAAAGAAACCATACTTTGGTGAAAAGCGACACCTCGTAAGCCAACCCAAAATAGAAAAGGAAGAGGAAAAGAGACAATGGCTCTCTATTGTTTCTCTCTAGAAAAACTCTCTATATTGTATGCATATTTATCATGTCTCGTATGAAACCTTAGCCCCCTATATATGAATATATAAGGCATCCGCTCATATGGGGAGATATTGGGCTGGATCGGGCCTAATGGCTAACATACTTCCACTCGCACATTTGAGTGGGTGTCATCGATAACTCCCTAAACTAGTTCCCTGAACCATTGATTCTCTGAAGAATTGTCTTTCTGAGAATCTCCTCCACTTTCTCATTCCTACTCATACATAACATGTTGGTGCGACGTGGACCGTTGAGAACCTGCAAACGGGTAGCCTTACAGCCAAATCTGTTAGGACCGATACAAGGATCTCCCTAAAATAAAAAACATAAACCAAAAAATATGTCAAGTTCGTGAAATCTCATACCCCAAATCTGATCGGACATGTCTGCTCAGGTACCTTCGATCTCTCTTAGAAGCGTACTTGAACACCAAGGTGTACCTATCGATTCATCGCACTCTTAAAGCTCGTCACCATGACGTCAATAAGAGTTGGTCATGCGATACAACCAGGAGACATTCCAATCGATATTCTTTCGGCTCTAAATAGTTAGGTCTGTTATTCATTCGCTTTCTTGACACTGCCCTATATGTGCGATATATTGTCATCGCGGCAGGAAATAGCAGCCAAATTAGCAGACGCTCATAACATGTCTATCCAGACAGCTCAGTGTCGCTAAGGATATAGATTGCTCGTCCTTCCGTGAAGGAGGTCGTCATAAGGGCTCACATAGTGAGGGAGATAGGATCCATCTCAAAACCTCCTTATGTGTACGATCCAAGTGCACGTCGTATGGCAACGTGATGCGGCATAAAATTCTCTCTCTGAGAGCGTACACCATTAAGGTTATACCGTACGGACCAAAGTCCAATCACCCTGTGATTGACTTGCCCAGCCATATCGCCCTGCGATATGTCTGGGATCTCCCAACAAGCTCACACCCCATACGAGTCAGACCCCTAATTCGGCTATATATAAACAGATAAAAGTGGTCATGGGGTAACTACTTCGGTTGTTCGGCCTATAGCATCCGGCAATCTCATCCTGACCTGATCAGGATAACGCTATTAAGTGCTCCCACTATCGCTATACCCAGTATGCAACACCACAATCACTGCTTCGAGCAGCTGACGTCTAGCACTTAGGCTCACCTTTATATACTTTCCTAGCATAAAGAGGATCTCTCGCGTGAGAAAGGGTTCTTATATGCTGACGTATCCTTATTAAATGTGTGCCTTTGACACATTGTGTACCCCCGTACACTATGTGTACCCTGTACAATTGTACTCCATGCCTAAAACAGTCAAACATAATATAGAAATATCCATCCCAGGTAATAAAGAAAGAAAACTATACACCATCAATCTTAAAATATGCATCTATAAAGTCGTTACCCATAATAATAATGTCAAACATAAGAGTAAGGTCTATCAAGCAATCTGAAATACAATATGTCACTTAGGACGAAGCCCAAACGCATATAGCGTTGCTCAGCTATTTCCTTCGTCATCGAATCCCCGATAGTCTGATCTGAAGGAAAACCATATAACTTAGACCAGCTTCTCATGCCACTTACTCCTTGATGAAGTGTCGTTAAATCTATAAGTACTTCAACTTCTCATTTATATGTGGGATTGCTTGAGTATGCTATCGTTGACCTAATGTCACAATAAAAATAAACCATATTTCTCTTGCATGTAAAATCAGTTGCAAACCCCTGAGAAATCACTTCAGTCTAGCATCCTCTTTAGCGCTACAAAGGTAGCCGCATATTCCACCTTCATGGTGAAAATACTAAACAACATGTTTCTTGCCACTCTGAGTGATGGCCCTGCCACTATGCAAGAAAGCACGTGTAGATGTGGATGTACGCATACCCAGATTGTTGGTCCAGTCGGCATTTGTATGTCCACATGACTGCAAACCTAATTCCTCATAGTACTAGGTATTGTGGGTCGTCCCATATAAATACCTGAAAATCCTCGTTATTTCATCCCAACAAGCAGACCCTAATACTAAGTTCAATCGGTAAGGATTATGTGTGGTCAAGTACACACCATGCATATATTTGACTATTGACTAAGCAAAATGGAACCCACAAAATCTGTATTTCTTCGTCAAAAGTCTTATAGCAAAAGACCAAGGCTAAAAACCATGTCCATTAGTGAGTGGAGTAATAAATTGGAGTGATTGTGCGGGCTGAACCGTTTTAAGATATATCTCATGTGAGTCTCCGAAGACAGACATATGATGCTCTTGAAACGGTTTCTCATGGATCCAATTTTCAAGCACAAACTCAACATCTCACGTGTCCTCTATACCGAGAACACGGCTACTCCCATTGGCATTCATTGTCTCCAAATCATTTTTGGTCATTACAACATCGTTCACATCAATATCTCTGAACTTACAGTTGTCGCATTCAATCATCGTCATTCCATATCCAATATAAATTGATGATATCGAACCAACAACTGCTTGGATAAGTGTTTCAAGCTATAAATGGAATCTCTGGGTCGACTTGAGTCCCTTTGATTTTGAAGCCTGTAGGGAGATCTTCCAGATCTCCTTATCCAAATCTCCATCGACAATACGATCCAAGTCTCCATGACTATTTCAAGATTTTTATGTATAACGATTTGTTAGGGAAGGTGAAATAGACGCAATTATCATCCCGGATGAAAAATGTCTATTTCATTATCCACCTACACAAGATGAATCCCTTTGCCAATAAGTGTGCCTTGTAGCTCTCTACTGTATCGTCCCCCTTCACATGACCTCAAAAAACCCAATTTTTATCAACGGTCTTGTGTCCGGTAGGATAATCGATCAAATCGCAGACTTGATCCTTTATCGTTGACTCTTGCATCTCTTCCATTGTTGTTATTCACTCTTTCATAGTATGCCCAGAAAAGTGTCCATAAATCACTTGGGTTCTGCAACCAATGCGGAGTTATCATAGACTTCTCCCATTTGATATCGAAATATTGTTAGGTGTCAATCCACAACATCATCTACAAGTCACTTGAGGATCCGTGATTGGCTCCAATCCATCAACGGAAATGTCATTCCCACTGTCGCCAGCCGCTGAAGGAACTAATTCCTTCTGTACCGCCAACCGACTAGAAGAATTCACAATCTTGTAGAATCTCAAATCTTGACCTATTTTTGTCTTTTGTGTAAATTCCTCCTCGAGTAAATCGTTCATTGTTTCCTCCATATCGAAATCAACGTTGCACGGCCGAATGTCAGTCACGGTCCTATCACAAACTCATGGACACAAGTAACCTTCCAGGTCTCTCGTTCGTCTACTACTCATAGGGTGTTTGACTGTACTGACTTTGAAAACACACGATCAAGAACATAAGCCACTGCTAACAATGCATTTCCCAAATAATATGTAAGATTGGCCCTTACTATCATGTTCTTTATCATATCTAGGATTTCCTAATTCTCCTCTCTACAACACCATTTTGTTTCAGAGTTTACGGTATCATCAGTTATCTGACGACTCTTTTTTCTTTATTCAGTTTCCTGAACCGTTAAAATAAATACTCATGGCTTAGTTACAGACTGCTCCGTGAAACACGCACATCCCTGTTTGTGTGAACTGAATCTTCACTTCACTAATACCATGTTTGATACAAATCAATGTTTTAGTTCCGTATGAGATCGATAGCCACATCGAGTAATTATTAATGAAGATGCTAAATTAGGAAACTCCACTACGTGTTTTCACGTTTATTGGTCCGTATCTATCAAAGTGAATTATTTGTAATGGATATCCAAATGATTTTACTCTGCTAGTTTTGCCTCCAAAGCAACTCTCACAAGTAGATGGTTTGAGTTTGGCTCAAATGCCAACTCATCTATCCCAAGTGGTTAAGTCATCTCATCTATCTATTGATCTAATCTACCATGACACTCATGACATTTATAGAAGGATTAATCCTCAAAACTATAATGAATTCATAAAACAGATTATCCCATTAAGCTATCCAAATATTTTAAGCCGAAACTGAAACTGACGGGAAGATCTATGAATAGCTATCTGCATCCCCCATGCAGAATTGACTCATATGTTCTCGATACATTATTTGTTTTTATAAACTTTTCTGCTCCCAGCAGAAGACCCACGCCCACCGAGTACCCTGACAGGAAGATCCCGATATAGAATAGACTCATATGTTTTCGACACATGATTTTCTTCCACAAACTTTTCTGCTCCCAGCATAAGGCCTTACTTCCACTCGGTACCCTGACAAGTGGAGCGGTTCAAATTCCCACAGTCAAAAGTTTAGACTTATTGTTATCATTATTGGCAGCACATTTCTCTTTGTCAGATCACTTAAGTTATTGGCGTGTTATTCATGTTTTCGTAACTCGATTGAATTCTTCTTGTGTTAGGACACCGGCCCTTACGCACTGTTGACCTCGTCAATATATCAGCAACGCTCTTGGTTCTATCGCCCCTGACGATTAAAGCTTAAACTTTAGTTACTCAAACATACTAGCAAACGTCATCACATTCGCCTTCCGTATTACTAACTGCTTCATATATCGAGTAGAAAATATATAACCGTCTACTGCTATCGTTCGACAGTCTAACTGGAGCAGTACTCTTCAGATCCTGGATCGATAAAGATATAACTCTCAAGTGTATCCACATTACGTGATTTGACTCCTTATATGAAATAAGGTCAAATCGAGAAATAATGTGTCGTTGCCACGTCGCATAGATTACCCCGTAATCTTTGCACAACCTATCTCTTGGCAGGTAGATACCCTATAACTACCGCTCAGTATAAACTGTGAGTGCTTGGCGATAAATCATATTATCACTAATGAAATAGCTCTTGATTATGTCTAACGCGTAGAGCGATCTTAAATAAGCCAATTCTTCGAAAATCGCTGCATCTTGATGGTGCTGCGTCATGTAGCCCCGCTACATCGCTGCCATCTCAATGGTGCTGCGCCATATAGCTCTGCTACATCGCTGCCATTTTGTCACTAGCCAAAGTCTTTCAGCTTGTTCATATAATATTAAACTAATATTTTATTTTGTTATCGTCATCTACCATCTCACCCCTGGTGAGACTGACGATATCTTGACTTTATTACGGATGCGTTAAGACTATGGCATATAATGGAGTATCGTTCTTTCCTAAAAACCGCTTCGTTTTCAACCCATTTTAACAAAAATAATAAATCGACACCCCGAAGAAAGAGAAGAAGGCCTGTTGGCCCCAACCACATCCTTCAAAAGTATAAAATTTAAAATTTTATTAAAATAATTGAAAGACGGATCACAGATTTCCTAGAAACGGAATAGATTGGGTAGTTGAATCTAAACTCCCGTCACCTTTCGAAATCTCTCACTTGAAATTTGTCAGATTAATGCAGTATGTGTCTTTATATATAATATGTCATGCACATCACAAATGCAACAATCAATCTAACAAATTTCATTTTCATTAAACTACCATGTCTAATCTTGTCCGTTTTAGGGTTTTTGTTTTTTTCGTGAAATCAACATGCGCCCCCAAGCGCTCCCACTGGAACAACTGCCTATAAAATCTTCAAGATTTTATATGAGTAAAAAATTTGAAACTTTTTGGTGAGCAAACAAAATTTTTGAAAAAAAACATAACTCCTAACTCTCAGAGTTAATAGTAAAACCCTCAACTAACCCAAAATTTGAGTAGGAAATCCAAAGAAAACACCAAAAATAATTTTCTCAATTTTCTAGAATTTTCGGCAATTTTTCTGGATTATCTTTAATTTTTTTAAAAATATTATAAAATTGAGCCGGCTCAGCGGCTTAGACAGCTCCGAGCCAGACGTCTGAAGCTCTTACTTCATATGTCTGAGAACGCTCGCTCTGTTAATTCTGAAAACTCTTGGGCATACGTCTGCACTTCCTTCATCAGACGTCTGCCGTCGTCATGGGCCGGATATTTGTTAGTTTGGAAATTAGTTATTTTGATCATATCTCTAGAATACTATATATTGTAGTATTTTATAAGCCTAGGGATGGATGCCTTTTAGATAGCTATTGAGATGATTTGTGTGAGGGATTTTTGTAATTCATCTACCGTTTGTGCTCCTCCATATTTTGGTAATTAACAAAATCACCGCCTTTGTCTTTTGGTTAGTACTTTTATTTTCTATTTACCTGTGATTTGTTTTGTACTTTCTTCTCTGTCGTCTGCATATCTTCGTGATCGTCTTGACGCAACAGAGATTGAGACTGAGAGTGAACAAAGACAAAGAAATAGGCTCAAATTTCGTCATGTATGAAACTTGATGGAAATTGATAAGGGAGGGCAAGGACATGGCCTCTAAGTTTATGTACAGTATAAACCACTTGTTTTCCAAACATATTTAACAATGAAAGTGGTGAAAATAGATGCATATAAAGAGCAGTGCATAACCAAAAAAGAAAAAGAGAAATGCAGTTAGCAAGCTTTCCAACTCATAAGCCACTCCTAGATTTGTCTACATACATTTGTATTGATGCATAGATATTAAAATCCCAAAATAAGCAAACATAATAACTAACCAGACTACTTGTATCCGTTCTTTTGAAAGAAAATATAATGTTTCAAGAGCAAAAGCCTGAGGAAAATGAAATATATGGTATCCTCACACAAAATGTTGAAATCCATTCTCACCAATGTAGTTTGTTTGAAATCAGAACAAATCTATGAGAAGGCTCATTCTTTCCAAGCATACAAAATTAACGAAAATCCAAGACCTTGTGAGTGGTTATCTCCAAAACCCCGCGAGCTATTAGACCAAGGCAACAACTTATCAGCAGAAAGCCGAGTCTCGAACATAAACACCGCATTCATAGATGCAGCATCAAAGAACCAATTATGGGCGTCCCAAAACACTTCCACAGGAATGCCATCCACAAGAATTGTTTGATTCCCACGGAATTTCCAAATCAACCGCTTCACTTGCATCACTCTCTTTCTATCAACTCGGATCTCAAAGAAAGGATCCTTCACCCCATTTGTATCACACTCGATTGCAATGTCATGAACTCGCCCGTTATTGCAAAATTGAGCCTTTGTACAATAAACCTTCTTTCCAAATAAATGCTCTCTCTTGGCCACAAGTATCGCATTCGAAGGAGAAAGGCTTGCATTAGTTTTTCGATAGGCTTCTTTGTGTAAATCTCCAAGAAGAAGAACCATCTCAAGATCGAATAGAATCGCGACATAGAAATTATCCAATGGTTCGGGCCCGGGTCCAAACTTAGCATTTGAGAGGTCCCAAAAGACCTCTATTTTCATGTTAGTATCGGTGTCCAAGATTTTTGACCCTTTCTTCTTGGAGAAGAGCCAAGGTTTAATGTCAAGTTTGGTGGAATCGTCGATGGATATATTGAGGCCTTGACCCATTAGGGTTTTGGTCCATGTGATGGCGATCGTGAACGAATTGGACTTGTGGTTGGTTTTGTAGAGGCATGTGACCAGGTTTTGGGTGGTTTTCGATGAATTTGATGACGAAGACGAGGAGGCGTCGGCGATTTGAACTCCGCTTTCGCCGAAACAAGATGGGAAGTCCCTCATTTTGATGATGGAGGCTGGTTCAACCTCTTGGTTTATTCTCTGCATCAAGAAAGAAACAAGCAGATTCATAAATTAGAATATGAAAACTAACTACAAATGAATCAATATTTCGGAACAAACTCAAATCTTTGGTAGAATTCATACCGTTTGATGTGTCTAAACTCTAAACAAGGGAAAATCCATGAACTAAAATAGGCATCCAATGAAGATCAAGAGAGAATAAAATAGCTGAAATGCAATATTTTCTAAGGGGATAAAAAAGAAGCAGATATTCAAAAACCCATCAAAAGGGCTAGCTAATCTTTGCCACATCAACTCAAATCTAAAGGAAAGTTTTCACATTTGCAGGTATTCAATCAAGAACCCATCAAAACCCTGTGATGGGTTGTCCTTCACAAACCATCTAAATGTTTCTTCAAACCCCAAAAAGAAAAACCCTCAAAGTGAACAAAACAATACTTTTCTATATTAGCCAAACAAATCAATGCCACAAATCTATTCCAAAAATGATGAGAAAGAAAGAAGAGGGCTAGATCATTTGCATACCTCATTCCATCATGAACTCAAGCCCCCCCTCAAAAAATGCTACGATCATATATAAATTTAGTTCAAGACAGAAGAAAGGCTCCCTCAAGACCCAAACACAAGATTATGGAAGAGAGAACGAGAGAGGGAGAATGAAAGCAAGAGGGGAGTGAAAAAAGACAAAATGCAACTTGTTTCATTGTCTGTGTAGGGCTAACGCCATATATGCCATGTTTGTTTGCGGAGAAGCAATATGTAAGTAACGGAAATAAGCTTATTTTATGTATTTTATATGTTTGTTTTGACGGAATTAGAGTTTGAAAGTTATCATGATTATTTTTAACATTTTTTTTCCTCATTTTGGATGAGAAGTAATCATGGAGCACAAAGAACAAGAAAAAACATTAATTATTTAATAATTCTTTTTATTAATTCCATAAAATAATGATATAATACTATTAAAAAATACTTTTTTTTTGTTTTTATAATAAAAGAATATTGTAAATTACTTCATATTTTACTTCTTTTTAAAAAAAAAGCATACAAACAAACATACTAGAAATAAGATTTAGGTCTACTTACAATTTTTTTGGAAGCTGCTTCAATATTACTTTCGGTTCTTTCAGTACTTCCGGACAACCAAATAGGCATACTGGTCTGGATTCCACAACAACTGCATAAAAAGAATGAAGCCTCTCTCTCTCTATCTAAAACACAGATTTTCATTTTTACTGAAGCCTCTCTCTCTCTCGCTCTCTCTAAAACATAGAGATTTTCATTTTTACTGACAAACCCACATGCAATTGGACAGGAAAAAGAACCACTCAAGCCAATTTTGGGCGACCAGATTCTCTAGAGAAAATAAGTTGTGTGTCTCGAAATGGGCATTGAAACAGTAGCCAATAGAATAAAGATATTTTGCAAATGCATTTTATTATATTTTCAGGAGGGGAAAAAAATTAGATTTTTAGTGCAAATTAGCTATTTTTTGTATAAAAAAATTATGTTCAAATTAGATATAAAAGTGGACAAGTGGTGTGTGTGTGTGTGTATATAAATTGTGAGTAATATCATATGCATTGATATGTCATGGAAGAGAGACCAACTCCCGTCTAAGCTGAGGGACATAATCGTTTTAAATATCTAATTTCCTTTTATGGCTAATTGTAAATAAATTTTCATATATAATTTATCCATCGTTTATAACTTGTTAATACCGAGTGTGTTTGTCTGTTTATTTTCTTTCAAGGAAGTAATATTGTATCTCTTTCTATATCTTTGATTTTATGGAAATTGTCTTCCCAGCTACTATTGTGCTCCTTTCCCTATGTTATTGTTGTCTTTAATCATATCAATTCCTTTGCATGTGAATCCAGATCATTTCCCATACTTAAATTGTGACTATCTATTAATTTAATAAATTGAAATTTAGTTTCATCTATCCTATAAACTCTCTCCAAATTATAGGTCATGCCTCGCACTAAATGCAACTTCTAAATAGGAAAAAATAAAAATAAAAATCATAATTGCATGGTGAAGGTAATGGCATTAAAATGAAACGGTTTCTTGGATCTGGCCCCTTGAATCCTGCACCCACGAGCTACAGACCAGTACGTAGTTAACTGATATCATTCAATGCCCACATGAATTATAATTAAATAGACTTGGCATTAACTCTCTCATTCAAAGTACATGCAGCTTATAACTCTTATTTATTTATTAATTGTTTCATTTAGTCATGATCCTTGTCACAACAGTTGAGGTTTTGGGTGTTGGTTGTTGAAGAAAAATACTTGATGCAGAGATTGGATTGAGCTGGAGTTGAGCAACCTTTGACTATGATATATATACTTCTTTGTTTTTCGGGGTGTCCAGATATTCAGATGATATCAAATTTCGGAGTTTTTCATACGAATATGATTTTCTGGGTCCGGCTAGATGTGGATATGCATGTAGATCTCGAGTCTCAATGGATGTAGAGAAAACTATTCAATGAAATTATTGGACGCAGCCAATCCGGATAGAGAAAAGATCCAAATATCCAAATGGTTTGAGATCCACTATAACATTACATCTTTAAGTGTTTTGTGACCAAGGATGGCTAAATATTTTTAATTTCAAGCTAACACAGTAAAATTTGATTCTCTTGAATAGTTTTATGTATAACCGTTTGATCCCTAGCATTAACAACTTACTATAATCCATATAGGAGATTGTAGATCACCTCATGTCTTCCAAAAGATTGATTGGATTTGATTGCTATAATTTTAACTTTTTTTGAGATAAAGGGGGATTATTATGCCACCGGATTCCTAGTTTTTGAGTAGGTTGTGGAAATCAAATGTAGGACTTAGGGTGAACAATCTTTACTATAACAACTCTTTGTGATGCCAAATTGATTATTTTATAGGGCATTCATAAGTTAATAAAAATTAGTATTTTGCACGTGCATGTACGATTTGAGTCATTTTAATTTATTTTTCCTCTACTCTATTCTCTATTCTCATAGCTATTTTTGTTATACATCATGTTTTTTTAATCAAATGTTGGCTTCATGATTTTGGTTCATTAATGTTGTAGAAAACTCTATAATGAAGACTTTGGCCCCATTTTTTGTTTGAATTTAAATTTGAAAAGCCGGTGAGAATGAAAGAAAGTTGTCATCATTACTATTTTGTCTTATTATAATGATATTACAATCTCTAATCTTTACTATTATAATCCAAACCCTTTAGATGGTGATGTTATTATGTATCATTTTGCGAAAAAAAATCAAAAAAGGAGAAAAAATTATTGCCCCATACTTCTCAAGTTTGCCCGCATCATCTATAGAAAAAGATAAAAGAATAGCCAACTCATCTTTCACACGCCTTCATAGAAAAAAGACACAAGAATACTTTATTCATCTCTCCCTCTCTCGTGCACAAAGCATCTTCCTAAAAAAAACAAAAGAACACATAATCTTTCTTATCTTTCTAACAAATTTTAATATGTATACAAAACATATATTTTTTTTATTTTCTAAATATGAGTTGCTAGCCCAACCATTTAACCATGGAAGTAACAACAAAACAACCGATTGAGAAAAATATTATTTAAAAATAAATAATATGGAACAACAATGTAATCTTCGTCAATAAAGGAAGAATTTGTTTCATCTTTAAAACTATTGATATCTTTAGGAATTTTCATATAATGTCTCGAATAGAGAAATTTATATACGTTTTCAAAGCGATGTATATATGTTGTTCAGAACATACGCACGTGCAAAATACTAATCTATTATAAATGACAACTTTTTCTTTCCTTTTTAGAAAAGATGAGATATGATTGAGCTACAGAAGAGTTTTCATTATAATAGTAGAGATGTAAGAAAAAAATAAGAAAATGTATCATTTATAATGAATTAGAGAATGTCATGTCATCATTATAAGACAAAATTTCTATTATTATAACTCAAACACATAGGATAATGCTAAAAATTTCCTTTTTTCAATATTTGATGAAAAAAGGAGATTAATTCCGTGTATTCTAGATCACATGTTATGAAAAGTCATCATCTCAAACCTATGAATTTACCTATACTAGTATTTTACACGTACGATGCACGTGTATATATTTTGAACAACATATATACTAAAATTATATGTGAAACCTTTTATTCTAGACATTACATGAATTTTTTTGAGATATCTATAGTTTTTTCTAAATTTAAATTAAATGAATGCGGTCAGCAGTAATATTAGAATTAAGAAATTTATGAGTTATACAAAATAACAAAGATATAACGACTTATGTATAAATTTATAAAACATTTCTTTTTAGCTTTTGATCATGAGTGAGAGAGAGTGCAATGAGTGAGTGAGAGAGAGGTGTTTACTGCTAAAAACCGATCAAACAAGCAAGAATTGAAGGTCTTGTCTGAATTTAGGGGCGGATGCATAGGTTTGATCTATTCACCTCTCTAAAGACACAAAATTGATTTATAGTGCCGTATATCGGAAGTTTGGATATATGCAACCGATATAACTGACTTCAGATTTCCTCTCAGGATGAGAGATTTATTGATTGTGGGGATGAATCTTTCTTATAGACGCAAGCCCCTGTAGTCAATTACGTTATCGCAAACGATAACAACTTTCTGCACTCTAGGTTTTTATTTCGTGTGTGTTATGATTTTTGTTTATTTTGGGATGCCCTTGAATTGTATATAGAGACTAATTTATGTCGTCGCCCATAGGACGTGAATTAGTCTAAATCCGTACTTTATATTTGACATGATTTGGGTCAAGCATTTACTTGACAGGGTCCACGTTGGTATCTTGGTTTGTCAATAGGAGTGAACTCAGGTCGCAGTTCTTACATTTGTGAGGGCCATCAGTTCACGGAATACTGGGGCTTTACCTAAAGATTATTAACCTTATTTGAGACTAAGATCAATTTGGATGTTTTGAGCATATGTGCTCAATTGATCTTAAGATCAATGAGCTTAAATTTCAGGACTTAGCCGATTTGGGGCTAAGAATTGGGTCTATTTGACACCCAAACATGCTTTGCGCATGGCTCACGGCTCGAGTATCGGCTCGCGGCTCGGGGGCATTCTCACGTGCATATCACGTGGCACACGGTGGGATGAAGGGCATGTTGGCATCCGGCTTGGGCTCGACTTGGCTTGGTTTGGCTTGGTTGGCGCAAGAAGCGCCAATCTTCGAGGTTATCCTCTGGGGGATCTTTGGTGCTGTGCCACGTGTTTTGCACGTGGGCACGTAGCTATGGTCTTGAAGATTAATCTCTACAGAAAGATTAATTTTTCTTATGATCTTTCGATCAAAGTTCATAAAAATCATGTTTTTATGATTTCCAGAAGTTAAGTTCTCAAATATGAATCTTTTTTGGGGAGCTATGTCCCATGAAGTTTAAACTTCAGTTCTTTTGTGTCCTTGGTGATCATTTAATGGAGAGAACACTTAAGTATCCCTCCAAAACTCAGATCTTGAGATCAAAAATCACTCCATGAAAACTTAAATTTTCGAGAAGGAGGAGATTTGACTCAAGGATCTAAGATCCAGAGAAAGAACTTAAGTTCTTATGAAGGTTAACCTTCTTTTTAATATAGAGAAAATAGGTAAAGAGAAGTTTTTCTGTGTTGTTTTACCTAGGGTTTGGGAGATTTAAATCTCGTTTGAACTTTGGAGTTTTGAGGAAGATGAAGATCTTGGCAGAAGCTTAAATCTCTATTATCTTCACTTTATGGGGGGATTCACTCTCTGGAGATTAATCTCCTGGGCTCTTATTTAAAAAAGAGGAGAATAATCAATTAGTTAAGAGAATCTCTCAGTGAGAGATCTCAAAATGATCTTAAAATCAACCGGTGGTAGTTAAGCACCGTTGGATCATTGATCCAAAAGCTCTCTTTTAAAAGAGTTAATATTTTTCTTGTTTTAGAGAAAATTTCTTGTTAACAAGAGATATCTTTCTGTTTTAGAAAGATAATAGGAAATTATTTCCCAAAATGAAGCAGGCACTTCACAAAGATTGGTGCTGGCATGACTTGGATGGCATCGGCCCGGCTTGAGCCTGAGATAGCATTGGTGCTGCTTACGCCAAGGTTGGCATTGGCTCGGCTTGAGCCGGAGTTGATCTTAAGCTCTTGAGCCTAGATTTGGGCAGGAACAAATGCCCCCACCTCCGCGCCCATGTGCATTGCACGAGGGGGCTGTGGTGTCAAGATCTAGGCCTTTGGATCCGTCCTGAGATATGTGTGAATCTCAACCGACCCCACACTCCTATATATAGAGCTTAAGCTTTAGGGGGAGGGTTGCTCCTTTCATTTTCTTTTCTTTCTGAGAACTTAAGTTCTCGTTTCATAGAGCTTAAGCTCTGGTTTTGAAGCTTAAGCTTCAGTTTTGAAAACGTCCTATCAAAGACTTGTATTTTCAAATCTTTGGTAAGGACCCAAATTTTGAGTTTAAGCTCAGTCATTTTATTTATTTTAAATACCCACTTTGGGATTTTCAGAGCTTAAGCTCCGGCGCTTCTAGAGCATTCCCTATTTTGGGACTTTGGATCTTAAGCTCTATAGGAAAAATATTTTTTATTCCCCATAAAGTACATGCTCATGCTCTTATTATTTAATCGGTAAAAGTCCAGAGTTTGGCCTGGTAGGGTCTCCTAGCTCTGAAGCTAGAGGCTCCACACTTTGAACTTACAGTGTCTTTTTAACTGATATTCCTTTTGCTTCTTTCTTTCTTAACAGGTACGATGGATGATCACTTGTACTCCATCAGAGACATTATTTCTCATGCTGACATCCGCTTTTATGGGCTGGATTATATTGAAGATCAGTGTGAAGCCGTGCTGCATCACTTTGAAGCTCATTGTGGATGATTACTTTCTTGCAGCTCCTCTCTCTTATAAATGGTGTTTAAAGCGATCTGGGGTTTTTTGCCCAAAAACCCAGAGGGGATGCTTCTTAAAGCACTTGATCATGCCGAGCACAAAGTGCACTCGGTCTATCTGATGGGCTTGATCTCGAAGAGGCGAAGGGATGATACTAATAATCTCTTACACCGTATTTATCAGCAGCGGGCAATCATATCCTCGTATGCAAGGACGGAAGATATCAGCGGCGATCCCGAAACTTGTCTCCATGAACGGGCGCACAAGAAGATGGTAGACGATGCCCAGGAACCATGTTGGGTTTCATTTTTGAGTTTATCTATCCTTGTACCTATGGTAGCATATTGCCTCTTTGAGCTTTGAACAATGTTTGTCTTTTATTTCCTCGCAGTGATTTTGTATCAGTAGCCCTTCTTCAACTTTTGACGTATTAATGAAAAACACCTTTTATGTACTTAGCCTTGTATCTCTGTAAATTTCACTTCTTTCTTTGTGCTGAAATGACCTATCTTAGTTTATGTACTCGTCTCGGAGTGTTCGGCTTATCCTCTTTTGATGAATAAACTCGGCCTAACGTTAAACATACATAACCCCTGATAGCATAGGAGTCCGTTAGGTTTGTAGTACTGGGCGTAGTCCATCGCACCATTGTATTAGCTTATTTCTTCTCGGTCTGTGTTCCCTCGGATCGCTGTTCGAGTAGCCATACACTTGTCGTATCCCCCAATCCCTTCTGAGGCGAAGATACGACGTCTCAAGTAATCTTCTTAGGTGAGTGTATAAATGGCCATCGGAAATTATGCGTTAGGCGTCACCATGGCGTTTTATCTTGAAGTAAGACTGTTTAAGTCCCAAAGAAGTCATGACTGTACCCTTCGGAGGTGAGATGACATTCAATGGTTTTTAGGCTTGTAGGTACCTCCATTGATACCTGGAGCTAGGAAGCTTCCATCACTCCGCTTCTGTTTTGACCCTTCGGTCCATACTGACACCACGTCTGTACTCTGCTGAGATAGAATGAGCATCCATATAGTCTTTAGGCTGTATGTATGCCATCCAGACTTAATTCTTCGTTTGGAAAAGCATGCTGGAACACATTGTTCACCTTGTGCCCGCGTGGATTGTATACAAGAATCAGTATTGACCTACCTATAGGGAATATATATATATATATATATATATATATATATATATATATATATGTATGTATATATATATATTATACCGCGATTGCTCTATTATTTCAGCTTTTCTTATCGCGAAGCTCGCAATTGCCCAATCATTTCGGCTATTTCATTTTATTTTTTTACTCGCTGATTTTTATTGCGAGTTGCCCAATCATTTCGGCTTTATTATATTATTATTATTATTATTATTATTATTATTTTCCAGTTTAACGACTTAGGGGTCAAGAGTTTGGATTTCTGGATGGCATCAACGTTGCTAACACTGAAGCACTTATGCCGGGAGCGATTCATCATTTTCTTTTTATGAAACTTGAGATTTTGGGTTTCGTTCGGTATTAGCACCGCTAACACTGAAACGTAGTATCAGGAGTGACTCATCATTTGCCATTATTCATTAGACAATGATGGCTTAAGAGACAGGTTTAGATCCTTGTCACTTATGACTTTCAATATTTATAAGACGGAAAGGTCTCATAAAGTATATTTTCCCTATGAGTCGAGAGGATCTCATAGGTATATTTTATCCTTTAAGGATCGTGGGGACCCCTAAGTGTTTTTTCCCTCATAAGTTGTAAGGATCTTATGAGAGTGTTTTCTCCTTGCAAATCGAGAGGATCTCGCAAGTGTCGTTCACCGTGTCGAGGGTATCGCTCGCTGATTAGTTCAAAGATATATATGTTAACCGTAATCAGAAACGGCGTCGCTTTGCAGCTAGCCGGTGAGTACGGGTCGATCCACAGAGATGTGTAATTTTCTTAATGTGTTTTTTATGAGTTGATTCCAAATGTTGTTTGGATTGATTTATTAAATCTAAAAAACCTAGATCTATCAATAAACTAAATTAATCTAAATTAATGTCTTGCTAGGGTTAGGCTTAGGGGAAGTTGGGAGATTAAAGGTTTCCTCACCGCTTTCAATGCCTTATTTTAGATCTATTAGATGTTATAGTAATTATCAATAAAGTAGATTAGAATCGTTTGGGAAGATGTTTCTTCCTCTAGATTTTTGTCCTTCCTTTATCGATCCTTACCCTAACGTCCATGGAAAACACGCGCAACCGGTCCTTTATACTACGGTGTCACCATTACCTCGAGGGATAAGGTGCCGTAGGGAGCGGTGTGTGCGTGCATGCATGGAGTTCTAATTCTTAGGTGTGAATGGCATGAAAGGGGTGAGAGATCTCATCTCTCAAACCTTTCCCTAAGGCTAACCCTAACAAGCGAGGAGATTACTCACTCATTAGGGGATTAAAAGACATTCTAATTAAAAGAGAATTAAAGCGAAGAAATAAAAGTAACTTACTAATTTTATTGATGGCTCCCTCCAAACAATAATGCAGAACAGATCTGAATTTGTGAAATGAAAAGAGGCATAGGGTTTTACAATTTTCGATTACAATTTATAAGTAAACAGGAGAATTTAGGGTTACGGGATTCGCACATGTGTAATTACAGATTTGCCCACGAAAAATCCAAACCCCCGCACCGACACACCGACACCAAAAAAATACACCGACACGGGCTTTAAATGGCCGCGGAACCGCGGCATTAGTGGGCTTCGGCCACGGTTCCGCGGCCCTTTGGTGAGATCATCTCACCAAACTTCCTGGGCTGGTTCTTTATACTTTGGGCTTTTTATTTCCATAATTCTTTTCTCTGTTTGGCTTCTTATTCTTCTCCAGATCTTTCAGTGAAAACTTGTAGCGATCTTTTAACCGCTTGTCTTGACATTTTGGACCTTGCACTGTTCTTCATCTAGGCTTTGACTAGGACCCTTCTACTTGTTGGTCAAAAGTCACTCTTTTGTATCGTTTTTTGTCTTTTTCACTGTATTCTCTCTAAGAACCTGTATCCTGTAACATGCAGCAGACATGCGTCAAAATGACCTGTTTAGTTATAAAACGAATAAGAATTGGGGAATATAAATTGCAATATTATGATATGAACAAATACCCCCAAACTTATCTTTTACTCGTCCTCGAGCAAACTTATTATTTTATTCACTAAAATCCTAACCACACTTTCGCAGTGAAACGCGATTGCACTGAGCACGTGCAATAAGCCATTAAACCTCTAGGTGTCCCTAGTAGGAGGAGTGTTGTCTCCTGAGGGTTTTCAGCGGATTGCACCCACAAAATCCTATCAACTCGGCCCATTGACTTTTGTTCTCCAATTAGGTTTTCTAACAAGGAATTCTATTATCGTCGACCCGTAAATTATCCACCCACATTCTTCACACTTCCTCATCATCTAACTTAAGATTATATTTATCCTATAGACTTACTTAGCTTTCGGCATTTCTTAAGTTTTCCTTCTACGGTTCCATCTCCACTTAGGAATTTCTATCAACTCTACTAAAGATACAAGTTCTATTCTTTATTCCTTTCTCTCATCTAAACTCCAATTACATACCCCTACGTGTGTGTATAGATCACCCCTACACTTGGAAATTCAAATCAAGCAATCGTACTCTCGTCCATTGTCCAAAGCACTTATTAATTAGTGAAATTTGCTTACACATCCTTCATGCGACCGTTAATACTTCTTGAGGTACCAACAACCGATTACAAGATGCGTTAGCACTTTAAGCGTACTTCCTAGTTTTGCAACACCCAAGGCTTTAGCAGTGACTCCCAAACCAGTTGGTCTAAGGCACTAGGTGATGAAGCACCCTCGCTAAATATTTTTCTATTTTTTTTACAGCCTTAAGTAATCACAAAAACCAGTGTCCATTTTTTTTTCTTTATTCACTTTTATTTTCTTTTATTTTCATTGTACTAAGGACTTTTAGACAAGAGCATTTCAAGGTCTCTTCTACTATTCCAAGTTTCAAGGTACGTGATTGTGCAATTTGTAGGGTATACGTTTTCAGAGTCTAGACTTAAGTTAGGAACTATTTTTCAAACTTATACTCTAATAAGAACATCAATACTCTTCCCTCATTTTGACTTAGCCCAAGAATGGAGCCCAAAATTTGCCTATTTCTAAATAAACTACAAGGCATATACTTTCTACCGTTAAACTTTGAGGAATGTTATTTTTAGGGTTTTTAATTCACTAAGTCTAAGATCTAGTTGCTCCTAGCTAGTTAACCTATCTGTCAAACTCTAGTCAAATAAGCCAAAATTGAATACGATAATTTTTATAATTTTTGAAATTTTTCAAATTTTTATGGGTTTTAAAATTAAGTATGCAAATGCAAAAATATGTACAAATGAATGCGAAGGAAGAAGACGTACCGAGCATACCCCCAAACTTGAACTTGACAGTGTCTTCACTGTCATACTAAACTAAGAGGGTCAAAATACCGGCACTTCCCTGTTTATTTATTTATAATTTTTTATTGTTAAGAAAAACAAAAATATATACAAAAAAGGCCCTCCCCCAAACTTCATTTAAACTATGTTAGACATTACTGCCAAACTTTGCATAGACCAAACGTCAACACCACCCAGTTGAAAAATTTATCAGTAAAGAGTATTGGTTGGTGGAAGAATAAGTTGTAGCGATCCAAAAAGAATTAGGGAAGATAGAAGTGGTGGTATGGAAGGTGTGGAGGTGAATATACAGGAGGCGGTGATGCATCAAAACGAGAATGTGAATGATCAGCAATCAGTGGAATATTGGCATTCTCGTAGCTTATTAAAAGAAATGGGGGTGGTTCAACTTCTAAAGGAGGAGGTTGACTCACCACAATACCCCTAAAATGTTTCTGTGGGTCCTCTATTGACTTGGCATCATCCATCAAATGCATATGATATTCAATTATAAGGGAACTGATCTCCTCAATGTCCGCCATAGTCCAACCGAAAACTTGCCGCCTATCTTGTAAGACCTTTAAAATAGTGTTCTCTTGCTCGAAGGCTAGAGAGGCTGATATTATAATGGGAAAAGTCTCATTCTCACCTATGTAAGCATATTTAAGGTGAGGCGGTAAGGACATGAGTTCGAGTTTTAGAGGCGAAAGAATCATTGTGGAATCTACCTCGAACTCAAAGTACTCCAACACAGGTTCGAAATCACTGCAAACAACCGATTCGGATGGTTCGACTAACTTATCCAAAAATTCAAAAGACTCATATTCGGGCTGTGAGTCGTCATCATCCGAAAAAGTGAAACATTCATAATCAATGTCGGTTGTGTCAACGGTGGTAGGCTCAAGGAGGGACGCACTAGTGGCGTCAAAACTGTTTTCATCAAATAGAAATCTTTCAAGCTCGCAGTCCTCCTGCGTGATTTCGTGAATAGAGCAAACTTCTCGTGTACTAGTTTTAGGTACGGGGGGCAGCCTTCCCATCTTATAAATATTGAACTCACTAGATGTCTTCCCGAAGGATAGAGTCATGGAGCCATTGCGACAGTTTATCACAGCATTGGAAGTGGCCAAAAATGGTCGACCGAGAATCACCGGAATTTGGTTTCTTGGGTTAGCAACAGGTTGTGTATCCATAACAATAAAATCAACGGGGAATATGAACTCCCCAACTTTGATCAACACATCCTCTAGCTCACCCCTTGGATGGGTGATTGATCGATCAGCCATTTGGAGAGTACAACGAGTGGGTTTCAACTCTCCAACCCCTAATTGTTCGTACACGGAGTAGGGAAGCAGGTTAACACTAGACCCAAGATCTAAAAGTGCTCGATTAATTTTCTTATCCCCAATTGTGATTGAAATCGTAGGACAGCCGGGGTCCTTTCGTTTTTGGGGTAAGGTTTGAGGGTGGTTAATAGCATTGCTCACTGCATTAGCCACTAGCACTTTCTTGGGTACTTGAGATGACTTTCTCTTCGAGGTGCATAAGCCCTTTAAGATTTTCGCGTATGAAGGGACTTGTTGGATTGCATCCAAGAGAGGTATATTTATGCTAACCTGCTTAAATAACTCCACAATCTTCTCCATTTGTGCAGTTGGTTTATTGGGACTCAACCTGTTTAGAAATGGAGCATTTTGAAGATTTGTTGAGTCAAATGTCTGTGGAGTAGAATGTGGAGTAGGAACGGCACCCCGTGTAGATGTGTTCGTGTTGTGAGAAATGGGCCCGTTCGAGTTAGAAGAAATAGAGCCGTGTGAATGGTGGAGAATAGGCTCTAAAGAAAAAGGTGAAGAAGAAGGTGAAGAAAATGAAGAAGGGGAAGATGACGATGGAGAAGAAGAAGGTGAAGAAGATGAAGAAGGGCCACCGGCAGGGGTGTCATTGTTAATACCCACATTGTTTTGCAACACTTTTCCCGATATCAACGTGGTCACAGCATTTACGTTATGATTTTGCTGTTGATATGCAGCATGTGCGTGAACGGGGTTGGGCAGTGGTTGAGACGGGAGTTTTCCTTTTTCGCGCTCGCTCAAAGCTGCATTGAGTTGTGCAATTTTTGCCTCAATAGATTTGATGCTTTGATCGTGTGAGGCACTGTTTTGCACCAAAGATTGAATAGAAGTCTCCAGTCTTGCTGTAGACTGTGCAGATTGCTTAAGGAACGCATCTAGACTTCTTTCGAGCGAGCTAACCTTATCATTATTAGGTTGAACATCATTGTTTGGCTGGTAAGTAGTGTTAGGCACAAAATTGTTCACCTGATTAGGGTAAGGTTGCTGTTGAAATTGTTGCTGTTGAAATTGAGTTTGTGAAGGTGCTTGTTGTTGTTGTGGAGGAGGAGGTCTTTGAAAATTATTATTTCCTTGGAATTGTTGATTTTGGTTCCAAGCGAAATTTGGGTGACTCCTCCACCCCGGATTGTATGTCGAAGAGTACGGATCGTTTCTTTGTCGTTGCTGAAATGCAGCATTGACTTGATCCTGTCCTTGAGTAGATGCATTATAAGGACACTCTTCGGTTAGGTGCGATGGATCCGCACAACAAGCACAAACAGTTCGTGGAGGCATAACAGGGGCAGGAGAAGGCGAAGAGATTTTGGTCTCAATCGCTTCTAGCTTTTTCGTAAGAGCGGCCATCTCGGCCTTCATAGCAATCGACATCTCTATTTGATGTATGCCTTCCCTAGATTGACCACTAGAAGAAGATGATGTGGTCTTGGTACTCTCCTACTGAATTGTTTGCTCACTAAGATCCTCAAGAAACTGCCACGCTTCGTCACTAGACTTGGAGAGAAAATGACCTTGACATATGGTTTCTAGCAACTGCTTCGTTGCCGAGTTCAATCCCTCATATAATGTTTGGCAAAGTTGCCAACTTTCGATCCCATGATGAGGGCATTGAACGAGTAGGTCCTTAAAACTCTCGAAGCACTTCCAAAATGGTTCGGAAGGAAGTTGTGAGAATTGAATTATTTCATTGCGGATTCTGACAGTTTTGTGATGAGGATAGAACTTTTTTAGAAAAGCTTTCACAAACTCGTCCCAATTTCTAATGGAATGTGATGCGGTGCTATATAGCCACTTCTCGGCTAGGTCACATAAGGTAAAAGGAATGACCCTCAGCCTTATAGCGTCATCACTTAATTGGGTCGTTTTCATCATAGCGCACACATTTTGGAATTTATTGATAAAGATATATGCATCTTCAGATTCCAAACCATGAAATTTTGGCAGCATATTGATGAAATATGGTTTTATTTCAAAATTGTCCCCATTTGCCGGTGGGGGTGAAAGACAGGTAGGTAAAGAAGTGCGGACGGGGTAGAAGAGATCTTGGAGCGCAACTCGTGGGGGCGCTGCAACAGGTGGAAGATTCGGGTTATTCGCACCTAACGGAGGTGGAATCATTCCCGTCTGTAAGGTATCGTTGGGGTTGAATCCCGACATACTTTCGAAAGAAGAATTTGAAGGTGGAGGTAAGGAAATGAAGGGAATTTCGACTTCGGTATCGAAAGGTTCGTCGGTCGGTACCAACGAAACACGGACTAATCGGGCGTTAGTATCCCTAGTCCAAAGTGACATACACTAAAAGGGGTAGTGTAGTCAGAAAAAAATAAAAAACAGAATGTGGGGGTAAGATAACGTCAATGAGAAGAAGAAGTGGTGTAAGCGAGGTGCAAGATTTCTTTAGCGACAAGTTGCAAGTTTTGAAAAGATTTTTCTTTTTTTTCGTTTTATTTATGTGAGAATGCTTGCAAAGAGATTTTTAAAAAGGGACTTGTGACACAAATGTATCAACCACACATGCACAATCAGGCCTAGATCTAGGGTCACCTAGGTCTGCTAGACAACTCCTAACTAGGGCTAGAAATAGGACCTCAAACCGCCTCTTCACCAACAATTGCGGTCAGGTAAGTGCCAGGTAAGTGGAAAGGAACCACAATAGTGGGCCTAATTAATAACCACTAGCCTAGACACACTTTCCTAGACACCGCAAAGTCAGTTAGGATAAACGGTCGATGCCTATACTAGTCCTTTTCCTATTGAGCTCGATGTCCTTAGGGCTGAGTCTATTATTTTTTAATTAATTGTGGTCAATGCAAATGCTTTAAATGTTTTCTGGGGTCCTGGGAAGGGTGATGAAATCCCCACCCAATCTGAGTTTGGTCAATTAGCCCCTTAAAGTCCGATTAAATTATGCAAAACATTAAATTCACTTGCAATCAATTTTTTAGCGCGGCGCAAAGAAACCTGCACAAAATCTGTTATTTAGAAGGGAGGGAGAAGATTTTTAGCACAAAGAATTCCTGCAGAAAATTTTCACAAAAGATATATGGTAGGTTGCAGAGGGGAGGAAAGAGAAACAAACCAACTAATTTTGAGGCGATGACGTGGCCAACAAGCTGCGGTTCCGCGGTCTGGGGCACTCCTAAGCCGCGGTTCCGCGGTGGAATGGAGCGATCAGAGCTCCAAAAAATTTCTACCTCTCTGTTGTTATATTTGCTCTCTGTTCTGATATGATTTTTTCTGGTTTGCCCTCTGTAAAATTCCAGATCCGAGACTCTTCGCTGTTTCTGCAAAATTCAAACAATAAAACCCTCCAAACAGATAAAAGTTGATAAAATATTTTTGTATTTTTTTTTATTTTCAGATTTTTATGATTTTTTTAAGATTTATATCAACCCGAAATTACACAAAAGAAATTTTACGCCATCCCCGGCAACGGCGCCATTTGATTAGTTCAAAGATATATATGTTAACCGTAATCAGAAACGGCGTCGCTTTGCAGCTAGCCGGTGAGTACGGGTCGATCCACAGAGATGTGTAATTTTCTTAATGTGTTTTTACGAGTTGATTCCAAATGTTGTTTGTATTGATTTATTAAATCTAAAAAACCTAGATCTATCAATAAACTAAATTAATCTAAATTAATGTCTTGCTAGGGTTAGGCTTAGGGGAAGTTGGGAGATTAAAGGTTTCCTCACCGCTTTCAATGCCTTATTTTAGATCTATTAGATGTTATAGTAATTATCAATAAAGTAGATTAGAATCTTTTGGGAAGATATTTCTTCCTCTAGATTTTTGTCCTTCCTTTATCGATTCTTACCCTAACCTCCATGGAAAACACACGCAACCGGTCCTTTATACTACGGTGTCACCATTACCTCGAGGGATAAGGTGCCGTAGGGAGCGGTGTGTGCGTGCATGCATGGAGTTCTAATTCTTAGGTGTGAATGACATGAAAGGGGTGAGAGATCTCATCTCTCAAACCTTTCCCTAAGGCTAACCCTAACAAGCGAGGAGATTACTCGCTCATTAGGGGATTAAAAGACATTTTAATTAAAAGAGAATTAAAGCGAAGAAATAAAAGTAACTTACTAATTTTATTGATGGCTCCCTCCAAACAATAATGCAGAACAGATCTGAATTTGTGAAATGAAAAGAGGCATAGGGTTTTACAATTTTCGATTACAATTTATAAGTAAACATGAGAATTTAGGGTTACGGGATTCGCACATGTGCAATTATAGATTTGCCCACGAAAAATCCAAACCCCCGCACCGACACACCGACACCAGAAAAATACACCGACACGGGCTTTAAATGGCCGCGGAACGCGGCATTAGTGGGCTTGGGCCGCGGTTCCGCGGCCCTTTGGTGAGATCATCTCACCAAACTTCCTGGGCTGGTTCTTTATACTTTGGGCTTTTTATTTCCATAATTCTTTTCTCTGTTTGGCTTCTTATTCTTCTCCAGATCTTTCAGTGAAAACTTGTAGCGATCTTTTAACCGTTTGCCTTGACATTTTGGACCTTGCACTGTTCTTCATCTAGGCTTTGACTAGGACCCTTCTACTTGTTGGTCAAAAGTCACTCTTTTGTATCGTTTTTTGTCTTTTTCACTGTATTCGCTCCAAGAATCTGTATCCTGTAACATGCAGCAGACATGCGTCAAAATGACCTGTTTAATTATAAAACGAATAAGAATTGGGGAATATAAATTGCAATATTATGATATGAACACTCGCCTTTGGTGGGACTTTATTGAAACATACTTTTACGTGCCCATGGATTGTATACAAGATTCGGAATCAAACTACTTGTAGGGTGGGTTTTTTTCTTTTCACGAGTTCGTGCCCTTTCAGGTTTTCACAAGCTCGCGGGTAGTCCTGCTTTTTTTACTCAAAGTGCCCTTTCGGATTTTCATCCATGCCCCTTTTGCTTATAGAAGTACCAGTTTTTTTAATGCACTGTTCTTCTCATGGGTCGTGAGGATACATGAGTGGATCTTTTCCTCATTAGTAGCTTGGTTTTCCAATGGAGGAGGTCTCTAATGCAACTTCGTTGCGAGTAGCCCATGGATCGTATACGGTAGTTAATTTGGAGACTGGCCATAGGACATCGTATACTTTAATGAGAGCATCGTTCACCTGTGGGACTTGGAGGTGCAACTTTGTTATGGGTAGCCCGTGGATTGTATACGGTAGTCAATTTGGATACATGTTGTAGGGAAACAGATATTTAAATGATATTTGTTCACCTGGGGGACTTTGAAGGTGCAACCTTTATTGTGAATTGTCCATGGATTGTGTACGGTGGCCAATTTGGAGACCATCCACAGGGCAACAGATATTTTAAGGGGCATTTAGAGTCTTGACTTAGGAAACAGGGAGCGGACATAGGCATCGTCATCTATCGTTGACCCGAGTCGCGACTCTTTAAGCATAGTACTTCTTGAGGAAACGACCGTTTATCGGTCGAAAGGCATTTCTCTATGCATATTCATTAGCATGTAGGCTCCACATTGGAAAACCTTGTCTATTATATATGGGCTTTCATAGTTTGTCTCGAACTTCCTGCATTTTGCACGGTTGGGAATCATTGGTCTCTTGACGACTAGGACGAGTTCACGTTTACGAGATGTTCTCGGTCTGGTTAGCCTTTCGTATACTTGAGTCATCTTTGCCCTGTGAGCTACTAGACTTTGTCGTGCTACAATACGAGTTTTATCGACAGCGTCAAGTTCTTCGAGCCGGAGATGGGCATTTTCCTCATCAGTAAGCTCGTATTGGATTTCCATTCGCAATGAAGGGAGTTCTATCTCCAATGGGAGCACCACTTCGGCGCCAAACACCAGGAAGTTAGGCGTCATCTTTGTGGCAGTCTTGAATGTCGTTTGGTATGCCTAAAGTGCTTCAGGTAATGTTTCGTGCCCCTTTTTTTTCTTGGACACCATTTTCTTTATAAGCTTTGTCAAGGTCTTATTGAAAGCTTCAGCTAGACCGTTGGCTCGAGAATTGTAGACGGAGGAGTATTTCCAGCCTATCTTGTGCTGTTGTGCAAAGCGGCCAATCTTATGGCTCCTATATGCGGGTCCGTTGTCTGAGATTATTCTTCTTGGCACTCCGAACCGGTAGATCACATGAGTCTTGAAGAAGTGAAGGATGTTCTATGTCTTCACTTATCTTTGCAGTATTTCTTCTACCCATTTAGAGAAGTAATCGGTGGTGGCCAGAATGAACTGATGTCTCTTGAACAATGTTGGTTCAATGGGGCCAACTATGTCTCTCCCTTACATCTCGAACGGCCAGCTAGCCACTGTAGGATGTAGCGGATTGAGATGCTGTTGGATGAAATATCCGTGTATTTGACACGAATGACACCTTTTGGCCTACTCGATGCAGTCTTGAATCATCGTGGGCCAGTAGTAACCCATTCTCTTGATTTTGAGCTTCATTTTTGGATCGGCTTAATGGGATCCGCAAAGTCTGTCGTGAATTTCTTGGACGACTTTCCTTGCTTCATTCGACCCTAGACATCGTAGCTATATATGATCGAATGATCTCTTGTATAAAGTTCCATCGATAAAGGTGAATGACAGAGCTCTTTTTATGATATGGTGTCTTTACGATGCATCTTTCAGCAACCGCTTGGATTTAAAGTAGTTGACGAAGACTTCTCGCCAATCTTCTTTTTTTTCCTATTCTTGGAGGACATTTTCTTCGGGTAGTTCCACTGGAGATTCCGAAGGTAATTCTGTCGGCGCTAGGATCTTACGACTTTGGACAATGATCCTTACGTCATCGAGGTTTTCATCTGTCAGTTCTTTGGCCAGTTTGGCTAACGCGTCCACCTTACTATTTTCCACCCGCGGCACGTTCTCCGGCGTATATGATGGAATCTGCGTTAGCAATTGCTGCACCTTTTCACTATACCTTATCAGCTCGGGCTTGCATATTTTGTAATCGCCATTGACTTGACTGACGATCAGTCGAGAATCTCTGTATATGAGAAGATCCTTGATGCCCATGTCCATCGCAATTTCAAGACTAGCTATGAGGGGTTCATATTCTGCCTTATTGTTGGTTCTTGGTTCCGTCAACGAGATCACATAGCGTATTATTCCACATTGCGGAGTTACGAAGATGAGACCAACCCCGGCTTTGATGATTGGGGTATTCTTCTTTCGCACCTTCATTAAAGATGCTCCATCGAAATAAAGCTCCTATGGACGCTTTTTTGTCTTTTCTTTTTCGCTGACAGTCGCATTGAATGTGTATTCGTACGGCAACTTGCAATTTTGCGGGGAGTCAGCGGAGATGGGGTGTTCAACGAGGAAATCGGCGATGACCTGTCCTTTTTTCGTCTTGAGAGGGCGTTATGTGATTGAGAACTGTTCAGTTGATAAAACTGCACATTTGTATTACATTTTTCCTACCATTTTCATATTAAAAAAGGACTTTATTATAATATATTATACATATGAGGGTTTATGTGTAAAAACATTATTTTCCATGTGTTAATATATTTTAATTATCATTTTTGGTAGGAAAATGTATGCAAATATTATTGACCTAATCCTAGTAGAATAAAGTCTACTAAAATCTTATTTGAGTTGTTGTGCAGAATTTTCCAAGTTGTTATGCAGAATATATCAAAGAAATCAAGCTGTTGAAGAAATCTTGCCAAATTAAGAAGCAAACTTGGAAACCAAGTCTGGAAGCAACCGAGAGAAGATTTCTGAAATATGAAGATGACTAGGATTGCCAAATGTCACCAGATGAAAGCACAAGAAAAATCATCAAATGATCCCCACCCTTGAGCGCGGATCCGCGGCCAAACCCACCCTTGGGCCGCGGATCCGCCGCAATTTAAGGGGGTTAGAAGGAAAGATTTTGGGAGATAAATCATTGCTAAATTTTAGCAATGATTCAACAATAATATTCTGGCTTTGCACTATAAAAAGGCACCGAGGGCCTCTTGGAAAAATCATCAAGTCGACGCGATCACGAAGTCTAAGACGGCTCACGCATCCAGACTGATCATCAACTGTTCGTCTACCTCCTTGGAAGAGATCGAGAAGCAAGCTAGTCTTTGTAATCATTTTCTAAGGATCAAAGTGTAATGAATTTTTGATTAATAAAGGTAGTTCTTTTTCTTATTCTATTTCTTCGTAGTTTAATGATGCAATTTCTTTCCATCTCTTCTTCTCCCAACATGCGCGAGTAATTCTCCGCTTGTTAGGGTTCGTAGGATTAGGGTAGGCTAATGGACGATGAAAATATCTAAACCCTTTTTAAGTCCTATAAAGTTTAGGAACTTTATCAAAAGAATCATTAACATCCTAATCGGGCGCGCTAGCAATTCCTTGCTAGTTCCGACCGCGATTAGAGATTAGATTAATGATTGTTTTGGTAAAGGCTAGATATGAACGGAGTTCCGTGTCGAGATAAGGGTTACGAGTGGGATTCCTTTTCCCTCCAGAAACCCTAATCTACACGCATCACCGTCGTTCTAGTTCTAAATCTATTAATGGATAAAAAGGATAATTTTTAATTAATCGTCCATAACTACTAAATCCTAACGAACCCTACAAGCCCTCTTATTATATTAATTACATCTCTAAAATAATCTAGATCTATATTTTACATTAAAGTAGATCTAGAAACCTTTTCACAAAATTCTTTCTTCCTCCTCTCTTTTTCAACACATCTAAAGTAAAAATAAAAGGTTCAACGTTTCCCAGAGGACGACCCGTACTCATCTCGGTCTAGCTACGCGCGACACCGTTCTGATTGCGGTTATTCTACAAACACTCATTAGTACCAGACAGCTCACGCATCCAGGCTGATCATCAACAGTTCATCTACCTCCTTGGAAGAGATCGAGAAGCAACTAGATTTGTAATCATTTTCTAAGGATTCAAGTGTAATGAATTTTGTTGATTAATAAAGGTAGCTTTCTTTTTCTTATTCTATTTCTTCGTAGTTTAATGATGCAATTTCTTTCCATCTTTTCTTCTCCCAACATGCGCGAGTAATTCTCCGCTTGTTAGGGTTCGTAGGATTAGGGTAGGCTAATGGACGATGAAAATATTTAAACCCTTTTTAAGTCCTATAAAGTTTAGGAACTTTATCAAAAGAATCATTAACATCCTAATCGGGCGCGCTAGCAATTCTTTGCTAGTTCTGACCGCGATTAGAGATTAGATTAATGATTGTTTTGGTAAAGGCTAGATATGAACGGAGTTCCGTGTCGAGATAAGGGTTACGAGTGGGATTCCTTTTCCCTCCAGAAACCCTAATCTACACCCATCACCGTCGTTCTAGTTCTAAATCTATTAATGGATAAAAAGGGTAACTTTTAATTAATTGACCATAACTACTAAATCCTAACGAACCCTACAAGCCCTCTTATTATATTAATTACATCTTTAAAATAATCTAGATCTATATTTTACATTCTTGTTTAACGTAGATCTAGAAATCTTTCTATAAAATTCTTTATCCCTCATCTCTTTCTCAACACATCTAAAGTAAAAATAAAAGGTTCCACGTTTCCCAGAGGACGACCCGTACTCACCTCGGTCTAGCTATACGCGACACCGTTCTGATTGCGGTTAAACTACAGACTACACTCTTTCGAAACAATCAAATGGCGCCGTTCATATCTAGCCTTTACCAAAACAATCATTAATCTAATCTCTAATCGCGATCGGAACTAGCAAAGAATTGCTAGCGCGCCCAATTAGGATGTTAATGATTCTTTTGATAAAGTTCCTAAACTTTATAGGACTTAAAAAGGGTTTAGATATTTTCATCGTTCATTAGCCTACCCTAATCCTATGAACCCTAACAAGCGGAGAATTACTCGCGCATGTTGGGAGACGAAGAGATGGAAAGAAATTCCATCATTAAACTACGAAGAAATAGAATAAGAAAAAGAAAGCTACCTTTATTAATCAACAAAATTCATTACACTTGAATCCTTAGAAAATGATTACAAATCTAGTTGACACACTTTTTCCAATCAATCAAATGGTGCCGTTGCCGGGGATACTTGCGTAATTTTTTATTCTTACTATTTGTGTTGAATTCTTAGACGAGTCATATCATTATTAAAACAAAACTGCAAATTGCATATTTAACGATTTGTGCGTGAATTTTTGCGAGGAAATCTGGAGTCACAAACTTGAGGAAACAGGAAACAGAGACATTTTTAGAGATCCAGAAGAGCACAAAAGGCCATACAAAAAATTTCATCAACTGTTCCTTCTGCCACGCGGCGGAACCGCGGCAAAAGCACCCATTCTGCGGCGGAACCGCGGCAAGTTGGAGGAATTAGGGAATAAATCTTCTCTGGTATCTTTCTCAACTCCTTCTCTCTCTCCTCAAATCCAATAAATCTATTTTCTGCAGGATTCTTTGCAAAATAGCGCCGCTCAAAAATCTTTTTGCAAAAGTTTTGTGATTGGTTTTGTTTTGTATATTTTAATATGGATTCTAAGGGGCAAAGACCAAATCAAGATTAGGTGGGGATTTCATCACCCTTCCTAAGCCCCACAAATCACAAACCGAGCATATATATCAACCCTTCATTAATTTAAAAAATATCTAGACCAGACTCTAAGGACTGCCGCGCTCAATAAGGACAGATGAAGGTCGTGGGTAATCTATCGTTTATCCGCATTACTTTTGTAGTGCCTAGGCAAGTGTGACAAAGGCTAGTGGTTTTTAATTAGGCCCACGACGTGGTTCCTTCCCACTTACCTGGCACTTATCTGGCTACGAGGGTAGTACGGAGGCGGTAGAGGATTGATCCTGCGGCTTGTCCTTTGGAAGTCTAGGAGCGGTCTAGAGACTGGACCTAGGTAACCTTAGTTCTAGGGTTGCTTGTGCATCTTGGGGAGATTTGTCTTGAGTCCACTTTTTCAAAACAAGCCAATTTTAAATCACACACACGCTGCCACTTGCACTAAACCCGCTTAGTGCATGCTCGGCTGGACACGGGATCCTAGTGCCCGTCTTGTCCGCGTTCCTGCTATCGACGCCGAAGTTGGTACTTCTTCATCTTCTTTTCCCCCACCACACACCACATCAACCGTGATGGACGGCACTCCATCTAATTATAACACCACGCTGCCACCGCCCGAAGGTGCGCAGAATCCACCGCGCATCTCTCTCCAAGAGAGATGCTATCCTATTCGTGGTCCTCTTCCCACTTGTATATCTCTTCCACCACCTAACGGGGATAATTTCGAGATTAAACCCCACTACATCAATCTGCTGCCCAAATTTCACGGGCTTGAGTCGGAAGGCGCGTACGTTTTCATCACCAAATTCGAAAACGTATGCGCAATGATGGGTACTTCACAATTGACCTTAGATGCTATGCGCTTACGTCTTCTCCTATTCACATTGTGCGACTTGGCAGAAAAATGGCTTTATAATACTGCCGCACACTCTATCGCTAATTGGGATGAATTCGTCGTAGCATTTCTTAAGAAGTTTTACCCAAATCATAAGACTGCACATGTTAGGAGCGAGATCAACCAGTTCACCCAGCTTCCCAATGAACCATTTTGGAAGTGCTTTGAACGTTTCAAAGATCTGCTTGTCCAATGCCCCCATCACGGAATACAAAGATGGGATTTATGTCGGATTATATATGAGGGCATTAATCTAGCGACAAAACAGATGCTTGAAACAATGTGTCAATGCAATTTCATGTCTAAAGATGACGGTGAAGCATGGAAATATCTGGAAGATCTCGCTGAAACCACTTTGCAGTGGGAAAGCGTAAGACTACCTTCAACTAAGGGAGGTATTCACCAGCTCGATATTTCTATCGCAGTGAAAGCCGAAATGGCAGCGATACAGAAGAAACTCGATGCTATTGAAAACAAGTTCTCAACATTCTCCCTAAATCAGGTCACGCTTCCTAAGACTGTCTGTGGTTGCTGTTCGGATCCTTCACACTTAACGGAAGAATGTCCTATGAATGCATCGTTTCAAGCTAATGCTGCTTTTCAGCAGCGACCTAGAAATGATCCTTCTTCTTCCACATATAATCAAGGATGGAGGAATCATCCTAACTTTGCTTGGAATCAAAACCAACAAAGTAATTATCAAAGACCTCATCCACAGCAACCACAACCACAGAATCAGCCCCCCTTTCAGTCACAAAATTTCCAAAATCCGGCCAATATTTCTACACCACAAGTGGCCGGTACTGACAACTCACTTGCACAAACTTTGGATATGTTCATGAAACAATCCATGCAAAATTCGGCTGAGATAAGGTCTTCTATTGATACCCTAACGAAAAACTCCTCCTCCCATGGTGAGAGTATTAAATCAATAGAAAACCAAATCGCACAGTTAAACGCCGCAATGAGTGCGAGAGAGAAAGGGAAACTCCCATCTCAACCCCTACCGAATCCTGGCCATTCACAAAGTCATAATGTGAATGCCATTACTACGTTGAGATCGGGGAGAGTGCTGAATAACCAAGTGGGTGAGCAATTTGATGATAGTGACACATTTGATACCCTTTCTTCTTTTTCTTCTTCCCCTAATTCGTCTAGTCCCCCACCTTCATCCGAGCCTATTCTCCGTTTTCCCCAAGGCTCGAACATTTCGCCGAATCTATCTAAGTCGATTCCCACTCCAGTTTTGGGATCGAATCCGTCCCCACAGTCTTCTCCACAAACGTTGGACCCAAAACTAATTGATCAAGCACCTTATCCAAACAGGTTAAGGGGCAACAGACCAAGTCCACAAATGGAGAAGATTGTGGAAATTTTTAAGCAAGTTAACATAAACATTCCTCTCCTAGATGCTATTCAACAAGTTCCGTCATATGCGAAAATCTTAAAGGACTTGTGCACTAGGAAGCGAAAAGTTCAAGTACCTAAAAAAGTTTTCCTTGCGAGTAATGTGAGCACTGCTTTTACACAACAACTACCCAAGAAACGAAAGGATCCCGGAAGTCCTATAATTTCTATTTCCATTGGGGGTAAAAATATCAATCGCGCTCTACTCGATCTTGGTGCTAGTGTTAACTTGCTTCCGTATTCTGTTTATGAGCAATTAGGGATCGGAGAGTTAAAGCCTGCGCATTGCACTCTTCAGATGGCCGATCGATCTATCACCCAACCTAGGGGTGAGCTAGAGGATGTGTTAATCAAAGTCGGGGAATTCATATTTCCTGTGGACTTTATCGTTATTGATACACAACCTGTGGCAAAACCACGCAATCAAATCCCGGTGATACTCGGTCGACCCTTTTTGGCCACTTCCAACGCAGTAATTAATTGTAGAAATGGCTCTATGACCCTATCCTTTGGGAAGAAGTCAATTGAGCTTAACATTTACAAGTTGGGAAGTGAACCCTCCGAACCCTATGCTCATGTGTGTTCTGTCGAATTAATGGATGTCGACAGCAGCGAATTTGATCAACCTCATAATTCTGACTCTTTTCATATGTTGTTGCTTGACACGGACTCTTCCACCGAGTTTTCCGGGTCAACATCTAATGAGGAACCTTATATTGAGTCTAACGATCACCCCATTTTTTCTGATGACATTATTTTTCGGGGTATCGATGAAAGCTTTGAGGAAATTTTCGCTGATGAACTCGCATTTTTACAAGACACGGGTGTTGAGATGAATCAACTCCAAGATGAAGAAATTGGACCTCCACCCCCTCTTTTGGACAATCATGATAATGCGAGTAATCGATCATTACTATCACTGTGTCGTCTCTCCAAATTGAGACGCAATCCTTTTCCAATACACCTCTTGTCACCTCCCCACTTCTTTACGTCAATAGGTGACATGTTCTTCCACCAACCTTGGTGCTTCATCGATAAAATTTTTGAATGGTTGGTGTTGACCTTCGGTCTTTGCAAAGCTTGGCATTGACCAATAACCTTGACTCCCTCATGTGATTTTAAAAGATTGTTTAACTCAAGTTTGGGGTAGGGGTGGTATATTTTGGCTCTTGAAAGAAAATGATTTTTACAAAATTGAGAGCCTAAAATAAGTTTGGGGGAGGATTTTCACTTTCATATATTCTTGCCCCCATTAATAATTTCCTCCCAAGTCTACAGGTATTTTGATCTTAACGGATGACATCAGTGAGGACACTGCTGTAAACAGGTTTGGGGGAGGTTTGTGCTTATTTACACATCAATTTGCATCATATTTTGCATAAGCACAACATTTTTAAAAATTTAAATTTAAAAAAAAAATTCTTTTATAACAAAAGAGTAGAAAGTGAAAAATTACATCCAAATGATAGGAATAGTTTAAGAAAACCAAGAAAATTAGAAGTTTTCTTAAACGAACTAGTAATAAGTAGTTATGAGCTGTTGTCCCAAGGGTTAGTAAGATGAAGGAAGTCACTAATCTGAGGATAAAAATAATTCCGAAAAATAGTTTCTATTCTGGAAGCCAAACATTTGAATGTTGATACCCTACAATATGCACCTACACACATCTTGAAACTCGGGATAGTAGAGGATACCTTGAAATGCTCTTGTCTAAAAGCCAAAGTATGAAGGAAATAAAAAAAAATGATGAAGAAAATATAAAAATGGTGAAAAGAAAAATGAACACTGGTTTTGTTATCGCCAAGGCAGCAATAAAAAAATATAGCGAGGGTGCCTCTTCACCTAGTGCCCCAAGGCCAACTGGTCTGGGAGTCACTGCTAAGCCTTAGGTGGTGCAAGACGAGGAAAATATTATCACCAAATCTGCAAACACATGAGTAATCGGTCGGTTAGTACCTCAAGAAGTATTAACGGTCGCATGAAAATGTGTGAGCAGTTCTAAGTATTCATCAAATTGAAAAGTACTAAGGTAGATGGACAAGAGTATGATAGCTTGAATTGAATTCTCTGAGTGTAGGGATGACCATTTCACACACGTAGGGGTATATGATCAATGTTTGGAAGAAAGGTAGGAATGAAGAATAAAGACGATGTTTTATTGAGGGATAATTTGATTTCTAACATCTTTTCATGACTATTAAGATAGGGCTCATGACAACTGAAAAGCTAGTATAGTTGGAAACTCTTCTTTTCAAGGCCTTTCTTTTATGGTTCTTGTCTTTATATGTAAATTTCACCATCTTTCTTTTTTTATTGGATTTTGTGGGTGTAATCCGCTGAAAACCCTCAGGAGACAACACTCCTCCTACTAGGGACACCTAGAGGTTTAACGGCTTGTTGCACGTGCTTAGTGCAATCGTGTCTGCCTACGAAAATGTGCTTAGTTTTCTCCTTTCTTTTTCTCCTCTTAAATAAACTAGTTTGCTCGGGACGTTCAAAGATAAGTTTGGGGGTATTTGTTCAGTTGATAAAACTGCACATTTGTATTACATTTTTCCTACCATTTTCATATTAAAAAAGGACTTTATTATAATATATTATACATATGAGGGTTTATGTGTAAAAACATTATTTTCCATGTGTTAATATATTTTAATTATTATTTTTGGTAGGAAAATGTATGCAAATATTATTGACCTAATCCTAGTAGAACAAAGTCTATTAAAATCTTATTTGAGTTGTTATGCAGAATTTTCCAAGTTGTTATGCAGAATATATCAAAGAAATCAAGCTGTTGAAGAAATCTTGCCAAATTAAGAAGCAAACTTGGAAACCAAGTCTGGAAGCAACCGAGAGAAGATTTCTGAAATATGAAGATGACTAGGATTGCCAAATGTCACCAGATGAAAGCACAAGAAAAATCATCAAATGATCCCCACCCTTGAGCGCGGATCCGCGGCCAAACCCACCCTTGAGCGCGGATCCGCGGCCAAACCCATCCTTGGGCCGCGGATCCGCCGCAATTTAAGGGGGTTAGAAGGAAAGATTTTGGGAGATAAATCATTGCTAAATTTTAGCAATGATTCAACAATAATATTCTGGCTTTGCACTATAAAAAGGCACCGAGGGCCTCTTGGAAAAATCATCAAGTCGACGCGATCACGAAGTCCAAGACGGCTCACGCATCCAGACTGATCATCAACTGTTCGTCTACCTCCTTGGAAGAGATCGAGAAGCAAGCTAGTCTTTGTAATCATTTTCTAAGGATCAAAGTGTAATGAATTTTTGATTAATAAAGGTAGTTCTTTTTCTTATTCTATTTCTTCGTAGTTTAATGATGCAATTTCTTTCCATCTCTTCTTCTCCCAACATGCGTGAGTAATTCTCCGCTTGTTAGGGTTCGTAGGATTAGGGTAGGCTAATGGACGATGAAAATATCTAAACCCTTTTTAAGTCCTATAAAGTTTAGGAACTTTATCAAAAGAATCATTAACATCTTAATCGGGCGCGCTAGCAATTCTTTGCTAGTTCCGACCGCGATTAGAGATTAGATTAATGATTGTTTTGGTAAAGGCTAGATATGAACGGAGTTCCGTGTCGAGATAAGGGTTACGAGTGGGATTCCTTTTCCCTCCAGAAACCCTAATCTACACGCATCACCGTCGTTCTAGTTCTAAATCTATTAATGGATAAAAAGGATAACTTTTAATTAATCGTCCATAACTACTAAATCCTAACGAACCCTACAAGCCCTCTTATTATATTAATTACATCTTTAAAATAATCTAGATCTATATTTTACATTCTTGTTTAACGTAGATCTAGAAATCTTTCTATAAAATTCTTTATCCCTCATCTCTTTCTCAACACATATAAAGTAAAAGTAAAAGGTTCCACGTTTCCCAGAGGACGACCCGTACTCATCTCGGTCTAGCTACACGCGACATCGTTCTGATTGCGGTTAAACTACACACACACTTTTTCCAATCAATCAAGAACTTTATCAGCAGCAGGGTCCATTTGGAAAGCCTTCCTGTCAGAATAGCCCTTGTCATCAGGTACTTGAGGGGATCTACCTTTGATATAAGGTGAAGTTCATGTGTTAGAACGCAGTGTCTGAGCTTCGTAACTGCAAATATCATCGCCAATCAATGCTTCTCGATGGGGAAATAGTTGCATTCTGCCCCCAGTAAGACTCGACTTAGGCGATACATGGCTCTTTCTTTTCCCTGCTCATTCTCTTGTGCCCATAGTGTGCCTAGAGAGTGACCGAGTGTTGTTGTGTATATTATAAGGGTTTTCCCTATGACTGGAGTGGCTAATACCGGCGGATTTTACCGGTACTGCTTGATTTCTTCTAGCACCCTTTGGCATTTCCATCCTATACGAACGGGTTTCCTTTCTTCATGAGGTGGGAGAATGTAACGACCCTGAATTTTCTGTACAAATTTTTTCTTCTTAAAGTACAGAAAGGAGTTTGCAAGCCCGATCACAATTTAAAAGTTATTTTTGTTTAAGAACAGTAAGAAATAACTTGTAGCTCATTGGTAAAGCCTTGCATTACTGTGACATAGCCCCTATGTTCGAATCCCATCAGCCACATATTATTTTTACTGATTTTTCTTTTAAACTTTTTGGAAGCCCAAAAGTTTACATGTGCAATACACGTAAAAACGAAAAGTCGGAGAAATCTATCATGTACAAAATGTTGTATGAACTGAGGTGAACACGTGGCAAGAATTCAACGGGCCCCCTCACACAATGGACCGACGAGATGGAGATTACGGCCGGCGGCGACGGGTGGTCCATGGGGAATAGTCCCCGGGCTTTGCACACTGGTCGTTTTCCCTATCCCCATTACCCCTGCACTGTTTATTTTCTCTGCAATTTAACAGAGAATTCAATTTCCTAATTAATCCAATTTTTAATGCATTTTAATTCATTTTTCAATTCCAAAACCCTAATTCCACACTATAAATACAACCCCATACTCTAGCCCTCCTCATTTTGAAATCCCTAGCCAAAATTATCAAATTTTTCTAAGTACAAGTGGAGTTAGCCCAAGGTCAACTTCCGGCGAGGAAATGAAGCAATTCCGGCGACCCCGCGATGCCACGGCGTCTACACAATCTTCTTCTACCTTATCTTCACCCTTCTAGCTAGTAAGTCCCACCCCCTTCTTCTTTTTCTACATAAAAAGTTTTTTTTTACAAAACATGTCGGTAAGTGGAGTTATACCGACATTTGACTCTAAAATCTTTGAAACTACAATTTTTCTTAAGAATTGCTCATTCATATTCCTATACATTGCTTGTTAATCATAAAACTAAAGTTTAGAACAACTTTCACCCTAAAACATCATGTTAAACAACTTTAAATTGAATTTTTTGTTTAAATACCATGAACTATAAAAACCCGGTTTTCTTTAGAATCGTATTTCAAACTCTTTGCGATTATACCTCTACAACCCATTTTGGGAAACCCGCTATTGTATGGTGCGGATTATTGCACATCCTCGGGCTAGTAGAGCGAGATGCAGACCTCCTCACGGAGCATTCGGTCTCGAAAGAATTTTTAATACGATTTTAAAGAAAAATGAGATTTTCTATTTAATAATAAAAATTAATTTTTAATAATTATATAAATATTGTCAGACCACATATTTTCAAGTTATAATAAAATTCCATGTTTTTCTAAAAATAAAAGAATGACAAGTTTCACCAAAATACCATCAAGTATCAATATAAGACAAGTCTTACACTATAATAGCTTGAACTATTCAAACTAGGTATATATTCACTAATATACCCCACTCTTTAAAATTCACATCCATGAAAACCCTAAATAATATAAATAAATACCTGAGGTTTATTTTGAAAGTATATAAAATATTTTTCATAAAACCCCCTCGAGTTATATAAAATTATATTTAAGGACTTTAGAAAATATAGGTTTAAGCGGGATCAATTCTCTTGAGCCTCAGGAAGTCGGAGAAAATGAGTGCTTACCTATTTAAGGTAGAAAAAACTAAAATGGAGTTATCAATGGTAATTGTCTTGGAAAACGACACAAATCATGCCGTCCATGTGCAGCAGTTATCGATAACCCCCAAACCTAATTCAGGATCAAAATTCTGTTTAGAGTGTCTGACTCAAGTTTGAGTCTAAGTCTAAAACGAATCCAATTCACACATGAATCCAATTCAAATATGAATCCAATATACCAACATGAATACTTGAACCTGAAGCTGAATACCAGAACAAGATCAACATGCAAACAAGACTTGACTTGACTGAACCATGGCTATGACTTGACTTGACTGCATGACTACTTGATATATCCTGAAACCGTTTACATGAACAACTTATATCCATGGTCTCGGCAAGTCTGATAACTACAAATCAATACAATCTACATTACGGGGTTTTTAACGGGGTAGATTGGTACGAAATGTATTAAAAGTGGCACGATGATGGACACTAAAAGACATAGATTAACATCCATTGTTTTTGTCCCGTGGGTTTTGACGGGGCCTTGTACTTTCCTGTTCCCATAGTCCACAGGATAATTGGACTCCTCTCGTATACACTGATACATTCTGTACCGTACTACAAACAACTACGTTAGTGTAACAAACATATACTTGTACCAATTACTAGTTCTATTCTCTTTACTTGTCTATTCTAATCTTTCTTTTGGGACTTACCGAGCGCTAGTTCGCTGACGACATTCCTGTTTCTTTCTTTCTTTGGAATGTTCGTCAGAAGGACCTGACTCTCAGGAGATCGAGCCCAGCCAGGAGTAATTGGAGCAGATACCCAAGAAGCTCGACTACTAGATTATTGTAACGCCTTAAAAATTCGTTAAGAATTCATTTAGGCTAATTATATGTTAATTAGTGGTATAGCACGGGTTTTCCGTAAAACCTAGTTAATAATTATTGTCCGCATAGGTATAAATATACTTATTTACTTATGCAATTACTTATTAATTATGTATTTAATTAGTTATTTTTTAATTATGTGTTTATTTAATTATTTCCTTATTTATTAATTATTAAAAAATTAATTTAACATGCGCGCGCGCACACACTAATCTAGTAATTAATTTTAGGTTAGTATTAGTTAAAAAAGCTTTCTTGCAACCATGACACACTTAACACATTTTTGTAGCATGTCACATTTTATTTCATGGTTTAGTCTTTCCAAAATGGTTCTAGAGTTTTCTAAAAGAAAAATTTAAAATAAAAAGAAATTGAGAGGCATGTGCAATAAAAGGGAGCCATGGAATGTTCTCTTTCTCTCTCACACACTTTCTAGAACTCTCTTCTCTTCTTCTTCCTTCTCCCTTCTCCTTTGCCAAAACCCCTCATCTACTTCACCCAAAACCATACTATATCAACACAAATCCTTCACTAATCATATCCAAAATCTCTTTTTCAACATCTCTAAGGGTTTTCTTCAAGCAAGTCTTCATTTTAGATGACAAATATTCTCAAGTAGGATCTTTCCAAATCATTCTTGAGGTATGAAACCAAGCTTACTCATCTCTTGCCAATATTTTCTTTAATCAACCTTAATTAGGTGTTTAAGTAAATTTTTATGCAAGTTTAGGGTTTTAAAGAGAAGGATAGGCCAAGTTTAGGGTTTTATGGCTAATTAGGGTAGTTAAGAGTAGTTTTATATCTAATAGTCTTAATAATCCACCTAATTGCACCATAATGTTTCAAATTAGTGTTTAAAACGGTTTTTGGTAAGTTTTCTGTAATCTGCTATCGTTTCTGTGATCTATAATTTAATCTAATAAGACAGTAGTATAGTATTAGAGCCTTGAGATCACCCTTAAAACCCTAACCAAATCCCTCAAAGTTCGACCAGCGAGATGAGCTTTTTTCCCGGCATCGCCAGACCCCTTATAGAGTTGGGTGTTGGGTTATTGTAGGCAGTTCTCTGTGGCTATTTTAGGATATTTGGTATTGTTTGTTTTTCCTAGTTTATCTGCAGGTAAAATATGGGACCATTTTCCTATTATATGAGTGTTTTGTTATTGCGCGATACGTACGTTTCGATCCTCGTTTTGGCGTTTGCTGTGTATAGCAGTCCCTAGGTGTGGTTTGTAACGATGTCATGCACGTTTTGTGCACCAAGTGCACACGTGATTAACTTGTGGCGTTATTTCCTCCACACTAACTTAAATTCGTGTTTTATCGAATACTTAGCCTTATGCATTGAATTTTTGCAATTCTAGGATCGGTTGCGGAGGCATCGGACGCGGCAAGGAAAGGCAAGGCGGTGGTCGGATTCAATTAGCCGAGGCATTCCGGTGAGTAGATTTATTCATCTATGGGGGAATCGCTTGGATGGCGTAAAGCGCCCGATAGCTAGGAATTAATTATAATTCTTGTTTTCATATGCGTATATCATATCCATATTGCACTTGCATCATCATACATATTGATATTATTACCTAGGATACTTACACCATTACCAATGGTTCATGCCGCACATGCACTATTTTAGGCTACACACACGCCATTGGTAATTGCTATGCCACGAACACTATAAAACTTGCTTGATAATCGGTAACTTTGCATCACTATTGATACGTATTCTTCTAGTCATTATCTCATTTCATCATTATTGCTATGCAGTCTTCTAGTTTACTATCTCATTGCATCATTATTAATATGTAGTTTTCAAGTCATTTATCCCATTTGCATCATCAGTAATATGTAGTCTTCAGTTCATTCATCATCATTCCATCATATTTCTACTATGGACATTCATCGTCATCCACATATTTGTTTATTATGATTTTCTTGGAGATTTCCGTATTCATGTGATTTTTGGATTTGGGGAAAACCGCAAAAAGACTTTTATAAAACTTATTATCATTTTAAAATAGAAATTGCGGTTTTCTCGTGATATGATATGTGTGGTGTCCACCATGAGTTTTCTTGGTTCTTGAGCCATGTATGTACATATACCCGATTCGAGGAGTGAGGAGGCACGTCTGCAGGTACATGGTGGACCCGGTGAGGTACCCTGGAGCAAGAAGATCGTATAGAGAGATGTTGAGCATGGCAGGAGAGCACTACCTACCGGTGATTATTGGCCCGACGAAGATCTGGAGGATACCGATCGGAGTCGTATGATTTGACAGATTTGATGGCCGATCTGAGAGACAGCTACCGAGATATTGATATATATATTGTGTCGATGCTTGACACGGATTTCTGTCGATTTCATTTGATGATACTCCAGTTTTATAATACCAATTTTTTTCTAAGATAAGAAAGATTTTCTCATACCACATTATCCAGATTTCGAGTTTGATCATTCATTTATGTCGCATTCATACTAGTACATCGCATCATAGTTATAAACATAGGTTGCGATGCATTTGTGTGCATGCTTGCGATAGTCTCATTAGATGTTACTTACTACTCACGAGTTGGCAACTCACCCCCGTTGTGCCATAGTGTCTTGTAGAATCGACCCGTCAGCATAGCAGCAACGGGCACACTTCTTCTTTTGCTTCGACTTGAGGCCTTTGCTTATAGGTGGGTTTTGTGAGGATATTCTTTTGTTCCCACCATGTATACTTTCTTTTGTATCTATTACACTCCATCGACCATTTGTATATGTGACCTAGACTGGACGGTGAGGCTTGTATTATTCTGTTATCTGGTGTCGAGCTCGTGTGAGCCAACTTTATGCTTTCTTATTTCTTGTTTTTATATGGTTTTCACATCATTATGATATATCTTGCGTGTGGTTGTGTTTCTCCATTCGGCGAAGAGCTAGCTCTCTCTTGGGGATGCCTTTTTATTACTGCTTATATATATATTCATGTATGTACCCGTTTGGGGCCAGTTTTTACAAAGGAGACTCTGCCGAAATTTTCAGAAAACTTTATGCTTTTAAATTTTTTTGAAGTAACTCTATTTTGTTAAAATCACCTTTTTAAAACAAGTATTTCTTCACTCTATTCATTTCACGGTTTAGATTTTTTGGCTTTGGCTTACTTAGATTAAGTTACGTCTCTAGACGTTGCGTGATCTAAGTGCCAGTCACGTTCCACACTCGGGTCGTGACACTTACTTGTACTTATTACAGACTTTTAAATGCGGAGCTTAAACCACTTCTTTTGAAAACTATCAGGTTCCTTCGATTATATCAAGTTCACTACGTTCACGGATTCGCCAAAACCAGCCGTAGCCCTCCGTCATTTCAGTTGAATATTCAGTAGTATTCAAGCTATGTATTTTGACCATTGCCAAGACATAATGATTGGTAGATGCTGGATATTCATCAGAAGCATAGATAGATGCGTTGGTTTGGGACAGTCGTACTAATATTTTGGCCTTCGTCAAGGGTATGTACGGGTGGGTTCAAATTAACCTGGACAATGACGGACAGAACTTGACATGTGACTTATGATACGTTGGCCTTCGTCAAGGTCATAAGAGCATGGGGAAAAAAAATCCAGATCGGGAGTTTCTAAAGAAACTGAAACTTGCTAGTGCTGCATACCATTTGGAGTGTGATAATGTTGTTAGGATTATCACACAATGATATTTGGATCTCGATCCTACTGTGAGTATCCGCTACTCCTCGGGAGATTTTTCACTTAACGATCAATGCTATAAACCAAGTAGGTGTCTAGAACAGTGTTAGCGAGGCTACGCCTCCATGGAAAATGTAGGGTTCCTAGGCACACCAATGAGGTCTCACAAGGCATCAACCATGCCAATTTCAAATTTTACGGGTGCCGGGAAACCCTAATACGGATCGTTAACTAGAAATTTAGGCGAAAAATGAAACTAGTTAACAACTTAACTAAAAGAACGGAAATACAACCTTTGTAGATCCGGTCCTCCACCTCCATAGCTCCGCAAAGAAGTCTCCTCGCTGTCCAAATGGAATCCCGGACTCTAGCGTCGGCTTCATCGGAGAAATGGGCGGGCTAGGTCATCGACTACGATGCCGAAGATGATCTACGTCGAGGCATCACTAGATCAAGCTCCACCTTCACCAAGCCATGAAAACTTGTGAAGGAAACACCCTATACTACTTGGCAAGAGGTAGAGGATGAAGAAATAGGAAGTGGGTTCACTTTAGAATTGAATTTCTCACTCAATTTCACTAGTTGCCATTGATGAGGCAAGCTATCTTCATCTTGAAGAAGAAGAAGAAGAAGATGATAATGTTATGATAAGTATTTCAAAAGAAAGGATAAATGATATGAATACTTATCATAACCTAACCCTAGTTAAGTGTAGAGAATAGACCATGGTTTGTTTAAATGGTTAGGGTTAAGCATGAAGACAAAATGGTTACAAAGTCAAACCTTCATGAAGATTTAACTACAAACAAATAAAGCCACCATTTTCTCTTTATCCTTTCCAAAACAAACAAATAAATAAATAAGATAATCAAAACCCTAATCATTAACATAACCATGGTTTAATCTTTACACTTAACCAAGTTAACATGTATCATCAAACATGATACAATCAAGTGCACAAAAGTATATCACATATACAACTTGTGAACTTCTAGTGAGAAAATCCATTTAAGTGAACCTAAATTAGTTAATGCAAAGTGATATATCAAATATATAATTATACATTAAATCACTAAATCAACACTTGATTTAATGACCCGGTCATATCGCATATAACCGACTAATATGAATAGTAACAACTTATCGAATCAACACTTGATCCGATAACCCGGCTATAACGCATATAACCGATCAATGTTACAAATCGCGAGAATCGAATACAGTATCATATACTGGTATCATTCTCGATCCCGCACATATCTCATATGCGCTCCTATTTCGTTTCGCTTGAGCCAGGAAACCTCTGTGTAGGACTCTAAAGACTCGTCAATACGCCGGTAGCAGATGATGATCATATCAAACACCCACAAGCCGCAAGCGGTCTGCTAAACGTAACGGCCACCCGGGTATTGAGCGATCAGAAGATCGACGAGCAAGCCCGCTCACACTCCAGTGAATCCAACCAGTAACACGTACCGTACAGTCCGGTCTGATCGTCTGATATGTCGCATATCTCGCCTAGGGGTGGTAAACGTCAGACCCCAATAGCTCGATAAGTCGTGTCGATATGAGGCTCATAACGGGTCGAGAAACTACTGGTAACACTTACCAGCAAATCTCTGATCAGCCCTGGCCAGGGACTTCCTGTTATAGCCAATCGAACACAGTGCAACATCAACTCCCTATACCGGGAGAGACGAATCCCCTCCTATCGCTCATTGCCTCCATGTGATTCGGGACTGTATCCAAAAGCCACCGTTTTGCACGCCCTCTTGGACGTGGTAAGATGGAAATCAAAGCACAGTGGGAATCACACAAGACTCTATGACGATCTCGGGTCTACAGACTAACCTGTACCAGTGTCACCAGAGAACTGCCATCTGACGTAAGGTATAATACCCTATGGGAGTTCTCGGCGAGTCCGTCCAGTGTACCCAGTCTCTACTGAGCACCCGTATATAATCTCTGATGTCAAACACCAATGGATATGGGATCATCCATCGCCCATCTGTATGGGTCGAGAAGGTATACGCTAGTCTACTCTGGTATATCGATGCCCCGTCTCGATACACCCACGACTAGGGACCTTGAAGGATGTACTTATGGACTACCATGTCCCCACTAGTATGATCCTCATCATAGTCCTGGTAGTCAAGTACACATCCTAAGGGCTTTACCAACATGTAACAGAGAGACAATCAGTATACACGTTAAGGTAAAGAGTAACCAGATAGCATACTATCATGTCGAGCAAAAAAGTCCTCCCTATATATGTCCCAGCATCCACTACAATATACATCCAATGTACAGTAATGGCCTCTAGGGCATACATATAACTAACAATCTCCCACTTGCACTAGGGCCATCTGTAGCAGTGGTTGTAGTATCTCATACTCAACCATCCCATAAAAATCTCTCTCTGGGAATAGGCCTTCGTGAGTGGATCCGCCGTGTTGTCCTCTGAGTCTACTCTCCTCTTAACCTCGATCACCCTGGAGATCAGCCATCTCCATGATCAGGTGATACTGCCTTAGAATATGTCTGGATCACTGATGGGACGGGTGTTCCTTGGAAAAAGCCACAACTCCATTGTCACACAATGGGAGGAACTAAGTTCATCTTATGAACAAATATACACCAAGACTTCCTCTTTGGTAGCATCTTAAGTAGCGATGTATGCAGCCTTTATCATCTAATATGCCACGGTATCTAGCTTGGAACTCTTCCAACATACCGTCCCTGCGCTGAGGGTAAAAACAATGCCTGCGACCGACATTCAGTCGTCTTTATCACCCTGGAACACTTCCAGTGATTCTCCCCAGGATTAATTGATACCATCTCACTATAACTAGTGAGAATACTAACACCCAAATAACATCTATCTCATAGATGAAAGCTCAGGATGGAGGAGGTATCACTTTGATCCTATCTGGAGAATCCTTGTGATAAGCGGAGATTGACCGAGCGTAGCATAGGAAATTCCTTCCCTATCAAGAGTATGTCATCCAGGTACACTACGAGGATCACCACCATACTCCCTACTACCGTTTTGTATATACAAGGTTCATCTACCATTTTGATGATGTCAAACTGTTTGACTAACTCATCAAAACAGATGTTCCAACTCCGCGATGCCTGCTTTATCACATAAAACATCTTGCACACGTTTCTGCTGCTCCCACTGTCTACGAAGCCTTCTGGCTGTGTACTTATAGACGCTCTCTTCCAAAACATCATTTAGAAAAGCAGTCATGACACCCAACCACCAGATATCATAGTCATGGTATGTAGCCGTGGCAAGTAGGATCTGGATGGACTTAAGCATAGTTACTTGAAAAAGGTTTCATCATTATCCACGCCTGGTCGATGACGAAAACCTTTAACAAGTCTAGCTTTGAAAGTCTCAACTTTTCCATATACACCAAGTAATCTTCTCAAGATGTACTTGCTCCTGATGGGAATTTAACCCTTCAGATATAGCAACCAAAGTCCATACTTTGCTGGTGTATAAGGATTCCATCTCAGATCGCTAAGCATCCAGCCATTCTTACAGAGTCCCTACTCTTGATGGCCAGCTCGAAACTAGTTAGGTCATCATCTCATGATGCATTCCTCTCTCCCGCTGTCATAGAGAAACCGAAGTAACTCTCAGGTGAGTGAGTAACCCTACTAGATTGGCGGAGAGGCTGAGGTTCGTTGGTTACTATTGAATCCTTTGGTTCTTTCAAATCATCATCTGCATTTTGTATAGCTGGAACATTTCCAGTTGTACATAACAGACGTTGCCTCGAGCTTGTCCGGATTTTGTCTTTAGACATAGGCCGGTCAACCCCAAATCTTAACTAACTTAAGATATGGGCTCTTCCCTTTCCATATCACATATGAAGTGGTAGGCAACTGATTTGATCGGAACCCTATTCAATAGGTATGCAACTTCATAAGTGCATAACTCCCTAAAGGAAATAGGTAACTCAGCAGTACTCATCATAGAGCACACCATATCAAATAGGGTGTATCTGCTCCGTCCCGATATACCATCGTGCTATGGTGTATTCGGAGGAGTAATGCTGAGAGAGAATCTCATTCTCCTTTAGAATAGTCCAGGAATTCCGTGCCTAAGTATTCTCCTCCTTGATCTCATCAAAGGACATAATACTTATACCCGTATTTTGGTTCTCTACTTCTAACTTATATTCTGTGAATATCTCAAAAGATTCGGACTTGTGTTTCAACATGAACATATATCTGAATCTTGAGAGATTATCAGAGAATGTAATGAAGTACAAAGGACCGGTCTTGGCATGTGTAGACAGGGGACCTTACATACATCAACATGTATCATCCCAAGAGTTCACTAACTCTTTCTCTGTTTCCATTAAACAGGGCTGTGGTCATCTTATCTTTGTGACATGACTGGCAAGTTTTCACAAGATGTAAATTCAAACAGATTTAAATATGCATCTTCGTGCAACTTAGCTAGTCGGGTCGCATTGATATAACCTAGTCTACAATACCTCAAGAAGGATCCGTTCATTTCTGAACTCTTCCTCTTGTGTGTGTTCCGAATACTAAGAACTGTAGTTTGATTTAGAACGTTAATGCTTTTAGATAACGTGCCTGAACCGATCAACTTTTGATATAGGAAATGTTCAAAACATTATCCAGCAATACAAAATTATATCATTTCTTTACTAATAAAGAGACTGATATGATTTTGTATTTCAGGTTCGGTATCTAATAACATTCGTTCAGAATCAATGTATTGGTAATACAGGGTGACAGTGACCAACAGACTTGGCTGTAACACTTGCCCCGTTTTCTGTCTCATGAAACTTATCACCCGTTCTCAGTTTTTCTACCATTTTGTAGCCCTATGTAACAGATTACATATCTGGGATCCTGATCCGGTATCATATACCCAAGATGCGGAGGATACTGAGAAACAGTTCTTTGTAATGAACACACCCGAAGATGATGCATCAGCATGCACTCTCTTCGTTTGGGCGGCACGGGAATTCTGGTAATCCCCAATTTCATGCTCTGTCTTATAACAATTATAAGTTGGAGCGGGACCAACGTTCCCCAGCTCAGTATAACAAGCGGGTTTGGTCAATAATCCGTATTATTATCTTGATTAAGGCGTGATATGGTCGCTACCAGGAGAGAGAGAGAAGAAAACACTCAGCGTGCGCTCTTGCAAGAATAGATTGGTTATTATTTTATCTAATCAGGATGGCTCCCACTGCTTTTTATCAAATCTTCCTTCAAACCCTAAAAGGAAAGACTAGCCGGGATTAATTATACCCTACAACTTCGTCGATCTTTCAGCCAGGCCAGTGTCGGTACTTTGAGGGAGGTTCCCCGTGCTTTCGCACGGACCTAATTAATGTAAACCTTGTTTTCCCAGAGGCGTAACCATGTTGACACCTTTCTAGACACCTACTTGATCGGCTAATTGTAATGTGTAAAACTCTCCCAAGAGTAACAATTACTCGCAGTGGGTATCGGGATCCAACTATCTCATAGAAGGTATGCAATCTCATTGCAAATTTCAACACTTGAAATTCCCGATAATTTTGCCCCTAGCGTCCTATGACCTTGACGCAGGCCAACAAACCATAGTGTGCTAGTCAAGTTCAACCCGTCATTTCCTGATTGAATTAAACCCACCCGCACGACCCTTGACGCAGGCCAAAAAAGTCGCACGACTACCCTAATCCAATCTGCATCATATGCATAAGCAGATAAATACTAGTTAGCTACCGCACACTACGCCTTGACGCAGGCCAACAAACGTAGCACGAATACTAACTACCATTTATCTGAAATGACGGAGGGATACGACAGGTTTTTCTGAAAACCTATTGCGTAATGAACTTGATATCGTTGTAGGATCGAATGAATTTTGAAATGGAGTGTTTTTGAGGCTTTTCTAGTTTTGCTAAAGGAGTCACTCCCGGTGAAGGGATCGTCGGTCCTTTCCTCGTCGAATGATGTGCGGGATATATCATATATATCACTGTGCAAAGCAAAAAATCTTAAAAGCTATCAAAAGACAAACCGAGTGTGTAGCATCTGCCAGTTATTGCTAAAGGAGTCACTCCCGGTGAAGGGATCTCGGTCCTTTCCTTATCGAATAAGGTGCAGGATATATCATATATACCGCTGTGCAAAGCAAGAACTGTAGCTACCTGTTTTATTTTGAAATTCGATTCTACAACATCTATAGGTTTCTTTTATTTCATTAATCACATTAATGAAGCCCCATCATGTAAGTTACCTAAACATCACAGATAAATACGACGTACACTTATGCCATCCGCATTCGCCTCGATGTCCCCTCGTGCACCGTTAGGTTAGGTAACTAACGGTAGAGCGGGGCAGGGCTAGCGCGGGTGTAAAACATAAGTAACGTCTATATAATATATCATATATACTATATATAGTATCTATCACAGAACATCACATGATCACATCACAGATATCGCAGCAGAAAAGTCATATGAAATATTGGATATACTAGGACGTCTGTGTTTTCAATACGAGCCAGTATAAAACACGAATTCCACGGTCGTGATGAATAGCCAAACCTACACCCCTAGACCCCTACGAGAGCGGCAAGCAACCCTACCAATTCTAGAGTTAGGAGACCCGGACTCGACTCCTCGAGATGGTCTCCAACTGGACCCTAGAACCCGGTTACTTGTGCTCCCCTCCTTGGGTCTATCCTAATGCAGAAAAGTAAATAATATACAAATGGTGACAGCATCCGCAACCCGGAAGTGCCCCAATAAAAGAATATTACATACAAGTTTTTACATGAATGAAAATGAAAAACACTCATCTCACAAAACCCCCCCGGCTATTCAAACACGACGATCCAATATAACATATCCAGCAACACATAACATCACATGTCATCAACGTAAGTAAATATGCACATCCCAATTGTCGTTGACATATAGCAACGAAACCGGCGATATCACATATTACACTTACGGTCACAGAAAAGAAAGTGTAAAACTACAACAGTTGGAATCCGCAATCTTCTCAGACATCGCATGCCTGACCAAATGAATTTCTAGACATCGCATGCCTAACATTTATAAACCCCGCATTTTAGTCTCATTATCGAAAACACTTTTCAATATCAAGTCGGGCAATTCAACAGGATTCCCGGCATCATGATCGAATGCTCGTTGCAAACTTTAGTAGGCGTCTGCACCCCCGACGCCGTCGACGAAGTGCACCAAGGCGGAACACCGCTGCCGCGAGCACCCGAACGGATGCTTTCGGCGACGGGGTTCTCCTACAGTCACTTAGTCGAGGCAATGGAGTGAAGCTGTCTATTAAGTTTACCCGGCGAGTATCCGCGTACGCTACGTGATTGCGACAGACTTTTGATCACATCAAAATTCCGTGGCAACCGATCAAGTGAGACTAAACTGCTATGTTTATAACATTCATTCAGTTATCTCATAACCTTTTTGTGAATTCCAATTATTGTATCACATTCCAGATAAACAGAAAATGTTAAACTTTCCGATCGAACAATCGAACACCCAAGTTTTCCCGATACAGCTCAACACATGAAATAAGTCTAAAAACATTCAGTTCGTGCCTCAGTACCAACGGTCCAGCCGTAGAAGGGTCAAGCCAACGCCTCACATGTGGCACGCCGTACTGCCCCAAACCCGAAGGTTCAAAGGGCAGTTCAAGACGGTCACATAATCGAGTTAAGGTTTGTTGTCTTCTAGAGGGACCATCGCGTTACTTGCACTACTTAGAACGTTATTAAACCACGGAAAGATCCAACACTTGGAAATTTCCCGGCGGGGAAAAATTGGGTATTTGTGTCCGGTCGAACTTTTTAACATATTCAAAAATATCCGGAATCCAAATAGACAAAATCTGATAATCCGATCGAATCATCGAACCCCCAAAACAACCCCAAAATACTCAACTCTTGAGTACAGATTAAAAATTCCCATAAAACTCAGCACCTGAAACCATGAGTTACTGTGCAAAATAGAAAGGCAACTTCCATCATTTGGCCGCGGAACCGCCGCAGAAGCCAGGCTTCTGCCGCGGTTCCGCCGCACTATATACAGTTCATGGGAAAAATTTTGCACCGTAATTCTTGTACTTCCCTGCTGAATTTTTTAAGCATTTTTAATCTGGAAAAAACCCAGTTTTTGAAAAAAGTCCAGAGAGCATGAAAATTCTAGGGTTTCGGTTCGTTTGGATTTCAAACGTCGTCTACGCATCGCCTAAGGCTCTAGCTAGGCTCTGATACCATTGTAGGGTTCCTAGGCACACCAATGAGGTCTCACAAGGCATCAACCATGCCAATTTCAAATTTTACGGGTGCCGGGAAACCCTAATACGGATCGTTAACTAGAAATTTAGGCGAAAAATGAAACTAGTTAACAACTTAACTAAAAGAACGGAAATACAACCTTTGTAGATCCGGTCCTCCACCTCCATAGCTCCGCAAAGAAGTCTCCTCGCTGTCCAAATGGAATCCCGGGCTCTAGCGTCGGCTTCATCGGAGAAATGGACGGGCTAGGTCATCGACTACGATGCCGAAGATGATCTACGTCGAGGCATCACTAGATCAAGCTCCACCTTCACCAAGCCATGAAAACTTGTGAAGGAAACACCCTATACTACTTGGCAAGAGGTAGAGGATGAAGAAATAGGAAGTGGGTTCACTTTAGAATTGGATTTCTCACTCAATTTCACTAGTTGCCATTGATGAGGCAAGCTATCTTCATCTTGAAGAAGAAGAAGAAGAAGATGATGATAATGTTATGATAAGTATTTCAAAAGAAAGGATAAATGATATGAATACTTATCATAACCTAACCCTAGTTAAGTGTAGAGAATAGACCATGGTTTGTTTAAATGGTTAGGGTTAAGCATGAAGACAAAATGGTTACAAAGTCAAACCTTCATGAAGATTTAACTACAAACAAATAAAGCCACCATTTTCTCTTTATCCTTTCCAAAACAAACAAATAAATAAATAAGATAATCAAAACCCTAATCATTAACATAACCATGGTTTAATCTTTACACTTAACCAAGTTAACATGTATCATCAAACATGATACAATCAAGTGCACAAAAGTATATCACATATACAACTTGTGAACTTCTAGTGAGAAAATCCATTTAAGTGAACCTATATTAGTTAATGCAAAGTGATATATCAAATATATAATTATACATTAAATCACTAAATCAACACTTGATTTAATGACCCGGTCATATCGCATATAACCGACTAATATGAATAGTAACAACTTATCGAATCAACACTTGATCCGATAACCCGGCTATAACGCATATAACCGATCAATGTTACAAATCGCGAGAATCGAATACAGTATCACATACTGGTATCATTCTCGGTCCCGCACATATCTCATATGCGCTCCTATTTCGTTTCGCTTGAGCCAGGAAACCTCTGTGTAGGACTCTAAAGACTCGTCAATACGCCGGTAGCAGATGATGATCATATCAAACACCCACAAGCCGCAAGCGGTCTGCTAAACGTAACGGCCACCCGGGTATTGAGCGATCAGAAGATCGACGAGCAAGCCCGCTCACACTCCAGTGAATCCAACCAGTAACACTTACCGTACAGTCCGGTCTGATCGTCTGATATGTCGCATATCTCGCCTAGGGGTGGTAAACGTCAGACCCCAATAGCTCGATAAGTCATGTCGATATGAGGCTCATAACGGGTCGAGAAACTACTGGTAACACTTACCAGCAAATCTCTGATCAGCCCTGGCCAGGGACTTCCTGTTATAGCCAATCGAACACAGTGCAACATCAACTCCCTATACTGGGAGAGACGAATCCCCTCCTATCGCTCATTGCCTCCATGTGATTCGGGACTGTATCCAAAAGCCACCGTTTTGCACGCCCTCTTGGACATGGTAAGATGGAAATCATGTAAGTCGATGTAGTACACCCCAGTACTTATGGGGAGGCGGAATTTACAAAAACTTATCAAGTTTAAACAACGAACATCGACTAACCGCTTGAATCGAAGCTAAACTCTAAAAAACCGTATTCTATGAGTTTCTTTTCATAGGAGATTAGGGATTATACCTAATGAAACCGGTCCTTCTTCTTTACGTCCTCCTTTGTTCTCCTCGGCCTTCTCTAGGTAGTAGACGATCCACCCGAGAGCGAAACTCCAAGCTAAACCTCTAACTTGAGGTAACTAATCAACTTTGATTGCTAATCAAAGATGATAGGATGATAAAGAGTGAAGGTTATGGATTGTTTAGTCTAACTAATCCTTTGATCTCAACACATGAGGATTAAGGATTAGGGTTAGAAGATGAGAGCTTGAGGAGAGAGAATGTGTGATATGATAATGAAAGAAGAGAGAGAGTGTATCATATTATTATGAAGCATTCTTATTTTCTAAAAATCAATAAAGGAAATGAATAAGCATGCTTCACAAAATATCTTGTGATGATTCATTAACATGAGTCATTAAGCAATAAATGTGCATTAATGAAGTGAATGAATCACCACTATGACTCACTCTCTTTCCAAAACAAACCTCCTTAGTCACATCTTCTAGAAGCTTCTCGAGTAATTACGAGAACGCCCCTCCGATCCGTAAAAATACGGAAAAACTTTAGACTGTAAAAATCCAATAACCGGATACCAGTAACTGGCTTAAACCAAAGCCGACTGATAAAATCTGTCCGAAAGTCGTACGCGCGTAAACGCACGTATGCGTCCGAACCCTTTGTCGCAAAACCATGCAACCTCTATATCGTTTCGCCTGGAGTAGGAAACTCTCTGTGTGGGACTCTAGAGACTCGACTACTACGCTGGCAGTGGGTTTAACCACAGACCGCAAGCGGCACTAGCTGTACGTAACGGTCCCCAGGTAGTTGTCGATAAGAAGGCCGATGAGTAAACCCATCCGAACTCCTACTGAGTCTGATGTGACAATCTCCATACAGTCCGGTCCGTTCGTCCATGACTATCGTATATCGGGCCTAGGGGGGCGGCAAGCGTCAGTCCCCTAATAGCGGTATAAGTCGTGTCGGAGTGAAGCCCATTACACCCTGAGAAACTGCTGGAACCTACCAGCAAATCTCGCTTGCCCTGGCCAGGGACTTTGCGTAATGGCTCTCTGACACAGCACGATATCTACTCCCAATACCGGGAGGGACGAATCCTGTCTAACCGCCACTGCCTCCAAGTGCTCGGGACTGCACCCAACTGCTACCTGTTTGCACGACTCCATAGAGCCGTGGTAGGGTAGCAATCTAAGAACAGTGGGACACACTCGAGGCGAAGTAGCAGTGTCAAGTCTGCGGACTACGCTGTACTCATGTCACCTGGGAACTGTTCACTGACGACTGGTATCAAACCAACCAACAGTTCCCTGTGAGTCCTGTCCGGTGTACCCGTAACCTAACGAGCACCTGTATACTATCTCCAGTACGACGTACTGACGGCTGTGGGACAGACCATCTCCCCAACTGGGATGAGAAGCGTACACACCAGTCTACTCCGGAGTATCGATGCTCTGTCTCGATAATCCAACGACCAGGGACCTAAATAAGGATGTGCTTGTAGACTACCCAGCCCCCACAAGTGTGACTGCCATCACAACGCTGGTAGACAAGCAAGATCCTAAGAGCTCTATCAATACGTATACTCACATATTAAGATAGAAAAACCAAGTAGCATACTACCATGTTTAGCAAGACTGTTATATACATGTGAATATCCCAAGCTTCCATTAAGTAATATACAAGCTAGTATGATACAGTAATGGCCTTCTAGGGCATAAACACTAACAATCTCCCACTTGCACTAGGGCCATGTACTGGCATATCGCAGACCAATGATCTCGAGTAGCCTCTCGAACTGAATCTGAGGAAGGGCCTTTGTGAATGGATCAGCAATGTTCTCTTCTGAAGCAACTCTCCGAACCTCGATCTCCTGACGATCAATGATCTCCCTGATCAGGTGATACCGCCTTAAGATGTGTCTGGACTTCTGATGGGACCTTGGTTCCTTCGCTAAAGCTATAGCTCCGTTGTTGTCGCAATACAGAGGTATTGGATCAACTATGGTAGGAACCACCTGAAGTTCTGTTAGGAACTTCTTCATCCAGACTGCTTCTTTTGCGGCATCGCAAGCAGCTATATACTCCGCTTCCATCGTCGAGTCAGCAACGGTGTCCTGCTTGGAGCTCTTCCAGCACACCGCCCCTCCATTGAGGGTAAAGACATAACCCGACATGGACTTGGAATCGTCCTTATCACTCTGGAAGCCGGAATCAGCAAAGGCCTCCAACCTGAGGTCTTTTCCGCCGTAAACCAAGAACATCTCCTTAGTCCTCCTCAGGTACTTGAGAATGTTCTTTACTGCTATCCAGTGTTTCTCCCCTGGGTCTGACTGATACCGGCTTACCACGCTCAGTGCGTAAGCTACATCTGGTCTGGTACACAACATCGCATACATTATAGAGCCTACCGCAGAAGCGTAGGGTATAATAGACATGCGTTCCCTTTCCAAATCAGTCTTGGGAGACATCTCTTTGGAGAGGGTGATTCCGTGACAAGCCGGTAGATTACCGCGCTTAGAATCTTCCATACTGAATCTTTTCAGTACAGTGTCGATATACCTGGACTGCGAAAGTCCCAACATCCTCTTGGATCTATCACGATAGATCCGGATCCCCAGAATGTAAGAGGCATCACCCAGGTCTTTCATGGAGAACCTGTGTGACAAGAATCCTTTGACAGATTGTAGCATAGGAATGTCATTTCCTATCAATAGAATGTCATCCACGTACAAGACGAGGAATACGACACTTCTGGCCACAACTTTACTATATATGCACGGTTCATCTGGATTTTTGATAAAGTCATATTCTTTGACTGTCTCATCAAAACAGATGTTCCAACTCCGCGATGCCTGCTTTAGTCCATAAATGGACTTAAGCAGCTTGCATACTTTCCCGCTGCTCCCACTCTGATTGAAACCCTCTGGCTGATCCATATAGACGCTCTCTTCTAAATTTCCATTCAGAAAAGCCGTTTTTACGTCCATCTGCCAGATTTCATAATCATGGAAGGCAGCAATAGCAAGAAGGACCCGAATGGATTTGAGCATAGCCACTGGAGAAAAAGTTTCGTCATAGTCCAAACCAGGTCTTTGACGAAAACCCTTTGCTACAAGTCTAGCCTTATAGGTTTCCACCTGTCCATCTACACCAATCTTTTTCTTGAAGATCCATTTGCATCCTATGGGTTTTACCCCATCTGGAGCAAAGTCCAAAGTCCATACTTTGTTGGTGTACATGGACTCCATTTCGGTCCGCATTGCATCTAGCCATCGTACCGAGTCGCCGCTCTGGATGGCCTGCCTGAAGTCAGTAGGTTCATCATCATCTATGATGCAATCCTCTCTATCCCCATCTATGAGAAAACCGTAGTATCTCTCAGGCGGACGAGACGGCCTACTACTCCTGCGGAGGGGTGCGGGAATGTTCTGTTCTTCTTGAACCTCTGGTTCTACCAAACTTTCAGTAGCAGTTTGTGGTTCTGGAATTTCTTCCAGTTCTACTACGCTCCCACTCTTCTGATTTTCCAAAAATTCAGTTTCTAAGAAGCGGGCATGACGAGAAACAAAAACCTTTTGTTCCTCTGCGTAATAGAAATAATATCCCATAGAGTTCTTTGGATATCCCACAAACTTACACTCTACTGAGCGTGCCTCGAGCTTGTCCACATGCTGCTTTTTAACAAAAGCTGGACATCCCCATGTTTTCAGGTACTGAAGACAGGGTTTCTTCCCACTCCATATCTGATATGGTGTGGTAGGCACAGTTTTGGTTGGAACTTTGTTCAAAAGATATGCCGCCGATTCTAGCGCATAACCCCAGAAAGATCGCGGTAACTCAGCATTACTCATCATGGATCGTACCATATCTAATAGGGTTCGATTCCGTCTCTCCGATACACCGTTATGCTGTGGAGTGTATGGAGGAGTAAGCTGAGAGAGAATTCCTTTCTCTTTTAGGTAACCTAGGAACTCGGCACTCAAGTATTCACCACCTCGATCAGATCTGAGTGTCTTTATACTTTTGCCGGTTTGGTTTTCTACTTCATTCTTATACTCTTGGAATTTCTCAAAAGCCTCGGATTTATGTTTCATCAGATAAATGAATCCGTATCTTGAGTAATCATCCGTGAAAGTAATGAAATAGGAATAACCACCTCTCGCATGTGTAGACATTGGACCGCATACATCACTGTGTATGAGTCCTAAGAGCTCGCTTGCTCTTACTCCTTGTCCAGTAAATGGAGTCTTTGTCATCTTTCCTTTGAGACAAGATTGACAAGTGTCATAGGTTTGATATTCGAACGTGTCCAAATATCCTTCTCTATGCAACTTAGTCAACCTTCTCTCATTGATGTGACCCAGTCTACAATGCCATAAGAAAGCTTTATTTAAATCTGGAGACTTTCTTTTTAGTGTGTTCTGGACATTGAAAATTTGGAGTTGGTTTAACACATATATGCCGTTATTTAGAGTACCGGACCCAATCAAACCATGATTAAGGTGGATGTTGACAACATCTCTTACAAACGTGAAATCATAACCTTTATTTGATAACAAGGAAACTGATATGATATTACACGTTAAGCTGGGTACAAAATAACAGTTATGTAAAACCAAAATGTGTCCACTCGTCAATCCTAGGTGATAATCCCCGACGGACGCAGCTCCCACGCTAGCTCCGTTAGCAACCCTGAGGATCATATCACCTTCCTTCAGCACTCTACGGTTTCTCAGTGCCTGCAATGAATTGCAAATATGAGATCCTGACCCGGTATCCAATACCCAGGAAGTAGAGTTGATCGACAGACAATTCTCAATTACAAACACACCTGAAGTCGAAGCCACAGCCTGCTTCGGTTCCTGGTTCTTGGCGTTCCACGCCTTGCAATCCTTCTTCCAGTGCCCTTTCCTGTGACAATGGAAGCACTCATCCAGGCCAACTACCGGTGCTGTAAACTTTTTCTTTCCCTTCTTTCCCACCTTACTAACACCTCCTCTAGGTCTGGGTGCGGCCTTCTTCTTCCTTCCTTTGGCCCTAGCCTTGGACCCGGAAGAAGATGAACCGCCAACAAACATAGCGGGTGTTTCCCTTGCCTTCTGCAAGGTGCCCTCTGCACTCCTTAACATGTTTAGGAGTTCCGCAAGTTCAACTTCTTTTCCTTGAAGATTGAAGTTGAGGATAAACTGGGCGTAGGTGGGAGGAAGGGACTAGAGAACAAGGTCTGTATAGAGCTCATTATCCAAAGTCGTCCCAAGGTCCGCGAGCTCTTCAATATAGCCGATCATCTGTAGGACATGTTCACCTACCGATGACCCGACAGCCAACCTCGCTCGAAATAATTTCTTAGAGGTCTCGTATCTTGCTATACGAGATTGCTCTCCATAAAGTTCCTTTGTATGGAGAAATATGCCATCTAGGGACATATCCTCGTGCCTCCTCTGATGTTCATTGTTCATCGAGGCAAGCACGATGCACTTGGCTCTCGCGCAATCTAAATCCCAGGTTTTGCGGATTTCCTTATCCGCATTGCTGGATTTGGGACCAAGGACAGCAGGTGCTGTAGCGGTGAGGACGTACCCCAGTTTGTCATAGGTCAAAGCCATCTTGACATTCCGCAGCCAATCTTTATAGTTTGGCCCCGTCAGTATATTTTTCTCTAAAAGTAACTTAAGTCCAGTCATTTTCAGGGTCGCTGCAATTAGGAGAGAGAGAAGAAAACTCTTTAGCATGATGCTCTTGCAAGTTTAGAGTGGTTTTTAGTTTATCTAAACTGGATGGCTCCCACTGTTTCTCGAATCCTTCCTCAAACCATAAAAGAAGAATTAGCCAAGACTATTCTCACCGTACAATACTTGCTTAACCGTTCAGCCAGGCCGGTGTCGATACTTCGAGGGAGGTTTTCCAACGCTTTCGCGAAGTTCCTTAATTAAAGAACCTCTTTTCTCTGGGGGCGTAACCCCGCTGACACTTTTCTGGACACCTACTAGGTTTATAGCATTGATCGTTAAGCGACGAATATCCTGATAAGTAGCATATACTCACAGTAGGATCGGGATCCAAATATCATCGTCTGATAATGCTGTAGGAATGCTATCAACATTCATCAAACTCAAAATGGTATGCATCTCTTTGCAAATTTCAGTTTCTTTAGAAATTCCCGATATAAGTTTTTGCCCCATGCTCTTATGACCTTGACGAAAGCCAACAAATCATAAGTCACATGTCAAGTTCTGCCCATCATTATCTTGTTAATTTGAACCCACCCGTATATACCCTTGACGAAAGCCAACAAGGTAATGCGACTGTCCCAAACCAACACATCTATCTATGTAACAAATGAATACCCCAGCAGCTACCAAACACTATGTCTTGACGAAAGCCAACAAACATAGCTTGAATACTACTGACTATCCACAAGAAATGACGGAGGGCTACGACTGGTTTTGGCGAAACCGTGAACGTAGTGAACTTGATATAACCGAAGGAACCTGATAGCTTTTAAAAGGAGTGGTTAAATCTCCGCATTTAAAAATATCTGTTTTAAAAATAACCGAGTGGTTTCTTTTAAATTGTTCCAACGATTTAAACTTTGGTTTGTTTTACTTTGCATTATAGATAATGCGTCCCATCATTAACCTATCATTGCAGAAAACAACGAAAATATAACGTCCTCTTATGCCATCCGCATTCGCCACGGGGTCCCGTCATCACCCGTTAGGTTACTTAACTAACGACAGAGCGGGGGCTGGGCTAGCGCGGGTGTAAAACATAAGTGACGTCTAAATAGCTATAATAAATATAGATATTTTACATTCGTCTGACGCAATGATATTCATTCCAGAACACAGATAAACAATATTGGATTTGCAAGCAATCTGTATTTCTTTTGAGCCTGCAAGAAAAGACAGATTACACAGTTGTGATGAATAGCCGTTTACCCCACCCTCGACCCCTACGGGTACGGCAAACTACCCACCCGGCAGTCTGTGTACCCCACCTTGGGTCAGTCCTAGGAGCAAAAACAGTAAAATGAAATAATACAACGGTGGCTACAACCGCAACCTGGAAGTGCCCCGCGAAAATAATATTACAACAAATTACATTTACAACAAATGAATAAATCAATAAACCATTGTCAACCCCGGCTATATACCACAACAGTCCAATACAGTTTATATGCACAAACAGATATAACCATTTCAGAAATGTGCAACCCCCTGCCAACCGACATACTAGCAGTTGGGGGAGGTTTACGAACACATCAAACAATCACAGATATAATCCAATACGCAAATACTGTATAATTCGATCGAATAAACAACTTCAAAAATTGCTCCAAAATCTGCTCTGTTAAACAGTAACCTGAGCAATAATTAAATATTCCAGAAAACCCCAAATGTCACAGGGGACCCACCCATGAAAAATGAGCTCATGACTCGGCAACTCGGCCGCGGAAGCGCGGCGGATCGGTGGGATCCGCGGCGCTTCCGCGGCGCTTTAGTCGAATCATGGGCTCGTTTTTCTTGGGTGTTCTCCTGTGTTCATGTCAAGCTCTCTGAACACACCATAAAAATTTTAGGACTTCATTTTCACTTCGACAGAAACTTAACAGAACTAGGGTTTTCCGGGATCGTTTTTTCGTTCGAAATTCGTACAAACTTGCGATTAAGTTATTTAGTGTTTAGCGAGGCTCTGATACCACTGTAAGTCGATGTAGTACACCCCAGTACTTATGGGGAGGCGGAATTTACAAAAACTTATCAAGTTTAAACAACGAACATCGACTAACCGCTTGAATCGAAGCTAAACTCTAAAAAACCGTATTCTATGAGTTTCTTTTCATAGGAGATTAGGGATTATACCTAATGAAACCGGTCCTTCTTCTTTACGTCCTCCTTTGTTCTCCTCGGCCTTCTCTAGGTAGTAGACGATCCACCCGAGAGCGAAACTCCAAGCTAAACCTCTAACTTGAGGTAACTAATCAACTTTGATTGCTAATCAAAGATGATAGGATGATAAAGAGTGAAGGTTATGGATTGTTTAGTCTAACTAATCCTTTGATCTCAACACATGAGGATTAAGGATTAGGGTTAGAAGATGAGAGCTTGAGGAGAGAGAATGTGTGATATGATAATGAAAGAAGAGAGAGAGTGTATCATATTATTATGAAGCATTCTTATTTTCTAAAAATCAATAAAGGAAATGAATAAGCATGCTTCACAAAATATCTTGTGATGATTCATTAACATGAGTCATTAAGCAATAAATGTGCATTAATGAAGTGAATGAATCACCACTATGACTCACTCTCTTTCCAAAACAAACCTCCTTAGTCACATCTTCTAGAAGCTTCTCGAGTAATTACGAGAACGCCCCTCCGATCCGTAAAAATACGGAAAAACTTTAGACTGTAAAAATCCAATAACCGGATACCAGTAACTGGCTTAAACCAAAGCCGACTGATAAAATCTGTCCGAAAGTCGTACGCGCGTAAACGCACGTATGCGTCCGAACCCTTTGTCGCAAAACCATGCAACCTCTATATCGTTTCGCCTGGAGTAGGAAACTCTCTGTGTGGGACTCTAGAGACTCGACTACTACGCTGGCAGTGGGTTTAACCACAGACCGCAAGCGGCACTAGCTGTACGTAACGGTCCCCAGGTAGTTGTCGATAAGAAGGCCGATGAGTAAACCCATCCGAACTCCTACTGAGTCTGATGTGACAATCTCCATACAGTCCGGTCCGTTCGTCCATGACTATCGTATATCGGGCCTAGGGGGGCGGCAAGCGTCAGTCCCCTAATAGCGGTATAAGTCGTGTCGGAGTGAAGCCCATTACACCCTGAGAAACTGCTGGAACCTACCAGCAAATCTCGCTTGCCCTGGCCAGGGACTTTGCGTAATGGCTCTCTGACACAGCACGATATCTACTCCCAATACCGGGAGGGACGAATCCTGTCTAACCGCCACTGCCTCCAAGTGCTCGGGACTGCACCCAACTGCTACCTGTTTGCACGACTCCATAGAGCCGTGGTAGGGTAGCAATCTAAGAACAGTGGGACACACTCGAGGCGAAGTAGCAGTGTCAAGTCTGCGGACTACGCTGTACTCATGTCACCTGGGAACTGTTCACTGACGACTGGTATCAAACCAACCAACAGTTCCCTGTGAGTCCTGTCCGGTGTACCCGTAACCTAACGAGCACCTGTATACTATCTCCAGTACGACGTACTGACGGCTGTGGGACAGACCATCTCCCCAACTGGGATGAGAAGCGTACACACCAGTCTACTCCGGAGTATCGATGCTCTGTCTCGATAATCCAACGACCAGGGACCTAAATAAGGATGTGCTTGTAGACTACCCAGCCCCCACAAGTGTGACTGCCATCACAACGCTGGTAGACAAGCAAGATCCTAAGAGCTCTATCAATACGTATACTCACATATTAAGATAGAAAAACCAAGTAGCATACTACCATGTTTAGCAAGACTGTTATATACATGTGAATATCCCAAGCTTCCATTAAGTAATATACAAGCTAGTATGATACAGTAATGGCCTTCTAGGGCATAAACACTAACAAATCAAAGCACAGTGGGAATCACACAAGACTCTATGACGATCTCGGGTCTACAGACTAACCTGTACCAGTGTCACCAGAGAACTGCCATCTGACGTAAGGTATAATACCATCTGGGAGTTCTCGGCGAGTCCGTCCAGTGTACCCAGTCTCTACTGAGCACCCGTATATAATCTCTGATGTCAAACACCAATGGATATGGGATCATCCATCGCCCATCTGTATGGGTCGAGAAGGTATATGCTAGTCTACTCTGGTATATCGATGCCCCGTCTCGATACACCCACGACTAGGGACCTTGAAGGATGTACTTATGGACTACCATGTCCCCACTAGTATGATCCTCATCATAGTCCTGGTAGTCAAGTACACATCCTAAGGGCTTTACCAACATGTAACAGAGAGACAATCAGTATACACGTTAAGGTAAAGAGTAACCAGATAGCATACTATCATGTCGAGCAAGAAAGTCCTCCCTATATATGTCCCAGCATCCACTACAATATACATCCAATGTACAGTAATGGCCTCTAGGGCATACATATAACTAACAGAAAAGAGGTTATTTAATTAAGGAACTTCGCGAAAGCGTCCTAAAACCTCTCTCAAAGTACGGACACTAGCCTGTTCGAACGGTTATGCAAGAATTATACGGTGAGATTAATCCTGACTAATTCTTCTTTTATGGTTTGAGGAAGGATTCGAGATACAGTGGGAGCCATCATGTTTAGATAGACTAAAAACCAATCTAAACTTGCAAGAGCATCATGCTAAGTGTTTTCTTCTCTGTCTCCTAATTGCAGCGACCAGGTGACCAAGATTAGGTTACAACTAGATAATAAAATGACTGAGTTATACTATATTGACTGACAAAGATTTTTTCCAGATGTCCATTACCTATGACAAGTTGGGCTACCTCTTTACTACTAAATCCCCCGACGTCCCAGGTCCAGTTTCCACCGTCGCGGATATTGATATCCATAAGACAACGGAAAACGACAGTGCGAATGCCAAGTGCCTCGTGTTGGCCTCAGTAGATGGTATAAACCAGAGGCAGCACGAGAAGATGGACTTAGTTTACATCTTCCTCCATAACAAAGATTTATATGGAGAGCAATCTCGTATCGCCAGGTATGAGACCTCGAAGGAATTGCTTCAAGCGAGGTTGGTTATCGGGTCATCTGTAGGGGACCACGTCCCTACAATGATTAGCTGTATTAAACAGCTCACGGACCTGGAGACCATGTTGGAGAACGAGTCATATGCCGATTTAATTCTACAGTCCCTACTTTCTACTTACGCTTAGGGGAAGAAAGTTATACTTCCAGTTGAGGGTTGTTCCCCGTCGAAACACGGAGACGCGACCGCGTAGGTCCGTCTTGCCTGAATTTCGGGGCGGATGCTAATTTGTGCTATCCGTCCACCTCTCCGAAGATGCCAAGTTGATTTATGGCACCGTGTATCGAAGGTTTAAACGGATGCGGCCGATGTAGCAGATTTCATCAGATTCCCCCTCATTTGAAGGGTTTTTGATTATGGGGACGCTCTTCCCTGCAGGCGCAAGCCCCTACAGTTAATTACGCTACCGCATCGCGGTAACCACTTTCTCCTTCTCCATATGGTCACTTCGTGTCGTGTGTGTTTGTTTTGTTTTTGGTTTCCCGTGGATTGTATACGGAGACTAATTTATGTTGTCGCCTGTAGGACGTGGATTAGTCCAAATCCGTATTTTCTTAGATTTGGGTTTGGGGGTTTAGTTTAAGAATACGTTAGTCTCATTTGAGACTAAGATCAACTTAAACGTTTGTTAAGGATACATTAGTCTAATTTTAGACTAAGATCAACTTAACGGGATCATGTAGATCCAACAAAAGAGCATTTGGGCTCTATTGTTTAGTTTAGGGACATTGCGGTCGATTACCAGTTTGAGGACATGGTGGTCCATCGTTAGGTTAAGGACATTACGGTCCAATGTTAGTTTAAAGACATCTCGGTCCAATACCAGTTTAAGGACATGGTGGTCCAGTTTAAAGACATCATAGTCTGTAAAGGTTAAGGACATCATAGTCCATGGGCTTAAGGACCCCACAGTCCGAGGTTAAGGACATCATAGTCCATGAGTTTAAGGACCTCACAGTCCAGTTTAAAGACGTCATAGTCTGTGAAATGTGTGGTTGTCGGGACCCATCACCTCTCTGAAGATGTTGAAGGATTACAACGAATAATATAAAAGGAGTGAAGAGATGTACTCTTGAACTAAAGTTGATTGGGAGATCTATAATCCAATTTGAAACTATGATCAATTAATTAGATTATGAGCACATTGGCTCAGTTAAATCTGGATTGAGGACTTATGGCCAATTTGGGCTAAGTCCATTTAAGTTTGAAATGTTGGCCCTTTATTGGGCTATCGAACATTTGTCTGGATTCAGCCCTTCATTATTTAGCAATGCTGAACAAGAGTTTGAAGGCTCTGATAACATTTTTGTCTTTGGCTGAGCATTAAACATTGTAGCTCTGGATTTTAAAGTTCATTTGAAGGGGCGATTTGCCTCTGGAAAACTTAGCCAATTTGGGCTAAGCTGGCTTTAAAATAGTGTTAAACACTAGAGGACATCTAGCGGTCACGTGTCCTCTCGTGATGTATTTAAAGCAGTGTTAAACACTGGAGACAAAATGCTCACAATAGTGTTAAACACTAGAAAGGAATGGGTCACGTGAGGCGCCTGAGATGGGGCCATACCTCCTTTATTTTATTATCAGAATATTCAGATAAGTGTTAAACACTTTTGGTTTTCAAACCGTCACGTGTGGGCATGTGATGGGTTGCCATGCATTGATTATTAAAGTGTTTATTAGGGGTCACGTGGGGACACGTGAGGGCACCCAAAATTGTATCTGCTCTTGGATTTGTCCCCTTTTGTTTTGAGAGTCACGTGTGAGCACGTGAGGAATTGCCTTCACGCTTTTTCTTTCTCATTTTGAGGGGTCTGTTTAAGGGTCACGTGGGGACACGTGACCTAGTCTTGTTCATTCCTTTCTGCTCATTGAGAATGGGGGTCACGTGTTACCACGTGACCAAGTTCTTTACGTGCATGAAGAGCTTTAAGCCTCTTGTTTTAAGAATTAAATTCTCTATAGGGTTAAATCCTAATTCTGTTTTAGAGGCATTAAATTCCTATGTATAACTTAGAGGGAGAATTTGAGTTTAAGGAATTTAATTCCTCCAAATTCTCAATTTGTGGGGAGATCTACTTCTGCAGATTTTCAACCAAAGGAAGAACTAAGTTTTTATTCAGAAGAGTTAAAATCTTAATTTGAGAATTAAATTCTCTTTTTCTTATGGAGCATAGATCTCTTTCCCTTTTCTCACCTAGGGTTTCTTTTCTCTGAAAGGACTTCTTTTCTCACTTGAGAATTAAATTCTCCTCTCTTTTCTCTCTGTTGTTGTTTTTCTTCAGAAAATTAAAATTCCAAGATCCCTTTTCTTTTCTTCTTGGCTTCTATTTATAGGAGAAAGAAAAGAATCAATTTGTTTAGTGAATCTTTCATTGAAAGATTTTGGTTGTTTTTGTAACTAACATGATCTTTTAGATCACTCAGTGAATTTTATTCACCATTGGATTTTTAATCCAGAAGATATTCTGTTTGTTATTCTTGGTGAATTTCAGGGGAATCTTTCCTTGTATAAAATCTTTCCATAAATTGGTGATTTTTAATCACCATTGGATTTTTTAATCCAACGATGCTTTACTTTATAGAGCACCATCTTCTTGTTTGGAAAGATTTAGAGAGATCTTTTTCCAGTTAAGGTTCTGGATTCCCACTTAATTAGAATTTAATTCTATTAGTTCAGAAGGATTAAAAACCCATCACGTGTTGGCACGTGATCCCAATGTTTGATCATTGAAATAGAATTTAATTCTATCAATTAAAGAGTTTAGGAACTTGTCACGTGATGGCATGTGACCCTCTTGATTAAACATATTATTCAGAATTTAATTCTGCCTTTTAATCAGAGCTAAGGAATCATCACGTGTGAGCACGTGACCCTTGGTCACGTGTGAGCACGTGATGCCCCATTAGGGTTTTTCCTTAGTGTCTTATTACATCTTTTAATCCCTTTTGGTGGGTTTTAAAGGCCCATCACATGGTGGCACGTGACTCCACTAATTGCCTACTTGATTTAATTCTGTTATAACAGAGTCCCAGGAAACCATCACCTGTCAGCACGTGACTCTTGGTCACGTGTGAGCACGTGATACCTCATCGGGGAATTTCCTGATATTTTATCAGGGAACTAATGCCCCCACAGCGTTGTTCTCACGTGTTGGCACGTGAGTGCAACGCTGTCACCTTTGTGACCGTTGGATCTGTCTAGGGAATAGGGAAGATGAACCGTCCCCCATCATATCTTATAAATGCAGGAGTCCTTTCAGAAGCGCCTCCACTTTCCATCTTCTTCCTTGCTTGTTCTTGACTTGAGAATTTAATTCTCTCTCTCATAGCTTAGATCTCTGTTTCGAAAATTTCCAGAGTTTAACTCTGTTAACAAAAGATTCTCTTTTTTAGGTAATGATCTTGAACGGCTGAAGAACTTCTTGTAGGAATTTGGATTTTAAATCCACACCAAGGGTTTTTACCTTTAACAAGAACCCATCTTTCTAAGTTAAAATAATGTCCAATCTTTAAATAATAAACCTCTTAGAGCTTCTTTGATCTTCATGGATCGATGGTGATGTTTGTCTTCTCTCTGGAATTTAATTCCATTCCAAAGAGCATTGGCTCTGAAAAATATTTTCTGGGAATTTAATTCCTCTATTCTAAAGGAATTTAATTTCTCTAAAGAACTCAGTTCTTCCCAGAGAGCTTCTTGGGGTTTTCTTGCCCTGAGTTGTTCTTTGCAAAAAGAATTGCAGTAGAGTTTTTTGGGAATTTAATTCCCCTGTTCTGCTTGATTTTTGCAGAGTCCAAGATAGGTTTCTCTTTTGGGGGAATGTGTAGAGTCATTTGAATTCATTGAGAATCTCCCCTTTATCCTCATGATGATTGCTTGGCCTCAGTATTAGTGAGCCGCCATCTTGATTTTGTGGGACCCATGTGTTTTGTAACCAATGGTCCCATAAAATAAGTCCTCTGTCGCTTTCTTCCACTGTCTTTTTATATATACATTTATAAACATATATATACAAGTGTTGGCCTCGCTTAACAGTTTCCCCTTCTTTTATTTCAGGCACAATGACTTCTGTTCCATGCTTCCCTTTCACCCGCTCGGAGGCTTCCTTTCCTCAGTCACCGTCTGACGAAGAGGTGATGGCGATGATCAGGGTTCATGACCCGAACTGCACCAACCTATTTTTATGGGGGACCTGGTACGGTCACATCATCCGCGGTCGCTACAGTTTCCTTTGCGAGATACCGACAGAGCCTACTTATCCATTCCTGTCGATGGATCATCCATGGACCGCCTTTGCTGTGGAGATGTTGAATTGGACCCTTATAGGGCGGCTTGAGCCATCAACAACTGGTATTCCGAACCATCATGTGCCGGCTATAGACATTTTAGGGCGCCGCATTTGCCAAGGCGAAGCCCAGCCATAGGGACAGATTTACAAGATAGGGCTTACCCTTAGACATCCCACGGGCTACCTTCTCTGGGCCCATTATATCCTGTCCGCCCATCGTGCGCGACTGCAGAGGGTCGGACTCTATCAAGCAGTGCACGCGTCTCTCTTCCACTATCAGTCCCCTCATGTCTGGTGGGTTAAGGCTTTCTTAAATCAATGGAACCTTCCCACCAACACTTTCTTGCTAGGGGATCGCGAAGTTTCAATTTCTCTGGAAGAGTTTCGCAAGATCTCAGGGCTGCCGATCAGGGGGACGCTCTATAAAGAACTGCTGCCTCCTGATGAGTATGTTTTCGAAACCGAGCCTGCTATGCTTGACGGCCTGTCGACCAAGAATGCCGTCCGCCACAAGCGCTCAAGTTTGATCAAGACCCTGAGTATTTTTGAGAAGCTATTCACAAAGTCAGAGGAGCAGGGCTTCACTTTCAAAAGCTTTATCGCTTGCTTCCTTCGCGAAGACGTACTGTCGAAGACGGCTTCGAAGTTCACAAACATCAATGACCCCTTTGGGTTTGGTTTAAATAAGCGGCTTGCTAAAGAAGAGGACTTGCCACAGTTCTACATTCCCATCATGTCGGCCGTGTCTTTCGAGTCGATCGCAGCTCCTGGTATGGATGAGGAGACTTTCTTCGTGGGCTTCATCAGTGTCTGGCTCAGTTGGTTCGCCATTCCCATGCACCGTCGTTTCATGAGAGCCTCGGTTATTTACCCCGCTTATTGCATTGCCGAGAGGATGCGACTAGCTATGGGTATTGCGGGGCTGGCGCATCTGTATCACGGGCTAAGTGCTGTAGCTAATACCTCAACCCCAGGCGTAGATGTGGTAAACTTCTCTCTTCATTACTTTACGTCCTGGATTGAGATGCATGTGCTGGGGGCATTTGCTGCGCACCAAAGGCCCAGCTTCTATGACGCTTATACTTTTCCGCGACTCATACGGCTGGTGGACGCTTCTGCTCCTGACCCGACTCAGTCTGGGGCTATTCGCGTGCTGATTAATCCTTATGCCAATACAGGCGGGATGGTATTCAACGAACGAGTCCTTTCTGCTCCCTCAGGACCGATTCAACAGCTCTGCGACTCGTCAAAAGAAGCAGTACCTTCTCTGAAGTCCAAGGAAGCCATGCACCTATATTCGATCAGACCAGGTTATCTGGTATTTTGTCAGAACAGTGCGGCCCTTTTTATGCGGTACAACCCACACCGATTCTCTCGGCAACTCGGATATGACCAGGGCGTCCCCTTTGAGGCATTTATATTGGAGCCTAGCCCGTCGCCAGAAGTTGTTCGTGATGCTGCTCATCACTTCATGCGGCTGAACACTGGCTCCCGCTTCGTGATTCCTGAAGCTGATCATATTCCTCAATGTGTGGGGTCATTTACGAGTTGGTACCTCCATCGAGTCAGTCCAATTATTGCCGAGGAGAGGAGGGTGCTCCTTGGATATAGGGTTCTCGCTCCGATCCAACCCACGGGAGTTCCGCCGCGACCGCGTGCAGTGGTTCTCCCTCCTTTAAGAGATACCAGCGTCGTGCTTATTCTGGAGGCGGCGGAAGTGGATTTAACTCCCACAACTGGTATGCCACTGCGTACTAGGGCTCAATCAAGGGCCAATAGGGCGCCAGTAGCAGTGTCATTGGCTGCGGCGTCAGCAATGGCCGTGTCATCGGTAGCATCGCCGAGCGAGGACATTGAAGGCGAAGTGGGTCAACGCCGTACCAAAGCTCCACGGGGAAGGAAGAGATCGTCTTCGGCGGTTAGTTCTGGGCCCAAGAGGCGGAGGAAGACGGTTACCAATCTGCTCGACTCTTTAGTGGAGTCCGAGCCCATTCTTCAAGATGAACCACTAGCCATGCAAGAATCGGATGGTGGTCTACTTTTCCCGGGTCCATCTGCCGAGGAAGCCGCACAAATGGTTGAGGCTATAAGACGTTCGCAAGATGAATCCGAGAACGTAAGTATCCCAAAGAGGCCTTATCCTGCCGTCATTTTTTACGAATACCCTCCATCGATACGGCGGCTATTCATAGGCCCTTTGGAAGAATGGGGTGAGAGGGGCCTTAAGCAAGCTGTTTCAGCCGACGCCGAAAACGCACTTTCATTGTGGACCGGTGGCCACGAGTCTACTCTCGAACCTCGGCGAGCATATCTCCTCAGGAAGGAGTGTCGGCTTGAACAAGCCATATTAGAGGCTCCCTTGCGCATCGGTATGTTCATGCATCTCTTTGTAATATTTTGTATTGCTCGTATACATATATACATATCCTTATCCTTGTACAAACTATGCAGGGACTTCGGCGACAGCTGAGGATCTGAATTCGAGTCGCGTTTTGACTGTAGACTCCGCTAATATCCCCAATGAAACACTAATCGGTGTGGAGGGGGTCGATGCAACCGTTGCTCCTGCGATGGAGCCTCCCCCAGTGATTCCCGCTCCCCAAGTGCTTGCTCCTCTGGAAAAGGAATCTTCGTTGATCGCCGATTCGATGGATCTTTCTGGGGACGGCCCGGAGACTAGGGAACAGGTAGTCGAGGCTACCGTCCTTCCGCTGGAGCCTGTAGTGGTGGCCACTGCTCCTTGCTCGGAAGTCGTTACACTGGACCACGTCCCCGATGATGTGCCTGGGGGCACGGAGGAGGCCGCCGAAGCTGCTATCCCTCCAGCCCAGAATGGGAGAAGCATCGAAGGTAGCCTTCTATATTTTACATTAATAATCTCTCCATTATCTGAACCCTTCTGTCTTTTCAGAATTGCGCGGATTGGCGACATCTATTGCTGATCTGTCTCCCAGGAAATCCTTTCAACGCTTGTTGGAGATGGCCGCTCCACATGCGATATCTCCTCAACGCATCGTCCTCTCTTCCGGGCAAGGTCAGTGTCGTTTGCCCTCTCCTCACAGCATTATCATTATTTCATATAATGACATTAATGTCATCTGCAGTTCTGGAAGCCGATGACAAGGTTGAGATTCTTGACGGGCCTGGGGAGCCTTCAGATCCTTCTTGCATGACCGTGGGTAAGTAAAGTCTCAACGTTGTTCCATCTGCTCTTTACTTGTGAATCTCGCTGATTGTTTTCCATGAATCTTAACAGCTTTGCTAGTTCTTACCATGCTGGAATCTCGCATCGTAATGCCACCTGGCCCCTATGCTCTACATGCCTTGGAACGGATGGCAAAGCTAAGCCTTCACTCCTTGTCAGCTCTGATTGAAGATCTTCGCGCTGGGAGTCTGATCACGGCCAAAGCATTTGCCGCTGAAGCCAACGGCTCTCTTCCCTTTCTTGCCACTTACCATAGTGAAACATTGGTGCAAGTCTGGGTTGATTTCTGTCGGCAGGTGGAGGCTTTCTTGCACATTCTTGAATGTACACGCCTTCCCTCAGAGGTTGTGGCCGCGAAGGCAAGTTTACGAGGGCTGATTGAGCGGTGCACTGCGAACATGCTATCATGCGAGAAGAGGCTCAGCCGAAAGTTTTTGGAGAGGGAGCTGGCTTCCAAAGCGTTGAGGGAGCTTCAAGCTAATCTTACGGCCAAGACCACTCGGGCATATGATCTTTGGTGAGGGCTTCAAGAGGCTATCAAGGAGGTGGTAGCCATTGATAAGGCCGCCGTTTTTACTCGTGAAATGTTCGAAGCTCATAAGGTCACCGAAAAAGAGCTTGAAGTCGGTTTGCCTCATACCAGGCCCAACAGGCTCAAGCGGAGGCCCGTCTTTTGACGATAATGAATCATGAAGCCGAGGCCCAGCGGAAAACGGATGAACTGGCAAACCTATTGAATCGCCCGCCGGCTTGAAGAATTGTGTATATATATATATTTTCTTTATTCTTCTTTTGTACATACTCCTGAATGAGAGTATATTTTCTTTTATTCTTTCATAAATTGTACTTTGTATTCATTTTGACTTATGAATAAAAAACATATTTTGCTTCGTGATGATGCGTCCCTTTTAGTAAATGCATTTTGTGGATAATCTATTTTGATTTCTCTGTAGGACAGCGATGGCTTAGGATTCAGGGTTAAGATCTGTCTCCTAAGACTTTTCAACTTTATGAGCCGTGAGGGTCTCATAAAGAATTTTCTCCCTACAGGTCGAGAGGATCCCGTAGGTGTAATTTCTCTTTAGGAGTCGTGAGGATTCCTAAGTGCGTTTTCTTCTGAGAGTCGTAAGGATCTCACAAAAAAGTTTTCTCCCTTACAAGTCGTAAGAACCTGTAAGTGATGGACGAGGTTGACATTATCCGCATTTCACGGAGTCAGGGGTTTCTCTGGCCATTTCCCACGGGATCAAGATTGACTTTAGCCGTGTTCTATGGGACCAGGATTTGCTCTGGATGCTTCCCACGGGGTCTGATTGATATAGCTGTGTTCTGCGAGGACCAGGCTCTGCTCTGGATGCTTCCCACGGGGTCAGAATTGACATAGCCGTATTCTGCGAGGACCAGGATCCGCTCTGGACGTTTCCCACGGGGTTAGGATCGACATAGGCCGTGTTCCACGTAACCAGGAATTTGCTCTGGATGCTTCCCACGGGGTCATAGCCGTGTTCTGTGAGGACCAGGCTCCGCTCTGGACGTTTCCCACGGGGTCTGATTGATATAGGCCGTGTTCTACGTGACCAGGAATTTGCTCTGGATGCTTTCCACGGGGTCATAGCCGTGTTCTGCGAGGACCGGGCTCCGCTCTGGATGTTTTCCACGAGGTCAGGATTGACATAGGCCGTATTCCACATGACCAGGAATTTACTCTGGATGCTTCCCACAGGGTCATAGCCGGGTTCTGCGAGACCAGGATCCGCTCTGGACATTTTCCACGGGGTCAGGATTGGCATAGGCAGTGTTCCACGTAACCAGGAATTTGCTCTGGATGCTTTCCACGGGGTAATAGCCGTGTTCTGCGAGGACCAGGCTCCGCTCTGGACGTTTTCCACGGGGTCAGGATTGACATAGGCCGTGTTCCACGTGACCAGGAATTTGCTCTGGATGCTTTCCACGGGGTCATAGCCGTGTTCTGCGAGGACCAGGCTCCGCTCTGGACATTTTCCACGGGGTCAGGATTGACATAGGCCGTGTTCAACGTGACCAGGAATTTGCTCTGGATGCTTCCCACGGGGTCATAGCCGTGTTCTGCGAGGACCAAGATCCGCTCTGGACATTTTCCACAGAGTCAGGATTGACATAGGCCGTGTTCCACGTGACCAGGAATTTGCTCTGGATGCTTCCCACGGGGTCATAGCCGTGTTCTGTGAGGACCAGGCTCCGCTCTGGACGTTTTCCACGGGGTCAGGATTGACATAGGCCGTGTTCCACGTGACCACTGGATACTTCCCACGGGGTCATAGCCGTGTTCTGCGAGGATCAGGATCCGCTCTGGACGTTTTCCACGGGGTCAGGATTGACATAGGCCGTGTTCCACATGACCAGGAATTTGCTTTGGATGCTTCCCACGGGGTCATAGCCGTGTTCTGCGAGGACCAGGCTCCGCTCTGGACATTTTCTATGGGGTCAGGATTGACATAGGCCGTGTTCCACGTAACCAGGAATTTGCTCTGGATGCTTTCCACGGGGTCTGATTGACATAGCCGTGTTCTGCGAGGACCAGGCTCCGCTCTGGATGCTTCCCACGGGGTCAGGATGGACATAAGCCGCGTTCCCCAAAACCAGGAATTTTCTCTGGATGCTTCCCACGGGGTCATAGCCGTGTTCTGCGAGGACCAGTATCCGCTCTGGACGTTTCCCACAGGGCCAGGATTGACATAAGCCGCGTTCCACAAAACTAGGAATTTTCTCTGGATGCTTTCCACGGGGTCTGATTGACATAGCCGTTTTCTGTGAGGACCGGGCTCCGCTCTGGATGCTTCCCACAGGGTCGGAATTGACATAGGCCATGTTCCACGAAACCAGGAATTTGCTCTGGATGCTTTCCACGGAGTCTGATTGACATAGCCGTGTTCTGCGAGGACCAGGCTCCACTCTGGATGCTTCCCACGGGGTCAGGATTGACATAGGCTATGTTCTGCGAGGACCAGGATCCGCTCTGGACGTTTCCTACGGGGTCAGGATTGACATAGGCCGTGTTCCACGTGACCAGGAATGGTTGACTCTCGGTTGTTTGTGCATCGTCGAGTCATAGAACTGGGAATTTTGCCGCAGCTCCGATTTGTTGATGTTGCGTCTGTTGTAATGAGACGAATGTTGAGATGATCTCTAGGCTGTCTGTGAACCGTTGAGATTTGGCTTCTTCTTCTGATGGAGCTTGGGGAGGGAAGGTGTGATTCCCTCTTTGTTTGCGCCCTGGATTGTATACAGGGATTGATGTGATATCACCTGTAGGGCATAAATTTCATTTTTTTCAATTTTTTTTATTTCTTTCCGCGATGCTCTATCATTTCAGCTTTCATATCGCGAAAGTCGCGATTGCCCAATCATTTCGGCTATTTTTCGCGGTGCCCAATCATTTCGGCTATTTGTTTTATTTTTACTCGCTGCTTTTTATTGCGAGTTGCCCAACCATTTCGGCTATTTTGCATGCATATATTTTTACTTGCTGATTTTGTTTGCAAGTTGCCCCATCATTTCGGCTATTTCGTATGCATGTGTGGCTCGCTGGAATTTCGCTGCAAGCTTGGAATTAGACACAGATTTTGGCACCAGCACCGCTACAACTGGGATATTGCCAGGAGTGAATCATCATTTGTCTCTGTCGATGTCGAACAAAGGTGGTTTAGTAAACAGGGTTAGGATCCTGTCGACCGAGGCTTTTAACTTTACGAGCCGTAAGTGTCACGTCCCGCTTCCCGGTATACGGCGAAGGGGACGCGACTGGTCCGCTACGTATTTACTGTAAAGTAAATACGCTAAGCGTATCTAAGCAATATAAAAGTAATCACAAGAGACAAGAGATATAAAAATAACAGCAATTTTATTTATTAACATTCTTTTGTACAATGCATGAAAAGGAAATACAACTGAAGTAAAAACGATGCCTAAACAATGGCATAACAGGAAATTAAAGGTACTGAATGGAAATGTACAATGTCTAGAGCTCGGGGTCTTCGAGGAATTGATCCAAGTCTTCACTGGTGGGCTCGATCTCTGCTGTGTCCAGATCACCTGACGATATTCAAAGAAGAAAGAAATAGAATGTCATCAGCGAACAGGTCGCTCGGTAAGTCCCAAAGTTAAGGGAGAAATAGAAAAGACAGAATAAGAATGTATTTTTTAAAGTTGTATAATATTGTAGAATATTGTGTTAACGCTGTTGTTTGTAGCTTGGTACAGAAGGATTCCAGTGTATACGAGAGGGGTCTCTATATGCTAGAGACCAGGGCAAACTGAAAGTACAAGGAACCGTTATGACACGGTAAAACAGCAACACGATTCATGTTAGGTGTATTAATCTTACTGTCTCGTGCCACTTTTAACACCTTCCGTACGAATCTACCCCTTAAACCTCGTAGTGTTTTGATTGTATTGTTACATTGTATTGTATAAGTTGTATAGTTGGATGACTAACCGAAACCATGATATCAGTAACGGATGTAAACTGGAATCATGTAAATGGAAAGTATATCCATGGTTTGGTTCATTCAAGTTGAATAGATTGATAACTGGATTCATGGATTCGTGTGTTCATGTTGAATTGTAATATTGCAGATTTATATGGTACTTGAATCATATTCAAGTCGGATTATGATCAGACTCAAACCCGAGTCAGACAGTAGAGATGTAAATCGAAGTCCTATATTTACTAGGGTCCTTAGGGCAATTTATAAAACTTGAGGGGATTTTATGTAAAAATACTTTTATATAGTTTTCAAGATGCACCCCAAGTATTTATTATTCGTCTTTAGAGTTGTAATGAATGTGGATTTTATATTGTGATATTTCTAGTGAAAATATCCTAATTTCATAAATAAAGGTATTTATTTGTAATATTGAATCATGTGGAATTTATGGTATTTTAGTGTAAAATTTGTTCTTGTGATTTTTAGAAAAAAGTTGAATATTTATATCATAACAAAATAGATATTTTAATGATAAATATACATATATTTATACAAAATTAATTTTAATAAATATTTTATATTCTAAAAATCTCATTTTCTTAAAATGTCGTATTTTAAATCTTTCGAGACCGAATGCTCCTTGCGGAGCTCTGAATCTCGCACTACTAAGCCTGAGGATGTGCGATAAACCGCACCATCCCGAACGAGTTCACTAAAATGGGTTGTAGCGGCGCTTTGCAAAGATTTTATAAATACTAATCCTTTAGAAGACAGTTTTAGTAAGTAAATGGTATTTATTTGTAAAGATGTCGATTTCCCGTATTCTATGTCAAGTTGTGAGATACCTCAAATCGCCTCTTCACCGCCAATTGTGGTCAGGTAAGTACAAGTGAAGAAAGGAGGGATCCGCTCACGAATCACCGTGAGACGGGCTTTTTAAAATTACCTTTCTCACTTGTCTAGTCTAGACACCACAAAGTCAGGTTTAGATAAACGACCAATGTCCACAACCTTACTATGTCCTAATGAAGGCGACGGTCCCTAATTGACTGAGTCTAGATATTTTTTATTAGTTTCAAAAGTTATTTATTTATAAAGATGTATCAAAAATTGGTTTTTATTAAGTAAAGGGTATTTAAATGAAATTGTTTTATTTTCCGTATTCTAAGTTCTCAAAGTAGCGTGTTATGTTTTCATATGAGTGTGTGAGGAGGTAGGTCATTACCTCGTGATCTACTTTAAGTTATAGCAATTTAAATGGGGTTAAAGGCGTATTGAAACCATGTGGTATTTAAGTGAAAATACGGTAGAATGGAAATAGCTATCATTTTATGAATTTAACTTTGATCAATTTAGTTGTTTAGTGTTTAATAGTCAACATGATAGTGTTTAAACATAATTGAAATAATGAGAAGTGAAGTTTATAAGAAAACCGAATCGGAAATCGGATTTGTGCCGATTCCGTCGGGTTCGTAAATTCGTATTTTTTTAGAAAAGAAAAGAGAAGCTAGAAAGGGACTTACGGGTTTGGACAAACACGATAGTGCTAAGGAAGAAGAGGGTTCGCCGGTGCGTCGATTCGTCGCCGAGAGTTCCTAGCACGATCACCGGAAGTTCGCCGTCGATTTCGTCGGGGCTTCGCCTTTCGCTTGTTTTCAAAGTACACAAGGTTTTCTTGAGATTTTGAGAGAGTGGGCTCAGAATTTTGGGATGAGAGGGTAGGAGGTAGGGGTGTATTTATAGGGTTAGGCTAGGGTTAGGGTAGGTGTAGGGTTTTTAATTAAAATATGAAAAAATAGGAAAAATGTATTAAAAATGGATTGAATGAGAGTTATTTTGCTCTCTGGAAACGATCTGAGAAATTAAAGTGTGTAGGGGGTTGGGGAGACCAAGGGTCTCATTTCCTCTGTTGATGACTCGGCCGTCCGGCGGAGTCCGGCCGGTGGCGCCGGCCCAAGTCGGCCGGTCCGCCGGCCGACACGGCTGAGTTGGGCCGAGTCAGGCGCTTGGGAGGTGGGGGGTCGCCGGGGGTAGCTACTGGAACATTTAACTTTTCATGGGTAGTGGGGTTTTTGTGAGAAAACACGTGTTGACTGTTGGTATTCCAGAAATTTTAAAACAAAATAATATTAAAAATAATGTGGGGTATGGGATTTGAACTCTGGTGGCTTGGTTCAGCAGTGCAAGGTATTACCAATGAGCTACAAGCTCTTGCTTGTAATTATGGTGTGAAATAAATACTTAAAGAGATATCAGCAACATTAAATACTCCAAGTATACTTTGAATTTAAATCAATTCTTTGTTCATTAAAAATAGAGTTGTTACAGTCTACCCTCCTTACAAAAATTTCGTCCTCGAAATTTACAACTTTTATTTGAGGACTAGTTTACAAAGAGGTGTGGATATCTAGTACGCATTTCATCCTCCCTTTCCCAAGTGGACTCTCCTGGAGTGTCTTTCCTCCACATCACTCGGACCAAGTTAACTTCCTTGTTCCGAAGTGTCTTCACTTTCCTGTCCAGGATCCCCACAGGCTGTTGCTCACAAGACAAATCGGGCTGTATAGTGAGCTCAGAATGATCGAGAACATGGCTGGGGTCACTCACATACCTTCTGAGTTGGGATATATGGAACACGTTATGCGCTCCTTCCAATGAAGGTGGAAGCGCTAAGCGGTATGCCACTTCACCGACTCGTTCGAGTATGTCGAACGGTCCAATATATCTCGGACTTAGCTTACCCCGTCTTCCAAATCGGATCACTCCGCGGTTAGGAGATATCTTCAAGAACACATGATCTCCTGGCTGGAACTCTAGATGACGTCTCTTTGCATCAGCCCAGTGCTTCTTTCGATCTTGGGCTATGCGCATCCTTTCCCTGATAGTACGAACCACATCAACAGTCGCTACTATCATCGCTGGTCCAAGAAGTTCCCTATCTCCGATGCCGTCCCAACTTAATGGCGATCGACACTTCCTTCCATACAATGCTGCAAAAGGTGCCATTCCTATTCTTGCTTAGTAGCTGTTGTTGTACGAAAACTCCACAAGATGTAGGTGATCTTCCCACGATCCTCTGAAGTCTAACATACATGTTCTAAGCATATCCTCCAAGATTTGAATAGTTCGTTCTGACTGACCATCTGTTTGTGGATAATAAGTCGTGTTGAAGTTCAGACTTGTTCCCAAGCTTGCTTGCAGACTTTGCCAAAATTGCGATCGAAACCTGGTGTCACGATCAGAGACAATGCAGACCGGTACTCCATGAAGTCTCACAATTTTCTATATGAGTTCATGGGTATCAGAGATAGTACATTATGAAGAGTTTAAATCTTTAAATAGATTATTACCTCCATGTACTTCTTTGCTAGTGTCTCAGTTGATTGGCCAACTCAAAATGGGATGAAGTGAGCCGACTTTGTGAGTCGGTCCACAATGACCCATACGACATCGTTACCCTTTGTGCTGCGAGGAAGAGCAGCCATAAAATCCATCGTGATGTGTTGCTACTTCCATTCTGGAATTGGTAACGGTTGAAGTAATCCAGCAGTCATGTGATGTTCAACCTTTACTTGCTGACACACCAAGCATTTTGTGGCGCTTCTGGCTACTTCACGCTTCATTCCATGCCACCAATAATTCTGACGTAGATCTTTGTACATTTTGGTACCTCCAGGGTGTACTGAGTAGGGAGAGCTATGAGCTTCTTTCATTAACTCTTCCCGAACAGGACCTTTTGGTACACACAATCTGCTGCCGTATCTCAAAGATCCGTCTTCATGGATGATGAAGTCTGTTCTGAGTCCATTCTCCACTTGTTCTCTGATCTTTTGCAACTTAGTATCACTTTCTTGGGCTGCTTTAATCTGATTGACAATGGTTGATTGAACTTGTAAATTCATCAAACTTGAAGTATTACCTGGCATGACTACTTCAATCTCCATCTGATGCAAGTATTGTTGAAGCTTCCACTGAGCGGTGAGATTCATTGCTAATGGTTGGCGACTAAGTACATCAAGTACCGCATTCACCTTCCCTGGGTGATATTGCAAGTTGATGTCAAAGTCCGCTATGAGTTCTAACCATCTTCTCTGCTGCATATTCAACTCCTTCTGAGTAAACACGCACTTCAGGCTCTTATGATCTGTGTAGATGTTCACTCATTCACCAAGTAGATAATGGCGCCAAATCTTGAGAGCAAAGATGACGGCTGCCAATTCTAAATCATGCTTCGGATAATTGCGCTCATGAATCTTCAGTTGTCTTGAAGCATAAGCCACAACTTTACCGTGCTGATGTAGAACACATCCTAATCCCTTACCGGATGTATCGCAATGCACTTCGAATCCTCCAGATTGATCCGGTATAACGAGAATAGGTGCTGATGTCAACCTTGACTTGAGTTCTACAAAAGCTTGTTCGCATGCTTCTGACCACACAAAATCTTCATCTTTACGTGTGAGCTTGGTCAGGGGTGTTGCTATCTTCGAAAATCCTTCAATGAATCTTCTGTAATATCCAGCTAGACCTAAGAAACTCCGAATTTCCTTCACTGGCTTTGGTGTAGTCCATTCGCTAACTGCTGAAACTTTTGCTGGATCCACCGAAATTCCTTCTCCTGATACGATATGTCCAAGAAAACCAACTTGCTTTAGCCAAAACTCGCACTTGCTGTACTTGGAATAGAGCTGATGTTGTCGAAGAGTTTCCAGGACAATTCGTAGATGTTCTGCATGCTCTTTCCGATTCTTAGAACACACCAGGATGTCGTCGATGAAGATGACAACAAACCTGTCTAAGTACTCCCGGAAAACTTTATTCATTAGGTTCATGAATATTGCGGGTGTGTTGGTCACTCAAAATGGCATCACGAGAAATTCGTAATGTCCATAGCGAGTTTTGAAAGCTGTTTTGTGAATATCAGTTTCCTTGACCTTCACCTGATGATAACCTGAACGAAGATCCAATTTAGAGAAAACACAAGATCCACTTAGCTGATCGAATAAATCGTCGATGCGCGGAAGTGGATACATGTTCTTTATAGTGACTTCATTCAAGGCTCTGTAATCGATGCACATTCTGTATGAACCTTCCTTCTTCTTCACAAGTAGTACATGTGATCCCCAACTTGAAGTGCTGGGATGAATCCATCCTTTCGCCAGTAATTCGTCCAACTGTGTTCGGACTTCCTTCAAACCTTCCGGACTTAAACGATAGGATGCTTTGATCACCGGTTGTGCTCTTGGTACTAAATCAATACTGAATTAAAGAGCTCGATCAGGAGGCAAACCTGATATATCGTCAGGAAATACATCGTCAAACTCTTGAACCACATCTGGTCTTGATTCTTCCTCCGCTTGAGCTGCTGCAACTACTGCTTCTCTTGGCTTCGCTTTGTAGGTACTTGGCTCCAGTGTATGGTCTCCGCTTTTGAAATAGAAGACCGGATGGTCTGGAATCTCGAATACTACCCTGCTTTGACGATAGTCAATGGTAGCATAAAAAGTTCCAAGACAATCCATTCCTAGAACCACATCGAAGTTCGGTATGTCCAGCACTTTGAAGTCAGCATAAAACTCTCTGCTGCAGACGACGACTGGACACAAACGGTATCCCATGGTTGCCTTTAGAACACCATTTCCTGAACTGACATTCCAGCTGGATACAAACGGTGAGACTGGAATCGCATTGGGTCGAACAAACCGTTGAGACATAATGCAGCGAGATGCTCCAGTATCAAACATTGCTAGTGCAGGGATTGAGGATACTAAGATTGTACCTAAGGTATGTGGGATTTGTTTTAAGTATAGGAAAAATATATAGCTAATTAGCAGGATAGAAAAGAAAAGTTTACCAGTGATGACTTGGCCAGTGACCTCAGCTTCTTCCAAGGTCATCGTGAAAGCCTGACGCCTTGGTACATTCCTCCTGGCCGAAGGAGCATTCCTCGGAACATTCCTTTGAGCTTGATGGAACTGACGAGGAGGTGGTGCAGCTTATGGTCCTCTGGGTGGTGCAGGTAGTGCAAGTCTTGGAGCAGGTGTTTGAAGAGCTGGTCGCTGCGGATATGTAACTGCTGGCCTGGGTGTAGCAACCGGGTTTTGCTTTTGGGGACAAGACCCAATATCATGAGCAGCTGAGCCGCAGATCAAACAAAGATGGTTGGCTCGCCGGCAGTCTTTCATCATATGTCCAGTTCTCTTGCAGTAGGTACAAAAGGCTGGGCTGGGACGGTTGTTCTGTACTCCGGGTCACCTTGGCACAAAAGATGTCCTGGACGAGGCTCCTCCTTCCATCTGGTTGGCAGGACGCTTAAATCCAGCAGATTGAGGTCTTCCCCTCGCCTTTACCACTGCCTCATAACGGCGGGCAGCTTTCAGAGCCGATTCATGAGTCGGAAAATCTCCTGTGGCCAATGCAGCCTGGATTTCCGAATCCAAACCTTGTTGAAATCGACGGGCTCTGATCTCATCCGACGGTATAAGGTGTGCCGCAAATCTGTTAAAAAAATATTGTGTTAGCTGTGTAATATGTGATATAATTTTTTTTTGAATTATTGAGACATATCTTACCGACTGAGCATGGTGAACTCAGCGTCATACCCATCTATTGACTTGGTCCACATCGAATCTTGTTGTAGATGGATGAACTGCTGTCCCATGTCGAACTTGGCAGTCTCAGGGAAGTACTTAGCGTCGAACATGTCGCGGAAAGTCTTCCATTCGATAGGCTGTTCAAGACGGCTTTCTTCCTCCTTCTACCAGTTGCGAGAATTGTCCGTGAGCTGCAGTTTTGCCACACGAACCCAAGATATGTCTGGCACTTGTGTTGCCGCCATATCATCCTCTATGCTCTGTGCCCATTCCTCAGCTTCAAGTGGGCTTCCCTTTACGGAGAACTATTTGGGGTGTAAAGCCCTAAATTGCTTTACCCCAGGTGCGTCTGCCTCGGGACGGTTCATTAAAAGAGCAGTCTGCTGCTGCTGTCCCTCTAAGAGGCTTCGGATTGCCTCAAGAAGAACCGTCTGCTCGTTGATCGGAGCAGGGACGACAGGTGTGAGTGGTAGGGCTGGAGGTGTGTTGTTGACATTGGTGCTGGTGTTGTTCGGGGAATCCATAACCTTGAAGAAAAATTTGGGTTAGGACAGATTCAAAATATTTGAAATGATAAGATTCAATGAATATGAAATTGTAAGATTCAAGGAACATGAATTGTAAAGAATGTTTTAGTTGCTGGTTCTTTTGTTATATTGCTTAGTTTGTTCACCCAGAACAGAACTGCATAGTATGATTCTATACAGCTCTGACCTGCATGGGCCACCAACAAAACCTGTCACGCCCCGCTTCCTGGTATACGGCGAAGGGGACGCGACTGGTCCACTACGTATTTACTGTGAAGTAAATACGCTAAGCGTATCGAAGCAATATAAAAGTAATCACAAGAAACAAGAGATATAAAAATAACAGCAACTTTATTTATTTACATTCTTTTGTACAATGCATGAAAAGGAAATATAAGTAAAAACGATGCCTAAACAATGGCATAACAGGAAATTAAAGGTACTGAATGGAAATGTACAATGTCTAGAGCTCGGGGTCTTCGAGGAATTGATCCAAGTCTTCACTGGTGGGCTCGATCTCTCCTGTGTCCAGATCACATGACGATATTCAAAGAAGAAAGAAATAGAATGTCGTCAGCGAACAGGTCGCTCGGTAAGTCCCAAAGTTAAAGGAGAAATAGAAAAGACAGAATAAGAATGTATCTTTTAAAGTTGTATAATATTGTAGAATATTGTGTTAACGTTGTTGTTTGTAGCTTGGTACAGAAGGATACCAGTGTATACGAGAGAGGTCTCTATATGCTAGAGACCATGGCAAACTGAAAGTACAAGGAACCGTTATGCCATGGTACAACAGCAACAAGATTCATGTTAGGTGTCTTAATCTTACTGTCTCGTGCCACTTTTAACACCTTCCGTACCAATCTACCCCTTAAACCCCGTAGTGTTTTGATTGTATTGTTATATTGTATTGTATAAGTTGTATAGTTGGATGACTGACCAAAACCATGATATCAGTAACGGATGTAATGGATGTAAACTGGAATCATGTAAATGGAAAGTATATCCATGGTTTGGTTCAGTCAAGTTGAATAGATTGATAACTGGATTCATGGATTCGGGTGTTCATGTTGAATTGTAATATTGGAGATTTATATGGTACTTGAATCATATTCAAGTCGGATTATGATCAGACTCAAACCCGAGTCAGACAGTAGAGATGTAAATCGAAGTCCTATATTTACTAGGGTCCTTAGGGTAATTTATAAAACTTGAGGGGGTTTTTATGTAAAAATACTTTCATATAGTTTTCAAGATGCACCCCAAGTATTTATTATTCGTCTTTAGAGTTGTAATGAATGTGGATTTTATATTGTGATATTTCTAGTGAAAATATCCTAATTTCATAAATAAAGGTATTTATTTGTAATATTGAATTATGTGGAATTTATGGTATTTTAGTGTAAAATTTGTTCTTGTGATTTTTAGAAAAATGTGGAATATTTATATTATAACAAAATAGATATTTTAATGATAAATATACATATATTTATACAAAATTAATTTTAATTAATATTTTATATTCTAAAAATCTCATTTTCTTAAAATATCGTATTTTAAATCTTTCGAGACCGAATGCTCCTTGCGGAGGTCTGAATCTCACACTACTAAGCCCGAGGATGTGCGATAAACCGCACCATCCCGAACGGGTTCCCCAAAATGGGTTGTAGCGGCGCTTTGCAAAGATTTTATAAATACTAATCTTTTAGAAGATGGTTTTAGTAAGTAAATGGTATTTATTTGTAAAGATGTTGATTTCCCGTATTCTATGTCAAGTTGTGAGATACCTCAAATCGCCTCTTCACCGCCAATTGTGGCCAGGTAAGTACAAGTGAAGAAAGGAGGGATCCGCTCACGAATCACCGTGAGACGGGCCTTTTAAAATTACCTTTCTCACTTGTCTATCCTAGACACCACAAAGTCAGGTTTAGATAAACGACCGATGTCCACAACCTTACTATGTCCTTATGAAGGCGACTGTCCCTAATTGACTGAGTCTAGATATTTTTTATTAGTTCCAAAAGTTATTTATTTATAAAGATGTATCAAAAATTGGTTTTTATTAAGTAAAGGGCATTTAAATGAAATTGTTTTATTTTCCGTTTTCTAAATTCTCAAGGTAGCGTGTTATGTTTGCATATGAGTGTGTGAGGAGGTAGGTCATTACCTCGTGATCTACTTTAAGGTATATCAATTTAAATGGGGTTAAAGGCGTATTGAAACCATGTTGTATTTAAGTGAAAATACGTTAGAATGGAAATAGCTATCATTTTATGAATTTAACTTTGATCAATTTAGTTGTTTAGTGTTTAATAGTCAACATGATAGTGTTTAAACATAATTGAAATAATGAGAAGTGAAGTTTATAAGAAAACCGAATCGAAAATCGGATTTGTGCCGATTCCGTCGGGTTTGTAAATTCGTATTTTTTTAGAATAGAGAAAAGAAGCTAGAAAGGGACTTACGGGTTTGGACAAACACGAGAGTGATAAGGAAGAAGAGGGTTCGCCGGTGCGTCGATTCGTCGCCGAGAGTTCCTAGCACGATCACCGGAAGTTCGCCGTCGATTTCGTCGGGGCTTCGCCTTTCGCTTGTTTTCAAAGTACACAAGGTTTTCTTAAGATTTTGAGAGAGTGGGCTCAGAATTTTGGGATGAGAGGGTAGGAGGTGGGGGTGTATTTATAGGGTTAGGCTAGGGTTAGGGTAGGTGTAGGGTTTTTAATTAAAATATGTAAAGAATAGGAAAAATGTATTAAAAATGGATTGAATGAGAGTTATTGTGCTCTCTGGAAATGATCTAAGAAATTAAAGTGTGCATGGGGGTAGGGGAGACCAAGGGGCTCATTTCCTCTGTTGATGACTCGGCCGTCCGGCCGGCGGCGCCGGCCCAAGTCGGCCGGTCCGCTGGCCGACACGGCTGAGTCGGGCCGAGTCAGGCACTTGGGAGGTGGGGGGTCGCCGGGGGTAGCTACTGGAACATTTAACTTTTCATGGGTAATGGGGTTTTTGTGAGAAAACACGTGTTGACTGTTGGTATTCCAGAAATTTTAAAACAAAATAATATTAAAAATAATGTGGGGTATGAGATTTGAACTCTGGTGGCTTGGTTCAGCAGTGCAAGGTATTACCAATGAGCTACAAGCTCTTGCTTGTAATTATGGTGTGAAATAAATACTTAAAGAGATATCAGCAACATTAAATACTCCAAGTATACTTTAAATTTAAATCAATTCTTTGTTCATTAAAAATGGAGTTGTTACAGTAAGGGTCTCATAAAGGTGTTTCTCCCTACAAGTCGTGAGGATCACGTAGGTGCGTTTTCTCCTTAGGAATCATGGGGATTCCTAAGTGTGTGGTATCTTATAAGTCGTAAGGATCTTACAAGAGTATTTTCTCCTTATAAGTCGAGAGGACTTACAAGGGTTGTTCACTGCGCAAATATATCCCTAGTCACGGATGAGACTTTGTTAGGGGAATGTTTATTCGCGCCCGTGGATTGTATACAAGGGTCAGCATTGAGCCGCTTATAGGGCAGCATTGGAGGTTGTGGTGGCTGCTTAAGAACAGGTTCAGATCCCTGTAGCTTAAGACTTTTAAATCTTATGATCCGTGAGGGTCTCATAAGAGAGTTCTCCTTACGAGTCGTGAGGATCTCACAAGTGTAATTTCTCCTTAGGAATTGTGGGGATCCCTAAATGTGTTGCTCCCTTGTGAGTCGTAAGGATCTCACGCAGTTGGTTTCTCCTCACAAGGTCGAGAGGGCCTTGTAAGTGTCTTTTAACGATATTGCGCCATTTCGGCTTTTCACAACTCTCGCCGGTAGCCCTGCTGTTTTTACTCACGGAGCCCTTTCGGGTTTTCATCCGTGCCCACTTTGCTTATGGACATACCGTTTTCTTCTTCTTTTTTTTATTTTTTATTATTTTTTGTGTCAGCCTTGGGATGCTGCGGTCCGTGACGTCTCGGCCAATGGCAAGTTTTAGGACATTGCGGTCCATCGTTAGTTTAAGGACGTTTCGGTCCGTCGCCAGTTTTAGGACATAGTGGTCTATCGTTAGTTTAAGGACGTTTCGGTCCGCAGCCAGCTACTACTTATAGAGTTTGGGCTCAGGAAGATAGCGAGCGGACATAGTCATCGTCATCTATCGTTGGCTTAAGCCGTGACTCGTCAGGTGTAGTATTTCTTTAGGAAGCGACCGTTTATTCGCCTGAAAGGTCTTTCACCATGCAGGTCTATGAGTAGATATGCTCCACCCTGGTAGACTTTGTCTATGATATACGGGCCTTTATAGTTCAGCTCGAATTTCCCCCACTTGGCGCGATTGGGGATCATAGGTCTTTTGACCACTAGTACGAGCTCGCCTTGGCGGAATGTTCTCGGCATAGTCAATCTCTCATATGAGCGCGTCATCTTTTCTTTATAAGCTTCCAGATTCTGTTGCGCTATGAGCCGGGTTTCGTCGAGGGCATCAAGCTCCTCAAACCGATGGTGAGCATTTTCTTCGTCTGTTAGCTCGTAGTGAACTGCCGCTCGCAGAGAGGGTAACTCTATCTCGAGGGGGAGCACCGTTTCTGTGCCGAACACCAATGCATACGACGTTGTGTTCGTGGCTGTTTTGAACGTAGTTCGATACGCGCAGAGAGCTTCATGCAATCTCTCGTGCCAGTCCTTCTTACATCGAGACACCGTCTTTTTCACGATCTTTGTCAAGGTCTTGTTGAAAGCCTCAGCTAGACCGTTAGCTCGAGGATTATAGACTGAAGAGTATCTCCAGTCTATGTTATGCTGTTGTGCGAAGCGGTTGATCTTGTGGCTTCTGTAGGCTGGCCCGTTATCGGAGATGATCCGTCGCGGAGTGCCGAACCGATAAATAACGCGTGTCTTGAAGAAATGGAGTATATTTTCCGTCTTCACTTCCCTCAGTGGTACTGCTTCTGCCCATTTGGAGAAGTAATCAGTTGTCGCCAAAATGAACCGATGTCCTCGGGACGATGCCGGTTCTATGGGACCAATTATTTTAGTTCCCCACACTTCGAATGGCCAGCTAGCCATCGTCGGATGCAGTGGATTTGGATGCTGATGGATAAAGTCTCCATGGATCTGGCACGAGTGGCATTGCTTTGCGTATTCGAGGCAGTCCTGGATCATCGTGGGCCAATAGTAGCCCATCCTTTTGATCTTTAGCTTCATCTTTGGCCCAGCTTGGTTAGAACCGCAGAGTCCATCATGAGTTTCTTGGAATACTCTCTTTGCCTCTTCAGGTCCTAGGCATCTTAGCCATAAAGAGTCAAATGATCTCTTATACAGGGTATCATTGACGAAGGCAAAAGATAGAGCTCGCTTCATGAGCTGATGTTTTGAGGACGCATCTTCAGGTGTTTGACGGGATTTGAAGTAGTCTATAAAGACTTCTCTCCAATCCTCAGCCTTTTCCTAGTCTTTTATTTGTAGGTCGCTTCTTTCTCCTCAGACGACTCTGGAGATATCTCTGCCGGTGCAAGAACCCGACGGCTCTGCACAATGATCCTTACGTCATCGAGGCTCTCGTCAGCCAGTTCTTTAGCGATCTTAGCTAATGCATCCGCCTTGCTATTTTCCGCACGCGGTATGCTTTCCAAGGTGTAGGAAGGAATTTGAATTAGCAGCTGCTGTACTCTCTCGCCGTACTTCACCAACTCTGGCTTGCACGTTTGATAGTCGCCGTTTACTTGACTAACGACCAGTTGGGAGTCTCCGTATATGAGAAGGTTTTCAATTCCCATGTCGATAGCGATCTCGAGACCTGCTATCAAAGCTTCATATTCGGCTTCATTGTTTGTCTTCGGCTCTGTTAATGAGAAGGCAAAGCACATTATCCCTCCTTGTGGAGTCACGAAGATGAGGCCTACCCCTGATTTGATTATGGGGGTGCTTTGTTTGTGCTTTTTCATGGAAGATGCTCCATCGAAGTAAAGTTCCCACTGGGTATCATTATCTCTTCTCTCTTCGTCGATCGTGTCAAACGCGTGCTCGTCTGGCAATTCGCAGTTCAAGGGGGATTCAACAGGTATCAGATGCTCAGCGAGGAAGTCGGCGATGGCCTGGCCTTTCACTGTCTTGAGATGACGATAAGTTATCGAGAACTCCATCAAGAGCAGGGCCCATTTAGCGAGCCGCCCTGTTAATATGGCCTTCGACATCAGGTATTTGAGAGGATCCACTTTTGATATGAGATGGATCTCATGCGCCAACGCGTAGTGTTTGAGCTTCGTTATCGCGAAGATCAACGCCAGACAATGTTTTTCGATAGGGGAGTAGTTGCTTTATGCCCCCAGTAGAACTCGACTCAAGTAGTAGAGGGCTCTCTTTTTCCTATGATCGTTCTCTTGTGCCCACAGCGCGCCTAAAGAACCCTCGAGGGCTGTCGTATACAGGACGAGAGGTTTTCCTTTAACGGGAGCGGCCAGCACTGGCGGATTCTGCAGGTATTGCTTGATTTCGTCCAGTGCGCTTTGGCATTTGTGATCCCAGACGAACGGGGTTCCCTTTTTCATCAAGTGACTGTAGGGGCGACACTTGCCGGAAAGATTGGCTATGAATCGCCGGATATATGCGAGCTTTCCTTGGAGAGGTCGCAGCTGCTTGAGAGTCTTTGGCGGGGGCATTTCCATGATCGCCTTGATCTTTGACGGATCTATCTCGATGCCTCGGTGTCGGACGATGAATCCTAGGAATTTGCCCGATGAAACTCCGAACGCGCATTTGAGAGGGTTCATCTTCAAGTTGTATTTCCGAAGGCGTTGAAACACGATCTTCAGATGCTCTAGATGTTCCTCATATGATTTGATTTTCACCACAAGATCGTCAATATAGAATTTGACGATTTCATGTATGAGGTCGTCGAAAATCTTCGTCATGGCCCTCTGATAGGTGGCACCGGCGTTCTTTAGACCGAAAGGCATCACCTTGTAGCAGAATATGCCCAAAGGGGTCCGGAAAGCGGTGTGCTTCTGGTCTTCGGGATACATCTTTATCTGATTGTATCCTGATGAGCCGTCCATGAAGGAGAAGACTTCGTGAGTGGATGTGTTATCTATCATCAACTCAGTGACAGGTACTGGAAAGTCATCTTTTGGGCAAGCTTTGTTGAGATCCCGAAAGTCCACACATATGCGCACTGTCCCATTTTTCTTCATTACTGGGACGATGTTGGCAATCCAGTTAGGATATTGAGCCTCTTGGATGAAGCCGGAGTCAATTAGCTTCTTGACCTCGGCATTGATGCTCATTTCAAGCTCGAGCCGCATTCTTCTCGGCGCTTGTTTGATCGGTTTAACGTCTGGAGGAATTGCCAATCCGTGGACAACAATCTCTGGATCGAGTCCCGACATCTTGGAATAGTTCCATGCAAAGCAATCTCTATGCTGCATAAGCACGTCTTTTAGCGTAGCCACCCTTTCTTCAGACAACAGCTCACTGACGAATGTCGGCCTTGGGTCATTTGTCGTCCCCAAGTCGATTTTTCTAAGGTTATCTGCAGTAGTATGTATTCCATCTTCCAGCTCTTCTGGCGTCGGTGGAAACTCGGAGATCACCTCGTCATCATCGTTTTCGAAGCACCAGGGGAGATCATCCATATTTTCGGGCTCTTCTTCTGACAACGTTATTACGTGACAGGTACGAGATTGCTTCCAAGACCGATGTTGGTCTGGTTCTACTCTCGCCGCATACGTGGCTTTCGGTTCATGCTTCTGTGGTGGGTCTACCCTCCAGCTGCTGGACAGAGCGAATTTACCGAGTTGGTATTGGTCTTCGACCCAGTTCTTAAAGGTGAAGCAGTCTTCGAGGGGATGCCCTATTGCTCAGTGATAGGAGCAATAGTCGGGATGAGAGACCTCGTTTGCTTGCTCGGGGTGCTTGGACTCCGGCAGTGTCATCATCTGATGTTTCATGACAAGATTGAATATCTTATTTGTCTTATCTTGGGGAAAAGAATATTCCCGACCCATCTTCTTTATAAGGGACGGATCCTGGCTGCTCGACTCTTGCTTGCGTGGCTTCTTAGACCTGCTTGGCTGCTGTCGAACGTTTTTTTCCGTTCTTTGGTTTATTTTTGCCTCTACGCCGGGTCTTTTGTATGATGGGCCGGCGACGAGGAGCATTATCGTTCCCCACGGCCTGCTGAAGGAGGCGCTGTGTCATGTCTTTCTCGTATATGGCCATTTCACGGTTATGGTCATCGTGGACCTTTTGACCTGCTTCCCTTATTAATTTGTCCATCCGTTCTTCAAATGTCGGACTCGGCATTTTGATGGTAGGAACTCGTTTTGGCTCAGGGTCAGCGCTTCTAACAGGGCGTCTCCTTCTTCATCGAAGTCATGTATGACGTAGCTACCATGGACTCGTTCCCGTTTCTTAGATTGGACATATCCAAGCCTGACCGTTTCCATTTTCCCGTTGGGCAACTTTCGCTGAGTTCCGGGGACGTCCCAAATCCTGTTGTAGAATCGAGCTTGTCGAGTAGTCTGTCTGAAGGGTACCCCTCGGCGCTTCAATAGCCATTTCAAGCCTTCCGTGTAATATCTAGGCAGACGGATGGGCTGGATCCTGTCAAGCGTAGAATCGGCACCATGCCAAATTTCTTTCTCCACTTTGGTTTCCATGGATCGGTAGAATAGGATCGCCTTTTCGTTTCTTCACCTGGGAGGGACGTAGAATGTTTGCAGTTCCTGCACACTATAAGTTTTAAGTGCGTCGATATATTTGTAATGTTCTTGTGGAACCATGGTAATTTGCAAACTCTGATTATCGCCAACGAAGGCTTGTATTGACGGCTGAGCGGAAAATATAGCGTTGATCTCATCTTTCGAGTCGCTGCCAAAGATCAACATAGGGGTGGACGGTCCCGGGTTGTTGCGTTGGGGCGGCCCTGAATAAACTATCTCTTCTTCCTCCTCGGTATCACTCCCGAAGACCGGAATAGTAGTGATGGCTTTGTTCTTCGGTCTGTGACATCTTTCCGTGTCTTCAAAATCTGGTAAGAAGTATTTTGCATCTTCGTATTTTCGGACTTCGTTCATGGAGAGTGGGTTCAACTCCCCTGTTACGGTATACTCGAGACCATCCTTGAAATACTTCATACACCGATGTTGTGTAGAAGGGATAATGTTGTACTTGTGTAACCAAGGCCTGCTGAGCAAAGCATTGTAGCATGTTTTGGCGTCAATGACATGGAATTTAATGTCAGTGACTAGCAGCCCAAAGCGTAGCGTCAATATTACAGACCCAAGCATCCGTGATGACTGGGAGTCAAATCCGGAGATGGTGATTTTATCGCGAGCGAGGTGCTGAACGCTCATGCAGATTTCCTTCAACACTCTCACATTGAGGAGATTGACGGAGGACCCATTGTCAACCAGGATTTTGCCTATCTTGATATCATGACAGTATCCGGAGACATAAAAGGGACGGTTATGCTCGCACGTCCAGAGGAGGAGATCTTCATCGCCAAAGGTGATATCGGCTGTGTGCATTTCTTCCAGCTCGTCCTTCATCTTTTCTTCAGCGAGGAAAGCTTGAAATTGGTCGGGCTCTTGCAGTGCCTTGATCAAATAATCTCTTGCTTCTTTTGATAACAAGAGGGCATCGAGAATGCTTAGCTGCGAAGGTAGCTTTCTCAAGTGCGCCAGAACGTTGTAGTCCACCTTTTTTTTCTTCGGCGGGTCCTTAGCTGTCAGTTCTTTAACTACTTGGTCATCTAGGGCGATATCCTCAGGGACCTTTTCTTTCCCCTTATCTTTTCTATTGACCCAATGTTCGATGGCCCAAGATTCTTTTCAGGCAGCGTACGATTGCGCAGCTGAATGTTCTCACAGGTCTCCATTTCTTCCTTCTCGGAGGTGGGTTCTTTGAAGAGAGGGCCAAGGGCTATTTCTTCATCAGAATCGCTCCCGAAGATGATGACTTGTGATCCGCTGGCGTCGACCATATGACAGTTGCCGGCAGTTCTTTTGCGCTGCTCGGTCGTATTTCTCTGCTCCCGACGAATTTTGCGTTTCATCCGCTTGAAATGTTGTCGGTGAGCAACATATCCTTGCCACCAGTTTGTAAAGGCCATGCATTCTTCGGTAGGATGTGTAATCCTCTGATGGTACAAGTAGAAGTTAGGATGTACATCCGCTTCATCAGGAGTGTTTTCTTCAGAGGGTGGCAGCTTCATTCCCATTGATATGTCTTTGGCGAACCTTTTCTTCGTCTTGAACCTGCTTTTATTTGCCGCGGATGTAATTTGATCTTGCAGGGGTGTTTCAACCCTTTCGTCCAGTCGCCGGCGTTTGGCCTTTTCAAATATGGCCATCTCACGCTCTTGAGCAACTTTGCTTTTAAGAAGAGCTTCGTCCAGGAATGCATCAATCAGTTCGTCTGATGGCCCTAGAAGTTCCGGCATAGGATCTGCCCCCAGTTTCTTTGCATAAGGAGCTTCTTCATCGTTTATTAACGAGTGGGAGATCACATGGCAGCTTGCCACATAATTTTCAGGCTCGTCTGACGAGTCTTCTCCGTTGTCGTCATCTCCATCCTCAAGGACGTGGTCGAGAAATTCTTGGAGTGTGACTGGAGTCCACGCTTTTTGATTATATTCTTTTAGCATGTCAATTTGCTTCTGCAGGTCCGTGTGCTTGTCACCAGGCTTCACGGGCTTTTTGGTCTTTTTCTTCTTCTTCGAAGACTTTGACGGCTGGGTGTGAGTGTTTTGGCTATCACCACCAATCTTTGGAGTTGGGCGCGGTTTCAGCATTCCCTCGATGATCTCAGGTTCCAGTGAATTTTTCCACCTAATCGCCGGACATGTTTGGAGGTCCTTCAGCATTCTTTTAGTCTTGGCTGAAAGAACGACCTCCCATGGAGCCTCTTCAACAAAAGAGCACGATGCCCCCGGTGTTTCCGTCTTCTTAGGAGCGTGCGGTTGAGGCGGGCTTACTTTCCACTTCTCAGACAGTGCGAATTTTCCCTGTTGATACTGGTCTTCAATCCAGCCCTTGAAGACGAAGCAATCTTCAATTGGATGGCTTACTGTTTGATGGTAGGGGAAATAATTGGGACTATTAGCCTCGCCGGGTTGCAACGGTCGTTTTGGATTCGACAGATTGATGAGCTTGTTGCGCACCTCTAGCTCGAACAATCTCTTCATTTTGTCCTGGGGAAACGAATAAGGGCGCTTCATCTTCTCATTATAGAATTGCCATCTTTCGTCCAGGCGATCAGTTAGTTTTGGGCCACTGGGCTGCTGTTGAGTATTCATAATGAATGTCGCTTTCCCTTTACCCTTTTCGTTCCATGGCTCCGGCTTTGGTGGGGACGGTCTATGACCAATCTGGTCCATTTGGGCCAGTTTGTCGATCAAGGCCTGAAACTTGGTCGGCTTGAATAACATCATGAATTGGGAAATAGTTGCCTGAGGGTCCAAAAGGCCTACGAACATGCCTACTGCCGGCGCTTCCTCGATGCGCTGCTCACATTTTGACTATAAATTTCGCCACCGTATTGCGTATTGTACCCAAGTTTCGCCTGGCTTCACCCTGACGTTAATTAATGTGGTAATCGGGGTACGCTCGCTAGTGCTCGCGAATCTCTGCGTAAACAGCAGTTCCATCTTCGCAAATGTCTTGACAGAGTCGTTTGGAAGTTCAGAATACCACTCGAACGCCGTCTCAGACAAGCTACCAACAAACTGGCGGAGCAGAAGTTTATCATCACCCCCAGTGTTGCCGCACAAGGCTCTGAATTGGGAGACGTGCTGATGCGGATTCCCTGTCCCTTTATATACGTAAAATTTAGGGAGCATATACCTCGGCGGGTACTTTATTTGGTCATACCAACCTGGATATAGTCGTCCAGTCTTGATGACCTGCCCAGCCGCTTCGTTCTCCTGGTGAGCTCGTATTTGCTGAGCAATGTAATCATCCAGAGCGGCCTTAGAGATGGTCTCCTCCTTGGCTGCTGAAAGAGCCGGAGGAGGGTTCGATGTCTCTCCTCTGTCATCTTCAACGATTATCAGGGGGTCTTCAGCTGGAGGTTCCGGCTGTAATATCATTCCAACCATGTCTTGGAACAAAAGAGCCATTCGTTTTATATTGGCCGCCTGCTCCGCAGCCTCTTTTTCTTTCCTCTTGAGCATTCTTCGGAGGAACTCGGTATCAGTTTCTTGTTCCCGACGCTGCTCCGAGGTCTCTGGATTTTCTTTGGCCCAGTGAGTGCGGCCATTACAGTCAGCATCTCCTGAAGTTTCTGCTGCTGTTGTTCTTGAGCCTTCGTTATCGATCGGGTAAGCGATCGATGACCCGTGAAAGCACGGATTTCCTCTTTTCCGGAAGCCATATAAACGGTGTGTGTTACCATGCCCCCAGACTTGGAGCATTTAGACTCAGCGTCTTTGCGGTTTGCCGCGTTCACAGGGGCTTTCTCTGGCCTCCTTCTCTTGTGAGCAGTTGAAGTCGAGGGAGCCGTTGTAGCGGGCACCCAGACGGCTATCGCCTTTGATGGCTTGACATGATGGTTTTCTCCTTGTCGAGCTTTAATCTTCTTTGGCCGGCGAGAATAGTCTTGGTCAATCACTGACCCTTGAACCTGTCGCCAGACTTTGTAAATTTTAGAGGACAGCCGCTGAGGGGGCTGCTCCGGCTTCGTTTCTGTAACATTCTCTATGGGTGGAGGAGATCTTTTCAGTACGGCGGTGGGTTAATTCCTGCGCACCATGTTAAACAGCTCGAAGCTGTTCCCGGTTGGAACAACATCATTGACTTCTACTGTTGGGGCTGGTGGAGTAAATCTAGGCGGAGAGCTGCCCCCAGACTTCCTTACTCGGCGCCAGTGACGACGGCGAGCATGTCGCGCGGATGGTGTTGGTTCAGCTATGGGGATGACTTTGTCATTCCCCCTGTTCTGGTCAGGCGCTGCTGGTACCAGCCTCTTGAAGACCGACGTCCGTTGAGTAGCAGTATCCAATCTGTCAAAGACAAACCTTTGGGAAGGAACGGGAGCCGGAGTGGCCAGCCTTGTAAAGACTGATCCTTTGATGGGAGAAGATTCTTTAGTGACCTCGAGAGGAGGAATGGCTATCCGTTTTAGGATGGCCGCTTCAGGTATCTTGGGCTTCTTGACGGGCCCATTGGAGCTCAGGCTCATCCTATCGAAGACTGACGCTGTCGGCTTGTCATCGGATAACCCGTTGAGATGCGCCGTGGTGGTGGTAAGTCGATCAAAGACCGACTTCTTCTACGCTTCTTGTGGTAGCGGGATGTTAACTCTCACTGGTGGGAGCATGGTCCCGAAGAACAACCCGGTGGTAGCCTACGTTACCTGCTCTACCGGCATTGTGAAAAGAGAGGTCGCTTGAGGGCCGTAGGTTACACCTCTGGACGGGACGGAGCGAGAGTTGCAGTTGCAGCTAGTGCAGGTTGAAGCCATTGATCTTCTGTTTTCTGCACGGAGCAAGACACCAAATCTTAGTACCTCAAACCCAAGGCAACCGTATTAAACCGCGATTCGTTCGCGAACACGACACATGAAGTGTGGAGTGGAAAGAGGAAAAGGTCCCACCGGGCGTGCTAGAATCTGTTCCCTGCCGAAACACGGAGACGTGACCGGGTAGGCCCGTCTTTCATGAATTTCGGGGCAGATGCTAATTGGTGCTATCCGTCTACCTCTCCGAAGATGCCAAGTTGATTTATGGCACCGTGTATCGAAGGTTTAAACAAATGCGGCCGATGTAGCAGACTTCATTAGATTCCCCCTCATTTGAGGGGATTTTGATTGTGGGGACGCTCTTCCCTGCAGTTAATTACACTACCGCATCGTGGTAACCACTTTCTCCTTCTCCAGACGGTCACTTCGTGTCACGTGTGTTTGTTTTATTTTTGGTTTCCCGTGGATTGTATACGGAGACTAATTTATGATGTCGCCCGTAGGACGTGGATTAGTCCAAATCCGTATTTTCTTAGATTTGGGTTTAGGGGTTTAGTTTAAGGATACGTTAGTCTCATTTGAGACTAAGATCAACTTAAACGTTTGTTAAGAATACGTTAGTCTAATTTTAGACTAAGATCAACTTAACAGGATCATGTAGATCCAACAAAAGAGCATTTGGGCTCTATTGTTTAGTTTAGGGACATTGCGGTCGATTACCAGTTTAAGGACATGGTGGTCCATCGTTAGTTTAAGGACATTGCGGTCCAATGTTAGTTTAAAGACATCTCGGTCCAATACCAGTTTAAGGACATGGTGGTCCAGTTTAAAGACATCATAGTCTGTAAAGGTTAAGGATATCATAGTCCATGAGCTTAAGGACCCCACAGTCCGAGGTTAAGGAAATCATAGTCCATGAGTTTAAGGACCTCACAGTCCAGTTTAAAGACGTCATAGTCTGTGAAATGTGTGGTTGTCGGGACCCGTCACCTCTCTGAAGACGTTGAAGGATTACAACGACAAATATCAAAGGAGTGAAGAGATGTACCCTTGAACCAAAGTTGATTGGGAGATCTATAGTCCAATTTGAAACTAAGATCAATTAATTAGATTATGAGCACATTGGCTCAGTTAAATCTGGATTGAGGACTTATGTCCAATTTAGGCTAAGTCCATTTAAGTTTGAAATGTTGGCCCTTTATTGGGCTATCGAACATTTGTCTGGATTCAGCCCTTCATTATTTAGCAATGCTAAACAAGAGTTTGAAGGCTCTGATAACATTTTTGTCTTTGGCTGAGCATTAAACATTATAGCTCTGGATTTTAAAGTTTATTTGAAGGGGAGATTTGCCTCTGGAAAACTTAAACAATTTGGGCTAAGCTGGCTTTAAAATAGTGTTAAACACTAGAGGACATCTAGAGGTCACGTGTCCTCACGTGATGTATTTAAAGCAGTGTTAAACACTGGAGACAAAATGCTCACAATAGTGTTAAACACTAGAAAGGAAGGGGTCACGTGGGGTCACGTGAGGCGCCTGAGATGGGGCCAGACCTCCTTTATTTTATTATAAGAATATTCAGATAAGTGTTAAACACTTTTGGTTTTCAGACTATCACGTGTGGGCACGTGATGGGTTTCCATGCATTGATTATTAAAGTGTTTATTAGGGGTCACGTGGGGACACGTGAGGGCGCCCAAAATTGATTCTGCTCTTGGATTTGTCCCCTTTTGTTTTGAGAGTCACGTGTGAGCACGTGAGGCATTGCCTTCACGCTTTTTCTTTCTCATTTTGAGGGGTCTGTTTAAGGGTCACGTGGGGACACGTGACCTAGTCTTGTTCGTTCCTTCCTGCTCATTGAGAATGGTGGTCACGTGTTACCACGTGACCAAGTTCTTTACGTGCATGAAGAGCTTTAAGACTCTTGTTTTAAGAATTAAATTCTCTATAGGGTTAAACCCTAATTCTGTTTTAGAGGAATTAAATTCCTATGTATATGGAAGAATTAAATTCTTATATAGGGTTAAACCCTAGTTCTGTTCTTTTAGAGTAATTAAATCCCTATGACTTTGGGAGAATTAAATTCTCATATAGGGTTAAACCCTAGTTCTTTTCTTTTAGAGGAATTAAATTCCTATGACTTTGGAAGAATTAAATTCTCATATAGGGTTAAACCCTAGTTCTGTTCTTTTAGAGGAATTAAATTCCTATGAATTTGGGGGAATTAAATTCCTTAAACTCAAATTCTCCCTCTAAGTTTTGGATCTGCATAGCAGAATCTCCCCGATGAGAATTAAATTCTCAACTTGTGGGGAGATCTGCTTATGCAGATCTTCAACCAGAGGAAGAACTAAGTTCTTATTTAGAAAAGTTAAACTCTTAATTTGAGAATTAAATTCTCTTTTTCTTATGGAGCTTAGATCTCTTTCCCCTTTCTCACCTAGGGTTTCTTTTCTCTGAAAGGAACTTCTTTTCTCTCTTGAGAATTAAATTCTCCTCTCTTTTCTCTCTGTTTTTGTTTTTCTTCAGAAAATCAAAATTCCAAGATCCCTTTTCTTTTCTTCTTGGCTCCTATTTATAGGAGAAAGAAAAGAATCAATTTGTTTAGTGAATCTTTCATTGAAAGATTTTGGTTGTTTCGGTAACTAACATGATCTTTTAGATCACTCAGTGAATTTTATTCACCATTGGATTTTTAATCCAGAAGATATTCTGTTTGTTATTCTTGGTGAATTTCAGGGGAATCTTTCCTTGTATAAAATCTTTACATAAATTGGTGTTTTTTAATCACCATTGGATTTTTTAATCCAACGGTGCTCTACTTTACAGAGCACCATCTTCTTGTTTGGAATGATTTAGAGAGATCTTTTTCCAGTTAAGGTTCTGGATTCCTGATTGAATGTTTTCCGGTGTGTATGTAGAAAGTGTATAGAAATCACAACCAAAAATTATTTGACCGCAATCAATAACGGTGTCGAATGTAGCGCGTTAATAAGTGTGGATCGTCCACAGGGAAAGTGTAATCGTTCGCGTTTCGATTTAGATGAGTTGAAACTTTAAAGAAAAGAAAAGAAACGATTCATGATTTGTAAATTGAATTTCAAGAATTAGAAAAATCTAGATCTAATAACAAGAAAACATTAAAATCAAGAAGTGTCAATTGATGATTTCCAATCCAAATATCAAGAATCGAAGTGAGGCTCGTAGGAATCGATCGGATCTATAGATGTGAAGAAATATAGCGATTACGTATTCTTATCCTTCGATGAATTGATACTAGATCGATGATGATCGACGAGAATTAGGGATTTCTTATGAAACTAGGGTTTCATCATCTATCCCTTGTTCCTTCGTCGATATCATTCACATTCTAGCCTCTAGTAAATTCAAGAATCGATCGTGGATCTCTAATTTCGAGCGATCACAATCAAGAAAGCATCGCAACGAAACTAGGTCATCGATTCTTCAATTTGCTAGGGTTTAAAAAACTCGTAGGACTTAAGAATCGTTTTAAGATTTGTTACATCATCATTCTATTGATCGTCTCGACTCCTTTATGAGCGGAGTTTTACTCAAACATCACAACAAGAACCACAATCACAAATTGAGATCGAATCATGATGCAAGAATTTAAAGAAAGCAAGATTAAAGAATTTCACTTTTTATTTATCAACAATTCCGTTACAAATCGCTCAAGAACTACAAGAGGAAGAACTCGATCGTCGATTTGGCTTTGCTCGTCTCCTTGAGTCGCGGATCGGCTTGGATCACTTGCTCGATTGAAGATCGGCTCCGCTCCTAAAAGGTTGAAGGCTTTTCGCTTGAATGGTACTCGGGATCTTGAATTTGGCTTGGATTTTGGATTAGGGCTACAAGATGTGTCACTCAACTTGTAGGAGGATTTGGGGGAGATGAAGAACAACCTCAACCCTTAGATCTAGGCTCCTTTTTATAGACCTCAAAACCCTAGATCTAGGATTTCAAATTTGAATTTCCCTCCAAAAGTTTGTTATAAGGAGAGGCTTCTAGAGGGAGCAAGCTGGAGGGATGCTTCTAGAACTAGGTTGTTAGGAGGGTGATTAGCTTAATCATGATTAGCTTGATTTAATGATCCTCGTTGATCTGGCAGAAGCTTCGAGGGTAATCTAGAATTTGACATGTCTTGATGAGGTGTACACACTGAGAGAGAGATTCTGAAGCAAAACAGGGGAGCTGACCTGGCAAGGCCGCTGCAGATCCGCGGCACGAGCCTGCTTAGGCCGCGGATCCGCGGCCTAATAGGAGGCTTAGGGCTTCATATTTCTGTTGATGCTTCCTGATGTCCTCATGGTATTTTTATGATATGTTTATTCTCACAATTCCTTCTAGATTGCTACCAGATCTCAAGCCTTTGAGTTGGCATAGTTTTTGATCAGCACTTTCATAATTTTGGCTCGGTTTCTGCAATTTCCTGCACAGACTTCGAAACAAGTGTTGCGCTATACAAGAATGATGCGATGCCATGATAAACAGTCAATTTCCCTAAAAATGCCGGTTTTAGAGTATAACACATGTAATCTTGTATTTTACAACCGTTTTTCTAATATGTGCAATATGAATACCGAACACCTCTAGATGAATGCAAAAGATAGGGAAATTGACGTGTTAAAAATACATTATTTTCGACTGATCAAATTCCCCCAAACTTATTTTCGGTCGTCTCGAGCGAATTGTTTTATTAAAAAGAGAAGGAGAAAATAAAGAAAGAGAAAAACTAACTAGCACACTTTCGTAGGCAACACGATTGCACTGAGCACGTGCAACAAGCCTTTAAACCTCTAGGTGTCCCTAGTAGGAGAAGTGTTGTCTCCTGAGGGTTTTCAGCGGATTACACCCACAAAATCCAATAATAAAAGGAAGACCGTGAAAGTTACATATAAAGATAAGAATTATAAAAGAAAGACTTTGAAAATCAGAGTTTCCAACTAGCTTTTCGGTTGTCATGAGCCCTATCTTAATAGTCATGAAAAGATGTTAGAAATCACATCATCCCTCAATAAAACATCGTCTTTATTCTTCATTCCTATCTTTCTTCCAAACATCGATCATATAATCCTACGTGTGTGTAAAGAACATCCCTACACCCGGAGAATTCAATTCAAGCTATCATACTCTTTTCCATCTGCCTCAATACTTTTTAACTGATGGATATTTAGATTTGCTTAAAAATTTTCATGCGACCGTTAATACTTCTTGAGGTACTAACCGATCGATTACTCATATGCTTGCTTATACGGTGTTTTTCCTCGTCTTGCACCACCTAAGGCTTAGCAGTGACTCCCATACCAGTTGGCCTTAGGGCACTAGGTGAAGAAGCACCCTCGCTATATTTTTTTATTGCTGTCTTGGCGATAAAAAAACCAGTGTTCATTTTTTTCTTCACCATTTTATATTTTCTTAATTTTTTTTTATTTCCTTTTAGACAAGAGCATTTCAAGGTATCCTCTACTATCCCGAGTTTCAAGACGTGTGTAAGTGCGAATAGTAGGGTATCAACGTTCAAATGTTTGGCTTCCAGAATAGGAACTATTTTTCAGACTTATTTTTATTCTCAGATTAGTGACTTCCTTCATCTTACTAACCCTTGGGACAACGGCTCATAACTACTTATTACTAGTTCGTATAAGAAAACTTCTAATTTTCTTGGTTTTCTTAAATTTTTCTAATCTTTTGGATGTAATTTTCACTATCTAATCTTTTATTATCTTATTTATGTACAAAAATATTTTTATATTTTTGATTTTTTAAAAAATTTTTATAGGTTTTGAAAATGTTTTATGCTTATGCAAAGTATGATGCAAATGATGCGAAAATAAGCACAAACCTCCCCCAAACTTGTTTTCAACAGTGTCCTTACTGTTGCCATCTGCTGAATCTCGAAAAACCTGTAAGCTTGGGAGAAAATTTTTTAACGGGGCCAAAAAATTTAAGTGAAGACCCTCCCCCAAACTTATTTTTGGCTCATCATTTTGTGTAAAAAAATTCTTTTCAAGAGCCAGAAAAATGCCCCCCCAAATTTGAGTTAAACCATGTTAAGCTTTGAAAATCACAAGAGGGGGTCAAGAATCAGTGGTCGATGCCAAGTTTTGCAAAGACCGAAAGTTAACACCAACCATTCGAAGATTTTATCAATGTAGTGCTCGGGTTGGTGGAAGAAGAAGTGGGGAAAACGTAAGTGGTGGAATAGAATGTGTGCGCGTCTCATTTTGGAGAGACGAAGCAGTGAATGTGATGGATTGCTCGCATTCTTTTTACAGTTCAGAAGAAGGGGTGGAGGTTCAATTTCATTGATTGGGAGATGATTCATCTCAACACCCGTGTCATTAAAAAATGCGAGTTCATCAGCGGAGATCTCCTCAAAAGTTCCATCAATACCCCGATGAATAATGTCATCACAAAGTGCGGGGTGATCTTCAGACTCTAAGAACAGTTCATAATCAGTGTTAGTTGTTAACCCGGACATCTCAGTGGAAGAGTCTGTATGTGTATGATACATAGTTGGGTCAAACAATAACATATGAAAAGAGTCAAGATCAGTATCAAGAGGATCATCAAATTCGCTGCTGTCGACATCCATTAATTCGACAGAACAGACCTGAGCAGTAGGTTCGGAGGGTACACTTCCCAACTTGTAAATGTTCAGCTCAATTGACCTATTCCCGAAGGATAGGGTCATAGAACCATTACGACAGTTGATGATAGCATTGGAAGTGGCCAAAAAGGGGCGACCTAAAATCACCGGAATTTGATTCCGTGGGTTCGCTACAGGCTGTGTATCAATTACAATAAAATCCACAGGGAATACAAATTCCCCGATTTTTATTAACACATCCTCCAGTTCACCCCTAGGTTTAGTGCTTGATCGGTCAGCCATCTGGAGAGTGCAATGTGCTGGTTTCAACTCTCCGATCCCTAACTGCTCGTAAACCGAGAAAGGAAGCAGCTTAACACTTGCGCCAAGATCAAGTAGAGCACGGTTGATGTGTTTCTCCCCAATAGAAATGGAAATAGTAGGATATCCAGGATCCTTACGTTTCCTCGGTAATTGTTGGGGAAAGGCTGTGTCTACTGTTTTTGCCATAAAAATCTTCTTGGGCACTTGAGTCTTCCTCTTTCTAGTGGACAAGTCCTTAAGAGTTTTCGCATAAGCGGGGACTTGTTGGATAGCATCTAGAAGAGGGATGTTGATGTTAACCTGTTTCAAGATTTCCGTGATCTTCTCCATTTGTGGACTTGGTCTGTTTCCCCTTAACCGATTCGGGTAAGGAGCTTGGGCAATAAGGTCGGGGTCCAACACTGGAGAAGATCGTGTGGGGGGAAACGATCTAAGAATAGGAGTGGGGATCGTTTTCGGTGGACTAGAAGAGATGGGCTGAGGTGTCGAGCCGTGTGGGAAACGGAGAATAGGCTCGGAAGAAAATGGTGGGGTAGACGAGCTGGGGTTAGAATTAGAAGTAGAAGTGGGAGGAAAGGTCTCAGCCGGGGTGTTATTGATTGATTTATCAGTATCATCAAACTCTTCCCCAACGTGATTGTCAAGCACTCTTCCAGATCTCAACGTGATTGCATTCACATGATGTGAATAGCCAGGATTGGGTAGAGGTTGAGCTGAAAGTTTCCCTTTCTCTCTTGCACTCATTTCGGCTTTTAGTTGTGCAATTTGTGCTTCCATCGATTTGATATTCTCATTTTGAGAGACAATGATCTTCATCACATTCTCGACGGAAGATTGCAAACTTGCCGTCCCTTGGATGGATTGTTTCATGAAAGTATCCAAGGTTTGTGCTAGTGCAGAGGTATTATCAGTACCGGTCAATTGCAAAGAGTTTTCATGTGGTGCAAAAGTGTTGGCCGGATTTTGGAAGTTTTGTGATTGGTAGGGGTGCTGACTCAATGGAAGTGGTTGCTGTTGTGGTGGAGGGACCCTTTGAAAATTGTTTGGGTTGGAACCGTGTTTTGAGATTGTGATTGGTTCCAAGCAGAGTTAGGGTGATTCCTCCAACCTTGATTATATGTGGAAGAATATGGATCGTTCCTAGGTCTTTGAAATGCGGCATTGGTATGCTCATGACCTTGAAACGGAGAATTTCGTGGACATTCTTCCGTCAAATGAGAAGGATCAGAACAGCATCCACATACAGTTTTGGAGAGTGACATTTGATTTAGGGCAGCAGCTAAAAATTTGTTTTCCATATTGTCGAATTTCTTGTGTAAACCTGAAATTTCAGCTCTAACTCCTATGGAAATATCATTGCCATCCCTCGACGATTGACTCACACCCTCCCACTGTAAAGATTTTTCAGCGAAATCTTCTAAAAATTTCCAGGCTTCCCAATCATCTTTGGTCATGAAGTTGCCTTGACACATGGATTCAAGGGTCTGTCTTGTGTTAGGATTAATACCCTCATAAATGATTCGGCACAGTTCCCATCTCGGGATTCCGTGATGTGGACATTGAACCAACAGATCCTTAAAGCGTTCAAAACATTGTGAAAAAGTTTCATTTAGAAGCTGGATGAATTGATTTATTTCGCTACGGACTCGAGCTGTTTTATGATGTGGGTAGAATTTCTTAAGGAATGCTTTGACGAATTCTTCCCAATTTGAAATGGAATGTGCGGTAGTGTTATACAGCCACTTCTCGCCTATATCGCACTAGGTAAATGGAAGAAGACGTAGACGCATAGCATCCATAGAAAGCTGTGAGGTACCCATAATTGCGCATACATTTTCAAATTTGGTGTTAAAGGCATATGCGTCTTCAGACTCGAGACCGTGAAATTTTGATAGAAGGTTGATGTATTGGGGTTTAATTTCAAAATTTCCCCGTTGGATGGTGGAATGGAAAGACAGGTGGAAAGTGGACCTCGTGTAGGATAGTACCTCTCTTGGAGAGAGATGCGGGATGGATTCTGCGCACCAACGGACGGCGGCAGAGTAGTGGTAAAGAAGTTCGATGGAGACGGATCCATCGATGTGGGTGTGGTGGTGGGTAAAGAAGAGGTAAATCTAGAAATACCGACTAAGGAGTCGATCGGGGGAACGCGGACTAAACGGGCACTAGAATCCCGTGTCCAGCCTATCTTGCACTAAAAAGGGTTAGTACAAGTGGCAGCGTGAATATAATTAGGGGAAATAATGAATGTGATTGGTGTTTGTTTTGAAAATATACGGATTTTTGAAAAAATAATGCGATCACAACAAATGCAACAAGCAACCCTAAAATCTAGTGGTCACCTAGGTCAAAGCTCTAGACCGCTCCTAACTGCCAAAAGACAAGTCGCAGGATAAATCCTCCACTGCCTCTTTGTCTCTCCTGTAGCCAGGTAAGTGGGAGGTTCTCCACCACGTAAGTAGTGAGCCTAATTAAGTAACCACTAGCCTTCGACACACTTGCCTTAGACACCACAAAAGAAACGCAGATAAGCAATGAATTACCCACGTCCTTCTTCTGTCCTAAGTGAGCGAGACGGTCCTTAGAGTCATCTCTAGATTTCTTTTAGTTAATGAGAGTAATGCGGATGCAAGTTTGTGATTTTTGGGGCTTAGGAAGGGTAATGAACTCCCCACCTAATCTGGATTTGGTCTTTGCCCCTTAATTTCCGTATTAATATGCAAACAACCAAAAATCAAAAACACGCACAATTTTTATTGTTTTTTGCGGCGCTGCGAATTATTTGCAAAGAAACCTGCAGCAAATTGTTAATTGGAGCAGATTTAGGAGAAGATAAGAAAGTGAGAGATATACCTGCAAAATTTTGTACAGAGAGGAAGCCACCAAGCCGCGGAACCGCGGTTTTAGTCTCCTTATGTCGCGGAATCGCGGTCGATATAATTGATCACTGCATAAATTTTTCTACAACTGCTTCTGGTCACCTCAAGAGCTCTCCGGAATGCTCTGAAAATTTTTTCCACAGCTCCACAAGTTCTAGATTTCCTCGCAACAAATCACAACAACACGTTTAGGGTTTGTGCGAATTTAGATCTAAAAATATGGATGGAATAAACTTTTCAACTCAAATTTAAAAATACGAACAATTAGCGCACTATCCCCGGCAACGGCGCCATTTGATTGATATGATTTCCGATTGTGTAAGTAAATCAAATGATCCCCGTCAACGGCGCCATTTGATTGAATGTTTTCCGGTGTGTATGTAGAAAGTGTATAGAAATCACAACCAAAAATTATTTGACCGCAATTAATAACGGTGTCGAATATAACGCGTTAGTAAGTGCGGATTGTCCACAGGGAAAGTGTAATCGTTCGTGTTTCGATTTAGATGAGTTGAAATTTTAAAGAAAAGAAAAGAAACGATTCATGATTTATAAATTGAATTTAAAAAATTAGAAAAATCTAGATCTAATAACAAGAAACATTAAAATCAAGAAGTGTCAATTAATGATTTCCAATCCAAATATCAAGAATCGAAGTGAGGCTCGTAGGAATGGATCGGATCTATAGATGTGATGAAATCTAGCGATTACGTATTCTTATCCTTCGATGAGTTGATACTAGATCGATGATGATCGACGAGAATTAGGGATTTCTTGTGAAACTAGGATTTCATCATCTATCCCTTGTTCCTTCGTCGATATAATTCACATTCTAGCCTCTAGTAAATTCAAGAATCGATCGTGGATCCCTAATTTTGAGCGATCACAATCAAGAAAACATCGCAACAAAACTAGGTCATCGATTCTTCAATTTGCTAGGGTTTACAAAATTCGTAGGACTTAAGAATCGTTTTAAGATTTGTTACATCATCATTCTATTGATCGTCTCGACTCCTTTAGGAGCGGAGTTTTACTCAAACATCACAACAAGAACCACAATCACAAATTGAGATCGAATCATGATGCAAGAATTTAAAGAAAGCAAGATTAAAGAATTTCACCTTTTATTTATCAACAATTCCGTTACAAATCGCTCAAGAACTACAAGAGGAAGAACTCGATCGTCGATTTGGCTTTGCTCGTCTCGTTGAGTCGCGGATCGGCTTGGATCACTTGCTCGATTGAAGATCGGCTCCGCTCCTAAAAGGTTGAAGGCTTCTCGCTTGAATGGTACTCGGGATCTTGAATTTGGCTTGGATTTTGGATTAAGGCTACAAGATGTGTCACTTAACTTGTAGGAGGATTTGGGGGAGATGAAGAACAACCTCAACCCTTAGATCTAGGCTCCTTTTTATAGACCTCAAAACCCTAGATCTAGGATTTCAAATTTGAATTTCCCTCCAAAAGTTTGTTATAGGGAGAGGCTTCTAGAGGGAGTTAGTTGGAGGGATGCTTCTAGAACTAGGTTGTTAGGAGGGTGATTAGCTTAATAATGATTAGCTTGATTTATTGATCCTCGCTGATCTGGCGGAAGCTTCGAGGGTAATCTGGAATTTGACATGTCTTGATGAGGTGTACACACTGAGAGAGAGATTCTGAAGCAAAACTTGGGAGCTGACGTGGCAAGGCCGCCGCGGATCCGCGACACGAGCCTGCTTAAGCCGTGGATCCGTGGCCTAATAGGAGGCTTAGGGCTTCATATTTCTGTTGATGCTTCCTGACGTCCTCATGTTATTTTTATGATATGTTTATTCTCACAATTCTTTCTAGATTGCTACCAGATCTCAAGCCTTTGAGTTGGCGTAGTTTTTGATCAGCACTTTCATAATTTTGGCTCGGTTTCTGCAATTTCCTGCGCAGACTTCGAAACAAGTGTTGCGCTATACAAGAATGATGCGATGCCATGATAAACAGTCAATTTGCCTAAAAATTCCGGTTTTAGAGTATAACACATGTAATCTTGTATTTTACAACCGTTTTGCTAATATGTGCAATATGAATACCGAACACCTCTAGATGAATGCAAAAGATAGGGAAATTGACGTGTTAAAAATACTTTATTTTTGACTGATCAATTCCCACTTAATTAGAATTTAATTCTATTAGTTCAGAAGGATTAAAAACCCATCACGTGTTTGCACGTGATCACAATTTTTGATCATTGAAATAGAATTCAATTCTATCAATTAAAAAGTTTAGGAACTTGTCACGTGTTGGCACGTGACCCTCTTGATTAAACATTTTATTCAGAATTTTTATTCTGCCTTTTAATCAGAGCTAAGGAATCATCACGTGTCAGCACGTGACCCTTGGTCACGTGTGAGCACGTGATACCCCATTGGGGTTTTTCCTTAGTGTCTTATTACATCTTTTAATCCCTTTTGGTGGGTTTTAAAGGCCCATCACGTGGTGGCACGTGACTCCACTAATTGCCTGCTTGATTTAATTCTGTTATAACAGAGTCCCAGGAAACCATCACGTGTCAGCACGTGACTCTTGGTCACGTATGAGCACGTGATACCCCATTGGGGAATTTCCTGATATTTTATCAGGGAACAAGGGCACCCTGAAGGAAACCAGGGAACACCCAGTCTGCTTATTGGGGAATCTTCCTCTTCTGGATCCAAGGCGAAAGCCGAGGGTGAGAAGAAGAAGACCTCCACAAAGCCGATAGGAGGTGTCAGTAAGATAGAAGGAAAGGGCAGGGCAAAAGTTTCAGGACTAATAGTAGCGAAGGAGGGATGTTCCTATTGTCACGGGAAAGGGCATTGGCAGAAGGGATGCAGCGCTTGGAAAGCCAGAATCCAGGATCTGAAGCACGTTGTGGCTTCGACTTTGTGATTGAAAACTGTCTGTCAATTAACTCTACTTCCTGGGTACTTGATACTGGATCGGGATCTCATATCTGTAATTCATTACAAGTTTTGAGAAACCGTAGAGTTATCAGGGCAGGTGATATGACTCTCAGGGTAGCTAACGGAATGAGCGTGGACACTATATCTGTAGGGGAATATCACTTAGGATTGACAAGTGGGCAGATATTGATTTTACGTAACTGTTTGTGTGTACATAGTCTAGCTTGTAATATCATATCTATATATTTACTTTCTAACGTAAGGATATGATTTTACATTTGTAAGCGATGTGGTCCACATCCACCTTAATCATGGTTTGCTTGGGTCAGGTACACTAGATAAAGATATATACGTATTAAATCAAGATCAGGTTTTCAACGTCCAGAACACACTTACAAGAAAGTCTCCAGAATTAACTAAGGCTTTCTTATGGCATTGTAGACTGAGTCACATCAATGAAACACGGTTGATGAAGTTACATAGAGAGGGATATTTGGATCCGTTCGAATATCAGTCTTATACAACTTGTCAATCTTGTCTCAAAGGAAAGATGACAAAGACTCCGTTCACTGGACACGGAGTAAGAGCGAGCGAGCCTTTGGGACTCATACATAGCGATGTGTGTGGTCCAATGTCTACACATGCACGAAGTGGTTATTCCTACTTCATAACTTTTACGGATGATTTCTGTAGGTATGAACATGTCTTCTTGATGAAGTATAAATCCGAGACCTTTGAGAAATTCCGGGAATATAAGAAGAAGTGGAAAAACAAACAGGCAAAATTATCAAGATACTGAGATCTGATCGATATGGTGAATACTTAAGTGCCGAGTTCCTGGACTACTTAAAAGAGAATGGAATTCTCTCTCATCTTACTCCTCCATACATACCTCAACACAACGGTGTATCAGAAAGACAGAATCGTACCCTATTGGGTATGGTACGTTCCATGATGAGTAATGCTGAGTTACCATGATCCTTATGAGGTTATGCAATAGAATAAGTTGCATATCTTTTGAACAAGATTCATACCAAGACTGTGCCTACTACACCATATCAGATGTGGAGTAGGAAGAAACTCTATCTTCAGTATCTGAAGATATGGGGATGTCCAGCTTTTGTAAAAAACAGCATGCGAATAAGCTCGAGGCACGCTCAGTACTGTGTAAGTTTGTGGGATACCCATAGACTCCAGGGGGTATCTTTTCTATTACGGGAAGGAACAAAAGGTCTTTGTTTCTCAGTATGCCCACTTTTTGGAAAATTATTTTTTTGAAAAAGAGACTAGTGGGAGCGCAGTAAAACTGGTAGAAATTCCAGAACCACAAACTATTACTGAAAGTATGGTGGAAACAGAGGTTTCAGAAGAACCGGACATCCTTGCACCACTCCGCAGGGCTAGTATGCAGTCTCATCCGCCCGAGAGATACTACGGTTTTCCTATAGACGGGGATAGAAAGGATTGCATCATTGACAATGATGAGCCAACTAGCTTTCAGTAAGCCATTCAGAGCGGAAACTTAGTAAAATGGCTGGATGCAATGCGGACCGAGATGGAGTCCATGTACACCAACAAAGTATGGACTTTGGACATTGCTCCAGAAGGGGTAAAACCTGTAGGCTGCAAATGGATCTTCAGAAAGAAGATTGGTGTAGATGGATAGGTTGAAACCTATAAGGCTAGACTTGTTGCAAAAGGTTTTCGTCAAAGACCTGGTTTGGACTATGATGAAACCTTTTCTCCAGTGACTATGCTCAAATCCATTCGGATACTTCTTGCCATTGGTACCTTCCACGATTATGAAATTTGGCAGATGGATGTAAAGACCGCTTTTCTAAATGGAAATTTGGAAGATTGCGTCTATATGGATCAGCCAGAGGGTTTCATTCAGAGTGGGAGCAGCGGGAAAGTGTGCAAGTTGCTTAAGTCCATTTATGGACTAAAACAGGCATCGCGGAGTTGGAACATCTGTTTTGATCAGACGGTCAAAGAATTCGACTTTATCAAAAAAATCCAGATGAACCATGCATATATAGTAAGATTGTAACAAAGACTTTGGTATTCCTTGTCTTGTACATGGATAATATTCTCTTGATAGGAAATGACTTTCCTATGCTAAAATCAGTCAAAGGATTCTTGTCACGGAGGTTCTCCATGAAGGACTTGGGTGATGCCTCCTACATTCTGGGGATCCAGATCGATCGTGATAGATCTAAACGGATAGCGGGACTTTCACAGTCAAGATACATCAACACCATACTGAAAAGATTTAGTATGGAAGATTCAAAGCGCGGTAGTCTGCCGGCTTGTCATGGAATCACCCTCTCCAAAGAGATGTCTCCAAAGACTGATTTGGAAAGGGCTCGCATGCCGATTATACCCTACGCTTCTGCGGTAGGCTCTATAATGTATGCGATATTGTGTACCAGAGCAGATGTTTCTTACACACTCAGCGTGGTAAGCCGGTATCAGTCAAACCCAGGGAAGAAGTACTGGGAAGCAGTAAAGAACAATCTCAAGTACCTGAGAAGGACTAAGGAGATGTTCTTGGCGTATGGGAGAAAAGACCTCCAGATCGAGGCATTTGCTGACTCCAGCTTCCAGAGTGACAAGGATGATTCTAAGTCCATATCGGGTTGTGTCTTTACCTTTAATGGAGGGGCGGTCTGTTGGAAGGGCTCCAAGCAGGACAACGTTGCTGACTCGACGATGGAAGCGGAGTATATCGCTGCTTCTAACTCCGCAAAAGAGACAGTCTTAATGAGGAATTTCCTAACAGAACTTCAGGTGGTTCCGACCATTGTTGTTCCAATACCTCTGTATTGTGACAACAACGACGCTATAGCTTTAGTGAAGGAACCCAGGTACCATCAGAGATCCAGACATATCTTGAGGCGGTACCACCTGATCAGGAAGATCGTTGATCTCCAGGAGATCGAGGTGAAGAGAGTAGATACGGAGAACAACATTACAGATCCACTCACCAAGGCCATCCCCCAGACACTGTTCGAGAGGCTAATCGAGATGACAGGTCTGCGATATGCCAATACATGGCCTTAGTGCAAGTAGGAGATTATAATGATATATGCCCTAGAGGCCATATTTGTATCATATTGGTTTGTATATTACTTAATGGAAGCTTGGGATATACACGGATATAGTAACAATCTTGCTCGAAATGGTAGTATGCTACCTGGTTTGTTTCTACCTCAATATGTGCATGTGTTTCTTTTAGCATATCGCTTATACATATTGGTAGAGCCCTTAGGATCTTTGCTTGATTACCAGCGTTGTGATGGCAGTCACACTAGTGGGGGCTGGGTAGTCTATAAGCACATCCTTATACAGGTCCCTAGTCATAGGATTATCGAGACAGGGCATCGATACTCCATAGTAGACTAGTGTATACGCTTCTCATCCCAGTAGAGGAGATGGTCTGTCCCACAGCCATTAGTACGTCATACTGGAGATAGTATGCAGGTGTTCATTGGGTTATGAGTACACTAGACAAGACTCGTCGGGAACTGGTGGTGGGTATTATACCAATCGTCGGGTAGCAGTTCCTAGGTGACATGCGTATAGCTTAGTCGGTCGACTTGACACTGCTACTTCGCCTCGAGTGTGTTCCCACTGTTCTTAGATTACTACCTTACCATGGCTCAAAGGAGTCGTGCAAACATGTAGTAGTTGGGTGCAGTCCTGAAACACTTGGAGGCAGTGGCGGTTAGATAGGATTCATCTCTCCTAGTATTAGGGGTTGATATCGCACTGTGTTCGGAAAGCCATTACACAAAATCTTTGGCCAAGACAAGCGATATTTTCTGGTAGGTACTCCAGTAGTTTCTCAGGGTGTTTTGGGCTACACTCTGACGCGACTTATTGCGCTATTAGGGGTCTGACGATTACCGCCCCCTAGGCCCGATATGCGATACTCTTAGACAACAGACCGGACTGTACAGAGATTGTCATAGATAGGCTCAGTAGGAGTTCGGATGAGTTTGCTCATCGGCCTTCTTATCGACATATACCTGGGTAGCCATTACGTGCAGCTAGTACCGCTTACGGCTTATGGTTAAACCAACAGCCAGCATAGTGTCGGGTCTTTAGAGTCCCACATAGAGGGTTTCCCTGCATTGGGCAAAAGATGTAAAGGTCGTATGGCTTTACGACAGGGTTCGAACGCATACATGTACTTGTGCACGTATGATGATTCAGGAGGATAATACTAGTGGGCTTTGGTTTAAGCCGAATACTAGTATTATACTGATGGATTATTTTTGTCTCTTTGTTTTCGTAGTCTTCGGAATGCGGGTGCGGGTATGTATTTACGGATGAGGGGCATTCTCGTAATTTACTCGGGATTGTTTCTAGAAGAAGAAACCTCATTAGGGTTTTAATTCTTTTGGATTAAAAAATAATGAGGTGGAGGAAATGAGGTGTAACTTGACAAAAGATCAAGCATGGCTCTTGGTGACTCATGGCATGACTCATTACTTGACTCACCTTGTGATCATTGCTCACACTAGATATTTTTATCAAGTATGCTAGATATTTATCAAGCATGCTAGATATTTATGTAGTGGGGATTATTCATCACAAAAAGAGGCCAATCTTTTTTTAATGTTATTCTACACTCTCATTTTTCTCCAGGTCTTCTTCTTTTTCCTCTAAACCCTAAAGCTCTCATGTGTTGAGAATTCTCGGGCTTCTAGAGACAAATCAATCCATTTTCACTCTCTACATCCTCTAGGCCATCTAGTTTAGCGAACTAGGTGCTCTAGTTACCTCGGATTTATGGTTGGAGCTCAGACTATAGATTCTCGGGTGGATCGTCTTTGACTCGAGGAGGCCGACGAGGTTCCCCGATCCGTTACGATCTTTGGAGCCTATGACGAGGAGGAGGACAGCGACAAGAAGACCCGAAAGACATGAATTGTGAAGTATAACTTTCATCCGAGTAGTTAAACTTCACACTGTAGTTTGGTTAGCTAGGGTTTAGCATCGATCCTGGAGTTCAAGTCGGTGTTGCAAGCTTTGAAAAATCTTTTTTTAAATATTCCGCCTCCCCGCGAACCCGCAGGATGCGCGACATCGACTTACATTTTCCGTAAAACCTAGTTAATAATTATTGTCCACATAGGTATAAATATACTTATTTACTTATGCAATTACTTATTAATTATGTATTTAATTAGTTATTTATTTAATTATGTGTTTATTTAATTATTTCCTTATTTATTCATTATTAAAAAATTAATTTAACATGCACACACACTAATCTAGTAATTAATTATAGGTTAGTATTAGTTAAACAAGCTTTCTTGCAACCATGACACACTTAACACATTTTTGTAGCATGTCACATTTTATTTCATGGTTTAGTCTTTTCAAAATGGTTTTAGAGTTTTCTAAAAGAAAATTTTAAAATAAAAAGAAAATGAGAGGCGTGTGCAATAAAGGGGAGCCATGGCATGTTCTCTCTCTCTCACACACTCTCTAGAACTCTCTTCTCTTCTTCTTCTTCCTTCTCCCTTCTCCTTTGCCATAACCCCTCCTCTACTTCACCCAAAACCCTACTAAATCAACACAAATCCTTCACTAATCATATCCAAAATCACTTTTTCAACATCTCTAAGGGTTTTCTTCAAGCAAGTCTTCATTTTAGATGGCAAATCTTCTCAAGTAGGATTTTTTCCAAATCATTCTTGAGGTATGAAACCAAGCTTACTCATCTCTTTGCTAATCTTTGCTTTAAGCAACCTTAATTAGGTGTTTAAGTAAAATTTTATGCAAGTTTAGGATTTTAAAGAGAAGGATAGGTCATGTTTAGGGTTTTATGGCTAATTAGGGTAGTTAAGAGTAGTTTTATATCTAATAGTCTTATTAATCCACCTAATTGCACAAAAATACCATAATGTTTCAAATTAGTGTTTAAAAACGGTTTTTGGTAAGTTTTCTGTTTTCTGTAATCCGCTATCTTTTCTGTGATCTATAATTTAATCTAACAAGACAGTAGTATAGTATTAGAGCCCTGCGATCACCCTTAAAACCCAGACCAAATCCCTCAAAGTTCGTCCGGCGAGATGAGCTTTTTTCCCGGCGTCGCCGGACCCCTTGTAGAGTTGGGTGTTGGGTTTTTGTAGACAGTTCTCTATGAGTATTTTAGGGTATTTGGTGTTTTTTGTTGTTTCTAGTTTATCTGCAGGTAAAATCTGGGGCCATTTTCCTATTATATGATTGTTGTTATTGGGCGATACGTACATTTCGATCCTCGTTTTGGCATTTGCTGTGTATAGCAGTCCCTAGGTGTGGTTTGTGAGGATGTCATGCACGTTTTGTGCACCAAGTGTACACGTGATTAACTTGTGGCGTTAGTTCCTCCGTACTAACTTGACTCCGCGTTTTATCCAATACTTAGCCTTATGCATTGAATTTGTGCGATTCTAGAATCGGTTGCGGAGGCGTCGGACATGACAAGGAAAGGCAAGGCGGTGGTTGGATTCAATTAGCCGAGGCGTTCCGGTGAGTAGATGTATTCATCTATGGGGGAATCGCTTAGATGGCGTAAAGCGCCTGATAGCTAGGAATTAATTATAATTCTTGTTTTCATATGCGTATATCATATCCATATTGCACTTGCATCATCATATACATTGATATTATTACCTAGGACACTTGCACCATTACCAATGGTTCATGCCGCACATGCACTATCTTAGGCTACACACACGCCATTGGTAATTGCTATGTCACGAACACTATAGAACTTGCTTAATAATCGGTAACTTTGCATCACTATTGATACGTATTCTTCTAGTCATTATCTCATTTCATCATTATTGCTATGTAGTCTTTAAGTCATTATCTCATCACATCGTTATTGCTATGTAGTCTTTAAGTCATTATCTCATTTCATCATTATTGCTATGCAGTCTTCTAGTTTACTATCTCATTGCATCATTATTGATATGTAGTTTTCAAGTCATTTATCTCATTTGCATCATCATCGATATGTAGTCTTCAGTTCATTCATCATCATTGCATCATATTGCTACTATGGACATTCATCGTCATCCATATATTTGTTTATTGTGATTTTCTTGGAGATTTCCATATTCATGAGATTTCTGGATTTGGGGAAAACCGCAAATAGATTTTTATAAAACTTATTATCATTTTAAAATGGAAATTGTGGTTTTCTTGTGATATGATATGTGTGGTGTCCATTATGAGTTTTCTCGGTTCTTGAGCCATGTATGTACATATACCCGATTCAAGGAGTGAGGAGGCACCGTCTGCGGGTACATGGTGGACCTAGTGATGTACCTCGGGGCAAGAAGATCGTATAGAGAGACGTTGAGCCTAGCAGGGGATCACTACCTACCGGTGATTATTGGACCATCGGAGATCCGGAGGATACCGACCGGAGTCGTGTGATTTGACAGATTTGAGTACCGATCTGAGAGACGGCTACCGAGATATTGATATTATATTGTGTCGATACTTGACACGGATTTCTGTCGATTTCATTTGATGATACTCCAGTTTTATAATACCAAATTTTTTCTAAGATAAGAACACAGATTTTCTCATACCAGATTATCCAGATTTTGAGTTTGATCATTCATTCATGTCGCATTCATACTAGTACCTTGCATCATAATTATATGCATAGGTTGTGATGCATTTGCGTGCATACTTGCGATAGTCTCATTAGATGTTATTTACTACTCACGAGTTGGCAACTCACCCCCGTTGTGTCATAATGTCTTGCAGGACCGACCCATCAGCATAGCAGCGGCGGGCATACTTCTTCTTTTGCTTTGACTTGAGGGCTTTGCTTATAGGTGGGTTTTGTGAGGATATTCTTTTTTTCCCACCATGTATACTTTCTTTTGTATCTAGTACACTCCATCGACCATTTGTATATGTGACCTAGACCGGACAGTGAGGCTTTTATTATTCTGTTATCTGATGTCACACTCGTGTGAGCCGACTTTATGCTTTCTTATTTCTTGTTTTGATATGGTTTTCACATTATTATGATATATCTTGCGTGTAGTTGTGTTCCGCCATTCGGCGAAGGCCTAGCTCCCGCTTGGAGATATCTTTTTATTACTGCTTATATATATTCATGTATGTACCCGTTTGTGGCCAGTTTTTACAAAGGAGACTGCCAAAATTTTTAGAAAAATTAATGCTTTTAAAATGTTTTGAAGTAACTCTATTTTTTTAAAATCATCTTTTTAAAACAAGTATTTCTTCACTCTATTCATTTCACAGTTTAGATTTCTGGGTTTTGGCTTACTTAGATTACGTTACGCCTCTAGACATTGCGTGATCTAAGTGCCAGTCACGTTCCACACTCGGGCCGTGACACTTACTTGTACTTATTTACTTTTCAGTTTATATGCCACTGTTTAGGCATTGCTTTCTATCATTGTACATTTCTTTTTCAAATTAGTTGTAATGTAAAGAATGGATGTTAATAAAAGTTGTTGTTTATATTACATCTCTTGTCATTCTTGTGCTTTTAGTTATATATTGCTTATTTACGCTTAACGTGTTTACTTCTGAGTAAATACGCCGCGTGCCTCGCCACGTCCCCTTCTCCGTATACCGGGAAGCAGGGCGTGACAGAGAAAGGACGACATTTTCCAGATAGCTTGGCGATGAATCGCCGGATATACGCGAGCTTCCCTTGGATTGATCGCAGTTGTTTGAGGTTTCTTGGCAGGGTCATTTCTATAATTTCTTGGATCTTGGTGGGGTCGATTTCGATATCTCAGTGGCGGACGATAAATCCTAGGAACTTGTTGGAGGAGACTCCGAAGGGACATTTTAGCGGGTTTATCTTCAGGTTGTATTTTCTGAGATGCTTAAAGAAAGTTTTGAGATGTCGTGGTCCTCATAAGACATGCTTTTGACCATGACATCGTCTATATAGAATTCAATGATTTCGTGAATCAAATCGTCGAATATCCTTGTCATAGCTCTTTGATAAGTTGCTCCGGTGTTCTTTAGTCCGAAGGGCATCACTTTGTAGCAGAAAACGCCTAGCGTAGTGCGAAAGGCCTTATGATTTTGGTCTTCGGATCCATCTTTATTTTGTTATAACCAAAAGACCCATCCATGAACGAGAAGACCTCATGAGTGGAGGTGTTATCGATCATCAGCTCCGTAACTGGCACAAGGAAATTATATTTTAGGCGCACCTGTTTATGCCCCTAAAGTCTACGCAGATTCAAACCGTTCCATTCTTCTTCATCATGGGGACGATGTTGGCAATCCATTTAGGATATTGCACCCTATGGATGAAGCCGGAGTCAATTAGTTTCTTGACTTCGGCGTTGATGATCATCTCGAGTTCGAGCTGCATCCTTCTTGGTGCTTGTTTAATGGGTTTATCCCCGGCATTATGGTCAGCTTATGCACTTCTATGTCTGGATCAAGACCCGGCATCTCAGAGTAGTTCAAGGCAAAGCAATCTATGTACTCTATGAGTACAGTCTTCAGGGTAGCTACTTGTTCTTCGGACGGCGGCTCACTGACAAACGTGGGTCTAGGATCATCTTTCATTCCCAAGTTTATTTTCTTTGATTCATCTTCCATGGTATGGATCCCATCTTCCAACTCCTTTGGGGCTGGTGGCATTTCAGAGATCTCTTCATCTTCATTGGTGAAGCAATCGAAGAGCTCGAACATATCTTCATCTCCTCCCTCGTCTGAGTGATTTATTGCGTGGCATGTATAAGTTTTCTCCTGCTTCTTAGATCGGGCGTATCCAAATCCGGTGGTATCGGTTTTCTTTGACACATGCTTCCATGGTGGATCTACCCTCCAGCTGTCGGCCAACATGAACCTGCCTTGTTTGTACTACTCTTCAACCCAGTTCTTAAAGACGAAGCAATCCACAATTAGATGGTTTATGACCCGATGGTATAGGCAATAATCAGGGTCGTCGACCGCATTTACTTGTGAGGGCTGTATAGATTCAGGTAACGATAGAATTTGGTGCTTCATGACAGGGCTAAACAACTTCCTTGTCACGAGGGAAGGAGAATTCCTGCCGCATCTTCTTTATAAGAGCTGGATGCAGACGAATTTTTTTTCAATGTCTAGGCTTTTTGGGTATTGGCTGTGAATGCCGCCTTGTTTTCACCCCTGTTGCTTTGAAATTCCCTTCCTATAAAGGAGGACAAAGGCAGCTGCCATTGAGAAGTACTAGAACTCGTCCTTTCTACAGATTGCTTCCTTAGGCGCAATTTTCTGGCCTTTTCATATATGGAAATCTCCCGCCTTATCTCATCTTTGCCTTCTTGATCAGCTTCTTTTATGAGCTAATCAATCGGGTCTTCTTGTGGCAGAGTTGAAGCATTTTGCGTGGGCCCTATCCCCTGCTCAGCCGTGTTGTTTCTCGGCAAAGTATCTCCTTCTTCGCTTAAAGATCTTATAGTATGGCAGCTGCGAACTTGTTCCCACTTCTTAGATCAGACGTATCCTAATCCAGTGGTATCGGCTTTACCATTAGGGTCGACTCTACGACTCCCTGGCACTTCCTAGATCCTCTTATAGAATTGGGTTTATCGAAAGGTTTTTTCAAAAGGTACTCCTTGATGCATGAGGAGCTCTTTTAAACTCCTTGAGAAGTATTTCATGCATTGGTGCTAATGGGAAAGCCTTTTGAACATTAAGGAGCTCCCCTCTGATGATATGTTCTTTCTCGTCTTTGAAGTACTTCATGCATTGGTGCTGCATAGATGGGATGATGTTGTACTCGTGTAGCCAAGGTCTACCGAGCAGAGCTTTATAACAGGTCTTAGTGTCAATGACGTGGAACTTGACATCAGTGACGAGCTGTCTGAATCGAAGTATTAGCACTACGGACCCACGGGTTTGTGAAGATTGGGAGTCAAATTCGGATATTGCGATCTTCTTCCGAGAGAGAAATCTGGCATCCATGGACAACTCCTTGAGCACCCTCACATTCAGTAGACTAACCGAGGATCCATTGTCAACAAGTATTTTATTTATCCTGACATCTTCATAGTATCCGGCCACATAAAGCAGTCGATTATGTTCGAACGTCCCTAGCAGAAGGTTCTTTTCGCTGAAGGTGATATCAGCGGTATGGACTTTAGCCAATTCATCCTTTATTTTTTCCTCGGTGAAGAAAGCTTGAAATTGGTCAGGCTCGCTCAAAGCCTTGACGAGGGACTCCCGCAATTCTTTTGACAGGAGTAGAGCATCATATACGCTCAAATACGATGGAAGTTTCTTCAGATGCGCAAGGACGTTATAATCTACCTTGATCTTCTAAAGTGGTTCCTTGGCGGTGAGGTCTTTGGCAACTTTTTCGTCGACCTCGATCTTTTCGACCACTTTTCCTTTTCTCTTATCCTGCTTCTTTGAGGCTTTATCTCCAGGCTTGAGATTTTTCTCCAGGAGGGTTGATTTCGCAGCCGGATGTTGGTGCAGGCTTTGATCCTTTCTTTGTTATCCGAGTAGGAACTTGCGAAAAAGGGATTATAGATGACTTCTTTTTCAGAGTCACTTACAAAAGTAGTAACTTAGCCATCTACTTCTTTTGGGGGTTGGTGTAACAACTCCATTTTTAATGAACAAAAAATTGATTTAAATTCAAAGTATACTTGGAGTATTTAATGTTGCTGATATCTCTTTAAGTATTTATTTCACACCATAATTACAAGCAAGAGCTTGTAGCTTATTGGTATTACCTTGCACTGCTGAACCAAGCCACCAGAGTTCAAATCCCATACCCCACATTATTTTTAATATTATTTTGTTTTAAAATTTCTGGAATACCAACAGTCAACACGTGTTTTCTCACAAAAACCCCCACTACCCATGAAAAGATAAATGTTCCAGTAGCTACCCCCGGCGACCCCCCACCTCCCAAGCGCCTGACTCGGCCCGAGCCGGACGACCGAGTCATCAACAGAGGAAATGAGCCCCTTGGTCTCCCCTACCCCCTGCACACTTTAATTTCTCATATCGTTTCCAGATAGCACAATAACTCTCATTCAATCCATTTTTAATACATTTTTCCTATTTTTTCATATTCTAATTAAAAACCCTACACCTACCCTAACCCTAGCCTAACCCTATAAATACACCCCTACCTCCTACCCTCTCATCCTAAAATTCTGAGCCCACTCTCTCAAAATCTCAAAAAAACCTTGTGTACTTTGAAAACGAGCGAATGGGGAAGCCCCGACGAAATCGACGATGAACTTCCGGTGATCGTGCTAGGAACTCTCGGCGACGAATCGACGCACCGGCGAACCCTCTTCTTCCTTATCACTCTCGTGTTTGTCCAAACCCGTAAGTCCCTTTCTAGCTTCTCTTTTCTTTTCTAAAAAAATACGAATTTACAAAGCCGACGGAATCGGCACAAATCCGATTTCCGATTTGGTTTTCTTATAAACTTCACTTCTCATTATTTCAATTATGTTTAAACACTATCATGTTGACTATTAAACACTAAACAACTAAATTGATCAAAGTTAAATTCATAAAATGATAGCAATTTCCATTCTACCGTATTTTCACTTAAATACCACATGGTTTCAATACGCCTTTAACCCCATTTAAATTGCTATAACTTTAAGTAGATCACGAGGTAATGACCTACCTCCTCACACACTCATATGCAAACATAACACGCTACCTTGAGAACTTAGAATACGGAAAATAAAACAATTTCATTTAAATACCCTTTATTTAATAAAAATCAATTTTCGATACATCTTAATAAATAAATAACTTTTGGAACTAATAAAAAATATCTAGTCTCAGTCAATTAGGGACCGTCGCCTTCATTAGGACATAGTGAGGTTGTGGACATCGGTCGTTTATCTAAACCTGACTTTGTGGTGTCTAGGCTAGACAAGTGAGAATGGTAATTTTAAAAGGCTCGTCTCACGGTGATTCGTGAGCGGATCCCTCCTTTCTTCACTTGTACTTACCTGGCCACAATTGGCGGTGAAGAGGCGATTTGAGGTATCTCACAACTTGACATAAAATACGGGAAATCAAAATCTTTACAAATAAATACCATTTACTTAATAAAACCGTCTTCTAAAAGATTAGTATTTATAAATCTTTGCAAAGCGCCGCTACAACCCATTTTGGGGAACCCGTTCGGGATGGTGCGGTTTATCGCACATCCTCGGGCTTAGTAGTGCGAGATTCAGACCTCCGCAAGGAGCATTCGGTCTCGAAAGATTTAAAATACGACATTTTAAGAAAATGAGTTTTTTAGAATATAAAATATTTATTAAAATTAATTTTGTATAAATATATGTATATTTATCATTAAAATATCTATTTTGTTATGATATAAATATTCCACCTTTTTCTAAAAATCACAAGAACAAATTTTACACTAAAATACCATAAATTCCACATAATTCAATTTACAACTAAATACCTTTATTTATGAAATTAGGATATTTTCACTAGAAATATCACAATATAAAATCCACATTCATTACAACTCTAAAGACGAATAATAAATACTTAGGGTGCATCTTGAAAACTATACAAAAGTATTTTTACATAAAACCCCCTCAAGTTTTATAAATTACCCTAAGGACCCTAGTAAATATAGGACTTCGATTTACATCTCTACTGTCTGACTCGGGTTTGAGTCTGATCATAATCCGACTTGAATATGATTCAAGTACCATATAAATCTACAATATTACAATTCAACATGAACACACGAATCCATGAATCCAGTTATCAATCTATTCAACTTGACTGAATCAAACCATGGATATACTTTCCATTTACATGATTCCAGTTTACATCCATTACATCCGTTACTGATATCATGGTTTCGGTCAGTCATCCAACTATACAACTTATACAATACAATATAACAATACAATCAAAAAGCTACGGGGTTTAAGGGGTAGATTGGTACGGAAGGTGTTAAAAGTGGCACGAGACAGTAAGATTAAGACACCTAACATGAATCCTGTTGCTGTTGTACCGTGGCATAACGGTTCCTTGTACTTTCAGTTTGCCCTGGTCTCTAGCATATAGAGACCCCTCTCGTATACACTGGCATCCTTCTATACCAAGCTACAAACAACAGCGTTAACACAATATTCTACAATATTATACAACTTTAAAAGATACATTCTTATTCTGTCTTTTCTATTTCTCCCTTAACTTTGGGACTTACCGAGCGACCTGTTCGCTGACGACATTCTATTTCTTTCTTCTTTGAATGTCGTCAGGTGATCTGGACACAGTAGAGATCGAGCCCACCAGTGAAGACTTGGATCAATTCCTCGAAGACCCCGAGCACTAGACATTGTACATTTCCATTCAGTACCTTTAATTTCATGTTATGCCATTGTTTAGGCATAGTTTTTACTTCAGTTGTTTTTCCTTTTCATGCATTGTACAAAAGAATGTTAATAAATAAAGTTGCTGTTATTTTTTCTCTTGTCTCTTGTGATTACTTTTATATTGCTTAGATACGCTTAGCGTATTTACTTCACAGTAAATACATAGCGGACCAGTCGCGTCCCCTTCGCTGTATACCGGGAAGCGGGACGTGACAGGTTTGTCGGTGGCTCATGCAGGTCAGAGCTGTATAGAATCATACTATGCAGTTCTGTTCTGCGTGAACAAACTAAGCAATATAACACAAGAACCAGCAACTAAAACATTCTTTACAATTCATGTTCCTTGAATCTTACAATTTCATATTCATTGAATCTTATCATTTCAAATATTTTGAATCTTTCCTAACCCAAATTTTTCTTCAAGGTTATGGATTCCCCGAACAACACCAGCACCAATGTCAACAACACACCTCCAGCCCTACCACTCACACCTGTCGTCCCTGCTCCGATCAACGAGCTGACGGTTCTGCTTGAGGCAATCCGAAGCCTCCTAGAGGGACAACAGCAGCAGACTGCTCTTTTAATGAACCGTCCCGAGGCAGACGCACCTGGGGTAAAGAAATTTAGGGCTTTACATCCCAAATAGTTCTCCAGAAAGGGAAGCCCACTTGAAGCTGAGGAATGGGCACAGAGTATAGAGGATAATCTGGCGGCAGCACAAGTGCCAGACATAGCTTGGGTTCGTGTGGCGAAACTGCAGCTCACGGACAATGCTCGCAACTGGTGGAAGGCGGAAGAAATCCGTCTTGAACAGCCTATCGAATGGAAGACTTTCCGCGACATGTTCGACGCTAAGTACTTCCCTGAGACTGCCAGGTTCGACATGGAACAACAATTCATCCATCTACAACAAGGTTCGATGTGGACCAAGTCAGTAGATGAGTATGACGCTGAATTCACCATGCTCAGTCGGTAAGATATGTCTCAATAATTCGAAATTTTTTTTATATCACATATTACACAGCTAACACAATATTTTTAACAGATTTGCGGCACACCTTATACCGACGGATGAGATCAGAGCCCGTCGCTTTCAACAAGGTTTGGATTCGGAAATCCAGGCTGCACTGGCCACAGGAGATTTTCCGACTCATGAATCGGCTCTGAAAGCTTCCCGCCGTTATGAGGCAGTGGTTAAGGCGAGGGGAAGACCTCAATCTGCTGGATTTAAGCGTCCTGCCAACCAGATGGTAGGAGGAGCCTCGTCCAGGCCATCTTTTGTGCCAAGGCGACCCGGAGTACAAAACAACCGTCCCAGCCCAGCCTTTTGTACCTACTGCAAGAGAACTGTACATATGATGAAAGACTGCCGGCGAGCCAACCATCTTTGCTTGATCTGCAGCTCGGCTGCTCATGATATTAGGTCTTGTCCCCAAAAGCAAAACCCAGTTGCTACACCCAAGCCAGCAGTTACCTATCCGCAGCGACCAGCTCTTCAAACACCTGCTCCAAGACTTGCACTACCTGCACCACCCAGAGGACCACAAGCTGCACCACCTCCTCGTCAGTTCCATCAAGCTCAAAGGAATGTTCCGAGGAATGCTCCTCCGGCCAGGAGGAATGTACCAAGGCGCCAGGCTTTCACGATGACCGCGGAAGAAGCTGAGGCCACCGGCCAAGTCATCACCGGTAAACTTTTCTTTTCAAACTTTGCTTTTCTATCCTGCTAATTAGCAACATATTTTTCCTATACCTAAAACAAATCCCACATACCTTAGGTACAATCTTAGTATCCTCAATCCCTGCACTAGCACTGTTTGATACTGGAGCATCTCACTGCTTTATGTCGCAACGGTTTGTTCGAACCCATGTGATTCCAGTCTCACCACTTGTATCCAGCTGGAATGTCAGTTCAGGAAATGGCGTTCTAAAGGCAACCATGGGATACCATTTGTATCCAGTCGTCGTCTGCAGCAGAGAGTTTTATGCTGACTTCAAAGTGCTGGACATACCGAACTTCGATGTGGTTCTAGGAATGGATTGGCTTGGAATTTTTTATGCTACCATTGACTGTCGTCAAAGGAGGGTAGTATTCGAGATTCCAGACCATCCGGTCTTCTATTTCAAAAGCGGAGACCGTACACTGGAGCCAAGTACCTACAAAGCGAAGCCAAGAGAAGCAGTAGTTGCAGCAGCTCAAGCGGAGGAAGAATCAAGACCAGATGTGGTTCGAGAGTTCGACGATGTATTTCCTGACGATATATCAGGTTTGCCTCCCGATCGAGCTCTTGAATTCAGTATTGATTTAGTACCAGGAGCACAACCGGTGATCAAAGCACCCTATCGTTTAAGTCCGAAAGGTTTGAAGGAAGTCCGAACACAGTTGGACGAATTACTGGCGAAAGGATGGATTCGTCCCAGCACTTCAAGTCGGGGATCACCTGTACTACTTGTGAAGAAGAAGGAAGGTTCATACAGAATGTGCATCGATTACAGAGCCTTGAATGAAGTCACTATAAAGAACAAGTATCCACTTCCGCGCATCGACGATTTATTCGATCAGCTAAGTGGATCTTGTTTTTATCTAAATTGGATCGTCGTTCAGGTTATCATCAGGTGAAGGTCAAGGAAACTGATATTCACAAAACAGCTTTCAGAACTCGCTATGGACATTACGAATTTCTCGTGATGCCATTTGGAGTGACCAACGCACCCGCAATATTCATGAACCTAATGAATCAAGTTTTCCGGGAGTACTTAAACAGGTTTGTTATCATCTTCATCGACGACATCCTGGTGTATTCTAAGAATCGGAAAGAGCATGCAGAACATCTACGAATTGTCCTGGAAACTCTTCGACAACATCAGCTCTATACCAAGTACAGCAAGTGCGAGTTTTGGCTAAAGCAAGTTGGTTTTCTTGGACATATCGTATCAGGAGAAGGAATCTCGGTGGATCCAGCAAAAGTTTCAGCAGTTAGCGAATGGCCTACACCAAAGTCAGTGAAGGACATTCGGAGTTTCTTAGGTCTAGCTGGATATTACAGAAGATTCATTGAAGGATTTTCGAAGATAGCAACACCCCTGACCAAGCTCACATGTAAAGATGAAGATTTTGTGTGGTCAGAAGCATGCGAACAAGCTTTCGTAGAACTCAAGTCAAGGTTGACATCAGCACCTATTCTCGTTATACCGGATCAATCTGGAGGATTCGAAGTGCATTGCGATGCATCCGGTAAGGGATTAGGATGTGTTCTACATCAGCACGGTAAAGTTGTGGCTTATGCTTCAAGACAATTGAAGATTCATTAGCGCAATTATCCGACGCATGATTTGGAATTGGCAGCCGTCATCTTTGCTCTCAAGATTTGGCGCCATTATCTACTTGGTGAACGAGTGAACATCTACACAGATCATAAGAGCCTGAAGTATGTGTTTACTCAGAAGGAGTTGTGCGGCAGAGAAGATGGTTAGAACTCATGGCGGACTTTGACATCAACTTGCAATATCACCCAGGGAAGGTGAATATGGTACCTGATGCACTTAGTCACCAACCATTAGCAATGAATCTCACCGCTCAGTGGAAGCTTCAACAAGACTTGTATCAGATGGAGATTGAAGTAGTCATGCAAGGTAATACTTCAAGTTTGATGAATTTACAAGTTCAATCAACCATTGTCAATCAGATCAAAGCAGCCTAAGCAAGTGATGCTAAGTTGCAAAAGATCAGAGAACAAGTGGAGAATGGACTCAGAACAAACTTCATCATCCATGAAGACGGATCTTTGAAATACAGCAGCAGATTGTCTGTACCAAAATATCCTGTTTGTGAAGAGTTAATGAAAGAAGCTCACAGCTCTCCCTACTCAGTACACCCTGGAGGTACCAAAATGTATAAAGATCTACGTCAGAATTATTGGTGGCATGGAATGAAGCGTGAAGTAGCCAAAAGCGTCACAAAATGCTTGGTGTGTCAGCAAAAAAAGGCTGAACATCACAGGACTGCTGGATTACTTCAACCGTTACCAATTCCAGAATGGAAGTGGCAACACATCACGATGGATTTTGTGACTGCTCTTCCTCGCCGCACAAAGGGTAACGATGCCGTATGGGTTATTGTGGATCGACTCACAAAGTCGGCTCACTTCATCCCATTTCGAGTTGGCCAATCAACTGAGACACTAGCAAAGAAGTACATGGAGGTAATAATCTATTTAAAAATTTAAACTCTTCATAATGTACTATCTCTGATACCCATGAACTCATATAGGAAATTTTAAGACTTCATGGAGTACCGGTCTGCATTGTCTCCGATCATGACACCAGGTTTCGATCGCAATTTTGGCAAAGTCTGCAAGCAAGCTTGGGAACAAGTATGAACTTCAGCATGGCTTATCATCCACAAACAGATGGTCAGTCGGAACGAACTATTCAGATCTTGGAGGATATGTTTAGAGCATGTATGTTAGACTTCAAAGGATCGTGGGAAGATCACCTACATCTTGTGGAGTTTTCGTACAACAACAGCTACCAAGCAAGCATAGGAATAGCACCTTTTGCAGCATTGTATGGAAGGAAGTGTCGATCGCCATTAAGTTGGGACGACATCGGAGATAGGGAACTTCTTGGACCAGAGATGATAGTAGCGACTGTTGATGTGGTTCGTACTATCAGGGAAAGGATGCGCATAGCCCAAGATCGACAGAAGCACTGGGCTGATGCAAAGAGACGTCATCTGGAGTTCCAGCCAGGAGATCATGTGTTCTTGAAGATATCTACGAACCGCGGAGTGATCCGATTTGGAAGACGGGGTAAGCTAAGTCCGAGATATATTGGACCGTTCGACATACTCGAACGAGTCGGTGAAGTGGCATATCGCTTAGCGCTTCCACCTTCATTGGAAGGAGTGCATAACGTGTTCCACATATCCCAACTTAGAAGGTATGTGAGTGACCCCAGCCATGTTCTCGATCATTTCGAGCTCACTATACAGCCCGATTTGTCTTGTGAGCAACAACCTGTAGGGATCCTGTATAGGAAAGTGAAGACACTTCGGAACAAGGAAGTTAACTTGGTCCGAGTGATGTGGAGGAAAGACACTCCAGGAGAGTCCACTAGGGAAAGGGAGGATGAAATGCGTACTAGATATCCACACCTCTTTGTAAACTAGTTCTCAAATAAAAGTTGTCAATTTCGAGGACGAAATTTTTGAGGGTAGACTGTAACAACTCCATTTTTAATGAACAAAGAATTGATTTAAATTCAAGTATACTAGGAGTATTTAATGTTGCTGATACCTCTTTAAGTATTTATTTCACACTATAATTACAAGCAAGAGCTTGTAGCTCATTGGTAATACCTTGCACTGCTGAACCAAGCCACCAGAGTTCAAATCCCATACCCCACATTATTTTTAATATTATTTTGTTTTAAAATTTTTGGAATACCAACAGTCAACACGTGTTTTCTCATAAAAACCCTACTACCCATGAAAAGTTAAATGTTCCAGTAGCTGCCCCCGGCGACCCCCTACCTCCCAAGTGCCCGACTCGGTCGAGTCGACCGGCGGACTCAGGTCGGCGCCGCCGGCCGGACTCGGCCGGACGACCGTGTCATCAACAGAGGAAATGAGACCCTTGGTCTCCCTACCCCCCTGCACACTTTAATTTCTCATACCGTTTCCAGAGAGCACAATAACTCTCATTCAATCCATTTTTAATACATTTTTCCTATTTTTTTCTTCATATTTTAATTAAAAACCCTACACCTATCCTAACCCTAGCCTAAACCTATAAATACACCCCTACCTCATACCCTCTCATCCCAAAATTCTGAGCCCACTCTCTCAAAATCTCAAGAAAACCTTGTGTACTTTGAAAACGAGCGAAAGGCGAAGCCCCGACGAAATCGACGAGGAACTTCCGGTGATCGTGCTAGGAACTCTCGGAGACGAATCGACGCACCGGTGAACCCTCTTCTTCCTTATCACTCTCGTGTTTGTCCAAACCCGTAAGTCCCTTTCTAGCTTCTCTTTTGTTTTCTTAAAAAAATACGAATTTACAAACCCGACCGAATCGGCACAAATCCGATTTCCGATTCGGTTTTCTTATAAACTTCACTTCTCATTATTTCAATTATGTTTAAACACTATCACGTTGACTATTAAACACTAAACAACTAAATTGATCAAAGTTAAATTCATAAAATGATAGCTATTTCCATTCTACCGATTTTCACTTAAATACCACATGGTTTCAATACGCCTTTAACCCCATTTAAATTGCTATACCTTAAAGTAGATCACGAGGTGATGACTTACCTCCTCATACACTCATATGCAAATATAACACGCTACCTTGAGAACTTAGAATACGGAAAATAAAACAATTTCATTTAAATATCCTTTACTTAATAAAAACCAATTTTCGATACATCTTAATAAATAAATAACTTTTGGAACTAATAAAAAATATCTAGACTCAGTCAATTAGGGACTGTCGCCTTCATTAGGACATAGTGAGGTTGTGGACATTGGTCGTTTATCTAAACCTGACTTTGTGGTGTCTAGGCTAGACAAGTTAGAAAGGTAACTTTAAAAGGCCCGTCTCACGGTGATTCATGAGCGGATCCCTCCTTTCTTCACTTGTACTTACCTGGCCACAATTGGTGGTGAAGAGGAGATTTGAGGTATCTCACAACTTGACATAAAATACGGGAAATCGACATATTTACAAATAAATACCATTTACTTAATAAAACCGTCTTCTAAAGGATTAGTATTTATAAATCTTTGCAAAGCGCCTCTACAACCCATTTTGGGGAACCCATTCGGGATGGTGCGGTTTATCGTACATCCTCGGGCTTAGTAGTACGAGATTCAGACCACCGCAAGGAGCATTCGGTCTCAAAAGATTTAAACTACGACATTTTAAGAAAATGAGATTTTTAGAATATAAAATATTTATTAAAATTAATTTTGTATAAATATATGTATATTTATTATTAAAATATCTATTTTGTTATGATATAAATATTCCACCTTTTTCTAAAAATCACAAGAACAAATTTTACACTAAAATACCATAAATTCCACATAATTCAATATTACAACTAAATACCTTTATTTATGAAATTAGGATATTTTCACTTGAAATATCACAATATAAAATCCACATTCATTACAACTCTAAAGACGAATAATAAATGCTTGGGGTGCATCTTGAAAACTATACAAAAGTATTTTTACATAAAACCCCCTCAAGTTTTATAAATTACCCTAAGGACCCTAGTAAATATAGGACTTCGATTTACATCTCTACTGTCAGACTCGGGTTTGAGTCTGATCATAATCCGACTTGAATATGATTCAAGTACCATATAAATCTACAATATTAGAATTCAACATGAACATACGAATCCATGAATCCAGTTATCATTCTATTCAACTTGACTGAACCAAACCATGGATATACTTTCCATTTACATGATTCCAGTTTACATCCATTACATCCGTTACCGATATCATGGTTTCGGTCAGTCATCCAACTATACAACTTATACAATACAATATAACAATACAATCAAAACACTACGGAGTTTATGGGGTAGATTGGTACGGAAGGTGTTAAAAGTGGCACGAGACAGTAAGATTAAGACACCTAACATGAATCATGTTGATGTTGTACCGTGGCATAACGGTTCCTTGTACTTTCAGTTTGCCCTGGTCTCTCGCATATAGAGACCCCTCTCGTATACACTGGCATCCTTCTATACCAAGCTACAAACAACAGCGTTAACACAATATTCTACAATATTATACAACTTTAAAAGATACATTCTTATTCTGTCTTTTCTATTTCTCCCTTAACTTTGGGACTTACCGAGCGACCTGTTCACTGACGACATTCTATTTCTTTCTTCTTTGAATGTCGTCAGGTGATCTGGACACAGTAGAGATCGAGCCCACCAGTGAAGACTTGGATCAATTCCTCGAAGACCCCGAGCACTAGACATTGTACATTTCCATTCAGTACCTTTAATTTCATGTTATGCCATTGTTTAGGCATCGTTTTTACTTCAGTTGTATTTCCTTTTCATGCATTGTACAAAAGAATGTTAATAAATAAAGTTGCTGTTATTTTTTCTCTTGTCTCTTGTGATTACTTTTATATTGCTTAGATACGCTTAGCGTATTTACTTCACAGTAAATACATAGCGGACCAGTCGCGTCCCCTTCGCTGTATACCGGGAAGCGGGGCGTGACAGTTGGGCCTTATTTAGACGGCTGCTGTTTTGAGAAATCATGTGGCGGTTTTATGCCGCTGATTCCGTTTGACCGGCTGCTTCAAGCTTATTTTCCTCGAGATGACGATCACGAGCTTTTCTCTTTTCTTTCTTAAACTTTCTTCCATGAGAGATATAGGCTTGCCATCATTTCTTAAATGCATTACACTCGCTGATAAGGTGCAAAATCCTCCGGTGGTAGAGGCAATACTTTGGTTGTTCATCCCCTCCGTTGAAGTACGGAACTCCGGGTTTATATAGCATGAAGGGTGGTAGTTTCATACCCGTGGATAGAGCCTTGGCGAAGTTCTTCTCGGCTTTGGCTTTGTTTCTACACTCTGCCGCTGGAGGTTGCTTCAATTAGGAGGTACCATGACTCATCCCTTCTGTTACTTGCTTATTCAGGCGTTGTCATCTAGCATTATCGTAGAGAGCTATTTCGCGCCTCATAATGTCTTCACCCTCTTGGACCGCTTCTTTTATCAGCATATCAATCAGATCTTCGAGTGGCGGGCTTGGAACGCTTTGTGCGGACCCTGCCCCCTGTTTAGTCATGTCTTTTACTGATGAAACATCTTTATCTGACGTTGGTGGAGTATCTTCATCTGACCTGGTGGAGTATCTTCATCTGATATGATAGAGTAAAAAAATCATGTGGCAGCTTTCCAAATGCACTTCATCTTCTTCAGTTAAGTCCTCTTTTTCAGCACCACTAGTTTCGAAGAGGTGTTGGAGGAATTTCTCTAACGCAATTGGGGTACACGCTTTCTGATTATATTCTTCTAGCGCATCGATATACTTTTGATGTTCTGTACGCTTGTCAACATATTCATCTGGCTGTACATGCTTCTTAGTTTTCTTCTTCTTTTTCTCGGAATAATTGGTTGGGAGGCTTTTCTCCTTGTCTTTAGTCTTTGGAGCGGAACACGGTTTTAACATCCCATCGATGACTTGTGGTTCCAGTGGATTTTTCCACTTGATTGCCAGACACGCTTGTAGTTCTTTCTGTTGGATATAGTTCCTTCAAGAAAATTATTGTAATGCATGCAGGCAATTATGATGATTGAGGGAGAACCTATACGGATAGAACAGTCTTGCTTGAGATGATAGTATGATATCTGGTTTGTCTTTATCATTCATGTGTATACATTTTACTTGCTATTACGTATTGCTGATACATAATGATAAACCCTGTAGGATCATTGCTTGACTACCAGTATTATGATGGCGATCATACTTGTGGGAACTGGGTACTCCATAAGCACATTCATAAATGTCCCTAGTCATGGGAGTATTGAGTCTAGGCATCGATATTCCAGAGTAGACTAATATATACGTTTCTTGACCCCAACGAGGGGCGGTGGCTGGTCTCACAGCCATGGGTGTCTGGTACCAAATATTGTATACGGGCGCTCATTGGCTTATGAGTTACACCGGACGGACTCGCTGAGAACTCGTAGATGGTACTATAATTATCGTCAGATAGCAGTTCTCTGGTAACATGAGTACATAGTAGTCTGTTGACATGAGATCGTCATTTGTCTTGTATGAGTTCTCACCGTACTTAGATTACCACCCTACTACGGCACTACCGAGTCGCGCAAACAGGTTTTATTTGGGTACAGTTCCGAGCCACATGAAGGCAGTGAGCGGATTGAGGGGATTCGTCTCTCCCAGTATAGGGAGTCGATGTCATGCTGTATTCGGTTGGCCATCACCATAAATCCCTGGCCAGGGTGGATGAGATTTACTGATAGGAGATCAGAAGTTTCTCGGTGGATGATGATCTTGACACCGGCACGACTTATCGGGTTATTAGGGGTCTGATGTTATCCATCCCCTAGACCCGGTATATGACACTCTTAGACATAGAGATCGAACTATACGGTGACTGTCACTGATAGACTCTGCAGGGTGTGGATGAGCTTGCTTGTCGACCTTACTTTCGTTCAATACCTGGGTAGCCGTTACGTACAGCTAGTGCCACTGACATGCTTGTGGTTATGGATTGGATCCAGTAACTCACTGCCACCATATTGTTGAGTCTTTAAAGTCCCACACAGAGGTTTTCCCGGCTTTGACGAAACGATATAGTGCGCGTATGGCAATACGTGCAGGAGTTCAATTAAATACGTGTATTGGATACATGTATATTAATCGGACATTTTTAATACAACTCGGTTAAGGTTTAAACCGGATTATTAAATCAAGTGGTGATTTAATAATATTATATATATTGGATAAATATAATCTAGTATTAAGCTCATTATGCTTTTCCTATTCTCTTTATATGTTTATATATTCATACAAACAAATGTAAATGTATTTTTGAAATACATTAGTCTTTTTCTTTTTTGTCTCATCTTTCATGCATGTGCTTACATGTGGGCTAGGGTATACATCCACCCACTTGGTGTGGACAAGTGGAAGAGAGAAGGAGGGAGGAAAATAATGAGGGAAAATATTTTTTCTCATTTTGAGAATGAATATTTATTCAACCATAACACTTCTCTTTCCTAACTCTCCTCTTCTTCTTCCTCTCTCATGAAACAAAAAGAAATTGATAAATATGATAAGAAAATTCATGTTAGCACACTACATCTTCTAGCCTATGATTCCTAGCAAGCTTCATAGTCTAGTTGCTTCACTCAAGATCATCTCAAAGGTGGAGTTGGAGCTTGAGCAAGGGTTTCCTCCCATGGATCATCTTCGGCAAGTTGGTTGACGACCAAGCTCGATCTGGAGCACTCGGAGCTTAGCTATGGTCTATGGGGACAAGGAGGGGTCTTTCTCAATTGGGTGGACACACTACAAAATTAGCTAGCACCCTAACCTTGTATGTATAGTTACTAGTTTAGTGTTTTGAAAGATTTCTATGGTTGTGGATGCTTGTGCTTGCTCTTGTAAAATTTTTTATCCATGTTTTCCGCTTCCGCTGCGCACTAGCATCCTTACACTTCTAGCATATTCTTTGTTTTTGATGAGAGAACCATTTCCCATAAAGCTTCTGCTATCATCAAGCAAGATGCCCCTGCCGTATCAGCCTTCTTGGGGGTGCGTCTTTGCGGCAGATCCATCTTCCAGCTGTCTGTATTGGTCTTCGACCCAATTCTTGAATACGAAGCAGTCTTTGATCGGGTGACTTATAAGCTGATGGTACGGACAATAGTTAGGGTCGTTGACCGAATTTGCTTGTGCTGGTTACCGTGTTTTGGGCAGTGATAGCATGCGGTTCTTCATGGCAAGCTTGAATAATTTCTTCGTATTATCATGAGGGAATGCGTATTCGCATCCCAACTTCTCTTAGATGGTGGGACCCGAACGGTTATCATTTCAGCGGCCTACTGCTTTGAAGCCGCCTTATTGCTGTTGAGCGTTGGCGACAAATGCCTCATTTTTCTTGGTTTTGTTGCACGATTCCTTACCTGAAAGGAAGGGGCCTGACTAATTTGCTCTAGCTACACTAGCTTGTTAATGAGCTCTTGATGGATTGCAGGCTTGGCAAAGGCTATAAACGGATACACCTTCGACTGTGGATCAAGGGTACCAATGAACATTCCCATGGCTGGACCTTCGGCTATGCATTGTTCGCATTTTGACCAGAGATTCCTCCATTGGATGGCGTATTGTACCAACATTTCGTTGGATCTTACCCTTTCATTGATTAACGCAAAAATTGTACTGCGTTCGCTTGCACTGACGAACCTCCATGTAAAGAGTAATTTCATGTCGGCAAAAGTTTCAACGGATTCGTTTGGGAGCTCCGAGTACCATTCAAAAGCGGTGTCCGCCAGACTGTTGACGAACTGTCGAAAGAGCAGCTTGTTGTCACCTCCGGTGCTACCGCATATGTCTTTAAACTGTGTGATGTGTTGGTGAGGGTTCCCTATACCTTTGAAGACGTTGAACTTTAGGATTACGTATCCTTGAGGGTACTGCTTTTGGTCGTATCATGCTGGATATGGTCGACCTATTTTGATCAGCTGATTTACCGCTTCGCTTTCTTGACGGTCTTTGATCTGCTGGGAAATGTATTCGTCAAGCTGAGCCTTAGAGATCATATCATTTTTGACGGTTGAAGGGGCTTGCAGAAGACTTCTATCTTCCCCTTTTTCATCGTCGAGGACCACTGGAGAATATTCTACCGGCGGTTCTGACGACTGAGCCATTGGCCTACACATCTGCTGCATGAGGTGGGCCATTGTCACGCCCCACTTCCCAGTATACGAGTAGAGGGCGCGACGAGGCCGCTACATATTTACTATAAAGTAAATACGCTAAGCGTATCTAAGCAATATAAAAGTAAAGCACAAGAGACAAGATATAATAAAACAACAACTTTATTTATTCACATTCTTTCTGTACAATGCATGGAAAAGTAAATACAACTGAAATAAAGCAATGCCTAAACAATGGCATAACAGAAATGAAAAGTACTAAATGGAAAGTGTACAATGAACTAGAGCTCAGGGTCTTTACTGAATTGGTCCAAGTCTTCAGCAGTGGGCTCGATCTCTGACGTGTCCAGATCACCTGGCGACATTCAAAGAAGAAAGAAAGAGAATGTCATCAGCGAATAGATCGCTCGGTAAGTCCCAAAGATAAGGGAGAAGTAGAATAGACAGAGAGTAAGAAAGAGAGAGCAGCTTTTAATGTTTTATTATATTTTTATAATGTTGTATTTAGTGTTAACGCTGTTGTTTGTAGCTTGGTACAGAAGAATGCCAGTGTATACGAGAGGAGTTTCTATATGCCAGAGACTAGAGGCAAGTATAGTACAAGGAACCGTTTATTCCACGGTACAACAACAACTGGATTCATGTTAGGTGTATTAAGTCTTACTGTCTCGTGCCACTTCTAACACCTTTCGTACCAATCTATCCCTTAAACCCCGAGATCTCTTGTTTGTATTGTATTATATTGTAAATTGTATTAATTGTATAATTGGATGACTGACCGAAACCATGATATCAGTAAACGAATGTAACTGTAGAATCATGTAAATGGATGTAACTAGAGAATCATGTAAATAGAATGTATATCCATGGTTCGGTTAAGTCAAGTTGTATAGATTGATAATTGGATTCATGGATTCATGTTGAATTGTAGTATTGTAGTATTGTAGATTGTACTTGAATCATATTCAAGTCAGATTATAATGAGACTCAAACTGAGTCAGACAATTAGAAAAGTAAATTGAAGTCCTGATTGTTTTGATATTATCGGTAACCGCTGCACATGGGCGGCAGGATTTGTGTCTTTTTCTAAGACGATTACCGTATTGATAACACCGTTGTTAAGTTGTCTACCTTAGATAGGCAAGAACCCACTTCTCCGGCTCCCCGAGGCTCAAGAGATTGGACCCGCTTAAACCTATGTTTACTAGGGTCCTTAGGGTAATTTATAGAACTTGAGGGGGTTTTATGTAAAAATACTTTTACATACTTTTCAAAATACACCCCAAGTATTTATTAATCGTCTTTAGAGTTGTAATGAATGTAAATTTTATATTGTGATTTTTCTAGTGAAAATATCCTAATTTCATAAATAAAGGTATTTATTTATAATATTGATTTGTATGTAATTCATGGTATTTTAGTGTAAAATGATTCTTGTGATATTTTTAGAAAAAAGGTGGAATATTTATATTATTACAAAATATATATTTTAAGGATAAATATACATATATTTATATGAAAATAATTTTAGTATATATATAATATTCTAGAAATCTCGTTTTCTTAAGATGTCGTATTTTAAATCTTTCGAGACCGAATGCTCCTTGCGGAGGTCTGCATCTCTCACTACTAAGCCCGAGGATGTGCGATAATCCACACCATCCCGAACGGGTTTCCCAAATGGGTTGTAGCGCCGCTTTGCAAAGATTTGTATAAATACTAATCATTAAGGAAAAACGGTTTTATTAATTATGGTATTTATTTGTAAAGATATCGATTTCCTGTATTCTATGTTCCCTAGGGTATTGTGCTATGTTGCATATGAGTGTTGGAGGATGTAGGTCATTACCTCGTGATCTACTTAATGGTATAGCAAGTTTTGTGATGTTAAATGTAGAATTGAAACTATATGGTATTTAAATGAAAATACGGTAAAATGAAATATCAATTACTTTATGATATGAAACTTGATCAATATGATTGATTAGTGTTTAATAGTCAACATGAATTGGTTTAAGCATGATTGTAATAAAGAAAAGTGAGGTTTTATAAAGAATCTGAATCGGAAATCGGATTTGTTCCGATTCCGTCGGGTTTTATAATACCGAATTTCTAGAATAGAATAGAGAAGTTAGAAATGAGACTTATGGGTTTAGGAAAACTAGGAGAGAGAGAAGGATCGGGAGAAGTCGTCGGTGCGTCGTTTCGTCGCCGTGAGCTCCTAGAGTCGTCGTCGGAATTTCCGCCGGAGAATTCGCCGGAGTTTCGCCTTTCGCTCACTTTGATTGCACACAAGGTTTCTAGTGAATTCTTGAAAGTTGGCTCAGAGTTTTGGGGTGAGGAGGTAGTGTGTAGGGTTGGTATTTATAGAGTTAGGCTAGAGTTAGGGTAGGTGAAGAGTTTTAAATTAAAAAAAATGTAAAAATATATGAAAATTCATTAAAAATGGAGTAAAAGAGTTATTCAAAGCTATCTGGAAACGATCTGAACATTTAAAGTATGTAGGGGGTATAGAAGCTCAAAAGGCACATTTTTTATGTTGATGACTCGGCCGACCGGCCAAGTCCGGCCGGCGGAGCCGGCCCGAGTTGGTCGTTCCGCCGGCCGACTCGGCCGAGTCAGGCTGAGTCGAGGGCTTGGGAAGTGGGGGGTCGCCTGATGTAGTCTCTGGTACATTTAGTTTTTCATGTGTAGTGGAAATTTTGGGAGTTATCACGTGTTGACTGTTGGAATTCTAAAATATTCAAAACAAAATAATATTAAAAATAATGTGGGGTATGGGATTTGAACTCTGGTAGCTTGGTTCAGCAGTGCAAGGTATTACCAATGAGCTACAAGCTCCTTCTTGTAATTAAATAGCTAATTAATTACTTATCTTGTGCTCAGGCAATAAATACCCCTTTATGGATTTTGAATTTTTTTTGTAAAAACTTTTATTGGAAATTTGGGGTTGTTACATCCATTTTGTCCATATTGACAGGAATTTCCCCTGATTCTTTATTCTTCTTATCGAGAGCACGCTTCAAAGTGTCGACATCCGACTCTTTTGCTTCCTGGTTTTCTTGTTCATCTTCCGGTCGCGTTTTGGACGGCGGACTGACGAGTGATGCAGCCTGAGCAGCCATTTCCTGCAATTGCTGCTGTCTTTGAGCTTGAGTCAATGACCTAGTATGAGGTTTATAACTGGTGGAAGCGTTAATTTCACCCCCAGAGTTCACTATGTGCACGATATGAACACCTCGACCCCGTTCTTAGAACGTTTGAAATTTCGCCCCTTAAGATTTCACTTGGGCAATTGAATCTTCTCTGGCCTCTCCTTTTTATGAGGAGCCACCTTGGGTTTAGCAGAGAGGTTTTCGGCCTTCAGCCGACTCTTGATCTGCTTTAGTTTAGGAGAGGAGCTGTGATCGATGAAAGATCCCCTGACCTCTTTCCAGACTTTGTAGATCATTGAGGACAATTGAGGGGGTGAGCGGACAGGCTTTGGCTCATTTAACGCCTCCACGGGTTGTGGAGACTTCTTGAGAACAGCAGTAGATGAGTTTCGCCTAACCCTATTCAGTGGCTCGAAGCTATTCCCTGTTGGAACAACCGCTTTGACAGTTAGCAGCGGTGGGGTTAGTCCATATGGAGAACTGCCCCAAGCCTGCCTTTATCGGCGCTAGTAGCGGTGTCGGACACATCTTGTGGCCAGAGCTTCTTCAGTTTTGGGAGCCTTATCATCATTCCCCCTGCGAGGTTCCAGAGCTTCAGCTGGTGTTAGTCATTTGAAGACTGACGTTTTCGGTAGCATCAGAGCACTTGGAGCTAGTCTGTGGAAGACAGACTTTTTTGGGGATAAAGCATCTTTTAGCGCTTTAGAAGCAATGAGGGCCAACCTTTTGAAGACCGACTTCTTGGGTGTCACAGGGTTCTTTGATGGGCCTGTGGAGCTTATGTTCAGCTACTAGAAGACTGGGTTTTCTGATTTGGCAGTTTTTTTAGATAAATCTGCAGAGCTTGTCGCCAGCCTATCAAAGATCGACTTCTTCTGAGCTTCACTATTCGGCGTTGAGGCACCGATGGTGGAGCGAGGAAGAATTACCCTGAACTGAAGCCCGTTTAGGTCCTGCATGATCTGAGCAGTTGGATTGCAGAGTAGTAGGGCCATGGCCTGCCTAGAGAAGACCACCTTGAATGAGCTGGTGTTGATGTTGCAGTTGCAGTAGAAAGAAGATGCTATTGAGATTTGCATATGAAGGAGAACACCGGCATTAGTACACCTCGAAATCCAAGGGCAACCATAAATATAAAAAACCGCGATTTTGTTCACGAAAACACGACACACAAAGTGTATCGGAGCGTGTCAGAATCTGTTCACCGCAGAAAACCGATCAGACGAGCAAGGATTGAACATCTTGCCTGAATTTGGGGCAAATGCATAGGTTTGATCCATCCACATCTCCAAAGACACTAAGTTGATTTATCATACCGTATATCGAAGGTTTGGATAGATGCGACCGATATAACTGACTTCAGATTCCCTCTCAGGATGAGAGGTTTATTGATTGTGGGGATGAATCTTTCCTACAGGCGCAAGCCCTTGTAGTTAATTATTTTATCGCGAACAATAACAGCTTTCTGCGCTCCAGGTTTTTACTTCATGTGCGTGTTTTGGTTTTTGTTTATTTTGGGTTGCCCTTGAATTGTATATGGAGACTAATTTATGTCATCGCCCGCAGGGCGCGGATTATTTCAAATCCGTACTTTGGTATATATATTGTTTAAAATACACATAAGCCCTCTCATGCTCAAAAACCCAAAAAGAGATATATGATACAAATTTATACATAAGCCCTTATATCTTTGTTATTTTGTATAACTTATAAATTTCTCAATTCTAATATTACCACTAACCGCATTCATTTAATTTAAATTTGGAAAAACTAAAGATATGTTTAGATCATGTAATGCCCAGAATAAAAAAATTTACACTCTCTTTTGATATATATATATTGTTTAAAATATACACATGTGTATCGCATATGCAAAATAATACTATTCTTGAATTTGCATACCAAACCAACACATAGTTCAATGGATTGTATCTTGTTACATGTCTCGCCATTGTACGAAATCATAAATTGCCACTCTATACTCCGTTTCCTCTATAAATACACAAAATTGTCACTTTTCGTTTGCTCGATTTGAGCACGGTCCATAATATTTTTGGTCTAAAATGGTTTAGAGAACTTCCTTTTGTTTTAGAAATGAATTAGTTAAATTTTTGAAAAATTATTTAATTCTTGAATTGCACGCCCCGCTTCCCAAACAACGCCCGCGACGTATTCACATGAAAATTTCTAAACATATTTATAGTTTCTCTAAATTTAAATTAAATGAATGCGGTTAGCGATAATATTAGAATCAAGAAATTTATGAGTTATATAAAATTAAAAAAACATAAGAACTTATGTATAAATTTGTATCATATATCTCTTTTTGGGCTTTTGATCATGAGAGAGAATGCGTAATGAATGAGAGAGAGAGAGAAAGGGGATTGTTGAATTTTCATCTTTTTATTTTTGTCTTTTGTGGTGGATGAGGTGTACATATCTAGTTCTCAAATTTGGGTATTAGAATTTTGTCATTTTTTTTTCTATTTTCTATTTTTTTGATTAATGACATCATCTAAGGAATACTAGTGATAATAGTAAAGACACCCTTTACCCAAATAAAAAACTTTAAGTGAGAACAAAGTGGATCCCGCCACTTTCTATGGATGCATGTGCAAGTTCACGAATAGAGGAGAGATGATAATGCTAGCCTTGAAAATCCCCGATACATTCCATGTTAAAATATTGGTCTTTTAAAAAAAGTTGATTTATATCACAAATATTAGTGTATGTTTGTGTGTATATCATATAATTGAATGCACAAATCCCAAAATTAATATAATGGTGAAAAAGTGGGAAGAATTTGCTTCCAAATCCTTCCGATAGGATTCAATCGAACTCTCTCTCTCTCTCTCTCTCTCTATATATATATATATATATATATATATATATATATATATATAGAGGGGGGAAATGGGTATGAGACGGCGGCTCTTTTTTAAAATGAGTACTCGTCCCAAAACACACATACCTCCGTGTATTTCACAGATCCAAACCGGACATCTTGATCTACGTATCATCAAATCCCTATACACAAAAAATCTCTGGATTTAAAGATCTCTAATGCTTTCATCAAGCAGTTAGAAAAGAAGATATTGGAATATCAATTTGGAAAATCAACGGCTTATCAGTATAGGAAAATTGTGGCCGCTTGATGAAGGCGTTAGAGCTCTTTAAATTCTGACATTTTTTTACATAAGGGTTTCATGATACTTAGATCAAGATGATCGGTTTGGATCGGTGAAATACACGGGGGTATGCGTGTTTTGGGATGAGAGCTCATTTTTATAAAAAACGGAACGCCGGCTTATACCCCCCCTCTCTCTATATATAATGACGGAAAGAGGCCATGGAGAGAATTTCGTTAAGTGGTGTCAAAAATCTATAACCTCCATCATTTTATTCGACGATCGGCACACATCATCATCATCTTCATCATGTAAGACGTGGATACACCAAGTTTCACGTGATTCCGCCACTTTTTCATTTTTGAATTAGCAATGTAAAAATTTTGATTGTCGGTAAACCGTTAATTTTGCACCAGTAAATCAACGGTGAAAAATTGGTGGAATTACATGAAATTATGTGTATCCACATCTAAAATGACAAAGATGAAGATGATAGGTGACGATCGCCGAAAAAAATCTTGGAGGGTATATTTTTTAACGCCTTTGTCACGGTCCGGAAAAGGCATGTGACTAGCACTTGAATCACATGAAGTCTATAGGACCCACTGTAACCTAAGTAAGCCAAAATCCGGAATCTAAATCTTTTAAAGAAATAGTGGAGGTGAAGTTTTAAAAGGGGTTAAGGGTTATTATATGAAATCAAGTTCCTTTTTATAGTATAAGTAAAGTTTGTTTGAAAACACATATGTCGTTTAAAAATCGGCCAGCGTCTCCTTTGTAAATTTTGATAAAAACCAATACACACACATATATATCAGTGTCCCCAATCGGGAGCTATCTCATCGCCCAATCGGCGGAAGCATAACCACGCAATAATATACGACGCCCAAGACGAAGATCATCACAAGAATATGTAAGAAAAATACTATAAGAATCATCAAGTCGACTATATCCAAGCTCTACATCTAAAAGAATAACATACAAGTCTCGTCTTTAAGTCTACAAAAAACATACAAGTTTTGGTTGATATAGTTTTTAACTAGATCACAAAAAAATATACATATACGAAGGGTGGTTACGATCCAACATGTAACCCTCCTATCAGAGAAATCACTGAAGTAAGAAATATGCCGATCAGTCATATTTATTGCATATTTTTACGGTCATTTTTCCTATTATTATTAATTACTAAATGATGTTATTTATAATTTAAGAACATATGTGGGTTTATGTGTAAGAAGATTTTTGTCATATATGTCTTAATTTATAATTAATACAATTGGGGGAATATATGCATATCATATTTAGATAAAATATCCATGTGATTCTTAATGTGACATTTCAGAAAATATAAAATAAATTTTTGGAATTTAAATAATAAAAAATAAATTTCACGAAAACTATACGAGTATGGATTTGAGTTTTCGTAGAATAGTATAATTATATACCTATATTTTGGAAAATATTTGGAAATTAATATAAATTATTAATTATGAAGGTATTTATTGGATTTGGGCATTTTATAAATTAGTATACAATTATTTATATACAAGTTTAATGTTAAACTTGATTAATATTTCCTAATTATGCATTAAACCAAACTTATTTTGTTAAACCATGTTTAACTTGCCATGATACATTGTATTATGTTTCATGTATGGTTTATGTTTCTTTTGTTTTTAAAAGAGAAAAAGAATAAGAAAAGAAAAGGAAATAATTATGAGAGGGAGACAAGATGTGACCAAGAGTAATGAAGAGAAAGAGAGAGAGTGTGTGTGTGTGTATGTGAGAGAGAGAGAGAGGGTCAAGGATTCACCATGTCCTCTCTCATTTCATCTCTTCTTTCTCTTCTTCATCTCCTTCATCTTTTCCTCCATCCTCACTACCACCATGCACCACCACCAAAAACCATATCAAAATCCCATATTTTCTTCACAAAAGTTGATCCTCACCTCTTCCTACACACCATGGTGAGATCAAGTTGGAGTTTTGAGCACTTTGGATCATCTAGGAATTTTCTTGATGTGCTCCCTTGAGGTAAAACACTCACCTTTGTTCACATGTTTAGTTTCCTAACCTCAAGTCATAGTTTAGAGTTAAAAAGTTTGAGTTTTATGATCTTGAAAAATTCTAGGGTGATCTTTGATGGTTTAAATGAGTAGTAGTGATATAGCAGAGGGCTCAGAGAGTGTTTACTAGCCTTTAGTGATAGAATTTCTGATCTGGAATGGGTTTAGAATGTTCAAACACGAACTTAGAATTTTCCGATATCGGTTTTGTTGATATTGTGGTCATCAATTAGAATCTGGAATGGCTCGAGGACTCTGAAAAATATATTGCAGATACAGTGGGATGTGCAGGCAATTAGAAAGATACCCTAGAAACCCGAGCCCAATTCCCCAAGTTCTGGCCGCCAAAATATTGGTATTGGCCGCAAATAGCGGCATGATGTAGGAGTCTGGGTTTGGTTTTTGGTCCATAGCTCAATTATCTGATAACTAGGCCTATCCAATATGTAGAATGTTCTAATTTCACCTTAGGTAGAATCTGAGAGTGTTTTAATAAGTTTCATTTCGTTTTGCGACTTTTGAAAACTAGGTTTTTGATATTTGAGTTTTGATTCGGTCGTTTGACGTTTGTACATCAACGTCGGGAGTTGTTTGGTTGTTCTTGCATGCGTGGACCATAGGTTCTAACCTATGTGTGCTTCGCTTGCCGTATCAGTCTTTGGATTTGATTTTGATTTCGATACGATATGCTTTGATTTGTAGGTACATTGGCGTGGACTTTCGGGGCGACAAACGAGAACAAGGCATTCATCGACTTCGGCTGGAGCAAGAATAGTATGTGAGTAGATGTATATCAATGGGGAAAGTCGGGTGGATGGCATATAGCACCCCTGCAACCATAGTATTAGAATACTAGGTATATAGTCGTATATGTAAATATTTGATATGTATACTTAGCTAATAGGGTTCTAGGATACTATAACCGGTAGTAAGTATACTTGTAGGGATGAATATCCCTAGTTCTAATCTTTCTTATGCCTTTAGCCATATGTATATATGCTTCTACACATACACACATAGATACATGTGTGTGTGTGTAAGCTTGAGGAAAATTTTGATACAACATTATGAGATGAGGATATGAGATACTATTATGACATGAGTCGATATGATATTATATAAAGATTAGGCGATATATATTTATGATGTGTTACGAGATGATATGACATGTGACGATTTATGATTAGATGAGATGATATGATGTACGCGACCATAGATCTGTACTCCTAATTGATGATATCGTAAGATGGACAATGTCGTACGTGATATGATGTACATGATGATAGATCCGTACTTTTGATTTGATGATACCGTATGATGGATTATATCGTACGTGATACTATGATGATGGATCACTGACTTATGAATGTATCGACTCAGAATCATATTGTTTTAAATCATTTAAGTAGATATTAGGATATATTTAGAACCATACCTATTTACATAACTAGAATCGTATGTACTTTTAAATGACAACCTCAAGGGACGCTACGGATTTTCAAATGGCATCTTTTTCTCAAAAACACCGTAGCCCCCATTTTCAGAAACAACGATTCGTACTATTTTAAGCTATAACTGTATGGTTCATATGTAGTACGTATTTTATTCTGTTCATGCTACGTTATCTTATTTCCACAAATGCTCATACTATTTTCATTGCGACATACATACTACGTTTCTTGTACTTATCTTTATATGACTTTGTCTGTTATGACACATGCACCATTACCGATGATGCGCATGTTGCACGTACACCTACTTTCCAGCTCTCACACACATCATCAGTAATTGCCATGCCACTTACACATTAGAAACTGCTATGTCGCTGTATTGTTCCCTAATTTGTAGAATTATAGTTATTATTTAGTACTCATTACCGCACATGCTAGTTTAGATATTGCACTTCCTTACCTAGTTATGCGACATGCTTATATGAAAACAACGGTTATACCTTGTAGTATTGTTCTGTGTTTGTACTTATTGTTCCATTATGGTTACATGATTATGAAATTTTGTTTTCATGAGATTGTTGGATTTGAGAACCGCAAATATATTTTAAAATCTTATGATTGTTTTAAAAACGCAGTTTTTCTTGATATAATATTTCGCCATCCACCATGAGTTTTCTCGGCTCTGAGTTATGTGTATACCCGATTCGAGGAGAGAGGAGGCACCATTTACGGGTACATGGTTGACCCGGTACGGTACCCCGGGACAAGAAGATCGTATAGAAAGGCGTTGAGCCCGGCAGGGGAACACTACCTACCGGTGATTATTGGACTCGGCGGATATCCGGAGGATACCGACCGGAGTGATATGAGACAGATGGATATGAGGAGGGATCTGATGAGATGGTGCCTGAGATATGAAGATTTACGTGTCGATGCTAGACACGGGTTTTGTGATGATTTCAAGTATCGATGCTGGGTACTCAGGTTTCGTGATGATTTGATGTGTCGTTGATGGACATATGTTGGATGATACACATATATACATATATATGACACAGATGATATAGCACCATATTATGACACATGCACGATAATATTATTAGCATTATACCTATGTATATACAATCATCCTTGTTACCACATAGTATTATTTTAGTATATTACTGTATGACCTAGGAGATCGTCATACATTTGATTTCTACCTAATGATGTCTTCTACTCATGAGTTGGCAACTCACCCCCGTCGTGTCATAGTTTTCTTGCAGGATCGACCGCTCGGATCAGTAGCGGCTTGCTGGCACATCTATTTTTCTGGGTGATTTGCATTGTAGGTGGGTTACTTATCGGATCGTAACCGCCGTTGTGTACATTATTATTCAGTTGTATCTAGTTAAAAGCTCCATCAACTAGACTATGTATATTTGGTAGACTTAGAAACCACAGACTTGTATATTCTTTCAGACTTAGAGCGAGATGTGTGTATTATTCTTTATTCTGGGTTTTGACGTTGCTTTGGGTTATTTACTTTCTTTTCTGTGTTTGATCTTCGCCTTAGGCGTCGTATATTTGTATTTTCGTGGTTATTTCCGCCAATTGGCGTAGAGCTAGCTCCTGCTTGGGGATTCTTATATTATTGTTGTTATGTAGTGGTTTTGGATCAAAATTTACTAAGGAGGTGCTGCCCAAATTTCAAATGACAAAAACGTTTTCAACTATAATATACAACCCACTTGTATTTTCATACAATACTACTTATACTTTCAAAGAAGGAACTTGATTATATTATACCTTCATTTCAAAACTTCACCTCCATTATTTTCCCAAAAAGGTTTAGATTTTTGGGCTTTCGGCTTACTTGGGTTAGGTGGGGTCCTATAGGCTTCACGTGATCCAAGTGCCGGTCACGTGCCAATTTTTCGGTCATGATAAAGTTGGTATCAAATCGTTAGGTTTAACCTTGGTTCGAGTCTAGGTTTTACTATGCGGAGTCTACGGCGTATATATATTTTGGAACTTAGGCTTGATCTTACGGAACTTAGACTTGACTGAGGGGGTATTAGACCTGAATTTTTGTTACATAGGTTGACCTTGGTTGATGGAGTTGGTAACTTAAGTAGAGTGATGTACCGTGTATATGTTCTGCGGCATGCTTACAATACGCTGCTCCATTTAAGTTACCTTAGGATGTACATTTCTTGAGATCCGTGATTTTATTCGTTCTTATGATCTATCCTCATTGATATTTGATTTCAGTTCTTGTTACCTTGGCTACGCGAGCTGAGAGGGTTGCGGCTAGAGATGCGGTCAGAGTGAGCTCGTCATGGACGAGGACTGACCAGGGCGTTATTCGGGTGACGTAGGAACGTATTGATTTATTGTTTATGATAGGATTTCTCGTTTGATACGAGCGTTCGGGATCTGCACTGGACGATCGGGCCATCTCTTGAGGCCAGCCAGATTGAAAGGACTGTTGATGTACGGCCTACTCCAGAGATCGTGGTGTTGTCTACCGTGTATACAGATGACCAGCTGTTGCTGAGATTGACGATATGTCACCTCCAGAGTTTATAAAGATGAAGCTACATGAGTTTACTGGCAGGGATGTGACAGAAGATCCCTAGTCATTCTTCGATAAAGTGACTAGGATAATTCGTCTGCTTGGATGCCCCGACGCAAGACAGTTAAGTTGAATAATTCCAGTCGAAAGGTCTTGCTCAAACTTGGAGTGAGTCGATCGAGAGAAGACGAACAACGTGTATTCCTCCAATAACTTGGACGAGTTCCCGAGGACGTAACCGGGCGGATGTCTTCCACAGAGTGGTGAAGAAGCCCGAGTTCATAACTTCGAGTCCTTATGAGAGACTCTGGATATGACTAGAGGAAAATATGGATTGCGGTCTACGCAACTACCAAGATATAATTATGAATCGGTCCATATTGAAGAAAAGTGGATAAAGGATTCGTGTGAGCTCGTAATGAGTCATTCTTCTCCGTTGAAGCCAGAGAATTGATATGTACGCAGAGGCGTTGGATACAGACACATTTCCAGAGGCGAGTCATGATGAGATCGCAACTGTCCCGGAATGTAAGCGGATTAAGTAAAGAGTGTCAACATTCGGACAGTCCGGCAGAGATGAGATTGGAAGAGACCGAGGCAGGTTCTTCCGAAATACTACGAGATAAAGATTTGGACCCAGGATCAGTTGTATGGCACATATTCAGAGGGTCAGATGCCGCCGTCAGTGACGTGCTACTTTGCAAGTTGTCAGGTTAAATTGGCCAGGAGATGCCAAAGAGGCGTCAGAGCGGGACTGTTTCCGTCATTACTCCTAACCAGGCCATCGAGCCGAGAGATCGTTGGGTTGGTGATCCAAAGAGAAAACAAGAATCCGGAAACAGAGGACGCCAGACCGTGGATAGGAGGCAAGTAGATATTCTTGCTCTGCCATCTTTTGACATTGAAGGAGATGTACCTCAATATTTTAGACCTTTGAGTTCCGATGACGTAGTTTTATGATTGATATTTTCGTGCACTGTAGTTGCACTTGATTTATATTTTATACATCCATTACATTTGGTTTATGTTTTGTGTATATCCATTGCACCTGATATCAATTTCTTGCACTTGTTGTACATATTTATGATTCTGTGTATCCCGATACAGTCGATTTTGATTTCGTGCATGTTTTATGCACTTGATTTTGATTTATGCACTCGGTGTAGTTCACATGCACTTTCAGTGCATTGATATGGGTTTTGTGCACGCGGTTGCACATGTTTATGGTTTCATACACTACGGTATACTTTATTTTTATTTTGTGCATGTTGTATATCGTTGATCTTGATTCATATTGTCACGCCCCGCTTCCCAATGTGCGGCGAAGTGGACGCGACGAGGCCCGCTACGTATATACTCAGAAGTATATACGCTAAGCGTAACTAAGCAATATAAAGTAAATCACAAGAGACGAATAATATGGAAATAACAGCAACTTTTATTAATAACATTCTTTTTACAATGCAGGAAAAGAAAATACAACTGGAATGAAAAACAATGCCTAAACAGTGGCATAACAGAAAATAAAATAAACTAGAAAGAACAAGGTACAGTATCTAGAGCTCTGGATCTTCCTGGAACTGCTCCAAATCTTCACCGGTGGGCTCAATCTCAGCTTGGTCCAACGCACCTGACGACATTCAAAGAAAAAAGAAATAGAATGTCGTCAGCGAACAGGTCGCTCGGTAAGTCCCAAAGAATAAGAAGAATGAGAAAGACATAGTAACAGTATTTTCTAACTATTATATTAGTGAATATCATGGAACATTGTGTAACGCTGTTGTTTGTAGCTTGGTACAGAAGGATGCCAGTGTATACGAGGGGGATCTTTATATGCTAGAGATCAGGGCAAAAGGAAAGTACGAGGAACCGTTATGCCACGGTACAACAGCAATAGGATTCAGGTTAGGTGTCTTAATCTGACCACCTCGTGCCACCTTTAACACCTTTCATACCAATCTACCTCTTAAACCCCGTAGTGTTTTAACAGTACTGTAGTGTTGGAATATGTAAGTTGGATGACTGACCAAAACCATGATATCAGTAAATATGTTGCAACTGTATAATCAGGTAAATGGAATATCAGGATAATGGATGAATATCCATGGTTTGATTCAGTCAAAAAGAATATGTTGTTAACTGGATTCAGGGATTCATGTATTCAAATCGTATTGGATTATAAAAGAATAAAGATTGACTTGAATCATATTCAAGTCAGAAATAGTCAGACTCTAACCCGAGTCAGACTAAAATAAAATAGTTTGAAGTTCAATATTAGCTAGGGGCCTTATGGTAATTTGTAAAACTTGAGGGGGTTTTATGTAAAAATACTTTTGTATAGTTTTCAAAATACACCTCAAGTATTTATTATTCATCTTTATTTTTATAATGAATGTGAATTTTATTTGTGTTATTCTAGTGAATATATCCTAATAAAAGTATTAATTGTTTTATCTGAAATTCATGGTATTTTAGTGTAACTTTTAATCTTGTAATTTTTAGGAAAATGTGGAAACTTATATTATGATAAAATAGATGTTTAAATGATAATTATATATATATTAACACATGAATAATTTTATATAAATATTTTATCTAGGAAAAAAAATCTCATTTTCCCTAAATATCGTATTTTGAACCTTTCGAGACCGAATGCTCATTGCGGAGGTCTAAATCTCGCACTACTAACCTGCGGTGCACGATGAACCGTACTATCCTTAACAGGTTCTCCAAAAGTGGGTTGTAGCTGCGCTTTGCTTAGGTTTATAAATACTTTTCATTTGGGAAAACGGTTTTATAAATATGGGGTATTTATTTGCAAAAGAGTACAGTTTTCCGTATTTTAGTTATTAGGGTTTCCTAAACCAACTAGCCTATTTCTAAGTCTAAACGATGAGTCATTAAAAGCCTCAAATCGCCTCTTCACCGTCAATTGCGGCCAGGTAAGTGCCAGGTAAGTGGGAAGGAACCACAGTCGTGGGCCTAATTAAAAACCACTAGCCTTAGACACACTTGCCTAGGCACCACAAGACAGTTTAGATAAACGATCGATATCCATGACCAATCGTGTTTTCATTTTATTAAAATATTTTATCTAGAAAAGTTTACAACTTAAAGCTTTAAATAAAGATTAGGGTATTTTAGCGAAAAGTCCTGTAATTTCGTATTATGTATTTTGATATTTATCGATTAGGGTTATATTGAGTGTGTGTAGGGGTAGGTCATTACCCCGTGGCTTATTTTAAGTTTTGGTGAAGTTTAAAGGTAAAACATGACAAGTTAATGTTGAAGGTATTAAAGTGCAAGAATACGGTATTTAAAAACGTTATCATTTTATGTGTGAAATTTCATTCAAATTGGGTTCTACAAGTTTAGTGATCAAGATAAACCTATTTAGGAGTGAGGGAATTAATTAAACTAAGAAAAATGAACTTCATGGTATTTTTATGAAAAGAATACGGTTTTGCAAAGAAGTTATCATTTCATGTGAAAAAGTTTGATTAAATTGATTTATGGGTGATTAATAGTCAACAGGCATATGTGTAGATAATATGTATTAGGTGACAAGTGGAAATTTATAGAAAAACCGAAGCGGAAATCGGTTTGTCCGATTTCCGTCGGGGTCCAAAAAGTCGTATTTCTATCTTAAAGAAAAGAGAGATAGAAGAAGGTGGGACTTACGGTTTGGACAAGCTAAGGAAGCTAATGGACGTGGTGGTTGTCGATTCGTTGAACACGTCGCGAATGTTCTGATCCGGTCGCCGGAATCCGTCGTCGATTTCGGCAGCGCTTCGCTTCTCGCTCTTCGTACCGAGTTCTCGAGAATTTGGGAGAGTGGACTTAGAGTTGTGAAGGGAAAAGGTAGAGTATAGGGGTCTTTATATAGGGCTAGGCTAGGGTTAGGGTTAGGGTTAGGGTTAAAAAAAATATGAAAAAAATATAAAAAACATTAAAAATTCATTAATTTTGGTCTTTAAAGAGATTTATTGGGAATTGTGTAACAGTACAAAATAATTAGAGTATGCAGGTGAAGAGACTAGGTCAACACGAAACTTTTTCGTGTTGACGACTCGGCCGACCGGCCGAGTCCGGCCGGCGGCGCCGGCCGATTTGGCCGAGTCGCGGCAGAGTCGGGTTTCGTTGGGTCGGTCTTGGTCTGGGGGGAATTTTGGTATAGTTTAATTTTTTTAATTCGCAATAAATTATGAGTTATGGCTGTTTGACCGTTTGACTTCTAAAAAATTTAAAACAAAAAGATATAAAAATTATGTGGGGCATGAGATTCGAACTCTGGTGGCTTGGTTCAGCAGTGCAAGGTATTACCAATGAGCTACAAGCCCCTTCTTGTAATTATTGTAAGGAATTAGATACTTAAATTGTTTCCAGCAACATCAATACTCCAAGTATACACTATATTTAAAGCAAATTTTTGGTATACAAAATTGGAGTTGTTACAATCTACCCTCCTTACAAAAATTTCGTCCTCGAAATTTACAACTTTTATTTTGAGGACTAGTTTACAAAAAGGTGCGGATATCTTGCACGCATCTCATTCTCCCTTTCCTACATGGATTCTCCTGGAGTGTCTTTCCTCTACATTACCCGGACTAAATTAACTTCTTTGTTCCGAAGTGTCATCACTTTCCTGTCCAGGATCTCCACAGGTTGTTGCTCACAAAATAAATCGGGCTGTATCGTAAGCTCGGAATGATCAAGTACATGGCTGGGGTCACTCACATACCTTCTGAGTTAGGATATGTGGAACACGTTATGCACTCCTTCCAATGAGGGTGGAAGCGCTAAACGGTATGCCACCTCACCGACTCGTTCGAGTATATCGAATGGTCCAATGTATCTTGGACTCAACTTTCCCCGACTTCCAAATCTGATCACTCCGCGGTTCGGAGAGATATTCAGGAATACATGATCTCCTGGCTGGAACTCCAAGTGTCGTCTCTTCGCATCAGCCCAGTGTTTCTGTCTATCTTGGGCTATGCGCATTCTTTCCCTGATAGTACGAACCACATCAACGGTCGCTACTATCATCTCTGGTCCAAGGAGTTCCCTATCTCCGATGTCGTCCCAACTTAATGGTGATCGACACTTCCTTCCATACAATGCTGCAAAAGGTGCCATTCCTATGCTTGCTTGGTAGCTGTTGTTGTACGCAAACTCCACAAGATGCAGGTGATCTTCCCACGATCTCTTGAAGTCGAGCATACATGCTCTGAGCATATCCTCCAAGATCTGAATAGTTCGTTCCGACTGACCATCTGTTTGTGGATGATAAGCCGTGCTGAAATTCAGACTTGTTCCCAAGCTTGTTTGCAGACTTTGCCAGAATTGCGATCGGAAGCTAGTGTCACGATCGGAGACAATGTAGACCGGTACTCCATGAAGTCTCACAATTTCCTGTATGAGTTCATGGGTATCAGAGATAGTACATTATGAAGAGTTTAAATCTTAAATTAGATTATTACCTCCATGTACTTCTTCGCTAATGTCTCAGTTGATTGACCAACTCGAAATGGGATGAAGTGAGCCGACTTTGTGAGTCGATCCACAATGACCCAAATCGCATCGTTACCCTTTGTGCTGCGAGGAAGAGCAGTTACAAAGTCCATCGTGATATGCTGCCACTTCCATTCTGGTATTGGTAACGGTTGAAGTAGTCCAGCTGTCCTGTGATGTTCAGCCTTTACCTGCTGACACACCAAACATTTTGCGACACTTCTGGCTACTTCACGCTTCATTCCATGCCACCAATAATTCTGACGTAGATCTTTGTACATTTTGGTACCTCCAGGATGTACTGAATAGGGAGAGCTATGAGCTTCTTTCATTAACTCTTCCCGAACAGGACCCTTTGGTACACACAATCTGCTGCCGTATCTCAAAGATCCATCTTCATGGATGATGAAATCTGTTCTGAGTCCATTCTCCACTTGTTCTCTGATCTTTTGCAACTTAGCATCGCTGGCTTGAGCTGCTTTGATCTGATTGACAATAGTTGATTGGACTTGTAGATTCATCAAATTTGAAACATCACCTGGCATGACTAGTTCAATCTCCATCTGATGTAGGTCTTGCTGAAGCTTCCACTGGGCGGTGAGATTCGTTGCTAATGGTTGGCGACTAAGAGCATCAGGTACTACGTTCACCTTCCCTGGATGATATTGCAAGTTGATGTCAAAGTCCGCCATGAGTTCTAACCATCTTCTCTGCCGCATATTCAACTCCTTCTGAGTAAACACATACTTCAGACTTTTATGATCTGTGTAGATGTTCACTCATTCACCAAGTAAGTAGTGGCGCCAAATCTTGAGAGCAAAAATGACGGCTGCCAACTCTAGATCATGCGTCGGATAATTGCGCTCATGAGTCTTCAGTTGTCTTGAAGCATAAGCCACAACCTTACCGTGCTGATGTAGAACACATCCTAGTCCCTTACCGGATGCATCACAATGCACTTCGAATCCTCTAGATTGATCCGGTATGACGAGAATAGGTGCAGATGTCAGTCTTGACTTGAGTTCTACGAAAGCTTGCTCGCATGCTTCTGACCACATAAATTCTTCATCTTTTCGTGTGAGCTTGGTCAGGGGTGTTGCTATCTTCGAAAAGCCTTCAATGAATCTTCTGTAATATCCAGCTAAGCCCAAGAAACTCCGAATATCCTTCACTGATTTTGGTGTAGGCCATTCGCTGACTGCTGAAACCTTTGCTGGATCTACAGAAATCCCTTCTCCTGATACGATGTGTCCAAGAAAACCAACCTGTTTTAGCCAAAACTAGCACTTGCTGTATTTGGCATAAAGCTTATGTTGTCGAAGTGTTTCCAGGACAATTCGTAAGTGCTCCGCATGGTCTTTCCGATTCTTAGAATATACCAGGATGTCGTCGATGAAGATGACAACGAACCTGTCTAAATACTCCCGGAAAACTTGGTTCATAAGATTCATGAAGATTGCTGGTGCATTGGTCACTCCAAATGGCATTACTAGAAATTCGTAATGTCCATAGCGAGTTCTGAAAGCTGTTTTGTGAATATCAGCTTCCTTGACCTTCACTTGATGATAACCTGAACGAAGATCTAGTTTAGAGAAGACACAAGATCCACTTAGCTGATCGAATAAATCGTCGATGCGCGGGAGTGGATGCTTGTTCTTTATAGTAACTTCATTCAAGGCCCTATAGTCGATGCACATTCTGTATGAACCTTCCTTCTTCTTCACCAATAGTACAGGTGCTCCCCAACTTGAAGTGCTGTGACGAATCCATCCTTTCGCCAGTAATTCGTCCAACTGTGTTCGAACTTCTTTCAATCCTTCCGGACTTAGTCTATACGGTGCTTTGATCACTGGTTGTGCTCCTGGTACTAAGTCAATACTGAATTCAAGAGCTCGATCGGGAGGCAAACCTGATATATCGTCAGGGAATACATCGTCGAACTCTCGAACTACCTCCGGTCTTGATTCTTCTTCTGCATGAGCTGCTGCAACTACTGCTTCTCTTGGCTTCGCTTTGTAAGTACTTGGCTCCAGGGTGCGATCTCCACTCTTGAAATAGAAAACCGGATGATCTAGAATCTCAAATACTACCCTCCTTTGACGACAGTCGATGGTAGCATAAAAGGTTCCAAGCCAGTCCATTCCTAGAACCACATTGAAGTTTGGTATGTCCAGTACTTTGAAGTCAGCGTAAAACTCTCGACTGCAGACGATGACTGGACACATGCTGTATCCCATAGTTGCCTTTAGAACACCATTTCCAGAACTGACGTTCCAGCTGGATACAAGCGGTGAGACTGGAATCACATGGGTTCAGACAAACCGTTGCGACATAAAGCAGTGGGATGCTCCAGTATCAAACAGTGCAAGTGCAGGTAGTGAAGCTACTAGGATTGTACCTAAGGTATATGGGATAGGTTCAGGTATAGGGAAAGTGTGTAGGTAAACAAAACTAAAAGATGAGTTTGAGAAAGAAGGTTTACCAGTAATGACTTGGCCCGTGGCCTCAGCTTCTTCCACAGACATCATGAAAGCCTGGCGCTTTGGCACATTCCTCCTGGCCTGAGGAGCATTCCTCTGAACGTTCCTTTGAGCTTGATGGAACTGTCGAGGAGGTGGTGCAGCTTGGGGTCCCCTAGGTGGTGCAGGCAGTGCAAGTCTGGGAGCAGGTGCCGGAAGAGCTGGTCGCTGCTGATAAGTATTTGCTGGCCTGGGTGCAGCAACTGAGTTCTGCCTTTGAGGATAAGATCCAATATCATGAGTGGCTGAACCGCAGATTAAGCAGAGGCGGTTGGCTCGACGGCAGTCCTTCATCATATGTCCAGTTCTCTTGCAGTAGGTGCAAAAAGCTGGGCTAGGACGATGAGTTGGTACTCCGGGTCGCCTCGGCACGAAAGATGGTCTGGACGTGGCTCCACCTGCCATCTGGTTGGCAGGGCGTTTGACTCCTGCAGACTGAGGTCTGCCTCTCTCTTTTATGACTGCCTCATAACTGCGGGCAGCTTCTAGGGCTTCCTCATGAGTCAAAACTTTCCTGTGGCTAGAGCAGCCTTGATCTCTGTGTCCAAACCTTGCTGAAAACGACGGGCTCTGATCTCGTCCGTCGGTATCAGGTATGCCGCGAATCTGTTTAAAAATTGTGTTAGCTGTGTAGTAAGTGATATTTTAAAAATTTAACTATTGTGACATATCTTACCGGCTCAATATAGTGAACTCAGTATCGTATTCATCTACCGATTTCTCCCACATTGATCCTTGCTGTAGATGAATAAACTGCTGCTCCATAGCGAACCTGGCAGTCACAGGGAAATATTTCGCGTCAAACTTCTCGCGAAATGTCTTCCATTCAATCGGCTGCGCTAGACGAGTTTCTTCCGCCTTCCACCAATTGCGAGCATTATCCGTGAGCTGTAGCTTCGCTACACGGACCCAAGCGTTATCTGGCACTTGAGCTGCTGCCAGATCGTCTTCGATGCTTTGTGCCCATTCTTCTGCTTCGAGAGGGCTTCCTTTACCAGAGAACTGCTTTGGGTGCAAAGCCCGGAATTGCTTTACTCCCGGTGCATCATTATCAGGACGGCTCAGAAGTTGTTGCTGTCCCTCGAGAAGACTGTGGATCACATCGAATACCATCGTTTGCTCAGTGGGTGGTGCGGGAACAGCTGGTGTGAGAGGTAGTGCTGGTGGGGTGTTGTTGACGTTGGTGCTGGTGTTGTTCGGGAAATCCATAATCCTGAAGAAAAATTTGGATTAGGACAGATTCAAATACATGAAATGATAAGATTCAAGAAATAGAGATTTGGAAGATTCAAAGAACATGAATTGTAAAGAATGTTTTAGTTGCTGGTTCTTGTGTTATATTGCTTAGGTTGTTCACGCAGACCATAACTGCATGACAGGGATTCATACAGCTCTGACCTGCATGGGCCACCAACAAAACCTGTCACGCCCCGCTTCCCAATGTGCGGCGAAGTGGACGCGACGAGGCCCGCTACGTATATACTCAGAAGTATATACGCTAAGCGTAACTAAGCAATATAAAGTAATCACAAGAGACGAATAATATGGAAATAACAACAACTTTTATTAATAACATTCTTTTTACAATGCAGGAAAAGAAAATACAACTGGAATGAAAAACAATGCCTAAACAGTGGCATAACAGAAAATGAAATAAACTGGAAAGAACAAGGTACAGTATCTAGAGCTCTGGATCTTCCTGGAACCGCTCCAAATCTTCACCGATGGGCTCAATCTCAGCTTGGTCAAACGCACCTGACGACATTCAAAGGAGAAAGAAATAGAATGTCGTCAGCGAACAGGTCGCTCGGTAAGTCCCAAAGAATAAGAAGAATGAGAAAGACATAGTAACAGTATTTTCTAACTATTATATTAGTGAATATTATGGAACATTGTGTAACGCTGTTGTTTGTAGCTTGGTATAGAAGGATGCCAGTGTATACGAGGGGGATTTCTATATGCTAGAGATCAGGGCAAAAGGAAAGTACGAGGAACCGTTATGCCACGGTACAACAGCAATAGGATTCAGGTTAGGTGTCTCAATCTGACCACCTCGTGCCACCTTTAACACCTTCCGTACCAATCTACCCCTTAAACCCCGTAGTGTTTTAACAGTATTGTAGTGTTGGAATATGTAAGTTGGATGACTGACCAAAACCATGATATCAGTAAATATATTGCAACTGTATAATCAGGTAAATGGAATATCAGGATAATGGATGAATATCAAGGTTTGATTCAGTCACAAAGAATATGTTGTTAACTGGATTCAGGGATTCATGTATTCAAATCATATTGGATTATAAAAGAATAAAGATTGACTTGAATCATATTCAAGTCAGAAATAGTCAGACTCTAACCCGAGTCAGACTAAAAGAAAATAGTTTGAAGTTCAATATTAGCTAGGGGCCTTATGGTAATTTGTAAAACTTGAGGGGGTTTTATGTAAAAATACTTTTGTATAGTTTTCAAAATACACCTCAAGTATTTATTATTCGTCGTTATTGTTATAATGAATGTGAATTTTATTTGTGTTATTCTAGTGAATATATCTTAATAAAAGTATTAATTGTTTTATCTGAAATTCATGGTATTTTAGTGTAACTTTTAATCTTGTAATTTTTAGGAAAATGTGGAAACTTATATTATGATAAAATATATGTTTAAATGATAATTATATATATATATTAACACATGAATAATTTTATATAAATATTTTATCTAGAAAAAAAAATCCCATTTTCCCTAAATATCGTATTTTGAACCATTCGAGACCGAATGCTCCTTGCGGAGGTCTGAATCTCGCACTACTAGCCTGCGGGTGCACGATGAACCGTACTATCCCTAACAGGTTCCCCAAAAGTGGGTTGTAGCGGCGCTTTGCTTAGGTTTATAAATACTTTTCATTTGGGAAAACGGTTTTATAAATATGGGGTATTTATTTGCAAAAGAGTACAGTTTTCCGTATTTTAGTTATTAGGGTTTCCTAAACCAACTAGCCTATTTCTAAGTCTAAACGATGAGTCATTAGAAGACTCAAATCGCCTCTTCACCGTCAATTGCGGTCAGGTAAGTGCCAGGTAAGTGGGAAGGAACCACAGTCGTGGGCCTAATTAAAAACCACTAGCCTTAGACACACTTGCCTAGGCACCACAAGACAGTTTAGATAAACGATCGATGTCCATGACCAATCGTGTTTTCATTTTATTAAAATATTTTATCTAGAAAAGTTTACAACTTAAAGCTTTAAATAAAGATTAGGGTATTTTAGTGAAAAGTCCTGTAATTTCGTATTCTGTGTTTTGATATTTATCAATTAGGGTTATATTGAGTGTGTGTAGGGGTAGGTCATTACCCCGTGACTTATTTTAAGTTTTGGTAAAGTTTAAAGGTAAAACATGACAAGTTAAAGTTGAAGGTATTAAAGTGCAAGAATACGGTATTTAAAAACGTTATCATTTTATGTGTGAAATTTCATTCAAATTGGGTTCTACAAGTTTAGTGATCAAGATAAACCTATTTAGGAGTGAGGGAATTAATTAAACTAAGAAAAATGAACTTCATGTATTTTTATGAAAAGAATACGGTTTTGCAAAGAAGTTATCATTTCATGTGAAAAAGTTTGATTAAATTGATTTATAGGTGATTAATAGTCAACAGGCATATGGGTAGATAATATGTATTAGGTGACAAGTGGAAATTTATAGAAAAATCGAAGCGGAAATCGGTTTGTCCGATTTCCGTCGGGTTCCAAAAAGTCGTATTTCTATCTTAAAGAAAAGAGAGATAGAAGAAGGTGGGACTTACGGTTTGGACAAGCTAAGGAAGCTAATGGACGTGGTGGTTGTCGATTCGTTGAACACGTCGCGAAGGTTCTGATCCGGTCGCCGAATCCGTCGTCGATTTCGGCAGCGCTTCGCTTCTCGCTCTTCGTACCGAGTTCTCGAGAATTTGGGAGAGTGGACTTAGAGTTGTGAAGGGAAAAGGTAGAGTATAGGGGTCTTTATATCGGGCTAGGCTAGGGTTAGGGTTAGGGTTAAAAAAAATATTAAAAAATATAAAAACATTAAAAATTCATTAATTTTGGTCTTTAAAGAGATTTATTGGGAATTGTGTAACAGTAAAAAATATTTAGAGTATGCAGGTGAAGAGACTAGGTCAACACGAAAATTTTTCGTGTTGACGACTCGGCCGACCGGCCGAGTCCGGCCGGCGGCGCCGGCCGATTCGGCAGAGTCGCGGCCGAGTCGGGTCTTGTTGGGTGGGTCTTGGTCTGGGGGGAATTTTGGTATAGTTTAATTTTTTTAATTCGCAATAAATTGTGAGTTATGGCTGTTTGACCGTTTGACTTCTAAAAAAATTAAAACAAAAAGATATAAAAATTATGTGGGGCATGGGATTGAACTCTGGTGGCTTGGTTCAGCAGTGCAAGGTATTACCAATGAGCTACAAGCCCCTTCTTGTAATTATTGTAAGGAATTAGATACTTAAATTGTTTCCAGCAACATCAATACTCCAAGTATACACTATATTTAAAGAAAAATTTTGGTATGCAAAATTGGAGTTGTTACACATATACTTGATATTTGTTTTCGTGCACCCTGTAGCACTAGATTTATATTTTCGTGCACCCTGTTGTACTAGATTTATATTTTCGTGCACAATGTGCACTTGATATTCGTTTTCGTGCACCCTGTTGCACTAGATTTATGTTTTCGTGCACCATGTGCACTTGATATTCATTTTCGTGCACCATGTTGCACTAGATTTATATTTTCATGCACCATGTGCACTTGATATTCGTTTTCGTGCACCCTATTACACTAGATACTTTTGTGCAGACCTGACGCACTTGATTTAGATTTTTGCGCACACTTGGCGCACTTGATGTGATTTTGTGCACACCAGATACACTTAATCGAGATTTTAGTGCATATTAGTTGCACTCGGTTGAGATTTTCGTGCACCTTAGATCCACTTGATATCGTTGTCGTGCACACCCGTTGTACTTGGCAGATGCTTTCGTGGTGGCACTTGGATTTGACTTTGATTTTCGTGCGCACCAGATGCACGTGGTATTTCCATATGCACCTGTTGAGCTTGGTTTCTACTTTCGAGCATCGTGTTTTATTATATATACTATATTATATAGTAACCGGGCAGGGTTGGTCTGAGGACAGTACCTGAGTATTTTTGTATACATCGATATTTACCAAAGAGGTTTTAAAAAAAGAGTTACAGTCTCACTATTTTCCTACGTGTCCATGAGTGACACAGAGTTTTACAAGAAAACCTTTCTAATCATTTTCAGAAAAGAGGCGAAACGTATATCTTAAGTAAAATGCATATAGATATATATCTATTTCTTCACAAATGAACATCCGCTACTTGTGCCGTGATATACGCATCACACGACGATTTGAAAAGAACTTTGCATGCGTTTTTATTCAGTTATTTAGACAATTTCACAAGAATGCGCGGTATATATGTACTATAGTCTTGATTATATTATATTGGATTTTAACAGTAGATTTCGAAACGAGCATATTCATTATGACTCCCAAGATTGCATGACGCTTGACGGAGTTTCAATTTTTGAGTTTTGCACTCGTTTTCATGCGCATACGATGCGCTGTAATATTCTTACGTATTCTTGATTTCGGAGTGTTAGTTATATGTATGCCCTAGAGGCCATTACTGTACATAGGATGTATATTGTAGTGGATGCTGGGACATATAAAGGTATGACTTTCTTGCTTGACATGATAGTATGCTATCCGGTTGCTCTTTATCTTAACATGTATACTTTCTGTCTCTCTGTTACATGTTGATAAAGCCCTTAGGATGTGTACTCGACTTCCAGGAATATGATGTAGATCATACTAGTGGGGCCTGGGTAGTCCATGAGTACATCCTTCAATGTTCCTAGTCGTGGGAATATCGAGACAGGGCATCGATATTCCAGAGTAGACTAGCGTATATCCTCTCGACCCATGTGATGGGCGATGGATGATCCCATATCCATTGGTGTTTGACATCAGAGATGGTATGCGGGTGCTCAGTGATGGCTGGGTACACTGAACGGACTCGCCGAGAACTCCCAGATGGTATTATACCTCACGTCAGATGGCAGTTCTCTGGTGACACTGGTACAGCTTAGTCTGTTGACCCGAGATCGTCATAGAGTCTTGTGTGTCTCCCACTGTGCTTTGATTTCCACCCTACCACGGCTCTACTGAGTCGTGCAAACAGGTGGTTTTTGGGTACAGTCCCGATTCACATGGAGGCAATGAGCGATAGGAGGGGATTCATCTCTCCCTGTATTGGGGGTTGATGTTGTGCTATGCTCGACTGGCCATAACTGGAAATCCCTGGCCAGGGTTGCACTGATCTACTGGTAAGTGTTATCAGTAGTTTCACGCTATGTTATGGACCTTACATCGGCATGACTTATCGAGCTACTGGGGTCTGACGTTTACCACCCCTAGGCGAGATATGCGACCTATCAGACGAACAGACCAGACTGTGCGGTAAGTGTTGCTGGTTGGATTCACAGGAGTGTGAGCGGGCTTGCTCGTTGATCTTCTGATCGCTCAATACCCAGGTGGCCGTTACGTTTAGCAGACCGCTTGCGGCTTGTGGGTGTTTGATATGATCATCATCTGCTGCCGGCGTATTGACAAGTCTTTAGAGTCCTACACAGAGGTTTCCTGGCTCAAGCGAAACGAAATAGGAGCGCATATGAGATATGTGCGGGACCGAGAATAATACCAATATGTGATACCGTATTCTATTCTCGCGATGAATGTATCGATTGGTTGTATACGATATAACCTAGTTATCGAATCGAGGATTGATTCGATAAGTCGATACATTGGATATTAGTCGGTCATATGCGATATGACCGGATCGTTAAATCAAGTGTTGATTTAATGATTTAATGTATAATTATATATTTGATATATTACTTTACATTAACTAGTATTAGTTCACTTAAGATGGATTTTCTCACTTGATATGCACATTGTATATATGATATAGTTTTGTGCACTTGTTTGTATCATGTTTGATGATACATGCAAACATGGGTGTGTGTAAGACTTAAACCATGTTTAGTTAATGGTTTAGGGTTTTTAATTGTTTATTTATTCTTTTTATTTATTTTTGGAAAAATATAACATGGTGGCTTTCTTTGTTTGATACTTGAAGCTTCTTGAAGCTTTGAAAAGTCTAGCCATTTTGTCTTTTTCCTTAACCCTAACCATTTAACTAAACCCTAGTTTATTCTCTACACTTAACCATGGTTGCAAAAATGATAAGAATCACTTGGATTTTATTTTTTGATAATTCTTTTTCTTTCATCTGCTTCTTCCTCTTCATGAAGAGAAGAAAGTTCTCTTGAAAATTTCCAAGTGATGATTTCAAGTGAGAAATCCAAATCCAAAGTGAACCCACTTCCTATTTCTTCATCCTCTACCACTTGCCATGTAGTATAGGGTATTTTATTCACAAGTTTCATGACTTGGTGAAGGTGGAGCTTGAGTTTGAGTTGCCTCGACGTAGATCATCTTCGGCATCGAAGTCGACGACCTAGCCCGATCATTTCCTTGACGAAACCATCGCTAGAGTCCGGGATCCGATGATCGCAGCGGAGGGACATCGTCATGGAGCTATGGAGGTGGAGGACCGGATCTACAAAGTTTGTATTTCCGTTCACTCTTAGTTAAGTTGTTAACTTATATCGTTTTCGCCTATCCTCTAGTTACAATCTTGCTTAGGGTTACTTGGCACATAGAATTTTTTTGATTTTGGCAAGTTTGATCTGTTGTAGAACCTCATGGGTGTGTCTAGGAACCCTACAGTGGTATCAGAGCCTAGCTAGAGCCTTAGGCGATGAGTAGACCAAGTTAGAAACCCGATCGAACCCGAAACCCTAATCCAATGCCACTCTCTGTACATTTTTCAAAACTGTTGAATTTTGTGAATTAAAAATATCCAGAAAATTCAGCAGGCCTTTTTAAGAATTACTATGAAGCACGTGATAGTAACTCGACCACGTGGCCGCGGAACCGCGGCACGAGCATGGCATGTGCGGCGGTTCCGCGGCCATATAAAAGCATCTTGGAATTTTCTTTGCACAGTAATACCATTCTGCAATGCCTGTGTTTTCTGGGAATTTTTAAAGTTTACTCAAGAGTTGAGTTTTCTGGGTTGTATTGGGAGTTCGCAGATTCGATCGGATTATCTAATTTTCTCTATGTGTTTTTCCGGGTAATTTTAGAATATGTTAAAAAGTTCGACCGGATATATATACCCACTTTTTCCCCTGTCGGGAAATTTCCAAATGTTGGATTTTTCCGTGGTTTAAAGACGTTCTAAGTAGTGCAAGTAACGCGATGGACCCTCTAGAAGACAACAAACCTTAACTCGATTATGTGACTGTCTTGAACTGCCCTTTGAACCTTAGGGTTTGGGGCAGTACGGCGTGCCATATGTGAGCCGTTGGCTTGACCCTTCTACGGCTGGACCGTTAGTACTGAGGCATGAAGTGAATGTTTTTAAACTTATTTCATGTGTTGAGCTGTTTCGGGAATACTTAGGTGTTTGATTGTTCGATCGGAAAGTTTAACGTTTTCTATTTTATCTGGAATGTGATACAACGATTGGAATCCACATGTAGTTATGAGATAACTGATTTGAATGTTATAAACACAGCAGTTTAATCTCACTTGATCGATTGCCACGGGATTTTGATGTGATCAAAAGTCCGTCGCAATCATGTAGCGTACGCGGATACTCGCCGGTAATCTTAATAGACATCCTCATCCCATAGCCCCAACTAAGTGACTGTAGGAGAACCCCGTCGCCGAAAGCATTCGTTCGGGTGCTCGCGGCAGCGGTGTTCCGCCTTGGTGCACTTCATCGACGGCGTCGGGGGGTGCGGCCGCCTACTAAAGTTTACGACGAGCATTCGGTCAGGATGTCGGGAATCTTGTTGAATTGCCCGACTTCATATTGGAAAATGTTTTCGATAATGAGACTAAAATGCGGGGTTTATAATTGTTAGGCATGCGATGTCTAAGGAATTCATTTGGTTAGACATGCGATGTCTAAAGAGCTTGCGGATTCCAACTGTTGTAGTTTTACACTTTTTTTTCTGTGACCGTAAGTGTAATATGTGATATCGCTGGTTTCGTTGCTATATGTCAACGACAATTGGGATGCGCATATTTACTTACGTTGATGATATGTGATGTTATGTGTTGCTGGATATGTTATATTGGATCGCCGTGTTGGAATAGCCGGGTTTTTTTTATGTGAGACGAGTGTTTTTCATTTTCATTCATGTAAAAACTTGTATGTAATATTCTTTTATTGGGGCACTTCCAGGTTGCGGAAGATGTCACCTTTTGTATATTATTTACTTTTCCGCATTAGGATAGACCCAAGGAGGGGAGCACAAGTAACCGGGTTCTAGGGTCCAGTGGGAGACCATCTCGAGGAGTCGAGTTCGGGTCTCCTAACCCTAGAATTGGTAGGGTTGCTTGCCGCTCTCGTAGGGGTCTAGGGGTGTGGGATTGGCTATTCATCACGACCGTGGAATCCGTGTTTTAGACTGGCTCGTATTAAAAACACGGACGTCCTAGTATATCCAATATTTCATATGATATTTTCTGCTGCGTTATCTGTGATGTGATCATGTGATATGTTCAGATAGATATAGTATATATAGTATATATGATATATTATATAGACGTTGCTTATGTTTTACACCCTCGCTAGCCCTGCCCCGCTCTGCCGTTAGTTACCTAACCTAATGGTGCAGACGGGACATCGAGGCGAATGCGGATGGCATAAGCGTACGTTATATTTATCTGTGATGTTTAGGTGGACTTAAATGATGGGACACTCATTAAAGAGATTAATGAAAGAAAATAAACCTAAAAGATGTTGTGGAATCGAATTTCAAAAATAAAACAGGTAGCTACAGTTCTTGCTTTGCATCGCGGTGTTCCTTGTAGAACATCCTGCACCTTATTCGATAGGGAAAGGACCGAGATCCCTTCACCGGGAGTGACTCCTTTAGCAATAACTGGCAGATGCTACAACCCTCGGTTTGTCTTTTGATTGCTTCTATAGTTTCTGCTTTGCACAGCGGTATATATGATATATCCTGCACCTTATTCGATGAGGAAAGGGCCGACGATCCCTTCACCGGGAGTGACTCCTTTAGCAAAACCAGAAAAGCCTAAAAAACACTCCATTTAAAAACCATTTGATTCCGCAACAAGATCAAGTTCAAAGCGTTGAAGGTTTTCATAAAAACCATTCGCAACCCTCCGTCATTTTAGGAAGTAGAGTACATAGTATTCGTGCTGTGTTTGTTGACCATAGTCAAGGCACAGTGTACGGTAGCTAAGTAATGTCTTCCTACACCGCATATGATGCGATTAGTTAGGACAGTCGCGTGACTTTGTTGACCTTAGTTAAGGGTCATGTGGGTGGGTCTAATTAATCACGAAATGACGGGTAGAACTTGACTAGTGCTTATGATTTGTTGACCATAGTTAAGGTCATAGGTGCTAGGGATAAAAACCTTTATCGGGAGTTTCAAGTGTTGAAATTTGCAATGAGATTGCATACCTTCTATGTGATAGTTGGATCCCGATACCCACTGCGAGTAATTGTTACTCCTGGGAGAGTTTTGCACTTTGCAATTAGCCGATCAAGTAGGTGTCTAGAAACGTGTCAACGGGGTTACGCCTCTGGGAAAACGAGGTTTACTTTAATTAGGTCCGTGCGAAAGCACGGGGAACCTCCCTCAAAGTACCGACACTGGCCTGGCTGAAAGATTGGCGAACTTGTAGAGTGTAATTAATCTCGGCTAGTCTTTCCTTTTAAGGTTTGAAGGAAGATTTGATAAAAACAGTGGGAGCCATCCTGATTAGATAAAATATATAACCAATCTAATCTTGCAAGAGAGCACGCAGAGTGTTTTCTTCTCTCTCTCTCCAGGTAGCGACCATATCACGCCTTAATCAAGATAATAATATATTGACCGAACCCGCTTGTTATACTGAGATTGGGAACGTTGGTCCCGCTCCAACTTATAATTGTTATAAGACAGAGCAAGAAATAGGGGAATACCAGAATTCCTATGCCGCCCAAACGAAGAAAGTGCATATGATGCATCTCTTTCGGGTGTGTTCATTATACAGAACTGTTTCTCAGTATCCTCTACGTCCTCGGTATCTGATACCGGATCAGGATCCCAGATATGTAATCTGTTACATAGGGCTAAAGAAAAGCAGAGAACTGAGAACGGGTGATAAGTTTCATGAGACAGAAAACGGGGCAAGTGTTGCAGCCAAGTCTGTTGGTCACTGTCACCCTGTATTACCAATACATTGATTCTGAACAAATGCTATTAGATACCGAACCTGATATACAAAATCATATCAGTCTCTTTATTAGTAAAGAAACGATATAATTTTTTATTGTTGGATAATGTTTTGAACATTTCCTACATTTCAAAAGTTGATCGGTTCAGACACGTTATCTAAAAGCATTGACGTTCTAAATCAAACTACAGTTCCTAATATACGAAACACACACAAGATGAAGAGTTCAGAAATGAACGGATCCTTCTTGAGGTATTATAGACTAGGTCATATCAATGTGACCCGACTAGCTTAAGTTACATTTAAGATGCATATTTAAATCAGTTTGAATTTACATCTTGTGAAATTTGCCAGTCATGTCACAGAGATAAGATGACCATAGCTCTGTTTACTGGAAACAGAGAAAGAGTTAATGAACTCTTGGGATGGTACATGTTGATGTATGCAAGGTCCCCTGTCTACACATGCCAGGACTGGTTCTTTGTACTTCATTACATTCTCTGATAATCTCTCAAGATTCAGCCATATGTTCCTGTTGAAACATAAGTCCGAAGTTTTTGAGATATTCACAGAATATAAGTTAGAAGTAGAGAACCAAAAACTGGGTATAAGTATTATGTCCTATGATAAGACCAGGGAGGAGAATACTTGTGCATGGAATTCTTGGACTATTCTAAAGTAGAATGAGATTCTCTCTCGGTGTTACTCCTCTGAATACACCACAGCACAACGGTGTGTCGGGGCGGAGCAATCGCATCATATTAGATATGGTGTGCTCTATGATGAGTACTACTGAGTTACTTATTTCCTTTTGGGGTTGTGCACTTGAGAAGTTGCATACCTATTGAATTGGATTCGAATCAAATCAGTTGCCTACCACTTCATATGTGATATGGAAAGGGAAGAGCCCATATCTTAAGCTGGTTAAGATTTACGATTGTCCGGACTATGTCTAAAAGCAAAATCCGGACAAGCTCGAGGCAAGGTCTGTTATGTAGAACTGGAAAAGTTCCATCCATACAAACTACAGCTAATGATTTGACATAACCAAAGGATTCAATATTCCCCGACGAACCTCAGCCTCTCCGCCGAACTAGTAGGGTTCCTCACCTGCCTGAGAGATACTTTGGTTTCTCGATGACAGTGGGAGCGAGGAATGCATCATGAGATGATGACCCAACTAGTTTCGAGCAGGCCATCGAGAGTAGGGACTCTGTAAGAATGGCTGGATGCTTAGCGATCTGAGATGGAATCCATGTACACCAACAAAGTATGGACTTTAGATGCTATATCTGAAGGGTTAAATCCCCATCAGAAGCAAGTATATCTTGAGAAGATTACTTGGTGTAGATGGAAAAGTTGAGACTTTCGAAGCTAGACTTGTTAAAGGTTTTTCGTCATCGACCAGGCGTGGATAATGATGAAACCTTTTCCAGTGGCTATGCTTAAGTCCATCCGGATCCTACTTGCCACGGCTACATACCATGACTGTGATATCTGGTGGTTGGGTGTTATGACTGCATTTCTAAATACTGATTTAGAAGAGAACGTCTATAAGAACACAGCCAGAGGGCTTCGTAAATAGTGGGAGCAGCTAAAACATGTGCAAGATGCTTTACAGGATAAAGCAGGCATCGCGGAGTTGGAACATCTGTTTTGATGTGGTAGTCAAAGAGTTTGACTTCATCAAAATGGTAGATGAACCTTGTATGTACAAATAGGTAGTATGGAGTATGGTGATGATCCTCGTAGAGTACGTGGATGACATACTCTTGATAGGAAAAGAGTTTCATATGCTACGCACGGTCAATCTCCTCTTATCACATGGATTCTCCATATAGGATAAAGTTGATACCTCATAAATCCTGGGATTTAGGTCTATGAGATAGATCTAAATGGATGTTAGGATTCTCACTAGCTATAGTAAGATAGTATCAATCGATCCTGGGGAGAATCACTGGAAAGGTTCCAGGGTGATAAGGACGACTGAATGTCAGTCGCAGGCATTGTCTTTACCCTCAGTGAAGGGACGGTATGTTGGAAGAGTTCCAAGCTAGATACCGTGGCAAATTAGACGATAAAGGCTGGTAACATCGCTATTAAAGATACTACCAAAGAGGAAGTTTGGGTGTATATTGGTTCATGAGATGAACTAGGTTCCACCATTGTGTGACAATGGAAGTGTGGCTTTGGCCCAAGAACCCCGATCCCATCAGTGACCCAGACATATTCTGAGGCAGTATCACCTGATCATGGAGATAGTTGATCTCCAGGGTGATCGAGGTTAGGAGAGTAGACTTAAAGAACAACACAGCGGATCCACTCACAAAGGCTTTTTCCCTAAGAGAGACTTATATGTGATGGTTGAGTATGTGATACTGCAACCACTGCTACAGATGGCCCTTGTGCAAGTGAGAGATTGTTAGTTATATGTATGCCCTAGAGGCCATTACTGTACATAGGATGTATATTGTAGTGGATGTTGGGACATATATAGGTATGACTTTCTTGCTCGACATGATAGTATGCTATCCGGTTGCTCTTTATCTTAACATGTATACTTTCTGTCTCTCTGTTACATGTTGATAAAGCCCTTAGGATGTGTACTTGACTTCCAGGAATATGATGTAGATCATACTAGTGGGGCCTGGGTAGTCCATGAGTACATCCTTCAATGTTCCTAGTCGTGGGAATATCGAGACGGGGCATCGATATTCCAGAGTAGACTGGCGTATATCCTCTCGACCCATGTGATGGGCGATGGATGATCCCATATCCATTGGTGTTTGACATCAGAGATGGTATGCGGGTGCTCAGTGATGACCGGGTACACTGAACGGACTCGCTGAGAACTCCCAGATGGTATTATACCTCACGTCAGATGGCAGTTCTCTGGTGACACTGGTACAGCTTAGTCTGTTGACCCGAGATCGTCATAGAGTCTTGTGTGTCTCCAACCGTGCTTTGATTTCCACCCTACCACGGCTTTACTGAGTCATGCAAACAGGTGGTTTTTGGGTACAGTCCCGATTCACATGGAGGCAATGAGCGATAGGAGGGGATTCGTCTCTCCCGGTATTGGGGGTTGATGTTGTGCTATGCTCGACTGGCCATAACTGGAAATCCCTGGCCAGGGTTGCACTGATCTACTGGTAACTGTTATCAGTAGTTTCACGCTATGTTATGGACCTTACATCGGCATGACTTATCGAGCTACTGGGGTCTGACATTTACCACCCCTAGGCGAGATATGCGACCTATCAGATGAACAGACCGGACTGTGCGGTAAGTGTTGCTGGTTGGATTCACAGGAGTGTGAGCGGGCTTGCTCATTGATCTTCTGATCGCTCAATACCCGGGTGGCCGTTACGTTTAGCAGACCGCTTGTGGGTGTTTGATATGATCATCACCTGCTGCCGCCGTATTGATGAGTCTTTAGAGTCCTACACAGAGGTTTCCTAGCTCAAGCGAGACGAAATAGGAGCGCATATGAGATATGTGTGGGACCGAGAATAATACCAGTATGTGATACCGTATTCTATTCTCGCGATGAATGTATCGATTGGTTGTATACGATATAACCTAGTTATCGAATCGAGGATTGATTCGATAAGTCGATTCATTGGATATTAGTCGGTCATATGCGATATGACCGGATCGTTAAATCAAGTGTTGATTTAATGATTTAATGTATAATTATATATTTGATATATTACTTTAAATTAACTAGTATTTGTTCACTTAAGATGGATTTTCTCACTTGATATGCACATTGTATATATGATATAGTTTTGTGCACTTGTTTGTATCATGTTTGATGATACATGCAAACATGGGTGTGTGTAAGACTTAAACCATGTTTAGTTAATGGTTTAGGGTTTTTACTTTTTTATTTATTCTTTTTATTTATTTTTGGCAAAATATAACATGGTGGCTTTCTTTGTTTGATACTTGAAGCTTCTTGAAGCTTTGAAAAGTCTAGCCATTTTGTCTTTTGCCTTAACCCTAACCATTTAACTAAACCCTAGTTTATTCTCTACACTTAACCATGGTTCTAAAAATGATAAGAATTACTTGGATTTTATTTTTTGATATTTCTTTTTCTTTCATCTTCTTCTTCCTCTTCATGAAGAGAAGAAAGTTCTTTTGAAAATTTCCAAGTGATGATTTCAAGTGAGAAATCCAAATCCAAAGTGAACCCACTTCCTATTTCTTCATCTTCTACCACTTGCCATGTAGTATAGGGTGTTTTCTTCACAAGTTTCATGACTTGGTGAAGGTGGAGTTTGAGTTTGAGTTGCCTCGACGTAGATCATCTTCGGCATCGAAGTCGACGACCTAGCCTGATCATTTCCTTGACGAAACCATCACTAGAGTCCGGGATCCGATGATCGCAGCGGAGGGACATCGTCACGGAGCTATGGAGGTGGAGGACCGGATCTACAAAGGTTGTATTTTCCGTTCACTCTTAGTTAAGTTGTTAACTTATATCGTTTTCGCCTATCCTCTAGTTACGATCTTCCTTAGGGTTACTTGGCACATAGAAAAATTTTGATTTTGGCATGTTTGATCTGTTGTAGAACCTCATGGGTTTGCCTAGGAACCCTACACGGAGCCCCGTTGATTTGATTAATTTACTGAAATGTTTTAATATTTGGGGGGTTTAAATTTAAATTCGGGGACCGAATTTATTTAAGAGAGGAAAATTGTGACATTTCAAAAAATATAAAATAATATTTTTGGAATTTAAATAATAAAATAATAAATTTCACGAAAACCATACGAGTATGGATTTGAGTTTTTGTAGAATGGTATAATTATATACCTATATTTTGGAAAATATTTGGAAATTAATATGAATTATTAATTAGGAAGGCATTTATTGGATTTGGACATTTTATAAATTAGTATACAATTATTTATATACAAGTTTAATGTTAAACTTGATTAATATTTCCTAATTATGCATTAAACCAAATTTATTTTGTTAAACCATGTTTAACTTGCCATGATACATTGTATTATGTTTCAAGCATGGTTTGCATTTCTTTTGTTTTTAAAAGAGAAAAAGATGAGAAAAGAAAAAGGGAAAGAAAATGAAATAATTATGAGAGGGAGACAAGATGTGACCATGAGTAATGAAGTGTGTGTGTGTGTGTGTGGGTCAAGGATTCACCATGACCTTTTTCATTTCATCTCTTCATCTCTTCCTCTATCCTCACTACCACCATGCACCACCACCAAAAACCATCTCAAAATCCCATATTTCCTTCACAAAAGTTGATCCTTACCTCTTCCTACACACCATGGTGAGATCAAGTTGGAGTTTTGAGCACTTTAGATCATCTAGGAATTTTCTTGATGTGCTCCTTTGAGGTAAAACACTCACCTTTGTTCAAATGTTTAGTTTCCTAACCTCAAGTCATAGTTTAGAGTTAAAAATTTTAAGTTTGTGATCTTGGAAAATTCAAGGGTGATCTTTGATGGTTTAAATGAGTAGTATTGATATAGTAGAAGGCTTAGAGAGTGTTTACAAGCATTTAGTGATAGAATTTCTGATCTGAAACGGGTTTAGAATGTTCAAACACGAACTTAGAATTTTCCGATATCGGTTTTGTTGATATTGTGGTGATCAATTAGAATCTGGAATGACTCGAAAACTTTGAAAAATATATTTCAGATACAGTAGGATGTGCAGGCAATTAGGAAGATACCCTAGAAACCCGAGCCCAATTCCCCAAGTTCTGGCCACCAAAATATTGGTATTGGACGCAAATTGCGGCCGGATGTAGGAGTCTGGGTTTGGTTTTTGGTCCATAGCCCAATCATTTGATAACTAGGCCTATCCGATGTGCAGAATGTTCTAATTTCACCTTAGGTAGAATTTAGGAGTGTTTTACTAAGTTTCTGATTTCATTTTGCGACTTTTGAAAACTAGGTTTTTGATATTTGAGTTTTGATTCGGTCGTTTGACATTTGTACGTCAACGTCGGGAGTTGTTTGGTTGTTCTTGCATGTGTGGACCATAGATTCTAACCTATGTGTGCTTCGCTTTCCATATCGGTTTTTGGATTTGATTTTGATTTCGATACGATATGCTTTGATTTTTAGGTACATTGGCATGGACTTTCGGGACGACAAATGAGAACAAGGCGTTCATCGACTTCGGCTGGAGCAAGGATAGTATGCGAGCAGATATATATCTATGAGGGAAGTCGTATGGATGGCGTATGGCACCCCCAAAACCGTAGTATTAGGATACTATGTATATAGTCGTATATGTAAATATTTGATATGTATACTTAGCTAATAGGGTTCTAGGATACTATAACTAGTAGTAAGTATACTCGTAGGGAGGAATATCTTTAGTTTTAATCTTTCTTATGCCTTTAGCCATATGTATATATGCTTCCACACACACACACATGTGTGTGTGTGTGTAAGTTTGAGGAAAATTTTGATACAACATTATGAGATGAGGATATGGGATACTATGATGACACGAGTCATTATGATATTATATGAAGATTAGGCGGTATATATATTCATGATGCGTTACGAGATGATATGACATGTGACGATATATGATTAGATGAGATGATATGATGTACGCGACCATAGATTCGTACTCCTGATTGATGATATCGTACGATGGACTATACCGCAGTGATACGATGTACATGACGATAGATCCATACTTTTGATTTGATGATACCATATGATGGATTATACCGTACGTGATACTATGAGGATGGATCATCGACTTATGAATGTATCGACTCGGAAACATATTGTTTTAAATCACTTTAGTAGATATTAGGATATATTTAGAACCATACATATTTTCATAACTAATGAATCATATGCACTTTTAAATGACAATCTCAAGGTACACTACGGATTTTCAAGTGGTATCTTTTTCTAAAAAACACCGTAGCCCCCATTTTCAAAAACAACGATTCATACTATTTTAAGCTATAACTGTATGGTTCATATATAGTACGTATTTTATACTGTTCATACTACGTTATCTTATTTTCGCAGATACTCGTACTATTTTCATTGCGACATACATACTACGTTCCTTATACTTATCTTTATATGATTTTGTCTGCTAGGACACATGCACCATTACCGATGATGCGCATGTTGCACTCACACCTACTTTCCGGCTCACACATACATCATCGGTAATTACCATGCCACGTACATATTAGAAACTGCTATGTCGTTGTATTGTTCCCTAATTCGTAGAATTATAGTTATTATTTAGTACTCATTCCCGCACATGCTAGTTTAGATATTGCACTTCCTTACCTAGTTATGCAACATGCTTATATGAAAACACTGGTTATACCTTGCAGTACTGTTATGTGTTTGTACTTATTGTTCCATTATGGTTACATGATTATGAGATTCTGTTTTCATGAGATTGTTGGATTTGAGAACCGCAAATATATTTTAAAGGCTTACGATTGTTTTAAAAACACGGTTTCTCTTGATATGATATTTCGGTGTCCACCATGAGTTTTCTCGGCTCTGAGTTATATGTATACCAGATTCGAGGAGAGAGAAGGCACCGTCTACGGGTACTTAATGGACCCGGTACGGTACCCCGGGACAAGAAGATCGTATAGAAAGGTGATTATATCGATTTCACACTCCTTGATTTTAAAAGAAAAGATGTAATAAAGAAGTGATGAAATGTTTTAGTCGTATAATAACCGCAATCAATAACGGTATCGCGTGTAGCGAGCGTTAGTGAGTACGGGTCTCCACTGAGATGCGAGGAACTCGTAAATTCTAGCTTTAGTTGAGTCGAAAGAAATAGTAAAGAAAATCAACAAATTGTTTTAGATTTGGTTGAAGTAATCATTTCAAGAAATTTAAGAAATAATTTTCAAGAAAGAGAATTCAAGATAATGTTCAAGATTTAGTTATCAAGAAAATTGAAGAAGCTTGTAGGATTCGAACGGAATTAGTAGCCAATGATGATTATTCAAGATGATTCATCTTATCTATTGGTAGAATTAAAACTAGATCGATGGCTAACAATGAGAATTAGGGATCCACTGAAGAAACTATGGTTTATCCTTCATTGCCCCTTGTCCTTTCATTGGTTTCCATTCTTATCTAGCCTTTAATAATAAAGTTCATCAATCTAATCCCCAAATTGTGATGAAATTCTCAATAGATGGATCTCACTCACAATTTGGACATTAATGATTCTTTTTGCTAAAGTTTATAATCTCCATAAGATTTAAGATGAATATAGAATTTTTTCACCATTTGATCTACCAAATTCCTTTGAATCTTTAGCAAACGGAGATTTATTCACACATTATGAAAATAGAAGAATCAACAAATAGAGATTTCATAATGCGAAAATTTAAAGAAAGCAAGACTAAGAGTAATGATCACCTTTATTATTCAACTTAAAATTACACTTTCTTCAATCCGAGATTACAAGAAAATTCATTCTCGATCACTCCCCCGAAGAGGTAATTTCTCCGTCGATCTTCACCTCGCTCGATCACCGTGAGTCTTGGATCTATCGAAGATCGCGTGCTCGTTGATGACGATCGGCTTCACGTAAAGGATCTTGAATGTAGTCGCTCGATGAATTTCTCACGATTCTTGATCTTGGATCTTAATTTGGAATTGGATCTAAATTGTTTTTGTAATTGTGTACAAAATGTCCAATAAAATTCAACAACCTTTTAATGTAGGCTTAGGTCCTTTTTTATAGCCCCTAATCAAGCTTCCCCTATAAGCTAGGTTATTATAAGGAAGCTTCTAGAATAAGATAGGTAGTTATCAATATTCCTCAACAAGCTAGGGTATTATAGAGAAATTTTCTAGAACAAGTTTGTTAAAACGAAGGGTCCTCAGCAAGCTAGGAAGTTGAGAAGAAATTTCCAGAGACTTCTTGACTCCGAAGCCCACAACTCGGCCGCGGATCCGCGGCGACTCGGGCTGACTCGACCGCGGATCCGCGGTCGATTTGTGAGATCTCAGCTTCAAATCTCTGTGGTCTTCTGGTGTTGGTTTTTGGGTTTATATTTGATATCTGGAATATTCTTCTCTCTACTGAATCTCTGCCGGAATTTAACTCTTTGATTTCCTGTATTTTATCGGTGAATTTGCGATTCCGATATCTGACCTGAGATGATTTTTGCACAAGATCTCAATGAAGGATGTTAGAGATATACAATATTATGCGTGAAATATTAACATACAATTTCCTTCAAAAGTGTTGATTATAATATATAACGCATGGTAATTGGTATTTTGCAGATGAACTTGTAATATGTGTTATATTTATAACAAACATCCTTAGATGATTAGAAAAGTGAGGAAATTGTTATGTTAAATATTGCAATAATTTCGACTGAACAAAAGGCGTTGAGTCCGGCAGGGGAACACTACCTATCGGGGATTATTAGACTCGGCGGATATCCGGAGGATACCGACCGGAGTGATATGAGACAGATGGATATGAGGACCGATCTGATGAGACAATGCCTGAGATATGAGGATTTACGTGTCAATCCTAGACACGGGTTTTGTGATGATTTCGAGTGTCGATGTTGGGCACTTAGGTTTCGTGATGATTTGATGTGTCGTTAATGGACATACATTGGATGATACATATATATACATATATATAACACAGATGGTATGGCACCATATTATGACACGAGCACGATAATATTATTCGCATTATACCTATGTATATACAATCATCCTTGTTACCACACAGTATTATTTAAGTATATTACTGTATAACCTAGGAGTTCGTCATGCATTCGATTTCTACCTGATAATGTCTTTTACTCACGAGTTGGCAACTCACCCCCGTTGTGCCATAATTTTCTTGCAGGATCGACCGCTTGGATCAGTAGCGGCTCGCTGGCTCATCTATTCTTCTGGGTGATTTGCATTGGTAGGTGGGTTACTTCTCGGATCGTAACCGCCGTTGTGTACATTATTATTCAATTGTATCTAATTAAAAGCTTCATCAACCAGCCTATGTATATTTGGTAGACTTAGAAACCACACACTTGTATATTTTTTCAGACCTAGAGCGAGATGTGTGTATTATTCTTTATTCTGCATTTTGACGATGTTTTGGGTTCTTTACTTTCTTTTCTGTTTTTGATCTTCACCTTGGGCATCGTATATTTTTATTTGCATGGATATTTCCACCAATTGGCGTAGAGCTAGCTCCTGGTTGAGGATGCCTATATTATTGCTGTTATGTAGTGGTTTTGGATAAAATTTACAAAGGAGGTGCTGTCCAAATTTCAAATGACGTAAACGTTTTCAACTATAATATATAACCAACTTATATTTTCATATAATACTACTTATACTTTCAAAGAAGGAACTTGATTACATTAAATGTAACGAATCTGAATTTACTGTACAAAATTTTTAAATTTAATGCACAAAAAGGAGTTTACAAGTCTGAGTACAATTTATAAGTTAATTTATGTTTAAGAACAACAAGAAATAACTTGTAGCTCACTGGTAAAGCCCTTGCACTGTTGTAACGTAACCCCTGTGTTCAAATCACATCAAACACATTTATTTTTTCTGATTTATTTTTAAACTTTTTGGAATCCTAAAAGTTTACACGTGCAATGCACATAAAAATGATAAGACAGAAAAAATCAAACATGTGTAAAATGGAGTTAACACTGGCGTGAACACGTGGCTCCAATCCGACGGCTCCCCCTAACCAATCGGCCGACGGAAATGATATAATGGCCGGCACCGACGGTTCAACTGTGGCAAATGATGCCCGGGCTTTGCACACGCGACTCTTCCTCTACCCCTAACTCCCCTGCACTGTTTGATTTCTCTGCAATCAAACAGAGACTCGTCATTTCACCATTTATCATCTTTTTAATGCATTTTAATTCACTCTTTTAATTTCAAAACCCTAATTCCACATAAATACTATCCCATGCCTTAGCCTTTTCTCATTCTGAAAATTATAGCCAAAACACTCAAAATTTTCTAAGTACAAGAGGAGTACAGGTGGAGTTAGCAAGAGATCAACTTCCGGCGAGGATTGAAGCAAGTTCCGGTGACCCCACGATGTCATGACTGCAACACCCTCTTCCTACACTTTCTTTCTAACCACTTCACTCGTAAGTCCCTTCCAATCTCTCTCCTTCTTCTATGAAAGTCTCTTTCCATAAAATATGTCGGAAGTGGAGTTAACACCGACATCTTCTTTTAAACCTCTAAAATTCCACTTTTTCTTACATTTTCTTCATCCATATTCCAACACCATGCTTGTTAACATAAAACCAAAGTTTATGATCAAATTTTAACCCAGAATATCATGCAAAATATGTTTAACTTAACTTTTACACTAAAATACCATGAACTTCATGTATCCCTCTTTTTGTATTTTTGTTAATATACCTTTAGAAAACTTCACGGGGTAATGACCTATCCCTCACAAACATACATGGTTCCATAGCACGATACTCTTTGAACATATTTTTTTAGTTACGAACACAATATATCATTAAAATACCATTTACTATAAAAAAAACGGTTTTCTTTGGAATTGTATTTTAAAATTCCTTTGCAAATGAACTTCTACAACCTTTTTTAGGGGACCCGCTATTGGATGGTGCGGATTATCGCACATCCTTGGGCTAGTAGAGCGAGATGCAGACCTCCTCACGGAACATTCGGTTTCAAAAGGTTTTTAATACGATTTTTAAGAAAAACACAATTTTCTACTTAATTAAAAATTTAATTTTTAATAATTATATAAATATTACAAAATCCATATATTTTCAAAATATAATAACCTTATATTTTTTCAAATGAAAGAATTACAAGTTTCATCAAAATACCATCAAGATACCAACACAAGTCAAGCCTTACAGTAAAATACCATGAACTATACAAGCTAAGCTATTATCACTAAAATACCTCAAATCCTTAAAATTCACATTCATGGAAACCCTAAATAATTTAAAGAACTTCTCGAGGTTATTTTGAAACTATATATTGAAAAAAATGTTTTTCATAAAACCGCCTCGAGTTATATAAAACAACAGTTAAGGACTTTAGTAAATATAGGTTTAAGCGGGATCAATTCTCTTGAGCCCCAAGGAGCCGGAGAAAGTGAGTGCTTGCCTATTTAAGGTAGAAAACATAACAAAGTTATCAATGGTAATTGTCTTGGAAAAAAACACAAATCCTGCCGTTCATGTGCAACAGTTACCGATGACTCCCGAATCTAATTCAGGATCCAAATCAGTTTATAAGTGTCTGACTCAAGTCTGAGTCTAAATCAAACTTGAATTCAAACTCAAACCAAAATCCAATTCAAACTTGAATCCAAATTCTAACATGTATACTTAAACATGAACCTGAATATCAAACCTGCATACAAGACTTGACCTGACCGAACTATGGCTATAACTTGATATGACTACAATCTTACATCCTGAACCTGACTACTTGAACAACTTGTATCCATGGTCTCGACAAGTCTGATAGTTATAATCTATACAAAACATTACACGGGGTTAACAGGGTAGATTGATACGGAATGTATTAAAAGTGGCACGAGATGGTTACTTAAAAGACACCTACATGAACTGTAGTACCGTTGTCCCGTGGGTTTTGAAGGGGCCTTGTACTACATGTTACTATAGTCCACGTGGCAAGTTGGACTCCTCTCGTATACACTGATACCTTCTGTACCAAGCTAAAATCAACTACGTTAAGATAACAAGTATATACATGTATAACTTACCGGTTCCTTTTCCACATTACTTTTTCCTTTCTTTCTTTTGGGACTTACCGAGCGCTAGTTCGCTAACGACATTCTTGTCTATTTCTTTTTTTGGAACGTTCGTCAGGAGGACAGAACTCTCTCGAGATAGAGCCTAGCCAGGAAGACATGGACCAGCACACTTCCCAGCAGGACTTCTAGTTTCTTGTACTTACTTTTCCTTTTTGTATGCCGCTGTTTAGGCATTGCTTTATATCATTGTACTTTCCTTTTCAAAGCAGTTGTATTGTAAAGATGAATGTTAATAAAAGTTCATTTTATATCACTTTTCATTCTTGTGCATTTTTACATATATTGCTTATTTACGCTTGACGTATTTATTTCTAGTAAATACGTCGCGTGCCTGCCACGTGTCCGTCTCCGTACACTGGGAAGCGGGGCATGACAGGTTTTGTTAGCGGCCCATGCTGGTCCGTTCTGTATAAAATCCTAAGCAATATATCACAAGAATTATAAGAATCAGCAACTATACATTCTTTACATTTCAAATTCCTTGAATCCATCCTAAGCTTTCTTTTTCTATCAAGGTCATGGATTCACCGAACAACACGAGTACCAACGTCAATGGAAACACCTCACCACCTACTCTACCACCACTACCTACTGTTGCATCTCCCATCAACGAGCAAACGGTACCGCTTGAGGCAATCAAGAGCCTCTTGGAGGGTCACCAGCAGCAGACTGCTATCCTCATGCACCGCCCAGAGGTCGAGGCACCCGGAGTCAAGCAATTCCGGGCACTGCACCTGAAACATTTCTCTGGGAAAGAGAGCCCACTGGAGGCTGAAGAATGGGCTCAGTCTATCGAAGACGACCTGACAGCAGCACAAGTGCCAGAGATTGCTTGGGTGAGAGTTGCGAAGCTACAACTAACGGACAACGCCAGAGTCTGGTGGAAGGCTGAAGAAAGCCATCTTGCCCAACCAATTGAATGGAAGACGTTTCGCGATATGTTCAATGCGAAGCACTTCCCTAAGACTGCCAATTTCAACATGGAACATCAGTTCATCCACTTACAATAAGGCTCGATGTGGAGCAAGTCTTTGGATAAATACGATGCTGAGTTTACCATGCTTATCAGGTTTGCGGCACACCTCATTCCGACTGCTGAGATTCAGGAACAATGATTTCAGCAAGGGTTGGACCTGGAGATCCAAGCAGCACTAGCTACAGGGGATTTCCCAACCCATGATCTTTATCTAAAGGCTGCCCGACGCTATGAGGCAGTTGTGAAGAAGAAGGGCAGACCGCAGACTGCCGGTGTGAAACGCTCTGCCAAACAGATGGCAGGAGGAGCCTCTTCCAGGCCAACTTTTGCACCCAGGAGACCGGGAGTAACCTTTAACCGGCCCAGTCCAAACTTTTGCTTTTATTGCAAGAGGAATGGACACCTGGCGAAAGACCGCAAGCATGCGAATGGCCGGTGTTTAGTTTATGGCGCATCCACTCACGCCATTGGAGCTTGTACATATTGCCTGAACCCAGTTCCAGCACCTAGACCCGCAATCACAGTCCCGCAGCGGTCAGCTATTCAGGCTCCTGCACCTCGTTTATCTCTCCCTGCTCCACCTCCACGTGGACCTCCGGCACAGCCTCCTCGTCAATTTCACCAGGCCCAGAGGAACATGACTTAAGGGTAGAAGAACATGCCCCAGGGATAGAGGAATGTGCCTCCAGCAAGGAGAAATGTACCCCGACGTCAGGCTTTCACCATGACGGTTGAGGAAGCCGATGCCACTGGCCAAGTTATCACTGGTAATTTCCAATCCTTTCATCTTTTCAATCCTTGTATACCTCTATATTTTCCCTGTATCTAAAACCAACCTCACACAACTTAGGTACTATACTAGTAGCCACATTTCCTGTACTAGCACTGTTCGACACGGGAGCGTCACACTGCTTCATGTCCTAATGATTTGTGAGAACACATGTGATTCCCGTGAAGCCACTCATTTCAACCTGGAATGTCAGTTCCGGGAATGGAGTATTGAAGGCAAGTATGGGATTGGATCAGTGTCCAGTTGTAGTTTGCGTACGAATATTCTACGCGAATTTCAAAGTATTGGATATCTCAAACTTGGATGTTGTGTTTGGAATGGACTGGCTGGGAGTTTTCTATACTATGATTGATTTCCTTCAAAGGAGGTTAGTATTTGAGATACCAGATCACTCAGTCTTTTACTTCAAAAGTGGAGATAGAACTTTGGAGCCAGGAATCTTCCGCGCCAAGCCAAAGAAAGCAGAAGTATTTAATCTACCAGCGGAAGAAGAAAAGCCAGAGGTAGTTCGAGAGTTCGAGGATGTGTTCCCTGAAGATATAACAGGTTTGCCTCCCGATCGAGCTCTTGAATTCAGTATTGACTTACTACCTGGTGCACAACCGGTAATTAAAAATCTATACCGGTTAAGTCCAGAAGGATTGAAGGAGATCCATACTCAGTTGGAAGAACTTCTGAAGAAAGGTTGGATTCGTCCCAGTACTTCAAGTTGGGGATCTCCAGTTTTGCTCGTGAAGAAGAAAGAATGTTCATATAGAATGTGTGTAGATTACCAAGCTCTGAACGAAGTAACGATAAAGAACAAGTATCCACTACCGCGCATCGATGATCTTTTCGATCATCTAAGTGGGTCTTGGGTATTTTCGAAACTAGATCTTCGTTCGGGTTATCATCAGGTGAAGGTCAAAGAGTCTGATATTCCGAAGACGGCGTTCAGGACTTGTATGGTCATTACGAATATCTTGTTATGCCATTTGGAGTGACCAATGTGCCTGCTATATTCATGAATGTAATGAACCAAGTTTTTCGAGAAAAATTGGACAGGTTCGTTGTTATTTTTATCGACGACATCCTGGTGTATTAAAAGAATCGGAAAGAGCACGCCGAGCATTTACGGATTATCCTGGAGACATTGCGACAGCATCAACTCTATGCCAAGCACAGCAAGTGTGAATTTTGGCTAGATGAAGTCTGATTTTTTGGACATATTGTTTCGAGTGAAGAAATCTCAGTAGATCCAGCTAAGGCGTCAGCTGTCAGCGAATGGCTGACACCAAAGACGGTGAAGGACATTCAAAGTTTCTTAGGATTAGCAGGATACTACCGAAGATTCATTGAAGGTTTTTCGAAGATTGCAACACCCCTGACCAAGCTCACACGTAAAGATGAAGCATTCGTGTGGTCAGAAGCATGTGAGCAAGCTTTCATAGAACTCAAGACAAGATTAACTTCAGCTCTTATCTTTGTAATATCGGATCAATCTGGAGGTTTCATAGTACATTGTGATGCGTCCGGTAAGGGATTAGGATGTGTTCTACACCAGCATGGAAGAGTTGTAGCTTTTGCATCAAGACAACTAAAGGTTCATAAGCGCAACTATCCAACATATGATCTGGTGTTGGAAGCTGTTATCTTCGCACTTAAGATTTGGCGCCACTATCTTTTGGGAGAATGAGTGGATATATACACGGACTACAAAAGTCTGAAGTATGTATTTACTCAGAAGGAATTTAATATGCGGCAGAGAAGATGGCTAGAACTCATGGCGGACTTCAACATTAACCTACAATATCATCCTGGGAAGGTGAATGTAGTTCCTGATGCACTTAACCGCCATCCATTAGCAATTAATCTCACCGCTCAGTGGAAACTACAACATGAATTGCACGGATTGGCAATCGAAGTAGTTATGCCAGGTAACACTTTTTATGTGATGAACTTACAAATCCAGTCTACTCTTGTCAATCATATCAAAGCAGCTCAAGCAAATGATGCCAAGTTACAAAAGATTCGAGAACAAGTAGAAAGTGGACTTCGAACTGACTTCATCATCCACGAAGAAGGATCCTTGAGATATGGAAGTAGATTGTGTGTACCAAACAGTCCTGTTCGAGAAGAGTTGATGAAACAAGCTCACAGTTCTCCTTACTCAGTACACCCCAGTGGTACAAAAATGTATAAGGATCTACGACAACATTACTAGTGGCATGGAATGAAGTGCGAAGTAGCCAGAAGCATAGCCAAATGTTTGGTGTGTCAGCAAGCGAAGGCTGAACATCACAGAACTGCTGGTCTATTTCAGCCGTTACCTATTCCAGAATGGAAATGGCAACACGTTACCATGGACTTCGTGGCTTCCCTTCCTCGTAGCATGAAGGGTAACGATGTTGTATGGGTTATTATGGATCGACTCACCAAGTCGGCTCACTTTATTCCCTTTCGAGTTGGCCAATCTATAGAGACGTTAGCAAAGAAGTACATGGAGGTAAGCATGAATCTAAAGTAAGATTTAACTTCAAAGTGTACTATATTTGATACCCATGAACTCATGCAGGAGATCGTGAGATTACATGGAGAACCTGTTTGCATTGTCTCCGATTATGATATAAGATTCCGATCACAGTTTTGGCAGAGTCTACAAGCTATCCTGGGAACGAGTCTGAACTTCAGCACGACTTACCATCCGCAAACAGATGGACAGTCTGAGCGAACAATTCAGATTCTGGAGGACATGCTAAGAGCTTATATGTTAGACTTCGGAGGTTCGTGGAAAGATCACCTACACCTTGTGGAGTTTTCATACAAAAACAGCTACAGGCGAGTATTGGAATGGCACATTTTGCAGCACTCTACGGAAGAAACTGTCGTTCACCACTAAGTTGGGATGACGTTAGAGATCGTAAACTTCTTGGACCAGAGATGATCATGGAAACTGTGGACGTAGTTCGCACGATCAGGGAAAGAATGCGCATAGCCCAAGACCGACAGAAGCATTGGGCTGATGCAAAGCGCCGACACCTGAAGGCCATGTTTTTTCTGAAGATCTCTCCAAACAGAGAAGTAATACGTTTTGCAAAGGGGGGTAAGCTCAGTCCCAGATACATAGGACCGTTCGACATTCTCGAACGAGTCGGAGATGTGGCATACCGTTTGGCACCACCACCCTCATTGGAAGGAGTGCACAACTTGTTCCACATATCCCAGCTCCGAAGATATGTGAGTTGTTAGTTTTATGTATGCCCTAAAGGCCATTATTGTACATAAGATATATATTATAGTAGATGCTTGGACATATATAGGGAGGACTTTCTTGCTCGACATGATAGTATGCTATCTGGTTACTCTTTATCTTAATATGTACACTTATTGTCTCTCTGTTACATGTTGATAAAGCCCTTAGGATGAGTACTTGACTACCAAGATTATGATGCAGATCATACTAGTGGGGCCAGGGTAGTCCGTAAGTACATCCTTCAATTATTCCTAGTCGTGGGAGTATCGAGATGGGGCATTGATATTCCAGAGTAGACTAGCGTATATGTTTCTTGACCCATATGATGGGCGATGGATGATCCCACATCCATTGGTGTTTGGCATCAAAGATTGTATACGGGTACTCAGTGGAGACTGGGTACACTGAACAGGACTCGCCGAGAACTCCTAGATGGTATTATACCTTACGTCAGATGGCAGTTCTCTGGTGACACTGGTACAGGTTAGTCTGTAGACCCGAGATCGTTATAGAGTCTTGTGTGATTCCCACTGTGCTTTGATTTCTACCTTACCACGTTCAAGAGAACGTGCAAAACGGTGGTTTTTGGGTACAGTCCCGAGTCACATGGAGGCAATGAGCGATAGGAGGGGATTTCGTCTCTCTCGGTATTGGGGGTTGATGTTGCGCTATGCTTGATTGGCCATAACAGAAAATCCCTGGCCAGGGTTGCTGAGATTTACTGGTAAGTGTTATCAGTAGTTTCTCGAACCGTTATGGGCCTCACATCGGCATGACTTATCAAGCTATTAGGGTCTGACGTTTACCACCCCCAGGCTGGATATGCGACATATCATACGAAGAGGCTGGACTGTACGATAGTGTTACTTATTGGATTCACAGGAGTATGAGCAGGCTTGCTTGTTGATCTTCTGATTGCTCAATACCCGGGTAGTCGTTACGTCCAGCTAGTATCGATGATGGCTTGTAAGTGACTGATATGATCATCACCTACTGCCGGCGTATCGATGAGTCTTTAGAGTCCTACACAGAGGTTTCCTGGCTCAAGCTAAACGAAGTAGGAGCACATATGTGATATGTGCGGGACCGAGTTTAATACGCGTATGTGATGTTAGTTAGATGTATGCCCTAGAGGCCATTACTATACATGAGATGTATATTGTAGTGGATGCTTGGACATATATAGGGAGGACTTTCTTGCTCGACATGATAGTATGCTATCTGGTTACTCTTTACCTTAACGTGTATACTGATTGTCTCTCTGCTACATGTTGGTAAAGCCCTTAGGATGTGTACTTGACTACCTGAAATATGATGCGGATCATACTAGTGGGGACATGGTAGTCCATAAGTACATCCTTCAAGGTCTCTAGTCATGGGTGTATCGAGACAGGGAATCTATATACCAGAGTAGACTAGCGTATACCTTCTCGACCCATGTAGATGGACGATGGATGATCCCATATCCATTGGTGTTTGACATCGGAGATGATATACGGGTGCTCAGTGGAGACTGGGTACATTGGACGGACTCGCCGAGAACTCCCAGATGGTATTATACCTTACGTCAGATGGCAGTTCTCTGGTGACACTGGTATAGGTTAGTCTGTAGACCCGAGATCGTCATAGAGTCTTGTATGATTCCTACTGTGCTTTGATTTCCATCTTACTACGTTCAAGAGAACGTGCAAAACGGTGGTTTTTGGGTACAGTCCCGAGTCACATGGAGGCAATGAGCGATAGGAGGGGATTTCGTCTCTCCCGGTATTAGGGGTTGATGTTTCGCTATGCTTGATTGGCCATAACAGAAAATCCCTGGCCAGGGTTGCTGAGATTTACTGGTAAGTGTTATCAGTAGTTTCTCGAACCGTTATGGGCCTCACATCGGCATGACTTATCAGGCTATTGGGGTCTGACGTTTACCACCCCCAGGCTGGATATGCGACATATCAGACGAAGAGACTGGACTGTACGATAGTGTTACTTATTGGATTCACAGGAGTATGAGCAGGCTTTCTTGTTGATCTTCTGATTGCTCAATACCCGGGTAGTCGTTACGTCCAGCTAGTATCGCTGATGGCTTGTAGCTGACTGATATGATCATCACCTAATGCCGGTAGATGGGCGATGGATGATCCCATAGTTTCTCGACCCGTTATGAGCCTCATATCAGCATGACTTATTGGTTATTAGGGTCTGACGTTTACCACCCCTAGACTTGATATGCGACATATCAGACAAGGAGACCGGACTGTACGGTAGTGTCATTGTCAGGCTTTTTCCAGGAGTTGGAGCGGGCTTGCTTGCTGATCTTCTGATCGCTCAATACCCGGGTAGCCGTTACGTCCAGCTAGTACCGCTGACGGCTTATGGGTGCTTGATATGATCATCACCTACTGCCGGCATATTGACGAGTCTTTAGAGTCCTACATAGAGGTTATACTGGCTCAGACAAAACGAAATAGGAGCGCATATGTGATATGTGCGGGACCGAGAATAATGGTTGTATGTGATACCGTATTCTATTCTCGCGACTATTATATCGGCCGGTTATATGAGATATAGCTGGGTTATCGAATCAAGTGTTGATTCGATAAGTTGGTACATTTTGTGTTAGTCGGTTATATGAGATATAACCGGATTATTAAGTCAAGTGTTGATTTAATAATTTAGTGTATAATTGTATATGTGATATACTAATTTACATTAACTAACATTGGTTCACTTAAGCATTTATTTTTCTCACTTGTGCACAACTTAATATATATGTGATATATATTTATTTGTGTACATTTTGTATCATGGTTGTTGATACACACTACATGGGTGTATGAGACATACACCATTGTAATTATATTGGTGGGGTTTTAATATACAAAGTAAATACAAAATTAGTGGATAATTTTTCAAGTGCATGAAGCTTCATGAAGCTTATGAATGCATTGACCAAAGTCCATTAGTTTTGTTTTTACTTAGGATTTTTATAAACCTAACCACTATAATTAGCCATGGTTATGTCTCTACATGAGTTAGTATATGATACACACTCACCCATGGTTAGCTAAGTCTCTCTTGATAAGTCTTCATTCTCATTTTGAGCTCATCTTCTTCCTCCTTCAATTTCTTTCTAGGGTTTGAAAAAGAGAGAGATTGAAAGTGAGAAAAGAAATTCTAAAGTATACCCATTTCCTATTTCATCATCCTCTACTAGACTAACACTTTAGTTTAGGGTGTTTGCTTCACTAATTCTCTAGTTAGTGAAGTAGAAGCTTGAGTTCGTATTCCCTCGACGTAGATCATCTTCGGCCTCGAAGACTTCAAGCAATACCGTTGCAATTTTCTCATGGAGCCGTCCGAGAGTTCGGGAGTTCGATGATCGCAGCGAAGGGACTACTACAAGGAGCTTAAGAAGTGAAGGACCGATCTACAAAGGTTGTATTTCGTATTCACTTAGTGTTAAAGTTTTTAACTTGCTAGTTTTCGCCTAATCTCTAGTTTAAAGATCTTGTTTAGAGTTATTCGGCACGGCTAAAATTATTATCGGGCATGGTTGATGCCTTATAGAACCTTGTTAGAGTGCTTAGTAACCCTACAGTGGTATCAGAGCCTAGCTAGAGCATTAGGCGACGTGTATACGAAGTTAAAACTCCGAACGAACCCGGAATCCCCCGATTTTACCCCTCTCTGGACATTTTCTGAAAATGTGATTTTTTCCAAATTAAAAATGCTTAAAAAAATCACCAGGCAATTAAATGGAAAAATGTGCAAAACGACAACGTTTAGCGCCCAAAGCGCCGCGGAACCGTGGCGGGAGCAGGCTCCCGCGGCGGTTCCGCGGCCATAAGGTGACGTCACACTTATCAGTTTGCACAGTAATGTTCCTATTTAATTTCCTGTTGTTTCTGAGTATTTTTAATTTATACTCAAATGTTGAGTTTTCTGGGTTGTATTGGGAGCTCATTGATTCGATCGGAAAGTTTAACTTCGTCTATGTGTTTTTCCGGATAATTTAGAAAGTATTAAAACGTTCGAACGGATATCAATAACTCACTTTTTCCCGACCCGGAAAATTTCCAAGTGTTGGATTTTTCCGTTGTTTAAGAACGTATGAATCGTGCAAGTTACGCAATGGACCCTCTAGAAGACAACAAACCTTAACTCGATTATGTGACCATCTTGAACTGCCTTTTGAACCTTAGGATTTGGGGCAGTATGGCGTTGCCACATGTGAGGCGTTGGCTTGACCCTTCCACGGCTGGACCATTGGTACTGTGGCATGTGATGGATGTTTTTAAACTCCCCTCAAGTGTTGAGAACTATTTGGGAAAACCTGGGTGTTTGATTATTCGATCGGAAAGTTTAACATTGTCTATATATCTGGAATGTGATACAATATTTGGAATCCATAAGTAGTTATGAGATAACTAATTTGGATATTATAAACATAGCAGTTTAGTCTCAATTGATCGGTTGCCACGGAATTTTGATGCGATCAAAAGTCCGTCGCAATCACGTAGCGTACGCGGATACTCGCCGGGTAAACTTAATAGACAGCCATGCCCCATAGCCCGGACCAAGTGACTGTAGGAGAACCCCGTCGCCAAAAGCATCCGTTCGGGTGCTTGCGGCAGCGGTGTTCCGCCTTAGTGCACTTCGTCGACGGCATCCGGGGGTGCGGCCATCTACTAAAGTTTGTGACGAGCATTCGATCTAAATATCGGGAATCTTGTTGAATTGCCCGACTAGATATTGAAAAGTGTTTTCGATATAGAGACTAAAATGCGGGGTTTTATAATTGTTAGGCATTAATGTCTAAGGAGGTTGCGGATTCCAACTGTTGTAGTTTTACACTTTCTTTTCTGCGACCGTAAGTGTAATATGTGTTATCGCCGATTTCGTTGCTATATGTCAATGACAATTGCGATGCGCATATTTACTTACGTTGATGACATGTGATGTTATGTGTTGCTGGATATGTTATATTGGATCGTCGCGTTCAGAATAGCCCGGGTTTTTATATGAGATGAGGGTTTTTATTTTCATTCATGTAAAATTAAATGTATGTAATATTCTTTTATTGGGGCACTTCCGGGATGAGGTTGATGTCACCATTTGTATATTATTTACTTTTCCGCACTAGGTTAGACCCAAGGAGGAGAGCACAAGTAACCGGGTTCTGGAGTCCAGTGGGAGACCAACTCGAGGAGTTGAGTCCGGGTCTCCTAACTCTAGAATTGGTCGGGTTGCTTGCCGCTCTCGTAGGGGTCTAGGGGTGTGGGTTTGGGTATTCATCGCGACCGTGGAATCCGTGTTTTATAGAGGCTCAAAATAAAACATGGACGTCCTAGTATATCCAATGTTTCATATGTTTCTTCTGCTGCGATATCTGTAATGTGATCATTTGATATGTTGTGATAGATACTGTATATAGTATATATGATATATTATATAGATGTTACTTATGTTTTACACCCGTGCTAGCCCTGCCCCGCTCTGCCTTTAGTCACCTAACCTAACGGTGCACGAGGGGACATCGAAGCGAATGCGGATGGCATAAGTGTACGTCGTATTTATCTGTGATGTTTAGGTGATTTAAATGATGGGACTTCATTAATATGATTAATGAAAGAAAAGAAACCTAAAAGATGTTGTAGAATCGAATTTTCAAAAAAAGGTAGTTATAGTTCTTGCTTTGCATCGCGGTGTTCCTTGTAGAACATCCTGCACCTTATTCGATAAGGAAAGGGCCGAGATCCCTTCACCGGGAGTGACCCCTTTAGCAATGACTGGCAGATGCTACACCCCTCGGTTTTGTCTTTTGATTGCTTTTCTAGTTCTTGCTTTGCATAGTGATATATATGATATATCCTGCACCTTATTCCATAAGGAAAGAGCCGAGATCCCTTCACCGGGAGTGACCTCTTTAGTGAAACTAGTAAAAGCCTAAAAAACACTCCATTTTAAAATCATTTCTACAACGATATCAAGTTCATTACGCAATAGATTTTTAGAAAAACCTGACGTAGCCCTCCATCATTTCAGATAAGTTGTATATAGTATTCGTGCTACATTTGTTGGCTTTCGTCAAGGTGTAGTGTGCGGTAGCTATATGCTGCTTATCTGTTACATACGATGCGATTGGATTAAGGTAGTCGTACGGCTTTGTTGGATTTAGTCAAGGGTCGTGCGGGTGGGTTTAATTCAGTCAAGAAATGTACGGGTTGAACTTGACTAGCGGGCTATGGGTTGTTGGCTTTCGTCAAGGTCATAGCACGTTAGGGGCAAAATTATCGGGAATTTCAAGTGTTGAAATTTGCAATGAGATTGCATATTTTCTATGAGATAGTTGGATCCCGATACCCACTGCGAGTAATTGTTACTCCTGGGAGAGTTTTACACATTACAATTAGCCGATCAAGTAGGTGTCTAGAAAGGTGTCAACGGGGTTACGCCTCTGGGAAAACGAGATTTACTTTAATTAGGTCCGTGCGAAAGCACAGGGAACCTCCCTCAAAGTACCGACACTGGCCTGGCTGAAAGATTGGCGAAGTTGTAGGGTGTAATTAATCCCGGCTAGTCTTTCCTTTTAGGGTTTGAAGGAAGATTTGATAAAAACAGTGGGAGCCATCATGATTAGATAAAATTATAACCAATCTGATCTTGCAAGAGCATACGCAGAGTGTTTTCTTCTCTCTCTCCAGGTAGCGATCATGTCATGCCTTAATCAAGATAATAATACGGATGTATTGACCGAACCCGCTTGTTATACTGTGCTAGGGAACGTTGGTCCCGCTCCAACTTATAATTGTTATAAGACAGAGCATGAAATAGGGGATTACCAGAATTCCCGTGCCACCCAAACGAAGAAAGTGCATGCTGATGCATCTTCTTCGGGTGTGTTCATTACAGAGAACTGTTTCTCAGTATCCTTTACGTCCTGGGTATGTGATACCAGATCAGGATCCCACATATGTAATTTGTTACATGGGCTACAGATAGGTAGAGAACTGAGAACGGGTGATAAGTTTCATGAGATAGAAAACGATGCAAGTGTTGCAGCCAAGTCTGTTGGTCACTATCACCCTGTATTACCAGAATACATTGATTCTGAACGAATGTTATTAGATACCGAACCTGATATACAACATCATATCAGACTCTTTATTACTAAAGAAAGGATATAATTTTGTATTGTTGGATAATGTTTTGAACATTTCCTATATCAAGAGTTGATCAGTTCAGGCATGTTATCTAAAAGCATAGACGTTCTAAATCAAACTACAGTTCTTAGTATACAGAACACACACAAGAGGAAGAGTTCAGAAATGAACGAATCCTTATTGAGGTATTATAGACTAGGTCATATCAATGCGACCCGACTAGCCGAAGTTACATATAGATGCATATTTAAATTAGTTTGAATTTACATCTTGTGAAACTTGTCGGTCATGTCACAGAGATAAGATGAACATAACTCTGTTTATTGGAAACAGAGAAAGAGTTAGTGAACTCTTGGGATTGATACATGTTGATGTATGAAGGTCCCCTGTCTGCACATGCCAGGACCGGTTCTTTGTACTTCATTACATTCTCTGATGATCTCTCAAGATTCAGACATATGTTCCTGTTGAAACACAAGTCTGAAGCTTTTGAGATATTCACAGAATATAAGTTAGAAGTAGAGAACCAAAAACGGGTATAAGTATTATGTCCTTTGATGTGATCAGGGAGGAGAATACTTGAGCATGGGATCCCTGGACTATTCTAAAGGAGAATGTGATTCTCTCTCAGCATTACTCCTCCATATACATCACAGCACGTCGGTGTATCGGGGCGGAGCAATCACACCCTATGTGATAAGGTGTGCTCTATGATGAGTACTACTGAGTTACCTATTTCCTTTTGGGAGTTATGCACTGGAGAAGTTGCATACCTATTGAATAGGGTTCCGATCAAATCAGTTGCTTACCACTTCATATGAGATATGGAAAGGGAAGAGCCCATATCTTAAGTTTGTTAAGATTTGGGGTTGTCCAGCCTATGTCTAAAAGCATAATCCGGACAAGCTCGAGGCAAAGTCAGTTCTGTAGAAGTTTGTTGGATATCCCAAGCATTCGCAAGGGAATATCTTCTACCAAACCGAGGAACAAAAGATGTTTTGTTTCTCAGCATGCCACCTTTGTGAAAGGGAATTTCTTGTGAAGAAATGAGTGGACATGAGGTAGAACTGGAAGGAGTTCCAGCTAAACAAACTGCAGCTGACGATTTGGTAGAACCGGATGATTCAATAGCTCCCAACGAACCTCAGCCTCTCCGCCGATCTGGTAGGGTTCCTCACCCACCTGAGAGATACTTCGGTTTCTCTATGACAGTGGGAGCGAGGATTGCATCATGAGATGATGACCCATCTAGTTTCTAGTTGGCCATCAGGAGTGGGACTCTGTAAGAATGGTTGGATGCTTAACGATCTGAGATGGAATCCTTATACACCAACAAAGTATGGACTTTGGTTACCTTATCTGAAGGGTTAAATCCCCATCAGGAGCAAGTATATCTTGAGAAGATTACTTGGTGTACATGGAAATGTTGAGACTTTCAAAGCTAGACATGTTAAAGGTTTGCATCATTGACCAGGTATGGATTATGATGAAACCTTTTCTAAGTAGCTATGCTTAAGTCCATCCAGATCCTACTTGCCACGGCTACATACCATGACTACGATATCTGGCGGTTGGGTGTCATGACTGCTTTTCTAAATGATGTTTTAGAAGAGAGAGTCTATAAGTACACAGTCAGAGGGCTTCGTAGACAGTGGGAGCAGCGGAAACATGTGCAAGATGTTTTATGTGATAAAGCAGGCATCGCGGAGTTGGAACGTCTGTTTTGATGTGGTAGTCAAAGAGTTTGACTTCATCAAAATGGTAGATGAACCTTGTATATACAAAAAAGTAGTAGGGAGCACGGTGGTGATCCTCGTAGAGTACATGGATGACATACTCTTGATGGAGAAGGAGTTTCCTATGCTACGCTCGGTCAATCTCCGCTTATCACAATGATTCTCCATATAGGATCAAAGTGATACCTACTAAATCCTGGGATTTGGATCTATGAGATAGATATAATTGGATGTTAGGATACTCACTAGTTGTAGTGAGATGGTATCAATTGATCCTGGGGAGAATCACTGGAAAGGTTCCAGGGTGATAAGGATGACCGAATGTCAGTCGCAGGCATTGTCTTTACCCTAAGTAAAGGGACGGTATGTTGGAAGAGTTCCAAGCTAGATACCGTAGCATACTAGACGATAAAGGCTTGATACATCGCTACCAAAGATACTACCAAAGAGGCAGTATGGGTGTATATTAGTTCATGAGATGAACTTCTTTCCTACCATTGTGAAACAATGGAGTTATGGCTTATGCCTAGGAACGCCCGTCCCATCAGTGATCCAGACATATTCTAAGGCAGTGTCACCTGATCATGGAGATGGTTGATCTCCAGGGGATCGAAGTCAGGAGAGTAGACTCAGAGGACAACACGGCGGATCCACTCACAAAGGCCTTTTCCCAGAGAGAGACTATTATAGGATGGTTGAGTATAAGATACTACAACCACTGTTATCAGATGGCCCTAGTGCAAGTGGGAGATTGTTAGTTATATGTATGCCCTAGAGGCCATTACTATCATGAGATGTATATTGCAGTGGATGCTTGGACATATATAGGGAGGACTTTCTTGCTCGACATGATAGTATGCTATCTGGTTACTCTTTACCTTAACGTGTATACTGATTGTCTCTCTGTTATATGTTGGTAAAGCCCTTAGGATGTGTACTTGACTACCTGGACTATGATGCGGATCATACTAGTGGGGACATGGTAGTCCATAAGTACATCCTTCAAGGTCCCTAGTCGTGGGTGTATCGAGACAGGGCATCGATATACCAGAGTAGACTAGCGTATACCTTCTCGACCCACGTAGATGGGCGTTGGATGATCCCATATCCATTGGTGTTTGACATCAGAGATGATATACGGGTGCTCAGTGGAGACTAGGTATACTGGACGGACTCGCCGAGAACTCCCAGATGGTATTATACCTTACGTCAGATGGCAGTTCTCTGGTGACACTGGTACAGATTAGTCTGTAGACCCGAGATCATCATAGAGTCTTGTGTGATTCCCATTGTGCTTTGATTTCCACCTTACCACGTCCAAGAGGGCATGCAAAATGGTGGTTTTTGGGTACAGTCCCGAGTCACATGGAGGCAATGAGCGATAGGAGGGGTTTCGTCTCTCCCGGTATTGGGGGTTGATGTTGTGCTATGCTCGATTGGCCATAACAGGGAAGTCCCTGGCTAGGGCTGGTTTAGAGATTTACTGGTAAGTGTTACCAGTAGTTTCTCGACCCGTTATGAGCCTCATATCAGCATGACTTATCGGTTATTGGGGTCTGACGTTTACCATCCCTAGACTTGATATGCGACATATCAGACGAGGAGACCGGAATGTACGGTAGTGTCACTGTCAGGCTTTTTGGAGGAGTTGGAGCGGGCTTGCTTGCTGATCTTCTGATCGCTCAATACCCGGGTAGCCGTTACGTCCAGCTAGTACCGCTGACGTCTTATGGGTGCTTGATATGATCATCACCTACTGCCGGCGTATTGATGAGTCTTTAGAGTCCAACATAGAGGTTATACTGTCTTAGGCAAAACGAAATAGGAGCGCATATGTGATATGTGCGGGAACGAGAATAATGCGTGTATATGATACCGTATTCTATTCTCGCGACTATTGTATCGGCCGGTTATATGAGATATAGCCGGGTTATCGAATCAAGTGTTGATTCGATAAGTTGGTACATTTTGTGTTAGTCAGTTATATGAGATATAACTCGATTATTAAGTCAAGTGTTGATTTAATAATTTAGTGTATAATTGTAAATGTGATATACTAATTTACATTAACTAACATTGGTTCACTTAAGCATTTATTTTTCTCACTTGTGCACAACTTAATATATATGTGATATATATTTATTTGTGTGCATTTTGTATCATGGTTGTTGATACACACTACATGGGTGTATGAGACATACACCATTGTAATTATATTGGTGGGATTTTAATATACAAAGTAAATACAAAATTAGTGGATAATTTTTCAAGTGCATGAAGCTTCATGAAGCTTATGAATGCATTGACCAAAGTCCATTAGTTTTGTTTTTACTTAGGATTTTTATAAACCTAACCACTATAATTAGCCATGGTTATGTCTCTACATGAGTTAGTATATGATACACACTCACCCATGGTTAACTAACTCTTTCTTGATAAGTCTTCATTCTCATTTTGAGCTCATCTTCTTCCTCCTTCAATTTCTTTCTAGGGTTTGAAAAAGAGAGAGAATGAAAGCGAGAAAAGAAATTCTAAAGTGTACCCATTTCCTATTTCATCATCCTCTACTAGAATAGCACTTTAGTTTAGGGTGTTTGCTTCACTAATTCTCTAGTTAGTGAAGTAGAAGCTTGAGTTCGTATTCCCTCGACGTAGATCATCTTCGGCCTCGAAGACTTCAAGCAATACCGTTGCAATTTTCTCATGGAGCCGTCCGAGAGTCTGGGAGTTCGATGATCGCAGCGAAGGGACTACTACAAGGAGCTTAAGAAGTGAAGGACCGATCTACAAAGGTTGTATTTCGTATTCACTTAGTGTTAAAGTTTTTAACTTGCTAGTTTTCGCCGAATCTCTAGTTTAATGATCTTGTATAAAGTTTTTCGGCACGGCTAAAATTATTATCGGGCATGGTTGATGCCTTGTAGAACCTTGTTAGAGTGCCTAGTAATCCTACATGTGATACCGTATTCTAATCTCGCGATATGTGATATCGTTCGGTTATATGTGATATAGCCGGGTTATCGAATCAAGTGTTGATTCGATAAGTTGATACAAATGATATTAGTCGGTTATATGTGATATAGCCGGATTATTAAATCAAGTGTTGATTTAATAATTTAATGTATAATTATATATTTGATATATTAACATACATTAACTAATATTAGCTCACTTAAAGATTTCTTTTTCTCACTTGTGCACATTTAATATAAATGTGATATATATTATTTGTGTCATGCTTGATGATGCATCTAACATGGCTATATGAGACTCATACCATGTCATAGATAATTGTTTTTTTTTATTTATTTAGGTAAATACAAAATTAGGTGGAATAATCACATGGTTTCAAGCTTACTGGAAACTTGTAGAACCATTTATTTAGTCCACTAATTTTGTCTCACCCTAGATATTTATTAACCCAACCATTATCTTAAGCCATGGTTAAGTCTTTACATAAGTTAATATGAGATATTATCTCACCCATGGTTGCTATTCTCACTAATTCATTCTACACTCCATCTTCTTCTTCATCAAAAGAAAGCTTTCTAGCTTTTCTTGAGGTGAAGAAATATTGTGAGAAAATTTTTTCTAAAGTGAGCAAAAATCCTACTTCATCAACCTATACTAGATTAGCCATTTAGTTTAGGTTGTTTGTTTCACTAATTACCAATTGGTGAAGAGGTAGCTTGAGTTAGAGTCTTTTCGACGTAGATCATCTTCGTCCTCGAAGACTTCAAGCAAGCATGTTCATTTCACTTTGTGGAGCCTAACTTGAGTCCGGGAGATCACTACTTGGAGCGAAGGGACTACTACACGGAGCTTTAGAAGTGAAGAACCGGTCTACAAAGGTTGTATTCCTTATTAACTTAGTGTAATGTTTGATAACAAGTTGGTTTACCCTAATTCCTCTAGTTAGATACTTGGTTAGGGTTATTTAGCACCTTAGAATTTTTTAAAATGGCATGGTTGATGCCTTCCGAAACCTAGTGAGGGTGCTAAGGATCTCAGCAATGGTATCAGAGCCAAGCTAGAGAATTAGACGATGTTAGTTGAATTACGAAACCGAAACCACTCCAAAACCTTGAAACGAAATCCATAGTTTCTGTCGAATTTTAAAAGTTCTCTGAATTTTTTTTAAAAAACTGCAAAATGTTATATGAGATGTAACATGAACACCAGAGCAAAACGAGCCATTTTCACCGGGTATGACCCGGTGAAACTTGTGAAAAAACCGGTCCCACCGGTTTTATTAAGGTATTTTGGCCTCGTTTCACTTTGGTGTTCCAGTGTAACAAACCCAAACTTTCTGTACAACTTTCTGTACAATTTTTTCAAAATACAGAAAGGTTTTTTTTCTTGAGCACAAGATATAAGTTTGATTTGCTATTTAATAGCAAGAAGGAGCTTGTAGCTCATTGGTAATATCTTGCACTGCTGAACAAAGCCACCAGAGTTCAAACCCCATCACCAACATTATTTTTAATATTGTTTTATTTTAATATTTTTAGAATTCCAAGAGTCTACACGTGCTAAACCCGTAAAACCCCACTACACATGATAAACTAACGGTACCAGAGAGCTAATGAACCGACAAGGGGGATTCCGGCCGCCTGACTCGGCCGGACTCGGGCGGATCGGCCGACTCGGGCCGCCGCCGCCGGCCGGACTCGGCCGGACCGCCGAGTCACCAACTGAAGAGTTTTGCCTTTTTGTCTCCCATGTACACCTGCATACTTAATTTCTTTAGATCAGTACCAGAACTCCTTTAAAACCCTAATTACTCTATTTTATTACATTTTAATACATTTTTTCAATTCAACCTTTCACCTACCCTAAACCCTAGCCTTACCCTATAAATACAACCCCTAAACACACCCCCTCACTCCAAAATTCTGATCAAAACTCTCAAGAAAACCCTAGAAGTTGTGTGCATTTGAAGTTAGCGAAAGGCGGAAGCTTCGGCGATATTCCGACGACAACCCTAAGAGTTCCCGGCGACGAAACGACGCACCGGCACCTCCTACCGCTTCCTCTCTCTCTTTTCTAAGATCTAAACCCGTAAGTCCCACCTCCCTCTTCTCCTTTCTTTTCTAAAAATACGTAATTCCAAAACCCGACGGAATCGGAGTTAATCCGATTTCCGATTCGGTTCTTTCTAAAAATTCAACCTTTCTTATATACAAACATATCAAACCATTACATGTTGACTATTAATCATTAACAAATATGTTGAACAAGTTTCATGACAATCTATATCATTTTGTAACTTTTATCGCTCTTTTTCAGTAAAATACCATGTAGTTTCATTTTGACATTAAAACATCACAATCTTGCTATACCTTTAAGTAGATCACGAGATAATGACCTACCTTCTCACAACACTCATATGCAACATAACACAATATCTTTCGGGAACATAGAATACGGGAAAACGAAACCTTTCAAATAAATACCATTTACTAATAAAACCGTTTTCTAAAAGATTAAGTATTTTACAAATCTTTGCAAAGCGCCGCTACAACCCATTTGGGAAACCCGTTCGGGATGGTGCGGATTATCGCACATCCTCAGGCTTAGTAGCGTGAGATGCAGACCTCCGCAAGGAGCATTCGGTCTCGAAAGATTTACAAAATACAAATATCTTAAGAAAATGAGATTTCTAGAAATATAATATATATTAAAATTATTTTTATATAAATATATATATGTATCTTTAAAATATCTATTTTTGTGGTAATATAAATATTCCAACTTTTCCTAAAATCACAAGAATCACTTTACATTAAAATGTAATGAATTCCATACAAGTTCAATATTACAATTAAATACCTTATATTATGAAATTATGTTATTTTCACTAGAAATATCACAAATATAAAATCTACATTTATTACAACTCTAAAGACGATAATTAAACACTTGGGGTGTATTTTAAAAATTATACAAAAAGTATTTTTACATAAAACCCCCTCAAGTTCTATAAATTACCCTAAAGACCCTAGTAAATATAGGTTTAAGCGGGACCAGTCTCTTGAGCCTCAAGGAGCCGTAGATATGGGTGCTTGCCTATCTAAGGTAGACAGATTAACAACGGTGTTATCAATACGGTAATCGTCTTTGAAAAAGACACAAATCCTGCCGCACATGTGCAGCTGTTGCCGATAACATCAAAAACAATCAGGACTTCAATTTCTTTTCTAATTGTTCTGACTCAGAATGAGTCACATTATAATAATCTGTCTTGAATATGATTCAAGTACAATCTACAATCTACAATCCAACATGAATCCTTGAATGCATATATTCAATCTATTTAATCTGTATTGACTGAACCGAACCATAGATATACTTCTATTTACATGATTCTCTAGTTACATCCATGATTCTCCTTTTACATCCATTTTACTGATATCATGGTTTTGGCAAGTCATCCCTATATACAGACAATACAAGTTACAATACAACACAAATAATACAAACAAGATATCGCGGGGTTTAAGGGGTAGATTGGTACGGAAGGTGTTAGAAGTGGCACGAGACTACAAGATTAAGACACCTAATCTGAATCCAATTGCCGTTGTTCCGGGTTATATAACGGAGCCTTATAGTTCCATTTGCCCTAGTCTCTAGCATATAGGGACTCCTCTCGTATACACTGGTATCTTTCTGTACCAAGCTACAAATAACAACGTTAATCGTATAATACAACTTTAAAAGCTACCTTCTCTTTCTGTCTATTCTATTTCTCCCTTGTCTTTGGGACTTACCGAGCGATTGTTCGCTGACGACATTCCTTCTCTTTCTTCTTTGGAATGTTTTCAGGTGATCTGGACACTCAGGAGATCGAGCCTACTAGTGAGGACTTGGACCAGCTTTCCTACGACCTAGAGCTCTAGCTTCATTGTACACATTTTTATTTCAGTACTTTTCATTTCTGTTATGCCACTGTTTAGGCATCGCTTTATTCAATGTATTTATCTTTCCATGCATTGTACAAAAGAATGTTAATAAATAAAGTTGATGTTTCATTACATTTTGTCTCTTGTGTACTTTTACTTTTATATTGCTTAGATACGCTTAGCGTATGTACTTCTGAGTATATATGTAGCGGCCTCGTCGCGTCCCCTTCACCATACACTGGGAAGCGGGGCATAACAGGTTTTGTTGGCGGACCATGCAGGTCAGAGCTGTATGGAACCCTACCATGCAGTTCTGTTCTGCGTGAACAACCTAAGCAATATAACACAAGAACCAGCAACTAAAAAATTCTTTACAATTCATACTTCTTGAATGTCATCAATTCATATACTTTGAATCTGTCCTAACCCAAATTTTTCTTCAAGATTATGGATTCCCCAAACAAAACTAGCACCAATGTCAACAACACACCTCCACCACTACAAATCACACCTGCTGTCCCTGCTCCTATCAACGAGCAGACAGTTCTGTTTGAGGTGATCCGAAGCCTCCAGGTTGGACAGCAGCAGCAGACTGCTCTTTTAATGAACCGTCCCGAGGCAGAAGCACCTGGGGTGAAGCAATTCAGGGCTTTGCACCCCCAAACAGTTCTCAAGAAAGGAGAGCCCACTGGATGCTGAAGAATGGGCTCAGAGTATCGAAGATGATCTCGCAGCGGCACAAGTGCCAGAAATAGCTTGGGTCAGTGTTGCAAAGCTGCAGCTCACAGACAATGCACGGAATTGGTGGAAGGCGGAAGAAAGCCGTCTTGATCAACCCATCGAATGGAAGACTTTCCGCGACATGTTCGACGCAAAGTATTTCCCTGAGACAGCCAGGTTCGACATGGAACAACAGTTCTTACATCTGCAACAAGGTTCAATGTGGACTAAGTTAGTAGATGAGTATGATGTTGAATTCACCATGCTCAATCGATAAGATATGTCTCAATAAATTCGATTCTCAAAATCTCACATACTACACAGATAACAGAAGACCGTAACAGGTTTGCGGCCCATCTCATACCGACTGCTGAGATCAGAGCAAGAAGATTTCAGTAAGGGTTGGACCCGGAAATCCAAGCTGCTTTAGCTAAAGGGGATTTCCCAACCCATGATTTGGCTTTGAAAGCTTCCCGAAGATACGGGGCAGTGGTGAAGAAAAAGGGCAGACCTTAATCTGCCGGAGTGAAGCGCCCTGCCAATCAGATGGCAGGAGGATCCTTTTTAAGTCCAGTGGTTGAACCCCGAAGACCGGAAGAAATTAATAACCAACCAAGTCCAGACTTTTGCTACTACTGTCATAGAAAGGGACACTTGTGGAAGGACTATAGGCGCGCAAAAGGCTTGTGTCTAATTTGTTGCGCATCTAAACACGGAATTGGAAACTGTCCTTATAATAGCAACCCAGCTCACACACCCACCAACTACCCACAGCGGCCAGCTATTCAGGCTCCTGCACCTCGTCCAGCACTCCGTGCCCCACCACCCGCACAGCCAAATCGCCAATTCCAACAGGCACCGAGGAACATGCCTCGAGGACGGAGGAATGTGCCTCCAGCTAGGAGGAACGTGCCACGGCGATAGGCTTACACATTAGCAGCCGTAGAAGCCGAGGCTGTAGGTCAAGGTAACACTAGTAAGTCTCTTTCACATTTTAAACCCCTTTTATCACTTTGTTATTTTTCATACACTATCAGTAGTTCAGTCACCAAATTTTCCTTGAATCTGTTACACTTTCCTTTTACAAATTTTGAGGACGAAATTTTTATAAGGAGGGTAGAATGTAACAACCCCAAACTTTCTGTACAACTTTCTGTACAATTTTTTCAAAATACAAAAAGGGGTATTTTTTTCCTGAGCACAAGATATAAGTTTGATTTACTATTTAATAGCAAGAAGGATCATGTAGCTCATTGGTAACACCATGTACTGCTGAACCAAGCCACCAGAGTTCAAACCCCATCACCCACATTATTTTTAATATTGTTTTATTTTAATATTTTTAGAATTCCAAGAGTATACACGTGCTAAACCCATAAAACCCCACTACACATGATAAACTAACAGTGCCAGAGGGTTAATGAACCGACAAGGGGAATCCGGCCGCCTGGCTCGGCCTGACTCGGCCGGGCCGCCGCCGCCGCCGGCCGGACTCGGCCGGACCGCCGAGTTACCAACTAAAGAGTTTTTACTTTTTGTCTCCCCTGTACACCTGCATACTTAATTTCTTTAGACCAGTACCAGAACTCCTTTAAAACCCTAATTACTCTATTTTATTACATTTTAATACATTTTTTCAATTCAACCTTTCATCTACCCTAAACCGTAGCCTTACCCTATAAATACAACCCCTAAACACACATACCTCACTCCAAAATTCTGATTAAAACTCTCAAGAAAACCCTAGAAGTTGTGTGCATTTGAAGTTAGCGAAAGGCGGAAGCTTCGGCGATTTTCCGACGACAACCCAAGGAGCTCCCGGCGACGAAACGACGCACTGGCACCTCCTACCGCTTCCTCTCTCTCTTTTCTAAGCTCTAAACCCATAAGTCCTACCTCCCTCTTCTCCTTTCTTTTCTAAAGATACGTAATTCCAAAACCCGACGGAATCGGAGTTAATCCGATTTTCGATTCGGTTCTTTCTAAAAATTCAACCTTTTTTAAATACAAGCATATCAAACTATTACATGTTGACTATTAATCATTAACAAACATGTTGAATAAGTTTCATGACAATCTATATCATTTTGTAACTTTTATCGTTCTTTTTCAGAAAATACCATGTAGTTTCATTTTGAAATTAAAACATCACAATCTTGCTATACCTTTAAGTAGATCACGAGGTAATGACCTACCTCCTCACAACACTCATATACAACATAACACAATATCTTTCGGGAACATAGAATACACGAAAACGAAATCTTTCAAATAAATACCATTTACTAATAAAACTGTTTTCTAAAAGATTAAGTATTTTACAAATCTTTGCAAAGCGCCGCTACAACCCATTTAGGGAACCCGTTCGGGATGGTGCGGATTATCGCACATCCTCGGGCTTAGTAGTGCGAGATGCAGACCTCCGGAAGGAGCATTCGGTCTCGAAAGATTTACAAAATACAAATATCTTAAGAAAATGAGATTTCTAGAAATATAATATATATATAAATTATTTTTATATAAATATATATATGCATCTTTAAAATATCTATTTTTGTGGTAATATAAATATTCCAACTTTTCCTAAAATCACAAGAATCACTTTACATTAAAATATCATGAATTTCAGATAAGTTCAATATTACAATTAAATACCTTATATTATGAAATTAGGTTATTTTCACTAGAAATATCACAAATATAAAATCTATATTTATTACAACTCTAAAAACGATAATTAAACACTTGGGGTGTATTTTAAAAATTATACAAAAAGTGTTTTTACATAAAACCCTCTCAAGTTCTAGGAATTACCTAAGGATCCTAGTAAATATAGGTTTAAGCGGGACCGGTCTCTTGAGCCTCAGGAAGCCGGAGATATGGGTGATTGCCTATCTAAGGTAGACAACATAACAACGGTGTTATCAATACGGTAATCGTCTTTGAAAAAGACACAAATCCTGCCGCCCATGTGCAGCGGTTACCGATAACATCAAAACAATCAGGACTTCAATTTCTTTTCTAATTGTTCTGACTCAGACTGAGTCATATTATAATAATTTGATTTGAATATGATTCAAGTACAGTCTACAATCTACAATCCAACATGAATCCTTGAATACATATATTCAATCTATTTAATCTGTATTGACTGAACCGAACCATGGATATACTTCCATTTACATAATTCTCCAGTTACATCCATTTAACTGATATCATGGTTTCGGCAAGTCATCCCTATATAAAAGACAATACAAGTTACAATACAACACAAATAATACAAATAAGACATCGCGGCGTTTAAGGGGTAGATTGGTACGGAAGGTGTTAGAAGTGGCACAAGACTGCAAGATTAAGACACCTAACCTGAATCCAATTGTCGTTGTTCCGGGTTGTATAACAGAGCCTTATACTTCCATTTGCCTTAGTCTCTAGCATATAGGGACTCCTCTCTTATACACTGGCATCCTTATATACCCAGCTACTGTAAGTCCATGTCACGCACCCCATGAACTTGCGGGGAGGCGGAATATATGAAAAACGATTATCAAAGCTTCGTAACACGGACTTGAGCGCATGAATCGTTTCTAAACCGTTACTAGCAAACTACGAAAGGTTTAACTACTCGGATTCGAAGTTATACCTCACGTTACTTGTCCTTCGGGTCTTTATCGCGGTCCTCCACTCCTCGTAGGCTCCATGGAACATCGGCACCTCAACGGCCTCCTCGAATCAAAGATGATCCACCCGAGAGCTCCTACTACAAGCTTGATCTCTAACTTGAGATAACTAGGTTGCTCAAAAGTGCTAATCTAAGCTACCTAGGGGATATAGAGTGAGCTTATGGATGCATTAGTCTAGCTAATCCTTGATCTCAACACATGAGAGGTTAGGGTTAGGGTTTCAAGAATGAGAGAGCTTGAGGACAGAGAAGGTGAAAAAGTGAATTACTTTGGATGAATGAAATCATTTTAGTATATATGAAACATATGATATTATTAAGTAAATAATAAATAAAACATTATCATCATGTTTCATTAACACCCTAAGTGATTCATCATATGAGTCATATAAATCATTAAATGAATCATTAATTCATTGCATGAATCACTACATGACTCACTAATCCAATTAATGCAAATGCCACCTTAGCCCCCAAGTCACCATGCTTCTAGAAGCTTCTCGGAAAATTACGAGAACACCCCTCCAATCCGTGAAAACACGGAAAAACTTTAGACTGTATAAATCCAATAACCTGATCTAGAATCTGGCTTAAACCAAAGCCGGCTAGTAAAAACTGTCCGAACGCCGTACGTGCGTTTAAACACGTATGCGTCCGAACCCTTGTCGTAAAACTATACGACCTCTATATCGTTTTGCCTGGAGCAGGGAAACTCTCTGTGTGGGAATCTAAAGACTCGACACTACGCTGGCAGTGGGTTTAACCACAGACCGCAAGCGGCACTAGCTGTACGTAACGGTCCCCAAGTAGATGTCGATAAGAAGGCCGATGAGGAAAACCATCTGAACTCCTACTGAGCCCGATGTGACAATCTTCGTACAGTCCGGTCTGTTCGTCTAAGACTATCGCATATCGAGCCTAGGGGGCGGCAAGCGTCAGTCCCCTAATAGCTGTATAAGTCGTGTCGGAGCGTAGCCCATTAGAACCTGAGAAACTACTGGAACCTACCAGTAAATCTCGCTTGCCCTGGCCAGGGACTTTGCGTAATGGCTCTCTGACACAGCGCGATATCAACTCCCAATATCGGGAGAGAAAAATCCTGTCTAACCGCCACTGCCTCCAAGTGCTCGGGACTGCACCCAACTGCTACCTTTTTGCACGACTCCTTTGAGCCGTGGTAGGGTAGCAATCTAAGAACAGTGGGACACACTCGAGGCGAAGTAGCAGTGTCAAGTCTGCGGACTATGCTGTACTCATGTCACCTGGGAACTGTTAACTGACGACGGGTATAATCCCAACCAACAGTTCCCCGTGAGTCCTGTCCGGTGTACCCGTAACCTAACGAGCACATGTATACTATCTCCAGTACGACGTACTGATGGCTGTGGGACAGACCATCTCCCCAACTGGGATGAGAAGTGTACACACTTAGTCTACTTCGGAATATCGATGCCCTATCTCGATAATCCAACGACCAGGGACCTGTATAGGATGTTGCTTACAGACTATCCAGCCCCTACTAGTGTGACTGCCATCACAACGCTGGTAATCAAGCAAAGATCCTATGGGCTCTACTAATATGTATAAGTGATATGTAACAAGAAACATATGTACATATTAAAGTAGACTTAAACCAAGTAGTATACTACCATGTTTAGCAAGACTGTATATATAACTGTGAATATCCCAAGCTTCCATTAAGTAATATACATACCAGTATGATACAATAATGGCCCCTAGGGCATATACACTAACAATCTCCCACTTGCACAAGGGCCATGAGCTGGCATATCGTAGACCTATCATCTCGAATAGCCTCTCGAACTACGTCTGAGGAAGGGCCTTTGTGAATGGATCAGCAATGTTATTCTCCGTCTCTACTCTTTTCACCTCGATCTCTCGGCGATCAATGACCTCCCTGATCAGGTGGTACCGCCTTAAGATGTGTCTGGACTTCTGATGGGACCTGGGTTCCTTCGCTAAAGCTATAGCGCCGTTGTTGTCACAATACAGAGGTATTGGATCAACACTGGTAGGAACCACCTGAAGTTCTGTGAGGAACTTCTTCATCTAGACAACTTCTTTTGCGGCATAGCAAGCATCTATGTACTCTGCTTCCATCGTTGAGTCAGCAACGGTCTCCTGTTTGGAACTCTTCCAACAGACCGCCCCTCCATTGAGGGTAAAGACATAACCCGACATGGACTTGGAGTCATCCTTGTCACTCTGGAAGCCGGAGTCGGCAAAGGCCTCCAACTGGAGGTCTTTTCCGCCATACATCAAGAACATCTCCTTAGTCCTCCTTAGGTACTTGAGAATGTTCTTTACTGCTATCCAGTGATTCTCCCCTGGGTTTGCCTGATACCGGCTTACAACGCTCAATGCGTATGCTACATCTGGTCTGGTACATAACATCGCACACATTATAGAGCCTACCGCAGAAGCGTAGGGTATAATCGACATGCGATCCCTTTCCAAATCAATCTTGGGAGACATCTCTTTGGAGAGGGTGATTCCGTGACAAGCTGGTAGGTTACCGCGCTTAGAATCATCCATTTTGAATCTCTTCACTATGGTGTCTATGTACCTGGACTGCGAAAGTCCCAACATCCTCTTTGATCTATCACGATAGATCCGGATCCCAAGAATGTAGGTGGCATCACCCAGGTCTTTCATGGAGAATTTATGTGACAAGAATCTTTTGACTGACTGTAACATAGGAATATCATTTCCTATTAGGAGAATGTCATCCACGTACAAGACGAGGAATATTACAACTCTCCCTACAATCTTACTGTATATGCAAGGTTCATCTGGATTTTTGATAAAGTCAAATTCTTTGACAGCATCATCAAAACAGATGTTCCAACTCCGCGATGCTTGCTTTAGTCCATAAATGGACTTAAGCAACTTGCATACTTTACCGCTGCTCCCACTCTGATTGAATCCCTCTGGCTGATCCATATAGACGCTTTCTTCCAAATTTCCATTTAGAAAGATCGTCTTTACGTCCATCTGCCAGATTTCATAATCGTGGAAGGCAGCAATAGCAAGAAGGACCCGAATGGATTTAAGCATAGCCACTGGAGAAAAGGTTTCGTCATAGTCCAAACCAGGTCTTTGACGGAAACCTTTTGCAACAAGTCTAGCCTTATAGGTTTCAACCTGTCTATCTACACCAATCTTCTTTTTGAAGATCCATTTGCATCCTACGGGTTTTACCCCATCTGGAGCAACGTCCAAAGTCCATACTTTGTTAGTGTACAAGGACTCCATTTCGGACCGCATTGCATCTAGCCATTTTACTGAGTCACCGCTCTGAATGGCTTGCTGGAAGCTAGTAGGCTCATCATAGTCAATAGTGCAATCCTCTCTATCCCCGTCTATGAGAAAACCGTAGTATCTCTCGGGCGAATGAGACTGCCTACTACTCCTGCGGAGTGGTGTCGGGATGTCCTGTTGTTCTTGAACTTCTGGTTCTACCATACTTTCAGTAACAGTTTGTGGTTCTGGAATTTCTTCCAGTTCTATTTCGCTTCCATTTATTCCCTTTTCTAAAAACTGATGTTCTAGAAAATGGGCATTACGAGAAACAAAAACCTTTTGTTCCTCTGCGTAATAGAATAGATACCCCCTGGAGTTCTTTGGATATCCCGCAAACTTACACTGTATCGATCGTGCCTCGAGCTTGTCCGCATGCTACTTTTTAACAAAAGCTGGACATCCCCAAATCTTCAGATACTGAAGATAGGGTTTCTTCCCACTCCACATCTGATATGGTGTGGTAGGCACAGTCTTGGTAGGAACTAGGTTCAAAAGATATGCAGCTGATTCTAGTGCATATCCCCAGAATGATCGCGGTAACTCAGCGTTACTCATAATGGAACGAACCATATCTAATAGGGTTCGATTCCTCCTTTCCGATACACCGTTGTGTTGTGGTGTGTATGGAGGAGTAAGCTGAGAGAGAATTCCATTCTCTTTTAAGTAACCCAGGAACTCGGCACTTAAGTATTCACCACCTCGATCAGATCTCAGTGTTTTTATACTCTTGCCTGTTTGTTTTTACACTTCATTCTTGTATTCTTGGAATTTCTCAAAGGCCTCGGATTTATGCTTCATTAAGAAGATATATCCATACCTAGAGAAATCATCCGTAAAAATAATGAAGTAGGAATAACCACCTCGCGCATGTGTAGACATTGGACCGCACACGTCACTGTGTACGAGTCCCAAGAGCTCGCTTGCTCTTACTCCGTGTCCAGTAAACAGAGTTTTGTCATCTTTCCTATGAGACAAGATTCACAAGAAGCATAAGATTGATATTCGAACGGATTCAAATATCCTTCTCTATGTAACTTAGTCAACCTTCTCTCATTGATGTGACCTAGTGTACAATGCCATAAGAAAGCCTGATTTAATTCCGGAGACTTTCTTTTAAGTGTATTCTGGATATTGAAAACCTGAGCTTGATTTAATACGTATATCCCGTTTTTTAATGTACCTGACCTAATCATAACTTGATTTAGGTGGATGTGAACCACGTCGCTTACGAAAGTAAAATCATATCCTTCTCTAGAAAGTAAGGATACAGATATGATATTACAAGTCGTACCTGGTACATAAAAACAGTTACGCAGAATCAATATCTGCCCAGTTGTCAGTCCAAGATGATATTCCCCTACGGGTTCAGCATTCATGCTCATTCCGTTAGCAACCGTGAGGGTCATGTCACCTAACCTGATAACCCTATGGTTTCTCAGAGCCTGTAAAGAATTACAGATGTGAGTTCCTGACCCGTTATCTAATACCCAGGAAGTAGGGTTAACTGACATACAGCTCTCTATTACAAACACACTTGAGGCTGAAGCCACAACATGCTTCGAATCCTGGCTACTGGCTTTGCTAGCCCTGCAATCTATCTGCCTATTCCCAATCCCATAACAATAGGAACGTCCCTCTTTTACTATATCCAGTCCCGAAACCTTTGCCCTTCGCTTTCCTTCTACTTCCTTGGTTTCCTTCAGGGTAGAAGGTAGAGACTGTAGAATCAAGTCAGTATCTGACCTGTTTCCCAACGTGGTCTTCAGGTCCTGGAGCTCATCAATATAGCTGGTCATTGTAAGGACGTTGTCCCCTACAGATGACCCGACAGCTAACCTCGCTTGAATTAATTTGGTCGAGGTCTCATATCTTGAGATATGAGACTGCTCTCCATATAAATCTTTGTTATGGAGAAATATGCAAACTGAGTCCATCTTCCCGTGCTGCTTCTGGTATACACCATCAACTGAAGCTAACACGAGGCATTTGGCTTTCGCTTTATCCTTTTTCTTTGTCTGGCGGATATCCATATCCGTGACGGTGGAAACCGGACCGGGACGGCGGGATCTTGAGTAGTAATAGGGTGGTCCGGCTTGTCATAGGCAATGGACATTTGGACAGACCTTTTCCAGTCATATAAGTCAGATTCAGTCAATTTGTTATCTAGATATAACCTATGTGTAGTCACAAGGTCGCTGCAATTTAAGAGAGAGAAGAAAATACTATTAGCATGATGCTCTTGCAAGTTTAGATTGGTTTTTAATTTATCTAAACAGGTTGTCTCCCACTGTTTCTCGAATCTCTCCTCAAACCATAAAAGAAGAATTATCCAGGACTATTCTCACCGTACAATTCTTGCTTAACCGTTCAGCCAGGTCAGTGTCGATACTTCGAGGGAGGTTTTCCAACGCTTTCGCGAAGTTCCTTAATTAAATAACCTCTTTTCTCTAGGGGCGTAGCCCCGCTGACACCTTTCTAGGCACCTACTTGGTTTATAGCATTGATCGTTAAGTGACGAATCTCCTGATAAGTAGTATATACTTACAGTAGGATCGGGATCCAAAATATCATCGTATGATAATGTTTAAGGAATCCTACCAACATTCATCAAACTCCAAAATGGTATGCTCTCACTGCAAATTTCAGTTTCTTTTGAAATTCCCGATATAAATTTTTGCCCCATGCTCTTATGACCTTGGCGTTAGGTCAAAATGTCATAAGTCACATATCAAGTTCTACCCATCATTGTCCTTGTTAATTTGAACCCATCCGTACATATCCTTGACGTTAGGCCAAAATGATAATACGACTGTCCCAAACTAACACATCTATCTATGCAACATATGAATACCCAGCAACTACCAAACACTATACCTTGGCGTTAGGTCAAAATACATAGCTTGAATACTACTGAATACCCAAATGAAATGACGGAGGTCTACGAATGGTTTTGGCAAAACCGTGAACGTAGTGAACTTGATGTAATCGAAGGAACCTGATACTTTCTAAAAGGAGTGGTTAAAGCTCCGCAATTAAAAAATTCTGCTCTTTTAAAATAACCGAGTGGTTTCTTTTAAATTTGTTCCAACGATTAAACTTTGGTTTATTTTCTTTGCATTATAATAATGCGTCCCATCATTAAACCTATCATTATAGAAAACAACGAAAATACCATGTCGTCTTATACCATCCGCATTCGCCACGGGGTCCCGTCATCACCCGTTAGATTACTTAACTAACGACAGAGCGGGGGCTGGGCTACCGCGGGTGTAAAACATAAGTGACGTCTAATAGCTATCATATATAGATATTGTACATTCGTCAGACGCAATAATAGGCATTCCAGATCACAGATGAACTTTATTGGATATACAAGCAATCCGCATTTGCTTTGAGCCTGCAATTTAAAGACGGATTACACAGTTGTGATAAATAGCCATTACTCCACCCTAGACCCCTACGGGTACGACAAACTACCCGCCAAGTACCCGAAGTGAAGCGGTCTCCCTCAACAAAGTGAGTAGGCCACTAAACACTTCAAAGTACCCGGTAGTTTGTGCACCCCGCCTTGGGTCTATCCTAGGAGCAAAAACAGGAAAAAGAAATAATACAACGGTGGCTCCAACCGCAACCTGGATGTGCCCCGCAAAAGAATATTACATCATATTACATTTACATCGAATGAATGAATATTAAACCCATCTCAAAACCCCGGCTAATCATCACAACAGTCCAATACAGTTCATATACACAAACAGTAAATATTACAGAAATGTGCAACCCCTGCCAACCGACATACTAGCAGTTAGGGGAGGTTTACGAACACATTAAACATTACAGATAATAACCCGATTAGCAAATATCTTAGAACATCGATCGATAACCATATTCCGTGTTTACCCCAAAAGCAAACCAGCAAAGAAGCAACCTGGGTAGAAACAAAACATACAGGAAAACAAAAAACCACAAAATAGGAATTACTGAGCAAATCCGAGTCAACTCGGCGTTGACTCGGCGGCGGATCCGCTGCACAAGCACTCTATTGCCGCGGATCCGCAGCCATTTTGCCGAGTTACTGGCTCGTATTTTCCCAGTATTCTTAAAAAACCCTGCTGTGAATTTTAAGGTATGTCAAATATTTTTTCAGACACTTTTAAAATTAACAGAAACTTAGGATTTCCGGGGTTTCGTTTTCGCGTTTTCTGACGATCGAAGTTCTAATCAGTTGCTAACAAGCTAGTAATGGTTTAGTTGGCTCTGATACCACTGTAAGTCCATGTCACACACCCCACGAACTTGCGGGGAGGCGGAATATATGAAAAACGATTATCAAAGCTTCATAACACGGACTTGAGCGCATGAATCGTTTCTAAACCGTTACTAGAAAACTACGAAAGGTTTAACTACTCGGATTCGAAGTTATACCTCACGTGACTTGTCCTTCGGGTCTTCATCGCGGTCCTCCACTCCTCGCAGGCACCTCGGAACATCGGCACCTCAATGGCCTCCTCGAATCAAAGATGATCCACCCGAGAGCTCCTACTACAAGATTGATCTCTAACTTGAGATAACTAGGTTGCTCAAAGTGCTAATCTAAGCTACCTAGGGATATAGAGTGAGCTTATGGATGCATTAGTCTAGCTAACCCTTGATCTCAACACATGAGAGGTTAGGGTTAGGGTTTCAAGAATGAGAGAGCTTGAGGAGAGAGAAGGTGAGAAAGTGAATTACTTTGGATGAATGAAATCATTTTAGTATATATGAAACATATGATATTATTAAGTAAATAATAAATAAAGCATTATCATCAAGTTTCATTAATATCCTAAGTGATTCATCATATGAGTCATATAAATCATTAAATGAATCATTAACTCATTGCATGAATCACTACATGACTCACTAATCCAATTAATGCAAATGCCACCTTAGCCCCCAAGTCACCATGCTTCTAGAAGCTTCCCGGAAAATTACGAGAACGCCCCTCCAATCGGTGAAAACACGGAAAAAATTTAGACTGTATAAATCTAATAACCTCATACTAGAATCTGGCTTAAACCAAAGCCGGCTAGTAAAAACTGTCCGAACGCCGTACATGCGTTTAAACACGTATGCGTCCGAACCCTTGTCGTAAAACTATACGACCTCTATATCGTTTTGCCTGGAGCAGGGAAACTCTCTGTGTGGGACTCTAAAGACTCGACACTACGCTTGCAGTAGGTTTAACCACAGACCGCAAGCGGCACTAGCTGTACGTAACGGTCCCCAGGTAGATGTCGATAAGAAGGCCGATGAGAAAAACCATCCGAACTCCTACTGAGCCTGAGGTGACAATCTTCGTACAGACCGGTCTGTTCGTCTAAGACTATCGCATATCGAGCCTAGGGGGCGGCAAGCATCAGTCCCCTAATAGCTGTATAAGTCGTGTCGGAGCATAACCCATTACACCCTGAGAAACTACTGGAACCTACCAGTAAATCTCGCTTGCCCTGACTAGGGACTTTGCGTAATGGCTCTCTGACATAGCGCGATATCAACTCCCAATACCGGGAGAGACGGATCATGTCTAACCGCCACTGCCTCCAAGTGCTCGGGACTGCACCCAACTGCTACCTTTTTGCACGACTCCTTTGAGCCGTGGTAGGGTAGCAATCTAAGAACAGTGGGACACACTCGAGGCGAAGTAGCAGTGTCAAGTCTGCGGACTATGCTGTACTCATGTCACCTGGGAATTGTTAACTGGCGACGGGTATAATCCCAACCAACAGTTCCCCGTGAGTCATGTCCGGTGTACCCGTAACCTAACGAACACCTGTATACTATCTCCAGTACGACGTACTGATGGCTGTGGGACAGACCATCTCCCCAACTGGGATGAGAAGCGTACACACTTAGTCTACTCCAGAATATCGATGCCCTATCTCGATAATCCAATGACCAGGGACCTGTATAGGATGTTGCTTACAGACTACCCAGCCCCCACTAGTGCGACTGCCATCACAACGCTGGTAATCAAGCAAAGATCCTATGGGCTCTACTAATATGTATAAGTGATATGTAACAAGAAACATATGTACATATTAAAGTAGACTTAAACTAAGTAGCATACTACCATGTTTAGCAAGACTGTATATATAACTGTAAATATTCCAAGCTTCCATTAAGTAATATATATACAAGTATGATACAATAATGGCCCCTAGGGCATATACACTAACAGCTACAAACAACAGCATTAATCGTATAATACAACATTAAAAGCTACCTTCTCTTTCTGTCTATTCTATTTCTCCCTTATCTTTGGGACTTACCGAGCAATTGTTCGCTGACGACATTCCTTCTCTTTCTTCTTTGGAATGTTTTCAGGTGATCTGGACACTCAGGAGATCGAGCCTACTAGTGAGGACTTGGACCAGCTTTCCTATGACCTAGAGCTCTAGCTTCATTGTACCAATTTTTATTTCAGTACTTTTCATTTCTGTTATGCCACTATTTAGGCATCGCTTTATTCAATGTATTTATTTTTCCATGCATTGTACAAAAGAATGTTAATAAATAAAGTTGTTGTTTCATTACATTTTGTCTCTTGTGTACTTTTACTTTTATATTGCTTAGATACGCTTAGCGTATGTACTTCTGAGTATATACGTAGCGGCCTCGTCGCGTCCCCTTCACTGTACACTGGGAAGCGGGGTGTGACATCCAGTCTCTGAGTTTTGGTGTTTCAGGTATTGTTTGTTTTTACTAAGATTGCATGTGATGTTATCTTTCTGTAAAGGCAATTCGGAGTGTTTCGTAGTCGTAATTTTAACCTCGTTTCGAGTAACATTGACGACGTTAAAAAGTTCGAACGAATGTTAAAAACCCATTTTTCACCCCTCTCTAGAAAATTTTCCAAAAGTTGGATTTTTTCAAGTTTAAAATTTTCAAAAATCATGCAAGTAATTCTATGTACACTCTAGAAAAATGTTACCCAAACTCGCCTCTTTGACCACGGAACCGCGGCCAAACCCTAGGGTTTGCGGCGGTTCCGTATCGCTATGAGTGAGGCATGGGTCGGCCTTTCTACGGTTGGTCCATAGGTGCTGTGGCATGTTCTGGGTATTTTTTAAACTGTGTTCAAGTATTGAGCTCTCTGGGAAATTTTGGGTGTTTGTTGATTCAATCGAAATGTTTAACATTGTTTAACTATTTGTGAATTGTGATACAATATTTGGAATCCACAATAATCAGTTTTGTGAAAACTAATTTGAATTTTGTAAACCTAGCAATTTAGTCTCATTTGATCGGTTGCCACGGGATTTTGATTCGGATCAAAACTCCGTCACAATCTCGTATAGTACGCGAATGTTCGTCGGGTAGCATTACTAGATAGCTACGCCCCATAGCCCCGTCCAATCGGCCGGCGGAAATGCCATAATGGTCGGTGCCGACGGTTCAATTGTGGTAAATGATGTCGGGCTTTGCACACTTGACTCTTCCCCTACCCCTAACCCCTCTGCACTGTTTGATTTCCCTGCAATCAAACAGAAACTCTTCATTTCACCATTTATCTTCTTTTTAATGCATTTTAATTTACTCTTTTAATTCCAAAACCCTAATTCCACACTATAAATACTACCCCACGCCATATCCCTTCCTCATTCTGAAAATCATAACCAAAACTCTCAAAATTTTCTAAGTACAAGAGAAGTACAAGTGGAGTTAGTAAGAGATAAACTTCCTGCGAGGATCAAAGCAAGTTCCGGCGACCCCGCGACGTCACGACGTCAACCCCCTCTTCCTACACTTTCATTCTAACCACTTCACTCGTAATTCCCCTCCAATCCATCTCCTTCTTCTATGAAAGTCTTTTTTCATAAAATATGTCGGAAGTGGAGTTAACACCGATATCTTCTTTTAAACCTCTAAAATTCCACTTTTTCTTACATTTTCTTCATGCATATTCCTACACCATGCTTTTTAACATAAAACCAAAGTTTAGAACCAAATTTCAACCCAAAATATCATGCAAAATAGTTTTAACTTAACTTTTACACTAAAATACCATGAACTTCAAATATCCCTCTTTTAGTATTTTTGTTAATTATACCTTTAGAAAACTTCATAGAGTAATGACCTACCTCTCACAAACACACATGGTTCCATAGCACGATACTCTTTGAACGTATTTTTTTAGTTACGAACACAATATTTCATTAAAATACCATTTACTATAAAAAAAAGTTTTCTTTGGAATTGTATTTTAAAATTCCTTTGCAAATAAGCCTCTACAACCTTTTTTAGGAGACCCGCTATTGGATGGTGCGGATTATTGCACATCCTTGGGCTAGTAGAGCGAGATGCAGACCTCCTCATGGAGCATTTGGTCTCGAAAGGTTTCTAATACGATTTTTTAAGAAAAACACAATTTTCAAGAAAAACGCAATTTTCTACTTAATTAAAAATTTACTTTTTAATAATTATATAAATATTACAAAATCCATATATTTTCAAAATATAATAACCTTATATTTTTTTTCAAATGAAAGAATTACAAGTTTCATCAAAATACTATCAAGATACCAACAAAAGTCAATCTTTACAGTAAAATACCATGAACTATACAAGCTAAGCTATTATCACTAAAATATCTCAAATCCTTAAAATTCATATTCATGGAAACCCTAAACAATATAAATAACTTTTCGAGATTATTTTGAAACTATATATTGAAAAAAATATTTTTCATAAAACTCCCTCGAGTTATATAAAACAACATTTAAGGACTTTAGTAAATATAGGTTTAAGAGAGATCAATTCTCTTGAGCCCCAGGGAACCGGAGAAAGTGAGTGCTTACCTATTTAAGGTAGAAAATATAACGGAGTTATCAATGGTAATTGTCTTGGAAAAAGACACAAATCCTGCCGTTCATGAGCAGCAGTTACCGATGACTCCCGAATCTAATTCAGAATCCAAATCAGTTTATAAGTGTCTGACTGAAGTCTAAGTCTAAATCAAACTTGAATTCAAACTCAAACCAGAATCTAATTCAAACATGAATCCAAACTCTAACATGTATACTTGAACATGAACCTGAATATCAAACCGGTATACAAGACTTGATTTGACCGAACCATGACTACAAGCTTACATCCTGAACCTGACTATTTGAACAACTAATATCCATGGTCTCGGCAAGTCCGATAATTATAATCTATACAAAACATTACACGGGGTTAACGGGGTAGATTGGTACAGAATGTATTAGAAGTGGCACGGGATGGTCACTTAAAAGACACCTACATGAACCCTTGTGCCGTTGTCCTGTGGGTTTTGATGGGGCCTTGTACTACATGTTACCATAGTCCACGGGGCAACACTGTTACCTTCTGTACCAAGCTACAAACAACTACGTTAAGATAACAAGTATATACCTGTATAACTTACCAGTTCTTTTTCCACATTATTTGTTCATTTCTTTCTTTTGAGACTTACCGAGCGCTAGTTCGCTAACGACATTCCTATCTATTTCTTTCTTTTGAATGTTCGTCAGGTGGACAGGACTCTCTCAAGATAGAGCCTAGCCTGGAGGACGTGGACCAGCACACTTCCCAATAGGACTTCTAGTTTCTTGTACTTACTTTTCATTTTTGTATGCCACTGTTTAGGTATTGTTTTATATCATTATACTTTTCTTTTTAAAGCAGATGTATTGTAAAGATGAATATTAATAAAATTTGCTGTTCATTTTATACACTTATCATTCTTGTGCATTTATATATATATATATATATATATATATATATATATATATATATATATTGCTTATTTACGCTTGACGTATTTATTTTTTAGTAAATACGTCGCCTGCCTGCCACGTATCCTTCTCCGTACACTGAGAAGCGGGGCGTGACATTATACCTTCATTTCAAAACTTCACATCCATTATTTTTCCAAAAAGGTTTAGATTTCTGGAGTTTCGGCTTACTTGGGTTACGGTGGGGTCCTATAGACTTCACGTGATCCAAGTGTCGGTCACGTGCCAATTTCCCGATCGTGACACTTAATTATGAAAATATTCATATCATATCAAATATTCTTAACCATTATTATTAAGATGTGCATATCATATCATATCATATCCATTAAGTAATTTAATTAAAAATTGGTCGGAATATTATCTCAAATAAAACAAATGTTACTAATGAGTTGATTTGAGATATTGTGCAGGTATTGAAATAACAAATCAGTTTAGGGCTACAAACTTAAGTAGGAGATCCACATCAAATCGAGTTAGCAAACCAAATCTGCCAAATTTAGGAGTAAATTGAAGATTCTCACAACTGCAGAGAGAAAGAAATATTTTCAAAATATATTCATCAGAAAATCTCCTAACATCATGAGAAGAAAGCACAAAAAATGTGGAAATGAGATCACACCAACAGGCGGCGGAACCGCGGTGGAATGGGGTTAAGAGCTGTGGAACCGCAGTCACCTAGTGGCCGTTCGATGTGAAATTTCAGGGGCATGATCGTCTTTTCACATAATTCAAGATGAAGTCTAGGGTTTCAAGTTCCAGAGCCTATATAAAGGACCGAAAGCAATTTAGAGTTATCATCTATCTATCGAGCAATCTAGATCTATCGAACAATCTAGGGTTGTTGGTTCTTTTAGTTTTTTTCAGCAATCAAATTCTATAATGCAAAAGTTTCAATAAAATGTAGTTTTTTTTTAATTTTTGTCTCATTACTTTCCGCATTACTTTCTGCATTTATTTTCCGTATTTTTCTTCTTCTTTTTTTAAGTTATGATTTCCGTATTCTTCTACCTTTCTTCTTTTACTTCGTTTTTCCTAATGGGCGAGTAAATTCTCGCTTGTTAGGGTTTGTTGGAAATGGTAGTATAATGTGTTTCCCCCAATCAGAGCAAGGCTCTACTGAATTTTGAAAATTCAAAATTCGAAGCAACGCTTCGGTTTCCGTGCGCAGTGCGCAATTTGCCACATGGCAGAAGCTGATTCGGCAGCGTAACGCCCGAGACGGTGCGTCCCATCAGAGCAAGGCTCTTCAGAAAACATAATTAAGACTTAACTGCGCAAGCGCTCGGATGCGCGACACGTGTCTGCGCAAGCGCACGGATGCACGACACGTGTCTGCGCAGTTGCGCAATCGCAACTGCGCAAGCGCACGGATGCGCGACACGTGTCTGCGCAAGCGCACCGATGCGTGACACGTGTCTGCGCAGTTGCGCAATCGCAACTGCGCAAGCGCACGGATGCGCGACACGTGTCTGCACAAGTGCACAGATGCGTGACACGTGTCTGCGCAGTTGCGCAATCGCAGCTGCGCAAGCGCTCCGACGCGCGACACGTGTCTGCGCAGTTGCGCAATCGCAAGTGCGCAAGCGCTCGGATGCGCGACACGTGTCTGCGCAGTTGCGCAACCACAACTGCGCAAGCGCACGGATGCGCGACATGTGTCACGCGCTGGTGAGTTGCGCAGCAACTGAATGAAGATTTAAGTAGATCTTTTCTGTTCTCCTGTAAAACAGGAACCCTTGGATCTGAGATCCAATGGTGGGAAAATTCCCAAAATTATTCAGGAAAGATTTTGTTAACAAATCCAACAAATTTGTGGGCACTATAAATAAGACCCCAAGCCTCATTAAAAAGATCATCAATCATCATCGAGAGAAGGATAAACTTCTGAAAGAAAGAGCTCTTGAAGATTAATCAAGAACAAAAGAGAAGGTAAAATTTCTGAAGAACAGAAAATTAAAAAGGGAATAATAAAAGAAAAAGATAAATAATGTCTTGCACTTGATATGAACCCCTGGTTCTGAAAAATCAAAGAATAATAAATAGTGCCTTGCACTTGATACGAACCCCTGGTTCTGAAAAATCAAAGAATAATAAATAGTGCCTTGCACTTGATATGAACCCTTGGTTCTGTAAAATTAAGGAAAACAAGAAGAACTTGTTTTCCTTTGATCTAAATCTAGATCAAAAGTGCTTTTGTTCTCAAATCAAGAAAATTCTTGAATTTTTGCACAAGTGCAACTCATCATTTAAAAGGGCCTGGCCCAACTCAAGAAAATTATTGAGTTTCTGCAACTCATTATTTAAAAGGGCCTAGCCCAATTGCAGAATAATAAAAGGGCAAAGCCCTGTTTGGAAAACTCTTGAGTCTCTGTAACTCATTATTTAAGAGGGCCTAGCCCAATTGCAGAAAAATAAAAGGGCAAAGCCCTGTTCAGAAGATTCCTGAGTTTTTTGTAACTCATTATTTAAAAGGGCCTGGCCCGAATCAGATTGCGAAAGGGCAGAGCCCTGTTTAGGTTGATTCTTTTAATCGGGCAGAGCCTAAAATAAAAATTGGACTTAACCCAATCCTGGTTGTAAGTCCTTAAATTAAATGCCTCTCATAAACCAGGTCACGACCGGTTCGAGGGTACATCTCCGAACTCCTTTGACATTTGTCGCTGTAATTCCTCAACGACGTCAAAGAGGTGACGGGTCCCAACGACCACTCATCTAATATTGGACCGAAACGTCCTTAAACTAATATTTGCCCCAAAATGAGAATTTCGGACCGAAACGTCCCTAAACTAATATCGGACCGAAACGTCCCTAAACTAATATCGGACCGAAACGTCCTTAAACTAATAATGGACCACTACGTCCTTAAACTGGCGACGGACCGAAACGTCCCTAAACTAATATCGGACCGAAACGTCCCTAAACTAATATCGGACCACCACGTCCCTAAACTGGCACAATAGAGCCCAAACGCTCTTTTGTTGGATCTAAACGGTCCCGTCTAAGTTGATCTTAACCCCAAATACGGTTAATGTGTCCTTAGATCTTTAAACAAATAATAAAACCCCAAATCAATTTTGGTTCAAGGGTACACCTCTAAACTCCTCTGACGCCTGTCGTTGTAATTCCTCAACGACGTCAGAGAGGTGACGAGTCTCGACAACCAGATAATTAAATCAATCACTACGTCAGGTCGATCGTAGTCCAAAACAGGACTAACGTATCCTTGACGAACGTTTAAGTTGGTCCTAGCCGCAACGCGGCTAACGCATCCTTAAACTAAAAACACCAAACCCAAATCTAACTAAATACGGATTTGGATTAATCCACGTCCTACGGGCGACGGCATCACTCAGTCTCCGTATACAATCCACGGGCAATCACAAACAAAACAAACACACACGACACGAAGTGAAATTCTGGAGAAGGAGAAAGTTGTTACCGCGATGCGGTAGCGTAATTAACTGTAGGGGCTTGCGCTTGCAGGGAAGAGCGTCCCTACAATCAAAAACCCCTCACCCTGAGGGGGAATCTGATGAAGTCTGCTACATCGGCTGCATCCGTCTAAACCTCCGATATACGGTGCCATAAATCAACTTGGCATCTTCGGAGAGATAGACGGATAAAACCAAATAGCATCTGCCCCGAACCTCAGGCACGGACGTCCTAACGTCTCGGCCGTCTTTCGGAGGGGAACAGATTCTGGCACGCCCGGTGGGACCTCTTCCTCTTTCCACTCCACACTTTGTGTGTCGTCTTCGCGAACCAATCGCGGTTTGTTAAATGATTGCCTTCGAATTTCAAGTTGCTAAGATTTGGTCTTTTGTTTGGTACAGAACTCAAGCGTTCAATGGCCACCAACTGCACCAACTGCTCGAAATGCCAATACAACGGACGTTCCACCTCACCGAGAGGTGTAGCATATGGGCCCCAGGCGGCTTCCTTCCTGACTCTGCCGGTAGGCCAGGTGACTTAGGCCACCACCGGCTTGTTTTTCGGGACCATGGTCCCACCTACAAGCTTCTCTGTGCCGACATCCGCACCAGAAGCGAAAAAGAAGTCGGTATTCGACCGGCTCACTGCTACCACGACCCCTGTCAACGGGTCGCCTGCTACTGAACCAACAGCCTCCGTTTTCACCAGGCTGGGTCAGAACTATAAGGTGGCTGTCCCAAGGAGGGCAACGGCCGCTGCTTTGGAAGTCGTTAAAGCGGCTTCTCCCATTAGAGAGTCGGTCTTCACAAGATTGACGGTTCCTACTCCTCCCCCAGCTGGTCAGAAGGCATCAGTCTTCGATAGGCTGACATCAGCAGTTACCCCACGCTCAAACAGGGGGCAGCAAGGAACCATCTCAATCTCCGAGCCAGTCCCAACGGCTCGTCGTGCGCGACGTCGCCATTGGCAGCGAGTAAGGAAGGCAGGGGGCAACTCCCCCTCAGGGCTAACCCCACCTGCTCCGGTGGTGGAGGTCGATGCTGCTGTTCCAACTGGGAACAGCTTTGAAATGCTGAGGAAGGTGAGAAAGAACTCCCCGGTTGCTACGTTGAAAAGGTCTCCTCCACCTATGGAAAAAGCTCCGGAGATGAAACAGGAACAGCCCCCTCAACGGCTGTCGTCGAAAATTTATAAAGTTTGGCGGAGGGTTCAAGACTCCGTGATTGACTCAGACCACTTCCGTCGCCAGAAAAGGGCAAAGGGGGAAAAAGACAAGAACCGCCCCATTAAACAGCAGGGGGCAACAAATTCTAGAATGCCCGCTTCAACGGCTCCTTCAACCTCAAAGGTCCATAAAAGGAAGAGGCCAGAAAAAGCTCCCGTGACACTGACAAAGTCTAAGAGCGGTGAACCTAAACGCCCCAAGTCAGGGGGTATCACAGTTCATACGGTCTATATGGCTTCGGGGAAAGAAGAAATTCGTACTTCTACGGGTCACCGACCGCTTACCCGGTCAGTGACCAAGTCTCAGGAGCAGCAACAAAAGCTCCAGGAGATGATGACTACAATGGCTGCACTCACGGGGCCAAAAGAGAATCCTGAGACGTCCTTAGATGAACGTCAAGAAGAAGAGACCGACGCCGAGTTCCTTCGAAGAGTACTGGAAAAGAGGGACAAAGAGGCTGCTGAACAAGCAGCCAATATACAACGCATGGGCCTTCTCTTCCAGGATATCATAGGGATGATGATACAACCAGAATCCCCGACTGAAGAACCCCCGATCGTCCTTGGGGATGATAGGGGAGAAACATCAAACCCTCAGCCCGTTCTATCGACGGCTAAAGAAGACACAATCTCTAAAACAGATCTGGACGAATATATAGCCCAGCAGATAAAAGTTCATCACGCGGCCGAAGCAGCCGGCCACGTTGTAAAAACGGGGCGGCCATATCCGGGCTAGTATGACCAAATCAAGTACCCGCCAGGTTACACAATTCCTAAATTTCATGTCTACAAGGGGACCGGCAATCCCCATCAACATGTTGCCCAATTCAGGGCGCTTTGTGGTAACACTGGAGGCGACGACAAGCTCTTGCTGCGCCAGTTTGTTGGAAGCTTATCAGATACGGCTTTCGAGTGGTATTCCGAGCTCCCCAACGACTCTATTAAAACCTTCGCAGAGATGGAGCTGCTCTTCACCCAACGCTTTGCAAGTGCCAGTGAGCGTACTCCGATGACGGCGCTGATTAACGCCAGGGTAAAGCCCGGCGAGACGTGGGTCCAGTACGCTATACGGTGGCGTAATTTATGGTCTAAATGTGAACAGCGTATAGAAGAAGCCCCTGCGGTGGGAATGTTTGTTAGAACCTTTGATCCACAAGCAACCATTTCGCAGTTTATGATGTTCTTCAAGCCGACTTCTTTCCAGGCTTTGATCGACAAATTGGCGCAGATGGACCAGATGGGCCACAAACCCCCTCTCCCGAAGCCGGACTCTCAAAACGATAAAGGAAAGGGAAAAGCGATCATCGTCGCTAATGCCCAACAACAATCGAACGACTCGAAGCCGGTTGCTCGTCCAAATAATACGCGCCCATACGTACCCCTTGAGGACAGGATGGGACGTGCTTACTCCTTCCCTCGTGATAAAACGAGGAGGTTATTTGAGCTGGCATTGCGCAATAGGCTCATAAATCTGCCAGATCCAAAACGTCCGTCACAACCAAATGACGTTAACGAGCCTAATTACTGCCCTTACCATCGAGTGCTAGGACATCCGATCGAAGACTGTTACGTGTTCAAAAATTGGCTCGAAAACCAGTACCGTCAGGGCAAGTTTGCGCTATCTGACAAATGGAAGGTGAATCCTCCGCAGCCCCACACCTATAAGGGGACGAATACGCCGGGGGCAACATGCCCCGTCATTGAAGAGGCTCCCTGGGAGGTTGTATTATCAGCCAAAACGAGGAGAATGCTAAATGATCTTCAGACCTGTCCAGCGGTCAAGTGGAAGAACCCCTTGGAGCCGCAGGTTATTGAGGGGATGTTGAAACCACGTCCGACTCCGAAGGCCGATGGTGGTAGTTCAAGCGTTCATAACCAGCCGTCAAAATCTTCGAAAAAGAAGAAGAAGAAATCTAAGAAGCCCGTGAAGCCTGGTGACAAGCGCACGGACTTACAGAAGCATATCGACGCACTGGATGAGTACAACCAAAAGACGCGGACTCCCATTACGCTCCAAGATTTCCTTGATCACGTCTTTCAAAAAGAAGATGAGGAAGAAACTTCATCGGATGAATCCGACGGATATGTGGCAAGCTGTCATATGATCTCTCACTCGACCTCGAACGATGAAGGGACTTCTGGCACCAAAACGCCGGGGGCAAATACTGAGTCAAGGGTTCCGGAATTATCAATAGAAATGATTGACGCGTTTCTTAGTGAAGCTCGATTGAAAAGTAAAGCTGATCAAGAACGCGAGACGACGATATTCGAAACGGCCAAGCGCCAGCGACTTGAGGGAGGAGCTGAGATGATCCCACTGGAGCAAAATGCCTCCACCGCTGACAAAAGCCAATTCAAGATAAAAAAGAAGTTCGCTAGGGCCATATCGATGGGCATGAAGCTACCACCCTCAGAAGAAAAAGTTACTAGCGTGGTAGAAATGCACCCCTCTTATTGCTTATATCATCAGAAGGTCTCACATTCTATCCAAGAGTGCAAAGCGTTCGATAAATGGTGGCAAGGATACGTCGCTAATCAACAACGCTTTAAACGGGAAAAGCGTAAGGTTCGTCGGGAGCAAAGAAACACGACCAAAGTGCCTGAAAGAACTGCCGGCAACTGTCACATGGTTAACACTACCAGGTCACAAGTGCCCACATTTGGGAGCGACTCTGATGAGGAACTAGAGATTGCCCCCCTCTTTAAAGAGTCAACTTCGGGAAAAGAAGAAGAACCGAAGTCTTGCGAAAATATACAGCTGCGGAATCGGACACTGCCTGAAAAGAACCTCGGACCCTCGAATAGAAAAGATAAAGGGAAAGAGAAGGTCTCTGAAGACATCACTTTGGATGACCAAGTCGCGGAAGAGTTAACCGCCAAAAATCCGCCAAAGAGGAGTAAGGTGGATTACAATGTCTTAGCGCATCTGAGGAAGCTACCCTCACAACTCAGCATCCTCGATGCCTTGTTACTATCAAAGGAAGCGAGAGACTCTTTGATTAAGGCGCTACAAGATCCGGACCAGTTTCAAGCCTTCTTAACCGAAGAAAAGATGAAAGACGAATTGGAAGAAGTGCACACAGCCGACGTTGCTTTTGGTGATGAGGACCTTCTTCTCGGGACGTGTGAACACAATCGCCCTCTTTATGCCTCAGGATACTGCCATGACATAAAGATAGGTAAAATCTTGGTCGATAACGGATCGTCCGTCAATTTACTCAATGTACGAGTGTTAAAGGAGATTTGCATGAGTGTCCAACACCTCGCCCGAGACAAGATCACTATCTCCGGTTTCGATTCTCAATCCTCAAAGACTCTCGGATCTGTGATATTGACGTTACGCTTCGGGTTGCTCGTCACAGACATCAAATTCCATGTTATAGATGCCAAGACGTGCTACAATGCTCTGCTCGGCCGACCATGGCTACACGAGTACAATATCATCCCTTCTACACAGCATCAGTGCATGAAGTATTCCAGGGATGGCCTCGAATACACTGTGGCCGGAGAGTTGAATCCGTTTTCCGTGAACGAAGTTCGCAAGTATGAAGATGCCAAATACTTCTTGCCGAGCTTCGAAGACACGGAAAGGTGTCACAAACCGGAGAACAAAACTAATGCCACCATCCCTGTCTTCGGCAGTGACACCGAGGAGGAGGATATAATTTATTCAGGTCCATCCCAATCTACCAGGCCAGGACCATCCGTTCCTTCATTGATCTTCGGTAGTGATTCAGAGGATGAAGTTCATGCTATATTCCCTGCTCGGCCTTCGATACGGATTTCCGCTGATGAAGAGCGAAGTCTGCAGATAACCATGGTGCCACTTGAACATTACAAAGAACTGGATGTACTCGACACCAACAGCGTAGAAGAATTGCAGACATTCTATATCCCTCCCGGACGAAGAGGCGAGAAGGCAATCTTATTCTACTGTTCTGAAGAAAACAAAGTAGAAAAAGAAGTTTGGCATGGCGCGGATCCCACGCTCGACAGGCTTCAGCCTATCCGTCTTCCCCGATATTATACCGAAGGTTTGAAGAAACTGCTAAAACGCCAGGGGATGTCCTTCACACAGACCGTTAGAAAAGCCAAATTCTATGACAAGGTCTGGAACATTCCCGGGACCCAATGCAAACTGCCTAACGGAAAAGTAGAAACCAAAGGGCTTGGGTACATCCGGCCAAAGAAGCGGGAGCTAGTAAACAGCTGTTATGCCATGTATGACTTCGATGAAGAGACGGACGCTCAATGGGAGGACGCTAATCCTGAACCAGCAAAAGTTCCTGATACAAAACCGCCCAGTCCATCGTCCGAAGACCAGATGAGCAAACTTATAAGGGATGCGAGTCAAAAAGCCCGAGACGATCACGATCGTGAAATGGCAATCTATGAGAAAGCTAAGACGCAGCGCCTCCTCCAACAGGCAGTAAAGAACGAAGATGCCGCTCCTTGTCAACCTGCTACAAAAAAGGTTCGACGCGAGAACAAAAACAAGTCGAAAGGCAAGAGAGGCGCTCGACAACTACAAAGCAGAGCTAAGAAGCCGCGCATCCGAGAATCGAGCGTTATTGACTTAGCCCTTGGGAAGAAAATGGGTCGAGCATACTCTTTTCCTCGGAACAAAACAAGGAAAATATTCGATCTCGCTCTAAAACATCAAATGCTTACGTTGCCAAAGTCTAAACACCCTGAATAAGCAGGCGAAGTCTCCAACCCAAAGTATTGCTTTTACCATCGAGTAGTAGGGCATCCGCTTGAAGATTGCTTCACCTTTAAGAATTGGGTTGAGGACCAATATCAGCTTGGCAAATTCGCGTTGTCTGACAGTTGGAGGGTAGCGCCGCCGCAAAAGCACGAACCCGAAAACACGAGAATAAAACCAACTCCGCATTGGGATTGGCAGAAAATTAGCACCTGCCATGTGATAACAATATTAAAAGAAGGGTCCGAAGACATGAACAATCTCCCTTGGTGTTTTGAAAGCGGCAGCGATGAGGTAATCTCAGAATTTCCCCCAGCTCCGAAAGAACTGGAGGACGGAATACATACCACTGCAGATAATCTCAAGAAAATTGAGTTGGGGACGGAAAATGACCCGCGACCGACATTCATCAGCGAACTGCTATCTGGAGAAAGGGTGGCTGTGTTAAAAGATGTGCTTCTACAGCACAAAGATTGCTTCGCGTGGAACTATTCCGAAATGCCGGGACTAGATCCAGAAATCGCTGTGCACAAATTGGCGATATCCCCGGACATCAAGCCAATCAAACAAGCGCCGAGAAGAATGCGACTCGAGCTTGAGATGAGCATCAACGCCGAAGTCAAAAAGCTGATAGATTCACGCTTCATCCAGGAAGTCCAATACCCTGAATGGATCGCCAACATCGTCCCAGTGATGAAGAAAAATGGGACAGTGCGCATATGCGTAGACTTCCGGGATCTCAATAAAGCCTGCCCAAAAGATGATTTCTCAGTGCCAGTCACCGAACTGATGATAGACAACACATCCACTCATGAGGTTTTCTCCTTCATGGACGGCTCATCGGGGTATAATCAAATAAAAATGCACCCTGAAGATCAGAAGCACACAGCCTTCAGGACTCCGCTTGGTATATTTTGTTATAAAGTGATGCCCTTCGGTTTGAAGAACGCCGGTGCTACTTATCAGAGGGCCATGACGAAGATCTTCGACGACCTTATACACGAAATCGTCGAATGCTACATCGACGATCTCGTGGTCAAGAGCAAATCATACGAGGAACATCTCGAGCATCTGAAGACTGTATTTCAACGCCTTCAGCAATACAACTTGAAAATGAATCCTCTTAAATGTGCGTTCGGGATTTCCTCGGGCAAATTCCTGGGATTCGTCGTTCGACACCGAGGTATTGAAATAGATCCGTCAAAGATCAAAGCGATCATGGAAATGCCTCCGCCGAGGACTCTCAAACAGCTGCGGTCTCTCCAAGGGAAACTCGCGTATATACGGCGATTTATAGCCAACCTTTCAGGAAAGTGCCGTCCTTACAGCCACCTGATGAAGAAGGGAACCCCATTCGTTTGGGACCAAAAATGCCAAGGCGCACTGGATGAGATCAAGCAATACCTGCAGAACCCGCCGGTGTTGGCTGCTCCGGTTAAGGGAAAGTCTCTTATTCTTTATACAACCGTCCTCGAAGGTTCCTTAGGCGCATTATGGGCACAAGAGAACGATCAAGGGAAAGAAAGAGCACTCTACTACTTGAGTCGAGTCCTGCTGGGGGCAGAAAGCAACTACTCTCCCATTGAAAAACACTGCCTGGCGTTGATCTTCGCAATAACAAAGCTTAGGCACTACGCGTTGGCGCACGAGGTCCGTCTTATCTCAAAAGTCGACCCTCTTAAATATTTAATGTCAAAGGCTATATTGACGGGAAGACTCGCTAAATGGGCCCTGCTCTTGATGGAATTCTCGATAACGTATCAACCTCTCAAGGCAGTGAAAGGCCAGGCCATCGCCGACTTCCTCGCTGAGCATCCGATACCCGCCGATTCTCCTCTGAATTGCGATCTTCCAGACGAACATGCGTTCGATGCGATCGACGGTGATAATATCCGATGGGAGCTTTATTTTGATGGAGCATCTTCCATGAAGAAACGTAAACAAAGTACCCCTATAATTAAATCAGGGGTAGGACTCATCTTTGTAACTCCGCAAGGAGGGATAATGCGCTACGCCTTCTCCCTAACGGAGCCGAGAACAAACAATGAAGCCGAATACGAAGCTCTGATAGCAGGCCTCGAGATCGCCATTGACATGGGAATTGAAGATCTCCTCATATACGGCGATTCCCAACTGGTCGTTAGTCAAGTAAACGGCGACTACCAAACGTGCAAACCGGAATTGGTAAAATACGGTGAAAAAGTGCAGCAACTGCTAACCCAAATTCCCTCTTACACTTTGGAAAGTATACCGCGTGCGGAAAACAGCAAAGCGGACGCACTGGCCAAACTTGCTAAAGAATTGGCTGACGAGAACCTCGATGACGTTAGAATCGTGATACAAAGCCGTCGAGTGCTCGCCCCAACAGAAATATCTCTGAAATCGTCTGAAGAAAAAGGAGCGAAAGAGGAGACAACCCTGCAAATAAAAGACAGGGAAAATACCGAGGACTGGAGAGAAGTCTTCATAGATTACTTCAAGTTCCACCGAATACCTGAAGAGGCGTCCACAAGACATCAGCTCATGAAACGAGCTCTGTCTTTCGCCTTCGTCAATGATACTTTGTACAAGAGGTCATTCGACTCTCTGTGGCTGAGATGCTTAGGACCTGACGAAGCGAGAAGGGTCGTCCAAGAAGTTCACGACGGACTCTGCGGTTCCCACCAAGCAGGCCCTAAGATGAAGTTGAAGATAAAGCGGATGTGCTACTACTGGCCCACGATGATGCAGGATTGCCTGGAATACGCGAGGCAATGTCATCCATGCCAAATTCATGGGGACTTCATCCATCAGCATCCCAATCCACTGCATCCAACAATGGCTAGTTGGCCATTCGAAATGTGGGGAACTGACATAGTCGGTCCCATCGAACCAGCATCGTCAAAGGGACATCGTTTCATCTTGGCGACGACTGATTACTTCTCCAAATGGGCAGAGGCAGTACCATTGAGGGAAGTGAAGACGGAGAACATTCTCCATTTCTTCAAAATGCATGTCATCTACCGGTTTGGAACCCCGAGAAGAATCATCTCTGATAATGGGCCAGCCTATCGAAGTCATAAAATTAGCCGTTTCGCACAGCAGCACAATATAGACTGGAGATATTCCTCAGTTTATAACCCGCGAGCTAACGGTCTAGCTGAAGCCTTCAACAAGACCTTGACGAAGATCATAAAGAAAACAGTGTCACGAAATAAGAGAGATTGGCACGAAAGATTGCAAGAGGCTCTTTGGGCGTATCGAACTATATTTAAAACGGCCACAAACACAACGCCATACGCGTTGGTATTTGGGACAGAAGCAGTACTCCCTCTCGAGATAGAATTACCCTCTCTACGAGTGGCAGTCCACTACGAGCTGACAAACGAAGAAAATGCTCACCTTCGGCTTGAAGAGCTTGACGCCCTTGATGAAATCCGGCTTCTAGCACAACAAAATCTGGAAGCCTATAAAGCAAAGATGACGCGCTCATATGAAAGATTGAGCCGCCCGAGGACATTCCACCAAGGCGAACTCGTGCTAGTGGTCAAAAGGCCCATGATCCCCAATCGCGCCAAGCGGGGAAAGTTTGAGCCGAACTATGAAGGACCGTACATCGTTGATAAGGTCTACCAAGGTGGGGCCTATCTACTCATGGACATGCACGGTGAAAGGCCTTTCAGGCCAATAAACGGACGCTTCCTAAAGAAATACTACGCTTAATGAGCCACGGCTTAGGTCAATGATAGATGACGACGACTATGTCCGCTCGCTATCTTCCTAAGCTCAAGCTTTATAAGTAGTAGCCAGCCCTCTCAACGGTGGACCGAAATGTCCTTAAACTAATAGCAGACCGAAACGTCTTTAAACTAATACTGCGGCATCCTTGGGCTGACGAGATGAATAAAAATAAATAAAAATAAATAAAAAAAATAATAAAAATAAAAATAAAATAAAAAAAATAAAAAAAAGCGGTAAGTCCATAAGCAAAATGGGCACGGATGAAAACCCGAAAGGGCTCCGTGAGTAAAAACAGCAGGACTACCGGCGAATGTTGTGAAAACCCGAAAGGGCGCAACTTCGTTAAAGAACCCTTATGGAGTCCTCTCGACCCTGTAAGGAGAAACCACCCGCGTGAGATCCTTACGACTTACAAGGGAACAACACACTTAGGAATCCCCACGATTCCTAAGGAGAAAATACGCTTGCGAGATCCTCACGACTCGTAAGGAGAACTCTCTTATGGGACCCTCACGGCTCATAGGATTTGAAAGTCTTAAGTCACAGAGACCTAAACCTGTGCTCAAGCAAACCCCCACAAACTTCCAATATTGCCCTACAAGTGGCTCAATACTGACCCTTGTATACAATCCACGGGCGCGAATAAACGTTTCCCTAACCAAGGTCCATCCATGACTGGGAATACGTTCGTATGGTAAACAACCCTTATAAATCCCCTCGATTTATGAGGAGAAAACCTTCCTGTAGGATCCTTACGACTTACAGGAGAACAAAACACTTAGGAACCCTCATGGTTCCTAAGGAGAAAATACACTTACAAGATCCCCACGACTTGTAGGGAGAAATACCTTCACGCGACCCTTACGGCTCATGAAGTCAAAAGCCTTAGCCAACAGGACCCTAACCCTGGTCGCTAAGCCCCCTTTGTTCGACAACGACAGAGGCAAATGATGATTCGCTCCTGGTAATATCCCAGTTGCAGCGGTGCTGATGCCGAAATCGGTGTCCAATTTCAGGTTCACGGCGAAAGCCAGTAGGCCGCTCATACATACGAAATAGCCGAAATGATAGGGCAACTTGCAATAAAAAAAAACAGCAAGTAGAAAAAATGTATGCATGGAAAATAGCCGAAATGATTGAGCAACTCGTAATAAAAAAACAGCGAGTAAAAGTAAAATAAATAGCCGAAATGATTGGGCACCGCGAAAAATAGCCGAAATGATTGGGCAATCGCGACCTTCGCGATATAAAAGCTGAAATGATAGAGCATCGCGGAAATAAAATAAAACAAAAAAAATAAGAAATGATAAAACTTTGGCCCTACAGTTAAGATCACATCGATCCCTGTATACAATCCAAGGACGTAAACAAAGAAGAAACCATACCTCCCCGGCGGATTCCGTCAAACGAAGAAACCAAGCCTCAACGGTTCATTTCAACCGAAGAAGCCAGTGACTTCAACGAGAATTCCTCAACTCACGGATACAAACACTCCTTGACGAGAGCGCCCTGATCCGCGTCGACCCGCAGAGCCACCAGTGCCTCCGTAGGAACCCTCGACTCGTTTCAAACCCCAAGGACACAAATAATCCTTGGCTCTCGGGAAACAAATAATCCCGGCAAATTCCTCGACTCACGGATACAAACACTCCTTGACGAGAGCCTCCTGATCCGCGTCGACCCGCAGAGCCACCAGTGCCTCCGTAGGAACCCTCGACTCGTTTCAAACCCCAAGGACACAAATAATCCTTGGCGCTCGGGAAACAAATAATCCCGGCAAACTTCTCAACTCACGGATACAAACACTCCTTGACGAGAGCTCCCTGATCCGCGTCGACCTGCAGAGCCACCAGTGCCTCCGTAGGAACCCTCGACTCGTTTCAAACCCCAAGGACACAAATAATCCTTGGCGCTCGGGAAACAAATAATCCCGGCAAATTCCTCGACTCACGGATACAAACACTCCTTGACGAGAGCCTCCTGATCCGCGTCGACCCGCAGAGCCACCAGTGCCTCCGTAGGAACCATCGACTCGTTTCAGACCCCAAGGACACAAATAATCCTTGGCGCTTGGGAAACAAATAATCCCTCGCAAAACTTCTCAACTCACGGATACAAACACTCCGTGACCAGAGCTTCTTTGACTCACATCTTGGGCAGTAAGGATTCAAAACTTGCTTCCTGAACAAATGGGACCCTGCAAGTCAATCCTAAATGGTCTCTTGCATACTATCCACGGGTCTCACTCTCTGAAGTCGATTCTCGACAATGAGGGAAACAACCGCTTGCGAGCCCTATCGACTCGTAAGAGGGCAATGGGGCCCTGCAAGTCAATCCTAAATGGTCTCTTGCATACTATTCACGGGTCTCACTCTCTGAAGTCGTTTCTCGACATAGAGGGAAACAACCGCTTACGGGCCCTCTCGACTCGTAAGAGGGAGAAATTCTCTCATAGGATCCTTTCGACTTATGAGAGAAAACCACACTTGGGAATCCTCACGACTCCTAAGGAGAAAATCCACTTACGAGATCCTCTCGATCCGTAGGGAGAAAAGTCTCTATGAGACCCTCACGGCTTATAGAGTTGAAAAGTCTTAGGCAGCAGATCTGAACCTGCGGCCTAAGCCATCGTTATTTCTTAAGAAGGTCGGGATACTCGTCCCAATCGTCCGTCAATTATGGTTATTAAGGTGGCGTACTGATAATAAAAGAAAGGAAATACTGAGAAATGACACAAGACATTACAAAATGTGTATCTTTTATTCATAAAAATTGGTTGAGTACAGGATACATTGTGCTAAAGAATAAAAAAAAAACATATACATATATTTTACAAAGAAGAATGATACAAGAGGAATTATGGGGAAGGAAGCGTCTTGCACAGATGTAGCAATTGCTCGCATACGTCCTTCCATGCCTTCTCCTGATCAGCTGCCACTGCCAGCTCCGCCTCTACTTGAGCCCGCTGTTGCGTGAAGGATGCGAGCTCTTCCCCAACAACCTGCTGAGCTGCTTCTTGGCCTTGGGCATCGCGCTCAGCAGCATCAAGTTTCCGCTTCAGCACTAGCCCATTAGATATGCACTTGAGAAGACCTTCAAAGACAGCTTTCACCTCAGCAGCATTCGTCCTAACTTCGGCACGAAGGCAAGCGGTCGCGTTTGAAGATTCCTGATGCGCCTTTAGCCGTAAAGCTGCCTTCTGCTCCAAATGGCGGAGATAAGAGGTGCTTTGCTCAAGCCAAGCTGTCCGTTCGGCGCTCGCGGCCAAAGCCTCGGGAGAAGGGCGTGTCGACTCCAACCGATGCAGTCGAGCCTCGATCTCTCTGCAGTGGTTAACCCACGATTCGACGACGCCTTCGTTATGGAAAGTTACGAGCGCCGCCAACATTGGGTTAACGTCCACAGCGAAATCTACGGCCGAAGGAAGGGCATCCATGTTGAGCTCTTCGATGTACCCGCTCAACATACCCAGGCTCATTACAGCACCCTTTAAAGACGGGCGTCGCAAGAAGGGACCCGCCGGTGAGAGGACATGAGACTCAAAAGGAATGGGAGCTGGGACAATAGCTGCAAAAAAAGAAACATGGTCAAACAATGATTCGAAAAGTCGATGAAAGATCATATAAAAAGAGGAAAGGAATATCTGTACCAGTCGCAACGGACGTCAAAGCCGGAAGCGCCGGTGGCAGCACAGGCCCGGCGTCCCCTCCTTCGATCTGAGGCACTGCAGTCAGGAAGAGGAAAAGTCAGATACGATCCTATATTCCCTCAAAAAAGACCAAGACAGCACTTACCGGTACCCCTAGAGGGAGAAGCGAGCTCGGATGGGAAGGAGAAGTGTGGGAGCAACACCTGATATAGATGATCAAAGAGCCCTCCTGAAAAGGCACAATGGTGTAACATTAGTACAAAAGCCACATTTTTGAAAGATTAATGCATGAGTCGTGAATCCATACCTTCCAACATCCGTGACGGCACGAGGGAAAACGGGGAAGTGACCACCGCCAAAGCAGTAGTTGACGGTGCTCCCTCAAGCAATGGAGCGTCGGCACTGACCGCACCTGCAAAGACAAGCTTGTTAGAAGAGATTGCAAGATATATATAAAAAAGGGCGGAAACGATGGTAACCCGAAACTTACCCGACGAACTGCCAGCCGAGACGGAAGCAATTCCTTCCCCCACTGACATCAGGCCACCACCCGTAGCCTCATCACCTGACTCGATGGGAGCCGTTGTTGTGCTCGCAAGCCCGGGAGATGGCGGGGGACCATAGACAGGGAGGGCCAAGATAGGAACATTGCCAGATTCCTGAGAAGGAGCGCCTAGCTCGTCCTCAGGAACCATGGCCGCCTCACCTGCTGCTCCCTCAGGATCAGCGATTACAGCTGCCCCGTCCATCGGCACCACGAGGTCCCCAGCCTCAAGTACCTCGCCCTCTACCGCCTTCGGCTCGGTTGAGACAATCATCTCATCTGCCGCCACTTCGGGTACGGCATCAATGACCTTCTCCGCGGTAGGTTCCTCAATCTCGGCTCCAGGCTCCATGACCTCGACAAAGTTGTCCACTGTCGGTTCGGGGTCGGCGAGTACCGCTTCCTCCGCTCCCCTGGGCTCGACGGTCGTTTCCGCCTCCCCCTCAGTTGGACTTGACCCTACAAAATGGAATACGTATAAGCCAATAGCTCTACAATTCGTACGACGAGATTCTGAAAGGAGTACTACCTGAAGTGGATTTGTCATTGGCACTCCGAACCGCGCGCGCCACTTGCCGACGAGCAGTAGACAGGGCCACAGGGGGCTCTTCAGAAGGAGTACTAGCGTGAGGAATAGTGCTAGGGCCCGCTCCTGCGGCCAAAGCAGCTCTGTGCGCCTTAGCTTCTCGTCTAGACCGCTTCTGCTCCTCTCGAGCCGATGAGACAGATGCCACCAGGGCCTCCTTAAGGGAGGCTTCTTCGCCCGTATACAGGGATGCCTCTAGATTCTTCAAGGCATCCCTCGTCGCTCTATCAAGCTGAGGCTCTTGTGGCAACTGCAGCGAAGCCAGGACTTCGACGACGGGCTTGGGAAGGACTCTCGCGTCGATTAATACAACCCCTGCAAAGAAACAAAAGAAGATCGGGTTCACTATCATAAAAAGACAACAAACTTTCCTTATAAAAGAGAACGGGGTAAAACATACCGACGCTTGCTAGGGCACGCTTCTTCTCCTCCGCCTGGAAGGTCTTCAGAGAAGCAGCCATGGCCTCCTCAGTTGATCCACCTGCTGAAAATGAGGCAAATATTAGTTAAAGATAATAATAAAAAGTGGGATAAAATGACAAATAAGGAGGCTGAGGGTTACCCGACTCAGCGAGTCTGCTTAACATTGCTTCGAGCCTCGCCGATCGCTCCGAAGCTGCAATGGCGGCGGCTAGGTTGGTGTCCTCAGGGTCCACCACGAAACCCTCATTGCTGCCGTACTCACATATAGTCTCGGCAGGATGAGCCGCGGGCTCTAAGTTAAGAATCGCGTCGAGGGATAAGGTGGACTTCTTTTTCTTCTGTTCACCAGCCTTGGATCCACTCGGAGCAGCTTTGCGCTTGCCAGTTTTGGCAGTCACTTTCGGGCGGCGAGTCCCGATGTCCGCTCCTGCACCCGACTCCGGTGATGCCGCTTTAACCGTCTTTGTCGGAGCACGGGGTGCCGTTGGGGCATCCATCGTAGTAGGCAGTGGCAGTCCACGCGGAGGGGCCAACACGCGTGGTCGATCAGCTCCGGCCTCTTTCGTCGGAGGGATAACTTGAACCCTGGGCTGCAATGGAGCCTTGCGATTGCCGCCGGGAGGTGCAGCCCTACGATCAACCAGTAGGCGTTTCTCCATCAAGATGATCGGGCCCATCGCATGCGCGTACCAGGCCACATACGAATTGAGTATCTTAGGGGTACAGCTGGGCTCACTGATAAAAAAGTAGGAGCCTGTATTGAGCCGGATGAAGTGATGCATTGCATTCCGTACCCCCTCTGGACCGACTGCAGGTGTTCCCAAGAAGGCTTCCAACGGGACCCCTTGGTTATAACTCGATTGCCGGGCAAATCGATGCGGGTTATACCTCATGAAGAGGGCCGTTTCATTCTGCCTAAATACCAAGTAGCCCGGCCGAATGGAATAAAGGTGAAGGATTTCCCGAGCCTTCAACACGGAAACACCGCCTTTAAAGTCATCACGCAGCGGCACCACCGACTTAGTGGTCTCGGAACCCATGGTGATGACCTTATCCACAAAAGAGGTCTTCGCCCCGACTAAATGCGAACGCAGAAGCAGTCCCCTGGACTCCCGCGGAGGTGCAAACACGATGGAAGCCCCGACCAATCGTATGATTCTTGGAAGTTTGAATCTCTCAAAGAACGGAGGAGTTTTATGGGCACCGAACACTCCTCGAACATGCAGCTCCATCCAAGAAGTGAAGTAGTGCATCGGGAAGTTAGCAGGCTGTACCCCAGGTTCATTAGCGTCCGCCGCTACGCTAAGTCCATTGTAGAGGTAAGCCAACCCGGCGATCCCCACTGATAACTGCAGACCGGCCACCATTCGATGCGCCGGGTAAAAGACAGAAGACCGCATAAGGCGTGGGTGCATGGGAAGCGCGAAGCTGCACAGCCACAGACCTAAGAACCCGATGAAGAAGGTCTCCTCATCCATGCCAGAAACGGCGATCTCTGAGAAAGGGACGCTAGCAGTGCCGGGAAGGTAAAAACTTCGCTGATCAATTTCTGATGAAGGTCGGCGGTCCAGGCCGAAACCAAAAGGGTCAGCAAGTTGAGCGAACTTATCACCTTGCTCTGATAAAAATTCCGGGCGAATAGAGCGAGCAATGAAGTCCGCGAAACTAACGCCTCGGTCGCCCAATTCCAAATGAAGCTCCTCGTAAATCTCCAACACCCTCACCAGGCCCGGATGCTGATGCTGGATGGCATTTTCCGGAGTTAAGTCGAGTACCACCTGCTTGGTGGCAAAGACGTACTCGTCAGGAGGAAGCAGCTCCTCGTAATGCTCCCCCCTCGCCGGTAAACCCGAAAGCTCAACGAATTCCTCTAGAGAAATGGAAACTTCCCTATCCGCCGCCAGGAAAGTATGCGTGGGGATATTCCATTGTTCAATAAAAGCCTTTGTCCACCACGTTGGAGGAGTAGGATATTCGAAAAGCGAGACATAGACGGCGGAGTATAAACCGATCTTCGTCAGATGAGCTCTTTTCGCCGCTAAAATGTACCGGGCCCATGGCAGGTATCCAGCAAACGGTCGCGGATTCAATCCAATATTGTAAGCCTGTCCCCAAGGGCATGCTTCACCCTGACAGATTCGCCTTCCTAAGATATCTATGACCGGCGGCGGCTGTACCGGAATAGCGCCGATTGCAGGCTGGAGAAGGTCGTCCGAATTCCAATTTTTAACCTCCACGGCATACTCCACCGGGGGTTTATCCGCATAGGGGATCGTAACTATAGGTTCGGAGGGCGAGGCGGAACTAAAACTGCGACGACCCCGGATGATTTGGCTATACCACCTTCCCCATAGGTGGAGATGTTTGCACTCAGGATCACGATCTTTAATCAAGGCAAACACTACCCGGTCCACTGGTGCGTGTGGGAACCCTCCTTCTGAGCGAACGAAGGGAAAAGACAAGTCGTCAGACATCTTTCCTGCATAAAATATGTATGTATCATTAATGGCCTGACGCTTAACATTTAATAAAAATAATATATAAAATAAAATAATAATAATAATAATAAATAAAAAGCTGGCTCCACACTGTGATGCAGTGGGTAGAGGACCAAAGGGGGACCCACAAAATCAAGATGACGGCGCATCATTTGATGAGACAATCCCACCATTGAATGGGACCATCAGTCAATAAGAAAGACCCCCAAGAGAATATCCTCATTGGGGGGGACCCTTAGAGACAAGGAGAAGATCTCCTCTTTTCAGAGCAAAGCTCTGTCACAGAGTGACATTTGTCAAACTCCTGTTTCAAAAGAATAAAACTTCTTAAAAAAAAAAGAGCCTAGCTCTGTAGCAGTAATAAAAATTTATAACTCCTAAGAATTAAAATTTTGGGACCTTAAAGATCCATGGAAACCTTTAAAAAGTTTTCTAATTGATCTGTGAGCAGGGCTCTGTTCATGGGTTAAAACCTAAGAACAGGGTCTCTGCAAATTTTTGAGAGCAAGGCTCTGTGAATAGAAACCCCAAAGGAGTTTCCTTTAGATCAAAGATCTATAAGAGCAAGGCTCTGATTATTTAAATTTGATTCAAATTAAATTAATTTAATTTACCTAGAATGGTTCTAAGGATAAAACTGGGAAGTTCTTAAGGAATCGCAAGAGCAAGGCTCTGGAAGTTCTCAAGTAAGAGCAAGGCTCTGAAATTTAATTTCTTGAGAATGGTAAAAATTACCAAGGACCAAGGGTCCTATTTATAGGCGCCTGCGCCTGTTCACTTGACCCGTCAATCCGACGGTCAGGATCTTGCCACCGTTGCACTCACGTGCGCGCCACGTGAGCGCAACGGTGGGGGGGCATCTGTTTCCCCCAATCAGAGCAAGGCTCTACTGAATTTTGAAAATTCAAAATTCGAAGCAACGCTTCGGTTTCCGTGCGCAGTGCGCAATTTGCCACATGGCAGAAGCTGATTCGGCAGCGTAATGCCCGAGACGGTGCGTCCCATCAGAGCAAGGCTCTTCAGAAAACATAATTAAGACTTAACTGCGCAAGCGCTCGGATGCGCGACACGTGTCTGCGCAAGCGCACGGATGCACGACACGTGTCTGCGCAGTTGCGCAATCGCAACTGCGCAAGCGCACGGATGCGCGACACGTGTCTGCGCAAGCGCACCGATGCGTGACACGTGTCTGCGCAGTTGCGCAATCGCAACTGCGCAAGCGCACGGATGCGCGACACGTGTCTGCGCAAGTGCACAGATGCGTGACACGTGTCTGCGCAGTTGCGCAATCGCAACTGCGCAAGCGCTCCGACGCGCGACACGTGTCTGCGCAGTTGCGCAACCGCAACTGCGTAAGCGCACGGATGCGCGACACGTGTCACGCGCTGGTGAGTTGCGCAGCAACTGAATGAAGATTTAAGTAGATCTTTTCTGTTCTCCTGTAAAACAGGAACCCTTGGATCAGAGATCCAATGGTGGGAAATTCCCAAAATTATTCAGGAAAGATTTTGTTAACAAATCCAACAAATTTGTGGGCACTATAAATAAGACCCCAAGCCTCATTAAAAAGATCATCAATCATCATCGAGAGAAGGATAAACTTCTGAAAGAAAGAGCTCTTGAAGATTAATCAAGAACAAAAGAGAAGGTAAAATTTCTGAAGAACAGAAAATTAAAAAGGGAATAATAAAAGAAAAAGATAAATAGTGCCTTGCACTTGATATGAACCCCTGATTCTGAAAAATCAAAGAATAATAAATAGTGCCTTGCACTTGATACGTACCCCTGGTTCTGAAAAATTAAAGAATAATAAATAGTGTCTTGCACTTGATATGAACCCTTGGTTCTGTAAAATCAAGGAAAACAAGAAGAACTTGTTTTCCTTTGATCTAAATCTAGATCAAAAGTGCTTTTGTTCTCAAATCAAGAAAATTCTTGAATTTTTGCACAAGTGCAACTCATCATTTAAAAGGGCCTAGCCCAACTCAAGAAAATTATTGAGTTTCTGCAACTCATTATTTAAAAGGGCCTAGCCCAATTGCAGAATAATAAAAGGGCAAAGCCCTGTTTGGAAAACTCTTGAGTCTCTGTAACTCATTATTTAAGAGGGCCTAGCCCAATTGCAGAAAAATAAAAGGGCAAAGCCCTGTTCAGAAGATTCCTGAGTTTTTTGTAACTCATTATTTAAAAGGGCCTGGCCCGAATCAGATTGCGAAAGGGCAGAGCCCTGTTTAGGTTGATTCTTTTAATCGGGCAGAGCCTAAAATAAAAATTGGACTTAACCCAATCCTGGCTGTAAGTCCTTAAATTAAATGCCTCTCATAAACCAGGTCACGACCGGTTCGAGGGTACATCTCCGAACTCCTTTGACATTTGTCGATGTAATTCCTCAACGACGTCAAAGAGGTGACGGGTCCCAACGACCACTCATCTAATATTGGACCGAAACGTCCTTAAACTAATATTTGCCCCAAAATGAGAATTTCGGACCGAAACGTCCCTAAACTAATATCGGACCGAAACGTCCCTAAACTAATATCGGACCGAAACGTCCCTAAACTAATAATGGACCGAAACGTCTTTAAACTGGCGACGGACCGAAACGTCCCTAAACTAATATCGGACCGAAACGTCCCTAAACTAATATCGGACCACCACGTCCCTAAACTGGAACATGGACCACCACGTCCCTAAACTGGCACAATAGGGCCCAAACGCTCTTTTGTTGGATCTAAACGGTCCCGTCTAAGTTGATCTTAACCCCAAATACGGTTAATGTGTCCTTAGATCTTTAAACAAATAATAAAACCCCAAATCAATTTTGGTTCAAGGGTACACCTCTGAACTCCTCTGACGCCTGTCGTTGTAATTCCTCAACGACGTCAGAGAGGTGACGAGTCTCGACAACCAGATAATTAAATCAATCACTACGTCAGGTCGATCGTAGTCCAAAACAGGACTAACGTATCCTTGACGAACGTTTAAGTTGGTCCTAGCCGCAACGCGGCTAACGCATCCTTAAACTAAAAACACCAAACCCAAATCTAACTAAATACGGATTTGGATTAATCCACGTCTTACGGGCGACGGCATCACTCAGTCTCCGTATACAATCCACGGGCAATCACAAACAAAACAAACACACACGACACGAAGTGAAATTCTGGAGAAGGAGAAAGTTGTTACCGCGACGCGGTAGCGTAATTAACTGTAGGGGCTTGCGCCTGCAGGGAAGAGCGTCCCCACAATCAAAAACCCTTCACCCTGAGGGGGAATCTGATGAAGTCTGCTACATCGGCTGCATCCGTCTAAACCTCCGATATACGGTGCCATAAATCAACTTGGCATCTTCGGAGAGATAGACGGATAAAACCAAATAGCATCTGCCCCGAACCTCAGGCACGGACGTCCTAACGTCTCGGCCGTCTTTCGGAGGGGAACATAATGGATAAAAAAATCCCTTATCTTCTTCTTATATTTTAATTTTTATAAACTTTAACAAAGGGGGTCTTAACCCTCTTATTCGGGCGTGCTACCAATTCATGATAGTTGCGATCTCAATTTGAGATTCTTTAATACTTGCTTTGTTGAGGGCTTAAGATCAATATGGATGAATGGAAGGATAAGGGTCAGTAGAGGGAATTCCTAATCCCTCCAAGTACCCTAATCCACATTCATCGCTATCTCTATAGTATTAAATAATTAAAAAATAAAAAGATTTATTTTTAAAAACTCCATCCTTTAACTACTCAATCCAAAAAAAACCTTACAAGCCTTTCTCTTATAAAGTTTTCAAATATTTTTAGTATAAAACGATAAAAATCCAAAATTTCTTCTATTAACTCGTCTAAAACAAGAAAAATAGTTACCATTTCCCTGTGGACGACCCGTACTCACTATCGGTTAGCTATTGCGACACCGTTATTAATTGCGGTATTTTGGACACAAAAAATCAATTTTTCACATCAATTAAATGACGCCATTGCTGGGGAATCGGTAGTGTTATTTTTCTTGTTATTCGTGTCGATTTCTATAAAAACCAGAAAAAATAAAACTGCAAATAGAAATAAAAACCGCATCTTGTGTTTTTAACGATTCTTGTGCGAGTTTTGCAAGAAATATGGAGTATTTGGAGTGAACCAACAGAGATTCAAAGACTGTCATATAGAAGAAGAGGAGCATTGGAGTGCTGTGCCAAAATTTGGAGGGAATATCTCACCAAAAGGCGGCGGAACCGCGGCCGTTTGGGGCATTTGGCTACTGAACCACGACTGAATTGGGGATTCAAGCCCCTAAATTTTTCTAGTATTATTTTATTTTCTTCCTCTGTCCTCTGAACCTCCAATAAACTGTTTTTACGTGTAGCATTCTGTGCAAATATCGCCGCTAAAAAAATCTTTTTACATGTTTTATATTTTAGTTTGTTTTGCATATTTAAAACGGACATTAAGGGGAAAGAAACCAAAATTCAGATTGGGTGGGGATTTCATCACCCTTCCTAGGCCCCACAAATCACAAACAAGCATACGCACCACCCTATATTAGTAAAAAATATCTAGACCAAATCTCTAAGGACAATCTGCTCAATTAGGATAAGGGAAGGCCGTGGGTAATCTATTGCTTATCCGTATTTTTCTTGTGGTGTCTATGACAAATATGACTAAGGAAAGTGGTTTACTTATTTAAGCCCGCTTTTTCGGTGATTCGTATAGCAGATACCTCCCACTTACCTGACACTTACCTGGCTGCAAGATTGATAAGGAGGTGATAAAGGATTTATCCTACGTCTTGTCCTTTGGAAGTCTAGGAGCGGTCTAGTGATTTGACCTAAGTGACCCTAGCTCTAGGGACTATATGTGCATTTTGTGATTGGTTGAGTCAAGTCCGTGTGTCAAAGAAAAGCCTTCTTAAAATCGTTCTCACCACTTTCTTATACGCTGCCACGTGCACTAAACCCGTTTAGTGCATGATCGGTTGGACACGGGATTCTAGCACCCGTTTATTCCGCGTTTTCCCCGTCGACTCTGAGATCGATACTTCTTCACCTTCTTTTTCTCCTTCACCTACCACATCTCCCAAGATGGATGGACCTCCACCGGGTTTTAACAACACCACGTTGCCACCACCTCTAGGTACGCAAACTCAAAATCCACCACGCATCGCTCTCCAAGACCGATGCTACCCCATACGCGGACCCCTTTCTACGTGTCTGTCTCTTCCACCAGCCAATAAGGATAACTTCGAAATTAAACCACACCTCATCAACTTGTTGCCTAAATTTCACGGGCTTAAATCTGAGAATGCCTACGTTTTTATAACCAAATTTCAAAACGTATTTACAATGATGAGCACCACCCAACTTTCAGGGATGCTATGCGATTACGTATTCTCCTTTTTACCTTGTACGATCTCGCAAAGAAGCGGCTTTATAGAACTTCCTCACATTCCATTACCAATTGGGATGAATTTGTTGCATTCCTTACAGATTTTTATCCTAATCATAAGACGGCCCGCATTAGGAGCAAGATCAATCAGTTTGCCCAACTTCCCAATGAACTCTTTTGAAAATGCTTTGAAAGGTTCAAAATCTCCTTGTCCAATGCTCTCATCACGGATTTGAAAAATGGCACCTTTGCCAAATTATATATGAGGGTGTTAATCCAATAACAAAACAAATTCTAGAAACCATTTGTCAATGTCATTTCATATCAAAATCCGACGAGGAGGCGTGGCAATTTCTTGAAGATCTCTCCGAGAAAACACTACAGTTGGAGATCACAAGACCAACAATATCATCTTCGTCTTCATATAGGGTAGGTATCCATCAGCTCGACACTTCCATCGCAATGAAAGCTGAAATGGCTGCGATGCAAAAGAAGCTCGAAGCTATTGAGAGCAAATTCTCTTCAGCCTCCCTAAACCAAGTTTCTCTCCCCAAAACCGTGTGTGGTTACTGTTATGTCTCGTCACATTTAACTGAAGAATATCTTTTGAATCCTCTGTCTCAAGATCAATAACAAACTAATACTGCTTTTCAACAATGACCTAGAAACGATCCTTATACATCTACATATAACCCGAGATAGAGGAATCATCCTAATTTTGCTTGGAACCAAAACCAAACTCAAAACCAAAATCAAAATTAGTTCCAAAGTCAAAACAACTACCAAAGGCTTCCTCCACAGCAATAACAACCACCATAACAAATTCAGCAGCCCTTTCAACCGCAACCATTCCAAAATCTGGCCGACAACTTTGCTCCTTATAACAATTCATTCCAATCATAAAATAATGTTCCTCCTGCCGGTATCGATAAAATCTCTCCACTCGAAAGAAGCTTAGAAGTTTTTATTAAACAATCTGCGAAAACGTCGGCCAGTTTAACTTCTTCTATCCAATCATTAGTACAACACACTGCTTCCCACGGTGAAAGCATCAAATCTATCGAAGTAGAAATTGCACGGTTAAACATAGCGATGAGTGAAAGAGAGAAAGGGAAACTTCCATCTCAAACTCTACCAAATCCTGGCCACCCACAAGACGCTAACGCTATTCTTAACCAACAAAATCATAATGTGAGTGTAGTAACTACGTTGAGATCAGGAAGAAGCTGAACAATCATGTTGGAGAGCAAGTTGATGACTTCGATGACACTCCGGCCACTACTTCTACTTCTTCTTCTTCTAATCAATCATTTTTTTTCCGAGCCCATTCTCCGTTCTCCAATGGGCTCGAACTCTCCGTCCACCACTGGGCTCGAACTCTCTGTCCACTTCATTGATGGATTACCCTCTCAGGCTAACCCAACTTCAGTTTTGGGATCCATTCCATCTCTACAAACTTCTCCCCAAGTGTTGGACCCAACCCCTGTTAATAAAGCAACTTTTCCAAACCGGTTGAGGCTCAACAAACCAAGTCCACAGATGGAGAAGGTTGTTGTAACATTTCAGAAATATAAAATAATATTTTTGGAATTTAAATATTAAAATAATAAATTTCACGAAAACTATTCGAGTAGGAATTTAGGGTTTTCGTAAAATGGTATGATTAAATACCAATATTTGGAAAATATTTGGATATTAATATGAATTATTAATTATAAAGGCATTTATTGAATTTGGATATTTTATAAATAATTATGCAATTATTTATATGCAAGTTTATATTAAACTTGATTAGTGCACTACTAATCATGATTAAGCTAAATCCATCTTTGTTTTATAATCATGGCTAGTGCACCACGACACATTGTGTTTGATTCATGCATGGATTCTTTATGTTTGTGGTATTTGGTTTTATTTAAAAGGAAAATAGAAAAAGAAAAGAAAAATAAAAGATATTTGTGTGAGTGGGGGACAAAGGTGACATGGAGGGGGACAAGAGGGCATGGGTATGAAAGAGAGTGAGAGTGAGAAAGAGAGAGAGAGGGGTAATCCTTAACCATGGCACCATTCCTTCATTCTCTACTTCATTATTTCTTCAACTCCTCCTCCTTCCTCCACCTCACTACCTATGAGAATCATCTCCAAAATCTTATCAAAACCCATAGCTCCCTTCACAGAAAAGGTGCACCACCTCATCCTGCACCCCATAGCAAGTTCTAGTTTGGATTTTGAAGACTTTCAACCATCTTGGAATTTTTTTTAGTTGCTCCAAGAGGTATAACCTTCACTTTTCATCTTGTTATTTAGTTTCTTCATCTCCTAGTTAAGTTTAGAGTTCGTTTAAGCAAGATTAGTGACATTGGAAAATTCTAGAATGTTTTTAATGGATGATTTGAGTAGTAGAGATGCAATTAAGGTTTAGTTAGTGACCACAAGCCATTAGTGATGATATTCTGGCTAAACTTGATACTAGAACCCCAATACACGAACTTAGAATTTTCCCGATGTCGGTTTTTTACTGTTTGTGAGGTTTATATGGAATCTGGTATCACTCGAGAGCTCTGAAAAATAAGTTGCCATCACAGTGAGACGTGCATGCCACATAGAATTTTCCCTAGAAACCCGAGCCCCTACCTCCATTTGCAGGCCGCAATTTTATTCCCCCAAGCCGCAATTTGCGGCCTGGTCTTGATGGATAGGTTTGGTTTTTGGTGTATGTCCTTGTTATCTGATGTAGAGACCTACCCTATATGCAAAATCTGCTAATTTCACATAGGGTAGAATATGGGAGTATTTTCCCATGTTGCTGATTTTGAATGCCCGATTCGTGAAAACTTGGTTTTGGTATTTGAGTTTGGACTTATTCGTTGGACGTTTGGACGTCAACGTAGAGGGTTATTTGGTTGTTCTTGCATGCGTGGATTATAGCTTCTAACCTATGAGCACTTCGTGTGCCGTATGGGTTTTCGGACTTGGTTTTAATATCGTTACGATGTGTATTGAATGTAGGTACCTTCGCGTGAACTTCCTAGACGACGAAGGAGATCAAGAAGTTCTTTGACTTCGGCTAAGCAAGGATATTGCAGGTGAGTAGATCTATATTTATGGGGGAAGCCGGGTGGATGACGTATAGCACTCCCGCAACCATAATAATGGAGAATCGATATATAGAATATATTTTGGAGGAACCTATGCTATGAACTTATGGATATGATCAAAAGATTTAGTATGATATGACATGATGAAATGAGGATGTGAAGCGAGATATATATATATATATATATATATATATATATATATATATATATATATATATATATATATATATATATATATAATTGAAAAGAGGACAAGTACGAGATGATATATATTGATATGAGGATATAATGAAATAAGATATCATGAGCGGATATGCTTGATATGAGAATGTGAGGAGATATGAATACATAAATACATATGCCAAGATATGCTATGGAATTGATAAGATATGATATGAGGTTGATATAGACATGACATGATATATATATATATATATATATATGAAAATATGAGATGTTGTTATGTATTAGGAAGATAGATCCTTATTCTGATTTGATGATACTGTACGAAGGATTATACCGTACATGATAAGATACTGAATGATTGATCCGCACTCTCGACTCGAGGATGATGTACGAGGATTATATTACATCTGATACTATGAGGCTAGATCGCCGACTTATAGATTTGTCTTAATTCGGAGAATCATTGCTCCTAAACACCTTAGTGGATAATGGGTTATATTTGATGTATCCAGGGGTAGTTACATATCTTATTATCATTCATGTTATGCTGTATTATTCCCCATGAAATATGTACTATGTTCCCAGCACATACCTGTATATGGCTTTGTCTACTAGTACACATGTACTATTACCGATGATGCGTATATTACACTTACACAGATTTGCCGGCTCATACATTCATCATCGGTAATTGCCATGCCACTTACACAGTAGAACTGCTATATCACGGTATTACTCTTAACTGTAAATTACAATCATTTGTTCAGTAATTATCACATGACATACTTGCATGATAATACTTGAGATGCTTACAGTACTATTTTATGTTTGCATATACTGTACTTTATGGTTACATACATTGAGATACTGTTTTCATGAGATCACTGGATTTGAGAATCGCGGTTATATTTCAAAGGAAATTATGAATTTTTTTAAAAACGCGGTTTCTCGTGATGTGATATTTCGTGTCCACCATGAGTTTTCTCGGTGCTGAGCTATGTGATACCCGATTCGAGAAGTGAGGAGGAACCGTTTGCGGGTACATGGTGGACCCGGTAAGGTACCCCGGGGCAAGAAGATCGTGGAGTAGACGATGAGCCTGGCAGAGGATGCACTACCTACCGGTGATAGTTTGGGCTCGGCTGTTATCCGGAGGATACCGACCGGAGTCGTGAGATCAGCTGGATATGATGGCCGATCTGAGGATGCGGCGCCTGAGATATGAGGATTTACGTGTCGATGCTGGACACGGGTTTCATGATATTTGTTGGAAACTCAGGTTTCATGATGTTGATGTGTCGTTGATGGACACACGTTGCTTGATACACATGCATACATGCATATATATATATATTCAGATAACTATCATTACATACTGTTACTGGCACAACATTGTTGTTGTACACATGTGCATACATGATCACCCTAGATACTATAGTATTACCTTCATGATACTATAGGACCTAGGGATCGTTGTTCATTCGATTTCTACCTACTGATATTTTCTACTCACGAGTTGGCAACTTACCCCAGTTGTGCCACAGTTTTCTTGCAGGATCGACCGCTTGGATCAGTAGCGGCTCGCTGGCACACAGCTTTCTTCAGGGTGTTTTTCTTTGGTAGGTAGGACACACATTTGGATTGTGACCACTCTTGTACCTATTATTTTTATTGTATCTAGTTAAAGCTCCATCAATCAGAAACCAGACTATGTATTATTGGTAAACTTAGACAGACTTGTATTTTGCGAGACTTAAAGCGTTATGGGTGTATGTTCGCTATTTGAGCTGAGTGATGTCTTGGTCTTATTTACTTATTATTTTTTCTGTGATGGATCTTCGCCGTAGGGCGTCGTATATTTATGCTTTATTGCGTGGTTGTGATTCCGCCAATTGGCGAAGAGCTAGCTCCCGCTTGGGGATGCCTATATATTGCTTGTATGTGGTTTTGGATCAAAATATACAAGGGAGGCGCTGCCCAAATTTTCAAGGACAAAAATATTTTCAAAGATAGTAAACTGTTGCATTTTCATATGATATGACTTATAGTTTAAAAGGATGGCTTGAATTTCATTATGCCGATGTTTCAAAACCGCACCTCCACTATTTTCCGCAAAAAGGTTTAGATTTCTGGTCTTCGGCTTACTTGAATTACGGCGGGGTCTTGTAGACTTCACGTAATTCTCGTGCCGGTCATATGCCAAATTTCCGGGTAATGACAGTTGTGGAAATGTTTAAGCAAGTTAATATTAATATTCCTCTCTTAGATCATATCCAACAAGTTCCATCCTATGCAAAAATTCTTAAGGACTTGTGTAATACACAGCCCCTTTTATACCAATATTTGTATTTCTTTTACCTATAAAAGAAATTTATAATTATTTATTTATTTTCAAAATCCCATTAAACCCAGACCTTACCTTTCATTTCCTCCGGCCCAGCCGTTTCCTTTTCCCATTTTAAATTAAGATTATTTGAGCCCAGCCCTTTCCCTTTCTTAAAGAAAACTTATCGCCGTTTATTTTTCCCTCAGCCCAGCACCAATTCCTCAACCGTTTTCCTTTTATTGAAATTAAACCCCAAATCTTTACTTTTCTATTTCCATAATTCCTCAGCCCATTCTTCTTTTAAAAATCTAAAACCCCAAATTTATTTAAAGCCCCGGCCCATCAGTAAATCCATCAGCCCATTCTTTTTTAAAAAATAAACTTAATTCTTTTTCTCCAAGCACAACTAATTTTCCTCGGCCTCTTCGTTTTTCGTTTCTCTTTATTTTTTTTTCCTGCGGCCCGTCTCTCCCCAGCCCACCAGGAAAGTAAATAAAATGATTTCATTTTAATTAGAATTCCGGCCCAGCCCTACCCGACCCGGCCCACATCCTATTCTCCTTTTTCTCCAACGGCTAAATCCTTTTCCCGCTCACTCCGCCGCACCCCACGCCCACGTAGTGCGCCGTTACCCCACGTCGCGCACTCCCCTCTCTAACCCTCGTCGCCTCCTTTCTCTCTCACCCTCAAGATCCAAAGCCTCTCAAAATCTCCCTCGTTCACCCAAAAACTCACCTGCATCCCCCTCACCACCGAGCACCCAACTCCGCTCATCCCATCGACGACGACGACAAACCTTTTCCCTTCCTCCTCCACCAACTGAGCCCCTTACCACTCCACTCCGTCGACCGAGCACCCTGTCAAACTCCCATGCACACCCAACCCACTCACACATGAGCTCGGCCACCCTGCGCCCTCTCGCCGGCGAGCCCCCTACTGCATCTCGTCGACTCCCCCACACCCTCCTCGTCGTCAGCAGCATCAACATCACCCCATACATCCACACTCGAGGGAACCCGACCCCAAGTACCCTGTACCCATCACCAGAACTTCACGCCGGTGACGACCTCTCAACCTAACCCGACACCCTCACGCCGGCGATCTCCCCATCACGTCGTCGACGCCTCAGCACCCTCACATCAGTATCACCACAGCCCAAGCCCCATCTCTCCCTCTCTCTGCAACTGCTTCTCTCTCTCTCTCTCTCTCTCTCTCTCTAATTCTCTCTACCCCTATATCCCTCTGTCTCTCTCTCTTTCTCACTCTCTCTCTCCATCTCTTTCTCTCTCCCTCTCCTATCAACCGACCAACACCACAAACACCAGTGCCAAAACCGAGCCTGTGCCGCCAAGTTCAAGCCGAGCCGAGCCAAAGACAAACCCTTATCACCGTTGCCGTGCCTGTGCTGTACTTCGCTGCCGTGCTTCTCCAGGCAAGTATTTTACTTGCTACATGCTAATATATTCAAGTTACAAACTTAAATTGTATAGATTACAAATTTACAACTTCAAATAGATTATGTGCCATACATGTTCGATGTGTGATCCCAATGAAACTACTCACCTAATTTGACGGAATTGGATTGTTTATGTTGGCCCATGTAATGATGAATACTGTGTATAAATTTCGCTGGAAAATACGACTGTTACAGACTAAAATGAATACCCCCAAATATACCCGTAAAACTAGTAATTTCCCGTATCTGAAAATTATTAAAATCACCGTAAATTATGTACATACTGGAATGATGCGTTCGAGGGCTTAAATCGAAGCCGACTCGACGAACTTTACTCCTATGCAAGTTTCTAATGGTTTCTGTACCTAAATTGTGACGATATTTGGTTCGGAGTGCGACTCTGGACTGCAGTCCAGAGCGACTCTGATTATTGCTTACTGTCCCGTAATGGGTACCACCTTGTTTTCTTAACTCATATGTTGCAGAACTCTGCTGTTTATTAAAGGTGAATCTGTTAGCTAGATAACACAAGTGGTTTCATCCTGTTTCGTCATCGTTTGCTATTTAATTTGTAATTTAAAAGAGCTGGACGTATAACTGTCCAGAACAGATTCAGAAGTGACATACTAGTGTTAAACAGAGTATAACTCCTGACGTAGAGACGCGATTGAGGATCCGTCTATTGCGTTGAAAACCTTACTGAAAACCCTAGATTCCATTCAACTGTAGCGTCACTAAATTCTGATCCCAACTGAGATTAAAATGCGTTGCGAAATGGACTTCCGATTCTGAAACCGGATTTCCAGCCGTGAATGCTTAAAATGAAATGGCCATAACTAGCGATCCTGAAACCCGATTGACGTGAAACCAAACTCGCTGGATAGATACTCAAACATACTATTTAATCCCCATTCATCATTTTGCTAAATTGTACACATATGATTTATGATAAATTATGCAAGTGGTAGATTACTGATTTATGACATCCTAATCATGCTTTACATACTGTTTACTCATCATATCGTACATACGTCACTGTATTGATAACCTAGTGATCATGTACATTACCCAGTGTTAGGTATTAGTGATGATTGTGGCAAGTACGGTAGTGTTCGTGCATGAGTGGATAAGTGAAAGTGACACGTACTTGTACACAATCAGTGAACCTTATTATTCTATTGCATTGTCGACGTCTGTGGGACGCGTGTACGTATGACTATAAGTGGTATGGGACACTTATGGAAGCTCTTGCATGGATGTCACAGATAAGGCACCAGACACTGCCATTTATCTTGGGTATTAGTCGGGACGTTCTTGATGGAGATCCTGTCTCCAGTTCTCGCGCAGACTTGTCACAGACCGACTAGTATTTGAGGTTATGGTTAGCGTTTGATGTAGACCACGGGGTGTGGGGTAGTTTTAGTGTGAGTTCAACAGAATCTCGAGAGTCCCATGCCGGCTTATATATATGGAGATATATGGAGATTTACAGGGTACATGATTATTACCGTGAGTTACATGTTGGGCCCGTGGTCCCTTACCCTTGGGTTCTACCCTTGGGTGGAGGACACACGCGAGTGGTTGACTCTCATACTTGGACTGACGATAGGCTTAGTGACCTATACAGTGAGACTTAGAGACTGATAGGGATAATGGCATTGATATACATTACTTACCGTTGTTGACATACCTGGCATATTATAATACTGTTTTACTGTTCACCTGATCTATTAGACACTTCATTGGTTATTGCATGTTCATATCTTTACCGTCTTGATTTACTATTATATATCTATTATCACTGTTCGAGTTGTCACTTGTATCTATATATTATATTGCTATTGTGTCGCTCTGACGACCTGAGTATGCATGCTCAGTGTGAGGAGTGGATTTAGCCGGGACCAGGACCAGACGCACATTACGGACATCTTGATTAGCTATCCAGAGTTATACTCTTTTGTTCCCATCAGGTCAGTTCTTTATATTGTTTTTTTCAGTTACTGCATTTCTCATTACCTGTGCATTATTTACTGATTACCACGTAAAGCTAGAAGCCGAAGTGTGACTACGGCAGGATATTTCCTTGACCGTAGGAGCATGGCTGGCCTTGTCAACCTCTCGTATTCCGTATTTTGGGAAGCGGGGCGTGACATGGTTTAGTTGGTATCAGAGCCCAGGTTTTGCATCGATTGGGATTGCAGTTTTCCGTGTAGAGCTTGACAATCTAAGACATCCCTCGGTCTAGATTGTAAACTTGATATCCTTGATCCGTATTCACATTGTGTGTTCTGCTATCCGTTCGCTAGGGTTTCGGGTGACTTGGCAAAGTTACGTGGTTGTAATTGTGAACTACATCATAGTTACACTATCGTACTCCGTTTAAGTGACTTAGAGTCATACAGTTGAGTTCCATTTGTAATGAATCTCATCACATCTGATATTCTTGAATCCTTGCCCAACCTGTATTATACTTTGATTCTTATAGCTTGTGCCTTATATCGTCCTCAAAATTATTGTTTCAGGATCATGTCGTCCAACGACTCTTTCTCTATCTCCACTCCCCAGAATCAGACCGTTGAGATTCTGAGTGTACTGCAAGGTCTGAAGGAAGCCCAGGAGTGAACGAACGACTTGTTAGCTAAAGGACTGAGAAGGCAGGTGAATCAGGCACCAGCGGGAGTCTCAAATCGTAGAGGGATCTCTGTTAGACGAGGAAAAGAGAAGAAGATGAAGCACCCATTTGTTTCCCCGCGACAGAAGCAGCAGAAGACCCAATATTGTGGGTACTGTAAGAGGCCAGGACATCTTCAGAGGGATTGTCGCCGCGCCCAAGGGAAATGTCTGATTTGCGGATCCATCGAACATCTTATCAACGGGTGCCCAAAAAGGAAGAAGCTACAAGGAGGAGACTCATCCACACTCTCCACTTCTGCCAAGTGATGATTATTCCGTGGTTCGAACTTCGAGGATAAGGCGGACCCAACGCAGGATTCAACTCGCGTGACGAGAATGCAGCGGTCTAGTACTCAAAGAAGAATTTTCATGTTTTCTACTTTCAGTAGTAATGTTTTCATCCTCTTATAAACATTTCTTTTCGTTTGAAATCTTGTATCCGTCGAACTTTTAGTTGAATGCAATAAAAACTTTGAATCGTAATATATGTATCATTCTCTTGTTTTTTCCCCTTATTTATACTATTCATTACCACAGTATTTTAATTCTGATCTTTCAGTTCCTGCCCACCGCATATCTTCCTATACTCCGTACACTTAGCTATTTTCTTGATGTGTTCCACTGTCCAATCATGACTCTTTCTTTTCAGGCCATGGCCCACCCTGGAGCAGCGCCGCATCTAGATGAGGATGCACAGTCATGCGTTTCCTTAGACCGCACGCTGATGAGTTCTGACGATGAGATCAACGGTCCCCAGGTCATCTTCGAAAACATCGATTCCGAGGACGAAGGAGCCGCCGTCCCAGAAGTTGACATGATAGACGATTCCGACGAAGAGGAAGGAGACCCTGAAGAGAACCCGATAGAGGAAGATCCCGAGGAAGACACGATAGAAGAAAATCCAGTGGAGGAAAATCCCATGGAAGAGAATCCAGAAGAAGAGAATCACATGGAAGCAGACCTCGATGAAGAACCTCCAGCCGAGGGAGAACAACCAGAAGAACAAGACCCTGCGGTGGAAGAACTCCCAATGGCGGTCCCTGCAAGGCGCTATGGAAATGGAAGCCCCTACCTGAGCGTGCGAGCCTACCGCAACCTGCTGAACCTCCAAAACCGCGACTGACGGGATTTTTTAGATGTTGTCTTCTCTGGCCAAATAAATCTGTGTATAGTTTAGGGCCACCTTTCGTTTTTGTGAATGCTTTGTTTAGAATTTTCTGGAATGAAATAAATTGCTGAGTTCGCTAATCTTTCGATTCTCTTGGTTCACTTGATGCTGATTATTTCTCATATCCATTTATTTTTCTTGCCGAAATCCCTGACTGTCCATCCTACTCCTTACGTTGTTTTAACCCTCACTGAGATTAACAAGTACCGCACCCGATCTTTGTAGTGGTCCACCCTTCATCCTTCGTCTGTGCCTCGTTTGAAATCCTTCTAGGAGGGGAAGTTCATAGTGAAATCTCCGAGTTCGCTAACCCTTCGAAATTTTTGATTCGCTTGACGTACCGACCGTTGTTCTCCCCATACATTCTTCCCTTTGTACCCCTTTGCTGCTCACCCTTACTTCCTGTGCTGACCTGTAATACCCGGTTCTTTTATATACGCCTAAATCCGTATCTCTCTTTAAACTATAAATTTTGTTATTTTAATTATTTAATTATTTCAAGGAAACTCCATTAAACCCTAAAACTCCAAACTCTAAATCCTTACTTTTCCATTTCCATATTCCACAGCCAAACAAATCCCTCAGCCCAACACTATTTTCCCTTTTATTTTAATAAAACCCCGGCCCATTCCCTTTTTCTCCTCAAATTTCCTTTATTTCCTCCATGGCCCAATCCCTAAGCCCAGCGGCCGGCCTCTCCTTTATTCATTTCTTTTAATTTTCGCAATCCATCTCACCCGAGCCCATCTCCTCAACCATTTCTAAAAAAGGAATTCTTTTTCTTCTGCGGCCCAAGCCACTCATCCCAGCCCGCTTCACTTCTGCCCGCACCCGCTTCCCCAAACCCGACCCGCCTTCTTCATCTTCCCCAATGGCTATATCCTTTCCCGCACATTCCTTCCGTTCGCGATCCGCTCTCCTCGTCGCACCCCACGCCTGCGCCCACGTCGCCGCTCGTCGCGCGCCGTGCCCCGCTCGCAAGCGTTACCCACGACGCACGCCTCTCTCTCTCCCCTCATAATTCCTTCTCCCTCCCTCGTTCTCCATTTTCTCCTCCTTTTCCATTCCCTCTCCCGACCACCTTTGCACCCATCGCCTCCATCTCATCGACACCACCACCATCACCCTCGTCGGCAACCAAGCCCCACCGATCCGCTAGCACCATCCTCCCCCTTCCTCTATTCTCTACCTCTCTCTGACACTCTCTCCTCCTCACTCTCTCTCTCTCTCTCTATCTATATCACTCTCTATCTATATCACTCTCTCTCTCCTTCTCAAACCTCTCTATCTCACTCTCTCTTCCTCTACTCTCTCTTTCCCTCTCTCTCTCTTTCTGATCTCTCCCCCCTCTCTTTCTCTGTTTTTTCTCTCTTGATCCTGCTCCTCCGTTCACAACCCCCACTGTCCCTGCAACCATTGTCTCCGACCATCTCCAAAGACCCTCACCGCCGATCATCTCCTCACCAGCAACATTTCCCCCTGCAACCTGCGACCGAACTCCACTGCATCACCTCCTCCTCGCCACCTCTACCAACCCACATCACACTCGAGCCCTATTTCATAGTCGACCCTGCACCTACCTCCGACCTCGTCGCTGTCACCTCCTCTTTCGGCCACCACCACAGCGAGCAACCCCACACCAACAACCACCACCCTCGCCGTCAAGACCCCAGCAACCAAGCCGCCGCTGTCGAGACTCGAGTTCGAGCCAAGTCAAGTTGCCGTGCCGCGCGTGTGTCGCGATCGTGCCGTTGTCGTACCTTCATCGACACGTCTCCAGGAAAGTTTTATACTTCCTACATGCTAATTTGTATTAGTTACGAACTATAATTTTTATAAATTCCATACTAAATATCCTCGATAAATCATACGATGCAACTGTTTGATGCATGATCCCAATGAGAATACTTATCTAATTTGACGGAACTGGATTGTTTATATTGGCCCTTGTAGTGATGAATACCTTGTACAAATTTCGCTGGAAAATATGACCGTTAACGACTAAAACGACTACCCCCAAGTTTACTCGTAAAACTGGAATTTTCTTGTACCTAAAAACCGTTAAAATTACCATAAATTATTTACATACTGGAATGATGCGTTCGAGGGCTCAAATTGAATCCGACTCGACGAACTATAACCCTATGCAAGTTTCCAAATATTTCTGTACTCAAACTGTGTCAATATTTGGATCGGAGTGCGACTCTGGACTGCAGTCCAGTGCGCTCCAGTTGTTGTTTACTGACCCGTAATGGGTACCACCCTGTTTCCTTAACTCGTAGGTTGCGGAACTCCGCTGTTTATTAAATATGAATCTGTTAGCTAGATAATACAAGTGGTTTCACCCTGTTTCGTCAACATATTCTATTTAACCTGTAATTTAAAAGATGGGGACGTATAACAGTCCCAACAGAATCAGAATTTACATACTAGTATTGAACAGTGTATATCTCCTAACGTACAGACGCGATTGAAGATCCGTCTATTGCGTTGAAAACCTTACTGAAAACCCTAGATTTCATTCAACTGTAGCGTCGCTAAAATCAGATCCCAATTGGGATTAAAATGCGTTGCGAAACGGAATTTCGATTCTGAAACCGGATTTCCAGCCGTGAACGCTTAAAAGGAAATGGCCATAATTAGTGATCCTGAATCCCGATTGGCGTGAAACTAAATTCGCTGAATAGATAACTGAACATACTATTTATTCCCTATTTATCGTTTCGCTAAACTGTACATGTTTGATTTATGATAAATATTGCAAGTGGTAGGTTACTGATTCATGACACCCTAATCGTGCTTTACATACTGTTTACACATCATATCATACATATGTCACTGCATTGATAACTTAGTGATAATCTGCATTACCCAGTGTTAGGTATTAGTGATGATTGTGGCAAGTACGTTAGTGTTCGAGTATCAGTGAATAAGTGAAAGTGATACGTACTTGTATACAATCAGTGAACCTTATTATTCTATTGCATCGTCGACGTCTGTGGGACGCATGTACGTGTAATTATAAGTGGTATGGGACACTTATGGAAACTCTTGCATGGGTGTCACGGATAAGACATCAGACTCTGCCATTTATCTTAGATATTAGTCGGGACGTGCTTGATGGAGGTCCTGCCTCCAGTTCTCGCGCAGACTTGTCACAGACCGATTGGTATTTAGGATTATGGTTAGCGTTTGATGTAGACCACGGGGTGTGGGGTAGTTTGAGTGTGAGTTCAACAGAATCTCGGGAGTCCCATGCCGGCTTATATATATATGGAAATATATGGAGATTTACAGGGTACATGATTATTACCGTGAGTTACATGTTGGGCATGTGGTCCCTTGCTCTTGGGTTCTACCCTTGGATGGAGGACACTCGCGAATGGTTGACTGTCATACTTGGACTGACGATAGGCTTAGTGACCTGTACAGTGAGACTTAGAGACTGCTAGGGATGATAGCATCGATATACATACTTACTGTGATGACATACTTGGCATATCATTCTACTGCTTTTACTGTTTCACTGCATTGATTACTGCATGTTCATACCTATACTGTCATTGATTTACTGTCATATATATTTATTATCACTGTTAGAGTTGTCACATGGATTTGTATATTATATTGCTATTGTGTCGCTCTGACGACCTGAGTATGCTTGCTCAGTGTGAGGAGAAGATTTAGCCTGGACCAGCACCAGACGCATATCACGGACACCTTGATTAGCTATCCAGAGTTATACCCTTTTGTTTCCCATCAGGTCAGTTCTTTAAATTGTTTCATTCAGTTACTGCATTTCTCATTACCTGCGCATCATTGACTGTTTACCACGTAAAACTAGAAGCCGAAGTGTGACTACAGCAGGACATTTCCTTGACCGTAGGAGCATGGCTGGCCTTGTCAACCCCTCGTATTCCGTATTTTGGGAAGCGGGGCGTGACATGACCCGACCCCAATCTCTTCGACTTTCAGTCTAAAGCCGTCACACTCCGACCTTTGAATGAGCCACACTCCATTGTAATCCCTACCCTAGCTAGCCCTATACATTTTTGTGTTTTTCCTATTACCCATACTATATTTAGGGACAGTGTTATTCGAAAATTTAGTTTTCATTATTTTGTATTTATTGAAGAGTGCGTTTTATTGACTATCCCCGTTTTACGCATTTCAAGTACTTCACTACTAGCTTTCCCATTATTTTTCGGTAGCGCAACCTTACATCGCGCATATTTTCGTTCCATGTTTCTTATTTTCACTATGTGAGTTTTCTACGTTATTTGATCGATACATTATCATAAAATGTTTTAACCTACCGACTAATCTTTCACTATTTTATTGTCATTACTTTATTTTCGGGTATTGTGCCTATGGTTACTATTATAAATGGTTGTGCCTTATACTTATTATTTCTGCTTTACTACTTTTGATATACTTATATGTGCACATATTTAGATTTCGAGTTTATCGAACACGCTTTGAGTATTATTGTTCGCTATTGTTATCTATATTCTCGTATACATGTAGTTACCCTTATAGTTGTTCCTGCCTTATACCTATTTAGACCTATTTTGTGTATGTTGTTCTTACATATATATACCTTCAAAATTTTATCCACCCGTTTTAAGTAAATCATTATGTATTAGTGTTCGATGTGGTAACTTTTCGCTTATTATTTTGTAGAATGTCGTTTCTTTTAAATTTCGAGGACGAAATTTTTGCAAGGGTGGTATGATGTAATACCCATCCCCTTTTAGACCAATATTTGTATTTATTTTACCTATAAAAGAAATTTATAATTATTTATTTATTTTCAAAATCCCATTAAACCCAGACCTTACCTTTCATTTCCTCCGGCCCAGCCGTTTCCTTTTCCCATTTTAAATTAAGATTATTTGAGCCCAGCCCTTTCCCTTTCTTAAAGAAAACTTATCGCCTTTTATTTTTCCCTCAGCCCAGCACCAATTCCTCAGTCGTTTTCCTTTTATTAAAATTAAACCCTAAATCTTTACTTTTCTATTTCCATAATTCCTCAGCCCATTCTTCTTTTAAAAATAAACTTAATTCTTTTTCTCCAAGCACAACTAATTTTCCTCGGCCTCTTCGTTTTTCTTTTCTCTTTATTTTTTTTTCCTGCGGCCCGTCTCTCCCCAGCCCACCAGGATAATAAATAAAATGATTTCATTTTAATTAGAATTCCGGCCCAGCCCCCGCACTACCCGACCCGGCCCACATCCTATTCTCCTTCTTCTCCAACGGCTAGATCCTTTTCCCGCTCACTCCGCCGCACCCTACGCCCGCGCCCGCGTAGTGCGCCGTTACCCCACGTCGCGCACTCCCCTCTCTAACCCCTCGTCGCTTCCTTTCTCTCTCACCCTCAAGATCCAAAGCCTCTCAAAATCTCCCTCGTTCACCCAAAAACTCACCTGCATCCCCCTCACCACCGAGCACCCAACTCCGCTCATCCTATCGACGACGACGACAAACCTTTTCCCTTCCTCCTCCACCAACTGAGCTCCTCACCACTCCACTCCGTCGACCGAGCACCCTGCTAAACTCCCTTGCACACCCAACCCACTCACACACGAGCTCGGCCACCCTACGCCCTCTCGCCGGCGAGACCCTCACTGCATCTCGTCGACTCCCCCACACCCTCCTCATCGTCAGCAGCATCATCATCACCCCATACATCCACACACGAGGGAACCCGACCCCAAGTACCCTGTACCCATCACCAGAACTTCACGCCGGCGACGACCTCTCAACCTAACCCGACACCCTCACGCCGGCGATCTCCCCATCACGTCGTCGACACCTCTGCACCCTCACATCAGTATCACCACAGCCCAAGCCCCATCTCTCCCTCTCTCTGCAACTGCTTCTCTCTCTCTCTCTCTCTCTCTCTCTCTCTCTCTCTCTCTCTAATTCTCTCTACCCCTATATCCCTCTGTCTCTCTCTCTTTCTCACTCTCTCTCTCCATCTCTTTCTCTCTCCCTCTCCTATCAACCGACCAACACCACAAACACCAGTGCCAAAACCGAGCCTGTGCCGCCAAGTTCAAGCCGAGCCGAGCCAAAGACAAACCCTTATCACCATTGCCGTGCCCGTGCTGTACTTCGCTGCCGTGCTTCTCCAGGCAAGTATTTTACTTGCTACATGCTAATATATTCAAGTTACAAACTTAAATTGTATAGATTACAAATTTACAACTTCAAATAGATTATGTGCCATACATGTTCGATGTGTGATCCCAATGAAACTACTCACCTAATTTGACGGAATTGAATTGTTTATGTTGGCCCATGTAATGATGAATACTGTGTATAAATTTCGCTGGAAAATACGACTGTTACAGACTAAAATGAATACCCCCAAATATACCCGTAAAACTAGTAATTTCCCGTATCTGAAAATTATTAAAATCACCGTAAATTATGTACATACTGGAATGATGCGTTCGAGGGCTTAAATCGAAGCCGACTCGACGAACTTTACTCCTATTCAAGTTTCTAATGGTTTCTATACCTAAATTGTGACGATATTTGGTTCGGAGTGCGACTCTGGACTGCAGTCCAGAGCGACTCTGATTATTGCTTACTGTCCCGTAATGGGTACCACCTTGTTTTCTTAACTCGTATGTTGCAGAACTCTGCTGTTTATTAAAGGTGAATCTGTTAGCTAGATAACATAAGTGGTTTCATCCTGTTTCGTCATCGTTTGCTATTTAATTTGTAATTTAAAAGAGCTGGACGTATAACTGTCCAGAACAGATTCAGAAGTGACATACTAGTGTAAAACAGAGTATAACTCCTGACGTAGAGACGCGATTGAGGATCCGTCTATTGCGTTGAAAACCTTACTGAAAACCCTAGATTCCATTCAACTGTAGCGTCGCTAAATTCTGATCCCAACTGAGATTAAAATGCGTTGCGAAATGGACTTCCGATTCTGAAACCGGATTTCCTAAAGTGCTCAACACTTGAGCGGAGTTCAAACAATCCCAGAATATGTCACAGTACCAGTGATCCAGCCGTAGAAGGGTCAAGCCAACGCCTCACATGTGACACACCGTACTTCCCCAAACCCGAAGGTTCAAAAGACAGTTCAAGATGGTCATATAATCGAGTTAAGGTTTGTTGTCTTCTAGAGGGTCCACCGTGTTACTTGCACATTTTTCCGAAAGATTTAAACTCGAGAAAAGATTCAACACTTGAAAAATTTTGTGTCGGGAAAAAGTGAGTTAATGATATCCGTTCGAAATTTTTAACAGTTTCTAAATATCCGGAAAAACAATAACGAATTTAAAATTCCCGATCGAATCGACGATTACAAAATAAACCCCAGAATACTCAACACTTGAGTCAGATTAAAAATACCCATAAAATAGTAAACACAGAGACAAGAATTACTGTGCAAACATCCGTACCTAATACCCTTACCCTGCCGCGGAACCGCCGCCAAAGATGGGTAATTGCCGCGGTTCCGCGGCCATGTTGAGGAATTGTGGACACGTGTTTCACCATAATCCTTAAATTTTCCTGCTGAATTTTTTAGGTATTTTTAATTCTGGAAAACCCCAGATTTTAAAAAATGTACAGAGAGGGGTTTTAAATGCCGTATCCGGGTTCGATCGGGGTTTTAACTTCGTTAACACATCGCCTAATGCTCTAACTAGTCTCTGATACCACTGTAGGATTCATAGGCACACTTGTGAAGGTTCATAAAGCATCAAACATGCCCGAATAAAATTTTACATGTGCCGAACAACCCAAAGACGGGATCTTTGCTAGATAATTAGGGTTTAGCATGCAAGATAACATCTTTAAAGCTAAATGTGAGGGATTACAACCTTTGTAGTCTGCTCCTTCGCTTCACAAGCTCCGAGTAGAAGTCCCTTCGCCGCGATCCATGATCTCCCGGACTCAAGAGAGGCTCCACGACTCGAACGATCCATTCTAGCTTGAATTGTTCCGATTCTCCGATGATCTACGTCGAAGTTGCTATAACCCAAGCTTTCTCACTCTAAAGAGATGAACACCCTAATCTAATGGGCTAGATTAGATGAGGATGATAGAGTAGTATTTATGCTATCTTTTTATTTCACTTTCTCACAATAAACCATCACAAAAGGAATAAGTAGTGAGCTCTCTCTCAAAAAACCAATGAGAGAAGAAGAAGAAGAATGAAAATAGAATAATCCTTTTGTGATGAATAGTAGTCAAGAGTATATGATTGATTATCAAACCATGGTCAAGAATGAGAGTCTTAAACTTTGTAGAGAATAAACTAGGGTTAGGGTTTGGTTAGGTTAAGGATAAGGATCAACCAAAATATCTTTACGAAGACAAAAGATAATCCTTCTAGAATGTGCAAGAAAGAGCTAACCCTAATCAAACCCTAATCCCTTATTATCATCCTTAAACATGTTTTATAATAAATCATATCATGTCACAATAATATATATCACATATATATTATATATTTGCAACAAAAGAAAATAATAAAATTAACATATATCGCATATATATCAATGTATTAATCCGGTGAGAAAATGAAATAATAAAGTGAGCAAATATTAGATAATGTAATACAATATATCATATATATCATTATACATTAAATCATCGAATCTACACTTGATCCAACGATCCGGCTATATCGAATATAACCGACTAATATATCATGTACCGATTCATCGAATCAACACTTGATCCGATGTCCCGATTCATAGCTAAATATCGCGAGAATATAATACGATATCTCATATCGCATTATCCTCGGTCCTGCACATATCACATATGTGTCTCTACTCCGTTTTGCCTGAGCCAAGAAACCTCTGTGTAGGACTCTAAAGAATCGTCAATACGCCGGTAGCATGTGATGATCATATCAAACACCTACATGCTGCAAGCGGTCAGCTAAACGTAACAGCCACCCAGGTATTGAGCGATCAGAAGATCAACAAGCTAGCATGTCCGTTCTCCTGTGAATCCAATCAGTAGCACTCCCGTACAGTCCGGTCTGTTCGTCTGATATGTCGCATATCAAGTCTAGGGGTGGTATACGTCAGACCCCAGTAACCGATAAGTCGTGTCGATGTGAGGCTCATAACAGGTCGAGAAACTACTGATAACACTTACCAGTATATCTCTATATCAGCCCTGGCCAGGGACTTCCAGTTATAGCCAATCGAACACAGCACAACATCAACTCCCTATACCGGGAGAGACGAATCCCCTCCTATCGCTCATTGCCTCCATGTGATTCGGGACTGTACCCAAAAGCCACCGTTTTGCACGCCCTCCTGGACGTGGTAAGGTGGAAATCAAAGCACAGTGGGAATCACACAAGACTCTATGACGATCTCGGGTCTACAGACTACCCTGTACCAGTGTCACCGGAGAACTGCCATCTGACGTGTGGTATATCACCATCTGGGAGTTCTCGGCGAGTCTGTCCAGTGTACCCAGTCTCCACTGAGCATCCATACACCATCCTTGATGTCAAACACCGATGGATATGAGATCATCCATCGCCCATCATATGGGTCAAGATGCGTATACGCTAGTCTACTCTGGTGTATCAATGCCCTGTCTCGATATACCCTCGACTAGAAACATTTATAGGATGTACTCATCGACTACTATGGCCCCACTAGTATGATCTCATCATAGTCCTAGTAGTCGAGTACAGATCCTAAGGGCTTTATCAACATGTGAGAGTAAGACAGTAAACCAATACAAGTCAACATATTAAGATAATGTGAAACCAAATAGCATACTATCATGACGAGCAAGAAAGTCCTCTCTGTATCTATCCAAGCATCCATCATAATATACATCATATGTACAACAATGGCCTCTAGGACATATACATAACTAACAATCTCCCACTTGCACTAAGGCCAGCTGCTGTAGTATCCCATACCTAGCATCCCGAATAATCTCTCAAACTGTATCTGGGGAATGGCCTTCGTGAGTGGATCCGCAGTGTTATCCATCGTATCTACTCTCCTGACCTCAACCTCCCGGCCATCAACTATCTCCATGATCAGGTGATACCACCTCAGAATATGTCTGGACTTCTGATGGGATCTGGGTTCCTTGGCCAAAGCCACAACTCCATTGTTATCGCAATACAGAGGTATTGGATGTTCAATGGATGGAACCACACCAAGTTCACTAATGAACTTCTTCATCCAGACAGCCTCTTTGGCAGCATCGTTGGCAGCGATGTATTCAGCCTCCATCGTCGAGTCTGCAACGGTATCCTGTTTGGAACTCTTCCAACATACCGCCCCTCCATTGAGGGTAAAGAAAAATCCCGAGTGCGACTTAGAGTCGTCCTTATCACTTTGGAAGCTGGATTCGGTAAAGGACTCCACCCGGAGTTCTCCGTTACCATACACCAAGAACATGTCTCTATTCCTTCGCAAGTACTTGAGAATGTTCTTCACGGCTGTCCAGTGACTCTCTCCAGGATCTGCTTGATACCGACTCACTATACTTAGTGAGTATGCTACATCGGGTCTGGTACATAGCATCGCATACATGATAGAGCCTACTGCCGAAGCATAGGGTATCCCTTACATGCGAGCTCTTTCCAAATCAGTCTTGGGAGACATCTCTTTGGAGAGAGTGAGTCCAGAGATCATGGGTTGGTTCCCACGCTTGGATTCTTCCATACTAAACCTCTTTAGTATGGTGTCAATGTACCTGGATTGGGACAATCCCAGTATCCTTTTGGATCTATCTCTATAGATCCTTATCCCCAATATGCAGGAGGCATCACCTAGATCTTTCATTGAGAATCTTTGTGATAAGAAGATCTTGACTGATTGCAGCATAGAAATATCATTTCCTATCAAGAGTATGTCATCCACATACAATACGAGGAAGACAACCTTACTCTCTGCCACCTTCTTATAGATACAAGGTTCATCTATGTTTTTGATGAAGTCAAACTCTTTGACTACTACATCAAAACAGATGTTCCAACTCCGCGATGCTTGCTTTAACCCATAGATGGATTTAAGCAATTTGCACACCTTTCCGCTGCTCCCACTATCTACGAAGCCCTCTGGCTGAGTCATGTACACGCACTCTTCTAAATCACCATTTAGAAAGGCGGTCTTAACATCCATTTGCCAGATTTCGTAGTCATGGTATGCAGTAATGGCAAGTAAGATCCGGATGGACTTAAGCATAGCCACTGTAGAAAAGGTTTCGTCATAATCCACACCTGGTCGTTGACGAAATCCCTTTGCTACAAGTCTAGCTTTGAAAGTCTCAACTTTTCCATCTACACCAAATTTCTTTTTAAAAATCCACTTGCTCCCAATGGGTTTTACCCCTTCAGGAGCATTTTCCAAAATCCATACTTTATTGGTGTACATGGATTCCATCTCAGATAGCATTGCATCCATCCATTTCACAGAGTCACCACTCGTGATGGCCTGCTCGAAATTAGTCGGGTCATCATCTTCCATGATGCAATCCTCGCTTCCACCATCAATGAGAAAACCGTAGTATCTCTCAGGTGGATGAGAAACCCTACTAGATCAGCGGAGAGGCTGGGGTTCGTCGGGTACTACTGAATCTTCTGGTTCAACCAAGTCTTCTGTTATAGTTTGTATTGCTGGAACCTCTTCCAGTTCTATCTCAATGCCACTATTCTGTTTCATAAGAAAAACTTTTTCTAAGAAAGTGGCATGTCGAGAAACAAACACCTTTTGTTCCTTGGGGTGGTAGAAGATGTACCCTTATGAATTTTTGGGATATCCTACAAACTTACATAAGACAGATCTTGCCTCGAGTTTGTCCGGATTTTGTGTTTTGACATAGGCCGGACAACCCCATATCTTAATATAATTAAGATGTGGTCTCTTCCCTTTCCATATCTCATATGGAGTGGTAGGCACAGATTTGGTAGGAACTGTATTCAATAGGTCCATGGCTGTCTCAAGCGCATACCCCCAAAAGGAAATAGGTAACTCAGCTGTACTCATCATTGAGCGCACCATATCTAATAGGGTGCGATTCCTCCGCTCCGATACACCGTTGTGTTGTGGTGTATATGGAGGAGTAAGCTGAGAGAGAATCCCATTCTCTTTTAGATAATCTAGGAACTCATTGCTTAAGTATTCTCCTCCTCGATCAGATCGAAGAATCTTAATACTTTTGCCTGTTTGATTCTCTACTTCGTGCTTATATTCTCTGAATTTCTCAAAAGCTTCAGACTTGTGTTTCATCAAGAACACATGTCCGAATCTAGAGAGATTGTCAGTGAATGTAATGAAGTAGGAAGAACCGTTCCTGGCATGCGTAGACATGGGAGCGCATACATCACTATGTACCAGTCCTAAGAGTTCAGTAACTCTTTCTCCGTGTCCACTACACGGAGCTTTGGTCATTTTTCCTTTGAGACATGAATGGCAAATATCATAAGATGATAATTCGAACGGATTCAAATAACCATCCTTATGTAACTTAGCCAGTCGTGTCGCATTGATATGACCAAGTCTACAATGCCACAAGTAGGATTCGTTCATTTCTGAACTTTTCCTCTTGTGTGTGTTTTGTATATTGAGAACTGTATTCTGATTTAGAATGAATATGCCATTATGTAACGAGCCTGATGTAATCAACTTTTGATCTAGGAATATGTTCATAACATTATCCTGTACTACAAAATTATATCCTTCTTTACTTAATAAAGAAACTGATATAATGTTGCACATCATGTTCGGTATATAATAGCACTTATTCAGAATCAGTGTATCACCACTTGATAATACTAGGTGATATTCGCCAACTGCTTTGGCTGCAACATTTGCACCGTTCCCTACTTGAACGGAATGATCACCTTTTCCCAGTTCTCTACCTTTACGTAGCCCATGTAACAATTTACTTATGTGGGATCCTGATCCGGTATCCAATACCCAGGACGTAGGGTGAACTGAGAAACAGTTCTCAATAACTAACACACCTGAAGAAGATGCATCAACATGCATGTTCTTTTGGGTGGCGTGAGAATCTAGATATTCTCATATTCCCTGTTCAGTCTTATAACTCTTATAAGAAAGAACGGGTCCAACGTTCCCCTGCTCAGTATAATAAGCGGGTTCAGTCAATACATCCATATTATTATCTTGATTATGGCCTGACATGGTCGCTACCTGGAGAGAGAGAGAAGAAAACACTTTAGCGTATGCTCTTGCAAGATTAGATTGGTTATTATCTTATCTAATCAGGATGTCTCCCACTATTTTTATCAAATCTACCTTCAAACCCTAAAATGTAAGATTAGCCGGGATTAATTACACCCTACAATTTCGTCAATCTTTCAGCCAGATCAGTGTCGGTACTTTGAGGGAGGTTCCCCGTGCTTTCGCACAGACCTAATTAAAGTAAACTTCATTTTCCCAGAGGCATAACCCCGTTAACAATTTTCTAGACACCTACTTGATCGACTAATTGTCCTGTGTAAAACTCTCCCAAGAGTAACTCTTACTCGCAGTGGGTATCGGGATCCAACTATCTCATAGAAGGTATGCGATCTCATTGCAAATTTCAACACTTGAAATTCCCGATAATTCTTTTACCTCTAGCGTGCTATGACCTTGACGCATTCCAAACAACCCATAGTCCGCTAGTCAAGTTCAACCCGTACATTTCGTGATTGAATTAAACCCACCCGTACGACCCTTGACGCATGCCAAACAACGCCGTACGAATACCCTAATCCAATCGCATCTCATGCTACAGATAAGTAATAATCCGCTACCGTACACTATGCCTTGACGAATGCCAAACTACCGTAGCACGAATACTAAATATTACTTATCTGAAATGACGGAAGGCTACGCAGGTTTTCAGAAAACCATGAGCGTAATGAACTTGATATCGTTGTAGAATCATGTGAAATTTTGAAATAGAGTGTTTTTTAGGCTTTCATTAGTTTTGCTAAAGAGGTCACTCCTGGTGAAGGGATCTCGGCTCTTTCCTCATCGAATAAGGTGCAGGACATATCATATATATCACTGTGCAAAGCAAAACCCTAAAAGCAATCAAAAGACAAACCGAGTTTTATAGCATCTGCCAGTCTCGCTAAAGAGGTCACTCCCTGTGAAGGGATCTCGGCTCTTTCCTCATCGAATAAGGTGCAGGGTATATCATATATACCACTATGCAAAGCAAAACTGTAGCCACCCTTTTTATAAAGTTTTGATTCTACAACATCTTTTAGGTTTCTTTTCTTTTTATTAATCTCATTAATAAAAAATCCCATCAGCTTATGCTTCCTAAGCATCACAGATAAATACGACGTACACTTATGCCATCCGCATTCGCCTCGATGTCCCCTCGTGCACCGTTAGGTTAGGTAACTAACGACAGAGCAGGGCAGGGCTAGTGCGGGTGTAAAACATAAGTAACGTCTATATAATATATCATATATACTATATACTGTATCCATCACAACATATCAAATGATCACATCACAGATATCGCAGCAGAAACATAGATATAATGTGGGATATACTAGGACGTCCGTATTTAGTATTTAGCAAACAATAGAAAATACGGATTCCACAGTCGCGATGAATAGCCAAGCCCACACCCTGGACCCCTACGAGAGCGGCAAATGACCCTACCAATTCTGGAGTTTAGGAGACCCGGTCTCGACTCCTCGAGATGGCCTCCCACTGAACCCCAGAACCCCGTCACCTGTGCTCCCCTCCTTGGGTCCATCCTAATGCGGAAAAGTAAATAATATACAACACTGGTGGCATCAACCTCAACCTGGAAGTGCCCCAAATAAAAGAATATTACATTACATTTGAATTTATATGAATGAAAATATAAGACTCTCATCTCACATAAAACCCCCAGCTATTCAATCGCGACAATCCTGCACATCATATCTCAGCAACACATAATATCTCATATCATCAACGTAAGTAGGTATGCATACACCGATCGTCGTCGATGTATAGCAACGACAATTGGCAATACAACTACATACTACACTTACGGTCACATAAAAGAAAGTGTAAAACTACAATATTTGGAATCCATAATCACTTTAGACATCGTAAATCCGAAATATCACATACTTCGCATTTTATGTCTAACACAATGAATTCCACATATTGTATCACATTCCAGATAAATAGACAGTATTAAACTTTTCGAACAGATAATCAAATACCCAAAATTTCCTAAAGTGCTCAACACTTGAGCGGAGTTCAAACAATCCCAGAATATGTCACAGTACCAGTTATCCAGCCGTAGAAGGGTCAAGCCAACGCCTCATATGTGGCACGCCGTACTGCCCCAAACCCGAAGGTTCAAAAGGCAGTTCAAGACGGTCACATAATCGAGTTAAGGTTTGTTGTCTTCTAGAGGGTCCACCGTGTTACTTGCACATTTTTCCGAAAGATTTAAACTCGAGAAAAGATTCAACACTTGAAAAATTTTTGTGTCAGGAAAACGTGAGTTAATGATATCCGTTCGAACTTTTTAACAGTTTCTAAATATCCGGAAAAACAATAACGAATTTAAAATTCCCGATCGAATCGACGATTACAAAATAAACCCCAGAATACTCAACACTTGAGTCAGATTAAAAATACCCATAAAATAGTAAACACAGAGACAAGAATTACTGTGCAAACATCCGTACCTAATACCCTTACCCTGCCGCGGAACTGCCGCCAAAGGTGGGTAATTGCCGCGGTTCCGCGGCCATGTTGAGGAATTGTGGGCACGTGTTTCACCATAATTCTTATATTTTCCTGCTGAATTTTTTAGGTATTTTAATTCTGGAAAAACCCAGATTTTAAAAAATGTACAGCGAGGGGTTTTAAATGTCGTATTCGGGTTCGATCGGGGTTTTAATTTCGTTAACACATCGCCTAATGCTCTAGCTAGTCTCTGATACCACTGTAGGGTTCCTAGGCACACTTGTGAAGGTTCATAAAGCATCAAACATGCCCGAATAAAATTTTACATATGCCGAACAACCTAAAGACGGGATCTTTGCTAGATAATTAGGGTTTAGCATGCAAGATAACATCTTTAAACCTAAGTGTGAGGGATTACAACCTTTGTAGTCCGCTCCTTCGCTTCACAAGCTCCGAGTAGAAGTCCCTTCGCCGCGATCCATGATCTCCCGGACTCAAGAGAGGCTCCACGACTCGAACGATCCATTCTAGCTTGAATTGTTCCGATTCTCCGATGATCTACGTCGAAGTTGCTATAACCCAAGCTTTCTCACTCTAAAGAGATGAACACCCTAATCTAATGGGCTAGATTAGATGAGGATGATGTAGTAGTATTTATGCTCTCTTTTTATTTCACTTTCTCACAATAAATCATCACAAAAGGAATAAGTAGTGAGCTCTCTCTCAAAAAACCAAAGAGAGAAGAAGAAGAAGAATGAAAATAGAATAATCCTTTTGTGATGAATAGTAGTCAAGAGTATATGATTGATTATCAAACCAAGGTCAAGGATGAGAGTCTTAAACTTTGTAGAGAATAAACTAGGGTTAGGGTTTGGTTAGGTTAAGGATAAGGATCAACCATAATATCTTTACCAAGACAAAAGATAATCCTTCTAGAATGTGCAATAAAGAGCTAACCCTAATCAAACCCTAATCCCTTATTATCATCCTTAAACATGTTTTATAATAAATCATATCATGTCACAATAATATATATCACATATATATTATATATTTGCAACAAAAGAAAATAATAAAATTAACATATATCGCATATATATCAATGTATTAATCCGGTGAGAAAATGAAATAATAAAGTGAGCCAATATTAGATAATGTAATACAATATATCATATATATCATTATATATTAAATCATCGAATCAACACTTGATCCAACGATCCGGCTATATCGAATATAACCGACTAATATATCATGTACCGATTCATCGAATCAACACTTGATCCGATGTCCCGATTCATATCTAAATATCGCGAGAATATAATACGATATCTCATATCGCATTATCCTCGGTCCTGCACATATCACATATGTGCCTCTACTCCGTTTTGCCTGAGCCAAGAAACCTCTGTGTAGGACTCTAAAGAATCGTCAATACGCCGGTAGCAGGTGATGATCATATCAAACACCCACAAGCTGCAAGCGGTCAGCTAAACGTAACAGCCACCCAGGTATTGAGCGATCAGAAGATCAACAAGCTAGCATGTCCGTTCTCCTGTGAATCCAATCAGTAACACTCCCGTACAGTCCGGTCTGTTCGTCTGATATGTCGCATATCAAGTCTAGGGGTGGTATACGTCAGACCCCAGTAACCGATAAGTCGTGTCGATGTGAGGCTCATAACAGGTCGAGAAACTACTGATAACACTTACCAGTATATCTCTATATCAGCCCTGGCCAGGGACTTCCAGTTATAGCCAATCGAACACAGCACAACATCAACTCCCTATACCGGGAGAGACGAATCCCCTCCTATCGCTCATTGCCTCCATGTGATTCGGGACTGTACCCAAAAGCCACCGTTTTGCACGCCCTCCTGGACGTGGTAAGGTGGAAATCAAAGCACAGTGGGAATCACACAAGACTCTATGACGATCTCGGGTCTACAGACTACCCTGTACCAGTGTCACCGGAGAACTGCCATCTGACGTGTGGTATATCACCATCTGGGAGTTCTCGGCGAGTCCGTCCAGTGTACCCAGTCTCCACTGAGCACCCGTACACCATCCTTGATGTCAAACACCGATGGATATAGGATCATCCATCGCCCATCATATGGGTCAAGATGCGTATACGCTAGTCTACTCTGGTGTATCGATGCCCTATCTCGATATACCCTCGACTAGGAACATTTATAGGATGTACTCATCGACTACTATGGCCCCACTAGTATGATCTCATCATAGTCCTAGTAGTCGAGTACAGATCCTAAGGGCTTTATCAACATGTGAGAGTAAGACAGTAAACCAATACAAGTCAACATGTTAAGATAAAGTGAAACCAAATAGCATACTATCATGACGAGCAAGAAAGTCCTCTCTGTATATATCCAAGCATCCATCATAATATACATCATATGTACAACAATGGCCTCTAGGGCATATACATAACTAACATAAACTGTACACATATGATTTATGATAAATTATGCAAGTGGTAGATTACTGATTTATGACATCCTAATCATGTTTTACATACTGTTTACTCATCATATCGTACATACGTCACTGCATTGATAACCTAGTGATCATGTGCATTACCCAGTGTTAGGTATTAGTGATGATTGTGGCAAGTACGTTAATGTTCGTGCATGAGTGGATAAGTGAAAGTGATACGTACTTGTACACAATCAGTGAACCTTATTATTCTATTGCATTGTCGACGTCTGTGGGACGCGTGTACGTGTGACTATAAGTGGTATGGGACACTTATGGAAGCTCTTACATGGGTGTCACTGATAAGGCACCAGACACTGCCATTTATCTTGGGTATTAGTTGGGACGTGCTTGATGGAGATCCTGTCTCCAGTTCTCGCGCAGACTTGTCACAGACCGACTAGTAGTTGAGGTTATGGTTAGCGTTTGATGTAGACCACGGGGTGTGGGGTAGTTTGAGTGTGAGTTCAACAGAATCTCGGGAGTCCCATGTCGGCTTAAATATATGGAGATATATGGAGATTTACAGGTACATGATTATTACCGTGAGTTACATGTTGAGCCCGTGGTCCCTTGCCCTTGGGTTCTACCCTTGGGTGGAGGACACTCACGAGTAGTTGACTCTCACACTTGGACTGACGATAGGCTTAGTGACATGTACAGTGAGACTTAGAGACTGATAGGGATAATGGCATTGATATACATTACTAACCGTTGTTGACATACCTGGCATATTATAATACTGTTTTACTGTTCACCTGATCTATTAGATACTTCATTGGTTATTGCATGTTCATATCTTTACCGTCTTGATTTACTGTTATATATCTATTATCACTGTTCGAGTTGTCACTTGTATCTATATATTATATTGCTATTGTGTCGCTCTGACGACCTGAGTATGCATGCTCAGTGTGAGGAGTGGATTTAGCCAGGACCAGACGCACATCGCGGACATCTTGATTAGCTATCCAGAGTTATACTCTTTTGTTCCCATCAGGTCAGTTCTTTATATTGTTTTGTTTCAGTTACTGCATTTCTCATTACCTGCGCATTATTTACTGATTACCACGTAAATCTAGAAGCCGAAGTGTGACTACGGCAGGATATTTTCTTGACCTTTGGAGCATGGCTGGCCTTGTCAACCTCTCGTATTCCGTATTTTGGGAAGCGGGGCGTGACAACTTGTACACTAAAAACAGGAAAATTCAAGAACTAAAAAAGTTTTCTTAACGAGTAATGTGAGTGATGCTCTTATCCAAAATTTGCCCAAAAAACATAAGGACCCCGGTTATCTTACAATTTCTATAACTATTGGGGGTAAAAACATCAATCGCGCTCTTCTCGATCTTGGTGCTAACATTAACTTGCTCCCTTATTCTGTTTATGAGCAATTAGGCATAGGAGAGTTGAAACCCACACACTGCACTCTTTAGATGGCCGATGGATCTATCACCTACCCTAGGGGTGAGCTAGAGGGAGTGTTGATTAAAGTCGGGGAATTTATATCCCCCGTAGACTTTATAGTTTTAGATACACAGCCTGTGGCAAATCCAAGGAACCAAATCCCGGTGATGCATGGTCAAACATTTCTCGCAACCTCAAATGTGGTAATCAATTGTCGTAACGATTCCATGAACCTATCATTTATGAAGATGACAATTGAACTTAACATTTTCAAGGTAGGAAGTCAACCCTCCGGAACTTCTGCTCATATGATAGATATATGTTCCGTCCATGAGGTAGCATCCGACAGTTGTGAATTTGAGAAGTTTTTATTCTACGACAATGATCTCAACACCACTAGTGCGTTATTGTTTGATTTCGCCGCTTCTTGCACGAATAGAGAATACGAATGGTTCACTTTACTTGATGATATTGATTCACGGGACCCTTCTGTCAACAAGTTAACCCTCAAGTTCGAATCCTTTGACTTTTCGAATGATTCAGTTGAGCTATCTGAGTCAGTCTCTTACGCTTGCTATGAACCTCTCATGGAGTCCGGGTATCATTCTCTTACCCTACCGTCTATCGTCTCTCCACTGACACGTGATCTCAAGCCGCGGCTGTCTCATCTTAAGTATGCATATTTAGGTGAGAATGAGTTTTTACCCGTCATCATATCAGCTTCTCTAGCCTTAGAGCAAGGGAAAGCCCTCTGTCTGTCTTGAAATCAAATCGGCAACATTTCGGTTGGATAATGGCGGACATCAAAGGGATTGGCCCCTTAATTGTTGAACATCATATACATATGATGGATGAGGCCAAACCAGCCCGTGACCCACAGAGATGGTTGAATCCCGCCATGAAAGAGGCGTTGAAGAAGGAAATCGTCAAATGCTTAGATAATGATATAATTTACCTAATATCTGATAGCCGGTGGGTAAGTCCTATTCACGTTGTCCCTAAAAAGTCTGGCATCACGGTCATAACTAATGAGGCAAATGAGCTGATTCCAACTCGCACCCAAACCAGGAGGCGGGTATGTATTGATTATAGAAAACATAATGTCGCGACGAGGAAAGATCACTTCTCTTTACCCTTCATTGACCAGATGTTGGAACACTTAGCCGGGCATGAGTTATACTGTTTCTTGGACGGTTACTCATACTACAACCAGATTCTTATCGCTGATAAGGATCAATATAAGAAAACTTTTGCTTGTCCTTTTGGCACTTTCGCTTATAGACACATGCCCTTTGGGTTATGCAATGCTCCTTCTACATTTCAGCGGTGTATGATGGGGATATTCTCTGACATGGTCGAGAATTTTCTGGAAATATTCATGGATGATTTCTCCATCTTTAGGGATTCTTTTGAGGAATGCTTACGTCATCTTGACGCTGTTCTTACCCGTTGTAAGGACAAGAATCTAAGTTTGAATTGGGAAAAATATTATTTCATGGTTCAAGAAGGTATTGTCTTAAGGCATATCATCTCACAAAATGGCATTGAGGTAGATAAAGCTAAAATAGATATCATTCCAAACCTTCCTCCTCCCAAATGCGTCAAAGATATATGATCATTTCTTAGCCATGCCGGTTTTTATAGACAGTTCATCATTGACTTTAGCAAGATTGCTAGACCCTTAACTCTTCTTTTGGCTAAGAATACAATATTTCACTTCGACTCGGATTGCTTGGCTATTTTTGAATCGCTTAAACGTTCCCTCACTACCGCCCCCGTTCTATCATCTCCAGACTGGAATCACCCTTTTGAGCTTATGTGTGATGCATCTGACTTTACTATTGGTGCAGTCTTAGGACAGTACATCGATAAGATGCCACATGTTATTTATTATGTGAGTAGGACCTTAAACGATGCCCAAATGAACTATACAACCACCCAGAAAGAACTATTGGCAGTTTTTTTTGCATTAGAAAAATTCAGGCCCTACCTAATTGGCTCACCAGTCGTAGTTTACACCGATCATTCCGCCTTAAGACATCTTTTATCAAAGAAGGATCCTAAATCAAGACTAATATGTTGGATCCTCTTGTTGGAAGAATTTGACCTTTTCATAAGAGATAAAAGTGGATGTGAAAACGTTGTAGCCGACCATCTTTCAAGACTTCCTTCTTCACCAACATTGACCTGCCAATAAACGACTCTTTTCCAAACAGACATCTCTTGACCTTATCTTGCGAACCTTGGTTCGCTGATATCGTGAATTATTTAGCAATGGGACTTCTACCTAGCGAATGGTCAAATCAAGATAATCGCAGATTTTTATCTCAGGTAAAACACTTTTACTGGAACGAATCTTATTTGTTCAAGTATTGTCCCGATCAGATCATTCGCCGGTGTGTCCTTAATAATGAGATCATGAGTGTATTCTCCTTCTGCCATGATCAAGCATGTGGTGGTCATTTTGGTCCAAGAAAAACCGCGGAAAAAGTTTTGCAATGCGGCTTTTATTGGCCAACGTTATTCAATGATGCACATGATTATTGCAAAACATGTTCACGGTGTCAGCACATAGGTCGGATTTCACGGAGGAACGAGATGCCACTCCAACTAATCTTGGTTGTTGAGATATTCGATGTGTGGGGAATTGATTTCGTGGGCCTTTTGCCTAACTTTTTTGGGAACTTATGCATTCTCTTAGCAGTTGATTAAGTCTTTAAATGGGTTGAAACAATACCGAGCCGTACTAATGACAACAAGGTTGTCGTTAATTTCCTTAAAGAAAATATCTTTTCTCGGTTCGGGCACCCTCACGCTATCATTAGCGACAATGGGACACATTTCTGCAATCGGTCTTTCGAGATTTTAATGCGGAAATATTTAATCGACCACAAGCTTTCTACGCCTTATCATCCCCAAACGAGCTGGAAAGCCGAGGTCTCCAATCAACAGATCAAGCAAAGTTTGGAGAAAACGGTTTCTAAGAACCATAAAGATTGGTCCTCTAAACTGACTAATGCTCTTTGGGTATTTCGTACTGCATATAAGACTGATCTTGACATGTCTCCTTATCGTCTTATGTTTGAGAAGGCTTTCCACCTCCCTGTCGAGATCGAACTTAGGGCGATGTGGGCAATTAAAGAGCTTAATTTCGATTTTGACCAAGCAGACAGCTATTAGAAGCTGCAATTAAATGAGCTAAGCGAGCTTCGTGATGAAGCCTACGATAACGCGGTTATAGCAAAAAACCGGACAAAGGTATTCCACGACAAACAGCTTTTGCGAAAAACATTCACACCGGGACAACAAGTCCTTCTTTACGATACCCGTCTCTATCTTCATCCGGGTAAGCTGAGATCTCATTGGATGTGACCTTTTGTGGTGCGGTATGTACACCTGCACGGTGCACTGGATGTAGAAAATCCTAAAGACGGTTCCCTTTTCAAAGTAAATAGGCATAGATTAAAACCTTATTTTTCCACTGACTCATCAGAGGTGCTTCTGTTCTTGCGGGAACCGCTTTATCACGACTAACTTTCCTCCACCTCTCCTTCATGCTTCAGTTTTCCAGTCATAAACAGTGGCAATACTATTTCAACTAAGAATGGAGGTGTGTGTATTAGTAGATCCAAAAAAAATTTGTGTGTGCTAAGAACAAGTATAGGGGAGGTGTGTATATTAGGCTACAGGTTTTTTCGCTCGAACAACAGCATCAGTGAGGACACTGCTGCAAACAGATTTGGGGGAAGGTTTGTATTTATTCACATATCATTTTGCACTAAAAAAAGCACTATAAAAAATTTTGAAAATAAAAGTTAAAAAGTGAAAAATACATATGAAAGAGAGGAAGAGACTTAAGAAATGCAAGAAAATTAGATGTTTTAGAACGAAACTAATAATATGTGGTCATGAGTTGTTGTCCTAAGGGTTAGAAAGATGAAGAAATCACTAATCTGTAGATAGAAATAAGTCTGAAAAATAGTCCCTATTCTTGAGTCCAAAATTCTGAATGTCAATACCCTACTATACGCACTTGCACAAATCTTGAAACTTGGGATAGTAGAGAATACCTTGAAATACTCTTGCCTAAAAACCTTAGTATAAAAAAATCAACAAAATATAAATGACACATAAAATAAAATTTAAAAGAAAAATGAACACTGGTTTTGTAATTACTTAAGGCAGCTTATAAAAAAATACAGCGAGGGTGCCTTATCACCTAGTGCATTAGATCAACTGGTTTGGGGGTCACTGCTAAGCCTTAGGTGTTGCAAGATTAGGATATTGCTAAGTATGCCTTAATAAATGAGCACGTTAGGTAATCGGTTGGTTGGTGCCTCAAGAAGTATTAACGGTCGCATGAAGAATGTATGCGCAAATCATCTAAAACATCACCGACTAAAAAGTACTAAGGAATATGGACAAAGGGTATGATAGTTTGAATTGAAATCTCTAAGTGTAGGGATGACTTTTACATACATGTTGGGGTATATGATCGATGTTTGGAGGAAAGGTATGGAGGAAGACTAAGGACGATATTTTATTGAGGGAGGATGTGATTTTTGACATCTTTTCAAGACCATTAAGATAGGGCTCATGACAACTAAAACACCAGTGCAGTTTGAAACTCTTATATTCAAGTTTTTCTTTTATATGTTCTTATCTATGCATGTATTTTTGTCTTCTTTTATTTATTTTCTAAATTTTGGGATTTTGTGGGCGTAATCCGCTGAAAACTCTCAGGAGACAACACTTCTCCTACTAAGGACACCTAGAGGTTTAAAGGCTTGTTGCACGAGCTAAGTGTAATCGTGTTGCCAACGAAAGTATGCTAGGTTTTTCTTTTTCTTTTCAAAATAAAACAGTCTGCTCGGGACGATCAAAGATAAGTTTGGGGGTATTTGATCAATCAAATTTATTGCACATTTTGACGGTCATTTTTCCTATTATTATTAATTACCAAATGGTGTTATTTATAATTTAAGAACATATGTGAGTTTATATGTAAAAAGATTTTTTTCATATGTTAATTTATAATTAATACAATCGGGGGAATATATGCATATCATATTTAAATAAAATATCCATGTGATTCTTAATTATGAAAATATTCATATCATATTAAATATTCTTAACCATTATTATTAAGATGTGCATATCATATCATATCCATTAAGTAATTTAATTAAAAATTGGTTGGAATATTATCTCAAATAAACCAAATGCTACTAATGAGTTGATTTGGGATATTGTGCAGGTATTGAAATAATAAATCGGTTCAGGGATACAAATTTAAGTAGGAGATCCACATCAAATCGAGTTAGCAAACCAAATCTGTCAAATTTAGGTGTAAATTGAAGATTCTCGCAACTGCAGAGAGAAAGAAATATTTTCAAAATATATTCATCAGAAAAATCTCCTAACATCACGAGAAGAAATCATAAAAAATCTGGAGACGAGATCATACCAACAAGCGTCGGAACCACGGTCACCTAGTGGTCGTTCGATGTGAAATTTCATGGGCATGATCGTCTTTCACATACTTCAAGATGAAGTCTAGGGTTTCAAGTTTCAGAGCCTATATAAAGGACCGAGAGAAATTTAGGATTATCATCTATATATCGAGCAATCTAGATCTATCGAGCAATCTAGGGTTGTTAGTTCTTTTAGTTTTTTTCAGCAATCAAATTCTGTAATGCAAAAGTTTCAATAAAAGGTAGTTTTTTTTATTTTTGTCTCATTACTTTCCGCATTACTTTCTGCTTTTATTTTCCGGATTTTTTTAACTTGTGGTTTCCTTATTTTTCGACCTTTCTTCTTTTACTTCATTTTCCCAATGAGCGAGTAAATTCTCGCTTGTTAGGATTTGTAGGAAAGGGTAGTATAATGGATAAAAAAAATCCTCTATCTTCTTCTTATGTTTTAATTTTTATAAAGTTTAACAAAGAGAATCTTAACCCACTTATTCGGGCGTGCTATCAATTCATAATAGTTGCGATCTCGATTTGAGATTCGTTAATACTTGCTTTGTTGGGGGCTTGAAATTAATAGGGATCAATGGAAGGACAAGGGTCAGTAGAAGGAATCCCTAATCTCTCCAAATACCCTAATCCACATGCATCGCTATTTCTCTAGTATTAAATAATTAAAAGATAAAAAGAATTATTTTTAAAAACTCCATCCTTTAACTACTCAATCCGAAAAACCCTACAAGCCTTTCTCTTATAAAGTTTTCAAATCTCTTTAGTATAAAACGATAAAAATCCAACATTTCTTCTATTAACTCGTTTAAAACAAGAAAAATAGTTACCATTTTCCTGTGGATGACCCGTACTCACTATCGTCTAGCTATTGCGACGCCGTTATTGATTGCGGTATTTAGGACAAATAAAAAATCAATTTTTCACATCAATCATATGCCGGCAAGCCGCTACTGATCCGAGTGGTCGGTCCTGCAAGAAATTAAGGCACAACGGGGGTGAGTTGCCAACTCGTGAGTAGAAGATATCAAGGTAGAAATCGAAATGCATAACGATCTACCTAGGTCATATAGTAAAATACCATCCTACTATGTGATAACGAATATAAATATGTTTATGCATAAGTATCACATCCGTATCTATAAGCGCGTTATATCGAATCAAGCACAACACACATGATCTCCATGATCAATCAATATTCCATCCATAACATATATATCATCAAGTGAGTGTCCATCATCGACACTTGAAATTATCGTATCAACTGAATGTCCAGCATCGACACTCGAAATCATCATAAATCCTGTGTCCAGCATCTATACGTAAAACCTAGATATTATAGGCACCGTCTCGTCAGACCGGTCCTCTCTAACGGTTTACCGACAACATAACTTTTTACATTGCTAAATCAATGGTGAAAAAGTTGTAGAATCACATGAAATTTGGTGTACCCACATCTTAGATGATAATGATGAAGATGATGGGTGCCGATTGTCAGAAAAAATGAGGGAAGATATACTTTTTTGATGCCATAGGAGGAAATTCCCTCCTATGGCATCTTTCCTCCATTATTCTCTCTCTCTCTCTTTCTCTCTCTCTCTCTCTCTCTCTCTCTCTCTCTATATATATATATATATATATATATATATATATATATATATATAGCTGATATATATATAGCAGTGTACCATACCACTGAGATATATCATCATAAATAAAAACATCATAAAATCTATGTCGATCATATACGAATACCAATGGTAATGGTGTTCGCATCTCAAATCATCAAGTATCATAAAGCGTCGTGCATATATAAAATCAACACACGAACAGGCATGGCAGTTCCTATTATGTCGTGGCAATACTAATGATGTGTAGTGTAGCATACGCATCTGTGCTCGTGCAGAATGACAATCATTTGTAGTTGTGCAAGTGTTCTACCAATGTGTTCGCATAAGAATAGCTCTCAATTCCTATCAACATCATATATGTACATACTAATCAATCTCATGTATATAAGGAAGTCATAATAAACCGTATCGACATCTACATGGATATAACGTAGTATAACAGTCCTACAGTGTCATGACAGTACCAATGATATGTTGTGTAACATGCGCGTCTGTGATATGTGCAACATAGTAATCATTGGTAGTTGTGTAGTGTTTTGCAAAAGTGTTTGTATAGAATGTCAATTATAAACTAGCCTACAGAGCTAATTCAAACTAATGGTATAAGCGTAGCGTATACAATGAAGTAACCGATGCGCGAGCGTATAAAGAGTAGAATAATCATAACGTGAACAGACGTTAGTATAGATAATTACTTACGAGCTGTACGGTTATAGTTTAAAATAGAACGAAACGTTATTTTAGAAATAAGGAGGCTATAATGTCTTTGAAATAGATATCATTTGAAAATTCGTAGCACATCCTTGAGATTATCATTTTAAAGTAGGAAACGGATCGTTAGTTTTTAAAATAAGTATAACTCTAAACATCTCATAAAATCCCAATCGGGATTTAACAAGACTCCCCGAGTCAAATGAATATCGGCCGTATTCGGCAATCTATCATCATCACATCATGTACGGAATCTCTCTCGTACGATGTTATCCAATCAATATCGTACGGATTTATAGTCGCGTATGTCAACTCATATCATATCAAGTACGGACATTTAGTCATGTACAACACATAACAATAATCATGTATATACCTACATACCTATATATATATATATATATATATATATATATATATATATATATATATATATATATATAGTTTAATGGCTATGAAATATAGACTAAGTATATAACTATCTACTAAGTGTATGAGTATATACATATGGGTGCATGATCCTATAGGCTAGGAAAACGGTTCTAATATATAGTATTCTAATTACTATGGTTGCGGGGGTGCTATACGCCATCCACCCAACTTCCCCCGTTGATATACATCAACTCACAGATATGCGCCTCGCTCCAGTCAAAGCTGACGATCACCTTTCCCTTCTTCGCGTCTTGGAAGTCCCCGCGATCATACATATAATTGAACCATAACACAACTGCATGAAAATCTAAATTGAAAATGACGTAATTGAGTTTTGCGCACATAGGTTTGAACCTATGGCTAACACACACTTAATACAATAAAATAACCCGACGGTCAAGCCACGATATAGAAATCCAAAAACCAAGTTTAAAACCTGCAAAACATCATCAAAAACCCAATCAAAATTCTTCCAGATTTTCCTACAGGTAATCTGGGATAAAAGGAAGTATACCAGTGGCCTAATTAACATGAAATAGAGCTACAGACCAAAATTCAAGCCCTAACTTGAAAATTAGGCTGACAATTGCGGCCTTTCGGTGGCCAAGTGGTGGCCAGTGGGCTTTGGGCTTCTGGTGTGGTCTAAAGGGGTCCTCAGGAGTTCAAAATAATTTTCTTTTCTTTTTTAGTAAACCCTAGCAACTCCAGATTCAATTTGAACATCAAAAAATTCATTAAACTATAGTTTTTAAAACTTTAACACTTTTCAATATAAATATACTTTCATCAAAATACCACTTATTTACCGCCAGAAATTGTACTGAGACATGGAGGCGTCTAGCCTGAATTTGGGGGTTCATGATATTTGAACATATCCATCCACCTCTCTGAAGATACCAAGTTGATTTATGGTACCGTATATCGAAGGTTTGAATAAATGCGACCAATATAGCAGAATTATCAGATCCCCCCTCATTTATGAGGGGGGTTTTAATTGTGGAGACGCTCTTCCCTACAGTCGCATGCCCCTGCAGTTAATTACGCTATCACGTTGCGATAACAACTTTCACCTGCTCCAGGCAGATCACTTCGTGTCGTGTTATATTTATTTATATGTGGTTGCCCTTAGATTGTATATGGAGACTAATATATATCATCGCCCGTAGGGCGCAGATTAGTCCAAATCCGTATATTAGATTTAGAGTTTTGAACTTAGAACGCGGATCTTATATAAATAGGGTCCATCGGTTCATGGGATAAATGGGTTTGATCTAAGGATCGTTAGTCGTATACCGGACTAAGATATACTTAGGAACAGTAAGCATGTGGGCTCAACTAATCATTAGATCATATATGAATAGCCCATGGATAGAATACGATAGTAAATATGGAGACAGTCCGTAGAGCCAAACATATTAGTTTAAGGACATCACAGTCCATCTTTCATCTTACACACACGTGTATATCACGCGGCGAAGTGAACGACGGTAATATAGAGTGCGCCCTATATTGGGGTGTGATTCACTTTGAAAGCATTTATATTTCGTTCAAAGATATACATATATATATGTATATAACCGGAGCTCAATATGAGATGCGCATCTATATGGGATGCGTGTCAATATGAAAGATAGGACATTCCCTATCCTGATGAAATTTCATATTTTTCATCAAGTTGGGACGAGAAAAGAGTTGGTTGTTGGGACCCGCCACCTCTCTAAAGACGTTGAGAAATTACAACGACGTATACCAAAAGTGTGAAAAGATGTACCCATGAACCAAATCCCGTATATGAGGGAAAAGATCATGTCATAACCAAGGATCGTTAGTCTTATATGAGATGTAACAACTCTGAATTTACTGTACGGAATTTTCCAATTTAATGTACATAAAATGAGTTATACAGCCCGAGTTTGAGTTATAAGTAAATTTTGTTAAATAACAACAAGAAACAACTTGTAGCTCACTAATAAAACCCATGCACTGCTGTGACGCAACCCCTATATTCGATCGCCGTCGACACATTATTTTTTCTGATTTTTCTTTTTAACTTTTTGGAAGCCCAAAAGTTTACACGTGCAATACACATAAAAATGAAAAGTCAGAAAAATCAAACATGTGGAAAATGGAGTAAACACTGAGTTGTACACGTGGCACGAATCCAGAGGCACGAAGCACTAGATCGGCCGGCGGAAAGCCTATAATGGCCGGTACCGACGGTTCAACCATGGCCAATGAGGCCCGGGGTTTGCACACTTGACTCTTTCCCTACCCCTAACTCCCCTGCACTGTTTGATTTCCCTACAATCAAACAGAGACCTTTCATTTCACTATTAAACCAAATTTTAATGCTTTTTAATCCAAATTTTTAATTCCAAAACCCTAATTCTTCACTATAAATACCACCCCATACTTTGGCTCGGCATCATTCTGAAATTTCTAGTCAAAACTCTAAAAAATTCTCTAAGTACAAGTGGAGTAAAGAGGAGTTAGCAAGCGATCAACTTCCGGCGAAGAATCGAAACTATTCCGGTGCTCCCGCGATGCTAAGAAACTCATCCCCCCTTCTTCAACCTTTCTTTAAGCCTCCTAACTAGTAAGTCTCTTCTAATCTTCATTTCTCTTCTTTAAAAATTCATTTTAAAATGTATATCGGTAAGTGGAGTTAATACCGATATCTCTTTTTCTAAATCCTATAACTTCAATTCCTTTTATCTTTGGTCAAATTTTTTTTATACAATACTTGTAATCTTAAACCCTAATATTTAGAATCAAAATTTTCATTAAAATTCTCATGTGAAATAACAATAGTAGCACTTTTTCATTTAAATACCATGAACTTTAAATATCACATCTTTTAGTTTTTGTTACAAACATACCTTTAGGAAAACTTCATGAGGTAACGACCTACCTTTCACATACACATTTGCTTTCATAGCACGATACTCTTTGAATATATTTTTCGTTGCGAAGATATTATTACAAGAAAATACCACTTATTATAAAAACCGGATTTCTTTTAAACTATATTTTAAATTTCTTTGCGAATATGCCTTTACAACCCTCTTTAGGGGACCCGCTATTGGATGGTGCAGATTATCGCACATCCTTGGGATAGTAGAGCGAGATGTAGACCTTCTCACGGAGCATTCGGTCTCGAAAGGTTTTAAATACGGTTTTTAAGAAAAACGATTTTTTTCTAATTAAATAAAATTAAAAAATCCATATATTTTCAAAATATAATAAACTTACATTTTTTTAAAAATGAAAGAATTACAGGTTTCATTAAAATACCATCAAGATATCAACAAAAGACAAGTTTTACAATAAAATACAATGAACTTTCCAAGCTAAGCAATTATCACTAAAATGCCTCAAATCCTTAAAATTCATATCCATGAAAACCCTAAATAATATAAATAAATACTCGAGGTTTATTTTGAAATTTTATTTAAAATATTTTTCATAAAACCCCCTCGAGTTATATAAAACAATATCTAAGGACTTTAGTAAATATAGGTTTAAGCGGGATCAATTCTCTTGAGCCCCAGTGAGCCGGAGAAAGTGAGTGCTTGCCTATTTAAGGTAGAAAAATTAACGGATTTATCAATGGTAATTGTCTTGGAAAAAGATACAAATCCTGCCGTCCATGTACAGCAGTTACTGATGACTCCCGAACCTAATTCAAGATCTAAATCAGTTACAAGTGTCTGAATCAGTCTGAGTCTAACTCAAACCTGAATCCAAACTCAAATCAGAGTCCAATTCAAACATGAATCCAAATTCTAACATGAATACTTGAACTTGAACCTGAATACTTGAATTCAAACATCAATATCAAACATGTATAACTTGACTTGACCGATGCAACAACCCTAAAATTTCTGTACATAATTTTTTCAAAAATACAGAAAGAAACACCTAAGCCCGAGCACAAGTTATAAATTTAATTTTCTTTTGAACAGCAAGAAAGCACTTGTAGCTCATTGGTAAACCCTTACACTGCTGTGACGTAGCCCCTGTGATCAAATCCCCCCAGCCACATATATTTTTAATTAATTTTTCTTTTAATATTTTAGAAGCCCAAAAGTTTACACGTGCACTATACGTAAAATGAAAATTCACAATAAAAACAAACATGTGGAAAATGCTATTTGAACAGCCTAGGACACGCGACCCCAATCCAAGCCCTATCCCCTCCAAGATGACCGGCGAGATCTTGTTTTGGGCCGGCACTATCGGTCCAAACCGTACCAAATGCTCCTAAAATTTAACCCTAGCACCCTTTGTCTTACCCCACTACCCCCATGTTATTTGATTTCTCTGCATTCATCCAGAGAATAATTCCCCTCTTTAATCCATTTTTAATGCACATTTTAATTCTATTCTTCATTACCCTAAACCCTAATTTTCCCAATAAATACCACACTACATTTCACCCCTCCTCATTCAGAAATTCTATACAAAAACTCTCTAAAAATTTCCAAGTCCCAAGTTGTACAAGCGGAGTTAGCAAAGGTCGAAGTTCTGGAGACATTTCAAGAAGAGTCCAGCGACGAAACAACTCCTCGGCGATTCCAATAGCTTCCCCTCTCCCACCTCTTGTTTTCTAACCTGTAAGTTCCCACTTTCCCCCTTCTCTTCTATTAAAACGAATTCATTTTTCAAAACTAGTCGAAAGCGGAGTTAATCCGACTTCCGATTCTATTTTAACTAAAAACACAATTTTTCTTTAGAACAAATCTACCATATTTTTGTATATTGTTTAGCAAACATAATAAAACATTCACAACAAGTTTCATCTCAAAATAATATAAATTGCAACTTCTATTTCATCTTTACAAAAAATACCATCATGTTACATACGACATTGTTTATTCAATTTTACCGTATTACCTTTAGAAAACTCATGAGGTAATGACCTACCTCATCACAACACACATTTTTGACATAGCATGGTAACTCTTGGGACATTTGTTTGTGGGAAACCACGATTTTACGTTTAAATATCATAAACATTCAAAAACCGTTTTCTTTAAAAATGTATTATCTAATTCCTTGCAAATACGCCTCTACAACCCATTTTGGGGATCCCCGATCTGGATGGTGTGGGTTATCGCATATCTTAGGGCCTAGTAGAGTGAGATGCAGACCTCCGCAAGGAGCAATGGAATTTTTAATGCAATTTTTAAGAAAAATGTGATTTCTATTTAATAAATAAATTCTATTTTTATAAATATTAGATATATATAAATATTATCAAAATATCTACTTTTAATATTATATATATATATATATATATATTCCATGTTTTCAAATCAAATGAATCACAAATGTCATGAAACTACCTTTACAATTCAATACCATTCCAAGATTACATTAAAATACCATATACAATGAAATCTAGGTTATATCCACTAGAATATTTCACTTTATAAAAATTACAATTAAGAAAACTTTAAAGACGATAATTAAATACTTGAGTTGTATTTTGAAAATATATCAAAACTATTTTTCATAAAACCCCATCAAGTTATATTAATTTACAATAAGGACCATAGTAAACATAAGTTTAAGTGGGACCAGTTCTCTTGAGCCTCACGGAGCCGGAGAATATGGGTGCTTTCCTATCTAAGGTAGACAACCTAAAAACGGTGTTATCAACATGGTAATTGTCTTGGAAAAAGACACAAATCCTGCCGTCCATGTGCAGCAGTTACCGATAACTCCAAAACAATCAGGACTTCAATTCTGTTTAAAAGTTTGACTCAGATCGAGTCATGATCTGAAATCAATCTGACTTAAATCCTATTCAAGTATAACTGCAATACAACATGAATCCATGATTACCAGAATACTATCCATATCAACATGAACATGACTGAACCGAACCATGGATATACTCTGATTACATAACTATCCATTTATATCCATTCCATTTACTGATATCATGGTTTCTGCAAGTCTTCCTTTTACTACAAGACAATACAATAAAATACAATCGGTACAATTAATACATAAGACATTACGGGGTTTATAAAGGGGTAGACTGGTATGGAACATGTTACAGCTAGCACGAAGTGGTCACTAAAAGACGTAATTACATCCATGCCATTGTTCCGTGGTATTTTCAACAAAGCCTTGTACTATGGGTTACCAAAGTCCACGGTGTAAGTTGGACTCCTCTCGTATACACTGGCATATTCTGTACCATGCTACAACAACTACGTTAGTATAACAAATATAACATTATCTACTTCACCTGTTCTATTCTCTATCTATTCTTCTCCTTCCTTCTTTGGGACTTACCGAGCGATTGTTCGCTGACGACATTCCTATTTCTCTTCTTCTTTGGAATGTTGTCAGGAGGACCCGACTCTGAGGAGTTCGAGACCAGCCATAAACACTTGGAGCAGTTCACAGAAGACCCTGAGCATTGACCTTACTTGTATATACTTTCATTTCAGTTATGCCATTGATTAGGCATTGCATTCCAGACTTGTATTTACTTTCCAGTATTGTATTGTAAAGAAATATTGAATAAATAAAAGTTATTGTTCTTTTGCATCTTTTCTTGTATACATTTTACTTTATATTGCTTAGATACGCTTAGCGTGTTTACTTCTGAGTAAATACGTTACGTGGCCCGTCGCGTCTCCTTACCCGTATATTGGGAAGCGGGCGTGACAACCGAACCATGGTTATAACTTGACATGACTTTTTGAATACATGATTACATCCTTAACCTCATTACTTGAACATTTTGTATCCATGGTTTTGGCAAGTCTGATAATCATAACCCATAATACATTACGCGGGGATAACAGGGTAGATTGGTACGGAACGTATTAACGTGGCATGAGATGGTCACATAAAAGACACCTAGATGAACTCTCATGCCATTGTCCCGTGGGTTTTAACGGGGCCTTGTACTACAAGTTATCATAGTCCACAGGGTAAGATGGACTCCTCTCGTATACACAAATACCTTCTGTACTAAGCTACAAACAACCACGTTAGAATAACAATCATATACCTGTACAACTACCCAGTTCAATTCTCATTATTTGTTATATTCCATTCCTTCTTTTTGGACTTACCGAGTGCTAGTTCGCTGACGACATTCATGTCTTTTCTTTCTTTAGAATGTTCGTCAGGAGGACCAGACTCTCAGGAGATCGAGTCTAGCCAGGAGGACTTAGACCAGCTCACTGCCCAGCCGGACTTGGACCGGCTCACTGTTTAGGCACTGTATATATCATTGTATATTTTCATTTTCAAACAGTTGTATGTAAAGTGAATGTAAATAAAAGTTGTTGTTTATATTTTTATATCACTTGTCATTCTTGTGCATTTTATGTATATTGCTTAATTACGCTTAACGTATTTATTTCTTAGTAAATACGTTACGGCTCATCACATCACCGGTTTCGTACACTGGGAAGCGGGGTGTGACATGAGACTAAGATAAAGATCATTTAGTTGTATATGGGACTAAGATCAATTTGGGTGGTCGATCATTAGTCGTATATAAGACTAAGATCAATATGGATGAACGATCATTAGTCATATATCCGACTAAGATCAGCTTTGAAATTTGATTGATGATCATTAATCTTGTTTTAGATTAAGATCAACTTAAACATGTGAGCATATGAGCTCAAAGAAGTTCACTTCATAGATTTAGCCAATTTGGGGCTAATATTGGGTTTCTATATCACCCAGTAGTGCTAAGCACTCAAACATATAGAGCTCACATGTGCATCACACGAGGTGCTCACACTCAGAAGCTCACGTGTATGGCACGTGAGATGCTAAGTCTACAGCATCTGAGTGCTCACGCGGATATCGCGTGAGGCATTATCTTCATGTCTTTTGAGTACTCATATGCGTATCACTGAGGCGCTCAATCTCAGTCGCTCACGTGAATATCACGTGAGACGCTGAGTCCTTAGAGATTTAATCTCTGTTCATGTTTTTAGAGAAGTTAAACTTCTGTTAATGGTATTTTGACCATTAACGATCACCAAGATCACTATTTTGAGGATCTGGGATCAGCTTTCTTTAAGAACTAAGTTCTTGTCACATTTGGGAACTAAGTTCCCGGAGATCTTTTTCATGTTCTTTTATCCCATGTTCTTTTCAACCTTGTTATCCCCTAAATCTTTGATTCTCAATAACAAGATCTTCCCTACGAGAATTAAATTCTCTTTTAGGAGATCTTTCTTGTGTATCTCAGATCCAGAGGAAGAACTTAGTTCTTTTAGAAGGGTTAAACCCTTAGATATGATATAATGGGTAAAGTGAAGATATTTTTATCTTTGTGTTTTCTTTACCTAGGATTTGAGAGGAGGAAGATCTTCTTCTTTGAAGAGAATTGAATTCTCTGTTTTTTTGTGGAAGATTTTGGAGAGCCTTCTGTATTTTTACAAAAGCTTATGGGGAGTATGCCGTCATCTGAGATTTAATCTCTTTGCTCCTATTTATAAGAGAAGAGAAAAATCAATCTGTTTAAGAAAATCTCTATTTTAAGAGATCATGATTGATTTCATAAGCAATTGAAATGATCTTAAAGATTAACCGGTGAATTTTATTCACCGTTAGATTTTTAATCCAAAGGAACTCTTTTTAACATAGAAGATCATTTTTGTTTGTTTAACAAGATTAGGAAAATATTTTCCTAAGATAAAATTTAATTCTATTAGATGATCAATGGGTGATTTTATAATCACCGTTGGATCTTTGATCCAAGAGTTCTCTGTTTAACAGAGAAGATCTTTCTTATTTAAGAAAGATCAGGTAAATATTTCCCACGTAGAATTTAATTTTACATAGAATTTAATTCTACCAAAAAGAACCCTTACGTGCATTGCACATGAGATGTTAGCCTATAGCGCTTACATGGATATCGCGTAAGAGCTGCCAAGAAGCTGGTAAGTGCGTCCACGTGGATATCACGTGAGGCACTGCCAAGAGACTGCATGTACGCTCACATGGATATCAAGTGAGACGCGACCAAGAGAATGGTATGTGAACTCATATAGATATCACATGAGACGTTGACATGTTTAACATGTAAGGCGCTGCCAAGATACTAGCATGTGCGTTCACGTGGATATCACGTAACACGCACTGCCAAGAGGCTACACTCGCGCTCACGTGGATATCACGTGAGATGCTCACGTGTTTAACATGTGGAAACCAATATAGGATTTTATCCTATCTTAAGCGTCACTCACATGTTTTGCATGTGGGTGCACATGTGTTTAACATGTGGGGGCTTCCCTTTATTTTTATAAGGGACAGCAAGCTCTGGGCCAATTTTTTTGGCGGGAACACCACTAACCATCCAAAACAAAGTGTAAACACTAAACCAACTACTACAATAATCATCACAGTTAATAACCCTACAAAAATCCTAGTTTTACATAAAAACTTCACTTTTGAAAACTCGGGACTATAAAAACATGAACTTTAGCTATAATATATATGGTTTGCATGGCAAGTATCTGAAAAACATGTAGAAAATAAGATTTTACATCTCCTTGAAATTGAAAAGAGGAGGAACTCCATGTTTAGAGGCTACCAATGGATCAAACTTGAAGAACTTAACAAATGAAGAGGTTTGGACAAAGAAAAATATGATTTTGGTATATAGTTGTGTGGGTGAGGTAAGTTTGGAGATGGAGAAGAATAAGAAGAAATGAAGATGATGAAATGGTGAGACTTTAGCCATCTCTCCCTCTCTCTCACCCATTCTCAATATAAAAAGAAATCAATGTTCCACCCATGCTTTCATGTCCCCCCTCTCTCTCACACACAAAAATATACAAATAAAGAAAACAAAACACAAATGGAAAATGTCAATCCCTCATTAACTTGTCATGGCACATATAAAAGGTAATTAGGAAAACAAAGTATTAGTTGTAACATGCTAACTTGTATGGATGTAACTGTATGCTAATTTATGAAAAGCCCACTTAATAAATGCTCTCAAAATAAATAATTCATTTTTATTTTTCCCAATTAAATTCCAAAAACGAAGGTATATAATCATACCAAACCATGAAAACCCAAATCCATACTCGGTATTATTTTCATAAAACTCGTAATATCATATTTAAATTATAAAATAATATTTATAATTTTCAAAATGTTACAATATCCCCAACTTAAAGAAATTCGGTCCCCGAATTTAAATTTACCCCAAATCTAAAAATATTTTATTTACTCAAATCAAATCAAATCAAAAGGGCTTCGAAATCCTAAACTAGCTATAAATATCATAGCTCAACGCGTGCGCATGAAAACAAAGTGCGAAACTCAAATAACCGAAACTCTAACAATTGCTTATGAGAATCACACAAGCTATGATGAAAAATGTAATTTGCGAAATCTACCGTTTAAATCAAGCACACGACCAAGCACAAATATAATTAAGACTATAATACATATATAGCATGCATCCATGTGAAATCATACAAGTAGCTAAAAGATATATGTATGAAAAATCCTTTCAAAATAGCCGTATGATGCGTATATCACGGCAGAAGTAGCGGACGTCCATTTATGATACACACACACATACACACGTTTCGCTTAAGATATACATCCCACCTTTTGAAAATGATTTAGAAAGGTTTTTTTTGTAAAAATATTGTGTGCTCATAAGCAAATAGAAAAATAATGAGACTATAACTCTTTTGAAAACCTCTTCAGTTTACATCGATATATGAAAAAATATTCAGGTACTATTTCTCAGACCAGTGTTGCTCGGCTACTATATAACATAATATATCTCATAAAAAACATGATGCTCGAAAAAAAGTAACCTCAACAGGTGTGTACAAAAACCAACCCACGTGAAACTAGGGCACACGAAAATCGAAGTCAAAACGAAGTGCAATAAGTGTGCAAGAAAATGAAAACCGAGTGCAACAGGTGTGCACGAAAGCATCTGTCAAGTGCAACGCGTGTGCACGACAACCACATCAAATGCATCGAATGCACATGAAAACAACATCAAGTGTATCTAAGGCGCACTAAATCAAAATCAGGTGCATCTAAAGTACACGAAATCAAAATCAAGTGCATCTAATGTGCACGAAATCAACATCAAGTGCATCGGGGTGCATGAAATCAATACCAAGTGCATTGGGGTGCACGGAAATATCAACATGTGCAAAGGGTGTGCACAAAACAATATCAAGTGCAATGGATGTGCACAAAAATTTAGATCGAGTGCAACTGCTATTCACAAAGAAAAATATCCATCAGTTGCAGCTACGATGCATGAAAATATCAATCATCTAAACACAAGAGTCAAACCGACGAAAGCATGATACTCGGATCACGAAAACACAAATCGAAACAAATGACATTGAAGTACACTTCTTTCAATGTCGAAAGGTGCTAGTGCATCCGGAGCTGGCAGAGCAAGAATTTCCACTTTCCTTCTGCCCACGGTCCGGCTCCTTTTGTCTCTAGGCTCTTGTTCTCACTGTGAACCACCAAATCCATGGCCTCTCGAAATAGCACTAGCTGCGGTGGTTCCTGTAATGAAAAAAAGGAGTCAGGATGTGGGCAAAATGAGCTAAATATTTTATAAGCGTCACAAAACAAATCATACCAAAGCCTATAGAAGCACGAAGCCTCTCCTCCTCCTCGAATGTTCTGATGGATGCCAGAAGAGCCTCTTCAATAGAGAAGCATGTTAAGAAAAGATTGTTAATAAAGCGCAATAAACACTAAAATATATGAAAGAGTTTAAATGAGATGTATCTGACGCTGCAAGAGCAGCAAACGCTGCTTGCTCGCGGGCTAATCACTCAGAAGTCTCAATAGTAGCTTGAAGATTGGTTGTTGCGTTCTCATCAGTAGAAGCTTCAAAAAGATTATCGTTGGTGCCATATTCGGACAAGACTTTGCTATAGGTAGCATGAGTTTCTTGACCAAATACAACGTCTCTTCTTCTTCTGAGATCCGGCAGCAACACCTGACGATAGGAGCTTTTGCTTTACACGACTTTTGGGACGGCGTGTCCAGATTTTTGAGCCAATATCCAACTCAGGAGATGCTGCAGCCATCACGCTGCTAGGAGCACTCACGTACATTTGTGGCTTAGCCGTCAACACCATTGGAAAGGCACGTGGAGCTACAACAGCGTCGCTTCCCCTCAAGGAAGGGCGGACGATTGCTCGTCATTTCAGCGGGACCGCGCGGTTACTGGACGGGACAGAATCCTTGTGATCAAGGAGCATCCACCTTTTTTCTTTGATAACGGCACCCGTCGCATGCTGATACCAGGCTACATAGGCATTCAAGTCATTTGGAATGTGACTAGGCTCAGCAGTCAGAAAATGAGACCTTGTATTCAGTCACATAAAATGGTGCACCACATGGAGAACACTTTCCTCTGAGGCGAACGCTCTCCTCGAAAGCGACTGGATCGAGAAGAAATGCTTCGAGGGGAACGCCTTGTTTATAGCCAGACTGTTGAGCAAAACGATGCGGGTTGTACCTCATGAATAACACTGAGGTATTTTTCCTAAATACTAAAAAACCCGGCCTGATGGAGTATAAATGTATAATCTCCCTGGCCTTCAAAGAAGAAACCCCATCCTTTGACATGTCATGAAGAGGTTGTACCATTTTGGAAGGCTCTTTACCAATGGTCAGGACCCTATCAACAATGGTCATGCTATCCTCAACCATGCGCGGACGTAGAAGCAATCGCCGAGCCTCTCGTTGTGTTGGATATGGAGAAGAAACATCGACCAATTGCATAACCCTGCGGAAATTATACCCTTCATAAAATTTAGGTCTCTTATGCACACCAAAGGCACCCAACACATGCATCTCGATCCATGACGTGAAATAGTGCAGAAGGAGATTTACGGGCTTCAAACCCGGCTGGGTGGTGTCGGCTGCCATACTTAGGCCACTATACAAATGAGCCAATCCTGCAACTTCAACAGCCATACGCGTTCCCGCCGCAACACGATGAGCTGGATAGAAAACAGACGGTCTCATATAGCGAGGATGCATTGGGAGTGCAAACCAGCTCAGTCACAAACCAATGAAGCCCATGAAAAACGTGTCCTTATCAATGTCTGAAGCAGCAATTTCTTCAAAAGGGACAATGGGGGTGTCCGGAATAAAGAACTGCTTCAAATCCGCATCAGCGGTCGGCAATTTTTCCAAGCCAAACCCGAATGGATCGTCAAGCTTGGAAAACTTTGCAGCCTTCTGTGAAAAAACTTTCGGACGAAGGAAACGGGCGACAAAATCCGTGAAGCTAACCCCATGCCCCCCGGACTCCAAAAACAAGCTTTCATAAATATTCAACACTTTGATCAGACTTGGGAATTTGTGTTGGATAGCATTTTCCAGAGTAAGGCCCATGATGACCGATTCGGTGGTGAAGATTTACTTATCAGGAGAAAGTATCTCCTCATAATGCTCCCCTCTGACGGATAATCCAGAAATATCTGCGAATTCCTCCAGCGAAATCGATACTTCCCGGTCCGATAGTAGAAAGGTGTGGGTCGGGATATTCCACTGTTCCAAGAAAGATTTAACCCACCACACATGAGGAGTACTGTAATAGAAGAGAGATGCGTAGACCGCTGGGTATAACCCGTTTTTCAGCAACAACGATTTCTTGGCCAATACGATGTAGCGGGCCCAAAGGAGGTAACCAGCTAGATGTCGAGGGGTCACTCCTATTGTATAAACCTGACCCCAAGGACGTGCCTCTCCTTGACATATATGACACCCTAAAATATCTAAGGTTATCGGTGGCTGGACTGGTATCGATGCCATGGAAGGTTGAAGACGACCCTCTGCAGTCCAATTGATCTCTTCCACAACATAAGCAACCGGTGGAGGGTCAGCATACCGAATCGAGAGGATTGGTTCTGATACCCCGGATGATGTAGCTGTACCACGCTCTCCATAGATGAAGAGATTTCCGTTCCGGATTATAGTCCCGGATTAAAGCAAGGACTTCACGATCAGTAGGGGAGTCGGCAAAAGCACTCTCTGAACGAACATAGGGAAAAAGGAGTTAGAAGCCATGGTACCATAAAAGAAATCCAGTGGAAAGTTAGCAATAAAAACAAAACGCCAGCATCACAGAATCAAGATGATGGCACATCAACATTGTGAGAATCCAAAAGGATTCTCATTAAATGAATAGTGCTCATTAAATAAACAGTGGAGTTAAAAACTCCCGATATTCCCCAAAAGGCGGGTTCTTTAAAAAACAACAAATTCAAATCTGTGAAAAAAGAGAAAGGATTAAAACCCCATAAATTCAGGAAAAGGGAGAAACATCCTAGAACAGTAAAAGGGAATAAAATTCCCAAAGTTCTTAAGATCCAAATCAGAGCTAAGCTCTGCAAAAAAATGGAATTAAATTCTCTCAAGCAGTGGGATTAAATATTAGAGATCCCCATGTTAGAAAATTCATATGTTAATTGATGAAATCAAGTTCCAGAAAGATGTCAAGCTTAATAGCAGAGTAAAACCCTAAGAAGGAGAATCAAAGATTCTCAAGCCTTAGATGTAGACATCAAGATCCACGATATATAAATATATATAGAAGGGTTTTTTTTAGATCTCCAAGTGATAGATTCAAAAAAAAAGAACCAAGCTCTGTCGGATCTGATAATGGATTTAAAGTCCAAAACTAAGAAAATATATATGCTCAAAAGGAGTTAAGAGCTAAGCTCTGTTCATAATCCTTACTAAGAAATTTGGCAGAGTATACTATGTTCAAGAGAGTTCTTGAGAACAGAGATCTAAACTCTGGAACGAGAATTAAATTCTTAAAAGAATAGCAAGGCTCAATGAAGAAGATGATGAAACAGAAGTCATCTCAAGGGCCAAAGGCCCTATTTATAAGATATAGGGGGACGGTTCAACTTCCTAGGTGATCCAACGATGGTAAAAGTGACACCGTTGCACTCACGTGTAAACCACGTGAGAACAACGGTATGGTACATTTGTTACCCTAATAATTAAACATAATAATAAGAGCTAAGCTCTCTTAATTCCAATGAAGCAATACCTCACGTGCTCCCCACGAGGGTGCCAGCGCCGGCACCAGTCTTATAGGATTAAATCCTATAGTGGCGTCATATGTGAAGTTCATGTGAGCGCCAATATGCAAAAACACAGAAGCTCCTGTTATGTATAAGAATTTAATTCTTAAGTGGCGTCCACGTGCATAACACGTGAGCGTCGGCGCCCAAATTAAGAGCATGTAGAATTAAATTCTACATGGAAATTATTTCCCTAAGATTGGGATATTCTCTGTTAAACAGAGCCGTTGGATCAAAGATCCAGTAGTGATGATATTTCATCAAATGATAGAATTAAATTCTATTAAGATAAAATATCACCTTAATCTTTCTATGTGAGAAAAAATATTCTCGGTTGGATCAAAGATCCAATAATAGAATTAAATTCTATTTTTTGGGAATATATTTCCCCAATCTTTCTAAACAAACAAAGATTGTTAGCTATAAAATAGAGAGCCCTTGAATTAAAATCCAATAGTGATTAAAAATCACCGTTTGACAGAATAAAATTCTGTATATAGGAAAATATTTCCCCAATCTTGTTAAAAACAAGAAAACATATTTTGTGAAACAGAAATCACTGGATCAAAGATCCAACGGTGGATAAAATCCTCCGAACAAATTTTAAGGCCAATTAAATCAATTGGTATCTCTCAAATGAGAGATTTTCTCAAATTAATTAACAAACAGCTTCTCCTATATAAAAGATCCGAGACTTCAAGTTTCATGTCGAGAATCGACCCCATAAGTTTTCCAGAAGAACCGAGAATTTAATTCTCCTGAAAAAAGAAGAAGATCCCCGCTCTCTCAAACCCGAGGTAAAGAAAAGAAGATATTAAAAAATATCTTCTTTGCCTAGCGCAAGCAAAAAAACGAGAGTTTAATCCTTCATATAAGAACTTAGTTCTTTTGCTGGATCTGAGATCCGTAAGACAAATCTCCCACAAGTTGAGAATTTAATTCTCATCGGGAAAATTCTGTCCTTCAGACTCAAAATCTAGGGGAAAGAACTAGATAAAAAGAAAAGATAGAAAAAGAAACATGTTTCAGGAATTTAATTCCTCTAAAAATAGGGTTTAACCCCGAAAAGAACTTAGTTCTTAAAGAAAACTCAATCCCAGATCTTCAAAACAAAGATCTTGGTGATCATTAATGGTCAAAATGCCATTAACAGATATTCAATCTCTAAAAAAGAAAAGAACTCAGCTCCTCACGTAAAAACACATAAGCGCCCAAACGATTCCCAAAACAAAGGACTTAGCGCCTCACGTGCTTCCCATGTGGGTGCCCCCGACAAAGGCCTCAGTGCCGCACGCGCTTCCCACATGGGCGCTCAAAAAAAAAGGTCAGCGCCTCACGTGAAAGACACGTGGGCGCTGAGTAAAAGTGCTTGGCACTTCATATTCAGCCAAAAAAATTTAGTGCTTAGTACTGATTGGGCAACGCCCCGTCCCAGCACCGCACGTGCTCCTCATATGAGCGCCATACAAAAGTGCTTAGCACTATATATATATTCCGTCAAAATGACTAAAGTGCTTAGCACTGATTGGGCAGCGTCCATGATTGAGTGCTTGACATGATACACATGTAAGCGCCAGAGCTTCAAACAAGTGCTTAGCACTTCTGCAAAAAAAGAAAAAGGGCTGAGCAAACAGAACCTAAATAAGTGTTTAGCACTTTTAAATAAAAAAAAGAAAGAAGAAAAGGCTGAGCAGACCAAACCCAAATTGGCTAAAAGTCTCTCTGAAGTTTCTTGCAGCTGAGCTCAAATGCTCTGTTGTTGGATCTTAATAAGATTTGATTATCCTGAAAATATTTCTAAGTTGATCTTAGTCTCAAATAGGACTAATGTATCCTTAGTTAAACTAAATTGAGCTTAAATGCTCATATATTTATGCTGATCTTAATCTCAAACTAGAATAATGGTCTTTAAATAAAAATGAAATATTTTTTGAACTAGAGGAACATAAAAACCCAAGCTCAAAATCCAAATCTAAAATATACGGATTTGGATTAATCCGCGCCCTTCGGGCGACGACACAAACTAGTCTCCGTAAACAATTCACGGGCAACCAAAACAAACAAAATAACACACGACACGAAGTGAACTACTGGAGGAGGAGAAAGTGGTTATCGCAATGCGATAATGTAATTAACAACAGGGGCTTGCGCCTGCGGTGAAGAGCGTCCCTATAATCAAAAACCCCTCACAAACGAGGGGGAATCTGATAAAATCTGCTACAACGGTCGCATCTGTCCAAACCTCCGATATATGGTGCCATAAATCAACTTGATATCTTCATAGAAATGAATGGATATGAATAGCATATGCCTCCAAATTCAGGCAATACGATCTATCCCAGTTCATCTCTGTTTTCGGCGGTAAACAGATTCTTAAAAAAATGTATGTCCACAAGCAAAATGGGCATGGATGAAAACCCGAAAGGGCGCCGTAAGTAAAAACAGCAGGACTGCCAGCGAGCTAGTGAAAACCCGAGAGGGCGTGAGCTCATTATATTTAAAAAAACATGTGTGAGATCCTTACGACTCACAAAGGAATAACACACTTGGGAGTCCCCTCGATTCCTAAGGAGAAATTACACTTGCGAGATCCTCACGACTCGTAAGGAGAATGCCCCTTATAAGATCCTCACGGCTCATTGGATTCAAAAGTTTTAAGTTATAGGGATCTAAACCTGTTCTTAAGCCATCAAAACCCTACAAAACCTTTTTGCCCTACAGGAGGTCCAATATTGACCCTTGTATACAATCCATGGGCATAAATAAATATTCTCCCACCAAGTTCAACCAATGGCGAGAAATGTCCCCATATGGTGAGCGACACTGGTAAGTCCTCTCGACTTACAAGAAGAAAATACTCTTATAAGATCCTTACGACTTATGGAAAAAAAACACTTAGAAATCCTCACGACTCCTAAGGAGAAAATACACCTACAAGATCCTCTTGACTCGTAGGGAGAAATATCTTTATGAGACCCTTACTGCTCATAAAGCCAAAAAACTTTAGTTGACAGGATCCTAACCCTGTTTGCTAAGGCACCATTGTACAAACTAACAAAGACAAATGATGATTCGCCCCTGGCAATATCTCAGTTGTAGCGATACTGATGCCTAAATAGCTATCAAATTTCAAGTCCTCTCATGGCAAATGATGATTCGCTCCTGGAAATATTCCAGTGGTAGCGATGCTGATGCCAAGATTGGTATCAGATTTCAAAAAAAAGCCGAAATGGTAGGGCGACTCGTAATAAAAAACATCGAGTAAAAACAAAAACAGCCGAATTGATTGGGCACCGTGATAAATAACTGAAATGATTGGGCAACTGCGACTTTCGTGACATAAAAGCTGAAAAGATAGAGCATCGCGGAAAGAAATAAAAAAATAAAAATGAAACTTTCCTGCCTTGAAAGTATGTCCATATTGACTCTTGTATACGATCCATGGGCACAAATAAAATAAAGGGAACCATATTTTCCCACCATGCTTTGTCAAAATGAGAAACGAGTCTTGACGGTACATATACAACATAGAGACTATCCCGGCATTCCCCTTCATTTCAGCAGGATGTGGACGTAACTATCAAATGAAATTGGAGCAATGGCATATTCCTCGCTCCGGACTTCAATTACAATACATACAGCATAGAAGTCCTACAGATGTCCACCATACTTCAGCAAAGAATCGGCACGACATCGTCAAAGAAAAAACGAAGTGACGGCATATTACTAGCTTCGGGTCTTGATGGCAGTATATACAAAGCCTAAAAACCGTTGGAGATCATCCCACCCCAGAAGGGTGCGGTTGTGACTCATCGGGGCTCCAAATATTGAGCCTAACCTCAAGTAAAAAGCGCCACAGCTAATACCTAACGCTTGCTCTTCCGATGGTAAAATAAATACTCTAACCTAAGAATATTATTTGAAGACATCTTGTCCAGTCTTAGAAGGGATCAGAGACACGACAGTCGCAGGGCTACTCGAACATCGGCTTAAAGAATTCATATTGAGGAATATATCATCCAACGCGACGGTACCACGGACTAAAACCCTAGTACCACAAACCCAACAGACCTCTGTCATAAAAGAATGGGGGTTATCTACATACAACGTTAGGACAAGTTTTCCTGTAAACCCAAGGAATGTAAACTAAAGACACTCCGAAATGAGTGAATAAACTATAAACTCCAAAATGAGTTTATAAAAACGAGTGAATAACCTAGAGACTCCGAAACGAGTGAATAAACTAGACACTTCGAAATGAGTGAATAAACTATAAACTCCGAAATGAGTGCATAAACCACTTCGCGCCAGATCAAGACATCAAGAAACAGAAGAGTGAATGCGGATAAAAAACATATATTCTTTATTCATGAATCAGAATGTTTGAAAGATTCAATTTATAAAGAAAAAAGAAATACAATTCTAGCCTCTAAGAGGAAAAGACTTTTAATAAAGCGGCGACCCGTCCATTCTATTGTCATGTAAGTCTACGGTAGCGCCCCGGCCAATAATCTGAGGCCAAACGCGGAACAAAAACTTTTACAACTGGCGCTATCGCATACTATAACCCGGATCTTGCCATTAACGCTAAACTAGCTAACTACAAAGATGATAGAATGGCTATACCGATCGATCCGTGTCCTTCGGTCTTTAGCCATCATCCCACGCTCCTCGCGGCATCTCCGATCTCCTGTCTCCTCGTCGAGGTGGCTCCACGTCAACGGATCTTTATACGGGCCCCCGCCTCTAAACCGAGGTAACTCGGACATGAAGTTTGCTAGCCGACATGTCCAAGATTGATGTAGAGATAGTGTAGAATACTTTTTCTCAAGGCACCCAAGCCATTGGGTGAAGGTAAATTGAAGTTGCCTTTTAGGTTAATGAATTGAGCTAGGGATTTTAGCAAATGAATCTCTTTTTTCACAAAATGGGGCTCGGCCATTTCTAGGGCTGAATTGGATGGGTCGGCCAATTATGGGGGGGTGAGCATATCATGAAGAAATGGTGAGGCTAAGATAAATATCAACCATAAAGATCAACTAAATATCCTAGGCATTACAAAAGCAATAAATAAAAACTAGTGAGTCACTACAACACCTCATCACACTAGAAGCTTGTGGATGCTGCTGGAGCCCCGGCCACCACAAAAAAAATCCTCACATTAAAATCCACATTGCAAATAAAAACCCCAACAAAAATCAAACCCAAAAGAATTCTTAAAAAAAAACTTAATTAAACATTAAAACTAATGTTTAATCGGACGGAGAAAAACTGGCAACTTCAAAAAGCAATCCCGTAACAAATTACAGGATTACCCCACAACAGTATAAACATACCCGTATTTGTATTCCGACCGAATACAAAATGCAAAGAGACAAAAATACTCCTACACAATATAATACTAGAATCCAGCTTAAACCAAAGCCCACTAGTATTATCTGTCCGAACCATGACACGTGCACAAGTGCACGTGCATGTTCGAACCCTGCCATAAAACCATACGGCCTCTACAACGTTTCGCCCGAACTTGGAAAACTATCTGTGGGGGACTCTAAAGACTTGTCGATACTCTGGCAGTGGGTTTAACCACAAGTCGTCAGTGGTACTAGCTGTACGTAACGGCTGCCCATGTACTGACCGAAAGGGAAACCGATGAGCGAACTCATCCTGGAACCCTACTGAGCCTATCAGTGACAATATCTGAACAGTTCGGTCCGTTCGTCTATAAGCATCGCATATCGGGCCTAGGGGGCTGGTAACGTCAGACCCCCAAAAGCTGTATAAGTCGTGTCGGAGTGTAGCCCTGAACACCCTGAGAAACTATTGGAATACCTACCAGTAATTCTCACCTGCCTTGGCCAAGGACTTGGTGTAATAGCTCTCCTGGACACAGCGCGATCTCACCCCCAATACCGGGAGAGACGAATCCCATGCCGATCCGCTCACTGCCTCTATGTGGTTCGGGACTATACCCAACTAAAACCTGTTTGCACGACACCTTTGAGCCGTGGTAGGGTAGTAATCTAAGCACAGTGGGAACTCACACGAGACAAATGATGACCTCAGGTCGATGAACTAACCTGTACACATGTCACCAGGGAACTGCTATCTGACGCTAGGTATAATACCAACTACCAGGTTCCCGGTGAGTCCTGTCCGGTGCACTCATAACCCAATGAGCACATGTATACATCTTAGGTGAACCAACTGACACCAGTGGCTTGTGAGACCGGCCACCGACCCTCATCGGGGTCTCGACTGTATACACTAGTCTACTCCGGAGTATCGATGCCCTGTCTCGAAACTCCCACGACTAGGGACCACTTTTAAGGATGTGCTTATAGACTACCCAACTTTCACGTATATGATCGCCATCATACTGTTGGTAGTCAAGCAGGATCCTAAGGGCTCTATCAACGTGTAATAGTGAACAGTAATGTCACCTAAAGCTGTACACGACTGATAAAGGTAAACCAGATAGCATACTATCATCTCGAGTAAAACTGTCCTACCGGTATAGGTGGGTATAGGTCCTCCCTCAATCATTGCAATCACGTACCTGCGATCCAATAATTGACTTTGAGGGCACTACATCCAACAATCTCCCACTTGCACTTAAGGCTAATTATTGCGATGTCGCATACTCACAGCCCGTGTGATACCGAACACCCAACTCCTCTACTAATCAGTTTCACAAAGCTCGTTTGTAAAACTCTTGTGTTTTAGAAATAACCTCAATGAGTATATCCGCCCTGATGTTTCTTTCTATGTCTCTCTTAATCTCAAGTTCGCGGAGAAAGCCATCTCCCGAATTGAGTAATACATGTCTTAGAATATGTCTGGATATCTGATGGGACCTAGTTCATAAATGAACTCCAAATCCAAACTTTTTAGACAGTATCGTCAACTGAACCTAATCAGTATTCAACACCATGCCTCCTACGGTATCCTCATGGACCGCCTATCCAAAATACTTCCCCTTTTGTCAGAGGGAAAAACTATAACTCTGACAATCACTCTGTCATCCATGTCACCTTGGAAGCATGGAATGATAACCGTCTCCCAAAGGAGGCTACCGTTATTTAAATCCCTAGAACATCCACTTATGTTCTAAAACTGCTTCCGTATATTTCTCCAGGATTGGATTAATATAAACTTATTGCAGCTAGTGCTAAAACAACATCTGGTGTGGTACTTAACATCTCACGATTGACTCAATTGCCTAAGTAAGTGATATGCCAATCATGTACATCCCTCTCCCCTTTAGTCTGTAAGACACCTTTAGAGAGGGTGACTCCATCACCTGCAGGTACACCACCATACCAGGAGTCATCTATTCTAAATACCTTTAGAATACTGTCTAAGTACTCAGATTGGGAAACTACCCAAATCTAGATCTAAAACCATAGATCTAGTAACCAGAATGTCTGATATTATATCCATATGCTGTGTGGAGAAACAACTGTGTGACAACCACAGTATAACCGATCGTAGTATAGGAATTTTACTTCCTACTCTGTGTATGTCATCCAAATACCAGGACATCACACCCTACTGCCTTCTTACCAGATCCATCCCCTATTCTGATGAAGTCAAACCTATGACTGTCACATCAAAATTAGATGATCTATCTCCACTATATCTGCTCTAGTCTATAAATAGACATAAGCTACTTGCCCACTATGCTTCCGCTGCTCCCACTGACCACAACAACCCTCTGGCAGAATAATAAATACGTGCACTTCTAAAGCTAATTTAGAACGACGCTATACTTAACCTCCTGCCGGGTCTCATAGCCTGGAACAACAGTAGTGTCAAGTCTGGGTAAACAAGAACCTCCCTGTCACCATTCTTGAGGCTACCGGAGTACCTCTCGGGTGTCTGAGGTTACCCACCATATCTGCAGAGTGGCTAATGGAATGTCAAACCTGATTGAATTTTTAGGTTCTATTAAATTTTCAGTAATCGTTTGTGGTTCTGGAATCACTTCCAGTTCTACCATACTCCCACTACTGTTTTCTGAAAAAATCCATTTTACTAAAACTGTGGCGAGTCAAGAACAATATCACTATTGATCTTCCAGATGGTAGAAAGTCAACCCTCGACATAGCCTGGGTCAACCCACAAACTGCCATTACAGAAACGTGCCCTGAGTTATCCAGAGTCTGGTTTTAAGCATAAGCCGGACAACTCCCCGTACCTTAACATCGTTAAGATATAAACCATTCTATATCCAATATAGAAACTTTGGCACTTATTTAATTGGAACCAGATTCAAATCATGCAGCTGTCTCCAGTGCATGTCAACTTAATGGAGAGAGGATAATCAGCATTACTCAACTTAGGAGTACATCCAATTATGAGTAACCTGAAAGAGAAACAAGTTTCTCAAAACCATTACTATCAACAGAATACCAATCATAAGTATCTACATCTTCGATCTCTTTGAAGAATCCCGATACCTGCAATACCTGGTTCTCTACTTTATTCTTGTACCTACAACTTCTCAAAACTTAGACCTTGTATTTCTACGAAACACTTGTCTAAAAACTAGATAAGTCATACGTAAACAGAATATAGTACGAGGACCAACCCCTTTGTCCTAATGGACACTGGACAACATACAATACTCTGTATGAGTCCCCTGAGTTGAATATCTCAGAACCTGTGCATCGTAGGTTGAAAACTGTACTTATGGTTAAGAACTACTCCGTTGTTCAATGCTCCTTACCCAATCGTCAACTGATATAGGTAAATGTCATGGACATAATTTCAAAAAGTTATATCTCACTTTATAAAATAAACGTACAGATATATCATTTTGAAATTGGTGTCAAAACCAAATACATGCCGTCCGGCAAAAACCCAGGCGATTTCCTCAAATATCACCAATTACAACGAATTCCGATATAATGAGGATGATCACCTAATTCCCAATAACTTTCTCCCACTCATCATCTGTAAAACCATACAGATGTGAGAATCATACCTGGTAAATACATATCCTGGAGTAAGTATCTAATCGGGAAATCAGTTTTCCTTTAACAACGCATAGTGAAACTGAAACATGAAAATGTTTCGTAGGGGTATCCTGGTATTCCTAGTAATGCCTCTTCCAGAATCCAATTCATGAATGTAACCGTATATTTCTTTGTCATCTCTCCAAATCCCTTTATTTGACTTTAGTCGTTACCTTCTGTACACCTTCGTTAGGCTTAATAGTTTTCTTCCTTCCCTACCGTTCGGCACCAGCCTATGGTTTGGAAGAAGACTATCCAATAAGCGTAATAGGTGTATACTCCTAATCCTAGGAGTTCTCGCAACTTGAGAGAAGGTGATGATAAAAGACAACTTAAATAAAACCTTATTCTTTTCCTCCTCAACTGGAGAAAAGCAAAGGTGAAATAGGAGTGGCGATGATCTACGCGGTTTGGTCTTGAATGATAGCAGTCGCAATTTACTTTGCCCTCTTTCTAATCCCTTTATTTTGTCTTTACTTATTACCTTCTGTACACCCTACTTAGGCTAATTGGTTTTCTTCATTCACTACCTTTCGGCACCTGCCTATGGTTTGGAAGAAGACTATCCAATAAGCGTAATAGGTGTACTTTCCTAAACCAAGGAGCCCTCGCAACCTGAGAGAAGGTGATAATAAAAGACAACTGGATAAACCAATTCAATTTCTCCTGAACCTGAATCCATCCTCGAAGAAGTCCCTTCGAGTTCGTATATAACTATACGATGGATTTATCCAATGGAAGTGGATGTTCGTAGTAATACGAGGTGTTCCGGAGAAATGCAAAGGGTAAAAGAAGGAGCGGCAATGATTTATGCAACATAGACAATCCAAAAGCCAGTGTTTTAAGAAGGTTCGGTCAACTTGGTCACTGAGTTATAGTCTAGGGTCGGTCAATGGTTTCTTCCAAAGAGAGAGAGAAAAGAAACACTCTGCGTGCACTCTATCCTAGATCAAAATGGTTATCACTTTATCTAATCAGGAAACCTCCCACTGTATCGTCAAATTCTCCTCCAAACCTGAAAGAAGAATTATAGGGTTTCTAGGCACACTCAAGAGGTCTCACAAGGCATCAACCATGCCAAATTCAAAAATTTTCGGTGCCGAGAAACCCTAAACTAGATCGTTGACTAGAGAATAGGCGAAACTACAAGCTAGTAAACAACTTTACTCTAAAGTGAATGGAAATACAACCTTTGTAGATCCGGTCCTCCACTTCCTTAGCTCCGTGAAGATGTCCCCTCGTTGCGATCATCGGATCCCGGACTCTAGCGTCGGCTTCATCGGAGAAATGGGCGGGCTAGGTCGTCGACTTCGATGCTGAAGATGATCTACGTCGAGGCAACTCAAGATCAAGCTCCAACTTCACCAAGTCATAAAACTTGTGAAGTAAACACCCAATACAACATGGCAAGTGGTAGAGGATGAAGAAATAGGAAGTGGGTTCACTTCGGATTTGGATTTCTCACTTGATTTCATCACTTGACATTTTTGTAGAAAGCTTTTCTTTCTTCATCAAGAAGAAGAAGAAGAAAGAAATGAAAAATGAATTAACTTAAAAAGAAAATCAAGTGACCCTTATCATATTGCAACCATGGTTAAGTGTAGAGAATAAACTAGGGTTAGGTGAATGGTTAGGTTAGGCAAAAGAAACAAAAATGGTTGCTTCTTCAAACCTTCATGAAGCTTCAACAAAAGACAAAGCAAGCCACCATTTCATTTTCCTTTGCCAAAATGAATAAAGAGAATAAATAAATAAGTAAATCAAAACCCTAACCATTAACATAACCATGGTTTAATCATACACACCCAAGTTTGCATGTATCATCAAACATGATACAAACTAGTGCACAAAACTATATCATATATACAATGTGCACATCATGTGAGAAAATCCATCTTAAGTGAACATATACTAGTTAATGTAAAGTAATATATCAAATATATAATTATACATTAAATCATTAAATCAACACTTGATTTAACGATCCGGTCATATCGCATATGACCGACTAATATCCAATGTATCGACTTATCGAATCATTGCTCGATTCGATAACTAGGTTATATCACATACAACCAATCGATACATTCATCGCGAGAATAGAATACGGTATCACATACACGCATTATTCTCGGTCCTGCACATATCTCATATGCGCTCCTATTTCGTTTCACTTGAGCCAGGAAACCTCTATGTAGGACTCTAAAGACTCGTCAATACGCCGGCAGCAGGTGATGATCATATCAAACACCCAAAAGCCGCAAGCGGTCTGCTAAACGTAACGGCCACCCGGGTATTGAGCGATCATAAGATCAACGAGCAAGCCCGCTCACACTCCTGTGAATCCAACCAGTAACACTTACCGTACAGTCCGGTCTGTTCGTCTGATATGTCCCATATATTGCCTAGGGGTGGTAAACGTCAGACCCCAGTAGCTCGATAAGTCGTGTCGATATGAGGTCTATAACATTTCGAGAAACTACTGGTAACACTTACCAGTAAATCTCAGCAACCCTGGCCAGGGATTTCCGGTTATAGCCAATCGAACACAGCACAACATCAACTCCCTATACCGGGAGAGACGAATCCCCTCCTATCGCTCATTGCCTCCATATGATTCGGGACTGTACCCAAAAACCACCGTTTTGCATGCCCTCTTGGACGTGGTAAGGTGGAAATCAAAGCACAGTGGGAATCACACAAGACTCTATGACGATCTCGGGTCTACAGACTAACCTGTACCAGTGTCACCAGAGAACTGCCATCTGACGTAAGGTATAATACCATCTGGGAGTTCTCGGCGAGTCCGTCCAGTGTACCCAGTCTCCACTGAGCACCCGTATATCATCTCTGATGTCAAACACCAATGGATATGGGATCATCCATCGCCCATCTGTATGGGTTGAGAAGGTATACGCTAGCCTACTCTGGTATATCGATGCCCCGTCTCGATACACCCACGACTAGGGACCTTGAAGGATGTACTTATGGACTACCATTTCCCCACTAGTATGATCCGCATCATAGTCCAGGTAGTCGAGTACACATCCTAAGGGCTTTATCAACATGTAACAGAGAGACAATCAGTATACACGTTAAGGTAAAGAGCAACCAGACAGCATATTATCATGTCGAGCAAGTAAGTCCTCCCTATATATGTCCCAGCATCCACTACAATATACATCCTATGTACATTAATGGCCTCTAGGGCATACATATAACTAACAAGAATTAGTCGGGATCACCCGAAGATTAAACCAACTCATAAGTGGGAATCGGGATCCAACTCTCATCGCATGATAACGTGAAGGAATCCACTCACGTTATCACACTCCAGAAGGTATGCGCATACTTGGCAAGTTTCAGTTTCTTTAGAAACTCCCGATGTGATTTTTGCCCCATGCTCTTATGACCTTGACGTTGGCCAAATGCCATAAGTCACATGTCAAGTTCTACCCATCATTATCTTGTCAATTTGAACCCACCCGTACATGCCTCTGACGTTGGCCAAATGGCAGAACGACTGTCCCAAACCAACTCATCTATCTATGCAACAGATGAATACCCAGCAGCTACCAAACACTATGCTTTGGCGTTGGTCAAAATACATAGCTTGAATACTACTGAATACCCAACTGAAATGACGGAGGGCTACGGATGGTTTTTGGCAAAAAACCTTTAACGTAACGAACTTGATATCGCTGAAGGAACCTGATAGCTTTTTACAAAAATATAGTGGCGAAAACCTTTGCTAAAGAGGTCACTCCCGGTGAAGGGATCTCGGCACTTTCCTCGTGGAATGAGGTGCAGGATATTCCAACTGAATACCGCGATGCAAAGCAACAAGTAATCGACTATAGTGAAGTTATTACCCCGGCACAAACTTATACCCAAGGGGTCACTCCCGGTGAAGGGATCTCGGCCCTTGCCTCGTCGAATGAGGTGCGGGATATTCCAACTGATTACCACTGTGCAAAACAAAAGAAAACGTCCTTGTAATAACACCTTTTGAAAACTGTTCCAACAATGTCAAACAGGTTTGTTTTCCTTTGCATTGATCAGAATCAACACAGTCCCATCAATTAATCACACCAGAAAAGAACGAAAATAAAATGTACGTATATGCCATCCGCATTCGTCACTGGGTCCCGTCATCATCCGTCAGGTTACTTAACTAACGACAGAGCGGGGACTGGTCTAGCGCGGGTGTAAAACATATACAACATCTACTAGTATATATACCAATATACAATAATCGCTCCAGGTGTGATAAATGCAACATTACCGAAAAGTAATAAGCATCACAGAACAATACAGATAATCTGGGATCCCCGGGTTTCACAGAGCCGCAACTGAAACCCAACGTTCCCCTGGTCGTGTGGATAGCCTGTGCAATGAAAACCTATACCCCTACGAGTGTGGCAAGTTACCCGCCAAAACCTGAAGCAAGCCAGCCCCTACAGCAAAGTGAATGGACCACCCAGCACTTCACGGAATCCGGTAACTTGGGCACTCCATCTTTGGTCAACCTGTACCCCCTACGAGTGCTGCGAATAGTCTGCCAATTCTAGATGAAGGCCCCTTTACCTCTCAATGCCATGAGATACGGACCCGTTGCCCTCTAGAACCCGGCTATCCGTGCACTCCATCACGGGGTAAATCTAGTACAGAAATGAAAATATGTACAACGGGTACATCGACCTCAACCCGGCGTGCCCCAAAAGAATAATATACAAACAGGCAGTGACGACAGTCCACATGTTGGACGCTCGTCCCGCAATATCAAATGTACAAATAAATCCAAACTACACTACCATTGCACACAGCTATCCACCACGACAAATTTGCAACATCACAGTACAACACAGAACATCAACGTGAATGTCACGTTCGCAAACCCGTCTAAAAGGACTATAGCAATTAGACACGATTTACCGCTCGAATGACATTCACGGTCGGAGATATAATGTAAGTACTGTAAACTAACACATTTAAAATTCCGATCGACAAAACTTTCCGAAGTGGGCCCCAAGTACAACTCCAGTACTCAAACAAAATCTGGGCCCAAACAAAATATTCCAGAAACCACAATTCCACATGAAAGACACCCAGAAGAAAAATGGTGCACTGAAGCCTCAAAACGACGGCGGAACCGCGGTCAATACAAGGCTTGTGCGGCGGTTCCGCGGCGTTCTTGAAGGTTCAGTCGACCAAATTTCTACAGTAGTCTTAGAAAAGCCTGCACGATTTTCTGACATACCCAAAATAATTTTTAGACCAGTTTAAAAATTCGACAGAAACTTTAACATTGAAAATGCGGTTTTGGAAATTTCGTTCGATCGATGTTTTAAACATGTTAGAACAAGCTAGTAAAGGTTAATGGCGTGGCTCTGATACCATGTAAGTCAACGGTAGCGCCCCGGCCAATAATCTGAGTCCAAACGCGGAACAAAAACTTTTACAACTGGCGCTATCGCATACTATAACCCAGATCTTGCCATTAACGCTAAACTAGCTAACTACAAAGATGATAGAATGGCTATACCGATCGATCCGTGTCCTTCGGTCTTTAGCCATCATCCCACGCTCTTCGCGGCATCTCTGATCTCCTGCCTCCTCGTCGAGGTGGCTCCACGTCAACGGATTTTTATACGGGCTCCCGCCTCTAAACTGAGGCAACTCGGACATGAAGTTTGCTAGCCAACATGTCCAAGATTGATATAGAGATAGTGTAGAATACTTTATCTCAAGGCACCCAAGCCATTGGGTGAAGGTAAATTGAAGTTGCCTTTTGGGTTAATGAATTGAGCTAGGGATTTTAGCAAATGAATCTCTTTTTTCAAAAAATGGGGCTCGGCTATTTCTGGGGCTGAATTGGATGGGTCGGCCAATGATGGGGGTGAGCATATCATGAAGAAATGGTGAGGCTAAGATAAATATCAACCATAAAGATCAACTAAATATCCTAGGCTTTACAAAAGCATTAAATAAAAACTAGTGAATCACTACAACACCTCATCACACTAGAAGCTTGTGGATGCTGCTGGAGCCCCGACCACCACAAAAAAAAAACCCTCACTTTAAAATCCACATTTGCAAATAAAACCCCTAACAAAAAATCAACCCCAAAAAAATTCTTAAAAAAAACTTAATTAAACATTAAAACAAATGTTTAATCGGGCGGAGAAAAACTGGCAACTTCAAAAAGAAATCCCGTAACAAATTACAGGATTACCCTACAGCAGTATAAACATACCCGCATTTGTATTCCTACCGAATACAAAATGCAATGAGACAAAAATACTCCTACACAATATAATACTAGAATCCGGTTTAAACCAAAGCCCACCAGTATTATCTGTACGAACCATGACACGTGCACAAGTGCACGTGCATGTTCGAACCCTGCCATAAAACCATACGGCCTCTACAACCTTTCGTCCGAACTTGGGAAACTATCTGTGGGGGACTCTAAAGACTTGTCGATACTCTGGCAGTGGGTTTAACCACAAGTCGTCAGTGGTACTAGCTGTACGTAACGGCTGCCCATGTACTGACCGAAAGGGAAACCGATGAGCGAACTCATCCTGGAACCCTACTGAGCCTATCAGTGACAATATCTGAACAGTTCGGTCCGTTCGTCTATAAGCATCGCATATCGTGCCTAGGGGGCTGGTAACGTCAGACCCCCAAAAGCTGTATAAGTCGTGTCGGGGGGTAGCCCTGAACACCCTGAGAAACTACTGGAATACCTACCAGTAATTCTCACCTGCCTTGGCCAAGGACTAGGTGTAATGGCTCTCCTAGACACAGCGCGATCTCACCCCCAATACCGGGAGAGACGAATCCCCTGTCGATCCGCTCACTGCCTCTATGTGGCTTGGGACTGTACCCAACTAAAACCTGTTTGCACGACTCCTTTGAGCCGTGGTAGGGTAGTAATCTAAGCACAGTGAGAACTCACACGAGACAAATGATGACCTCAGGTCGATGAACTAACCTGTACACATGTCACCAGGGAACTGCTATCTGACGCTAGGTATAATACCAACTAGCAGGTTCCCGGCGAGTCCTGTACGGTGCACTCATAACCCAATGAGCACCTGTATACATCTTAGGTGAACCAACTGACACCAGTGGATTGTGAGACCAACCACCGCCCCTCGTCGGGGTCTCGACTGTATACACTAGTCTACTCCGGAGTATCGATGCCCTGTCTCGAAACTCCCACGACAAGGGACCACTTTTAAGGATGTGCTTATGGACTACCTAACTCTCACGTATATGATCGCCATCATACTGTTGGTAGTCAAGCAGAATCCTGAGGGCTCTATCAACGTGTAATAGTGAACAGTAATGTCACCTAACGCTGTACACGACTGATAAAGGTAAACCAGATAGCATACTATCATCTCGAGTAAGACTGTCCTACCGGTATAGGTCCTCCCCAATCATTGCAATCGCGTACCTGCGATCCAATAATTGACTTTGAGGGCACTACATCCAACATGTCACAGCTCCTTCTCATTCTCCACCATTGCGGCTAGCATTGCTTCGAATTGAACTCGTTGTTGCAAGAACGAAGAATGCTTCTTAGAAATTTCCTGCTTAGCAGCTTCGGAGTCCCGCATTCCTCGCTCAGTAAAGTCAAACTCCCACCTCAGCGCCATTCCTTCAGAAATTCATCATTGAAGAATTTAAAAGATAACTTGGAGCCGTGCAGCATTTGCTTTTACTTGGGCACGTAATTGGATTGACTCCCTGAAAGTCGTTCCATGTTCCTTCTGATTCAGGACCAGTTTCTTCTCATAATATTGAATAGAAGCGGCACTTTGGTCGATCCACGCGATCAATTGAGCCTTTGAGGATAATACCTCAGGCGTAAGATGTATGCGCTTGATCTCATGGAGGCAAGCCTCAATTTGCTTAAAATAATCAATCCAAATGTGGATGAAATCTTCATTATAGAAAGTCACAAGAGTCGCCGACATGGGGTTGACTTCATCTACAAAGTCCGCAGCAGATGTGAAAGCCTCGACATTAAGGTTTTTGATAAATTCTCTTAGTGTGCACCTACTATTTGCCGTGCCTCTAGAAGATTGGCGTTTAGCGAAGGGCCCTGCGGGCATAGAAATGCGAGACTCAAAAGGACCCAAACCCAGTGGAGCTGCTACAGAATAAGACATATACAAAAAATGTCAGATTTCAACCTAAAATAAAAAAAATGAATGAGATCTAACCTACCGATAGTTGGAAGCAGCAAATCGAGGAGAATAGAGGGCTCAGCTATTTCTCCGCCTTCTCTTTCGAGCCGTAAGACTGTTGTTCCCTTATAAAAAAGGGGTAAAGGGAAAATTCCCCACTATTCAAAATCTCACATGTTAAACACGTGGGCACCTATATGCAAAAGCATATAGGCGCCACAATTAAAAAGAAAACAAACAACTATAGGCTAATTGAGCCTCACGTGTTTAACACGTGAGAGCCTATATGCAACGCATATAGGCACTGCAGTCAAAACGAATATAAGCTAAATAAGCCTCACGTATTTAACACGTGAGTACCTATATGCAACAGATATAGGCACTGCAATCAAAACAACTATAAGCTAATGGAGCGTCACGTGTTTAACACTTGAGTGCCCATATGCAACGCATATAAGTACTGCAATTAAAACAACTGTCAGGCTAATGGAGCCTCACGTGTTTAACACGTGAGTGCCTATATGCAACGCATATAAACACTTCAATCAAAACAACTGTGGGCTAATGGATCCTCACGCGGTTAACACGTAAGTGCCTATATGCTGCAATCAAAACAGCTATAGGCTAATGGAGCCTCACATGTTTAACACGTGAGTGCTTATATACAACGCATATAGGCACTGCAATCAAAACAAATATAGGCTAAATAAGCCTCACGTGTTTAACATGTGAGTGCCTATATGTAACGCATATAGGCACTGCAATTAAAACAACTGTCGGAGTAATGGAGTCTCAGGTGTTTAACACGTGAGTGCCTATATGCACTGCAATTAAAACAACTATAGGTTAAATAAGCCTCACGTGTTTAACATGTGAGTGCCTATATGTAACGCATATAAGCACCGCAATTAAAACAACTGTCAGGATAATGGAGCCTCACGTGTTTAACACGTGAGTGCATATAGGAACTGCAATTAAATCAACTATAGGCTAATGGAGCCTCATGTGTTTAACACGTGAGTGCCTATATGCAACGCATATAGGCACTGCAATTAAAACAATTGTCAGGCTAATGGAGTCTCACGTGTTTAATACGTCAGTGCCTATATGCAACGCATATAGGCACTGCAATTAAAATGACTATAGGCTAAATAAGCCTCACGTGTTTAACATGTGAGTGCCTATATGTAACGCATATAGGCACTGCAATGAAAACAATTGTCAGGCTAATGGAGTCTCACGTGTTTAATACATGAGTGCCTATATGCAACGCATATAGGCACTGCAATTAAAACGACTATAGGCTAAATAAGCCTCACGTGTTTAACATGTGAGTGCATATATGTAACGCATATAAGCACTGCAATTAAAACAACTGTCAAGCTAATGGAGCCTCACTTGTTTAACACGTGAGTGCCTATATGCAACGCATATAGGCACTGCAATTAAAACAACTATAGGCTAATGGAGCCTCATGTGTTTAACACGTGAGTGCCTATATGCAATGCATATAGGCACTGCAATTAAAACAACTGTCAAGCTAATGGAGCGTCACGTGTTTAACACGTGAGTGCCTATATGTAACGCATATAGGCACTGCAATTAAAACAACTACAGGATAAATAAGCTTCACGTGTTAAAAACGTGAGCGCCTATATGCAATGCATATAAGCACTGCAATCAAACTAGGCTAAATAAGCCTCACGTGTTAAACACGTGAGCGCCTATATGCAAAGTACATAAGCGCTGCAAATTAAACAACCAACAAGCTAAATAAGCCTCACATGTTAAACACGTGAGCACCTATATGCAATGCATATATGTCGTTGTAATTCATCAACGTCTTCAGAGAGGTGGCGGGTCCCGACAACCAACAACTCTTCTTCATGCACTTCCAAATTGACGTGCATGCCTCAAATCGGATCGTGCCCCCAAATTAGACACATTCCATATCACCATCGTTCACTCCGCCATGTAACAAATACACGTGCGCGCAAGTTAAATGATGGACCGAAATGTCCTTAAACTAATATCCGCCCCCAAATACGGCGATAAGGACCGAAATGTCCCTAAACTAATTCCTCGCCTCAAACATGGCGATAAAAAACCAAGCCCCATCTGCTCATGTATATTTAAGTCGATCTTAATCTCAAACCAGATTAACGGTCCTTAAATAAACCAACCCTAAATCTAAAATATACGGATTTGGACTAATCCACGCCCTATGGGCGACGACATAAATTAGTCTCCGTATACAATCCACGGGCAACCTAAATAAATAAAAACACACACGACACGAAGTGAACTTCCGGAGCAGGAGAAAATGGTTATCACGATGCGGTAACGTAATTAACCGCAGGGGCTTGCGCCTGCAGGGAAGAGCGTCCCAACAATCAAAAAACCCTCACAAACGAGGGGGAATATGACGAGGTCTGCTACAATGGCCGCATCCGTCCAAACCTCCGATATATGGTGCCATAAATCAACTTTGCATCTTTGGAGAGGTGGACAGATAAATCCAAATAGTATCTGCCCCCAAATTCAGGCAGAACGATCCATTCTGGTTCGTCCCCTTTTTCGGCGGTAAACAGATTCTGGCACGCCCGGTGGGACATTTTCCTCTTTCCACTCCACACTTCGTGTGTCGTGTTTCGCGAACAAAATCGTGGTTCACTATGGTTGCCCTTGGATTCGAGGTACTAAGATTTGGTGTCTTTCTCCTGTAAAGAAAAAGAAGTTAAAATCGATGGCTTCCCAATGCACCTCTTGCAACAGCAACACTCGCTCCACCCCAACTGGAAGAGTGACTTATGGGCCCAACGCGGTCTTAATCTTTTCAATGCCGGTGAGGCAACTTACACAAGCCACTACTGGATTGTTCTTTGGGACCATGCTCCCACCAATGAGTTTCGTTGCCTCAACGCCGCAGGAAGAAGCTCCTAAGAGGTCGGTCTTCGATCGACTAGCAACCACAACGGCTCCTCTCAACGAGCCGTCTAAAGATGATGTCTCAGTTTTCAACAGGCTGGGAAAGAACCCAAACGGGCCAGCAAAGAGGCTCGTGACACCTGAAGGGGTTGCCCCAAAATGGATAGCCCTGTCAACTCCTTCAGGTGAAGCCGTCAAAAGCGCTTCCCCTACCAGATGATCAGTCTTCGAAATATTGGTCGTACCTCCCCAAACTCTACCAATGACGTCAGTTTTCAACAGGCTGACACCAACAACAGTCCCTCACCAAAGTTGGGGGCATGAAGAAGCCGCTTCCTAAACTGAGGCAGTCCCGTCTGCAAGACGCGCTCGACGTCTCCATTGGCGCTGAGTAAGAAGAGCTGAGGGCAATTCCCCTTCTGGATTTACTCCTCCAGCTACAATGGTGGAGGTTGATGCTGCTGTTCCAACCAGGAACAGTTTTGATTTGCTTAGGAGGGTGCGAAAGAACTCTCCAACGGAAGTCCTAAAAAGATCGCCCTCGCCCGCAGAAGCTACAGTGCAGGTGAAACCGGAGCATCCCCGTCAACGGCTCTCCTCCCAAATTCACAGAGTCTGGAGGAAAGTCCAGGAATCTGTGATCGACAAAGACTACTCTCGTTGACGGAAGAAAATGAAGGTTCGAAAGGAGAAAGACCATCCCTCCGTCACACAGCGAGGGACGTCTTCCACACAGGGTCTGTTACAATGGCTCCTTCAACTTCGACCTCTCACAAAAGAACGAGGCCGGAGAAAATCCCACTACCTGCGGCAAATTCCAAAGGAGCTGGACCCAAACGCCCCAAGTCTGGGGGCATGATCGTGCATACGGTCTACATGGCTTCCGGGAAAGAGGAAAGCCGTACATCCGTAAGTCATCGACCGCAAACTCGGTCGTTGACAAAAGCTCAGGAGCAACAACAAAAGCTCCAAGAAATTCTGACCAAGATGGCAGCACTCACCGGACAGAAAGAGATTCCGGGGTCAGCATCTGAACAGCGCCAAGAGCAGAAAACCGATATAGAGTTCCTGTGAAGGGTGCTTGAAAGGAAATACAAAGAGGCCGCGGAACAAGCTGCTAACATAAAGCAGATGGCGCTTTTATTCCAGGACATAGTTGGAATGATGATCCAGCCAGAGCCTCCGGCCGAGGACCCACCGATAATCATCGAGGACGACAGAGGGGAAACATCAAACCCTGTTCTGGCCTCATCAGTGGCCAAGGAGGAAAAACTCTCCAATGCTGCTCTTGGTGATTATATTGCTCAGCAAATACGAGCACATCAAGATAGCGAAGCGGCCAGCCAAACTTCAGAACTGGGCGACCGTATCCAGGATGGTATGACCAAATCAAGTACCTGCCGGGATATACGATCCCCAAGTTCCATGTATACAAGGGGACAGGCAACCCACACCAACACGTCGCACAGTTCAGATCTCTGTGCGGCAACACTGGAGGTGAGGACAAACTACTGCTTCGCCAGTTCGTTGGCAGTCTGTCAAAGACGGATTTTGAATGGTACTCGGAGCTTCCAAATGACTTCGTAAAAATCTTCACAGAGATGGAGCTGCTGTTCACACAGAGGTTTGCCAGCGCAAGCGAGCGCACCCCGATCACGGCTTTAATCAATGCCAGGGTGAAAACAGGAGAAACCTGGGTCCAATATGCGATCCGGTGGTGGAATCTATGGTTGAAATGCGAACAACACATCGAAGAATCCCCTTCCGTGGGCATGTTCATCGAGACTCTTGATCCTCAAACGAATGTGTCCCAATTCATGGCGTTCTTCAAGCCGACCACCTTCCAGGCTCTGATCGACAAACTGGCCCAAATGGACTAGATAGGCCACGGGCCTTCCTCCTAAAAAATGGACCCTCAAAATGTCAAGGGTAAAGGGAAAGCGGCCTTCATCGTCAACACTCAACAGCAACCGAGTGACCCGAAACCGGTTGCTCGCCAAAACAACATGCGTTTGCGCCTATCCCTGGAAGAAAGACTAGGACGCGTTTACTCGTTTTCCCGTGACAAGACGGTGAGACTGTTTGAGCTAGCGGTGCGCAACAAACTCATCACATTGCCAGACCCACGACATTTGCCACAACCTGGCGACGTCAACAACCCCAATTATTGCTCCTATCACAGAATGGTGGGCCACCCAATTGAGGATTGCTATGTCTTCAAGAACTGGGTCGAGGACCAGTATCAACAGAAGAAGTTCGCGCTGTCTGAGAACTAGAGGGTGAGCCTACCACAGAAGCACACTCCCAAAAAGTTGGACACGCCGGGGGCATCATGCTCGCTCGTGGAAGAAACTCCATGGGAAGTCGTTCTTTCAGCTAAAACCAAGAGAATGCTGAAGGATCTACAGGCATGCCCGGCAGTCAGGTGGAGAAGCCCACTTGAACTGGAAATCATTGAAGGGATGTTGAAACCGCTTCCTGTACCAAAAACTGTCGACAAGGGGAAAAATCCCCAAGTCGAGCCTTCAAAGTCTTCGAAGAAAAAGAAGAAGACCAAGAAGCATGTGCAACTTGCCGAGTATGACGACAAACGCACAGACCTACAAAGATACATCGACGCGCTGGAGGAGTACAACCAAAAGGCACGGACACCAGTCACCCTAGAAGAGTTCCTCAAGAAAATTCTTGAGAATGAAAGATCGTGACAACAATGAGGAAAACATATCATCAGAGGAAACCGAAGACTATGTAGCAAGTTGCCACATGGTCTCCCATTCATCGTCAAATGGCGAAGAAGCTCTCTCGGGGTCAGAAAACAACGCAGAGGAACTGGGGGCAGGACCGGCACCAAAATCCCCGGAACTGTCAGAAGACTTGATCGATAGTCTGTTAAACGAAGCCTTTCAGAAGAGCAAAGCTGACCGAGAACGCGAAATAGCCATATACGAAAAGGCTAAGCGTCAATGTCAAGATATAGAAGTTGCGATGAGGATGAGTCGTAAAGTATTCCCACCTAACCAAAGCACGCCTGCTACAAATAAAATTAGGATCAAGGCAGAGAACCGGTTCGCCAAAGCCATGTCAATGGGAATGAAGCTGCCGCTTCTCGTAGGAAACACTCCCGGGGTCACACGCCTCGACGGAACAGATTCACATCCGAACTATTGCATGTATCATCGGAGGATTACTCATCCCACCGAAGAATGCAGTGCCTTCCAGAAGTGGTGGCAAGGATATGTTGCCCATCAACAACACTTCAAGAGGAAGAAACGTGAATCTCGTCGACGACAAAGAAGTGCGACAGACGGGCGTGGAAAAATGACTGACAACTGTCATATGGTTGATACCAGTCCGAAATGGGAGAAACCCCAAGTTCTTACCTTCGGGAGCAATTCTGAGGAAGAAATAACCATCAGCCCTTTCTTCAAGGACTCCACCTCCTAAAAAGAAGAGGAGGAGAAGGACTGCGAAAACATTCAGTTGCGTAACCGCACACTTCCTGAGAAGAACCTCAGACCTACGAACAAAGATTTGAGTAAAAGAGAGAAGGGGAAAGAGAAAGTCCCTGAGGAAATCACCCTCGATGATGGAGTCGTCAAAGAGCTCGCAGCTAAAGACCCACCGAAGAAAAATAAGGTGGATTACAATATCCTGGCGCATTTGAGGAAGATATCCTCACAAATGAGCATACTGGATACTCTCCCCCTATCCAAAGAGGCATGAGATTCTCTGATCAAGGTATTGGAAGAGCCTGATCAATTCCAAGCTTTCCTAGCCGAAGAAAAACTGAAGGACGAGCTGGCAAAGATTCACACAGCTGACATCACATTCTGCGATAAAGATCTCCTCCTCGGAACATGCGAGCATAATCGCCCATTATATGTCACCGGGTACTGCCACGACATCAAGATAGGCAAAATCCTTGTCAACAATGGATCCTCCGTCAATCTTCTCAACGTAAAAGTGCTGAAGGAGATTTGCATGAACGTTCAGCACCTGGACCGAGACAAAATTACCATCTCCGGGTTCGAATCACAGTCGTCACGGACGCTTGGGTCCGTAATACCGACGTTATGCTTCGGGCTGCTCGTCACTGACATTAAATTCCATGTCATTGACGCTAAGACTTGCTATAATGCTATGCTCGGCAGGCCTTGGTTACATGAGTACAACGCCATTCCTTCTACACAACATCAATATATGAAGTATTATAAATATGGCTTAGAATACACCGTTAGAGGTGAACTAAACCCGTTTTCGGTAAACGAAGTCCGGAAATATGAAGACGCAAAATACTTCTTACCAGATTTCGAAGATACAGAAAGATGTCATAAGACGGAGGATAAACAAAAGTCTATTGCCACCATCCCGATCTTTGGGAGCGACACCGAGGAAGATGAAGAAATAGTCTACTCGGGAAAACCCTAAGACAATAAGCCCGGACCATCTACTCCTATTTTGGTCTTCGGCAGTGATTCAGAAGACAAGACCAACATAGTGTTCTCTGTCCTCCTGTCAACATAAACCCTTGCTGGAGCTGATCAGAGCTTACAAATCACGATGGCTCTACCTCGGCATTATAAGGAACTTGATGCGCTCGATACATATAGCGTACAAGAACTACAGACTTTCTACATGCCTCCCAGACGAAGAGGTGAAAAGGCGATCCTCTTCTACCAATCTACAGAGACCAGAGTACACGGTGCCGATTTTACACTTGATAGGCTTCAACCAATCCGTCTACCAAGATACTATACAGAGGAATTGAAAAGGTTGTTAAAATGTCAAGGTGTACCTCTCGAACAGACTATTCTACAAGCCCAATTCTACAAAAAGATTTAGGATATCCCTGGAACCAAGCGAAAGATGCCCAACGGGAAAATGAAGACAACCGGGCTCGGGTACATTCGGTCCAAGAACAGGGAGCGATTCCACAACTTCCACGTTATAAACAGCTCCGGTGAAGAAGGGAATACTCTTCCAAATAATTGTGACGTTGAAGCAGAGCAAAATCCCGCTCTAAGAATGTCAGATTCATTGTTTGAAGAAAAAGTCGACAATCTAATACAAGAAGCTTGTCAAAAGATTCGGGATGACCACAGCCGTGAAATGACCATCTATGAAAAGGCCAGGACGTAACGTCTCAATCAATAATCAGCGGAGAAAGAAGACTGTAATGGCCGGCATTCCCATCCAGCTATACGTTCTCGCGACAAAAGAAAATCCTGAAGTAGAGGCAATAACAAGGTGAAGGACGCAAACAATGCTCGGAAACAGCAGAACAGATCTAAGAAGTCGTGTTATCAAGAAAAACGTGGTTGGAACCCGTCTTTTATGGAAAAGATAGGTCGGGAATATTCTTTCCCTCAAGACAAGACAAGGAAAATATTTAACCTTATCATGAAGCACCAAATGATGACGCTTCCGGAGTCTCAGTACCTCGAACAAATAAACGAGATCCATCATCCGGATTATTGCTCCTACCATCGAGCCATAGGTCATCCCCTTGAAGACTGCTTCACCTTCAAAGACTGGGTAGAGGATTAGTATCATCAGGGCACGTTCGTTTTATCCGACAGCTGGAGGGTAGCCCCACCGCAAAAGCATGAGCCAAAGAGAACTTATACCGCGAGGATAGGACCAGCTCAACATCAAGAATGGAAGCGAACTCATACCTGCCATATGATAACACTTTCAAAAGAGGAGGGGCGCGAGTCTATGGATGACCTCTTCAAGTGCTTCGCAAATGAAGATGAGGACGAGGTGATCTCAGAATTTCTACTAGCGCCAAAAGAGCTGGAATACGGGATACATACTACGGCAGAGAACCTAAAGAAGATTGACTTAGGGATGAAAAACGATCCAAGGCCGACGTTTGTCAGTGAACTGCTATCTAAGAAACAGGTAACCATATTAAAAGACGTACTCGTGCAATATAAAGACTGCTTCACATGGAACTATTCCGAGATACCGGGTCTAGATCCAAAGGTGGCAATACACAAACTAGCCATATCGTCGGACATAAAACCAGTCAAACAGGCACCAAGAAGAATGCGGCTCGAACTCGATATGAGTATCAACGCTGAAGTTAAGAAACTAATCGACTCTGGATTCATCCAAGAGATTCAATATCCCGACTGGATTGCCAACATCGTTCCGGTGATAAAGAAAAATGGAATGGTGCGCATCTGCGTGGACTTTCGGAACATCAACAAAGCTTGCCCGAATGATGACTTCCCAGTTCCTGTTACCGAATTGATGATTGATAACATGTCTACCCATGAGGTATTTTCCTTCATGGATGGATCCTCAGGATACAATCAAATAAAAATGCATCCTGAAGACCAGAAGCATACTGCCTTCCGGACTCCGTTGGGTATATTTTGCTACAAGGTGATGCCTTTCAGTCTGAAGAACGCTGGTGCTACATATCAAAGGGCCATAACGAAGATCTTCGACGACCTCATCCATGAGATTGTCGAATGTTACATTGACGACCTTGTGGTGAAGAGAAGATCTCATGAAGAGCATTGGGAGCATTTAAAAATAGTGTTCCAACGTCTTCAGAAGTACAATCTGAAGATGAATCCTTTGAAATGCGCGTTTGGAGTCTTCTCGGGAAAATTCCTAGGATTCATCATACGGCACCGAGGTATCAAAGTCGATCCCTCAAAGATCAAGGCGATTACAGAAATTCCCACGCCAAGAACCCTCAAACAACTGTGGTCTCTTCAAGAAAAGCTCGCGTATATCCGGCGGTTCATAGCCAACTTTTTCGGAAAATGTCGTCCCTACAGTCATTTGATGAAGAAAGAGGCCAGGACGCAACGTCTCAATCAATAATCAGTGGAGAAAGAAGACTATAATGACTGGCATTCCCAGCCAGCTATACGTTCTCGCGACAAAAGAAAATCCCGAAGTAGAGGCATAAACAAGGTGAAGGATGCAAACAATGCTCGGAAACAGCAGAACAGATCTAAGAAGTTGCGTTATCAAGAAAAACGCGGTTGGAACCCGTCTTTTATGGAAAAGATAGGTCGGGAATATTCTTTCCCTCAAGACAAGACAAGGAAAATATTTAACCTTGTCATGAAACACCAAATGATGACGCTTCCAGAGTCTCGGTACCCCGAACAAATAAACGAGGTCCATCATCCGGATTATTGCTCCTACCATCGAGCCTTAGGTCATCCCCTTGAAGACTGCTTCACCTTCAAAGACTGGGTAGAGGATCAGTATCATCAGGGCAGGTTCGCTTTATCCGACAGCTGGAGGGTAACCCTACCGTAAAAGCATGAGCCAAAGAGAACTTATACCGCGAAGATAGGACCAGCTCAACATCAAGAATGGAAGAGAACTCATACCTGCCATGTGATAACACTCTCAAAAGAGGAAGGGCACGAGTCTATGGATGACCCCTTCAAGTGCTTCGCAAATGAAGATGAGGACGTGGTGATCTCAGAATTTCCACCAGCACCAAAAGAGCTGGAAGTCGGGATACACACCACGGCGGACAACCTAAGGAAGATTGACTTAGGGATGAAAAACGATCCAAGGCCGACGTTTGTCACTGAGATGCTATCTAAGAAACAGGTAGCCACGTTAAAAATAGTACTCGTACAATATAAAGACCGCTTCGCATAGAACTATTCCGAGATGCCGGGTCTAGATCCAAAGGTGGCAATACACAAATTGGCCATATCGCCGGACATAAAACCAGTCAAACAAGCGCCAAGAAGAATGTGGCTCAAACTCGAGATAAGTATCAATGCTGAAGTCAAGAAACTAATCGACTCCGGCTTCATCCAAGAGGTTCAATATCCCGACTGGATTTCCAACATCGTTCCGGTGATTAAGAAAAATGGAACGGCGTGCATCTGCGTGGACTTTCGGGACCTCAACAAAGCTTGCCCGAAGGATGACTTCCCAGTACCTGTTACCGAATTGATGATCGATAACACGTCTACCCATGAGGTATTTTCCTTCATGGATGGATCCTCTGGATACAATCAAATAAAAATGCATCTTGAAGACCATAAGTATACTGCCTTCCAGACTCTGTTGGGTATATTTTGCTATAATGTGATGCCTTTCGGTATGAAGAACGCCGGTGCTACATATCAAAAGGCCATGATGAAGATCTTCGACGACCTCATCCATGAGATTGTCAAATGTTACATTGAAGACCTTATGGTGAAGAGCATATCTCATGAGGAGCATTGGGAGCATCTAAAAATAGTGTTCCAACGTCTTCGGAAGTACAATCTGAAGATGAATCCTTTGAAATGCACGTTTGGAGTCTCCTCAGGCAATTCCTAGGATTCATCATATGGCACCGAGGTATCGAAATCGATCCCTCAAAGATCAAGGCGATTACGGAAATGCCCACGCCAAGAACCCTCAAACAACTGCGGTCTCTTCAAGGAAAGCTCTCGTATATCCGGCGGTTCATAGACAACCTTTCCGGAAAATACCGTCCCTACAGTCATTTGATGAAGAAGGGAACCCCGTTTGTCCGGGATCGAAAGTTCCAAAATGCACTGGACAAAATCAAGCAATACCTACAAAATCCACCAGTGTTGACTGCTCCGGTCAAGGGGAAACCCCTTATCCTGTATACAACGTCCCTTGAAGGTTCTTTAGGCGCGCTATGGGCATAAGAGAACGACCAGGGAAAGGAGAGAGACTTTTACTATTTGAGTCGGGTTCTCCTGGGGCAGAAAACAACTACTCCCCTATCGAAAAGTATTGCCTGGCACCGATCTTCGCGATAACGAAGCTCAGGCATTACCCTTTGGCGCATGAGGTCCATCTCATATCAAAGGTGGATCCCCTCAAATATAATGTCAAAGGCTATATTAACAGGAAGGCTTGCTAAGTGTGCCCTTCTTTTGATGGAGTTCTCGATAACGTATCGGCCTCTAAAAGCAGTGAAAGGTCAGGCCATCGCTGACTTTCTCGCGGAACATCCAATACCAGCCAACTCCCCATTAAGTTGTGAGTTGCCAGAAGAGCATGCGTTCGACACAATCGAAGGAGAGAATGAAGAAAATAATTCCCGATGGGAACTATACTTCGATGGAGCATCTTCCATGAAAAGGAAAAAGAAAAACACCCCCATAATCAAAGATGGGGTGGGCCTTATCTTCGTGACTCCACAAGGAGGGATATTACGTTACGCCCTCTCCTCGACGGAGCCAAAGACTAATAATGAAGATGAATATGAAGCCTTGATAGCAGGTCTCGAGATCGCTGTCGACATGGGAATTCAAGACCTCCTCATATATGGAGACTCCCAGCTGATTGTTAGCCAAGTAAATGGCGACTATCAGAAATGCAAGCCGGAGATGATCAAGTATGGCGAAAGGGTGCAACAATTGTTGACACAAATCACCTCCTACATACTGGAGAGTATACCGCGAGTGGAAAACAGCAAAGCGGATGCATTGGCCAAGTTGGCGAAGGAATTAGCCGACGAAGACCTAAATAACGTAAGGATCATCGTGCAGAGCCGCAAGGTCCTCACACCAGCAGGCGTTTCTCCGGAAGACATGTTAAAGCCATCTGAAGGAAAAGAAACGACTGAGCAGGTAGCCTTTCAAATAGGGGACGAAGAAAAAGTCGTCGACTGGAGAGAAGTCTTTATAGACTACTTTAAATCTCGAAGAACGCCCGGAAATGCTTCATCTCGACATCAGCTCATGAAATGAGCTATGTCCTTTGCCTTCGTTAATGATACTCTATATAAGAGATCATTCGACTAGCTGTGGCTAAGATGCCTGGGACCAGAAGAAGCAAAGAGAGTCGTCCAAGAAACTCACGACGGACTTTGTGGCTCTCACCAAGCTGGGCCAAAAATGAAGCTGAAGATCAAAAGAATGGGTTATTATTGGCCCACAATGATTCAGGACTGTCTTGAATATGCGAAGCAGTGTCACTCATGCAAAATTCACGGGGACTTCATCAACCAGCATCCAAACTCGCTACACCCAACAGTAGCTAGCTGGCCGTTCGAAATATGGGGAACCGATATAATCGACCCCATTGAACCAGTATCATCCAAAGGACATCGGTTCATACTGGCAACGACCGATTACTTTTCTAAGTGGGCAGAAGCAGTACCACTAACGGGGGTGAAGACGGAGAAAATCCTCCATTTCTTCAGAACCCATGTCATCTACCAGTTCGGTACTCCACGACGAATTATCTCGGATAATGGGCCAGCCTACAGGAGCCATAAAATCAGTCGCTTCGCACAACAGCATAAAATAGATTGGAGATACTCTTCAGTCTATAATCCTCGTGCCAACGGTCTAGCCGAAGCTTTCAACAAGACCTTGACGAAAATTATAAAGAAAACGGTGTCCAAGAATAAAAAAGACTGGCACGAAAGGCTGCATGAAGCTCTTTGGGCATACCACACAACGTTCAAAATAGCTATGAATACAACACCATACATGTTGGTATTCGGCACAGAAGTAGTGCTTCCCCTGGAAATAGAACTCCTTTCTCTACGAGTAGCGGTTCGATATGAGCTGACAGATGAAGAAAATGCTCATCTTCGGCTCGAAGAGCTCGATGCCCTTGACGAAACCCGCATTATAGCCCAGAAAAACCTGGAAGCTTATAAAGCAAGGATGACACGGTCATATGAAAGACTGACCAGGCCGAGAATATTCTGCCAAGTCAAACTCGTACTAGTCGTCAAAAGACCGATGATCTCCAATCGTGCAAAACGAGGAAAATTCGAGCCGAACTATGAAGGCCCGTACGTCATAGACAAAGTTTATCAAGGTGGAGCCTACGTGCTCATGGATATGCATAGCGAAAGACCCTTCAGGACAATAAACGGTCGATTCCTCAAAAAATACTACGCTTGATGAGTTACAACTTAGGTCAATGATAGACGACGACACTTGTGTCCGCTCGCTATCTTCCCGAGTCAAAAACTCTGAGAGTAGTACGTGAAGAAACCTCGCCTCAAACATGGCGACATTGGACCGGGATGTCCTTAAACTAAAAACCCACCTCAAACATGGCGACATTGGACCGAAACGTCCTTAAACTAGCACGTCGCCAGATCTATATTGCAAGCAAAGCCCCAACGGCAAAAGTTGCAACTCAAGTCCTACAGGCTACGCAGCTATTCCAGTAATGAAGCTACCCTCAAGTCCTACCGGAAAACAGATGGGTTAAAATAAAAAATAAAAAAACGGTACGTCCACAAGAGAAATGGGCACGGATGAAAACCCGAAAGGGCGCTGTGAGTAAAAAACAGAAGGACTGCCGGCGAGTTTTTGAAAATCCGAAAGGGCACAATCTTTTACAAAAAATTTATATGCGCTTGTAAGATTCTCTCGACCTTGCAAGGAGAAAATACCTGCGTGAGATCCTTACGAATCATAAAAGGACAATACACTTAGGAATCCCAACGATTCCTAAGGAGAAATTACACTTGCGAGATCCTCACGACTCGTAAGGAGAATTCCCCATATGAGACCCCCACGGCTCGTAGGATTCAAAAGCCTTAAACTATAGGGATCTAAACATGTTCTTAAGCCATCACGTTCCCCCAGTTGCCCTACAGGCGGTCTGATATTGACCCTTATATACAATCCACGGGCATAAATAAATATTCTCTCACCAAGTTCCACCAATGGCAAGAAATGTCCCTACACGGTGAGCAACACTTGTAAGTCCTCTCAACCTGCAAGGAGAAAATACTCTTATAAGATCCTTACGACTTACAAGAGAAAATGCACTTAGGAATCCTCACGATTCCTAAGGAGAAAATACACCTATGAGATCCTCTCAACTTGTAGGGACCCTTACGACTCATAAGGTCAAAAAGTCTTGGTCAACAGGATCCTAACCCTGTTGGCTAAGCCATCTTTGTTCAAATCGACAAAGGAAAATGATGATTCGCTCCTGGTAACATCCCATTTGCAGCAATGATGATACCTAAAAAGGTATCAAACTCTAAGTCCTCTCAAGGCAAATGATGATTCGCTCTTGGAAACATTCCAGTCGTAGCGATGCTGATGCCAAGGTTGGTATCAGATCCCAAACTCGCAATAAAAATAGCAGCGAGTAGTAAACAAAAATATGCATATGAAATAGCCGAAATGATGGGGGCAACTCGCAATAAAAATCAGCGAGTAAAAATATACATATAAAAATAGCCGAAATGATGGGGCAACTCACAATAAAAATCAGCGAGTAAAAATATGCATATAAAAAACAGCCGAAATGTTTGGGCAACTCGCAATAAAAAGCAGCGAGCAATAAAAAAAAATAGCCGAAATGATTGGGCAATCGCGACTTTCGCGACACAAAAGCTGAAAAGATAGAGTATCATAGAAAGAAATAAAAAAAATGAAAATGAAACCTTTATGGCCTGCAAGTAGGTCCATATTGACTCTTGTATACGATCCATGGGCACAAATGAAAAAGGAAACCATATTTTCCCACCAGGCTCTGTCAAAGGGAGAGCCAGATCTCGACGACAACAGCTACAGTCTAAAGATCAGTTCGGCGTTCATTCTCATTCCATCAGGGTGCAGACGCAACGTCAACAAAAGGCCTAAGGGTCGAAATGAAGCGGATCCATGGCAAATTCCTAGCTCAAAGTCTTGAGGGTTCATATACAACCTAGAGACAACCCTGGCGTTCATTCTCATTCTATCAGGGTGTATACGCATCATCAACAAAAGGCTCCAAATAGCCAACATCAAAAGGGAGTGACGACAATATCCTAGCTCCAGCTCGACATTCTTCTCGTTACAACAGATGCAATGTCAACAAAGGCTCCAAATAGCCGAAATCAAAAAAGGAGCAATGGCAAAATCCTAGGTCCAAGTCTTGATAGTACATATACAACCTAAAGACTACTCCGGCGTACCTTCTCGTTCCATCAGGGTGCAGACGTGACGTCAAAAAAACTCCAACGAGCCAAATCAAACTGGAGCAAAGGCATATCCCTAGCTCCGGACTTCAACTGCAATACAAACAGCATAGAGGTCTTACAGATGTCTACCCTACTTCAGTAAAGAATCGGCGCGACATCGTCAAAACAAAAAGTGAAGCAACGGCATATTGCTAGCTTCAGGGTCTTGATGGCAAGTCATATAAAGCTTAAGAGACTATCGGAGATCATCCCGCACCAGCGCGGAGTGGTTATGACTCATCGGGGCTCCAAACTGAGCCCAACCTCAAGTAAAAAGAGGCATGGAAAATTCCTAACGCTTGCTCTTCCAACGGTCATATAGCCTAAGGAGATTACTTGAAGATGTCTTGTCCAGCCTTCGAAGGGATCAAAGACACGACAGTCGTGGGGTTACTCGAACAACAGCTTAAAAACTGTATATCGAGGAATACATCAACCAATGCGAAGGTACCACAGACAAAACCTAACAGACCTTTGTCGCAAAGAGCAGGGGTTATCTATATATAACGGTAGGACAAGTTTGCCTGTAAACCCAAGGGAGGTAAACTAAACAAACTCCGAAACGAGTACATAAACTAGAAACTCTGAAATGAGTGAATAAAATACAAACTCCGAAATGAGTACATAAACTAGAGACTCCAAAATGAGTGAATAAATTACAAACTCCGAAACGAGTACATAAACTAGAAACTCCGAAACGAGTGAATAAACTACAAACTCCGAGATGAGTATATAAACTACTTTACGTCAAGTCAAGACAGAGAGGCGCAAATATAAAATAAAATATGTCTTTTATTCATAAATCATAATGAATACAAGATACAAAAGAACAAAGGAAGAAAATATACATCGACAAAAACTTCTAAGCTGGCGAGCGGTTCAATAAATTAAGAAGATCATCATTTTTTCGCCAGACCTCTGCTTCGAGCTCTATCAACGCCATGAGCTGAGTCCCCACCTGTGCCTGTTGATTCTGGCATGAAGAAAATCAACTCTCGAGCTCTTTCTCGGCAGCCTTGTGGGCCTCGACCATCTCACGTGTGAAAATAACGGCTTTATCAAGAGCCACCACCTCCATAATGGCCTCCTGAAGAACTCGCCAAATTTCATAAGCTCGAGTAGTCTTGGTGGCGAGTTGGGCTTGAAGTTCCCTTAAAGCCTTCAAAGCCAATTCCCTCACCGAAAACTTTCGGTTGAGCATTTTCTCACATGATTGGAGATTGGCCGCACACCGATCGAGCCATCTACGCAAGCTGTCCTTTACGGACAGGATGTCGGAGGGAAAGCGTACGCATTCAACTGCATGTAGAGATACCTCCACTTGATGGCAATACTCGACCCAAGCACGCACCAGCGTCTCGTCATGGTAGGTGGAAAGAACAGATAAGGAAGCGTTGGCTTCAATAGCGATTTCTTCGGCCGTGACGGAGGTCCCAGCGTGAAGATCTTCTATAAGAGTTTCCAGATAATGAATGCTCTGTTTTGCCATCCTCTCAGACACGCGTCGGGTGTAAGGGCCTGCGGCATGGGAATCCGGGACTCTAAGGGAGTATTGTGGGCAAAAATGTGAAAATATATGTGTGGTTAGTCGCCTTTCCAAATGAAGAATATGTAAAAGAATGACAATGCTAAAGCGTCACTTACCCATAACCATAGAAGGCAGATTTGAGAGATCCCCAGTCCCATCTAGAATTTCGACTTCGTTGTCGGCTTCCAATACCGTAGTTTAAAATAAAAGGGCATATCGGCATCATTGTGAAAATATAAAGCAAAAAGGGCAAAAGAGTACCGACCTTGTCCAGAAGAAAGAACTATGCTTTGTGGAGGTATCACTTGCGGGGCCACCATGTCAAGTAAACGTTAGAAGGTTTGCCTTGGAGAAAGATCCACGATAGAATACGCTAATTCCCGCAATTCTGAGAGAGAGAAAGGTTCAGATATATGGAAAGGTCGTTAAACAAAATGTATATGTATATAAGATTACATTCGATACTCCGCCCGTCCTGAACTGGAGGGGTGGCAGCTTCGGCAACCTCCTCTACACCCTCAAACGTGTCACTAGAGATATCTATGGAATCTATTGCCTGTGTGACGGTCTCTATTATAGGGACAGAAGCCATCACCGGGAGCTCCACAGCGGGGATAGCAGCTTCAGTAATCTTCTCTCCGGTGTGTCACGGGAGATATTCATAGAATCTACGGCCATGACACAATCTGGGCTCGGGACTACGCTCGCTGCCGAGGGCCCTATAAGATTTATGTAAAGATAATATGATGAGAAAGTGATACAAATTATTTACCAAAAGAGACGTAAAAAAAATATGCATACCAATACACCAGGAAGCCTGAAGTATGGCCGTTTCGAGACGCTGCTCTTTTCTAATCAACTGCGCTCGTCGAGCTTCGATCGAAAGTAAATGCCTGCCCGTCTTCAAAGCGGCTTCGTCTTCAGAAACAGCCGAGATAGGCTATTTGAAAGCCCGTTCTTCCATCGTTAAAGGACCCATTACTAACCGAGGTAATAATGGGTCAACATCATAGAATACAACAGGGGGAAGCCTCCCTTCTTCGGGCACACATTTTCATTTTCATCATGTGAGTGGTTTAAAGCCTCGGCCAACTGAGCAGCCTCCTCGGCAGATGAACCGAGAAAGAGAAGACCTTCGTCTGGCTCCTGCGTAGATATCGGCTCGTCTTGAATAAGGGGCTCGAATTCAAACAAAGTGTCGAGTAGGCCGGCGGCCGATTTCTTTCTCCTTTTAGAGCCTGAGCTAACACCGGTGGATGGGCGCTTCTTCCCCTTCAGCGCTTTTATGCGGCGCTGCCCAACCTCACCTTCGGTATCACCCTTTGGCGACACCACCGCTGGTGTTTTATCAGGAGCCTCTACCTCGGCTCTAGTACGTATCGGCATACCAGCAGTACGGGGGATTGATTCTGGTAGAGCGTCATTAGGGATAAGCACTGAACCGATGTCCCTCGGAGGAGGGCGAACAACTGACCGCGGCCGCAATGGAGCGCTGATAGGTTGAGCTAGAACAGAAGCTCTACACTCAAAGAGCACCCGTCTTTCCTCTGCGATAATGGGACCGACCTGGTGGCGATACCAGCCCTTGAAGGATCCCACGGGCCTTGGAAGATAGTCAGGCTCGGGAATCATGAAGAAGGAACCGGTACCCAATTGCATGAAGTGGTGGATGACGTCGTGAGTGACCTCCAGCAAGAGAGTGGGCTCGATCAAAATGGCTTCAAGGGGGACGCCCTGGTTGTAACCTAACTGCTGGGCAAACCGATGAGGATTATACTGCATAAAGAGAGCAGTATCATTCAGTCGGAATAGTAAGTACCCCGGCCGGATTGAATATATATGCATGATCTCTTTGGGTTTTAAAGCCGGAGTTCCACTTTTTGAAAAATCAAACAACTGTTGAATAGGCCCCGCCGGAGCAGAAAGGACTCGGTCGCTGAAAACCATCCCGCCTTCGTTTGAATATAGATTGAGCAGTACCCGTAGAGCCCCCAACTGAGTCGGATTAGGAGCGGAAGCGTCAACCAGACTCATGACCCGCGGGAAAGTGTACGACTCACAGAAATCAGGTCGTCGATGTGTAGCAAACACGTCCAACACATGCATCTCGATCCACGACGTGAAGTAGTGGAGGGAGAAATTCACAGTGTCCGCACCCGGATTAGAAGTGTTGGCAGCAGTACTTAAACCGTAGTATAAGTGTGACAGTCCTGCAATGCCAACAGCCAATTGTGCTCCTTCGGCTATATGATGGGCATGATAGAAGACGGAAGCTCTCATAAAACGACGATGCATCAGCATGGCGAACCAGCTAAGCCGGAGTCCGATGAAGCCAACAAAGAAAGTTTCTTCATCCATTCCAGGGGCAGCGATTGCGTCAAAGGTTACGGCCGATGAGCTTGGAATATAAAACTTTGGCAGGTCCTCTTCTTTGGTCGGCAATTTCTTCAAGCCGAATCTGAAAGGATCCTCGAGCTTTGCGAATTTCGAAGCTTCCTTGGATAAGACATCTTCGCGGAGAAAGCAAGCAATGAAAGCATCGAAAGTGACACCTTGCCCTTCCGATGTCACGAACAGTTTCTCAAAAACACCCAAGACCTTGATCAGACTTGGGTGCCTATGACGAATAGCATTCTCGGTCGTCAAGCCATCCAGCATAGCGGGCACTGTAGCAAATATGTACTCATCATGAGACAATAATTATTCGTAATGCTCTCCCATAATCGGCAACCCTGAAATTTCGTGAAACTCCTCCAGCGAGATAGAGACTTCGCGATCCCCATGAAAAAATGTGTTCGTGGGAAGATTCCACTGGTTCAAGAAAGCCTTGACCCACCAGACTTGGGGAGAATGATAGTAGAACAGTGACGCATACACTGCTTGGTACAACCTAACCTTCTACAGCCGTAAGCGTTGAGCGGAGAGAATGTATTGGGCCTATGGAAGGTAGCTCATTGGATGGCGCGGGGTAATGCCTACCTTATACACCTGCCCCCAGGGTCGAGCTTCACCCTGACGTATCCGGCTTCCCAAAATATCAATGGCCATCATAGGTTGATTGGGTATCCCGGTCGTTGACGGTTCAAGCCGGCCTGTGGGGGTCCAATTAGTTGCCTCCACCGCATAAGCAGTACGCGGACGCTCCGTAAATGATATTGAGAGAATGGGTTCTGTCGGTACCTCGCAAGTGAAGCTACGTCGACCCCGGATAATGTGTCCATACCAAACTCCCCATAGGAGAAGACTCTTAGCATTCTTGTCGTGTGCCCTGATCGTCGCCATAACTTTCTCGTCTGACGGGCCGGCCTTCGAGCATGTGTAAGGAAAGTAGGGAAGTGATGCCAACGAACCTAATAAAAAGAAGGGGACCCATTAATAAAAATATATTAAATATGAATCTGTTTCGTGGGTCCTCTAACTACAAAGCACATTTCTGGCTGCTCCTTTCGTATCTGAAAAAACAAGTAGGCGAGCGAAGTGAGGGATCAGGATACCTTCAACCACTACTGCTAAATGCTCTAATAGGCCCCACGAAATCTAAATGGCGGCTCATCAATGATGAGGCAAAATAATCATTATGAGAATCAAAAAGGATTCTCATCAAGTAAATAGTGGAGTTTAAACAACTCTTAATATTCTCGAAAAACGAGTTCTGTTAAAATGCACAACAGATTCAAATCTGTGTTAAGGGCATTAAAACCCTAAAATACTCAAAACACTAGGGAATAAAATTCCCAAAAGTTTCTGAGTCTTTCAGAGCTGAGCTCTGTGAATACGGAATTAAATTCCTTTACTAAAGGGATTAAATCCCATAAAACCCCCACGGTGGGGAGGCAAAGAAAATGGAATTAAATTCCAAGGATCCTTAAAGATCGGTGATAGGGTAAAACCCCAAGAGGAGGATTAACAATCCTCATTGATTCAAGACCCCAGAGTCTACCAAAAAAATGTGTGTTAGATCTCTAAGAAATCAGTTCAAGAAAAGAGCAACGCTCTGTTGATGGATTTAAAATCCAAGGAAAGAACGAAAAAGGTTTTCTAAGAGATGAATGTCGTTCAAGGTCCTTACCCAAAAAGAAGTTTTGCAGAGTTTAACTCTGAAAGATCTAGGGCAGAGAACTAAGCTCTGGAAAGAGAATTAAATTCTCAAGGAAAAGTTGAGGAAGGAGATGAAAGAACAGTGGTCATCTCAAGGGCCAATCCCCCGCATTTAGAAGACATGATGGAGAGCGGTTCATCTTCCTGTTCCCCTAGGCAATCCAACGGTTGTAAAAGCAGACAGCGTTGCACTCACGTGGCTTTTTGCACTCATGTGCAAGGCACGTAAGAGCAACACTGGGGGGCATTTGTTCCCTTATAAAAAAAGGGTAAGGGAAAAACTCCCCGCTATTCAAAGCCTCACGTGTTAAACATGTGGGCACCTATATGCAAAAGCATATAGGCGTCATAATTAAAAATTAAAAAAAATAACTATAGGCTAATTGAGCCTCACGTGTTTAACTTGCCTATATGCAACGCATATACGCACTGCAGTAAAAACAAATATTAGCAAAATAAGCCTCACGTGTTTAACACGTGAGTGCCTATATGCAACGCATATAGGCACTGGAATCAAAACAACTGTCAGGCTAATTGAGCCTCACGTGTTTAACACATGAGTGCCTATATGCAACGCATACAGGCAATGCAATCAAAACAACTGTCAGGCTAATGGAGCCTCACGTGTTTAATACGTGAGTGCCTATATGCAACGCATATCGGCACTGCAATCAAAAAAAATATAGGCTAAATAAGCCTCATGTGTTTAACGTGTGAGTACCTATATGTAATGCATATAGGCACTGCAATTAAAACAACTGTCAGGCTAATGGAGCCTTACGTGTTTAACACGTGAGTGCCTATATGCACTGCAATTAAAACAACTATAGGTTAAATAAGCATCACGTGTTTAACACGTGAGTGCTTATATGTAACGCATATATGCACTGCAATTAAAACAACTGTCAGGCTAATGGAGCCTTACGTGTTTAACACGTGAGTGCCTATTTGCAACGCATATAGGCACTGCAATTAAAACAACTATAGGCTAATGGAGTCTCACGTGTTTAACACGTGAGTGCTTATATGCAATGCATATAGTCACTGCAATTAAAATAACTGTCAGTCTAATGGAACCTCACGTGTTTAACACGTGAGTGCCTATATGCAACGCATATAGGCACTGCAATTAAAACAACAATAAGCTAAATAAGCCTCACGTGTTTAACACGTGAGTGCCTATATGTAACTCATATAGGCACTGCAATTAAAACAACTGTCAGGCTAATGGAGCCTTACGTGTTTAACACGAGAGTGCCTATATGCACTGCAATTAAAACAACTATAGGTTAAATAAGCCTCACGTGTTTAACACGTGAGTGCCTATATGTAACGCATATATGCACTGCAATTAAAACAACTGTCAGGCTAATGGAGCCTTACGTATTTCACACATGAGTGTCTATATGCAACGCATATAGGCACTGCAATTAAAACAACTCTAGGCTAATGGAGCCTCACGTGATTAACACGTGAGTGCCTATATGCAACGCATATAGGCACTGCAATTAAAACAACTCTAGGCTAATGGAGCCTCACGTGATTAACACGTGAGTGCCTATATGCAACGCATATAGGCACTGCAATTAAAACAACTGTCAGGCTAATGGAACCTCACGTGTTTAACACGTGAGTGTCTATATGCAACGCATATAGGCACTGCAGTTAAAACAACTATAGGCTAAATAAGCCTCACGTGTTTAACACGTGAGTGCCTATATGTAACGCATATAGGCACTGCAATTAAAACAATTGTCAGGCTAATGGAGTCTCACGTGTTTAACACGTGAGTGCCTATATGCAACGCATATAGGCACTGCAATTAAAAAAACTATAGGCTAATGGAGCCTCACGTGTTTAACACGTGAGTGCCTATATGCAACGCATATAGGCACTGCAATTAAAACAACTGTCAGGCTAATGGAGCCTCATGTGTTTAACACGTGAGTGCCTATATGCAACGCATATAGGCACTGCAATTAAAACAACTGTCAGGCTAATAGAGCCTCGCGTGTTTAACACGTGAGTGCCTATATGCAACGCATATAGGCACTGCAATTAAAACAACTACAAGCTAAATAAGCCTCACGTGTTAAAAACGTGAGCGGCTATATGCAATGCATATAGGCGTTGCAATCAAACTAGGCTAAATAAGCCTCACGTGTTAAACACATAAGCGCCTATATGCAAAGCATATAGGCGCTGCAATCAAACTAGGCTAAATAAGCCTCACGTGTTAAATACGTGAGCGCCTATATGCAAAGCATATAGGCGCTGCAAATCGAACAACTAACAGGCTAAATAAGCCTCACATGTTAAACACGTGAGCGCCTATATGCAAAGCATATAGACGCCGCAAATCAAACAACTAAAGGCTAAATAGGCCTCACGTGTTAAACACGTGAGCACTTATGTATAAAGAATGAAAAAACAGAAAAGAAAAAAAAGACCCAACAACTAGGGTCACATGTTAAACACGTGAGGATGCCTCCTTACGTAGAATTAAATTCTACTCAATCAGGAGCCGTTGGATTAAAAATCCAATAGTGATTAAGCATAGAATTAAATTCTATTAATGTGGGATATTTTCTATTAAATAGAAAGTTGTTGGATCAAAGATCCTATGAGATGGAAAATATTTTCCATATTTTTCTAAACAAAAAAAGATTGTGCTGTGTTAAACCGAACACCTTTGGATTAAAAATCCAATGGTGATTAAAAATCACCATTTTACAGAATAAGATTATGCATATGGAAAAATATTCCCTCAATCTTGTTAAAAACAAGCAAAATATGTTCTGTAAAACAAAAACCCTTGGATCAAAGATCCAATGGTGGGCAAAATTCTCCAAATCAATTGGAATCTCTCAATGAGAGATTTTCTAAAGCTAATTAACAAATTAGCTCTACTATATAAAGGACCTGAGACTTCAAGTCTCACACACAAAGAGACGGAGAGAGAGAGAGAGAGGCATACACAGAGAGTGAAGGAGGAACCCCCCATAAACCTTCAAAAGAAACAGAGAATTTAATTCTCCAGAAGAAGAAAATCCACTCTCTAACCTTAGGTAAAGAAAACAGACATAAACACATCTCCTCTGCCTAGTAGATAAAGAAAACAACAAGGGTTTAACCCTTCAAAGAAGAACATAGTTCTTCCTCTGGTTCGAGATCGGTAAAGCAAATCTCCCCACAAGTTGAGAATTTAATTCTCTTCTGGGAGATTCTGTTCCGCCGACCCAAGAATCTAGAGGAAAAGAACTAGGTTCTAGGAATTTAATTCCTCCAAAAATTAGGGTTTAACCCTATATATAAAGAACTTGGTTCTTCAATAAAAAAAACAGTGATGATGACCCAGGACCTTCAAAACCATAATCTTTAGTGCTTAGCATTATTTTTGAAGCCTCATGTTTTTCCCACGTGAGTGCTTCAAACAAGCAAAGAGAACAACTAAAGCTACCTCACGTGTTTCCCACGTAAGTCTCGAAGCACCACAGTATCAAAAAAAGGAGCAGTCACGTGTTTTGCATGAGAACTCTAACCAAGTGATTAGCACTTATATAAAAAGGGGGAGATAATACCCTATGGGCAGTGCTCATATTTGGGTGCCTCACGTGTTTCACACGTGAGCGCCACAAAACTTTAGTGTTTAACAATAATCCAGTGGCAATGTGAAACTCACGTGAGCACTGTATGTCCCAGTGTTTAACACTGTTGGGTAATTATGGAAACTCAATCTCAGCCCAAATTGGCTAAAGTTTCCTAGGGTTAAACCCCTATGATTTCAAACAACTGAGCCCATATTGCTCATGTTTTCCCAAAACTGACCTAAGTTTCAAAAATGACTAGTGGTCTCCCATTAAGGATATCCCAATGATATCCATCTTATATCTCCTAAAATAATTCTAGTCTCAAATATGACTGATGATTCTTAGGTCCACCACGACCCCTTCTTCCCTCAAATACGGGATTTGGTTCAAGGATACATCTTTTCACACCTCTGATATATGTCGTTGTAATTCCTCAACGTCTTCAGAGAGGTGGCGGTCCCGACAACCAACAACTCTTCTTCATGCACTTCTAAATTGACGTGCATGCCTCAAATCAGATCGTGCCCCCAAATTAGACACAATCCATATCACCATCGTTCACTCTGCCACGTAACAAATACACGTGCGTGCAAGTTGAATTATGGAACGAAATATCCTTAAACTAATATTCTCCCCCAAATACGGTGATAAGGACCGAAACGCCCCAAAACTAATTCCTCGCCTCAAACATGGTGATAACAAACCAAGCCCCAACTGCTCATGTATATTTAAGTCGATCTTAATCTCAAATCAGATTAACGGTCCTTAAATAAACCAAATCCAAATCTAAAATATACGGATTTGGACTAATCCGCGCCCTACAGGCAACGACATAAATTAGTCTCCGTATACAATCCACAGGCAACCTAAATAAATAAAAACACACACGACACGAGGTGAACTTACGGAGCAGGAGAAATTGGTTATCGCAATGCGGTAACGTAATTAACTGCAGGGGCTTGCGCCTGCAGGGAAGAGCGTCCCCACAATTAAAAACCCCTCACAAACGAGAGGGAATCTGACGAAATCTGCTACAACGGCCGCATCCGTCTAAACCTCCGATATACGGTGCTATAAATCAACTTGGCATCTTCGGAGAGGTGGACGAATAAATCCAAATAGCATCTGCCCCCAAATTCAGGCAGAACGATCCATCCCGGTTCGTCCCCGTTTTCGGCAGTAAACAACCGTGGTCAGTACGGGGAAAAGCTTACTAGAAAAGGGTTACTCGTAGAAAGATGAAATAAGAAATGAAAAATACTAACCAACGCCAGAAGAAGGGACAGATCCTGATGGGATGGCGAAGTGCGAGGCTAACATTTGGCACAGATGGTTGAAAAGCACTCCTACAAGATTGCAACAACATGCGTTAAGAAATTAATCTAAAGAGTAATGTCAATATTGAAGCGAAGAAATAAAAATTTTGAAGGAAAATTACCTTCCGTCGCTGAGCCCGAGAAAACTCGAGGAGGTACAAAAGAGATGGGCGGAATAGCAACAGTCATGGTGATAGCCGATGAGGGTTCTTCAATTAGCATATCGCCCGGATTTATTGTGCCTATATCAGAAATAAAGGAAACATTAGCAAATGTTTCTAGCAGAATTAAGGGTCCAAAAGTAATAACACGAAAGATACCCGTGGGTTTCATGAGAACCGATGGCGCAGAAACTATGGTTGTATTTGGAGCGTCACTAGTTCCGACAACCTCTTCGACTTCCATCACCATTGGGAAGACAGATTCCACATCTGCACTTTCATCTCTCGAATCAATAAGGGTTGTCGTTATGCTAGCATCACCCGCGGATACTGATCCACAGGAGAGGAATTGGCAGCTGGAGCAGTGTCAGACTCAAAATGAAGGCCTTTTGCCCTAGAATCTCCAGATGCTGGCACCTCACCCGCAGCGCTGACACCTAAACTTTCCTCTGCTGTATCATTCAAGGAAAAATGTGTATAATTCCAATAAACTTTTATAGAAAGAAACTTGGAAAAGTAAATAAGTCCTATCAGGTTTCGTTAAAGTATCGTGCGTTATCTCACCTTAAAGTAAATGTTCAGCCTCTTCACGAGCTGCATGCGTGATCTGCCTATGAGCAGTTGACAAGGAAGGAGGAATATCCTCCACAGGAGCATCACGGGTTCGTGTGTCACTCGAGCCAGCGCCCGTGGCCAAGTTAGCCTGACGCTCCCTCGCTGCATGCTTCTGACGCTTCTTATCATCTTTAGCTGTATGGAGAGAGATCTCCAGATCCACCGACAGAGGAACATCTTCATCTGAATCAGACTCAGCCTCCGGATCTGCTACAATATCCATCATCGGCTACTTTAGCGAGGCTTCCTATAGTGGCCCTGAGGTAGCCTGAATGGTAGCAGGTAGCCCTAAAGGTTCCGTAGAGGCCATCGAGAGAGGAATATCCTCTGCACTACCACCTAAAGATGGCACCGCACTCGAAATAGCACTAGCTACGGTGGTTCCTATAATGAAGAAAAAGAAGTCAGGATGTGGGCAAAATGAGCTAAATATTTTAAAAGTGTCACAAAACAAATCATACCAAAGCCCATATAAGCACGAAGCCTCTCCTCCTCCTTGAATGTTCTGATGGACGCTAGAAGAGCCTTTTCAGTAAAGATGCCTGTTAAGAAAAGATTGTTAATAAAGCATAATAAAATCTAAAATATACGAAAGAGTATAAATGAAATGTACCTGACGCTGCAAGAGCAGCAAACGATGCTTGCTCGCAGACTAATCGCTCAGAAGCCTCAATAGCAGCTTAAAGATTGGTTGTTGCGTTCTTATCAGTAGAAGCTTCAAAAAGATTGTCATTGGTGCCATATTCGGACAAGCCTTTGCTATAAAGAGCATGGGGTTCTTGACCAAATACAACATCAGCTGAAAACATGGATTTCTTCTTCTTCTGAGAGCCAGCAACAACACCTAACGATAGGAGCTTTCTCTTTACAGGCCTTTTAGGACGGCGTGTCACGATTTCTGAGCCAATATCCGACTTAGGAGACGCTATAGACATCACGCCGCCAGGAGCACTCATGTACAGTCGTGGCTTAGCCGTCGACACCATTGGAAAGGCACGTGGAGCTACAATCGCGTCGCCCCCTCTCAAGGAAGTGCGGACAATTGCTCGTCGTTTCAGCGGGACCGCGGGGTTACTGGCCAGGACGGAATCCTTGTGATCAAGGAGAATCTATCTCTCTTCTTTGATAATGGCACCCATCGCATGCTGATACCAGGCTACATAGGCATTCAAGGCATTTGGAATGTGACTAAGTTCAGCAATCAGAAAATGAGACCTTGTATTCAGTCGCATAAAATGGTGCACTACATGGAGAGCGCTCTCCTCTGAAGCGACCGGATCAACAAGAAATGCTTCAAGGGGAACACCTTGGTTAAAGCCAGACTGTTGAGCAAAACGATGCGGGTTGTACCTCATGAATAACACCGAGGCATTTTGCCCGAAAACTAAAAAACCCGGCCTGATGGAGAATAAATGTACAATCTCCCTGGCCTTCAAAGTAGAGACTCCATCCTTGAATACGTCATGAAGAGGCTGGACCACTTTGGAAGGTTCTTTACCAATGGTCAAGACCCTATCAACAAAGGTCATGCTATCCCTAACCATGAGCGGACGTAGAAGCAATCGCCGAGCCTCTCGTTGTATTGGATCTGGAGAAGAAGTATCGACCAATTGCATGACCCTGGGGAAATTATACCCTTCATAAAATTTAGGTCTCTTATGCACAACGAAGGCACCCAACACATGCATCTCGATTCATGACGTGAAATGGTGTAGAGGGAGATTTACGGGCTTCAAACCCGGCTGGGTGGTGTCGGCTGCCATACTTAGGATACTATATAAATGAGCCAATCCTACAACTCCAACAGCCATACGCGTTCCCGCCGCAACACGATGAGCTGGATAGAAAACAGACGGTCTCATGTAGCAAAGATGCATTGGGAGTGCAAACCAGCTCAGCCACAAACCAATGGAACCCACGAAAAACCTTTCCTCATCAATGTCCGGAGTAGCAATTTCTGCAAAAGAGACGATGGGGTGTCCGGAATAAAGAACTGCTTCAAATCCGCATCAGCAGTCGGCAATTTGTCCAAGCTAAACCTGAACGGATCATCAAGCTTGGCAAACTTTACAGCCTTTTGCGACAAAACTTCTGGACGAAGGAAACGGGGGAAAAATCCGTGAAGCTAACCCTATGCCCCACGGACTTCAAAAACAAGCTTTCATAAATATTCAACACTTTGATCAGACTTGGGAATTTTTGTTGGATAGCATTTTCCGGAGTAAGGCCCATAACGACCGATTCGGTGGCGGAGATATACTCTTCAGGAGGAAGTATCTCCTCATAATGCTCCCCTCTGACGGGTAATCCAGAAATATCAGCGAATTCCTCCAACAAAATCGATACTTCCGGGTCCGATAGTAGAAACGCGTAGGTTGGGATATTCCACTGTTCCAAGAAAGACTTAACCCACCACACATGAGGAGTATGGTAATAGAAGAGAGATGCGTAGACCACTGGGTATAACCCGGTTTTCAGCAGCAACGATTTCTTGGCCGATACGATGTAGCGGGCCCAAAGCACGCGCCTCTCCTTGACATATACGATGCCCTAAAATATCTAGAGCCATTGGCAGCTGGACTGGTATCGATGCCATGGAAGGTTGAAGAAGACCCTCTGCAGTCCAATTGATCTCTTCCACAGCATAAGCAACCGACGAAGGGTCAGCATACCGAATCGAGAGGATTGGTTCTGATGGTGCCTCACAAGCAAAGCTGAGTCAACCCCGAATAATGTAGCCGTACTACATTCCCCATAGATGAAGAGATTTTTGTTCTGGGTCGTAATCCCGAATTAAAGAAAGGACTTCACGATAAGTAGGGGCATCGGCAAAAGCACTCTCCGAACGATCATAGGGAAAAAAGGAGGTAGAAGCCATGGTACCTAAAAAGAAACCCCGTGGAAAGTTAGCAATAAAAACAAAACGCTAGCATCACAGAATCAAGATGGCGGCTCATCAACATTGTGAGAATCCAAAAGGATTCTCATTAAATGAATAGTGCTCATTAAATAAACAGTGGAGTTAAAAACTCCCAATATTCCCCAAAAGGCGGGTTCTTTAAAAAAAACAGATTCAAATCTGTGAAAAAAGAGAAGGGATTAAAACCCCAAAAATTCAGGAAAAGGGAAAAACATCCTAAAACAGTAAAAGGGAATAAAATTCTCAAAGTTCTTGAGATCCAAATCAGAGCTAAGCTCTGCAAAAAATGGAACTAAACTCCCTCAAGCAGTGGGATTAAATCCCAGAGATCCCCATATTAGAAAATTTATGGGTTAATTGATGGAATCAAGTTCCAGAAAAATGTCAAGATTGACAGCAGGGTAAAACTCTAAGAAGGAGAATCAAAAATTCTCAAGTCTTAGATGTGGACATCAAGATCCACGATATATATAAAAAAGGTGTTTTTAGATCTCCAAGAGATCGATTCAAAAAAAAAGAACTAAGCTCCGTCGGATCTGATAATGGATTTAAAATCCAAAACTAAGAAAATATATATGCTCAAAAGAAGTTAAGAGCTAAGCTCTATTCATAATCCTTACTAAGAAATTTGGCAGAGTATACTCTATTCAAAAGAGTTCTTCAGGACAGAGATCTAAGCTCTGAAACAAGAATTAAATTCTCAAAACAAGAACAGGGCTCAAGGAAGAAGATGATGAGACAACAGTCATCTCATGGGCCAAAGGCCCTATTTATAAGACGTGGGGGGGGGCGGTTCAACTGCCTAGGTGATCCAACAATGGTAAAAGTGACACCGTTGCACTCACGTGTAAACCGCGTAAGAACAACGGTGGGAGGCATTTGTTCACCTAATAATTAAACATAATAATAAGAGCTAAGCTCTTTTAATTCCAATGAGGCAGCGCCTCACATGCTCCCCACGAGAGCGCCGGCGCCGGCACCAGTTTTATAAGATTAAATCCTGTAGTGGCGTCGCACGTGAAGTTCATGTGAGCACCAATGTGCAAAAACACAGAAGCGCCTGTTATGTATAAGAATTTAATTCCTAAGTGGCATCCACGTGCATAACACGTGAGTGCTAACGCCCAAATTAAGAGCAGATAGAATTAAATTCTACATGAAAATTATTTCCCTAAAAATTAGGATATTCTCTGTTAAACAGAGCCGTTGGATCAAAGATCTAGTGGTGATGATAAATCATCAAATAATAGAATTAAATTCTATTAGGAGAAAATATCTCCCTAATCTTTCTAAGTGAGAAAAGATATTCTCGGTTGGATCAAAGATCCAATAATATAATTAAATTTTATTTTTTGGGAATATATTTCCTCAATTTTTCTAAACAAAGAAAGATTGTTTTCTGTAAAACAGAGAGCTCTTAGATTAAAATCTAATGGTGATTAAAAATCACCGTTTGACAGAATAAAATTCTGTATATGGGAAAATATTTCCCCAATCTTGTTAAAAACAAGAAAACATATTCTGTGAAACAGAAATCACTGGATCAAAGATCCAACGGTGGATAAAATCCCCCGAACAAATTTTTAAGCCAATTAAATCAATTGGTATCTCATAAAAGAGAGATTTTCTCAAATTAATTAACAAACTGCCTCTCTATATAAAGGATCCGAGACTTCAAGTCTCATATAGAGAATCAACCACATAAGATTTTCAGAAGAACCGAGAATTTAATTCTCCTAAAAAAAGAAGAAGATTCTCGCTCTCTCAAACCCGAGGTTAAAAAAAAGAAGAGATTAAAAAATATCTCCTTTGCCTAGCGCAAGCAAAAACATGAGGGTTTAATCCTTCATATAAGAACTTAGTTCTTTCTCTGAATCTGAGATCCGTAAGACAAATCTCCCACAAGTTGAGAATTTAATTCTCATCGGGAAGATTTTGTCCTTCAGATTCAAAATCTAGGGGAAAGAACTAGATAAAAAGAAAATACAGAAAAAGAAACATGTTTCAGGAAATTAATTCCTCTGAAAATAGGGTTTAACCCTAAAAAGAACTTAGTTCTTAAAAAAACTCGATCTCAGATCTTCAAAACAAAGATCTTGGTGATCACTAATGGTCAAAATGTCATTAACAGAGATTCAATCTCTAAAAAAGAAAAAGAACTCAGCGCCTTACGTGAAAACACGTGAGCGCCCAAAAGATTCCCAAAACAAAGGACTTAGCGTCTCACGTGCTTTCCATGTGGGCGCCCCCGACAAAGTACTCAGCGCCGCACGTGCTTCCCAACTGAGCGCTCAAAACAAAAGGCCAATACCTCACGTGAAAGACACGTGGGCGCTGAGTAAAAATGTTTAGCACTTCATATTCAGCCAAAAAGACTGAGTGCTTAGCACTGATTGGGCAACGCCCACGTCCCAGCGCCGCACGTGCTCCTCACGTGAGGGCCATACAAAAGTATTTAGCACTATATATATATATATTCAGTCAAAATGACTAAAGTGCTTAGCACTGATTGGGCAGCGCCTATGACTGAGTGCTCCACATGATACACATGTGAGCGCCAGAGTTCCAAACAAGTGCTTAGCACTTCTGCAAAAAAAGGAAAATGGCTGAGCAAACAGAACCCAAATAAGTGCTTAGCACTTTTGAATAAAAAAAAGAAAGATGAAAAAGTTAAGCAAACCAAGCCCAAATTGGCAAAAAGTCTCTCTGAAGTTGCTTACAGCTGAGCCCAAATGCTTTGTTGTTGGATCTTAATAAAATTTGATGATCCTGAAAATATTGCTAAGTTGATCTTAGTCTCAAATAGTACTAATGTATCCTTAGTTAAATTAAATTGAGCCCAAATGCTCATATATTTAAGCTTATTTTAATCTCAAACTAAATTAACAATCCTTAAATAAAAATGAAATATTCTTTAAACTAGAGGAACATACAACCCAAGTTCAAAATACAAATCTAAAATATACTGATTTGGACTAATCCGCGCCCTACGGGTGATGACATAAACTAGTCTCCGTATACAATCCATGGGCAACCAAAACAAACAAAATAATACACGACACGAAGTAAACTGCTGGAGCAGGAGAAAGTGGTTATCGTAACGCAATAACGTAATTAACTGCAGGGGTTTGCGCCTGTAGGGAAAAGCGTCCCCACAATCAAAAACCCCTCACAAATGAGGGGGAATCTGATAAAGTCTGCTACAACGGTCACATCTGTGAAAACCTCCGATATATGGTGTCATAAATCAACTTGGTATCTTCGGAGAGGTAGATGGATATGTTCAAATAGCATCTGCCCCTAAATTCAGGCAAAACGATCCATCCCAGCTCGTCTCTGTTTTCGGCGGTAAACAGGTCACATCTAACGCTTTACGGAAGAAATCTGGCAAGGAAGACCTTCAAGAACTCGTCTCAAGTCATCGGAGGAATACGCATTGCTCGTCCTCTCTCGATCGACTCATACCAGGTCTGAACAAGACCCTTCAAACAGAAACTAGCCAACTCAACTGATCTCACATCAGAGCATCTCAACGAACGAAATATCCTAGCCATCATATCCCGAAATGACTAAGGATCCTCTGTCACATTCATGCCTGTAAACACCAGCAGCTTCAGCTTCATGAACTCTGGTGGCGACACTTCGAAAATCCCAGCAACGTCTGGTACACCGTCTGAATCAGTAGGCAGTACAATGATCTCTGGAGTAGGAGGTACGACAACAGGTCTCTCGGTCCGGCTAGTCTCAAGCAATGACCCGACCATCTGGTGCAAATCCAAAACATTCATCTCTAAACGAGAAATCCTATCATAAAAGAATAATCAACATGTTCCTGTGTCACCGGGGTAACGCCCTGGTCAGCCTTCGTCCCCGACGATCTGCCCTGACTGCAACTTTAGCTGCAACCCTCTCGGTTCGTATAGATATGGTGATAGGAACTACAAACAAGTATAATGAGGATAGATCAAAAAACCGAATAGAAGAAATGATCTCAAGATATATATCCTAAGGTTACTTAAGCGGAGTATCGTATCGTAAATATACCGCGGAACATACGTACAATACGTTACTCTACTTGAGCTACCTACTCCATCATACCAAGGACAACCTATGTAATGGCTGTTCGGGTCTAATACCCCCGAAGTCAAGTTTAAGTTCCGTAAGGTTAAGCCTGAGTTCCAAAATATACGTCCTAGACGTCACATAGTCAAACATAGACTCGAACAAAGGTCAAACCTAACGCTCTGCTACCAAATTTGTTATGACCTGGAAAAGGCACGTGATCGACACTTGAATCACATGAAGTCTATAGGACCCACCATAACCCAAGTAAGCCAACACCCGGAATCTAAACCTTTTTAAAGAAATAGTGGAGGTGAAGTTTTAAAAGGGGTTATTATATGAAATCAAGTTCCTTTTTATAACATAAGTAAAGTTTGTTTGAAAACACATACGTCGTTTAAAATCGGCCAGCACCTCCTTTGTAAATTTTGATAAAAATCAGTACACACACACATATATCAGCGTCCCTAATCGGGAGCTATCTCATCGTCCAATCGGCGGAAACACAATCACGCAGTAATATACGACGCCCAAGGAGAAGATCATCATAAGAACATGTAAGAAAAATACTATAAGCATCATCAAGTCGACTATATTCAAGCTCGACATCTGAAAGAAAAACATACAAGTCTCGTCTCTAAGTCCACAAAAAATATACAAGTTTTGGTCGATGAAGTTTTTAACTGGATCACAAAAGAATATACATATACGAAGGGCAGTTACGATCTAACATGTAACCCACCTACCAGAGTGATCACCGAAGTAAGAAGTGTGTTGGCAAGCCGCTACTGATCCGAGTGGTCGCCCATGCTAGAAACTAAGGCACAACGAGGGTGAGTTGCCAACTCGTGAGTAGAAAATATCGCAAGGTAGAAATCGAAATGCAGAGCGATCAATGTAGGTCATACAATAAAATACTATCCTACCATGTGATAACGAATATAAATATGTATATGCATAAGTATCACAGCAGTATCTATAAGCGCGTTATATCGGATCGCACACAACACACATGATCCCCATGATCAATCAATATATGTAAATATGTCATCCATAACATATATATATATATATATCATCAAGTGAGTGTCCATGATCGACACTCGAAATCATCGTATCAACTGAGTGTCCAACATCGACAGTCGAAATCATCATAAATCATGTGTCCAGTATCGAAACGTAAAACCAAGATATCGTTGGCACCATCTTGTCAGACCGGTCCTCTCTCGATATCAATAACCCTGGTCGGTATCTCCCGGATATCCTCCGTGCTCTAATCTATCTCCGGTATCGAGTGTCCTCGCTAGGCTCCCCTCCTCACATACGGCTCTCCTGCCCCTCGGCCTCAACCGGGTCCATCATGTATCCGACTGTATACTCCTGTTTCCCCAATATATTTAACCTAATAAAAGAGCAAAGCTCCGTCGAATTTATGAGGCAGCGCCTCACATGCTCTCCATGAGGGCGTCAGCGCCAGATCCAATCTTATAAGATTAAATCCTATGGTGGCGCTTCACGTGCTCCTCACGCGGGTGCCAATGTGCAAAGCACAGAAGAGTTCAACTCTTAGATGGCGCCGCACATGCTCCTTACGCGGGCGCCAATGTGCAAAGAACAAAAGAATCTATTAAATAAGAGTTAAACTCTTAGATGGCGTTGCACATGCTCCTCGCGCGGGCGCCAGTGTGCAAAGCATAGGAATACCTATCTTAAGAATTAAATTCTTAAGTAGTGCCCACGTGCATAACACGTGAGCGCCGGCGTCCAGGTAGAATTAAAATTCTATAATACTCCCTGTTAAACAGAGCCGTTGGATCAAAAATCCAATGGAGACGATAAATCATCAAAATACAGAATTAAATTCTATTGGGAGAAAACATTTCCCAAATCTTTCTGAAATAAAAAAAGTACTCTCTGTTGGATCAAAGATCCAATTGTAGAATAAAATTCTGTTATGGAATATATTCCCTCAATCTTTCTAAATAAGAAAGATTGCTCTCTATAAAACAGAGAACCGTTGGATTAAAAATCTAATGGTGATTAAAAATTAACGTTTTACAGAATAAATTCTGTATAGGGAAAATATTTCCCTAATCTCGTTAAAACCCCAAAATCATATTCTGTAAAAACAGAAGTCCTTGGATCAAAGATCCAAAAGTGGGTAAAATTCCCCAAATCAATTTTGAGACTAATTAAATCAATTGGAATCTCTCAATAAGATATTTTCTCAAAACTAATCAAAAATTCGCCTCAACTATATAAAGGCCCCAAGACTGCAAGTCTCACAGAGAGACAGAGGGAAAAAGAGGAGGAGAGGTAGAGCCAGAACAACACAGAGAGACAGAGGGAAAAAGAGAAGGAGAGGTAGAGCCAGAACAACACAGAGAGACGAAGAGAGGAAAACAGAAAGAAAAGAGAATTCAATTTTTAAAGAAGAAGAGCTCCATTTTCGAAACCCTAGGTAAAGAGAACATCGAGATCAAAACATCTCATTTACCTAACATATCTAAGGGTTGAACCCTTCTAAAAAGAACTTAGTTCTTTCTCTGGATCTGAGATCCACAAGACAAGTCTCCCAAAAGTTGAGAATTTAATTCTCATCGGGAATATCTTGTTCTTGAGAATCAAAGATTCAGGGAAGAACAAATTTAAAAGAGAAAGAATATGGAGTCCATAATGCTCCAGGAACTCAGTTCCTTCGAATCAAAAACTTAGTTCTTAAAAGAACATGATCCAAGATCCTCAAAATAGTGATCTTGGTGATCGTTAATAATCAAAATACTATCAACTGAGATTTAAGTTCTCTAAAAAAAACATCAACAGAGATTAAATCTCCATATAAAAGAAACCGGCGCCTCACGTGCTTCCCACGTGGGCACCCCTCTTTAACAGCGTCCATCGCCTCACATGCCCCTCACGCGTGCGCTACATAAAAGTGTTTAGCACTTCACATACAGCCAAAATGGCTAAGTGCTTAGCACTGATTGGGCAGCGCCCCATGTGCTCCTTACACGGGCGCCACATAAAAATGCTTAGCACTTCATATACAGCCAAAACGGCTAAGTGATTAGCACTGATTGGGCAGCGCCTCACGCGCTCCTCACGTGGATGCTATCAAAATAGAAAAGAAGAGAGAAAAGTGTCCAGCACTCCATAAACAGCCAAAGTGGCAGAGTGCTCAGCGCTCATTAGGCGGCGCCTATAATTAAATGCTTCACATGACACTCATGTGAGTGTCAGAGCGTCAAACAAGTGCTTAGCACTTTTATATGAAAAGAAAAGTGCCAAACAAACAGAGGCCAAATAAGTGCTTAGCACTTTTGAATAAGAGTAGGCAGACTTAGCCCAAACTGGCTAAGTCTCTGAATTTTCTTGCAGCTGAGCCCAAATGCTCTTTTGATGGATCTTAAGTAAAAATGATTCTTAAAAATGTTATTGAGCCGATCTTAGTCTCAAACATGATTAATGATCTCTCATTGATGATATCCAAAATGATAGTCATCCCATATCTCCTAAGGCAATCTTAGTCTCAAATATGACTAATAATTCTTAGGTCCATCACACCCCATTTTCCCTCAAATACGAGATTTGGTTCGAGGGTACAACTTTACACACCTCTGATATATGTCATGTTGGCTATAGTGCCCTCAAGGCAATTATCATATTCGCGGACTTGTGATTATGATGATTGAGGCAGGACCTATACCGATAAAACAGTCTTACTCAAGATGATAGTATGCTATCTGGTTTGTCTTTATCATCATGTTGATAGAGCCCATAGGATTCTTGCTTGACTGCCAGCATTATGATGGCGATCATATGTGTAGGAGCTGGGGTCTATAAGCACATCCTTAAATGTCCCTAGTCATAGGAGTATCGAGACCGGACATCGATACTCCAGTGTAGAGTAGTGTATACTGATCGAGACCCCGACGAGGGGCGGTGGCCAGGTCTCACAAGCCATTGGTGTTAGTTTGTTCATCTAAGATAGCATACAGGTGCTCGTTGGATTATGAGTACACTGGACGGACTCGCCGGGAATCTGCTAGTTGGTATTATACCTATTGTCATATAGTAGTTCCCAGGTGACATGTGTACAGGTTAGTCTATCGACCTGAGATTGTCATTTTTCTCATGTGAGTTCCCACTGTGCTTTAATTACTACCCTACCACGGCTCAAAGGAGTCATGCAAACAGGTTTTAGTTGGGTACAGTCCCGACCCACATGGAGGCAGTGATCGTATCGTCGGGGATTCGTCTCTCCCGGTATTGGGGGTTGATGTCGCGTTGTGTATGGGTGGCCATCACCACAAATCCATGGCCATAGTAGACGGGGATTACCGATCTAGGATCGATAGTTTTTCAGGAGGTGATGGGTATCATGCCGACACTAAATATCGCGTTGTTAGGGGTCTGACTTTATCCACCCCGTAGACTCGATATGCGATACTCTTAGACGAACAGACCGGACTATACGGATATTGTCACTGTCAGGCTCGGTAGGGGTTCAGGATGAGTTTGCTCGTCGGCCTCCCTTTCGCTCAATACCTGGGTAGCCGTTACGTACAGCTAGTGTTGCTGACGTGCTTGTGGTTAAACCCACTGCCAGCGTATTGACGAGTTTTTAGAGTCCCACACAGAGGGTTTTCACGGTTCAGGCGATATGGTGTACATAAGGTATGTTGATACATACAGGTGTCCGATTAAATATGTGCACATGCTGCGCAGACTTTAATCAGACGGTTGATAATACTAGCGGCTTAGGATTAAGCCGGATTATTAAATCGGGTTTTTATTTAATAATTTATATATGTATTTGTATATACGTATTCTAGTATTATTGTTCACTATTCGTTTTTCTCTCTCGGCAATTCGTACTTTGATACGAATACGCGTATATGTATTTTGATACATGTACCGGAAAGTATTCTGTATGTTATACAGAATAGCTTCTAGAAGGTGCCACCTCATTAATGATTTTCTTTATTGAAAATCATTTGGGAAATGAGATGGAAAGGAGGTATGGGTCAAAGCATGGTTCAAAGTGCATGTAGCAAAGTATGGTGCATTGTTTAATGAAATTAGAAAATGATATTTTTTGATGGGAGAGAGAGAGGGGGCCGGCCACCATGATGTGGTGGGGGTTCTTTTCATTTGAAAAGAATTGCAACATACATTACACATTATGCTAGCCCACTCTCTCACTCTCATTACTTGCACACTTAGCCATTTTTGCTCATGCAAAGATCACCTCCTTCATCTTCTTCTATGGTTGCTCCCATGAGCATAAATATTGAGAGAAAAATGTAGTGACATTTTCATACACCCCTACTCTCCATTGCTAGTGACTTTGGAGCGTCGGTTATCTCGTTCGACGAGGTTGGAGCTTGCGCCGTTTCCCTCGGGTGGATCATCGGAGACGAAGGAAGACCGGCAACCAAACCACATCAAGGAGCCGCTAGGAGCTTGGAATGAAGACCGAAGGACACGGATCAACTCGGTATAACGATTCTAACTCTTAGTTAGTTTGCTAGTTTAGGGTTTAAGGTCGATCCGGGATTCGGGTAACGGTAACGCCGGTTTCAGAAATTTTTGTTTCGCATTTTGGCCGCGTTTCGATGGCCGGGGCGCTGCCCTGACCCAACATGGTATCAGAGCCACCCTTTAGACCCTTTACTAGCTTGTTTAAACGTGCTTAAAAGATCGATCGACGGAATTTACCAAAATCACGATTTCATTTTTCAAGTTTCTGCCGATTTTCAAATGTGGTCTAAAAATATTTTCCAGAGGCTTAAAAATCCGTGCAGGCATTTTTAAGGCTACACAAAAAATTTGGGCTCGTGATGCCTCTACATTGCCACGGATCCGCTGCACTAACCCCTATTGGCGGCGGTTCCGCGGCCATTTATTGGCGACGGGCCTTCAAATTTTCACTGTAGCTCTTTTAAATGGAATTGTGATTTTTAAGATATTCTGTTTTGATCCAGTTTTATGTGCAGTGATGTTTTTACTATTTGGGCTAATTTGGAACTTAGTCGATCGATATTTTAAGCTTGTGTTTGACAGTACATACATTATAATCTGCAACCGTGAATGTCATTTGATCGGTAAACCCGTCTAACTGCTATATGTTCTTTTAGACGGGTTTGCGAACGTGACATTCACGTTGATGTTCTGTGTTGTGTTGTGATATTGGTTGGATCGTCGTGGTAGATAGCTTGGGTGCAATGTTAGTACTGTTTTGATTCATTTGTACATTTGATATTGCGGGGCAAGCGTACGACATGTGGACTGCCGTCACTGCCAGTTTGTATATTATTCTTTTTGGGGGCACGACCGGGCTGAGGTCGATGTCACCCTTGTATTTTATTTTATTTTATAGTACTAGGATTACCCCACGGTGGAGTGCACGAATAGCCGGGTTCTAGAGGGCAAGTGGTCCGCATCTCAAGGCATCCAGATGGAGGGGACTTTACTCTTAAATTGACGGGCTATTCACCGCACTCGTAGGTGATATAGGTTGACCCAGGAGGGGTGCTCAAGTTATCGGATTCCGTGAAGTGCTGGGTGGTCCATTCACGTTGCTGAAGGGGGCTGCCTCGCTTCTGGTTTTAGCGGGTAACTTGCCGCGCTCGTAGGGGTCTAGGTTTCATTGCACAGGCTATCCACATGACAGGGAACGTCGGGTCTCACTTGCGGCTCAAGTGAAACCCGGGGCTCCAGTTTATCCACCATTCTGTGTTGTTTCTGTGATGTTTCTGTAATGTTACTTTATATCATGCCTAGGACGATTGATATATATTTATATATATATACTAGTAGATGTTGTATATGTTTTGCACCCGCACTAGTCCAGTTCCCGCTCTGTTATTAGTTAAGTAACCCAACGGGTGATGACGGGACCCAGTGGCGAATGCGGATGGCATATACGTACATTTTATTTTCGTTCTTTTCTGGTATGATTAATTGATGGGACCGCGTTGATTCTTATCAATGCAAAGATAAAACAAACATATATATATGATGTTGTTGGAACCAAGTTTTTAAAAAACTGACATTACAGACGTTCTCTTTTGCTTTGCACAGTGGTATTCGGTTATGAATATCCAGCACCTCATTCGACGAGGCAAGGGCCGAGATCCCTTCATCGGGAGTGACCCCTTGGGTAAAAGTTTGCGTCAACGTAATAACTTTACTATAGTCGATTATTTTTGCTTTGCATCGTGGTATTCAGTTTGGAATATCCTGCACCTCATTCTACGAGGAAAGAGCCGAGATCCCTTCACCGGGAGTGACCTCTTTAGCAAAAGTTTTCGCCGCTATATATATTTATAAAAAAACCACTTGGATTCCTTCAACGATATTAAGTTCATTACGTTAAAGTTTTTTTGCCAAAAACCAGCCGTACCCCTCCGTCATTTTAGATTAGTATTGCTTAGTATTCGTGCTACGTATGCCGTGCATTGCCGAGGCGTAGTGTTCGGTTGCTCTGTAATACTTTTCTGTCGCATGGATATGTGGATTGGTTAGGACAGTCGTACGGTTATGTTGGCATTGTCAAGGACTCGTACGGGTGGGTTTAACGCAATCAAGATAATGACGGGTTGAACTTGACTAGGACTCTTTGATATGTTGGCATTGTCAAGGTCACTTGGGTCCTAGGGGTAAAAACACACATCGGGAGTTTCAAACATACAGGAAACTTGCCAGGCTTGCGCATACCTTCTGGAGTGTGGTGACTTGAGTGGCTTCCATCATGTTATTATGCGATGATAGTCGGATCCCGATTCCCACTGATGAGTAGCATTACTCCTCGGGTGATTCCGACTAATTCTCCTTTTGGGTTTGGAAGAGAATTCGAGGAAACAGTGGGAGCCATCCAAGATTAGATAAAGTGATTGACCATTCTGATCAAGGTTAGAGTGCACACTGAGTGTTTCTTCTCTCTCTCTCTGGCTGCGACTATGATCCGACCTTTGACTAAAACTCATGAAACCAAGTTAACCGAACCTTCTTAAAACACTTTGACTTTTGGAATGTCACGGTGTCGCATACATCATTGCCACTTCTATATCACCTTTGCATTTCTCTAGAACACCCCGTATTACTAGGAACATCCACTTCCATTGGATAAATCCATCGTATAGTTACATACGGACTCGAAGGAACTTTTTCGAGGATGGATTCTGGTTCTGGAGAGATTGAATAGGATTATTCGGTTGTCTTTTCTCTTTACCTTCTCTCAGGTTGTGAGGGATCTTAGGATTAGGAGAGGGTACACCTATTGAGCTTATTGGATAGTCTTCCTCTAGACCATAGGCAGGTGCCGAACGGTACGGAAGGAAGAAAACCAACAAGCTTAAATATGGTGTACAGAAGATAATAAGTAAAGACATATAAAGGGATTAGAATAATGGCAAAGAAAATTGTGATCACCATCATTCACGACAAAGATCGTGGATACCCCTGCCACTCCTACATCCACTTTGCTTTTCTCTAAAACACTCCGTATCACTACGGATATCCACTTCCATTGGATAAATCCATCGTATAGTTACATACGAACTCGAAGGAACTTTTTCGAGGATGGATTCTGGTTCATGAGAAAAAGAATAGGATTATTCAGATGTCTTTTCTCTTTACCTTCTCTTAGGTCGCGTGGGCTCCTAGGATTAGGAGAGTACACCTATTACGCTTATTGGATAGTCTTCTTCCAAACCTTAGGCTGGTGCCGAAAGGTAGGGAATGAAGAAAACCAATTAGCGTAAAGGAGGTGTACAGAAGGTAATAAGTAAAGACATAATAAAGGGATTGGAGTGAGGGCAAGGTAAGTATATGGTTACTGTCATGAATCAGGATAGTGGAAGAGGCGTTACTAGGAATACCCGGTTACCCCTTTGAAACATTTTCATGTTTTAGTTTTACTGTGCGATGTTAATTGATAACTGTTTTCCTAATTGGAATCTAACTCCAGGGTATGTATTTACCAGATCAGTTTCTCACATTTGTATGTTATTACGGATGGTGAGTGGGAGTAAGATATTAGGAATTGGGTGATTAGATCCTCATTATATCGGAATTCGTTGTAATTGGTGATATTTGAGGAAATCATCTGGTTTTTGCCAGATGGCAAATATTTGGTTTTGAATATCCGTTGTTATGCACCAATTTCAAACTGATATATCTGTACATTTATTTTATAAAGTGAGATGTAACTTTTTGATATTATGTCTATGACATTTACCTATATCAGTTGGTGATTAGGTAAGGTGCATTCAACAGCGGTGTAATCCTTCTTAACCATACTACAGTTTTTCAACCTACGACGCACAGGGTTTGAGTTGTTGAACTCATGGGACTTATACAAAGTATTGTATGTTGTCCAGTGTCCATTAGGAAAAAGGGGCTGGTACTCATACTATATTCTGTTTACTCATGACTTCTCTTATTTTAGACAGGTATTTCGTTGAAATATAAGGTCCAGATTTTGAGAAGTTATAGGTATAAGAATAAAGTAGAGAACCATTTGTTGGAAGTATCAGGATTCTTCGAGGAAGTCGAAGATATAGATACTTGTGTTTAGTATTCCGTTAATAGTAATGGTTTTGAGAACTTGCTTCTCTTTCGGGTTACTCATATATGGATGCACTCCTAGATGAGTAATACTGGTTGTCTTTTTTCCATTTGGTTGATATGCACTGAAGACAGCTGCATGATTTTGAATCTGGTTCAAATTAAATTAGTGCTTTTGTTTCTATATAAGATATATATAGAATCAATTTATATCTTAACGATGTTAAGGTATAGGGAGTTGTCCGGCTGATGCTTAAAACCAGAATCCGGATATACTCAAGGCACGTTTCAGTAATGGCTGTTTGTGGGTTATCCCGGGCTTTGACGAGGGTTAATTTTCTACCATCAGGAAGATCAATATTTATATTGTTCTTAACTCGCCACAGTTTTAATAAAATGGATTTTTTTCAGAAAAACTGAAGTGGGAGTATGGTAGAACTGGAAGTGATTCCAGAACCACAAACGATCACTTAGGATTTAATAGAACCTAAGGATTCAATTTGTTTCGACATTCTATTAGCCACTCCGCAGATTTGGTTGGTAACCTCAGGCACCCGAGAGGTACTTCGGTCTTCTCAGTGACGGTGACAGGGAGGTTCTTGTTTACCCAGACTTGCCATTGCTACTGTTCTAGACTATAAGACCCGGCAGGAGGATGAGTATAGCGTCATTCTAAACTAGCTTTAGAAGTGCACGTGTATATGACTCTGCCAGAGGGTTGTTGTAGTCAGTGGGAGCAGCGGAAGCATAGTAGGCAAGTAGCTTATATCTATTTATAGACTAAAGCAAGTATAGCGGAAATAAATCATCTATTTTTGATGTAACAGTCATAGGCTTTGACTTCATCAGAATAGGAGATGGATTTGCTAAGAAGGTAGTAGAGAGTGATGTCCAGATATTGGGATGACATGCACTTGAAAAGAAGAGATATTCCTATACTACGATCGGTTATACTGTGGTTGTCACAAAGTTGTTTCTCCACAGAGGATGTGGATATAATATCAGGTTTTCTGGTCACTAGATCTATGTTTTTAGATCTAGATTTGGGAAGTATCCTAATATGGGTACTTTGACATTATTCTAAAGGAATTTTAGAATGGACGACTCCTAGTATGGTGTTCTACCTGCAGGTGATGGAGACACCCTCTCTAAAGGTGTCTTATAGACTAAAGGGGAGAGGGGTCTGCATGATTAGCATATCACTTGCTTAGGCAATTGAGTTAATCATGAAATGTCAAGTACCACACCAGATGTTGTTTTTTGCACTGGCTGCAATAAACATATCCAATCCTGGAGAAACATTGGGAAGCAGTTATTGAACATAAATGGATGTTCTTGCGATATGGTAACGGCAGCCTCCTTCAGGAGACGGTTATCATTTCAAGCTTCCAAGGTGACCTGGATGACAGAGTGACTGTCAGAGTTGTAGTTTTCCCTCTTTTGAGGGACATTATGTTGGACAGGTGGTCCAAATGGATACTGAGGAAGGCATGGTGCAGGATACTGATTAAACTCAGTGGATGATACAGTCTAAGAAGTTTGCTGGATTCGGAGTTCATTTGCGAACTGGGTCCCATCAGATATCCAGACAAATTCTAAAACAGATATTGCTGATTTTGGGAGATGGTTTTCTCCATGAAGTTGAGATATAGAGAGATACAGAAAGAAACATTGGAGCGGATCCACTCACTGAGGCTATTTCTCAAACGCAATCATTTTCGCAAACGTGCTTTGCGAAGCTGATTATTAGAGAAGTTGGATGTTCGGTATCACACGGGCTATGAGTATGCGACATCGCAATAATTGGCCTTAAGTGCAAGTGGGAAATTGTTGGCTATAGTGCCCTTAAGGCAATTATCATAGTCACGGACTTGTGATTATGATGATTGAGGCAGGACCTATACCGATAAAACAGTCTTACTCAAGATGATAGTATGCTATCTGGTTTGTCTTTATCATCATATTGATAGAGCCCATAGGATTCTTGCTTGACTGCCAGCATTATGATGGCGATCATATATGTGAGAGCTGGGGTCTATAAGCACATCCTTAAATGTCCCTAGTCGTAGGAGTATCGAGACCGGGCATCGATACTCCAGTGTAGACTAGTGTATACTGATCGAGACCCCGACGAGGGGCAGTAGCCAGGTCTCACAAGCCATTGGTGTTAGTTTGTTCAGCTAAGATAGCATACAGGTGCTCGTTGGGTTATGAGTACACTGGACGGACTCGCCGGGAATCTGCTAGTTGGTATTATACCTATTGTCAGATAGCAGTTCCCAGGTGATATGTGTACAGGTTAGTCTGTCGACCTGAGATCGTCATTTGTCTCGTGTGAGTTCTGTAAGTGCACGGCGGCGCCCCGGCCGTCTGAACGAGGCCAAAATGCGGAAACGATACTTTTACAAAACTTGTAAACCGGCACCACCGCGCACTAAAATCCCGGATCGGGCCATTAATCTAATCCTAGCTAACTAGAGAGGGGGTAGAGAGATGTACCGAGCGATCCGTGTCCTTCGATCTTCTCGTCGTCGTCCCGATCTCCCCGCGGAATCTCCGGTCTTCATTTCCTCGTCGGAAGGGCACCACATCGCCGGGTTCTTTTACGGGCTCCCACCTCTGGACCGAGGCAACTCAGGCACGAAGTTGGCGGGTCGACGTGTCCAAGAATTGCTGTAGAATAGTGTGGAACTCTATGTCTCATGGGGTTGTAAGAAGTGGCCTTTTTGGTGGAGGAAATGAACTTTGGAGATATGGAAATTTTGTGGCAAGTAGAGAAATGAGATGAAGAAATTTCCCACACAAAAATGAACCTCTCACTCACACCCCTCAATAGTGGTCGGCCCATGCATCAAGCAAGAATGAGAGGAGAGAGTGAGTGGATCAAAAATAATCATGCAAGAGAGAGAAAGGGTGATGATGAGAAGAAATGATCACCAACCAAATCCAACACTCCATCAACCATCATAACTCCATAAGTCAAGCAATGATGAACTAAAGAAGTCAAATGAAGGTACAATCATCATGAAGAAACAATATGCAAAGACCACCCTCCACAGATGCCAATTTGCACATTTGCAAATAAGCCCTCCTCCACCAATTTTCAGCCAAGGAAAGAACAAAGGAAAAATGGCCGAAACGGAAAGCAAACTGGCAACTTCAAAAAAAAAACTGATCCCGTAATAAATTACAGGAAAACCCCGCGGCTGTATATACATACCTGCATTTGTATTGCGACCGAATACAAATGCAATGAGACAAAATCTACACTGTACAATACTAGGATCCGGCTTAAACCAAAGCCCGCTAGTATTATCCGTCCGATCATGATCCGTGCAATACCGCATGTACATGATCGAACCCTGCCATATCTCCATACGGCCTCTACAGCGTTTCGCCCGAAACTTGAGAAAACGGTCTGTGGGGGACTCTAAACACTCGTCAATACTTTGGTTGTGGATTTAACCACTAGCACGTCAGAGATATTAGCCATACGTAACGAGCTACCAGGTATTAACCAAAAGGGACGTCGATGAGCGAACTCATCCTGACACCCTACTGAGCCTGTCAGTGACAATATCCGTACAGTCCGGTCCTTTCGTCTATAAGCATCGCATGGCGGGCCTAGGGGGTTGGTAAAAGTTAGACCCCCAAAAGCGGTACAAGTCGTGTCGGAGTGTAGCCCAGAACACCCTGAGATACTACTGGAATACCTACCACTAAATCTCCTGCCTTGGCCAAGGACTTCGTGTAATGGCTCTCCTAGACACAGCGCAACCTCACCCCCAATGCCGGGAGAGACGAACCCCTGCAGATCCCCTCACTGCCTCCATGTGGCTCGGGACTGTACCCAACTAAAACCTGTTTGCACGTCTCCTTTGAGCGTGGTAGAGTAGTAATCAAAGTAAAGTGGGAACTCACACGAGACAAATGACGATCTCAGGTCGATGAACTAACATGTACACATGTCACCAGGGAACTGCTATCTGACGTCAGGTATAAGACCAACTAGCATGTTCCCGGCGAGTCCTGTCTGGTGTACTCATAACCCAATGAGCACCTGTATACATCATAGGTGAACCAACTGACACCAGCGGCTTGTGAGACCGGCCACCGCCCCTCGTCGGGGTCTCGACTGTATACACAAGTCTACTCTGGAGTATCGATGCCCTGTCTCGAAACTCCTACGACTAGGGACCTTTTAAGGATGTGCTTATGTTAGTGTTTATGCCCTAGAAGGCCATTACTGTATCATACTAGCTTGTATATTACTTAATGGAAGCTTGGGATATTCACATGTATATAACAGTCTTGCTAAACATGGTAGTATGCTACTTGGTTTTTCTATCTTAATATGTGAGTGTACGTATTGATAGAGCTCTTAGGATCTTGCTTGTTTACCAGCGTTGTGATGGCAGTCACACTAGTGGGGGCTGGGTAGTCTACAAGCACATCCTTATTCAGGTCCCTGGTCGTTGGATTATCGAGACAGAGCATCGATACTCCGGAGTAGACTAGTGTGTACGCTTCTCATCCCAGTTGGGGAGATGGTCTGTCCCACAGCCGTCAGTACGTCGTACTGGAGATAGTATGCAGGTGCTCGTTAGGTTACGGGTACACCGGACAGGACTCACAGGGAACTGTTGGTTGGTTTGATACCAGTCGTCAGTGAACAGTTCTCAGGTGACATGAGTACAGCGTAGTCCGCAGACTTGACACTGCTACTTCGCCTCGAGTGTGTCCCACTGTTCTTAGATTGCTACCCTACCACGGCTCAAAGGAGTCGTGCAAACAGGTAGCAGTTGGGTGCAGTCCCGAGCACTTGGAGGCAGTGGCGGTTAGACAGGATTCGTCCCTCCCGGTATTGGGAGTAGATATCGTGCTGTGTCAGAGAGCCATTACGCAAAGTCCCTGGCCAGGGCAAGCGAGATTTGCTGGTAGGTTCCAGTAGTTTCTCAGGGTGTAATGGGCTTCCCTCCGACACGACTTATACCGCTATTAGGGGACTGACGCTTGCCGCCCCCCTGGGCCCGATATGCGATAGTCTTGGACGAACGGACCGGACTGTATGGAGATTGTCACATCAGACTCAGTAGGAGTTCGGATGGGTTTTCTCATCGGCCTTCTTATCGACAACTACCTGGGGACCGTTACGTACAGCTAGTGCCGCTTGCGGTCTGTGGTTAAACCCACTGCCAGCGTAGTAGTCGAGTCTCTAGAGTCCCACACAGAGAGTTTCCTACTCCAGGCGAAACGATATAGAGGTTGCATGGTTTTGCGACAAAGGGTTCGGACGCATACGTGCGTTTACGCGCGTACGACTTTCGGACAGTTTTTACCAGTCGGCTTTGGTTTAAGCCAGTTACTGGTATCAGGTTATTGGATTTATACAGTCTAAAGTTTTTTCGTATTTTTACGGATCGGAGGGGCGTTCTCGTAATTACTCGAGAAGCTTCTAGAAGATGGTGACTAAGGAGGGTTATGTGTCATATTCATTAAATGAGTTATATGAGTCATGGTGGTGATTCATTCATTTCATTAATACACATTTATTGCTTAATGACTCATGCTAATGAATCACCACTAGATATTTTATGAAGCATGATTATTCATCACTCTTTATTCTTTTCTTCTTATTAGAAAATGCTTCATATATGATATGATACTCATAACTTACTGATCATAATATTATTCACATTCTCTCTCCTCAAGCTCTCTCTCTTAAAAAGACTAATCCTCACCCTCATGTGTTGAGATCTAGGATTAGTTAGACTAATCAATCCATAACCATCACTCTATTTCATCTATCTTCTTTGATTAGCAATCCAAGAAGGTTAGTTGCCTCAAGTTTAGAGGTTTGGCTTGGAGTTTTGCTCTCGGGTGGATCGTCTACTACCTAGAGAAGGCCGAGGAGAACAAGGAGATCGTAAAGACGAAGGACTAGTTTCGATAGGTATAATCCCTAAGCATAGTAGTTTAGAACAACTATATGTTTGGTTAGTTATCGTTTAGCTTCGATTTAAGCGGTTAGTCGATGTTCGTTCTTTAAACATGATCGTTTTTGAAAATTCCGCCTCCCCACAAGTACTGGGGTGAAGTACATCGACTTACAGTGGTATCAGAGCCTCGCTAAACAATAAATAACTTAATTGCAAATTTGTACGAATTTCGAACGGAAAAACGAAGCCGAAAAACCCTAATTCTGTCAAGTTTCTGTCGAAGTTAAAACGATGTCCAAAAATTTTTCAGGTGCGTTCAGAGAGCTTGAAAAGACACCAGTAGAACACCCAAGAAAAATAGGCCCCTGAATCGCCTAACTCGCCGCGGAACCGCGGCCTCAGCCTACTGAGTCGCCGCGCTTCCGCCGCCGAGTTGGCGAGTCAGGGACCCAATTTTCTTCTGTTGCTTCTCTGTGTAATTAGGGGTTTTCTGGAATATTTTAATTTTGCTCAGGTTTCCAGTATACAGAACAGATTTTGGAGCAATATTAAAGATGTTTAATCGATCGAAATTGTACAGTATTTGCATATTGGATTATATCTGTGATTGTTTAATGTGTTCGTAAACCTCCCCTAACTGCTAGTATGTCGGTTGGCAAGGGGTTGCACATTTCTGAAATGGTTATATCTGTTTGTGCATATAAACTGTATTGGACTGTTGTGGTGTTTAGCCGGGGTTTAGCAATGGGTTATTGTTTAATTCATTTGTTGTAAATGTAATTTGTTGTAATATTATTTTGCGGGGCACATCCAGGTTGAGGTTGTAGCCACCGTTGTATTATTTCATTTTACTGTTTTTGCTCCTAGGACTGACCCAAGTTGGGGTACACAAACTGCCGGGTGGGTAGTTTGCCGTACCCGTAGGGGTCGAGGGTGGGGTAACGGCTATTCATCACAACTGTGCAATCTGTCTTTTCTTGCAGGCTCAAAAGAAATACAGATTGCTTGCAAATCCAATATTGTTTATCTGTGTTCTGGAATGAATATCATTGCGTCAGACGAATGTAAAATATCTAAATATAATGTAGCTATTTAGACGTCACTTATGTTTTACACCCGCGCTAGCCCAGCCCCCGCTCTGTCGTTAGTTAAGTAACCTAACGGGTGATGACGGGACCCCGTGGCAAATGCGGATGGCATAAGAGGACGTTGTATTTTCGTTGTTTTCTGCAATGATAGGTTAATGATGGGACGCATTATCTATAATGCAAAGAAAATAAACCAAGTTTAAATCGTTGGAACAATTTAAAAGAAACCACGCGGTTATTTTTTAAAACAGATATTTTTAAATGCGGAGATTTAACCACTCCTTTTAAAAGCTATCAGGTTCCTTCGGTTATATCAAGTTCACTACGTTCACGGTTTCGCCAAAACCAGTCGTAGCCCTCCGTCATTTCTTATGAATGGTCAGTAGTATTCAAGCTATGTTTGTTTGGCCCTTAGTCAAGACATAGTGATTGGTAGCTGCTGGGGTATTCATTTGTTGCATAGATAGATGAGTTGGTTTGGGACAGTCGTATTACTTTGTTTGGCCCTTAGTCAAGAGTATACGGATGGGTTCAAATCAACAGGATAATGATGGGCAGAACTTGACATGTGACTTATGATTTGTTGGCCCTTAGTCAAGATCATAAGAGCATGGGGCAAAAATCTATATCGGGAATTTCTAAAGAAACTGAAATTTGCAAAGAGATGCATACCATTTTGAGTTTGATGAATGTTGGTAGCATTCCTACAGCATTATCAGACGATGATATTTGGATCCCGATCCTACTGTGAGTATATGCTACTTATCAGGATATTCATCACTTAACGATCAATGCTATAAACCTAGTAGGTGTCCAGAAAAGTGTCAGCGGGGTTACGCCCCCAGAGAAAAGAGGTTATTTAATTAAGGAACTTCGTGAAAGCGTTGGAAAACCTCCCTCGAAGTATCGACACCAGCCTGGCTGAACGGTTAAGCAAGTATTGTACGGTGAGAATAGTCCTGGCTAATTCTTCTTTTATGGTTTGAGGAAGGATTCGAGAAACAGTGGGAGCCATCCAGTTTAGATAAACTAAAAACCACTCTAAACTTGCAAGAGCATCATGCTAAAGAGTTTTCTTCTCTCTCTCCTAATTGCAGCGACCCTGAAAATGACTGGACTTAAGTTACTTTTAGAGAAAAATATACTGACGGGGCCAAACTATAAAGATTGGCTGCGGAATGTCAAAATGGCTTTGACCTATGACAAACTGGGGTACGTCCTCACCGCTAGGGCACCTGCTGTCCCTGGTCCCAAATCCAGCAATGCGGATAAGGAAATCCGCAAAACCTGGGATTTAGATTGCGCGAGAGCCAAGTGCATCGTGCTTGCCTCGATGAACAATGAACATCAGAGGAGGCACGAGGATATGTCCCTAGATGGCATATTTCTCCATACAAAGGAACTTTATGGAGAGCAATCTCGTATAGCAAGATACGAGACCTCTAAGAACTTGTTTCGAGCGAGGTTGGCTGTCGGGTCATCGGTAGGTGAACATGTCTTAAAGATGATCGGCTATATAGAAGAGCTCGCAGACCTTGGGACGACTTTGGATAATGAGCTCTATACAGACCTTATTCTCCAGTCCCTTCCTCCCACCTACGCCCAGTTTATCCTCAACTTCAATCTTCAAGGAAAAGAAGTTGAACTTGCGGAACTCCTGAACATGTTAAGGAGTGCAGAGGGCACCTTGCAGAAGGCAAGGGAAACACCCGCTATGTTTGTTGGCGGTACATCTTCTTCCGGGTCCAAGGCTAGGGCCAAAGGAAGGAAGAAGAAGGCCGCACCCAGACCTAGAGGAGGTGTTAGTAAGGTGGGAGGGAAGGGAAAGAAAAAGAAAGCAGTACCGATAGTTGGTCAGGATGAGTGCTTCCATTGTCACAGGAAAGGGCACTGGAAGAAGGATTGCAAGGCGTGGAACGCCAAGAACCAGGAACCGAAGCAAGCTGTGGCTTCGACTTCAGGTGTGTTTGTAATTGAGAATTGTCTGTCGATCAACTCTACTTCCTGGGTATTGGATACCGGATCAGGATCTCATATTTGCAATTCATTGCAGGCACTGAGAAACCGTAGAGTGCTGAAGGAAGGTGATATGACCCTAAAGGTTGCTAATGGAGCTAGCGTGGGAGCTGCGTCCGTCGGGGACTATCACCTAGGATTGATGAGTGGACACATTTTGGTTTTACATAACTGTTATTTTGTACCAAGCTTAACGTGTAATATCATATCAGTTTCCTTGTTATCAAATAAAGGTTATGATTTCACGTTTGTAAGAGATGTTGTCAACATCCACCTTAATCATGGTTTGATTGGGTCAGGTACATTAAATAACGGCATATATGTTTTAAACCAACTCCAAATTTTCAATGTCCAGAACACACTAAAAAGAAAGTCTCCAGATTTAAATAAAGCTTTCTTATGGCATTGTAGACTGGGTCACATCAATGAGAGAAGGTTGACTAAGTTGCATAGAGAAGGATATTTGGACACGTTCGAATATCAAACTTATGACACTTGTCAATCTTGTCTCAAAGGAAAGATGACAAAGACTCCATTCACTGGACAAGGAGTAAGAGCGAGCGAGCTCTTAGGACTCATACACAGCGATGTATGTGGTCCAATGTCTACACATGCGAGAGGTGGTTATTCCTACTTCATTACTTTTACAGATGATTTCTCTAGGTATGGATATGTTTTCTTAATGAAGCATAAATCAGAGGCCTTTGAGAAATTCCTGGAATTCAAGAGTGAAGCGGAAAACCAAACAGGCAAAAGTATTAAGACACTAAGATCTGATCGAGGTGGAGAATACTTAAGTGCCGAGTTCCTAGGTTACCTAAAAGAGAAAGGAATTCTCTCTCAGCTTACTCCTCCATACACTCCACAGCACAACGGTGTATCGGAGAGACGGAATCGAACCCTATTAGATATGGTACGATCCATGATGAGTAATGCTGAGTTACCGCGATCTTTCTGGGGTTATGCGCTAGAATCAGCGGCATATCTTTTGAACCAGGTTCCAACCAAGACTGTGCCTACCACACCATATCAGATGTGGAGTGGGAAGAAACCCTGTCTAAAACATTTTAGAACATGGGGGTGTCCAGCTTTTGTAAAAAAGCAGCATGTGGACAAGCTCGAGGCACGTTCAGTACAGTGTAAGCTTGTGGGATATCCAAAGAACTCCAAGGGATATTATTTCTATTACGCAGAGGAACAAAAGGTTTTTGTTTCTCGTCATGCCCACTTCTTAGAAACTGAATTTTTAGAAAATCAGAAGAGTGGGAGCGAAATAGAACTGGAAGAAATTCCAGAACCACAAGCTGCTACTGAAAGTTTGGTAGAACCAGAGGTTCAAGAAGAACAGAACATTCCCGCACCCCTCCGCAGGAGTAGTAGGCCGTCTCATCCGCCTGAGAGATACTACGGTTTTCTCATAGACGGGGATAGAGAGGATTGCATCATAGAAGATGATGAACCTACTGACTTCCGGCAGGCCATCCAGAGCGGCGACTCGGTACGATGGCTAGATGCAATGCGGACCGAAATGGAGTCCATGTACACCAACAAAGTATGGACTTTGGACTTTGCTCCAGATGGGGTAAAACCCATAGGATGCAAATGGATCTTCAAGAAAAAGATTGGTGTAGATGGACAGGTGGAAACCTATAAGGCTAGACTTGTTGCAAAGGGTTTTCGTCAAAGACCTGGTTTGGACTATGACGAAACTTTTTCTCCAGTGGCTATGCTCAAATCCATTCGGGTCCTTCTTGCTATTGCTGCCTCCCATGATTATGAAATCTGGCAGATGGACGTAAAGACGGCTTTTCTGAATGGAAATTTAGAAGAGAGCGTCTATATGGATCAGCCAGAGGGTTTCAATCAGAGTGGGAGCAGCGGGAAAGTATGCAAGCTGCTTAAGTCTATTTATGGACTAAAGCAGGCATCGCGGAGTTGGAACATCTGTTTTGATGAGACAGTCAAAGAATATGACTTTATCAAAAATCCAGATGAGCCGTGCATATATAGTAAAGTTGTAGCCAGAAGTGTCGTATTCCTCATCTTGTACGTGGATGACATTCTATTGATAGGAAATGACATTCCTATGCTACAATCTGTCAAAGGATTCTTGTCACACAGGTTCTCCATGAAAGACCTGGGTGATGCCTCTTACATTCTGGGGATCCGGATCTATCGTGATAGATCCAAGAGGATGTTGGGACTTTCGCAGTCCAGGTATATCGACACTGTACTGAAAAGATTCAGTATGGAAGATTCTAAGCGCGGTAACCTACCAGCTTGTCACGGAATCACCCTCTCTAAAGAGATGTCTCCCAAGACTGATTTGGAAAGGGAACGCATGTCTATTATACCCTACGCTTCTGCGGTAGGCTCTATAATGTATGCGATGTTGTGTACCAGACCAGATGTAGCTTACGCACTAAGCGTGGTAAGCCGGTATCAGTCAGACCCAGGGGAGAAACACTGGATAGCAGTAAAGAACATTCTCAAGTACCTGAGGAGGACTAAGGAGATGTTCTTGGTTTACGGTGGAAAAGACCTCAGGTTGGAGGCCTTTGCTGATTCCGGCTTCCAGAGTGATAAGGACGATTCCAAGTCCATGTCGGGTTATGTCTTTACCCTCAATGGAGGGGCGGTGTGCTGGAGGAGCTCCAAGCAGGACACCGTTGCTGACTCGACGATGGAAGCGGAGTATATAGCTGCTTGCGATGCCGCAAAAGAAGCAGTCTGGATGAAGAAGTTCCTAACAGAACTTCAGGTGGTTCCTACCATAGTTGATCCAATACCTCTGTATTGCGACAACAACGGAGCTATAGCTTTAGCGAAGGAACCAAGGTCCCATCAGAAGTCCAGACACATCTTGAGGCGGTATCACCTGATCAGGGAGATCATTGATCGTCAGGAGATCGAGGTTCGGAGAGTTGCTTCAGAAGAGAACATTGCTGATCCATTCACAAAGGCCCTTCCTCAGATTCAGTTCGAGAGGCTGCTCGAGATCATTGGTCTACGATATGCCAGTACATGGCCCTAGTGCAAGTGGGAGATTGTTAGTGTTTATGCCCTAGAAGGCCATTACTGTATCATACTAGCTTGTATATTACTTAATGGAAGCTTGGGATATTCACATGTATATAACAGTCTTGCTAAACATGGTAGTATGCTACTTGGTTTTTCTATCTTAATATGTGAGTGTACGTATTGATAGAGCTCTTAGGATCTTGCTTGTCTACCAGCGTTGTGATGGCAGTCATACTAGTGGGGGCTGGGTAGTCTACAAGCACATCCTTATTCAGGTCCCTGGTCGTTGGATTATCGAGACAGAGCATCGATACTCCGGAGTAGACTAGTGTGTACGCTTCTCATCCCAGTTGGGGAGATGGTCTGTCCCACAGCCGTCAGTACGTCGTACTGGAGATAGTATGCAGGTGCTCGTTAGGTTACGGGTACACCGGACAGGACTCACAGGGAACTGTTGGTTGGTTTGATACCAGTCGTCAGCGAACAGTTCCCAGGTGACATGAGTACAGCGTAGTCCGCAGACTTGACACTGCTACTTCGCCTCGAGTGTGTCCCACTGTTCTTAGATTGCTACCCTACCACGGCTCAAAGGATTCGTGCAAACAGGTAGCAGTTGGGTGCAGTCCCGAGCACTTGGAGGCAGTGGCGGTTAGACAGGATTCGTCCCTCCCGGTATTGGGAGTAGATATCGTGCTGTGTCAGAGAGCCATTACGCAAAGTCCCTGGCCAGGGCAATCGAGATTTGCTGGTAGGTTCCAGTAGTTTCTCAGGGTGTAATGGGCTTCCCTCCGACACGACTTATACCGCTATTAGGGGACTGACGCTTGCCGCCCCCCTAGGCCCGATATGCGATAGTCTTGGACGAACGGACCGGACTGTATGGAGATTGTCACATCAGACTCAGTAGGAGTTCGGATGGGTTTTCTCATCGGCCTTCTTATCGACAACTACCTGGGGACCGTTACGTACAGCTAGTGCCGCTTGCGGTCTGTGGTTAAACCCACTGCCAGCGTAGTAGTCGAGTCTCTAGAGTCCCACACAGAGAGTTTCCTACTCCAGGCGAAACGATATAGAGGTTGCATGGTTTTGCGACAAAGGGTTCGGACGCATACGTGCGTTTACGCGCGTACGACTTTTGGACAGTTTTTACCAGTCGGCTTTGGTTTAAGCCAGTTACTGGTATCAGGTTATTGGATTTATACAGTCTAAAGTTTTTCCGTATTTTTACGGATCGGAGGGGCGTTCTCGTAATTACTCGAGAAGCTTCTAGAAGATGGTGACTAAGGAGGGTTATGTGTCATATTCATTAAATGAGTTATATGAGTCATGGTGGTGATTCATTCATTTCAATAATACACATTTATTGCTTAATGACTCATGCTAATGAATCACCACTAGATATTTTATGAAGCATGATTATTCATCACTCTTTATTCTTTTCTTCTTATTAGAAAATGCTTCATATATGATATGATACTCATAACTTATTGATCATAATATTATTCACATTCTCTCTCCTCAAGCTCTCTCTCTTAAAAAGACTAATCCTCACCCTCATGTGTTGAGATCTAGGATTAGTTAGACTAATCAATCCATAACCATCACTCTATTTCATCTATCTTCTTTGATTAGCAATCCAAGAAGGTTAGTTGCCTCAAGTTTAGAGGTTTAGCTTGGAGTTTTGCTCTCGGGTGGATCGTCTACTACCTAGAGAAAGCCGAGGAGAACAAGGAGATCGTAAAGACGAAGGACTAGTTTCGATAGGTATAATCCCTAAGCATAGTAGTTTAGAACAACTATATGTTTGGTTAGTTATCGTTTAGCTTCGATTTAAGCGGTTAGTCGATGTTCGTTCTTTAAACATGATCGTTTTTGAAAATTCCGCCTCCCCACAAGTACTGGGGTGAAGTACATCGACTTACAGCTTATAGGCCCAGCTCCCACGTATATGATCTCCATCATACTGCTGGTCGTCAAGCAAGAATCCTAAGGGCTCTATCAACGTGTAATAGTGACCTGTAAGGTCACCTGAAGCAGTACACGATGATAAAGGTAAACCAGATAGCATACTATCATCTTGAGTAAGACTGTTCTAACGGTATAGGTCCTCCCTCAATCATTGCAATCACGTGCCTGTGATCCAATAATTGAATCTGAGGGCACTATCTCCAACAATCTCCCATTTGCACTCAAGGCTAATTATTGCGATGTCGCATACTCACAGCCCGTGTGATACCGAACACCCAACTCCTCTACTAATCAGTCTCATAAAACCAGTTTACGAAACTAATGTGTTCGAGGAATAGCCTCAGTGAGTGGATCCGCCTTGATGTTTCTTTCTATGTCTCTCTTTATCTCAAGTTCGCGGAGAAAGCCATCTCCCGAAATGAGCAATACCTGTCTTAGAATATGTCTGGATATCTGATGGGACCTAGCTCATAAATGAACTCCAAATCCAAACTTCTTAGACTGTATCGTCAACTGAACTTAATCAGTATCCTGCGTCATGCCTCCCTCAGTATCCCCTTGGACCACCTGTCCAAAATACTGTCCCTCGTCAGAAGGAAAACTATAACTCTGAGAACCTCTCTGTCATCCATGTCACCTTGGAAGCCTGGAATGATAACTGTCTCCTAAAAGAGGATGCTGTTATCATTTCCCTAGAACATCCACTTATGTTCTAAAACTGCTTCCGATTGTTTCTCCAGGATTGGATCAATATCAACATATTGCATCTCGTGCAAAAACAGTATCTGGTGTGGTACTTGACATCTCATGATTGACTCAATTGCCTAAGTAAGTAATCTACCAATCATGCACATCCATCTCCACTTTAGTCTGTAAGACACCTTTAGAGAGGGTGACTCTATCACCTGCAGGTACACTACCGTGCCTAGAGTCGTCCATTCTAAAACACCTTCAGAATGCTGTCTAAGTACCCAGATTGGGAAACTACCCAAATCTAGATCTAAAACCAAAAATCCAGTTACCAGAATGTCTGATATTATATCCAAGTCCCATGTGAAGAAACCAATGTGTGACAACCAAAGTATAACCGATTTGTAGTATAGGAATTTAACTTCCTACTCTGTGTATGTCATCCAAATACCAGGACATCACACCCTACTACCTTCTTAACAGATCCATCCCCTATTCTGATGAAGTCAAACCTATGACTGTCACATCAAAAATAGATGATCTATCTCCGCTATATCTGCTTTAGTCTATAAATAGACATAAGCCACCTGTCCACTATGCTTCCGCTGCTCCCACTGACCATGACAACCCTTTGGTAGAGTCATATAGACATACACTTCTAAAGCTAGTTTAGAACGACGCTATACTCATCCTCCTGCCGGGTCTCACAGTCTGGAACAACAGCAATGGAAAGTCTGGGTAAATAAGAACCTCCCTGTCACCGTCCTTGAGGCTACCGGAGTACCCCTCGGGTGCCTGAGGTTACCCACCGTATCTGCGGAGTGGCCAATGGAATGTCAAGCCAGATTGAATCTTTAGGTTTCTATCAAACTTTCAGTAATCATTTGCGGTTCTGGAATCACTTCCAGTTCTACCATACTCCCACTACTGTTTTCTGAAAAAAATCCATTTTTGTTAAAACTGTGGCGAGTCAAGAACGATATCACTATTGATCTTCCAGATGATAGAAAGTCAACCCTCGTCATAGCCTGGGTCAACCCACAAACAGCCATTACAGAAACGTGCCTTGAGTTATCCAGAGTCTGGTTTTAAGCATAAGCCGGACAACTCCCCGTACCTTAACAATGTCAAGATATAAACTGTTCTATATCCAATACAGAAACAGAGGCACTAATTTAATTGAACCAGATTCAAATCATGCAACTGTCTCTAGTGCATGTTAACTAAATAGAAAGAGGCCGACCAGTATTACTCAACTTAGGAGTGCTTCCAATTATGAGTAACCTGAAAGAGAAACAAGTTCTCTTAATCATTACTATCAACTGAATACCATACACAAGTATCTACATCTTCGATCACCTTGAAGAATCCCGATACTTACAATACCTGGTTCTCTACTTTACTCTTATACCTATAATTTCTCAAAACTCAGACCTTGTGTTTCTACGAAACACTTGTCTAAGAACTAGAGAAGTCATAAGTAAACCGAATATAGTACGAGGACCAACCCCTCTGTCCTAATGGACACTGGACAACATACAATACTCTGTATAAGTCCCTTGATTCTAATAACTCAAACCCTGTGTATCGTAGGTTGAAAACTGTACTTATGGTTAAGAAGAATTACACCGCTGTTTAATACTCCTTACCTAACCATCCACTGATATAGGTAAATGTCATCGACATAATTTCAAAAAAGTATATCTCACTCTATAAAAATAGACGTACAGATATATCAATTTGAAATTGGTGCATGACAGCGGATATTCAAAACCAAATATTTGCCGTCCGGCAAACAACCCAGGTGACTTCCTCAAATATCACCGATTACAACGAATCCCGATATAATGAGGATGATCACCTAATTCCCAATAACTTACTCCCGCTCATCATCTGTAAAACCATACAGATGTGAGAATCAAACCTGGTAAATACATACCCTGGAGCAAGTGTCTAATTGGGAAATCGGTTTTCCTTTAACAGTACACAGTGAAACTGAAACATTGAAATGTTTCGTAGGGGTATCCGGGTATTCCTAGTAATTCCTCTTCCATTATCCAGATTCACAACTGTAACCGTATATTTCTATGCCATCTCTCCACATCCCTTCAAATGTCTTTAGTCATTACCTTCTGTACACCCTCTTAGGCTAAATGGTTTTCTTCCTTCCCTACCGTTCGGCACTAGCCTATGGTTTGGAAGAAAACTATCCAATAAGCGTAATGGGTGTACTGTCCTAATCCTAGGAGCACTCGCAACGCGAGAGAAGGTGAAGATAAAAGACACCTGAATAAACCTTATTCCTATTTCTCCTGAACCAGAATCCATCCCCGAACTGGAACAAGTTCCTTTCGAGTTCGTATATAACCATACGATGGAGTATCCAATAAACTGTGGATCTTCGTAGTGATATGGAGTGTTCTGGAGAAATTCAAAGGTGATGCGGGAGTGGCGATGAAATACTTGGTTTGGTCGTGAATAGCAGTCGCAATTTACTTTGCCCTCTTACTAATCCCTTGATATGTCTTTACTTAATACCTTCTGTACACCATTGTTATGCTAATTGGTTTTTTTCATTCCCCACCATTCGGCACCAGCCTAAGGTTTGGAAGAAGACTATCCAATTTGCGTAATAGGTGTACTATCTCCTAAACCAAGGAGTACTCGCAACCTGAGAGAAGGTAAAAGGAAAAGACAACTGAATAGTCATATTCGTTTTCTCCAGAACTAGAAACCATCCTCGAATAAATTCCTTCGAGTTCGTATATAACCACACGATGGTTTTATCCAATGGAAGTGGACGTTCGTAGTAATACGGGGTGTCCTGGAGAAAAGGGTAAAAGTAGGAGTGGCAATGAGGTTTGCAACTCTGAAAATCCAAAAACCAGTGTATAAGAAGGTTCGGTTAATTTTGGTCACCGATTCATAGTCAAGGGTCGGGCCATGGTTGCTGCCAAAGAGAGAGAGAAAAGAAACACTCAGTGTGCACTCTAACCTAGATCAGAATGGTTATCACTTTATCTAATCTGGAAACCTCCTACTGTACCGTCAAATTCTCCTCCAAACCTGAAAGAAGAATTAGTCGGGATCACCCGAGGAGTAAACCAACTCATCAGTAGGAATAGGGATCCAACTATCATCGCATGATAACGTGATGGAATCCGCTCACGTTATCACACTCCAGAAGGTATGCACATATCTGGCAAGTTTCAGTTTCTTTAGAAACTCCCGATGTGATTTTTACCCCATGCTCTTATGACCTTGACTTTGGCCAAAAAATCATAAGTCACATGTCAAGTTCTACCCGTCATTCTCCAGGTTGATTTGAACCCACCCGTACATATCCTTGACTTTGGCCAACAAGGCAGTACGACTGTCCCAAACCAACGCATCTATCTATGCTGCATATGAATACCTACTAGCTACCAAACACTGTGCCTTGACTTTGGCCAACAAACACAGCTTGAATACTATTGACTATCCATATGAAACGATGGAGGGCTACGAATGATTTTTGGCGAAAAACCTTTAACGTAATGAACTTGATATCGTTGAAGGAACCGGATAGCTTTTAAAAAATATAGTGGCGAAAACCTTTGCTAAAGAGGTCACTCCCGATGAAGGGATTTCGGCTCTTTCCCCGTAGAATGAGGTGCAGGATATTCCAACTGAATACTACGATGCAAAGCAAAAGTAAGCGACTATAGTGAAGTTATTGCCCTGACGCAAACTTCTGTCCAAAGGGTCACTCCCGGTGAAGGGATCTCGGCCCTTGCCTCGTCGACTGAGGTGCAGGATATTCCAACTGAATACCACTGTGCAAAACAAAAGAGAACGTCCTTACAATAACAGATTTTTGAAAAATGTTCCAACAACATCAGAATAGGTTTGTTTAGCTTGCATTGATCCGAATCAACGCAGCCCCATCAATTGATCACACCAATAAAGAACGAAAATAATGATGTACGTATATGCCATCCACATTCGCCACTGTGTCCCGTCATTACCCGTTTGGTTACTTAACTAACGACAGAGCGGGGACTGGACTAGCGCGGATGCAAAACATATACAACATCTACTAGTATATATATCAATATATAATATTCGCTCAAGGCGTGATAAAATGCAACATCACAGAAATGTAATAAGCATCACAGAACAATACAGATATCTGGGATCCCCGGGTTTCATAGAGCCGCTACTGAAACCCGACGTTCCCCTGGTCGTGTGGGTAGCCTGTGCAATGAAATCCTAGACCCCTATGGGCGCGGCAAGTTACCCGCCAAAACCTGAAGCGAGGTAGCCCCCTTCAACAACGTGAATGGACCACCCAGCACTTCACGGAATCCGGTAACTTGGGCACCCCTCCTGGATCAACCTGTACCCCCTACAAGTGCGGCGAATAGCCCGCCAATTCTAGAGTGAGGCCCCCTCCGTCTCAACGCCATGAGATGCGGGCCCGTTGCCCTCTAGAACCCGGCTATCCGTGCACCCCACCTTGGGGTAATCCTAGTACAGAAAGTAAAATATGCATACAACGGGTACATCGATCTCACCCCGGTCGTGCCCCAAAAGAATAATATACAAACAGGCAGTGACGGCAGTCCATATGTCGGACGCTCGCCCCGCAATATCAAATGTATATATAAAACAAAACTGTACTACCATTGCATCCAGGCTATCCACCACGACAATCTGAAACATCACAGCACAACACAGAACATCAACATGAATGTCACGTTCGCAAATCCGTCTAAAAGGGCTATAGCAGTTAGACAGGATTTACCGATCAAATAACATTCACGGTCGCAGATATAATGTAAATACTGTGAACTAACATGTTTAAAATTTTCGATCGACTAAAAATTTCCCGAAGTGGGCCCCAAGCACAACTGTAGCACTTAAAGAAATCTGGGCCAAAACAGAACATTCCAAAAACCCCCATTTTCAACTCAGAAGCTCTCTGTAAAATTTTGGTGCATTGAACAGTAAAAGTGGCGGCGGAACCGCGGCCCAAGCATGGGTTTGGCAACGGTTCCGCGGTGGAATAGTAATAACATGCGACCAAATTTTCACAGAATGCATAAAAAACCCTGCATGTATTTTTACAATGTACCAAATAATTTTTTGAGTACTGGAAAAATTCGACAGAAACTGATGCTAGAAAATACGGTTTTCGGAAAATCCGATCGATCGAACTTGTAAACACGTTAGAGAAAGCTAGACTAGGTTAATGACGTGGCTCTGATACCACTGTAAGTGCACGGCGGCGGCCCGGCCGTCTGAACGAGGCCAAAATACGAAAACGATACTTTTACAAAACTTGTAAACCGGCACCACCGCTCACTAAAATCCCGGATCGGGCCATTAATCTAATCCTAGCTAACTAGAGAAGGGGTAGAGAGATATACCGAGCGATCCGTGTCCTTCGGTCTTTTCTTCGTCGTCTCGATCTCCCCGCGGAATCTCCGGTCTTCATCTCCTCGTCGGAAGGGCACCACATCGCCGGGTTCTTTTACGGGCTCCCACATCTGGACCGAGGCAACTCGGGCACGAAGTTGGCGAGTCAACGTGTCCAAGAATTGCTGTAGAATAGTGTGGAACTCTATGTCTCATGGGGTTGTAAGAAGTTGCCTTTTTGGTGGAGGAAATGAACTTTGGAGATATGGAATTTTTGTGGCAAGTAGAGAAATGAGATGAAGAAATTTCCCACACAAAAATGAACCTATCCCTCACACCCCTCAATAGTGGTCGGCCCATGCATCAAGCAAGAATGAGAGGAGAGAGTGAGTGGATCAAAAATAATCATACAAGAGAGAGAAAGGGTGATGATGAGAAGAAATGATCACCAACCAAATCCAACACTCCATCAACCATCATAACTCCATAAGTCAAGCAATGATGAACTAAAGAAGTCAAATGAAGGTACAATCATCATGAAGCAACAATATGCAAAGAGCACCCTCTACAAATGCCAATTTGCACATTTGCAAATAAGCCATCCTCCACCAATTTTCAGCCAAGGAAAGAACAAAGGAAAAATGGCCGAAACGGAAAGCAAACTGGCAACTTCAAAAAAAAACTGATCCCGTAATAAATTATAGGAAAACCCCGCGGCTGTATATACATACCTGCATTTGTATTGCGACCGAATACAAATGCAATGAGACAAAATCTACACTGTACAATACTAGGATCCGGCTTAAACCAAAGCCCGCTAGTATTATCCGTCCGATCATGATCCGTGCAATACCGCACGTACATGATCGAACCCTGCCATATCTCCATACGGCCTCTACAGCGTTTCGCCCGAAACTTGAGAAAACAGTCTGTGGGGGACTCTAAAGACTCGTCAATACTTTGGTTGTGGATTTAACCACTAGCACGTCATAGGTATTAGCCATACGTAACGGGCTACCGGGTATTGACCAAAAGGGACGTCGATGAGCGAACTCATCCTGACACCCTACTGAGCCTGTCAGTGACAATATCCATACAGTTCGGTCCGTTCGTCTATGAGCATCGCATGGCGGGCCTAGGGGGTTGGTAAAAGTCAGACCCCCAAAAGTGGTACAAGTCATGTCGGAGTGTAGCCCAGAACACCCTGAGATACTACTGGAATACCTACCAGTAAATCTCCTGCCTTGGCCAAGGACTTCGTGTAATGGCTCTCCTAGAAACAGCGCGACCTCACCCCCAATACCGGGAGAGACGAGCCCCTGCAGATCCGCTCACTGCCTCCATGTGGCTCGGGACTGTACCCAACTAAAACCTGTTTGTATGTCTCCTTTGAGCGTGGTAGAGTAGTAATCAAAGTAAAGTGGGAACTCACACGAGACAAATGACGATCTCAGGTCGATGAACTAACCTGTACACATGTCACCAGGGAACTGCTATCTGACGTCAGGTATAAGACCAACTAGCATGTTCCCGGCGAGTCATGTCCGGTGTACTCATAACCCAATGAGCACCTGTATACATCTTAGGTGAACCAACTGACACCAGTGGCTTGTGAGACCGGCCACCACCCCTCGTCGGGGTCTCGACTGTATACACCAGTCTACTCTGGAGTATCGATGCCCTGTCTCGAAACTCCCACGACTAGGGACCTTTTAAGGATGTGCTTATAGACCCCAGTTCCCACGTATATGATCGCCATCATACTGCTGGTCGTCAAGCAAGAATCCTAAGGGCTCTATCAATGTGTAATAGTGACCTGTAAGGTCACCTGAAGCAGTACACGATGATAAAGGTAAACCAGATAGCATACTATCATCTTGAGTAAGACTGTTCTAACGGTATAGGTCCTCCCTCAATCATTGCAATCACGTGCCTGTGATCCAATAATTGACTCTGAGGGCACTATCTCCAACAAGTTCCCATTGTGCTTTGATTACTACCCTACCACGGCTCAAAGGAGTCGTGCAAACAGGTTTTAGTTGGGTATAGTTCCGAGCCACATGAAGGCAGTGATCGGATCGTCGGGGATTCGTCTCTCCCGGTATTGGGGGTTGATGTCGCGTTGTGTACGGGTAGCCATCACCACAAATCCATGGCCATGGTAGACGAGGATTACCGATCTAGGATCGATAGTTTCTCAGGAGGTGATGGGTATCATGCCGACACTAAATATCGCGTTGTTAGGGGTCTGACTTTATCCACCCCCTAGACTCGATATGCGATACTCTTAGACGAACAGACCGGACTGTACGGATATTGTCACTGTCAGGCTCGGTAGGGGTTCGGGATGAGTTTGCTCGTCGGCCTCCCTTTCGCTCAATATCTGGGTAGCCGTTACGTACAGCTAGTGCCGCTGACGTGCTTGTGGTTAAACCCACTGTCAGCGTATTGACGAGTCTTTAGAGTCCCGCACAGAGGGTTTTCACGGTTCAGGCGATATGGTGTACATGAGGTATGTTGATACATACAGGTGTCCGATTAAATATGTGCACATGCTGCGCAGACTTTAATCGGACGGTTGATAATACTAGCGGCTTAGGATTAAGCCGGATTATTAAATCGGGTTTTGATTTAATAATTTATATATGTATTTGTATATACGTATTCTAGTATTATTGTTCACTATTCGTTTTTCTCTCTCGGCTATTCGTATTTTGGTACGAATACGCGTATATGTATTTTGATACATGTACCGGAAAGTATTCCGTATGTTATACGGAATAGCTTCTAGAAGGTGCCACCTCATTAATGATTTTCTTTATTGAAAATCATTTGGGAAATGAGGTGGAAAGGAGGTATGGGTCAAAGCATGGTTCAAAGTGCATGTAGCAAAGTATGGTGCATTGTTTAATGAAATTAGAAAATGATATTTTTTGATGGGAGAGAGAGGGGGGCCGGCCACCATGATGTGGTGGGGGTTCTTTTCATTTGAAAAGAATTGCAACATACATTACACATTATGCTAGCCCACTCTCTCACTCTCATTACTTGCACACTTAGCCATTTTTGCTCATGCAAAGATCACCTCCTTCATCTTCTTCTATGGTTGCTCCCATGAGCATAAATGTTGAGAGAAAAATGTAGTGACATTTGCATACACCCCCACTCTCCATCGCTAGCGACTTTGGAGCGTCGGTTACCTCGTTCGACGAGGTTGGAGCTTGCGCCGTTTCCCTCGGGTGGATCATCGGAGACGAAGGAAGACCGGCAACCAAACCACATCAAGGAGCCGCTAGGAGCATGGAATGAAGACCGAAGGACACAGATCAACTCGGTATAATGATTCTAACTCTTAGTTAGTTTGCTAGTTTAGGGTTTAAGGTCGATCCGGGATTCGGGTAACGGTAGCGCCGGTTTCAGAAATTTTTGTTCCGCATTTTGGCCGCGTTTCGATGGCCGGGGCGCTGCCGTGACCCAACATGTTGTTGTAATTCCTCGACGTCTTCAGAGAGGTGGTGGGTCCCGACAACCAATAACTCCTCTCATCATACATCGATGCACTTCCAAATTGACATTCATGCCTCAAATCAAACCATGCCCCAAATTGTGCATATTCCATATCACCAGTGTTCGCTTCATCAAGTAACAAATACACGTGCGCGCAAGATGAATAAAGGACCGAAATGTCTCCAAACTAACAGTCGCCTAAAAAACGGCGATAATGGACCGAAATGTCCTTAAACTAACATTCATCCCCAAAACGGGAATATTGGACCGAAATATCCTTAAACTAATATTCGCCCCCAAACATGATGGTGATGGACCGCGACGTCCTCAAACTAAAACAAACTGAGCCCCAAATACTTATTTATATTTAAGTTGATCTTAATCTCAAACCAGATTAACGGTCCTTAAATAAACCAAGCCCGAATCTAAAAATATACGGATTTGGACTAATCCACGCTCTACGGGCGACGACAGAAATTATTCTCCGTATACAATCCACGGGCAACCTAAACAAAAAAACACACACACGACACGAAGTGAACTTCCGGAGTAGGAGGAGCAGGAGAAAGTGGTTATCGCAATACGGTAACGTAATTAACTGCAGGGGCTTATGCCTGTAGGGAAGAGCGTCCCCACAATCTAAAATCCCCTCGCAAAATGAGGGGGAATCTGATAAAGTCTGCTACAACGGCCGCATCCTTCCAAACCTCTGATATATGGTGCCATAAATCAACTTGGCATCTTCGGAGAGATGGACGAATAAATCCAAATAGCATCTGCCCCCAGAATTCAGGCCAGACGTCACGGTCCGTCTTCCGGCGGTGAACAACTCCCCCACTCAGTCCGGATAACGCAGCACGTCCACAACCGTATAGCTCCCCTATCCGGTTCGGAATAAAATCAAATCAGAAAATATCAGGCTCATGGTGAATGCCAACTCATCATATCAAGAGAAAACCGTAATTATAAAACATATTCAAGTTTTATAAATCACATTGCGGTTTCTCAAATTCATGGAAAACATCAAGTTTCGAAGAACAACATTTGCATAATTCCTTTTGATGATATATTATATATGTGTGTGTGTAGCATTGTTCCATACCACTGAGATATATCATCATAAATAAAAACATCATAAAATCCATGTCGATCATATACAAATACCCATGATAATGGTGTTCGTATCTCAAATCAGCAAGTATCATAATGCGTCGTGCATATATAAAATCAACACACGAACATGCATGGCAGTTCCTACTGTGTCGTGGCAATACTAATGATGTGTAGTGTAGCATACACGTTTGTGCTCGTGCAGCATGGCAATCATTAGTAGTTGTGCAATATTCTACCAATGTGTTCGCATAAGAATAGCTCTCAATTCCTATCAACAACATACACACACACACTAATCAATCCCCTATATATAGGAAAGTCATAATAAACCGTATCGACATCTATATGGATATAACGTAGTATAGCAGTCCTACAGTGTCATGGAAGTACCAATGATGTGTTGTGTAACATGCGCGTCTGTGATATGTGCAACATAACAATCATTAGTAGTTGTACAGTGTTCTACAAGTGTGTCCGTATAGCATGTCAATTGTAAACTAGCTTACAAAGCTAATTCGAACTAATGGTATAAGCGTAGCGTATACTATGAAGTAACCGATGCACGAGCATATAAAGAGTAGAATAATCATAACGTGAACATGCGTTAATATAGATAATTACTTACGAGCTATACCATTATAATTTAAAATAGAACGAATCGTTATTTCAGAAATAAGGAGGCTACAATGTTTATGAAATAGATATCATTTGAAAATTCATAGCGCATCCTTGACATTATCATTTTAAAGTAGGAAACGGATCTTTAGTTTTTAAAATAAGTATAGCTCAAAATATCTCATAAAGTCCCAATTGGGATTTAACAAGACTCCCCGAGTAAAATGAATACCGGCCGTATTCGGCAATCTATCCCCATCACATCATGTATGGAATCTTCCTCGTACGATATCATTCAATCAATACCGTACGGATTTATAGTCGCATACGCTAACTCATAACATATCATATATGGATATTTAGTCACGTACAACACATAATAATATTCATGTATATACCTATCTCCCTCGTACGATGTCATCCAATCAATACCCATACGGATTTATAGTCGCATACGCTAACTCATATCATATCATGTACGGATATCTAGTCACGTACAACACATATCAATAATCATGTATATACCTACACACACACGCGCACACACACATACATACATATATACATACACACACACACACACACAACACACACACATACATACATACACACACATACATATACATACATACATATATATAGTCTAATGGTTATGAAATAGAGACCAAGTATATCACTATCTACTAAGTGTACGAGTATACATACATGGGTGTTCTAGCATGACCCTATATGCTAGAAATACGGTTCTAATATATAGTATTCTAATTACTACGGTTGTGGGGGTGTTATACTCTATCCACCCGACTTCCCCCGTAGATATACATATACTCACAGATATGCGCCTCGTTCTAATCGAAGCCTACGATCGCTTTGCCCTTCTTCGTCATCTCGGAAGTCCCTATGATCGTACCTACAATTAAACCATAACGCAACCGCATGAAAATCTAAATTGAAAACGACGCAATTGAGTTTCGCGCATATGAGTTTGAACATATGGCTAACACACGCTTAATACAACAAAATACCCCAACGTCGACGTATGAACATCGAACGGTCAAGTCATGAAATAGAAATCCAAAAACCAAGTTTAAAATCCGCAAAACATCATCAAAAACCTACTCAAAATGCTTTCAGATTTTCCTACAGGTAATCTGGGACAATAGAAGGTATACCAGTAGCCTAATTAACATGAAATAGAGCTACAAACCACAATTCAAGCCCTAACTTGAAAATTGGGCTGACAATTGTGCCCTTTCGGCGGCCAAGTGGTGGCCAGTGGGCTCCGGGCTTCCGGTGTGGTCTCAGGGGGTCCTCAAGAGTTCAAAATAATTTTCTTTTCTTTTTCAGTAAACCCTAGTTACTCCAGATTCAATTTGAACATCAAAAACTTCATTAAACTATAGATTTTAAAACTTAAACACTTTTCAATATAAATATAATTTCATCAAAATACCACTAACTATCCAAAACAAAGTGTAAATACTAAACCAACCACTACTATAACCTTCACAACTCATGACCCTACAAAAATCCTAATTTTACTATAAAAACTTCATTTTTGAAAACTCAAAACTATAAAAACATGAACTTTAGCTACAATATATATGGTTTGCATGACAAGTATTTTAAAAACATATAGAAAACAAGATATTACCTCTCTTTGAAATTGAAAAGAGGAGGAACTCCAAGCTTTTGAGGCTGCCAATGGATCAAACTTGAAGAACTTGACATATATAGGGGTTTGGACAAAGAAAAATATGATTTTGGTGTATGATTGTGTGGATGAGGTGAGTTTGGAGATGGAGAAGAAGAAGAAGAAGAAATGAAGATAATGAAATGGTGGGATTTTAGCCATCTGTCCCTCTCTCTCACACATTCCCAATATAAAAAGAAATCAATATTCCACCTATGCTTGCATGTCTCCTCCCTCCCTCCCTCTCACAAAAAAACACAAATGGAAAATGTTAATCCCACATTAACTTGCCATGGCACATATAAAAGGTAATTAGGAAAACAAAATATTAATTCTAACATGCTAATTTATATGGATGTAATTATATACTAATTTATGAAAATCCCACTTAAATAAATACTCTCAAAATAAATAATTCATTTTTGTTTTTCCCAATTAAATTCCAAAAGCGAAGGTATATAATTATACCAAGCCATGAAAACCCAAATCCATACTCGATATTATTTCCATAAAACTCGTAATATCATATTTAAATTATAAAATAATATTTATAATTTTCAAAATATTACAACCATAGGAGGAAATCCACTCCTATGGCATCTTTCCTCCTCCTCTTTTCCATTGTGTTATATATATCCACAATACTTTCACGGACCTTTTTTTTTTTTGATAAAAACTTTTCTAGACCTATTAATTCCATTCATTCATCCATCCATGCAAAACATTAATTTTTCATATATTGTCTACAATACTTGAACCAGTATTAATTCACACCTTTACTTTTGTTATAGAAAATCTAAAATAGGATTTTGTAGTAACAGTGGTCCTACCTTTCATGAATATAAGTTTTCATATACAAAATAAATCATGCAAAAGTTTTTTACTTATAATTATGCAAGACTCTTATATACACTATATACACACACCTGCAAAATACTAATAAAAGTATAGACATCTTTACTCCATTTTCACCAACTCTTAAAACTCAAAGTGTAAATTGTCAAAAAAACCTCACTCCATTCAGGAGTTGTCTAAGAACCCTGATGTTTTCAAAATTGTTGGAAAATGCCTACAGTTCAATATCGTTGTTAAAAAAATCCCTGGGTTGCATTTTATTTAATCCTTTATTCCCTCCAACTACTTAGATATTACATGCAACTCAAAAAAGATCTTTCGTGTATAATCCCGACTACTTAGATATTACATGCAACTTTTTAGATATTACATACAGCTAGCATAAATGAGGTTTTAATTGGGCCAAGGGATCTTTTAAGAAGAGCAAAAGGCCCAAGGTTTTTACCCAAGTTTGAAGCGGACCGGGGCATTTTTACAACCCAAAATCAAATTCAAATCCAAAAATGAAACCAAATTTTCATTCTAGAATTTCTTACACCACCAATAAACTATATTTATTAACCCCAACAAAAATAATTATAAGAATGAGAAGAAAAAGCATTCATCATCAAATTAGATCAATTTTAGCCAATTAAGAACGCATCCTTAATAAAAACTATCCCATATTCTTCTCTAAAAATAACTGCCGAAATAAAATGTCTATCCAATATTTTACAATAGCTTATATCGCACGTGCAATATACCAGGTGCAATATACCAGGACATATAATTTTTCGTCCAAACTAGTTTTTTCTTATATGGCTGCATCAAGTATGAATTATCTTTTTGTGTGGATTTGAAAACTTGTTTTGAGAGTCCATAGACCTTCTTTCTTCCATAAAAATTTTTTGGAAAATGTAGAAAATAAAAGATAGACATAGTATGAAAAATATATTAAATTCTATATGCAAATAAAACCATGGGTGAAACAGTAAACCTTTAGTTTGGCATTAAATTATTATTTCGACAGCAAGTTTTAAATTTGTGATTTTAATTTTCATAAATTTCTTGCCTACTTGATGATGCTCAATATTGGCGACCTTTCAGATCAGGACACGTGGCAGATGACGTGTCCCAGAACTCCGAAGAGAGGGCCCACAGGGACCGATCAGGCCCGACCTACAAGCACAAAGCTGGCTCACCTCAGGGCCCTTGCAAATTGGCCTCCTCGATCTCTCAGCTCGCCTCCGAGCTACCGCAGGACCAAGATACCTCGGCCCTCTCGCTCGTTCCCGAGCTCTCCTGCCGAGACCATCTTCCTCGGTCCCTCCGACCGACCAACTCCACCACTCACAGGCGTAACCGCCGCTCCGCAAATCTCGTCATGCGCAGATTCTCCGCCGGCAACATCCCACGTTCCACGCCATCACGATCCACATTCACGAGCGATCTGCTCTTTACACGGGCGTGACGTCGGGAGCGTAACTGCCGGCGAGATTCTCGCGCCTCCTGCTGCATGCCACCACCGCTATATAAATCCCCATCACAGAGGGGTCAAGTAAGCCATTTTTACTCCACTAAGCCGTTACTCTGCTCGGATCTATTACTGACTTGATCCTCGGAGGGTCCTCGGTGGTACCAAACCACCCCGGGACTTCTTTGCAGGTACTCGGCACTGAACTCCTCAAATCACCAATCTCCTCAAACCCATTGAGACCCACACGCAACAGGAGATCACCTCCAAAATCCACCGGGAGATCGACGGAAGACAACATCTGACGGAGACCCGAAAAGGACCTCCATCAGTTGGCGCCGTCTGTGGGAAACGAAACTCCACAAAAAAACAAAGTTGGCCTTCCGATCTCCATCCCCATGGCAAGCGATCACCCTGAAGATCCAGATACCAGCCGCCGCCTCCCCCTCACCGGAGGCGCGGGTGAACCTCCTCCGGCGACCGTCATCAACGCCCTCGCTGGCCGAATAGACCGACACCCCCTCCCTTGACAGGGTCGCATAGAGGGGGTCGCCACGGCGGCTCGAGGGCCTCCTCGCCCAAGGATCTAAGCCCTCACTAAGAGGCGGCCCAGCAGCTACCCTGCTCAGCTATCCCTGACGGGTAGCTTTCCTACCGCAACGCCAGGGATCAGAAAGTCCTCCCGGAGGCAGTCGAGCCCGAGGATCCCTCGCTCGGCTATCCCTAGCGGGTAGCTTCCCTACCGCAACGCCGGGGATCAGAAAGTCCTCCCAGAGGCAGTCGATCCCGAGGATCCCTCACTCGGCTATCCCTGGCGGGTAGCTTCCCTACCGCAACGCGAGGGATCAGAAAGTCCTCCCAGAGGCAGCCGAGCCCGAGGATCTCTCGCTCGGCTATCCCTGGCGGGTAGCTTCCCTACCGCAACGCCAGGGATCAGAAAGCCCTCCCAGAGGCAGTCGAGCCCGAGGATCCCTCGCTCGGCTATCCTTCAGGACAAAAGCCCTCGCCAAGAGGCACCGGGCAGTAACCCTGCCCGGACAAGAGTCCTTGGTAGGCTTCTTACAACCCTATAGCTCTTCCCGCGCCAAGAACCAAAATCCTCCCAGAGGCAGTTGGGGCCTTGCTCGGCTATCCCCGGCTGGTAGCTTCCTACCACAACCGACAAGGATCAAAGTCCTCGCCAAGAGGCACTGGGCAATAACCCTGCTCGGTCCTCGTCCTGAAGGATCAAAAGTCCTCCCAGAGGCAGTCGAGCCCGAGGATCCCTCGCTCGGCTATCCCTGGCGGGTAGCATCCCTACCGCAACGCCAGGGATCAGAAAGTCCTCCCAGAGGCAGTCGAGCCCGAGGATCTCTTGCTCGGCTATCCCCGGCGGGTAGCTTCCCTACCGCAACGCCGGGGATCAGAAAGCCCTCGCCAAGAGGCACCGAGCAGCTACCCTGCTCGGCCATCCTTCGCAGGCCTCTCACGGCCCCTCCAGCGTCAAGGATCAAAGCCTTCATCGTGAGGCCGCCGAGTTCCTTCCTGCTCGGTGCATCCCAGCGGGCATCCTCCTGCCCATCAGATGCTGAGGATCTCAAGCCCTCATCGTGAGGCCGCCGAGTTCCTTCCTGCTCGGTGCATCCCCAGCGGACATCCTTCTTCCCATCAGACGCTGAGGATCTCAAGCCCTCATCGTGAGGCCGCCGAGTTCCTTCTGCTCGGCGCATCCCCAGCGGGCATCCTCCTGCCCATCAGACGCTGAGGATCTCAAGCCCTTACCGCGAGGCCGCCGAGTTCCTTTCTGCTCGGCGCATCCCCACCGGGCATCTTCCTACCCAACAAAGACAAGGATCAAAGTCCTTCCAGACTCGACTATCCCTGGCCGGTAGCTTCCCTACTCGCAACGCCAGGGGTCAAGACCCTCGCCAAGATCAACCGAGCAGCGTCCCTACTCGGTCATCCCCAGAAGGCATCCTCCTGCCCAACAGACGCTGCGGGTTTGTAGCCCTCATAACGAGGCCACTATGCACATCACATGCAGCGGATCCGAAGCCCCCAACAAGAGACATCAGGTCTATCCAAGTCTGAGTAATCCCCCCTCGACTTCGAGGCAATGGAGATGCCTCCTTCTCAGCAGCACTTGGCACACTCGGCAAGTGATCGAAATCAACTCGACGACCGATCGCTCCACATGTCACGCCCACACTGGGCTGCGTCCCATCAGTCCATAGGTCTGCACACGTCGGGTCGACCAACCGGTGCTCGACACGTGGACCGTCACTTCAGTGGTAGGACGCTCGAACCGGCGCACCTTCCCTAAATGCAGAGATCTCGCCCCGATAAGCTGGCAGAAAATACAGCTGACAGCCCGGGGACGCGTCCCGACGAAACCGTAGGAGGGAGCTTACCCCGGACGGCCCTGCAGTCCACTCTTGACCCGACCCACTAGCTGGTCGGGACAAGAGTGGGGGGATAATGATGATGCTCAATATTGGCGACCTTTCATATCAGGACACGTGGCAGATGACGTGTCCCAGAACTCCGAAGAGAGGGCCCACAGGGACCGATCAGGCCCGACCTACAAGCACAAAGCTGGCTCACCTCAGGGCCCTTGCAAATTGGCCTCCTCGGTCTCTCAACTCGCCTCCGAGCTACCGCAGGACCAAGATACCTCGGCTCTCTCGCTCGTTTCCGAGTTCTCCCGCTGAGACCATCTTCCTCGGTCCCTCCGACCGACCAACTCCACCACTCACAGGCGTAACCGCCGCTCCGCAAATCTCGCCATGCGCAAATTCTCTGCCGGAAACATCCCACGTTCCACGCCATCACGATCCCCATTAACGGGCGATCCGCTCTTTTCGCGGGCGTGACGTCGGGAGCGTAACTGCCGGCGAGATTCTCACGCCTGCTGCTACATGCCACCACCGCTATATAAACCCCCATCACAGAGGGGTACTCCACTAAGCCATTTTTACTCCACTAAGCCGTTACTCTGCTCGGATCTAGTACTGACTTGATCGTCGGTGAATCCTCGGTGGTACCAAACCATCCCGGGACTTCTTTACAGGTACTCGGCGCTGAACTCCTCAAACCACCAATCTCCTCAAACACTTTGAGACCCACACGCAACAGGACATCACCTCCAAAATCCACCAGGAAATCGACGGAAGACAACATTTGACGGAGACCCGAAAAGCACCTCCATCACTACTCTACCATTCTTCTCTCACCCTCTAAAAGAGTTGCTAGCATGTTCATTTATTCTGTTGCTCTGTGGATATTTTTTTTCATTGATAGGACTAAGAAATTTGAGGTTATAATTATCAAAACCTAAGATTCATTACTACTTGTAATCAATGAAGTTTGGAATGATTTGTCCCAAGTTGAGTGATGGTTTATCCTTTTGATGCTCTGTGTTGTGGTTCTCACATGCTCATAAGCTCATGTCATTGGTTGGTAGGCCTTCATAAAAACAGAGCAAAAGATAGCTCTATAGAGAGAGGAGCAATTGATAGCAAAATGTTGATCAAAGAAATTGGAAGTTTTCTAATTTGGCTTGTTTGTCACCATCACTTAAGTTTTTTTTTATATTTATTTTAGTAATACTTATGAAGCAAGAGTTAATACAACAATTCACAAAGTTTTTTTTATATATATTTTAGTAACACTGAAGTTATGATGAGAGTATATTGTTTATTTGAGGCTCGTTTGCTTAGATTTTATCTTAATATCTCTTTCACTGCACCACAACTCTAAAGTTATGATGAGCCAGCGCTGAGGAATATATTTTATATTCTAAGACTTCCAATGTATTGAGATACTGTTTCAGAATTCAAGGAGGTAAGTTTAAACTCCTTGTACTCCATATTGATTAGGAAAGAAAAAACTCACTCCATCCCTAAAAAATAATCCATATGAATCCCATGTCTCAGCAAACATATATTTGAAAAGGAAAAATCTGTATATATATCCAAATAAACCACAAAAGTTTCTCTATTGCATATTGCACAACAAAATAAAGGGCTCACCACTCTCAAATTCAAAGAAAAATCTTCATTCATTTGTTATGGCCATCATCAACTACTAGCTCAACATCTTGAACCAGTGATTTATTTCAAACCCACAAGCATAACTGAGAAGATACCCCATTCAAAAGAAACAGAGAGGAAAGAAACCTGAATTCAAATGCTATTCGGAATTCCCTTGGCATTTTAACAAATATTTCATTCCGATTCAAAAGCTTCGGATCTCCATTCACCTCCGCAATCTTCATCTTTCTCTCAATTTTTTGCATTCAATTCTACACTAGAAACACCCTTATCGGTTCTTCAAAAACACTACTTGGTTAACCGTGGTTCAGGTATGAACCGACTACTTAGATTTAATTATAAAATTAAATGCAAAAATAAAATAAGGCATCATATAAAAAAAAATAATCGCACCTTGAGGCACCCTTCACCAAATTTGACAATTTGTTCTCTCCTCTCTAAGCATCTAGCAGAAAACAATGGACAGTTAATTAATTAGCAATGCAAAGCACATATAACCAGTTTGTTCATGAAGAAAGAGATGGGAACAAAGCAAGGAAAACAACACAGAGAGAGCAGGATATAAATAAGTATATATCTTCTCTTCTTAGCACTACCATTTAATAGGTAGGAAAAACTAACTCTAGAAATGTCGAAGAAATATATTATTCGGTTATATTCTATAGTCATGATATCAAAAATAATATGTCCGTGATCTTCCCATTGTACTATTGATATCGATATCAAAAATAATATATTATTCGGTTATATTCTATAGATGGGAACATGATTTTTTGCATGCATATACAATGATGATCTTCAAATATATAAAATCTACTTTTGAATGTGATAAGTACCGGGACATGAATTTGTAAGCCTCCTATTTGCCAATATAAATATTGGCCTACTTCAACACGTGATATATTGTACAACCCTTTGAGAGATGTTTAATTTTAAAACAGTAATATCTGATGATCATCATCAACTGATTCAATATAATATAAAGGATGATAGAATGAGAGATTGAAAAGAGAGAGACCTGAACGGCTTCTTGCGCTCTTCCAGTGTAAGAGAAAGTGAGAAGGCGGCGACTCACATAAACGGCATTGCAAAATGGGTTTCTCAGATACTAGCTTATCAAATTCATTTTCCTATCTGCACCTTCCATTCAAGTCAAGAAAACATATCCGGAGCTATGTTCGTCGAAAAATATCTCTGCTGCCAGTTGTGCCTCACGGTGAAGAAACTGCTTCTTCCAAATTCAAAGAAAGTCCCTTATTCCTAGATTAATCATCATCATTGAATTCTAGCTGAACATCTCGGGCTAGTAATTTTATTTCAAACACACAAGAAAATGCAACTTAGGAAACAACAAGAAGAGCTAAATGCTGCGTTACCACCTGCTTCTGCAGCAACAAGCACCAACACCACATTTAAAAGTAAATTAAGAAGCCTCAGATTGAGATACTCCCAGGATCGCTCTTTGGAGCATGTTAACCAATCCATTCTGATTCAAATACTTCCGATATACATTCATCTCCGAAATCTTCGCCTCGATCTCTCCTAGCTTTGTCCCAAACCTCATAAATGCTTCCGGCACCTTTGGATCTTTAGTCCACTCTTCTGTATCCCTCTCCCCAAGATAATTCTCATCAGATGAACTGCGTTGACAACATCTTAATAAGAGAATTCTCAATTATACACTGGAGCTTTGGTTTCCTATCGAAACACCTTTTCAGGGTCTGTTCTTGGAGAATGGTACTTGTTACAGCCTCTTTCAAGCATGAATCGATGACTTGGAGCAATATATATTATGGAACATGCAATTTTTTGGAAAAAAGGGATGCACTTTACTTTTGCCAAAATAGCAGGACACCACCCTTTGAAAACTGCACTTTACCCCTGACCTTCTATCATTTTTTGTTTACTGATCGTGAGTCTATGGACAGGCATTTTTGGAATGAAAAATAGAAATGAAAAAAAGTTCACGGTGCTAAAACAAGGGGCAAAGTGCCGGTTTTTAAACTCGGTGCGGTTTCCTGCTAATCGAACAAAAGTAAAGGTTGCCTAAGATTTACCACTACTAATCCGACAAAAGGCACACTACAGCAAATTTGCTCTCTCCTCTCTAAGGATCTGGCCGAAAAGAACAAAAGTAAATGTTACTTTTTATAGTTGTAGTCCGTCATAAAAGATATTTAACCCTCTAGAAGCGACATTTACTCTTTCTAGTATTGCGTCATGCAAGAGATTCAACCCCCCATATTATCTAGCGGTGCCGGGCACGTCCATTATAGACGGACAGGGCCCAAGTATGTACACAAGTGAGCCTGACGGAGTGTCGGACACGGACACGGACACGGCAAGTAAATAGAAGTGTTCATGCTTCCTAGAGAACTAGTAATAAATCAAAGAGGATATTGAAGAGTTAATTTGTGCTTGCGCTTACAAAAAACTATGTATGCTTGAGTCAAAATTCTTATGTGCATGAAAACTATTTAAACTGAACTAGAAACAATCAATATTAATCAGTGTCTATGTTTAATTATAAAGAAAACAGTATTAATACAAAAGTGTCTATACTTCACTCCAGAATATCTTTTATTACACGAAGACTATCTACCTTAATTAGAAGTATCTACATATTTAAATTTTGAAAAAGAAAAATGCACACACGCTGCGTTACACAAATTTGTCTACGATTAACTCAACCAGAAACAATATATACTTGGAAACTGTCTCTACTAAAAGTGATTTGCTTTATATCTCAAGTTCTCAATTACTTATAGACATTTTATTGGAAATTATTATACTAAGAATAAATTATAATTTATACTTTCAAGACCAATTCTAAATCATCTTGTTATTAAGAATAATAAATATTATTAAAACCAATCGTATATTAATTTACTAGATCACATAAAAACTGAACAATGATTACCAGATGTTAGCAATTAAAAATCAATCATCTATCATTAAGGAACACTTCAAAATAAATGAAAACATTGAATATCATATGATTCATATCAAGGATGATAAAGTGAGAATGAAAAGAGAGAACTACCTGAACGGCTTCTTGCGCTTTACAAGCGGAAAACGGAGTGAGAAGGCGATGACTGACAGAAGAAGTCTCAAGCCAAAGGAGATCACGGGACTCGGTGGAAAATAGACCGGCATTTCAAAATGGGTGTCTCTTACACAAGCTTATCAAATTCATTCTCCTATTTGCACATTACCTCGAAATCCAACCACTCCGAAATTCCAGATAAACTGAGTCCATGAGGCCTGTAAAAGTCTAAGAAAACATACATGGAGCAGCATTCATCACTACCCTAAGGATAAAAATTTGCATATGCTGCTTGTTGCGCCGCACAAAGAAGATACCCATTTCAAATTCAAAAGAAACCTTTTTATTCATTGATATATCATCATCAGTGACTATTAGCTCAACATCTTGAGCTAATAATTTATTTCAGACACACAAGCAAATGCAAATACAAAACAGCAGGAAGAGCTAAATACTGCATTTACACCTGCAGCAGCAGCAAGCACCAGCACCACATTCGAAAGATTATTACAAATCTTTAGATCGAGACACTATTGGGAATCCCTTTGGCAGTAAGCCCAGGCTCGCTCGTCGGATACAGAAAATTATACGGCATCTTAACCAATCCATTCCGGTTCAAATACTTCGGATCTTCATTCATCTCCGATATCTTCGCCCCAATCTCTCTTAACTTCGACCCAAACCTCGTAAACGCATCCAGTGCCTTCTGATCCTTAGTCCACTCTTTTGTATCCCTCTCTCCAAGATACACCTCATCCGAAGAATGCGTCGACAATATCTCGATCAGAGCAATCATAATTATGCTCTGGAGCTCTCTCGTGATCGTCTCTAAAAAGACCTTTTCCGGGTTGGTGCTCAATCGGTCGTAATCTTCAGAGTCCTGTTCGGGCATGAACTTACGACTGAGACTAGGGCGATTCGGGAGATAACCAGAATACGGGTATTGCCCGAAATTCACGGCGGCATGCAGCGCCGACGCGACCCAAATGATGATTGTGCAAGAATGGATTAAATCGGAAACGGACTGCATTTTTGGCCACCATATCTTGTCCCTCATGTCTCCGTGGCCAACAGCTCGGACCTCAGTCCACCAAGATTGAAGCTCTGTATCGGATTGGACTGTGGTGTCGGAGGGATAGTAAATGGAGCAATACTCACGGACCCATGTCTTGATGGCTGACCATATTTTGAGCCCGTCAACTGCATAGGGATAGTCCTCGATAAGTAGGTCGACCTTGTATGGGCTATCCGGGTTTGCAACCGCAACTCCTCTGAATGAAAAGAAAATTTATGTTGAGTTAAAAAGATTACTGATCACGTTAATTCTTTTTGATATTATTTACTTTCAAATATGTTGATGCGGCGCAGACGTGGAATTAACAGTGCTGACGTGTCACCATTAAGTTTGGTAGTTATTCGTAGTTTTGAAACTATTTGGTAGTTGCTTGCAAAACATGGAAACTATTTGGAACTTTTCTGGATTTAAGCCATAGTTTTTTATAAGATTATTAATCTATCTTAATGTGATCGGAATAGATTAGAGTTATCATATAGATTCAGTTAATATTATCTCTATCGATTCTATCCAAAAGTAATGAGAATCAGGGATTCCAAAGAGTTTTGATGCAGTGGAGGGACTTTAATGTTAGGAATGTGCATTTAAAGTGTGATTTATTTCCCTCGATCCCCAACTGGAGTTTCGCTTTCGTGAAAAGGACATTAACATGAATCAAACAACTTTGTAAGAAGCTATACCTTTTGATGAGATCGGCTGGAAGAGCTTGCTCCATGAAGTTCCAACTCTTGTAGATTGCCGACGACAGTTCCATAGAGTATTGCACAGGGAAGAAAGTTTTTTCAATGATGCCATTAGCGTTGATAAGACTTTTACGGGCAAGGGCATTTATGTTCATGGTGTCACGGTAATGTGGGATAAGAAGCTTGTTGATCGGGTGCATTGCGCTTAATTGTCGGTTTGTTGCTATAATGAATGGCTCAATTGATGCATGAGTGAGAAGCCTGCAATTGAGTACAAGTCAAATTAGGTTGGCAAACAAGATGTTGGAAGAATGGAAGCGCGATCTATGCCTTTTTTCCTATTAAAATGGGGTCGAGGATGAAGCAAGGCAGTCGACTTGAAGTCTACACCAGTACACTCTCTTAATTAATGTCAAAGTCCATTCCAAGAATACTGCTAAATTAGACTAGATACCCTCAACGATCATCATTTCGATTGAAGTGGGAAAAAATCCCTTAAAACCAAAGTCTATAGGATTTGCTTTAATAGAAAAACATAAGGCAGTTCAATGAAAACAAGGGATAGTTAAGGGCAGTTTACTGTAATTTTGCTAATACTTAGAAACCAATTGCATTCCACCATATATTCCTAGATTGAAGGGAAATTCCATAAGAAGAGGAATGGGAATGTCGATAGCTTTTCTGTAGGGAATTATGTCCAACTCTAAGACCGAGATAAAGCCAAGAAAGAAAGTACACGTTGTCAAACAGGTGATTGTACAATATTCAAGGTCGACAATAATAAAACCCGAACAGAACATACCAATGGCTTATGAGCTGGTGAGTGCCAGAGTCATTGACGACAACAAAGGCTTTTGCCAACTGCCAAATCCAACCCTCGACGCCATCTTCAGAAGGTGTGAAGACCCTGCTGACACATCCATGTTGTTCTCCATCTGGGTGGGGCAAGCTGAGCTCAATTGCCACCGGCTTCAGAGCGCCGTCGCTTTTCAAGAAGAGCAGAGTTCTTGTAGCGTAGATCGTGTTGTCGGTGTTGGAGTTGATCCGGGCTACATAGGGCATCATAGAGTCGTGGTGGTCCAAGATGAAGAGCTTGTTGCTTTCCAATGCCTGCAAACAGATCAATTGTTAACCGAATGGGATTAATTAACCCGTATATATCCTTAAAAGAATAAAAAAGAATATGCCTATGAGTGCCACACAATCTTTAAACCAATTTTCATATCAAGGAATATTTTTCATGCATTCTAAAATTATTTAGTCCGCCACCAAAAAAAAAGAGAGAAAAAGACACCATATTCAAAACAAACACAAATATATTATAGCAATTTGAATTTTCAATTTAAAATGCCTTACCTCTTCAACCGTGAGCCCATCAAGATTACTCTCAATATGTCTTGCGGTTATCGAGCTGTTCTGGTTGCCATATTTTGCAGGGTCCAGATTGCTGGTTGGTGGAAATTCCTGCACCCAAGGAGCAAATTTGTCCACCCTCATCAAAATATTAACAAAACCAAACATGAGGTACAATCAATAGAATTCTAGAGGATTAGCTCACCTGGAGTCTGCTGATGATGACAGGGTTTACTCCAGCCACCATTTCGCGTGCAAATTCATCATCCGTCTTCCAAGCAAGCACGTCGGCTGCAAAATTTGGACAAGGAGACACACGCGCGCGCACAAAAAAAAAAAGAACAAAAATTTAGTTAATTCAGGCTACATAAAGGAAGAAAAATAGCATTGCAAGGAGGTTTGAAAACACTTTCTGCAAATGTCTCACTACTACTGAACTGGAAAGAAGAAATATTCGACTTTCTAAACAAAAAAAATTAAGCAAGACAAATATATTTCTTCTAGTTGAATAAACCTTGAATGACATGTGGCTTGGAAAACTTGATAAATCGCACTCCATTTATTTTGGTATCGACTATATCCTTGAGGAGCTGGAACGGAATACTGTCTACCACCTCATCAACCAATGGTTCATCAGGGACTGGCAGACCTTCCGCAAACATTCTCAATATGTCATTGAAGGAATCAAACTCATTAGGGGTCGGTTTGACTAGCGCATTGAAAATCGGGACCAATGACTTCAAAAGCGCCTTAATGATTTCAGAGCGGAAATCTGATTGCTTGAGGTGTCCAAACTTCTCGTCCCGAGGGATGTAAAAATCACCTTGAGCTGGCCTGCTCTCACTGGCGGGATCTGGAAAAAAGATTAGATCTTTAATTAAGGAGAAAATTATTGCTCAATTTGATTTTGCACATGGAAAAAGAAGAGTAATTTCTTAAATTAAAACGAAACCGGTGTACATGCATTCAGAAATTAAGGTTTTAATTAAGTTGAGTTGTTGTTTTTGGCAACACAGGGTTAAGCTTTAAGTTAACAAAACTTTTATACCCTCTCTACTCATAGTAGAGATTTAGAAACCATGGTTTCGTAAAGTTTTAGAACCTCCTACACCCCTTTTCTTCTTATTTTAGAAAACATGTAAGAGTGTTAAATATTTCCTTTCATCTTATAATCTTATTTTTTGCGTAGAGTACCAACTGATCCTAAAGAGCTATTCCTCTATCAAAGGACATGATGATAATATAGAAACTAGGAATTTTAATTGCTGATATGGCATTAGATGTGTGTCTCTAACTCTCTATTAAAAATGGGTTAACCTCTACCACAATCCATGAACAATAGTCTAAAACGACTAGTAAATTGGAACAAAGTGAATTTACGTATTTGACAACCAATGAAGAGATAGTCGTGGAAAGATATAAAAGATGCATAACATTTACGAGTAGTGATCCAACAAAAATGAGAAAGTGCATGTCGACTAACACCGCGCTAGTATTACCTTCATGGCAAGGGATGCGTCCGGTGTACCCCCTGCGAGGGTAAGGGTACTCGTCAGACCCTCCAAGAACAGGTCGGGCAAGGGATGGTTTGTTGTCTGGATCTCCAAGATCATTGTAAAGTGCATATTTGTAGACACGGTCCCACTCCTGCAACGGCCGCTCGATATCGTTGTTACCTCTGAGGATTCCGAGTTCTTCTTCCCTGTATAATCTTAACGGCTCTGGTGTATTTTCTAGAAGGTATGCCTGCCATGATATTTGCCATTTGTAGATAAGTAACAATTTAAGTGCATTTTAGGTTCTAACCTTTATATCATCATCTCACATGTTTGCTAGGGTAGTACTTGAAAATAGGAATCCTATATTTTATCAAGTGCTTCATAAAAATAAATTTATAATCATCACTGTATATCAGATACCGTTCATTGAAGATATTCTGTCGATTTGGAATCAACTTACATCATTGGCAAAGAAAATCCTGTAATATTTGTACTTATCAACGCTGTTGATCCACGAATTGCAGTCAAAGTGGATCCGACCTTTTCCTGGAAAATCCTCAATGGTCAAGCTCTTGAGGAAGAACTCCCCTTGGCCCAGGTTTGTGACGATTATGGCTCCTGAGGTCCCTTGGCTCGCGTCCCAACTAAATGTCACCCGAAACTCGGATTCTCCAGCCGATTTCAATAACATGCTTGAAATGGCCTCTTCCAGGTAAGCTGGCTTCCCAACAACTCCCTTATTTCCATTATCTGTCGACATTCAAACATTGTACATCCCAACTACGTAAGTACCCATTGTACATGTGCGTGCGTAGACACACACACAAAAGAAAAGGAAATAGAAAAAACAAGAAAAATGTATTTATTATGGCCTAAGGCCTTAGTTATGTTACGAGTATTCCATACACTACCTTTAAGCATATGTAAGTGACTTTATATTCTGGAAATATAAGTAGAAAAGTGTTGCGGATTTGAAAAATAATGGACAGATTAAGAGGAAATGTGTTAGCCTTAGATGACTTGATAGAAAGATGTAAACCAAATTTTGGACTCGCGACACTAAACACATGTTATAGACAAAGAATTTAATCTCTCAAATCACATAATTTATGTAATGGTTTACTCAAAAATTGGTGCAAAAGTTGGTGTAGCACCTGTGGAGGAGAAAATGCGGGAAAACCTGCTAAGATGGTTTGGTCATGTGCGACGCAGACCTATGAAAGTACCGATTCGACGAATAGATACTCTCGATATGGGCAATGGCAAAAGGGTAAAAGGGAGACCGAAGAAAATATGGATGGAGGTGATACGAAACGATATGGTTGCCAAAGGACTCAATGAAAGTATATTGTTCGATAGGAGTGAGTGGAGGCGGAGGATTCATGTGCTGGACCAGGCGTGATTCTCATGTTGGTTCATGTAGCCTACCCCATATGCTTGGGATAAAAGGCTCAATCGTTGTTGTTTACTCAAAATGCATCCAGAAATAATGGATGGTTCCGATTTTATAAGATATATTGTTAAATATCTCCACTAGTATAACTCAGAGACCATGGAGATATGTGATGCTTTCACATTTAATTTATATAAAATATTTTTTAAAAAAGAGAACTCATAATCATAACTTATAAGACATCTATATTGACTCTATTGATGAAAAAATACAATTGATACCAAAATAAAAACCTAATAATAGTTTCAAACAAAAATCGTTTAAGGAGAATATTATGGTCAACAAAATCTTCAACAGTTATAACAAAACCTGAACCTATCTTCTCGAATTTTCTATAAAGAATTAAGAAATCCCATTAACTTTTTTATATCTTATTAATTTAATCACATGAACGCACACGTGCCAACACGCTAGTCGAATTAAGTAAAGAGTAGCCAAACACTGGTAATCTCCCCCAATCAATCTATTTAAAATTTTAAATGACTCTTAATCTTGTCATCTTCTTACCTGATGAAGATTTTGATTCATGGATCGCATAAGCTCATGATGGTTCTATCCATCCACTGGATTCTATAAGAAAAGGCGGAATTTTGATTGCATTTTATGACATTAAATCCTAACTACACATTATTGGATCAGTTCAGTATCGCAGATTATTGATTTCAGAAAAGAAAAAAATCTCATCTGAAAACAAAATCCATAGCAGCAAGGCACAAATCATTCCAAAATATTACTAAAGAAAATTAGGGTTATGTGAATGACAAAATTTGGGATTTGACATTTATTAGAAACTAATTAGGGATTTAGCCTACTTTTAAAACCATTCAAGGATTTAGAACTTTCGGATCACATTAAGGACATGTAGGCGCCATGTACGAATGGCAGTTTAGACGGTGGACACGTTTTAAGTCGCGCTTTGAAAATGCAGTCTAATCTAGAGACAAGTTAGGACTCGTCCAGACCCCTGGGAGTTTAGCCGCACTTACAAAATGCGGCCACCCCCCCCCCCGCCAAAACAAATTCATTTAAAAGGGGCCCACCATACCCCCTCTCTCATGTAATTCTCTCTCCAGATCCCCCTCTCTCATCTCGCTACTTCTCTCTCTCTCCGGATCCCCCTCTCTTCTCGCTCCCCCTTCTCTCTTCCAGATCTCTCTCTCCTCTCCTCTCTCGGCAAATTCCCGTGCCCCCTCATCGCGAGCCCCTCGTTGACCCGGCCAAACCTCCTCCATCTCCAACTGTGAGATTTTTTTAAATTTAATGTATGATTATTTTAATTTTGGTCTGTAAATTAGTTTGTTTAGATTTATGGTATTTTAAGGTCAAGGTTAGGGAATTTTGGGGTGACGGTTAAGATATTTTGGGTTAGGGTTAGGGCATTTTTGTAGGTTAGAATGTTAGCGTAATGGTAAAGAATAAGGCGCTAGTGGGATGAGAGATGGTGGGTTAGAATTTAGTGTCAGGGTTAGTGTATTTTAGTACCATAAAAATAATAGTTTTGGTGTATTTAAGGTTTATTTTTAGGGTTAGGCTGCTTTAGTGTCATTAAAATAATAAGTTTGTTTATTGAGTTTTGGATAATTTCACAATTATTGTTAATATTAGGTACGATGTCAATTGAGGATGCCATGTTGATTTGTTATTATAACGGCATCTTAAATAATGAAGCGAGTGGTCGATCGAACTACGTTAGTAGAAAAACTAAAACGATGAGAGTTAATAAATCGTACATATACAATAAGTTGAAGCGAAAAGATTTACGCAATCACACGGATAAATCCGAGCGATTATAAGATCGATTTGGTGTGCAAAGTTCCGATCACAAATCATGACTACACAAGCGTTGAAGTAGCCGATGATGAGGATAAAAGCATGATACTTAGTTTGTAAACTGAAAATCTATCGATACAAGTGTTGGTGGTGAAATAACCATTAGAAATGCATTAAGAAGCAGTAGAATCGTCTCAAGAAGCAGTACAATCGCATCACGCTTCCGAACCACTAAGGGAGTTTACTTGCATGCTCAATACGGCTATGTGTAGTCTTGAAGATCCGAACTTGGCTGATGATTGATACAATTCCATACAAGTTTCATTCCATAGCACGCAGGTTGACTCAAATATGTATAACTATGGTTAGGATTCGTATGACTAGACAATGTCAAATCCGTACAATACGGATTGCACAATAGTGATGGCTAGAGCGAATAGGTAACATGCTATATTATATAAAACTGACGATACTCTTTGTATATCGAATGTTGGTTAATTGGCATGTTACTTATGTCACGTAAGTCTTTATTTTTTGTGTCGGAGCATATGCAAACACAAAGTTCAATGCAAGAGGAGTTTGGTACAGGTGTGACACCTTATGAAGGACCATCTTCATCACATCATATTGAAGAAAAAGATGACCACGAAAACGAGGGAGATTGTGATGACGAAGATACTGATCGTGAAGGGGGTGATGGAATGCAAGAAGATAGTATGCAGTACGCAGACCAAGATGAAGTGGACGATCAGTAGATGCATCAAGTATATGCTCACAACGAATATGTTGAGTTCGAAGAGCCACATCTTGATGAGCCGATTGATGATGCCATGGTAGAAACATATGCTACAGAGGATATGATCATCGATGACACTCGTTGGGCGATGCGAACAGACAATAATATTGGATTTCAAGCCGGCTAGATGTTTGCGATGAAGGAAAAATTGATTGAAGAAATCAGTGCATGGCCCATTAAGAGGTGTGTCATTCAAAACAGCCAAGAGTACCAAATCAAAGTGCACTATAGTGGGTGCTAACAATCCAGGTACGGGCCCTGAACAATACCCTTAGAAACTTCATGCAATAATTTCAAAATGGTGGGCACATTCGACACACTTCACTATAAATGAATATAATCTGGAGTATTGGTGCCGAAATACTGTAGGGGATGTGGAGGCACAAACATGCCACATCAACATTTATATGCCAGTGCATCTTGCTTTTGCTGAAGAGACGGCTGGATATAACATCGGCTGCCATTCAAGATCAAATGGCAGGGGCATATCAAATCAATGTTTCTTATTTCAAAGCGTAGGCGAGAAGAAAGGCTTTATGCATAATATTTGGGGATTGGGAGAAATTGTATCAAACTCTGCCACAGTATCTGGAGGCAATCATAAAGAGCAATCCCAGCACAGTCTACAAGATCACCTACGAAAACCCGACTCCAACATCAGTCCAATTTATCGGCGTGTTCTGGGCATTTGGACCATCAATTAAGGGGTTTGAATATTGCCGTCCAGTTCTGAGCATTGATGGCACACTTATATAGTAAATATAAGGGGATTTTTCTTGTTACTACTGGAGTGGATACGACATCTGGATCCTCCTCCTCCCTCTCGAGCCATATGGAGATCGATCAGTCGTTTTTTCCAACGGCGTCCAATACGACGTCTGGATCCTCCTTCTCCTCGCCCTCGAGCACCGGTGAATGTGATTTATCAACGTCAACGTCGCCGACATAGAGACGAAGCTGGCCCTTCTAGAACTACGGACCAACCTGGAACCTCACAGCCAGCCATACAACCGGAGGATATACTCGGTCCATCACAGCGCCATCACGACCGATCTAGGATTTCACAGTCTTTATCGTGCTTGATGTGACGCTCTCTTTTGTATTTGTTTTTATCGAATTTAGAGAAGTATATATTTAGGTGTCGAACTCGTATGAAGTCGACCTCGCTTTATTTATATATAATGCTTATTTTGCGTGGATTGTGTCTCCGCCATGTTTGGCATCGAGTTAGCTCCCGTATTGGGTAGCATTTATTTTATTGATGTTGTACATGAATTTAGTCAAAATTCACAAAGGGGGTGCTGTCTATTTTTTGTTTGAACTTTTAAACAGTGGGTTTTTGGAGGAGTTGCAAAAATTAAGACTTTCAGGTTTGCTGGAACTAAGGAGAAGGGGTTACAAAAATTTATAAATTGGACATTGTAACCATAGAGATAGAGGCATTCAGGTTTGCTGGAGATAAGTTGAGCAAGTCTATTCTGCACTTTACAAGTGCGGAATAAGACTTGGTCCCAACCAAAGACCCAAGACTTGGCTCTCTGGTTGAGGGCCAAGTCTCTGGTTGGATTGGGGGTTTTATTCCGCTCTTTGCAAGTGCGGAATAAGTCCCTTAAAACTTGATGAACTTGGGTCTCTAGAAGAGACCCAAGTCTAATCCGCACTTGCAAAGTGCGGATTAAGACTTGGGCTTTCTCACAGACCCAAGTATATGCTGCACTTTATAAGTGCGGTTTAAAACTCGCCCATATATTCAAACCGTCATCCTACGTGGCGTCTATGTGTCACTGATGTGACCTAAATGTGCTAAATTCCTAAATAGTTAAAAAATGTGTTTAAATCTCTAATTAGTGCTAAATCCCAAATTTTGTCCGTTATGCGGAAGATTACAAGCAAAGGTGGAATTTGGATTGTTTTGGAATTATATCCTAATTACGAATTATTGGAACAAACCATTGCAACCAAACAAATCCAAAATAACACTAAAGGAAATTAGGGTTAATAATTGTTGGGGGGAGGGGTTTGACCTGAGGTTTCTAGTGCTTCGAGGCCAAAAATGGATATTAAGAGCTCTTGCGCTTTGTGGGTGTAAGTTATTGCTGGATGGATCAAAGATTTACAACCTTTTTAAAAATGGGTAAATTGCTTAATAATACCATAATATTTCACACGTTCAGCAGAATAATACCACAATGTTTATTTTCCAGCACTTAAATATCACAATGTTTAGCTTCGTTTGCAGTTTGATACCCTCTGTTAACTAGGCGTTAGAATATTCTGTTACGTGCTTTGCACGTGGGTATTTTTGGACAATTTTGCCCTTTTGAATTTAAAAAAAGAAGGAAAAAAAATAAAAACCTAACCCTAACCTCACCCTAACTCATCATCTTCCTCTAGCTTATTGAGATCCTTGGAGTGCTAGTTTCCAGTACGTCGCCGGCCGAGGGAGATAGGGACAGACGTGGTTACCTAGGAAGGTGGCGATGATACGATGGGATGGAGGTGAGGAGGTGGTGCCAATGGAAACAATAGGGAAGAGGTGATGACAATGGTGGCTATGGAGACGAGGTGGAGATTGATGGTAGCCGTGGAGTGAAGGAAGAGGAGATTGATGGTAGCGGTGGCGATGGTCGGCGACGATGGGTGGCGAAGGAAGAGGATATGGCCATGAGAGTGATGGGAAGGAGGCGATGGCAATGAGGACGAATGTGGCGAAGGTGGTGGCGACGGGGGCGGAGGTAGAGATTGATGGTGGCGATAGGGCAAAGCTTGTGGTGGTGATTGGGGCGGAGATGGAAGAGGGGCCGGGTGACGATGGAGTGATGGGAAGAGACCGATGGCGAAGGGGGCAAAGGTGGAGGAAGGATGGCTATGGGAGTGATGGGGGAGGAGGCGATGGCGAAGGGAGCAGAGGTAAAGGAGATGGCGGCGGCGATGGGAGGGCGGAGTGGCGGCGGCCATGGGGCGAGGTAGATGCTGTGGCTATGGGGGGAGGCAAGGCGAAGGTGGTGATGCGACGACAGAGGTGATGGAGAGGACGTGGTGATGCCGCTTTGAAGATGATGCGGCGGAGGTGATGACGGCGAAGGTGACCATGGGGTGGAGGCGGTGATGTTGCGGCGAAGGTGGTGATGGCGGAGGTGACGGTAGTGGAGATGGGTTATGGTAGGTAATTAGGGTTAATGCTAGCTAATTAGGGTGAAAGTTAGCGTCAGGCTAGGTCATTAGGTTCAGGGTTAGTTTTCTTTTTCTTTTATAAATCCAAAATAACTAGGGGTATTTTAGTCATTTTCTCTATGATGTCAACACAGTGTTGGTATTTAAAACATTATGGTATTTATGTGCCAGTAAAAAACATTGTGGTATTATTCTGCAGCAAGTGTGAAACATTATGGTATCATTAAGCAATTAGCCCTTTAAAAATACCCGTATCTGGCCCGCCTGTTTGAAAGTCTTACCAGGTTGACCTGGCCCCCAAACACTTTTTCCCGCGATATCTAAATAATTTGTATGAACCGGTTAAATATAGCAGGTTATTATGTAGACACTGCAGGAATAAATTCTGGGGTTTAACTACTGTTTCGAGGCCGGGGAGTTTTTGACAGCAGGAAAAAGTGCTGGTTTTTTTTTGACAATTTACCCTATTATTTTTCTAGTCATTTTTAATAAATTATTCATGTTATATCATGATTACTAAGCGGGTTTAGAATGAGCAATCAATTGTAATTATCATATTTAGTTATGATAGTTAATATATTTAAATCCGGGTATTTTTAATCGTAATCATTTTATCCGCCATCCATAATTACCCATTCGGAGGTGGCCGGACCTGTCCATTATGATAACTTGTATATTTGTGCAAATTTACGATCCCATTTACCTTAGTAGCCCACTTTTGGAAAATTTGTTTTATCATATCTACATGTGCTATCAATAACTATAATTTATGGTTTGTGTTCAATTAGATTACAAAGAATTTGTTTTAAAGTTATAAAAAGACACTTAATGTTCATATAGATCAAGGCATGTGACTTTATCCGAATCAAAATCATTTATCAAACACCATGGTCATAGGTTAGATATGTCACGTTATCGTTGCTGAGTTATAATGGTAAAAGTATAATCGATAAAAAGTAAAGAGATTTTAGCAAGAGCTAGCTCACTTGGCTGACCAACGGTTGCACTAACAAGCTGAAAGGAGATGGTAGAGGCAGCAAAGGCTTGCATCTCATCATCAAGGACTGAAGCATTGTAGTCTGAAAATTTCCCAAAGTTTGTCCCTTTTATTAGCACCACTCTGCCACTAATATCCTGCACTTTATTAATTTCTCCATCAATATTGTCGATGATGCTGGTAGTATCCATCTTAATTGATGTGCTTGCAAATACAAATTAAGAAGAGGATGAGTGTGTGGTAGTGATCTCTATGGCACAGCTATTTATAGAATTTTTTATGGCTTGTATAATAAATGCAGGGGCCAACTCGTTTGATCTGACTGTTGGATTTTTGCTGGAGTTTAATCTTTGAATAATGCACTCATGAGAACCACATGCTAATAGTTTTGTAAGTTAATACTGCATTATTTGATGCAAGGTACCATATGATTCCCATTCCCCATATGCCTGGTTATAATTCTGAGATTTACTTCTATGCATAATTAATAAGAGGGTTCCTTAAATAAAATAGAAAATAAAAAGTTTTTTTTTATACTTAAACCCCCCAAAAAATCTTAGGTAACTAAAACCCCCAACCCCAACCCCAATCCAAATTTTGGTAATTACTTATTACCCTAAAAACTTTTAAGTTGGGTCATTATACCCCTCCAAATTTTCCATCCAAAGAAAATATGGCCGTTAGCTAATTTGTAATATCTCCATCTACCCACTTGTAACTTCACGGTTCTATTCGATAAAACCGTCATTTCTCTCTTGTTCTTCATCTTCTTCTTCCTCTCCACTAAATCATTGTACCCGGGCAACTGAAGAACTTTCCCACCTTCATTTTCAGTTTTTCCGCTTATACGAAGCTTGCAATTAAATGCACATTCGCATTCTAATGCTTCGTGTTTGGAGAAAGTTGAGAAAGAAGAACCAAAATCCATTGCCAATTAGAGGATTCGAAGAGCGATTCCTAAACCTAATTTTGAATTGGGTCTCTAGATGAGAATTTTAGATGAAGACACATGCATTGAGGGTTTTTACCGACCCTAGCCCAATTTTCTCTGTTAATTGAATAACGGAACGAGGGAAAAGAGTTAGTGGAGGGTCTTAAGATCAACTACAAAGTTATTGGATGGTAATAAGTAATTACCTAGTTTTGGAGAGGTATTCAGTAATTAGTTAAGTTTTGAGGGGGTTTTAAGCCAAAAAACTCATCAAAAAATAAGCGTTTTTCTAAAACTTTAATATTCATATTTTTCTTATGAGAAAACATAATATTAAATGACATAAAAATGCGTCCATTTCATCATTTTTTGGGATGACCACAACCTTGAATATTAATATTCATGTTCTGAATTAGGTGCACATCCATTTCCATGTGAATTCGGATAGAGTTGACCTACCATCGAGTGATTGTTATTAACGATTTTCGACATCAGTGTTGTAAAGATTATGTATCTATACGCAGCGAAAATCCAAGACATTTGTTTTAGGGTAAATTGGAAAAAACAATTCGACGGATACCAAATCATACAAAAAGAACACACCAACAACAGCACACAAGATTTACCCAGATTCGGTGCAACTAGCACCTAATCCTGCAACCGTGACGGAAACTTCCACTACGAGAATGAATTACAAGAGATTACACCGACTTCTTACCCTTTCTTTACAAAGAATTACCATCTCTTACAAAACATCTCTCTATCCGTGACCGCATTTGGTCGTCTCTCTCACTTTAATCAAACCGTAAGTTATTATAGAACTATGGATACATAAAAATCCCTAGAGAAAACCTTCTATTTATAGGATAAATAAATGTTAGGAGATAAATCCATATTTAAATTAGAGATAAATATAAATTTAAACTTTATATTATATTTAAATCTAAACTAAAGAGATTAAATTTAAATCCTAGCTAATCTGATTTAAATCTAAACTAAAGAGATTAAATTTAAATCTTAACTAATCCCTAACTAATCCAAATTTAAATTAAATTCAACAATCTCCAGCTTGATTCAAATTCTCTATAATCTCTTCACTTTCTCAACACTTTGAAACTCCTTTCTCGTCGCTTTGTGCCTGAAGGCACATCAACAATCTACTGGGCAAAACTTGAATTTGGACCAAACCATCTCAGAAACGCGTCGCTGGATCCTCTAAGATACCAATCTTCGTAAGAGATATTAGCTTCTTCTCGGCCTGCAAGAAGAACACTCGCACTTTCTCTGGAACACCTAAACCTAACAAAACCCGTAAATAGATGGCCTTCCTTACCTCCTTCAAGGAGGCTATCAACCATGCCTCCATTGTTGAAACCACGATACCAGCTTGAAGTGTCGATCTTTCTGGTACTGCATCCATAATCAACATGTAACCCGTTATCAACCTCCATTTGCCCCTATCACCAGCGTAATCTATACTTGATGAAATATCGCAGAAAATCTGAAGTGCACCTCTAAGTAAGAAGACATGGGCCGAGTCTCCTTCATCCCATACCAAGCTAGAACATGCTCAACCAAAGTAACTTTACATCCATGATACTCTCCATGCCACGAATCAAACGTGCAGACTTCCTACCGAACTCCCAATCCTCTTGCTTTGGAGACTTATTATTAGCTACTCCTGGGCTGAACTGTCCTCGACCACTGCATCACTGGTTGTACTGGACTCTCCACCTGAATCAGAGTACCGACCACCTCATCTCTTATAACCTGGACTGGGACTTCGAACTCCACCTCGCTTGGTGGCATACATGTTCTCCATTCACCATCTGACTGGGTCTGTATTTTTCGAAGTATTGCAGACTCAACAAATGTTACTTGGCTGATTAATCCACTCTGGATACCATAACACCATGACCTGCATCCTTTTGCTCCTTCTTCAAAGCCGACAAGAGAACATCTTTTGATCCCCGGCTCCTCGATGCATCGAATTCCACGATGCGTCGAATTCCACGAAGCCCTGAGTAATCTTTATCCCCTCCAGTCCATAACTCCTTAGGAATTCTCATATCTACCATCATCGATGGTGACCAATAGATGAGGTACTCAGAAGTGGACAGGGCTCCAGCCCCAAACTCTCTCGGAAACCCAGCCGTAAGCCATAAATCCCTGTTCTTCTTAACTGTCTAACTATTCGCACTGCAATACCATTTGATCAGAGATCTCCCAACGTGGTGTACTGATGCACAATCCTCTTCGGCTTGCATAATCTTGTGACCTTCTGTGAAGCGAACTCTCCCCCTAACCCCAACCGAAGAAACTCTACGCGTTTCCCGGACCGCTATAGATAGATACAGTCAGCAAGAGATTTCTTCTTGTAAATAGACTTCAACTTGTTCCACAATCTTGCCGGGGTCTTATTTTGCGCCACTTTGCAAAAAACCTTATCAGCCATTGAAAGCTGGATCAAATTGTGAGTTTTGTCCTCTATCTTTTTAGTCTCAATTGTTGTGGTCGCTCTCGGAATTCTGTCTTTTGCAAAGACAATCTTATATACACCTTGTTACTTCAGCAGCGCCGTCATCTTCAATCTCTATAGACTGAAATTGTTGTGTCCATCGAGCTTTTCAATCTAGTAATTTGTAGGCGTCATCTCCCCAATCAACTCCAAAACACGAACTTGACACTCTGATGCCACTTCTTGTACCTCGATCTACTCTAACACAGTGCTGTGAACTATGAAGGGATCGCACAAGCCTGTAGCGAATAAGCAGTACGGCACAACGGAAATAAATAGAATCACATGCAAACAAAGACAATGAAAAAGATATATCCGACGGATACCAAATCACACGAAAAGAACAAACCAACAACAACACATAAGATTTACCCAGGTTCGGTGTAACTAGCACTTAATCCTGCAACCGCAATGAAAATTTTCACTATGAGAAAGAATTACAAGAGATTACTCTGACTTTTCATCCCTTCTTTACAAAGAATTACCTTCTCTTACAAAACCCCTCTCTATCCGCGACCGCACATGGCCGCCTCCCCCGCTTAAATGAACCCCTCTCTATCCGCGAATAAGTTCCCCTCTGACTCTCTCTTCTCCTCTTCTTCATTCTCTCTCTCCTTTCCTTGTCGTGATTACCTTATAACACCACTGTCCCATCTCGTTGTAATTCCCGATAAAACATATGTTGCATATAATTTGATTAAAATAGTTGTTTCTGATTAACGTCTATATTCGTTTAAATGTTTGCTATGTTTAATGACAACTTGTGCATGTCGTAGATTTAAATATCACCAATTAGTGACACTACAATATAGGCTTAAAAAATATTACATCATGATACAATTAAGTAAATGAAACCTTAAACCTGATCATCTGAATGATAAGGATTTGAGCCGGCTCAACATAACATGAGCCGTCTCATATACACTGAAAGGAAATCCATTTCATCGACATGTCGTGAGCCGGCTCAAATTTGGATTTGAGTCGTCTCAAGTAGTTTTGAGTCGGCTCAATATAACATGAGTTGTCTAATGGAAACGGTTAGGATTTCTAGTCGCTGTTTTGCAAAATATGAAAACTGCTTTTAAAGGCTTTGTTCAAGAGGCCATAACTTTTTCATCGGTAATCCAAATTAAGTGTTTTCAAATGTTTTGGACATCTAAATCAAAATATATAGATTTTCTTAGTTATATAGATTTCCTGAAAATCGACGTAAAATATAGAAAACTTCGTTATAAAATTATGCGAAGAATCTGGACAGAATCTGTCCAGATTCGCACACTGTTTTTAAATACGACATAACTTGAGATTCCGATGTCGACTCGGGACAAACTTTAAATCTATAGATGAAAAATTGACAGACCTAGAAATTTACTATATTCCCGGTGATCCAGAAATGTATAGAATGACCCGATATATGCACAGTAATGCACTTCATAGTTGCTGTCCAAAAATCAGAATTTCTGTTTTAAACCCTGAAGTTAAAATGAACATAACTAGAGGTTCATAAATCCAAATCGCGCCGAACTTGGTTGTTTGGATAAGTACACCTAATGACCTACAAATTTCTAATAATTGTCGAAACCTGAAACCCGACGAAAAATAACTCAAACTATATTTTAAAAATGTGTGATGGCACTGTGCAGATTCTAATCTGTTCTGCGTGAAAACGGGTATATCTCCTAAACCATTAGTCGTATTTAGGTGAGACTTAAACACATGTTTACATAACACTTATGGCTTTTTTCCATTTATATTCTGTATCTAATTGACTTGAGTAATTAGTCGTACATGACACTTCTTTACAGCATTATTTCTGATTATTACTTGAATATTATACTTATCTCATCTAATTCTATGTGACTGTTTATTTATTGTATCTACATGACTTTCATGATGAAACATATTGCATGTTTGACATGAACTTACCTGAACCATGAATCCATGTATACATGAATGCTTGAACTTGATATGAATACTTGAACCTGACATGAACTCAACTTGAACTTATACCTCTTATGTATTTCTGGATTCGGGCAAGACTTGTAACATTATCTATAATTAGAATACGCGGGGTGTTGAAGTAGTTTGAGTTGTAAGTTCGATCAACGGAATCTCAGAATTCCCATTACTAACATTACATGAATGCTTGTTACTGTGGTATCGGGCTGAAACGGTACATTACTTGTTGCTGTAGTACCGGGATGAAACGGTATATTAATAACTCTTGATTTAGGCCCGTATTTTCTTGCCCCTAGACGATAGCCTTAGATTCGAGAATAATCCTGCAGTGGTTGACATTCACACTCGAACTGATGTTAGGTTAGCTTGCCCTTTTAGTGACCTTTTTAAGACTGCATTGCCATACTCATGATACATTGCCATGCATATATAGTTGACATGCTATTATAATTGCCATATTTAACTGTCATCTCTTATGAATTCACTGTTTTATGATTTTCCTTTCTATTGATATTGCTTGTCATTATACACTTTATACTTATAATCCTACCTTATTGGGGACTTACCGAGCGCAAGTTCACCGATGGACATTCCATCTTGTTTTCTTTCTTTCTTGGGAATGTTCGTTAAGTGACTTAGGGACATAGTAAATCGAGCCAACGAAATAAGAGTACTCCCAGCTGTCGTCATCGACCGACTACTAGATTTCATTTCAGCTTCTTATTCAGTATGCCTCTTGTTAAGGCTTAGCTTCTTAATGTACCTTATTTCAGACTTCTTGTCGATGTTAAACTCTGTGGATTTGAATGTAATAACTAGTTGTTGGATTTTCATTCTATTGTTAAATCTTGTTATATTTATGTTGCTTACTAAACGCTTAGCATATTTGTTATGAGAAAAGACTTTCTTGGGTTAAATACGTTGCGGGCCTCGTCATGTACCCATTGCCATTATCTTGGGAAGCGGGGCGTGACAGACAAAGTTCAAAACAAATTTTAAACTTGTTTATTTACTTATAATATATAATAACTACATTCATTACTACTCACTTTGTCAAAATATAATATTGAACACTGATAGTATGTTTTTTATGTATTGATGGAATTATTTATAACACTTTTCCTAAATTTTAGGTAGTCTTGATAAAGTTAGAGGCTCGTTCGGGCTCTATGAAGGCTCGGCTCAGGCTAGTTTGATAAATAAACGAGCCAAACTTGAATTAGTTTTTAAGATCGTTTAAGTAATTAAGCCAAGCCTAACAACCTCAAGCTCGGCTCGTTTGGCTCTTTTAACGGCCCTATGATAAACGTTAGACTTGTTAACGAACTTGAAATCTTTTTTCCACATTCATTGTCATACCCCGCTTCCCAATATCCACGAAATATGGGATATGACTCGGCCAGCCATGCTACCTATGGTAAGGAATTATCCTTCCAATAGTCTCATTATGGCTGTCGATAAGTGATCAAAAACAAAAATATAAATAACTATCACATGTCCAATAGCCACAATAAATAATAACGATAATCAATAATCAAGAGTCAATGGAATTAATAGCGGAAGCAATAATAACGATCAAGTATCGAGATTCAAGGAAAAATAAGAACAATAAATAGTTGACCCTTATGGGCTCACAATAGATGCAATAAACGATTCGATACGATAATTAAACTTAAGCATAAAGACTAGATCAATTGCAATATCCCTCACTGCTCAGCAAGCTTCTTAAAGTACTCCTTATCAGTCTATTTTAAAGCCAAAGAATCTGGGCCATGCAAAACCAAGACGACATAACGTCGAAAATATAATCATAATGAATATAACCAGAAACAATGTCAAGTAAGCAAGTAATATATCATAACAATGTATCATGTGAGTTAATAATGAACAATATCAATATCAAGTGATAACAACCAGGATATAATCAATGCAATCATGGCATGTGACTCCTATGGGTTTATGTTTCTAAGTTATCTATGTTACAATTATTTGAAACCAATTAATACAATCATCATCATAACTCAACAATTTATATCCCGTTACCCCGCGGGAACACGACACAATATATCACGTTCACCTTCCGGGAACACGGCACAATATCAATCAACAATGGTATATTCCGTTGCCCCCGGAATCATGGCACAATCAATATCCTCTTGAATTACGATTCAGTTATATTCTTGATTTTCCCTTTTCCCCAGTTTTTAATTCTCATGTCAATAGCAATATTTTATGTTATGTAATGCCAATGCAAGAACAATCAATACATATACAAGTCATGTCTATCAAGACAACAGGTCAATCAATTCAATAGTAATGGATTGTTGGCATTTAGGTAAACATCTCATTTTCGGTATAGTAACAAGATAGCAATAGTCAATCAATCGAGATTTCGAATAAACAATCAATAATAATGTAAGTTAGGAATATCGTAATCGTTGTTAGTCTACGGTAGCGCCCCGACCGTCTGTCCGAGGCCAAAATACGGAAATGAAAACTTTTTCAAAACTTGAAACCGGCACTATCGTATACTTTAAATCCGGATCGAACCATTAATCTATAACTAGCAATTAGAGAAGGGTTGGAAAGGCTATACCGATCGATTCGTGTTCTTCGGTCTTTGGCCACCATCCCAAGCTCCTCGCGACATCTCCGATCTTGATCACCTCGCCGGAAAAGGGCACCACATCATTGAGTCTTTTTACGGGCTCCCGCTTCATCCGAAGCAACTCGGACACGAAGTTTACTAGCCGACATGTCCAAAGTGAAGTAGAGAATGTGTGTGACAACTTTGTCTCTTGCATCCATTGCATGGATGGAGGTTGAAGATGAAGCCATCAATGGAGGTTGTGAGCTAGAGGAAGAAGAAGAAGAAGCTTTCTTTTTCTTTTGTTGTATGTTGAAATGAGAGAGTGAGAATGAAAATAATACAAGAGCAAACCTATACCATGGCTGCCCTTCTCTCTCTTCCTCTCATTTCAACTCACAAATCCATCACATAATGTGACACATGCATAAAGAAAGAGACCATGAGTCACCACTTGTGCATGTGTCACAATTAATGCTCCTAATCATGATTTCTAGCTCATTATTTCCATTTGTAAACATTAACCCAAATGTTTACAACAATAAAAAAGATACGGCAACATCTAAAGTAAACTCGTGACGGATCACAAGGATACCCCTCATCTGTATATACATACCTGCATCCGCATTCCGACTGAATGCGAATGGGATGAGACTAAAATAATTCAACAAATCTAATACTAGGATCCGGCTTAAACCAAATCCCACTAGTATGATCCGCCCGATCATGATCCGTGCACTACTGCACGTATATGATCGGACCCTGCCATAATACCATACGGCCTCTACAACGTTTCACCCGAAACTTAAGAAACTGTCTGTGGGGGACTCTAAAGACTCGTCAATACTTTGGCTGTGGATTTAACCACCAACACGTCAGTGGTACTAGTTGTACGTAACGGGCTAACATGTATTGACTAAAAGGGAGGTCGATGAGCGAACTCATCCTGACACCCTACTGAGCCTGTCAGTGACAATATCCGTACAGTCTGGTCCGTTCGTCTATGAGCATCGCATGTCGGGCCTAGAGGGTTAGTAAAAGTCAGACCCCCAAAAGCGGTACAAGTCGTGTCGGGGTATAGCCCAGAACACCCTGAGATACTACTGGAATACCTACCAGTAAATCTCCTGCCTTGGCCAAGGACTTCATGTAATGGCTCTCCTAAACACAGCGCGATCTCACCCCCAATACCGGGAGAGAAGAAACCCCTGCCGATCCGCTCACTGCCTCCATATGGCTCGGGACTATACCCAACTAAAACCTGTTTGCATGACTTCTTTGAGCCGTGGTAGGGTAGTAATCAAAGCACAGTGGGAACTCACACGAGACAAATAACGATCTCAGGTCGATGAACTAACATATACACATATCACCAGGGAACTGCTATCTGACGTCAGCTATAATACCAACTAGCATGTTCCCGGCGAGTCCTGTCCGATGTACTCATAACCCAATGAGCAACTGTATACATCTTAGGTGAACCAACTGACACCAATGGCTTGTGAGACCAGCCACCTCCCCTCGTCGGGGTCTCGACTGTATACACTAGTCTACTAATGGAGTATCGATGCCCAGTCTCGAAACTCCCATGACTAGGGACCACTTTAAGGATGTGCTTATACACTACCCAACTCTCACGTATATGATCGCCATCACACTGCTGGTAGTCAAGCAAGAATCCTAAGGGCTCTATCAATGTGTAATAGTGACCTGTAATGTCACCTAAAGCTGTACACGATGATAAAGATAAACCAGATAGCATACTATCATCTTGAGTAAGACTGTCCTACCGGTATAGGTCCTCCCTCAATCATTGCAATCACGTGCCTGTGATCCAATAATTGACTCTGAGGGCACTATATCCAACAATCTCCCACTTGCACTCAAGGCTAATTATTGCGATGTCGCATACTCACAGCCCGTGTGATACCGAACACCCAACTCCTCTACTAATCAGTTTCACAAAACCCGTTTGCGAAACTATTGCGTTCGAGGAATAGCCTCAGTGAGTGGATCCGCCCTGATGTTTCTTTCTATGTCTCTCTTTATCTCAAATTCATGGAGAAAGCCATCTCCCGAAATGAGCAATACCTGTCTTATAATATGTCCGGATATCTGATGGGACCTAGTTCATAAATGAACTCCAAATCCAAACTTCTTAGACTGTATCGTCAACTGAACTTAATCAGTATCGTGCGTCATGCCTCCCTCAGTGTCCACTTGGATCACCTGTCCAAACCACTGCCCCTCGTTAGAGGGAAAACTATAACTCTGACAGCTACTCTGTCATCCAGGTCACCTTGGAAGCCTGAAATGATAACCATCTCCTAAAAGAGGCCGTTGTTATCATATCCCTAGAGTATCCACTTATGTTCTAAAACTGCTTCCGAACGTTTCTCCATGATAGGATTAATATCACAACTTATTGCATCTAATGCAAAAACAACATCTGGTGTGGTACTTGACATCTCATGATTGACTCAATTGCCTAAGCAAGTGATGTGCCAATCATGCGCATCCCTCTCCCCTTTAGTCTGTAAGACACCTTTAGAGAGGGTGACTCCATCACCTGCAGGTACACTACCATGCCAGGAGTCGTCCATTCTAAAACACCTGTAGAATGCTGTCTAAGTACCCAAATCGGGAAACTACCCAAATCTAGATCTAAAACCATAGATCTAGTAACCAGAATGTCTGATATAATATCCAAGCTTTATGTGGAGAAACCACTGTGTGACAACCAAAGTATAACCGATCGTAGTATAGGAATTTCACTTCCTACTATATGTATGTCATCCATATACCAGGACATCACACTCTACTACCTTCTTAACAGATCCATCCCTTATTCTGATGAAGTCAAACCTATGACTGTCACATCAGAAATAGATGATCTATCTCCGCTATATCTGCTTCAGTCTATAAATAAACATAAGCTACTTGTCCACTATGCTTCCACTGCTCCCACTGACTACGACAACCTTCTGGCAGAGTCATATATACATACACTTCTAAAGCTAGTTTAGAACGACGCTATACTCATCCTCCTGCCGGGTCTCATAGTCTGGAACAACAGCAATGGCAAGTCTGGGTAAACAAGAACCTCCTTATCACCGTCTTTGAGCATACCGAAGTACCTCTCGAGTGCCTGAGGTTACCCACCATATCTGCGGAGTGGCCAATGGAATGTCAAACCAGATTGGATTTTTAGGTTCTTATCAAATTTTCAATAATCGTTTGCGGTTCTGGAATCACTTCCAGTTCTACCATACTCCCACTACTGTTTTCTGAAAAAATCCATTTTTATTAAAACTGTGGCGAGTCAAGAACAATATCACTATTGATCTTCCAGATAGTAGAAAGTCAACCATCGTCATAGCCCGGGTCAACCCACAAACAGCCATTACAGAAACGTGTCTTGAGTTATCCAGAGTCTGGTTTTAAGCGTAAGCCGGAAAACTCCCCGTACCTTAACATTGTTAATATATGAACTATTCTATATCCAATATAGAAACAGAGGCACTGATTTAATTGGAACCAGATTTAAATCATGCAGCTGTCTCCTGTGCATGTCAACTAAATGGAGAGAGGCCGATCAGCATTACTCAACTTAAGAATACATCGAGATATGAGTAACCTGAAAAAGAAGCAAGTTCTCATAATCATTACTATCAACTGAATACCATACACAAGTATCTACATCTTCGATCACCTTGAAGAATCCTGATACTTGCAACGCCTGGTTCTCTACTTTATTCTTATACCTATAACTTCTCAAAACTTAGACCTTGCATTTCTACGAAACACATGTCTAAGAACTAGAGAAGTCACAAGTAAACAGAATATAGTACGAGTACCAACCCCTCTGTCCTCATGGAAACTGGACAACATACAATACTCTGTATAAGTCCCCTGAGTCTAATAACTCATTCCCTGTGTGTCGTAGGTTGAAAACTGTACTTATGGTTAAGAAGAATTACACCACTGTTTAATGCTCCTTACCTAACCATCAACTGATATAGGTAAATGTCATCGACATAATTTCAAAAAGTTATATCTCAATTTATAAAGATAAACGTATAGATATATCAATTTGAAATTGGTGCATAACAACGGATATTCAAAACCAAATATTTGCCGTCCGGCAAACAACCCAGGCGATTTCCTCAAATACCACCAATTACAACGAATCCCGATATAATGAGGATGATCACCCAATTCCTAATAACTTACTCCCACCCATCATCTGTAAAACCATACAGATGTGAGAATCAAACCTGGTAAATACATACCCTGGAGCAAGGGCTAATTGGGAAATCAGTTTTCTTTTAACAATACACAGTGAAACTGAAACATGTAAATGTTTCGGAGGGGTATCCAGGTATTCCTAGTAATGCCTCTTCCATTATCAGATTCACAACTGTAACCGTATATTTCTTTGCCATCTCTCCAAATCCCTTTATATGTTTTTAGTCATTACCTTCTGTACACCACCTCTAGGCCAAATGGTTTTCTTCCTTCCCTACCGTTCGGCACCAGCCTATGGTTTGGAAGAAGACTATCCAATAAGCATAATGGGTGTACTCTCCTAATCCTAGGAGTACTCGTAACCTGAGAGAATGTGAAGATAAAAGACAACTGAATAAAACCTTATTCCTATTTCTCCTGAACCAGAATCCATCCCCGAACTGGAACAAGTTCCTTCGAGTTCGTATATAACCATACGATGGAGTATCCAATAAACTGTGGATCTTCGTAGTGATACGGAGTGTTCTGGAGAAATACAAAGGTGATGTAGGATTGGCGAAGAAATACTTGGTTTGGTCGTGAATAGTAGTCGCAGTTTACTTTTCCTTCTTACTAATCCCTTTATTTGTCTTTACTTAATACCTTCTGTACACCATCGTTAGGCTAATTGGTTTTCTTCATTCCCTACCGTTCGGCACCTGCCTATGGTTTGGAAGAAGACTGTCCAATTAGCATAATAGGTGTACCGTCCTAATCCAAGGAGCACTTGCAACCTGAGAGAAGGTAAAAGGAAAAGACAACCGAATAGTCCTATTCATCTTCTCCAGAACCGGAAACCATTCTCGAATCTGGAACAAGTTCCTTCGAGTTCGTATATAACCATACGATGGTTTTATCCAATGGAAGTGGATGTTCGTAGTAATACGGGGTGTTCTGGAGAAAAGGGTAAAAGTAGGAGTGGAAATGAGGTATGCAACTCTGACAATCCAAAAGCCAGTGTTTTAAGAAAGTTCGGCTAACTTGGTCACTGAGTTATAGTCTAGGGTCGGGTCATGGTCGCTGCCAAAGAGAGAGAGAAAAGAAACACTCAGCGTGTAATCTAACCTAGATCAGAATGGTTATCAATTTATCCAATTAGGAAACTTCCCACTGCATCGTCAAATTCTCCTCCAAACCTGAAAGGAGAATTAGTCAGGATTACCCGAGGAGTAAACCAACTCATCAGTGGGAATCGGGATCCAACTATCATCGCATGATAACATGATGGAATCCACTCACGTTATCACACTCCAGAAGGTATGCGCATATCTGGCAAGTTTCAGTTTCTTTAGAAACTCCCGATGTGATTTTACCCCATGCTCTTATGACCTTGACGAAGGTCAACAAATCATAAGTCACATATCAAGTTCTACACGTCATTGTCCAGGTTAATTTGAACCCACCCGTACAAGACCTTGACGAAGGTCAACAAGGCTGTATGACTGTCCCAAACCAACGCATCTATCTATGCAGCAGAAAGGCATTAAGCAGCTACCATTCACTATGCCTTAACGAAGGTCAACAAACATAGCATGAATACTAAGTGCTACCCGTCTGAAATGACGGAGGGCTACGAATGTTTTTTGGCGAAAAATCTTTAACGTAATGAACTTGATATCGTTGAAGGAACCGGATAGTTTTTTTTATAAAAATATAGTGGCGAAAACCTTTGCTAAAGAGGTCACTCCCGGTGAAGGGATCTCGGCTCTTTCCCCATAGAATGAGGTGCAGGATATTCCAACTGAATACCACGATGCAAAGCAAAAAGTAATCGGCTATAGTGAAGTTATTACCCTGACGCAAACTTCTGTCCAAGGGGTCACTCCCGGTGAAGGGATCTCGGCCCTTGCCTCGTCGACTGAGGTGCTGGATATTCATAACCGAATACCGCTGTCCAAAACAAAAGAGAACGTCCTTGCAATAACAGCTTTTTGAAAAATGTTCCAACAACATCAGAATAGGTTTGTTTAGTTTGCATTGATCCAAATCAATGCAGTCCCATCAATTAATCACACCACAAAAGAACGAAAATATGATGTACGTATATGCCATCCGCATTCGCCACTGGGTCCCGTCATCACCCGTTAGGTTACTTAACTAACGACAGAGCGGGGACTGGACTAGCGCGGGTGTAAAACATATACAACATCTACTAGTATATATATCAATATATAATATTCGCTCATGGCGTGAAAAAATGCAACATCACAGAAATGTAATAAGCATCACAGAACAATACAGATAATCTGGGATCCCCGGGTTTCATAGAGCCGCTACTGAAACCCGACGTTCCCCTGGTCGTGTGGATAGCCTGTGCAATGAAATCCTAGACCCCTACGGGCGTGGCAAGTTACCTGCCAAAACCTGAAGCGAGGCAACCCTCTTCAACAAAGTGAATGGACCACCAAGCACTTCACGGAATCCGGTAACCTGAGCATGCCTCCTTGGGTCAACCTGTACCCCCTACGAGTGCGGCGAATAGCCCACTAATTCTAGAGTGAAGCCCCCTCCGTCTCAAAGCCATGAGATGCGGGCCTGTTGCCCTCTAGAACCCGGCTACCCGTGCACCCCTCCACGAGGTAATCCTAGTGCAGAAAGTAAAATATACAACGAGTACATCGACCTCAGCCCGGTCGTGCCCCAAAAGAATAATATACAAACAGGCAGTGACGGCAGTCCACATGTCGGACGCTCGTCCCGCAATATCAAATGTACAAATACAACCAAACTGTACTACCATTGCATTCAGGCTATCCACCACGAAAAATCCGCAACATCACAGCACAATACATAACATCAACGTGAATGTCACGTTCGCAAATCCGTCTAAAAGAGCTATAGCAATTAGACAAGATTTACCGATCAAATGACATTCACGGCCGCAGATATAAAGTAAGCACTGTGAACTAACATATTTAAAATTTTCGATCAACAAAATTTCCCGAAGTGGGCCCCAAACACAAATCCAGCACTCAAAATAATCTGGGCCAAAACCAAAATTACCAGAAACCCCATTTCCAAGTCAGAAACTACTGTAGGAAAATTGGTGGACTGATGCTACAGTACTGCTGCGGAACCACGGCCAAAACGTGGGTACGGCCGCGGTTCCGCGCTGCTACAGTGGAATCAGTGAACCAATTTTTTTTTCAGATTTCTTAAAAAAGCCTGCCTGATTTTCTGCAACACTCAAAATAATTTTTTGACCACAAAAAAAATTTGACAGAAACTGCAGAATTGGAAATGCGGTTTTGGAAAATTTCGTTCGATCGATATTTTAAACACATTAGAGCAAGCTAGTAAAGGTTAATAGGGTGTCTCTGATACCATTGTTAGTCTACGGTAGCGCCCCGGCCGTCTGTCCGAGACCAAAATGCGGAAACGAAAACTTTTTCAAAACTTGAAACCGGCGCTATCGTATACTTTAAATCCGGATCGAACCATTAACCTATAACTAGCAACTAGAGAAGGGTTGGAAAGGCTATACCGATCGATCCGTGTCCTTCGGTCTTTGGCCACCATCCCAAGCTCCTCGCGGCATCTCCGATCTCGATCTCCTCGCCGGAAAAGGGCACCACATCATCGAGTCTTTTTACGGGCTCCCGCTTCATCCGAAGCAACTCGGACACGAAGTTTGCTAGCCGACGTGTCCAAGGTGAAGTAGAGAATGTGTGTGACAACTTTGTCTCTTGCATCTATTGCATGGATGGAGATTGAAGACGAAGCCATCAATGGAGGTTGTGAGCTAGAGGAAGAAGAAGAAGAAGAAGAAGCTTTCTTTTTCTTTTGTTGTATATTGAAATGAGAGAGTGAGAATAAAAATAATACAAGAGCAAACCTATACCATGGCTGCCCTTCTCTCTCTTCCTCTCATTTCAACTCATAAATCCATCACATAATGTGATACATGCACAAAGAAAGAGACCATGAGTCACCACTTGTGCATGTGTCACAATTAATGCTCCTAATCATGATTTCTAGCTCATTATTTCCATTTGTAAACATTAACCCAAATGTTTACAACAATAAAAAAGATACGGCAACATCTAAAGTAAACTTGTGACGGATCACAAGGATACCCCTCACCTGTATATATATACCTGCATCCGCATTCCGACTGAATGCGAATGCGATGAGACTAAAGTAATCCAACAAATCTAATACTAGGATCCGGCTTAAACCAAAGCCCACTAGTATGATCCGCCCGATCATGATCCGTGCACTACTGCACGTATATGATCGGACCCTGCCATAATACCATACGGCCTCTACAACGTTTCGCCCGAAACTTGAGAAACTGTCTGTGAGGGACTCTAAAGACTCGTCAATACTTTGGCTATGGATTTAACCACTAGCACGTCAGTAGTACTAGCTATACGTAACGGGCTACCGGGTATTGACTAAAAGGGAGGTCGATGAGCGAACTCATCCTGACACCCTACTGAGCCTGTCAGTGACAATATCCGTACAGTCTGGTCCGTTCGTCTATGAGCATCGCATGTCGGGCCTAGGGGTTGGTAAAAGTCAGACCCCCCAAAACGGTAAAAGTTGTGTCGGAGTGTAGCCCAGAACACCCTGAGATACTACTGGAATACCTACCAGTAAATCTCCTGCCTTGTCCAAGGACTTTGTGTAATGGCTCTCCTAGACACAGCACAATCTCACCCTCAATACCGGGAGAGATGAAACCCCTGCCGATCCGCTCACTGCCTCCATGTGGCTCGGGACTGTACCCAACTAAAACCTATTTGCACGACTCCTTTGAGCCATGGTAGGATAGTAATCAAAGTACAGTGGGAACTCACACGAGACAAATGACGATCTCAGGTCGATGAACTAACCTATACACATGTCACCAGGGAACTGCTATCTGACGTCAGGTATAATACCAACTAGTATGTTCCCGGCGAGTCCTGTCCGGTGTACTCATAACCCAATGAGCACCTGTATACATCTTAGGTGAACCAACTGACACCAATGGCTTGTGAGACCAGCCACCGCCCCTCGTCGGGGTCTCGACTGTATACATTAGTCTACTAATGGAGTATCGATGCCCAGTCTCGAAACTCCCACGACTAGGGACCACTTTAAGGATGTGCTTATAGACTACCCAATTCTCACGTATATGATCGCCATCACACTGCTGGTAGTCAAGCAAGAATCCTAAGGGCTCTATCAATGTGTAATAGTGACCTGTAATGTCACCTAAAGCTGTACACGATAATAAAGATAAACCATATAGCATACTATCATCTTGAGTAAGACTGTCCTACCGGTATAGGTCCCCCCTCAATCATTGCAATCACGTGCCTGTGATCCAATAATTGACTCTGAGGGCACTATATCCAACAATCGTATTGGTACATGAGTAAGTGTATATGCAATAACATGAATAGCATGGCAATTAATCACATAAATATCTCAATCGGGTCAATTTCATGTTCAAGAAATGCATTGTGTGTCCATGATACAATATAACACGTCATGTTTAGTTCATATCTAAATATTAGGTTTCATTACATTTGAGACTTCAACTTTGGGGATCTTTTCGGAGGTCAGAAAATCAATATTGGAAAATATGGTAAACATAACAGTTGTAGATCTCAAAATGATCTTTTCAACGAGTCTATGAACATCGAAATTGGATCATCGAGCAAAAAATTATGATGGTTTTACGGTGACTGATCTGTCCAGTCAGCTTGAGACGACTCAGGCAATGTTTGAGCCGGCTCAAACATGTCTGAAATGAACATTTATTTTTTTGTCAGAATGAGATGGCTCAGGGTTGTCTTGATCCGGCTCACGGCCTAAAACTGATACAATCAGGTACTTTAATTAGAGTTTTCACTCCATACTTCATGCCTATGATAACAACAATGATTAACTCCATTTCCATACGTCCTATGCCATCAATTTAACAATTTAAAAGTGATATCTTTAGGAGTTCCAAGTCAAGTTTCATCTCAATCAATATTATTGATATATCGTGATTCAGATCTCGATATCATCAATCTAGGTTTAATAACAATGGATCAAAGATAATTTCAATGCTATGATGCAATAAAATAAAATACACTATGTTACAATAATAATGCAACAAGATCCGATCTTGTCTCTAGCATGTAGCAATTATTGAATATTTTCCTCGATCTCAATGAACACAACCACATAAGAGATAAATGCATGATCTTGAATCCACGACAACAATGAACTTGCTGCAGAAAAGAGAAGTAGATACATACGACAATGACAATCCCCTTCGAGATGGTGAAGATGACGATGGCAATGGCGATCGATGAAGAAAGCCACGAGATGAAGGAGATTGGGTTTTTGGAGTTAGGGTTAGGGTTCAGTTTTGTTGTGAGAGATATGGGGGCTAAGGTTTTATGATAGATATATTTGCATGAGAAACCATATGGGTTTATATAGGATAGGTCAATCAATAGGCCGGATAGTTTGCAATATCAATATCAATTGGGATTTAGGATAGAGATGAGGTACAACATTAATCCCATAATAAACCATGCATAGCCTAGCAATGTAATATTTCACCATGTTTCAACAATCAATAACAAGGCCCAATAAAATGATAACGAGTCAAGATTCGAGTCAAGAAATAATATCCGGCCGCATAACAGGTTAGTAAGGCTCAAATATAGCCGGAGCCGGCTAACAATTTTTTCCAAGCAAACAATAATTCTCTGAGTGCATGAGACGGCTCACAACAATCATGAGCCGGCTCATGATGTCCCAAAACTAAAACTCAATAAAATCCGCAAAATCAATCAATTCCATTTATTAATATAAATACTTACGATCGTTCTAAGGTGTTACATTATACCCAATTACAAAAGAATTTCGTTCTCGAAATTCACCAGAACGAAAGGAACAAGAACAAGAATGATAACAAGAATAAGGACAATGGAAAGTAACAATCAATCTCATAATCATGCAAACAAATGCAGGAATTTCAGTCGCATATCTTCTTCACATTCCCACATCGATTCTCCATGTGAACGACCTCCCCATGAAACAAGCACTAACCGTTGGGGTCAAAATTTGCACCCGTTGACCAAGTCAAAGTCAAGGGCAACCCCAAGGCAGGTGGACCCAAGCCTAGGTCAAGCGGGACCATGCCCAAGTCGAGCCCCGCGGCTGGCTCCCCATGCCAAAATAAAAATCATGTAACAGATAATTTTGATGTAATTTTTTGTCCATGAATATAAGCAAAATGGGCATAAAGCCAAAATTTTGTAAAGCCCATGGCTTATGTGCAAAAAGAAATAGCACATGAGACATGGGATGGACAAAATGCCATTTTGTAAAACCCAAGGGGCTATATGTAAATATGTAAGCCTATATAAGGCAACATTATGATGAATAAAGTATAGACTTTTCATTCTCCCCAAAAACTAGGGTTCCTGTGCCTCCTTCTCCTTCCAAAAGTGTAACATGTTGAAATATTTTAGATAATTAATTATGTTATTTATTTAATTAAAACAATTATTTTTATTGTGTTTGTAATAAGAGGGCCTTTTAAAAATGTGGTAGAATAGATTTGTAAAGAAATAGTTTGTTTTATAATAATAAGTATCATGAGGGGTTTTGTGAAGAGTTTAGTTAATTGTGGAAATTTGAAATTTGTGGGGGTTTAAGTGTAAATGGGTAAAAGGTCAAGGTTAATCTTAAGTTACACTCATAGCATAACATATCCTAGATGACACTTCATGCTACACCTCCTCCTTGCATGAAAACACCACCATTTTCCATACCACACCTCCTACTTGCATGAAACTACCACTTCCTTATTTGATGACACCTCCTCCTACAACCCTCACTCACTCCCCTTATCTTGTTCATTTCATATATCTTTCGAAAATGAAAATTAAACTTTAAGGAAAGAAGAAAACATCCTAGAACTATAAAGAAATAGAAAAAGAAAAGAAAAGAGAAGAGAAGGAAAGAACTAGGTGCTAAGAATTCTCACCATCACCAAGCTAGGATCTTGGAGCTTATGCATCTTGGAGGAAGCCTTTCAGCAATCTTGCTGTAGGTATAATACTTAAACTCTGTAGGATTTTAGTTCTGTAAATGTTTTAAAGTAGAAATCAGATATCGGAAATGTCGTATTTTGGGTGAATATAGACTCTGTGTAAATCTGTTATAGTTTAGATGAAAATTAGAAAACCCAAACAGTGCCTTAATCTTATAAACTGGACCTAGAATAAACCATAGGAAGATGAACCTCATGGCTTGGATTTTGGCCGGCGACAATGAGGAAAAATCCGATCTCGCCGGATTTCTTGGAGAGTTGGGTTCTGTGGATTTTAGGGTAGGTCTATATATGTGGATTAATCTGTTTGGTATTGTTTATTTAAGTTAAATTTTCAGTATGGAAAATCTGGAAGCTAATATCTGAAAAGAGATCAAAATTCTAAAATACGACACGGATGCTTCATGACACGATTCTGTTCTTACTGTTACGGACAGCGAAGGATTAACTTAGGTTAGTATAAGTGCTAGATTGTCGCAATATCCTCACATAGCATGTTTAGTATGTGTAGTATCATAAACTAGGATAAGTGTGATATTTATCATACGGCAATTGAATCTGGAACCAATAGGTGTAATCATTAGAAAAACTAGCAAGACCAAAAGTATAATGAGATCACTAGGAGACACCACTTAAAAACCCGAGCCCCAAAATCCCTATTCTATCCGGCGACATGCGCCTAAATTTTGGCGACGCCGACCCCTTGTGTGTTTTGGTGTTGGTTTTTCTCCTGTAGCTTTGTGTTTGTATGTTATAAGTTTCTGTATTGTTTGTTGTGTCTAAATATTCATACAGAGAAATCTGGGAATGTTTAGTTGGGTTTTATTTAAAGTTTCCGGCATTTCGATATGACTTTCCGTATTTTTGTACCGCAACTGAAATAGTGACGTTCATACGTTAAGTTCAGGGGCATTTGATCGTCTTTGGAGTAAGTGAGCTGTAGGTTCTAACCTACGGGTGCTTAGCTCGTTGTTTTGGTTTTCAATATGATAATTACATCGATGTGATTTTAAATGCGATTATAGGTGCGATCACGAAGGATTCCGAGACGGAGTTGACGAACTTAGCAGCGTGGATTTCAGTAAGCTCATCAAGTTGGTGAGAAGATATACATCTACTGGAGAAGTCGGGTGGATGGCGTATAGCACCCCCGCAACCTTATAAATAGTATTATGATATCTAGTTAGTTTAGTATTTACTCAAGTTATTGCTATAGTATCGCATCTAGTATGTCCTTCATTTGCATATAATTTCATACATAGTTTTAAATGAGATACGTACGTGATGTTAGATCCGTACTATATAGATATGGTTTGATGGATTGGTACGAGGAATCATGCCGTACTTGAGATGATACAGATACAGTTGTACGATGAGGTATTATATAAGAAAGTATATGTATTGTAAGTGATGAGATTCGTATGCCGAATAACGGCCAAGTTTTTCCTTTAGACTAGTAGAGTTAGATTATATTCCGTTTTAGGATGTAATACTTGTGTGAGCTATAGTCTTTTAAAACCTACGATTCGTTTCTCTTTTATATGATAAGAACAAGGATGCAGTGCCAATTTCTAAAATGAATATCGATTTTAACCTAAGGCAGCTTCCTTATCTCAAAACCAACGTTTCGTTCTTTTTTCAAAGATAATGGTATAGCTCATAGCAAGTAATTGCAGTTATCAGTTACGCTTAGATTTACTTTACAAGTTTTCATTATATTATCGATGTTATCCGTTTCTGTGATACGAACACTCTGATAGAACACTGCACAATTATTAATGAGTACTATGCTGCACAAGCATGTTCATATATGTTACACCACACCTCATTGGTACTGCCATGTCGCTGTAGAACCGTTCTGTTATATAATGCGTATAATATATGTGTTAATATAAATAGGTTGTTACACCGTAGAACACATGCACAAATACTAATGATTGCCATGTTGCACGAGCACAGACGCGTATGCTACACTACACATCATTAGCAGTGCTATGACACATTAGAATTGAGATTATTATGCCTATGTGATATAATTACGTAGTCTTTCTTTATTCCTGTTGTAAATTACGAATATCAGTACTATAGATGCTGTATTTGATTCTTATAGATTTTCTGGATATTTTTCTCCTGATGATATATATCGGAGCTATGGGACACTATTATATATGTATATACATAATATATCATCAATATAATCTTTGCAAGTATTCGTATTCTTTACTTGATATTTTTGATATAATGAGCTAAACGTCCACCATGAGTTTTGTGTTTTCTGATTTTGATTCCGAACCGAGTGGTGTAGCTATACGGTTCCGGATTTGTGAAATATCCGTACTGAGTGGGGTAGCTATACAGCGGGATACATGGTGGACCCGGATCGAGACCGAGGGGAAGGATAGCCGCAGTTGAGGCGGGGAGTCTAGCAAGGATACTCGATACCGGAGATAGAGACGAACACGGTAGATATCCAGGGGATACTGGCCGGAGTTCGATTGGGTACGGCGGATATCCAGGGGATACCGACCGGGGCCAGGGATATCGGGTGGCGATCATCTGTTGAGATGGTGTCGACGGTATCTGTATTTACGTGTCGATACTGGACACGAGAGATTTCTGATTTCGATGTCGAAACTGGACATCCATATATATATATTGATATGATTGTTATCATGAGGTACATAGTTAGATTTCATTTATTGGATTCGACTAGGACTGATTCGGGGGACAGTACCTATATATATATTCTACTTAGGATTGCATGACAGTTAGTGTTGCATTATAATACACACGCATATCATATTATATTAGTACAGATTATGGTAATACTATACTTATGACCTAGGTATCGTCGTGCATCTCGATTTCTACCTTTAGATGTACTTTTATTCACCGAGTTGGTAACTCATCCCCGTTGTGCCACAGTTTCTTGCAGCTTTTACCGCTTGGATTATCAGCGGCTTGGACACACATTCTTTTCGGTGATTGATTGGTAAGTTGGTTATTATTGTATCGTACTCACTCTTGATTATTCATATATTCTTGTATCTAGTGGAATCTCCATCAACTTAGAAATGGTATATTGTGGAGTTAGAATCGAGATTTAGAATTTGTAAGGTTGCACTCATTAGAGTCGACTTCTAATATAGATTGTTTGGCTGCCCCGTCGTTTGGATGTGGAGGCTAGCTCCTGTTGGGATGCTAGTTATATTATTATGTTGTATCGGTTTATATAAAAATGCAATGGAGGTGCAGTCGAATTTCAAAACGTCAGAGATGCTTTTTCAAACACACTTAGTTAAATTTAGTTGTTATTTAAACTGATTCAATCTAATGACTATTTTAAACTCACCTCCAATATTTTTAAAAGGGTTTAGATTCCGGATTTTGGCTTACTTGAACCGCGTCGACGTCTTTGGATGTCACGTGATTTAAGTGCCGTTCACGTGCCACATTTGGGTCATGACAAAGTTTCTATCAGAGCGTTTGGTTTAACCTTTGTTTGAGTTTAGGTTTGACTATATGGAGTCTAGGAATACATTTTGTTACCTAGGCTTGACCTTATAGGACTTAAACTTGACTTTGGGGGTCTTATACCCGAACTTTCGTTATATAGGATGACCTTTGTTGATGAAGTAGGTACTAAGTAGAGTGACGTACCGTACATATGTTCCGTGGCATATTTACGATATGGTACTCCGCCTAAGTTACCTTAGGAATTATATCTTGAGATCTTCCTTCTATTCATTCCGTTGATCTATCCTCATCAGTGCGTGATGATTGTTTTGGTCACCTTGTTTATGGGAGCCGATAGGGCTGCAGTTAGAGGTACGGTCAGAGCAGACTTGTCCGGGACAAGGACTAACCAGGGTGACATTCCGATGATATAGAGACACGTCATTTATTGATATTGATCGAGTTCTAATATGGAAGCGAGTTTCTTCGGGATTAGCACCAGATGGTAGAGTCATTGATGGAGACTAGCCGAACTTGAGGCGTGATGTTTTCCCCTCTTCGAAGATCGTGGTGTCGCCTACTGTTCAGACAGCGGTACCAATCATTGCTGAAGTTATCGAGATGTTGCTTCCAGAGTTCATGAAGTTAAAAGTTGACAATGTTTACAAGTGTAGATGGATCAGAAGGATTCGTAGTGGGATGGTTAGGACTTTTAAATCCATAATGGTGCTCCGAGGTGAAGTCGAGGAAGTAGCTAGCTTCTTCCGTTGGGTCTTGCTTAGACCAGATGCAAGTCGCTTGAGAGAGAGATCGTACAGTAAGTTTTCCTCCGACAAGTTGGGGTGAGTTTTCGAAGGTGAGCTTAGTCAGATTCTTCTACAGAGTATCAGGGATGCCGGATTCGTGTTTTTTGGAAATCTTGTAAGGTTCCGGGCAAGGTCATGATCGAGCATAACTTGCAACTCGCCGGATTTTCGAGATACGCACTTTATGTGGTTGATATTGGAAATTTATGAAATAGGAGATTGATGCAGAGTTTTAGTGGACAGTTGTTCTTCACCGCCGATGTTGAAGATTCAAAGCAATTGCAGAAGCGAGTATGACCATACTTTTAAGGAAAGTCTTAAGGAAATGATAGTCATTACTAAAGAGAAAGTGGATTTAGAAATGAGTGTTAGCTCCGGACAGGCTGGATAACTGAGATCAGCAGGAGACTTGAAATGGTTCTTTCTGAAAGTTGATAATAAGTAAGATTGGACCCAGGATCAGTTGTTAGCACACAAGCAGAGGATAGAGATTTTCGTCATCAACATGTTGCATTACGAGAGACGGGACTACTGGACAAGAAGATGTGATGGGATGTATCAGTAATAAGAAGAATGGTGTCGTTGCTCCTCACCGGACGATTGCATAGAGAAGCCATAGTATTAGGGATCCTCCAGGAAGACCAAATTTCAGAGACAGAGAACGTTAGAACGTGGCAGACGACAAGTAGTAATCCTTGCTATGCCAATTCCGGTGGTATAAACACCTTTCGACATTGAAGAGAATATACTTTAGTTGTCATTTGAGTTCGAAATTCATTTTTTTAGATCCAAATATTTTGTTTCCAACATTGAAATGAAAACTCAACGTTCGTTATTCGACGTATGTATTTTTTTAGATTTGAGGATTATATTATATTTTGTGCACACCAGGTGCACTTGATGGGATTCCCATGTATAGTGATTTCACTTGATTTATGTTTTGTGCACACCAGGTGCATTTGTTGAGATTTTCGTGCGAGGTGACTGCACTCGATCGAAGTGTTATGTACACCGTATGCACTACACCGATATTTCTGTGCACATCAGATGCACATGGTTAAAAGATTTTATATATATACCCTAGGTATACTTGGTTTTGATTTTTTATGCATTTGATGCACTTGATTTTTATTTTGTGCACTCCGATGCACTTGAGATTTATTTTTTGCGCCCCGATGCATTTTATACTATGTTGTACACTTTTGTCCCATGCACAATAGATGCAGTGGATATCTTTTTGTACACGCCTGTTGCACCTAATGCTGTTTTGTTTTCATGCACACCGTGACGTGTGGTTTGAGATTTACATACAAACCCATTAGCGTTGATTTTGTTTTCATGCTTCGCACTTGATATGATATGTTATAGATCTGATTTATACATTTTCGCTTAGTCGTGTGCACCGATATTGCACTACGATTATGGCATTGATTGTGTACTTAGGATACACAGCAGTTTTCGTATTTGGCAAATTGCATCATAACTGGAGTAATTCTCATAACGCCCGCTAGAGTTACAGTTATGTGAGTTTGATATATTTTGAAGTTTCACGCACACGGTTGCGTTATGATGCGTTTTAGCTCATGTGGGACTTTAGAGTTCCATTATTTGCATGAACATTGTATGTTTTAAAAGAGAACCTCGGAAAATTGTTTTGAATTTAAACAGATTGAACTAAGGAAAATATTTAAAGAAGGGGATTTAATTTAAATTCGGGGACCGAATTTTCTTAAAGGGGGATATTGTAACATTTTGAAATATTTTAGATAATTAATTATTTTATTTATTTAATTAAAACAATTATTTTTATTGTGTTTGTAATAAGAGGGTCTTTTAAAAATGCGGTAGAATAGATTTGTAAAGAAATAGTTTGTTTTTATAATAATAATAAGTATCATGAGGGGTTTTGTGAAGAGTTTAGTTAATTGTGGAAATTTGAAATTTGTGAGGGTTTAAGTGTAAATGGGTAAAAGGTCAAGGTTAATCTTAAGTTACACTCATGGCATAATATATCCTAGATGACATTTCATGCTACACCTCCTCCTTGCATGAAAACACCACCATTTTCCATACCACACATCCTACTTGCATGAAACTACCACTTCCTTGTTTGATGACACCTCCTCCTACAACCCTCACTCACTCCCTTTATCTTGTTCAGTTCATATATCTTTCGAAAATGAAAATTAAACTGAAAGGAAAGATGAAAACATCCTAGAACTATAAAGAAATAGAAAAAGAAAAGAAAAGAGAAGAGAAGGAGATAACTAGGTGCTAAGGATTAGCACGATCACCAAGCTAGGATCTTGGAGCTTATGCATCTTGGAGGAAGCCTTTCAGCAATCTTGCTGTAGGTATAATACTTAAACTCTGTAGGATTTTAGTTCTGTAAATGTTTTAATGTAGAAATCGGATATCGGAAATGTCGTATTTTGGGTGAATATAGGCTCTGGGTAAATCTGCTATAGTTTAGATGAAAATTAAAAAACCCAAACAGTGCTTTAATCTTATAAACTGGATCTAGAATAAACCATAGGAAAACGAACCCCATGGCTCGGATTTTGGCCGGCGACAATGAGGAAAAATCTGATCTCGCCGGATTTCTTGGAGAGTTGGGTTCTGTGGTTTTTAGGGTAGGTCTATATATGTGGATTAATCTGTTTGGTATTGTTTATTTAAGTTAAATTTTCAGTATGGGAAATCTGGAAGCTAATATCTGAAAAGGGATCAACATTCTAAAATACGACACGGATGCTTCGTGACACGATTCTGTTTTTACTGTTACGGACAGCGAAGGATTAACTTAGGTTAGTATAAGTGTTAGATTGTCTCAATATCCTCAAATAGCATGTTTAGTATGTGTAGTATCATAAACTAGGATAAGTATGATATTTATCATATGGCAATTGAATCAGGAACCAATAGGTGTAATCACTAGAAAAATTAGCAAGACCAAAAGTATAATGAGATTACTAGGAGACACCACTTAAAAACCCGAGCCCCAAAATCCCTATTCTATCCGGTGACATGCGCCTAAATTCCGGCGACGCCGGCCCCCTTGTGTGTTTTGGTGTTGGTTTTTCTCCTGTAGCTTTGTGTTGGTATGTTATAAGTTTCTGTATTGTTTGTTGTGTCTAAATATTCATACAGAGAAATCTGGGAATGTTTAGTTGGGTTTTATTTAAAGTTTCTGGCATTTCGATATGACTTTCCATATTTTTGTACCGCAACTGAAACATTGACGTTCGTACGTTAAGTTTAGGGGCATTTGATCGTCTTTGGAGTAAGTGAGCTGTAGGTTCTAACCTACGGGTGTTTAGCTCGTTGTTTTGGTTTTCAATATGATAATTACATCGATATGATTTTAAATACGATTATAGGTGCGATCGCGAAGGATTCCGAGACGGAGTTGATGAACTTAGCAGCGTGGATTTCAGTAAGCTCATCAAGTTGGTGAGTAGATTTACATCTACTGGGGAAGTCGGGTGGATGACGTATAGAACCCCCGCAACCTTATAAATAGTATTATGATATCTAGTTAGTTTAGTATTTACTCAAGATATTGCTATAGTATCGCAACTAGTATGTCCTTCATTTGCATATAATTTCATACATAGTTTTAAATGAGATACGTACGTGATGTTAGATCCGTACTATATAGATATGGTTTGATGGATTGGTACGAGAAATCATGCCATACTTGAGATGATACAGATACAGTGGTACGATGAGATATTATATAAGAAAGTATATGTATTGGAAGTGATGAGATTCGTATGCCGAATAACGACCAAGTTTTTCCTTTAGACTAGTAGAGTTAGATTATATTCCGTTTTAGGATATAATACTTGTGTGAGCTATAGTCTTTTAAAACCTACGATTCGTTTCTCTTTTATATGATAAGAACCAGGATGCAGTGCCAATTTCCAAAACGAATATCGATTTTAACCTAAGGCAGCTTCCTTATCTCAAAACCAACGTTTCATTCCCTTTTCAAAGATAATGGTATAGCTTATAGCAAGTAATTGCAGTTATCAGTTACGCTTAGATTTACTTTACATGTTTGCATTATATTATCGATGTTATCTGTTTCTGTGATACGAACACTCTGATAGAACACTGCACAATTACCAATGAGTACTATGCTGCACAAGCACGTCCATATATATTACACCACACCTCATTGGTACTGCCATGTCACTGTAGAACCGTTCTGTTATATAATGCTTATACATATATGTGTTAATATAAATAGGTTGTTACACCGTAGAACACATGCACAAATACTAATGATTGCCATGTTGCACGAGCACAGACGCGTATGCTACACTACACATCATTAGTAGTGCCATGACACAGTAGAATTGAGATTATTATGCCTATGCGATATAATTACGTAGTCTTTCTTTATTCCTGTTGTAAATTACGAATATTAGTACTATAGATGGTGTATTTGATTCTTATGGATTTTTTGGATATTTTACTCCTGATGATATATATCGATGGTATGGGACACTGTTATATATGTATATATATAATATATCATCAATATAATCTATGCAAGTATTCTTATTACTTACTTGATATTTTTGATATGATGAGTTAAACGTCCACCATGAGTTTTGTGTTTTCTGATTTTGATTCCGAACCGAGTGGGGTAGCTATACGGTTCTGGATTTGTGAAATATCCGTACTGAGTGGGGTAGCTATACAGCGGGATACATGGTGGAATCGAATCGAGACCGAGGGGCAGGATAGCCGCAGTTGAGGCGGGGAGCCTAGCGAGGATACTCGATACCGAAGATAGAGACGAGCACGGCAGATATCCAGAGGATACTAGACGGGGTTTGATTGGGCACGGCGGTTATCCAGGGGATACCGACCGGAGCCAGGGATATCGGGTGGCGATCATCTGTTGAGATGGTGTCGACGGTATCTATATTTATGTGTCGATGCTGGACACGAGAGATTTCTGATTTCGATGTCGATGCTGGACATCCATATATATATTGATATGATTGTTATCATGAGGTACATAGTTAGATTTCATTTATTGGATTCGACTAAGACTGATCCGGGGGACAGTACCTATATATATATATTCTACTTGGGATTGCATGATAGTTAGTGTTGCATTATAATACACACGCATATCATACTATCTTAGTACAGATTATGGTAGTACTATACTTATGACCTAGGTATCATCGTGCATCTCGATTTCTACCTTTAGATGTACTTTTATTCACCGAGTTGGTAACTCATCCCCGTTGTGCCACAGTTTCTTGCAGGTTTTACCGCTTGGATTATCAGCGGCTTGGACACACATTCTTTTCGGTGATTGATTGGTAAGTTGGTTATTATTGTATCGTACTCACTCTTGATTATTCATGTATTCTTATATCTAGTGGAAACTCTATCAACTTAGAAATGGTATATTGTGGACTTAGAATCGAGATTTAGGATTTGTAAGGTCGCACTCATTAAAGTCGACTTCTGATATAGATTGTTTGGCTGCTCCGTCGTTTGGACGTGGAGGCTAGCTCCCGTTGGGATGCTAGTTATATTATTATGTTGTCTCGATTTATATAAGAATGCAACGGAGGTGCGGTCGAATTTCAAAACGTCAGATATGCTTTTTCAAACACACTTAGTTAAATTTAATTATTATTTAAACTGATTCAATCTAATGGCTATTTTAAACTCACCTCCAATATCTTTAAAAGGGTTTAGATTCCGGATTTCGGTTTATTTGAACCGCGTCGACGTCTTTAGCTGTCACGTGATTTAAGTGCCGGTCACGTGCCATATTTGGGTCGTGAAAAAAAGGTTCTAAAACCTTCTTCCCTTCTTTTGAATTAAATCAAGAGTTTTACTCTTCATTTTCCAAAACTAAATAGTTTTTCACCACAAAACCAACAAAGGGGAGCTCAGATCTTCCATTAGATCTCAAAAGGGGCGATTTTTAAATCTCACCCCATTTCTCCAAGATTCGGCCAATCGACAGGAAGAAGAAGGAGACCCATCTCAATAAATCCCATCTTAGGAAGATCCAGAGCCAAAGGGAGAAACAAAGCAGCCCCTTTTGATAATTTCTAAATTTTTTTAGGAGTCTAACTCCATTCAAGATCCATTGGAGTTAACTCCCTAAATTAATCTCTGTCAGGAGTTTAACTCCATAAGTCAAATCAGGAGCACAGCTCCCAGTGGAGAGACTAAGTCCCTTTTGCTGCTGATACCTAGCTCCCGCGTGCCAGGCATATGGGGCGCTGGCGCTCTGGCTGTTAGTTATGTATATGCCCTAGAGGCCATTGTTGTACATATGATGTATATTATAATGGATGCTTAGATATATATAGAGAGGACTTTCCTGCTCGTCATGATAGTATGCTATTTGGTTTCACTTTATCTTAACATGTTGACTTGTATTAGATTACTGTCTTGTTCTCACATGTTGATAAAGCCCTTAGGATACATGCTCGACTACTGGGACTATGATGATATCATACTAGTGGGGCCAAGGTAGTCAGAGATTACATCCTATAACTGTTCCTAGTCGAGGGTGTATCGAGACAGGGCATCGATACACCAGAGTAGACTAGCGTATACGTATCTTGACCCATATGATGGGCGATGGATGATCCCATATCTATCGGTGTTTGACATCAAAGATAGTGTACGGGTGCTCAGTGGAGACTGGGTACACTGGACGGACTCGCCGAGAACTCCCAGATGGTATTATACCTTACGTTAGATGGTAGTTCTCTGGTGACACTGGTATAGGGTAGTCTGTAGACCCGAGATCGTCATAGAGTCTTGTGTGATTCCCACTGTGCTTTGATTTCCACCTTACCATGTCCAAGAGGGCGTGCAAAACAGTGGCTTTTGGGTACAGTCCCGAATCACATGGAGGCAATGAGCGATAGGAGGGGTTTCGTCTCTCCCGGTATAGGGAGTTGATGTTGTGCTGTGTTCGATTGGCTATAACTGGAAGTCCCTGGCCAGGGCGGATATTGAGTACTACTGGTAAGTGTTATCGGTAGGTTCTCGGCCTGTTATGAGCCTCACATCGACACGACTTATCGGTTACTGTGGTCTGACGTATACCACCCCTAAACTGGATATGCGACATATCAGACGAAAAGACCGGAATATACGGTAGTGTTACTGATTGGATTCACAGGAGAATGTACAGGCTTGCTTGTTGATCTTCTGATCGCTCAATACCTGGGTGGCTGTTACGTTTAGCTGACCGCTTGCAGCTTGTGGGTGTTTGATATGATCATCACCTGCTACCGGCGTATTGACGATTCTTTAGAGTCCTACACAGAGGTTTCTTGACTCAGGCAAAATGGAGTAGGAGCACATATGTGATATGTGCGGGACCGAGGATAATGCGATATGAGATACCGTATTCTATTCTCGCGATATTTGATATCGGCCAGGTATATGTAATATAGCCGAGTCATCGGATCAAGTGTTGATTCGATGAAATGATACAGTTAATATTAGTCGGTTATTTGAGAAATAGCCGGATTGTCGGATCAAGTGTTGATTCGATAATTTAATGTATAATTATATATGTGATATATTACATTACATTATCTGATATTGGCTCGCTTTATTGATTCATTTTCTCACCGGATAATACATTGATATATATGCGATATATGTTAATTGTATTATTTTCTTTTGTTACAAAAATATATTATATATGTGATATATAATATTGTAACAAGTTATGTTTGCAAATGCAACATGATTAGTGGAGATTAAACATGGTTAGGGTTTGATTTGGGTTAATCTTTTCTAGAAGCTTCTAGAAGCTTTTCTTTTGTTTTGAGCAAAGATATTTTGTGTTGATATTTTGAGATATTTTCCTAACCCAACCCACACCCTTTAACCCTAGTTAAATCTCTACAATGGTTAAGTCTTTTCTTAACTTAACCATGGTTGCAATTGTAATCATATAATTTTTTCATTATTCATCACAAAAGAATAATTCATTCTTCTTCTTCTTCCATGAGCTCTAATAAGCTTTCTAGATTTTCTTTTGTGATGGATTAGTGCGAGATATTGATAATAAAAGAGAGCATAAATCCTACATCATCATCCTCATCTTATCTAGCCAATTAGATTAGGGTGTTCACTTCATTAATACTTGATTAGTGAGTGAGAGCTTGAGTTAAAGAAATTTCAAGGTAGATCATCTTAGAAGAGGAAGACTTCAAGCAAGCATGGATCATTCGGGTTGTGGAGCTTCTCTTGAGTCCGGGAGATCATGGATCGCGGCGAAGGGACTACTACTCGGAGCTTATGAAGCGAAGGAGCGGACTACAAAGGTTGTAATCCCTCTCTCTTAGTTGTAAAGATGTTTACTTGCATGCTAAACCCTAATTATCTAGCAAAGATCCTCGCTTTGGGTTGTTCGGCACGTCTAAATTTTAAATCGGGCATGGTTGATGCCTTATAGACCCTTGTGACAGTGCCTAGTAACCCTACACTGGCGCACAACGCCCGTGTACCAGGCACGTGGTGTGCTGGCGCTATGGCACACAGCGCCCGCGTTCCAAGCACGTGGTGCACTGGCGCTCTGCCGTACAGCGTCCGCGTGCCTGGCACGTGGGGCGCTGGCGCCTTCTCCCACGCATCCTTTGTATATATATATATATGTATGTATATATATATACACACACACACATACTCCACGACACTGTCCCTGTTAGAAAAAAATTTCTAACGGGGCGTTGCCCCGCACCCCGCAAGGGGCCTGCTATCCCCTTTGGCCCCCAGTCCGCTATCCGGGTAGCGGGACCCGCGTAAAAAACTCTGTGGGGCCACCAATATATCCAAAACCCTTTCAAAACATACGCACACTGCACGTTGAGTGCGCATGACCTTTTTAACCCGTCAATCGGAAGTTCTCTCGCTCCAAAGGCGAGGGGTAATTAACGGCAGCTTAATCCGCGGCTGCCGGAGATTCGGATCTCCACAATCAATAAAACCTGGCCTACCATAGGCAGGAGGAATCTGTAGTACCCTGACAAGCGTGCGCGTATTCACATCTCAATGAGGTGACGAAAAACACCCTACACTAACGATATTACTTTATTCTTGAGAACTTTCTCTCGTCGATCCAATATAACAATCGATCACTCTTCATAAGATAAGTCATTTCACACCAATGGCTCTGCAAATCGACTAAGCCAGGTCCACTCAGCCGCATGAGCATCTACAGATCCACCATTCTGCTTTACCAATGAACATCTCTTTCTTTTCTTTCCTTGCAGACCGTGGAAATAACTTCTATAGAAAACTAAGCCTCCCAGCTGATCGGCTTTACCAAATGAGTCTTCTCAATAAGCCACCATTCTCTAGCATAGTCGACCATCTAGATGCGCACTGCATCCACTCTCTTCTCCTCTGAGATCAAAGCAGCAATCAACAGATTCTCCGTATCAAAAAGCCACTGATCTGCTTGTAATGGTTCCTCCAATCCGGTTAAAGTTGTCGGACCGAGCCTCTTGAAATCCGCAACTATACCCTCATGCTGAACCTGCCTAGGAATTTCCGCCCTCTCAACTGCCGCGGTAGCAGTATGTTGGGTCATCCTCAAGCCCTCCTGAAAATCCTCAGCCTGTTGCTGGTTTAGATCTGTCTGGCGTTACTGATTCTCCAACATGCCGCGTATAACGCCAAGATGTGCGGCACTGTCAATCGGTGGAGCTGATGTATTCCTTTTAGCCATATTGAAGTTAAACACAAATGACGAAGGTCAGTAACGGGAACAAGATTCAATAAAAGATAAGGATTCAATAAACAATAGATTCAAGGATAACAAGGCAATATATGTGGTGTTTACCGTCGAAAATCGGACTTAGGCGTGGGGAGAGCGTCTAGCCTGAATTTGGGAGCAGATGCTATTTGAAACATATCCATCCACCTCTCTGAAGATACCAAGTAGATTTATAGCATCGTATATCAGAGGTTTAAATGGGGATGCGACCGTTGTAGCTAACTTTTAGATCCCCCCTCATGAATGAGAGATTTATTAATTGTAGGGACGCTTTTTCCTCCAAGCGCAAGCCCCTGTAGTTAATTACGTTATTACGAAACGATAACAAAATTTTACACTCCATGTCTATTTCTTCATGTGTCGTGTTTTAATTTTGGATTGCCCTTGGATTGTATACGGAGACTAATTTATGTCGTCGCTCGTAGGGCGCGGATTGGTCTAAATCCGTATATATTTTAGTTTGGGTCCACGTTAGTATTTTTGTTTGCCAACGGGAGTAAACTTAGGACGCATTTCTCATATTGATGAAATCCGTCAGTTCACTGGGTACTTGGGCTTTATCTAAGGGTCGTTAGTCCTGTTTAAGACTAAGATCAACTTAGAGGGTTGAGCATATGGGCTCTACCTAAGGATCGTTAGTAGTGTTTGAGACTAAGATCAACTTAGAGGATTTATGGGCATATGGGCTCAACTGATTTTTAGATCAGGGAAGCTTAAGCTTTAGCGACTTAGCCAATTTAGGCTAAAAATTGGATTTGGCGCGTGACACATGGGCACATGACATATGGGCGCATGGTCATATTAGAGCATGGAGGAATGACGCTTGCCACATGGCGCATGTTATATGGCGCATGTCCATATTTGCGCATATCATGGGTCTATGGACGCTAGCCTATTGGCGCATGCCCTTTGGTGCATGCCCAACTTAGGGTTTTTCCAGAGATTAATCTCTATACTTTGAAACTTAAGTTTCATGAAGTTTAAACTTCTGTTAATGGAAATTTTAGCCATTAACGACGTCAAGATCAAGACTTTAATGATCTTTAATTTTATTTTGTGCATGGTTCATATCATGAGGGTCTTTGAAGTTTAAACTTCATCTTTTCTTTATGACGATCTTAAGATCTTGATGGTTTTCTCATCATTTTGGTGGGGAATACTTAAGTTTTCTTTCCAAACCCTAGATCTTAAGATAAAAAATCCCTCTGTGAAAGCTTAAGTTTTCAACAAAAAGGAGTTTGACTTAAGGATTTTAAGATTCGAGAAAAGAACTTAAGTTCTTAATAAAGGTTAAGCTTCTTCTTCTAATGGAGATTAAAATCTCTTTTTCTTTATCTCGGTTGTTGAAGGAGGAAGATGGTAGAGAAAAACTTAAGCTTTTAGATTGATCTCAAGTTTATGCGAGGGTCTGTATTTTCGGAGATTAATCTCAAGTAGTCTTTATATAAGCTATGAGAATTGATGGGTAAGTAGAGAAAATCTCTCTTTTAGATTTCTCTAATTGATCTTCAGATCAAGCCCGGATGCTTAAACACCGTTAGATTGTAGATCCAAAGGTTCTCTGTTAACAGAGTTAATATTTTCTTATTTTAGAAAAATATTAAAATTATCTTTTGTTAACAAGACAAATCTTTCTGTTTAAAAAAGATAGGAAAATATTTCACTAATATAGCTTAAGCTATACTGAAGCATGCGCTTCAACCCAACGTGCGGCTTGCTCCACGTGCTTTGCACATGGTACGCATGCGCATGGGGTTGGCGGCTTGCACCATGTGCCTTGCATGTGGTGCTCATGCGTAGTCTAACATGCGGTAACATGCGGCATGCACATAGGCTTAGCGGCTTACACCACATGCTTTGCACGTGGTGTGCATGCGCAGCCTAAAATGCGGATTGCACCACGTGCTTTGCACGTGGTGCGCATGTTCACCCTAACAAAAGGCTTGTACCATGTGTTTTGCATGTGGTGTGCATGCGTATGGGCTTAGCGGCTTGCACCATGTGCTTTTCACGATAGGGAAATATTTACATGTGGTGCGCATGTGCATCCTAGATTAACACTTTTACTTTGGTTTTTTTCTTGCCTTGGTGAAGCTTGAACTTCAAGCATCAAATTTTTGGCGGGAACAAAGCCCCCCCCCCCACTATTTTGCCCACGTAAGTATGTATGTCGATTAAGTAGTGCAAAGTAATTCTCCGCTAAAGATTTGATGGCTTAGGAAACAGGTTTAAGTCCCTATTACCCAAGGTTTTTTTAATTTTCATGTGTCGTAAGGGTCTCATAAAGTTGTTTTCTTCTTACGAGTCGAGAAGATCTCGTAGGTGTATTTTCTCCTTAGAAATCATGGGGATCCCAAAGTGTATTTTCTCTTATAAGTCATAAGAATCTTACATGAGTGTTTTACTCCTTACGAGTAGAGAATCATAGATAGTATACGGTAGTCAATTTGGTGACATGCCACAGGGCAGTAATGGCTTTAGAAACAGATTTAGATTCCTTTCATCTAAGGCTTTTCAACTTATGAGCCATGAGGATCTCATAAAACTATTTTCTTCTTATGAGTCGAGAGGATCTTATAGGTGCATTTTCTCCTTAGAAGTCATGAGGACTCCTAAGTGTCTTTTCCCCTTATGAGTCCTAAGGATCTCCCAAGAGTATTTTCTCCTTACCAGTCGAGATGACACATAAGTGGCTCCTTCACTTCATCATTTTTGCTGCAGTGACCTAACTTAGTTTATTTACTTGTCTCGGAGTGTTCAGTTTATCTTTCCCTTCGGCATATGGATAAACTCAGACTAATATTAACATACCCCCGTTAGTATAAGAGTCCGTCAGGTTTTTGGTACTGGGTTCAGTCCATCGCACCGTTGCTTTGTTTGATTTCTTCTCGATTTGCATTCCTTCAAAATGTCGTTCGAGTAGGCGTGCACTTGCTGAATCTTCAATCCCTTTTAAGGCGTGAAACGACATCTCAAGTAACTTCCTAGGCCGGAGTATCCATATTGCCGTCAGAAGATTCAGCGTTAGACATCACCATGGCGCTTTATCTTGAGGTCAGACTCTTATCAGTCCCTGAGAAGTCATAACTGCACCCTTCTGAGGTGAGATGACATCCAATGGTGTTTAGGCTTATATGTACTGCCATCGAGACCTAAGCTATGAGTTTGCCATCACTCCTATTTTGTTTTGGCTCTTTTGAGCTTTGCCAACTCTATGTTTATATGCTGTGGGAGTAGAATGGACATCCAAATAGGCTATATATGTTGCCATCAAGACTTGGAGTTTGGAGAACGCTGTCACTCTACTTTTGTTTTGACCCTTTGGTCTTTACTGACGCTATGTCTGTACTCTGCTAGAGTGAAATGAGCATCGAGGTAGTCCCTAGGCTGTATGTATTGCCGTTAAGACTTGGTATTAGGCCGATGCCATCACACCACTTTTGTTTTGACCCTTTGGTCCTTTTTGACGTCGCGTTTGTACTTTGCAGGAGTAAGAGACGTCCGAATGGTCTTTAGGTTGTATAAATTGCCATTAAGACCCGGAGTTAAGAAGTTTCCATCACTTTATCTTTGATTTGACCCTTTGGTCCTTGTTGACGTTGCGTCTGCACCCTGCTGGAGTGTTGGGGTCAAAAGTTACACCCCGGTTTACCAAGCTAAAGTCGAGGTCAACTCCTAGTCAAGTGGGCCCAAGCCCAAGCTAAGTGGGCCCATGCCCAAGTCGAGCCCAAACATGAAGAGGCCAGCCTACCCCATGCCAAAATGAAAATTATGTAATAAATAACTTTGATGTAATTTTTATGAATAAATATAAGGAAAATAGGTATAAAGCCAAATTTTTGTAAAGCCCATGGCTCATGTGCAAAAGAAATAAGTACATGAGGTATGAGATGGGCAAAATACCATTTTGTAAAGCTCAAGGGGCTATGTGTAAACTTGTAAGCCTATATAAGACGATATGATAATGAAATAAAGGACAATAATTGATTCCCCTCAAAAATTAGGGTTTATGTGCCTTATTCTCCTTCCTCAAGGTTCTAAACCTTCCTTCTTTTTTTGAATTAAATCAAGAGTTTAACTCTTCTTTTTTCAAAAAGAAACGGTTTTCACTATAAAACCCTTTAAGGGGAACTCAGATCTCCCATCAAATCTATAAAAGGGGAGATTTTTAAGTCCCACCATCCTTTCCTCCAAAATCCAGCTAACAGAGAGGAGGAAGAAGGAGACCCATCTCTAAAAAATCCTATTTCGGGAGAAATCTAAGGCTCAAGAGAAGATCCATGGCTCAAGAAAGAAGAAAGAGGTCCCCTTTGATCATCTTCGAAGATCTTCGAGGAGTTCAACTCTAAGATCCAAATTCTCAAATGAGTTTAACTCTACATCCAGACCTTTTAGGAGTTTAACTCCAAATCCAAGCCTTTTAGGAGTTTAACTCCAGATCCACATCCAATTTATTACATAGGAGTTTAACTCCAAATCCAAATCTTTTGGGAGTTTAACTCCAAATTTTATACCTAATTCCTGTTTGTGAGTTCAACTCCAAAGCCCCTAGGGAGTTCAACTCCCAGCTTAGGGGTTAAGCTCCTTTATCTGCTGGTGTTTCCAGCGGTCGTGTGTCGCGCACATGACCCACTGGCTCCCAACACCCACACGCAGGGCACGTGATCCATGGTTGTCCACCGCCTATTGCCCACTCATGTAACCCATGGGCGCCCAACACCCATGTGCAGGGCACGGGACCCGCGAGCGCTCAGCGCCTACGCGTTACTTACATGACCCGCGGGCGCCTAGCACCCGTGTGCCTAGCACGTGACCCGCGGATGCCCAGCGCCCTCGCACCCGGTATATGATCCGCGGGTGTCCAGTGCCCACGTGCCACGCACGCGTCCTTAGAACGCTCCTCGCCCCTCTTTTCCTATGCACTCCACACTAAAATTACCATCCCCGTTAGAAAAAATTTCTAACGGGGCGCTGCCCCATACCCCGTAAAGGGGCTGCTAGCCCTCTTGACCTCCATCTCGCTATCCGGATAGTGGGACCCCCGTAAACTCTGCATGGCCCCCGATACATCCAAGTCCCCCTAAAACACAACAAACGCACACGGCATATCGAGTTCGCATGACCATTTTGACCCGTTAATCGGTGGTTCCTTCGCTCCAAAAGCGAGGAGTAATTAACGGCAATTTAGTCTATGGCTGCCGGAGATTCGGATCTCTGCAATCAATAAATCCCAGCCTACCCTAGGCAGGGGGAATCTGTACACGCCTAACAAGCGCGCGCATTCCGATCTCAATGGGGTGATGAAAAATACCCTACATGGAGTAAGAGAAACGTCCAAATAATCTCTAAGCTGTATGTATTTCCGTTAAGACATAATTCTTTGTTCTGTCGAACATGGCGGAACACATTGCTCATTTTTTTCATTTGTTTATGTCTATGGATTGTATACAAGAGTCGGGATCGAACTACTTGTAGGGCATAAACATTTTCTTTTCTTTTCTTTTTTATATCCGCGATTGCTCTATTATTTCATCTTTTCTTATTGCGAAAGTCGCGATTGTCCAATCATTTCGGTTATTTATTCGTGGTCGCCAAATCATTTCGGCTATTTCATTTTATTTTCACCCACTGATTTTTATTGCTAGTTACCCAATCATTTCGGCTATTTCATTTTATTTTCAATCACCAATTTTTATTGCAAGTTGCCTAACCATTTTGGCTTTTTTTTATTTCCCAGTTTAACAACTTAAGAGTTGAAAGATTGGACTTCTAGTCGGTATCAACATTGCTAACATTGAAACATGTTTGCCAAGAGCAATTCATCATCTTTCTGGAGAAACTTGGGATTTGATACCTGTTTTGGTATCGGTATTGCTACAACTGGCATATTGCCAGGAGCAACTCATCATTTTCTATTACCCATTTGGACAATGATGACTTAGAAGACAGGTTTAGATCCCTGTCAACTAAAACTTTTTGACTTTATGAGCCGTAAGGGTCTCATAAAGGCATTTCTTCCTATGAGTCGAGAGGATCTCATAGGTGTGCCTTGTCCTTAGAAGTCATGGAGACTCCTAAGTATCTTTTCTTGTAAGCCATAAGGGTCTTACAAGTGTGTTTTCTCCTTGCAAGTCGAGAGGAATCACAAGTGACGTTCATCATGTTAGGAATATGGTCCTCCTCTGGTAGGACTTGGTTGAAACTTTTTCCGTTTCTTTTTCTTTCATGAGTTTGCGTCCTTTCGGGTTTTCATAAACTCGTGGGTAGTCCTGCTGTTTTTACTCATGGAGCTCTTTCGGGTTTTCATCTGTGCCCCTTTTGCTTATGGACGTACCTTTTTTTTGCAGCCGTTAGAACTCTCAGATGTAGCTTCGCTGCTGATGACCCAACATTGCTTTCCGGTAGGAATTGGGGATGACATGGAACATTCATGCCCGTGGATTGTATACGACAGTCAATTTGAAGACTAGCTATAATGTAGAGTATACTTTATGGGAGCATCGTTCACCTGTAGGACTTGGATGTTCAAATTTGCTGTGGGTAGCCTGTGGATTGTATACGGTACTCAATTTGGAGACTGTCCGTAGGGCAGTAAGGGCTTAGGGGATGTGTTTATATTCCTGTCACCAAAGGCTTTTCAATTTTTATGAGCTATGAAGGTCTCATAAAAATATTTTCTCACTATGAATCGAGAGGATCTCGTAGGTGGATTTTCTCCTTAGGAGTTGTGGGGACTCCTGAGTGTCTTTTCGCTCATGAGTCATAAGGATCTCATAAGAATACTTTCTCCTCATGTATCGTGAGGACACATGAGTAGGTCTTCCCCTTTTGGGTGCAAATTTTTTTTTACGGTTCGCCGATGGATCTTATACGGTAGTCAATTTAGAGACTGATTGTAGGGCATCGATGGCTTTGGAAACATGTTTAAATTCCTGTCACCTAAGGCTTTTCAAATTTATGAGCTGAGAGGGTCTTATAAAGGTATTTCTCTCTATGAGTCGAGAGAATCTCATAGGTATGCATTCTCTTTAGGAGTCATGAGGATCCCTAAGTGTCTTTTTCCACGTGAGTCGTAAGGATATCATAAGAGTATTTTCTCCTTGCAGATCGATAGAACTTACAAGTGACATTCACCATGTTGGGAATATGGTCCGCCTCTGGTGGGACTTGGTCGAAACTTTTTCTGTTTCTTTTTCTTTCACGAGTTTGTGCCCTTTCAGGTTTTCACAAACTCGTGGGCAAATCCTGTTGTTTTTACTCACAGAGCCCTTTCGGGTTTTCATATGAGCTTAGACACACATTCAATCAACCACCGTTGATCCTAACCAGAGCTTTTTGCAAAAAGATTTTCGATAAAAGGCTTAGACACACGTTCAATCAACCACAAATGCACAATCAGGCTTAGATCTAGGGTCAGCTAGACAGCTCCTAACTGTTCCAAAGGGCAAGAAGTAGGACCTCAAACCGCCTTTTCACCGCCAATTGTGGCCAGGTAAGCACAAGTAGAGAAAGGAGGAATCCGCTCACGAATCACCGTGAGACGGGCCTTTTAAAATTACCTTTCACTACCTGTCTAGCCTAGGCACAACAAAGTCAGGTTAGGATCAACGGTCGATGCCTACAACTATTCCTTTGTCCTATTGAGCGTGAAGTCCTTAGGGCTGAGTCTAATCTTTTTTTAATTAATTGATGGTCAATGCAATATGCCTTATGTGATTTTTGGGGTCCTGGGAAGGGTGATGAAATCCCCACCTAATCTGGATTGGTGTTCAAGCCCCTTAAAGTCAAATTAAATATGCAAAGCAGTAAACAATCACTTGCAAACAATTTTTTTTTAAGCACGGCGCAAAGAATCTTGCACAAGATCAATTATTGGAGAAGAGGAGAAATTTTCGGCGCAAAGAATCCTGCAGGCAAATATTTCAGAGGAAACAAGGGGATTCAGAGGAAGAACAGAAGATTTACAGAGGGGATCCCACGTGCTGACGTCACTACAGGACCGCGGTTCCACGGCGAAAATGCTATGTTGGCAGCGGAAGAGCGGTGGGTTGAGCGGTTTAAGCCTCCAAATTTCTTCTGCTCCTCTGTTGTTGTAATCCTCTGTTGTTCAGATCTTCAATTTTCTGTTTCGCTCTCTGAATTTTTCCAGATCCGAACTCGTTCGTCGATCCTGCAAAATTCACACGACAAACCCTTCAAACAATAAAAAGATGATAAATTTTTTATATTTTTTGATTTTTCAGTTTTTTATGAGTTTTATGATTTTATATTAACCCGAAATTGCAAAAAGAAAATACTACGCCATCCCCGGCAACGGCGCCATTTGATTGTTAGAGGTTTTACGTGCGTGCGCTTTTAAAGGATGAATCAAAGAATAATTTTACCGCAATCAAGAACGGCGTCGCTTGGTAGCTAGCCGGTGAGTACGGGTCGGTCCACATGGATTTTGTGTATTCTTAATTTGTTCTAACGAGTTAATTCCGATTGTTGTCGGATTGATTATTCCTAAAAACTAAGGTTGATCTAGACTAGGATTAAAATCTTGCTAGGTTTAGGTTTAGGTTAAGTTTGGAAAGTCAATATTCCTCACCGCTTTCTATGCACTATTTAAGATCTATTAGGTGTTATGGTAATAATTAATAAAGTGGATTAGTACCATCAGGAAGAAACGATGTTTCTTCCTCTAGGTTCCTGTTCTTCCTTTCTTAATTCTTACCCTACCTCCATGGAAAACATACGCAACCGGTCTTTTATACTACGGTATCACCGCTACCTCATGGGATAGGGTGCCGTAGGGAGCGGTGTGTGCATGTATGCATGGAGTCCTATAAAAATATGTGATGGGCAAAAAAGGGATGAGAGATTTTCATCTCTCAAACCTTCCATATTCCTAACCCTAACAAGTGAGGAACTACTCACTCATTTAGGGAATTGAAAAACATGTTCTAAACTAATTAACTAGGGCAGATAATAAAAATTAACTTGGGCAGATAATAAAATTTATACTAAGGCAGAAAGAAAATTAACTAGGGCAATAAAAAGAAAACTTACTCTAATTTTTATTTGATGCTCTCTTCAATCATTTACAGGAATTAAATTCTGAATTTTGATAAATACAATGAGGCACAAGAAGAGGCATACCTCAAAATGAGGTTTAGGATTTCTATTTATAGAGCATAGAAACCTAGGGTTACAATCGATTCAGATCTGCATTTACAATTTTACCCTAAAGAAGCCTAGTCAACGCACCGCCACGCCGTTACAATTTTCCATCGACACGGGCACCATATGGCCGCGGATCCGCGGCCATAAGCTTGGTTTGGCCGCGGTTCCGTGGCCATCTTGTTGGCTTGCTGGCTGCTTTTTCCTGGGGTTCTTTCTGCTGCTTTTGGCTTCTTATTTATTTACTTGGTTTCTCAGTTTGTCTTCTAGATTTCTTCCAGATTTCCACAGTGAATAAAGTCGTGGACTTTTACCGCTTGCTTCGTGTCGAAGTCTTGAACCTTGCGCTGCCTTTGTTCTTTGTGAAATCGTCTATTGATCTTTGTTTATTCTCCAACTGTAGGCTTGAACAAGATTCTTCCATTTGTTGGTTGTAGTCTCACTTTTGTATCGTCTTTTCATCTTTTTCACTGTTTTTGTTCTGAGAACCTGTAACCTGCAACTATGTAGCAGACATGGATCAAAAGCACCTGTTTATTTGTAAAATGACTAAGAATAGGGAATATAATAATGCAAAATTATGATATGAACAAACGTGTACACGTATTTAATCGGACCCCTGCACGTACCACCGTACGGCTCCTACATCTGTCGCCTGAACCGGGAAAACCCTCTATGTGGGACTCTAAAGACTCGACAGTACGCTGGTGCTCACCGCCGAAAACTGGGCTGAGACACGGAGGGCGTCTAGCCTGAATTTAGGGGCAGATGCTATTTGGATTTATCCATCCACCTCTCCGAAGATGCTAAGTTGATTTATGGCACTGTATATCGGAGGTTTGAACGGATGCGACCGTTGTAGCAGACTTCGTTAGATTCCCCCTCGTTTGCGAGGGGTTTTTGATTGTGGGGAAGCTCTTCCCTGCAGGCGCAAGCTCCTGCAGTTAATTACGTTACCGCATCGCGATAACTACTTTCTCCTGCTCTAGAAGTTCACTTCGTGTCGTGTGTGTTTGTTTTATTGTTGGTTTGCCCATGGATCGTATACGGAGACTAATTTATATCGTCGCTCGTAGGGCGTGGATTAGTCCAAATCCATACATCTTAGATTTGGGTTTGTTTTATTTAAGGATCGTTAATCTGGTTTGAGATTAAGATCAACTTAAATGTATATGAGCAGTTAGGGCTCGGTTAGTTTTTTGTTAAGGATACGTTAGTCCAATTTGAGACTAAGATCTACTTAACAAGGTCTTAGGATCATTTTTGCTTCAGATCCAACAAAAGAGCATTTGGACTCTGTTGTTTTAGTTTAAGGACGTTTCGGTCCGTTATCGTTATTTTGGAGGTGAAGTTTTAGTTTGAGGACATCTCGATCTGTTGAGGTGAGGTTTTAGTTTAAGAACGTTTCGGTCCGTTGATCACCATTTTTTAGGTGAAATTTTAGTTTAAGGATGTCTCGGTCCGTTGTCGCCATTTTAGAGGTGACAGTTAGTTTAAGGACATTTTGGTCCGTTGTTGCTATTTTGGAGGTGACAGTTGAGGTGACAGTTAATTTAAAGGACATTTCGGTCCGTTGATCACCATTTTGGAGGTGACAGTTAGTTTAAGGACGTTTCAGTCCGTTGATTTCCATTTTTGGAGGTGACAGTTAGTTTAAGGACATTTTGGTCCGCTGATCACCATTTTGGAGGTGACAGTTAGTTTAAGGACGTTTCGGTCCGCTGATCACCATTTTGGAGCTGAGATTTTAGTTTAAGGACATCTCGGTCCGTTGATCACCTTTTTGGACTCACCATTTTGGAGGTGAGATTTTAGTTTAAGGACGTCTCGGTCCGTTGATCATCATTTTGGAGGTGACAGTTAGTTTAAGGACGTTTTGGTCTGTTGATCACCATTTTGGAGGTGAGATTTTAGTTTAAAGACGTCTCGGTCCGTTGATCGCCTTCCGCGCACGTGTATTCGTTACGTGACGGGATGAACAACGATGATATGGGATGCACCCAGTTTGGGGTACAGTCTGATTTGAGGTGTGCATGTCAATTTGGAAGTGCATCAACGAGTTGTTTGTTGTCGGGACCCGCCACTTCTCTGAAGACGTTGAAGAATTACAACGACATATATCAGAGGTGTGGAGAGATGTACCTTTAAACCAAATCTCATATTTGAGAAAAAAGATGGTGCTGTTGTAGACCTAAGAAATGTTAGTCATGTTTGAGACTAAAATTATCGTAGAAGATATAAGATGAATATCATTTGGGATATCGTCAATGGGAGTCCACTAGTCATTTTTGAGACTAAGGTCAATTTCGGAAAACATGATCACAAGGGGCTTGGTTGTTTTAGAACCAAAGAGGTTAACCTCAGAAAACTTAGTCAATTTGGGCTAAGATTGGGTTTCCATAATTGCCCGACAGTGTTAAGCATTTGGCCGTTGTGGCTGTATATGAAGTGCTAAGCACTTTGTATGGCGCCCACGTGAGAAGCATGTGAGGCGCTGGGAGCTGCCCTTTAGGTTTTATTTCCCTTTTTGTATAAGTGCTAAGCACTTGGTTCTCGTGGCGCTCACGTGTGAAACACATGAGGCACCCCAAATATGGGCGCTGCCCTTTGGTTTTATTACTTCTCCCTTTTACAGAAGTGCTAAGCACTTGATTGGTGGTCGCATGCAAAACACGTGACTGCCTTAGGAAGTGCTCCTTACTCATCTTTTAAGCACTCGCATGAGAAACACGTGAGGCAATCTCAGCCGCTTCTTTTTGTTCATTAGAAACGCTCACGTAGAAAAACACGTGAGGTCTCGTTATAGTGTTAAACACTAACGAATCACCAGGCTGTCTTTCTGTGTTCTTGGAGATTTTGATCTCTTATTAATGACATTTCTAGTCATTAGGCTTTGGGTTTGGAAGCTCTCAAATTATTGTCATCGTCTGAGGGATCAAGTTTTCCTCTTGTTCGTGCAGGAATCAAATTCTTTATATAGGGTTCAACCCTAGTTTTCATAGGAATTAAATTCCCATATGTTTTTGTAAGAATTAAATTCTTTGGACTCAGTTCTTTCCCCTAGTCTTTGAATCTTCATGACAGATCTCCCTAATGAGAATTAAATTCTCAACTTATGGGAAGATCTGCTTCTGCTGATCTCAACCAGATGAAGAACTAAGTTCTTGCATGAAGGGTTAAATTCTTAGAGAGGCAAAGAAGGAATGGAACAATTTCTGTGTTTTTTTCTTCTTTTTACCTAGTATGTTCTGACGAAACAAATCTTCGCTGAGAATCAAATTCTCTTTTTTTGTCTCTACTTTTGTCTTCCCTCTCTCTATGTGTGTCTCCTTCTCCTCCTCCTTTGAGATTTGAAGTCTCTAGCTCTTTATATAGTGCAGAGAAGTTTATTTAATTCTCATAAAATCTCTCATTGAGAGATCCCCATTGATTTAACTAGCTTCGGAATTGATTTGGGGAATTTTACCCACCATTGGATATTTGATCCAAGGGCTTCTATTTTTATAGAAGATATTGTTCTTGTTTTTATATAGATTGGGGATATTCTCCCATATATAGAATAAAATTTTATCGAACGGTGACATTTTAATCACCATTGGATTTTTAATCTAAGGGTGCTCATTTTAACGGAGTACAATCTTTCTCTGTTTAGGAAGATATAGGAAATATTTTGGATTTTTGATCCACTAACTCTCAGTTTAACAGAAAATATTCTCTCTAATAGAATTTAATTCTATGTTTAATTACCGTTGGATCCTTGATCTAATGGTTTATTAAATTATCAAGTAGAATTTAATTCTACGCAAGAAGGTGTCCTCACGTGTTAACACGTGAGGTCTGCGGTTTAATTGCAGCGCTTAGGTGCTCACGTGTTGGCACATGAGGCTGGTTTAACTTAGTTGTAGTTTAATTGCAGCGCCTATTTATAGGCGCTCACGTGTTGGCACGTGAGGCTTGTTTATCCTCCTTATAGTTTTCATGGCAGCGCCTATATGCCTTGCATATAGGCGCTCACATGTTTAACACGTGAGACTCTAATAGTGAGGAGTTTCCCCCTTTCTTTCTCTCATCTTCTTCTTCTTCTTATGAGGGAAAAATCTCCCCACAGCATTGCTCTTACGTGGCTTGCACGTGAGTCCAACGCTGTCCACTTTTACAGCCGTTGGATTGCTTAGGGGAACGGGGAGATGAATCGTTCCCATCATGTCTTATAAATATGAGGGCTTGGATCTTGAGATGGCCACTGTTTCTTCGTCTTCTTCCTTAGCCTTTCTCTTGAGAATTTAATTCTCCTTTCAGAGCCCAGTTCTTTGCCCATTGAAATTTCAGAGTTAAACCCTGTTAAAAAAAACTCTTTTGGGCAAAGATCTTGAACAACATTTATCTCTTAGGAACAAGAAACCCCTTTTCTCTAATTTTTTCTGGATTTTAAATCCACCGCAATAGCTTTGCTCTCTTCTGGAACCAATCTCTTAGAGATACAAAAAGACATAATCTTTTGTGTAGTAAACCCCAATGTCTTCGAAGATCGGGTGTTTCTCCTCTGATCTTTGAGGATCTTTGGAATTTTAATTCCATTTCTTCGTTTCACATCATGGGGGTTTCTGGAATTTAATTCCATTGTTTAAAAGGAATTTGATTCCTCATCAAAGAGCTTAGCTCTGAAAAATCAAGAGGGCCTTTTAGGAATTTTATTCCCTGGTGTTCTTGAGCATATTTTCATTATAGGGTTTTACCCTTATTTTCACAAATTTGAATTTTGTGGGTATTTAACAGAACTCATTTTTCTTTGAGGATGCCAAGAGTTGTTTAAAGTCCAGTGTCTATTTAATGAGAATCCTTTTTTATTCTCGCAATGATTATCTTGGCTCATCATTGGTGAGCCGCCATATTGATTTTGTGGGGTCAATTGGTTTTGCAGCCAGTGGTCCCGTGAAACAAACATCACGTTATTTTGTTTATTTATTTATTTATTTATTTTATTATTTTTTTAAATGGGTTTTTCCTTTTCCCTCTTATTTTAGGAACGATGGCCTCACTTCCCGACTTCCCTTACACTCGCTCAGAAGTCGCTTTTCCACAATCGCCATCGGACGAGAAAGTTATGGCGATGATTAGGGCGCATGACAAGGACCATACGAGTCTTCTCTTGTGGGGTGTGTGGTACGGTCATATCATCAGGGGCCGCAGTAACTTTACTTATGAAGTACCAACAGAACCTATCCGCTCGATGTCATTGATAGAGCGTCTGTGCACGGCTTATGCGGTGGAAGCGGTTAATTGGACTCCCACGGGCCGGCTTGAGCCGTCGACAACTGGAATACCTAATCAACCTATGATGTCCATTGATATCTTGGGACGTCGGATATGCCAGGGCGAAGCTCGACCCTGAGGGTAGGTGTATAAGGTAGGTGTTACCCCGCGCCATCCAGTGGGCTACCCTTCTTGGGCTCGATACATTCTCTCCTCCCAACCCTCACGGCTACAGAAGGTTGGGTTGTACCAAGCAGTATATGCGTCATTATTCTACTATCACGCTCCTCATGTCTGGTGGGTTAAGGCTTTCTTGAACCAATGGAATCTTCCCATAAACACGTTCTTGCTAGGGGATCATGAAGTCTCGATCTTACTGGAGGAGTTTCGTGAAATTTCAAGGTTGCCGATCAGGGGAGAGCATTACGAAGAGTTACTGCCTCCTGATGAGTATGTATTTCCTACGGTGCCCACTATGCTTGATGGCCTGACGACTGAGAACGTCGTTCGTCATAAGCACCCAAGTCTAATCAAGGCCCTAGGTATCTTTGAAAAACTTTTCGTGACATCGGAAGGGCAAGGTGTCACTTTTGACGCTTTCATTACCTGTTTTCGCCGCGAGGATGTCTTATCCAAGAAGGCTCCAAAATTCACGAAAATTGAAGATCCTTTTGGATTCGGGTTGAAGAAATTACCGGCCAAAGAAGAAGACCTGCCGCAGTTTTATATTCCAAACTCATCGGCCGTGGCTTTTGAAGCGATCGTGGCCCCTGGCATGGACGAAGAAACTTTCTTTGTCGGCTTTATCAGTCTGTCTTAGCCGGTTCGCCATGCCGATGCATCGACGTTTCATGAGAGCCTCCGTCTTTTACCCTGCTCATCGCATAGGTGAAGGAGCACGATTAGCTGTTGGTGTTGCGGGATTTTCACAAATATATCACGGGTTAGGCACTGCCGCCAATACTTCGAACCCATGTGCGGATACCATGAACTTCTCCCTCCACTACTTCACGTCGTGGATCGAGATGCACGTATTAGGGGCGTTTATCGCGCATCGGCGGCCTGCTTTCTATGAGTTGTACACATTCCCACGGATTATGAGGCTGGTTGATACTTCCGCTCCTGACCCAACCCAGCTAGGGGCTTTGCGCACATTACTTAATCCATATTCAAACGAAGACGGGATGGTCTTCAGCGATCGAGTCCTTTCTGCTCCTGCGGGACCTGTTCAACAGTTGTTTGATTTATCAAAGAATGGGGTTCCAGCTTTAAATCCAAAAGAGGTCATGCACTTATACTCAATTAGGACAGGGTATCTAGTGTTCCGCCGGAATAATACTGCCCTCTTTATGCGGTATAATCCGCATCGCTTCGCCCAGCAGTTAGGCTACAACCAGGGCGTCCCCCTTGAAGCCTTTCTAGTTGAGCCTACTCCCTCTCTGGAGGTAGCCCGTGATGTTATCCATCACTTCATGCGGTTGAATACGGGCTCTCTTTTCATGATCCCAACTATCTTCCAAGGCCCCTGGGACCCTTCAAGGGTTGGTATCGCTATCGGGTCAGTCCCATCATCGCAGAAGAGAGACGGGTGATTTTTGAGTATAGAGCTCCTGCTCTAGCTCAAGTTATCAGCGCTCCACTGCGGCCACAGTCGGTTGTTCGCCCTCCTCTGAGGGACAGTGGTCCAGTGCTTATCCCTAAAGCCACTCCAGCAGAATTAGTCCCCCATACTGCTAGTATGCCGGTATGTACTAGAGCTGAGTTAAAGGCTTCTGATAAAGCACCAGCGGTGGTGTCACCAAAGGGTGATACCGAAGGTGAAGTTGGGCAGCGCCGTGCCAAAGCACCAAAGGGGAGGAAGCGCTCCTCCGCTAGTGTTAGCACAGGCTCCAAAAGGAGAAAGAAATCGGTCGCCGACCTACTCGACACTTTGCTTGAATCCGAACCCTTTATTCAGGACGAGCCGATATCTACGCAGGAACCGGACGATGGTCTTCTCTTTCCTGGTTCGTCTGCCGAGGAGGCTTTGCAGTTGGCTGAGGCTTTAAAGCGTTCACAAGACGATGCTGAAAACGTTCTCTCCCGGAGAGGAAAACTTCCCGCTGTCGTATTTCATGATGTCGATCCGGCTCCAACCATGTTGCCGATAATTCCTTTGATGCTAGAAAGGGAACTTGCATTGAAACAGCTAGTGTCGGACGCCTCTGAAGATGAAGCTTCTTTGAAAGCAGGTAGGGATCCATTTTCGATTGAAGCCCAACGAGCGCATTTGAACAAAAAAGCGCAGCGGCTCGAACAGAACATCCTTCAGGCTTCTTGGGGTATTGGTACGTATATTTCTTGCCCTTTTCAGCAAATAATTTGTATTACTTTCACGTAGCATTATCTTTTAAACAAAAATTTGTAGGGACTTCTTGTAAGTCCACGGTAGCGCCCCGGCCGTCTAACAGACGCCAAATGCGGAACAAAAACTTTTTACAACTGACGCTATCGCGTACTGTAACCCGGATCTTCCATTAAAGCTAAACTAACAAACTACAAAATGGGTAGAAGAGTTATACCGAACGATCCGAATCCTTCGGTCTTCAACCATCATCCCACGCTTTGTTGCGGCTGCTCCGATCTCCTGAATCTCCAGTCTTCTCGTCCAGGTGGCACCACATCGACGAATCTTTAAACGGGCTCCTGCCTCTGAACCGAGGCAACTCGATCGTCAAGTTTGCTAGAAGAGACGACCAAGATGATATAGAGAAAGAGTAGAACACTTTGTCTCATTACGTCCAAAGCTATGGACGAACGGTTAATGAAGTTGCCTTTTGGATCGGGTGAAAAGAGAAACTGATCACATCTAATTTCTATGCACCAAAACTTATATCTTTTTTCAATCAACAACCATCATCCTCACCAAGAGGTGGCCGACCACTAAATAGAGAGAGGGGGTGAGTATAGGAGAGGGAAAGGTGACCACAAGATTAAAGAAAGAATGAGTCACAATTACACCTTGTATGAACACATTTAATGCAAACTAATGATAATAAACCTAGTCATCACAACATTAAATGAACACTTAATGCATCAATGACTCACAAGCTTAGTCATCATCCTAGTCACCTTCTAGAAGCTTCCACACTCATCTCAAGAAAAGATAAATCCATCTTTAACCGAATGTTAAAGACGGGTGATAGAAAACTGGAAACTGGCAACTTCAGAAAGCGATCCTGAAACGAATTTCAGGATAACCCCGTAACAGTATAAACATACCCGCATTTGTATTACGATCGAATACAAATGCAACTGAGACAAAGATATTATATCTACACAGTATAATACTGGGTTCCGGCTTAAACCAAACCCTACCAGTATTATCTGCCCGAAAAATGACACGTGCGAAAACGCACGTGCATTTTCCGAATCTTGCCATAAAACCATACGGCCTATACAACGTTTCGCCCGAACTTGGGAAAGTGTCTGTGGGGGACTCTAATGACTCATCAACACACTGGCACTGGGTATAACCATTAGCATGTCAGAGGTACGAGCTGTACGTAACGTTTGCCTATGTATTGATTAGAAGGGAGCTGACGAGCGAACTCATCTCTAAACCCTACTGAGCCTAACAGTGACAATATACATACAGTCCGGTCCGTTCGTCTATGAGTATCGCATATCTGCCTAGGGGGCTGGTAACGTCAGACCTCCATTAGCGGTATAAGTCGTGTCAGAGAGTGGCCCAGAACACTCTGAGATACTACTGGAGTACCTACCAGTAAATCTCCTGCCTCGGCCGAGGGCTTTGTGTAATGGCTCTCCTAGACACAGCGCGATCTCACTCCCAATACCGGGAGAGACGAATCCCCTGCCGATCCGTTCACTTGCCTCCATGTGGCTCGAGACTGTACCCAAAAAAGACCTGTTTGCACGACTCCTTTGAGCCGTGGTAGGGTAGAAATCAAAGCACAGTGGGAACTCGAACGAGACAAATGACGACCTCAGGTCGATGAACTAACCTGTACACATGTCACCAGGGAACTGCTATCTGACGATATGTATAAAACCAACTAGCATGTTCCCGGCGAGTCTTGTCCGGTGTACTCATAACCTAATGAGCACCTGTATACATCTTAGGTGATCCTACTGACACCAATGGCTTGTGAGACCGGCCATCGCCTCTCGTCGGGGTCTCGACTGTATACACTAGTCTACTCTGGAGTATCGATGCCCTGTCTCGAAACTCCCACGACTAGGGACACTTTAAGGATGTGCTTACAGACCCCAGCTCCCACGTATATGATCGCCATCATACTGCTGGTAGTCAAGCAAGAATCCTATGGGCTCTATCAATATGCAATAGAGAACTAAAGCATGTACACGATGATAAAGACAAACCAGATAGCATACTATCATCTCGAGCAAGACTGTCATATCGGTATAGGTCCTGCCTCAATCATCGCAATCACGTACCTACGATCCAATAATTGACTTTGAGGGCACTATCTCCAACAATCTCCCACTTGCACTTAAATCTAATTATTGCGATGTCGTATACTCACAGCCCGTGCGATACCGAACATCCAACTCCTCTACTAATCAGTTTCACAAAGCTAGATTGTAAAACTCTTGTGTTCGAGAAATAGCCTTAGTGAGTTGATCCGCCCTGATGTTTCATTCTATGTCTCTCTTAATCTCAAGTTCACGGAGAAAGCCATCTCCCGAATCGAGTAATACTTGTCTTAGAATATGTCTGAATATCTGATGGGACCTAGTTCATAAATGAACTCCAAATCCAAACTTCTTAGACTGTATCGATAACTGAACCTAATCAGTATCCAGCACCATGCCTCCCACAGTATCCTCTTGGACCACCTGTCCATAATACTGTCCCTCGTTAGAGGGAAAACTATAACTCTGACAATCACTCTGTCATCCATGTCACCTTTGAATCCTGGAATGATAACCGTCTCCCGAAGGTGGCTGCCGTCATCAAATCCATAGAACATTTATTTATGTTCTAAAACTGCTTCCTTATGTTTCTCCAGGATTGGATTAATATTAACTTATCGCATCTAGTGCAAAAAACAACATCTGGTGTGGTACTTGACTTCTCACGATTGACTCAATTGCCTAAGCAAGTGATCTGCCAATCATGCTCATCCCTCTCCCCTTTAGTCTGTAAGACACCTTTAGAGAGGGTGACTCCATCACCTGCAAGTATACCACCATGCCAGTAGTCAACTATTCTAAAATACTATTAGAATACTGTCAAAATACCCATATTGGGAAACTACCCAAATCTAGATCTAAAACTATAGATCTAGTAACCAGAATGTCAGATATTATATCCATATCCTTTGTGGAGAAACAACTGTGTGACGACCACAGTACAACCGATCGTAGTATAGGAATTTTACTTCCTACTCTGTGTATGTCATCCAAATACCAGGACATTACACCCTACTCCCTTCTTAACAGATCCATCCCCTATTCTGATGAAGTCAAACCCATGACTGTCACACCAAAAATTAGATGATCTATCTCCACTATATTTTCTCAAGCCTATAAATAGATATAAGCTACTTGCTCACTATGCTTCCGCTGCTCCCACTGACTACGACAACCCTCTGGCTGAATAATATATATACGTACACTTCTAAAGCTAGTTTAGAATGACGCTATACTTATTCTTCTGCCGGGTCTCATAGTCTGGAACAACTGTAGTGTCAAGTCTGGGTAAACAATAACCTCCCTGTCACCGTCCTTGAGGGTACCGGAGTACCTCTCGGGTGTCTGAGGTTACCCACCATATCTGTGGAGTGGCTATTGGAATGTCAAAACCTGATTGAATATATAGGTCCTATTAAATTTTCCGTAATCGTTTGCAGTTCTGGAATCACTTCCAGTTCTACCATACTCCCACTACTGTTTTCTGAAAAAAATCCATTTTAATAAAACTGTGGCGAGTCAAGAACAATATCACTATTGATCTTCCAGATGGTAGAAATGTCAACCTTCGTCAAAGCCAGGGTCAACCCACAAACTGCCATTACAGAAACATGCCTTGAGTTATCCAGTGTCTGGTTTTAAGCATAAGCTGGACAACTCCCCGTATCTTAACATCGTTAAGATATGAACCATTCTATATACAATATAGAAATAGATGCACTAATTTAATTGGAACCAGATTCAAATCATGCAGCTGTCTCCAATGCATATCAACTTAATGGAGAGAGGCTAATCAGCATTACTCAACTTAGGAATCCATCCAATTATGAGTAACATGAAAGAGAAACAAGTTTCTCAAAAACCATTACTATCATCTGAATACCAATCACAAGAATCTATATCTTCAATCTCTTTGAAGAATCCCGATACTTGTGATACCTGGTTTTCTACTTTATTCTTATACCCACAACTTCTCAAAACTTAGACATTGTATTTCTATGAAACACTTGTCTAAAAACTAGAGAAGTCATAAGTAAACAGAACATAGTACGAGGACCTTCCCCTTTGTCCTGACGGACACTGGACAACATACAATACTCTGTATAAGTCCACTGAGTTAAATAACTCAAAACTTGTGCATCGTAGGTTGAAAACTGTACTTATGGTTAAGAACTACTCCGTTGTTCAATGCTCCTTACCCAATCGTCAACTGATATAGATAAATTTCATCGACATAATATCAAAAAGTTATATCTCACTTTATAAAAATAAACGTACAGATATATCATTTTGAAATTGGTGCACAACAACGGATACTCAAAACCAAATACATGCCGTCCGGCAAAAACCCAAGCGACTTTCTCAAATATCACCAATTACAACGAATTCCGATATAATGAGGATGATCACTTAATTCCCAATAACTTTCTCCCACTCATCATCTGTAAAACCATACAGATGTGAGAATCATACCTGGTAAATACATACCCTGGAGTAAGTATCTAATCGGGAAAACAGTTTTCTTTTAACAATGCACTGTAATATGAAAATGTTTCGTAGGGGTATCCTGGTATTCCTAGTAATGCCTCTTCCATATTCCAATTCATGACTTTAACCGTATACTTTATTGCCATCTCTCCAAATCCCTTTATTTGTCTTTATTCATTACCTTCTGTACACCATCGTTAGGCTAAATGGTTTTCTTCCTTCCCTACCGTTCGGCACCAGCCTATGGTTTGGAAGAAGACTATCCAGTAAGCATAATAGGTGTACCCTCCTAAACCTAGGAGTACTCGCTACTTGAGAGAAGGTGATGATAAAAGACAACTGAATAATACCTTATTCTATTTCTTCCGAACTGGGGAAAAAAGCAAAGGTGAAATAGGAGTGGCGATGAAGTACGTGGTTTAGGTCGTGAATGATAACAGTCGCAATTTACTTTGCCCTCTTTCTAATCCCTTTATTTTGTCTTTAGTTATTACCTTCTGTACACCCTACTTAGGCTAATTGGTTTTCTTCATTCCCTACCTTTCGGCACCAGCCTATGGTTTGGAATAAGACTATCCAATAAGCGTAATAGGTGTACTCTCCTAAACTAAGGAGCCCTTGCAACTTGAGAGAAGGTGATAATAAAAGACAACTTGAATAAACCAATTCTATTTCCCCTGAACCTGGATCTATCCTCGAAGAAGTCCTTTCGAGTTCGTATATAACCATACGATGGATCTATCCAATGGAAGTGGATGTCCGTAGTAATACGGGGTGTTCTGAGAAATGCAAAGGGTAAAAGAAGGAGTGGCAATGACTTATGCAACTCGGACAATCCAAAAGTTAGTATTTTAAGAAGGTTCGGTCAACTTGTCACTGAGTCATAGTCTAGGGTCGGTCAAAGGTCGCTGCCAAAGAGAGAGAGAGAAAAGAAACACTCTGCGTGCATTCTAACCTAGATCAGAATGGTTATCAGTTTATCTTAATCAGGAAACCTCCCACTGTAATCTCAAATTCTCCTCCAAACCTGAAAGAAGAATTAGTCAGGATCACCCGAAGAGTAAACTAACTCATCAGTGAGAATCGGGATTCAACTATCATCGCATGATAACTTGATGGAAGCCACTCAAGTTATCACACTCCAGAAGCTATGCGCATGCCTGGCAAGTTTCCTGTATGTTTGAAACTCCCGATATGATTTTTACCCCATGCTCTTATGACCTTGACTAAGGGCCAAAATATCATAAGTCACATGTCAAGTTCTTCCCGTCATTATCCAGGTTGATTTGAACCCACCCGCACATGCCCTTGACTAAGGGCCAAAATGGCAGAACGACTGTCCCAAACCGACTCATCTATCTATGCAACAAATGAATACCCAGCAGCTACCAAACACTATGCCTTGACTAAGGGCCAAAATACATAGCTTGAATACAACTGAATACCCAAAAGAAATGACGGAGGGCTACGGCTGGTTTTTGGCGAAAAATCTTTAACCTAATGAACATGATCTCGTTGAAGGAACCTGATAGCTTTTTATAAAAATATAGTGACGAAAACTTTTGCTAAAGAGGTCACTCCCGATGAAGGGATCTCGGCTCTTTCCTCGTGGAATGAGGTGTAGGATATTCCAACTGAATACCGCGATGCAAAGCAACTTGTAATCGACTATATTGAAGTTATTACCCTGACGTAAACTTCTGCCTAAGGGGTCATTCCCGGAGAAGGGATCTCGGCCCTTGCCTCGTCGAATGAGGTGCAGAATATTCTAACTGAATATCACTATGCAAAACAAAAGGAAACATCTTTGTAATAACACCTTTTTAAATTTGTTCCAACAACATCAAATATAGGTTTGTTTTATCCTTGCATTGATAATAATCAATGCAGTCCTATCAATCAATCACACCAGAAAAGAACGAAAATATAATGTACGTATATGCCATCCGCATTCGTCACTGGGTCCCGTCATCACCCGTTAGGTTACTTAACTAACGACAGAGCGGGGGCTGGACTAGCGCGGGTGTAAAACATATCCAACATCTAATAGTATATATACCAATATACAATAATCGCTCCAGACGTGATAATATGCAACATTACAGAAAAGTAATAAGCATCACAGAATAATACAGATAATCTGGGATCCCCGGGTTTCACAGAGCCGCTATTGAAACCCGACGTTCCCCTGGTCGTGTGGATAGCCTATGCAATGAAACCTAGACCCCTACGGGTGCGGCAAGTTACCCGCCAAAACCTGAAGCGAGGTAGTCCCCACTACATAGTGAATGGAACATCCGGCACTTCACGGAATCCGGTAAATTGAGCACCCCTCTTTGGGTCAACCTGTACCCCCTACGAGTGCGGCGAATAGTCTGCCAATTCTAGAGTGAGGTCTCTTTGCCTCTCAAAGCCATGAATACGGACCCGTTTCCCTCCAGAACCCGGCTATCTGTGCACTCCGTCGCAGGGTAAACCTAGTACAGAAATAAAAATATGTACAACGGGTACATCGACCTCAACCCGGTCGTGCCCCAAAAGAATATTATACAACAGGCAGTGACGGCAGTCCACATGTTGGACGCTCGCCCCGCAATATCAAATGTATAAATAAATCCAAAGTGCACTATCATTGCACCCTGCTATCCACCACGACATATCCGCAACATCACAGTACAACACAGAACATCAATGCGAATGTCACGTTCGCAAACCCGTCTAAAAGAACTATAGCAATTAGACGCGGTTTACCGCTCAAATGACATTCCCGGTCGGAGATATAATGTAAATACTGCAAACTAACAAGTTTAAAATTTCGATCGACAAAACTTCCCGAAGTGGGCCCCACGTACATCTGCTGTACAGTAACAAAATCTGGGCCAAAAAGATATATACCAAAACCAATAATTTTACAAGAAGAACCTACTGTAGAAAAATGGTTTACTGTAGTTCAAAATGGCAGCGGAACCGCGGCCAAACTAGGGCTTGCGCGGCGGTTCCGCGGCGCTTTGGAAGCTTCGGTTGACCAAATTTCACCAGAATTCTTAAAAAAGCCTGCTCTCTTTTCTGTGATATGCAAAATAATTTTTAGACCCTTTTAAAAATCGACAGAAACTTTAACCCAGAAAATTGCAGTTTTCGAAATTCTGTTCGATCGATATTTTAAACGCGTTAGCACAAGTTAGTAAAGCTTAATGGTGAGGCTCTGATACCACTGTAAGTCCACGGTAGCGTCCCGGCCGTCTAACAGACGCTAAATGCGGAACAAAAACTTTTTACAACTGGCGCTATTGCGTACTGTAACCCGGATCTGCCATTAAAGCTAAACTAACAAACTGCAAAGTGGATAGAAGAGTTATACTGAACGATCCGAGTCCTTCGGTCTTCATCCATCATCCCACGCTTTGTTGCGGCTGCTCCGATCTCCTGAATCTCCAGTCTTCTCGTCCAGGTGGCACCACATCGACGGATCTTTAAACGGGCTCCAGCCTCTGAACCGAGGCAACTCGATCGTCAAGTTTGCTAGAAGAGACGACCAAGATGATGTAGAGAAAGAGTAGAATACTTTGTCTCGTTACGTCCAAAGCTATGGACGAACGGTTAATGAAGTTGCCTTTTGGATCGGGTGAAAAGAGAAACTGATCACATCTAATTTCTATGCACCAAAACTTATATCTTTTTTCAATCAACAACCATCATCCTCACCAAGAGGTGGCCGGCCACTAAATAGAGAGAGGGGGTGAGTGTAGGAGAGGGAAAGGTGACCACAAGATTAAAGAAAGAATGAGTCACAATTACACCTTGTATGAACACATTTAATGTATACCAATGATAATAAACCTAGTCATCACAACATTAAATGAACACTTAATGTATCAATGACTTACAAGCTTAGTCATCATCCTAGTCACCTTCTAGAAGCTTCCACACTCATCTCAAGAAAAGATAAATCCGTCTTTAACCGAATGTTAAAGACGGGTGATAGAAAACTGGAAACTGGCAACTTCAAAAAGCGATCCTGAAACGAATTTCTGGATAACCCCGTAACAGTATAAACATACCCGCATTTGTTTTACGACCGAATACAAATGCAACTGAGACAAAGATATTATATCTACACAGTATAATACTGGGTTCCGGCTTAAACCAAAGCCTATCAGTATTATCTGTCCGAAAAATGACACGTGCAAAATCGCACGTGCATTTTCCGAACCTTGCCATAAAACTATACAGCCTCTACAACGTTTCGCCCGAACTTGGGAAAGTGTCTATGGGGGACTCTAATGACTCATCAACACACTGGCACTGGGTATAACCATTAGCACGTCAGAGGTACGAGCTGTACGTAACGTTTGCCTATGTATTGATTGGAAGGGAAGCTGACGAGCGAACTCATCTCTAAACCCTACTGAGCCTAACAGTGACAATATACATACAGTCCGGTCCGTTCGTCTATGAGTATCGCATATCTTCCTAGGGGGCTGGTAACGTCAGACCTCCATTAGCGGTATAAGTCGTGTCAGAGAGTGGCCCGGAACACTCTGAGATACTACTGGAGTACCTACCAGTAAATCTCCTGCCTCGGCCGAGGGCTTTGTGTAATGGCTCTCCTAGACACAGCGCGATCTCACCCCCAATACCGGGAGAGACTAATCCCCTGCCAATCCGCTCACTTGCCTCTATGTGGCTCGGGATTGTACCCAAAAAAGACCTGTTTGCACGAATCCTTTGAGCCATGGTAGGGTAGAAATCAAAGCACAGTGGGAAATCACACGAGACAAATGATGACCTCAGGTCGATGAACTAACCTGTACACATGTCACCAGGGAACTGCTATCTGACGATATGCATAATACCAACTAGCATGTTCCCGGCGAGTCCTGTCCGGTGTACTCATAACCTAATGAGCACCTGTATACATCTTATGTGATCCTACTGACACCAATGGCTTGTGAGACCGGCCATCGCCCCTCGTCGGGGTCTCGACTGTATACACTAGTCTACTCTGGAGTATCGATGCCTTGTCTCGAAACTCCCACGACTAGGGACACTTTAAAGATGTGCTTACAGACCCCAGCTCCCACGTATATGATCGCCATCATACTGCTGGTAGTCAAGCAAGAATCCTATGGGCTCTATCAATATGCAATAGTGAACTAAAGCATGTACACGATGATAAAGACAAACCAGATAACATACTATCATCTCGAGCAAGACTGTCATATCGGTATAGGTCCTGCCTCAATCATTGCAATCACGTACCTGCGATCCAATAATTGACTTTGAGGGCACTATCTCCAACACTTCTGAAGTGGGAGTAATTTCGAGCCCAGATCGAGCAATAGATGTGGATTCTACGAATATCTCCTGTGACACACCGGAGGGTGTAGAGAAGATCTTTGAATCTACTATCCCTGCTATGGAGCTTCCGGTGATGGCTTCTGTCCCTTCAGCGTCTACTCCTCCAGCAGAGGTGGTCTTGCCAGCTATAGATCCCATGATATCTCTAGTGACGCACCGGAGGGTGTAGAAGAGATTGCTGAAACTGTTATCCCCGCCTTGGGGCCTTCAGCGGCGGCTTTTGTCCCTCTATTAAAGACTGCCATGCCGGCTATAGATTTCACAAATATCCTCAGTGATGCACCTAAGGGTGTAGAGGAGGCTGCCGGAGCTGCCATCTCTCCAGTTCAGGGCATGCGAAGTATCGAAGGTAATCTTATATACATACACATTTTGTATAATGACCCCACCGTTATCTGAACCTTTCTTTTCCTCAGAATTTCGGGAGTTGGTGGCTTCCATCGTGGATTTTTCTCCGAGGAAAACCTTCTAGCGTTTGCTTGACATGGCGACCCCATAAACGATACCTCCATAAAGCAAAGTGCTCTCTTCTGGCCAAGATCGGTATGCTTTTGCCCTTTTTGTTTTATATTTTTATAATGATGTTGATATGCTCTTCATTTTAAACCACAGTTCTGGAAGATGACGACGAAGTCGAGATTCTTGATGGACTTGGGGATCTCTCAAATCCGTCTTGCATGACTGTGGGTAAGTTACGTTTTATCTTTGGCATCATTTTGTTTACTCTATATTTGGAAATACAACTGACCGCACATATATCTTCACAGCTTTGCCAGCCCTGACCCTATTAGAGTCTCGGATCTCCATGCCACCAGGCCCTTACGCCCGACGCGTATCTGAGAGGATGGCAAAACAGAGCGTTTATTCCCTGGCGGCTCTCATCGAAGATCTTGGCGTTGGTACTTCTGTCGCGGCCGAAGAATTTGCTGCTGAAGCCAACACTTCCTTATCTGTTCTTGCCACTTATCATGATGAGGCATTGGTGCATACCTAGGTTGAGTGCTGCCGCAGAGTGGAGGCCTGTCTACATGGGATTGAATGCATACACCTTCCCTCCGACATCTTGTCTATAAAGATGAGCCTGCGTGGGTGGATCGAACGATGTGCAGCCAATCTCCAGTCGTGCGAGAAAAGGCTTAACCGGAATTTTTCGGCAAGGGAGTTGGCTTCAAAGGCTTTAGGGGAGCTTCAGGCCCAGCTCACTGTCAAGACCACTCATGCATACGAAATTTGGCGGGTGCTTCAAGAAACCATTACAGAGGTGGTGGCTCTTGACAAAGCCATTATTTTTACACGTGAGATGGTTGAAGCCCACAAGGTCGCCGAGAAAATGCTTGAGAGTCGGTTTGCTTCATATCAGAATCAACAAACACAGGCATGGACTCATTTTGCGGCACTGATAGAGCATGAAGCAGAAATCCAGCGGAAAAATTACAAATTTGCTAGCTTATTGAACCGTCCGGCGACTTAGACATTTTTGTTGCTATATATTCTCCTTTTTTTGTATTCATTTTGATTCATAAATAAGAGTATCTTGTATTCATTTTGATTCATAAATAAAAAACATATTTCATTTCATACTAGCGCTTCTCTATCCTTTGATATCTTGACTTGGCGTAAAGTAATTTATATACTCATTGTGGAGTTTCTAGTTTATGGACTCATTTCGGAGTTTGTAGTTTATTCACTCATTCGGAGTCTCTAATTTATGGACTCATTTCGGAGTTTATAGTTTATTCATTCATTCCGGAGTCTCTAGTTTATGGACTTATTTCAGAGTTTATTCAGTTTACCTCACTTGGGTTTATAGGCAAACTTGTCCTAACATTATAGATAACCCCTGCTATTTGCGACAAAGGTCCGAAAGGTTTTGTGGTACTAGGGTTTTAGTCCCTGGTACCGTCGCGTTGGCCGATGCATTCCCCAATATGCAGACTTTACGTTGTTGTTCGAGTAGCCCCACAACTGTAGTGTCTTTGATCCCTTCGAGGGCTGGACTAGACGTCTTCAAGTAATCTTTTTAGGCAGTTTGACCGTCGGAAGAGCAAGCGTTAGGGATTTTTCCATGCCGCTTTTTACTTGAGGTTAGGCTCAGTTTGGGAGCCCCGATGAGTCATAACCACTCCGCACTGGTGTGGGATGATCTTTGATGGTCTTTCAGGTTTTATTTGAGTTACTATAAAGACCCTGAAGTTAGAAATTTTGCCTTTGCTTCATTTTGATTTGGCTATTTTGGATCCTTTGTTGACATCGCGTCTGCTATAACGAGAAGAATGTCGGGATAGTCTTTAGGTTGTTTTGTGAACCGTCAAGATTTGGAGCTAGGAATTTTGCCATGGCTTCGTTTTATTTCGACCCTGGGGTCTTTTATTGACGGAGCGTCTGCATCCTACTAGAGTGAGAGGGAACGTCGTTGTTGACATTACGTCTGCTGTAACGAGAAGAATGTCGAGATAGTCTTTAGATTGTTTTGTGAACCGTCAAGACTTGGAGCTAGGAATTTTGCCATAACTCCGTTTTTTTGACCCTAGGGTCTTTTGTTGACGTTGCGTCTGCATCCTGCTAGAGTGAGAGGGAAAGCCATTGTTGACATTGCGACTGCTGTAACGGGACGAATGTTGAGATAGTCTTTAGGTTATTTTATGAACCGTCAAGACTTGGCTCTCCCTTTGACGGAGCCCAATAGGAAAATATGTTTCCCTTTTCGTTTATACCCATGGATTGTATACAGGGGTTCATTTGGACTCACCTGCAGGGCAAAAGTTTCATTTTTTCATTTTTTTCTCTCGATGCTGTATCATTTCAGCTTTTTATACCGCGAAAGTCGAGATTGCCCAATCATTTCGGCCATGTATATTTTTTATTTTTACACGCTGTTTTTTTATTGCGAGTTTCCCAATCATTTCGGCTTTTTTATATGCATTTTTTTTGCTCGTTGATCATTATTTGCCTTGAGAGGACTTGGAATTTGACACCGATTTGGGCATCAACATCGCTATTACTAGGAGCGAATCATGATTTGCCTTTGCTGAATTGAACGAAGGTGGCTTAGTACACAGGGTTAGGATCCTGTCAACTAAGGTTTTTGACTTTATGAGCCGTAAGGGTCTTAAAAGGGGAGGTCTCAAAAAGGGTTTTCTCCCTACGAGTCGAGAGGATCCCGTAGGTGTAGGTTCTTCCTAGAAGTCGTGAGAACTCCTAAGTGATATTTTTTGTGTGCAAGTCGTAAGGATCTTACAAGAGTGTTTTCTCCTTACAACTCGAGAGGACTTATAAATGTCACTCACCATATGGGGAAATTTTTCGCCAGTGATGGAACTTGGTGAGGGGCTATTCATTCATCTGTTTGTGCCCATGTATTGTATACAAGGGCCAATATTGAACCGCCTATAGGGCAACAACGGCTTAAGAACAGGTCCAGATCCCTGTTGCTTAAGGCTTTGAATCCTATGAGCCGTGAGGGTCTCATAGGGGGAGTTCTCCTTACGAGTCGAGAGGATCTCGTAAGTGAAAATTATACGAGATTGTGCCCTTTTGGGTTTTCACAACCTCGACGGTAGCCCTGCTGTTTTTACTCACGAGGCCCTTTCGGGTTTTCATCTGTGCCCATCTTGCTTGTGGACATACCGTTTTTTTAACGAGATTGCGCCCTTCCGGGTTTTCACAAACTCGCCGGTATCCTTGCTGTTTATACTCACGGCGCCCTTTAAAGTTTTCACACGTGCCTTTTCGCTTATGGACATACCGTTTTTTACCCATCTGTTTGCTAATGGGACTTAAGAAGTGGCTTCATTGCTGCGGTAGCTGTGTAGCCGGTGGGACTTGAGTTGCAGTCTTCGCTATTGGAGCTTTGATTGCAATATTGATCTCGAGAGAGGATATCACTGAATTTGGGGCGATGCGCCATGTTTGAGGTGGAGCACTAGCTTAGGGACATTTCGGTCCATTATCGCCGTGTTTGAAGCGACGTGCTAGTTTAAAGACATTCCGGTCTATTGTTAGTTTAGGGACATTTTGGTCCAAGACCGGTTTCAAGGCGAGGTTTATTAGTTTAAGGACTTTTCGGTCCGTTGTCACCATTTTGGAGGCGAAAATTCTTTTGGATACTACTTTTAGAATCTTGACTCTGGAAGATAGTGAGCGGACACAAGCGTCATCATCTATCATTAACCTGAATTGTAACCCATTAGGCGTAATATTTCTTGAGGAATCGGCCGTTTATCGGCCGGAAGGTTTTCTTGCCGTGCATATTCATGAGCAGGTAGGCTCTATCATGGTAGACCTTATCTATGATGTACGGGCTCTCAGAGTTCGGCTTGAATTTCCCCCATTTTGCATGATTAGGGATCATAGGTCTCTTAATGACTAACATGAGTTCGCCTTGGAGGAATGTTCTCGGCCTGGTCAGTTTTTCGTATGACCGCATCATCCATGCCTTATAAGCTTCCATATTTTGCTGCGCTATAAGGAGGATTTCTTCGAGAGCGTCGAGCTCCTCAAGCCGGAGATGAGCGTTTTCGTCATCTGTTAGCTCATATTGAACCGCTACTCGGAGAGAAGGGAGTTCTATTTGTTAGTGTATATGCCCTAGAGGCCATTACTGTATCATACTAGTTTGTATATTACTTAATGGAAGCTTGGAATATTCACCTTGTATAGACAATCTTGCTCAAAATAGTAGTATGCTACTTGGTTTGTTTCTACTTTAATGTGTACATGTATCTATTTTAGTATATCACCTATACAAATTAGAAGAGCCCTTAGGATCTTTGCTTGATTACCAGCGTTGTGATGGCAGTCACACCCGTGGGGGCTGGGTAATCCACAAGCACATCCTTATGCGGGTCCCTAGTCGTAGGACTATCGAGACAGGGCATCGATACTCCGGAGTAGACTAGCGTATACGCTTCTCATCCCAGTGTGGGAGACGATCTGTCCCACAGCCGTCAGTACGTCGTACTTGAGATAGTATGCGGGTGCTCGTTAGGTTACGAGTACACTGGACAGGACTCGTCGGGAACTGATGGTTGGTACTATACCTATCGTCAGTTATCAGTTCCCAGGTGACATGAGTACAGCTTAGTCCGCTGACTTGACACTGTCACTTCGCCTCGAGTGTGTTCCCACTGTACTTAGATTACTACCCTACCACGGCTCAAAGGAGTCGTGCAAATAGGTAGTAGTTGGGTGCAGTCCCGAAGCACATGGAGGCAGTGACGGTTAGACAGGATTCGTCTCTCCCGGTATTGGGGGTTGACATCGCGCTGTGTCTAGGAGAGCCATTACACAAGTAGTCCCTGGCCATGGAAAGCAAGATATACTGGTAGGTTTCCAGTGTTATCTCAGGGTGTTCTGGGCTACACTCCGACACGACTTGTACCGCTAGTAGGGGACTGACGTTTACCGCCCCCTAGGCCCGCCATGCGATGTATCAGACAAACAGACCAGACTGTACGGAGATTGTCACATTCAGGCTCAGTAGGAGTTCAGATGGGTTTCACCTCGTCCGTCATCTTATCGGCATCTACCTGGGGGCCGTTATGCACAGCTAGTGCCGCTTGCGGTCTGTGGTTAAACCCACTGCCAGCGTAGTGTCGAGTCTTTAGAGTCCCACACAGAGAGCTATTCGCCTTTAGGCAAAAGAGTAGAGGTCGCATGGTTTTGCGACAGGTCGCATGGTTTTGCGACAGGTCGCATGGTTTTGCGATAGGGTTCGGTCACATCCGCGCACTTGTGCACGTTTAGTGACCGGGCAGTTATTACTAGCGGGCTTTGGTTTAAGCCAGATCCTAGTATACGTTTTGGGACTGGTTTTATCTCGTTTGTATTCGTGTTCCCCGGAACGCGGATACGGGTGTGTATGCACAGTTGACAGAGACAGAGGCAGAGGATTCTCATTAGGGTTGCTGACTGTTGACTTTTGTCAAACCCTAATGAGATTAAGAAATATGATTAACAATAATATTAATTGAGTATTATAGTGACATGGTTAGGGTTGAAAGGTTGACCTAGTTGACTTGTTGACTTTTGTTGACCGGTTGACTAGGTTGGACTTGTTGACCACCATCATGACAATGGCCATCATTTGGTTGCATTGACTTATGCTTGCTTGTTTAGTTCACCATTTGCATTTAATGCAAGAAATGATAGTGTCATTTGTCATGATAATAACCATTACAATATATTCAATTATTATTACTTGTGATGATGATTTTGGATTATGAGAGCAAGGATGGCAAAAGGTTTACTCATTCTCTCATTTCATTTCTCTCTCTTGCCATCACTTGCTCAAGCTCTCCCTCTCCCTCTTGCTCTCTCTAGCTCAAGGCAAACCCTTCTCATGAGTTGAGAACCATTTCCTAGAGATAAAAACCACCAAAACAATCCTCTACTCATCCTAGTTCACAAGGCCTAGCAAACCAAGTGTTCTAGTTTCTTCAAGTTGGAAGAAGAAGCCAAAGGTAGAAGCTTTCGGGTGGATCCATCTTCGGCGTAAGAAGACGACGAGGGGAGGCCGGTCCGTACACCACAAGAGTTGAAGACGAAGGAGTTCAATAAAGGTATAACCCCCTAACCGAGTAGGTAAATCTCAAGTTAGGTTGTTAGGTAGTTGTTTAACAAAGATCCGTGTTTGTAGTCCATGTTACCACCCTAAGAAAAATCGTTTTTCACCACTTCCGCCACCCCAAAGAACCGGGGACGGGTAGCATGGACTTACAGTGGTATCAGAGCCTAGTTAAACACTATCTAACATGTTAGCAAAGTAAGTAGAAGTTCGATCCGAGAAAATATCACGAAACACATCCGAATAATATAGTTTCTGCCGATTTTTTCCTCTGTTCAAAAAATAATAAATCATACATGAAAAATCGGCTCAGGCTTTTGTTAAGACACCCAAGAAAACAGGTCTACTGACTCGGTCAAAGCGCCGTGGAACCGCGGCGGGAGTGTGCTCCCGCCGCGGAACCGCGGCCGAGTTGACTCGGTCGTGGCACTGTTTTCTTGCAGAGTGTTTCTGGGGTTGTTTTGGGATTTTTACAATATGATTTTTCTACCCAGATTTTCCAGAAAGCAAAATTTGTTTTTGGGGCTTAAAAATCCGTATTTTCATCGAACTTCTAAAGACTAAAGCTAACGGGTTTATATCTGTGATGTGATATATGTATTAAACGTCTGTTAATCGCTATACGTTGATTAGTGGGGGTTATACATATCTGTGATCTGTAATGTTGATGGTATGTGTATATGAATTCATTGGATTGTCGCGGGTGAATAGCCGGGGGGTTGTGAGACGAGAGTTTTCTTATCTTTCAATTCATGTAAATTTGTAAATTGATGTAATATTATTTGTATGGCCGCACAACCGGGTCGGGGTTGTAGTCGTCATTGTATAATTTCTTTTTACTGTTTTTGCTCCTAGGATAGACCCAAGGTGGGGTGCACAAACTACCGGGTATCTCGAAGTGCCGAGTGGCCTACTCACGAGTTGAGGGAGGTTGCTTCGCTTCGGGAACTTGGCGGGTAGTTTGCCGCACCCGTAGGGGTCTAGGGTGGGGTATTGGCTATTCACCGCGACCGTGTAATCCGCTTTTCGTTACAGGCTCATACGAATTGCGGAATCCTAGTATATCCAATGTGTTCATCTGTGATCTGGATTGGCTATCAATACAATATATATCTATATATGATAACTATTTAGGCGTTGCTTATGTTTTGCATCCGCGCTAGTCCAGCCCCCGCTCTGTCGTTAGTTAAGTAACCTAACGGGTAAAGACGGGGCCCCGTGGCGAATGCGGATGGCATAAGCGTACGTCATATTTTGGTTGTTTTCTGCAATGGTAGGATTAAATGATGGGACACATTAAAATTAATGCAAGAAAAATAAACCAAGTAAAAGTCGTTGGAACACTTTGAAAACCACTCGGTTCTTTTCAAAACCAAACTTTTAAATGCGGAGCATGAACCACTCCTTTTTGAAAGCTATCTCGTTCCATCGATTATATCAAGTTCACTACGTTCACGGTTTCGCCAAAACCATTCGTAGCCCTCCGTCGTTTCACATGAATGGTCAATAAGTATTCAAGCTATGTATGTTGGCCAAAGTCAAGGCATAGTGATTGGTAGCTATTGGGTATTCATGTGCAGCATAGATAGATGTGTTGGTTTAGGGCAGTCGTTCTACCATTTTGGCCAAAGTCAAGGGTATGTGCGGGTGGGCTCAAATTAACCTGGAGAATGACGGGTAGAACTTGACATGTAACTTATGATATTTTGGCCAAAGTCAAGGTCATAAGAGCATGGGGAAAAAATCCACATCGGGAGTTTCAAAAGAACTGAAACTTGCTAGCGCTGCATACCATTTGGAGTGTGATGATTCTGGTAGGATTCCTTCAGTTTTTTCACGCGATGTTATTTGGATCCCGATCCTACTGTGAGTATATGCTACTCCTCGGGAAATTTCTCACTTAACGATCAATGCTATAAACCAAGTAGGTGTCTAGAAAGGTGTTAGCGGGGCTACGCCCCCAGGGAAAAGAGGTTATTTAATTAAGGAACTTCGCGAAAGCGTTGGAAAAACTCCCTCGAAGTACCGACACTAGCCTGGCTGAACGGTTAAGAAAGTATTGTACGGTAAGATTGATCCTGACTAATTCTTTCTTTTTGGTTTGAGGAGGGATTCGAGAGACAGTGGGAGCCATCCTGTTTAGACAAATTAAAAACCACTCTAAACTTGCAAGAGCATCATGCTGAAGTGTTTCTTCTCTCTCTCCTAATTGCAGCGACCAAACATCATGACCGGACTTAAGTTACTACTAGATAAAAACTTACTGACAGGGCCAAACTACAAAGATTGGCTCAGGAATGTCAAAATGGCAATCACTTATGACAAGTTGGGGTATCTTCTTACCACCAAAGCTCCCCCTGTCCCAGGTCCCAAAACCAGCGTCGCGGATAGGGAAATCCGTAAGACCTGGGAAATCGATTGAGCGAAGGCCAAGTGCCTCATGCTTGCCTCTATGGACAATGAACATCAGAGGAGGCACGAGAATATGGACCTCGAATCCATATTTCTCTATACAAAAGAACTGTATGGAGAGCAATCTCGTATCGCTAGATACGAAGTGTCGAAAAAGCTGTTTTCGGCAAGGTTGGCCGTCGGATCATCGGTAGCGGAACACGTGCTTAAGATGATTGGCTTCATAGAGGAGCTCGCGGACCTTGCGACCACGTTGGAGAATGAGCTCTATACGGACTTGATTCTTCAGTCCCTTCCTTCCACTTACGCCCAGTTCATCCTGAATTTCAACTTGCAAGAAAAGGAAGTTGAACTTTCAGAGCTCCTCAACATGCTGAGGAGTGCAGAGGGCAGCCTACAGAAAGGTAGAGAAACATCCACTTTGTTTGTAGGAGGATCTTCCTCTTCTAGGTCCAAGGCGAAAGCCAAGGAAAGAAGAAGAAAGCCCCCGCCAAACCAAGGGGCGGTGTTAGTAAAGTGGATACGAAGGGAAAGGCAAAAGAAACAAAGACAGCGGGGAAACTTATGGGGAAGGAAGAGTGCTTTTACTGTCATAAGAGTGGGCACTGGAAGAAAGATTGCAGGGCTTGGAAAGCCAGAACACAGGATCTGAAGCAAGTTGCGGCTTCAGCTTCAGGTGTGTATGTTATTGAAAACTGTCTATCAATAAACTCTACTTCCTGGGTATTGGATACCGGATCAGGATCTCATATCTGTAATTCTTTGCAGGCGTTGAGAAACCGTAGGTTTTTGAAGGCAGGTGACATGACCCTCAAAGTTGCAAACGGAGCTAGCATGGATGCTAAGGCCGTGGGGGACTATCACCTGGGAATGTCAGATGGACATGTTTTGGTTTTACGTAATTGCTTTATTGTACCCAATACAACTTGTAATATCATTTCTGTATCTTTATTATCTAAAGAAGGTTATGAATTTGCATTTGTAAGTAATGTTGTAAACATTCACCTTAATCAAGTTTTGATTGGGTCAGGTACATTAAGCAATGGTATATACGTACTAAACCAACCACAGATTTTCAATGTCCAGAATACACACAAAAGAAAGTCTCCAGATACAAACCAGGCTTTCTTATGGCATTGTAGACTGGGTCACATCAATGAGAGAAGGTTGACGAAGTTACATACAGAAGGATATTTGGATCCGTTCGAATATCAATCGTGTGCCACTTGCCAATCCTGTCTCAAAGGAAAGATGACAAAGACTCCGTTCACTGGACACGGAGTAAGAGCGAGCGAGCTCTTGGGACTCGTACACAGCGACGTGTGCGGTCCAATGTCTACACATGCGCGAAGCGATTATTCTTACTTCATTACTTTTACGGATGACTTTTCAAGGTACGGTTATGTCTTCTTAATGAAACATAAATCCGAAACCTTTGGAAAATTCCAGGAATATAAGAATGAAGTAGAAAAACAAACCGGCAAAAGTATCAAGACACTAAGATCCGATCGAGGTGGTGAATACTTGAGTGCCGAGTTCCTGGATTACTTAAAAGAGAATGGAATTCTCTCTCAGCTTACTCCTCCATACACTCCGCAACATAACGGTGTATCGGAGAGACGGAATCGAACCCTATTGGATATGGTACGGTCCATGATGAGTAACGCTGAGTTACCGCGATCATTCTGGGGATATGCACTAGAATCAGCTGCATATCTTTTGAACCGAGTTCCAACTAAGACTGTGCCTACTACACCATATCAGATGTGGTGCGGGAAGAGACCCTATCTTAATCACATTAAGACATGGGGAAGTCCAGCTTTTGTCAAAAAGCAGCATGCGGACAAGCTCGAGGCACGCTCAGTACAGTGCAGGTTTGTGGGATATCCAAAGAACTCCAAGGGATATTTCTTCTATTGCGAAGAGGAACAAAAGGTTTTTGTTTCTCGGCATGCCCACTTCTTGGAAACTCAGTTTTTGGAGAATCAGATAAGTGGGAGCGCAATAGAACTGGAAGAAATTCCAGAACCACGAGCTATTACTGTAAGCTTAGTAAAACCAGAGGGTTCAAAAGAACATGACATTCCTACGCCGCTCCGCAGGAGTAGTAGGCAGTCTCATCCGCCCGAGAGATACTGCGGTTTTCTCATAGACGGGGATAGAGAAGATTGCATCATTGATTATGATGAGCCGACTAGCTTCCAGCAGGCCATTCGGAGCGTTGACTCGGTAAAATGGCTGGATGCAATGCAGACCGAAATGGAGTCCATGTACACCAACAAAGTATGGACGTTGGACGTTGCTCCAGATGGGGTAAAACCCGTAGGATGCAAGTGGATCTTCAAAAGGAAGATTGGTGCAGATGGATAGGTTGAGACCTATAAAGCTAGACTTGTTGCAAAGGGTTTTCGTCAAAGACCTGGCTTGGACTATGACGAAACCTTTTCTTCAGTGGCTATGCTGAAATCCATTCGGATACTTCTTTCCATTGCTGCCTTCCACGATTATGAGATCTGGCAGATGGACGTAAAGACCGCTTTTCTAAATGGAAATTTAGAGGAGTGTGTCTATATGGACCAGCCAGAGGGTTTCATTCAGAGTGGGAGCAGCGGAAAGGTGTGCAAGTTGCTTAAGTCCATCTACGGACTAAAGCAGGCATCGCAGAGTTGGAACATCTGTTTTGATGAGACGGTCAAAGAATTTGGCTTTATCAAAAATCCAGATGAACCATGCATCTATAGTAGATTTGTAGCGAGAACTGTAGTATTCCTCGTTTTATACGTGGATGACATTCTCTTAATAGGAAATGACATTCCTATGCTACAATCTGTCAAAGGGTTCTTGTTGCACAGGTTCTCCATGAAAGACCTGGGTGATGCCTCATACATTCTGGGGATCCGGATCTATCGTGACAGATCCAAGAGGATATTAGGACTCTCACAGTCCAGGTACATCGACACCATACTGAAAAGATTCAGTATGGAAGATTCCAAGCGCGGTAATCTACCGGCTTGTCACGGAATCACCCTCTCCAAAGAGATATCTCCCAAGACTGATTTGGAAAGGGACTGCATGTCCATTATACCCTACGCTTCTGCGGTAGGCTCTATAATGTATGCGATGTTTTGTACCAGACCGGATGTAGCTTATGCACTGAGTGTGGTAAGCCGGTATCAGTCAAACCCTGGGGAGAAACACTGGATAGAGGTAAAGAACATTCTCAAGTACCTGAGAAGGACTAAGGAGATGTTCTTGGTGTACGGCGGAAAAGACCTCCAGATCGAGGCCTTTGCTGACTCCAGCTTCCAGAGTGACAAGGATGATTCCAAGTCCATGTCGGGTTTTGTCTTTACCCTCAATGGAGGGGCGGTGTGTTGGAAGAGTTCCAAACAGGAAACCGTTGCTGACTCGACTATGGAAGCGGAATATATCGCTGCATCTGATGCCGCAAAAGAAGCTGTCTGGATGAGGAAGTTCTTAACAGAACTTCAGGTGGTTCCGTCCATTGTTGATCCAGTACCTCTGTGTTGCGACAACAACGGGGCTATAGCTTTAGTGAAGGAACCCTGGTCCCATCAGAAATCCAGACACATCTTGAGGCGGTATCACCTGATCAGGGAGATCGTGGATCGCCAGGAGATCGAGGTTCGGAGGGTTGCTTCAGAAGATAACACTGTAGATCCATTCACAAAGGCCTTACCACAGACTCAGTTCGAGCGGCTGATCGAGATGATAGGTCTTCGATACGCCAGTACATGGCCTTAGTGCAAGTGGGAGATTGTTAGTGTATATGCCCTAGAGGCCATTACTGTATCATACTAGTTTGTATATTACTTAATGGAAGCTTGGGATATTCACCTTGTATAGACAATCTTGCTCAAAATAGTAGTATGCTACTTGGTTTGTTTCTACTTTAATGTGTACATGTGTTTATTTTAGTATATCACCTATACACATTAGTGGAGCCCTTAGGATCTTTGCTTGATTACCAGCGTTGTGATGGCAGTCACACCCATGGGGGCTGGGTAATCCACAAGCACATCCTTATGCAGGCCCTAGTCATAGGACTATCGAGACAGGGCATCGATACTCCGGAGTAGACTAGCGTATGCGCTTCTCATCCCAGTGTGGGAGACGGTCTGTCCCACAGCCGTCAGTACGTCGTACTTAAGATAGTATGCGGGTGCTCGTTAGGTTACGAGTACACTGGACAGGACTCGTCGGGAACTGATGGTTAGTACTATACCTATCATCAGTTATCCATTTCCAGGTGACATGAGTACAGCTTAGTCCATTGACTTGACACTGTCACTTCGCCTTGAATGTGTTCCCACTGTACTTAGAATACTACCCTACCACGGCTCAAAGGAGTCGTGCAAACAGGTAGTAGTTGGGTGCAGTCCCGAAGCACTTGGAGGCAGTGATGGTTAGACAGGATTCGTCTCTCCCGGTATTGGGGGTTGACATCGCGCTGTTTCTTGGAGAGCCATTACACGAGTAGTCCCTGGCTAGGGCAAGCAAGATATACTGGTAGGTTTCCAGTGTTATCTCAGAGTATTCTGGGCTACACTCCGACACGACTTGTACCGCTAGTAGGGGACTGACGTTTACCGCCCCTTGGCCCGCCATGCGATGTATCAGACGAACAGACCGGACTGTACGGAGATTGTCACATTCAGGCTCAGTAAGAATTCAGATGGGTTTCACCTCGTCCGTCTTCTTATAGGCATCTACCTGGGGGCCGTTACGCACAACTAGTGCCGCTTGCGGTCTGTGGTTAAACCCACTGCCAGCGTAGTGTCGAGTCTTTAGAGTCCCACACAGAGAGCTATTCGCCTTTAGGCAAAAGAGTAGAGGTCGCATGGTTTTGCGACAGGTCGCATGGTTTTGCGACAGGGTTCGGTCACATCCGCGCACTTGTGCACGTTTAGTGACCGGGCAGTTATTACTAGCGGGCTTTGGTTTAAGCCAGATCCTAGTATACGTTTTGGGACTGGTTTTATCTCGTTTGTATTCGTGTTCCCTGGAACGCGGATACGGGTGTGTATGCACAGTTGACAGAGACAGAGGCAGAGGATTCTCATTAGGGTTGCTGACTGTTGACTTTTGTCAAACCCTAATGAGATTAAGAAATATGATTAACAATAATATTAATTGAGTATTATAGTGACATGTTTAGGGTTGAAAGGTTGACCTAGTTGACTTGTTGATTTTTGTTGACCGGTTGACTAGGTTGGACTTGTTGACCACCATCATTTGGTTGCATTGACTTATGCTTGCTTGTTTAGTTCACCATTTGCATTTAATGCAAGAAATGATAGTGTCATTTGTCATGATAATAACCATTACAATATATTCAATTATTATTGCTTGTGATGATGATTTTGGATTATGAGAGCAAGGATGGCAAAAGGATTACTCATTCTCTCATTTCATTTCTCTCTCTTGCCATCACTTGCTCAAGCTCTCCCTCTTCCTCTTGCTCTCTCTAGCTCAAGGAAAACCCTTCTCATGAGTTGAGAACCATTTCCTTAGAGATAAAAACCACCAAAACAATCCTCTACTCATCCTAGTTCACAAGGCCTAGCAAGCCAAGTGTTCTAGTTTCTTCAAGTTGGAAGAAGAAGCCAAAGGTAGAAGCTTTCGGGTGGATCCATCTTCGGCGTGAGAAGACGAAGAGGGGAGGCCGGTCCGTACACCATAAGAGTTGAAGATGAAGGAGTTCAAGAAAGGTATAACCCCTTAACCGAGTAGGTAAATCTCAAGTTAGGTTGTTAGGTAGTTGTTTAACAAAGATCCGTGTTTGTAGTCCATGTTACCACCCTAAGAAAAATCGTTTTTCACCACTTCCGCCACCCCCAAAGAACTGGGGACGGGTAGCATGGACTTACACTATTTCTAAAAGAAGGACTGCTTCCGTGCCGAATACCAACGCGTATGAGGTCGTGTTCGTGGCTGTTTTGAATGTCGTCCGGTACGCCCAGAGAGCTTCGTGTAGCCTTTCATGCCAGTCTTTTTTGCTTCTGGACACCGTTTTCTTTATAATCTTGGTCAAGGTCTTATTGAAAGCTTCAGCTAGACAGTTGACGCGAGGATTATAGACCGAAGAGTATCTCCAGTCTATTTTATGATGTTCTACGAAGCGGCTGATTTTATGGCTCATGTAGGTTGGCCCATTATCCGAGATTATCCGTCGTGGAGTACCGAACCGGTAGATGACATGTGTTTTGAAGAAATGGAGAATATTCTCCGTCTTCACTTCCCTTAGCGGTACTGCTTCTGCCAACTTAGAGAAGTAATCGGTCGTTGCTAGTATGAACCGATGTCTTTTGGATGATGCTGGCTTAATGGGACCGATTATATCGGTTTCCCACATTTCGAACGGCCAACTCGCTACCGTTGGGTATAGCGGATTTGGATGTTGGTGGATGAATTCACCGTGAACTTAGCATGAGTGACACTGCTTCGCATATTCGAGACAGTTCTGAATCATTGTAGGCCAATAGTAACCCATTTTCTTGATCTTCAGCTTCATCTTTGGCCCGGCCTGATGAGAACCGTAGAGTCCATCATGAATTTCTTGAGCAACTCTCCTTGCTTCTCCTGGCCCCAAGCACCTTAGCCACAAACCGTCAAGCGATCTCATGTATAGATTATCATTGACGAAAGCGAAAGACAGAGCCCGTTTCATGAGCTGATGTCTTAACAACGCGTTTTCGAAGGTTCGATAGGATTTGAATTAGTCTATGAAGACTTCCCTCCAATCCTTGACCTTTTCTTCATTTTCTATTTGGAGGACCGCTTGTTTGGTCGCTTCTTTTCCTTCAGATGGCTCCATTGAATCCTCTGAAGAGATTTCTGCTGGCGCGAGAACCCGACGGTTTTGCACAACGATCCTTACGTCATCGAGGTTTTCGTCAGCCAGCTCCTTAGCAAGTTTGGCTAATGCATCCGCCTTGTTATTTTCCGCATGCGGTATGCTTTCCAGGATGTAGGAGGTGTTAGTTATATGTATGCCCTAGAGTCCATTACTGTACATGGGATGTATATTGTAGTGGATGCTGGGACATATATAGGTAGGACTTTCTTGCTCGACATGATAGTAGGCAATCTGGTTGCTCTTTATCTTAACATGTATACTTTCTGTCTCTCTGTTACATGTTGATAAAGCCCTTAGGATGTGTACTCGACCTGCAGGACTATGATGCAGATCATACTAGTGGGGCCTGGGTAGTCCATGAGTACTTCCTTCAATTTTCCTAGTCGTGGGAATATCGAGACGGGGCATCGATATTCCAGAGTAGACTAGTGTATATCTTCTCGAACCATGTGATGGGCGATGGATGATCCCATATCCATTGGTGTTTGACATCAGAGATGGTATGCGGGTGCTCAGTGGTGACTGGGTATACTGAACGGACTCGCCGAGAACTCCTAGATGGTATTATACCTCACGTCAGATGGCAGCTCTTTGGTGACACTGGTACAGCTTAGTCTGTTGACCCGAGATCGTCATAGAGTCTTGTGTGTCTCCTACTGTGCTTTGATTTCCACCCTACCACGGCTCTACTGAGTCGTGCAAACAGGTGGTTTTTGGGTACAGTCCTGATTCACATGGAGGCAATGAGCGATAGGAGGGGATTCGTCTCTCCCGGTATTGGGGGTTGATGTTGCGCTATGCTCGACTAGCCATAACTGGAAATCCCTGGCCAGGGTTGCAGTGATTTACTGGTAAGTGTTATCAGTAGTTTCACGCTTGTTATGGACCTTACATCGGAATGACTTATCAAGTTGCTAGGGTCTGACGTTTACCAACCCTAGGTGAGATATGCGACATATCAGACGAACAGACCGGACTGTGCGGTAAGTGTTACTGATTGGATTCGCAGGAGTGTGAGCAGGCTTTCTCGTTGATCTTCTGATCGCTCAATACCCGGGTGGCCGTTACGTTTAGCAGACCGCTTGCGGCGTGTGGGTGATTGATATGATCACCACCTACTACCGGCGTATTGACGAGTCTTTAGAGTCCTACACAGAGGTTTCCTGGCTCAAGCGAAACGAAATAGGAGCGCATATGAGATATGTGCGGGACCGAGAATAATACCAGTATGTGATACTGTATTCTATTCTCGCGATTAGTATCATTGGTCGGTTATATGAGATATAGCCGGGTTACCGAATCAAGTGTTGATTCGATCTATTGATACACTAGATATTAGTCGGTTATATGCGATATGACCGGATCGTTAAATCAAGTGTTGATTTAATGATTTAATGTATAATTATATATTTGATATATTACTTTACATTAACTAGTATTGGTTCACTTAAGATTGATTTTCTCACTTGATGTACACAAGTTGTATATGTGATATATGTTTGTGCACTAGTTTGTATCATGATTGATGATACATGCAAATATGGGTGGGTGTGTGACATACACCATGTTAATTATAATTTAGGTTTTTATTTATCTTAATTATTCAAAATGGTGGCTTCTTTTGTCATGGCTTGAAGCTTCATGAAGCTTAAAGCAACTTTGACAAAGTCCACTCATTTTGTCTTGATTAAGATATTCATTAACCAAACCATTATAATTAACTATGGTTTAGTCTCTACAAACGTTAACTCACCCATGGTTGCATTATGATAGACTTCACTTGATTATTCTTTTTACATAATTCATTCTTTTTCTTTTCTTCTTCTTCCTCTTCTTCAAGTGAAGAAAAACTTTCTAGAATTTTTCAAGTGAAGATTTAGAGTGAGAAATCCAAATCTAAAGTGAACCCATTTCCTATTTCATCATCCTCTACTACTTGCCATTTAGTTTATGGTGTTCTCTTCACAAAGTTCTTGACCTAGTGAAGATGGAGCTTGAGTTTGAGTCTCCTCGACGTAGATCATCTTCGGCCTTGAAGCCAACGACCTAGCCAGCTCATTTCTTCGAAGAAACCATCGCTAGAGTCCGGGATCCCGATGATCGCAGTGAAGGGAAGTCAACACGGAGCTTTAGAAGTGAAGGACCGGATCTACAAAGGTTGTAATCCCTTTCACTTGTAGTTAAAATGTTTAACTTGGTAGTTTTCGCATAATCTCTAGTATACGATCTTGGTTAGGGTTGTTCGGCACGGCTAATTTTTTTGAATCGAGCATAGTTGATGCCTTGTAGAACCTTGTTAGAGTGCCTAGGAACCCTACAGTGGTATCAGAGCCAAGCTAGAGCTTTAGGCGAAGTCTAGATGAAGTTTAAAGTCCGATCGAACCCGGAAACCCAGACGAATACCCTTCTCTAGATATTTTTTAAAAATATGATTTTTTATGAATTAAAAATGCTCAGAAAATTAAGCAGGAAAAACTAAGAATTACTGTGAAGTACGGCCAACTGATTCGTCTATATGACCGTGGAACCGCGGCCAAACCAAGGGTTTGGCGGCGGTTCCACTGCCCAAATTATGACTTAGTCCCTCATACTTCATATATTTATTCTTAGGTCCTTTCTTGTCAAATTTTTCTGGGATTTTTTTAATTCCACTCAAGTGTTGAGTTTTCTTAGGGTTATATTAGGGGCTCGTCGATTCGATCAGATAATTTAACTTTGTTTAGTTTGTCCGGGTAATTTTAGAAAGTGTTAAAAAGTTCGACCGGATATCAATAACTCACTTTTTCCCCTGCCGGAAAATTTCCAAGTGTTGGATTTTTCCGTAGTTTAAGAACGTTCTAAATCGTGCAAGTTACTTGATGGACTCTCTAGAAGACAACAAAGCTTAACTCGATTATGTGACCGTTTTGAACTGCCTTTTGAACCTTAGGGTTTGGGACGGTACGGCGTGCGACATGTGAGGCGTTGGCTCGACCCTTCTACGGCTGGACCGTTGGTACCGTGGCATGAAATGGATGTTTTTAAACTTATTTCAAGTGTTGAGCTATTTAGGAAAACTTGGGTGTTTGATTATTCGATCGAAAAGTTTAACATTGTCTATTTATCTGGAATGTGATACAATATTTGGAATCCACAAATTGTTATGAGATAACTGATTTGAATGTTATAAATCTAGCACTTCAGTCTCAAATGATTGGTTGCCACGGGATTTTGATGTGATCAAAAGTCCATCGCAATCACGTAGCGTACACGGATACTCGCCGGTAAACTTAATAGACAGCCATGCCTCATAGCCCCGACCAAGTGACTGTAGGAGAACCCCGTCGCTAAAAGCATTCGTTCGGGTGCTCGCGGCAGCGGTGTTCCGCCTTAGTGCACTTCGTCGAAGGCATCCGGGGGTGCGGCCGTCTACTAAAGTTTGCGACGAGCATTCGATCAGGATGTCGGGAATCTTGTTGAATTGCCCGACTTGATATTGAAAAGAGTTTTCAATGATGAGACTAAAATGCGGGGTTTATAATTGTTAGGCATGCGATGTCTAAGGAATTCATTTGGTTAGGCATGCGATGTCTAAGGAGGTTGCGGATTCCAACTGTTGTAGTTTTACACTTTCTTTTCTGCGACCGTAAGTGTAATATGTGGTGTATCGCCGATTTCATTGCTATACATCAACGACAATTGGGATACGCATATTTACTTACGTTGATGACATGTGATGTTATGTGTTGCTGGATATGTTATATTGGATCGTAGTGTTTGAATAGCCGGGGGTTTTTATGTGAGATGAGAGTTTTTCTTTTTCATTCATGTAAAATTCATTGTATGTAATATTCTTTTATTGGGGCACTTCCGGGCTGAGGATGATGTCACCATTGTATATTATTTGCTTTTCCGCATTAGGATAGATCCAAGGCGGGGAGCATAAGTAACCGTGTTCTAGGGTCCAGTGGGAGACCATCTCGAGGAGTCGAGACCGGGTCTCCTAACTCTAGAATTGGTAGGGTTGCTTGCCGCTCTCATAGGGGTCTACGGGTGTGGGATTGGCTATTCATCACGACCGTGGAATTCGTGTTTTATATAGGCTCAAAATAAAATACGGACGTCCTAATATATCCAATATTTCATATGTTGTTTTCTGCTGCGTTATCTGTGATGTGATCATGTGATATGTTCAGATAGATACAGTAAATAGTATATATGATATATTATATAGACGTTGCTTATGTTTTACACCCACGCTAGCCCTGCCCCGTTTTGCCGTTAGTTACCTAACCTAACGGTGCAGACAGGACATCGAGGCGAATGCGGATGGCATAAGTGTACGTTGTATTTATCTGTGATGTTTAGGTGGACTAAAATGATGGGACATTCATTAATGAGATTAATGAAAGAAAATAAACCTAAATGATGTTGTGGAATCGAATTTCAAAAATCAGGTAGCTCTAGTTGTTGCTTTGCATAGCGGTGTTCCTTGTAGAACATCCAGCACCTTATTCGATAAGGAAAGAGCCGAGATCCCTTCACCGGGAGTGACCTCTTTAGCAATAATTAGCAGATGCTACAACCTTCGGTTTGTCTTTTGACTGCTTTTCTAGTTCTTGCTTTGCATAGTGGTATTGTAAATATCCAGCACCTCATTCGACGAGGAAAGAGCCGAGATCCCTTCACTGGGAGTGACCTCTTTAGCGAAACTAGCAAAAGCCTAAAAAACACTCCATTTAAAACCATTTGATTCTGCAGCGAGATCAAGTTCAAAGCGTTAAAGGTTTTTTTAAAAACCATCCGCAACCCTCCGTCATTTTAGGAAGTAGAGTATTTAGTATTCGTGCTGTGTTTGTTGACCATAGTCAAGGCACAGTGTACGGTAGCTAAGTGATGTCTTCCTATACAACATATGATGCGATTAGTTAGGACAGTCATGTGACTTTGTTGACCTTAGTTAAGGGTCATGTGGGTGGGTCTAATTAATCACGAAATGACGGGTAGAGCTTGACTAGTGCTTATGATTTGTTGACCATAGTTAAGGTCATAAGTGCTAGGGGTAAAAACCATTATCGGGAGTTTCAAGTGTTGAAATTTGCAATGAGATTGCATACCTTCTATGAGATAGTTGGATCCCGATACCCACTGCGAGTAATTGTTACTCCCGGAAGAGTTTTGCACTTTACAATTAGCCGATCAAGTAGGTGTCTAGAAAGGTCTCAACGGGGTTACGCCCCTGGGAAAACGAGGTTTATTTTAATTAGGTCCGTGCGAAAGCACGGGGAACCTCCCTCAAAGTACCGGCACTGGCCTGGCTGAAAGATTGGCGAACTTGTAGAGTGTAATTAATCCCGGCTAGTCTTTCCTTTTAGGGTTTGAAGGAAGATTTGATAAAAACAGTGGGAGCCATCCTGATTAGATAAAATATATAACCAATCTAATCTTGCAAGAGCGCACACAGAGTGTTTTCTTCTCTCTCTCTCTCCAGGTAGCGACCATGTCACACCTTAATCAAGATAATAATATGGATGTATTGACTGGACCCGCTTGTTATACTGAGCTGGGGAACGTTGGTCCCGCTCCAACTTATAATTGTTATAAGACCGAGCAGGAAATAGGGGAATACCAGATTCCCATGCCGCCCAAACGAAGAAAGTGCATGATGATACATCTTCTTCGGGTGTGTTCATTACAAAGAACTGTTTCTCTGTATCCTCTACGTCCTGGATATTAGATACCGGATCAGGATCCCGCATATGTAATCTGTTACATGGGCTACAGAAAGGTAGAGAACTGAGAACGGGTGATAAGTTTCATAAGACAGAAAACGGTGCAAGTGTTGCAGCCAAGTCTATTTGTCACTATCACCCTGTATTACCAGAATACATTGATTCTGAACGAATATTATTAGATACCGAACCTGATATACAACATCATATCAGTCTCTTTTTATTAAAGAAGGATATAATTTTGTATTGTTGGATAATGTTTTTGAACATTTCCTATATCAAGAGTTGATCGGTTCAGGCACGTTATCTAAAAGCATAGACGTTCTAAATCAAACCACAGTTCTTAACGTTCAGAACACGCACAAGAGGAAGAGTTCAGAAATGAACGGATCCTTCTTGAGGCATTGTAGACTAGGTTATATCAATGCGACCCGACTAGCTAAGTTACATTTAGATGCATATTTAAATCAGTTTGAATTTACATCTTGTGAAACTTGCAAGTCATGTCACAAAGATAAGATGACCATAGCTCTGTTTACTGGAAACAGAGAAAGAGTTAGTGAACTCTTGGTACTGATACATAGTGATGTATGAAAGTCCCCAGTCTACATATGCCAGGACTGATTCTTTATACTTCCTTACATTCACTGATGATCTCTCAAGAATCGGACACATGTTCCTGATGAAACACATGTCTGAAGCTTTTGAGAACTTCAAAGAATATAAGAAAGAAGTAGAGAACCAAAACATGTATAAGTATTATGTCCTTTGATGAGGTCAGGGAGGAGAATACTTAGGCATGGAGATCCTGGACTATTCCAAACGAGAATGAGATTCTCTCTCAGCATTACTCCTCCGTATACACCACAGCACGTAGGTGCATCGGGGTGGAGCAATCGCACCCTATGTGATATGGTACGCTCTATGATGAGTACTACTGAGTTACCTGTTTCCTTTTGGGGGTTATGCACTTAAGAAGCTACATACCTATTGAATTAGGTTCGAATCAGATCACTACCTACCACTCCATATGAGATATGGTATGGGAAGAGCCCATCTCTTAAGCAAGTTAAGATTTGGGGTTGTCCGGCCTATGTCAAAAGAAAAATCCGGACAAGCTCGAGGCAAGGTCAGTTCTGTAGAACTGGAAGGAGTTCCAGCTATACAAACTACAGCTGATGATTTGGTAGAACCAAAGGGTTGAATAGTCCCCGACGAACCTCAGCCTCTCCGCCGATCTAGCAGGGTTCCTCATCCGCCTGAGAGATACTTCGGTTTCTCGATGACAGTAGGAGCGAGGATTGCATCATGAGATGATGACCCAACTAGTTTCGAGCAGGCTGATCAGTCGAAAATAATGTATTTTTAACACTGCAATTTTCCTATCATTTGCACTCATTTAGAAGTGTTCGGTATTCATATTTCACATATTAGCAAATCAGTCGTTAAATATCAGATTTCATGTGTTAGACTTTTAAACCGGCACTTTAAGGGAAATTGACCGCATTTCATGGCATTGCATCATCTCTGTATTTGCGCAACACTTGTGTCGAGATTTGTGCAGGAAATTGCAGGAGCAAAGCCAAAAGAGCTGATAAAAAATACGCCAACTCAATGATTTCAGATCTGGTAGCAATTCAAAAGGAAATATAAAAATCAACATATCAAAGAAAGGCCCACAAGTCATCCCAAATCATCACCATAAGTTGCAAGACCTAAAGCCTCTAAAGCGCCGCGGAACCGCGGCGGGAGCCAGCTTGCGCCGCGGTTCCGCGGCGCTTTTGCCACGTCATCACTTGAATTTTGGTGCATAATTCTTCTCTTAGTGGCTACACCTCATTTTGACACGTCAAATTCCATAATTCTCCAGAGTCTTCTGCCAGATCAGCAAGGATGATTAATTAAGCTAATCTTGATTAAGCTCCTAACTAATCACATCTAGAAGCTTCTCCTCAACAAAATTTTAGAGGGAAATTCAAATCTCCTCTAACTAACTTTTGGAGGGAAATTCAAATTCTAATCCTAGATCTAGGGTTTGGGAAAGTCTATAAATAGAAGCCTAGTCCTAGGGTTAATGGCAAATCTTTAGTTAGCAAATCTTTAGTTAGCTAATCTTTAGTCTTCTTCAATTCTTCATCTTCTTCCACAAGTCTAGTGACAAGGCTTGTGCGAAACCCTAACCCTAATTCCAATCCAAATTCAAGATCCCGAGTACCAATCAAGCAAGAAGCCCTTCAACCTTTTAGGAGCGGAGCCGATCTCCAATCGAGCAAGTGATCCAAGCCGATCCGCGACTCACGGAGACGAGCGAAGCCAAATCGACGATCGAGTTCTTCCTCTTGTAGTTCTTGAGCGAATGTAATGAAATTGTTGATATAAATAAAATGTGAAATTCTTTAATCTTGTTTTCTTTAAATTCTCGCATCATGATTCGATCTCAATTTATGATTGTAGTTCTTGTGATGATGTTTGAGTAAAACTCCGCTCGTGAAGGAGTCGAGACGATCAACAGAATGATGATGTAACAAATCTTTAAACGATTCTTGAGTCCTACGAGTTTTGTAAACCCTAGCAAGTTCAAGAATCGATGACCTAGTTTCGTAGCGATGCTTTCTTGATTGTGATCGCTCGAAATTAGGGATCTATGATCATTTCTTGAATTTACTAGAGGCTAGAATGTGAATGATATCGACGAATGAACAAGGGATAAATGATGAAACCCTAGTTTCACTAGAAATCCCTAATTCTCGTCGATCATCATCGATCTAGTATCAATCCATCGAAGGATGAGAATATATCATCTTGAGATTGCATCACATCTATAGATCCGATCGATTCCTACGAGTCTCATTTCGATTCTTGATATTTGGTTGGAAAAATCATCAAACTATCAATTCTTGATTCTATCTTTTTCTTGTTATTAGATCTATATTTTTCTAATTCTTGAACTTCAATTCTTTAAATCATGAATTGTTTTGTTTTCTTTTCTTTAAAGTTTCGACTCATCTAATTCAAAAGACGAACTATTACACTGTCCCTGTGTACGATCCGCACTCACTTACAATCTACATCCGACACCGTAGTTGATTGCAGTCAAATAATTTTTGGTTGTGATTTCTTTACAATTTCCAACATACACAACAAGAATTCAATTCAATCAAATGACGCCGTTGCCGGGGACTATTTGATTTGATTTACACAACAAGAATTTATTACAATCAAATGGCTCCGTTGCCGGGGACTATTTGATTTGATTTACACAACAAGAATTTATTACAATCAAATGGCTCCGTTGCCGGGGACTATTTGATTTGATTTACACAACAAGAATTTATTACAATCACAGGCCATCAAGAGTGGGGACTCTGTAAGAATGGCTGGATGCTTAGCGATCTGAGATGGAATCCTTGTACACCAAAAAAGTATGGGCTTTGGTTGATATATCTGAAGGGTTAAATTCCCATCAGGAGCAAGTATATCTTGAGAAGATTACTTGGTGTAGATGGAAAAGTTGAGACTTTCAAAGCTAGACATGTTAAAGGTTTTCGTCATCGACCAGGCGTGGATAATGATGAAACCTTTTCCAGTGGCTATGCTTAAGTACATCCGGATCCTACTTGCCATTGCTGCATACCATGACCGCGATATCTGGTGGTTGGGTGTCATAACTGCTTTTCTAAATATTGATTTAGAAGAGAGCGTCTATAAGAACACAACCAGATGGCTTCGTAAACAGTGGGAGCAGTGGAAACGTGTACAAGATGCTTTGTGTGATAAAGCAGGCATCGCGGAGTTGGAACATCTATTTTGATGTGGTAGTCAAAGAGTTTGACTTCATCAAAATAGTAGATGAACCTTGTATATACAAAAAGGTAGTAGAGAGTAAGGTGGTCATCCTCGTATTGTATGTGGACAACATACTCTTGATGGGAAAAGAGTTTCCTATGCTACGCACGGTCAATCTCCTCTTATCACAAGGATTCTCCAAATAGGATCAAAGTGATACCTCCTAAATCCTGGGTTATGGATCTATGCGATAGATCTAAATGGATATTAGGATTCTCACTAGGCATAGTGAGATGGTATCAATCGATCATGGGGAGAATCACTGGAAAAGTTCCAGGGTGATAAGGACGACTGAATGTCAGTCGCAGGCATTGTCTTTACCCTCAGTGGAGGGACGGTATGTTGGAAGAGTTCCAAGCTAGATACCGTGGCAAACTAGACGATAAAGGCTGGTGACATCGCTATCAAAGATACTACCAAAGAGACGGTTTGGGTGTATATTGGTTCATGAGATGAACTAGGTTCCTACCATTGTGTGACAATGGAAGTGTGGCTTTGGCCCAGGAATCCCGATCCCATCAGTGACCCAGATATATTCTGAGGCAGCATCACCTGATCATGGAGATAGTTGATCTCCAGGGTGATCGAGGCTAGGAGAGTAGACTCAGAGGACAACACGGCGGATCCACTCACAAAGGCTTTTTCCTAAAGAGAGACTTTTATAGGATGGTTGAGTATAAGATACTACAACCACTGCTACAGATGGCCCTAATGCAAGTGGGAGATTGTTAGTTATATGTATGCCCTAGAGGCCATTACTGTACATGGGATGTATATTGTAGTGGATGCTGGGACATATATAGGTAAGACTTTCTTGCTCGACATGATAGTAGGCTATCTGGTTGCTCTTTATCTTAACATGTATACTTTATGTCTCTCTGTTACATGTTGATAAAGCCCTTAGGATGTGTACTCGACCTGCAGGACTATGATGCAGATCATACTAGTGGGGCTTAGGTAGTCCATGAGTACATCCTTCAATGTTCCTAGTCGTAAGAATATCGAGACGGGGCATCGATATTCCAGAGTAGACTAGCGTATATCTTCTCGACCCATGTGATGGGCGATGGATGATCCCATATCCATTGGTGTTTGACATCAGAGACGGTATGCGGGTGCTCAGTGGTGACTGGGTACACTGAACGGACTCGCCGAGAACTCCCAGATGGTATTATACCTCACGTCAGATGGCAGCTCTGTGGTGACACTGGTACAGCTTAGTCTGTTGACCCGATATCGTCATAGAGTCTTGTGTGTCTCCTACTGTGCTTTGATTTCCACCCTACCACGGCTCTACTGAGTCGTGCAAACAGGTGGTTTTTGGGTACAGTCCCGATTCACATGGAGGTAATGAGCGATAGGAGGGGATTCGTCTCTCCCGGTATTAGGGGTTGATGTTGCGCTATGCTCGACTGGCCATAACTGGAAATCCCTGGCCAGAATTGTAGTGATTTACTGGTAAGTGTTATCAGTAGTTTCACGCTTGTTATGGACCTTACATCGGCATGACTTATCAAGCTTTTGGGGTCTGACGTTTACCACCCCTAGGCGAGATATGCGACATATCAGACGAACAGACCGGACTGTGCGGTAAGTGTTACTGATTGGATTCGCAGGAGTGTGAGCAGGCTTGCTCGTTGATCTTATGATCGCTCAATACCCGGGTGGTCGTTACGTTTAGCAGACCGCTTGCGCCTTGTGGGTGATTGATATGATCACCACCTACTGCCGGCGTATTGACGAGTCTTTAGAGTCCTACACAGAGGTTTCCTGGCTCAACCGAAACGATATAGGAGCGCATATGAGATATGTGCGGGACCGAGAATAATACCAGTATGTGATACTGTATTCTATTCTCGCGATTAGTATCATCGGTCGGTTATATGAGATATAGCCGGGTTACCGAATCAAGTGTTGATTCGATATATTGATACACTAGATATTAGTCGGTTATATGCGATATGACCGGATTGTTAAATCAAGTGTTGATTTAATGATTTAATGTATAATTATATATTTGATATATTACTTTACATTAACTAGTATTGGTTCACTTAAGATTGATTTTCTCACTTGATGTGCACAAGTTGTATATGTGATATATGTTTGTGCATTAGTTTGTATCATGATTGATGATACATGCAAACATGGGTGGGTGTGTGACATACACCATGTTAATTATAATTTAGGTTTTTATTTATCTTAATTATTCAAAATGGTGGCTTCTTTTGTCATGGCTTGAAGCTTCATGAAGCTTGAAGCAACTTTGACAAAGTCCACTCATTTTGTCTTGATTAAGATATTCATTAACCAAACCATTATAATTAACTATGGTTTAGTCTCTACAAAGGTTAACTCATCCATGGTTGCATTATGATAGACTTCACTTGATTATTATTTTTACATAATTCATTCTTATTCTTTTCTTCTTCTTCCTCTTCTTCAAGTGAAGAAAAGCTTTCTAGAATTTTTCAAGTGAAGATTTAGAGTGAGAAATCCAAATCTAAAGTGAACCCATTTCCTATTTCATCATCCTCTACTACTTGCCATTTAGTTTAGGGTGTTCTCTTCACAAAGTTCTTGACCTAGTGAAGATGAAGCTTGAGTTTGAGTCTCCTCGACGTAGATCATCTTCGGTCTTGAAGTCAACGACCTAGCCCGCTCATTTCTCCGAAGAAACCATCGCTAGAGTCCGGGATCCCGATGATCGCAGCGAAGGGACGTCAACACGGAGCTTTAGAAGTGAAGGACCGGATCTACAAAGGTTATAATCCCTTTCACTTGTAGTTAAAATGTTTAACTTGCTAGTTTTCGCATAATCTCTAGTATACGATCTTGGTTAGGGTTGTTCGGCACGGCTAATTTTTTTGAATCGGGTATAGTTGATGCCTTGTAGAACTTTATTAGAGTGCCTAGGAACCCTACAGGAGGGGATTTGTGTCTGCATTTTCTGCACCCTCCTACCATATTTTATCAACTTTTGTTTGCACGTCTGATAGTCGCTATTTACTTGGATAACGACCAACTGGGAGTCTCCATATATAAGGAGGTTTTTGATTCCCATATCGACAGCGATCTCAAGACCGGCTATCAAAGCTTCATATTCAGCCTTGTTGTTTGTTCTTGGTTCCGTTAAAGAAAGGGCGAAATGCATTATCTCTTCTTGCGAAGTCACGAAGATGAGGCCCACCCCGGCTTTGATTATAGGGTTGTTATACTTTCGCTTCTTCATGGAAGATGCTCCATCGAAGTAGAGTTCCCATTGGACATTATTTCCTTCCTCCTCCCCTTCGATTGTGTCGAACGTGTATTCGTCAGGCAATTCGCAATTTAAGAGAGAAGCGGCTGGTATCGGATGCTCAACGAGAAAGTCGGCGATGGCCTGACCTTTCACTTCCTTCAGGGGTCAATACGTTATCGAGAACTCCATCAAGAGGATGGCCCATTTGGCAAGCCTTCCTGTTAGTATGGCTCTTGACATCAGATATTTGAGAGAATCCATCTTTGATATGAGATGGACCTCATGTGCCAAGGCATAGGGCCTGAGCTTCGTTATCGCGAAGATCGGTGCCAGACAATGCTTTTCGATAGAGGAGTAGTTGTATTCTGCCCCTAAAAGAACTCAACTCAAATAGTAGAGAGCTCTCTCCTTTCGTTGATCGTTCTTCTATGCCCATAGCGCGCCTAGAGAACCTTCAAGGACCGTTGTGTACAGGATGAGGGGCTTTCCTTTGACCGGAGCGGTCAGTACCGGCGGGTTCTGCAGGTATTGCTTGATTTCATCCAGTGCACTTTGGCATTTATGATCCCAAACGAACGGGGTCCCCTTCTTCATTAGATAGCTGTAGGGGTGGCATTTGCCGGAAAGGTTGGCTATGAACCGCCGGATATACGCGAGTTTTCCTTGGAGAGACCGCAGTTGTTTAAAAGTTCTTGGCATGGGCATTTCCATAATTTCCTTGATCTTTGATGGGTCTATTTCGATACCTCGGTGTTGTAGGATGAATCCTAGGAATTTTCCTGAGGAGACTCCAAACGCGTATTTCAGAGGATTCATCTTTAGATTGTATTTCTGAAGACGCTGGAACACTATGTTCAGATGTTCCCAGTGCTCCTTGTACGATTTGCTTTTCACCACAAGGTCATCAATATAGCATTCGACAATCTCATGTATAAGGTTATTGAAGATCATCGTCGTGGCCCTCTGGTAGGTAGCGCCTGCGTTCTTCAAACCGAAGGACATCACCTTATAGCAGAATATGCCTAGCGGAGTTCGAAAGGCGGTGTGCTTTTGGTCTTTAGGATGCATTTTTATTTCATTGTAGCCTGAAGATGTTGGGTTCCCTAGCACCTTTACTAGGTTTCGGAAGGCATCAACCATGCCATTTTAAAAATTTAGTGTGCTAAAGAAGCCAAGCCTAGGATCTAATTAGAGGAACTAGGGTAAACAAACATGTAATCAAACATTACACTAAGTGAATGAGGAATACAACCTTTGTAGACCGGTCCTTCGCTTCTAAAGCTCCTTGTAGTAGTCCATTCGCTCCAAGTAGTGATCTATCGGACTCAAGTTAGGCACCACAAAGCGAAATGAACAAGCTTGCTTGAAGTCTTCGAGGCCGAAGATGATCTACGTCGAAAAGACTCTAACTCAAGCTATCTCTTCACTAATTGGGAATTAGTGAAGCAAACAACCTAAACTAAATGGCTAATCTAGTGTAGGTTGATGAAGTAGGGTTTTTTTCTCACTTTAGAATAATTTTTCTCACAATATTTCTTCACCTCTTGAAAACCAAGAAAGCTTTCTTGAGTTGAAGGAGAAGATGAAGTCTAGAAAGAATGAGAGAGTCCAAATGAACCATGGGTGAGTAAATATCTCATATAACTCATGTAGAGACTAAACCATGGCTAAAGATAATAGTTATGTTAATAAATATCTATAGTAAAACAAAATTAGTGGACTAAGTCAAAGCACCCACAAGGTTCCAAAGAATCTTAGCCATGAATAATTTCCAACTAATTTTGATTTATTTTAAATAAATAAAACCCTAATTATCTAATGGCATGGTATGAGTCTCATACACCTATGTAGCATGTAGCAACAAGCATGACACAATAATATATATCACATATATTTTAAATGTGTACAAGTGAGAAAAAGAAATGTTTAAGTGAGCTAATATTAGTTAATGTAAAATTAATATATCAAATATATAATCATAAATTAAATTATTAAATCAACACTTGATTAAATAATCCGGCTATATCACATATAACCGACTAATATCATTTGTATCAACTTATCGAATCAACACTTGATTCGATAAGCCAGCTATATCACATATAACCGATTGATATCACATATCGCGAGATTAGAATACAGTATCACATACGTGTATTAATCTCGGTCCCACACATATCACATATGTGCTCCTACTTTGTTTCGCCTGAGCCAAGAAACCTCTGTGTAGGACTCTAAAGACTCGTCAATACGCCGGCAGTAGGTGATGATCATATCAGTCATCCACAAGCCGTCAGCGGTACTAGCTGGACGTAACGACTACCCGGGTATTGAGCGATCATAAGATCAAAAAGCAAGACCGCTCATACTCCTGATAATCCAATAAGTAACATTACCGTACATTCCGGTCTCTTCGTCTGATATGTCGCATATCTTGCCTGGGGGTGGTAAATGTCAGACCCCAATAGCTTGATAAGTCATGCCGATGTGAGGCTCATAAAGGTTCGAGAAATTACTGATAACACTTACCAGTAAATCTCAGCAACCCTGGCCAGGGATTTCCTGTTATGGCCAATCGAGCATAGTGCAACATCAACCCCAAATACCGGGAGAGACGAAATCCCCTCCTATCGCTCATTGCCTCCATATGACTCGGGACTGTACCCAAAAACCACCGTTTTGCACGTTCTCTTGAACGTGGTAAGGTGGAAATCAAAGCACAGTAGGAATCACACAAGACTCTATGACGATCTTAGGTCGACAGACTAACATGTACCAGTGTCACCAGAGAACTGCTATATGACGTGAAGTATAATACCATCTAGGAGTTCTCGGCGAGTTCTGTTCAGTGTACCCAGTCTACACTAAGCATCCATATACCATCTTTGATGTCAAACACCAATGGATGTGGGATCATCTATCGCCCATCATATGGGTCAAGAAGCGTATACGCTAGTCTACTCTGGAATATCGATGCCCCATCTCGATACTCCTACGACTAGGAACAATTGAAGGATGTACTTACGGACTACCCTGACCCCACTAGTATGATCTGCATCATAATCCTGGTAGTCAAGTACTTATCATAAGGGTGTTATCAACATGTAACAGAGAGACAATAAGTGTAAATGTTAAGATAAAGAGTAACCAGATAGCATACTATCATGTCGAGCAAGAAAATCCTCCCTATATATGTCCAAGCATCCACTATAATATATATTATATGTACAATAATGGCCTCTAGGGCGTACATACAACTAACAATCTCCCACTTATACTTGGGCCAGTTTTTGTAGTATCTCATACCCAACGTCCCATAAAATTCTCTCTTGGGAAAGGCCTTTGTGAGTGGATCCACCGTGTTGTCCTTCGCGTTAACTCTCCTTACCTCGATCCCTTAGAGATCAACCATCTCCCTGATCAGGTGATACTTCCTCAGAATATGTCTGGATCGCTGATGGGACCGGGGTTTCTAGGCCAAAGCCACAACTCCATTTTTCTCACAATAACAGTTATTGGACACACAATGGTAGGAACCATGTTCATATCATGAACAAGAAATATCCGGACAGCCACTTTGGCAGCATCGTTGGTAGCTATGTGTTCGGCCTTTATCGTCTAGTTTGCCACGGTATCTAGCTTGGAACACTTCCAACATACCGTCCGTCCACTGAGGGTAAAGACAAAGCCTGAGACTGACTTTCAAACGACCTTATCACTTTGGAAGCTCGAATCCGTAAAGGACTCCCACTGGAGTTCACCGTTACCAAACATCAAAAACATTTCTTCAGTGCTTCTCAAGTACTTAAGAATGTCCTTCACAACTATCTAGTGATTCTCCTAAGATCCGATTGATTCCTGATCACTATACCTAGTGAGTTATCTACATCTAGACTGGTACATAACATCGCATACATGATAGAGTCTACTGCCAAAGCATAGGGTATCTCTTGTATGCGAGCTCTCTCCAAATCAGTCTTGAGAGACATCCTTTTGGAGAGAGTGATTCCTGAGTAAGTGGGCGATCCACCACGCTTAGAATCTTCCATACTAAATCCCTTTAGTATGGTGTTAATGTACCAAAATTTGGGACACTCCCAATATCCACTTAGATCCATCTCTATAGATCATAATCCTTAAGATGTAGTAGGTAACATCCAGATCTTTCATGGAGAATCCTCGTGATAAGAGGCGCTTGACTGAGTGTAGCATAGGAAACCCATTTCCTATCAATATTATGTCATCTACGTACAATACGAGGAAGACAGTCTTACTCTCTACAACCTTCTTGTATATACAAGGTTCATCTACCTTTTTGATGAAGTCAAACTTGTAAGTCCACGTTGCCCACCCCGGTGCTTACGGGGAGGCGGAAACGGTATAAAAAATCGATTTTTAGAACTCAAGGCAACACGGACTAAAAGGAGGATCTTTGCTAAACAAAAACTAACAACCATGCTAAGAGATTTAGCTACTCGGTTAAAGGGTTATACCCAAGTCTTGAACTCCTTCTCTTCTTGCTCCTTGGAGTGGGATGAACGGGTCGTCCTCGTCGCCTTCTCTTGCCGAAGAAAGATCCACCCGAGGGCCTCTACCTTTGGCTCCTACCTCAACCTAGAGGTAACTAAAGTGCTTGGTGTTCTAATCCTAGAACCTTAGGATGAGTAGAGAGTAATTTTGGTGTTTTATCTCAAAAGCAAAAATGGTTCTCAACTCATAAGAGGGGAGAGCTTTGAGAGAGGGGAAGAGGATGAGAGAGAATGAGCATGAGAGAATGAGGATAATATCAACCATTCTCACATATATGTGAATTATGATAGTTAAATAATTAATCAAAGATAATAGTGATGGTTAACTTGAAATGACCATTATCATTTCACATTAATGAATTTTGCAAGAATCAAAGAGCATCTTTCTTGTGAAATGATGATGGTCAATATGTCAACATAGGTCAACAAGTCAACCATAGTCAAATGGTCAACAACCCTAACCATAACACAATTATAATTAATTAATATTAATAATCACATTTCACATATATATTAGGGTTAAGAAAAAGACAACGTTCATCAACCCTAATGAAAGTCCTCTGCCTCTGCCTTAGTCAACTGTGCATACACACCCGTATCCGTGTTCCGGGGAACACGAATACAATGAGATAAAACCAATCCCAAAACATATACTAGGATCTGGCTTAAACCAAAGCCCGCTAGTATCAACTGTCCGGACACCAAACGTGCACAAGTGCGCGGATGTGAACGAACCCCGTCGCAAAACCATACGACCTCTACTCTGTTTTCCCTAAAGGCGAATAACCCCCCGTGTGGGACTCTAAAGACTCGACACTACGCTGGCAGTGGGTTTAACTACAGGCCGCAAGCGGTACTAGCTGTACGTAACGGTCCCCAGGTAGATGCCGATAAGAAGACTGACGAGCTGAACCCATCTGAACTCCTACTGAGCCTGAATGTGACAATCTCCATACAGTCCGGTCTGTTCTTCTGAGAATATCGCATGGCGGGCCTAGGGGGCGGTAAACGTCAATCCCCTAATAGCGGTACAAGTCGTGTCGAAGTGTAGCCCAGAACACCCTGAGATAATACTGAAAACCTACCAGTATATCTCTCTTGCCCTGGCCAGGGACTTTGTGTAATGGCTCTCCTAGACACAGCGCGATATCAACCCCCAATACCGGGAGAGACGAATCCTGTCTAACCGTCACTGCCTCCAAGTTCTTTGGGACTGCACCTAACTGCTACTTGTTTGCACGACTCCTTTGAACCGTGGTAGGGTAGCAATCTAAGAACAGTGGGAACACACTCAAGGAGAAGTGACAGTGTCAAGTCAACGGACTAAGCTGTACTCATGTCACCTAGGAACTGATAACTGACGATAGGTATAATACCAACCAACAGTTCCCGACGAGTCCTGTCCAGTGTACTCGTAACCTAACGAGCACCCGCATACTATCTCAAGACGATGTACTGACGGCTGTGGGACAGACCGTCTCCCATGCTGGGATGAGAAGCGCATACGCTAGTCTACTCCGGAGTATCGATGCCCTGTCTCGATAGTCCTACGACTAGGGACCTGCATAAGGATGTGCTTGTAGATTACCCAGCCCCCACGAGTGTGACTGCCATCACAACATTGGTAATCAAGCAAAGATCCTAAAGGCTCCACTAATGTGTAAAGGCGATATGCTATAAGAAACACATGCACACATTAAAGTAGAAACAAACCAAGTAGCATACTACTATTTTGAGCAAGATTGTCTATACAACTGTGAATATCCCAAACTTCCATTAAGTAATATACAAACTAGTATGATACAGTAATGGCCTCTAGGGCATATACACTAACAATCTCCCACTTTCACTAAGGCCATGTACTGGCGTATCGAAGACCTATCATCTCGATCAGCCGCTCGAACTGAGTCTGGGGTAAGGCCTTCGTGAATGGATCAGCAGTGTTATCTTCCATAGCAACTCTCCGAACCTCGATCTCCTGGCAACCCACGATCTCCCAGATCAGGTGATACCGCCTCAAGATGTGTCTGGACTTCTGATGGGACCTGGGTTCCTTCTCTAAAGCTATAGCCCCGTTGTTGTCGCAATACAGAGGTATTGGATCAACAATGGACGGAACCACCTGAAGTTCCGTCAGGAACTTCCTTATCCAGACGGCTTCTTTTGAGGCATCTGCAGCAGCGATATATTCCGCTTCCATCGTCGAGTCAACAACGGTTTCCTGTTTGGAACTCTTCCAACACACCGCCCCTCCATTGAGGGTAAAGACATAACCCGACATGGACTTGGAATCATCCTTATCACTCTAGAAGCTGGAGTCAGCAAAGGCCTCGATCTGGAGGACTTTTCCGCCATACACCAAGAACATTTCCTTAGTCCTTCTCAGGTACTTGAGAATGTTCTTTACCGCTATCCAGTGTTTCTCCCCAGGGTTTGACTGATACCGGCTTACCACACTTAGTGCATAAGCTACACCCGATCTGGTACACAACATCGCATATATTATAGAGCCTACCGCAGAAGCTTAGGGTATAATAGACATGCGATCCCTTTCTAAATCAGTCTTGGGAGACATCTCTTTGGAGAGGGTGATCCCGTGACAAGCCGGTAGATTACCGCGCTTAGAATCTTCCATACTGAATCTTTTCAGTATGGTGTCGATATACCTGAACTGTGAAAGTCCTAATATCCTCTTGGATCTGCCACGATAGATCCGGATCCCCAGAATGTAAGAGGCATCACCCAGGTCTTTCATGGAGAACCTGTGTGATAAGAACCCTTTGACAGATTGTAGCATAGGAATGTCATTTCCTATTAAGAGAATGTCATCCACGTATAAAACGAGGAATACGACAGTTCTTGCTACAAATCTACTATAGATGCATGGTTCATCTGAATTTTTGATAAAGCCAAATTTTTTGACCGTCTCATCAAAACAGATGTTCCAACTCCGCGATGCCTGCTTTAGTCCATAGATAGACTTAAGCAACTTGCACACCTTTCCGCTGCTCCCACTCTGAATGAAACCCTCTGGCTGGTCCATATAGACACACTCCTCTAAATTTCCATTTAGAAAAACGGTCTTTACATCCATCTGCCAAATCTCATAATCGTGGAAGGCAGCAATGGCAAGAAGGATCCGAATGGATTTCAGCATAGCCACTGGAGAAAATGTTTCGTCATAGTCCAAACCAGGTCTTTGACGAAAACCCTTTGCAACAAGTCTATCCTTATAGGTCTCAACCTGTCCATCTACACCAATCTTCCTTTTGAAGATCCACTTGCATCCTACGGGTTTTATCCCATCTGGAGCAACGTCCAACGTCCATACTTTGTTGGTGTACATAGACTCCATTTCGGTCCGCATTGCATCCAGCTATTTTACCGAGTCAACGCTCTTAATGGCCTGCTGGAAGCTAGTCGTCTCATCACTATCAATGATGCAATCCTCTCTATCCCCGTCTATGAGAAAACCGTAGTATCTCTCGGGCGGATGAGACTGCCTACTACTCCTACGGAGCGGCGCAGGAATGTCCTGATCTTTCGAACCCTCTGGTTCTAATAAGCTTTCAGTAATAGCTCGTGGTTCTGGAATTTCTTCTAGTTCTATTGCGCTCCCACTTATCTGATTTTCCAAAAACTCAATTTCCAAGAAGTGGGCATGACGAGAAACAAAAACCTTTTGTTCCTCTTCGCAAGAGAAGAAATATCCCTTGGAGTTCTTTGGATATCCCACAAACTTGCACTGTACTGAGCGTGCCTCGAGTTTGTCCGCATGCTGCTTTTTGACAAAAGCTGGACATCCCCATGTCTTAATGTGCTTAAGATAGGGTTTCTTCCCACTCCACATCTGATATGGTGTGGTAGGCACAGCCTTAGTTGGAACTCGGTTCAAAAAGTATGCAGCTGATTCTAGTGCATATCCCCAGAATGATCGCGGTAACTCAGCATTACTCATCATGGAACGTACCATATCCAATAGGGTCCGGTTCCGTCTCTCCGATACACCATTATGTTGCGGAGTGTATGGAGGAGTAAGCTGAGAGAGAATTCCATTCTCTTTTAGGTAATCCAGGAACTCGGCACTTAAGTAGTAACCACCTCGATCAGATCTCAGTGTCTTGATACTTTTGCCGGTTTGTTTTTCTACTTCATTCTTATATTCCTGGAATTTTCCAAAGGCTTCGGATTTATGTCTCAATAAGAAGACATATCCGTACCTTGAAAATTCATCCGTAAAAGTAATCAAGTAAGAATAACCGCTTTGCGCATGCGTAGACATTGGACCGCACACGTCGCTGTGTACGAGTCCCAAGAGCTCGCTCGCTCTTACTCCGTGTCCAGTGAACAGAGTCTTTGTCATCTTTCCTTTGAGACAGGATTGACAAGTTGCATATGATTGATATTCGAATGGATCCAAATATCCTTCTGTATGTAACTTCGTCAACCTTCTCTCATTGATGTGACCCAGTCTACAATGCCATAAGAAAGCCTGATTTGTTTCCGGAGAATTTCTTTTGTGTGTATTCTGGACATTGAAAATCTGTGGTTGGTTTAATACGTATATACCATTGCTTAATGTACCTGACCCAATCAGAACTTGATTAAGGTGAATGTTTACAACATTGCTTACAAATGCAAATTCATAACCTTCTTTACATATTAAAGATACAGATTTGATATTACAAGTTGCATTGGGTATAAAATAACAATCACGCAAAACCAAAACGTGTCCATCTGACAATCCCAGGTGATAGTCCCCCACGGCCTCAGCATCCATGCCAGCTCCGTTTGCAACTCTGAGGTTCATATCACCTGCCTTCAAAACCCTACGCTTTCTCAGTTCCTGCAAAGAATTATAGATATGAGATCCTGATCCGGTATCCAATACCTAGGAAGTAGAGTTTATTGATAGACAGTTTTCAATAACATACACACCTGAAGCCGAAGCCGCAACTTGCTTCGAGTCCTTGTTTCTGGCCTTCCAAGCCCTGCAATCCTTTTTCCAGTGTCCACTCTTGTGACAGTAAAAGCACTCTTCCTTCCCCACAAGCTTTTCCGCTACCTTTGTTGCCTTTGCCTTTCCCTTCGTATCCACTTTACTAACACCGCCCCTTGGTTTGGTGGGGGTTTTCTTCTTCTTTCTCTTGGCTTTCGTCTTGGACCTAGAAGAGGAAGATCCTCCTATAAACAAAGTGGATGTTTCCCTACCTTTCTGTAGGGTGCCCTCTGCACTCCTCAGCATGTTGAGGAGTTCTGAAAGTTCAACTTCTTTTTATTGTAAGTTGAAGTTCAGGATAAACTGGGCGTAAGTGGAAGGAAGGGACTGGAGAATCAAGTCAGTATAGAGCTCGTTCTCTAACGTGGTCCCAAGGTCCGCGAGCTCTTCAATATAGCCAATCATCTTAAGCACATGTTCCGCTACCGATGATCCGGCGACCAATCTCGCCGAAAACAGCTTTTTCGAGACTTTGTATCTGGCGATACGGGATTGCTCTCCATATAGTTCTTTTGTATGGAGAAATATGGATTCGAGGTCCATATTCTCGTGACTCCTCTGATGTTCATTGTCCATAGAGGCAAGCACGAGGCACTTGGCCTTCGCGCAGTCGATTTCCCAGGTCTTACGGGTTTCTTTATCCGTGACACTGGATTTGGGACCTGGGACAGGGGGAGCTTTGGTGGTAAGGAGATACCCCAACTTGTTATAAGTAATTGCCATTTTGACATTCCTGAGCCAATCTTTGTAGTTTGGCCCTGTCAGTATGTTTTTATCTAGTAGTAACTTAAGTCCAATCATGATGTTTGGTCGCTGCAATTAGGAGAGAGAGAAGAAACACTTTAGCATGATGCTCTTGCAAGTTTAGAGTGGTTTTTAATTTGTCTAAACAGAATGGCTCCCACTGTCTCTCGAATCCCTCCTCAAACCAAAAAGGAAGAATTAGTCGGGATCAATCTCACCGTACAATACTTGCTTAACCGTTCAGCCAGGCCAGTGTTGGTACTTCGATGGAGGTTTTCCAACGCTTTCGCGAAGTTCCTTAATTAAATAACCTCTTTTTCCTATGGGCGTAGCCCCGCTAACACCTTTCTATACACCTACTTGGTTTATAGCATTGATCGTTAAGTAAGAAATTTCCTAAGGAGTAGCATATACTCACAGTAGGATCGGGATCGAAATATCATCGTGTGACAAAACTGAAGGAATCCTACCAGAATCATCACACTCGAAATGGTATGCAGCGCTAGCAAGTTTCAGTTTCTTTAGAAACTCCCGATGTGGATTTTTGCCCCATGCTCTTATGACCTTGACTTTGGCCAACAAATCATAAGTCACATGTCAAGTTCTACCCATCATTCTCCAGGTTAATTTGAACCCACCCGTACCTACCCTTGACTTTGGCCAACAAGGCAGTACGACTGTCCCAAACCAACACATCTATCTATGCTGCACATGAATACCCAACAGCTACCAATCACTATGCCTTGACTTTGGCCAACAAACATAGCTTGAATACTATTGACTATCCATGTGAAATGACGGAGGGCTACGAATGGTTTTGACGAAACCATGAACGTAGTGAACTTGATATAATCGATGGAACGAGATAGCTTTTAAAATGAATGGCTTAAGCTCCGCGTTTAAAAGTTGTTTTTGAAAAGAAACCGAGTGGTTTTGAAAGTGTTCCAACGACTCTAATTTGGTTTATTTTCTTGCATTAATTTTAATGCGTCCCATCATTTAATCCTACCATTGCAGAAAACAACAAAAATATGACGTACGCTTATGCCATCCGCATTCGCCACGGGGTCCCGTCATCACCCGTTAGGTTACTTAACTAACGACAGAGCGGGGGCTGGACTAGTGCGGATGCAAAATATAAGCAACGCCTAAATAGATATCATATATAGATATATGCATTCGTCACATGCAATGATAGCCATTCCAGACCATAGATGAACACATTGGATATACTAGGAATTCGCATTCCGTACGAGCCTGTAACGAAGAGCGGATTACACAGTCGCGATGAATAGCCAAACCCTACCCTAGACCCCTACGGGTGCGGCAAACTACCCGCCAAGTACCCGAAGTGAAGCAACCTCCCTCAACAACGTGAGTAGGCCACTCGGCACTTCGAGGTACCCGGTAGTTTGTGCACCCCACCTTGGGTCTATCCTAGGAGCAAAAACAGTAAAAGAAATTATACAATGACGGCTACAACCCTATCCCGGTTGTGCGGCCATATAAATAATATTATATCAATAACAAATTACATGAATTGAAAGGAAAAAGAAAACTCTCATCTCACACCCCCCGGCTATTCATCCGCGACAATCCAATGAATTCATATACACAAACCATCAACATTACATATCACAGATATGTATAACCCCCACTAATCGACGTATAGCGATTAGCAGACGTTCAATACATATATCACATCATAGATATAACACATTAGCCAAAGTCTAGAGAAGTTCGATCAAAATACGGATTTGTAACCACCCCAAAAAACAAATTTGTTCTCTGGAAAATCTGGGCAGAAACAAACCATCCTAAAAATCCCAAAATATCAATACAGGAACACTGCAGGAGAAAAGACCAACGGCCGAGTCAACTCGGCCGCGGATCCGTGGCAAGAGCATGCTCTTGCCGCGGTTCCACGGTGAGTTGGTCTACTCGCTGGATCGTTTTTCTTGGGAGTTCTTTAAAAACCCTGAGCCGATTTTTAGTGTATGATTTATTATTTTTAAAGCAGGTTTAAAAATCGGCAGAAAGTTGGGTTTTTGAAACGTGTTTTGCGATTTTTCTCCGATCGAAATTCTAGATATTTTGCTAACTTGCTAGTTTGTGTTTAGCTAGGCTCTGATACCATTGTAAGTCCACGTTGCCCACCCCGGTGCTTACGGGGAGGCGAAAACGGTATAAAAAATCGATTTTTAGAACTCAAGGCAACATGGACTAAAAGGAGGATCTTTGCTAAACAAAAACTAACAACCATGCTAAGAGATTTAGCTACTCGGTTAAAGGGTTATACCTAAGTCTTGAAAATCCTTCTCTTCTTGCTCCTTGGAGTGGGATGAACGGGTCGTCCTCGTCGCCTTCTCTTGCCGAAGAAAGATCCACCCGAGGGCCTCTACCTTTGGCTCCTACCTCAACCTAGAGATAACTAAAGTGCTTGGTGTACTAAACCTAGAACCTTAGGATGAGTAGAGAGTAATTTTAGTGTTTTATCTCAAAAGCAAAAATGGTTCTCAACTCATGAGAGGGGAGAGCTTTGAGAGAGAGGAAGAGGATGAGAGAGAATGAGCATGAGAGAATGATGATAATATCAACCATTCTCACATATATGTGAATTATGATAATTAAATAATTAATCAAAGATAATAGTGATGGTTAACTTGAAATGACCATTATCATTTCACATTAATGAATTTTACAAGAATCAAAGAGTATCTTTCATGTGAAATGATGATGGTCAATATGTCAACATAGGTCAACAAGTCAACCATAGTCAAATGGTCAACAACCCTAACCATAACACAAGTATAATTAATTAATATTAATAATCATATTTCACATATATATTAGGGTTAAGAAAAAGACAACGGTCATCAACCCTAATGAAAGTCCTCCGCCTCCGCCTCAGTCAACTGTGCATACATACCCGTATCCGTGTTCCGAGGAACACGAATACAATGAGATAAAACCAATCCCAAAACATATACTAGGATCTGGCTTAAACCAAAGCCCGCTAGTATCAACTGTCCGGACACCAAGCGTGCACAAGTGCGCGGATGTGAACGAACCCCGTCGCAAAACCATGCGACCTCTACTCTGTTTTGCCTAACGGCGAATAACCCTCTATGTGGGACTCTAAAGACTCGACACTACGCTGGCAGTGGGTTTAACCACAGGCCGCAAGCGGTACTAGCTGTACGTAACGGTCCCCAGGTAGATGCCGATAAGAAGACTGACGAGCTGAACCCATCTGAACTCCTACTGAGCCTGAATGTGACAATCTCCATACAGTCCGGTCTGTTCGTCTGAGAATATCGCATGGCGGGCCTAGGGGGGCGGTAAACGTCAGTTCCCTAATAGCGGTACAAGTCGTGTTGGAGTGTAGGCTAGAACACCCTGAGATAACACTGGAAACCTACCAGTATATCTCGCTTGCCCTGACCAGGGAATTTGTGTAATGGCTCTCCTAGACACAGCGCGATATCAACCCCCAATATCGGGAGAGACAAATCCTGTCTAACCGTCACTGCCTCCAAGTGCTTTGGGACTGCACCCAACTGCTACCTGTTTGCACGACTCCTTTAAGCCATGGTAGGGTAGCAATCTAAGAACAGTGGGAACACACTCGAGGCGAAGTGACAGTGTCAAGTTAACGGACTAAGCTGTACTCATGTCACCTGGGAACTGATAACTGACGATAGGTATAATACCAACCAACAGTTCCCGACGTGTCCTGTCCAGTGTACTCGTAACCTAACGAGCACCCGCATACTATCTCAAGTACGACGTACTGACGGCTGTGGGACAGACCATCTCCCATGCTGGGATGAGAAGCGCATACGCTAGTCTACTCCGGAATATCGATGCCCTGTCTCGATAGTCCTACGACTAGGGACCTGCATAAGGATGTGCTTGTAGATTACCCAGCCCCCACGAGTGTGACTGCCATCTCAACGCTGGTAATCAAGCAAAGATCCTAAGGGCTCCACTAATGTGTAAAGGCGATATGCTATAAGAAACACATGCACACATTAAAGTAGAAACAAACCAAGTAGCATACTACTATTTTGAGCAAGATTGTCTATACAACTGTGAATATCCCAAGCTTCCATTAAGTAATATACAAACTTGTATGATACAGTAATGGCCTCTAGGGCATATACACTAACAAAACTCTCTGCTGCCACATCAAAACAAATGTTCCAACTCCGCGATGCCTACTTTAATCCTGATGGACTTAAGCATAGCCACTGGAGAAAAGGTTTCATCATAATCCACACTTGGTTATTAACGAAAACCTTTTACTACAAGTCTAGCTTTGAAAATCTTAACTTTTCCATTTACACCAAGAATCTTCTCAAGATCCACTTGCTCCCGATGGGTTTTACCCTTTCAGGTGCAACATTCAAAGTCATACTTTGTTCGTGTACATGGATTCCATCTCAGATTGCATAGCATCCATCCATTTCATAGAGTCTCCACTCGTGATGGCCTGCTTGAACTTAGTTGGGTCATCTTCTACCATGTCGCAATCCTCGCTCCTACCGTCACCGAGGAAACCGTAGTATCTCTCAGGTGGATGAGAAACCCTACCAGATTCGTGAAGAGACTGAGGTTCGTTAGAGACTATTGAATCCTTTGGTTCCACTAAATCATCAGTCCTAGTTTGTATAGCTGGAACTCGTTCCAGTTCTACCTCATGACCACTAATTTGTTTTTCAAGAAATTCCTTTTTCTAAAAAAGGCGGCATGTTGAGAAACAGAACACCTTTTGTTCCTCGGTTTGGTAGAAGATATTCCCTCAGAAATGTTTGGGATATCCAACAAACTTATAGAACTGACCTGCCTCGAGTTTGTCCGGATTTTGCCTTTCAACATAGGCCGGACAACCCCATATCTTAACTCGTTTAAGACATGGTCTCTTCCCATACCATATCGCATATGGAGTGGTAGGCACTAATTTGGTCAGAGCCCTATTCAATACGTATGCAACTTCTCAAGTGCATAACTCCAAAAAAGGAAACAGGTAACTCAGCAGTACTCATCATAGTGTGCACCATATCTTATAGGGCGCGATACCTCCGCCCCAATACACCGTTGTTCTGTGGTGTATTCGGAGGAGTAAGCTAAGAGAGAATCATATTCTCTTTTAAATAATCCAGGAACTCCGTGCTCAAGTATTCTCCTCCCCGATCACATCGAAGGACTTAATACTTATACCCGTCTGGTTCTCAATTTCAAGCTTATATTCCTCGAATTTCTCAAAAGTTTCAGACTTGTGTTTTAACAGGAACATATGTCCGAATCTTGAGAGATGGTCAGTGAATATAATGAAGTACGAGGAACCAACCCTGGCATTTGTAGACATAGGACCGTATACATCATCATATATTAGTCCCATGAGTTCAGTAACTCTTTCTCCGTTTCCAGTAAATGAAGTATTGGTTATTTTATCTTTGAGACAAGACTGGTAAGTATCATAAGATGAAAATTCGAACGGATTCAAATATTCATCCTTATGTAACTTAGCTAGTCGTGTCGCATTGATACGACCTGGTCTACAATGCCACAAGAGGGATTCGTTCATTTCTGAACTACTCCTCTTGTGTGTGTTCTATATACTTTGAACTGCGGTTTGATTTAGAACGTATATGTCATTACATAATGTGCTTGATCCAATCAACTCTTGATTAAGGAAAATGTTCACAACATTATCCTTCAATACAAAATTATATCCTTCTTTAACTTAATAAAGAAACTGATGTAATGTTGTATATGAGGTTCGGCATGTAATAACATTCGTTCAGAATCAATGTATTTACCACTTGGTAATACAAGGTGATACTTGCCAACTGATTTGGCTGCAACAATTGCACCATTCTCTACAGTTAGAGACTTATCACCCAATCTCAGTTCTCTACCTTTCTGTAGCCCATGTAACGGATTACATGTGTGGGATCCTGATCCAGTATCTCATACCTAGGACGTAGAGGATACTGAGAAACAGTTCTCGGTAACAAACACACCCGAAGAATATGCATCAACATGCTCATTCCTCGTTTGGGTCGCGTGGGAATCCGGATATTCCCCTATTTCCTGCTCAGACTTATAACAATTATAAGGTAGAGCGGAACCAACGTTCCCCGGCACAGTATAATAAGTAGGTTTGGTCAATACATCCATATTATTATCTTGATTAAGGCATGTCACGGTCGCTACCAGGAGAGAGAGAGAGAAGAAAACACTCGTCGTATGCTCTTGCAAGATCAGATTGTTTTTATTATTTTATCCAATCAGGATGGCTCCCACTATTTTTATCAAATCTTCCTTCAAACCCTAAAAGGTAAGACTAGCCGGGATTAATTACACCCTACAAGTTCGCCAATATTTCGGCCAGGCCAGTGTTGGTACTTTGAGGGAGGTTCCCCGTGCTTTCGCACGGACCTAATTAAAATAAACCTCATTTTCCCAGGGGCGTAACCCTGTTAACACCTTTCTAGGTACCTACTTGATTGGCTAATTGTAATGTGTAAAACTCTCCCAGGAGTAACTCTTACTCGCAGTGGGTATCGGGATCCAACTATCTCATAAAAGGTATGCAATCTCATTGTAAATTTCAACACTTGAAATTCCCGATATTATTTTACCCCTAGCAGTTTATGATCTTAACATAGTCAACAAATCACAAGTGCTAGTCAAGTTCAACCCGTCATTTCATGATTGAATTAAACCCACCCGTACAACCCTTAACATAGTCAACAAAGTCGTACGACTACCCTAACCCAATCGCATCACACGCTTTATCAGATAAGCACTAATCAGCTACCGCACACTACGCCTTAACATAGTCAATAAACGCAGCACGAATACTAAATAGTCCTTATCTGAAATGACGGGAGGCTACGACAGGTTTTTAAGAAAACCTTTTGCGTAATGAACTTGATATCGTTGTAGAATCGAGTGATTTTGAAAAGGAGTGGTTTAAACCCCGCTTTTAAAATCGAGTTTTTCAAAAATAAACCGAGTGGGTGTAGCATCTGCTAGCTTCTGCTAAAGAGATTACTCCCGGTGAAAGGATCTCGGCTCCTTCCTCATCAAATGAGGTGCTGGATATTCAACAAGGAATACCTCCATGCAAACCAAGAACTAGAGCTACCAGTTTTGAAAATTTTATTCCACACCATCTTGGGTTTCTTTCCTTTTCATTAATCCCATTAATGAAGTCCCATCATTTATACTTTCTAAGCATCACAGATAAAGAAACGAAAATAGAACGTACACTTATACCATCCGCATTCGCCACAGTGTCCCATTATGCACCGTTAAGTTACTTAACTAACGGCATAGCGGGGCGGGACTAGCGCGGGTGCAAAACATAAGCAACGTCTATTATATATCATATATATAATAATTACATTCGTCTCATCATATAAAGTGATCACATCACAGAATATCAGCAGCAGAAGTTCTACATATGAAATATTGGATATACTAGGAATTCCGTGTTTTAAATTAAGCCAGGAAAAAACACGGATTCCACGGTCGTGATGAATAGCCAATCCCATATCCCTAGACCCCTACGAGAGCGGCAAGCAACCCTACCAATTCTAGAGTTAGAAGACCCGGTCTCGACTCCTTGAGATGGTCTCCCACTGGACTCTAGAACCCGGTTACTTGTGCTCCCCACCTTGGGTCTATCCTAATGCGGAAAAGTAAATAATATACATCAATGGTGACATCATGCTCAATCCGGAAAAGCCCCAATAAAAGAATATTACATACAAGTTTTTACATGAATGAAAATGAAAAACTCTCATCTCACGCAAAAACTCCTGGCTATTCAAACACAACGATCCAATATAACATATCACAGCACCACATAACATCACATGTCATCAAAGTAAGTAAATATGCGTATCCCAATTGTCATTGACATATAGCAACGAAACCAGCGATACACCACATATTACACTTACGGTCGCAGAAAAGAAAGTGAAAACTACAACAATTGGAATCCGCAACTAACTAAGATATCATAAACCCGAAATATCATATACTTCGGATTTCATGCCTAACCAAATGAATTCCATAGACATCATAAACCCAGAATATCTCATGTTCCGAATTTCATGCCTAACAATTATAAACCCCGCATTTTAGTCTCGATATTGAGAACACTTTTCAATATCAAGTCGGGCAATTCAACAAGATTCCCGATAAGTTGATCGAATGTTCGTTAGAAACTTTAATAGACGGCCGCACCCCCGATACCGTCGATAAAGTGCACTTAGGCGGAACACCGCGGATATGAGCACCCGGACGGATGCTTTAGGTAACTGGGTTCTCCTACAGTCACTTGGTCGGGGCTATGGGGCGTGGCTATCTAGTAATGTTACCCGACGAATATTCGCATACACTACGTAATTGCGACGGAGTTTTGATCCAAATCAAAACCCTGTGGCAACCAATCATATGAGACAAAATTGCTAGGTTTACAAAATTCAAATTCGTTTTCACAAAACTAATTATTGTGTATTCTAAATATTTTATCATAATTCATAGATAGCTAGACGCTGTTAAATATTTCGATCGAATCAACAAACACCCAAAATTTCCCAGGGAGCTCAACACTTGAGCACAGTTTAAAAAATACCCAGAACATGCCACAACACCTATGGACCAACCGTAGAAGGGCCGGCCCACGCATCACTCATGGCGCCACGGAACTGTCGCAAACCCTAGGGTTTGGCCACGGTTCTGTGGTCAAAGAGTCGAGTTTGGGTATCGTTCTTCTAGAGGGTCTAGAATTACCTGCATGAATTTTTGAAGATTTATAAACCCAAAAATTCCAACATTTGGAAAATTTCCAGAGAGGGGTGAAAATTAGGTTTTTGATATTCGTTCGAACTTTTTAACGTCGTCTAAGTTACCCGAAACGATGTTAAAATTACGACTACGAAACACTCCGAATTATTTTTACAAAAAGATAACATCGCATGCAATCTTAGTAAAAACAAACAATACCTGAAACACCAAACCACAGAGCCTAGAACACCAGACAAAAATGAAGCCAAAATGACTAACCAAGACCGGCCAGGCCGGGTAAATCCTTCATCTCGCCCGGTCAAAACCGGTGAAAAGGGTTCGTTTTCCTCTGGTGTTCATGTTACATCTCATATAATATTCTGCACTTATTTTAAAAAAAATTAAAGGACTTAAAAAATTCGACAGAAACTAGGGTTTTGTTTCAAGGTTTCGGAGTTGTTTCGGTTTCGTAATTCTACTAACATCGTCTAATTCTCTAGCTCGGCTCGGATACCACTACTGGGTTCCCTAGCACCACTACTATGTTTCGGAAGGCATCAACCATGCCATTTTAAAAATTTAGTGTGCTAAAGAACCCAAGCCTAGGATCTAACTAGAGGAATTAGGGTAAACAAACATGTAATTAAACATTACACTAAGTGAATGAGAAATACAACCTTCGTAGACCGGTTCTTCACTTCTAAAGCTCCGTGTAATAGTCCATTCGCTCCAAGTAGTGATCTCCCAGACTCAAGTTAGGCTCCACAAAACGAAATGAACAAGCTTTCTTGAAGTCTTTGAGGCCAAAAATGATCTACGTCGAGAAGACTCTAACTCAAGCTATCTCTTCACTAATTGAGAATTAGTGAAGCAAACAATCTAAACTAAATAGCTAATCTAGTGTAGGTTGATGAAGTAGGGTTTTTGCTCACTTTAGAATAATTTTTCTCACAATATTTCTTCACCTCTTGAAAACCATGAAAGCTTTCTTGAGTTGAAGGAGAAGATGAAGTCTAGAAAGAATGAGAGAGTCCAAATGAACAATGGGTGAGTAAATATCTCATATAACTCATGTAGAGACTAAAGCATGGCTAAAGATAATGGTTAGGTTAATAAATATCTATAGTAAAACAAAATTAGTGGACTACGTCAAAGCATCCACAAAGTTCCAAAGAATCTTAGCCATGACGAATTTCCAACTAATTTTGATTTACTTTAAATAAATAAAACCCTAATTATCTAATGCATGGTATGAGTCCCATACACCGATGTAGCATGTAGCAACAAGCATGACACAATAATATATATCACATATATATTAAATGTGTACAAGTGAGAAAAAGAAATACTTAAGTAAGCTAATATTAATTAATGTAAAATTAATATATCAAATATATAATTATACATTAAATTATTAAATCAACACTTGATTTAATAATCCGGCTATATCATATATAACTGACTAATATCATTTGTATCAACTTATCGAATCAACACTTGATTCGATAACCCGGTTATATCACATATAACCGACAGATATCACATATCGCGAGATTATAATACGGTATCACATACGCGTATTAATCTCGGTCCCGCACATATCACATATGTGCTCCTACTTCGTTTCGCCTGAGCCAGGAAACCTCTGTGTAGGACTCTAAAGACTCGTCAACACGCCGGCAGTAGGTGATGATCATATCAGTCACCCACAAACCGTCAACGATACTAGCTGGACATAACGGCTACCCGGGTATTGAGCGATCAGAAGATCAACAAGAAAGTCTGCTCATACTCCTGCGAATCCAATAAGTAACACTACCGTACAGTCCGGTCTCTTCGTCTGATATGTCGCATATCTTGCCTGGGGGTGGTAAACGTCAGACCCCAATAGATTGATAAGTCATGCCGATGTAAGGCCCATAATGGTTCGAGAAACTACTGATAACACTTACCGGTAAATCTCAGCAACCCTGGTCAGGGATTTTCTGTTATGTCCAATCGAGTATAGTACAACATCAACCCCCAATACCAGGAGAGACGAAATCCCCTCCTATCGCTGATTGCCTCCATGTGACTTGGGACTATACCCAAAAACCACCGTTTTGCACGTTCTTTTGAACGTGGTGTTAGTTGTATGTATGTGTAACATTTTAAACATAAATAAATAAAATCCTTTAGGTGAATTTTCTGATAATCGGTAAAATAAACCGTATTTTCTGTAAAACTCAACTACAATTATTTTTTAATATTGATTTAAATACGCCTATTTTAACTAAGTAATTTCTACTATTTGGTATTTATTTGGTCACTTATAAATTGTTAGTTTAATTAAATATTTTTCCTAAATTAATTAAACTCAAATATTAATATAAGTTTTAAATATACATTAAATTAATGTAAATTACAAATTGGAATGGGTTAATTTTACAAAAGTGAACTATGACATATTAGAATCAAGTGTGTAACATGCAAAATTCTTTCTCAAAATTTCTCCATGGTTCTAGAGATTTCTAGGAAAAAGGTTAAATTGGAAAAAAATTAGATAATTAAGGGTTTAAGTGAAAAGAGGCATTAATTGAAGTGGTTTCTACACAATTCTACACTCATTTCTCTCTCTCTCTCTACTTCCCTTCACATGTGGTCGAGCATATCCCCTTGGCTGCCCAAAATCTTTCCCACCTCATTCTCTTCACAAAAATCTCCAAAATTTCATCAAAAATCCAAAATAAAACTCACAAATTCCAAATCCAATCTCTACCCATTATTTTTTAGCCAAACCGGCATGGATCTTGGAGCAAAATTAGCATTTTTGGGAGGCTTGGGTGCATATTTGATCTCATGTTTATTGAGATATAATTCTAACCCTAGTGTTAATTGTAGGTTAATTACTTTAATTTAATGAATTTCGGTGTTTTATTATGGTTCAAATTGCTAACTTGAAAATTCAAGATTAGGGTTTTTAAATAAAGTTAGGGTTTTTATAAGTTGTTTATGATTACATGGTGTAGTTTAACATGTTAAGACATGGAAAACTTAATCTAGTTTCTAATTTGTAAATTGTTGCATTTAAAATATCCAAACTAAGATTTTTAAGCAAACTAGGTTTTTAGAAATTAATTAAAAATATGAGATTAAAATCTAGTAAGGGTTCTCATCACATCATTAACATTATAAATTATATTTTAACACTTTAGATCCTGCAAAACCTAGTTTAGTTGTTGTTTTATGCATTGTTACTTTGAAATTGTTAAAATTAGATAATTTTGCAAACTAGAATTTTGGGTTTAATGAAAATTGATGAGATTGAATTATAGAAATGGTTTGTTTGATCTAGTTATGATATTTAGTGAATATTGTGGTCATTAGTTTTGTTTAAATATCAATTTTTGTACTAAAACGGTTATTTGGGGTTTTCTAGATTTTCGGAAATAAATCGATTTGAGTTATTTTGAGGTTTTGATGATTTAAACCCTATTTCATATGTAATTAGTGAGTTTTGAAACCGCGATTGGTATGTTTGGGTTTTTCTCGACCAATCGGCGTTTGTACGCCGATATCGAGGGTTATTTGGTTCTTTTGCATGAGCGGGTCATAGGTTTCAACGTATGCGCGTTTCTTGTGTCGTTTTGGTTTTTATCCGCGATTTCGGTTTACGATATTATATATGTTGCATATAGGTACATCTCACGTGGACTTCGGACGATGAAGAAGAGGATGTCGGCATCGACTTCGGTAGATAAGAACCAGGTGAGTAGATGTATATCTACGGGGGAAGTCGGGTGGATGGTGTATAGCACCCCTGCAACTTCGTAGGATATGATGTGGTATTGAGATAGTTATATATAGATATGTTATTGTGAGATATGAATACTTAGCAAGAAAGGTTTTAGGAGACCACGGATCGGAAATTGTGTAAGTGGGGTGATAGTGTTTTAGTCTAATTCTTAGTCGCGAGACCCTAGAGTATAGGTTCACACACACACATATACACTTGACTTGGTGTGTGTGTGTGTGTGTGTGTGTATGAATGTGTGTAGGTTTATATATATATACACACACACACACACAACATATACGCATGGTATGAGAATGTTATATGATTCTTGGAGATGAGTTGATATGATCGGGCATGATGCCGTGAGAAATTTGATATGTGACCGAATTATGATATGAGATATGTTATGATATTACAGCGGATCGTTGGACGATGATACCATGTGATTGATGATATATATATATATATATATATATATATATATATATATATATATGATAGTTGACATATGATCGAGTTATGATATGTGATATGTTATGATATTATAGCGAATCGTTGGACGATGATACCATGTGATTGATGATATATATGATAGTTGACATATGATTGAAATATGATATGATATATGTTATGATATTTATAATGGATCTCTTGTGCAATATATACTCATATATGATAATATGTGTTGATGATTTCGGATTGCACGAGACTTTAGGTCAGTAACCAGATCATGATATTGTTTGATGATGATACCTTATGAATGATATGTATATATGATAGTTGACCCATACCCCGATTTTGGGATGCCGTATGGTGGATTTTACCGTACGAGATATAGATATGATGATTGATCCGCACTCTTGACTCGAGAAAGTCGTACTATGTACGTGACGCTATTGAGGCTGGATCGCCGACTCTTAAAGGTATCAACTCGGACTTTAGGTGGACTTTACTTACCTTTCGACCAGTTCCTTAGTCTATTAATGGTTTAGGTAGATGCTAGTTTAGGCTCGAGTCATATATATTTTCAAAACCAACGAATCGTGAGCATTTTTCAAAAAGACAACTGGGGGATACTACGGATTTTCAAAGGATGTATCTTTTCTCAAAAACACCGTAGCCCCTATTTTTTTTTTAAAAAAAACCAAGATTCGTGCTTTTCAAAGACCAAAACGGTATGACTCGTATAGTAGAAAAGTATATTCTTCGGTATTGCGGTTATTACTCCTTCTCTGTTATATTCATATTATTCTCATTCTACTCCATGCTTATACATATGTTCCCTAACTGTTATGATTCCATCTGTTAGGACACCAGCACCATTACCGATGATGCGCATGTTCCACGTACAAATATTTGCTGGCTCAAACACATCATCGTCGATAGTTGCCATATCACGTACACTTTAGAAAATATTATCTCTTTGATATAATCAGCTAAATGCTAGTTGCCACATAATACTTGTGTGATTGCTCTCATGTGTTAATTTAGAGATTGCATTCTTTACATAGATACTTCATGCATTCATATATTCATTCATGTACTATTCTGGGGCTTTATGCCGATATTTACTGTTTACTTACTCTTGATTCTTGGATTTCGGATTTCCATGAGATTTCTAGATTTGGGGGAAAACCGCAAGAATTTATAATAACTTCTCTCTCTCTCTCTCTCTCATTTTAAAATGCAAGTTGCGGTTTTCTCATGATGTATGGGTCGTCCACCATGAGTTTTCATGTTTTCTGTTGGATTTTGAGACCCGATTCGAGGAGTGGAGGAACCGTCTCGGGGACATGGTGGGCCCGGTAGGTACCCAGGGCAAGAAGATCATAGATGATGGCGTTGAGCCTGGCAGGGGCACGGACTACCTACCGGTGATGTCTGACGCGGTGGATATCCGGAGGATACCAACCGTAGATCGTGTGATTTGATGATATGGGCCAATCCGGACTGACTGAGCCCGAGATATTGAGATTTGAGATACAGAAATACTGAGATTTGAGATACAGAGATATGAGATTTTGAGATTTTAAGATATACCTATTTTGTATCGATGCTTGACACAGACTTTCTATCGATTTCACTGATGATGTTTCAGCTTTATTATACAAGATTCACTAATGTTTTCTTATATCAGATTATTCAGATTTAGTGTTGGATTTTCTTATTCATGATGCATTCATACAGGTATGTGACTCATTACTGTCTAGCGACACTGACACGATGCACTGAGTATTGTACTTATGCATAGATTATTACCCTGTCACTACTAGATGACTAGTGTTATATACATGAATATTATTATGACCTAGGAGATCGTCGTGCATGCGATTTCTACTCGCAGATATGTTCTACTCACGAGTTGGCAACTCACCCCCGTTGTGCCAAATTTTCTTACAGGTTCAGATGTACAGGTTTTTTTGGCGGCTTACTGGCATTTCATTCAGGATGATTGCTTGGTAGATTGGTTCACTTGTATCGTGACCGCCGTTGTACCTTTATTTATTACATTTGTATCTAGTAAGCTCCATTAACCAGACTTGTATTATTTGTTAGATTTAGAAGACTAGTTGTTTTCTTTCGACCTTAGAGTCGCGCTTGTATTATTATGGTTTTCTGGTAGATTTTGGTCTTCTTCTGAGTTTTGTTCCTCGTCTTCGGCGTTGTATATTATATTGCATTGAGTGGTCGTGTCCGCCAATTTGCGAAGAGCTAGCTCCCGCTTAGGGATGCCTTTTATTATTGCTTATGTATGTATTCTTGTTTGTACCCGTTTGGGTCCAGTTCATACAAAGGAGACTCTGTCGAAATTTTCGAGAAAATTTGATGTTGCTTTTAAACATGTTTTCCTACACTTCTTCTTTTAAATGGTTTAGATTTCTGGGCTTCGGCTTGCTTAGATTACATTACGCCTCTAGACGTTTCGTAATTTAAGTGTCGGTCACGTTCCGTACCTTCGGGTCGTGACAGTTTGCCCTAGAGGCCATTATTGTACATATGATGTATATTATAGTGGATGCATGGACATATATAGGGATGACTTTCTTGCTCTACATGATAGTATGCTATCTGGTTACTCTTTATCTTAACATGTACACTAATTGTCTCTGTATTGCATATTGATAAAGCCCTTAGGATGAGTACTTGGCTACCAGGATTATGATGCAAATCATACTAGTGGGGCCGGGGTAGTCCGTAAGTACATCCTTCAATTGTTCCTAGTCGTGGGAGTATCGAGACGGGGCATCGATATTCCAGAGTAGACTAGCGTATACGCTTCTTAACCCATATGATGGGCGATGGATGATCCCACATCCATTGGTGTTTGACATCAAAGATGGTATACGGGTGCTCAGTGGAGACTGGGTACACTAAACATGACTCGCCGAGAACTCTAAGATGGTATTATACCTCACGTCAGATAGCAGTTCTCTGGTGACACTGGTACATGTTAGTCTGTAGACCCGAGATCGTCGTAGAGTCTTGTGTGATTCGCAGCATGCCTTGATTTCCACCTTACCACGTTCAAGCGAACGTGCAAAACGGTGGTTTTTGGGTACAGTCCCGAGTCACATGGAGGCAATGAGCGATAGGAGGGGATTTCGTCTCTCCCGGTATTGGGGGTTGATGTTGCGCTATGCTCCATTGGCCATAACAGGAAATCCCTGACCAGGGTTGCTGAGATTTACTGGTAAGTGTTATCCGTAGTTTCTCGAACCGTTATGGGCCTCACATCGGCATGACTTATCAAGCTATTGGGGTTTGACGTTTACCACCCCCAGACTGGATATGTGACATATCAAACGAAGAGATTAGACTGTACGGTAATGCTACTTATTGGATTCGCAGGAGTATGAGCAGGCTTGCTTGTTGATCTTCTGATCGCTCAATATCCGGGTGGCCGTTATGTGCAGCTAGTACCGCTAACGGCTTGTGGGTGACTGATATGATCATCATTTACTGCCGGCGTATTGACGAGTCTTCAGAGTTCTACACAGAGGTTTCCTGACTCAGGCGAAACGAAGTAGGAGCACATATGTGATATGGGCGGGACCGAGATTAATACGCGTATGTGATACCGTATTCTATTCTCGCGATATGTGATATCGGTCGGTTATATGTGATATAGCCGGGTTATTGAATCAAGTGTTGATTCGTTAAGTTGATACACATGATATTAGTCGGTTATATGTGATATAGCCGGAATATTAAATCAAATGTTGATTTAATAATTTAATGTATAATTATATATTTGATATATTAATTTACATTAACTAATATTAGCCCACTTAAGCATTTCTTTTTCTCACTTGTGTGTACATTTAGTATATATATGATATATATTATTGTGTCATGCTTGATGCTACATGTAACATGGGTGTATAAGACTCACACCATGCTTATGATAATGAAGGGTTTTATTTATTTAAAGTAAATTAAAATTAGGTGGAAATTTGTCATGGTTTGGAACTTAGTGGAAGCTTGTGGAACCATTGACTTAGTCCACTAATTTTGTTTTACTTAAAATATTTATTAAACCAACCATTATGATTAGCCATGGTTAAGTCTCTAAATGGTTCATATATGATATGAACTCACCCATGGTTGCAAGAGACTCTCTCTTCTATGATTGCCTTCATCTTCTTCTTCATCTCCAAGAGCTCTCTAAGTTTTTAGGAGGTGAAGAAAATTAGTGAGAAAAATATTTCTAAAGTGAGCAAAATTTCTACTTCATCAACCTACACTAGACTAGCCATTTAGTTTAGCTTGTTTGCTTCACTAATTCAATATTATTGAAGAGCTAGCTTGAGTTAGAGTCTCCTCGACGTAGATCATCTTCAGCCTCGAAGACTTCAAGCAAGCTTGTTCATTTCACCTTATGGAGCCTTATTAGAGTCCGGAAGATCACTACTTGGAGCGAAGGGACTACTATACGGAGCTTTAGAAGTGAAGGACCGGTCTATAAAGATTGTATTCCTCATTCACTTAGATGTAAAGTTGTTTACATGCTATTTTACGTCTATTTCTCTAGTTAAGATCCTTGGTTAGGGTTCTTTAGCACGCTAAATTTTTGAAAACGGCATGGTTGATACCTCCCGAAACCTAGTGGCTGTGCTAAGGAACCCAGCACGTGGTAAGGTAGAAATCAAAGCACAGTGGGAATCACAAAAGACTCTATGACAATCTCGGATCGACAGACTAACCTGTACCAGTGTCACTAGAGAACTGCTATCTGACGTGAGGTATAATACAATCTAGGAGTTCTCGGGGAGTCCTGTTCAGTGTACCCAGTCTCCACTGAGCACCCGTATACCATCTTTGATGTCAAACACCAATGAATGTAGGATCATCCATCGCCCATCATATGGGTCAAGAAGCGTATACGCTAGTCTACTCTGGAATATCGATGCCCCGTCTCGATACTCCCACGACTATGAACAATTGAAGGATGTACTTACGGACTACCCTGGCCCCACTAGTATGATCTACATCATAATCCTGGTAGTCAAGTACTCATCCTAAGGTCTTTATCAACATGTAACAGAGAAACAATAAGTGTACATGTTAAGATAAAGAGTAACAAGATAGCATATTATCATGTCAAGTAAGAAATTCCTCCATATATATGTCCAAGTATCCACTATAATATACATCATATATACAATAATGGCCTCTAGGGCATACATACAACTAACAGAAGATCCATCCATGAAGGAGAAGACCTTATGAGTGGATGTGTTATTGATCATCAGCTCGGTAAAAGGTATTGGGAAGTCGTCCTTCGGAAAAGATTTGTTAAGGTTCCGAAAGTCCACGCAGATGCGCACTGTCCTATTTTTCTTCATCACTGGAACAATGTTGGCAATCCAGTTGGGATACTGAACTTCTTGGATAAAACCGGAGTCAATTAGTTTCTTGACTTCGGCATTAATACTCATATCGATTTCTAGCCGCATTCTTCTTCGCACCTGTTTGACTGGCTTGACAACCGGCGATATAGCCAGTTTATGCATTGCTATTTTTTGATCCAGTCCCGGCATCTCAGAATAGTTCCATGCGAAGCGGTCTTTATATTGGATAAGTACATCCTTTAGTGTGGCCACCTGTTTTTTAGACAACATCTCACTGACGAACATGGGTCTCGGCTCGTTTTCCGTCCCCAAGTCAATTTTTCTCAGGTTGTCCACCATAGTATGTATCCTATCTTCCAGATTTTTTGGTGCTGGTGGAAACTCTGAGATCACCTCATCCTCCTCTTCATTTGCGAAGCACCTGAAAGAGTCATCTATAGTCTCGTACCCTCCCTCCTTTGAGAGTGTTACCACATGGCAGGTATGGTTTTCTTCCATTCTTGACGTTGAGCTGGTCCTGTCCTCACAGTATTGGTCCTCTTTGGCTCATGCTTTTGCGGCGGGGTTACCCTCTAGCTGTTGGACAAAGTGAACTTGCCTTGTTGATACTGGTCTTCGACCAAGTCTTTGAAGGTGAAGCAGTTTTCAAGGGGATGACCTATTGCTCGGTGTTAGGAGCAATAATCCGGATGATGGACCTTGTTTATTTTTTTGGGATGCCGAGACTCCGGAAGCGTCATCATTTGATGCTTCATGACAAAATTGAATATTTTCCTTGCCTTGTCTTGAGGGAAAGAGTATTCCCGACCCATCTTCTTGATAAAGGACGGTTTCGAACTATGTTTTTCTTGATAGCGCGGCTTCTTAGATATACCCTGTTGTTTGCGAACGTTCTTTGTGCTCTTTGTCCTGTTTTTGCCTCTATTTTAGGATTTTTCCTTCTTGCGAGGACATACAACGAGCTGGGGATGGAGGTCATTGTAGTCTTCTTTCTCTGCGGACTACTGGTTGAGGCGTTGCATCCTGGCCTTTTCATAAATAGCCATTTTGCGACTGTGGTTATCCCGAATCTTTTGACAGGCTTCTTTTACTAGCTTGTCAACTTGGTCTTCAAACGATGGACTTAATGTTCTTAGAGCGGGATCTTGTTCTGTTTCAATGTCATGGCTATTTGAAAGAGCGTTCACATCTTCACTAGAGCTGTTTATGACGCGGTAGCCATGAAATCGCTTCCATTTCTTGTACTAAACGTATCCGAGCCCAGTTGTCTCCATCTTCCCGTTGGGCATTTTTCACGGAGTCCCGGAAATATCCCAAATCTTGTTGTAGAACTGAGCTTGTCGAGCGGTTTGTTTGAAGGGTGCGCCTTGGTATCTTAATAGCCTTTTCAATCCCTCTGCATAATATCTGGGAAGATGGATTGGTTGAAACCTGTCAAGCGCAAGATCGGCACCATGCCAAACTTCTTTCTCTACTTTAGTCTCCATAGATTGGAAGAAGAGGATCGCCTTGGAGGGACGTAGAAAGTCTGCAGCTCTTGTATGTTATATGTATCAAGCGCATCAAGTTCTTTGCAATGCCGTGAGGGAACTATGGTGATATGTAAACTCTGATCAGATCCAGTAACAGTTTGCCTCATCCTCAAATTCACTGCCGAAGACCAAAATAGGAGCAGATGGGTCGGGCCTATTGCCTTGGGGTTGCCCTGAGTAGACTATCTATTCATTCGCCTCGGTATCGCTCCCAAAGACCGGGATAGTGGTGACGACTTTTTGTTTATTCTCCGGCTTATGACACCTTTCTGTGTCTTTGAAGTCTGGTAGGAAGTACTTGGCGTCTTCATATTTTCGGACTTCGTTTATGGAGAATGGATTTAGCTCCCCCGTAACGGTGTTCTCGAGGCTATCTTTGAAATACTTCATATACTGGTGTTGTGTAGAAGGGATAACGTTGTACCTGTGCAACCAAGACCTGCCGAGCAAAGCGTTGTAGCAAGTCTTAGAGTCGATGACATGAAATTTGATGTCAGTGACGAGTAGCCCAAAGCGTAACATCAATATTACGGACCCAAGCATCTGTGATGACTGTGAGTCGAACCCAGAGATGGTAATTTTGTCCCGAGCCAGGTACTGAACGTTCATACAGATCTCCTTCAGCACCTTCACGTTGAGAAGATTGACGGAGGACCCGTTGTCGATCAGGATCTTCCCTATTTTGATGTCGTGGCAATACTCGGTGACATATAGAGGACGGTTGTGCTCGCACGTTCCGAGAAGGAGATCTTCATCGCCGAATGTAATGTCAGCTGTATGAACCTCTGCCAGCTCGTCCTTCATCTTTTCTTCTGCAAGGAAAGCTTGGAACTGATTGGGCTCTTGTAATGCCCTAATCATAGAATCTCTTACTTCTTTGGACAGGAGGAGAGCATCCAATATGCTCAGTTGTGAGGGTATCTTCCTTAGATGCAGCAGGACATTGTAATCCACATTGTTTTTCTTAGACGGGTCCATGGCTGCGAACTCTTCGACGACTCTATCATCGAGGGAAATTTTCTCAGGGACTTTTTCTTTCCCTTTGTCTCTTTTGCTCGAACCTTTGTTTGTAGGCCTGAGGTTCTTCTTAGGCAGAGTGCGATTACGCAGCTGAATGTTCTCATAGTTCTTTTCCTCCTCTTCTTTTTCGAAGGTAGAGTTCTTGAAGAGAGGGCCAAGGGTCATTTCTTCTTCGGAATCGCTCCCGAATGTAAGAACTTTGGATTTTCCTTTTGTCGAACTAATACCAACCATATGACAGTTGCTAGCCGTTTTTTCATGCTCATCTGTCGCGCTTCTTTGCTGTTGACGAGCTTTGCGCTTCATCCTCTTGAAGTGCTGTCGGTGAGCAACGTATCCTTGCCACCACTTCTTGAAGGCATTGCACTCTTCGGTGGGGTAGGGGACCCTCCGATGATATAGGCAATAGTTCGGATGTGAAATCTCTCCGTTGAGGCATTTGGCCCTGGGAATATTTCCCTTGAGAGATGGCATCTTCATTCCTATTGACAAGGCTTTGGCGAACCGTTTCTCCGTCTTAAAAATACTTTTGTTTGCCGCAGATGTGCTTCGGTCTGGTTGGAGTACTTTGTGACTCTTTCTCGCTGCGTCTTCTTCATCCTGACGCCGATGCTTGGCCTTTTCGTATATGGCCGTTTCATGTTCTCGGTCAGCTCTGCTCTTTTAAAAAGCTTCTTTTAGCAGCCTGTCAATTAGGCCTTCTGGCAGCTCTGGGGATTTTGTCACCGATCATGCCCCCAGTTCCTCTGCGTTTCTTTCCGACGCCGAGGGAGTTTCTTCATTATTTAACGACGAATGAGAAACCATGTGGCAACTTGCTACATAATCTTCGGTTTCTCCCAATGAGCCATTTCCCTCATCATCGTCACTATCTCCATTCTTAAGTATATGGTTGAGAAACTCTTCGATGGTGACTGGGGTCCACGCCTTCTGGTTGTACTCCTCCAGTGCGTCGATATACTTTTGCAGGTCCGTGCGCTTGTCGTCAGGCTGCATAGGCTTCTTGGTCTTCTTCTTTCCTTTTGAAGACTTTGAAGGCTTGACCTGGGTGTTTTGCCCATCGTTAGCAGTTTTCGGTGTGGGACGCGGTTTCAGCATCCCCTCAATGATCTCGGGCTCCAGCGGGCTATTCCACCTGATCGCCGGACATGCTTGAAGATCCTTCATCATTCTTTTGGTTTTAGCTGAAAGGAAAACTTCCTACGGAGCTTCTTCCACAAACGAACATGATGCCCCCGGCATATCCACCTATTTAGGAGCATACCTCTTTGGCGGGTTCACCCTCCAGTTTTCTGACAACGCGAATTTCCCTTGACGGTACTGGTCCTCGACCCAGTTCTTGAAGATATAGCAATCCTCAATGGGGTGGCTCTCCATTCGGTGATAGGAGCAGTAGTTGAGATTGTTGACGTCATCGGGCCGCGGTGGACGTTTTGGGTCTGGCAGAGTGATGAGTTTGCTACGCACTGCCAGTTCAAACAGTCTCCTCATTTTATCACGGAGAAATGAATAAGCACGTCCTAACTTCTCTTTCAGGGATTGGCGTGGATGCGCGTTGTTTTGGCGAGCAACTAGTTTCGGGTCACTCGGTTGTTGTTGAGTGTTGGAAACGAAGGCCGCTTTCCCTTTACCCTTTGCATTCCGAGGGTCCATTTTTAAAGATGAAGGTTTGTGGCCCATATGGTCCATTTGGGCCAACTTGTCGATCAGAGCCTGAAGGTGGCCGGCTTAAAGAACGTCATGAACTGGGACATAGTCACCTGAGGATCCAGAGTCCCTATGAACATGCCCACGGAAGGAGCTTCTTCGATACGTTGTTCGCATTTTGACCATAAGTTCCGCCACCGGATTGCGTATTGAACCCAGGTCTCTCCTAGCTTCACCCTGGCATTGATTAATGTCGTCATCGGGGTGGGCTCACTTGCGCTGGCAAACCGCTGCGTGAATAGAAATTCCATTTCCGTGAATGTTTTGACGGAGTCATTTGGGAGCTCCGAGTACCATTCAAACGCTGTTTCTGGAAGGCTGCCAACGAACTGGAGAAGCAGCAATTTGTCGTCGCCTCCAGTATTTCCGCATAGAGCTCTGAACTGACCGAAGTGCTGATGAGGATTGCATGTCCCCTTATACACGTGAAACTTGGGGATCATATATCCTGGTGGGTATTTGATTTGGTCATACCAGCCCGGATACGGTCGCCCAGTTCTGACGACTTGGCCAGCCACTTCACTTGCCTGATGAGCTCGTATTTGTTGAGCTATGTAATCATCAAGGGCAGCCTTAGAGATCGTTTTCTCCTTGGCTGTTGATAAAGCTGGAAAAAGGTTTGATGTTTCTCCTCTATCGTCCTCGATAATTATCGGCGGGTCTTCAGCTGGAGGTTCTGGCTGGATCATCAATCCAACCATGTCTTGGAATAGGAGCGCCATATGCTTTATATTAGCAGCATGTTCCGCGGCCTCCTTATCCTTTCTTTCCAACACCCTTTGCATGAACTCTGTATTGGTCTCCTGCTCCCGGCGCTGTTCAGATGCCGATTCCGAGCTTTCTTTCTGCCCGGTGAGTGCTGACATTTTCGTCAGCATCTTCTGGAGTTTTTGTTGTTGCTCCAGAGCTTTTGTCAAAGACCGAGTTTTCAGCCGATGACCCACGGAAGCACGGTTTTACTCTTTTCCGGAAGCCATGTAAATCGTGTGCACTATCAATCCCCCAGACTTAGGACGTTTGGGTCCATTGCCTTTGGAAATTGCCGTCGGCGGTGGGAGATTCTTCGGCCTTCTCTTTTTGTGGGAGGTCGAAGTTGAAGGGGCCATTGTAACAAGCACCCATGTGGATGATGTCCTTCATGGTATGGCGGAGGGATGGTCTTCCTCTTGCCAAGCCTTCATTTTCTTCAGCCGGCGAGGGTAGTCTTTGTTGATCACAGAATCCTGGACTTTCCGCCAGACCCTGTGGATTTGGGAAGACAACCGCTGAAGGGGCTGCTCCGGTTTTGCCTGCGTCATGTTTTTAGCAGGAATTGGAGATTTCTTCAACACCGCGGTTAGGGATTTCTTTCTCACCTTCCTAAGCAGATCAAAACTGTTCCTGGTTGGAACAACAACGTCAATTTCCACCATTGGAGCTGGTGGGGTGAGTTAAGAGGGGGAGTTTCCCTCAGCCTTTCTCACTTGGCGCCAGTGGCGATGTCGAGCGTGTCTTGCAGATGGGACCACCTCAGTTGTTGAAGCGGCTCCATCATGCCCCAGTCTTTGATTAGAGGCTGATGCTGGTGCCAGCCTGTCGAAGACCGACAGTCGTTGAAAGGGAACGACCAATCTTTTGAAAGCCGACTTTTTGGTAGGGGAAGCACTTTTGATGACTTCACTCATAGCAGGAGTTGGCACAACCACTCTTGTGAAGACCAATCCTTTGGTAAGAGAAGCACCTTTGACGACTTCACCTGCCGGAGGAGTTGGGAGGACTATTCGTTTTGGGATAGCCCTTTCAGGTATCGTGAGCCTCATTGCGGGCCCACTTAAACTTTAGTTCAGCCTGTTGAAGACTGAAGTGGCAGACTTGGACGACTCGTTGAGAGGGGCCGTGGTGGTTGTAAGTCGATCGAAGACCGACTTCTTGGGAGCTTCCTGTGGTGGCACTAGGGCGCTAAAGCTCGTTGGCGGGAGCATGGTCCCAAAGAACAATCCAATGGTGGCTTGATTCACCTGCCCTACCAGCATCGAAAAGATGGAGGCCGCATTGGGCCCGTAAGTCACTCCTCCAGTTGGCGTGGAGCGGGAGTTGCTGTTGCATTTTGTGCACCTGGAAGCCATTGACCTTTTTCCTTCTTCTTCTGCACAGGAGCAAGACACCAAATCTTAGTACCTCGAATCCAAGGACAACCATAGTGAACCGCGATTTTGTTCGCAAAACACGACACATGAAGTGTGGAGTGTAAAGAAGAAAAGGTCCCACCGGGCGTGCCAGAATCTGTTCACCGCCGAAAACTGGGCTGAGACGCGGAAGATGTCTAGCTTGAATTTGGGGGCAGATGCTATTTGGATTTATCCATCTACCTCTCCGAAGATGCCAAGTTAATTTTTGGCACCGTATATTAGAGATTTGGACGGATGCGGCCGTTGTAGCAGACTTCGTCATATTCCCCCTTATTTGCGAGAGGTTTTTGATTATGGGGACGCTCTTCCCTGCAGGCGCAAGCCCCTACAGTTAATTACGTTACAGTATCGCGATAACCACTTTCTCCTGCTCCAGAAATTCACTTCGTGTCGCGTGTGTTTGTTTTATTTTTGATTTTCCCGTGGATCGTATACGGAGACAAATTTATGCCGTCGCCCGTAGGGCATGGATTAGTCCAAATCCGTACATCTTAGATTTGGATTTTTTTTATTTAAGAATCGTTAATCTAATTTGATATTAAGATCAACTTAAATGTATATGAGCAGCTGGGGCTCGGTTGGTTTTTTGTTAAGGATACGTTAGTCCAATTTGATACTAAGATCTACTTAATAAGGTCTTAGGATCATTTTTGCTTCATATCCAACAAAAGAGCATTTAACAAAAGAGCATTTGGGCTCTGTTGTTTTAGTTTAAGAACGTTTCGGTCCATTATCACCATTTTGGAGGCGAAGTTTTGGTTTGAGAACATCTCGGTCTGTTGTATTGAGGTTTTAGTTTAAGGACGTCTCGGTCCGTTGATCACCATTTTTGAGGTGAAATTTTAGTTTAAGGACGTCTTGGTCCGTTGTCGCCATTTTGGAGATGACAGTTAGTTTAAGGACATTTCGGTCCGTTGTCGCCATTTTGGAGGCGACAGTTAGTTTAAACACATTTCTGTCCGTTGATCACCATTTTGGAGGTGACGGTTAGTTTAAGAATGTTTCGGTCTGTTGATCACCATTTTGGAGGTGACAGTTAGTTTAAGAACGTTTCGGTCCGTTGATCACCATTTTGAAGGTGAGATTTTAGTTTAAGGACGTCTTGGTCTGTTGATCACTGTTTGGACTTGTAACACCCGAGCCCAATAATACTATTTCTATTGCTAGTTGAGTGTTTTATATTGCTCATTCCAATTATCCTAATTGTTTGGTGTTTATTGCTAAATTTTAACCGGTTAAATCATTTTGGCACATAACAAATTTTAACACCGAAAATGAAATTAAAAGTATCCATGTTGACCTACTCGTCGCCACTAGTCGCGTGGTAGCGTCCGCGCGTCGAGATTTCGTCCCGTTCGGTGAAACGGGCAAGTTTGGACGACTACGCGCGCGTAGCAGGTGTCCGACTTGGGGGCATGCATTTTAATCATGAAACACCTCTTTTCAAAATTTGGAACTCGCTTAAAATCCTATAATTTGAATTTGGAACATTTGGGCGCAACCCGGGCGCGATTTGGAAATGTTTCATTTAGCGCCGAAATGCCCAATTAATTATATAATATAAACTATATAACTTATCCCTTCCGTTAATTAAATCCCTGTTAATCTTTACCCACGATTTCCTCCTGGCCAATCACGAGGGAGTAAATCCCTCGTGGGCCCCATCCACTCTCTCTCTCTCTCCGTCTCTCTCTATCTCCCTCTAATCTCCTTCTCTCTCTCTCTCTAACAAACCCCCTCTCTCTCTCTCTATTTATATTTTCCCCTGTTCCTCGTCCTCAACCCCACGAGGAAAACTTTCGCGAGAACCCCCTGAACCCTAACCCTAGCTTCGCCGCGACCTCGCCGTCGACCTCCCCGCGACCTCACCGTCGCCTCCCGCGCCTCCTCGACTTCGACCGCTACCCTTTCCTTCCTCCTTTCCCACGCCCCGTGCAACCCAACCCCGTAGCCACACGCACCGTCGCTGATCGCCGTCGCCGCCATAACCCGTCGCCGACGACGCCAGAATCTTCCACCTTCGCCCCTCTTCCGACCTCGACACCTTTCCTCCTCCTTCCCGTGCGCCGGCGCCACACAGAACCTAAAACTGCAACCCTACCACCCTCTTCAGTTCGCCGGAAAAGCCGCCGTCGACCCTCGTCGTCGTCGCCAGCACACCGACGACCACCTCCTCTCCTCCCTACAACCCAGACCAGGCCAGTATCTCCCCATCATCGCTGCATCACCCGATCCAGCCAAGTCAGCCCTTGTCGCGCCCACTGTTCATCGCCGCCGGTGTCCCATCGCCGTCGAGCCCGTCGTGGTTGCCCCTGGTGCTTCCCTGTAAGAATCTCTTTAACTTCCTTTAGTGCTAGAACCCCCTCGCTGGTATTTGTTTACGTTTATCGTATGGTTGCTAACTTGTCGTCGTTTTGACTTTTCGCCGGACTCCGGCCGTGCCGACGTCTGGACCCAACTCACCAGCGAGGTACTCTGGTCCGTGTGGTCCCGCTGTTCGCTGTTTGGACTCGATCCGTGGCCCGTGCTTCCGTCTCGTGTTTTCCGCCGACACTGCATCCGTGCTTTCCGGTTTGCGAAACCGTCGAGGCAAGTATCCGAATACTTGCTTTAACATGCTAGTACACAAGATCAAGTCTTGCTATAAACTTAATCATCAAATTATTTATTATAACCACACAGCTATTAGTAGTATCGATATCATATTATAACTTAGAATTGACAGTTGCAATTATCCTTAACATGGAATCATTATAGTAGTTTCTTGTAATCAATCGGTCTACTATCAATCCATACTCTAACTAACTGAACCAATTAGATCTTCCTTGCTTTATTCGTTAAATCATCCATGAGACAATTAATTATGCTTTAGTCTTAAACTCATGTAGCTTCATTACTGTATGTGGTTGATATTGCTTCACCTTGTAACTACTGCACCCCAAGGGTGCTTGAACCTGTTAATAAAGATAATACAAAGCACCATTGTGATTAAATGACTATCATTGCCGTTTACTTTAATTCTTGCTACTGTTTATTGTTCGATTGTATACCTGTTGTGAGCACGTACTCGATTGCACTACATGTTGACCGGACCTTGCTACATACGACATATTTACATACTGATACACCTGACATGGTACCGTATACTGTTGACTTGACCTGATGTACCCTGACCTGACTTGATACCTGATCTCATGCCAACAAACCTGACTTGGGGGTCCTCATGGACCATTCCTGCTGTCTATCCAGACATACCTGCTTTTACCTGATTCTGTGTTGACATTAGTCCTTGACTACTGAATACCTGACCTGACATACATAACTTGGGGGTATGGGGAAATCAAAGATGAACCTGACTTGTAACTCGACAGTTCACTACCAGTTCGAGTGTACACATTCCTATTTTGTGCCTAGCGGCATGTCTCGGTTTCGGCCGAGAATATTGTGGCCGTGATCCCGGGTATGTATGGGGTACTACCGAGTGTACGCTTTCATGTTTTGTGCCTAGCGGCATGTCTCGGCTGCAGCCGAGAATATTGTGGCCGTGGTCCCGGGTATGTACGGGATACTATTGAGTTACATCGACGAGACATCAATTGATTTCAAAGACTATAGAGTAGAAACCTGAGAGGACAGTTTAGTTACCACGGCACATTACCCTGCACGGTTATTTATTAGTACTGCTTTATTCATGTTCATACCTGCATTGCTTGTTACCATGTTTATATTATATTATTTGGTTGACATGACGCGCTGACGTCTGGGTTTTGCATGGCCCAGATTCCTTACCACTGTCGACGACCGAGCAGGAGCACTTCAGCCAGCAGGCTGAACTGTGAGTTCCTTAGTGATTAGTTTATTTATTTCATTTCATTTCCAGATGTGAGCCCGCATTATGGGACGTACTGTTTATTTATTGTATTGGATCATTTGCTTCCGCACTTATTGTTTATTGACTCTTGTTATTATGGATTTGGACATGTATTAGATTAGTTTATTATATTGTTCTCGATATCTCTACAACCGTAATGTGACTGTGGATGGATACGTCCTACCCACAGGTAGCATGGTTGGCTATGTCACGTGCCCAATCTTGCGTACTCTGGGAAGCGGGGCGTGACAGGACTCACCATTTTGGAGGTGAGATTTTAGTTTAAGGACGTCTCGGTCCGTTGATCACCATTTTGGAGGTGACAGTTAGTTTAAGGACGTTTCGGTCCGTTAATCACCATTTTGGAGGTGAGATTAAGGACGCATCGGTCCATTGATCACCTTCTGTGCACATGTATTTGTTACGTGACAGGATGAACAACGATGATATGGGATGCATCCAGTTTGGGGTACAGTCTGATTTGAGGTGTGCACGTCAATTTGGAAGTGCACCAACGAGTTGTTGGTTGTCTGGACCCGCCACTTCTCTGAAGACGTTGAAGAATTACAACAACATATATCAGAGGTGTGGAGAGATGTACCCTTAAACTAAATCACATATTTGAGAGAAAAGATGGTGCTGTTGTAGACCTAAGAAATGTTAGTCATATTTGAGACTAAAATTATCTTAGGAGGTATAAGATGAATATCATTTGGGATATCATCAATGGGAGACCATTAGTCATTTTTTAGACCAAGGTCAATTTGGGAAAACATGATCACAAGGGGCTCGGTTGTTTTAGAACAAAAAAGGTTTAACCTCAAGAAACTTAGCCAATTTGGGCTGAGATTGGATTTCCATAATTGCCCAACAGTGTTAAGCATTTGGCCCTTATGGCTGTATATGAAGTGCTAAGCACTTTGTATCGCGCCTACGTGAGGAGAACGTGAGGCGCTTGGAACTGCCCTTTGGGTTTTATTTCCTTTTTTGTATAAGTGCTAAGCACTTGGTTCTCGTGGTGCTCACGTGTGAAACACGTGAGGCGCCCCAAATATGGGCGCTACCCTTTGATTTTATTGCCTCTCCCTTTTACAGAAGTGCTAAGCACTTGATTAGAGGTCGCGTGCAAAAAACGTGACTGCCTTAGGAAGTGCTCCTTGCTCCTCTTTTAAGCACCCGTGAGGGAAACACGTGAGGCAGTCTTAGCCGCTTCTTTTTGTTCATTAGAAACGCTCATGTGGAAAAATACGTGAGGTCTCGTTATAGTGTTATACACTAACGAATCACCAGGCTGTATTTCTGTGTTCTTGGAGATTTTGATCTCTTATTAATGACATTTCTAGTCATCAGGCTTTGGGTTTGGAAGGTCTCAAATTATTGTCATCGTCTGAGGGATCAAGTTTTTCTCTTGTTCATGCAGGAATTAAATTCTTTATATAGGGTTAAACCCTAGTTTTCAGAGGAATTAAATACCCATATATTTTTGTAAGAATTAAATTCTTTGGACTCAGTTCTTTCCCCTAAGCTTTGAATCTTCATGACAGAATCTCCCCAATGAGAATTAAATTCTCAACTTGTGGGGAGATCTGCTTCTGCAGATCTCAACCAGAGGAAGAACTAAGTTCTTGTATAAAGGGTTAAACCCTTAGAGTGGCAAAGAAGGAATGGAACAATCTCTGTGTTTTTTCTTCTTTTTACCTAGTATGTTCTGACGAAACAAATCTTCGCTGAGAATCAAATTCTCTTTTTTCTGTCTCTACTTCTGTCTTCCCTCTCTCTGTGTGTGTCTCCCTCTCCTCCTCCTTTGAGACTTGAAGTCTCTGGCTCTTTATATAGTGGAGAGAAATTTGTTTAATCCTCAGAAAATCTCTCATTAAGAGATCCCCGTTGATTTAACTGGTTTCAGAATTGATTTGGGGAATTTTACCCACCGTTGGATCTTTGATCCAAGGACTTCTATTTTTATAGAAGATATAGTTCTTGTTTTTAACAAGATTGTGGATATTCACCTATATATAGAATAAAATTCTATCGAGCGGTGACATTTTAATCACCATTGGATTTTTAATCCAAGGGTGCTCATTTTAACGGAGTATAATATTTCTCTGTTTAGGAAGATATAGGAAATATTTTGGATCTTTGATCCACTAACTCTCTATTTAACAGAAAATATTCTCTCTAATAGAATTTAATTCTATGTTTAATCACCATTGGATTCTTGATCCAATGGTTTATTAAGTTATCAAGTAGAATTTAATTCTACCCAAGGAGGTCTCCTCACGTGTTAACACGTGAGGTCTGAGGTTTAATTGCAGCGCTTAGGTACTCATGTGTTGGCACGTGGGGCTGGTTTATCCTAGTTGTAATTTAATTGCAGCACCTATTTATCGGCGCTCACGTGTTGGCACATGAGGCTTGTTTAGCCTACTTGTAGTTTAATTGCAGCACCTATTTATAGGCGCTCACGTGTTGGCACGTGAGGCTTGTTTAGCCTCCTTATAGTTTTAATGGCAGCGCCTATATGCCTTGCAGTTTAATTGCAGCACCTATTTATAGGCGCTCACGTGTTTAACGCATGAGGCTCGAATAGTGGGGAGTTTCCCCTTTTCTTTCTCTCATCTTCTTCTTCTTCTTTTTTATGAAGGAACAACTGGCAATGAATTTAACCATAAGAACATCAGCGGAACTAGCTATACGTAACAGCTACCTAGATACTTGTCAAAAAGGGGGGTCGACAATCAAGTGCGTCCTTACCCTACTGAGCCTGAATGTGACAATCTCCTTACAGTCCGGTTTCTTCGTCAAAGAGTATCGCATATCAGATCTAGAGGGTGGATAACGTCAGAACCATACTAACCCGATAAATTATGTCTGAGTCAAGCTCATCACCAATTGAGATACTACTGATCAACTATCAGTAAATCTCCCCTACCGTGGCCATGGATTTCTGGTGATAACTGATTGAAATTTTTTTCCGATTGGATGTGAAAAGGTAAAAGTAAAAAGTATCGATTCAAATAGTCCCCGATTTCGGCGCTATTTGATTGATCGTAAAATGCGAGACTGAGTAAATAAATCAAATTGATAAGAGTCTCTTTGTGTCGGTAATTAGAAAATTGAATAAAGTTCACAATCAAAAAATTATATTTGACCGCAATCAACTACGGTGTCGGTTGTGTAGGGTTCCTAGACACTCTCAAGAGGTCTCACAAGGCATCAACCATGCCAATTTCTAAAAATACGGTGCCGAGAAACCCTAGACTAGATCGTTGGCTAGATGTTTAGGCGATAAAGCGAGCTAGTTTACAACTAAACTATAAGTAAACGGAAATACAACCTTTGTAGATCCGGTGCTCCACCTCCATAGCTCCGCAATGAAGTCTCTTCGCTGTCCAAGTCGAACCCCGGGCTCTAGCGTCGGCTTCATCGGAGAATGGACGGGCTAGGTCATCGACGACGATGCGGAAGATGATCTACGTCGAGGCATCGCTAGATCAAGCTCCAACTTCACCAAGTCCAAAAACTTGTGAGGAAAACACACTCTACTACTTGGCAAGAGGTAGAGGATGAAGAAATAGGAAGTGGGTAGACTTTAGAATTGGATTTCTCACTCATTTTCATCAATCACCATTGATGAAGTGAAGGTTTCTTCATTGAAGAAGATGAAGAAGAAGAAGAAAGAATATATTAAGTATTCTTTAAAATGAATAATAATATGAATACTTATCATATCCTAACCTTGGTTAGGTGTAGAGAATAGACTAGGGTTAAATGGAGTGGTTAGGGTTAAGCATGAGACAAAATAGTCACTTTGGTCAAATGTTCAAGAAGCTTCAACTAGAAAACAAACAAAGCCACCATTTTCCTTTTATGCTTATCATTTTCAAAATGAATATCTAAATAAGATAAATCAAAAAGAAAACAAAACCCTAACCATTCATATAACCATGATTTAGTCTTTACACAAACCCAAGTAAGCATGCATCATCAAACATGATACAATCTTGTGTACAAAAGTATATCACATATACAATGTGCACAATCCAAGTGAGAAAATCCATTTAAAGTGAACCAATACTAGTTAATGCAAAGTAATATATCAAATATATAATTATACATTAAATCATTAAATCAACACTTGATTTAACGATCCGGTCATATCGCATATAACCGACTAATATCAATAGTAACAACTTATCGAATCAACACTTGATCCGATAACCCGGCTATAACGCATATAACCGATCAATGTTACAAATCGCGAGAATCGAATACAGTATCACATACTGGTATTATTCTCGGTCCCGCACATATCTCATATGCGCTCCTATTTCGTTTTGCTTGAGCCAGGAAACCTCTGTGTAGGACTCTAAAGACTCGTCAATACGCCGGCAGCAAGTGATGATCATATCAAACACCCACAAGCCGCAAGCGGTCTGCTAAACGTAACGGCCACCCGGGTATTGAGCGATCAGAATATCGACGAGCAAGCCCGCTCACACTCCAGTGAATCCAACCAGTAACACTACCGTACAGTCCGGTCTGATCGTCTGATATGTCGCATATCTTGCCTAGGGTGGTAAACGTCAGACCCCAATAGCTCGATAAGTCGTGTCGATATGAGGTCTATAACAGTTCGAGAAACTACTGGTAACACTTACCAGTAAATCTCAGCAACCCTGGCCAGGGATTTCCGGTTATTGCCAATCGAACACAGCGCAACATCAACCCCCTATACCGGGAGAGACGAATCCCCTCCTATCGCTCATTGCCTCCATGTGACTCGGGACTGTACCCAAAAACCACCGTTTTGCACGCCCTCTTGGACGTGGTAAGATGGAAATCAAAGCACAGTGGGAACCACACAAGACTCCATGACGATCTCGGGTCAACAGACTACTCTGTACCAGTGTCACCAGAGAACTGCCATCTGACGTAAGGTATAATACCATCTGGGAGTTCTCGGCGAGTCCGTCCAGTGTACCCAGTCTCTACTGAGCACCCGTATATCATCTCTGATGTCAAACACCAATGGATATGGGATCATCCATCGCCCATCTGTATGGGTCGAGAAGGTATACGTTAGTCTACTCTGGTATATCGATGCCCCGTCTCGATATACCCACGACTAGGGACTTTGAAGGATGTACTTATAGACTAACATGTCCCCACTAGTATGATCCGCATCATAGTCCAGGTAGTCAAGTACACATCCTAAGGGCTTTACCAACATGTAATAGAGAGACAATTTGTGTACACGTTAAGGTAAAGAGCAACCAGATAGCATACTATCATGTCGAGCAAGAAAGTCCTCCCTATATATGTCCCAGCATCCACTACAATATACATCCAATGTACAGTAATGGCCTCTAGGGCATACATATAACTAACAATCTCCCACTTGCACTAGGGCCATCTGTAGCAGTGGTTGTAGTATCTCATACTCAACCATCCCATAAAAGTCTCTCTCTGGGAATAGGCCTTCGTGAGTGGATCCGCCGTGTTGTCCTCTGAGTCTACTCTCCTAACCTCGATCCCTTAGAGATCAACCATCTCCATGATCAGGTGATACTGCCTTAGAATATGTCTGGATCACTGATGGGACGGACGTTCCTTGGCATAAGCCACAACTCCATTGTCACACAATGGTAGGAACTAAGTTCATCTCATGAACTAATATACATCCAAACAACCTCTTTGGTAGCATCTTAAGTAGCGATGTATCCTTCCTTTATCGTCTAGTATGTTACGGTATCTAACTTGGAACTCTTCCAACATACCGTCCCTTTACTGAGGGTAAAGACAATGCCTGTGACTGACATTCAGTCGTCTTTATCACCCTGGAACCTTTCCAGTGATTCTCCCCAGGATCGATTGATACCATCTCACTACGACTAGTGAGAATCCTAACACCCAATTAGATCTATCACATAGATCTAAAATCCAGGATTTAGTAGGTATCACTTTGATCCTATATGGAGAATCTTTGTGATAATCGGAGATTGATCGAGCGTAGCATAGGAAACTCCTTCCCTATCAAGAGTATGTCATCCACGTATACTACGAGGATCACCACCATACTCCCTACTACCTTTTTGTTTATACAAGGTTCATCTACCATTTTGATGATGTCAAACTCTTTGACTAATCCATCAAAACAGATGTTCCAACTCCGCGATGCCTGCTTTATCAGATAAAGCATCTTGCTTACGTTTCCGCTGCTCCCACTGTCTACGAGGCCCTCTGGCTGTGTACTTATAGACGCACTCTTCTAAATCAGTATTTAGAAAAGCAGTCATGACACCTCAACCGCCAGATATCGTAGTCATGGTATGTAGTCATGGCAAGTAGTATCTGGATGGACTTAAGCATAGGTACTGGAAAAGGTTTCATCATTATCCACGCCTGGTCAATGACGAAAACCTTTAACAAGTCTAGCTTTGAAAGTCTCAACTTTTCCATCTACACCAAGTAATCTTCTCAAGATATACTTGCTCCTGATGGGGATTTAACCCTTCAGATATAGCAGCCAAAGTCCATACTTTGCTGGTGTACATGGATTCCATCTCAGATTGCTAAGCATCCAGCCATTCTTACAGAGTCTTACTCCTGATGGCCAGCTCGAAATTAGTTGGGTCATCATCTCATGATGCAATCCTCGCTCCCACTGTCATAGAGAAACCTAAGTAACTCTCAGGTGGGTGAGGAACCCTACTAGATCGGCGGAGAGGCTGAGATTCGTTGGAATCTATTGAATCCTTTGGTTCTATCAAATCATCTGCTGTAGTTTGTATAGCTGGAACTATTCCAGTTCTACATAACAGACGTTGTCTCGAGCTTGTCCGGATTTTTCTTTTAGACATAGGCCGGACAACCCCAAATCTTAACTAACTTAAGATATGGGCTCTTCCCTTTCCATATCACATATGAAGTGGCAGGCACTGATTTGATTCGAACCTAATTCAATAGGTATGCAGCTTCTCAAGTGCATAACCCCCTAAAGGAAATAGGTAACTCGGTAGTACTCATCATAGAGCACACCTTATCATATAGGGTGTTTCTGCTCCGCCCCGATATACCATCGTGCAATGGTGTATACGGAGGAGTAATGCTGAAAGAGAATCTCATTCTCCTTTAGAATAGACCAGGATTTCCGTTCTCAAGTATTCTCCTCCTTGATCTCATCAAAGGACATAATACTTATACCCGTATTTAGATTCTCTACTTCTAACTTATATTATGTGAATATCTCAAAAGGTTCGGACTCATGTTTCAACAAGAACATATGACTGAATCTTGAGAGATCATCAGAGAATGTAACGAAGTACAAAGGACCGGTCTTGGTATGTGTAGACAGGAGACCTACATACATCAACATGTATCATCCTAAGAGTTCACTAACTCTTTCTCTGTTTCCAATAAACAGAGCTATGGTCATCTTATCTTTGTGACATGACTGGCGAGTTTCACAAGATGTAAATTCAAACTGATTTAAATATGCATCTATATGTAACTCAAGCTAGTCGGGTCGCATTGATATGACCTAGTCTACAATACCTCAAGAAGGATTTGTCCATTTCTGAACTCTTCCTCTTGTGTGTGTTCAGTATACTAAGAACTGTAGTTTGATTTAGAACGTCAATGCTTTTAGATAACGTGCCTGAACCGATCAACTTTTGATATAGGAAATGTTCAAAACATTATCCAACAATACAAAATTTTATCATTTCTTTACTAATAAAGAGACTGATATGATTTTGTATATCAGGTTCGGTATCTAATAACATTTATTCAGAATCAATGTATTGGTAATACAGGGTGACAGTGACCGACAGACTTGGCTGCAACACTTGCCCCGTTTTCTGTCTCATGAAACTTATCACCCGTTCTCAGTGTTTCTACCCTTTTGTAGCCCTATGTAATAGATTACATATCTGGGATCCTGATCCGGTATCATATACTCAGGATGCGGAGGATACTGAGAAACAGTTCTTTATAATGAACACACCCGAAGATGATGCATCATATGCACTTTCTTCGTTTGGGCGGCACGGGAAATCTGGTATTCCCCAATTTCCTGCTCTGTCTTATAACAATTATAAGTTGGAGCGGGACCAACGTTCCCCAACTCAGTATAACAAGCGGGTTCGGTCAATAATCCGTATTATTATCTTTATTAAGGCGTGATATGGTCGCTACCAGGAGAGAGAGAGAAGAAAACACTCAGCGTGCGCTTTTGCAAGATCAGATTGGTTTTATTTTATCTAATCAGGATGGCTCCCACTGCTTTTTATCAAATCTTCCTTCAAACCCTAAAAGGAAAGACTAGCCGGGATTAATTACACACTACAAGTTCGCCAATCTTTCAGCCAGGCCAGTGTCGGTACTTTGAGGGAGGTCCCCCGTGCTTTCGCACGAACCTAATTAATGTAAACCTCGTTTTCCCAGAGGCGTAACCCCGTTGACACCTTTCTAGACACCTACTTGATCGGCTAATTGTAATGTGTAAAACTCTCCCAGGAGTAACAATTACTCGCAGCGGGTATCGGGATCCAACTATCTCATAGAAGGTATGCAATCTCATTGCAAATTTCAACACTTGAAATTCCCGATAATATTTTGCCCCTAACCTCCTATGACCTTGACAAAGGCCAACAAACCATAGGATGCTAGTCAAGTTCAACCCGTCATTTCCTGATTGAATTAAACCCACCCGCATGGCCCTTGACAAAGGCCAACAAGGTCTCACGACTACCCTAACTCAATCTGCATCATATGCATAAGCAGATAAGCACCAGTCAGCTACCGCACACTACGCCATGACAAAGGCCAACAAACGCAGCACGAATACTAACTACTATTTATCTGAAATGACGGAGGGCTACGACAGGTTTTTCTGAAAACCTATTGCGTAATGAACTTGATATCGTTGTAGGATCGAATGAATTTTAAAATGGAGTGTTTTTTAGGCTTTTCCAGTTTTGCTAAAGGAGTCACTCCCGGTGAAGGGATCGTCGGTCCTTTCCTCGTCGAATGAGGTGCGGGATATATCATATATATCACTGTGCAAAGCAGAAATTCTTAAAAGCAATCAAAAGACAAACCGAGTGTGTAGTATCTGCCAGTTATTGCTAAAGGAGTCACTCCCGGTGAAAGGATCTCGGTCCTTTCCTCATCGAATAAGGTGCAGGATATATCACATATACCGCTGTGCAAAACAAGAACTGTAGCTACCTATTTTATTTTTGAAATTCGATTCTACAACATCTTTAGGTTTCTTTTATTTCATTAATCACATTAATGAAGTCCCATCATTTAAATTACCTAAACATCACAGATAAATACGACGTACACTTATGCCATCCGCATTCGCCTCGATGTCCCCTCGTGCACCGTTAGGTTAGGTAACTAACGGCAGAGCGGGGCAGGGCTAGCGCGGGTGTAAAACATAAGTAACGCCTATATAATATATCATATATACTATATACTGTATCTATCACAGAACATCACATGATCACATCACAGATATCGCAGCAGAAGAATCATATGAAATATTGGATATACTAGGACGTCCGTGTTTTCAATACGAGCCAGTATAAAACACGGATTCCACGGTCGTGATGAATAGCCAAACCCACACCCCTAGACCCCTACGAGAGCGGCAAGCAACCCTACCAATTCTAGAGTTAGGAGACCCGGCCTCGACTCCTCGAGTTGGTCTCCCACTGGACTCCAGAACCCGGTTACTTGTGCCCTCCTCCTTGGGTCTATCCTAGTGCGGAAAAGTAAATAATATACAAAAGGTGACAACTTCCGCAACCTGGAAGCGCCCCAATAAAAGAATATTACATACAAGTTTTTACATGAATGAAAATGAAAAACACTCATCTCACATAAAAACCCCCGGCTATTCAAACACGACGATCCAATATAACATATTCAGCAACACATAACATCACATGTCATCAACGTAAGTAAATATGCGCATCCCAATTGTCGTTGACATATAGCAACGAAACCGGCGATATCACATATTACACTTACGGTCACAGAAAAGAAAGTGTAAAACTACAATAGTTGGAATCCGCAACCTCCTCAGACATCGCATGCCTGACCAAATGAATTCTTTAGACATCGCATGCCTAACAATTATAAACCCCGCATTTTAGTCTCATTATCGAAAACACTTTTCAATATCAAGTCGGGGAATTCAACTGGATTCCCGACATCCTGATCGAATGCTCGTCGCAAACTTTAGTAGGCGGCCGCACCCCTGATACCGTCGACGAAGTGCACCAAGGCGGAACACCGCTGCCGCGAGCACCCGGACGGATGCTTTCGGCAACGGGGTTCTCCTACAGTCACTTAGTCGGGGCTATAGGGTGTAGCTGTCTATTAAGTTTACCCGGCGAGTATCCGCGTACGCTACGTGATTGCGACGGAGTTTTGATCACATCAAAATTCCGTGGCAACCGATCAAGTGAGACTAAACCGCTAGATTTATAATATTCATTCAGTTATCTCTTAACTTATTGTGAATTCCAATTATTGTATCCCATTCCGGATAAATAGAAAATGTCAAACTTTCCGATCGAACAATCGAACACCCAAGTTTTCCCGATACAGATCAACACATGAAACAAGTCTAAAAACATTCAGTTCGTGCCTCAGTACCAACGGTCCAGCCGTAGAAGGGTCAAGCCAACGCCTCACATGTGGCACGCCGTACTGCCCCAAACCCGAAGGTTCAAAGGGCAGTTCAAGACGGTCACATAATCGAGTTAAGGTTTGTTGTCTTCTAGAGGGTCCATCGAGTTACTTGCACTACTTAGAACGTCGTTAAACTACGGAAAAATCCAACACTTGGAAATTTCCCGACAGGGGAAAAATTGGGTATTTATATCCGGTCGAACTTTTTAACATATTCTAAGATACCCGGAAAGCCACACAGACAAAATTTGATACTCCGATCGAAACACTGAATCCCTAAAACAACCCCAGAAAATTCAACTGTTGAATAAAATTTAAAAATTCCCATAAAATCCAGCATCAGAAAAGAGGAGTTACAGTGCAAATATTACTGTGAGACAGGGCCGTACGGCCGCGGAACCGCCGCATGAGCCATGCTCATGCCGCGGATCCGCGGTGGTATAGATGAATTAGGATGTCGTTTTGCACCATAACTCTTAGATCTTCCTGCTGAATTTTTTAGCAATTTTTAATTTGGAAAAATCCACGTTTTCAGAAAAAGTACAGAGAGCAATTTGTATTGGGGTTACAGGTTCGTTCGGAATTCAAATGTCGTCTAGACTTCGCCTAAGGCTCTAGCTAGGCTCTGATACCACTGTAGGGTTCCTAGGCACTCTCAAGAGGTCTCACAAGGCATCAACCATGCCAATTTCTAAAAATACGATGCCGAGAAACCCTAGACTAGATTGTTGGCTAGATGTTTAGGCGATAAAGCGAGCTAGTTTACAACTAAACTATAAGTAAACGGAAATACAACCTTTGTAGATCCGGTGCTCCACCTCCATAGCTCCGCAATGAAGTCTCCTCGCTGTCCAAGTCGAACCCCGGGCTCTAGCGTCGGCTTCATCGGAGAATGGACGGGCTAGGTCATCGACGACGATGCCGAACATGATCTACGTCGAGGCATCGCTAGATCAAGCTCCAACTTCACCAAGTCCAAAAACTTGTGAAGAAAACACACTCTACTACTTGGCAAGAGGTAGAGGATGAAGAAATAGGAAGTGGGTAGACTTTAGAATTGGATTTCTCACTCATTTTCATCAATCACCATTGATGAAGTGAAGGTTTCTTCATTGAAGAAGATGAAGAAGAAGAAGAAAGAATATATTAAGTATTCTTTAAAATGAATAATAATATGAATACTTATCATATCCTAACCTTGGTTAGGTGTAGAGAATAGACTAGGGTTAAATGGAGTGGTTAGGGTTAAGCATGAGACAAAATGGTCACTTTGGTCAAATGGTCAAGAAGCTTCAACTAGAAAACAAACAAAGCCACCATTTTCCTTTTATGCTTATCATTTTCAAAATGAATATCTAAATAAGATAAATCAAAAAGAAAACAAAACCCTAACCATTCATATAACCATGGTTTAGTCTTTACACAAACCCAAGTAAGCATGCATCATCAAACATGATACAATCTTGTGTACAAAAGTATATCACATATACAATGTGCACAATCCAAGTGAGAAAATCCATTTAAAGTGAACCAATACTAGTTAAAGCAAAGTAATATATCAAATATATAATTATACATTAAATTATTAAATCAACACTTGATTTAACGATCCGGTCATATCGCATATAACCGACTAATATTAATAGTAACAACTTATCGAATCAACACTTGATCCGATAACCCGGCTATAACGCATATAACCGATCAATGTTACAAATCGCGAGAATCGAATACAGTATCACATACTGGTATTATTCTCGGTCCCGCACATATCTCATATGCGCTCCTATTTCGTTTTGCTTGAGCCAGGAAACCTCTGTGTAGGACTCTAAAGACTCGTCAATACGCCGGCAGCAGGTGATGATCATATCAAACACCCACAAGCCGCAAGCGGTCTGCTAAACGTAACGGCCACCCGGGTATTGAGCGATCAGAAGATCGACGAGCAAGCCCGCTCACACTCCAGTGAATCCAACCAGTAACACTACCGTACAGTCCGGTCTGATCGTCTGATATGTCGCATATCTTGCCTAGGGGTGGTAAACGTCAGACCCCAATAGCTCGATAAGTCGTGTCGATATGAGGTCTATAACAGTTCGAGAAACTACTGGTAACACTTACCAGTAAATCTCAGCAACCCTGGCCATGGATTTCCGGTTATAGCCAATCGAACACAGCGCAACATCAACCCCCTATACCGGGAGAGACGAATCCCCTCCTATCGCTCATTGCCTCCATGTGACTCGGGACTGTACCCAAAAACCACCGTCTTGCACGCCCTCTTGGACGTGGTAAGATGGAAATCAAAGCACAGTGGGAACCACACAAGACTCCATGACGATCTCGGGTCAACAGACTACTCTGTACCAGTGTCACCTGAGAACTGCCATCTGACGTAAGGTATAATACCATCTGGGAGTTCTCGGCGAGTCCGTCCAGTGTACCCAGTCTCTACTGAGCACCCGTATATCATCTCTGATGTCAAACACCAATGGATATGGGATCATCCATCGCCCATCTGTATGGGTCGAGAAGGTATACGCTAGTCTACTCTGGTATATCGATGCCCCGTCTCGATATACCCATGACTAGGGACTTTGAAGGATGTACTTATGGACTACCATGTCCCCACTAGTATGATCCGCATCATAGTCCAGGTAGTCAAGTACACATCCTAAGGGCTTTACCAACATGTAATAGAGAGACAATCTGTGTACACGTTAAGGTAAAGAGCAACCAGATAGCATACTATCATGTCGACCAAGAAAGTCCTCCCTATATATGTCCCAGCATCCACTACAATATACATCCAATGTACAGTAATGGCCTCTAGGGCATACATATAACTAACAGGTTGTAGATCGTAAGCGAGTGCTGATCGTCCATAGGGATTGTGCGATTCATTTTTATATTTGCTTTGTTTGAATCGAAAAGTTAATCGAAAAGAAAAGAAAACATGATTCAAGAATTTATCAATTGATTCAGGTGTCATGAGTTTAATCAAGAATCAAGAAACTGATAAACAATCAAGAATTGGGTTTCGATAATATTTCCAACCAAAATGTCAAGAATCTAAATGAGGCTCGTAGGAATCGATCGGATCTATAGACGTGATGTAACCTCAAGATTTCGTGTTCTTGTCCTTCGAAGGATTGATACTAGATCGATGATGGTAGACGAGAGTTAGGGCTTTCTTGATTGAAACTAGGGTTTCATCGTTTAACCCTTGTTCTTTCGTCGATATCATTCACATTCTAGCCTCTAGCAATTTCAAGAAACGATCTTAACTCCCCAATTTCGAGCGATATCAATCAAGAAAGTATCGCAACGAAATGGGTCGTCGGTTCTTGAATTTGCTAGGGTTTACAAAACTCGTAGGAATCAAGAATCGATTTAAGATATATTACATCATCATTCTATTGATCGTCTCGACTCCTCAACGAGCGGAGTATTACTCAAACATCACAACAAAAATTATAACTAGAAATTTAGATTGACTCATGATGCAAGAATTTAAAGAAAACAAGATAAAAGAATTTCACCTTTTATTTATATCAACAATTTGATTACAGTCGCTCAAGAACTACAAGAGGAAGAATTAAATTATCGACTTGGCTTCGCTCGGCTCCGTGAGTCGCAAATCGGCTTGGACCACTTGCTCCGTTGAAGACCGTCTCGGCTCCTAAAAGGTTGCAAGGCTTCTTGCTTGAATGGGTACTCGGGATTCTTGGCTTTTGAATGGAATTAGGGTTAGGGTTTCACACAAATCCTCTCACTAGACTTGTGGAAGAAGAAGATGAAGAGAGAGATAGAATGGATCTCAAATGAACTAATGGATTGATTTTTCCAAGCTCATGAATTCTATTTTACAAGTGAGCCTAGGGTCTTATTTATAGAACACCCAAACCCTGAGCCTTTGAGTTCCCTCCAAAAGTTTGTTGAAAGACTTCTAGAAAGAGTTTGTTCGGCTTAGCTTAGGGTTTAAGCTAGGGTTTAGGAAGAAGTTTCTAGAATGATAGGCTAGTTTAGTGTTGATCCCAAAGCTTGCTGATCTGGCAGAAGTCTCTGGAGTCTTCTGGAACTTGCGGTGTCTTTTTGAGGTGTAGGCATACAGGTAAGAGTTGTGGTGCAAAGTTTGGTGGATGACGTGGCAAGATGGCCGCGGAACCGCGGCGCAAGCAGGCTCCGGCCGCGGTTCCACGGCCATGTTGGAGGCTTGGGGCTTCTGGTGTGGTCTTTTGATGGTGTTTGGGGCTTCATCTGATATGTTGATTTGTATTTTCCCTTTTGGATTGATACCAGAACTGAAACCATTGAGTTGGCGTAACGTTTGATCGGTACCATGTACATTTTTGGCCTTTCTTCTGGATTTTCCTGCACAGATCTCAAAACAAGTGTTGCGCAAATGTAGGGATGATGCGATGCCATGAAATGCGGTCAATTTCCTTTATAGTGTCGGTTTTAGAGTCTAATACATGTAATCTGATATTTTGCGACAGTTTTGCTAATATATAAAATATGAATGCCGAACACTTCTATATGGATGCAAATGATGAGGAAATTGCCGGCTAAAATATACAATATTTTCGACTAATCAATAACCAACCGAACACAGCACGATATTGACTCCTGATACCAGGAGAGATGAATCCCTGACAGTCGTCCGCTGCCTTCATGTGGCTCGGGAATGTACCTAATTAAAACTTGTTTGTACGACTCCTTTGATCCGTAGTAGGGTAGTAATCAAAGTACAGTGGGAACTCACACGAGACAAATGATGACTTCAGGTCAAAGGACTAATCTGTACTCATGCCATCTGAGAACTTCCATCTGACGATAGATATAATACAATCTAGAAGTTCTCTTCGAGTCCGTACAGTATACTCACCTCCAATAAGTACCTGTATACTATCTTAGGTGAAATAACACCAATGGCTTGTGAGACCGGCCACCACCCCTCGTCGCGGTCTCGAAACGTATACACTAGTCTACTCTGGAATATCGATGCCCAGTCTCGATACTCCCATGAATAGGGACATTTAAGGATGTGTGTAACAACCCTAAACTTTCTGTACAACTTTATGTATGATACAGAAAGGGGTATTTTTGCCTGAGCACAAATTATAAATTTGTTTTGCTTTTTAATAGCAAGAAGGAGCTTGTAGCTTATTGGTAAGACCTTGCACTGCTGAACCAAAGCACCAGAGTTCAAATCCCATTAGCCACATTATTTTTTAATTAGTTTTCTTATAAATTTTTAGAAGCCCAAGAGCCTACACGTGCATAACTCGTAAAAACCAAAAGTCGCATATAAAACAAACTGACCCAGGAGACTAACCAAGAGCCAAGGGACACGTGGCAACGAGCCCCGGCCCGACTCGGCGGCGGGGCCGGGAGAACTCGGCCAAAATCTGAGTTGGCCTTCATGACTCCTGTGCCTCTTGATCTTCTTATAACCCCTGTACAGTTTATTTTACCCGCACATTAACAGAGCCTTTTTAAAACCCCATTAATCTAGTTTTAATACAAATTTTAATACAATTTTTAATACATCTTTTCATCTACCCTAACCCTAATCTTTTCCTATAAATACCACTCTAATTCACACACCCCTCACTCACAATCTCTGTCCAAACTCTTAAGAAAAATCCCTAGAACTTTTGTGTACAAGTGGAGTTAGCGAAGGGCGAATTTCCGACGACGACCCTAGGAGCTCCCGGCGTCAAAACGACGCACCAGCACCTTCTTCCACACCCTCTTCCTCTTATCTAACCTAAAAACAAGTATGTCTCATTCTTCCTTTCCATCTTGATCTCTAAAAAGTTCTCTTTCTAAAACCCGACGGAAGCGAAGTTAATCCGACATCCGATTCGGTTTTTCTTTAAAATTCCACCTTTTCTTAAATACAAACATACCAAACCCTCACATCTTGAATATTAAATATTAACAAAATATTATGAACAAGTTTCAAAGAAAAATATTTCATATTGTAATTTTTATCGTATTTTTTTCAGTAAAATACCATGTAGTTTAGTTTCGACATTAAATATCATAATTTCTTGTTATACCTTTAAATAGATCATGAGGTAATGACCTACCTCCTCACAACACTCATATGCAACATAGCACGATACCTTTCGAGAATATAGAATACGGGAATATTAATTTACAATTAAATACCTTTAACTTATAAAAACCATTTTCCACAAGATTACGTATTTTAAAACAAATCTTTGTAAAGCGCCGCTACAACCCATTTGGGGAACCCGTTCAGGATGGTGCGGATTATCGCACATCCTCGTGCTTAGTAGTGTGAGATGCAGATCTCCGCAAGGAGCATTCGGTCTCAAAAGATTTAAAATACAAATATCTTTAAAAAATGAGATTTCTAGAAAAATAATAAATTAAAATTATTTTATAAATATAAATATATATATATATATGTATATATATATGTATCATCAAAATATCTATTTTTGATATAATATAAATATTCTAACTTTTCTAAATCAAAAGAATCACTTTACATGAAAATACCATGTAATTCCATACAAATTCAACACTTTACAATTAAATACCATATATTATGAAAAATAGGTTTTATTCACTAGAAATGTCACAATGATAAAATATACATCAATCAAAACTCTAAAGATGATAATAAAATACTTGAAGTGTATTTTGAAAATTATACAAAATTATTTTTACATAAAACCCCCTCAAGTTTTATAAATTACAATAAGGACCCTAGTAAACATAGCTTTAAGCGGGACCAGTCTCTTGAGCCTCAGGGAGCCGGAGATATGGGTGCTTGCCTATCTAAGGTAGACAACTTAACAAACGGTGTTATCAATACGGTAATCGTCTTTGAAAAAGACACAAATCCTGCCGTCCATATGCAGCAGTTACCTATAATATCAAAACTTAATTCAGGATTTCAATTTCTTTTCTAATTGTCTGACTCGGACTGAGTCTCGATATAATCAATCTGACTTGAATGAGATTCAAGTACATATATATATATAACAATTCAACATGAATCCATGAATCCATATATATTCAATCTGTTCAATCTATACAATCTATATAAGTTGACCGAACCGAACAATGGATATACATCCATCTACATGATTCTCCAGTTACATCCATTTACTGATATCATGGTTTCGGTAAGTCTTCCATCTACACAATTCATTTTACAATGCAATACAATACCAACAGTACAATCATTACTATCAATACAATAAATACATGGGGTGTTGGGGTAGTTCATGCGTGAATCCAACAAAATTTCAAGAGTCCCCCTAGATCATGAATCTATGTCTACTAACACAAGCAAGTTATCATGAGGGCCCGTGTTTCCATGCTCCTGGATTACAGCCTGTTCAGTTTGGAATACTTCAACACTAGGTTGAAGTCCCATTACTAACATTTGATTCGGGCCCGTGGTTCCCTACCCCTGGATTACAACCTGTTGGGTTCGAGAACACTCTTGAGATTGGTTGACATTCACCCTTGAACTTACGTTAGATTAGTATACCCAAGTAGAGACCAATACAACATTATAACAATATAATACCACTTTCTGTCTATTCTACTTCTCCCTTATCTTTGGGACTTACCGAGCGATTGTTCGCTGACGACATTCCTTCTCTTTCTTCTTTGGAATGTTGTCAGGTGATTCGGACCTTCAGGAGATCGAGCCCACCAGTGAGGACTTGGATTAGCTAGCCTTCGACCCAGAGCTCTAGATACTTATACACATTTCATTTCAGCACATTCCATTTTTGTTATGCCACTGTTTAGGCATTGCGTTTTATTCCATGTATTTACTTTCCATGTACTGTAAAAGAATTTTAATAAATAAAGTTTCTATTCATTACATTTGTCTCTTGTGTATATTTCTTTTATATTGCTTAGTTACGCTTAGCGTATTTACTTCTAAGTAAATACGTAGCGGCCTCGTCGCGTCCTCTGCCCGTGCACTTGGAAACAGGGCGTGACAGGTTTTGTTGGTGGCCCATGTAGGTAAGAGCTATATGGAACCCTACCATGCAGTTCAACTCTGTGTGAACAACCTAAGCAATATAACACAAGAACCAGCAACTAAAACGTTCTTTACAATTCATATTCCTTGAATCTTAACATTTCATAAACTTTGAATCTGTCCTAACCCAAATTTTTCCTTCAAGGTTATGGATTCCCTAAACAACACCAGCACGAATGTCAACAACACACCTCCACCACTACCACTCACACCTACCATAGCTGCTCCGATCAATGAGCAGACGGTACTTCTTGAGGCGATCCACGGCCTTCTGGAAGGACAGCAGTAGCAGACTGCTATTCTCTTAAACCGTCCAGAAGTGGAAGCACCCGGAGTTAAGAAATTCCGGGCACTGCACCCCAAGAACTTTTTAGGAAAAGAGAGCCCTTTAGAAGCTGAGGAATGGGCTCAGAGCATCGAAGATGATCTGGCAGCAGCACAAGTGCCAGAGGTAGCTTGGGTCCGAATTACGAAGCTGTAACTCACTGACAATGCACGGGTCTGGTGGAAGGCGGAAGAAAGCTGTCTTGACCAACCTATCGAATAGAAGACTTTCCCCGACATATTCGATGCAAAGTACTTCCCTGAGACTGCCCGCTTCAACATGGAACAACAGTTCATCCATCTGCAACAAGGTTCAATGTGGACCAATTCAGTAGATGAATATGACGCTGAGTTCACCATGCCCAGTCGGTAAGATATGTCTCAATGTTCAATTTTATATCACATACTACACAGCTAACACAAGACCGTAATAGGTTTGCGGCCCATCTCATACCGACTGCTGAGATCAGAACTAGAAGATTTCAGCAAGGGTTGGACCCGGAAATCCAAGCTGCATTAGCTACAGGGGATTTCCCACCCATGATATGGCTTTGAAAGCTGCCCGAAGATATGAGGCAGTGGTAAAGAAGAAGGGTAGACCTCAATCTGCCGGAGAGAAGCTCCCTGCCAACCAAATGGCAGGAGGAACCTCATCAGGACCACCATTTGTACCAAGGAGACCGGGAGTACCAATCAACAGGCCCAGCCCATCCTTTTGTACCTATTGCAAGAGAGCTGGATATCTGATGGAAGATTGCCGACAAACAAACGGTCTTTGCCTAATATGTGGATCATCCTAACATACCATAGGAACTTGCCCACACAACCGAACTGACCCTAATTCCGCAGCTAGAACAGCTATCCAAGCTCTACCTACTAGGTTAGTTCTTCCTGCACCACCTCCACGTGGACCACCTTTACCTCGACAACCATCGATGTACCAGCATGCACGAAGAATTGTCCCGAGACGCCAGGCTTATACTTTGGCAGCCGTAGAAGCTGAGACAGCTGGCCAGGGTAACTCTGGTAATTCTCTTCAACCTTTTCAAACTTTTGCATCACTTTGTAATTATTCATACACTATCAGTACTTCAGTCTCCAAACTTTCCTTGAATCGGTTACACTTTCCTTTTACAAATTTCGAGGACGGAATTTTTATAAGTAGGGTAGAATGTAACAACCCTAAACTTTCTGTACAATTTTTTCAAAGATACAGAAAGGGGTATTTTTGCCTGAGCAAGAGTTATAAATTTGTTTTGCTTTTTAATAGCAAGAAGGAGCTTGTATCTCATTGGTAAGACCTTGCCCTACTGAACCAAAGCACCAGAGTTCAAATCCCATTAGCCACATTATTTTTTAATTAGTTTTCTTTTAAATTTTTAGAAGTCCAAGAGCCTACTCGTGCATAACTCGTAAAAATTAAAAGTCACATATAAAAAAAACTGACCCAGGAGACTAACCAAGAGCCAAGAGACACGTGGCAACAAGCCCCGGACCGACTCGGCCGACTCGGGCCGGCGGGGCCGGGTGAACTCGGCCAAAATCCGAGTTGGCCTTCATGACTCCCGTGCCTCTTGATCTTCTTATAACCCCTGTACAGTTTATTTTACCTGCACATTAACAGAGCCTTTTTAAAACCCCATTAATCTAGTTTTAATACAAATTTTAATACAATTTTCAATACATCGTTTCATCTACCCTAACCCTATTCTTTTCCTATAAATACCACTCTAATTCATACCCCCCTCACTCATAATCTCTGTCCAAACTCTCAAGAAAAATCTCTAGAACTTTTGTGTACAAGCGGAGTTAGCGAAGGGCAAAGCTCCGGCGAATTTCCGACGACGACCCTAGGAGCTCCTGGTGACAAAACGATGCACCGGCATCTCCTTCCACACCCTCTTCCTCTCATCTAACCTAAAAAAAAGTAAGTCTTATTCTTCCTTTCCATCTTGATCTCTAAAAAGTTCACTTTCTAAAACCCGATGGAAGCGGAGTTAATCCGACTTCCGATTCGGTTCTTCTTAAAAAAGTTCATATTTTCTTAAATACAAACATACCAAACCCTCACATCTCGACTATTAAACATTAACAAAACATCATGAACAAGTTTCATAGAAAAATATTTCATATTGTAATTTTTATCGTACTTTTTTAGTAAAATACCATATAGTTTAGTTTCGACATTAAACATCATAATTCCTTGCTATACCTTTAAATAGATCACGAGGTAATGACCTACCTCCTCACAACACTCATATGCAATATAGCATGATACTTTTCAGGAATATAGAATACGGGAATACGAATTTACAATTAAATACCTTTAACTTATAAAAACCATTTTCCACAAGATTACGTATTTTTAAACAAATCTTTGCAAAGCGCCGCTACAACCCATTTGGAGAACCCATTCGGGATGGTGTGGATTATCGCACATCCTCGGGTTTAGTAGTGCGATGCAAACCTCCGCAAGGAGCATTCGGTCTCAAAAGATTTAAAATAAAAATATCTTAAAAAATGAGATTTCTAGAAAAATAATAAATTAAAATTATTTTATAAATATATATATGTGTGTGTGTGTGTCATCAAAATATCTATTTTTGATATAATATAAATATTCTAACTTTTCTAAATCAAAAGAATCCCTTTACATGAAAATACCATGCAATTCCATACAAGTTCAACACTTTACAATTAAATACCATATATTATGAAAAATAGGTTTTATTCACTAGAAATGTCATAATGATAAAATATACATCAATGAAAACTCTAAAAACGATAATAAAATACTTGAGGTGTATTTTGAAAATTATACAAAATTATTTTTACATAAAACCCCCTCAAGTTTTATAAATTACAATAAGGACTCTAGTAAACATAAGTTTACGCGGGACCAGTCTCTTGAGCCTTAGGGAGCCGGAGATATGGGTGCTTGCCTATCTAAGGTAGAGAACTTAACAAACGGTGTTATCAACACTGTAATCGTCTTTGAAAATGACACAAATCCTGCCGTTCATGTGCAGCGGTTACCGATAACATCAAAACTTAATTCAGAATTTCAATTTCTTTTTTAATTTTCTGACTCAGACTGAGTCTCAATATAATCAATCTGACTTGAATGAGATTCAAGTGTGTGTGTGTGTAACAATTCAACATGAATCCATATATATTCAATCTGTTCAATATATATAACTTGACCGAACCGAACCATGGATATACATCAATCTACATGATTCATATATCTACATGATTCTCCAGTTACATCCATTTACTGATATCATGGTTTCGGTAAGTCTTTCATCTACACAATTCATTTTACAATACAATACAATACCAACAGTACAATCATTACTATCAATACAATAAATACACAGGGTGTTGGGGTAGTTCATACGTGAATCCAACAAAATCTCAAGAGTCCCCCTAAATCATGACTCTATGTCTACTAACACAAGCAAGCTATTATGAGGGCCCGTGTTTCCATGCTCCTGTATTACAGCCAGTTGAGTTTGGAATACTTCAACACTAGGTTGAAGTCCCGTTACTAACATTTGATTCGGGCGTGTGGTTCCCTAACTCTGGATTACAGCCTATTGGGTTCGAGAACACTCTTGAGATTGGTTGACATTCACCCTTGAACTTACGTTAGATTAGTATACCCAAGTAGAGACCAATACAGCATTATAACAATATAATACCACTTTCTGTCTATTCGACTTCTCACTTATCTTTGGGACTTACCGAGCGATTATTCGCCGACGACATTCCTTCTCTTTCTTTTTTGGAATGTTGTCAGGTGATTCGGACCTTCAGGAGATTGAGCCCACCAGCGAGGACTTGGATCAGCTAGCCTTCGACCCGGAGCTCTAGATACTTATACACATTTCATTTCAGTACTTTCCATTTCTGTTATGCCACTGTTTAGGCATTGCTTTTTATTCCATGTATTTACTTTCCATATACTGTAAAAGAATGTTAATAAATAAAGTTGTTGTTCATTACATTTTTCTCTTGTGTATATTTCTTTTATATTTCTTAGTTACGCTTAGCGTATTTACTTCTGAGTAAATACGTAGAGGTCTCGTCGCGTCCTCTGCCCGTACACTGGAAAGCGGGGCGTGACAATGTGCTTATTGGCTACCTGGCTCTCATGTATATGATCGCCATCATAATGCTGGTAGTCAAGAAAGAATCCTACGGGCTTCATCATTATGTATTAGCGACACGCAATAACATATAAAACGTGTACACATCAATGATAAAGACAAACAAGATAACATACTATCATTTCAAATAAGATTGTTCTATCTGTATAGGTCCTCCCTCAATTATCATAATCGCATGCCTGCAATTACAATAATTGCTTTGAGGGCACTATATCCAACATGGATCGTATACGGTAGTTAATTTGGAGACTAGTCATAGGGCATTGATGGCTTAGGAAACATGTTTAGATCCCTGTCACCTAAGATTTTTCAATTTTATGAGCTGTGAGGGTCTCATAAAGGCATTTCTCCTTATAAGTCAAGAGGATCTCATATGTGTGGCTTCTCCTTTGGAGTCGTGAGGACCCCTAAGTGTATTTTCCCTTGTGAGTCATAAGGATCTTACAAGAGTATTTTCTCCTTACAAGTCGAAAGGACTCACAAGTGTCATTCACCATGTTAAGAATATAGCCCGTCTTTGGTGGGACTTGGTCGAAAATTTTTCCGTTCCTTTTTCTTTCACGAGTTTGCGCCTTTTCAGGTTTTCATAAACTCATGGGTAGTCCTGCTATTTTTACTCATGGAGCCCTTTCGGGTTTTCATCCGTGCTCTTTTTGCTTATGGACGTACCTTTTTTGGGTCCAGTTTAACGACTTAGTGGTCGATTCACTCCAATTGAACTAGCTTGTCAAGGAGCTCATCCCAATTTAACGACTTAGTGGTCGATTCGCTCCAACTAAACCATCTTGTCAAGGAGCTCTTGGTATGTGGTTGGTTTGGCGAAAGACAGGAATGAATAAACCCGCGATCGTGGATTAAGGGTGCCTATGAACATTCCAATAGCTGGAGCTTCGGCAATCGGCTGCTCGCATTTTGAGGCGAGATCTCTCTACCGAATGGCATACTGCACCGGTGTTTCGTTTGATCTCCTCTCTTCATTGATCAGAGCAGAGATGGTGGTGCGCTTGCTCGCACTGACGAATCTCTGCGTGAAGAGAGCTCCATGTCAGCGAAGGTCTCTATAGAGTCATTTGGGCACTCCGAGTACCATTCGAATGCAATATCTGCCAGGTTGCTGAAGAACTGCCAGAGGAGTAACTTATCATCACCTCCGGTGTTACCGCACATGGCTTTAAACTGTACGATATGCTGATAGGGATTTCCTATTCCTTTGAAGACTTTAAACTTCAGGATCGTATATCCCAGAGGGTATTATTTCTGGTCGTACCATGCTAGATATAGACGACTGGTCTTAACCAACTTGGCATTTTCTTCGCTGGCAGTGAGGAGTTTGACCTGTTGGGCTGTGTACTCTTTGAGTCGATCTTTCGAGATCGTTTCATCTTTTGAGGTTGAAGGGGTCTGCAGAGAGCTTATGGCACCTCCTTTCTCATTATCAGAGACCAGTGGCGGTTCTTCGGCCGACGGTTCTGATGATTGAGCCATCATCCCACACATCTTCTGCAGGAGTAGGGACATCTTGTTCATGTTGGTAGCCATATCCAGCGCTTCTTTGCTTTTCTTGTCGGGAGCACGTTTTAAAGATTCAACTTCAGACTCATGTCTCTCAAGATCTTCATGTTCGTCTTCCGGACATGTCTTAGGCGGCGGGCTGACGAGCGCTACTACTTGAACTACTATTTCTTGCAGCTGCTGCTGCCTTTGAGCTTGAGTCAAGGACCGAGTTTGGGGTCAATGACTGGTGAAAGCGTTATTTTCACTTCCGTTGATGTGTATCATCAGCACAGTATAGACTACTTCGGCTTTCTGTGTGGAGCTTTTATCATTTCACCTTTTGGTATTTGCCTTAGGCGATATGGATCTTTATGGATTTTTAAGAATGGCCACTTTGGACTAAAAATTCGAATCGTCGGCTTTTGACAGATTCATGAGCTTCTCAGATTTTGGAGATGGGCTGCTGTTGATAACGGAGCTAAGAACTTCTTCCCAGACTTCGTAAATCGTCAAGGAAAGTTTTGGCTTGAGCATTGGCTTTTGCTCATTTGATGCCCCCACGGGTAGTGGGGACATCTTTAGGACGGCGGTAGGCAACTTCTGCCTAACCCTTTTGAGAGGCTCGAAACTGTTTTTGGTCGAGACAGCTACATCTATAGTGGGCATCGGTGGAGTTAGCCCTGATAGGGAGATGCCCGCAACTTATCTTTGCCGGCGCCGATAACGACGTCGAGCGCATCTTGAAACAAGAGCTTCTTCAGTTTTGGGAGCTTCATATATATGCCCCATGTGTGGCTTTGGAGCTTCCACAGGTGTCAGTCGCTTGAAAATTGACGTCTTTGGCAACACAGGAACATTTGGTGCCAGTCTGTGGAAAATAGATTGTCTTGGGGGTGAAGCGTTTTTTGGCGTTTCAAGAGAAACATAATCCATATGGGTCAGTCTTTTGATGACAAACTCTTTTGGTTTTGAAAGCTTCGTTGATGAGCCTACGGAGCTTGAATTCAGCCTGTGGAAGACTAAGCTTTGAGGTTTTGCAGGCTTCTTGGGAGGTCCTGCGGAGCTTGTTGGCAGCCTATCAAGAACTAATTTCTTTGAGGCCTCCTCCTTTGGCTTTATGGCACCAATGATAGGGAGGAGTGGAGGCATTTTTCCGACATAGCCTACCCAGAGAAGATCAGCTGAGGTGTGGAGGTTTTGGAGTTGCAGAGTGCCATTGAAATCTGCATAAAGGAGAAAGCACCGGCTTCAGTCTTCCTCAGAATCTAAGAGCATCCATAAAAATAGTATACCGCGATTTTGTTCGCAAAAACACACGAAGTGTGGAGTTGAAATAGAAAAGGTCCCACCGGGCGTGCCAGAATCTGTTTACCACCGAAAGACGAACTAAGGAGCGGGAAACACATCTAGCCTGAATTTGGGGGCAGATACGATTTGGAACATATCCATCCACCTCTCCGAAGATACCAAGTTGATTTATAGCACTGTATATCAGAGATTTGGATGGATGCGACCGTTATAGCTGACTTTCAGATTCCCCCTCATAGATGAGGTGTTTATTAATTGTGGGGACGCTTTTTCCTGTAGGTGCAAGCCTCTGCAGTTAATTACGTTATCACAAAGCGATAACAACTTTCTCCACTCTATATCTATTTCTTCATGTGCCGTGTTTTAATTTTGGGTTGCTCATGTATTATATACGGTGACTAATTTATGTCGTCACCCATAGGGCATAGATTGGTCCAAATTTGTATATATTTTAGATTTGGGTGTTTGGGTCCACGTTGGTATTTTTGTTTTCCAATGGGAGTAAATTTAGGATGCATTTCTCATGTTGATAAGGTCCATCAGTTCGCAGGGTACTTGGGCTTTATCTAAGGGCCGTTAGTCCCATTTAAGACTAAGATCAATTTAGAGGGTTTAAGAATATGGGCTCTGACTAAGGATCATTAGTGTTGTTTGAGACTAAGATCAACTTAGAGGATTATAAGCATATGGGCTCAATTGATCTTAAGATCAGGGAACCTAAAGCTTCAGGGACTTAGCCAATTTTGGCTAAGAATTGGATCTGGCGCGTGATACATGGGCGCATGACATATAGGCGCATGCTATATGGGCGCATGATCATATTAATGCATGGAGAAACGGCGTTTGCCACATGGCGCATATCATGTGGCGCATGTCCATATTGGCGCATATAATGAGTCTGGCATATGGGTCTATGGGCGCTTGCCCTTTGGCGCATGCCCAACTTAGGGTTTTTCCAGAGATTAATCTCTATAATTTGAAACTTAAGTTTCATGAAGCTTCTCTTAATGGCAATTTTGGCCATTAACGATGTCAAGATCAAGACTTTAATGATCTTGAATCTTATTTTGTGCATGGTTTATATCATGGGGGTCTTTGAAGTTTAAACTTTATATTTTCTTTATGACGATCTTAAGATCTTGATGGTTTTCTCATTGTTTTGGTGGGGAATACTTAAGTTTTCTTTCCAAACCCTAGATCTTAAGATCAAAAATCCCTTGTGAAAGCTTAAGTTTTCAATAAAGAGGGGTTTGACTTCAGGATCTTAAGATTCGAGAGAAGAATTTAAATTCTTAATGAAGGTTAACTTTCTTCTTCTAATGGAGATTAATCTCTGTTTTTCTTTACCTCGGTTAAAGGAGGAAGATGGTAGAGAAAAACTTAAGCTTTTAGATTGATTTCAAGTTTATAGGGAGGTCTACATATTCTGAGATTAATTTCAAGGAGTTTTTATACTGGGTATGAGAATTGTTGGGTAAGTAGAGAAAATCTCTCTTTAAGATTTCTTAATTGATCTTAAGATCTAGCCCGGGTAGTTAAGCATCATTGGATTGCAGATCCAAAAGTTCTTTGTTAACAGAGTTGATATTTTTCTTATTTTAGAAAAATATTAAAACTATCACTTGTTAATAAGAAAAATCTTTATGTTGAAGAAAAATAGGAAAATATTTCCTAAACATAATTTAAGCTATACTGAAGTATTCACTTCAATCCAACGTGCAGCTTGCGCCACATGCACATGCATATGGGCTTGGCGGCTTGCATCATGTGCTTTTCACATGGTACGTATGCGCAGCCTAACATGCGGCTTGCACCACGTGCTTTGCACATGGTGTGCATGCACATGTGGCTTAGCGTCATGTACTTTGCACGTGGTGCGCATACGCAGCCTAACATGCGGCTTGCACCACGTGCTTTGCACGTGGTGCGCATACGCATGGGCTTGGCGGTTTGCGTTGCGTGCTTTTCACGATGGGAAATATTTGTACATGGTCCGCATGCGCATCTTGGCTTGACACTTTTACTTTGGTGTTTTTTTGCCTTGGTGAAGCTTAAGCTTTAAGTGTCAAATTTCTGGCAGAAATAAGTGGCAAGACACATTCCTATAATTTGAGCGTTTAAGGTCAATGTATTTGGTACAATACCCAACTGCAACTAGAACCAAGTCCAGCTAATCTAAACCTATGCTCTGATACCAATAAAATCCTGTCACGCATCGCTTCCCAATATACACGAAATACGGGACATGACTCGGCCAGCCATGCTACCTATGGTAAAGAATAATCCTTCTAATAGTCATGTTACGGCTGTCAATCAGTGATCAAGAACAAAAATATAAATAATTAACCATCACATGTCCAATAACCACAATAAACAATAACAATAATCAAGAACAAAAATATAAATAATTAACCATCACATGTCCAATAACCATAATAAACAATAACAATAATCAGTAATCAAGAGTCAATGGAATTAATAGCGGAAGCAATAATAACGATCAAGTATCGAGATCCAAGGAAAAATAAGAACAATAAATAGTTGACCCTTATGGCCTCATAATAGATCCAATAAACGATTCGATACGATAATTAAACTTAAACATAAAGACTAGATCAATAACAATATCCTTCACTGCTTAGCAAGCTTCTCGAAGTACTCCTTATCTGTCTATTCTAAAGCCAAGAAATCTGGGCCATACAAAATCCAGACGTCAGAGCGTCGAAAATATAATCATAATGAATATAACCGGAAACAATGTCAAGTGAGCAAGTAATATATCATGGTAATGTATCATGTGAGTGAACAATGAACAATATCAATATCAAGTGATAACAATCAGGATATAATCAATGTAATCTTGTCGCGTGACTCCTATGAGTTAATGTCTCTAAATTACCTATCCTACATGTATTTGAAACTAATTAATGCAATTTTCATTATAACTCAACAGTCTATATCCCGTTACCCTCCGGGAACACGGCACAATATATATCGTTCACCCCCAGGAACACGTCACAATATCAATCAACAATGTTATATTCTGTCCCCCCCTCCCCCGAAATCACGGCACAATCAATATCCTCTTGAGTTACGATTCAGTTACATTCTTGATTTTCCCATTTTTCCAATTTTCAATTCTCATGTCAATAGCAATATTTTATGTTACTTAATACCAATGCAAGAACAATCAATACATGTACATGTCGTGTCTATCAAGTCAACAGGTCAATAAATTCAATAGCAATTGATTGTTGGAATTTAGGTAAACATCCCAATTTCGGTATAGTAACAAGATAGTAATAGTCAATCAATCGTGATTTCAAATAAACAATCAATAACAATGCAAGTTAGGAATATCATAACTGTATCGGTAAATGAGTAAGTGTATATGCATTAACATGAATAGCATGGTAATCAATCACATAAATATCTCAATCGGGTCAATTACATGCATCGTGTGTCCATGAAACAATATAACATGTCATGTTCAGTTCAGATCTAAATATCAGGTTTCATTACATTTGAGACTTCAACTTTGGGGATCTTTTAGGAGGTCATAAGCTCAATATTGGAAAATATGGTGAACATAGAAGTTTTAGATCTCGAAGAGATCTTTTCCAACAAGTCAAAGAACATTAAAATCGAATCATCGAATAAAAAGTTATGATGGTTTTACGGTGACCAATCCGTTCAGTCAGCTTGAGATGGCTCAGGCAATGTTTGAGCCGGCTTAAACATGTCTGAAACGAACATTTATTTTCTTTATCAACATGAGCTAGCTCAGGGTAGTCTTGAGCCGTCTCACAGCCTAAAATTGATACAATCAGGTAGTTTAATTAGGGTTTTCACTCCATGCTTCATGCCTACAATAACAATAATGATTAACTCAATTTCCCTACATTCTATGCCATCAATTTAACGATTTAAAAGTGATATCTTTAGAGTTCCAAGTCAAGTTGCATCTCAATCAATATTATCGATATATCATGATTTAGATCTTGATATCTTCAATCTAGGTTTAATAACAATGGATCAAAGACAATTTCAATGCTACGATGCAATACAATAAAATACACTACGTTAAAATAATAGTGTAACAAGATTCGATCTTGTCGCTAGCATGCAACAAGTATTGAATACTTGTCTCGATCACGATGAACACAACCACGTAAGCGATAAAGGCACGATCTTGAACCCACGACAACAATGGACTTGTTGCAGGAAAGAGAAGTAGATACCCACGACAATAACGATCCTCCATGAGATGGTGAATATGGCGATGGCATTGATGATCGAGGAAGAAAGCCACGAGATGAAGGAGATTGGCTTTTTGGAGTTCTGGTTAGGGTTTGGTTCTGTTGTGAGAGATATGGAGGCTAGGGGATTTATGATAGATATGTTTACATGAGAAACTATATGGGTTTATATAAGATAGGTCAATCAATGAGCCGGATAATTTACAATATCAATATCAATTGAGATTTAGGATAGAGATGAGTTACAACATTAATCCCATAATAAACCATGCATATCTTAGCAGTGTAATATTTCACCATATCGCAACAATCAATAACAAGGCCCAATAAAATGATAACGAGTCAAGATTCGAGTCAAGAAACAATATCAGGTCACATAACAGGTTGAGACGGCTCAAATATAGCCTGAGACGGCTCACATGCTTTTCCAAGAAAATAACGTTTCTCTGAGTGCATGAGACGGCTCACAACAATCTTGATCCGACTCATGATATCTTAAAACCAAAACTCAATAAAGTCATCAAAATCGATCACTTCCATTTATTAATATAAATACGTGCGATTGTTCTAAAGTGTTACATTCACTATTTATTACTTCATGCCTTATGTCCCTTGAGAACAAGGACGAAGGCAAGGGGGATTGAGGGGGCGGTCCCCCCTCCTCCCGCTCCGCAGTTTTCTGTGTTGGTTTATTCCTCCATACTTAGCAATATATCTATCCAATTAAATAGCTACATGTAATATCCATATTCCTATTTAAAGGATACAATTCTAACTGTTTTTTCTCATTCATATCTATTTTAAAACTGCAAATATATTTATTATGGTAATATTTTGTTTAAAATCACGTTTTTCTAATCAAATCTAATTTACAATATTCTAATGAGTACAATATTCTAATGAGTGCTGCTTAGTATTATATATTTATACATACATACATACATACATATATATATATATATATGAATTAGTTTGTCTATATAATTACATATGCTCCATATAATGAAGTTATTTGGATGAAATATTATTTTAGTTTTGATAACGCACATATTGATAATTCTTAACTCTACAAATATCTCTTAAAAAAGCATATTTCAATGTTACAATGCGTTTTGAAGTTTGGAATATATAAAATTCCACTGGTAACATTTATGAATATATTAATTAATTAATTGTTGTTATTAAGATATATAAAAAAAATATTAGCCAAATTACATAATATTTTATTAACATAATATAGAATCTAATCAAGCATATAGTAAACTTAGCAAATCATTTTCTTTTATTCAAGTCGTCCACTCTTGTTGATTCCTGGATTTGTCCTGCTTGAGAAAATTTTCATACCTTATATAGAATCTTTGATGATGCTCGATATCGGCGATCTCCCAGATCATGACACGTGGCAGATGACATGTACCAGAGCTCAGAAGAAAGGACCTACAGGGGCCGACCAGGCCACCCCTGTACCCGACACGCAAGCACAAGCTGGCCCTCCTTAGAGCCCCCATACACAAATTGGCTTCCTCGGCCTCCCAGCTCGCCTCCGAGCTACCACAGGACCAAGATGCCTCGGCTCTCCCGTTCGTCCCCAAGCTCTCCCGCCGAGGCCATTTTCCTCGGTCTCATCGACCGACCGACGGTACCACTCGCAGGCGTAACCGCCGCTCCGCGAATCTCGCCATGCGTGAGATCTCCGCTGTCCACATCCCACGTTCCACGCCATTACGATCCCCATTAACGAGCATGTCTCGCCATTAATGGGAAGATCCTCTTATCACGCGGGCGTGACGTCGGGAGCGTAACGGCCGGCGTGATTCTCGCGCCTGCCCCTGCATGCTGTTGCCGCTATATAAACCCATCTCCCAGAGGGATCAAGTAAGCATTTTCTGCTCCACTTAAGCCGTTACTCTTCTCGGATCTTGTTACTGACTTGATCGTCGGAGGGTCCTCGGTGGTACCAAACCACCCCGGAACTTCTTTGCAGGTACTCGGCGCAAATCTCCTCTAACCCATTGAGATCCACACATCGCAGGAGATCATGCTCCAGATCAAATCCCAACCGTCAATCGCAGCCATCGGCAGATCAACGGAAGACAACATCTGAAGGAGACCGGAAAGGCCCCTCCATCAGCTGGTGCCGTCTGTGGGAAACTAACTCCACGAAAACAAAAGTTCATCTCCCAATCTCCAACCACATGGAGAGCGATCATCCTGAAGATCCAAGCACCAGCAGGCGCCTCCCCATCAATGGAGGCGTGGATCATCCTCTGCCGAATGACCTCACCTCCTCTCCCGTTGGCCGCAGCCTCGCGGCCTCCGACAGTCGCAGGTCCCCCAAGCCGTCCCATTTAACCTCGAGGTCTCACATCAGAGAGATTCACCCCGAATCTCATCGCACCCCTGTCTTTTACAAGGCAGTGGCAGTCAGCTCGCCTGCTTCCAGGCATGACTAGCACCCCCTCCCTCGATGGGGTCACGCACACGAGATTCACCAAGATAGCTCAGAGACGTCCTCGCCGGAGGATCTTAGGGGCCTCGCCGGAAGGAGCCGAGGTCGTCAAAAATCATGGGCATGTCAGCAGGGGGTCCATCAAGCCCCTGCGAGACTCCGCACCCCCTGCCGATAGTAGAGGCCGGCAGCCGCCCGATGAAGAAGGCCAGGGACCGCGAGCCGATCACTTTTGACGACGAGGACTTCCATGGAATATCTCTGCCACACAACGACCCCCTAGTGATCACTGCTCGGGTCCACCAATACGAGATGCACAGGATACTGGTCGACTCGGGTAGCGCGGCGGACATCCTCTGCCACGACTATTTTCTGCGCATGGGGCTCACCCCGACAGACCTAAGGCCGACCTCGCACGTACTTTCAGGGTTCACCAACCACTCCATCCCGGCGGAAGGGGTGGTCACTCTGCAGTTTAACATCGGGGAGGCCGGCCGCACGCGAACATTTCCCGTAGAGTTAATCGTAGCAAGAATCCCATCGGCCTACAACATCCTCTTCGTCCGCCCGACGCTGAACTTACTCCGGGCCCAGATATCGACCTATCACCTGGCAATGAAGTTCCCCCTCAATTAGGATGGGATAGGTCAGGTCTATGGAGACCAATGGGTCGCAAAGGTATGCTTCACCGAGACATCTTCGTCCGAGCAGCCGGCCGACGGAGCCGAGGTTGAAGACGACATCAGGGGCCCGCTGGACATCCGAGACGAGCAAAAAGAGGTTCGGGGGACCCCGGTCGAACCACTGACTGAGGTGTGTAGGGTTACTAGGCACACTAACAAGGCTCTACAAGGCATCGACCATGCCAAAATTAAATTTTTATGTGCCGAACAACCCTAAGCAAGATCGTATACTAGAGTTTAGGCGAAACTAATAGCAAGTAAACAACTTTACTTCTAAGGGAACACGAAATACAACCTTTGTAGATCGGTCCTTCACTTCATTTGCTCCTTGTTAAAGTCCCTTCGCTGCGATCATGGTTTTCCCGGACCATCGCATGGCTTCACGAGGCGAAAGACGCGTCCTTGCTTGAAGTCTTCGAGGCCGAAGATGATCTACGTCGAGAGGATGCCAACTCAAGCTTCTACTTCACTAACTTGAGAATTAGTGAAGTAAACACCCTAAACTAAAGTGCTAGTCTAGTAGAGGATGAAGAAATAGGAAGTGGGTTCTCTTTAGAATTTTATTTCTCACAATCTATCTCACTTTGGATCAAACCCTAGCAAGCTTTTTCTCTTTTCAAAATGAAGAAGAAGAAGAAGAAAAGAAAGAGATGAGAATAATGATCAAGTGAGAAGTCTAACCATAGTGAGTGAGTATCATATACTAACTCTTGTAGAGCCATAACCATAGCTAACACTTATGGTTGGGTTAAGAAATATCCATGGTAAAAACAAACTCAAGTGGACTTAGTCAATGCATCCACAAGCTTTCACAAGCTTCATGCATTGATCTAATCCTCCACTTAATTTTGTAATTACTTAAAATATAAAAACCCAACATAATAGATAGCATGGTGTAAGTCTCATACACCCAAATCATGTGTATCATCAACCATGATACATTAAGAAAACACAATTTTAATATATATCATATATACATTAAAATTGTGCTCATGTGAGAAAAATCCTAAAGTGAACAAGTGTTAGTAAATGTAAACTAGTATATCTAATATACAATTATACACTTAATTATTAAATCAACACTTGACTTAATAATCCGGTCATATCTCATATAACCGACTAACATCCATTGTATCGACTTATCGAATCAACACTTGATTCGATAACCCGGCTATATCATATATAACCGACCGATACAAAAAGTCGCGAGAATAGAATACGGTATCACATACACGCATTATTCTCGGTCCCGCACATATCACATACGTGCTCCTATTTCGTTTTTCCTGAGCCAGTAAAACCTCTATGTAGGACTCTAAAGACTCGTCAATACGCCGGCAGTAGGTGATGATCACATCAAGCACCCACAAGCCATCAGCGGTACTAGATGGACGTAACGGCTACCCGGGTATTGAGAGATCAGAAGATCAGCAAGCAAGCCCGCTCCAACTCCTGTAAAGGCCTGCCGGTAACACTTCCCGTACAGTCTGGTCTCCTCGTCTGATATGTCGCATATCAAGTCTAGGGGTGGTAAACGTCAGACCCCAATAACCGATAAGTCGTGCCAATGTGAGGCTCATAACGGGTCGAGAAACTACTGGTAACACTTACCAGTAAATCTCTAAATCATCCCTGGCCAGGGACTTCCCTGTTACGGCCAATAGAGCACAGCGCAACATCAACCCCCAATACCGGGAGAGACGAAACCCTTCCTATCGCTCATTGCCTCCATGTGACTCGCGACTGTACCCAAAAACCACCGTTTTGCATGCCCTCATGGACATGGTAAGGTGGAAATCAAAGCACAGTGGGAAGCACACAAGACTCTATGACAATCTCAGGTCTATAGACTAACCTGCACAAGTGTCACCAGAGAACTGCCATCTGACGTGAGGTATAATACCATCTGGGAGTTCTCGGTGAGTCCGTCCAGTATACCCAGTCTCTACTGAGCACCCATATACTATCTCTGATGTCAAACACCAATGGATATGGGATCATCCATCGCCCATCGCATGGGTCGAGAAGCGTATATGCTAGTCTACACTGGTATATCGATGCCCCGTCTCGATACACCTACGACTAGGGACCTTGAAGGATGTACTTAAGGACTACCATGTCCCCACTAGTATGATCCGCATCATAGTCCAGGTAATCAAGTACTCATCCTAAGGGCATTACCAACATGTAACTATAAAGCAGTATAAAGAGACAAGTATACATGTTAAAGTAAAGAGCAACCAGATAGCATACTATCATATCGAGCAAGAAAGTCCTCTCTATATATGTCCAAGCATCCAATATAATATACATCATCTGTACAATACTGGCCTCTAGGGCATACATACAACAACAATCTCCCACTTGCACTAGGGCCAGCTGCTGTAGTATCGCATACCGAGCATCCCGAAGAGTCTCTCAAACTGTATCTGGGGAATGGCCTTCGTGAGTGGATCCGCTGTGTTGTTCTTCTTGTCAACCCTCCTGACCTCGATCTCCCGGCGATCAACTATCTTCCGGATCAGGTGATACCGCCTTAGAATATGTCTGGATCGCTGATGGGACCTGGGTTTCTTGGCCAAAACCACCACTCCATTGTTATCGCAATACAAAGGTATTGGATGCTCAATGGATGGAACCACTCCAAGTTCAGCAATGAACTTCTTGATCCAGACAGCCTCTTTGGCAGCATCGTTGGCAGCGATGTATTCAGCCTCCATCGTCGAGTCTGCCACGGTTTCCTGCTTGGAACTCTTCCAGTTAACCGCCCCTCCGTAAAGGGTAAAAACAAATCCCAACTGTGACTTAGAGTCGTCCTTATCACTCTGGAAGCTCGAATCGGTAAAGGACTCCACTTGGAGTTCTCCGTTACCATACACCAAGAGCATCTCTTTAGTCCTTCGCAAGTACTTGAGAATGCTCTTCACAGCTGCCCAGTGACTCTCTCCAGGATCAGCTTGATACCTACTCACTACACTTAGTGAGTATGCTACATCGGATCTGGTACATAGCATCACGTACATGATAGAGCCTACTGCCGAAGCATAGGGTATCCCTTGCATGCGAGCTCTCTCCAAATCAATCTTGGGAGACATCTCTTTGGAGAGAGTGAGCCCTGAGATCGTGGGTAAAAACCCACGTTTGGACTCTTCCATACTAAACCTCTTTAGTATGGTGTCAATGTATCTGGATTGGGACAATCCCAATATCCGTTTAGATCTATCTCTATAGATCATAATTCCCAATATGCAGGAGGCATCACCAAGATCTTTCATTGAGAATCTTTGTGATAAGAAGAGCTTGACCGATTGCAGCATAGGAATATCATTTCCTATCAAGAGTATGTCGTCCACGTACAATACGAGGAAGACAACCTTACTCTATGCCACCTTCTTGTAGATACAAGGTTCATCTACGTTTTTGACGAAATCAAACTCTTTGATAACGACGTCAAAGCAGATGTTCCAACTCCGCGATGCTTGCTTTAATCCATAAATAGATTTAAGCAGCTTGCACACCTTCTCTCTGCTCCCACTATTTACGAAGCCCTCTGGCTGAGTCATGTACACGCACTCTTCTAAATCACCGTTTAGAAAGACGGTCTTAACATCCATTTGCCAGATTTCGTAGTCATGATATGCAGTGATGGCAAGCATGATCCGGATGGATTTAAGCATAGCCACTGGAGAAAAGGTTTCGTCATAGTCCACACCTGGTCTTCGACGAAAACCCTTTGCAACAAGTCTAGCTTTGAAAGTCTCCACTTTCCCATCTACACCAAGTTTTTTCTTGAAGATCCACTTGCTCCTAATGGGTATTACCCCTTCAGGAGCATCTTCCAAAGGCCATACTTTGTTGGTGTACATGGATTCCATCTCGGACCGCATTGCATCCAGCCATTTCACTGAGTCCCCACTCGTGATGGCCTGCTCGAAGCTAGTTGGGTCATCATCAACCATGATGCAATCCTCGCTCCCACCATCCACGAGAAAACCATAGTATCTCTCAGGTGGGTGAGGAACCCTACTAGATCGGCGGAGTGGCTGGGGTTCATCGGGAACTACCGAGTCTTCTGGTTCAACCAAATCTTCTGTTGTAGTCTGTATTGCTGGAACCTCTTCCAGTTCTACCTCCATGCCACTAATCTCTTTTTCAAGAAATTACTTTTCTAAAAAGGTGGCATGTCGAGAAACAAACACTTTTTGTTCCTCGGTTTGGTAGAAGATATACCCGCGCGAATGTTTGGGATATCCAATAAACTTACACAGAATGGACCTTGCCGTGAGTTTGTCCGGATTTTGTGTTTTTACATAGGCCGGACAACCCCATATCTTAACATAATTAAGACATGGTCTCTTTCCTTTCCATATCTCATATGGAGTGGTTGGCACAGATTTGGAGGGAACCATATTCAATAGGTCTGCAGCTGTTTCCAGTGCATATCCCCAGAAGGAAATAGGTAACTCAGCTGTGCTCATCATAAAGCGCACCATATCTAATAGGGTGCGGTTCCTCCGTTCCGATACACCGTTGTGCTGTGGTGTATATGGAGGAGTTAGCTGAGAGAGAATCCCATTCTCTTTTAGGAAGTCCAGGAATTCATTGCTCAAGTATTCTCCTCCTCGATCAGATCGTAGGATTTTAATACTTTTTCCGGTTTAGTTCTCGACATCCTGTTTATATTCTCTAAATTTCTCAAAAGCTTCTGATTTGTGTTTCATCAAGAACACATATCTGAATCTGGAGAGATCGTCAGTGAATATAATGAAGTACGCAGAACCATTCCTAGCATGTGTAGACATGGGGCCGCATACATCACTATGTACTAGTCCCAAGAGTTCTGTAACTCTCTCTCCGTGTCCCGTAAACGGAGTTTTGGTCATCTTTCCTTTGAGACATGACTGGCAAGTGTCATAAGATGAAAATTCAAACGGATTCAAATATCCATCTTTATGCAACTTAGCTAGTCGTGTCGCATTGATGTGACCCAGTCTACAATACCACAAGAAGGATTCGTTCATTTCTGAACTCTTCCTCTTATGTGTGTTTGTTATGCTCAGAACTGTTGATTGATTTAGAACATAAATGCCATTGCACATCGTGCCTGATCCAACCAACTTTTGGTTTAGAAAAATGTTCATAACATTATCCTGTAATACAAAATTATATCCCTCTTTACTCAACAAAGAAACTGATATAATGTTGCATATCAGGTTCGGCATGAAATAGCATTCGTTCAGAATCAATGTATTACCAGTTGGCAATACTAGGTGATATTCCCCGACGGTTTTAGCTGCAACAATTGTACCATTTCCAACCCTTATGTCTTTATCACCTTCTCCAAGTTCTCTATCTTTCCTAAGCCCATGTAACTAATTACATATATGGGATCCTGACCCGGTATCTAATACCCAGGACGTAGAGGAAATGGAGAAACAGTTCTCTATAACGAACACACCCGAAGAAAATGCATCAACATGTACTTTCTTCATTCGGGTGGCATGGGAATCCTGGTATTCCCCTATATCCTGTTCAGTCTTATAACTCTTATAAGAAAGAATGGAACCAACGTTCCCCAGCACAGTATAACATGCGGGTTCGGTCAATACATCCATATTATTATCTTGATTAAGGCATGATATGGTCGCTACCTGGAGAGAGAGAGAAGAAAACACTTTAGCGTATGCTCTTGCAAGATCAGATTGGTTATTATTTTATCTAATCAGGATGGCTCCCACTGTTTTTATCAAATCATCCTTCAAACCCTAAAAGGAAAGATTGGCCGGGATTAATTACACCCTACAACTTCGCCAATCTTTCAGCCAGGCCAGTGTCGGTACTTTGAGAGAGGTTCCCCGTGCTTTCGCACGGACCTAATTAAAGTAAACATCGTTTTCCCAGAGGCATAACCCCGTTGACACCTTTCTAGACACCTACTTGATTGGCTAATTGTCCTGTGTAAAACCCTCCCGGGAGTAACAATTACTCGCAGTGGGTATCGGGATCCAACTATCTCATAGAAGGTATGCAATCTCATTGCAAATTCCAACATTTGAAATTCCCGATAATATTTTGCCCCTAGCGTCCCATGACCTTGACGCAGGCCAACAAACCATAGTGCGCTAGTCAAGTTCAACCCGTCATTTCTTGATTGAATTAAACCAAGCCGTACGACCCTTGACGCAGGCCAACAAAGTCGCACGACTACCCTAATCCAATCTGCATCATATGCATAAGCAGATAAATACTAGTTAGCTACCGCACACTACGCCTTGACGCAGGCCAACAAACATAGCACGAATACTAAGTAGGACTTATCTGAAATGACGGAGGGCTACGACAGGTTTTTTCTGAAAACCTATTGCGTAATGAACTTGATATCGTCATAGAATCGAGTGAATTTTGAAAATGGAGTGATTTTGAGGCTTTTATTAGTTTTGCTAAAGAGGTCACTCCCGGTGAAGGGATCTCGGCTCTTTCCTTATGGAATAAGGTGCAGGATATATCATATACATCACTATGCAAAGCAAAACTCCAAAAGCAATCAAAAACAAACCGAGTGTTGTAGCATCTGCCAGGTTTTCTAAAGAGGTCACTCCCGGTGAAGGGATCTCGGCTCTTTCCTCATCGAATAAGGTGCAGGGTATATCATATATACCGCTATGCAAAGCAAAACTGTAGCTACCCTTTTTTTAAAAAAAATTGATTCTACAATATCTTTTAGGTTTCTTTTCTTTCATTAATCACATTAATGAAGTCCCATCATTTAAGTCACCTAAACATCACAGATAAATACGACGTACACTTATGCCATCTGCATTCGCCTCGATGTCCCCTCGTGCACCGTTAGGTTAGGTAACTAACGGCAGAGCGGGGCAGGGCTAGCGCGGGTGTAAAACATAAGTAACGCCTATATAATATATCATATATACTATATACAGTATTTATCACAGCACATCAAATGATCACATCACAGATATCGCAGCAGAAGAAACATATAAAACATTGGATATACTAGGACGTCCGTGTTTTATTTTGAGCCTCTATAAAACACGGATTCCACGGTCGCGATGAATAGCCAAACCCACACCCCTAGACCCCTACGAGAGCGGCAAGCAACCCTACCAATTCTAGAGTTAGGAGACCCGGACTCGACTCCTCGAGTTGGTCTCCCACTGGACTCCAGAACCCGGTTACTTGTGCTCTCCTCCTTGGGTCTATTCTAGTGCGGAAAAGTAAATAATATACAAAAGGTGACATCAACCTCATCCCGGAAGTGCCCCAATAAAAGAATATTACATACATTTTATTTTACATGAATGAAAATAAAAACTCTCATCTCACATAAAAAAACCCGGCTATTCAAAACGCGACGATCCAATATAACATATCCAGCAACACATAACATCACATGTCATCAACATAAGTAAATATGCGCATCCCAATTGTCGTTGACATATAGCAACGAAACCGACGATATCACATATTACACTTACGGTCACAGAAAAGAAAGTGTAAAACTACAACATTTGGAATCCACAATCTCTTTAGACATCGTAAATCCGAAATATCACATATTTCGCATTTCATGCCTAACTGTATGAATTCCACATATTGTATCACATTCCAGATAAATAGACAGTATTAAACTTTCCGATCGAATAATCAAATACCAAAGATTTCCATAATAGCTCAACACTTGAGCGGATTTCAAAAATTTCAGAAAACGTCACAGTAGCAACGGTCCAGCCGTAGAAGGGACAAGCCAATGCCTCACATGTGGCACGCCGTACTGCCCCAAACCCTAAGGTTCAAAAGGCAGTTCAAGACGGTCATATAATCGAGTTAAGGTTTGTTGTCTTCTAGAGGGTCCATCGCATCACATGCACGTTTTTCCGAAAGATTTAAACCCGAGAAAAATTCAACACTTGAATATTTTTCGTGCCGGGAAAAATTGAGTTAATGATATCCGTTCGAACATTTTAGTACTTTCTAAATTATTCGGAATAACATAACAAAATTAAATTCTCCGATCGAATCGACGATTACAAAATAAACCCCAAAATACTCAACATTTGAGTTAATTTAAAAATACCCAGAAAATACAAATAGCAGAAATATGAATTACAGTTAAAAAATGATAGCATGTTTCCTCTGTACGGCCGCGGAACCGCGGCCCAAGAAGGGTACGGCCGCGGTTCCGCGGTGGATTGTACGGAATATGCTGTCGAATTTTACCACAATTCTTAGAAAACCCTGCTGAATTTTTTAGGTACTTTTAATTCTGAAAAAACCCAGTTTTTAAAAATTGTACAGAGAGGGGGTTATCTTAACGTGTTCGGGTCGGTTCGGAGTTTTAATTTCGTTAACAGATCGCCTAATGCTCTAGTTAGGCTCTGATACCACTGTAGGGTTACTAGGCACACTAACAAGGCTCTAGGAAGCATCAAACATGCCCGTTTAAGGAAGCACAAGTAACCGGGTTCTAGGGTCCAGTAGGCATCACAGATATCACAGCAGGAGAAACATATATGAAATATTGGATATACTAGGACGTCCGTGTTTTCAATACGAGCCAGTATAAAACACGAATTCCACGGTCGCGATGAATAGCCAAACCCACATCCCTAGACCCCTACGAGAGCGGCAAGTAACACTGCCAATTCTAGGGTTAGGAGACCCGGTCTCGACTCCTCGAGACCGGGTCTCCTAACCCTAGAATTGGCAGTGTTACTTGCCGCTCTCGTAGGGGTCTAGGGATGTGGGTTTGGCTATTCATCGCGACCGTGGAATTCGTGTTTTATACTGGCTCGTATTGAAAACACGGACGTCCTAGTATATCCAATATTTCATATATGTTTCTCCTGCTGTGATATCCGTGATACTTCTTAGACATCGCATGCCTAACCAAATGAATTCCTTAGACATTATCGAAAACTCTTCAATATTAAGTCGGGCAATTCAACAAGATTCCCGACATGCTGATCGGGTGCTCGCAGAAAATTAGGGTTTCATATGCAAGTAAACTATGTTTACAACTAAGGGAACACGAAATACAACCTTTGTAGATCGGTCCTTCACTTCATTTGCTCCTTGTTGAAGTCCCTTCGCTGCGATCGTGGTTCTCCCGGACCCTTGCATGGCTTCACGAGGTGAAAGACGCGTCCTTGCTTGAAGTCTTCGAGGCCGAAGATGATCTACGTCGAGGGGATGCCAACTCAAGCTTCTACTTCACTAACTTGAGAATTAGTGAAGTAAACACCCTAAACTAAAGTGCTAGTCTAGTAGAGGATGGAGAAATAGGAAATGGGTTCTCTTTAGAATTTTATTTCTCACAATCTATCTCACTTTGGATCAAACCCTAGCAAGCTTTTTCTCTTTTCAAAATGAAGAAGAAGAAGAAAAGAAAGAGATGAGGATAATGATCAAGTGATAAGGCTAACCATGGTGAGTGAGTATCATATACTAACTCTTGTAGAGCCATAACCATAGCTAACACTTATGGTTGGGTTATGAAATATCCATGGTAAAAACAAACTCAAGTGGACTTAGTCAATGCATCCACAAGCTTCCACAAGCTTCATGCATTGATCTAATCCTCCACTTAATTTTGTAATTACTTAAAATATAAAAACCCAACATAATAGATAACATAGTGTAAGTCTCATACACCCAAGTCATGTGTATCATCAACCATGATACATTAAGAAAACACAATTTTAATATATATCATATATACATTAAAATTGTGCTCATGTGAGAAAAACCCTAAAGTGAACAAGTGTTAGTAAATGTAAACTAGTATATCTAATATACAATTATACACTTAATTATTAAATCAACGCTTGACTTAATAATCCGGTCATATCTCATATAACCGACTAACATCCATTGTATCGACTTATCGAATCAACACTTGATTCGATAACCCGGCTATATTATATATAACCGACCGATACAAAAAGTCGCGAGAATAGAATACGGTATCACATACACGCATTATTCTCGGTCCCGCACATATCACATGCATGCTCCTATTTCGTTTTGCCTGAGCCAGTAAAACCTCTATGTAGGACTCTAAAGACTCGTCAATACGCCGGCAGTAGGTGATGATCACATCAAGCACCCACAAGCCGTCAGCGGTACTAGCTGGACATAACGGCTACCCGGGTATTGAGCGATCAGAAGATCTGCAAGCAAGCCCGCTCTAACTTCTGTAAAGGCCTGCCGATAACACTTCCCGTACAGTCCGGTCTCCTCGTCTGATATGTCACATATCAAGTTTAGGGGTGGTAAACGTCAGACCCCAATAACCGATAAGTCGTGCCGATGTGAGGCTCATAACGGGTCGAGAAACTACTGGTAACACTTACCAGTAAATCTCTAAATCAGCCCTGGCCACGGACTTCCCTGTTACGGCAAATTGAGCACAGCGCAACATCAACCTCCAATACCGGGAGAGACGAAACCCCTCCTATCGCTCATTGCCTCCATGTGACTCGCGACTGTACCCAAAAACCACTGTTTTGCATGCCCTCATTGACGTGGTAAGGTGGAAATCAAAGCACAGTGGGAAGCACACAAGACTCTATGACGATCTCGGGTCTACAGACTAACCTGCACAAGTGTCACCAGAGAACTGCCATCTGACGTGAGGTATAATACCATCTGGGAGTTCTCGGCGAGTCCGTCCAGTGTACCCAGTCTCTACTGAGCACCCGTATACTATCTCTGATGTCAAACACCAATGGATATGGGATCATCCATCGCCCATCTCATGGGTCGAAAAGCGTATACGCTAGTCCACACTGGTATATCGATGCCCCGTCTCGATACACCTACGACTAGGGACCTTGAAGGATGTACTTAAGGACTACCATGTCCCCACTAGTATGATCCACATCATAGTCCAGGTAGTCAAGTACTCATCCTAAGGGCATTACCAACATGTAACTATAAAGCAGTATAAAGAGACAAGTATACATGTTAAAGTAAAGAGCAACCAGATAGCATACTATCATATCGAGCAAGAAAGTCCTCTCTATATATGTCCAAGCATCCAATATAATATACATCATCTGTACAATACTGGCCTCTAGGGCATACATACAACTAACAAGGTGCCCCTTGCAGAGGGGGACGATAAAAAAACCGTCCAAGTCGGATCACTTCTGACAGGAACTCAGCGGGATGACCTGATCGGTTTCCTTAGAAAAAACTCCGACATCTTCGCCTGGCCCCTGCTGACATGCCTGGGATCGACCCTAAAATCACTTCTCACAAGCTCGGGGTCGACCCTACGGCCCGACCCGTTAGGCAGAAGAAGCGAAGCTTCGCCCCGGTCAAACAGAAGGCTATCGAAGATGAAGTTGATTGACTTCTCACCGCCAACTTCATCCGGAATGTACCTTACTCGGAGTGGCTGGCGAATGTAGTTCTGGTCAAGAAGTCAAGCGGGAAGTGGCGCATGTGCGTCGACTTCACCGACCTTAATAAGACCTGCCCCAAGGACAACTACCCCCTCCCTCGGATAGATCAACTCGTCGACAGCTCGGCCGACCACGAGCTGTTGAGTTTCATGGATGCTTTCCCCGGATACAATCAGATCCATATGAATCCGACGGACGAAGATCTTACCGCATTCACTACGGACCGGGGGGTATATTGCTACAAAGTGATGCCCTTCGGCCTCAAGAACGCCGAAGCTACGTACCAACGGTTGGTCAACCGCATGTTCAAGCCGCAGATCGGCAGGAATATGAAAGTCTACGTCGACGACATGCTTGTCAAGTCCATTTCGTCGGACGACCACGCCAAGGACCTGGGCGAGGCCTTCAAAGTGCTCCGCAAGTTCAAAATGAAGCTAAACCCCGCCAAATGCGCATTCGGAGTCACCGGGGGAAAGTTCCTCGGTTTCATGGTCACTCGCCGTGGAATCGAGGCTAACCCATAGAAAATCGACGCTATCCTCAACATGGCCACGCCCAAGTCCAACGTCGAGATCATGCGGCTCACGGGGCGAGTGGTCACTCTGAGCCATTTTATGTCAAGGTCGGGGGAGAAGTGCCTCCCGTTCTTCAAAGCTCTGAGGAAGATCCCGAGGTTCGAGTGGTCAGAGGAGTGCCAGATCGCTTTCGACCAATTGAAGAGGCACCTCGCGACCCCACCACTGCTCACCCGACCAGTTGAAGGAGACGAGTTGTCGCTGTATCTAGCGGTATCCGACCAAGCAACGGGCTCGGTGCTCGTCCGAGAGTTCGATGGAGTGCAGAAGCCGGTGTACTATGTGAGCCATGTCTTCAAGGATGCAGAAACGAGGTATCCAGCCATAGAAAAGATTGTCTTGGCCCTCGTGGTGGCCTCAAGGAAGCTACGACACTACTTCCAAGCACACACCATACTCGTCCTCACCGAGTGCCCGTTGGGGGCTATCCTCGCATCACCGGAATCCTTGGGCCGCTTAGAGAAGTGGAGGTGGGAGCTATCTCAGTTCGACATAAAATATCGCCCGAGGCAGGCCATCAAAGCGCAGGCCCTGGTCAATTTCATCGTTGAATGCACCATCCCCGGTAAAGAACCGGAATCCACGCCAACCCTCGCAGCCCGACACCCCACCGCGGAGAGGCCTGGCTCGGTCCCTGAGTGGGTCATCTACGTCGACGGGTTTTCAACCGAGGAAGGCTGTGGTGTCGGCCTCATCATCCGGGGCCCGAACGAGGCAGAAATAGAGTACTCTCTGAAGCTCGGATTCAAGGCCTCAAACAACGCGGCAGAGTACGAGGCCCTACTGGCTGGACTGCGCATGGCCTCCGGGCTGGGGCTGAAGAAAATTCGAATCCGCAACGACTCAGCCTTAGTCGTCAGCCAAGTGACCGGCCGCTTCAAGGCTCGTGAACCCCTGATGATGAAGCACCTCGACAAAGTAAGGAAGCTTCGGAAAAACTTTGACGAAGTCCAGGTGGAGAAAATACCCAGGTAGCTCAATGCCTAAGCCGACGCCCTGAGCAAGCTGGCTTCGTCCTACTCGGCCAACAACAAGCGGTCTATCCTCTTCGAGACCTTGCCCCTGCCCAGCATGGAGGACGGAGCGACGATACTCCATATATATACGGCGCGGGAAGACGACCAAGACTGGAGGAAGCCTCTCGTAGAGTTTCTAAGAGACGGTATGCTCCCAGAAGATCGGGGAGCAGCCCGCCGTCTCCAGGCCAAAGCCCGTCACTTCATTTGGAGCAATGGAAACCTTTACAAGAAATCCTTCACCCAGCCCGTTCTCCAGTGCGTCGACCCCCATGAAGCCGACTACGTCCTCCGTGAAATCCATGAAGGGGTCGGTGGTGCACACCAAGGGGCCCGGACCTTGATCCAGAAGGCATTGCTCCAGGGGTACTACTGGCCCACTGTTCACGAAGACGCCCAGAAGCTCGTCAGAAGATGAAAAAGCTGCTAACTCCACGGCAGCATACCACGCCTTCCAGCTACCGAGATGTCCGCCTTAACATCCCCATGGCCATTCGCCCAGTGGGGGTTGGACATGATAGGCCAGTTCCCTACCGGTGCGGGCGGGTACAAATATGTCCTCGTCGCAGTAGACTACTTCACAAAGTGGATCGAGGCCGTCCCCATCAGGAAACTGGATGCCGCCACGACCATCAAGTTCCTGCAGAACAATCTGATACTTCGGTTCGGCATCCCAAGGTGTATTATCATCGAACACGGGACGAACTTCGAAAATGAAAAAGTGAAAGATTTCTGCGGAGAATACCATATCCTCATGAAATTTGACACGGTCGCGCACCTCCAATGCAACGGGCAGGCCGAAGTTGCAAACCGAGACATCCTCCGAGGTCTCCGGACCCACCTAGAAGGACGACAAGGCAGTTGGGTCGAGGAACCGCCCCGGGTCTTATAGGCCCTGCGCACGTCAAAGAAGACCCCCACTGGGGAAACCCCCTTCAGCCTCTGCTACAGGACCGAGGCAATGGTCCCAGCGGAGATCGGGCTACCCAGTCATCGGGTCGAGCACTTCGATGACGAAGCAAAACCTCGGCGCTACGGACCAACCTGGACATATTGCTGGAGAATAGAGACCGGCCTCAAATAAGAGCTGCCGCTTACCAGCAACAAACTGCTCAATATTACAACGTGCGGGTCAAGCGTCGCTCCTTCAAGACCGGAGATCTGGTCTTGCGGCGGAACGAGTTCGTCGATCAAAGAAGGCTACATAAGTTTTTCCCAAAGTGGGACGGTCCTTTCCTCGTCTCCGAGGTACTCCCCGGCGGAGCCTATCGTTTACAAAACGTGGACGGACGCAAGTTTCCACGGCGTTATAATGCCGAGAAGCTCAAGCTGTATCAATGAGACCAAGGCCTACGAGTGTGTACCTCTCCTTTCGCAATACGATGTAAATGTTTTCTAAAAATCCTTTCTATTTCAAATAAAGAGAATGTTAGAACATTGCAAAAAAGAGGAGTTCTGTCTTTGTGATCAAAGCCATCACCTAGAGGCAGCAACCGCGCAGCTTCACTGCCCGGTTATCCTTAGAAGGCTTCCTACGGCCCCTCCAGCGCTAAGGATCAAAGACCTCGTCTAGAGGCACCCGCGCAGCTACCCTGCTCGGCTATCCTGGCCGGTAGCTTCCCTACACATAACGCCAGGGATCAAAGCCCTTGCCAAGAGGCAACCGTGCAGCTTCACTGCCCGGTTATCCTTAGAAAGCCTCCTACGGCCCCTTCAACGCTAAGGATTAAAGCCCTCGCCTAGAGGCAGCCGAGTGGCTACCCTGCTCGGATATCCCCGACTGGTAGCTCCCTACCCATGACGCCAGGGATCAAAGCCCTCGCCAAGAGGCACCGACAGTAACTTTGCTCGGCCCCATCCTAAAGGACAAAAGCCCTAGCCAAGAGGCACCAGGCAGTAATCCTGCCCGGCCCCCATCCTTAGTAGGCTTCTTACAGCCCCTCCCGCGCTAAGGATCAAAGTCCTCCCTAGAGGCGGCCAAGCCCGACCCTTGCTCGTTTATCCCCGGCTGGTAGCTTCCTACCACAACCGACAGGGATCAAAGCCCTCGCCAAGAGGCACCGGGCAGTAACCCTGCTCGGCCCCCGTCCTTAAGGATCAAAGCCCTTGCAAGAGGCAACCGGACCCGCCCTTGTTCGGTCATATCCGGCTGGTAGCTCCCTACCCACGATGCCAGGGATCAAAGCCCTCGCCAAGAGGCACCGAACAGCTACCCTGCTCGGTCATCCCCGGTTGGTAGCTCCCTACCCACGACGCCAGTGATCCAAGCCCTCGCCAAGAGGCACCGAGCGGCTACCCTGCTTGGTCATCCCCGGCTGGTATCTCCCTACCCACGACGCCAGGGATCCAAGCCCTTGCCAAGAGGCACCGAGTGGCTACCCTGCTCGGTCATCCCCGGATGGTAGCTCTCTACCCACAACGCCAGGGATCCAAGCCCTCCCCAAGAGGCACCGAGCGGCTACCCTGCTCGGTCATCCCCGGATGGTAGCTCTCTACCCACGACGCCAGGGATCCAAGCCCTCCCCAAGAGGCACCGAGCGGCTACCCTGCTCGGTCATCCCCAGCTGGTAGCTCCCTACCCACGACGCCAGGGATCCAAGCCCTCACCAAGAGGAAGCCGAGAGGCTACCCTGCTCGGTCATCCCCGGCTGGTAGCTCCGTACCCACGACACCAGAGATCAAAGCCCTCGCCAAGAGGCATCTGAAGCCCTCAGAGTGAGGACATCGAGCTCTCTTCGACTCGGCACATCTGCAGCGGGCAGCCTACTGCCCATCAAACTGTTAGTGTATATGCCCTAGAGGCCATTACTGTATCATATTGGCATGTATATTACTTAATGGAAGCTTGGGATATTCACCTTGTATTGACAATCTTGCTCAAGATAGTAGTATGCTACTTGGTTTGTTTCTGCTTTAATGTGTGCATATGTTTCTTTTAGCATATCGCCTTTACACATTAGTGGAGCCCTTAGGATCTTTGCTTGATTACCAGCGTTGTGATGGCAGTCACACTCGTGGGGGCTGGGTAGTCCATAAGCACATCCTTATGCAGGTCCTTAGTCGTAGGACTATCGAGACAGGGCATCGATATTCCGGAGTAGACTAGCGTATGTGCTTCTTATCCCAGCTTGGGAGACGGTCTATCCCACAGCCGTCAGTACGTCGTACTTGAGATAGTATGCGGGTGCTCGTTAGGTTACGAGTACACTGGACAGGACTCGTCGGGAACTGTTGGTTGGTATTATACCTATCGTCAGTTATCAGTTCCCAGGCGACATGAGTATAGCTTAGTCCGTTGACTTGACACTGTCACTTCGCCTCGAGTGTGTTCCCACTGTACTTTGATTACTACCCTACCACGGCTCAAAGGAGTCGTGCAAACAGGTAGTTTTTGGGTGCAGTCCCGAAGCACTTGGAGGCAGTGACGGTTAGACAGGATTCGTCTCTCCCGGTATTGGGGGTTGATATCGCGTTGTGTCTAGGAGAGCCATTACACAAAGTCCCTGGCCAGGGCAAGCGAGATAGACTGGTAGGTTTCCAGTGTTATCTCAGGTGTTCTGGGCTACACTCCGACACGACTTGTACCGCTAGTAGGGGACTGACGTTTACCGCCCCCTTAGGCTCGCCATGAGATGTTCTTAGAAGAACAGACCGGACTGTACGGAGACTGTCACATTTAGGCTCAGTAGGAGTTCAGATGGGTTTTACTCGTCAGTCTTCTTATCGGCATCTACCTGGGGACCGTTACGTACAGCTAGTGCCGCTTGCGGTCTGTGGTTAAACCCACTGCCAGTGTAGTGTCGAGTCTTTAGAGTCCCACACAGAGGGTTATTCGCCTTTAGGCAAAATGAGTAGAGGTCGCGTGGTTTTGCGACAGGATTCGTTCACATCCGCGCACTTATGCACGTTTGGTGTCCGGACAGCTTATACTAGCGGGCTTTGGTTTAAGCCGGATCCTAGTATATGATTTGGGATTGGTTTTATCTCATTGTATTCGTGTTCATCGGAACACGGATACGGGTGTGTATGCACAGTTGACTGAGACAGAGGCAGAGGACTTTCATTAGGGTTGATGACCATTGTCATTTTCTTAACCCTAATGTTTATGTGTGAATTATGATTTATTAATATTAGTTAATTATAATTGTGCATGGTTAGGGTTGTTGACCATTTGACTATACTTGACTTGTTGACCTAGGTTGACAAGTTGACCATCATCATTCCATATGAAAGATGCTCTTTGATCCTTGCAAAAGCATTTAATGTGAAATGATAATGCTCATTTCTTGATTAACCATGACAATTATCTTTAGCTAATTATCTATTTTTCATAAATCACATATATGTAAGAAGGTTGCATTATTCTTCTCACTTGATCATTTTCATTCTCTCTCCTCCTCTTCCTCTCTCTCTAGCTCTCCCTTCTCATGAGTTGAGAACCATTTGAGCTTGAGATAAAACCCTCAAAAATACTCTCTACTCTTTCTAAGGTCCTAGGTTTAGCACACCAAGCACCTTAGTTACTTCTAGTTTGAAGTTGGAGCCAAAGGTAGAGGCCCTCGGGTGGATCTTTCTTCGGCAAAAGAAGGCGACAAGGAGAACCCGTTCTTTCACTCCAAGGAGCAAGAAGAGAAGGACTTGAAGACCTAGGTATAACCCCTTTTCCGAGTAGCTAAACTCTTTAGCTTTGTTAGTTAGTTTTGTTTAGCAAAAATCCCTCATTTACATAGTCCATGTTGCCTAGTGTTGTAAAAATCCGTTTTTTCATAACTTTTCTGCCTCCCCGCAAGCACCGGGGTGGGCAACGTGGACTTACACAAACGCCGCGGATCTGAAGCACTCTCCAAGAGGCACCGGGTCTATATAAGTCCGAGCGATCCCACCTCGACTTCGGAGCCACGGAGATACCTTCTTCCCAACAGCCTTTGCACTTGGCAAGTGATCGAAACCAACTCGACGCGCGATCGCCAGACGAAGAACTGGCCTGACATGGAAGCTCAACAGTGCAAGTCTGAATATTCTACGAGTATTAAGACCAAACAAAGGATAATGTGCAAGCAATGAAAACAGCAAAAGTTTTATTCGCTTAAAAACCAATATCTTTACAAGGTTATTGTGGGCTCCCCAGCCTTATCAAATGGCCCGGAAGCTTACAAAAAGATAGAAGAGGAAGTATAAAAAAAAAAGCCTAAGTCACAAGCCCCTCCTACGCCTCACTTCCCTCATCACTATCTACCGAAAGCTTGACCACCGAGAGCGGGACCCGAGCACAGAGCTCACCATCGGCAAACTCAGGAAGCTTCTCCTTGACAGCATCAAGAGCCTTGTTCCACGCGACAGCGGTATCCTCGCCAAGTTCGGCGTAAAAATGCTTCGACACCTTGTAATCGGCCACCGCCTTCCTAGCCCGAGCCTCGGCGAGCTCGGCCGCTTGAAGCGCCGCCTCTGCATCCCTCCTGCTGGCATCTCTCTCTTTCTTCATGGCCGCGAAGCGATCGGCCAGTTCCGTTAGCTTCGCCTCAACAACTCGGTGGGACTCACTCAGGCGATGATAGAACTCCCGACACACTAAGACGGTAAGCTCCACGGACTCCGACCGGCCTGCCAGGACATCGGCCTTCTCCCTCTCCAGACGCAGGTCAAGTCGCAGGACATCGGCCTCCGAAGAAGACTCTCCACCGGCTTCGCAGCATGGAAAGCCCCCTCGGCCTCCATGCGGGTAACAAGGGCGCAGTGTTGAAAGACCTGACGAGAAACGGATGAGAAACTTCGAGACGCTCGAGCCAAAGAAAGGAGAGTCAAAACAACACGAGAAAGAGTTCGTACCTGAACCGCTTCTTGAGTTATGGCCGCCACTTGGGCCCTAAGGGTTCCATGCGGGAGCTTGCCCCCTGCCGACTCTTCCATTCCAGTGAGCAGGCCGGCAACAACGAAAAGCCCAGACGGAACCATGAAAACGGCGTCCCCTTCCTGCACGGGAATTCCCTCAGGGACCCTCGACGGCGGTGCACGAGAGACCGTCCTCTTCCTCTTAAGGGGAGTCCCGTCTTCACCCTCCCCTGCATCCCTCGTCTGGGGCTCGGAAACCCGTGGACACCTCAGGTCGCTGCCGGGACAATCGCCAGGAGCTTTCAGCGAAGCAGACGGCCCCGCCGCCGGCAGAAAATTCGGCGCAGGGCTCGAGCCGGCTGGGGGCGCAGCCACACCACTAGCCTCCCTCCGGGACGAGACACCAAAAGCTCTGGATCGATCCATAGATCTGACCTAAGGAAGAAGAGCACCGAGCTATCAGGACTTAAAGCAAGGAAATATATGAAGAGATAGGGGACCTGGATTGGACCCCATCCCTATTTATTGCTGCCATCGCCTTCATCCAAGGCGCCCTTCATCTCCCGCCAAAACGACTCCTCGCGTCCGACGACCCCGATTGCTCCACCTATCGCTCCAGTATTTGGCCGCATCCCATCAGACACCGCAGGTCTGCAACATGTCGCGTGGCCCAACCGATGCTCGACACGTGGACCGTCGCTTCTGTGACGGAACGCACGAACCGGCGCACCTTCCTTAAATGCAGAGATCTCGCCCATGATTCGCTGGCAGAAAAGACAACAGATTGCCTGGGGACACGTCCCGACGATATCTTCGAAGGGAGCTCACCCCGGGTGGCCCGGCAGTCCACTCTTGACCCGACCCGTCAGCTAGTCGGGACGAGAGTGGGGGCTAATGATAATGCTCGATATCGGCGATCTCCCAGATCGTGACACGTGGCAGATGACGTGTCCCAGAGCTCAGAAGAAAGAGCCTACATAGGCCGACCAGGCCACCCCTGTGCCCGACACGCAAGCACAAGCTGGCCCTCCTCAGAGCCCCCATGCACAAATTGGCTTCCTCGGCCTCCCAGCTCGCCTCCGAGATACCACAGGACCAAGATGCCTCGGTTCTCCCGCTCGTCCCCGAGCTCTCCCGCCGAGGCCATTTTCCTCGATCTCATCGACCAACCAACGGTACCACTCGCAGGCGTAACCGCCGCTCCGCGAATCTCGCCATGCACGAGATCTCCGCCGGCCACATCCCACGTTCCACGCCATTACGATCCCCAATAACGAGCATGTCTCGCCATTAATGGGAAGATCCGCTTATCACGCGGGCATGACGTCAGAAGCGTAACGGCCGGCGTGATTCTCGCGTCTGCCCCTGCATGCTGCCGCCACTATATAAACCCCTCTCTCAGAAGGATCAAGTAAGCATTTTCTGCTCCACTTAAGCCGTTACTCTGCTCGGATCTTGTTACTGACTTGATCGTCGGAGGGTCCTCGGTGGTACCAAACCATCCGGGGACTTCCTTGCAGGTACTCGGCGCAAATCTCCTCCAACCCATTGAGATCCACACATCGCAGGAGATCACGCTTCAGATCAAATCTCAGCCGTCAATCACGGCCATCGGCAGATCAACGGAAGACAACATCTGAAGGAGACCGGAAAGGCCCTCCATCAATCTTGCATTTTGCTTCAAATACATTATTTAAGAGTGAGAGTGATCTGATCATATACATAGTGAATCTTATCTTATTTAAAATCAATTTGATAATTTATTTATTAACATTTAATGTCAAATTTTATTTCATCTGTAGAAACTCTAACTTTGCGCTTAGGCTTAATTTGACCTAAGATTAATGATGCATCAAATTTTATAATATAGTCTCAATCAGTCAAAAGAAATTTTATATATACAGAAAGAAAACGGCCTATAAAGTCACGAATTTTTTTTTCTTTACTGACAGCTTGGAAAGTAAGTCGTCCATCAATTTTTTCAACCATTAACACCAACCATCTTTATTTTATATATATATAAAGAGAGAATAATAAAAGAAAGGTGCTACAAGAGGAAATTTACCCTGTCGAAATATTACACCCTCCAACATTTTTTCCGACGATCAGAACTCGTGATCTTCATCTTTATCATCTAGGAAGTGGACATACCAAATTTCATGTGATGACTCTAATCACATGAAATTTGGTGTATACACATTTTCATGATCTTCATATTTATCATCTAGGACGCGGACACGCCACCAAATTTCATGTGATTCTAATCACATGAAATTTGGTATATACACATTTTAGATAATAAAGATGAAGATCATGGGTTCCGATCGTCGGAAAAAATAATGGAGAGTGTATTTTCTCGACGCTATAAAAGAAAATCCCCACCTGCGGCATCTTTTCTCCATTATTCCCATCCTACTATGGTGTCTTAGGGAAAAGGCCATAAAAGGGGATTTCCTCTTATGGCGTCGAAAAATTACAACCTTCATCATTTTTTCGACGACCCGTATCCATCATCATCATCGTTATTATCTAAGATGTGCATAACCTAAATTTTATATGATTCCATCACTTTTTTACCGTTGAATTGGCAATGTAAAAAGTTCTATTGTAGGTAAACCATTAATTTTGCACCAACTAAATCAACGGTGGAAAAATGTTATAATCACATGAATTTTGGTGTATCCACATCTTAGATGAAAAATGGAGGAGATGTATGCTGCTCGTTGAAAAAAATCATGAAGGGTACATTTTTCCAACGCCATAGGAGGAAATTCCCTCCTATGGCACATTTCCTCCGTTAAAACCCTCATCTTTCTCTCTCTCTCTCTCTCTATATATATATATATATAATAAAGAAAAGAGTCCACCTGAGGCTTTTTCATTAAACGGTGTCAAGTATATATATTCTTCACGATTTTTTTCAACGATCGAAATTCTTCATCATCATCTTTATCATGTAAGATATGAATACACCAAATCCAATGTTCAAAATAGCGATAGCGTATATCATAGCATTCTACTGCTGAATAGCTAAAAGCGTAAACAGCGTTGCGCATAGTGTAAACTACACGAATTATTAATTATAACTTATTATTATTATCATCATCATCTTATTTACAATAAATTATATATTATAAACATATAGAACTTATAACAATAAATAACATAACATTATTTTCTTAATTTCCAATCCTTAAGCTCATATGTATGATTTATAATTGTATTAAACATATTGAAAATAAAATAAACAATCTTTGTTTGAGAAATATGTCCACTAGATATGATTTCAAATTTAGAGATTAGAACTTCAATAAGACCCTCTTCATATAGTTTAGGATTAGATACTGAAACCTGAAGAACCTCAATAGAAAAACTTATGTGAAAACAGTGTGCGTATAGCATAGCGTATACTATTTGTTAAAAAGCGTAAATTATTTGAAAAAAACCGTAAACTACTTTGTATTTAAGCTGTTTTCCGATATTATATGGTGAAGAGGCTAAGCTACGCTATACGGCGCAAAATAGCAAGCCATATAGAAAGCTATTTTAAATATTGACCAAATTTCATGTGATTTCACCACTTTTTTCACCGTTGAATTAGTAATGTAAAAAATTCTATTGTCGGTAAACCGTTAATTATGCACCCACTAAATCAACGGTTAAAAAATGATGGAATCACATGAAATTTGGTGTGTCCACGTCTTACGTGATAGAGATGGTGATGATGCTGTATTTCTTCGATGCCATAGAAGAGAGAGAGGAAAGGTGCCATAGGAGGAAATTTTCTCCTCCTATGCGTCGAAAAAATATATCCTCCAATATATTTTTCGACGATCGGCATATATCATCTCCATCTTTATAATCTAAGATGTGGATACACCAAATTTCATATGGTTCTACCATCTTTTCACCGTTGATTTAGTGCGTGCAAAATTAACAGTCTACCAACATAGAACCTTTGACATTGCTAATTCAATGGTGCAAAAAATGGTAGAATCACATGAAATTTTGTGTATTCACATCTTACATGATAAAGATGGTATTGATGGGTGTTCAGCGTTGAATAAAATGTTCGAGATTATTGTATTTTGACGCCACATGACGAAAAAGCCTCCTAGCCCTCCCTCTCTCGAGAGATGGAGGAAAGATGACATAGGAGGGAATTTTCTTCTATGGTGTCGAAAAAATATGCCCTCTATGATTTTTTCGACGATCGGTATCCATCGTCATCTTCTTTATCATGTAGGATACGGATATACCAATTTTTATATGATTCCACCACCTTTTCATCGTTGAATTAGCTATGTAAGAAGTTTTATTGTCGATAAACCGTTAATTTTTGCATCCATTAAAATCCACTAAATTGTTAATTTGGATTATATATGAAAATAAAAATAATTTAGTGATGTATGAAACACATTACGTGATTGAAACAGAATATGAGAAGATAATCGTTAACTTGGATTATATATGAAGATAAGATAATTTAGTGATGCATGAAACACATAACATGATTGAAATAGAAAATGATAAGATAAGATAAGATAAGATAGCTATTTATGTATTTGAAGTATGTATCATGATACGATCAGCTAGCAATTTATGTACCTGGAAGTGTGTAGCACATGGCAAAATATGGGCCACCGGCTACCTAGATTCATCATTGAGATTCATCTATTAAGCATTCTATTAAAATTGAGGACGGTGGAAGACAAAACTATGATTTTATATTTTGTTCTATTAAGCATTCTATTAAAATGATAAGATAAGATAAGATAGCTATTTTTTTTTATCTTTAATTTCATATTTTGTTCGATAAACTATGATTTTATTTGATATTATTTGATTGTTGTTTTTTGGGATCAGGTGGAGGTTTTTTTTAATATTTTTCCCAAGGCACTCTAGATTGTTTCCAAGATTTTTCAAAGATTTTTCGAAACATTATCAAGTTTTTCGGAAAGAATTTTTGAAGAATTTCCCCTGGATTTTGCATCCACAAATAGTTGTAGATGAGCTATTTGGAAGGGAGAGATAGAAAAAAAATCAGGATTTATCCCAAGATTTTCGGGAATTTTCCCGAGATTTTTTTCGAGATTTTCCCCAAGATTTTCATGATATTTCAAGATTTGGTAGGGCAAAATAGAAATTTACATGGAGTCCAGAGGCATATTCAAAATTTCTTTGCATTTACCCGGGTGTATTATAAGATGGAGGGGCTGAATTATAAATAGATGACAAATTGACAGACCTACATCTTTTCTTTATGACCTGAGGTGGAGGGACTGAATGCGAATTAGCAAAGAATCCGGTGGGTTTAGCTTAATTTTCCAGCAGAGGAAAGAATCATGCTTCATTTTCATATTGTACATGATTTTTTCATAATTTTTCTGAAGATTCTGAATATTTTTCCGAAGAATTTTTCAAGATTTTCCGAAAGATTATCAAGAAATTTTTGAATTTTGTAGCTAGCTATTTTTTTTTGAATGTTTTGAAGATTTGTCCCAATATTTTTACCAAAACTTTTTGAATTTTGAAGGAATTAATTTTTGAAATTTTCGCAATACTGATGATTTGTCCTAAGAAATTATAAAGGGTTTTCCGAAGATTGTAAAGAATTTTGAAGATTTGGAAGGGCTAAATAAAATTTATATGGAGTCCAGAGGGCTTATTTAAATATTCCTTGCATTTTTCAAGTTGTTGGAGGGCTTGAATGAGCATTATGTTAAAATCTGGGGGGTTACAGAGAATTTTCTAGGAGGGGGAGTCATGTGCTTTGATAATGAAGGGCCTGTTTGAAATTATGGAGAATTTGGGGGGCCTTTGTAAAATTTTCCGCAAAAAGCCAGGCTCGTGTGTATATATATATATATATGAGATTAATGGAGAAAAGAGGCCATAGAAGGGGATTTCCTCATATGGCGTGGAAAAAATACAATCTCCGCCATTTTTTCCGACGATCGGCACTCATCATCATCATCGTTATCATCTAAGATGTGCGCACACCAAATTTCATGTGATTCCACAACCTTTTCACCGTTGATTTAGTGAGTTCAAAATTAATGGTTTACCGACAATAGAACTTTTTAAATTGCTAAATCAACGGTGAAAAAGTTGTAGAATCACATGAAATTTGGTTTATCCTTGTATTTTTTCCACGCCATAGGAGCAAATTCCCTCCTATGGCCTCTTTTCTCCATTATTCTCTCTCTCTATATATATAAATGAGAATAATGAAGAAAAGATGCCAGGAGGGATTTCCTCTTATGGTGTCGAAAAAATACAACCCCCACCATTTTTTCCGACGATCGGCATCTATCATCATCATTGTTATCATCTAAGATGTGCATACACCAAATTTCATGTGATTCCACTACTTTTTCACCGTTGGATTAGTAGTGTAAGAAGTTCTATTGTCGGTAGAGCATTAATTTTGAACCAACTAAATCAACAGTGAAAAAATTGTATAATCACATAAAATTTGGTGTATCCATATCTTAGATAATAAAGATGGATGCGATGTATGCCGATCGTCCAAAAAAATCACGAAGGGTGTATTTTTCCGACGCCATAGGAGAAAATCCCCTTCTATGACACATTTCCTTCATTAACCTCTCTCTCTATATATATATGATTGGAAAATTGAAGTCGTGAAACGTGGGACTGACTCGACTCTGTCGTTTCCGAACATCAATCACCTATGTCTTAGCAGACCCTAGAGGATGCGGCTCTATAGAAAAACAAATAAAATCCTTAACTCTAAGATTGTCCAAGTCATGAATTTTTTTGTTAAGAAATTCCTATGGATTCAATAACTATTAAAACATGCAAAATAGTTTAAAAAAAATATAGATCTGAAAAAATAGTTATAGTTAACAAAAATTCAAGGATTATAATAAATTTAATCATATCATCATGAATCAACTTCTTAAAAATCTAAAAGATATCTAATACATGAATAATAAATTAAATTAATACCATCATTGATATAGTTAAAGTTAACCAATCCATTTAGTTTTTCTATATTTTTTTAATGTAATCATGTGCAAAGGACGTGCTAAAACCCTCGTCAGAAGTATATGTAAAGAAAGTAAATAAATAATTTGAATATGAATATTTCAACTACTTGGTCTGATCATGTTGGTTTTTTTATTTAAAAAAAAATACATAGAGAGAGAAAAAAATTGAAAAGATGCTGAAATTTTCATAATATATTCGAAATTCTCTGAAAAAGTGAGAAAATTCATATGATCCTTTTGGATTTTATTTATAATACTAGAGATATTTCTTAAAAATAAACAAGAAATATATTTATATATGAATAATTTGTGCTAAAGTGCACCGTTATATGGTGAAGATGACATTGTAATACAAGATAATATCTATCTATCCATCTATTATATATCTATATTTACAATTATGACTAGAACTCATGAGGTATATAAAATAACCTTTTTCCCCATAAGATAATACAAAAAATTGAGAAAATTCTTTCATGAAACTCTAGCCTAAAAGCATGTCAATGCATACCTCAAACTCATGAGTTTATCTTGTCACCATTTCAACATTCGAATACAAAAGATAGTCGGTCAAAGTGCCATAATTATTTTTTCAAAAAAAAACCTAATAACATAGTGAAGAACAGTTTAAACAAGTTGATACACAAACATCTCACGGTTATTTGTAAATAACTTATATATGAATCATAAATTAATTTTTAATAGTATTATAAAATATATTATATTTTATTAAAAATATGTATTTATATAATTACATTCATAATAAAACCTTTCTAAATATATTTATTTGCATCGCTCCTTTTCCATTTCTATTATATGTAATTCAATAATTTCTGCGAAAAACTCAATTGGTGTTAATTTAGATAATTTTATTATTATCAAAAACAAAATTGATCATGAAAAATAAATAGCATGTTGATAGTAATAAGAGAAATCGCTTGTATCACACGAAAATTAAATTTCAAATATTTTAAGTATTATAAAATAAATTCATATGTATGTACACATGAAAAAATATTAGATTTATATCTTTGGGATTTTTCTATATTGAACCTCTAGAAATTAGCTAATTCTAAACACAACCCCTAAAACTTATTATTTCTAAATACAACTCTTAAATTTTTCTGATTGATCAAATAGGACCTTACATAATCTTAACCTAAGTTTATGTTTGGGTTATGGCTAACCTGGGTTAGGATTTAAAAGATCGTCCTAATCCTAATTTACGTACCCATCATTCTCTCAACTAAACTACATTTTCAACTCTTCAAAGCATGGAAAGTTCTTCTGTTTCCTTCAAATCTTAAACATTTATTCTCAGATGAACATCTTTCTCTTCATGATGCACACTCTCTCAACCCTATACATTTATATAAGTTGTCAAAAATCACTAGCCCTAACCTTAATTATGGATTAATAGTATATTAATAGTATGTCTTTTTTCATAAAGAATGTGTCCTTATTTGATATCATGTGTTTTTTATGGTTCACTAACTCAGTTTATTTACTTTTATTTTTATTTCACTTAATATCATGTTTAGGGTTGTTTTCCCCTAATTTATATAATCTAATATTTTTTTCTTTGATTTCACTAATTAACTATCATGTCTAGGTTTTTCCATTGATTTCTCTGTACATAACTTTCCATAATTTTTCTTTGATTAGCTAGTTATAATATTTAGATTTATATTTTCCCAATTCATCAATTTAATTATTGAAGAGCATTGGATGGAAGTGATGAATATGTAGTTTAGTCCCCCTGATGACTATTAGTAATGGATTGATGGGTGGAAGGTAATCATAGGGGATTATTTGGATTAGTCATAAGTGTTCGCCTCAAAGGATCTCAGGAAATCTCGAGACTCACCAAGGGAAGCTTAAGGGGTCAGATCGGCCTGGCTCCTCGGCACGACGAATTGCCGCTACGCAAATATGGCTGAGGGTCCAAACGGATACGGCCGATGTAACTTGATTTCTCAGATTCATTCTTCGGAAAGGGCTTTTTGATTGTGGGGACTATATTTTCTACAGGCGCAAGCCTTGTAGTTAATTACCTCTCCGTATCAAATGGAGAGAACTTTCTACGAGTGGTTTATTTCCAAGTACATTTAAATACAAGAGCAAAACAGACGGCAACGGTATATATTCAACAACAAGAGCATATAAAGACAACAAATAGAGTATGCATTTCATAATCATTATATACAATATTGTATATCATAATTTACATATGTTTAGCCGCATCGTACATCTCATTATAACAAAAATGATATATCTTCCGTCACACGCTTCACGGTCGTCGAGGAAACATGTATTCGCTCCGCCGTTTGCGTCCGTGAATTGTGTATGGTATGCTAACATAAAACAGCTTGCCCTAGGGCAGGTTTATATAGTTTATGTAGGGTTCCTAGGCACCCTAATGGGGTTACATAAGGCATCAACCATACCAATTTCAAAAATACGGTGCCGAGAAACCCTAGACTACTGATCGTTTGCTAGAATTCTAGGTGACAAAGCAAACTAGTTAACACTTAACTACAAGAATACGGAAATACAACCTTTGTAGATCCGGTGCTCCACCTCCATAGCTCCGTGATGATGTCTCCTCGCTGTCCAAAACGGATCCCGGGCTCTAGCGTCGGCTTCATCGGAGAATTGACGGGCTAGGTCATTGACTACGTGCCGAAGATGATCTACGTCGAGATATCACAAGATCAAGCTCCACCTTCACCAAGCCATGAAAACTTGTGAAGGAAACATCCTCTACTACTTGGCAAGAGGTAGAGGATGAAGAAATAGGAAGTGGGTAGACTTTAGAATTAGATTTCTCACTCATTTTTTTCACTTGCCATTGAAGAGGCAAGCTTTCTTCTTTGAAGATGAAGAAGAAGAAGAAGATGAAGATAATTATTATGATAAGTGTTAGTCAATAATTCAAAAAGAATTATTCTTATCATAACTTGAACCATGGTTAGATGTAGAGAGTTAACTCAAGTTAAATGAATGGTTAGGGTTAGAAGAAGAAGACAAAAAGGTTACATTAGTCAAAGTTGCATGAAGCTTCAAGAAGCTTCATGTAAGAAAGCAACCTTTTTATTTTCTTTTTCACTTTTTCTTTTAATCCAAATTAAAAGATAAATGAATAAATAAAGGAATAAAAACCCTAACCATTTACTTAACCATGGAATAACTCTTTACACAAACCCTAGCAAACATGTATCATCAAACATGATACAATCAAGTGCACAAAAGTATATCACATATACAATGTGCACATCCGAGTGAGAAAATCCATTTAAAGTGAACCAATACTAGTTAATGCAAAGTAATATATCAAATATATAATTATACATTAAATCATTAAATCAACACTTGATTTAACGATCCGGTCATATCGCATATAACCGACTAGTATCCAATGTATCGGCTTATCGAATCATTCCTTGATTCGATAACTAGGTTATATCGCATACAACCATTCGACACATTCATCGCGAGAATGAAATACGGTATCACATACACGCATTATTCTCGGTCCCGCACATATCTCATATGCGCTTCTATTTCGTTTCGCTTGAGCCAGGAAACCTCTGTGTAGGACTCTAAAGACTCGTCAATACGCCGGCAGCAGATGATGATCATATCAAGCACCCACAAGCCGCAAGCGGTCTGCTAAACGTAACGGCCACCCGGGTATTGAGCGATCAGAAGATCGACGAGCAAGCCCGCTCACACTCCAGTGAATCCAACCAGTAACACTACCGTACAGTCCGGTCTCGTCGTCTGATATGTCGCATATCTCGCCTAGGGGTGGTAAACGTCAGACCCCAATAGCTCGATAAGTCGTGTCGATATGAGGTCTATAACAATTCGAGAAACTACTGGTAACACTTACCAGTAAATCTCAGCAACCCTGGCCAGGGATTTCCTGTTATAGCCAATCGAACACAGCGCAACATCAACCCTCTATACCGGGAGAGACGAATCCCCTCCTATCGCTCATTGCTTCCATATGACTCGGGACTGTACCCAAAAACCACCGTTTTGCATGCCCTCTTGGACGTGGTAAGATGGAAATCAAAGCACAGTGGGAACCACACAAGACTCTATGACGATCTCGGGTCTACAGACTACTCTGTACCAGTGTCACCAGAGAACTGCCATCTGACGTGAGGTATAATACCATCTGGGAGTTCTCGGCGAGTCCGTCTAGTGTACCCAGTCTCTACTGAGCACCCATATATCATCTCTGATGTCAAACACCAATGGATATGGGATCATCCATCGCTCATCTGTATGGGTCGAGAAGGTATACGCTAGTCTACTCTGGTATATCGATGCCCCATCTCGATACACCCACGACTAGGGACTTTCAAGGATGTACTTATGGACTACCATGTCCCCACTAGTATGATCCGCATCATAGTCCAGGTAGTCAAGTACACATCCTAAGGGCTTTACCAACATGTAACAGAGAGACAATCAGTGTACACGTTAAGGTAAAGATCAACCAGATAGCATACTATCATGTCGAGCAAGAAAGTCCTCTCTATATATGTCCAAGCATCCACTACAATATACATCCTATGTACAGTAATGGCCTCTAGGGCATACATATAAGTAACAATCTCCCACTTGCACTAGGGCCATCTGTAGCAGTGGTCGAAGTATCTCATACTCAACCATCCCATAAAAGTCTCTCTCTGGGAATAGGCCTTCGTGAGTGGATCCGCCGTGTTATCCTCTGAGTCTGCTCTCCTTGCCTCGATCACCTTGGAGATCAACCATCTTCATGATCAGGTGATACTGCCTTATAATAAGTCTGGATCACTGATGGGACGGACGTTCCTTGGCAAAAGCCACAACTCCATTGTCACATAATGGGAGGAACATAGTTCATCTCATGAACCATTATACATCCAAACAGCCTCTTTGGTAGCATCTTAAGTAGCGATGTATCCTGCCTTTATCGTCTAGTATATCACGGTATCTAGCTTGGAACTCTTCCAACATACCGTCCCTTTACTGATGGTAAAGACAATGCCTGCGACTGACATTCAGTCGTCTTTATCACCCTGGAACCCTTCCATTGATTCTCCCCAAGATCAATTGATACGATCTCACTACAACTAGTGAGTATTCTAACATCCAATTAGATCTATCTCATAGATCCAAAATCCAGGATTTAGTAGGTATCATTTTGATCCTACACGGAGAATCTTTGTGATATATGGAGATTGATCGAGCGTAGCATAAGAAACTCCTTTCTTATCAAGAGTATGTTATCCACGTACTATACGAGGATCACCACCATACTCCCTACTACCTTTTTGTTTATACAAGGTTCATCTACCATTTTGATGATGTCAAACTCTTTGACTATTTCATCAAAACAGATGTTCCAACTCCGCGATGCCTGCTTTATCCTATAAAGCATCTTGCACGCGTTTCCGCTGCTCCCACTATTTACGAAGCCCTCTGGCTATGTACTTATAGACGCTCTCTTCCAAAACATCATTTTAGAAGAGCTGTCATGACACCCAACCACTAGATTGTAAGTGCACGGCGGCGCCCCGGCCGTCAATCCGACGCCGGAATGCGGAAGCGGTGATAAACTTTAATTTTGCGAACTTAGCAAACCGGCACCACCGCGCACTAAACACCCGGATCGAACCATTAACTAGTCTAAGCTAACTACAAGAAGGGGAAGTGATATACCGAATGATCCGAGTCCTCCGGTCTTCTCCTCGTCGTCCCGATCTCTTGCGGAAACTCCGGTCGTCGCCTTCTTGCCGGAAGGGCACCACATCGCCTGTATCTTTTACTTGCTCCCACCTCAATACTGAGGCAACTCGGGCACGAAGCTGGCAAGTCGACGTGCCCAAGATTTGCTGTAGAATGTGGTGTAGAACATGCTAGTCTCATTTGGGGTTTGTAGTTGCCTTGATGGAGGAATGGAATTTTCAAGTGGAGCTAGAATGTGTGTAGCAAGGAAAAATGAGATGAACCAAATTATCCTCATCAAAATGAAACACTCTCATTTTTTTTCCCCTCATCTAAATGCGGCCGGCCATATTCAAAAGTGAGAATGGTAGAGTGGATAATACAAGGGAGGTGATGGTAGTATAAAGGTGGAGGGTGACCATAACCAAAACATTATCATAACCAAAACTCAAATCAACCTCAAATCCTTTCTTATCATCAAAAAGCAAGGAAAAGACTAAGAAAGCATCTCATGATTATGAACCATCATGAAGCCCCACAATTGCAAGAAAACCCCTCCACAAATACCAATTTGCACAATTGCAAATTAGTCCCTCCATCGGAAAAGTCCAGCCGGGAAAGAACAAAAGAAAACCGGCCGGAACGGAATGCAAACTGGCAACTCCAGAAAACTGATCCCGTAATAAATTACAGGAAAACCCCGATACTGTGCATACACACCTGCATCTGTATTCCGACCGGATACAAATGTAATGAGACAAAATCTACACTGTACTATACTAGGATCCGGCTTAAACCAAAGCCGGATAGTAATATCCGTCCGATCCTGATCCATGCAATACCGTACGTATCTGATCAGACCCTGCCATATAACCATACGGCCACTAGTACTAACCGTCCGATCCTGATCCGTGCAATACCGCACTTATCTGATCGGACCCTGCCATATCTCCATACGGCCTCTACAGCGTTTCGCCCGAAAGCTTGAGTAACTGAAAGTGTGGTGGACTCTAAAGACTCGTCAATACTATGACTGTGGATTTAACCACCAGCACGTCAGAGGTATAAACCAATACGTGACGGGCCACCAGCTATTGACCAAAAGGGACGTCGATGAGTGAACTCATCCTGACACCCTACTGAGCCTGTCAGTGACAATATCCATACAGTTCGGTCCGTTCGTCTATGAACATCGCATGTCGGGCCTAGGGGGTTGGTAAAAGTTAGACCCCCAAAAGCGGTACGAGTCGTGTCGGAGTGTAGCCCAGAACACCCTGAGATACTACTGGAATACCTACCAGTAAATCTCCTGCCTTGGCCAAGGACTTCGTGTAATGGCTCTCCTAGACACAGTGCGACCTCACCCCCAATACCGGGAGAGACGAACCCCTGAAGATCCGCTCACTGCCTCCATGTGGCTCGGGACTGTACCCAACTAAAACCTGTTTGCACGACTCCTTTGAGCCGTGGTAGGGTAGTAATCAAAGCATAGTGGGAACTCACACGAGACAAATGACGATCCCCAGGTCGATGAATTAACCTGTACACATGTCACCTGGGAACTGCTATCTGACGTCAGGTATAAGACCAACTAGCATGTTCCCGGCGAGTCCTGTCCGGTGTACTCATAACCCAATGAGCACCTGTATATATCTTAGGTGAACCAACTGACACCAGTGGCTTGTGAGACCGGCCACCGTCCCTCGTCGGGGTCTCGACTGTATACACTAGTCTACTCTGGAGAATCGATGCCCTGTCTCGAGACTCCTACGACTAGGGACCTTTTAAGGATGTGCTTATAGACTCCAGCTCTCACTTATATGATCGTCCTCATACTGTTGGCAGTCAAGCAAGAATCCTAGGGGCTCTATCAACGTGCAATAGCGACATGTCAGGTCACCTAAAGCAGTACACGATGATAAAGGTAAACCAGATAGCATACTATCATCTCGAGTAAGACTGTCCTACCGGGATAGGTCCTCCCTCAATCATTGCAATCACGTGCCTGTGATCCAATAATCGACTCTGAGGGCACTATCTCCAACAATCTCCCACTTGCACTCAAGGCTAATTATTGCGATGTCGCATACTCACAGCCTGTGTGATACCGAACACCCAACTCCCCTACTAGTCAGTCTCACAAAATCCGTTTGTGAAACTATTGCGTTCGTGGAATAGCCTAAGTGAGTGGATCCGCCTAGATGTTTCTTTCTATGTCTCTCTCTATCTCAACTTCGCGGAGAACGCCATCTCCCGAAATGAGCAATACCTGTCTTAGAATGTCTGGATGTCTGATGGGACCTAGCTCATAAATGAACTCCAAATCCAAACTTCTTAGACTGTATCGTCAACTGAACTTAATCAGTATCCTGCGCCATGCCACCCTCAGTATTGCCTTGGACCACCTGTCCAAAATACTGCCCCTCGTCAGAAGGAAAACTATAACTCTGACGACCTCCTTGTCGTCCAGGTCACCTTGGAAGCCTGGAATGATAACTGTTTCCCGAATGGGGCTTTCGTTATCATATCCCTAGAACAGCCACTTATGTTCTAAAACTGCTTCCGACTGTTTCTCCAGGATTGGATCAATGTCAACTTATTGCATCTAGTGCAAGAACAACATCTGGTGTGGTACTTGATATCTCATGATTGACTCAATTGCCTAAGCAAGTGATCTGCCAATCATGAACATCCCTCTCCCCTTTAGTCTGTAAGACACCTTTAGAGAGGGTGACTCCATTACCTGCAGGTACACTACCATGCCAGGAGTCGTCCATTCTAAATACTCTTAGAATGCTGTCTAAGTATCCAGATTGGGAAACCACTCAAATCTAGATCTAAAACCATAGATCTAGTAACCAGTATGTCTGATATAATGTCCAAGTCCTTTGTGGAGAAACCACTGTGTGACGACCAAAGTATAACCGATCGTAGTATAGGAATGTCACTTCCTACTTTGTGTATGTCATCCAAAACCCGGATATCACACCCTACTACCTTCTCAACAGATCCATCTCCTATTCTGATGACGTCAAACCTATGACTGTCACATCAGAAATAGATGATCTATCTCCGCTATATCTGCTTTAGTCTATAAATAAACATAAGCCTGATGTCCACCAATGCTTCCGCTGCTCCCACTGACTACGACAACCCTCTGGCAGAGTCATATAGATGTGCACTTCTAAAGTTAATTTAGAACGACGCTATACTCATCCTCCTGCCGGGTCTCGCTGCCTGGAACAACAACAATGGCAAGTGTGGGTAAACAAGAACTTCCCTGTCACCGTCCTTGAGGCTACCGGAGTACCTCTCGGGTGCCTGAAGTTACCCACCTTATCTGCGGAGTGGCCAATGGAATGTCAAATCAGATTGAATCTTTAGGTTCCTTATCAAATCTTCAGTAATCGTTTGCGGTTCTGGAATCACTTCCAGTTCTACCATACTCCCACTACTGTTTTTGAAAAAATCCATTTTTTTAATAAAACTGTGGCGAGTCTAGAACAATATTTCTATTGATCTGCCAGATGGTAGAAAGTCAACCCTCGTCATAGCCTGGGTCAACCTACAAACAGCCATTACAGAAACGTGCCTTGAGTTGTCCAGTGTCTGGTTTTAATCATAAGTCGGACAACTCCCCGTACCTTAACAACGTTAAGATATGAACTGTTCTATATCCAATATAGAACCAGAGGCACTGATTTAATCGAACCAGATTCAAATCATGCAGCTGTCTCCAGTGCATGTCAACTAAATGGAGAGAGGCCGATCAGCGTTACTCAACTTAGGAATGCTTCCAATTATGAGTAACTTGAAAGAGAAGCAAGTTCTCTTTATCATTACTATCAACTGAATACCATACACAAGTATCTACATCTTCGATCACTTTGAAGAATCCCGATACTTGCTACACCTGGTTCTCTACTCTATTCAAATACCTATAACTCCTCAAAACTTAGACCCTGTGTTTCTACGAAACACATGTCTAAGAACTAGAGAAGTTAAAAGTAAACAGAATATGGTATGAGGACCAACCCCTCTGTCCTAATGGACACTGGACAACATACAATACTCTGTATAAGTCCGCTGAGTCTAACAACTCTTTCACTGTGTGTCGTAGGTTGAAAACTGTACTTATGGTTAAGAAGAATTACACCGCTGTTTAATGCTCCTTACTTAACCATCCACTGATATAGGTAAATGTCATCGACATAATATCAAAAAGTATATCTCACTCTATGAAAATAGACGTACAGATATATCAATTTGAAATTGGTGCACAACAGCGGATATTCAAAACCAAATATTTGCCGACCGGCAAACAGCCCAGGTGATCTCCTCAAATATCACCGATTACAACGAATCCCGATATAATGAGGATGATCACCTTATTCCCAATAACTTACTCCCACTCATCATCTGTAAAACCATACAGATGTGAGAATCAAACCTGGTAAATACATACCCTGGAGCAAGTGTCTAATCGGGAAATCAGTTTTCTTTTAACAGTACACAGTTGAACTGAAACATTGAAATGTTTCGATGGGGTATCCCGGTATTCCTAGTAATGCCTCTTCCATTATTCAGATTCACAACTATAACCGTATAATTCTTTGCCACCTCTCCAAATCCCTTTATATGTCTTTAGTCATTACCTTCTGCACACCCCTTATGCCAAATGGTTTTCTTCCTTCCCTACCGTTCGGCACCAGCCTATGGTTTGGAAGAAGACTATCCAATAAGCATAATGGGTGTACTGTCCTAATCCTAGGAGCACTCGCAATGCGAGAGAAGGTAAAGATAAAAGACAACCGAATAAACCTTATTCCTATTTCTCCTGGACCAGAATCCATCCCCGAACTGGAACAAGTTCCTTTCGAGTTCGTATATAACCATACGATGGAGTATCCAATAAACTGTGGATCTTCGTAGTGATATGGAGTGTCCTGGAGAAATACAAAGGTGATTTAGGATTGGCGAAGAAATATTTGGTTTGGTCGTGAATATCAGTCGCAATTTACTTTGCCCTCTTACTAATCCCTTGCTTTGTCTTAATCTTAATACCTTCTGCACACCGTTTAGGATAATTGGTTTTCTTCATTCCCTACCGGTCGGCACCAGCCTAAGATTTGGAAGAAGACTATCCAATTTGCGTAATAGGTGTACTATCTCCTAGACTAAGGAGTACTCGTAACTTGAGAGAAGGCAAAAAGGAAAAGACAACTGAATAATCCTATCCGTTTTCTCCAGAACCGGAAACCATCCTCGAATTTCTTCGAGTTCGTATCTAACCATACGATGGCTTTGTCCAATGGAAGTGGACATTCGCAGTAATACGGGGTGTCCTGGAGAAAAGGGTAAAAGTAGGAGTGGCAATGAGGTCTGCAACTCTGACAATCCAAAAGCCAGTGTTAAGAAGGTTCGGTCAACTTGGTCACTGAGTCATAGTCTAGGGTCGGGTCAATGGTCGCTGCCAGAGAGAGAGAAAAGAAACACTCAGCGTGCACTCTAACCTAGATCAGAATGGTTATCACTTTATCTAATCTGGAAACCTCCCACTGTACCTCAAATTCTCCTCCAAACCTGAAAGAAGAATTAGTCGGGGTCACCCGAGGAGTAAACCAACCCATCAGTGGGAATCGGGATCCAACTATCATTGCTTGATAACGTGACGGAATCCGCTCACGGTATCACACTCCAGAAGGTATGCGCATATCTGGCAAGTTTCAGTTCTTTTGAAACTCCCGATGTGATTTTTACCCCATGCTCTTATGACCTTGACTTTGGCCAACAAATCATAAGTCACATGTCAAGTTCTGCCCGTCATTCTCCAGGTTAATTTGAGCCCACCCGTACAAGCCCTTGACTTTGGCCAACAAGGCTATACGACTGTCCCAAACCAACACATCTATCTATGCTGCATATGAATAACCAACAGCTATCAAACACTGTGCCTTGACTTTGGCCAACAAACACAGCTTGAATACTATTGACTACCCATATGAAACGACGGAGGGCTACGAATGGTTTCTGGCGAAAACCTTTAACGTAATGAACTTGATATCGTTGAAGGAACGGATAGCTTTTTAGAAAATATAGTGACGAAAACCTTTACTAAAGAGGTCACTCCCGGTGAAGGGATCTCGGCTCTTTCCCCGTAGAATGGGGTGCAGGATATCCCAAATGAATACCACGATGCAAAGCAAAAGTAATCGGCTATAGTGAAGTTAATGCCCTGACGCAAACTTCTGTCCAAGGGGTCACTCCCGGTGAAGGGATCTCGGCCCTTGCCTCGTCGACTGAGGAGCAGGATATTCCAAATGAATACCGCGATGCAAAACAAAAGTGAACGTCCTTGCAATAACAGCTTTTTGAAAAGTGTTCCAACAACATCAGAATAGGTTTGTTTTAACTTGCATTGATCCGAATCAACGCAGTCCCATCAATTGATCACACCACAAAGAACGAAAATATACTGATGTACGTATATGCCATCCGCATTCGCCACTGGGTCCCGTCATTACCCGTTAGGTTAGCTAACTAACGACAGAGCGGGGACTGGACTAGCGCGGATGTAAAACATATACAACATCTACTAATATATATACCAATATATTATATTCGCTCAAGGCGTGATAAAAAATGCAACATCAAAGAAATGTACAGCATCACAGAACAATACAGATATCTGGGATCCCCGGGTTTCACAGAGCCACTACTGAAACCCGACGTTCCCCTGGTCGTGTGGATAGCCTGCGCAATGAAAACCTAGACCCCTACGGGCGCGGCAAGTTACCCGCCAAAACCTGAAGCGAGGCAGCCCCCTTCAGCGCCGTGAATGGACCACCCAGCACTTCACGGAATCCGGTAACTTGGGCACCCCTCCTGGGTCAACCTGTACCCCTACGAGTGCGGCGAATAGCCCGCCAATTCTAGAGTGAAGCCTCCTCCGTCTCAATGCCATGAGATGCGGGCTTGTTGCCCTCCAGAACCCGGCTATCCGTACACCCCACCGCGGGGTAATCCTAGTACAGAAAGTAAAATATACATACAACGGGTACATCGACCTCAACCAGGTCGTGCCCCAAAAGAATAATACAATCAGGCAGTGACGGCAGTCCACATGTCGGACGCTCGCCCCGCAATATCAAATGTACATAATACAACAGCACTGTACTAGCATTGCATCCAGGCTATCCCCACGACCGATCCGCAACATCACAGCAAAATCACAAAACATCAACGTGAAAGTGACGTTCGCAAATCCGTCTAACCGGGCTATAGCAGTTAGACCGGATTTACCGATCGAGTGACATTCACGGTCGCAGATATAATGTAAATACTGTGAAATAATGTGTTTAAAATATCCGATCAATCAAAACTATAATAAGTGGGCCCCAAGTACTACTGTAGCAGATCAGGAAATTCTGGGCCCAATGTTATTATTCCAAAACCCCTATTTTGATCCCAGAAAGAAACTGAAGAAATATGATAACTTAATCTCACTACAGTGCGGCGGAACCGCGGCCCAATGGGGGTTTTGGCCACGGTTCCGCGCTCTGGCAGACGATTCACTTTATCGTATTTCTGCAGAATTCTTATATCTTCTGGTAGATCACTTTTCTGTAACCTGAAAAAATTTTGGACACCAAAAAATTTTAACAGAAAACTGATGTGAACAAAAATGTAGATTTTGGAATTTTGGTCGATCGGAAATGCAACACATCAAACAAAGCTATACGAAGTTAATGGCGAGGCTCTGATACCACTGTAAGTGCACGGCGGCGCCCCGGCCGTCAATCCGACGCCGGAATGCGGAAGCGGTGATAAACTTTAATTTTGCGAACTTAGCAAACCGGCACCACTGCGCACTAAACACCCGGATCGAACCATTAACTAGTCTAAGCTAACTACAAGAAGGGGAAGTGATATACCGAATGATCCGAGTCTTCCGGTCTTCTCATCGTCATCCCGATCTCCTGCGGAAACTCCGGTCGTCGCCTTCTTGCCGGAAGGGCACCACATCGCCTGTATCTTTTACGGGCTCCCACCTCAATACCGAGGCAACTCGGGCACGAAGCTGGCAAGTCGACGTGCCCAAGATTTGCTGTAGAATGTGGTGTAGATCATGCTAGTCTCATTTGGGGTTTGTAGTTGCCTTGATGGAGGAATGGAATTTTCAAGTGGAGCTAGAATGTGTGTAGCAAGGAAAAATGAGATGAACCAAATTATCCTCATCAAAATGAAACACACTCATTTTTTTCCCCTCATCTAAATGTGGCCGGCCATATTCAAAAGTGAGAATGGTGGAGTGGATAATACAAGGGAGGTGATGGTAGTATAAAGGTGGAGGGTGACCATAACCAAAACATTATCATAACCAAAACTCAAATCAACCTCAAATCCTTTCTTATCATCAAAAAGCAAGGAAAAGACAAAGAAAGTATCTCATGATTATGAACCATCATGAAGCCCCACAATTGCAAGAAAACCCCTCCACAAATACCAATTTGCACAATTGCAAATTAGTCCCTCCATCGGAAAAGTCCGGCCGGGAAAGAACAAAGGAAAACCGGCCAGAACGGAATGCAAACTGGCAACTCCAGAAAACTGGTCCCGTAATAAATTACAGGAAAACCCCGATACTGTGCATACACACCTGCATCTGTATTTCGACCGGATACAAATGCAATGAGACAAAATCTATACTATACTATACTAGGATCCGGCTTAAACCAAAGCCGGCTAGTAATATCCGTCCGATCCTGATCCGTGCAATACCGTACGTATCTGATCAGACCCTGCCATATAACCATACAGCCACTAGTACTAACCGTCCGATCCTGATCCGTGCAATACCGCACGTATTTGATCGGACCCTGCCATATCTCCATACGGCCTCTACAGCGTTTCGCCCGAAAGCTTGAGTAACTGAAAGTGTGGTGGACTCTAAAGACTCCTCAATACTATGGCTGTGGATTTAACCACTAGCACGTCAGAGGTATAAGCCAATACGTGACGGGCCACCAGCTATTGACCAAAAGGGACGTCGATGAGTGAACTCATCCTGACACCCTACTGAGCCTGTCAGTGACAATATCCGTACAGTCCGGTCCGTTCGTCTATGAGCATCGCATGTCGGGCCTAGGGGGTTGGTAAAAGTCAGACCTCCAAAAGCGGTACAAGTCGTGTCGGAGTGTAGCCCAGAACACCCTGAGATACTACTGGAATACCTACCAGTAAATCTCCTGCCTTGGCCAAGGACTTCGTGTAATGGCTCTCCTAGACACAGCGCGACCTCACCCCCAATACCGGGAGAGACGAACCCCTGAAGATCCGCTCACTGCCTCCATGTGGCTCGGGACTGTACCCAACTAAAAACTGTTTGCACGACTCCTTTGAGCCGTGGTAGGGTAGTAATCAAAGCACAGTGGAAACTCACACGAGACAAATGACGATCCCCAGGTCGATGAACTAACCTGTACACATGTCACCTGGGAACTGCTATCTGACGTCAGGTATAAGACCAACTAGCATGTTCCCGGCGAGTCCTGTCCGGTGTAATCATAACCTAATGAGCACCTGTATACATCTTAGGTGAACCAACTGACACCAGTGGCTTGTGAGACCGGCCACCGCCCCTCGTCGGGGTCTCGACTGTATACACTAGTCTACTCTGGAGAATCGATGCCCTGTCTCGAGACTCCTACGACTAGGGACCTTTTAAGGATGTGCTTATAGACTCCATCTCTCACTTATATGATCGTCCTCATACTGCTGGCAGTCAAGCAAGAATCCTAGGGGCTCTATCAACGTGCAATAGCGACATGTCAGGTCACCTAAAGCAGTACACGATGATAAAGGTAAACCAGATATCATACTATCATCTCGAGTAAGACTGTCCTACCGGAATAGGTCCTCCCTCAATCATTGCAATCATGTGCCTGTGATCCAATAATCGACTCTGAGGGCACTATCTCCAACACAGATATCGTAGTCATGGTATGTAGCCGTGGCAAGTAGGATCTGGATGGACTTAAGCATAGCTACTTGAAAAGGTTTCATCATTATCCACGCCTGGTCAATGACGAAAACCTTTAACAAGTCTAGCTTTGAAAGTCTCAACTTTTCCATCTACACCAAGTAATCTTCTCAAGATATACTTGCTCCTGATGGGAATTTAACCCTTCAGATATAGCAGCTAAAGTCCATACTTTGCTGGTGTACATGGATTCCATCTCAGATCACTAAGCATCCAGCCATTCTTACAGAGTCTTACTCCTGATGGCCAGCTCGAAACTAGTTGGGTCATCATCTCATGATGCAATTCTCGCTCCCACTGTCATAGAGAAACCGAAGTATCTCTCAGGTGGGTGAGGAACCCTACTAGATCGGTGGAGAGGCTGAGGTTCGTTGGAATCTACTGAATCCTTCGGTTCTGTCAAATCATTAGCTGCAGTTTGTATGGATGGAACATTTCCAGTTCTACATAACAGACCTTGCCTCGAGCTTGTCCAAATTTTGCTTTTAGACATAGGCCGGACAACCCCAAATCTTAACTAACTTAAGAGATGGGCTCTTCCCTTATCATATCAAATATGAAGTGGTAGGCAACTGATTTGATTCGAACCTTATTCAATAGGTATGCAGCTTCTCAAGTGCATAACTCCCAAAGGAAAAAGGTAACTCAGTAGTACTCATCATAGAGCACACCGTATCAAATAGGGTGTATCTGCTCCGCCCCGATATACCATTGTGCTATGGTGTATACGGAGGAGTAATGCTGAGAGAGAATCTCATTCTCCTTTAGAATAGTCCAGGAATTCCATGCACAAGTATTCTCCTCCCTGATCTCATCATAGGACATAATACTTATACCCGTATTTTGGTTCTCTACTTCTAACTTATATTCTGTGAATATCTCAAAAGGTTCGGACTCATGTTTCAACAGGAACATAGGTCTGAATCTCGAAAGATCATCAGAGAATGTAATGAAGTAAAAAAGAACCAGTCATGGCATTTGTAGACTGGGGACCTACATACATCAACATGTATCATCCTAAGAGTTCACTAACTCTTTCTCTCCTTCCAATAAACAGAGCTGTGGTCATCTTATCTTTGTGACATGACTGGCGAGTTTCACAAGATGTAAATTCAAACTAATTTAAATATGCATCTATATGTAACTCTAGCTAGTCGGGTCGCATTGATATGACCTAGTCTACAATACCTCAAGAAGGATCCGTTCATTTCTGAACTCTTCCTCTTGTGTGTGTTCCATATACTAAGAACTGTAATTTGATTTAGAACATCAACGCTTTTAGATAACGTGCCTGAACCGATCAACTTTTGATATAGGAAATGTTCAAAACATTATCCAACAATACAAAATTTTATCATTTCTTTACTAATAAAGAGACTGATATGATTTTGTATATCAGGTTCGGTATCTAATAACATTCGTTCAGAATCAACGTATTGGTAATACAGGGTGACAGTGACCGACAGACTTGGCTGCAACTCTTGCCCCGTTTTCTGCCTCATGAAACTTATCACCCGTTCTCAGTTTTTCTACCCTTTTGTAGCCCTATGTAACAGATTACATATCTGGGATCCTGATCCGGTATCATATACCAAGGATGCGGAGGATACTGAGAAACAGTTCTTTGTAATGAACACACCCGAAGATGATGCATCAGCATGCACTCTCTTCGTTTGGGCGGCACGGGAAATCTGGTATTCCCCAAATTCCTGCTCTGTCTTATAACAATTATAAGTTGGAGCGGGACCAACGTTCCCCAGCTCAGTATAACAAGCGGGTTCGGTCAATAATCCGTATTATTATCTTGATTAAGGCGTGATATGGTCGCTACCAGGAGAGAGAGAGAAGAAAACACTCAGCGTGCGCTCTGTCAAGAATAGATTGGTTTTTATTTTATCTAATCAGGATGGCTCCTACTGCTTTTAATCAAATCTTCCTTCAAACCCTAAAAGGAAAGACTAGCCGGGATTAATTACACACTACAAGTTCGCCAATCTTTCAGCCAGGCCAGTGTCGGTACTTTGAGGGAGGTCCCCCGTGCTTTCGCACGAACCTAATTAATGTAAACCTCGTTTTCCCAGAGGCATAACCTCGTTAACACCTTTCTAGACACCTACTTGATCGGCTAATTGTAATGTGTAAAACTCTCCCAGGAGCAACAATTACTCGCAGCGGGTATCGGGATCCAACTATCTCATAGAAGGTATGCAATCTCATTGCAAATTTCAACACTTGAAATTCCCGATAAGATTTTGCCCCTAGCATCCTATGACCTTGACGGAGGCCAAACTACCCATAGTCCGCTAGTCAAGTTCAACCCGTCATTTCCTGATTGAATTAAACCCACCCGCACGACCCTTGACGGAGGCCAAAAAACGCCGTACGAATACCCTAATCCAATCGCATCATATGCAAGCAGATAAGCACTAGTTAGCTACCGTACACTACGCCTTGACGGAGGCCAAACAACCGCAGCACGAATACTAACTAGTACTTATCTGAAATGACGGAGGGCTACGACAGGTTTTTCTGAAAACCTATTGCGTAATGAACTTGATATCGTTGTAGAATCAAATGATTTTAAAATGGAGTGCTTTTGAGGCTTTTCTAGTTTTGCTAAAGGAGTCACTCCCGGTGAAGGGATCGTCGGTCATTTCCTCGTCGAATGAGGTGCGGGATATATCACATATATCTCTGTGCAAAGCAAAAACACTTAAAAGCTATCAAAAGACAAACCGAGTGTGTAGCATCTGCCAGTTATTGCTAAAGGAGTTACTCCCGGTGAAGGGATCTCGGTCCTTTCCTCATCGAATAAGGTGCAGGATATATCATATATACCGCTGTGCAAAGCAAGAACTGTAGCTACCTGTTTTATTTTGAAATTCGATTCCACAACATCTTAGGTTTCTTTTCTTTCATTAATCACATTAATGAAGTCCCATCATTTAAGTACCTAAACATCACAGATAAATACGGCGTACACTTATGCCATCCGCATTCGCCTCGATGTCCCCTCGTGCACCGTTAGGTTAGGTAACTAACGGCAGAGCAGGGCAGGGCTAGCGCGGGTGTAAAACATAAGTAACATCTATATAATATATCATATATACTATATACTGTATCTATCACAGAACATCAAATGATCACATCACAGATATCGCAGCAGAAGAAACATATGAAATATTGGATATACTAGGACGTCCGTGTTTTCAATACGAGCCAGTATAAAACACGGATTCCACGGTCGTGATGAATAGCCAATCCCACACCCCTAGACCCCTACGAGAGCGGCAAGCAACCCTACCAATTCTAGAGTTAGGAGACCCGGCCTCGACTCCTCGAGTTGGTCTTCCACTGGACTCCAGAACCCGGTTACTTGTGCCCTCCTCCTTGGGTCTATCCTAGTGCGGAAAAGTAAATAATATACAAAAGGTGACAACTTCCGCAACCTGGAAGTGCCCCAATAAAAGAATATTACATACAAGTTTTTACATGAATGAAAATGAAAAACACTCATCTCACATAAAAACCCCCGGCTATTCAAACACGACAATCCAATATAACATATCCAGCAACACATAACATCACATGTCATCAACGTAAGTAAATATGCGCATCCCAATTGTCGTTGACATATAGCAACGAAACCGGCGATATCACATATTACACTTACGGTCACAGAAAAGAAAGTGTAAAACTACAATAGTTGGAATCCGCAACCACCTCAGACATCGCATGCCTGACCAAATGAATTACTTAGACATCGCATGCCTAACAATTATAAACCCCGCATTTTAGTCTCATTATCGAAAACTCTTTTCAATACCAAGTCGGGCAATTCAACAGGATTCTCGACATTTTGATCGAATGCTCGTCGCAAACTTCAGTAGACGGTCGCACCCCTGATACCGTCGACGAAGTGCACCAAGGCGAAACACCGCTACCGGGAGCACCCGAACGGATGCTTTCGGCGATGGGGTTCTCCTGCAGTCACTTGGTCGGGGCTAGGGGGTGTAGCTGTCTATTAAGTTTACCCGGCGAGTATCCGCATACGCTACGTGATTGCGACGGACTTTTGATCACATCAAAATTCCGTGGCAACCGATCAAGTGAGACTAAACTGCTATGTTTATAATATTCATTCAGTTATCTCATAACTTATTGTGAATTCCAATTATTGTATCCCATTCCGGATAAATAGAAAATGTCAAACTTTCCGATCGAACAATCGAACACCCAAGTTTTCCCGATACAGATCAACACATGAAATAAGTCTAAAAACATTCAGTTCGTGCCTCAGTACCAACGGTCCAGCCGTAGAAGGGTCAAGACAACGCCTCACATGTGGCACGCCGTACTGCCCTGTAGCGTCTTGAAAAGTCGTTTTGGTGTTTTCCTGAAAATCGGTGAAAATTCGGTATTTTTCCGAAAACCGTCTTTTTTGTTATTTTGCAGTTTAGGGCTAATTATACCTAAAATGGTTAGGTAATTTCTTGTTTTTAGTAGCTAATGAGTTAATTATGAAATTCTGGTCGTTTAAAAATTTTCCCTAATTTTTCAATTTTTTAATATTATTTTAAGCCGGTAAGAAAATACATTAATTTGGCGATAAATACAAATTTTTCCGGGCTAATTTTAATCTTTAAAATTATGTTAATTAAAATCTAGTTGTAACATAAATTTTTAGTATTTTATTTTGATTTTTAACAAATTTTTATGATAGGAAACGAATTTATTGAATTTTAAGCTAAAACTTGCAATTTTTGACTTGTAGGGGGTCTTTTTGCATAAAATTTCTTTTGTAAAACCCCTCTCTCTCTTCCCTCAGCCCTAGGACAGCCCCACCTTGGTCAGGTCCAGAAATTTCTGGCCTCACCTTGCTTTTTCTTCATGTGTTGAATTGGTTTGGTTATGAATTTATTTTAAAAATAGTTGTTGAAGTATGGTGCTTTGACTTTTGGGGGAGTTGACTAAGGACTTTTCCCACACACCCACACCCTCCCCCTTCCTCTTCTCTGGCCGAAACCTGCACCCCCTCCTCTTCATCTCTTTTCTTTTCATTTCTTCAAAATTCTTCATGTTTAATTCATCAAAATTGCAATTTCAAGCTTACAAATTAAACCCATCCTTCATCTTTCTTTTCCTTCACCTCCCTAGCTTGGATCTTGATGCTTGAGGCCATCATTTGAAGCAAATTTATTCTTGCTAGATCTCAAATTGAGGTATAATTTCCATCAAGTTAATTTCTTTTGGCTAAATTCCTTTAATTATATGGTTTTAGTGTTAAAAGTTTAACTAATTTCTAATCTAGTTTATAAAAGAGTAGTTTGTTTTAAACTAGGGTTTTTTAGCACACCATTATTTGGTTAATTAAATTTATTTTGCTTGCTAGTTCCTACACAACCAAATCAAAGAAGTTACCTTGTTTATGTGGTCTTCAAATTATGCTAATTTAGTTAATTTTAAAAGTGTGATTTTGGTTGTAAATTGTTGTTTTAGGAAATTCAAGAAAGGGTTTATGTATGGAAAATGGGTTGTGAAGCATGATAAATGAGTTGAATTTATGTGATTGTGGCTAACTAGTTGTGTGGTTGGATATTGTGTTGGATTGTGATAACCGTATCGCTAATTTTCGATATTTGCACCAAAATTGCTAGTTTTGTGCTTACTAGGTTTTTGTTAAAATTAATTGGTGAATTATTTGTGATACCTTGGGGATGTTTTTAGAATCTCCTATGACGTTTAGGGTTGGTGAGTGCGGAGTTTTGAGTAGTCGGGTTTTAGTTTTGCCGGGCGACCAAATCGGCGTTTTTTTGGCAGTTTTTGCGATTTTCGCGTGTGTTCCGCGCACCCTGCGCACGTTGTACCTAGCTAGTGAACGTTAGTAGTTTCGTTTGGGTTTTGCGTCGTTCTTGATATGTAACCTTATGTTTGGTATTGATGTAAATTCCAGGTTCGGTCGCGGAGACGTCAGACGCGGCGCGAAAGGGGAAAGCGGTGATTGGACACAGCTAGCCAGGGATTCCGGTGAGTAGATGTAACATCTACGGGGGACTATCAATGGATGACGCAAGTCGCCCGATAGTTTAATAGCTTAACAAGATTCTTAGTGATGTTAGTAATTAGGGGTGAAATACGTATATGATTATTTGCTGCATCCATGCATTATATTGACATACCTATGCGAAACCATTTTATAGGACACCTGCACCATTGCCAGGTTTTTATATGCAGCACGAGCACTATTCATGCTTACACACACACCCTGGTAATTGCCATGCCACCACACTAGATAACCTTTAAATTTAAACCTTTTACTAATTGATACTTAAACTTGTGCTATTGCCTTTAATTCCTTAAAATGAAACCGTAGGATTGCTATTCATGTGCATGTACTTCATCATATTAATTGTTCATGCTTAATCTATTAATCACACATCGCAACTTGATTATTGATATCATATGCATTCATTATCATTGATATATGCACTTATGAGGATTTCTTGAGATTTTATGATATTTCTGGATTTCGGGGGAAAGCCGCAAAATTTCTAAACTTATTATATTTTTAAAATATGTAAATTGCGGTTTTCTAGTGATGTAAGTGTCGTCCACCATGAGTTTGCTGTGGTTTTGGAAATCCGTGTCGAGGAGTGGAGGAACCGTCACGGGTACATGGTGGGCCCGGTAAGGTACCCCGGGGCAAGAGGAATGTGGTGTTGACGTTGAGCCTGGCAGGGGACGGATTACCTACCGGTGACTGTTTGGGACGGCGGATATCCAGAGGATACCGACCGTGGCCGCTAGATGATGAGATATTGATATTTGAGATGGGTCAGCCGGACGGCTGAGGCCAGAGATACATTGATATGAGATTTGAGACAGTTTTGAGGTGTCGATGCTGGACACAGGTTCTTGTTGATTCTATTGGTATTGTGATGGTATTTCAAAAGACATTCTTAAAGGGAAAAACATGATTTCTTATACTTACACATTCAGATCACGAGTTGATTCGCATTGCATTCATACCTGCTAGTATATCCATATTGCATACATACTTGCCATTATGTCCTGCCTTACCTGTATTTAGATGCTAGGATACTTGTGTGCATGCATTCGATAGCCTGTGTAGATGTTATTTATTACTCACGAGTTGGCAACTCACCCCCGTTGTGCCATAGCCTTTTGCAGGTCCGCTCCGTCAGTACCGTAGCGGCGGGTGCGCTTGCTTCTTTTGCCTCTTTTGCCTGGACTCGAGATTTTGCTCATAGGTGGGTTATGTTACTATTTTGTACCACCTTGTATATTCTTTGTATCTAGTGTACTCCATCTACTGTATCCACCAGTATTGTTGTATATTGACCTAGAGATGAGACTGTGAGGTTTGTGGACTTTTATGCTGTATTTTGGGGTCGAGCTCACTTGAGTCGACATGATGTTTTCTTATGCTTCATTATGATTATTTCGCATGTTGTTGCTTTATATTGCGTGGGATTTGTGACCGCCTTGTGGCGAAGAGCTAGCTCCCGCTTGGGGATGCCTTATTTGTTGGATTTATATATATTCTTGTTGTACCCATTTCGGGGGCCAGTATTTACAAAGGAGACTCTGCCGAAATTTTCGGAAAAATTGGTATTGTTTTAAAAAAAAGGGTTTTACATGACTTATTTGATAAACTCGCTTTCAATGGATTGGTTTTCCTTCATTCTTTTGCTTATTTGGTTTTGGTTTCTGGGCTTTGGCTTATTTATTTACGGACGTCTTGAGACGTTTCGTAACCTAAGTGCCAGTCACGTTCCGTACCCTGCGGGTCGAACCCGAAGGTTCAAAGGGCAGTTCAAGACGGTCACATAATCGAGTTAAGGTTTGTTGTCTTCTAGAGGGACCATCGCGTTACTTGCACTACTTAGAACGTCGTCAAACTACGGAAAAATCCAACACTTGGAAATTTCCCGGCAGGGGAAAAATTGGGTATTTATATCCGGTCGAACTTTTTAACATATTCTAAAATTTATCCGGAAAACACATAGACACAGTTTGATAATCCGATCGAATATACGAACTCCTAAAACAACCCCAGAAAACTCAACTGTAGAAAAAATATTAAAAATTCCCAGGAAAAGCACCACTGGAAACTAAGAATTACTGTGCAAACAACTTTAAATAATGTGGCCGTACAGCCGCGGAACCGCCGCATGAGCTTTGCTGATGTCGCGGATCCGCGGCGACTTAGTGGAATTTGACTGTCGAATTTCACTGTAACTCTTAGATGTTTGTGATGTGTTCTCTGCATATTTTTAATTTTGAAAAAGACCAGATTTCAGAAATTGTCCAGAGAGCAATTTAGGGTTGGGGTTTCGGGTCGATCGGACTTCAAAATCCGTCTAGACTTCGCCTAAGGCTCTAGCTAGGCTCTGATACCACTGTAGGTCAGGCAGCCACCCCATCCAATGGGGTCGCCGTGGCACCAACGGATCCCTCAGCCGCTACTTTTTACGCATGCCCCCTCGCGAGGACGACAACCCGCCGGAACACCTTCCGGTCTCGGGACACCCTTGGGGTAAGAGCCTATGCTTCGCCACATTGTCACACAGTGAGAACCCCCCATAGGTCGACATCCAATGCCTAGTAGCTCTGATACCACTTTAGGGTTCCTAGGCACCCTAATGGGGTCACACAAGGCATCAACCATGCCAATTTCAAAAATACGGTGCCGAGAAACCCTAGACTACGGATCGTTTGCTAGAATTCTAGGCGACAAAGCAAACTAGTTAACACTTAACTACAAGAATACGGAAATACAACCTTTGTAGATCCGGTGCTCCACCACCATAGCTCCGTGATGATGTCTCCTCGCTGTCCAAAACGGATCCCGGGCTCTAGCGTCGGCTTCATCGGAGAATTGACGGGCTAGGTCATCGACTACGTGCCGAAGATGATCTACGTCGAGGCATCATAAGATCAAGCTCCACCTTCACCAAGCCATGAAAACTTGTGAAGGAAACACCCTCTACTACTTGGCAAGAGGTAGAGGATGAAGAAATAGGAAGTGGGTAGACTTTAGAATTGGATTTCTCACTCATTTTCTTCACTTGCCATTGAAGAGGCAAGCTTTCTTCTTTGAAGATGATGAAGAAGAAGAAGATGAAGATAATTATTATGATAAGTGTTAGTCAATAATTCAAAAAGAATTATTCTTATCATAACTTGAACCATGGTTAGATGTAGAGAGTTAACTCAAGTTAAATGAATGGTTAGGGTTAGAAGAAGAAGACAAAAAGGTTACATTAGTTAAAGTTGCATGAAGCTTCAAGAAGCTTCATGTAAGAAAACAACCTTTTTATTTTCTTTTTCACTTTTTCTTTTAATCCAAATTAAAAGATAAATGAATAAATAAAGGAATAAAAACCCTAACCATTTACTTAACCATGGAATAACTCTTTACACAAACCCTAGCAAACATGTATCATCAAACATGATACAATCAAGTGCACAAAAGTATATCACATATACAATGTGCACATCCGAGTGAGAAAATCCATTTAAAGTGAACCAATACTAGTTAATGCAAAGTAATATATCAAATATATAATTATACATTAAATCAACACTTGATTTAACGATCCGGTCATATCGCATATAACCGACTAGTATCCAATGTATCGGCTTATCGAATCATTCCTTGATTCGATAACTAGGTTATATCGCATGCAACCATTCGACACATTCATCGCGAGAATGAAATACGGTATCACATACACGCATTATTCTCGGTCCCGCACATATCTCATATGCGCTCCTATTTCGTTTCGCTTGAGCCAGGAAACCTCTGTGTAGGACTCTAAAGACTCGTCAATACGCCGGCAGCAGATGATGATCATATCAAGCACCCACAAGCCGCAAGCGGTCTGCTAAACGTAACGGCCACCCGGGTATTGAGCGATCAAAAGATCGACGAGCAAGCCCGCTCACACTCCAGTGAATCCAACCAGTAACACTACCGTACAGTCCGGTCTCGTCGTCTGATATGTCGCATATCTCGCCTAGGGGTGGTAAACGTCAGACCCCAATAGCTCAATAAGTCGTATCGATATGAGGTCTATAACAATTCGAGAAACTACTGGTAACACTTACCAGTAAATCTCAGCAACCCTGGCCAGGGATTTCCTGTTATAGCCAATCGAACACAGTGTTGCGCCACGGCAGTGCCCCGGCCTCGTACTCGAGGCCAAAATGCGGAATCAAAAATTTTCCTTACTCGGAAACCGGCGCTACCGCGGACAATGGAAACCCGGATCGTTTACCATTAATCTAATGCTAGCAATCAAGAGATAGGGTGAGAAGTATACCGAGTGATCCGAGTCCTCCGGTCTTCTCGTCATCGTCCCGATCTCCCGCGGAAAGTGTAGTCTCCATATCGTCGCCTCCTCGCCGGAAAGGGCACATCGCCTGCGTCTTTTACGGGCTCCCACCTCAATACCGAGGCATCTCGGGCGCGAAGCTGGCGGATCGACGCGTCCAAGATTTGCTGTAGGAAGTGTAGTGTAGAGGCTATGTCTCACTTTGGGGTTATGTTGCCTTTGATGTAGGTGAAGGAAGAATGAGCTTTTGAGGGAAATGAAGCTATCAATCTTTTCCAAAGAAAATGAGATGATCAAATATTTCTCCACTCAAATGAACCTCTCTCACTCCCTCATCTAAAATTGGCCGGCCTCATGCATTATAGAATGGTGGAGGGAAAAGGAATTTATGCATGAAGGGAGGTGATGGTAGGATAAAGCAAGGAGGTGACCACAACAAAAGACATCAACCATGCTTAACACTATTAAACCCATACCCTCTCATTAATGCAAGTGATGGTGGAAAATAAAAGATATCATCATAATCTCTCATAATGCATGAAACCCCCTCCACAAATGTAATTTGCAAAACTGCAAATTACCCCTCCATCAGAAAAGTCCGGCCGGGAAAGAACAGAGGAAAACCGGCCGGAACGGAATGCAAACTGGCAACTCCAGAAAACTGGTCCCGTAATAAATTACAGGAAAACCCCGATACTGTGCATACACACCTGCATCTGTATTCCGTCCGGATACAAATGCAATGATACAAAATCTACACTGTACTAAACTAGGACCGGCTTAAACCAAAGCCGGCTAGTGATATCCGTCCGATCCTGATCCGTGCAATACCGCACGTATCAGATCGAACCCTGCCATATAACTATACGGCCACTAGTACAAAACTGTCCGATCCTGATCCGTGCAATACCGCACGTATCTGATCGGACCCTGCCATATCTCCATACGGCCTCTACAGCGTTTCGCCCGAAAGCTTGAGTAACTGTAAGTGTGGTGGACTCTAAAGACTCGTCAATACTATGGCTGTGGATTTAACCACTAGCACGTCAGAGGTATTAGCCAATACGTGACGGGCCACCAGCTATTGACCAAAAGGGACGTCGATGAGCGAACTCATCCTGACACCCTACTGAGCCTGTCAGTGACAATATCCGTACAGTCCGGTCCGTTCGTCTATGAGCATCGCATGTCGGGCCTAGGGGGTTGGTAAAAGTCAGACCCCCAAAAGCGGTACAAGTCGTGTCGGAGTGTAGCCCAGAACGCCTTGAGATACTACTGGAATACCTACCAGTAAATCTCCTGCCTCGGCCGAGGGCTTTGCGTAATGGCTCTCCTAGACACAGCGCGACCTCACCCCCAATACCGGGAGAGACAAACCCCTGAAGATCCGCTCACTGCCTCCATGTGGCTCGGGACTGTACCCAACTAAAACCTGTTTGCACGACTCCTTTGAGCCGTGGTAGGGTAGTAATCAAAGCACGGTGGGAACTCACACGAGACAAATGACGATCCTCAGGTCGATGAACTAACCTGTACACATGTCACCAGGGAACTGCTATCTGACGTCAGGTATAAGACCAACTAGCATATTCCTGGCGAGTCCTGTCCGGTGTACTCATAACCCAATGAGCACCTGTATACATCCTAGGTGAACCAATTGACACCAGTGGCTTGTGAGACCGGCCACCGCCCCTCGTCGGGGTCTCGACTGTATACACTAGTCTACTAATGGAGTATCGATGCCCTGTCTCGAAACTCCTACGACTAGGGACCTTTTAAGGATGTGCTTATAGACCACCAGCTCTCACGTATATGATCGCCATCATACTGCCGGCAGTCAAGCAAGAATCCTAGGGGCTCTATCAACGTGTAATAGCGACATGTCAGGTCACCTAAAGCAGTACACGATGATAAAGATAAACCAGATAGCATACTATCATCTCGAGTAAGACTGTCCTACCGGGATAGGTCCTCCCTCAATCATTGCAATCACGTGCCTGCGATCCAATAATTGACTCTGAGGGCACTATCTCCAACAATCTCCCACTTGCACTCAAGGCTAATTATTGCGATGTCGCATACTCACAGCCCGTGTGATACCGAACACCCAACCCCTCTACTAGTCAGTCTCACAAAGCTCGTTTGCGAAACTATTGCGTTCGAGGAAATAGCCTCAGTGAGTGGATCCGCTGTGATGTTTCTTTCTATGTCTCTCTATATCTCAAGTTCGCGGAGAAAGCCATCTCCCGAAATGAGCAATACCTGTCTTAGAATGTCTGGATGTCTGATGGGACCTAGCTCATAAATGAACTCCAAATCCAAACTTCTTAGACTGTATCGTCAACTGAACTTAATCAGTATCCTGCGCCATGCCGCCCTCAGTATTGCCTTGGACCATCTGTCCAAAATACTGCCCCTCGTCAGAAGGGAAAACTATAATTCTGACAACCTTCTCGTCGTCCATGTCACCTTAGAAGCCTGGAATGATAACCGTCTCCTCAAAGGAGGCTGTCGTTATCACATCCCTAGAACATTAACTTATGTTCTAAAACTGCTTCCGACTGTTTCTCCAGGATTGGATTAATATCAACTTATTGCATCTACAGCAAGAACAACATCTGGTGTGGAACTTGACATCTTATGATTGACTCAATTGCCTAAGCAAGTGATCTGTCAATCATGCGTATCCCTCTCCCCTTTAGTCTGTAAGACACCTTTAGAGAGGGTGACTCCATCACCTGCAGGTACACTACCATGCCAGGAGTCGTCCATTCTAAATACTCTTAGAATGCTGTCTAAGTACCCAGATTAGGAAACCACCCAAATCTAGATCTAAAACCATAGATCTAGTAACCAGTATGTCTGGTATAATATCCAAGTCCTATGTGGAGAAAACATTGTGTGACGACCAAAGTATAACCGATCGTAGTATAGAAATATCACTTCCTACTACCTTCTCAACAGATCCATCCCCTATTCTGATGACGTCAAACCTATGACTGTCACGTCAGAAATAGATGATCTAACTCCGCTATATCTGCTTTAGTCTATAAATAGACATAAGCTGCCTGTCCACCAATGCTTCCGCTGCTCCCACTGACTACGACAACCCTCTGGCAGAGTCATATAGACGTGCACTTCCAAAGCTAGTTTAGAACGACGCTATACTCATCCTCCTGCCGGGTCTCGCAGCCTGGAACAACAGCAATGGCAAGTGTGGGTAAACAAGAACTTCCCTGTCACCGTCCTTGAGGCTACTGGAGTACCTCTCGGGTGCCTGAAGTTACCCACCTTATCTGCGGAGTGGCCAATGGAATGTCAAACCAGATTGAATCTTTATGTTCCTTATCAAATCTTCAGTAATCGTTTGCGGTTCTGGAATCACTTCCAGTTCTACCATACTCCCACTGCTGTTTTCTGAAAAAATCCATTTTTGTTAAAACTGTGGCGAGTCAAGATGGTAGAAAATCAACCCTCGTCATAGCCTGGGTCAACCCACAAACAGCCATTACAGAAACGTGCCTTGAGTTATCCAGAGTCTGGTTTTAATCATAAGCCGGACAACTCCCCGTACCTTAACATCGTTAAGATATGAACTGTTCTATATCCAATATAGAACCAGAGGCACTGATTTAATTGAACCAGATTCAAATCATGCAGCTGTCTCCAGTGCATGTCAACTAAATGGAAGGAGGCCGATTAGCGTTACTCAACTTAGGAATGCTTCCAATTATGAGTAACCTGAAAGAGAAGCAATTTCTCTTTATCATTACTATCAACTGAATACCATACACAAGTATCTACATCTTCGATCTCTTTGAAGAATCCCGATACTTGCAATACCTGGTTCTCTACTTTATCCAAATACCTATAACTTCTCAAAATTCGGACCCTGTGTTTTTACGAAACACTTGTCTAAAAACTAGAGAAGTCATAAGTAAACCGAATATAGTACGAGGACCAACCCCTCTGTCCTAATGGACACTGGACAACATACAATACTCTGTATAAGTCCGCTGAGTCTAACAACTCTTTCACTGTGTGTCGTAGGTTGAAAACTGTACTTATGGTTAAGAAGAATTACACCGCTGTTTAATGCTCCTTACCTAACCATCCACTGATATAGGTAAATGTCATCGACATAATATCAAAAGGTATATCTCACTCTATGAAAATAGACGTACAGATATATCAATTTGAAATTGGTGCATAACCGCGGATATTCAAAACCAAATAATTGCCGTCCGGCAAACAACCCAGGTGACTTCCTCAAATAATGAGGATAATCACCTAATTCCCAATAACTTACTCCCACTCATCATCTGTAAAACCATACAGATGTGAGAATCATACCTGGTAAATACATACCCTGGAGTAAGTGTCTAATCGGGAAATCAATTTTCTTTTAACATTACACAGTGAAACTGAAACATTGAAATGTTTCGGTGGGGTATTCCGGTATTCTTAGTAATGCCTCTTCCATTATCCAGATTCACAACTGTAACCGTATATCTCTTTGCCATCTGTCCAAATCCCTTTATATGTCTTTAGTCATTACCGTCTGCACACCCCTTTAGGCCAAATGGTTTTCTTCCTTCCCTACCGTTCGGCACCAGCCTATGGTTTGGAAGAAGACTATCCATCAAGCATAAAAGGTGTACTGTCCTAATCCTAGGAGCACTCGCAACGCGAGAGAAAGTGAAGATAAAAGACACCCGAATGTACTTTATTCCTATTTCTCCTGAACCAGAATCCATCCCCGAACTGGAACAAGTTCCTTTCGATTTCGTATATAACCATAAGATGGAGTATCCAATAAATTGTGGATCTTCGTAGTGACACGGGGTGTCCTGGAGAAATACAAAGGTGATTTTAGGATTGGCGAAGAAATACTTGGTTTGGTCGTGAATATCAGTCGCAATTTACTTTGCCCTCTTACTAATCCCTTGCTTTGTCTTAACTTAATACCTTCTGCACACCATCGTTATGCTAATTGGTTTTCTTCATTCCCTACCGGTCGGCACCGGCCTAAGGTTTGAAGAAGACTATCCAATTTGCGTAATAGGTGTGCTATCTCCTAAACCAAGGAGTACTCGCAATGAGAGAAGGTGAAAAGAAAAGACAACTGAATAATCCTATTCGTTTTCTCCAGAACCAGAAACCATCCTCGAAGTCCTTCGAGTTCGTATATAACCATACGATGGTTTTGTCCAATGGAAGTGGACGTTCGCAGTAATGCGGGGTGTCCTGGAGAAAAGGGTAAAAGTAGGAGTGGCAATGAGGTCTGCAACTCTGACAATCCAAAAGCCAGTGTTAAGAAGGTTCGGTCAACTTGGTCATTGAGTCAAAGTCCAGGGTCGGGTCAATGGTCGCTGCCAAAGAGAGAGAGAAAAGAAACACTCAGCGTGCACTCTAACCTAGATCAGAATGGTTATCACTTAGTCTAATCAGGAAACCTCCCACTGTACCTCAAATTCTCTTCCAAACCTGAAAGAAGAATTAGTCGGGGTCACCCAAGGAGTAAACAACTCATCAGTGGGAATCGGGATCCAACTATCATTGCATGATAACTTGACGGAATCCACTCAAGTCACCACACTCCAGAAGGTATGCGCATGCCTGGCAAGTTTCAGTTCTTTTGAAAACCCGATGAAAGTTTTACCCCTAGGACCCAAGTGACCTTGACACAGTCAACAAATCAAAGAGTCCTAGTCAAGTTCAACCCGTCATTATCCTGGATTGCATTAAACCCACCCGTACGAGCCCTTGACACAGTCAACAAGGCCGCACGACTGTCCTAACCAATCCCATTAATATGCTGCAAACAAACACTACTTAGCTACCGCACACTACGCCTTGACACAGTCAACAAACGCAGCACGAATACTAAGTAATACTTGTAAGAGATGACGGAGGGCTACGTCTAGTTTTTGGCGAAAAACTTTTAACGTAATGAACTTGATATCGTTGATGGAACTGCATAGCCTTTTATAAAAATATAGTGACGAAAACCTTTACTAAAGAGGTCACTCCCGGTGAAGGGATCTCGGCTCTTTCCCCGTAGAATGAGGTGCAGGATATTCCAACTGAATACCACGATGCAAAGCAAAAGTAATCGGCTATAGTAAAGTTAATGCCCTGACACAAACTTCTGTCCAAGGGGTCACTCCCGGTGAAGGGATCTCGGCCCTTGCCTCGTCGACTGAGGAGCAGGATATTCCAAATGAATACCACGATGCAAAACAAAAGTGAACGTTCTTGCAATAACAGCTTTTTTTGAAAAAATGTTCCAACAACATCAGAATAGGTTTGTTTATCTTGCATTGATCCGAATCAACGCAGTCCCATCAATGGATCACACCACAAAGAACGAAAATATACTGATGTACGTATATGCCATCCGCATTCGCCACTGGGTCCCGTCATCACTCGTTAGGTTAGCTTACTAACGACAGAGCGGGGACTGGACTAGCGCGGATGTAAAGCATATACAACATCTACTAATATATATACCAATATATTATATTTCGCTCAAGGCGTGATAAAATGCAACATCACAGAAATGTACAGCATCACAGAACAATACAGATATCTGGAAGCCCCGGGTTTCACAGAGCCGCTGATGAAACCCGACGTTCCCCTGGTCGTGTGGATAGCCTGTGCAATGAAATCCTAGACCCCTACGGGCGCGGCAAGTCACCCGCCAAAACCTGAAGCGAGGCAGCCCCCTCCAGTACCGTGAATGGACCACCCAGCACTTCATGGAATCCGGTAACTTGGGCACCCCTCCTGGGTCAACCTGTACCCCCTATGAGTGCGGCGAATAGCCCGCCAATCCTAGAGCGAAGCCCCCTCCGTCTCAATGCCATGAGATGCGGGCCCGTTGCCCTCTAGAACCCGGCTATCCGTGCACCCCTCCGCGGGGTAATCCTAGTACAGAAAGTAAAATATACATATACCGGGTACATCGACCGCAACCAGGTCGTGCCCCAAAAGAAGAATACAAACAGGCAGTGACGGCAGTCCACATGTCGGACGCTCGCCCCGCAATATCAAATGTACATAATACAACAAACTGTACTACCATTGCATCCAGGCTATCCCCCACGACCGATCCGCAACATCACAGCATAAATATAGAACATCAACGTGAAAGTCACGTTCGCAAATCCGTCTAACCGGGCTATAGCAGTTAGACCGAATTTACCGATCGAGTGACATTCACGGTCGCAGATATAATGTAAATACTGTGAAATAATGTGTTTAAAATTTTCCGATTGATCAAACCTTAACAAGTGGGCCCCCAATCAAAACTGTAGCACTCACAGAAAACTTGGGCCCATTTTTAATATTCCAAAACCCCTAATTTAAGCCCACAAGACCACTGAGAAAAATTGGTGAAGTGAAGCCTAATTCTTGCGGCGGAAGCGCGGCCAATGAGGGGCTCAGCCCGCGCTTGCGCGGTCGTACGGCATGATCACTTTACCAAAATTTTGCAGTATTCTTAGAACTCCCTGCACATCATTCTGAGCCAACCTGAAAAATTTTTAGACTCCAAAAAATTTCGACAGAAACTGATGTGAAGGAAAAATACGGTTTTTGGAATTTCGGTCGATCGGAACTGAAAAACACATTAGAACAAGCTAGGTAAGGTTAATGGCGTGGCTCTGATACCATGTTGCGCCATGGCAGCGCCCCGGCCTCGTACTCGAGGCCAAAATGCGGAATCAAAAATTTTCCTTACTCGGAAACCGGCGCTACCGCGGACAATGAAAACCCGGATCGTTTACCATTAACCTAATGCTAGCAATCAAGAGATAGGGTGAGAAGTATACCGAGTGATCCGAGTCCTCCGGTCTTCTCGTCATCGTCCCGATCTCCCGCGGAAAGTGTAGTCTCCATATCGTCGCCTCCTTGCCGGAAAGGGCACCACATCGCCTGCGTCTTTTACGGGCTCCCACCTCAATACCGAGGCAACTCGGGCGCGAAGCTGGCGGATCGACGCGTCCAAGATTTGCTGTAGGAAGTGTAGTATAGAGGCTATGTCTCACTTTGGGGTTATGTTGCCTTTGATGTAGGTGAAGGAAGAATGAGCTTTTGAGGGAAATGAAGCTATCAATCTTTTCCAAAGAAAATGAGATGATCAAATATTTCTCCACTCAAATGAACCTCTCTCACTCCCTCATCTAAAATTGGCCGGCCTCATGCATTATAGAATGGTGGAGGGAAAAGGAATTTATGCATGAAGGGAGGTGATGGTAGGATAAAGCAAGGAGGTGACCACAACAAAAGACATCAACCATGCTTAACACTATTAAACCCATACCCTCTCATTAATGCAAGTGATGGTGGAAAATAAAAGATATCATCATAATCTCTCATAATGCATGAAACCCCCTCCACAAATGTAATTTGCAAAACTGCAAATTACCCCTCCATCAGAAAAGTCCGGCCGGGAAAGAACAGAGGAAAACCGGCCGGAACGGAATGCAAACTGGCAACTCCAGAAAACTGGTCCCGTAATAAATTACAGGAAAACCCCGATACTGTGCATACACACCTGCATCTGTATTCCGTCCGGATACAAATGCAATGAGACAAAATCTACACTGTACTAAACTAGGACCGGCTTAAACCAAAGCCGGCTAGTGATATCCGTCCGATCCTGATCCGTGCAATACCGCACGTATCAGATCGAACCCTGCCATATAACTATACGGCCACTAGTACAAAACTGTCCGATCCTGATCCGTGCAATACCGCACGTATCTGATCGGACCCTGCCATATCTCCATACGGCCTCAACAGCGTTTCGCCCGAAAGCTTGAGTAATTGTAAGTGTTGTGGACTCTAAAGACTCGTCAATACTATGGCTGTGGATTTAACCACTAGCACGTCAGAGGTATTAGCCAATACGTGACGGCCCACCAGCTATTGACCAAAAGGGACGTCGATGAGCGAACTCATCCTGACACCCTACTGAGCCTGTCAGTGACAATATCCGTACAGTCTGGTCCGTTCGTCTATGAGCATCGCATGTCGGGCCTAGGGGGTTGGTAAAAGTCAGACCCCCAAAAGCGGTACAAGTCGTGTCGGAGTGTAGCCCAGAACGCCCTGAGATACTACTGGAATACCTACCAGTAAATCTCCTGCCTTGGTCGAGGGCTTTGCGTAATGGCTCTCCTAGACACAGCGCGACCTCACCCCCAATACCGGGAGAGACAAACCCCTGAAGATCCGCTCACTGCCTCCATGTGGCTCGGGACTGTACCCAACTAAAACCTGTTTGCACGACTCCTTTGAGCCGTGGTAGGGTAGTAATCAAAGCACAGTGGGAACTCACACGAGATAAATGACGATCCTCAGGTCGATGAACTAACCTGTACACATGTCACCAGGGAACTGCTATCTGACGTCAGGTATAAGACCAACTAGCATGTTCCTGGCGAGTCCTGTCCGGTGTACTCATAACCCAATGAGCACCTGTATACATCTTAGGTGAACCAACTGACACCAGTGGCTTATGAGACCGGCCACCGCCCCTCGTCGGGGTCTCGACTGTATACACTAGTCTACTAATGGAGTATCGATGCCCTGTCTCGAAACTCCTACGACTAGGGACCTTTTAAGGATGTGCTTATAGACCACCAGCTCTCACGTATATGATCGCCATCATACTGCCGGCAGTCAAGCAAGAATCCTAGGGGCTCTATCAACGTGTAATAACGACATGTCAGGTCACCTAAAGCAGTACACGATGATAAAGATAAACCAGATAGCATACTATCATCTCGAGTAAGACTGTCCTACCGGGATAGGTCCTCCCTCAATCATTGCAATCACGTGCCTGCGATCCAATAATTGACTCTGAGGGCACTATCTCCAACACACAGTGCAACATCAACCCCCTATACCGGGAGAGACGAATCCCCTCCTATCGCTCATTGCCTCCATGTGACTCGGGACTGTACCCAAAAACCACCGTTTTGCACGCCCTCTTGGACGTGGTAAGATAGAAATCAAAGCACAGTGGGAACCACACAAGACTCTATGATGATCTCGGGTCTACAGGCTACTCTGTACCAGTGTCACCAGAGAACTGCCATCTGACGTGAGGTATAATACCATCTGGGAGTTCTCGGCGAGTCCGTCCAGTGTACCCAGTCTCTACTGAGCACCCGTATATCATCTCTGATGTCAAACACCAATGGATATGGGATCATCCATCGCTCATCTGTATGGGTCGAGAAGGTATACGCTAGTCTACTCTGGTATATCGATGCCCCATCTCGATACACCCACGACTAGGGACTTTCAAGGATGTACTTATGGACTACCATGTCCCCACTAGTATGATCCGCATCATAGTCCAGGTAGTCAAGTACACATCCTAAGGGCTTTACCAACATGTAACAGAGAGACAATCAGTGTACACGTTAAGGTAAAGATCAACCAGATAGCATACTATCATGTTGAGCAAGAAAGTCCTCCCTATATATGTCCAAGCATCCACTACAATATACATCCTATGTACAGTAATGGCCTCTAGGGCATACATATAACTAACAGTTTATAAGGTGGAAATGGCCATGCCAGGTTGGACGCTTTCAGAATCGGGTGTAATCGACTTCAATGTCATGAAGGTACTGTTGAATTCTGTGTCACGACAGTAGTCCGTGGATTGTATACGGAACGCTGATATAGAATAGCTTGTCGTAAGGCAAGGTTTAGTGTTGGTAGGTATACTGGTTGACTTCTATGTCACAATAGGCGCCCATGGATTGTATATGATAGACTGCTATGATGCAATCCGCCATAAGGCAGGGGTTTATGGTCTTTGGGGTTTTTGACTTCAATATCACGAAGGTTGCTCTTGGATAGTATATGGGAGACTTAACATAATGTAGTCTGCCACAGGGCAGGAGTGGTGGATTTGATGACTTCAATGTCACGAGGATAGCCCGTGGATAGTATATGGTAAGTCATTATTATTAACATGCAATAGGGCAATAGGGGGTATTGTTTATTGGATGACGGATGTGACATCATCATAGTGATGGTATTTTTTTCACTTCTAGGTCACGGTGGATACCCGTCGATTGTATATGGTAGGTTTATATTATGTCAACCTGCAGGGCAGTTTTGATGGTGTATGTATTCGACTTCAATGTCAAAAATTGACTTCTATGTCATAATAGATACTCATGGATTGTATATGGTTAACCGCTATGATGCAGTCTCCCATAGAGCAGGAGTGGTGGATTTGATGACTTCGATGTCACGAAGGTAGCCCGTGAATAGTATATAGTAAGTCATTATTATTAACTTGCCATAGGGCAATAGGGGGTATTGTTTATTGGATGACGGATATGATATCATCATAGTGATGGTATTTTGTTGACTTTTAGGTCATGATGGATACCCATGGATTGTATATAGTAGGTTTATATTATGTCAACCTGCCATACCTATAGTCGAAATCATAACGAAATCGCATAAAAACCCAAATCAAAATCGAAACAACGAGCGAAGCGTACATAGGTTAGAACCTATGAACCTATGGCCAACGCGTGCCAAATACAACAAAATAACCCCGGCGTCGACGTACGAACGTCGAACGACCAAGTCAAGACTTAAAATCCAAAATCTAAGTTTCAAAACTCGCAAAATATCCCCAAAACCCAATCAAAATGCTCCCAACTTTTGACAGGCAGTCTAGGACAAAACTAAGAATACAATGGCTAAGTTATTAAGTGTGTGAGCTACAGACCAAACCCCAAACCCTAACTAAATTTCTTGGTCGCAAATTGCGGCCAGAAAAAACCAAAAGCTCTGCCCTTCCCTATCATAAACAATTGATCCGTGGATGAGAAACCTTTCTCTGGAAAGGAATAGTGAAAATCCATGGCCAGAACAAGGAAGTATGGGCACAGACTTCTACGGTTGTCTTCTATTATTCCTAACACCCCACAGTAGTCTTTATTTATTTTTCAGAGCTCCCGGGTTGCTCCAGATTCAATTTGAACACTAAAACTTCATGAAAACCATGTTTTGCAATTTAATACTTTTGAAACTCAACAAAACTTGCATCTAAGTGTCATCAATTACACAAAACAAGTAATAGTTACAAATCAGACCCTACTATATCACCACTATCAGTTGTATCCACAAAACTCACTTTTGAAATCTCAAACTAAGAAAACATGCACTTTAGCTCCAAAACTAGTTTGTCATAGCAAGTATTGTAAAAACTTATTTAAAAACGGGATTTTTACTTCTTGAGGGGGATTAAGAAAAGTTTCAAGCTTGCAAATGGTCTCAAGTTGAAGACTTGACCACTTCATCATGTGTAGGATGAGAAATTGAACATCTTTAGTGAATGACTCATGATGATTGGAAAGGATTTGTGTTGGTGTATGTGGTCTTGGAGTTGGGGGTGGAGGAGATCGAGAAGGAGAAGAAGAAGAGAAAGAAGAAGAAAAAGAAGATATGAAGAAATGAATGGTTACCGAGCCATAACCGTCCCTCCCCCGCCTCACTCTCTCTCTCTCTCCCATTTCCAATATTATAATCATCATACCTGCATGTCTCCCTCTCTCTCTCACTCATTTAAAAAAAAAAGAAATGAAAATAACCATAAAAACACAAATGAAAAAGAATAAAAAAGAAAATGAAAATATACACCCCCTTGTTAACATGTCATGCACACTAAAAACTAATTAGGAAAGCAAAGTATTAGTTTTAGCATACTACTTGTATGTATATAATTACATGCTAATTTAAGAAAAACTCACTTAAATGAATGCTTTCATAATTATAAATTCATTTTAATTCCAATTACTTTCCAAAATTGAAGTTATATATAATTATAACAATCTATGAAAACACAAATCCATACTCGGTATAATATTTGTAAAAATCATTATAGCCATATTATTATTTAAATCCTAAAATAAAATTTATAAATTTTCTGAAATGTTACATTGATACCATGAACTTTATTCGCTTCCCCCCTAACTATCACGAATTCTAAAATTATGCAAATCTACCACAAACTTCCATTTGTATAATAAAACTCCCTTAAAAGGCTAATATAAATTTAACAAAAATATAAAATGCCAACTAAAATTATTGTCCCAAGTTAAAATATATTGTTAGAAAAAATAAATTATTAAATTATAATAATACTAGTTTATGATAATATTATATGACATTATTAGCTAAATTTTTTGTTTAAAATTTATTATTTAAAATTATAGGGAATATTTTTGTTTGAGAAGTATCTTTATAAATTTAGTTAGGATAATAAAGATTTTTCAAAAATATTGAAAATAGCCAACTTATTAAATTTTTAAAACTTAAAAAGTCCTATGAAAAACCTTTAAAACCTATATTTGCTTAATTAATTCTTTAAACAAACTTTATCAAATATTTTTAATAATTAATTGAGAAAATAAAAATGTCATCATTGCTTATTGTTATATCCTAATTACCAAATATTTTAACGAACTTGCTTAGAGTGATATAGATAGAAATAATAATAGTTTGATAAAAAAATAATCACGGTTAACATAAAATCGGTTTATTTTTTGGATGACAAATTTTATAAGAAGAAATATGAGATACAAATAGATTTGAGTAAGAAATATAAAACATGAAGATTGAAGAAAGACTTTTCAAAATAAAAGGTAACTTTATGAGAGAGAGAAAATACCCTAAATCAAAATCTTAACTAATTCAATTTATATATTAATAAACTACTCTGAAAAAATAAAATTTGATTTTTAATTTTAAATTGAAATAGTTGATATGATAGGTTATATATGATTATTTCAAATGTACCGCAAAGTTTATTTTTACAAAAATAATACTAATTGAGATAAGAAATTAGTTCGGAGAGAGTTGAATTATTCTACTTCTAAGAAGAGAGAGAATTAATCTCCTCCTCATATATTTCACACCGTTGGATGTTTTGATCTGATTGTGGAAAATATGGGATGAGATCATCATCATTTATTGTGGGATTTTACACTAACTATCTATTTATATCCAACGGTTAAATCACAAACCCAAGAAATTCCCTCACCTCTTAAAATGTAGAATAGTCCAACTCTTAGTTAAAATATGACGGAACAAAATTATCATCAATTTGCTTAGAAGAGTATATAGATAGTTTAATAGAAAATTAAATCGGTCAACAAAAAATCAAATTAAATTTCAGATGAATTTTTTTTATAAGGAGAAATATGAAATATCTAATAGATTTATGAGATAAATATAAAATATTAAATTAAACAGAGAATTTTAAATTAAGAGAGAATTTGATGAGCAATATAAAAAAAAACCTATAAAAATTAGTTAAGATATGACGGACAAAAAATTTCATCAATTTGCTTATAATAATACTAGGTTTTTGCACATGCCACGCACGAGGATGTTTTCTAATTCTTAAACCATTTTTTACTTTTAATATATAATTTAAAAGAATGTAAATTAATAAAACAATTCCATAATCTGTAAATCTTTTTTATTTTTATATTTTTAAAACAGCTGTAAATCTTTTTTTTTCCTCCGAAATTTTCAAATCTTAAAAATTTAACTTTTTCAGATTATAAGATCTCTAAATGGGGATTTTAAGGTTATAGAAAACCGCGATTTTTAGTTAAATGGGAAATTTCAGTTAGGATAGGGAATTATTTCAGATATTACGGAGCAAAAGAAAAACATCAATTTGCGGAGTATACAAAAACTTTGATATTTTAAAAAAAATATGTGGTTTTCGTGTGCTATCATGGAAAATATTGAATAATTGTAGATGTTTGAAAAGTTCATGATTATAGTGTTTTATAGTATGCAAAATACCGCAAAACCGAATAAAATAAAAATATTAAGATTTTTGATAATTTCACGATTTCCGTATGCTCGCATGCAAAATATTGAAAATCCGATGAAAACAAAATGTTTTGCAAAATATTGAAAATTTGAAACAAACATAACTTTTTAAGTTTTTTCAAGATATCACGATTTTCATGTGCTGCAGCAAGCAAGATATTGAGAAAGGAAGGAAATGGAAAAATTCAAGATTTTTTAAAACCACACAATTTTCGTATAGTAGCGCGCAAAATATTCTAAAGGAAATTTCACCAAAACCATCATGTACTGTAGTATATGTTCCCAAAACCATCTTGGAGAATTTTTTGTGCCCACCCCCTTAGCTATAAATTTGTCCATTAAAATTACATTAGAGGCATATAGGAATATTCCATCGAATATTCTCTCGGAGTTGGTCATCAAAGCACCAAAAGTGAACATTGGGTATTTATGTGCTCAAAAAATTACTTTGGGTATGTATGCGCTAAATCGGGTATTTTAATTCCATTTAAAGAAACTAAAATTTTGCATGTGCCACGCACGAGGATGTATTCTAATTCTTAAATCTTTGTTTACTTTTAATATATAATTTAACAGAATGTAAATTAAAAAAACTATTCCATAGTTTGTAAATCTTTTTTATTTTTATATTTTTCAAACAGTTGTAAATCTTTTCGTTTTTATTCCTAAATTTTCAAATATTAAAAATCTTTTTAATTTTTTCAGATTATAAGATCTCTAAATAGGGATTTTAAGGAGATAGCAAACCGCGATTTTTAGTTGGACGGGGATTTTTAGTTAGGATAGGGAATTATTCAAACATGACGGACCAAAAGAAAAATATCAATTTGCTTTTAAGAATTTTATATATATATATATATATATATATATATATATATATATATATATATATATATATATATATATATATATAATTGGTTAACATAAAATCGGGTTAACTTTTGAATGACATTTTTTATAAGGAGAAATATGAAATATCTAAAAGATTTGAGAGAGAAATATAAAATAAGAAAATTAAAGAGAGAATTTTTTAATTAAGAGGGAATTTGATAAACAATAAAAAAACTATAAAATTTAGTTAGATGCGACGGACCAAATTTTTTATCAATTGGATTATAAGAGAAGTATAGATAGATATAGATATTAATCATTCTATAGTAAGAGATTTGTAATATAAAATCAAATCAACTTTTGTTATAAAATGCAAATATAATTTTGGCATAAAATATTTTTTCATTTACTATAAAGAGAGCCTATATATAATATTATTCTTTTGCAAATGGTATATACTGTAAGTCGATGTCACACACCCCGCGGGTTCGTGGGGAGGCGGAATATTTAAAAAATGATTTTCACAGCTTGCAACATCGACTTGAACTCCAGGATCTTGGCTAAACCCTAACTAGCTAAGCATGTAAGGAGGTTAACTACTCGGTAAGAATGTTATACCTTACGATACAAGTCCTTCGGGTCTACTTCGCTGTCCTCCTCGTCATCGTGGGCTCCGTGGATCGTAACAGATCGATGCTTCCTCGTCGGCTTCCTCGAGTCAAAGACGATCCACCCGAGAGTCTATAGTCCGAGCTCCTACCTCAAATCCGAGATAACTAGGGCACCTAGTTCACTAAACTAGATGACCTAGGTGATGTAGAGAAAGAAGAATGTGTTATGATAATGGAAATGACTCTTGATTAGACTATAAGCATGGCAAGAAAATATCTCACATAAAATATCTAGTGCCACAAAATATCTCACAAAATATCTAAGTCAACCCAAGCCTCAATAGTTAAACCAAGTAGCCATGGTTCAATTATCATTTATAAAAATAACAAATTATTTCCTCCACCTCATAATTGTTTTAATCAAGTAAATAACCAAATCCCTAATGAGGTGTCTCCTTCTAATAGCAATCTTGAGTAATTACAAGAATGCCCTTCTCATCCGTATATACATACCCGTATCCGTGTTTCGAGAAACACGAATACAATGAGACGAAACTAATCCATCAATATAATATTAGGATCCGGCTTAAACCAAAACCCAATAGTATTATCCGCCCGAACATCATATGCGCACAAGTACACGTACGTGATCGAAGCCCTGCCGTAAAACCATACGGCCTTTACATCTTTCGCCCGATGCTGGGAAACTCTCTATGTGGGACTCTAAAGACTCGACAGTACGCTGGCAGTGGGTTTAACCACAAGCCGCAAGCGGTACTAGCTGCATGTAACGGCTACCCAGGTATCTGTCGATAAGAAGGCCGATGAGCAAACTCATCCGAACTCCTACTGAGCCTGTATGTGACAATCTCTGTACAGTCCGGTCTGTTCGTCTAAGAGTATCGCATATCGGGCCTAGGGGGGCGGTAATCGTCAGACCCCTAATAGCGCAATAATTCATGCCAGAGTATAGCCCAAAACACCCTAAGAAACTACTGGAATACCTATCAGTAAATCTTGCTTGCCCTGGCCAGGGACTTTGTGTAATGGCTCTCCAAACACAGCGCGATATCAACCCCCAATACCGGGAGAGACGAATTATATCTAACCGCCACTGCCTCCAAGTGATTTGAGACTGCACCTAACTACTACCTGTTTGCACGATTCCTTTGAGCCATGGTAGGGTAGTAATCAAAGTACAGTGGGAACACACTCGAGGCGAAGTAGCAGTGTCAAGTCGACGGACTAAGCTGTACTCATGTCACCTGGGAACTGCTACCTGACGATAGGTATAATACCCACAGCAGTCCCCGACGAGTCCTGTCCAGTGTACTCATAACCTAATGAGCACCTGCAAACTATCTCCGGTACGACGTACTAATGGTTGTGGGATAGACCATCTCCCTTGCTGGGATGAGAAGCATATACACTAGTCTACTCCGGAGTATCGATACCCTGTCTCGATAATCCCACGACTAGGGACCTGTATAAGGATGTGCTTATGGACTACCCAGTCCCCACTAGTATGAGTGCCATCACAACGCTAGTAATCAAGTAAAGATCCTAAGGGCTCTACTAATATGTATAAGCGATATGCTAAAAGAAACACATGCACATATTGAGGTAGAAACAAACCAAGTAGTATACTACCATTTTGAGCAAGACTGTCAATACAACTGTGAATATCCCAAGCTTCCATTGAGTAATATACAAACTAGTATGAAACAATAATGGCCTCTAGGGCATATATCACTAACAATCTCCCACTTGCACTAAGGTCATGTATTGACATATCGCAGACCTATCATCTCGATTAGCCTCTCGAACTGTGTCTGAGGGATGGCCTTCGTGAGTAGATCTGCGGTGTTATTCTCCATATATACCCTCCTCACCTCGATCTCCCGGCGATCAGCGATCTCCCTAATCAGGAGGTAACGCCTCAAAATGTGTATGGACTTTTGATGGGACCTGGGTTCCTTCGCTAAGGCTATAGCGCCGTTGCTGCTGCAATACAAAGGTATTGGATCTATAATGGACAAAACCATCTGAAGTTCTGTTAAGAACTTTCTCATCCAGATGGCTTCCTTCGCGATGTCACAAGCAGCTATGTACTCCGCTTCCATCGTCGAGTCAGCAACGGTGTCCTGCTTGGAACTCTTCCAACAGACCACCCCTCCATTGAGGGTGAAGATATAACCCGGCATGGACTTGGAGTCATCCTTGTCACTCTGGAAGCTGGAGTCAGCAAAGGCCTCGATCTGGAGGTCTTTTCCGCCATACACCAAGAACATCTCCTTAGTTCTTCTCAGGTACTTGAGAATGTTTTTTACTGCTATCCAGTGCTTCTCCCCTAGGTTTGACTGATACCGGCTTACCACGCTTAGTGCGTAAACAATATATGGTCTGGTACACAACATCGCATACATTATAGAGCCTACCCCAGAAGCGTAGGGTATAGATATCATGCGAGCCATTTCCAAATCAGTCTTGAGAGACATCTCTTTGGAGAGGGTGATTCCGTGACAAGCCGGTAAATTACCGTGCTTTGAATCTTCCATACTAAATCTTTTCAGTATGGTGTCGATGTACCTGGACTGCGAAAGTCCTAACATCCTCTTAGATCTATCACGATAGAACTAGATCCCAGAATGTAGGAGGCGTCACCCAGGTCTTTCATGGAGAACCTCTATGACAAGAATCCTTTGACTGATTGTAGCATAGGAATGTCATTTCCTATCAAGAGAATGTCATCCATGTACAAGACGAGGAATACCACAGTTCTCCCTACAATCTTACTATATATGCATGGTTCATCTGGATTTTTGATAAAGTCGAATTCTTCGACCGTCTCATCAAAACATATGTTCCAACTCCGCGATGCCTGCTTTAGTCCATAAATGGACTTAAGCAATTTGCATACTTTCCCGCTGCTCCCAGTCTGAATGAAACCCTCTGGCTAATCCATATAGATGCACTCTTCCAAATTCCATTTAGAAAAGCCGTCTTTACGTCGATCTGCCAGATCTCATAATCGTGGAAGGCAGCAATGGCAAGAAGGATCCGAATGGATTTGAGCATAGCCACTGGAGAAAAGGTCTCGTCATAGTCCAAACCAGGTCTTTGATGAAAACCTTTTGCAACAAGTCTAGCCTTATAGGTTTCAACCTGTCCATCTACACCAATCTTCTTTCTGAAGATCCATTTGCAACCTACTGGTTTTACCCCTTCTGGAGCAATGTCCAAAGTCCATACTTTGTTGGTGTACATGGACTCCATTTTGGCCCGCATTGCATCCAGCCATTTTACCGAGTCGCCGCTCTGAATGGCTTGCTGGAAGCTAGTAGGCTCATCATTGTCAATGATGCAATCCTCTCGATCCCCGTCTATGAGAAAACCGTAGTAACTCTCGGACGGATGAGACTGCCTACTGGTTCTGCGGAGTGGCACAGGGATGTCCGGTTCTTCTGAAACCTCTGGTTCTACCAAGCTTTCAGTAATAGCTTGTGGTTCTGGAATTTCTTCCAGTTCTATTGTGCTCCCACTTTTCTGATTTTCTAAAAATTCAGATTCTAAGAAGTGGGCATGACGAGAAACAAAGACCTTTTGTTCCTCTACGTAATAGAAATAATACCCCCTGGAGTTCTTTGGGTATCCGACAAACTTACACAGTACTGAGCGTGTCTCGAGCTTGTCCGCATGCTGTTTTTTTTACAAAAGCTGGACATCCCCATGTTTTAAGGTACTTAAGATAGGGTTTCTTCTCACTCTACATTTGATATGGTATGGTAGGTACAGTCTTGGTAGGAACCTTGTTCAAAAGATATGCAGCTGATTCTAGTGCATAACCCCAGAAAGATCGCGACAACTCAGCGTTACTCATCATGGAACGAATCATATCCAATTGGGTTCTGTTTCGCCTTTCCGATACACCGTTGTGTTGTGGTGTGTATGGAGGAGTAAGCTGAGAGAGAATTCCATTCTCTTTTAGGTAATCCAGGAACTCGGTACTTAAGTATTCACCACCTCGATCAGATCTCAGTGTCTTGATACTTTTGCCTGTTTGTTTTTCCACTTCATTTTTGTATTTCCGGAATTTTTCAACGGCCTCGGATTTATGCTTCATCAAGAAGACATGTCCATACCTAAAGAAATCATCCGTAAAAGTAATGAAATAGGAATAACTACTTCGCGCATGTGTAGACATTGGACCACACACATCGCTGTGTATGAGTCCCAAGAGCTCGCTCGCTCTTACTCCGTGTCCAGTGAACGGAGTCTTCGTCATCTTTCTCATGAGACAAGATTGACAAGTTGCATAAGACTGATATTCGAACGGATCCAAATATCCCTCTTTATGTAACTTCATCAACCGTGATTCATTGATGTGACCCGGTCTACAATGCCATAAGAAAGCATGATTTAATTCCGGAGACTTTCTTTTAAGTGTGTTCTGGATACTGAAAACCTGAGCTTGATTTAATACGTATATACCGTTATCTAACATACCTGACCCAATCAAAACTTGATTTAGGTGGATGTGGACCACATCACTCACAAATGTAAAATCATATCCTTCCTTAGAAAGTAAGATACAGATATGCTATTACAAGCTAGACTAGGTACATACAAACAGTTACGTAGAATCAATATCTGCCCACTTGTCAATCCTAGGTGATATTCCCCTACGGATTCAGCGTCCACACTCATTCCGTTAGCAACCCTGAGAGTTATATCACCTACCCTGATAACTCTACGGTTTCTCAAAGCCTGTAATGAATTACACATATGAGATCCTGATCCGGTATCTAGTACCCAGGAAGTAGAGTTAATTGACATACAGTTTTCAATAACAAACACACCCGAAGCAGAATCCACAACGTGCTTCGAATCCTGTCTACTGGCTTTCCAAGCCCTGCAATACTTCTGCCAATGCCCCTTCTCATGACAATAGGAACATCTCTCCTTCCCTACTGTCAGCCCCGAAACTTTTGCCCTTCCCTGTCCCTCTACCTTACTGACACCGCATATCGGCTTGGGGAGGTCTTCTTCTTCTCACCCTTGGCATCCGCCTTGGATCCAGAAGAGGAAGATTCCCCAATAAGCCGAGGGATGTCTCCCTGGTTTCCTTCAGGGTGTAAGTAGAAGGTAGGGACTGTAAAATCAAGTCAGCATATGACCGGTTCTCCAACGTGGTCTCCAGGTCCGTGAGCTCATCAACATAGCTAGTCATCGTAAGGACGTTGTCCCCTACAGATGACCCAATAGCCAACCTCGCTTGAAGCAATTCCTTCGAGGTCTCATATCTTGCGATACGAGATTGCTCTCCATATAAATCTTTATTATGGCGGAAGATGGAAGCTAAGTCCATTTTCTCGTGCTGCCTCTGGTTTTCACCATCTACTGAGGCCAACACGGGATACTTGGTATTCGCACTGTCCTTTTCCCTTGTATTACGGATATCAACATCTGTGATGGTGGAAACTGGACCTGGGACGGCAGGGGCTTGAGTAGTAATGAGGTGGTCCAGCTTGTCACAGGCAATAGACATCTGGACAAACCCTTGCTAGTCAATATAGTCTGGCCCAGTCAATTTATTAGCTAAATGTAACCTAGGCGCGGTCAACTGGTCGCTGCAATTAGGAGAAAGAGAAGAAACACTTTAGCATGATGCTCTTGCAAGTTTAGATTGGTTTTTAATTTATCTAAACAGGATGGCTCACATTGTGTAACAACTCCATTTTTGGTGTACAAATATTTGCTTTAAAATTAATGTATACTTGGAGTAATTACTTTTGCTGTTATCACTTTAAGTATTTAATTCACTCCTTAATTACAAGAAGGAGCTTGTAGCTCATTGGTAATACCTTGCATTGCTGAACCAAGCCACCAGAGTTCAAATCCCATACCCCACATTATTTTTAATTTTATTTTGTTTTAAATTTTTTAGAAGTCCAACAGTCAACACGTGATAACTCCAAAATTTCCCACTACACCTGAAAAATTAAATATACCAGAGCCTACATCAGGAGACCCCCCACCTTCCGAGCTCCCGACTCGGCTTGACTCGGCCGACTCGGGCCGGCACCGCCGGCCGGACTCGGTCGGTCGACCGAGTCGTCAACACCAAAAGTGTAACTTTTCCCCTTCCTAACTCCCCTGCATACTTTAAATGTTCAGATCGTTTCCAAAGAGCCTTTAATACCTCTTTTACTCTATTTTTAATGAATTTTCATACATTTTTTTTACAATTTTTAATTTAAAACCTTTCATCTACCCTAACCCTATAAATACCAACCCTACACACTACCCCCTCACCCCAAAACTCTGAGCCAACTCTTAAGAAATCATTAGAAACCTTGTGTACTTTGAAAACGAGCAAGAAGCGAAGCTACGACGAATTTTCCGGCGAACTTCCGACGATCATCCTAGGAGCTCCCGACGACTAAACGACGCACTGGCGACTCCTCCCGATCAATCTCCCTCTCTTTGTTGTCCTAAACCTATAAGTCCCCATTTCTATCTTTCTTTTCTTTCTAAAAAATACGGAATTACAAAACCCGACGGAATCGGAACAAATCCGATTTCCGATTCGGTTTCTTTATAAAACTTCGCTTTTCTTTAATACAATTATGCTTAAACCCTTTAATGTTGACTATTAAATACTAATCAACCAAATTGATCAAGTTTCATAACATAAAAGTAATTGCTATTTCATTTTACCGTATTTTTCATTTAAATACCACATAGTTTCAATTCTACATTTAACATCACAAAACTTGCTATACTTTTAAGTAGATCACGAGATAATAACCCACCTCCTCACACACTTATATGCAACATAGCACAATACCCTTGGGAACATAGAATATGGGAAAACGACATCATTACAAATAAATACCATTTACTTAATAAAATCGTTTTATAAAGGATTTAGTATTTATACAAATCTTTGCAAAGCGCCGCTACAACCCATTTGGGTAACCCGTTCGGGGTGGTGCTGATTATCGCACATTATCGGGCTTAGCAGTGCGAGATTCAGACCTCCGCAAGGAGCATTCGGTCTCGAAAGATTTAAAAATACGACATCTTATGAAAAACGAGATTTATAGAATATAATATATATATTAAAATTATTTTCATATAAATATATGTATATATAATATTAAAATATCTATTCTGTAATAACATAAATATTCCAACTCTTTTCAAAAATCACAAGAATCATTTTACACTAAAATACCATGAATTCCATATAAACCAATATTACAAATAAATACATGACCTGTGGAGATACGGCTATCCTCTTTTCCGGATGCTATATAGATGGTGTGCACCACCATGCCCCCAGACTTGGGGCGTTTAGACTCAGTGTTCTTGCGATTCGTCGCAGACACCGAGATTTTCTCTAGCTTTCTCCTCTTGTGAGCATTCGAAGTTGAGGGGGCCGTTGCATTGGGCACCCAAGTAGCTGTCGCTCTCTGTGGTTTGACAGGGTGGTCCTCTTCTCGCCGCGCTTTCATCTTTTCCTGTCGGTGGGGGTAGTCTTGATCAATCACCAAGTCTTGGACTTGACGCCGGACTTTGTAAATTTTGGATGACAACCGCTGAGGGGGCTGTTCGAGCTTCTCTTTTGTGGCATTCTCCACAGGCGGAGGAGACCTTTTCAGAACAGCGGTCGGAGAATTCCTGCGCATCCTGTTAAGTAGTTCAAAGCTGTTCCCAGTTGGAACAACAACATCAACTTCCACCATTGGAGCTGGCGGAGTCAATCCGGAAGGGGAATTGCCCCCAGCTTTCCTCACTCGGCGCCAGTGACGATGTCGAGCATGTCGTGTGGCCGAGATTACCTCCGCTGTTAGATCAGCTTTTCCATGCCCCCTGTTCTGATGAGAGTCTGCTGTTGGCGCTAGCCTGTCAAAGACAGATGCTTGCTGAGAGGGAATGACCAATCTTGGAAAGGCCGATTTTTGTGCTGGGGAAACGACCTTGGTTACTTCACCCAGAGTGAGAGCTGAAATAGCCAGTCTTGTGAAGACCGACCCCTTAGCTGGAGAAGCCGCCTTGGTGACTTCAGGAGTAGGAATGGCTATCCGCTTTGGGATAACGCCTTCTGGTATTGCAGGATTCTTCATGGGCCCGTTGGAGCTTTGGCCCAGTCTGCTGAAAACTGAGGCGCTTGGTTTGGGCGTCCTGTTGAGAGGGGCCGCAGTAGTGGTAAGCCGATCAAAGGCCGACTTCTTCTGAGCTTCTTGCAATGGTATAAGGGCGTTGAAGCTCATCGGTGGGAGCATGGTCCCGAAGAATAGCCCAGTGGTGGCCTGAGTTACTTGCTCCACTGGCATATTGAACAGGGAGGCCGCTTGGGGCCCGTAGATTACTCCTCCAGATAAGGCTGAACGGGAGTTGCAGTTGCAGCTGGAGCAGTTAGAGGCCATTGATGTTCTTTTTTCTGCACGAGAGCAAAACCAAATCTTAGTACCTCGAACCCAAGGGCATCCATATTAAACCGTGATTCGTTCGCGAACATGACACACGAAGTGTGGAGTGGAGAGAGGAAGAGGTCCCACCGGGCGTGCCAGAATCTGTTCTCCGCCGAAAGACCGGGAAAGACTGATGTCTTGCCTAAATTTGGGGGCAGATGCTATTTGGTTTTATCCGTCCACCTCTCCGAAGATACCAAGTTAATTTATGGCACCGTGTATCGGAGTTTTAGACGGATGCGGCCGATGTAGCAGACTTCGTCAGATTCCCCCTCGTTGAGGGGTTTTTGATTGTGGGGACGCTCTTCCCTACAGGCGCAAGCCCCTGCAGTTAATTACACTACTGCATAGCGGTAACCACTTTCTCCTTCTCCGGATGGTCACTTCGTGTCGTGGGTGTTTGTTTTGTTTTTGGTTGCCCGTGGATTGTATACGGAGACTAATTTATGTTGTCGCCCGTAGGGCGTGGATTAGTCCAAATCTGTATTTCTTAGATTTGGGTTTGGGGTTGGGTTTAAGGATATGTTAGTCTCATTTGAGACTAAGATCAACTTAAACGTTTGTTAAGGATACGTTAGTCTAATTTTAGACTAAGATCAACTTAACGGGATCGTTTAGATCCAACAAGAGAGCATTTGGGCTCTATTGTTTAGTTTAGGGACATTGCGGTCGATAATTAGTTTAAGGACAATACGGTCCAATGTTAGTTTAAGGACATCTCGGTCCAGTTTAAAGACATCATAGTCTGTAAAGGTTAAGGACATCATAGTCCATAAGCTTAAGGACCCCACAGTCCGAGGTTAAGGACATCATAGTCCATGGGCTTAAGGACCCCACAGTCCGAGATTAAGGACATCATAGTCCATGTTCTTAAGGACTCCACAGTCCGTGGTTTAAAGACGTCGTAGTCTATAAAGTTTAAGGACATCATAGTCCATGAGCTTAAGGACCCCACAGTCCATGGAATGTCTGGTTGTCGAGACCCGTCACCTCTCTGAAGACGTTGAAGGATTACAACGACAAATATCAGAGGAGTGAAGAGATGTGCCCTTGAACCGATACGGGTTGGGAGATCTGTAGTCCAATTTGGGACTAAGATCAATTAATTAGATTATGAGCACATGGGCTCAGTTAAATCTGAATTGAGGACTTATGGCCAACTTGGGCTAAGTCCAATTAGGTTTAAAATGTTGGACCTTTGTTTGGACTGTTGAACATTTGTCTGGGTTCAGCCTCCCATTATTTAGCAATGCTAAACATGAGTCTGGGTTCTGAACGTATTTTGTCTTTTATTGAGTGCTGAGCACTTATATACCATATGAGATGATCAATCTTGGAAGACAAGGATGTACTTGAGGCTCAGTCAAAAGGGGAGTATTTCCTCTGGAAGATTTAGCCAATTTAGGCCAAGACTGGTTTGAAAATAGTGTTGAACACTAGCACATATCTAGCGGTCATGTATTCCCACGTGATGCATTTAAAATAGTGTTAAACACTAAGGATGAAATGCTTAAAATAGTGTTAAACACTAAAAGTGAAGCGCTCACGTGGGGTCACATGAGGTGCCCTAGGATTGGGTCAAGCCTCCCTTATTTTATTCTCAGAATAAGTGTTAAACACGTTTAGTTTTCAAGGCCATCACGTGTGGGCACGTGATAGGCATCCATGCACTGGATATTAAAAGGATTTGCTAGGGTCACATGGGGACACGTGAGGGCGCCCATGCATTGGATTTTAATCCTTCAGTTCTTTCCATTTTCTCTTTTTTAAAGAGGTGTTTGTCAGGGGTCACATGAGGACACATGAGGGCGCCTGAAGTTTGTTCTGCCTTGGCTTTGTTCTCTTTATTTTGAGGAATTTATCCATGGGTCACGTGGGAGCACGTGACTCCATCTCATTCATTCTTTTCTGACCATTGAAGGGAGGGTCACGTGTTACCACGTGATCAGGTTGGATACTGACTTCTTTACGTGCATGGAGAGTTTTAAGTCCCCTGTTTAAGAATTAAATTCTTTTGTAGGGTTAAACCTTAATTTTGTTTAGAGGAATTAAATTCCTATGTATTTGGAAGAATTAAATTCTTACGGAAGAATGTCCATTGAATTCTCCGTTTCAAGGTCAAGAGCATACCAATGCTGCTTTCCAACAAAGACCTAGAAACGATCCGTATTCTTCCACTTATAATCAGGGTTGGAGAAATCACCCAAAATTTGCTTGGAACCAACAACAAAATCAAAACACGGTTTCAAACCAAAATAATTTCCAAAGGTCTTCTCCACCACAACAGCAACCACTTCAACTAAGTCAGCACCCCTATCAATCACAAAACTTTCAAAATCCGGTCAACACACCCGCACCGTATAATCCTTTGCAGTTGACCGGTACTGATAACTCCTCTTCACTTGAACGTACTTTTGAAATGTTTATGAAACAGTCCATTCAAATGTCGGTTGAATTTAAGTCTTCCCTCGATAAAATCCAGAAAAACTCCGACTCCCAAAATGAGAGTATTAAATCGATGGAAGCACAGATTGCTCGATTAAATGTCGAGATGAGTGCTAGAGAGAAAGGGAAACTTCCGTCTCAACCCGTACCGAATCCTGGGCATTCACAACACTACAATGTGAATGCCATTACAACGTTGAGATCCGGAAGAGTGCTGAATAATCAAGTCGGGGAAGAGATTGATAATCATGAAGAATTAATCAATAATACCCCGGCTTCCACTTCCATATGACAATTTTGATGGTTTGTTATGTGGTTTTCATATGGCAGATGTCGAAAATGGGTTTGATAGCAAGTGTGAGACCTCTGGGAGGGCCACCGCCATAATTTTATGGGATGCAGGGACCTTTGGGGGTTACTGACGTCGGTTTTGATAGGTGTGGAGCCCACTGGGGGGTCACCACCATGGATTTGGTAGGCATGGGGTTGCGAGGACCTTTTGGGGTGTCGCCTCCATTGTTTCGTTAGGTTCGGGAACCTTTGGAGGCGCCCGACATTGATTCAAGTGGGTTACAGGGACTTATGAGGTGCCGCCATTGGTTTTATAAGGTTGCGGGGGCCTACGAGGGTCGCTGCCATTGTTTTGGTTAGGTGCGGGAACCTTTGGGGTGGTCACCACTATGGATTTGGTAGGCATGGGAACCGCTGGGGGGGGTCGCCGCCATTGATTTGGTGAGTGCGGGGCCTTTTAGAGGTCGCCGCAATGGATTTTGGTAGCAGTCGGGCGTTCTAGGGGTGCCGCCATTGACTTAGTGGATGTGGGGCCTTCTGGGGATCGCCGCCATGGATTTTGGTAGATGTAGGGCCCACTAGAGGGTCATCCCATTGACTTAGTGGGTGTGGGGCCCTATGGGGGTCGCCTCCATGGATTTTGGTAGAAGTGGGGTCCGCAAGGGGGTTTCCTCCATTGGTTTTATAGGGTTGCAGGGGCCTATAGATGCACCGCCATGGGTTTTGGCAGGAGTGAGGCCCGCTAAGGGGTTGCCGCTATTGGTTTTATAGGGCTGCGGGGGCCTATAGAGGCGCTGCCATGGGTTAATTTGATGGGGGTGTACTTGTCGTTGATTAATTTGTCAATTTTTCATCGCGTGGTTCAAGTCCAATACGTATGCATGTGCATTTATTCATTTTATACCCTTTTATAAGTCCATGGAGTCTATTACAAGGACAATCTCGTTGGGGATAACTCGAACGAGCATCCGCATACATGTGGATAACTCTGAGATGAATCCGGAAGAGGATAACTTTTGCAAGTGTTGGGTTACGGCAGCGCCCTGGCCATCGAACCGTGGCCGAATGCGGAATAAAAATTTTACGAAACCGGTGTTACCACAGCCCCCGAATATGGATCGACCATTAACCATAAATCTAGCAAGCTATCTAAAAGAAGTTTGGAATGTTATACCGAATGATCCGTGTCCTTCGGTCTTTAACAAGCTTCCCAAGCTCCTAGTGGCCACCAATGATCAAGTTTGGTCGCCGGTCTCCCTCCATCGAAGATGATCCACCCGAGAGTCTATGAATTGAGCTCCTACTTCAAAACCGAAGTAACTAGGATATTTAGTTTGCTAAACTTGATAGCCTAGAAGATATAGAGTCTAATGGGGGATTTATTTATCTCAAAACATCCTGGGTTTCTCAACACATGAGAGGGTTAGGGTGGAGGAAGAAGAAGAAGCCATTAGAGATGAGAGTGTGAAGCTTGAGCTCAACTCATGAAAGAATAATGCTTAGTGTGAGAGTGTGTGAGAATAGCAAGCCAAGAAAAAAATCTCAAGTCCAATGGAAATATCTCACCACCACAAAATATCCCACACAAAAAAAAAACAAAAATATCAAGCATGCAAGAATAGTGTATCATGAGTCATCCAATAAGTCACCCTATGAGTCACTAAATGAGTCACTAAATCAAGCATGCTTGAATTAAGCTAAGCACACTCATCTCTCACCTAAATTAACCATTAAAATAAATGGTTAATAAACATAACGAGGTGTAATCTTCTAGAAACTATTCTTGTAATAGATTACAAGAATACCCCTCATCCGTATATACATACCCGTATCCGTATTCCGAAAAATATGAATACAATGAGACGAAAATAATCCAACAATATAATACTAGGATCCGGCTTAAACCAAAGCACACTAGTATTATCTGTCCGAATCATGATACGTGCACAAGTGCACGTACATGATCGAACCTTGTCATAAAACCATACGGCCCCTACATCGTTTCGCCCGAAGCAGGGAATCCCTCTTTGTGGGACTCAAAAGACCCGTCAATACGCTGGCAGTGGGTTTAACCACAAGCACGTCAGCGGCACTAGCTGTACGTAATGGCTACCCAGGTATTGAGCGAAAGGAATGTCAACGAGCAAACTCATCCTGACCCCTACCGAGCCTATCCTGTGACAATATCCGTACAGTACGGTCTGTTCGTCTAAGAGTATCGCATATCGAGTCTAGGGGGTGGATAAAGTCAGACCCCTAATAACGTGATATTTCGTGTCGGTATGAAGCCCATCACAAACTTTGAAACTACTGATCCAAATCAGTAATTCTCGACTACCTTGATCAAGGATTTTTGGTGATGGCCATCCATGCATAACGCGACATCAACCCCCAATACCAGGAGAGACGAATCCCCGACGATCCGCTCACTGCCTCTATGTGGCTCGGGACTGTACCCAACTAAAACCTGTTTGCACGACTCCTATGAGCCATGGTAGGGTAGTAATCAAAGCACAGTGGGAACTCACACGAGACAAATGACGATCTCAGGTCGACAGACTAATCTGTACACATGTCACCTAGGAACTGCTATCTGACAATAGGTATAATACCAACTAGCAGGTTCCCTGCGAGTCCATCCAGTGTACTCATAACCCAATGAGCACCTGTATACTATCTTAGGTGAAAAAACTAACACCAATAGCTTGTGAAACCGGCCACCGCCTCTCGTCAGGGTCTAGATCAGTATACACTAGTGTACTCTGGAGTATCGATGCCCAGTCTCGATACTCCTACGACTAGGGACATTTAAGGATGTGCTTATAGACTACCCGGTTCCCACGTATATGATCGCCATCATAATGCTGGTAGTCAAACAAGAATCGTATGGGCTCTATCAACATGTAATAGTGAACTGTAATACCACCTAAAATATGTACATGATGATAAAGACAAACAAGATAGCAAACTATCATTTTGAGTAAGACTGTTCTACCCGTATAGGTCCTCCCTCAATCATCTAATCGCGTGCCTGTGATTATAATAATTGACTTGAGGGCAATATAGCCAACAATCTCCCACTTTCATTTAAGGCTAATTATTGTGGTGTCGCATACTCACAGCCCGTGTGATACCGAACACCCAACCGCTCTACTAATCAGTTTCGAAAAGCCTGTTTGTGAAACTATTGTGTTCGAGAAATGTTGGAGATAGTGCCCTCAGAGTCAATTATTGGATCACAGGCACGTGATTGCAATGATTGAGGGAGGACCTATCCCGGTAGGACAGTCTTCTCGAGATGATAGTATGCTATCTGGTTTACCTTTATCATCGTGTACTGCTTTAGATGACCTGACAGGTCGCTATTGCACGTTGATAGAGCCCCTAGGATTCTTGCTTGACTGCCAGCAGTATGAGGGCGATCGTATACGTGGGAGCTGGTAGCCTATAAGCACATCCTTAAAAGGTCCCTAGTCGTGGGAGTTTCGAGATAGGGCATCGATACTCCAGAGTAGACTAGTGTATACAGTCGAGACCCCGAAGAGGGGCGGTGGCCGGTCTCACAAGCCACTGGTGTCAGTTGGTTCACCTAAGATGTATACAGGTGCTCATTGCGTTATGAGTACACCGGACAGGACTCGCCGGGAACCTGCTAGTTGGTCTTATACCTGACGTCAGATAGCACCTGACGTCATATAGCAGTTCCCTGGTGACATGTGTACAGGTTAGTTCATCGACCTGAGATCGTCATTTGTCTCGTGTGAGTTCCCACTGTGCTTTGATTACTACCCTACCACGGCTCAAAGGAGTCGTGCAAACAGGTTTTAGTTGGGTACAGTCCCGAGCCACATGGAGGCAGTGAGCGGATCTGCAGGGGTTCGTCTCTCCCGGTATTGGTGGTGAGGTCGCGCTGTGTCTAGGAGAGCCATTACACGAAGTCCTTGGCCAAGGCAGGAGATTTACTGGTAGGTATTCCAGTAGTATCTCAGGGTGTTCTGGGCTACACTCCGACACGACTTGTACCGCTTTTGGGGGTCTGACTTTTACCAACCCCCTAGGCCCGCCATTTGATGCTCATAGACGAACGGACCGGACTGTACGGATATTGTCACTGACAGGATCAGTAGGGTGTCAGGATGAGTTCGCTCATCGATGTCCCTTTTGGTCAATAGCTGGTGGCCCGTCACGTATTGGCTTATACCTCTGACGTGCTAGTGGTTAAATCCACAGCCATAGTATTGACGAGTCTTTAGAGTCCAGCACACTTTCAGTTACTCAAGTTTCGGGCGAAACGCTGTAGAGGCCGTATGGAGATATGGCAGGGTCCGATCAGATACGTGCGGTATTGCACGGATCAGGATCGGACGGTTTGTACTAGTGGCCGTATGGATATATGGCAGAGTTCGATCAGATACGTGCGGTATTGCACGGATCAGGATCGGACGGATATTACTAGCCGGCTTTGGTTTAAGCCGGATCCTAGTATAGTACAGTGTAGATTTTGTCTCATTGCATTTGTATCCGGTCGGTATACAGATGCGGGTGTGTATGCACAGTATCGGGGTTTTCCTGTAATTTATTACGGGACCAGTTTTCTGATGTTGCCAGTTTGCATTCCGTTCCGGCCGGTTTTCCTTTGTTCTTTTCCGGCCGGACTTTTCCGATGGAGGGGGTTATTTGCAAGTTTGCAAATAACATTTGTGGAGGGGGTATCTTGCTTTTGTGGGGTTTCATGATGGTTCATAATCATGAGATGCTTTCTTAGTCTTTTCCTTTGCTTTTTGTGATGAGAAAGGATTAGATATTGATTTGAGTTTTGTTATCATGATGTTTTGGTTGTGGTCACCCTCCACCTTTTCCTACACTCACCTTCCTTCTTGTGTTGGTTTTTATTCCTCCACCATTCTCACTTGATGAGAGAGGCTACACTTGAGAGAAGAGAAGGAGAGAGTTTCTTTTTTGAGCTTGTGGCATTTTTCTTGATCTCATTTTCATGCTAGGAAAAATGCAAGCACCATTTTTCCTTATCTTGATTCCTCCATCATCTTCAAAGGCAATAAAAACCCCAAATGAGATATAGCCTCTACACTACATTCTACAGCAAATCTTGGACACGTCGGCCAGCCTACTTCGCTCCCGAGTTGCCTCGGTATTGAGGTGGGAGCCCGTAAAAGATGCAGGCGATGTGGTGCCCTTCCGGCGAGGAGGCGACGACCGGAGTTTCCGCAGGAGATCGGGACGACGAAGAGAAGACCGGAGGACTCGGATCACTCGGTATATCTCTAACCCGTCTTGTTGTTAGCTAGATCTAGTTTAATGGCACGATCCGGGTGTTTAGTGCGCGGTGGTGCCGGTTTGCTAAGTTCGCAAAATTAAAGTTTATCACCGCTTCCGCATTCCGGCGTCGGATTGACGGCCGGGGCGCCGCCGTGCACTTACAAGAAATAGCCTCAGTGAGTGGATCCGCTCCACTGTTTCTATCTTTATCTCTCTATATCTCAACTTTGTGGAGAAAGAGTATATCCCGAAATGAGCAATACCGTCTTAGAATTTGTCTAGATATCTGATGGGACCTAGTTCACAAGTGAACTCCAAATCCAACAAACTTCTTAAGACTGTATCGACCACTGAATTTAATCAGTATACAACGCCATGCCTTCCTCAGTATCTACTTGGACCACCTGTCCAACATACTGTCCCTCAAAATAGAGAAAACTATAACTCAGACAGTCACTCTGTCATCCAGGTCATCTTGGAAGCCTGAACTGATAACCGCCTCCCGAAGAAGGCTGTCGTTACCAATTACCAAAGAACATCCACTTATGTTCAAAACTGCTTCCCTTCACTTCTTCAGAATTGGATTAATATATATACTTATTGCAGCTAGTGCAAAAACAATATCTGGTGTGGTACTTGATATTACATGATTAACTTAATTGCCTAAGCAAGTGATATGCCAATCATGCAACTCCCTTTCCCCTTTAGTCTGAAAGACATTCTTTAGAGAAGGTGACTCCATCACCTGCAGGTACACCACCATGCCAGGAGTCAACCATTCTAAAACACCTTTAGAATAATGTCAAAGTGCCTAAATTGGGACACTTCCCAAATCTAGATCTAAAACCATAGATCTAGTAACCAGAATCTTGATATTCTTTCGCCTTTATTGTATACACGACTGGGGTTGCATCAGAAGTCGAGTTCGTTTTCGGAGACATCGTCAAGTGATGTTGATTGTTGTTTATTGCTGAAGATTGATAGTCTGTATAAAAGAGCATAATTTTAGTATAAACAACGATATATATGGTGAATGAGTTTGCATAATCTTTTGACCCGAGATATATAAGGAGATATAGGTCCCACCGGGCATGCAAGAATCTGAAGAGTGCTTTTCATCACCTATTGGGATGGATGCGCTCTCTTGTCAGGCGTTATACAGATTCCCCCAACCCGATGGTAGGAGAGGGTTTATTGATTGTGGGGATTTTAATCTCCGGCAGCCACGGACAAAACTACCGTTATTACCCCTCTCTTTGAGGCGAGAGAACATCCGATTAACGGGTCTTGCAATCATGCGAACTCAAAGTGAAAATGTGTGCGTTTGAAAGTAAATGAAGATCTGTTCATTTCTTTTTTGTTTATTTATTATATTTTATTTTTTTTTATCTTATTATTATTATTATTTAATAAGAAAGGTCCCGGTGCCTCCGGGTCTAGGGTCGGCTCCCATATGAGAAGGGGGCTGGCACCCTTAGAGGGTCGGCTCCTCCAATGGGGTGGGAGTCGGCTTCCCTTATGGTCGCCTCCCTCATTAAGGAGGGGTCGGCTCCCCAAAGAGTCGGCTCCCCCTTTGGGGAGGGGCCGGCTTCTTTTTAGGGGAGTGGGTATCCTCTTTAGGGTACCCAGCGGTGTTATGCTCGCTGGGATTTCCGACTCGGACAATCTTCCTCAGTTTTATATAGTATATTATTTGAGATGTCTCTGTCTTGATATGTGTATTTTTTTTCTTGTTGCTTTATAATGCTTTCACATATTGATAAAGACTCGATACAGTAGTATACTATTATGGTTTGATTTTATCTTAATATGTGCATATGTTATAATCGATATCACATATGGCGGATACATGTTGATAAATCCCGTAGGATTTTGCTTGACTACCAGCATATGTTGGGTTACGCCAATGCCCTGGCCGTCTATCATGGCCGGTGCGGAATAAAATCTGTTGCGCCACGGCAGCGCCCCGGCCGCCTATCCGAGAACAAAATGCGGAATCAAAAATTTTCCTTACTTGGAAACTGGCGCTACCGCGGACAATGAAAACCCGGATCGTAACCATTAACCTAATGCTAGCAAACAAGAGATGGGAAGAGAAGTATACCAAGTGATCCGAGTCCTCCGGTCTTCTCTTCATCATCCCGATCTCCCGCGGAAAGTCTTGTCTCCACATCGTCGCCTCCTCGCCGGAAGGGCACCACATCGCCTGCGTCTTTTACGGGCTCCCGCCAAATTACCGAGGCAACTCGAGCATGAAGCCGGCAAGTCGACATGCCCAAGAAATGCTGTAGAATGTAGTGTAGAAACTTTATCTCTTGGAGTTTATGTAGTTGCCTTTGAAGATGATGGAGGAATCAAGATTAGAAAAATGGTGCTTGCATTTTTCAAGCATGAAAATGAGATCAAGAATGAAAACTCTCAAGAATGAAAACCTCTTCTTCTCTTTTCTCTCAAGTGAGTTCTCTCATCTCCAAATGAGAATGGTGGAGGAAGGAATACAAAACCACAACCATAGAAGGAAGGTAATGGTAGTAAAAGCAAGTGGTGACCATAGCCAAACATTATCATCACAATCTCACATCAAAACCAAATCAATCCTAATCACCTTTTACAAGAAATGATGATAGAAAAGAAAGGAATAAAAAATATGCTTTCATAATCTCTTATCTCACAAATAAACCCTCCACAATATGTTATTTGCAAACTTGCAAATAACACCCTCCATCCTAAAAGTCCGGCCGGGAAAGAACAAAGGAAAACCGGTCGGAACGGAATGCAAACTGGCAACTCCAGAAAACTGGTCCCGTAATAAATTACAGGAAAACCCCGATACTGTGCATACACACCCGCATCTGTATTCCTACCGGATACAAATGCAACGAGACAAAATCTACACTGTACTAAACTAGGATCCGGCTTAAACCAAAGCCGGCTAGTAATATCCGTTCGATCCTGATCCGTGCAATACCGCACGTATCAGATCGAACCCTGCCATATAACTATACAGCCACTAGTACAAAACTGTCCGATCCTGATCCGTGCAATACCGCACGTATCTAATCGGACCCTGCCATATCTCCATACGGCCTCTACAGCGTTTCGCCCGAAAGCTTGAGTAACTGTAAGTGTGGTGGACTCTAAAGACTCGTCAATACTATGGCTGTGGATTTAACCACTAGCACGTCAGAGGTATTAGCCAATACGTGACGGGACACCAGCTATTGACCAAAAGGGACGTCGATGAGCGAACTCATCCTGACACCCTACTGAGCCTGTCAGTGACAATATCCGTATAGTCCGGTCCGTTCGTCTATGAGCATCGCATGTCGGGCCTAGGGGGTTGGTAAAAGTCAGACCCCCAAAAGCGGTACAAGTCGTGTCGGAGTGTAGCCCAGAACGCCCTGAGATACTACTGGAATACCTACCAGTAAACCTCCTGCCTCGGCCGAGGGCTTTGCGTAATGGCTCTCCTAGACACAGCGCGACCTCACCCCCAATACCGGGAGAGACGAACCCCTGAAGATCCGCTCACTGCCTCCATGTGGCTCGGGACTGTACCCAACTAAAACCTGTTTGCACGACTCCTTTGAGCCGTGGTAGGGTAGTAATCAAAGTACAGTGGGAACTCACACGAGACAAATGACGATCCCCAGGTCGATGAACTAACCTGTACACATGTCACCAGGGAACTGCTATCTGACGTCAGGTATAAGACCAACTAGCATGTTCCCGGCGAGTCCTGTCCGGTGTACTCATAACCCAATGAGCACCTGTATACATCTTAGGTGAACCAACTGACACTAGTGGCTTGTGAGACCGGCCACCGCCCCTCGTCGGGGTCTCGACTTTATACACTAGTCTACTCTGGAGAATCGATGCCCTGTCTCGAAACTCCCACGACTAGGGACCTTTTAAGGATGTGCTTATAGACCACCAGCTCTCACGTATATGATTGCCATCATACTGCCGGCAGTTAAGCAAGAATCCTAGGGGCTCTATCAGCGTGTAATAGTGACCTGTAAGGTCACCTGAAGCAGTACACGATGATAAAGGTAAACCAGATAGCATACTATCATCTCGAGTAAGACTGTCCTACTGGGATAGGTCCTCCCTCAATCATTGCAATCACGTGCCTGTGATCCAATAATTGACTCTGAGGGCACTATCTCCAACAATCTCCCACTTGCACTCAAGGCTAATTATTGCGATGCCGTATACTCACAGCTCGTGTGATATCGAACACCCAACTCCTCTACTAGTCAGTCTCACAAAGCTCGTTTGCGAAACTATTGCGTTCGAGGAATAGCCTCAGTGAGTGGATCCGCTGTGATGTTTCTTTCTATGTCTCTCTATATCACAAGTTCGCGGAGAAAGCCATCTCCCGAAATGAGCAATACCTGTCTTAGAATGTCTGGATATCTGATGGGACCTAGCTCATAAATGAACTCCAAATCCAAACTTCTTAGACTGTATCGTCAACTGAACTTAATCAGTATCCTGCGCCATGCCGCCCTCAGTATTGCCTTGGACCACCTGTCCAAAATACTGCCCCTCGTCAGAAGGAAAACTATAACTCTGACAGCCACTCTGCCATCCATGTCATCTTGGAAGCCTGGAATGATAACCGTCTCCTAAAGGAGGCTGTCGTTATCACATCCCTAGAACATCAACTTATGTTCTAAAACTGCTTCCGACTGTTTCTCCAGGATAGGATTAATATCAACTTATTGCACCTACTGCAAGAACAACATCTGGTGTGGTACTTGACATCACATGATTGACTCAATTGCCTAAGCAAGTGATCTGCCAATCATGCGCACCCCTCTCCCCTTTAGTCTGTAAGACACCTTTAGAGAGGGTGACTCCATTACCTGCAGGTATACTACCGAGCCAGGAGTCGTCCATTCTAAATACTCTTAGAATGCTGTCTAAGTACCCTGATTGGGAAACCACCTAAATCAAGATCTAAAACCATAGATCTAGTAACCAGTATGTCTGATATAATGTCCAAGTCCTTTGTGGAGAAACCACTGTGTGATGACCAAAGTATAACCGATCGTAGTATAGGAGTTTCTTTTCCTACTCTGTATATGTCATCCAGATACCAGGATATCACACCCTACTACCTTCTCAACAGATCCATCCCCTATTCTGATGAAGTCAAACCTATGACTGTCACGTCAGAAATAGATGATCTATCTCCGCTACATCTACTTTAGTCTATAAATAGACATAAGCGTGATGTCCACCAATGCTTCCGCTGCTCCCACTGACTACGACAACCCTCTGGCAGAGTCATATAGACGTTCCCTTCTAAAGCTAGCTTAGAACGACGCTATACTCATCCTCCCACCGGGTCTCGCAGCCTGGAACAACAGCAATGGCAAGTGTGGGTAAACAAGAACTTTCCTGTCACCGTCCTTGAGGTACCGGAGTACCTCTCGGGTGCCTGAAGTTACCCACCGTATCTGCGGAATGGCCAATGGAATGTCAAACCAGATTGAATCTTTAGGTTCCTTATCAAATCTTCAGTAATCGTTTGCGGTTCTGGAATCACTTCCAGTTCTACCATACTCCCACTACTGTTTTCTAAAAAATCCATTTCTTTTTAAAAATGTGGCGAGTCAAGAACAATATCTCTATTGATCTTCCAGATGGTAGAAAGTCAACCCTCGTCATAGCCTGGGTCAACCCACAAACAACCATTACAGAAACGTGCCTTGAGTTATCCAGAGTCTGGTTTTAAGCATAAGCCGGACAACTCCCCGTACCTTAACAATGTCAAGATATGAACTGTTCTATATCCAATATAGAAACAGAGGCACTGATTTAAATGAACCAGATTCAAATCATGCAGCTATCTCCAGTGCATGCAAACTAAATGGAAGGAGGCCGATCAGCGTTACTCAACTTAGGAATGCTTCCAATTATGAGTAACCTGAAAGAGAAGCAATTTCTCTTTATCATTACTATCAACTGAATACCATACACAAGTATCTACATCTTCGATCACTTTGAAGAATCCCGATGCTTGCTACACCTGGTTCTCTACTCTATACAAATACCTATGACTCCTCAAAACTTAGACCCTGTGTTTCTACGAAACACATGTCTAAGAACTAGAGAAGTTAAAAGTAAACAGAATATAGTATGATGACCAACCCCTCTGTCCTAATGGACACTGGACAACATACAATACTCTATATAAGTCCGGTGAGTCTAACAACTCTTTCACTGTGTGTCGTAGGTTGAAAACTGTACTTATGGTTAAGAAGAATTACACCGCTGTTTAATGCTCCTTACCTAACCATCCACTGATATAGGTAAATGTCATCGACATAATATCAAAAGGTATATCTCACTCTATGAAAATAGACGTACAGATATATCAATTTGAAATTGGTGCACAACAGCGGATATTCAAAACCAAATATTTGCCGACCGGCAAACAGCCCAGATGATCTCCTCAAATATCACCGATTACAATGAATCCTAATATAATTGTTGGAGATAGTGCCCTCAGAGTCAATTATTGGATCACAGGCACGTGATTGCAATGATTGAGGGAGCACCTATCCCGGTAGGACAGTCTTACTCGAGATGATAGTATGCTATCTGGTTTATCTTTATCATCGTGTACTGTTTTAGGTGACCTGACATGTCGCTATTACACGTTGATAGAGCCCCTAGGATTCTTGCTTGACTGCCAGCAGTATGATGGCGATCATATACGTGAGAGCTGGTAGTCCATAGGCACATCCTTAAAAGGTCCCTAGTCGTGGGAGTTTCGAGACAGGGCATCGATTCTCCAGAGTAGACTAGTGTATACAGTCGAGACCCCGACGAGGGGCGGTGGCCGGTCTCATAAGCCACTGGTGTCAGTTGGTTCACCTAAGATGTATACAGGTGCTCATTGGGTTATGAGTACACCGGACAGGACTCGCCGGGAACATGCTAGTTGGTCTTATACCTGACGTCAGATAGCAGTTCCCTGGTGACATGTGTACAGGTTAGTTCATCGACCTGAGGATCGTCATTTGTCTCGTGTGAGTTCCCACTGTGCTTTGATTACTACCCTACCACGGCTCAAAGGAGTCGTGCAAACAGGTTTTAGTTGGGTACAGTCCCGAGCCACATGGAGGCAGTGAGCGGATCTTCAGGGGTTCGTCTCTCCCGGTATTGGGGGTGAGGTCGCGCTGTGTCTAGGAGAGCCATTACGCAAAGCCCTCGGCCGAGGCAGGAGGTTTACTGGTAGGTATTCCAGTAGTATCTCAGGGCGTTCTGGGCTACACTCCGCACGACTTGTACCGCTTTTGGGGGTCTGACTTTTACCAACCCCCTAGGCCCGACATGCGATGCTCATAGACGAACGGACCGGACTGTACGGATATTGTTACTGACAGGCTCAGTAGGGTGTCAGGATGAGTTCGCTCATCGACGTCCCTTTTGGTCAATAGCTGGTGGCCCGTCACGTATTGGCTAATACCTCTGACGTGCTAGTGGTTAAATCCACAGCCATAGTATTGACGAGTCTTTAGAGTCCACCACACTTACAGTTACTCAAGCTTTCGGGCGAAACGCTGTAGAGGCCGTATGGAGATATGGCAGGGTCCGATCAGATACGTGCGGTATTGCACGGATCAGGATCGGACAGTTTTGTACTAGTGGCCGTATAGTTATATGGCAGGGTTCGATCTAATACGTGCGGTATTGCACGGATCAGGATCGAACGGATATTACTAGCCGGCTTTGGCTTAAGCCGGTCCTAGTTTAGTACAGTGTAGATTTTGTCTCATTGCATTTGTATCCGGACGGAATACAGATGCGGGTGTGTATGCACAGTATCGGGGTTTTCCTATAATTTATTACGGGACCAGTTTTCTGGAGTTGCCAGTTTGCATTCCGTTCCGGCCGGTTTTCCTTTGTTCTTTCCCGGCCGGACTTTTCCGATGGAGGGGGTTATTTGCAAGTTTGCAAATAACATTTGTGGAGGGGGGTCCTTTGTAATTGTGTGGCATCATGATGAGATTCCTTTTGCATCAACCTTTTTCATTTATGTTGATTAGGAATTGATTTGAGTTTTGTTATCATGATGTTTTGATGTGGTCACCACTTGCTTTACACTACACTCACCTCCCTTCATGCTTCATATTCTTTCCTCCACCATTTTTCTAAGATGATAAGTTTTTCATGGTTGAGAGAAAGAAAAAGATGAGAGTTTTCATTCTTGAGAGTTTCATTTTCTTGATCTCATTTTTCATGCTAGAAAAATGCAAGCACCATTTTTCTAGTCTTGATTCCTCCATCATCTTCAAAGGCAACAAACCCTAAATGAGACATAGCCTCTACACTACACATTCTACAGCATATCTTGAGCATGTCGAGTTGCCGGCTTCATGCCCGAGTTGCCTCGGTATTGAGGCGGGAGCCCGTAAAAGACGCAGGCGATGTGGTGCCCTTCCGGCGAGGAGCCGACGATGTGGAGGCAAGACTTTCCGCGGGAGATCGGGACGATGACGAGAAGACCGGAGGACTCGGATCACTCGGTATACTTCTCTTCCCATCTCTTGTTAGCTAGCATTAGGTTAATGGTTACGATCCGGGTTTTCTTTGTCCGCGGTAGCGCCAGTTTAAAAGATAAGAAAATTTTGATTCCGCATTTTGGCCTCGGATAGACGGCCGGGGCGCTGCCGTGGCGCAACATGGTATCAGAGCCACGCCATTAACCTTGCCTAGCTTGTTCTAATGCGTTTTACTTATCCGATCGACCAAAATTCCAAAAATCGCGTTTTTGTGTGCATCAGTTTTCTGTCGATTTTTTCTGAGCTCTAAAAATTTTTCAGGTTGTAAAAAACTAATGTACTGAAAATTCTAAGACTGCTGTAAAAATTCGACGCAGTCAGTCGATGACTCAAGCGCGGAACCGCGGCCAAACCCCCCCTTGGGCCGCGGTTCCGCCGCGTGTTGGTGTCTTCACTGTGTCTAAATTTTCCAGTGGGCTTGTGGGCTGTTTTTGGGGGTTTTGGGAAATTAAAATTGGGCCCAGAATTTCTGTGAGTGCTACAGTATTACTTGGGGGCCCACTTGTTAATTTTTGATCGATTGGATATTTTAAACACGTTATTTCACAGTATTTACATTATATCTGCGACCGTGAATATCACTTGATCGGTAAATCCTGTCTAACTGTTATAGCCCAGTTAGACGGATTTGCGAACGTGATTTTCACGTTGATGTTCTATGTTTATGCTGTGTTGTTGCGGATCGGTCGTGGGGGATAGCCTGGATGCAATGTTAGTACAGTTTTGTTTTATATGTACATTTGATATTGCGGGGGCGAGCGTCCGACATGTGGACTGCCGTCACTGCCTGTTTGTATTATTCTTTTGGGGCACGACCTGGTTGCGGTCGATGTACCCGTTGTATGTATATTTTACTTTCTGTACAAGGATTACCCCGCGGAGGGGTGCACGGATAGCCGGGTTCTAGAGGGCAACGAGCCCGCATTTCATGGCATTGAGACGGAGGGAGCTTCACTCTAGGATTGGCGGGCTATTCGCCGCACTCGTAGGGGGTACAGGTTGACCCAGGAGGGGTGCCCAAGTTACCGGATTCCATGAAGTGCTGGGTGATCCATTCACGGTGCTGAAGGGGGCTGCCTCGCTTCAGGTTTTGGCGGGTGACTTGCCGCGCCCGTAGGGGTCTAGGATTTCATTGCACAGGCTATCCATACGACCAGGGGAACGTCAGGTTTCAGCAGCGGCTCTATGAAACCCGGGGATCCCAGATATCTGTATTGTTCTGTGATGCTGTACATTTCTGTGATGTTGCATTCTTATCACGCCTTGAGCGAATATAATATATTGTTATATATATTAGTAGATGTTGTATATGTTTTGCATCCGCGCTAGTCCAGTCCCCGCTCTGTCGTTAGTTAAGTAACCTAACGGGTGATGACGGGACCCAGTGGCGAATGCGGATGGCATATACGTACATCAGTATATTTTCGTTCTTTGTGGTGTGATCAATTGATGGGACTGCGTTGATTCGGATCAACGCAAGTTATAAACAAACCTATTCTGATGTTTTTGGAACATTTTTCAAAAAGCTGTTATTGCAAGGACGTTCACTTTTGTTTTGCATCGTGGTATTCATTTGGAATATCCTGCTCCTCAGTCGACGAGGCAAGGGCCGAGATCCCTTCACCGGGAGTGACCCCTTGGACAGAAGTTTGCGTCAGGGCATTAACTTCACTATAGCCGATTACTTTTGCTTTGCATCGTGGTATTCAGTTGGAATATCCTGCACCTCATTCTACGGGGAAAGAGCCGAGATCCCTTCATCGGGAGTGACCTCTTTAGTAAAGGTTTTCGTCACTATATTTTTATAAAAGGCTATGCAGTTCCTTCAACGATATCAAGTTCATTACGTTAAAGGTTTTTCGCCAAAAACCAGCCGTAGCCCTCCGTCATTTCTTACAAGTATTACTTAGTATTCGTGCTGCGTTTGTTGACTGTGTCAAGGCGTAGTGTGCGGTAGCTAAGTAGTGTTTGTTTGTAGCATATTAATGGGATTGGTTAGGACAGTCGTGCGGCCTTGTTGACTGTGTCAAGGGCTCGTACGAGTGGGTTTAATGCAATCCAGGATAATGACGGGTTGAACTTGACTAGGACTCTTTGATTTGTTGACTGTGTCAAGGTCACTTGGGTCCTAGGGGTAAAAATCGCATCGGGAGTTTCAAAAGAACTGAAACTTGCCAGGCATGCGCATACCTTCTGGAGTGTGGTGACTTGAGTGGATTCCGTCAAATTATCATGCGATGATAGTTGGATCCCGATTCCCACTGATGAGTTAGTTTACTCCTCGGGTGACCCCGACTAATTCTTCTTTCAGGTTTGGAGGAGAATTTGAGGTACAGTGGGAGGTTTCCAGATTAGACAAAGTGATAACCATTCTGATCTAGGTTAGAGTGCACGCTGAGTGTTTCTTTTCTCTCTCTCTCTGGCAGCGACCATTGACCCGACCCTGGACTATGACTCAGTGACCAAGTTGACCGAACCTTCTTAACACTGGCTTTTGGATTGTCAGAGTTGCAGACCTCATTGCCACTCCTACTTTTACCCTTTTCTCCAGGACACCCCGTATTACTACGAACGTCCACTTCCATTGGACAAAACCATCGTATGGTTATATATGAACTCGAAGGACTTCGAGGATGGTTTCTGGTTCTGGAGAAAACGAATAGGATTATTCAGTTGTCTTTTCTCTTCACCTTCTCTCATTGCGAGTACTCCTTGGTTTAGGAGATAGTACACCTATTACGCAAATTGGATAGTCTTCTTCCAAACCTTAGGCTGGAGCCGACCGGTAGGGAATGAAGAAAACCAATTAGCATAATGATGGTGTGCAGAAGGTATCAAGATTAAGACAAAGCAAGGGATTAGTAAGAGGGCAAAGTAAATTGCGACTGCTATTCACGACCGAACCAAGTATTTCTTCGCCAATCCTAAATCACCTTTGTATTTTTCCAGGACACTCCGTATCACTACGAAGATCCACAGTTTATTTGGATACTCCATCGTATGGTTATATACGAACTCGAAAGGAACTTGTTCCAGTTCGGGGATGGATTCTGGTTCAGGAGAAATAAGAATAAGGTTTATTCGGTTGTCTTTTATCTTCACCTTCTCTCGCTTTGCGAGTGCTCCTAGGATTAGGAAAGTTCACCCTTTATGCTTACTGGATAGTCTTCTTCCAAACTATAGGCTGGTGCCGAACGGTAGGAAAGGAAGAAAACCATTTGGCCTAAGGGGAGTGCAGAAGGTAATGACTAAAGACATATAAAGGGATTTGGAGAGGTAGCAAAGAATTATACGGTTATAGTTGTGAATCTGGATAATGGTAGAGGCATTACTAGGAATACCAGGATACCCCACCGAAGCATTTCAATGTTTCAATTTCACTGTGTACTGTTAAAAGAAAACTGATTTCCCGATTAGATACTTACTCCAGGGTATGTATTTACCAGGTTTGATTCTCACATCTGTATGGTTTTACAAATGATGAGTGGGAATAAGTTATTGGGAATAGGGTGATTATCCTCATTATATCGGGATTCGTTGTAATCGGTGATATTTGAGGAGATCATCTGGGCAGTTTGCCGGTCGGCAAATATTTGGTTTTGAATATCCGCTGTTGTGCACCAATTTCAAATTGATATATCTGTATGTCTATTTTCATAGAGTGAGATATACCTTTTGATATTATGTCGATGACATTTACCTATATCAGTGGATGGTTAGGTAAGGAGCATTAAACAGCGGTGTAATTCTTCTTAACCATAAGTACAGTTTTCAACCTATGACGCACAGTGAAAGAGTTGTTAGACTCAGCGGACTTGTACAGAGTATTGTATGTTGTCCAGTGTCCATTAGGACAGAGGGGTTGGTCCTCATACTATATTCTGTTTACTTTTAACTTCTCTAGTTCTTAGACATGTGTTTCGTAGGAACACAGGGTCTAAGTTTTGAGGAGTTATAGGTATTTGTATAGAGTAGAGAACCAGGTGTAGCAAGCATCGGGATTCTTCAAAGTGATCGAAGATGTAGATACTTGTGTATGGTGTTCAGTCGATAGTAATGATTAAGAGAACTAGCTTCTCTTTCAGGTTACTCATAATTGGAAGCATTCCTAAGTTGAGCAACGCTGATCGGCCTCCTTCCATTTAGTTGACATGCACTGGAGACAGCTGCATGATTTGAATCTGGTTCAATTAAATCAGTGCCTCTGTTTCTATATTGGATATAGAACAGTTCATATCTTAACGTTGTTAAGGTACGGGGAGTTGTCCGGCTTATGATTAAAACCAGACACTGGACAACTCAAGGCACGTTTCTGTAATGGCTGTTTGTGGGTTGACCCAGGCTATGACGAGGGTTGACTTTCTACCATCTGGCAGTTCAATAGAAATATTGTTCTAGACTCGCCACAGTTTTATTTAAAAAAAATGGATTTTTCAAAAACAGTAGTGGGAGTATGGTAGAACTGGAAGTGATTCCAGAACCACAAACGATTACTGAAGATTTGATAAGGAACCTAAAGATTCGATCTGATTTGACATTCCATTGGCCACTCCGCAGATAAGGTGGGTAACCTCAGGCACCCGAGAGGTACTCCGGTAGCCTCAAGGACGGTGGCAGGGAGGTTCTTGTTTACCCACACTTGCCATTGCTGTTGTTCCAGACTGCGAGACCAGGTGGGAGGATGAGTATAGCGTCGTTCTAAGCTAGCTTTAAAAGTGCACGTCTATATGACTCTGCCAGAGGGTTGTCGTAGTCAGTGGGAGCAGCGGAAGCATTGGTGGACATCAGGCTTATGTCTATTTACAGACTAAAGTAGATGTAGCGGAGATAGATCATCTATTTCTGACGTGACAGTCATAGGTTTGACTTCATCAGAATAGGGGATGGATCTGTTGAGAAGGTAGTAGGGTGTGATATCCTGGTATTTGGATGACATACACAGAGTAGGAAAGGAAACTCCTATACTACGATCGGTTATACTTTGGTTGTCACACAGTGGTTTCTCCACACAGGACTTGGATATTATGTCAGGCATTCTGGTTACTAGATCTATGGTTTTAGATCTAGATTTGGGTGGTTTCCTAATCTGGGTACCTTGACAGCATTCTATGAGTATTTAGAATGGACGACTCCTAGCACGGTAGTACACCTGCAGGTAATGGAGTCACCCTCTCTAAAGGTGTCTTACAGACTAAAGGGGAGAGGGATACGCATGATTGACAGATCACTTGCTTAGGCAATTGAGTCAATCATGAGATGTCAAGTACCACACCAGATGTTGTTCTTGCACTAGATGCAATAAGTTGACATTGATCCAATCCTGGAGAAACAGTCGGAAGCAATTTTAGAATATAAGTGGATGTTCTAGGGATATGATAACGACAGCCTCATTTGGGAGACAGTTATCATTCCAGGCTTCCAAGGTGACATGGACGACAAGGAGGTTATCAGAGTTATAGTCTTCCTTCTGACGAGGGGCAGTATTTTGGACAGGTAGTCCAAGGCAATACTGAGGGTGGCACGGCGCAGGATACTGATTAAGTTCAGTTGACGATACAGTCTAAGAAGTTTGGGTTTGGAGTTCATTTATGAGCTAGGTCCCATCAGACATCCAGACATTCTAAGACAGGTATTGCTCATTTCGGGAGATGGCTTTCTCCGCGAACTTGAGATATAGAGATACATAGAAAGAAACATCACAGCGGATCCACTCACTGAGGCTATTCCTCGAACACAATAGTTTCGCAAACGATCTTTGTGAGACTGACTAGTAGAGGAGTTGGGTGTTCGGTATCACACGGGCTGTGAGTATGCGACATCGCAATAATTAGCCTTGAGTGCAAGTGGGAGATTGTTGGAGATAGTGCCCTCAGAGTCAATTATTGGATCACAGGCACGTGATTGCAATGATTGAGGGAGGACCTATCCCGGTAGGACAGTCTTACTCGAGATGATAGTATGCTATCTGGTTTATCTTTATCATCATGTACTGTTTTAGGTGACCTGACATATCGCTATTACACGTTGATAGAGCCCCTAGGATTCTTGCTTGACTGCCAGCAGTATGATGGCGATCATATACGTGAGAGCTGGTAGTCCATAGGCACATCCTTAAAAGGTCCCTAGTCGTGGGAGTTTCGAGACAGGGCATCGATTCTCCAGAGTAGACTAGTGTATACAGTCGAGACCCCGACGAGGGGCGGTGGCCGGTCTCATAAGCCACTGGTGTCAGTTGGTTCACCTAAGATGTATACAGGTGCTCATTGGGTTATGAGTACACCGGACAGGACTCGCCGGGAACATGCTAGTTGGTCTTATACCTGACGTCGGATAGCAGTTACCTGGTGACATGTGTACAAGTTAGTTCATCGACCTGAGGATCGTCATTTGTCTCGTGTGAGTTCCCACTGTGCTTTGATTACTACCCTACCACGGCTCAAAGGAGTCGTGCAAACAGGTTTTAGTTGGGTACAGTCCCGAGCCACATGGAGGCAGTGAGCGGATCTTCAGGGGTTCGTCTCTCCCGGTATTGGAGGTGAGGTCGCGCTGTGTCTAGGAGAGCCATTACGCAAAGCCGTCGGCCGAGGCAGGAGATTTACTGGTAGGTATTCCAGTAGTATCTCAGGGCGTTCTGGGCTACACTCCGACACGACTTGTACCGCTTTTGGGGGTCTGACTTTTACCAATCCCCTAGGCCCGACATGCGATGCTCATAGACGAACGGACCGGACTGTACGGATATTGTCACTGACAGGCTCAGTAGGGTGTCAGGATGAGTTCGCTCATCGACGTCCCTTTTGGTCAATAGCTGGTGGCCCGTCACGTATTGGCTAATACCTCTGACGTGCTAGTGGTTAAATCCACAGCCATAGTATTGACGAGTCTTTAGAGTCCACCACACTTACAGTTACTCAAGCTTTCGGGCGAAACGCTGTAGAGGCCGTATGGAGATATGGCAGGGTCCGATCAGATACGTGCGGTATTGCACGGATCATGATCGGACAGTTTTGTACTAGTGGCCATATAGTTATATGGCAGGGTTCGATCTGATACGTGCGGTATTGCACGGATCAGGATCGAACGAATATTACTAGCCGGCTTTGGTTTAAGCCGGTCCTAGTTTAGTACAGTGTAGATTTTGTCTCATTGCATTTGTATCCGGACGGAATACAGATGCGGGTGTGTATGCACAGTATCGGGGTTTTCCTATAATTTATTACGGGACCAGTTTTCTGGAGTTGCCAGTTTGCATTCCGTTCCGGCCGGTTTTCCTTTGTTCTTTCCCGGCCGGACTTTTCCGATGGAGGGGGTTATTTGCAAGTTTGCAAATAACATTTGTGGAGGGGGGTCCTTTGTAATTGTGTGTCTCCTTTTGCATCAACCTTTTTCATTTATGTTGATTAGGAATTGATTTGAGTTTTGTTATGATGATGTTTTGATGTGGTCACCACTTGCTTTACACTACACTCACCTCCCTTCATGCTTCATATTCTTTCCTCCACCATTTTTCTAAGATGATAAGTTTTTCATGGTTGAGAGAAAGAAAAAAGATGAGAGTTTTCATTCTTGAGAGTTTCATTTTCTTGATCTCATTTTTCATGCTAGAAAAATGCAAGCACCATTTTTCTAGTATTGATTCCTCCATCATCTTCAAAGGCAACAAACCCTAAATTAGACATCGCCTCTACACTACACATTCTACAGCATATCTTGAGCATGTCGAGTTGCCGGCTTCATGCCCGAGTTGCCTCGGTATTGAGGCGGGAGCCCGTAAAAGACGCAGGCGATGTGGTGCCCTTCCGGCGAAGAGGCGACGATGTGGAGGCAAGACTTTCCGCGGGAGATCGGGACGATGACGAGAAGACCGGAGGACTCGGATCACTCGGTATACTTCTCTTCCCATCTCTTATTAGCTAGCATTAGGTTAATGGTTACGATCCGGGTTTTCTTTGTCCGCGGTAGCGCCAGTTTAAAAGATAAGAAAATTTTGATTCCGCATTTTGGCCTCGGATAGACGGCCGGGGCGCTGCCGTGGCGCAACAATAATGAGGATGATTACCCTATTCCCAATAACTTACTCCCACTCATCATCTGTAAAACCATACAGATGTGAGAATCAAACCTGGTAAATACATACCCTGGAGCAAGTGTCCAATCGGGAAATCAGTTTTCTTTTAACAGTACACAGCTGAACTGAAACATTAAAATGTTTCGATAGGGTATCCTGGTATTCCTAGTAATGCCTCTACCATTATCCAGATTCACAACTGTGACCGTATAATTCTTTGTCACCTCTCCAAATCCCTTTATATGTCTTTAGTCATTACCTTCTGCACACCCCTTAGGCCAAATGTTTTCTTCCTTCCCTACCGTTCGGCACCAGCCTATGGTTTGGAAGAAGACTATCCAATAAGCATAATGGGTGTACTATCCTAATCCTAAGAGCACTCGCAATACGAGAGAAGGTGAAGATAAAAGACAACCGAATAAACTGTATTCCTATTTCTCCTGGACCAGAATCCATCCCCGAACTGGAACAAGTTCCTTTCGAGTTCGTATATAACCATACGATGGAGTATCCAATAAATTGTGGATCTTCGTAGTGATACGGAGTGTCCTGGAGAAATACAAAGGTGATTTAGAATTGGCGAAGAAATACTTGGTTTGATCGTGAATAGCAGTTACAATTTACTTTGCCCTCTTACTAATCCCTTGCTTTGTCTTAACTTAATACCTTCTGCACACCATCGTTATGCTAATTGGTTTTCTTCATTCCCTACCGGTCGGCACCAGCCTAAGGTTTGGAAGAAGACTATCCAATTTGCATAATAGGTGTACTATCTCCTAAACCAAGGAGTACTCGCAATGAGAGAAGGTGAAAAGAAAAGACAACTGAATAATCCTATTCGTTTTCTCCAGAACCAGAAACCATCCTCGAAGTCCTTTCGAGTTCGTATATAACCATACGATGGTTTTGTCCAATGGAAGTGGACGTTCGTAGTAATACGGGGTGTCCTGGAGAAAAGGGTAAAAGTAGGAGTGGCAATGAGGTTTGCAACTCTGACAATCTAAAAGCCTTCGTTAAGAAGGTTCGGTCAACTTGGTCACTGAGTCATAGTCCAGGGTCGGGTCAATGGTCGCTGCCAGAGAGAGAGAGAAAAGAAACACTCAGCGTGCACTCTAACCTAGATCAGAATGGTTATCACTTTGTCTAATCTGGAAACCTCCTACTGTACCGTCAAATTCTTCTCCAAACCTGAAAGAAGAACTAGTCGGGATCACCCGAGGAGTAAACCAACTCATCAGTGGGAATCGGGATCCAACTATCATCGCATGATAACTTGACGGAATCCACTCAAGTCACCACACTCCAGAAGGTATGCGCATGCCTGGCAAGTTTCAGTTCTTTTGAAACTCCCGATGTGATTTTTACCCCTAGGACCCAAGTGACCTTGACTGAGCCAACATATCAAAGGATCCTAGTCAAGTTCAACCCGTCATTATCTTGATTGCATTAGACCCACCCGCATGAATCCTTGACTGAGCCAAAATGACCGCACGACTGTCCTAACCAATCTCATATCCATGCAACAGAAAAGCACTACATAGCTACCGAACACTACGCCTCGGCTAAGCACGACATACGCAGCACGAATACTAAGTAATACTAATCTGAAATGACGGAGGGCTACGAATGGTTTTTGGCGAAAAACCTTTTACCGTAATGAACTTGATATCGTTGAAGGAACTGGATAACTTTTTATAAAAATATAGTGACGAAAACCTTTGCTAAAGAGGTCACTCCCGGTGAAGGGATCTCGGCTCTTTCCCCGTAGAATTAGGTGCAGGATATTCCAACTGAATACCACGATGCAAAGCAAAAGTAATCGGCTATAGTGAAGTTAATGCCCTGACGCAAACTTCTGTCCAAGGGGTCACTCCCGGTGAAGGGATCTCGGCCCTTGCCTCGTCGACTGAGGAGCAGGATATTCCAAATGAATACCACGATGCAAAACAAAAGTGAACGTCCTTGCAATAACAGCTTTTTGAAAAATGTTCCAACAACATCAGAATAGGTTTGTTTATCTTGCATTGATCCGAATCAACGCAGTCCCATCAATTGATCACACCACAAAGAACGAAAATATACTGATGTACGTATATGCCATCCGCATTCGCCACTGGGTCCCGTCATTACCCGTTAGGTTAGCTAACTAACGACAGAGCGGGGACTGGACTAGCGCGGATGTAAAACATATACAACATCTACTAATATATATACCAATATATTATATTTCGCTCAAGGCGTGATAAAAAAGTAACAACACAGAAATGTACAGCATCACAGAACAATACAGATATCTGGGATCCCCGGGTTTCACAGAGCCGCTGCTGAAAACCAGACGTTCCCCTGGTCGTGTGGATAGCCTGTGCAATGAAATCCTAGACCCCTACGGGCGCGGCAAGTCACCCGCCAAAACCTGAAGCGAGGCAGCCCCCTTCAGTACCGTGAATGGACCACCCAGCACTTCACGGAATCCGGTAACTTGGACACCCCTCCTGGGTCAACCTGTACCCCCTACGAGTGCGGCGAATAGCCCGCCAATCCTAGAGTGAAGCCCCCTCCGTCTCAATGCCATGAGATGCGGGCCCGTTGCCCTATAGAACCCGGCTATCCGTGCACCCCTCCGCGGGGTAATCCTAGTACAGAAAGTAAAATATACATACAACGGGTACATCGACCGCAACCAGGTCGTGCCCCAAAAGAATAATACAAACAGGCAGTGACGGCAGTCCACATGTCGGACGCTCGCCCCGCAATATCAAATGTACATAAAACAACAAAACTGCACTAGCATTGCATCCAGGCTATCCCCCACGACCGATCCGCAACAACACAGCATAAACATAGAACATCAACGTGAAAGTCACGTTCGCAAATCCGTCTAACCGGGCTATAGCAGTTAGACGGGATTTACCGATCAAGTGACATTCACGGTCGCAGATATAATGTAAATACTGTGAAATAATGTGTTTAAAATATCCGATCGATCAAAAAATTAACAAGTGGGCCCCCAAGTAATACTGTAGCACTCACAGAAATTCTGGGCCCAAATTTAATATTCCAAAACCCCCAAAATCAGCCCACAAGCCCACTGGAAAAATTGGACAAAGTGACGACACCAAAGTGCGGCGGAACCGCGGCCCAAGGGGGGGTTTGGCCACGGTTCCGCGCTTAAGTGGTCGACTGACTGCGTCGAATTTTTACAGCAGTCTTATAATTTCCAGTACATTAGTTTTATACAACCTGAAAAATTTTTAGACACCAAAAATTTTCAACAGAAAACTGATGTGAACAAAAATGTAGATTTCGGAATTTTGGTCGATCGGAAATGCAAAATACATCAAACAAAGCTAGACAAGGTTAATGGCGTGGCTCTGATACCATGTTGCGCCACGGCAGCGCCCCGGCCGCCTATCCGAGGCCAAAATGCGGAATCAAAAATTTTCCTTACTTGGAAACTGGCGCTACCGCGGACAATGAAAACACGGATCGTAACCATTAACCTAATGCTAGCAAACAAGAGATGGGAAGAGAAGTATACCAAGTAATCCGAGTCCTCCGGTCTTCTCTTCATAGTCCCGATCTCCCGCGGAAAGTCTTGTCTCCACATCGTCGCCTCCTAGCCGGAAGGGCACCACATCGCCTGCGTCTTTTATGGGCTCCCGCCTCAATACCGAGGCAACTCGAGCATGAAGCCGGAAAGTCGATATGCCCAAGAAATGCTGTAGAATGTAGTGTAGAAACTTTATCTCTTGGAGTTTATGTAGTTGCCTTTGAAGATGATGGAGGAATCAAGATTAGAAAAATGGTGCTTGCATTTTTCTAGCATGAAAATGAGATCAAGAATGAAAACTCTCAAGAATGAAAACCTCTTCTTCTCTTTTCTCTCAAGTGAGTTCTCTCATCTCCAAATGAGAATGGTGGAGGAAGGAATACAAAACCACAACCATAGAAGGAAGGTAATGGTAGTAAAAGCAAGTGGTGACCATAGCCAAACATTATCATCACAATCTCACATCAAAACCAAATCAATCCTAATCACCTTTTACAAGAAATGATGATAGAAAAGAAAGGAATAAAAAAGATGCTTTCATAATCTCTTATCTCATAAATAAACCCTTCACAATATGTTATTTTCAAACTTGCAAATAACACCCTCCATCCTAAAAGTCCGGCCGGGAAAGAACAAAGGAAAACCGGTCGGAACGGAATGCAAACTGGCAACTCCAGAAAACTGGTCCCGTAATAAATTACAGGAAAACCCCGATACTGTGCATACACACCCGCATCTGTATTCCTACCGGATACAAATGCAATGAGACAAAATCTACACTGTACTAAACTAGGATCCGGCTTAAACCAAAGCCGGCTAGTAATATCCGTTCGATCCTGATCCGTGCAATACCGCACGTATCAGATCGAACCCTGCCATATAACTATACGGCCACTAGTACAAAACTGTCCGATCCTGATCCGTGCAATACCGCACGTATCTGATCGGACCCTGCCATATCTCCATACGGCCTCTACAGCGTTTCGCCCGAAAGCTTGAGTAACTGTAAGTGTGGTGGACTCTAAAGACTCGTCAATACTATGGCTGTGGATTTAACCACTAGCACGTCAGAGGTATTAGCCAATACGTGACGGGCCACCAGCTATTGACCAAAAGGGATGTCGATGAGCGAACTCATCCTGACACCCTACTGAGCCTGTCAGTGACAATATCCGTACAGTCCGGTCCGTTCGTCTATAAGCATCACATGTCGGGCCTAGGGGGTTGGTAAAAGTCAGACCCCCAAAAGCGGTACAAGTCGTGTCGGAGTGTAGCCCAGAACACCCTGAGATACTACTGGATACCTACCAGTAAACCTCCTGCCTCGGCCGAGGGCTTTGCGTAATGGCTCTCCTAGACACAGCGCGACCTCACCCCCAATACCGGGAGAGACGAACCCCTGAAGATCCGCTCACTGCCTCCATGTGGCTCGGGACTGTACCCAACTAAAACCTGTTTGCACGACTCCTTTGAGCCGTGGTAGGGTAGTAATCAAAGTACAGTAGGAACTCACACGAGACAAATGACGATCCCCAGGTCGATGAACTAACCTGTACACATGTCACCAGGGAACTGCTATCTGACGTCAGGTATAAGACCAACTAGCATGTTCCCGGCGAGTCCTGTCCGGTGTACTCATAACCCAATGAGCACCTGTATACATCTTAGGTGAACCAACTGACACCAGTGGCTTGTGAGACCGGCCACCGCCCCTCGTCGGGGTCTCGACTGTATACACTAGTCTACTCTGGAGAATCGATGCCCTGTCTCGAAACTCCAACGACTAGGGACCTTTTAAGGATGTGCTTATAGACCACCAGCTCTCACATATATGATTGCCATCATACTGCCGGCAGTCAAGCAAGAATCCTAGGGGCTCTATCAGCGTGTAATAGTGACCTGTAAGGTCATCTGAAGCAGTACACGATGATAAAGGTAAACCAGATAGCATACTATCATCTCGAGTAAGACTGTCCTACTGGGATAGGTCCTCCCTCAATCATTGCAATCACGTGCCTGTGATCCAATAATTGACTCTGAGGGCACTATCTCCAACAAAATCTGGCGTTTAAAAACTTAGTGCTAATGAAACCCTCCGGACCGGACCATAAACTCTAATCTAGCAAACTACTATGAGCTAATCTACTATGATAGAAGTGTTATACCTAATGATACGTGTCCTTCGGTCTTCTACCATCATCCCTAGCTTCAAGTGGTGTCCTGGATCAAGCTTGGTCGCCGGTCTCCCTCCATCGATGATGATCCACCCGAGAATTTGTATTTCGAGCTCCAACCTCTATAATGAGGTAACTAGGGTACTTAGTTAGCCAAACTAGATAGCCTAGAGGATGTAGAGTCTAATGATGGATTAGTATGTCTCATAGCACCTTAGGTTTCTCAACACATGAGACTTTTAGGGTCGAGGTAGAAGAAGATACTTAAGGAGATGAGAGTGTGTTGTGAGCATTTTTACAAATGAAGAAAAATGGCTAAGTGTTGTGAACAATAAATCAAGCTCACACATAAGTATCTCACAATACCAAAAAATCAAGCATGCCTCAATAGTGCCACCATGAGTCACCACTGTAAGTGCACGGCGGCGCCCCGGCCGTCAATCCGACGCCGGAATGCGGAAACGAAAAACTTTGCAAACTAGCAAACCGGCACCATCGCGCACTATAAACCCGGATCGGGCCATTAAACTAGTCCTAGCTATCAAGAGAAAGGGTAGAGAGATATACCGAGTGATCCGAGTCCTCCGGTCTTCTCGTCGTCGTCCCGATCTCCCACGGAATCTCCGGTCTTCACCTCCTCGCCGGAAGGGCACCACGTCGCCGGCTTCTTTTACGGGCTCCCACCTCTGGACCGAGGCAACTTGGGCACGAAGTTGGCGAGTCGAAGTGCCCAAGATTTGCTGTAGAATAAGTGTAGTGCTATGTCTCAGTGGGGTTTATGGAAGTTGCTCTTTTGGTGGAGGAAAAGAAGTATATGGAGATGAATGATTTTGTAGCAAGCAAAGGAAAAAATGTGATGAACATTTTTCCCATTCCAAATGAAAACCCCCCCACCTCCCACAATGTGTGGCCGGCCTCTCCTAGTGAAATTGGGAGAGTGGAAAAGTCAAGGGAAGGAAGCTATCATGCATGAGAGAGAAAAGAGTGATGATGAGAAAGAATCATCACAACAAAAACCTCACTCCATCAACCATCATCACTACACAAGTCAAGTCATGATGACTAAAAGAAAGTCAAAGGAGGCAAAACCATCATGATCCAACAATATGCAAAGACCACCCTCCACAAATGCTAATTTGCACAAATGCAAATAAGCCTTCCTCCACCAAATTTCAGCCAAGAAAAGATACAAAGGAAAATGGCCGAAACGGAAAGCAAACTGGCAACTTCAAAAAGCTGATCCCGTAATAAATTACAGGAAAACCCCGCTACTGTATATACATACCCGCATTTGTATTCCGACCGAAATACAAATGCAATGAGACAAAATCTACACTGTACTATACTAGGATCCGGCTTAAACCAAAACCGGCTAGTATTATCCGTCCGATCATGATCCGTGCAATACCGCACGTATCTGATCGAACCCTGCCATATCTCCATACGGCCTCTATAGCGTTTCGCCCGAAACTTGAGCAACTGTCTGTGGGGGACTCTAAAGACTCGTCAACACCTTGGTTGTGGATTTAACCACTAGCACGTCAGAGGTATTAGCCTATACGTAACGGGCTACCAGGTATTGACCAAAAGGGACGTCGATGAGCGAACTCATCCTGACACCCTACTGAGCCTGTCAGTGACAATATCCGTACAGTCTGGTCCGTTCGTCTATGAGCATCGCATGGCGGGCCTAGGGGGTTTGTAAATGTCAGACCCCCAAAAGCGATACAAGTCGTGTCGGAGATCAGCCCAGAACACCCTGAGATACTACTGGAATACCTACCAGTAAATCTCCTGCCTTGGCCAAGGAATTTTCATGTACTGGCTCTCCTAGATACAGCGCGACCTCACCCCCAATACCGGGAGAGACGAACCCCTGCAGATCCGCTCACTGCCTCCATGTGGCTCAGGACTGTACCCAACTAAAACCTGTTTGCACGACTCCTTTGAGCCGTGGTAGGGTAGTAATCAAAGCACAGTAGGAACTCACACGAGACAAATGACGATCTCAGGTCGATGAACTAACCTGTACACATGTCACCAGGGAACTGCTATCTGACATCAGGTATAATCCCAACTAGCATGTCCCCGGCGAGTCCTGTCCGGTGTACTCATAACCCAATGAGCACCTGTATACATCTTAGGTGATCCAACTGACACCAGTGGCTTGTGAGACCGGCCACCGCCCCTCGTCGGGGTCTCGACTGTATACACTAGTCTACTCTGGAGTATCGATGCCCTGTCTCGAAACTCCCACGACTAGGGACCTTTTAAGGATGTGCTTATAGACCCCAGCTCCCATTTATATGATCGCCCTCATACTGCTGGTGGTCAAGCAAGAATCCTAGGGGCTCTATCAACGTGCAATAGTGACTTGTAAGGTCACCTAAAGCAGTACACGATGATAAAGATAAACCAGATAGCATACTATCATCTCGAGTAAGACTGTACTACCGGGATATGTCCTCCCTCAATCATTGCAATCACGTGCCTGTGATCCAATAATTGACTCTGAGGGCACTATCTCCAACAATCTCCCATTTGCACTCAAGGCTAATTATTGCGATGTCGCATACTCACAGCCCGTGTGATACCGAACACCCAACTCCTCTACTAGTCAGTCTCACAAAGCTATTTTGCAAAACTATTGCGTTCGAGGAATAGCCTCAGTGAGTGGATCCGCCCTAATGTTTCTTTCTATGTCTCTTTATATCTCAAGTTCGCGGAGAAAGCCATCTACCGAAATGAGCAATACCTGTCTTAGAGTATGTCTGGATATCTGATGGGACTTAGCTCATAAATGAACTCCAAATCTAAACTTCTTAGACTGTATTGTCAACTGAACTTAATTTGTATCCTGCGCCATCCTTCCCTCAGTATCCACCTGGACCACCTGTCCAAAATACTGCCCCTCGTCAGAGGGAAAACTATAACTCTGACAACCTCCCTGTCATCCAGGTCACCTTGGAAGCCTGGAATGATAACTGTCTCCCGAAGGAAGCTGTCGTTATCATATCCCTAGAATATCTACTTATGTTCTAAAACTGCTTCCGATTGTTTCTCCAGTATTGGATTAATATCAACTTATTGCATCTCGTGCAAAAACAACCTCTTGTGTGGTACTTGACATCTCATGATTGACTCAATTGCCTAAGCAAGTGATCTGCCAATCATGCACATCCCTCTCCGCTTTAGTCAGTAAGATACCTTTAGAGAGGGTGACTCCATCACCTGCAGGTACACTACCGTTCCAGGAGTCGTCCATTCTAAATACTCTTAGAATGCTGTCTAAGTACCCAGATTGGGAAACTACCCAAATCTAGATCTAAAACCATAGATCCAGTAACCAGAATGTCTGATATAATATCCAAGTCCCTTTGTGGAGAAGCCACTGTGTGACAACCAAAGTATAACCGATCGTAGGATAGGAATATCACTTCCTATTCTATGTATGTCATCCAAAATACCAGGACATCACTCCCTACTACCTTCTTAACAGATCCATCCCCTATTCTGATGAAGTCAAACCTATGACTGTCACATCAGAAATAGATGATCTATCTCCGCTACATCTACTTTAGTCTATAGCTAGACATAAGCCACTTTTCCACCAATGCTTCCGCTGCTCCCACTGACCACGACAACCCTCTGGCAGAGTCATATAGACGTACACTTCTAAAGCTAGTTCAGAACGACGCTATACTCATCCTCCTGCCTGGTCTCACAGTCTGGAACAATGGCAATGGCAAGTCTGGGTAAACAAGAACCTCCCTGCCACCGTCCTTGAGCATACCGAAGTACCTCTCGAGCGCCTGAGGTTTCCCACCATATCTGCGGAGTGGCTAATGGAATATCAAACTAGATTGAATCTTTAGGTTCTTATCAAATTTTTAGTAATCGTTTGCGGTTCTGGAATCACTTCCAGTTCTACCATACTCCCACTACTGTTTTCTGAAAAAATCCATTTTTATTAAAACTGTGGCGAGTCAAGAACAATATCACTATTGATCTTCCAGATGGTAGAAAATCAACCCTCGTCATAGCCCGGGTCAACCCACAAACAGCCATTAAAGAAACGTGCCTTGAGTCATCCAGTGTCTGGTTTTAAGCATAAGCCGGACAACTCCCCGTACCTTAACATCGTTAAGATATGAACTGTTCTATATCCAATATAGAAACAAAGGCACTGATTTAATTGAACCAGATTCAAATCATGCAGCTGTCTCCAGTGCATGTCAACTAAATGGAAAAAGGCTGATCAGGGCTACTCAACTTAGGAGTACTTCCAATTATGAGTAATCTGAAAGAGAAGCAAGTTCTCTTAATCATTACTATCAACTGAATACCATACTCAAGTATCTACATCTTCGATCACCTTGAAGAATCCTGATACTTGCAATACCTGGTTCTCTACTTTATTCAAATACCTATAACTTCTCAAAATTCGGACCCTGTGTTTCCACGAAACACCTGTCTAAAAACTAGAGAAGTCATAAGTAAACCGAATATAGTACGAGGACCAACCCCTCTGTCCTAATGGACGCTGGACAACATACAATACTCTGTACAAGTCCTTTGAGTCTAATAACTCATTCCCTGTGTGTCGTAGGTTGAAAACTGTACTATGATTATGAAGAATTACACCGCTGTTTAATACTCCTTACCTAACCATCCACTGATATAGATAAATGTCATAGACATAATTTCAAAAAGGTATATCTCACTCTATGAAAATAGACGTACAGATATATCAATTTGAAATTGGTGCATTACAATGGATATTCAAAACCAAATATTTGCCGACCGGCAAACAACCCAGGCGATTTCCTCAAATATCACCGATTACAACGAACTTACTCCCACTCATCATCTGTAAAACCATACAGATGTGAGAATCATACCTGGTAAATACATACCCTGGAGCAAGTGCTAATTGGGAAATCAGTTTTCTTTTAACAGTACACAGTGAAACTGAAACATTTAAAATGTTTCGATGGGGTATTCTGGTATTCCTAGTAATGCCTCTTCCATTATCAGATTCACAACTGTAACTGTATATTTCTATACCATCTCTCCACGTCCCTTCATATGTCTTTAGTCATTACCTTCTGCACTCCCCTTTAGGCCAATTGGTTTTCTTCCTTCCCTACCGTTCGGCACCAGCCTATGGTTTGGAAGAAGACTATCCAATAAGCATAATGGGTGTACTGTCCTAATCCTAGGAGCACTCGCAATGCGAGAGAAGGTAAAGATAAAAGTCACCTGAATAAATCTTATTCCTATTTCTCCTGAACCAGAATCCATCCCCGAACTGGAACAAGTTCCTTTCGAGTTCGTATATAACCATACGATGGAGTATCCAATAAACTGTGGATCTTCGTAGTGATACGGAGTGTCCTGGAGAAATACAAAGGTGAAGTGGGAGTGGTAATGAAATACCCGGTTTGGTCGTGAATATCAGTCGCAATTTACTTTGCCCTCTTACTAATCCCTTGATATGTCTTTACTTAATATCTTCTGCACACCATCGTTATGCTAATTGGTTTTCTTCATTCCCTACCGTTCGGCACCAGCCTAAGGTTTGGAAGAAGACTATCCAATTTACGTAATAGGTGTACTATCTCCTAAACCAAGGAGTACTCGCAACCTGAGAGAAGGTAAAAGGAAAAGACAACTGAATAGTCCTATTCGTTTTCTCCAGAACCAGAAACCATCCTCGAATAAATTCCTTCGAGTTCGTATATAACCATACGATGGTTTTGTCCAATGGAAGTGGACGTTCGTAGTAGTACGAGGTGTCCTGGAGAAAAGGGTAAAAGCAGAAGTGGCAATGAGGTTTGCAACTCTGATAATCCAAAAGCCAGTGTTTAAGAAGGTTTGGTTAATTTGGTCACTGAGTCATAGTCTTAGGGTCGGGTCAATGGTCGCTGCCAAAGAGAGAGAGAAAAGAAACACTCAGCGTGCACTCTAACCTAGATCAGAATGGTTACCAATTTATCTAATCAGGAAACCTCCCACTGTAACCTCAAATTCTTCTCCAAACCTGAAAGAAGAATTAGTCAGGATCACCCGAGGAGTAAACTAACTCATCAGTAGGAATCGAGATCCAACTATCATCGCATGATAACGTGACGGAATCCGCTCACGTTATCACACTCCAGAAGGTATGCGCATATCTGGCAAGTTTCAGTTTCTTTAGAAACTCCCGATGTGATTTTTGTCCCATGCTCTTATGACCTTGACTTTTGCCAACAAATCATAAGTCACATGTCAAGTTCTACCCGTCATTCTCCAGGTTAATTTGAGCCCACCCGTACAAGCCCTTGACTTTGGCCAACAAGGCTATACGACAGCCCCAAACCAACGCATCTATCTATGCAGCATATGAATACCCAATAGCTACCAAACATTGTGCCTTGACTTTGGCCAACAAACACAGCTTGAATACTATTGACTACCCATATGAAATGACAGATGGCTACGAATGGTTTCTGGCGAAAACCTTTAACGTAATGAACTTGATATCGTTGAAGGAACCGGATAGCTTTTAAAAATATAGTGACGAAAACCTTTGCTAAAGAGGTCACTCCCGGTGAAGGGATCTCGGCTCTTTCCCCGTAGAATGAGGTGCAGGATATTCCAACTGAATACCACGATGCAAAGCAAAAGTAATCGGCTATAGTTAATTTATTGCCCTGACGCAAACTTCTGTCCAAAAGGTCACTCCCGGTGAAGGGATCTCGGCCCTTGCCTCGTCGACTGAGGAGCAGGATATTCCAACTGAATACCACGATGCAAAACAAAAGTGAACGTCCTTGCAATAATAGCTTTTTGAAAAGTGTTCCAACAACATCAGAATAGGTTTGTTTAACTTGCAATGATCCGAATCAATGCAGTCCCATCAATTGATCACACCAATAAAGAACGAAAATAATGGCGTACGTATATGCCATCCGCATTCGCCACTGGGTCCCGTCATTACCCGTTAGGTTAGCTAACTAACGACAGAGCGGGGACTGGACTAGCGCGGATGCAAAACATATACAACATCTACTAGTATATATATCAATATATAATTTTCGCTCAAGGAGTGATAAAATGCAACATCACAGAAATGTAATAAGCATCACAGAACAATACAGATATCTGGGATCCCCGGGTTTCACAGAGCCGCTACTGAAACCCGACGTTCCCCTGGTCGTGTGGATAGCCTGTGCAATGTAATCCTAGACCCCTACGGGCGCGGCAAGTCACCCGCCAAAACCTGAAGCGAGGCAGTCCCCTTCAGCACCATGAATGGACCACCCAGCACTTCACGGAATCCGGTAACTTGGGTACCCCTCCTGGGTCAACCTATACCCCCTACGAGTGCGGCGAATAGCCCGCTAATTCTAGAGTGAAGCCCCCTCCGTCTCAATGCCATGAGATGCGGGCCCGTTGCCCTCTAGAACCCGGCTATCCGTGCACCCCTCCATAGGGTAATCCTAGTACAGAAAGTAAAATATACATACAACGGGTGCATCGACCTCGACCCGGTCGTGCCCCAAAAATAATATACAAACGGGCAGTGACGGCAGTCCACATATCGGACGCTCGCCCCGCAATTTCAAATGTACATAATACAACCAAAAACTGTACTAACATTGCATCCAGGCTATCCCCCACGACCAATACGCAACATCACAGCACAACACAGAACATCAACGTGAATGTCACGTTCGCAAATCCGTCTAACCGGGCTATAGCAGTTAGACAGGATTTACCGATCAAGTGACATTCACGGTCGCAGATATAATGTAAATACTGTGAACCAACATGTTTAAAATTTTTGATCGATCAAATTTACCCAAGTGGGCCCCCAAGCACTACTGCAACACTTAAAGAAATTCTAGGCCCAAAAAGAATGTTCCAAAAACCCTATTTTCAAGTCAGGAGGCCTCTATAAAAAATTGGTGCATTGAACAGTGAAAGTCGCGGCGGAACCGCGGCCCAAGCATGGGTTTGGCCGCGGTTCCGCGGTGGGGTAGTGAGATCACGCGACCAAAATTTTACATAAGGCTTATAATTCCCTGCACAGTATTTTGCAACACCCTGAAAAAAATTTCGAGACAAAATTTTCGACAGAGAACTGTTACTGTGAAAACGCGGGTTTTGGAATTTTTTGTTCGATCGGAAATGTAAACACGTTAGACCAAGCTAGACTAGGTTAATGGCGAGGCTCTGATACCAGTGTAAGTGCACGGCGGCGCCCCGGCCGTCAATCCGACGCCGGAATGCGGAAACGAAAAACTTTGCAAACTAGCAAACCGGCACCACCGCACACTATAAACCCGGATCGGGCCATTAAACTAGTCCTAGCTAATAAGAGAAGGGGTAGAGAGATATACCGAGTGATCCGAGTCCTCCGGTCTTCTCGTCGTCGTCCCGATCTCCCGCGGAATCTCCGGTCTTCACTTCCTCGCCGGAAGGGCACCACGTCGCCGGCTTCTTTTACGGGCTCCTACCTCTGGACCGAGGAAACTCGGGCACGAAGTTGGCGAGTCGACGTGCTCAAGATTTGCTGTAGAATAAGTGTAGTGCTATGTCTCAGTGGGGTTTATGGAAGTTGCTCTTTTGGTGGAGGAAAAGAAGTATATGGAGATGAATGATTTTGTAGCAAGCAAAGGAAAAAATGTGATGAACATTTTTCCCATTCCAAATGAAAACCCCCCCACCTCCCACAATGTGTGGCCGACCTCTCCTAGTGAAATTGGGAGAGTGGAAAAGTCAAGGGAGGGAAGCTATCATGCATGAGAGAGAAAAGAGTGATGATGAGAAAGAATCATCACAACAAAAACCTCACTCCATCAACCATCATCACTACACAAGTCAAGCCATGATGACTAAAAGAAAATCAAAGGAGGCAAAACCATCATGATCCAACAATATGCAAAGACCACCCTCCACAAATGCTAATTTGCACAAATGCAAATAAGCCCTCTTCCACCAAATTTCAGCCAAGAAAAGATACAAAGGAAAATGGCCGAAACGGAAAGCAAACTGGCAACTTCAAAAAGCTGATCCCATAATAAATTATAGGAAAACCCCGCTACTGTATATACATACCCGCATTTGTATTCCGACCGAAATACAAATGCAATGAGACAAAATCTACACTGTACTATACTAGGATCCGGCTTAAACCAAAGCCGGCTAGTATTATCCGTCCGATCATGATCCGTGCAATACCGCACATATCTGATCGAACCCTGCCATATCTCCATACGGCCTCTACAGCGTTTCGCCCGAAACTTGAGCAACTGTCTGTGGGGGATTCTAAAGACTCGTCAACACCTTGGTTATGGATTTAACCGCTAGCACGTCAGAGGTATTAGCCTATACGTAACGGGCTACCAGGTATTGACCAAAAGGGACGTCGATGAGCGAACTCATCCTGACACCCTACTGAGCCTGTCAGTGACAATATCCGTACAGTCCAGTCCGTTCGTCTATGAGCATCGCATGGCGGGCCTAGGGGGTTGGTAAAAGTCAGACCCCCAAAAGCAGTACAAGTCGTGTCGGAGATCAGTCCAGAACACCCTGAGATACTACTGGAATACCTACCAGTAAATCTCCTACCTTGGACAAGGACTTTTCATGTACTGGCTCTCCTAGACACAGCGCGACCTCACCCCCAATACCGGGAGAGACGAACCGCTGCAGATCCGCTCACTGCCTCCATGTGGCTCGGGACTGTACCCAACTAAAACCTGTTTGCACGACTCCTTTGAGCCGTGGTAGGGTAGTAATCAAAGCACAGTAGGAACTCACACGAGACAAATGACGATCTCAGGTTGATGAACTAACCTGTACACATGTCACCAGGGAACTGCTATCTGACATCATGTATAATCCCAACTAGCATGTCCCCGGCAAGTCCTGTCCGGTGTACTCATAACCCAATGAGCACCTGTATACATCTTAGGTGATCCAACTGACACCAGTTGCTTGTGAGACCGGCCACCTCCCCTCGTCGGGGTCTCGACTGTATACACTAGTCTACTCTGGAGTATCGATGCCCTGTCTCGAAACTCCCACGACTAGGGACCTTTTAAGGATGTGCTTATAGACCCCAGCTCCCACTTATATGATCGCCCTCATACTGCTAGTGGTCAAGCAAGAATCCTAGGGGCTCTATCAACGTGCAATAGTGACTTGTAAGGTCACCTAAAGCAGTACACGATGATAAAGATAAACCAGATAGCATACTATCATCTCGAGTAAGACTGTCCTACCGGGATAGGTCCTCGCTCAATCATTGCAATCACGTGCCTGTGATCCAATAATTGACTCTGAGGGCACTATCTCCAACAACCACAAAGCCATACTTTATTTAATGCAAATGCACAACTCATCCCTCCACCTTATTTAACCATTTAAGCAAAATGATTAAAACTAAAATCAGGTGTTATCTTCTAGAAGCACCTTGTAATAAATTACAAGAATACCTCTCATCCGTATATATATACCCGTATCCGTATTCCGACAAAATACGAATACAATTAGACGAAAATAATCCAACAATATAATACTAGAATCCGGCTTAAACCAAAGCCCACTAGTATTATCCGACCGAATCATGATACGTGCACAAGTGCACGTATATGATCGAACCCTGCCATAAAAACCATACGGCCTCTACATCGTTTCGCCCGAAGCAGGGAAACCCTCTGTGTGGGACTCTAAAGACTCGTCAATACGCTGGCGGTGTGTTTAACCACAAGTACGTCAGCGGCACTAGCTATACGTAACGACTACCCAGGTATTGAGAGAAAGGAAGGACGATGAGCAAACTCATCCGAACCCCTACTGAGCCTGTCCGTGACAATATCCGTCCAGTCCAGTCTGTTCATCTAAGAGTATCACATATCGCGTCTAGGGGGTGGATAAAGTTAGACCCCTAATAATGCAACATTTCGTGTTGGTATGAAGCCCATCATCAACTGAGAAACTACTGATCCAAATCAGTAATTCTCGTCTACCTTGGCCAAGGATTTCTGGTGATGGCCACCAGTGCACTGCGCGACATCAACCCCCAATACCGGGAGAGACGAATCCCCGACGATCCGCTCACTGCCTCTATATGGCTCGGGACTGTACCCAACTAAAACATGTTTGCACGACTCTTTTGAGCCGTGGTAGGGTAGTAATCAAAGCACAGTGGGAACTCACAGGAGACAAATGGCAATCTCAGGTCGACAGACTAACATGTACACATGTCACCTGGGAACTGCTATCTGACAATAGGTATAATACAAACTAGCATGTTCCCGGCGTTTTTTCCGGCCTCAGGTTCCGGTTCCGCCAAGAGAGCGAAGCGAACGATAGTGCAGTCCGTCCAGTGTACTCATAACCCAATGAGCACCTGTATACTATCTTAGGTGACAAACATACACCAATGGCTTGTGAGACCGGGAACCGTCCCTCGTCAGGGTTTCGATAAGTACACACTAGTCTATTCCGGAGTATCGATGCCCAGTCTCGATACTCCCTCGACTAGGGACATTTAAGGATGTGCTTATAGACCACCCAGCTCCCACGTATATGATTGCCATCATAATGCTGGTAGTCAAAAAAGAATCCTATGGGCTCTATCAACATGTAATAGTGATCAGTAATACCACATAATGCATGTACATGATGATAAAGAAAAACCAGATAGCATACTATCATCTCGAGTAAGACTGTTCTATCTGTATAGGTCCTCCCTTAATCATCATAATCACCCGCCTGTGATTACAATAATTTCCTTGAGGGCACTATAGCCAACAATCTTCCACTTGCACTTAAGGCTAATTATTGCGGTGTCGCATACTTACAGCCCGTGTGATACCGAACACCCAACTTCTCTACTAATCAGTCTCGCAAAGCTTGCTTGTGAAACTATTGCGTTCGAGAAATAGCCTCAGTGAGTGGATCCGCTCCAGTGTTTCTATCTTTATCTCTCTATATCTCAATTTTGTGGAGAAAGACTATCTCCCGAAATGAGCAATACCTGTCTTAGAATTTTTCTGGATATCTGATGGGACCCAGTTCACAAATGAACTCCAAATCCAACAAACTTCTTAGACTGTATCATCCACTGAATTTAATCAGTATCCTGCGCCATGCCTTCCATAGTATCTACTTGGACCACCTGTCCAACATACTGCCCCTCAGAAGAGGGAAAACTATAACTCTGACAGTCACTCTGTCATCCAGGTCACCTTAGAAGCCTAAAATGATAACCACCTCCTGAAGGAGGCTGTCGTTACCATATACCGAGAACATCCACTTATGTCCATAACTGCTTCCCAATGTTTTTCCAGGATTGGATTAATATATGTTTCTTGCAGCTAGTGCAAAAACAATATCTGGTGTTGCACTTGACATCTCATGATTAACTCAATTGCCTAAGCAAGTGATATGCCAATCATGCAAATTCCTCTCCTCATCAGTCTAGAAGACATCTCTTTAGAGAGGGTGACTACATCACCTGCGAGTACACCACTTCGCCAGGAGTCGTCCATTCTAAAACACTTTAGAATAGTGTCAAGTACCCGAATTGGGACACTTCCCAAATCTAGATCTAAAACCATAAATCTAGTCACCAGAATCTCTGATATTTTATCCAGATCCTATATGGAGAAAATCCTTATGACAACCATAGTATAACCGATAGTAGTATATGAATATCACTTCCTATCAAGAGCATGTCATCTAAATACCAGGACATCTCTCCCTACTACCTTCTCAAATCTAGATCCATCTGTTGTTCTAATGAAGTCAAACTCTATGACTTTCACATCAAAACTAGATGATCTATATCCGCTATACCTGCTTTAGTCTATAAATAGACATAAGCTACTTGCCCACTATGCTTCCGCTGCTCCCACTGACTACAACATCCCTTTGGCAGAGTCATATACATGTGCACTTCTAAAGCTAATTTAGAAGACGTTATACTCATCCTCCTGTCAGATCTCGTAGTCTAGAACAGCAGTAGTGTCAAGTTGGGGTAATCAAAAACCTCCCTGTCACTGTCTGTGAGGAGACCGAAGTACCTCTCGGGTGCCTGAGGTTACCCACCAAATCTGCGGAGTGGCTAATTGATCATCGAAACCAATTGAATCCCCAGGTTCTATTAAATTTTCATTAATCGTTTGTGGTTCTAGAATTACTTCCAGTTCTACCACACTCCCACTTGTTTTCTGAAAAGGATCCATTTTATTAAAACTGTAGCGAGTTAAGAACAATAAAAATACTGATCTTCCTGATGGTAGAAAGTTAACCCTCGTCAAAGCCCGGGACAACCCACAAACTGCCATTACTGAAACGTGCCTTGAGTTTGTCCAGATTCTGGTTTTAAGCATCAGCCGGTCTACTCCATATACCTTAACATCGTTAAGATATGAATCCATTCTATATACCATATAGAAATAAAGGAACTAATTTAATTGTAACCAGATTCAAAAATCATGCAGCTGTTTCCAGTGCATATCAATCATATGGAAGGAGGCCATGCAGCATTACTCATCAAGGAATGCATCCACTTATGAGTAATCTCAAAAAGAATCAAGTTCTCAAAACTATTACTTATAACGGAATACCTTACACAAGTATCTTCATTTTCGATCACCTTGAAGAATCCTAATACTTGCAACAATGGTTCTCTACCTTATTCTTATAACTACAACTTCTCAAAATCTGGACCTTGTATTTCAACGAAATACCTGTTTAAAACTAGAGAAGTCATGAGTAAACAGAATATAGTACGAGTACCAACCTCTCTGTCCTTACGGACATCAGACAACATACAATACTTTGTATAAGTCCACTGAGCTTAATACCTCAAACCATGCACGTTGTAGGTTGAAAAACTGTACTAGGGTTAAGAAGAATTAAGAAGAATTACACCATTGTTGAATGCACCTTACCTAACTATCAACTGATATAGATAAATGTCATAGACATAATTTCAAAAGGTTATATCTCACTTTATAAAATAAACGTACAGATATATCGGTTTGAAATTGGTGCATAACAACGGATATTCAAAACCAAATATTTGTCGTTAGGCAAAACCCATGTGATTTCCTCAAATATCACCAATTACAAAGAATTCTGATATATAGAGGATCTAATAACCCAACTCCCAATATCTTACTCCCACTCATCATCTGTAATGCCATACATATATGAGAATCAAATCTGGTAAATACATACCCTGGAGTCAGAATCTAACTGGGAAAACAGTTTTCAATTAATACCGCACAGTAAAACCGAAACATGAAAATATTTCGAAAGGGTAACTGGGTATTCCTAGTAATGCCTCTTCCACTATCCAGATTCATGACAGTAACCATATACTTCCATGCCCTCACTCCAATCCCTTGATATGCCTTTACTTATTACTTTCTGTACACCATATTTAGGCTAATTGGTTTTCTTCCTTCCCTACCCTTCGACACCAGCCTAAGGTTTATAAGAAGACTATCCAATAAGCGTAATAGGTGTACTCTCCTTGTACCAGAAGCCCTCGTAACCTGAGAGAAGGTAAAGGGAAAAGACAACTGAATAATCCTATTCTATTTCTCCCGAACCGTAATCCATCCTCGAACTGGAACAAATTCCTTCGAGTTCGTATGTAACTATACGATGGCATATCCAAGCAATATGGATCTTTGTAGTGATACGAAGTGTTCTGGAGAAATGCAAAAAGGAAGTAGGAGTGGCAGGGGTATACGCGGTTTTGTTGTGAATGATAGCAGTCGCAATTTCCTTTGCCCTTACTCTAATCCCTTTATATATATTTACTTATTACCTTCTGTACAACATACTCAGGCTAATTGGTTTTCTTCCTTCCCTACCTTTCGGCACCAGCCTAAGGTTTGGAAGAAGACTATCCAATAAGTGCAATAGGTGCACTCTTCTAATACAAGGAGCTCTCGCAACCTGAGAGAAGGTAAAGAGAAAAGACAACCGAATAATCCTATTCAATTTCTCCAGAACCAGAATCCATCCTCGAACTGGAACAAATTCCTTCGAGTTCGTATGTAACTATACAATGGAATATCCAAGAAATGTGGATCTTCGTAGTGATACAAAGTGTTTTGGACAAATGCAAAAGGGAAAGTAGGAGCGGCAATGATATATGCGACTAAGTGACAATCTAAAAGCCAAAGTATTTTAAGAAGGTTCGGTTAACTTGGTTCATGAGTTTTAGTTTAGGGTCAGGCCATGGTCGCTGCCAAAGAGAGAGAGAAAACAAACACTCAGCGTGCACTCTAACCTAGATTAGAATGGTTAATCTGTTAGTTATATGTATGCCCTGGAGGCCATTACTGTACAGAGGATGTATATTGTAATGGATGCTGGGACATATATAAGGAGGACTTTCTTGCTCGACATGATAGTATGCTATCTGGTTACTCTTTACCTTAACGTGTATACTGATTGTCTCTCTGTTACATGTTGGTAAAGCCCTTAGGATGTGTACTTGACTACCTGGACTATGATGCGGATCATACTAGTGGGGACATGGTAGTCCATAAGTACATCCTTCAAAGTCCCTAGTCGTGGGTGTATCGAGACGGGGCATCGATATACCAGAGTAGACTAGCGTGTACCTTCTCGAACCATACAGATGGGCGATGGATGATCCCATATCCATTGGTGTTTGACATCAGAGATGATATACGGGTGCTCAGTAGAGACTGGGTACACTGGACGGACTCACCGAGAACTCCCAGATGGTATTATACCTTACGTCATATGGCAGTTCTCTGGTGACACTGGTACAGAGTAGTCTGTTGACCCGAGATCGTCATAGAGTCTTGTGTGGTTCCCACTGTGCTTTGATTTCCACCTTACCACGTCCAAGAGGGCGTGCAAAACGGTGGTTTTTGGGTACAGTCCCGAGTCACATGGAGGCAATGAGCGATAGGAGGGGATTCGTCTCTCCCGGTATAGGGAGTTGATGTTGCGCTGTGTTCGATTGGCTATAACCGGAAATCCCTGGCAAGGGTTGCTGAGATTTACTGGTAAGTGTTACCAGTAGTTTCTCGAACTGTTATAGACCTCATATCGACACGACTTATCGAGCTATTGGGGTCTGACGTTTACCACCCCTAGGCAAGATATGCGACATATCAGACGACGAGACCAGACTGTACGGTAGTGTTACTGGTTGGATTCACTGGAGTGTGAGCGGGCTTGCTCGTCGATCTTCTGATCGCTCAATACCCGAGTGGCCGTTACGTTTAGCAGACCGATTGCGGCTTGTGGGTGTTTGATATGATCATCATCTGCTGCCGGCATATTGACGAGTCTTTAGAGTCCTACACAGAGGTTTCCTGGCTCAAGCGAAACGAAATAGGAGCGCATATGAGATATGTGCGGGACTGAGAATAATGCGTGCATGTGATACCGTATTTCATTCTCGCGATCAATGTGTCGAATGGTTGTATGCGATATAACCTAGTTATCGATTCAAGCGTTGATTCGATAAGCCGATACATTGTATACTAGTCGGTTGTGTGCGACATGACCGGATCATTGAATCAAGTGTTGATTTAATGATTTAATGCATAATTATATATTTGATATATTACTTTGCATTAACTAGTATTGGTTAACTTTAAATGGATTTTCTCACTTGTTTGTGCACATTGTATATATGATATATTTTTTGTGCACAAGATTGTATCATGTTTGATGATACATGCTAGTTTGGGTTTGTGTAAAGAATTAAACCATGGTTACTTAAGTGGTTAGGGTTTCATTTCCTTTTCTCATTTATTTATCTATTTATTTCATTTAGAAAAGATAAAGAGAAAAGAATGGTTGCTAGTTTTGTTTTATTTGAAGCTTCTAGAAGCTTTGAACAAGTCCACCATTCTTGTCTCTTCTCTAACCCTAACCACTCATCTAATCTTAGTTAAATCTCTACACTAAACCATGGTTGAGATTATGATAAGTATCATATTGTTTTTATTTTTAAAAATAACTTATCATAACTTTTTCTTCTTCTTCATCTTCTTCTTCCATGAAGAAAGCTTGCTACATCAATGGTGATTGATGAAAATGAGTGAGAAATCCAATTCTAAAGTCTACCCACTTCCTATTTCTTCATCCTCTACGTCTTGCCAAGTAGTAGAGTGTGTTTTCTTCACAAGTTTCTTGACTTGGTGAAGTTGGAGCTTGATCTAGTGATGCTTCGACGTAGATCATCTTCGGCATCGTCGTCGATGACCTAGCCCGTCTATTCTCCGATGAAGCCGACGCTAGATCCCGGGTTTCCATTTGGACAGCGATGATACTTCATTGCGGAGCTATGGAGGTGGAGAACCGGATCTACAAAGGTAGTATTTCCGTTTAACTCATAGTTAAATTGTTAACTAGTTTGTGTTTCGCCTAGACATCTAGCCAACGATACGTAGTCTAGGGTTTCTCGGCACCGTAATTTTTGAAATTGGCATGGTTGATGCCTTGTGAGACCTCTTGAGAGTGCCTAAGAACCCTACAGTGGTATCAGAGCCTAGCTAGAGCCTTAGACGAAGTCTAGACGGAGTTTGAAGTCCGAACGAACCGAAACCCCAAAATTTCCATGCTCTCTGGAAATTTTCTAAAATAGTGGTTTTTTCCAAATTAAAAATATGCAGAAAACTCGGCAGGGAATTCTAAGAATTACGGCGCAAAATTTATTTCATGAACAGTGTAATCGGAAGCGGAACCGCGGCATAAGCCTAGCTTATGCGGCGGTTCCGCGGCAGAAGTGTGACGTCAGCCCTAACTGTTTGCACAGTAATTCATTGTTTCAGGTGCTGAGTTCTCTGGGTATTTTTAAAAATTTATTCAAGACTTGAATTTTCTGGAGTTGTTTTGGGGATTCGGTGTTTTGATCGGAGTATCAGATTTTGTCTAAGTGGCTTTCCGGATAATTTTTTGAATATGTTAAAAAGTTCGACCGGATATAAATACCCAATTTTTCCCCTGTCGGGAAATTTCCAAGTGTTGGATCTTTCCGTGGTTTAAAGACGTTCTATGTAGTGCAAGTAACTCGATGGACCCTCTAGAAGACAACAAACCTTAACTCGATTATGTGACCGTCTTGAACTGCCCTTTGAACCTTCGGGTTTGGGGCAGTACGGCGTGCCACATGTGAGGCGTTGGCTTGACCCTTCTACGGCTGGACCATTGGTACTGAGGCACGAACTGAATGTTGTTAGACTTATTTCATGTGTTGGACTGTATCGGGAAAACTTGGGTGTTCGACTGTTCGATCGGAAAGTTTAACATTTTCTGTTTATCTGGAATGGGATACAATAATTGGAATTCATAAGTAGTTATGAGGTAACTGAATGAATGTTATAAACGTAGCACTTTAGTCTCACTTGATCGGTTGCCACGGAATTTTGATGTGATCAAAAGTCCGTCGCAATCACGTAGCGTACGCGGATACTCGCCGGATAAACTTAATAGACAGCCTCGCCCCATAGCCCCGACCAAGTGACTGTAGGAGAACCCCGTCGCCGAAAGCATCCGTTCGGGTGCTCGCGGTGGCGGTGTTCCGCCTTGGTGCACTTCGTCGACGGCGTCGGGGGTGCGGCCGTCTACTAAAGTTTGCGACGAGCATTCGATCAGGATGTCGGGAATCTTGTTGAATTGCCCGACTTGATATTGAAAAGAGTTTTCGATTTTGAGACTAAAATGCGGGGTTTATAATTGTTAGGCATGTGATGTTTAAGTAATTCATTTGGTCAGGCATGCGATGTCTGAGGTGGTTGCGGATTCCAACTGTTGTAGTTTTGCACTTTCTTTTCTGTGACCGTAAGTGTAATATGTGATATCGCCGGTTTCGTTGCTATATGTCAACGACAACTGGGATGCGCATATTTACTTACGTTGATGACATGTGATGTTATGTGTTGCTGGATATGTTATATTGGATTGTCGTGTTTGAATAGCCGGGGTTTTTTATGTGAGATGAGTGTTTTTCATTTTCATTCATGTAAAAACTTGTATGTAATATTCTTTTATTGGGGCACTTCCAGGTTGCGGAAGTAGTCACCCTTTGTATATTATTTACTTTTCCGCACTAGGATAGACCCAAGGAGGAGGGCACAAGTTACCGGGTTCTAGGGTCCAGTGGGAGACCAACTCGAGGAGTCGAGTCCGGGTCTCCTAACTCTAGAATTGGTAGGGTTGCTTGCCGCTCTCGTAGGGGTCTAGGGGTGTGGGTTTGGCTATTCATCGCGACCGTGGAATCCGTGTTTTATACTGGCTCGTATTGAAAATACGGATGTCCTAGTATATCCAATATTTCATATGTTTCTTCTGCTGCGATATCTGTGATGTGATCATGTGATGTTCTGTGATAGATACAGTATATAGTATATATGATATATTATATAGACGTTACTTATGTTTTACACCCGCGCTAGCCCTGCCCCGCTCTGCCGTTAGTTACCTAACCTAACGGTGCACGAGGGGACATCGAGGCGAATGCGGATGGCATAAGTGTACGTCGTATTTATCTGTGATGTTTAGGTATTTAAATGATGAGACTTCATTAATGAGATTAATGAAATAAAAGAAACCTAAGATGTTGTAGAATCGAATTTCAAAATAAAACAGGTAGCTACAGTTCTTGCTTTGCACAGCGGTATATATGATATATCCTGCACCTTATTCGATAAGGAAAGGACCGAGATCCCTTCACCGGGAGTGACTCCTTTAGCAATAACTGGCAGATGCTACACACTCGGTTTGTCTTTTGATTGCTTTTAAGAGTTCTGCTTTGCACAGTGATATATATGATATATCCCGCACCTCATTCGATGAGGAAAGGACCGACGATCCCTTCACCGGGAGTGACTCCTTTAGCAAAATTAGAAAAGCCTCAAAAACACTCCATTTCAAAATTCATTCGATCCTACAACGATATCAAGTTCATTACGCAATAGATTTTCATAAAAACCTGACGTAGCCCTCCGTCATTTCAGATATGTACTAGTTAGTATTCGTGCTGCGGTTGTTTGGCCTCCGTCAAAGCGTAGTGTACGGTAGCTAACTAGTGCTTATCTGCTAGCATATGATGCGATTGGATTAGGGTATTCGTACGGCGTTGTTTGGCCTCCGTCAAGGGTCGTGCGGGTGGGTTTAATTCAATCAAGAAATGTACGGGTTGAACTTGACTAGCGGACTATGGGTCGTTTGGCCTCCGTCAAGGTCATAGGACGCTAGGGGCAAAATTATCGGGAATTTCAAGTGTTGAAATTTGCAATGAGATTGCATACCTTCTATGAGATAGTTGGATCCCGATACCCACTGCGAGTAAGAGTTACTCCTGGGAGAGTTTTACACATTACAATTAGCCGATCAAGTAGGTGTCTAGAAAGGTGTTAACGAGGTTACACCTCTGGGAAAACGAGGTTTACATTAATTAGGTTCGTGCGAAAGCACGGGGGACCTCCCTCAAAGTACCGACACTGGCCTGGCTGAAAGATTGGCGAACTTGTAGTGTGTAATTAATCCCGGCTAGTCTTTCCTTTTAGGGTTTGAAGGAAGATTTGATAAAAAGCAGTGGGAGCCATCCTGATTAGATAAAATAATAACCAATCTATTCTTGCAAGAGCGCACGCTGAGTGTTTTCTTCTCTCTCTCCAGGTAGCGACCATATCACGTCTTAATCAAGATAATAATACAGATTATTGACCGAACCCGCTTGTTATACTGAGCTGGGGAACGTTGGTCCCTCTCCAACTTATAATTGTTATAAGACAGAGCAGGAAATAGGGGAATACCAGATTTCCCGTGCCGCCCAAACGAAGAGAATGCATGATGATGCATCATCTTCGGGTGTGTTCATTATACAGAACTGTTTCTCAATGTCCTTTACGTCCTGGGTATATGATACCGGATCAGGATCCCAGATATGTAATCAGTTACATAGGGCTACAGAAAGGTAAAGAACTGAGAACGGGTGATAAGTTTCATGAGGCAGAAAACGGGGCAAGAGTTGCAGCCAAGTCTGTCGGTCACTGTCACCCTGTATTACCAGTACATTGATTCTGAACAAATGCTATTAGATACCAAACCTGATATACAAAATCATATCAGTCTCTTTATTAATAAAGAAATGATAAAATTTTGTATTGTTGGATAATGTTTTGAACATTTCCTATATCAAAAGTTAATCGGTTCAGGCACGTTATCTAAAAGCATTAATGTTCTAAATCAAACTACAGTTCTTAGTATACAGAATACACACAAGAGGAGAAGTTCAGAAATGAACGAATTCTTCTTGAGGTATTGTAGACTAGGTCAGATCAAAGTGACCCGACTAGCTAGAGTTATATATAGATGCATATTTAAATCAGTTTGAATTTACATCTTGTGAAACTCGCCAGTCATGTCACAAAGATAAGATGACCATAGCTCTGTTTATTGGAAACAGAGAAAGAGTTAGTGAACTCTTGGGACTGATACATGATGATGTATGCAAGGTCTCCTGTCTACACATGCCAGGACTGGTTCTTTATACTTCATTACATTCTCTGATGATCTTTCGAGATTCAAACCTATGTTCCTGTTGAAACACAAGTCCGAACCTTTTGAGATATTCACAGAATATAAGTTAGAAGTAGAGAACCAAAATATGGGTATAAGTATTATGTCCTTTGATGTGATCAAGGAGAAGAATACTTGTGTATGGAATTCCTGGACTATTCTAAAAGAGAATGAGATTCTCTCTCAGCATTACTCCTCTGTATACACCATAGCACGATGGTATATCGGGGCGGAGCAGATACACCCTATTTGATATGGTGTGCTCTATGATGAGTACTACTGAGTTACCTTTTTCCTATTGGGTGTTATGCACTTGAGAAGTTGCATACCTATTGAATAGGGTTCCAATCAAATCAGTTGCCTACCACTCCATATGAGATATGGAAAGGGAAGAGCCTATATCTTAAGTTAGTTAAGATTTGGGGTTGTCCGGCTTATGTCTAAAAGCAAAATCCGGACAAGCTCGAGGCAAGGTCTGTTATGTAGAACTGGAAATGTTCCAGCTATACAAACTACAGCAGATGATTTGGTAGAACCAAAGGATTCAGTAGATTCCAACGAATCTCAGCCTCTCCGCCGATCTAGTAGGGTTCCTCACCTACCTGAGAGATACTTCAGTTTCTCTATGACAGTGGGAGCGAGGATTGCATCATAAGATGATGACCCAACTAGCTTCGAGCTGGCCATCAGGAGTAAGACTCTGTAAGAATGGCTGGATGCTTAGCGATCTGAGATGGAATCCTTATACACCAACAAAGTATGGACTTTAGTTGCTATATCTGAAGGGTTAAATCCCCATCAGGAGCAAGTATATCTTGAGAAGATTACTTGGTGTACATGGAAAGGTTGAGACTTTCAAAGCTAGACTTGTTAAAAGATTGCATCATTGACCAGGTGTAGATAATGATGAAACCTTTTCAAGTAGCTATGCTTAAGTCCATCCAGATCTTACTTGTCACGGCTACATACCATGACTACGATATCTGGTGGTTGGGTGTCATGACTGTTTTTCTAAATGATGTTTTAGAAGAGTGCGTCCATAAGTACACAGCCAGAGGGCTTCGTAAACAGTGGGAGCAGCGGAAACGTGCACAAGATGCTTTATAAGATGAAGCAGGCATCGCGGAGTTGGAACATCTATTTTGATGAATTAGTCAAAGAAGTTGACATCATCAAAATGGTAGATGAACCTTGTATAAACAAAAAGGTAGTAGGGAGTATGGTGACGATCCTCGTAGAGTACGTGGATGACATACTCTTGATAGGGAAGGAGTTTCCTATGCTAAGCTCGATCAATCTCCGATTATCACAAAGATTCTCCGTGTAGGATCAAAATGATACCTCCTAAATCCCGAGTTTTGGATCTATGAGATAGATTTAATTGGATGTTAGGATTCTCACTAGTTGTAGTGAGATGGTATCAATCGATCCTGGGGAGAATCACTGGAAGTGTTCCAGTGTGATAAAGACGACTGAATGTCAGTCACAGGCATTGTCTTAATCCTCAGTAGAGGGACGGTATGTTGGAAGAGTTCCAAGCTAGATACCGTGGCATACTAGACGATAAAGGCTCGATACATCGCTACTTATGATGCTACCAAAGAGGCAGTTTGGGTGTATATTTGCTCATGAGATGAGCTTAGTTCCTCCCATTGTGTGACAATGGAGTTGTGGCTTATGCCAAGGAACGTCCGTCCCATCAGTGATCCAGACATATTCTGAGGCAGCATCACCTGATCATGGAGATAGTTGATCTCCAAGGTGATCGAGGTTAGGAGAGTAGACTCAGAGGACAACACAGCGGATCCACTCACAAAGGCCTATTCCCAGAGAGAGACTCATAGGGGATGGTTGAGTATGAGATACTACAACCACTGCTACAGATGGCCCTAGTGCAAGTGGGAGATTGTTAGTTATATGTATGCCCTAGAGGCCATTACTGTACAGAGGATATATATTGTAATGGATGCTGAGACATATATAAGGAGGACTTTCTTGCTCGACATGATAGTATGCTATCTGGTTACTCTTTACCTTAACGTGTATACTGATTGTCTCTCTGTTACATGTTGGTAAAGCCCTTAGGATGTGTACTTGACTACCTGGACTATGATGCGGATCATACTAGTGGGGACATGGTAGTCCATAAGTACATCCTTCAAAGCCCTAGTCGTGGGTGTATCGAGACGGGGCATCGATATACCAGAGTAGACTAGCGTGTACCTTCTCGACCCATACAGATGGGCGATGGATGATCCCATAGCCATTGGTGTTTGACATCAGAGATGATATACGGGTGTTCAATAAAGACTGGGTACACTGGACGGACTCGCCGAGAACTCCCAGATGGTATTATACCTTACGTCAGATGGTAGTTCTCTGGTGACAGTGGTACAGAGTAGTCTGTTGACCCGAGATCGTCATAGAGTCTTATGTGGTTCCCACTGTGCTTTGATTTCCACCTTACCACGTCCAAGAGGGCGTGCAAAACGGTGGTTTTTGGGTACAGTTCCGAGTCACATGGAGGCAATGAGCGATAGGAGGGGATTCGTCTCTCCTGGTATAGGGAGTTGATGTTGCGCTGTGTTCGATTGGCTATAACCGGAAATCCCTGGCCAGGGTTGCTGAGATTTACTGGTAAGTGTTACCAGTAGTTTCTCGAACTGTTATAGACCTCATATCGACACGACTTATCGAGCTATTGGGGTCTGACGTTTACCACCCCTAGGCAAGATATGCGACATATCAGACGACGAGACCGGACTATACGGTAGTGTTACTGGTTGGATTCACTGGAGTGTGAGCGGGCTTGCTCGTCGATCTTCTGATCGCTCAATACCCGGGTGGCCGTTACGTTTAGCAGACCGATTGCGGCTTGTGGGTGTTTGATATGATCATCATCTGCTGCCGGCGTATTGACGAGTCTTTAGAGTCCTACACAGAGGTTTCCTGGCTCAAGCGAAACGAAATAGGAGCGCATATGAGATATGTGCGGGACCGAGAATAATGCGTGTATGTGATACCGTATTTCATTCTCGCGATCAATGTGTCGAATGGTTGTATGCGATATAACCTAGTTATCGATTCAAGCGTTGATTCGATAAGCCGATACATTGTATACTAGTCGGTTGTGTGCGACATGACCGGATCATTGAATCAAGTGTTGATTTAATGATTTAATGCATAATTATATATTTGATATATTACTTTGCATTAACTAGTATTGGTTCACTTTAAATGGATTTTCTCACTTGTTTGTGCACATTGTATATATGATATATTTTTTGTGCACAAGATTGTATCATGTTTGATGATACATGCTAGTTTGGGTTTGTGTAAAGAATTAAACCATGGTTACTTAAGTGGTTAGGGTTTCATTTCCTTTTCTCATTTATTTATCTATTTATTTCATTCAGAAAAGATAAAGAGAAAAGAATGGTTGCTAGTTTTGTTTTATTTGAAGCTTCTTGAAGCTTTGAATAAGTCCACCATTCTTGTCTCTTCTCTAACCCTGACCACTCATCTAACCTTAGTTAAATCTCTATACTAAACCATGGTTGAGATTATGATAAGTATCATATTGTTTTTATTTTTAAAAATAACTTATCATAACTTCTTCTTCTTCTTCATCTTCCTCTTCCATGAAGAAAGCTTGCTACATCAATGGTGATTGATGAAAATGAGTGAGAAATCCAATTCTAAAGTCTACCCACTTCCTATTTCTTCATCCTCTACCTCTTGCCAAGTAGTAGAGTGTGTTTTCTTCACAAGTTTCTTGACTTGGTGAAGTTGGAGCTTGATCTAGTGATGCCTCGACGTAGATCATCTTCGGCATCGTCGTCGATGACCTAGCCCGTCCATTCTCCGATGTAGCCGACGCTAGAGCCCGGGTTTCCATTTGGACAGCGAGGATACTTCATTGCGGAGCTATGGAGGTGGAGAACCGGATCTACAAAGGTTGTATTTCCGTTTAACTCATAGTTAAATTGTTAACTAGTTTGTGTTTCGCCTAGACATCTAGCCAACGATCCGTAGTCTAGGGTTTCTCGGCACCGTAATTTTTGAAATTGGCATGGTTAATGCCTTGTGAGATCTCTTGAGAGTGCCTAGGAACCCTACATAATCAGTTTATCTAATTAGGATGGTTCCCACTATTTCCTCGAATTCTCCTCCAAACCCTAAAAGGAGAATTAGTCGGGATCATCTAAAATTACCCGAGGAGTAACACCTACTCATCAGTGCGAATCGGGATCTAACTATCATCACATGATAACTTGATGGAATCCACTCAATTCACCACACTCCACAAGGTATACGCATGCCTGGCAAGTTTCCTGTATGTTTGACACTCCCGATGTGGTTTTTACCCCAAGTGCTTATGACCTTGACTTTGGCCAACAAATCATAACACGCAAGTCAAGTTCTACCAGTCATTATCCAGATTGATTTAGACCCATGCGCACACACCCTTGACTTTGGCCAACAAAGTGGTACGACTGTCCTAAACCAATGCATTTATCTATGCAACGGATAAGCAACACACGGCTACCATACACGATGCTTTACTTTGGCCAACAAACACCGTATGAATACTATGTGCTACTTATTCGAAACGACGGAGAGCTATGGCTGGTTTTTGGAGAAAAACCTTTAACGTAATGAACTTGATATCGTTGAAGGAACCGAGTGGTTTTACAAATATATAGTGGTGCAAACTTTTGCTAAAGAGGTCACTCCCAGTAAAGGGATCTCGACTCTTTCCTCGTCGAATGAGGTGCAGGATATTTCTAACCGAATACCACTATGCAATGCAAAATAATCGACTATATTGAAGTTATTACAATGATGCAAACTTTTGCTCAAGAGGTCACTCCCTGTGAAGAGATCTCGGCTCTTGCCTCGTCGAATGAGGTGCTAGATATTCAAAACCGAATACCGCTGTGCAAAGCAAAAGGAAACGTCTGTAATGTCAGTTTTTTAAAAATTTGGTTCCAACAACATCATATAGGTTTGTTTTCCTTGCATTAATCAAAATTAATGCAGTCCCATCAATTAATCAATATCACACCAGAAAAGAACGAAAATACAGTGTACGTATATGTTATCCACATTCGTCGTTGGGTCCCGTCATGCACCGTTAGGTTACTTAACTAACGGCAGAGCTGGGGCTGGACTAGCGTGGGTGCAAAACATATACAACATCTACTAGTATATATATAAATATATAACATTCGTCCTAGGCATGATATAAGCAACATCATAGAAAAGCGATAAGCATCACAGAACAAATGGATAATCTGGGAGCCTCGGGTTTCTTTTAAGCCACAAATGAAACCCGACATTCCTCTGGTTGTGTGGGTAGCCTGTGCAATGTAAACCTAGACCCCTATGAGTGCGGCAAGTTACCCGCCAATCCCAGAAGTGAGGCAACCCTAATCAACAAAGTGAATGGGTCACCCAGCACTTCACGGAATCCGGAAACTTGAGCATCCCTCCGCGGGTCAACCTGTACCCCCTATGAATGCTTTGATTAGCCCGCCAATTCTAGAGTGAGGCCCTCTCCGTCTTAATGCCATGAGATGCGGGCCCGTTGCCCTCTAGAACCCGACTGTTCGAGCACTCCACCGCGGGGTAATCCTAGTACAGAAAAGAAAAGTATATACAATGGCGACATCGACCTCAACCCGGTCGTGCCCCAATAAAAGAATATACAACCTGGCGGAGACAGCAGTCCACATGTTAGACGCTTGCCCCGCAATACAGAATATGCAAATAAATATGAACTGTACAACTACCATTGCACCGTAAGCTATCCACCATGACAACCGATCCACAATATCAGCACAACACAAAACATCAATGTAATTGTCACGTTCGCAAACCCGTCTAGTCGAACATATAACAACTAGTCGAGTTATACGGCTTTAATGACATTCATAGTCGCAGACAGTAATGTATGCACTGAAACATATAAACGGTGTTAAAATAGCGACCACAAAATACTTCGTATTTCCCAAAACCAAAAGATAACAGAATATCCAACCTGGGAAAAAACAAACAATACCTGAAAACCAATATTCAAAAGATCAAAACACCCAAAAATTTCAAGTCCCAAGCCCCATACTGGACCGGCCAGGCCGGGCATTTTGGCAATCTCGCCGGCCAAATTTTGGCATTTGGGGCTCATGTTTTGAGGGTGTTCTAGTTACAAGATGAGTAGCCTTCTGCAACTGTTTAAAATTTTTTTAGAAGACTCTGAAAATTTGACAAAAACTTGAATATTTTCCGTATTGTTTCGGAGTTGTTTTGGTTTCGTTACTATAAATATCGTTTAAACTGCTAGTAAGGGGTTTATGGGCTGGCTCTGATACCATGTTGGGTTACGCCAGCGCCCTGGCCATCTACCATGGTCGGTGCGGAACAAAATCTGGCGTTTAAAAACTTGGACCGAGGATCATTATGAGCTAATCTTGCAAACTACTATGAGCTAATCTACTATGATAGAAGTGTTATACCTAATGATACGTGTCCTTCGGTCTTCTACCATCATCCCTAGCTCCGAGTGGTGTCCTAGATCAAGCTTGATCGCCGGTCTCCCTCCATTGATGATGATCCATCCGAGGATTTGTAATTCGAGCTCCAACCTCTATAATGAGGTAACTAGGGTACTTAGTTAGCCAAACTAGATAGCCTAGAGGATGTAAAGTCTAATGATGGATTAGTATGTCTCATAACACCCTAGGTTTCTCAACACATGAGACTTTTAGGGTAGAGGTAGAAGAAGATACTTGAGGAGATGAGAGTGTGTTGTGAGCATTTTTACAAATGAAGAAAAATGGCTAAGTGTTGTGAACAATAAATCAAGCTCACACATAAGTATCTCACAACACCAAAAAATCAAGCATGCCTCAATAGTGCCACTATGAGTCACCCCATGAGTCACCACAAAGCCATGCTTTATTTAATGCAAATCCACAACTCATCCCTCCACCTCATTTAACCATTTAAGCAAAATGATTAAAACTAAAATGAGGTGTTATCTTCTAGAAGCACCTTGTAATAAATTACAAGAATACCTCTCATCCTTATATATATACCCGTATCCGTATTCCGACAAAATACGAATACAATTAGACGAAAATAATCCAACAATATAATACTAGAATCCGGCTTAAATCAAAACCCACTAGTAATATCCGACCGAATCATGATACGTGCACAAGTGCACGTATATGATCGAACCCTGCCTTAAAAACCATATGGCCTCTACATCGTTTCGCCCGAAGCAGGGAAACCCTCTGTGTGGGACTCTAAAGACTTGTCAATACGCTGGCGGTGTGTTTAACCATAAGCACGTCAGCGGCACTAGCTATACGTAACGACTACATATGTATTGAGAGAAAGGAAGGCCAATGAGCAAACTCATCCAAACCCTTACTGAGCCTGTCCGTGATAATATCCGTGCAGTCCGGTCTGTTCGTCTAAGAGTATCACATATCGGGTTTAGGGGTGGATAAAGTCAGACCCCTAATAACGCGATATTTCGTGTCGGTATGAAGCCCATCACCAACTGAGAAACTACTGATCCAAATCAGTAATTCTCGTTTACCTTGGCCAAGGATTTCTGGTGATGGCCACCCGTGCACTGCGCGACATCAATCCCCAATACCGGGAGAGACGAATCCCCGAAGATCCGCTCACTGCCTCTATGTGGCTCGGGACTGTACCCAACTAAAACCTGTTTGCATGACTCCTTTGAGCCGTGGTAGGGTAGTAATCAAAGCACAGTAGGAACACACATGATACAAATGACGATATCAGGTCGACAGACTAACCTGTACACATGTCACCTAGGAACTACTATCTGACAATAGGTATAATACCAACTAGCATGTTCTCGGCGAGTCCATCTAGTGTGCTCATAACCCAATGAGCACCTGTATACTATCTTAGGTGACAAACAAACACCAATGTCTTTTAAGACCGGCCACCGCCCCTCGTCGGGGTTTCGATAAGTACACACTAGTCTACTCCGGAGTATCGATGCCCACTCTCGATACTCCCTCGACTAGGGACATTTAAGGATGTGCTTATAGACCACCCAGCTCCCACGTATATGATCGCCATCATAATGCTGGTAGTCAAGCAAGAATCCTATGGTCTCTATCAACATGTAATAGTGATTTGTAATACCACATAATGCATGTATATGATGATAAAGACAAACCCGATAGAATATTATCATCTCGAGTAAGACTGTTCTATCCGTATAGGTCCTCCTTCAATCATCATAATCACCTGCTTGCAATTACAATAATTGCCTTGGGGGCACTATAGCCAACAATTATGGTGATCATACTAATGGGAGCTGGGTAGTCCATAAGCTCATCTTTAAAGGTCCCAAGTCACAGGAATATCGAGACCGTGCAATGATATTCCAGAGTAGACTTGTGTATACGTTTCTAGAACCCGACGAGGGGTGGTGGTTGGTCCCACAGCCATTGGTGTGATCACCTAAGATTGTATACAGGTGCTCAGTGGGGGTGAGTATACTGTACGGACTCTCCGAGAACCTCTAGATGGTATTATACCTATCGTCAGATAGCGGTTCTCATGTGAAATGAGTACAGGTCAGTCTTTAGACCTGAGATCATCATTTGTCTCCTGTGAGTTCCCACTGTGCTTTGATCACTACCCTATCATGGCTCTACTGAGTCATGCAAACATGTTTTGGTTGGCTAAAGTCCCGAGCCACATGGAGGCAGTGAGTGATTGTCAGGGATTTTTCTCTCCCGGTATTGGGAGTCGATATCGCACTATGTCTGGTTGGCTAGAACTATAAGACCTTGGCCAAGGCAGTTGAGATTTTCTGGTGGTTAGATAAATAGTTTCTCGGATTGGTCCTGAGCCATATTGACATGACTTATCGGGTCACTAGGGGGTCTGACGTTTACCATCCCCTAGACCCAGTATGTGATACTCTTAGACAAAGAGACCGGACTGTATGAAGATTGTTATGGATAGGCTCAGTAGGGGTCTGGATGAGCTTTCTTGTCGGCCTTCTTTTCGATAGGTACCTGGGTAGCCGTTACGTATAGCTAGTGCCACTGACGTGCTTGTGGTTAAAGCCACTTCCAGCGTACTGTCGAGTCTTTAGAGTCCCACACAGAGGGTTTCTTTGGTTCAGGCGAAACGATGTGGTGGCCGTGAGTTTATACGTGCAGGGTTCCGATCGAATGATAATACTAGCCGGCTTAGAATTAAGCCGGATTATTAAATCAGGTATTGATCCAACAATTTACATATACATATTTCGATATGTATATTCTAGTGTTATCCAGGTTTTCGATCAGACGGTTAATGATACTAGCGGGCTTTGGATTAAACCGGTTTGTTAAATCAGATATTGATTTAATGCTAGTATTATATTAGTAGTATTATTCTATCTCTTCGGTATACATATTTTGGTACGAATACAGGTATATATATACGGTAGAAAGTATTTTGTAATTATATAAAATACCTTCTAGAAGATGACACCTCATCATGTTTTTTTCCTATTTGTTGAAAATAAAAAAATGAGGTGGAAAGGGATGAGATGGCATGAAGCATGGCTTTGGTATTTATTGTGAATACTATTGAAATATGGTTGGATTTTTAATGGAAGAAAATGCTTCATATCTTCAAGCCTTAGCCATTTTCTTCATATGATTCTTAACTTGTCATTCTATCTCCTCTCTAGAGTTCATTCCCTTACCAATCTCATGTGTTAAGAGCCAAAGGGATTTGAGATAGAAAATTACCACTAAACATTCCACATCTTCTAAGCAAATTAGATTAGCAAACTAGTTTGCTTAGTTTGCTTCTTTTTGAAGTAAAAGCTTGAATTAAGAACCTTCAAGTGGATCATCTAGGACCGAGGAGTCCGTCCATCAAGGTTGATCTGGGAGACCTCAAGGAGTTTAAGAAGAGGAGTGAAGACCCGAAGGACACGTGTCTATCGGTATAAGCTTCTAACAGAGTAGCTAGACTCTTCTAGTTTGCTAGTTTAAATGTTTGGTTAGATTATAGGGTGTGGTTTTTAGTGCCAGTTTTATAAAAAGTTAAAGTTTTTCATTCCGCAATGGCCGCGGCTGGCGGCCAGGGCGCTAGGAACCCCAACAACTATTACGGCTTTGCGGAATTAAAAACATTAGAAATCTTGAGCACTACAAACAAAAACCTAGAATACAGGCCCAAACACTAAACTAAACAAAACTAATAAGAGTTTTAGCTATTAGGTTAGTATAACAACCTTTAAAGACGGTCGTTCGGGTCTTGAATGGTTCACTCCTTGAGCTCCTATGGTACTCCAATCGAGCTCTCGAATTCGAACTCCCGCATCAAAGACTATCCACCCGAGAATGCCGGTTCAAGCGATAGCTTCCACGAAGCAACTAAAGATTAAGTCTTGCTAGGACTAGATACATCGGGTTCTAGTTTATGGATCAAGATGCTCTCTTTTAATCCCTTATAACTCTAGTGAGAAAGTGAAGGAAGAAGAAGATGATGGCAACTCAAGAAAATTTACACTTGATAATATCCTACACTCTCCTTATTCTTATCTCTTTATAACTAAAATCCAAAACAAAGGTGAGTGAGTTGTGACTCACTAAAGTGAGTCACAAGCCCATACAACCTTAGAAAAAAATGAGAACATTAAAGAGTGTGAGAGAGGCCACCTCACTTGGTACACATATACATACACATATAAATAAATGTATGTATATAAATAAGTATACCAAAACCCTATTTATAATACATACGTATACCGTAGTTCTACCAAAATACGTATACCGTATTTGTATCGAAAATACAAAATACGCATATTCATATTTAGAAAGAAATACATGTATTTGTATAAAGACACAAATACCCGTATTCATATAAATACTCGTATTCGTATAAATACCGTATTCATATTAAAATACAAATACCCAAAAGAGAGCAATATAATACTAGTATCAAAACTGGCTGTCTTTCAAACCTGCTAGTACTACTAAATAGTCCGATTAAAGCACGTATATAAATACGCGTGTTCAATCGAACACCCGAGCATATCGAAATACGCAAACTACACCGTTTCACCTGAACCGGGAAACCCTCTGTGTGGTACTCTAAAGACTCGACAATACGCTGGCAGTGGGTTTAACCACAAGCACGTCAGTGGCACTAGCTGTACATAACGGCTACCCAGGTATCTGTCGAAACGAAGATCGATAAGAAAACTCGTCTGAATCCCTACTGGGCCTATAGGTGACATTCTCCGTACAGTCTGGTTTGTTCATCTAAGAGTATCGCATATCGTGCCTTGGGGGTGGTAAACGTCAGACCCCTAACAGCGCAACAAATCGTGTCGGTGTGGAACCCAATACAACCTGAGAAACTACTGGTATATCTACCAGTAAATCTCACTTGCCCTGGTCAGGTACCTGTAGTATTGGCCACCCGTACACGGCGCGATATCAACTCATAATACCGAGAGAGATGAATCCTTTCTATCACCTACTACCTCTAAGTGCTTCGGGACTACACCCAACAACTACTTGTTTGCACGACACTTTAAAACCGTGGTAGGGTAGTAATCTAAGTACACTGGGAACACACTCGAGACTAATAGTGATGTCAAGTTAATGGACTAACCTTACCCATGTCACCAGAGAACTGCTATCCGATGATAGGTATAATACCCATGTGCAGTTCCCAACGAGTCCGTCCAGTGTAACTCATAACCTAATGAGCACCTATATATTATCTTTGGTACCATATACCAATGGCTGCGGGACAGGCCATCTCCCCTGATGGGGATAAGAAATTTATACACCAGTCTACTCTGGAGTATCGATGTCCAATCTCGATAATCCTATGATTAGGGACAAGTTTAAGGATGTGCTTATAGACTACCCAGCCCCCACTAGTGTGATTGCCATCACAACGGTGGAAGTCAAGCAAAAGATCCTACAAGCTCTATCAACATGTATTAGTGATACGTTAAAAGAAACATGTACACATGTTAAGATAGATACAAACCAGATAGCATACTATCATATTGAGCAAGACTGTTATTATACATGTATATATCCCAAGCTTCTAAAATGTAATATACAATCCTGTACTATACAATAATGGCCTCTAGGGCATATATCACTAAAAATCTCTCACTTACACTAAGGCCATGTATTGGCATATCGTAGACCTATCATCTCGAACTGCGTCTGAGGGATGGCCTTTGTGAGTGGATCTGTAGTGTTGTTCTCCGTGTTTACTCTCCGCACCTCGATCTTTCAACGATCCATGATCTCCCTGATCAGGTGATACCACCTCAAGATTTGTCTGGACTTCTGATAGGACCATGGTTCCTTCGCTAAAACTATAGCCCCATTGTTGTTACAATACAAAGGTATTGGATCAACAATGGACGGAACCTCATAAAGTTCTGTAATGAACTTCCTCATCCAGACTGCTTCTTTTGTGGCTTCACAAGCAGCAATATACTCTGTCTCCATCATCGAGTTAGCAACGGTGTCCTGTTTGGAGCTCTTCCAATAGACCACCCCTCCATTAAGAGTGAAGACATAACCCGATATGGATTTCTAGTCATCCTTATCACTCTGAAAGCTGGAGTCATCGAAGGCCTCGATCTGGAGGTCTTTACCGCCGTATACCAAGAACATCTCCTTAGTCCTTCTCAGGTACTTGAGAATGTTCTTTACTATTATCCAGTGCTTCTCCCCTGGGTTCGACTGATACCTGCTTACCATGCTCAGTGCGTAAGCAACATCTGGTATGGTACATAACATCGCATACATTATAGATCCTACTGTCACGCCCTGCTTCCCAGTGTGCGGAGACGGTGACATGGCAGGCCGCAATGTATTTACTAAGAAATAAATACGTTAAGCGTAATTAAGCAATATATAAAATGCACAAGAAATGACAAGAGATATAAAATAAACAGCAACTTTTATTAACATTCATCTTTACAATACAACTGCTTTGAAAAGGAAAGATACAATGATATAAAGCAATGCCTAAACAGTGGCATACAAACTGAAAAGTAAGTACAAGGAAAGCTAGTAGTCCTGCTGGGCAGTGAGCTGGTCCACATCCTCCTGGCTACGCTCGATCTCGAGAGAGTCTGGTCCTCCTGACGAACATTCCAAAGAAATAAAAGACAGGAATGTCGTCAGCGAACTAGCACTCGGTAAGTCCCAAAAGAAAGAAAGGAACAAGTAATGTGGAAAAGGAACTGGTAAGTTATATAGGTATATACTTGTTATCTTAAAGTAGTTGTTTGTAGTTTGGTACAGAAGGTATCAGTGTATGCGAGAGTAGTCCAACTTGCCCCGTGGACTATGGTAACATGTAGTACAAGGCCCCGTCAAAACCCACAGGACAACGGCACAAGAGTTCATGTAGGTGTCTTTTAAGTGACCATCTCGTGCCACTTTTAATACATTCCGTACCAATCTACCCCGTTAACCCCGTGTAATGTTTTTTTATAAATTATAATTATCAGACTTGCTGAGGCCATAGATACAAGTTGTTTAAGTAGTCAGGTTCAGGATGTAATCATGTATTCATGTCAAGTTATAACCATGATTCGGTCAAGTCAAATCTTGTATTCAGGTTTGATATTCAGGTTCATATTCAAGTATACATGTTAGAGTTTGGATTCATGTTTGAATTGGATTCTGGTTTGAGTTTGGAATCAAGTTTGATTTAAACTCAGACTTGAGTCAGATACTTGTAACTGATTTAGATCCTGAATTAGGTTCGGGAGAGTTATTGGTAACTGCTGCACATGGACGACAGGATTTATGTCTTTTTACAAGACAATCACCATTGATAACACCGTTAAGTTCTACCTTAAATAGGCAAGCACTCACTTTCTCTGGCTCCCTGGAGTTTAAAAGAATTGATCCCGCTTAAACCTATATTTACTAAAATCCTTAAATATAGTTTTATATAACTCGAGGGGGTTTTATGAAAAATATTTTTAATATAGTTTCAAAATAACCTCGAGAAATTATTTAAATTATTTAGGGTTTCCATGACTGTAAATTTTAAGGATTTGAGGTATTTTAGTGATAATAGCTTAGCTTGGAAAGTTCATGGTATTTTATTGTAAAGCCTGACTTTTGTTGGTATTTTGATAGTATTTTGATGAAACTTGAAATTCTTTAATCTTTAGAAAAAATGTAATTTTATTATATTTTGAAAATATATGGATTGGTAATATTTATATAATTATTAAAAATTAATTTTTATTTAAATAGAAAAATACGTTTTTATTAAAAACCGTATTTAAAACCTTTCGAGACCGAATGCTCCGTGAGCAGGTCTGCATCTCACTCTAGTAGCCTAAGGATGTGCGATAATCCACACTATCCAATAGCGGTACCCTAAAGAAGGTTGTAGAGGCATATTTGCAAAGGAATTTAAAAATAAAATTTTAAAAGAAAATCGGTTTTATAGTAAATGGTATTTTAATGTAATATTGTAATCGTAATAAAAATACGTTCGAAGAGTATCGTGCTATAGAACTATGTGTGTATGTGAGAGGTGGGTCGTTACCTCATGAATTTTCCTAAAGGTATGTTTTAAGCAAAGCAGTATAAGATTACATACATAAAGTTCATGGTACTTTAATGTAAAATTTAACTTAAGGTTATGTTATATGACATTTTTTAGTGAATGTTGGTTCTAAAATTTAGTTTTATGATTAAAAATTTTGTGTAAGGATATGGATGCCAAATATGTAAGAAAAAGTGGATTTTATATAGTATAGAAGAAGATATCGATATTAACTTCACTTCCGACATATGTTTTGAAAAAGAATTTTTAGAGAAGAAGAATGAGGATTGGAAGAAACTTACAAGCTAGTTAGGTTAAGAGAAGGTAGAAGGAGGGAGGGTTGTCGTCGTGGCGTCGCGGGGTCGTCAGAACTTGCTTCGATCCTCGCCGGAAGTTGATCTCTTGCTAACTCCACTTGTACTCCTCTTGTACTTAGAAAATTTTGAGAACTTTGGCTATAATTTTCAGAATGATGAATGGCTAGGGCATGGGGTAGTATTTATAGTGTGGAAGTGATAAATTAGGAATTTAAGGGTCTCTGTTTGATTGCAGTGCAATCAAACAGTGCAGGGGTGTTAGGGGTACGGGAAGGGTCGTGTGTGCAAAACCCGGGCCTCATTGGGCTTGGGGGAAGGGTCGGTACGGGCCTTATAGGTGTTTTGGCCGGTCGTTTTGAGGGGTGAGGCCGGTGGATTCTTGCCACGTGTTCAAGTCTGTATTAACTCCCTTTTGCACATGTTTGATTTCTTCAGACTTTTCATTTTTATATGCATTGCACGTGTAAACTTTTGGGCTTCCAGAAAGTTTTAAAAAATAAATCAGAAAAAATAATGTGTCTGATGGGATTCGAACACATGGGCTACATCATAGCAGTGCAAGGGCTTTACCAGTGAGCTACAAGTTGCTTCTTGCTGTTCTTACACAAAAATTAAGTTATAACTTGTATTCAGGTTTGTAAACTCCTTTCTGTATATTAAACTGAAAAATTCCGTACAATAAATTCAGAGTCGTTACACCTATCGCCAAAGCATAGGGTATAATACTCATACGATCCCTTTCCAAATCAGTCTTGAAAGACATCTCCTTGGAGAGGGTGATCCCATAAAAAGCGGGTAAATTACCACGCTTGGAATCTTCCATACTAAATCTTTTCAGTATGGTGTCAATGTACATGGACTGTGAAAGTCCCAACATCTTCTAAGATCTATCACGATAGATTTTGATCCCCATAATATAGGAGGTATCACCTAGGTCTTTCATGGAGAACTTCTGTGACAAGAAGGTTTTGACCGATTGTAGCATAAGAATGTCATTTCCTATCAAGATAATGTCATCCACATACAAGACGAGGAATACCATAGTTCTCGCTACAATCTTACTATAAATATATGTTTCATCTACATTTTTGATAAAATAAAATTCTTTGATCGTCTTATCAAACCAGATGTTCCAACTCCGCGATATTTGCTTTAATTTATAAATAGATTTAAGCAACTTGCACACTCTTCAGCTGTTCCCACTCTCTATGAAGCCATCTGGCTGATCCATATAAACACACTCTTCCAAACTTCCATTCAGAAAAGCGGACTTTACGTCCATCTGTCAAATTTCATAATCATGGAAGGCAGCAATGGCAAGTAATATCCGAATGGATTTAAACATAGCCACTGGAGAAAAGGTTTCGTCATAGTCCAAGCCAGGTCTTTAACGAAAACCTTTTGCTACAAGGTTAGCTTTATAGGTTTCAACCTGTCCATCTGCACCAATTTTCTTTTTGAAGATCCATTTGCAGCCTGCGGGTTTTAGCCCTGGAGATGCAACGTCCAAAGTCCAAACTTTGTTGGTATACATGGATTCTATCTCGGACCGTATTGCATCCAGCCACTTTATTGAGTCTCTGCTTGTAATGGCCTGCTGGAAACTAGTAAGTGTAAGTATATCATGCACCGAGCTAGAGAAAATAACACGATGCGGAATGGTAAAATAAAAAATTCTAGCTAGCATGACATGCTTCTCTAGTGATCATCCTAAGACTATAACTTGCAAGAACTAAAAACTATGAGCCAAGGGAGAATAGCATACAACCTATGATGCTTCTTCTCAAAGCTCGAACTTGTGTAGGAAGGTTTCTCCTTCGATTTGGACTCCAAGTTTGGTCTCTTAGAGTTTACCGGTTGAAGTCCCGATGTCGACCCTCCCGTCGAAGATGATCAACAGCGATGAATGGCGGCTCGAGCTACTCCTTCTCTCTTAATAGGTGCTAAATAGCAAAGAGAAGTATAAGGTATATGTTGGTGATGAAGGGTTTCACTCTTTTCTCTCTATTCTTTTTCTTCTCTATCTTTTTCTTTTTCCCAAGAATTTGCTGGTATCAAGGAGCGAGAGAGAAGGGTTAGGTTATGGCTAAACTCAACATGCTACCATAACCTAAGCCATGCCACCTTTTTTCTATCAAGTTAACACATGTCCTAATGTGTGTGAAATGGTTACACATCACCCTTAGGCATGCATAAACGAGAAAGAAAAAAAAAGGATATAAGAAAAAGAGAAATGGATATATCATGGTTAATAAATATTAGCCATGATAAATAAATATATTCATATCACATGGAACATAAAGAGAGAGAGAAGAAAAAATGATATTAGGTTAATTACATATATTATCACATAATATCATATAATTAAACTTGTCATTAAATTAACAATTAATTCAATGACCCGGTTTATTCAATAAACCGGCTAGTATCATAACCCATCCGGCTAAAGACGAATGTCTAACTAGACCCTGCACGCATCCCATGCGCGCACTATATTATTTCGCTCGAGTGGAAAAAACATCTATATGGGACTCTAAAGACCCGTCAACATGCTGGCAGTGAGTTATCGGATCATATCCTCAATTTACAAGCATGTCAGCGGTACTAGCTTCACGTAACGGCTAACCAGGTATTGAACGAAGGAAATCTCAATAAGAAAACTTTTCCGTACCCTACATAGCCTATCGATGACACTTACCGTACTGTCCGGTCTTTTCGTCTAAGAATGTCGCATATCGGGTCTGGGAGGTAGTATTCGTCAGACTCCCAATAACATGATGAATCGTGCAAATATAAAACTTATAACCATATGAGAAACTCCTGATAACACTTATCAGTAAATCTCGCTTGCCCTGGCCAGGGACTTATGGTTACAGCTAATCTCACACTGCGCAACATCAACTCCCCATAGCAGGAGAGACGAATCCCTTCCGATCATTCATTGCCTCCACATGATCCGGGACTGTACCCAACCACTACCTGTTTGCATAGCCCTTTAAGGTTGTGGTGGGGTAGTAATCTAACTACTGTAGGAACCATATGAGACACTATGACGATCTCAGGTCTACAGACTAATCTGTACTTGTATCATCTGAGAACTGCTATCTGATGATAGGTATAGTACCATCTAGGAGTTCTCGGTGAGTCCGTTCAATGTACTCAGTCTCTAATAAGCACTTGTATACAATCTTTGGGGGTCAAACACCAATGGTTGTGGGATCAACCATCGCCCTGTACTGGGTCGAAAAACGTATACACTAGTCTACTCTGGAACATTGATGCCCTGTCTCGATACCCCTACGACTAAGAACTTTTAAGGATATGCTTATCGACTATCCAGGGCCCACTAGTATGATCGACATCATAGTCCTGGCAGTCAAGCAAAGATCCTAAGGGCTTTATCAACATGTATAATTAAGAGCAAGAAATAAATGTATACACGTTAAGATAAAGTCAAAAACAAATAGTATACTATCATTTTGATCAAGATTATTCTATACATACATATGTCCCTAATGTCCAATATAATATACAATAATGGCCTCTGGGGTATACATATCCAACAATCTCCCACTTGCACTAGGGCCAGTTATTGGCGTATCTCATATCCAACAACCCAAAGTGTCGCTCAAACAGTACTTGGGGAATGGCCTTCGTGAATGGATCCGCTGTGGGTTTTCTTTTGTATCTACCCTCTGTATCTCAATCTCTTTGTGATCAACGATCTCCCTGATCAGATGATACCGTCTCAAGATGTGTCTGGACTTTTGATGGGACCGTGGTTCCTTCGCTAATGCTATAGCTTCATTGTTATCACAATACAAAGGTATTGGATCAGCAATGGTCGGAACTACCTCAAGCTCTGTTATGAAGTTACGCATCCAGACCGCTTCTTTGGCAGCATCATTGGCAGCAATATATTCAGTCTCCATCGTCGAGTCTGTAAAGGTGTCCTATTTGGAACTCTTCCAATAGACCGCCCCTCCGTTGAGAGTAAATACATAACCCGAGTTGGATTTGCTGTCATCTTTGACACTTTGGAAGCTGGAGTCGGTAAATGCTTCTATTTGGAGGTTACCGTCACCATACACCAAGAACATATCTTTAGTTCTTCTCAAGTACTTAAGTATGTTCTTCACGGCTGTCCAATGTTTCTCCCCTGGGTTTGATTGATATCGAATTACTACACTAAATGCATAAGCTACATCTGGTCTGGTACACAACATCACATACATTATAGACCCGACTGCAGAAGCATAGCGTATAACTCTTCATCAGTCTTAGGTGATATCTCTTTGGAGAGGGTGATTCCATGACAAGCGGGCAGATTACCACGCTTGGAATCTTCCATACTTAAACTTTTTAGTATGGTGTCAATACACCTTGATTGGGACAATCCTAAAAGTCGTTTAGATCTATCCCTATAGATCTTAATCCCCAGTATGTAGGAGGCATCACCCAGGTCTTTCATAGAGAATTTTTGTGACAGAAAAAGTTTGACTGATTGTAGCATGGTAATGTCATTTCCCATGAGGAGAATGTCATCCACATACAATACGAGGAAAATTTCGGCTCTCCCTACAATTTTCTTATAAATACAAGGTTCATCCATATTTTTAATAAAATCAAACTCTTTGATTGCATTATCAAAGCAGATGTTCCATCTCCGCGATGCTTGTTTTAATCCATAAATGGATTTAAGTAACATGCATGTCTTTCCGCTGCTCCCACTATCAATGAAACCCTCTGGCTGATGTATATAAACGCATTCTTCTAAATTACCATTTAGAAAAGCGGTTTTTACATCCCTCTGCCAGATATCATAGTCGTGGAAGGCAGCAACAGCAAGTAGGATCCGGATGGATTTAAGCATAGCCACAGGAGAAATGGTTTCATCATAGTCCACACCCGGTCTTTGACGAAAACCTTTTGCAACAAGTCTAGCTTTATAGGTTTCTACCTGTCCATCAACACCAATCTTCTTTTTGAAGATCCACTTGCATCCAACGGGTTTAACCCCAGGAGGTGCAACGTCCAAAGTCCAAACTTTGTTAGTGTGCATGGATTCCATTTCGGATCTCATAGCATCCAACCACTTCACCGAGTCTCTACTTGAGATAGCCTGTTGAAAACTAGTAGCTTCATCATCATCGATGATGCAATCCTCTCGATCCCCGTCTATGAGAAAACCTTAGTATCTCTCGGGCGGATGTGATTGCCTATTAGATCTGCGGAGTGGCTGAGGTTCGTCGGTTTGTTCTTGAATTTCTGGTTCCATCAAATCTTCAGTTGTAATTTGTGTTTCTTGAATTTCGTTCAATTCTACCGCACTCCCACTAATTTCTTTTGCAAGAAATTCCTTTTCTAAAAAGGTGGCATTTTGAGAAACAATAATCTTTTGTTTCTCTGCGTGATAGAAAATATATCCACTTGAATGTTTAGGATATCTCACAAATTTACATAATACTGATCGTTCCTCGAGTTTTTCTGGACTCTGCTTTTTAACAAAAGCAGGACAACCACATATCTTAGCTCATTTAAGATATAGGCTCTTTCCACTCTACATTTGATACGGAGTTTTAGGCACGGATTTAGTTAGAACTTGATTCAACAGGTATGCTGCTATCTTCAGTGCATGACCCCAAAAGGAAAGCGGTAACTTAGCGTTACTCATCATAGATCGCACCATATCTAATAAGGTGTGATTTCTCTGCTCCAATACACCGTTGTGCTGTGGTGTATACGGAGGAGTAAGATGAGAGAGAATCCCATTCTCTTTTAAGAACTCAAGGAAATCAGTACTCAAGTATTCACCACCTCAATCCGATTGAAGTATTTTGATACTTTTTCCTGTTTGTTTCTATACTTCCTTTCTCTTTGAACTTTTCAAAAGCATCGGACTTGTGTTTCAACAAGAACACATGTCCATATCTTGAGAAGTCATCAGTAAAAGTTATGAAGTAGGAATCTCCGCTTCGTACATGTGTAGACATTGGTCCACATACATCACTATGTATGAGGTCTAAGAGCTCGGTAGCTCTTTCTCCGTGTCCAGTAAACGGAGTTTTGGTCATCTTTCATTTTAGACAGGATTAACAAGTTTCATAAGATTGATATTCAAACGGATCTAAATACCCATCTTTATGTAACTTATTCAGTCTTGTTTCATTTATATGACCAAGTCTACAATGCCATAAAAAAGTTTGATTTATATCTGAAGACTTTCATTTGTTGGTGTTTTAGATGTGTGTTAATTTAGAGTATATATTCCGTTATTAAGTGTACCCGTCCCAATCAACATTTGATGAAGGTGAATGTTCATAAAATTTCTTTCTAATGAGAAACTATATCCATCTTTATCTAAAAAAGCAACCGATATTATATTACACATCATTATTGGTACAAAATAACAGTTCTTCAAAATCAAAAGGTTGCCACTTGGTAATCCAAGATGATAATTCTATTAGTGATATGTATGCCCTAGAGGCCTTTACTGTACATACGATGTATATTGTAGTGGATGCTTGGACATATATATGGAGGACTTTCTTGCTCGACATGATAGTATGCTATCTGGTTGCTCTTTATCTTAACATGTACTCTGATTGTCTCTATGTTACATGTTGATAAAGCCCTTAGGATGAGTACTTGACTACCGGGACTATGATGTAGATCATACTAGTGGGGACAGTGTAGTAGCTAAGTACATCCTTCAAATGTTCTTAGTCGAGGGTGTATCGAGACAGGGCATCGATATACCAGAGTAGACTAGCGTATAGCTTCTCGACCCATGTAGATGGGCGATGGATGATCCCATATCCATTGGTGTTTGACATCAGAGATAGTAAACGGGTGCTCAGTGGAGACTGGGTACACTGAACGGACTCGCCGAGAACTCCCAGATGGTATTATACCTCACGTCAGATGGCAGTTCTCTGGTGAAACTGGTACAGGTTAGTCTGTAGACCCGAGATCGTCATAGATTCTTGTGTGATTCCCATTGTGCTTTGATTTCCACCTTACCACGTTCAAGAGAACGTGAAAAACGGTGGCTTTTAGGTACAGTCCCGAGTCACATGGAGGCAATGAGCGATATGAGGGGTTTCGTCTCTCCCGGTATTGGGAGTTGATGTTGCGCTATGCTCGATTGGCTATAACAGGAAGTCCTTGGCCAAGGCTGCTTCAGAGATATACTGGTAAGTGTTATCAGTAGTTTCTCGACCCGTTATGAGCCTCATATCGACACGACTTATCGAGTTACTGGGGTCTGACGTTTACCACCCCTAGACGAGATATGCGACATATCAGACGAAGAGACCGGACTGTACGGTAGTGTTACTGATTGGATTCGCAGGAGTATGAGCAGGCTTGCTTGTTGATCTTCTGATCGCTCAATACCCGGGTGTCCATTACGTTTAGCAGACCGCTTGCGGCTTGTGGGTGTTTGATATGATCATCACCTACTGCCGGCGTATTGACGAGTCTTTGGAGTCCTACACAGGGGTTTCTTGGCTCAAGCGAAACGGAGTAGGAGCATATATATGATATGTGCGGGACCGAGATTGATACGATATGAGATACCGTATTCTATTCTCGCGATTTGTGACATTGGACGGTTATATGCGATATAGCCGGGTTATCGGATCAAGTATTGATTTGATAAGATGTTACATTTGATATTAGTCGGTTATATGTGATATAACCGGATTATTAAATCAAGAGTTGATTTAATGATTTAATGTATAATTATATATTTGATATATTAATTTACATTAACTAATATTAAGATCACTTATGATTTCTTTTTCTCATTTTGTGCACATTGAATATATGTTATATATTTTTGTGTACATGTTTTGTGTCATGCTTGATGATACATGCAAGATGGGTGTATGAAACTTAAACCATGCTGGGGTTAAGTTAGGGTTTTATTTATTTCTTAAGTTATAAACAAAAGTGAGAAGACTTGGTCAATGTTGTCAAGCTTAGATGAAGCTTGTAGAAACATTGATAAAGTCCACTCTTTTGTCTAGCTTAGGATATTTTGTTAACCCAACCCTTAACCTTATCCCTTGGTTAATTCTCTACATGAGTTAGGCATGAGGGCTTAACTCACCCATGGTTGCAATAATCCATTTGGATTAACTCATATGATTAGTTCTTCTTCATCTTCTTCTTCCTCTCAAGCTTTCTAGCTTCAATGGAGGTATGAGATAAAATGTGAGAAAATCAATTCTAAAGTGAGCCCACTTCCTACTTCATCATCATCTACTACTTGTCATTTAGTATAGGGTGTTTGCTTCACTAATTTCATGATTAGTGAAGAGATAGCTTGGGTTAGTGACTCCTCGACGTAGATCATCTTCGGCCTCGAAGTCTTCGAAGAAAGCGTGTTCGTTTCTTCAAAGGAGCCTCTCTAGAGTCCGGAGTTCACGATCGCAGCGAAGGGGACTACTACACGAAGCTATTGAAGTGAAGGACCGGTCTACAAAGATTGTATTCCTTGCTCACTTGACTTGCAAAGTGTTTGCATTTTCATTTCCGTCGATTTCTAGTTAACGATTCTTAGTTGGGGTTAGCTAAAACGGCAAATTTTTGAATTTGGCATGGACGATGCCTCCCGAAACCTTGCTGCCATCTTAGGTAACCCTGCAGTGGTATCAGAGCCATGCTAGAAATTAATACGAATTTTGTTAAGATTATGTGTAACACCTTAGGATGTGTTTAGAGGCTATTTATATTTAAATAAAGGGTTTTTAATAAAAAGTTTACCAAATTGAGTTTCAAATATTTTTTCCAAATTTAATAAATATTTTTCTAGAATTTTCCTAGGCTTGCACACACATGTACATGTAAACTAGGGTTTTAAAATGAGGTAATACCATAATTAGCAACCATGGTGGGTTTAATCATGGGGATTAAGTCTTTTGGGTTTTAATTAAGTTTAATTAGTTATTTGATGGTTGCTTTAATTTTAATTTCCCTTTTTAGTGTTGACTTGGTGAGAATGACAGAGAGAGAATGCATCATGGCAAAAGCCATGCTTGCATTTAATGAAGAGAGAGAGTGGAGGGGTTGACATTTGGGGTTATGATTCCCTCTCATTCTTGTGTTCTTTTCTCTCAACCTCACTCTCACACTCACACACACACACTTACCTCTTCTCAGCAGCAGCAGTAGCAAGCATCCACAGCAGCAGCAGCAACCATCTCAGCAGCAACAGCAAGCATCACAGCAGCAGCAACAGTGAGCAGCAACAGCATCAGTGAGCAGCAGCAACAACACAACTTCAACTGCAGCTCCTTCCCGTCACTCCTTCTTCTTCCTCCAGCTCCCTAGGGTCGAGTGTGGGGAATACTTCCTGAACTTACTCCCTAGTTTGCTTATTTAGTGTAGCTTAGCTTCGATTAGTGTTTATTGGTGCGTTTTAGTGCGATATGTGGTGATTAGTGGGAACCATGACCAAGTGTAGTATGATTTGGTTTTAGTAGGTTGATGGAGTGTTGTTAGGGCCATATTAAGCCAGCTTAGCCCCCAATTGCACTAAAATACCACCATATCCCTATTTTATGCAAATTCATCGTTTTAAAGCAAATTTTGACTTTCTGTAAACTGCTGTCGACCCGGTGAGTTCAGATTAATTTTGAGATGACTGCAATATAGTGGTTAGGTGCTGATCCCCCAGGTAGAACCCGACCCCCATACTTCATGTACAGGCCACCGGAAAATTTGATCTGGTCGCAAATTGCGGCCAGATGGGGAGGGTTTGGGTTGGGGTTTGTCTCTAGTAGTGTCTGCTGCAACCCTTAGACTCATGGCATGTGCAATTTTGTTTGATTCTTACTGTAGAAAAATCTGGAGCTAATTACTCTATTTCTCGTATTTTTTGAACCTTCGCGACACGCGTGATACGCATGTGGTTTGGGATTTCTGCGTATCGCGACGCGTCGGGGTAGTTTCGGGCGCGTGATCACACGTTTTAGCGTATCGCGCACACGCGCGATTGGTTTGCGACACGGGTTTCTAGTTTGACCTTAATATCACGTTTTTGTGGATTTGAGCTTATGTGTGATATATTGTGTGATTCTAGGTTCGCAGGCAAGTGAGAGGGACGCTGCGAAGAAGTGGAAGCAAGTCGTCGGCTACACTTAGCGCGAGACTTCGATGAGTAGATTTCACATCTACGGGGATATCGCCCGCATGGCGTTATGCGTCAGGGCTGATAGGACCTTATAGTTGTATGTTGCGTTTACCCCATTGACTGTCATTGCATACTGCATTCCCTTCTATATGTAAGTAAACTTAGAATTGATAGAACACCACACTATTACTAACGGTTCATATTGCACGAGCACTAATCTGCATGTTACACACACACCGTTAGTAATTGCCATGACACACTCACTGTAGAACTGCCATGATTATATTGCTGTAGTTCATTTCACATATGATTCGATATGATTTTCATAGAAATTGGGAGCCGCATGATGTCTTTAAAAACAGAAACTATTTTTAAAAGCGGTTTCCCCTTGTACCTATATTATGGCTTGATGTACATAGCACATCGCATTTGATTTACTTCTTGGTGTTGGATTTTCATGTGATTTCTGGTTTTGAGGACCGTGGGATTTTTTAAGAAAAAGATGCACTATTTGAAAACCCGGTTCCTCGTGATATGATATTTTGGTGCGTCCACCACGCGTTTTCTCGGTGCTGAGACGTGTGCTTGAAACCCGATTCGAGGAGTTGGATGATCCGTTTGCGGGTTTGTGGTGGACCCGGTATGGTTCCCGGGGGCGGGAAATGTTTTTCGTGGAGTAGACGATGAGCCTGGCAGGGTGGCGAGTACCTACCGGTGATTGGTTAGACCTGGCGGTTATCCGGAGGATACTGACCAGAGTCGAGAGATGGATGCGGGATGATCTGTACTGCCGGGGCCGAGGGCCGATACCGCAGACGGAGCCCGTGGGCTGATCCGGACTGACGGAGCCCGATATATGTGGATTTGCGTGTCGATGCTGGACATGAGTGTTTTATGATATTTTGAGTGCCAATGTTGGGCACTCGTGATTCTCAGAGATTTACAGAATTTGAGGGCCGAGGGGTGTGCCGGCGCCTGAGTTTATTTGGGATTTGGGTGCAGTTTGGGGCACCGATTATTTTTCCACGTTGATATTCCGTGTAGTGTTATTTATCCCATGCTCAGCATTGATTATCATGTATCTCATCCTGTAGTTATTTTACCTGATAGAGCACTTGCATGACTATTGCACATACTGCTTATCACGCATTGATATCATCTGCTGGCATTTGTTAGAGTAGCGCAGTACGTGCATGCTCGCGATTACCTTTATATGTTATCTCTATTCACGAGTTGGCAACTCACCCCCGTTGTGCCACAGTATTTGCAGGTTGCCCTTTAGAGTAGTCGCGGCAGGCCGCCTTTTGCATCTTTTGGCTACAGATACCACTACAGTTGGTGCGAGAGTTGTTTTGCTTTTAGGTGGGTTGTGGTATCTGATTACTTTTATTGTACTCCTTTTGTATCTAGTACTCTCCATCTACCATATATTTACTGGACTTAGATACTGTGTGAGGACGATGATGTATATTTTGTTTTCTAGTGTCGAGCTCGTGGGAGCCGACTGTTTTTTTATGCAGTTTATTATTCTGTGATGTTTACTTATTGCTCATTCTTCGCTACGGCGTCGTATATTACTCCTGTGATGATGGTTTCCGCCGTTGGGCGTGATTGCTCCCGTTTGGGGATGTTTCATTTCATTATATTTCATTTTCACTTATATCATGTTTTATACCCGATTTCGGGGTTATTTTTACAAAGGAAATGCTGCTAAAATTATTTAAATGACAACTTAACCTTAAAATAACTTCTTTGGACTATTCACGATTTTCTAAAAGTTTTAATTAAATGTTTTCTACACTCACTACTTTTAAATGGTTTTGATTTCTGGGTTCGACTTACTTAGCCGCGTTACGCCTGTAGACGTTGCGTGGTTAAGTGCCGGTCACGAGTCGAAATACTCAGGTTGTGACAAAGTTGGTATCAGAGCGTAGGTTTTACCTTTCGGAGTGTAGGATGACCTTGGTATGATGGAGTAGGTAGCTGAAGCAGAGTGGCGTAGCGTGTGTATGTTCCGCGGCATACTCACGACACGGTACTCCGCCAAGGCGACCTTAGGACTTATTGATTTAAATTCCTTCTTGAATACATATATTCTTGTGATTCGACTTCCGTATTCTTATCGAATCCTAATTTCCTTTCAGCCATTATGCCGCCAAAGACTACGAGGGTGCAGAGAGCGGCCGCGAGGGCCGAGATTCGAGTTGACTCGTCCGAGACGAGGTCTGATCCGGGCAGTGCACCCGTTGTACCCGAGCAGACTGTTCCTCCTATGACAGATCATATCGCCACGCTAGGGGCTGGTATGCAGGAGATGTGCCAGACGGTGGGATCCAGCATGCATGAGTTGCGCCAGATGATAGGATCGCTTGTTGAGACGCTTCGAGCGCAGCGACCAGAGGAAGCTCCACCCATCATAGGGACCGCGATGGTACCTACCGCACAGCCAATTGCCCCTGCAGCCATGGAGGTGATTACAGTATCGCTATCAGAGTTCATGATGCTGAAGCCTCCGGTCTTCACATGCACCGATACAGCCGAGGACCCACAGTCTTTCATTGATAGGATGGACCGGATATGCTGTTCCCTCAGATGCGCAGATGCGAGATGGGTCGAGTTCGCGAGTTTTCGCCTGGAAGGTCTTGCACAGAAGTGGTGTGATTCAGTTAAGAAGGGCATAGCGGCAGGTCTTCCTCCTATGACCTGGACGGAGTTTGTGACAGTATTTCTAGCCCGTTTCCTTCCCCAGAGTGTTAGGGATGTCCGAGCACGCAGATTTGAGTCCTTGCGCCAGACGCTAGAGATGACAGTGGCAGAGTATGACGTGCTGGTTACAGAGCTAGCAGTTTAGGCCCCGTATTTAGTGGCTACCGAGGAGTTGCGAGTCAAGAGATTTGTTCGAGGCTTACTTACACCACTGTTCCTTGCGATCAGCGCACAGTATTACGAAACATATGCAGCAGCGGTAGACGCAGCCCTTTTAGTCGAGGAGCGCCTTGCTGAGACTTCGGTAGTTCCAGAGCCGAAGAGAGTTCGTACTAGTATATCCGCACGGAGACAGTCGTTCAGACGCCGCGATAGGTATCGTTCTGGTATGAGGAGTGGCAGAGATTCGGGACGAGGCCAGATGTTTAGTTCGTATCCCCGGGAGAGTCAGCAGTCGTCGCGGGGTTGCTTTAGATGCGGCAGTCTACTTCACCTCGTTAGAGATTGTCCTGAGATACACCGGAGGGAGGCGGCAGCACCGCATGTTACTATACCACCTTCACCACCCCAGGGGGCGTTGCCTGTTGTACCTACCGTTGCTCCGCGTCAGACTCATACACAGAGAGGTCGTGGGAGTGGAGGAGTTGCTCAGAGAGGGCGAGATGACCGAGGCAGAGGGCAGTCAGTCACCGGTGGCTGACAGGTGCGAGTTTTTTCTTTGACGCATCAGGACGCACAGGCGTCCAATGCGGTGGTTTCAGGTATCCTTTCAGTATGTTCTGTTGATGCACACGTGTTGTTCGATCCCGGATCCACGCACTTATACGTATCCACACACTTTGTGCCGAGTTTGGGTAGAGAGTCCGGTTTGCTTGATCAATCGCTTGTTGTGACCACTCCTGTTGGAGAGTCGTTTGTTGCTAGGCACGTGTTCTGATCCTGTACCGTCTATATTGGCGAGAGGGAGTTGCCTGTCGACTTGATCCTTCTTGAGATATTGGACTTCGACGTTCTTTTGGGCATGGATTGGTTAGCCACGTGCTATGCTTCTGTGGACTGCCGTGAGAAGACAGTTAGATTCTGTTTTCCCGACGAGTCAGTTTTTGTTGTGTTGGGGGACCGTGGTGCCGCCCCTCACAGTGTGATTTCTTCTTTTTGCGCTGGACAGCTTTGTGGAAGGGATGTCAGGGATTTCTCGCCTATGTTTGCGATGCTAGCGTTACGGAGGTTCCATTGGATCAGGTTCCGGTTGTTAGCGAGTTTCCTGATGTGTTCCCTGACGAGCTTCCTGGGCTACCGCCCGAGCGCGACATTTCTTTCTGTATCGATTTGGTTCCTGGCTCGGGGCCTATTTCCATACCGCCTTATCGGATGGCCCCGGAGGAAGTTCGAGAGTTGAAGGGTCAGTTGCAAGATTTGCTGGATAAGGGACTTATTCGACCCAGTGTTTCTCCTTGGGGTGCTCCAATTCTGTTCGTCAAGAAGAAGGACGGCAGTTTGCGTCTATGTATCGACTACCGCCAGCTGAACAGGGTGACAGTGCGAAACCGATCCCTTGCCATGTATCGACGATTTGTTCGACCAGCTTCAGGGGGCAGGGTACTTTTCGAGGATTAATTTACGATCGGGCTATCATCAGCTGCGGGTTCGACAGGAGGACATTCCTATGACAGCTTTCCGTACGCGCTACGGCCATTATGAGTTTTTGGTGATGTCGTTCGGACTCACCAATGCGCCAGCATCATTCATGGACTTGATGATCCGAATTTTCCGGCCATATTTGGATCTGTTCATCATAGTATTCATTGAAGATATCTTGGTGTATTCCCGGAGTAGTGAGGAGCACGAGCAGCACCTGCGGATTACACTGCAGACTTTGAGGGAGCACCAGCTTTATGCGAAATTCTCCAAGTGTGCTTTCTGGCTGGACAGCGTAGACTTCTTAGGGCATGTGATTTCATGAGACGGTATATGTGTAGACCCGAGGAAGATAGAGGCCGTTCAGCGTTGGTCCAGACCCACATCAGTTACGGAGATTCGCAGCTTTTTGGGGTTGGCCGGTTACTACAGGCGATTTGTGCAGGACTTCTCCAGTATTGCTACACCTTTGACCGAGTTGACCCGGAAGGGAGTTCTTTTCGATTGGATGGAGGAGTACGAGCACAGTTTTCAGCATCTACGGACTCGGCTGACTATGGCACCGTTGTTATCATTACCTTCCGGATCAGGCGGATTTGTGGTCTATTGTGATGCTTCGCGAGTGGGGCTAGGGTGCGTATTGATGCAGCATGACAGGGTGATCGCGTATGCTTCGCGACAATTGAAGAAACATGAACAGAACTACCCCACTCACGATTTGGAGATGGCTGTAGTGGTCTTTGCACTTAAGATCTGGTGACATTACCTATACGGCGAGTCGTGCCAGATATTCACTGATCACAAGAGTTTAAAGTATATATTTCAGCAGCGAGACCTGAACCTTAGACAACGCCGATGGATGGAGTTAGTGAAGGATTACGACTGCGAGATCTTGTATCACCCGGGCAAGGCGAATGTGGTGGCAGATGCTTTGAGCAGGAGGCCCGGGGGTAGTCTATCTTGTTTGAGCGCAGTACAGGGGCAGTCGTCGGCAGATTGGCAGATATTATGCGACAGCCGGATACAGTTCGAGTTCACGCCGATTGGAGGACAGATCGCGCATGTTCGTGCACGCCCACAGTTGCTTGATCGTATACATGAGGCATAGCGCAGTGATGACCGATGTTCGGAGATCATGGCACAGATTGGACAGGGCAGATTTTACGAGTTCGTGATCGATGATCAGGGGGTACTACGATTTGGGGTTAGACTGTGCGTACCAGATGCTGAGGGACTGCGGCGCTAGATTCTTGAGGAGGCACATCGATCGGTATATAGTGTACATCCCGGTTCCACTAAGATGTACCATGACATGAGAGGTGTTTACTGGTGGGACGGAATGAAGAGAGACATCGCAGATTTTGTGTCGAGGTGCCTGACTTGTCAGCAGGTCAAGGCTGAGCACCACAGGCCCGCGGGAGAGCTACAGCCGTTACCCATTCCGGAGTGGAAATGGGAGCAGATTTCGATGGATTTTGTTGTGGGTCTACCCAGGACTAGGCGAGGGTATGACTCCATTTGGGTGATCGTGGATCGTTTGACGAAAGAGGCTCACTTCCTACCAGTGAAGACGACTTTCGGATTTGCTCAGTATGCCCAGGTTTACATCGACGAGATTGTACGACTGCACGGAGTTCCGACATGTATTGTGTCCGATAGAGGCACCCAGTTTACCAGTCGACTATGGCAGAGGCTTCAGGAGGCTTTGGGCACTCGCTTGAGTTTCGGCACAACATTTCATCCGCAGTCCGACGGGCAGTCAGAGCAGACTATTCAGACTCTCGAGGACATGCTCAGAGCGTGTGTATTAGATTTCGGAGGTAGCTGGGATCATCACTTACCCTTAGTAGAGTTCTCCTACAATAACAGTTACCAGGAGACCATTCAGATGGCACCATTTGAGGCTCTTTATGGGAGGAGATGCAGATCGCCCGCCTGTTAGACATAGCTCAGTGAGAGCAGTATCTTAGGGCCACAGATTGTGGAGGAGATGACCGTGAAGATCCAGTTGATTCGCGATAGGATGAGAGCAGCCCAGAGTAGGCAGAGATCTTATGCGGACCGTCGGCGGCGCAGACATGAGTTTTCTGTTGGTGATCATGTTTTCTTGAGGGTCTCCCCAATGAAAGGTGTGATGAGGTTTGGGAAGAAGGGGAAGCTCAGTCCCAGATATATGGGCCCCTTCGAGATCCTCGAGCGTGTTGGTGCAGTTGCATACCGGTTAGCCCTTCCGCCCAGTTTCCTAGATGTGCACCCCGTATTTCACGTTTCGATGCTCCATAGATATCTTCATGATCCTTCGCATGCGATTCAGCACCCGACGATCCAGCTTGAGCGCGACCTTTCCTATGCAGAGCAGCCGGTGATGATCTTGGATCGACAAGTGAAGAAATTGAGATCGAAAGACATCCCATCAGTCAAGGTACTTTGGCATGGTCAGAGCAGCGAGGAGGTCACTTGGGAGACCGAAAGCGAGATGAGGAAGAAGTATCCCCGTCTTTTCGAAGGTACGTGTAGTTAGATTTCGAAATTCGGGGACAAATTTCTTTAAGGGGGAGAGATTGTAACACCTTAGGATGTGTTTAGTGGCTATTTATATTTAAATAAAGGGTTTTTAATAAAAAGTTTACCAAATTGAGTTTTAAATATTTTTTCCAAATTTAATAAATATTTTTCTAGAATTTTCCTAGGCTTGCACACACATGTGCATGTAAACTAGGGTTTTAAAATGAGGTAATACCATGATTAGCAACCATGGTAGGTTTAATCATGGGGATTAAGCCTTTTGGGTTTTAATTAAGTTTAATTAGTTATTTGATGGTTGCTTTAATTTTAATTTCCCTTTTTAGTGTTGACTTGGTGAGAATGACAGAGAGAGAATGCATCATGGCAAAAGCCATGCTTGCATTTAATGAAGAGAGAGAGTGGAGGGGTTGACATTTGGGGTTATGATTCCCTCTCATTCTTGTGTTCTTTTCTCTCAACCTCACTCTCACACTCACACACACACACTTACCTCTTCTCAGCAGCAGCAGCAAGCATCCACAGCAGCAGCAGCAACCATCTCAGCAGCAACAGCAAGCATCACAGCAGCAGCAACAGTGAGCAGCAACAGCATCAGTGAGCAGCAGCAACAGCACAACTTCAACTGCAGCTCCTTCCCTTCACTCCTTCTTCTTCCTCCAGCTCCTTAGGGTCGAGTGTGGGGTATACTTCCTGAACTTACTCCCTAGTTTGCTTATTTAGTGTAGCTTAGCTTCGATTAGTGTTTATTAGTGCGTTTTAGTGCGATAAGTGGAGATTAGTGGGAACCATGACCAAGTGAAGTATGATTTGGTTTTAGTAGGTTGATGAAGTGTCGTTAGGGCCATATTAACCCAGCTTAGCCCCCAATTGCACTAAAATACCACTGTTAGTTGTATGTATGCCCTAGAGGCCAGTATTGTACAGATGTTGTATATTATATTGGATGCTTGGACATATATAGAGATGACTTTCTTGCTCGATATGATAGTATGCTATCTGGTTACTCTTTATCTTAACATGTACACTAGTCTCTTTATACTGTCTTATAGTTACATGTTGGTAAAGCCCTTAGGATGTGTACTTGACTACCTGGACTATGATGCGGATCATACTAGTGGGGACATGGTAGTCCATAAGTACATCCTTCAAGGTCCCTAGTCGTGGGTGTATCGAGACGGGGCATCGATATACCAGAGTAGACTAGCGTATACGCTTCTCGACCCATGTGATGGGCGATGGATGATCCCATATCCATTGGTGTTTGACATCAGAGATGGTATACGGGTGCTCAGTGGAGACTGGGTACACTGGACGGACTCGCCGAGAACTCCCAGATGGTATTATACCTCACGTCAGATGGCAGTTCTCAGGTGACACTTGTACAGGTTAGTCTGTAGACCCGAGATCGTCATAGAGTCTTGTGTGATTCCTACTGTGCTTTGATCTCCACCTTACCACGTCCATAAGGGCGTGCAAAACGGTGGTCTTTGGGTACAGTCCCGAGTCACATGGAGGCAATGAGCGATAGGAGGGGTTTCGTCTCTCCCGGTATTGGGAGTCGATGTTGCGCTGTGCTCGATTGGCCGTAACAGGGAAGTCCCTGGCCAGGGCTGATCAGAGATTTGCTGGTAAGTGTTACCAGTAGTTTCTCGACCCGTTATGAGCCTCACATCGGCACGACTTATCGGGTTATTGGGGTCTGACGTTTACCACCCCTAAACTTGATATGCGACGTATCAGACGAAGAGACCGGACTGTATGGTAAGTGTTACTGGTCGGATTCGCAGGAGTGTGAGCGGGCTAGCTCGTCGATCTTCTGATCGCTCAATACCCGGGTGGCCGTTACGTTTAGCAGACCGCTTGCGGCTTGTGGGTGCTTGATATGATCATCATCTGCTACCGGCGTATTGACGAGTCTTTAGAGTCCTACACAGAGGTTTCCTGGCTCAAGCGAAACGAAATAGGAGTGCATATGAGATATGTGCGGGACCGAGAATAATGCGTGTATGTGATACCGCATTTCATTCTCGCGATATATGTTTCGATTTGTTATATTCGATATGACCTAGTTATCGAATCATTGATTCGATAAATCGATACATTGGTTTCTAGCCGGTTATGTGCGACATGACCGGATCATTGAATCAAATGTTGATTTAATGATTTAATGCATAATTATATATTTGATATATTGCATTGCATTAACTAGTATTGGTTCACTTTAAACGGATTTTTCTCACTTGGATTGCACATTGTATATGTGATATACTTTTGTGCATTTTATGTATCATGTTTGATGATGCTTGATCATATGGTTAAGTGAATAGGATTAAACCATGGTTATTATGATAATTAGGGTTTTGCTTATTTATTTATTCATTTATTTATTCATTTGGATAAGTATAAATGATAATGGTTGCAAGTTTTGTTTCTTATGAGATGCTTCATGAACATTTGACTTTATGCAACCATTCTTGTCATTTTGCTTAACCCTAACCCACTCTAATCACCATGGTTAATTCTCTACACTTAACCTTAGTTAAGTTATGATAAATATTGAGTTTATTTTCTTTTTATAATAACTTATGATAATATTCTAGCTCATCTTCTTCTTCTTCTTCAAGTGAGCAACCTTGATGCCATCAATGGCAACTTGTGATCTAGTGAGCAAAATCCAAATCTAAAGTGAACCCACCTCCTATTTCTTCACCCTCTACCTCTTGCCAAGTTGTTTTGGGTGTTTACTTCACAAGTTTCACAAGTTTGTGAGGTCGGAGCTTGAGTTTGTGCAACCTCGACGTAGATCGTCTTTGACACAAAGCAGACGAACTATTCCGCTTGTTTTCCCGATGAAGCCGACGGAGGAGTCTAGGATTCATGATGTACAGCGAGAAGACTTCGTTGCGGAGCCGTGGAGGTGGATATCCGGATCTACAAAGGTTGTAATTTCCGTATCCTAGTAGTTAAGAGTTAACTAGCTTTCTATTTCGCCTAAACATCTAGTTAAGATCCGTAGTCTAGGGTTTCTCGGCACCAAAAATTTTAAATTGTCATGTCCGATGCCTTGTGAGACCACTATAGGGTGCCTAGGAACCTTTCACTGGTATCAGAGCCAAGCTAGAGCCTTAGGCGAAGTCCCGACGACGTTTGAAATCCGATCGAACCGAAATCCAAAACCTAAAAATGCTCTCTGGACTTTTTCCAAAAATTCGGATTTTTTTCAATTAAAAATATATAGAAAATCAAGCAGGGTGTTATTAGAATTACTGTGAAACACGAGGGGCTAATTCAACGTTTCCACCGCGGAAGCGCGGCACATGCTAGGCATGTGCGGCCCTTCCGCGGCCGTACTGTTCCCTTGCATAATTATTTCTGCACAGTAACTCTTGTAATATAATGCTATATTTTCTGGGATATTTTGTTGTGACTTAACAGAAGAGTATTTTGGGGTTGCTTTGGGGATTCGTTTTTTTCAATCGGGTTATCAAATTTTTGTCTAAGTGGATTTCCAGATAACTGTGGAATATGTTAAAATGTTTGACCGGATACAAATACCCAACTTTTCCCTTGCCGAAAAATTCCAAGTGTTGGATTTTTCTGTGGTCAAAAGACGTTCGAAGTAGTGCAAGTAACGCGATGGTCCCTCTAGAAGACAACAAACCTTAACTCGATTATGTGACCGTCTTGAACTGCCCTTTGAACCTTCGGGTTTGGGGCGGTACGACGTGCCACATGTGAGGCGTTGGCTTAACCCTTCTACGGCTGGACCGTTGGTACTGAGGCATGAAGTGAATGTTTTTGAACCTATTTCATATGTTGATCGGTGTCGGGAAAACTTGGGTGTTCGAATGTTCGATCGGAAAGTTTGATATATTCTATTTATCCGGAATTGGATACAATAATTGGAATTCACAAACAGTTATGAGATAACTGGATGAATGTTATAAATCTAGCAGTTTAGTCCCATATGATATTGAAAAGAGTTTTCGATAATGAGACTAAAATGCGGGGTTTGTAACTGTTAGGCATGTGATGTCTAAAGAAGTTGCGGATTCCAATTGTTGTAGTTTTACACTTTCTTTTCTGTGACCGTAAGTGTAGTATGTTCATATCGCCGGTTTCGTTGCTATACGTCAACGACAATTGGGGTATGCATACTTACTTACGTTGATGACATGTGATGTTATGTGTTGCTGGATATGTTATATTGGATCGTCGTGTTAGAATAGCCGGGGGTTTTATGTGAGATGAGTGTTTTTCATTTTCATTCATGTAAAAACTTGTATGTAATATTCTTTTATTTGGGGCACTTCCAGGTAGCGGAAGATGTCACCTTTTGTATATTATTTACTTTTCCGCATTAGGATAGACCCAAGGAGGGGAGCACAAGTAACCGGGTTCTGGGGTCCAGTGGGAGACCAACTCGAGGAGTCGAGTCCGGGTCTCCTAACCCTAGAATTGGCAGGGTTGCTTGCCGCTCTCGTAGGGGTCTAGGGGTGTGGGATTGGCTATTCGTTACGACCGTGGAATCCGTGTTTTATACTGGCTCGTATTGAAAACACGGACGTCCTAGTATATCCAATAATTCATATGATTATTCTGCTGCGATATCTGTGATGTGACTCTGTGATGGATATAGTACATATAGTATATATGATATATTATATAGACGTTACTTATGTTTTACACCCGCGCTAGCCCTGCCCTGCTCTGTCGTTAGTTACCTAACCTAACGGTGCACGAGGGGACATCGAGGCGAATGCGGATGGCATAAGTGTACGTCATATCTATCTGTGATGTTTAGGTATTTAAATGATGGGACTTCATTAATGTGATTAATGAAAGATAAGAAACCTAAGATGTTGTAGAATCAGATTTTAAATAAAACATGTAGCTACAGTTTTTTTGCTTTGCACAGTGGTATATATGATATACCCCGCACCTTATTCGATGAGGAAAGGACCGAGATCCCTTCACCGGAAGTGACTCCTTTAGCAATAACTGGCAGATGCTACACACTCGGTTTGCTTTTGACTGCTTTTGCATTTTTGCTTTGCACAGCGATATATATGATATATCCCGCACCTCATTCGACGAGGAAAGGACCGAGATCCCTTCACCGGGAGTGACTCCTTTAGCAAAACCAGAAAAGCCTCAAAATCACTCCATTTCAAAACTTCATTTGATTCTACAACGATATCAAGTTCATTACGCTCATGGTTTTCAGAAAAACCTGGCGTAGCCCTCCGTCATTTCAGATAACTACTATTTAGTATTCGTGCTGCGGTTGTTTGGCATGCGTCAAGGCGTAGTGTACTGTAGCTAACTAGTATTTATCTGCTTATGCATATGATGCAGATTGGATTAGGGTATTCGCACGGCGTTGTTTGGCATGCGTCAAGGGTCTTGCGGGTGGGTTTAATTCAATCAGGAAATGACGGGTTGAACTTGACTAGCGGACTATGGGTTGTTTGGCATGCGTCAAGGTCATAGCACGCTAGGGGCAAAAGATTATCGGGAATTTCAAGTGTTGAAATTTGCAATGAGATTGCATACCTTCTATGAGATAGTTGGATCCCGATACCCACTGCGAGTAAGAGTTACTCCTGGGAGAGTTTTACACATTGCAATTAGCCGATCAAGTAGGTGTCTAGAAAGGTGTTAACGAGGTTACGCCTCTGGGAAAACGAGGTTTACATTAATTAGGTTCGTGCGAAAGCACGGGGGACCTCCCTCAAAGTACCGACACTGGCCTGGCTGAAAGATTGGCGAACCTGTAGTGTTTAATTAATCCCGGCTAGTCTTTCCTTTTAGGGTTTGGAGGAAGATTTGATAAAAAGCAGTGGGAGCCATCCTGATTAGATAAGATAAAAACCAATCTGATCTTGCACGAGCATACGCTAAAGTGTTTTCTTCTCTCTCTCTCCAGGTAGCGACCAGTTCATGCCTTAATCAAGATAATAACATGGATGTATTGACCGAACCCGCATGTTATACTGTGCTGGGGAACGTTGGTTCCGTTCTTTCCTATAAGAGTTATAGGAATGAACAGGATATAGGGGAATACCAGGATTCCCATGCCACCCGAATGAAGAAAGTACATGATGATGCATTTTCTTCGGGTGTGTTCGTTACTGAGAACTGTTTCTCCATTTGCTCTACGTCCTGGGTATTGGATACCGGGTCAGGATCCCATATATGTAATCAGTTACATGGGCTAAGGAAAGGTAGAGAACTTGGAGAAGGTGATAAAGACATTAGAGTCGGAAATGGTGCAATTGTTGCAGCTAAGACTGTCGGGGAATATCACCTTGTATTACCAACTGGTAATACATTGGTTCTGAACGAATGCTATTACATGCCGAACCTGATATGCAACATTATATCGGTTTCTTTATTAAGTAAAGAGGGATATAATTTTGTATTACAGGACAATGTTATGAACATTTTCCATAACCAAAAGTTGGTTGGATCAGGCACGTTGTGCAATGGCATTTATGTTCTAAACCAATCAACAGTCCTCAGCATAACAAACACACACAAGAGGAAGAGTTCTGAACTCAACGAATCCTTCTTGTGGTATTATAGACTGGGTCACATCAATGCGATACGACTGGCTAAGTTGCATAAGGATGGATATTTAAATCCGTTTGAATTTTCATCCTATGACACTTGCCAGTCATGTCTCAAAGGCAAGATGACCAAGACTCCGTTTACGGGACACGGAGAAAGAGTTACCGAACTCTTAGGACTGATACATAGTGATGTATGCGGTCCCATGTCTACACATGCCAGGGATGGTTCTTCGTACTTCATTACATTCATTGACGATCTCTCTAGGTTCGGGTATGTGTTCCTGATGAAACACAAATCAGAAGCTTTTGAGAAATTTAGGGAATATAAACAAGAAGTTGAGAACCAAACCGGAAAAAGTATTAAAATCCTACGATCTGATCGAGGAGAGGAATACTTGAGCAATGAATTCCTGGACTTCCTAAAAGAGAATGGGATTCTCTCTCAGCTGACTCCTCCATATACACCACAGCACAACGGTGTATCTGAACGGAGAAACCGCACCCTATTAGATATGGTGCGCTCAATGATGAGTACAGCTGAGTTACCTATTTCCTTCTGGGGACATGCGCTTGAGACAGCCATGGACCTATTGAATAGAGTTCCTACCAAATCAGTGCCTACCACTCCATATGAGATATGGAAAGGGAAGAGACCACATCTTAATTATATTAAGATATGGGGTTGTCCAGCCTATGTCAAAAGAAAAAATCCGGACAAACTCGAGGCAAGATCTGTCCTATGTAAGTTTGTAGGATATCCCAAAAATTCACAAGGGTATATCTTCTACCACCCCGAGGAACAAAAGGTGTTTGTTTCTCGACATGCCACTTTCTTAGAAAAAAGTTTTCTTATGAAACAGATAAGTGGCATTGAGGTAGAACTGGAAGAGGTTCCAGCGACACAGACTATGTTTCCTGATTTAAAATCAGGAAAGCTTCTGGAAAAGCTTCGGAAGAGGGTCACGTGCTTACACGTGACCAGCGGCCACGTGTTAACACGAGACACCTGAAAAGCATCATCAGATCGAGTTCAGTCTCCTAGCTACGCTAAAGAAAATGGGCTTCAGAAAGAGTCACGTGCTCCCACGTGACCAGGGTCACGTGGTGACACGTGACATTTAAATGCAAGCGTCCAACACGCAAGTTCTCTGATCGAGTCAAGAAAAACGGTTCAGAAAGAGTCACGTGCTCCCACGTGACCAGGGTCACGTGTCGGCACGTGACGTTCAAGGCAGCAAGCGCGTTTCCAGAACAACCAAGGAAAGAGAGTTCAAATAAAGGGTCACGTGCTCACACGTGACCAGGGGTCACGTGGTAGCACGTGATGTTTAAGCAGCAATCAGAAGACACAGTGCAGAAGGCTCGTTCCAAAGGGGGTCACGTGCTCACACGTGACCATGGATCACGTGGTCACACATGACCGGCTTCCAAAGCCCATGTTGACGACAGAATTAAATTCTGAAGGAAATTCGAATCTTTCCAAAGGAAAGTAATTATTTGGGGCTAATCAAATTAAAGATTCAGAGATGATTAAATATCATCTATCTATGGAAAATCTCGGCTTTGGGAAAGATTTCCCCCTTAAATCTAACCAGAATATCAAAGGAGAATCTCTGGATTTAAGATCCAATGGTGAATAAAATTCACCTAATAATCCAAAGGCCCAAAATGAATGATGGATGCAAATCAAATCTCCCAATGAAGATTCGTCAAAAAACTGATTGATGCGGCTGCCTCTCCTATAAATAGGAGCCAAGAGACACAGGAGACATATACATGCGCAGAGAAGAAAAGGAGAAAAAGAGAAGAGTTTTGATACTTCGAAAAGACTCAGATCTTCTGCAAAAACCCTAGGTAAGAAAGGGAAGCCCTTTTGAAAGAAGCAGAATTTAATTCTCAACAGAGTTTAACTCTGATAATATAAAAGCAGAAGAGCATATTTCTTCTCTCTTTGATAGAGGATCTGCAAAGTGCACATCTCCCCTTAAGGTTGAGAATTTAATTCTCAATGGGTTGAGATCCTGCCATGCAGATCCAAAACATAGAGAAGGAGTGCAAACTCGAGAATTTAATTCTCACAGAACTATAGGAATTTAATTCCTCCAAAATAAAGTGGGGCTAGACCCTATATCATGGGAATTTAATTCCTTCAGAACAAAAAAAAGAAACAGGGTTTAACCCTAATTAAAGAACTTAGTTCTGTTGAAACAACGGGAATTTAATTCCCTTAATCATCATTTCCTCAAAAACTTTTATTAGGGTTTAACCCTATTCAGCCCTTCACATAAACGAGGAATTTAAATCCCACAGAAAATTCAGAGTTAAACTCTATTCCAGAATACAAGTCTTCAAAAGAAAGAAGGATTTAATTCCTCTGAAATTTAAAGTCTCTGGAATTTAATTCCTAAAAAAAAAAGGGAGTAACAAATCCTCTGAAAAAACCACATTAAGGCAGGGTCACGTGTCACCACGTGACCCCCCCAAAAGCCCTACAGAAAACCCCTTTGAGGCGGCACCCCACGTGACCCACGTGACTTTCAGTAGAAGCCTTAACACATAGGCATTTGAATGCCCATCACGTGCTGACACGTGATGCTATCAAAGACACAGTAATTTCAGCAGAACAAATGAAGGAAGGGCGCTCTCACGTGCTGCCACGTGACCCCTCTTGTCTTAGTGTTTAACACTAAATTGAAACTCTCGAAATCAGTGTTAAAATATTGTTGGGCCTTAGTGTTCAACACTAATTAAAAAGCTTCACTTGCAGTGTTCAACACTGATCCGTTTTAGTGTTTAACACCAATTTGAGAAGCCTTATTGCTGGTGTTTAACACCAATTATTTCTTAGTGTTAAACACTAACTTGTTAACCGCATTCCCAGTGTTCAACACTGATTGCTCTGTAGTGTTTAACACTAGGCTTTGGCCCAATTGGCTAAATGGATTGAGGCAAAGCCTCTCCTTCAATGGACCAGCAAGAGTCAATATTCCAGACCTGACTGGACTTAGCCCAAGCTGGCCATAAGTCCTCAATTTGTGATTAACTGGGCTAATGAGCTCATAACATAATTGATCAGTCTTGACCCAAATTGGGCCAGGGACTATTTAATCCACCCCGGTTCTAGGGTACATCTCTTCACTCCTTTGATACTTGGCATTGTAATCCCTCAATGTCTTCAAAGAGGTGACGGGTCCCGATGACCACTCATGATATGGACTGTGGGGTCCTTAAACCCATGCCTAATGCTAAACTTCCTGGTTACGTGGAAAGCGGATAACGTCACTCTTTGACCCCGTGGAAAACGTCCAGAGCGGATCCTGGTCCTCGCAGAGCATGGCAGTGAACCCATGCGAAGCATCCAGAGCGGAGCCTGGTCCTCGCCTAGCACGGCAGTGAACCCGTGTGAAGCATCCAGAGCACATACCGGACTGTGGAGTCCTTAAACCCATGGACTATGACGTCCTTAACCTTGACCGAGATGTCTTAAAACTACCCACGGACCGCAATGTCCTTAAACTACCAACGGACCGCAATGTCCTTAAACTACCACTGGACCGCAATGTCCTTAAACTACCCATGGACCGCAACGTCCTTAAACTACCCACGGACCGCAACGTCCCTAAAACTAGAACAATTGAGCCCTCCATATGCTCTTTTGTCGGATCTAAACGGTCCCGTTTAAGTTGATCTTAGCCTCCAAAAATGGCTAACGCGTCCTTAAACCTTCAAACAGATTGGACTACGAATCCCCTAAATTAACTCCGGCTTGAGGGTACATCTCTGAACTCCTCTGACATCCGTCGTTGTAATCTTTCAACGTCGTCAGAGAGGTGACGGGTCCCGAAGACCATACATGCAATGGACTAACGTATCCTTAACAAACGTTTAAGTTGATCTTAGCCTCAAATATGGCTAACGTGTCCTTAAACCAAACCCCCAAACCCAAATTTAAGATAATGCGGATTTGGACTAGTCCACGCCCTACGGATGACGACATAACTCAGTCTCCGTAAACAATCCACGGGCAATAAAACAAACACCCACGACACGAAGTGACCATCTGGAGAAGGAGAAAGTTGTTACCGCAACGCGGTAGCGTAATTAACTGCAGGGGCTTGCGCCTGCAGGGAAGAGCGTCCCCACAATCAAAAACCCCTCAAATGAGGGGGAATCTGACGAAGTCTGCTACATCGGACGCATCCGTCTAAACCTTCGACACACGGTGCCATAAATCAACTTGGCATCTTCGGAGGGGTGGACGGATAGCACCAATTAGCATCTGCCCCGAACCCCAGGCATTCGGACGTCCCGACGTCCCGGCCGCCGTTCGGAGGGGAACAGATTCTGGCACGCCCGGTGGGACCTTTTCTTCTTTCCACTCCACACTTCGTGTGTCGTGATTCGCGAACCAATCGCGGTTCGCTAATAGTTGCCCTTGGGTCTCAAGGTACTGAGAATTGGCATCTTGCTTATTGCAGAAACCAAAGGATCGATGGCTTTCATCCCTGCGAAATCCTCCAACTGCTCAGACGGCAACTGCAGCCGACGCTCTGCCTCGCCAGGAGGTATAGCCTATGGACCCCAAGCTGCTTCGCTGTTCACAATGCCGGTGGAACAGGTCACCCGCGCCACTACAGGATTGTTTTTTGGGACCATGATCCCGCCGACAAACTTTACCGCTCCAGTGCTGGCAAAGGAAACTCTCAAGAAGTCGGTCTTTGATCGTCTTACCCCTACCGCGGCTCCTCCCAACGAGCCGCCCAACGTCAACGCCTCGGTCTTCTCTAGACTGGGCCAGGAATCATGCGAGCTCATTACGGGGCCTACAATCTCAAAGAAGGCTACTTCTAAGAAAGTGACCGCTCCCATCCCCGAAATCGCCAAGGCAACCTCTCCAGCCAAAAAGTCAGTCTTTACAAGATTGACGGCTCCGGCCTTTGCTCCCGCTGCACAAAGGACATCGGTCTTTGACAGGCTAACACCGACAACGACCCCCCACCTACACAGGGGGCAAGACGAAACCATTCTTACCGCTGACCCTACACCGTCCGCTCGACACTCTCGACGTCGCCATTGGCGCCGAGTGAGGAAGGCTGGGGGCAACTCCCCCTCCGGATTAACTCCACCAGCCCCAGCGGTAGAAGTTGATGCTGCTGTTCCAACTGGAAACAGCTTTGAAATACTAAATAAGGTGCGAAGGAATTCCCCTACCGCAGTGCTGAAGAGGTCTCCTCCCCCATCGGAAAAGGTGGTGGAAATAGAACCCGAACAGCCTCGATCTCCTCAACGGCTGTCTTCCAAAATTTATAAGGTTTGGCGACAAGCCCGAGATTCGATCATCGATCCAAACTTCTCTCGCCAGCACAAAAAGCCGAAAATCCAACCTGAAGCTGGTCACCAGGCTAAACCCCAAAAGGCTGTTGATCAACTGACTCATAAAAGGAGGAGGCCAGAGAGGACCCCTCGACGTGCAACGACGGCTAAAAGCAACAAGCCCGGACACCTTAAGTCTGGGGGCATGATGGTCCACACCGTATACATGGCCTCTGGAAAGGACGAGAGCCGCACTTCTACAGGCCACCGACCGCTAACCCGATCCGTAACGAAATCCCAGGAGCAGCAACAAAAGCTCCAAGAAATGATGAATGCTATGGCCGCACTCACCGGGCCAAAGGAAAACCCGGAAGCGTCCTCAGACGCACGCCGGGAGGAAGAAACCGACGCTGAATTCCTTCGCCGGACACTGGAGAAAAGGGACAAAGAGGCTGCTGAACAAGCGGCCAACATACAACGGATGGGCCTTCTCTTTCAAGATGTGATAGGAATGATGATCCAGCAGGACTTACCCACTGAAGATCCTCCGATTGTTCTTGAAGATGACCGAGGAGAGACGTCAAATCCACCACCAGCCCTCTCAACAGCCAAGGAAGAGACGATCTCTAAGGCTGACTTGGCTGACTATATAGCCCAGCAAATCCGAGTTCATCACGCAACTGAGGCAGCTGGTCAAACCGTGAAAACCGGGCGTCCGTATCCGAGCTGGTACGACCAAATTAAATACCCACAAGGTTATACGATACCGAAATTCCACGTGTATAAGGGGACCGGCAATCCCCATCAACATGTCGCCCAGTTTCGGGCCCTATGCGGTAACACCGGCGGTGACGATAAATTGTTGCTTCGCCAATTCGTAGGCAGCTTGTCAGAAACGGCGTTCGAATGGTATTCGGAACTCCCGAATGATTCCATCAAAACGTTCGCTGAAATGGAGTTGCTATTCACTCAGCGGTTCGCAAGTGCCAGCGAGCGCACTCCAATAACTGCACTTATTAACGCCAGGGTAAAACCGAGTGAAACCTGGGTCCAGTACGCTATACGATGGCGGAACTTGTGGTCGAGATGTGAGCAGCGCATCGAGGAAGCACCTGCGGTGGGCATGTTCGTGGGAACTCTAGACCCTCACGCAACTATCTCCCAGTTTATGATGTTCTTTAAGCCAACCACATTCCAGGCTCTGATTGACAAGTTAGCTCAGATGGACCAGATGGGTCATAGACCACCTACACCGAAGTCGGAGCCTCGGAATGACAAGGGTAAAGGGAGGGCAACCTTTGTTGCGAATGCCCAACAGCAACCTAACGCCCCGAAATCGACGGATCAACTGGAGGAAAGACGCCGATACTATAATGAGAAGATGAAGCGTCCCTACTCGTTCCCACAAGACAAAACGAAGCGGTTATTCGAGTTGGCAATACGCAACAAACTTATAAACCTACCAAATCCAAGGCGACCGCCACAACCCACCGAGATGAATAACTCCAACTACTGCCCTTATCATCAGACGGTAAGTCATCCGATTGAAGATTGCTTCGTCTTCAAAGGATGGATCGAAGATCAATACCTTCAGGGGAAATTTGTACTGTCCGAAAAGTGGAAGGTGAACCCACCACAACCACATACTCCTAAGAAGGCCGATACACCGGGGGCAACCTGCTCCTTTATCAAAGAAGCTCCATGGGAGGTCGTGTTATCAACGAAGACCAAAAGAATGCTGAGAGACCTCCATGCATGCCCTGCGATCGAATGGAAGGACCCTCTTGAACCTCAAATTATCGAAGGGATGTCGAAGCCCCGCACCATTGCAAAGACTCGTGAGGAGGGCCCAAATACTCACGCCCAACCGTTAAAATCTTCAAAGAAAAAGAAGAAGAAATCCAAGAAGCCCGCGAGGCTTGGAGATCAGCGAACAAACTTACAGAAGCAAATTGACGCGCTGGAAGAATACAATCAAAAGGCGCGAACTCCTGTCACACTGCGAGAGTTCCTTAGCCACATCTTGCAAGATGAAGATGATGAAGAGAGCTCGTCGGACGAATCCGAAGAGTATGTGGCAAGTTGCAACATGATCTCCCACTCGTTTATCGATGATGAGAAAACTCCTGTCACTAAGAAGCCGAAGGCAGAGCCCAAACCAGAGCATGCGAGGCTGACAACCGATATGATCAATGCCTTCCTAGACGAGATTCGTCTAAAGAGTAAAGCGGATCAGGAGCGCGAAATGGCAATGCCAACGGGAACCAGAGGCGGGCGACTGGACGGAAGAGTGGAGTTACCCCTGCCGGAACAAAAGGCATCCGAAGTGGACAAGAAAATATTCAAGACAAGGAAAAGGTTCGCCAAAGCCATGTCAATGGGAATGATGCTACCACCTTCGGAAGCAAATACGCACGAAGGGGCGGAAAGGCACCCTGACTATTGCGCGTATCACCGGAAGATCTCACACCCCACGGAGGAGTGCGATGCCTTCAAAATATGGTGGCGAGGATATGTTATCCGTCAGCAACAGTTTAAGCGCATGAAACGCAAAAGCCGTCGGGAGCGAAGAAGTACTGTCGGAGGGCATAACAAGACTACTGGCAACTGTTACATGGTTGACGCCAGAGGGTCACAAGTTCTCACCTTCGGGAGCGACTCTGATGAAGAAATGGCTCTGGGCCCTCTCTTTACAGAATCCGTTCTAGGAAAAAAGGAGGAATCAGAGGCTTGCGAGAACATCCAGCTGCGCAACCGCACACTCCCGGAGAAGAATCTCGGGCCCGTCGGCCGAAAAGATAAGGGAAAGGAAAAGATCATTGAAGATATCACTTTAGATGACCAGGTCATAAAAGAGCTAACTAACAAAGACCCTCCCAAAAAGGGTAAGGTGGACTATAACATCCTCGCGCACTTAAGGAAACTACCCTCTCAGCTTAGCATTCTTGATGCCCTTCTATTATCAAAAGAAGCGCGAGACTCACTCATTAAAGCGTTGCAAGAGCCTGAACAATTCCAGGCCTTTCTCGCCACTGAAAGGATGAAGGATGAACTGGAGGAAGTGCATACAGCCGATGTCACTTTCGGTGATGAAGACCTCCTTTTAGGGACGTGCGACCACAACCGTCCCCTATATGTCTCCGGATACTGCCACGACATCAAGATAGGCAAGATCCTGGTGGATAATGGATCCTCCGTCAACCTCCTTAACGTTCGGGTGTTGAAGGAAATCTGCATGAGTGTGCAACACCTCGCTCGTGACAAAATTACTATCTCCGGTTTCGACTCTCAATCGTCACGGACCCTCGGATCTGTAATACTGACGTTACGCTTCGGACTTCTCGTCACAGACATCAAATTCCATGTCATTGACGCCAAGACCTGCTACAACGCCTTGCTCGGCCGTCCTTGGCTACACGAGTACAACATCATCCCTTCTACACAACATCAGTGTATGAAATACTTCAAGGATGGTTTCGAGTACACTGTAACAGGCGAGTTAAACCCGTTTTCTGTGAACGAAGTTCGCAAATACGAAGATGCGAAATACTTTTTGCCAGATTTCGAGGATACAGAAAGGTGTCGCGACCCGGAGAACAAAGCCGCCGCCACCATCCCTGTTTTCGGAAGCGATACCGAAGAAGAGGAAGAGATAGTGTATATGGGGCCATCCCAACACAACAACCTGGGGGCACCCACCCCCATACCGGTCTTCGGGAGTGATTCGGAGGACGAGGTTAACGCCGTGTTCTCCAGTCGGCTGTCAATACAGGCACCCCTTTGCGATGACCATAGTCTGCAAATCACCATGGTACCGCAAGAACACTATAAGGATCTCGACGCGCTTCGAACCCACAGCGTACAGGACCTGCAAACATTTTACGTCCCTCCCTTCGTCAGATAAACTCAGAAAGATTGAGTTGGGATCGGCAGAGGACTCGCGACCAACCTTCGTCAGTGAGCTACTCTCTGAAGAAAGGGTGGCCGCGTTAAAGAACGTGCTTCTACGGCATAAAGACTGCTTCGCGTGGAACTACTCTGAGATGCCAGGATTAGATCCGGAGGTCGCTGTGCACAGATTAGCGATATCCCCAGACATCAGGCCAGTCAAGCAGGCACCAAGAAGGATGCGACTCGAGCTTGAGATGAGCATCAACGCCGAAGTCAAGAAACTGATCGATTCTGGATTTATTCAAGAAGTCCAATATCCCGACTGGATCGCCAATATCGTCCCGGTGATGAAGAAGAATGGGACGGTGCGTATATGCGTGGATTTCAGGGATCTCAACAAGGCCTGTCCAAAAGATGATTTCCCAGTGCCGGTAACCGAGCTAATGATAGATAACACGTCCACTCACGAGATCTTCTCCTTTATGGACGGTTCCTCAGGATACAATCAGATAAAAATGCATCCCGAAGACCAGAAGCACACCGCTTTCCGGACCCCTTTGGGTGTATTTTGCTACAGGGTTATGCCCTTCGGTCTAAAGAACGCCGGCGCTACCTATCAAAGGGCCATGACAAAGATCTTCGATGACCTCATACATGACATCGTCGAGTGCTATATCGACGACCTCGTAGTAAAGAGTATGTCATATGAAGATCACTTAAAGCACCTAGAGACTGTATTTCAACGCCTTCGGCAATATAATTTGAAGATGAATCCCCTCAAATGCGCGTTTGGAGTCTCCTCGGGAAAATTCCTGGGATTCGTCATCCGACACCGAGGTATTGAGATAGATCCGTCAAAGATTAAAGCGATCATGGAAATGCCCCCGCCAAGAACCCTCAAACAATTGCGGTCTCTCCAAGGGAAGCTCGCATACATCCGGCGATTTATCGCAAATCTTTCAGGCAAATGCCGCCCCTACAGTCACCTGATGAAGAAAGGAACCCCATTCGTCTGGGATCAAAAATGCCAAGGCGCACTAGACGAGATCAAGCAGTACCTGCAGAACCCGCCGGTATTAGCTGCGCCGGTCAAGGGAAAACCCCTCATTCTTTATACAACCGCCCTCGAAGGTTCCTTGGGCGCACTATGGGCGCAAGAGAACGATCAGGGGAAAGAGAGAGCACTCTACTACTTAAGTCGAGTTCTACTGGGGGCAGAAAGCAATTACTCTCCCATTGAAAAACATTGCTTGGCGTTAATCTTCGCGATAACAAAGCTCAGGCACTATGCGTTGGCACACGAAGTCTGCCTCATCTCGAAGGTGGACCCTCTTAAATATTTGATGTCAAAGGCTATATTAACGGGTCGACTCGCTAAATGGGCCCTACTCTTGATGGAGTTCTCGATAACATATCAACCTCTCAGGGCAGTGAAAGGCCAGGCCATTGCCGATTTCCTCGCTGAGCACCCGATACCGGCCGATTCTCCTTTGAATTGTGACTTGCCGGACGAGCATGCATTTGATGCGATTAGCGGTGAAAGCACCCGATGGGAACTCTATTTCGATGGAGCGTCCTCTATAAAGAAACAAAAGCAAGGTATCCCAATGATCAAGTCAGGGATAGGCCTCATCTTTGCGACTCCACAAGGAGGGATAATGCGCTTCGCCTTCTCCTTAACAGAGCCGAGGACAAACAATGAAGCTGAATACGAGGCCCTGATAGCAGGTCTCGAGCTTGCCATTGACATGGGAATTGAAGACCTCCTCATATACGGGGATTCTCAGCTGGTCATTAGCCAAGTTAATGGTGACTACCAAACGTGCAAACCGGAGTTGGTGAGATACGGCGAAAGGGTGCAACAACTGTTGGCCCAAATTCCCTCCTATATTCTAGAGAACATACCGCGCGCGGAAAACAGCAAAGCAGACGCGTTGGCCAAGCTCGCTAAAGAACTGGCTGACGAGAACCTCGATGACGCCAGAATCGTAATACAAAGCCGTCGAGTGCTCGCCCCGGCAGAAATACCTCCGGAATTATATAAAGAAAAGGGATCGATTCAACAAGCGACCCTACAAATAAAAGACCGTGAGAAGGCTGAGGACTGGAGGGAAGTCTTCATAGACTACTTTAAGTCCCACCGAATGCCCGAAGAAGCGTCCTCAAGACATCAGCTTATGAAACGAGCTCTATCCTTCGCTTTCGTCAACGATACCCTGTACAAGAGATCGTTTGATTTTCTATGGCTGAGATGCTTGGGACCTGACGAAACGGAACGAGTCGTTCAAGAAGTTCACGACGGACTTTGCGGTTCTCACCAAGCAGGCCCAAAGATGAAGTTAAAAATTAAACGGATGGGTTACTACTGGCCCACGATGATCCAGGACTGCCTCGAGTATGCGAAGCAATGCCACTCATGCCAGATCCATGGAGACTTCATCCACCAACATCCGAATCCACTACACCCAACGGTGGCCAGCTGGCCATTCGAAATGTGGGGGACTGACATAGTCGGCCCCATAGAGCCGGCATCAGCCCGGGGACACCGTTTTATCCTGGCGACAACTGATTACTTCTCCAAATGGGCAGAAGCGGTACCACTGAGGGAAGTGAAGACGGAGAATATTCTCCATTTCTTCAAAACGCACGTCATCTATCGGTTCGGAACCCCGCGACGGATTATCTCCGATAATGGGCCGGCCTACCGAAGCCATAAGATTAGCCGCTTCGCACAGCAGCACAATATAGACTGGAGATATTCTTCAGTGTACAACCCACGAGCTAACGGTCTGGCCGAGGCTTTCAATAAGACCTTGACGAAGATCATGAAAAAGACCGTCTCCAGGAATAAGAGAGACTGGCACGAAAGGCTGCAAGAAGCCCTTTGGGCTTATCGAACGACATTCAAGACGGCCACGAACACAACGCCGTACGCGTTGGTATTTGGGACGGAAGCAGTTCTCCCCCTCGAGATAGAGTTACCCTCTCTACGAGTAGCAGTCCACCATGAGCTGACAAACGAAGAAAATGCTCACCTTCGGTTTGAGGAGCTTGATGCCCTCGACGAAACCCGGCTCATAGCGCAACAACATCTAGAAGCCTACAAAGCAAAGATGACGCGTTCGTACGAAAGATTGACCAGGCCGAGGACATTCCGCCAAGGCGAACTCGTACTAGTGGTCAAAAGACCTATGATCCCCAATCGTGCCAAGCGGGGAAAATTTGAGCCAAACTATGAAGGCCCGTACATCATAGACAAGGTCTACCAGGGTGGAGCCTATCTACTCATGGACATGCACGGTGAAAGACCTTTCAGGCCAATAAACGGTCGCTTCCTAAAGAAATACTATGCTTAATAAGCTGCAGCCTAGGTCAATGATAGATGACGACGACTATGTCCGCTCGCTATCTTCCCAGGCTCGGACTTTACAAGCAGCAGCCGGCCTTCCTATAACGACGGACCGAAACGTCCTTAAACTATCCTAGGACCGAAACGTCCTTAAACTATCTACGGACCGAAACGTCCCTAAACTAACGCCGGACCGAAACGTCCTTAAACTATCTAGGACCGAAACGTCCTTAAACTATCTACGGACCGAAACGTCCCTAAACTAACGCCGGACCGAAACGTCCTTAAACTATCTAAGACCGAAACGTCCTTAAACTATCTACGGACCGAAACGTCCCTAAACTAATGCCGGACCGAAACGTCCTTAAACTAACAACGGACCGAAACGTCCTTAAAACTAACGACGGACCGAAACGTCCATAAACTAACAACGGACCGAAACGTCCCTAAACTACTACCGCAGCATCCTTGGGCTGACGAGATAAAAAAAAAAAAAAAAAAAAAAGATGTATATAAAATAATAGAAACGGTATGTCCATAAGCAAAATGGGCACGGATGAAAACCTGAAAGGGCTCCGTGAGTAAAAACAGCAGGACTGCCGGCGAGTGTTTGTGAAAACCCGAAAGGGCGCAACCTCGTTAAAAGACACTTATAGGGTCCTCTCGACCTTGTAAAGAGAAACCACCTGCGTGAGATCCTTACGACTCACAAAGGAGCTGCACACTTAGGGATCCTCACGATTCCTAAGGAGAAAAACACACTTACGAGATCCTCACGACTCGTAAGGAGAATTCTCTTATGGGACCCTCACGGCTCATGAGATTTGAAAGTCTTAAGTTACAGAAACCTGAACCTGTTCTTAAGCAAATCCTCCACAACCTCCGATATTGCCCTACAAGCGGCTCCATACTGACCCTTGTATACAATCCACGGGCGCGAATTAACACTTCCCCAACAAAGTCCAACCCTTATAGGTCCTCTCGACCCATAATGGGAAAGTCCTCTTGTAGGGTCCTTACGACTTACAGAGGAGCACACACTTAGGAATCCTCACGATCCCTAAGGAGAAAATACACCTGCAAGATCCTCACGACTTGTAGGGAGAAATACCTTTGTGAGACCCTTACGGCTCATGAAGTCAAAAGCCTTGGTTAACAGGACCCTTAACCCTGTTTGCTGAGCAACCTTTGTTCGTCATCGACAAAGGCAAATGATGATTCGCTCCTGGCAACATTCCAGTAGTAGCGATGCTGATGCCGAGATCGGTGCCTAAAATCCAAGCTTGCGGCGAGAAGGTCAGCAAGCCAAACATGCCTGCAAAATAGCCGAAATGATGGGGCAACTTGCAATAAAAAGCAGCAAGTAAAAATGAAGGCATAAAAAATAGCCGAAATGATGGGGCAACTCGCAACAAAAAGCAGCGAGCAGAAAATAAATAAATAGCCGAAATGATTGGGCACCGCGAAAAAATAGCCGAAATGATTGGGCAATCGTGATTTTCGCGATATAAAAGCTGAAATGATAGAGCATCGCGGAAAAAGAAATAAAATAAAAATAAAATTTATGCCCTACAGGTGATATTCCGTCGCACCCTGTACACAATCCAAGGGCGTAAACAAAGAAGGGATCATACTTCTCCCCCAGGTTTCATCAGAAGAAGAAGCCAAGTCTCGATGGGCCACAAGCGACCTAGAGATCATCCAAACACTCGTCTCGTAACAACGGACATGACTTCAAACGAAATGGAACAGCGGCAACCCCCAGTTCCATGACTCGGTGATATACACATCACCAAGAGTCAAACCTCCATTCCGTGAAATGCGGATACAATCAACAAACTTCCTGGTTACGTGGAAAGCGGATAACGTCACTCTTTGACCCCGTGGAAAACGTCCAGAGCGGATCCTGGTCCTCGCAGAGCATGGCAGCGAACCCATGCAAAGCATCCAGAGCGGAGCCTAGTCCTCGCCTAACGCGGCAGTGAACCCGTGTGAAGCATCTAGTGCAAACTTCCTGGTTACGTGGAAAGCGGATAACGTCACTCTTTGACCCCGTGGAAAACGTCCAGAGCGGATCCTGGTCCTCGCAGAGCATGGCAGCGAACCCATGCGAAGCATCCAGAGCGGAGCCTAGTCCTCGCCTAACGCGGCAGTGAACCCGTGTGAAGCATCTAGTGCAAACTTCCTGGTTACGTGGAAAGCGGATAACGTCACTCTTTGACCCCGTGGAAAACGTCCAGAGCGGATCCTGGTCCTCGCAGAGCATGGCAGCGAACCCATGCGAAGCATCCAGAGCGGAGCCTAGTCCTCGCCTAACGCGGCAGTGAACCCGTGTGAAGCATCTAGTGCAAACTTCCTGGTTACGTGGAAAGCGGATAACGTCACTCTTTGACCCCGTGGAAAACGTCCAGAGCGGATCCTGGTCCTCGCAGAGCATGGCAGTGAACCCATGCGAAGCATCCAGAGCGGAGCCTAGTCCTCGCCTAACGCGGCAGTGAACCCGTGTGAAGCATCTAGTGCAAACTTCCTGGTTACGTGGAACGCGGGTAACGTCACTCTTTGACCCCGTGGAAAACGTCCAGAGCGGAGCCTGGTCCTCGCCAAGCACGGCAGTGAACCCGTGTGAAGCATCCAGAGCAGATACCGGACTGTGGAGTCCTTAAAATCCACGGACTATGATGTCCTTAACCTCGACCGTGATGTCTTAAAACTAACGATCAACCACCCCGATTCCCTTGGTTTAAGGGTACATCTCTTCACTCCTTTGATACCTGGCGTTGTAATTCTTCAACGTCTTCAGAGAGGTGACGGGTCCTTGCAACCGCACATCGGACTGTGGAGTCCTTAAATCCACGGACTATGAGGTCCTTAACCTTGACCGTGACGTCTTAAAACTAGCATCGGACTGTGGAGTCCCTAAATCCACGGACTATGAGGTCCTTAACCTTGACCGTGATGTCTTAAAACTAACATCGGACTGTGGAGTCCCTAAATCCACGGACTATGAGGTCCTTAACCTTGACCGTGATGTCTTAAAACTAACATCGGACTGTGGAGTCCCTAAATCCACGGACCATGAGGTCCTTAACCTTGACCGTGATGTCTTAAAACTAACATCGGACTGTGGAGTCCTTAAATCCACGGACTATGAGGTCCTTAACCTTGACCGCGACGTCTTTAAACTACCTTGAGAGATCCCTAGCCCCGTGAAATACAAAAAAAAAAAGAGGTGATCACACCCGGCACTTGCAGGCCCTCACGACCTGCAAGGAAGAAAAACTCTCTTGTGAGATCCTTACGACTCTCAGGGGAAAACCCGCTTAAGGATCCTCACGATCCTTAAGAAAAATTCACACCTATGGGATCCTCTCGACCTATAGGGAGAAAGACTAATCATGAGACTCTCGTGGCTCATAAGATGCAAAAGCCGTAGGAAACAGATCCTAACCCTGAATCCTAAGCCACGGCCGTCTTGCAAGAAGATTAAGATAGATTGTCCGCAGAATGCATTCAATGAAAAGGGGACACGTCACTGAGAGGAAAATTGTATCTTTTATTCATGACCCAAAATGGATACAAAATACAATTCAAAACAAAAAAAAATAATACTCTTATTCATGAGTATGTACAAAAAAAAAGAAAGATACAAGTCCTCAAGCCGGCGGGCGGTGCAATAATTTTACCAGCTCATCATTTTGTTGTTGAGCTACGGCTTCGTGACGCAAGATCTCCATAAGACGCGCCTCTGCCTGAGCTTGCTGGGCCTGATATGAAGCGAGCCGGGCTTCAAGCTCCTTTTCAGTGGCCTTATGAGCCTCAACTCTCTCGCGAGTAAACGTGGCGGCTTTATCAAGAGCCACCACCTCTGTGATGGACTCCTGAAGCACCCGCCATAGCTCATATGCTTTATTGGCTTTGGCTGTAAGACTGGCCTGAAGCTCGCCCAGCGCCTTAGAGGTTAGCTCCCTCTCCGAGAATTTGCGGCCAAGCCTCTTCTCACATGACGTCATGTTTGCCGCACATCGCGCTATCAGATTTCGTAACTCCGCCTTTGCAGTCACGGCCTCCGAGGAAAGGCGAGAACACTCGAGAGCGTGCAGACAAGCCTCCACCTTCCTACAGAACTCCACCCAGACCCGCACCACCTCCTCGCTATGATAAGTGGCGAGAAAAGGGAGGGAGCCGTTAGCCTCAGCGGCGAACGCTTCGGCCGTGGTTGCACTACCAGCACGGAGCTCTTCGATGAAAGAAGATAAGGAGACCAGGCTCAGTTGGGCCAAGCGCTCTGAAGCCCGCAAAGCGTAGGGGCCGGACGGCATCACAATGCGCGATTCCAAAGCCATGGAGACTGGCAGGGCTGTTCAGATTTGGCAGATGTTAGTAAAACTTTTAAACACAGGATGAACGAGACTATGATAAAATGTCACTCACCGACAGTCATGCACGTAGGAGCTGAAGGTTCCCCTGGCCCTTCAACGACCTCGACCTCATCATCGGCTTCCAGAACTATAAGAGACATTAACGTCATTTCACAAAATAGTGACAATGCTATGATAAAAAAATGGCGAATGACACTAACCCTGCCCGGAGGAAAGGATGATACGCTGAGGGGGAATCGCCTGCGGGGCTGCCATCTCCAATAGACGCTGAAATGATTGGCGAGGCGATAGATCCGCGATCGTGGCTGCCAAACCGCGTAATTCTGGGAAAGATAAAAGATTTCAGACCATGAAGGGGTTACTAAATTAAAACGCAGAAAGATACCTTCGACACTCCTCCCATTCTGAGCCGGGGGGATAGCAGCCTCGACGGTCTCCGCCGTAACCTCAGGCTCCAACAAAGGGAGAGTAGTCCCGACTACCTCACTTCCAGCCTTTGGGCCACCCTCAGCAAGAGTCATTGGGATGGCGGCCTCCATAAGAGCATCCCCCGAAGGGGCAAGCACTCCCTGATCAAGAGCCGCCGCTGGAGGTTCTATCACGATAGGAGCAGCCTCATCAGCCCCCTCCACACCTAGCAAGGCCTCGTTGAGAACTTCGGCGGGCTTTAGCTTTAAGGGGCCAGTAGGAAGCTCCCCCAGCGTTGAAGATTCTGCACGGTTCAAATGAAAATAATGATACAAACCCATGAGCATAAATAATCAGAAAGACTACAAAAGAAGCACAGCGTACCTATACGCAAAGAAGCCTTTAACATGGCTTCTTCAAGCCGCTTTTCCTTCTCAAGGAGATAAGCTCGCCGAGGCTTAAGGGTAGACTCATGACCACCGGTCCATAGAGAAAGTGCATCAGCTGCATCCTCTGAAGCGACCTGCTTCAAAGCCCTTTCCCCCCATTCCTCCAAAGGGCCGATAAATCGCCGCCGAATCCACGAAGGGTCCTCGTAAAAAATTACAGCGGGATACGACTTCCTCGAAACCTTGGCATCATGGGACGGGTCTTGCGAACGCCGTAAGGCCTCAGCCAGTTGTGCGGCCTCCTCGTCAGCCGAACTCGGAAGGAGGAGTGCAGTATCAGACGCGGGCAAGGCCAAGGGTTCGTCGTCAAGGATAGGCTCAGATTCCATCACAGAGTCAAGCGGGGTAGTAGCCACTTTCTTTTGTCGCTTAGACCCAGGGCCGGTCGCCGAAGATGGTCGCTTCCTCCCTCGCGAAGCCTTAGGGCGACGCTGGCCCACATCGCCTTCGATGCCTTCGTCCCTGGAAGACGTCGGCGTCGTCGACGCTGTGGGAGGCGACGCCGCCACCGGCAGAGGTACTGCCACTGGAGCCCGTCTACCTCGCGATCGAGAACCCAAGGGCATACCGGCTGTCGGAGTAAGGTCCACCCCGGACTCCCCTGGAATGAGCGCAGTGCCGACCTCTCTCAAAGGAAAGCGGACTGGAACCCTCGGTCGTAACCCAGTCCTGGGAGCTAGAAGAGGGACATCTCCACCAAGAAGCACCCTCCTTTCCTCAATAATGACTGGGTTGACTCGATGAAGATACCAGCCCGTAAATGCACCCACGCATCGGGGCATGTACTCGGCTTCGGGGATCATGAAATGGGAGCCGGTGTTCAGCCGCATAAAATGATGAGCGGCATCGCGAACAGCATCGAGCGAAGGGATCGGGGCGATTATAAAAGCCTCAAAAGGAACGCCTTGGTCGTATCCAAGCTGCCGGGCAAATCGGTGTGGATTGTACCGCATAAAAAGAGCTGCACTATCCTGGCGAAACACCAAGTAGCCCGGTCTAATTGAATACAAGTGTATGGCCTCCCGAGGCTTCAGAGAAGGCGCGTCGTCCTTTGACTGGTCCCAAAGTTGCTGAATGGGCCCCGAAGGAGAAGAAAGAACTCGATCATTAAAGACTAACCCGCCAGCGGTGGCGTGCGGGGAAATCAGCACCCGAATAGCCCCTAACTGAGTTGGATCGGCAGCAGAAGCGCCCACCAGTCGCATGAGTCGCGGGAAGGTATAGGCATCGTAAAAAGCGGGCCTCTGATGCATAGCGAAAGACCCCAGCACGTGCATCTCAATCCATGACGTGAAGTAATGAAGCGAAAAGTTCACTACGTCTACGCCAGGCATAGAAGTATTGGCCGCAGTACCCAATCCATTATAGAGGTGCGCCAGGGCTGGGATGCCAATGGCCAATCGCGTCCCCTCCGCGATACGATGCGCCGGGTAGATGACCGAAGCCCTCATGAAGCGGCGATGCATCGGGATAACAAACCAGCTAAGCCAAACACTGATAAACCCCACAAAAAACGTCTCCTCATCCATACCGGGTGCTGCAATGGACTCAAAAGGCATCGGCGACACGATGGGGATATAATATTGTGGCAAGTCCGATTCAGCGGTCGGTAGCCTCTTCGGACCAAATCCAAAGGGGTCTCCGATGTTAGCAAACTTCGGAGCAGTCTTCGAAACGGCGTCCTCACGAAGGAAACGAGCGATGAAGCTCTTGAAAGTAACGCCCTGCTCTTCGGACTCGGTGAACAATCGGTCGAAGATACCTAGGGCCTTGATTAAACTGGGACGCTTATGGCGAATGGCATTCTCAGCAGACAGACCGTCAACTGGGGCAGACTCGGGCTCAAAAATGTACTCGTCAGGGGGCAGCAACTCCTCGTACATGTTACCCCTTATCGGCAATCCCGAAATTTCATAAAACTCGGCTAAAGAAATCGAAACCTCGCGATCTCCCAGAAGAAAGGTATTAGTGGGAAGATTCCACTGGTTCAGAAACGCCTTAACCCACCAAGCATGCGGGGACTTGTAATGGAATAGCGACGCGTATACGGCCTGATAAAGCCCGACTTTCTGCAATCGCGCCCGATGGGCAGAAAGGATGTAGCGAGCCCAAAGAAGGTAGCCCGTAGGATGCCTGGGAGTGAGCCCTATCTTATAAATCTGCCCCCACGGGTGGGCCTCACCCTGGCAAATGCGCCGTCCCAAGATGTCTATAGCCGGGATCGGATGGTTCGGAATGCCGGTCGTCGAAGGCTCCAGTCTCCCCGTTGGAGTCCAATTGGGCATTTCCACGGCGAAAGCTGTCCTTGGAGGATCCATCGGTAAAAATGGGAAAGTAGGCTCCGTTGGCACCGCGCAAAGAAAACTCCTGCGACCCTGAATAATCTGACTGTACCAAGGTCCCCATTGAAGAAGGTTGGCGCAGTTCGGGTCATGGGCTCTAATCATCGCCATCGCCTCTTCATCAGACGGTGACTGAGGAAAGGCCGCCTCCGAGCGAGAGAAAGGAAAGCGTGGAGCAGAAGTCATCGCACCTGAAAACCAATAAAGGAAGACCGTTAGAAGAAAAATCGGCAACGTACATTCATGCATGAACATGAAGACTAAGTAAAGAAAGCAAAAACAAAGCTTCCTGGGACCATTGGCTACAAAACACATGGGCCCCACAGAATCCAGATGACGGCACATCAATAATAAGGCCAAAACGCTACAATAAGACAAAGGGAATGTCCGCATTTAATAAAAGGTGGTAACCATGCATATTCCCCTCAAACAAGATCTGGCTAGGGCGCTACAGCGAACCCAACAAAATCAAGGGAATTAAATTCCCACAGAAGGCATCATTACAAAATCCCCATTGCATTAATGGCAGAAGAACCGCCTCGAGCCGAGAGACCCCAGAGATTCTCTGAGTGAAGAAATCGAGTTCTTCGCTGGAATTTAATTCCTTACTAAGGAAAGGGAATTAAATTCCCAGAAACATTTTGAACGGAATTAAATTCCATGGGTTTGAACCGCCATCACCGTCTCCCTAAGGGATCATCTGAACCCTAAGTGATCTACTACGGGAAGTCAAGTGGTCTCATATTTTGGTTAAATTACTTGGAGAAAAATGAGTTCTTCGGGATACCCTCGATCTGGATTTTAAATCCAGAGAGGTTTGTCAAAACAAAGATGCTTCGATTACCATTACCTGAGGAAGAAGGGCCCTTTTCGGACAGAGTTAAACTCTGGAAAATCTTAAAACAGAGAACTAAGCTCTGGAAGAAGAGAATTAAATTCTCAAAGAAAAGTTCTCAGAAGAAGAAAATGTGCAAGGTGAAGGCTCCTATGAAGAGACAGAGCTATTTATAGAAGATAGTGGAAACGTTTCATCTCCCCAGATCCCTAGAGGAATCCAACGGTCATAAGAGGTGACAGCGTTGCACTCACGTGCTGACACGTGAGAACAACGCTGTGGGGGCATTTGTTTCCTGATTTAAAATCAGGAAAGCTTCTGGAAAAGCTTCGGAAGAGGGTCACGTGCTTACACGTGACCAGCGGCCACGTGTTAACACGAGACACCTGAAAAGCATCATCAGATCGAGTTCAGTCTCCTAGCTACGCTAAAGAAAATGGGCTTCAGAAAGAGTCACGTGCTCCCACGTGACCAGGGTCACGTGGTGACACGTGACATTTAAATGCAAGCGTCCAACACGCAAGTTCTCTGATCGAGTCAAGAAAAACGGTTCAGAAAGAGTCACGTGCTCCCACGTGACCAGGGTCACGTGTCGGCACGTGACGTTCAAGGCAGCAAGCGCGTTTCCAGAACAACCAAGGAAAGAGAGTTCAAATAAAGGGTCACGTGCTCACACGTGACCAGGGGTCACGTGGTAGCACGTGATGTTTAAGCAGCAATCAGAAGACACAGTGCAGAAGGCTCGTTCCAAAGGGGGTCACGTGCTCACACGTGACCATGGATCACGTGGTCACACATGACCGGCTTCCAAAGCCCATGTTGACGACAGAATTAAATTCTGAAGGAAATTCGAATCTTTCCAAAGGAAAGTAATTATTTGGGGCTAATCAAATTAAAGATTCAGAGATGATTAAATATCATCTATCTATGGAAAATCTCGGCTTTGGGAAAGATTTCCCCCTTAAATCTAACCAGAATATCAAAGGAGAATCTCTGGATTTAAGATCCAATGGTGAATAAAATTCACCTAATAATCCAAAGGCCCAAAATGAATGATGGATGCAAATCAAATCTCCCAATGAAGATTCGTCAAAAAACTGATTGATGCGGCTGCCTCTCCTATAAATAGGAGCCAAGAGACACAGGAGACATATACATGCGCAGAGAAGAAAAGGAGAAAAAGAGAAGAGTTTTGATACTTCGAAAAGACTCAGATCTTCTGCAAAAACCCTAGGTAAGAAAGGGAAGCCCTTTTGAAAGAAGCAGAATTTAATTCTCAACAGAGTTTAACTCTGATAATATAAAAGCAGAAGAGCATATTTCTTCTCTCTTTGATAGAGGATCTGCAAAGTGCACATCTCCCCTTAAGGTTGAGAATTTAATTCTCAATGGGTTGAGATCCTGCCATGCAGATCCAAAACATAGAGAAGGAGTGCAAACTCGAGAATTTAATTCTCACAGAACTATAGGAATTTAATTCCTCCAAAATAAAGTGGGGCTAGACCCTATATCATGGGAATTTAATTCCTTCAGAACAAAAAAAAGAAACAGGGTTTAACCCTAATTAAAGAACTTAGTTCTGTTGAAACAACGGGAATTTAATTCCCTTAATCATCATTTCCTCAAAAACTTTTATTAGGGTTTAACCCTATTCAGCCCTTCACATAAACGAGGAATTTAAATCCCACAGAAAATTCAGAGTTAAACTCTATTCCAGAATACAAGTCTTCAAAAGAAAGAAGGATTTAATTCCTCTGAAATTTAAAGTCTCTGGAATTTAATTCCTAAAAAAAAAAGGGAGTAACAAATCCTCTGAAAAAACCACATTAAGGCAGGGTCACGTGTCACCACGTGACCCCCCCAAAAGCCCTACAGAAAACCCCTTTGAGGCGGCACCCCACGTGACCCACGTGACTTTCAGTAGAAGCCTTAACACATAGGCATTTGAATGCCCATCACGTGCTGACACGTGATGCTATCAAAGACACAGTAATTTCAGCAGAACAAATGAAGGAAGGGCGCTCTCACGTGCTGCCACGTGACCCCTCTTGTCTTAGTGTTTAACACTAAATTGAAACTCTCGAAATCAGTGTTAAAATATTGTTGGGCCTTAGTGTTCAACACTAATTAAAAAGCTTCACTTGCAGTGTTCAACACTGATCCGTTTTAGTGTTTAACACCAATTTGAGAAGCCTTATTGCTGGTGTTTAACACCAATTATTTCTTAGTGTTAAACACTAACTTGTTAACCGCATTCCCAGTGTTCAACACTGATTGCTCTGTAGTGTTTAACACTAGGCTTTGGCCCAATTGGCTAAATGGATTGAGGCAAAGCCTCTCCTTCAATGGACCAGCAAGAGTCAATATTCCAGACCTGACTGGACTTAGCCCAAGCTGGCCATAAGTCCTCAATTTGTGATTAACTGGGCTAATGAGCTCATAACATAATTGATCAGTCTTGACCCAAATTGGGCCAGGGACTATTTAATCCACCCCGGTTCTAGGGTACATCTCTTCACTCCTTTGATACTTGGCATTGTAATCCCTCAATGTCTTCAAAGAGGTGACGGGTCCCGATGACCACTCATGATATGGACTGTGGGGTCCTTAAACCCATGCCTAATGCTAAACTTCCTGGTTACGTGGAAAGCGGATAACGTCACTCTTTGACCCCGTGGAAAACGTCCAGAGCGGATCCTGGTCCTCGCAGAGCATGGCAGTGAACCCATGCGAAGCATCCAGAGCGGAGCCTGGTCCTCGCCTAGCACGGCAGTGAACCCGTGTGAAGCATCCAGAGCACATACCGGACTGTGGAGTCCTTAAACCCATGGACTATGACGTCCTTAACCTTGACCGAGATGTCTTAAAACTACCCACGGACCGCAATGTCCTTAAACTACCAACGGACCGCAATGTCCTTAAACTACCAACGGACCGCAATGTCCTTAAACTACCCATGGACCGCAACGTCCTTAAACTACCCACGGACCGCAACGTCCCTAAAACTAGAACAATTGAGCCCTCCATATGCTCTTTTGTCGGATCTAAACGGTCCCGTTTAAGTTGATCTTAGCCTCCAAAAATGGCTAACGCGTCCTTAAACCTTCAAACAGATTGGACTACGAATCCCCTAAATTAACTCCGGCTTGAGGGTACATCTCTGAACTCCTCTGACATCCGTCGTTGTAATCTTTCAACGTCGTCAGAGAGGTGACGGGTCCCGAAGACCATACATGCAATGGACTAACGTATCCTTAACAAACGTTTAAGTTGATCTTAGCCTCAAATATGGCTAACGTGTCCTTAAACCAAACCCCCAAACCCAAATTTAAGATAATGCGGATTTGGACTAGTCCACGCCCTACGGGTGACGACATAACTCAGTCTCCGTAAACAATCCACGGGCAATAAAACAAACACCCACGACACGAAGTGACCATCTGGAGAAGGAGAAAGTTGTTACCGCAACGCGGTAGCGTAATTAACTGCAGGGGCTTGCGCCTGCAGGGAAGAGCGTCCCCACAATCAAAAACCCCTCAAATGAGGGGGAATCTGACGAAGTCTGCTACATCGGACGCATCCGTCTAAACCTTCGACACACGGTGCCATAAATCAACTTGGCATCTTCGGAGGGGTGGACGGATAGCACCAATTAGCATCTGCCCCGAACCCCAGGCATTCGGACGTCCCGACGTCCCGGCCGCCGTTCGGAGGGGAACAGACTACAACAGAAGATTTGGTTGAACCAGAGGATTCCGTAGTTCCCGATGAACCCCAGCCACTCCGCCGATCTAGTAGGGTTCCTCGCCAACCTGAGAGATACTACGGTTTTCTCATGTACGGTGGGAGCGAGGATTGCATCATGGAGGATGATGACCCAACTAGCTTCGAACAGGCCATCACGAGTGGGGACTCAGTGAAATGGCTGGATGCTATGCGGTCTGAGATGGATTCCATGTACACCAACAAAGTATGGACTTTGGAAGTTGCTCCTGAAGGGGTAAAACCCATTGGGAGCAAGTGGATCTTTAAGAAGAAACTTGGTGTAGATGGGAAAGTGGAGACTTTCAAAGCTAGACTTGTAGCAAAAGGTTTTCGTCAAAGACCAGGTGTGGACTATGACGAGACCTTTTCTCCAGTGGCTATGCTTAAATCCATCCGGATCATGCTTGCCATCGCTGCATATCATGATTACGAAATCTGGCAAATGGAAGTTAAGACCGCCTTTCTAAATGGTGATTTAGAAGAGTGCGTGTACATGACTCAGCCAGAGGGCTTCGTAGACAGTGGGAGCAGCGGGAAGGTGTGTAAGCTGCTTAAATCCATTTATGGATTAAAGCAAGCATCGCGGAGTTGGAACATCTGCTTTGACGTCGTTATCAAAGAGTTTGATTTCGTCAAAAATCCAGATGAACCTTGTATCTACAAGAAGGTGGCAGAGAGTAAGGTTGTCTTCCTCGTATTGTACGTAGACGACATACTCTTGATAGGAAATGATATTCCTATGCTGCAATCGGTCAAGCTCTTCTTATCACAAAGATTCTCGATGAAAGATCTTGGTGATGCCTCCTGCATATTGGGAATTATGATCTATAGAGATAGATCCAAACGGATTTTGGGATTGTCCCAATCCAGGTACATTGACACCATACTAAAGAGGTTTAGTATGGAAGAGTCCAAGCGTGGGAATATGCCCACGATCTCTGGAGTCACTCTCTCCAAAGAGATGTCTCCCAAGACTGATTTGGAGAGAGCTCGCATGCAAGGGATACCCTATGCTTCGGCAGTAGGCTCTATCATGTATGCGATGCTATGTACCAGACCCGATGTAGCATACTCACTAAGTATAGTGAGCAGGTATCAAGCTGATCCTGGAGAGAGTCACTGGATAGCTGTGAAGAGCATTCTCAAGTACTTGCGAAGGACTAGAGATATGTTCTTGGTGTATGGTAACGGAGAACTCCAAGTGGAGTCCTTTACCGATTCGAGCTTCCAGAGTGATAAGGACGACTCTAAGTCATAGTCGGGCTTTGTCTTTACCCTTTACGGAGGGGCGGTTAGCTGGAAGAGTTCCAAGCAGGAAACCGTGGCAGACTCGACGATGGAGGTTGAATACATCGCTGCCAACGATGCTGCTAAAGAAGCTGTCTGGATCAAGAAGTTCATTTCTGAACTAGGAGTGGTTCCATCCATTGAGCATCCAATACCTTTGTATTGCGATAACAATGGAGTGGTGGCTTTAGCCAAGGAACCCAGGTCCCATCAGCGATCCAGGCATATTCTGAGGCGGTATCACCTGATCCGGGAGATAGTTGATCGCCGGGAGATCGAGGTCAGGAGAGTTGACACGAAGAATAACACGGCGGATCCACTCACGAAGGCCATTCCCCAGACGCAGTTTGAGAGACTCTTCGGGATGCTCGGTATGCGATACTACAGCAGCTGGCCCTAGTGCAAGTGGGAGATTGTTAGTTGTATGTATGCCCTAGAGGCCAGTATTGTACAGATGTTGTATATTATATTAGATGCTTGGACATATATAGAGATGACTTTCTTGCTCGATATGATAGTATGCTATCTGGTTACTCTTTATCTTAACATGTACACTAGTCTCTTTATACTGTCTTATAGTTACATGTTGGTAAAGCCCTTAGGATGTGTACTTGACTACCTGGACTATGATGCGGATCATACTAGTGGGGACATGGTAGTCCATAAGTACATCCTTCAAGGTCCCTAGTCGTGGGTGTATCGAGACGGGGCATCGATATACCAGAGTAGACTAGCGTATACGCTTCTCGACCCATGTGATGGGCGATGGATGATCCCATATCCATTGGTGTTTGACATCAGAGATGGTATACGGGTGCTCAGTGGAGACTGGGTACACTGGACGGACTCGCCGAGAACTCCCAGATGGTATTATACCTCACGTCAGATGGCAGTTCTCAGGTGACACTTGTACAGGTTAGTCTGTAGACCCGAGATCGTCATAGAGTCTTGTGTGATTCCCACTGTGCTTTGATCTCTACCTTACCACGTCCATAAGGGCGTGCAAAATGGTGGTCTTTGGGTACAGTCCCGAGTCACATGGAGGCAATGAGCGATAGGAGGGGTTTCGTCTCTCCCGGTATTGGGAGTTGATATTGCGCTGTGCTCGATTGGCCGTAACAGGGAAGTCCCTGGCCAGGGCTGATCATAGATTTGCTGGTAAGTGTTACCAGTAGTTTCTCGACCCGTTATGAGCCTCACATCGGCACGACTTATCGGGTTATTGGGGTCTGACGTTTACCACCCCTAGACTTAATATGCGACGTATCAGACGAAGAGACCGGACTGTATGGTAAGTGTTACTGGTCGGATTCGCAGGAGTGTGAGCGGGCTAGCTCGTCGATCTTCTGATCGCTCAATACCCGGGTGGCCGTTACGTTTAGCAGACCGCTTGCGGCTTGTGGGTGCTTGATATGATCATCATCTGCTACCGGCGTATTGACGAGTCTTTAGAGTCCTACACAGAGGTTTCCTGACTCAAGCGAAACGAAATAGGAGTGCATATGAGATATGTGCGGGACCGAGAATAATGCGTGTATGTGATACCGCATTTCATTCTCGCGATATATGTTTCGATTGGTTATATTCGATATGACCTAGTTATCGAATCATTGATTCGATAAATCGATACATTGGTTTCTAGCCGGTTATGTGCGACATGACCGGATCATTGAATCAAATGTTGATTTAATGATTTAATGCATAATTATATATTTGATATATTGCATTGCATTAACTAGTATTGGTTCACTTTAAACGGATTTTTCTCACTTGGATTGCACATTGTATATGTGATATACTTTTGTGCATTTTATGTATCATGTTTGATGATGCTTGATCATATGGTTAAGTGAATAGGATTAAACCATGGTTATTATGATAATTAGGGTTTTGCTTATTTATTTATTCATTTATTTATTCATTTGGATAAGTATAAATGATAATGGTTGCAAGTTTTGTTTCTTATGAGATGCTTCATGAACATTTGACTTTATGCAACCATTCTTGTCATTTTGCTTAACCCTAACCCACTCTAATCACCATGGTTAATTCTCTACACTTAACCTTAGTTAAGTTATGATAAATATTGAGTTTATTTTCTTTTTATAATAAATTATGATAATATTCTAGCTCATCTTCTTCTTCTTCTTCAAGTGAGCAACCTTGATGCCATCAATGGCAACTTGTGATCTAGTGAGCAAAATCCAAATCTAAAGTGAACCCACCTCCTATTTCTTCACCCTCTATCTCTTGCCAAGTTGTTTTGGGTGTTTACTTCACAAGTTTCACAAGTTTGTGAGGTCGGAGCTTGAGTTTGTGCAACCTCGACGTAGATCGTCTTTGACACAAAGCCGACGAACTATTCCGCTTGTTTTCCCGATGAAGCCGACGGAGGAGTCTAGGATTCATGATGTACAGCGAGAAGACTTCGTTGCGGAGCCGTGGAGGTGGATATCCGGATCTACAAAGGTTGTAATTTCCGTATCCTAGTAGTTAAGAGTTAACTAGCTTTCTATTTCGCCTAAACATCTAGTTAAGATCCGTAGTCTAGGGTTTCTCGGCACCAAAAATTTTTAATTGGCATGTCCGATGCCTTGTGAGACCACTATAGGGTGCCTAGGAACCTTTCTACCACCAGATCCCTATTTGATGCAAATTCATCGTTTTTAAGCAAATTTTGACTTTCTATAAACTGCTGTTGACCCGGTGAGTTCTGATTAATTTTGAGATGACTGCAGTATAGTGGTTAGGTGCTGATCCCCCAGGTAGAACCCGACCCCCATACTTCATGTACAGGCCGCCGGAAAATTCGATCTGGCCGCAAATTGCGGCCAGATGGGGAGGGTTTGGGTTGGGGTTTGTCTCTAGTGGTGCCTGTTGCAACCCTTAGACTCATGGCATGTGCAATTTTGTTTGATTCTTACTGTAGAAAAATCTGGAGCTAATTACCCTATTTCTCGTATTTTTTTGAACCTTCGCGACATGCGTGATACGCATGTGGTTCGGGATTTCTGCGTATCGCGACGCGTCGGGGTAGTTTCGGACGCGTGATCACACGTTTTAGCGTATCGCGCACACGCGCGATTGGTTTGCGACACGGGTTTCTAGTTTGACCTTAATATCACGTTTTTGTGGATTTGTGCTTATCTGTGATATATTGTGTGATTCTAGGTTCGCAGGCAAGTGAGACGGACGCTGCGAAGAAGGGGAAGTAAGTCGTCGGCTACACTTAGCGCGAGACTTCGATGAGTAGATTTCACATCTACGGGGATATCACCTGCTTGGCGTTATGCGTCAGAGCTGATAGGACCTTATAGTTATATGTTGCGTTTACCCCATTGACTGTCATTGCATACTGCATTCCCTGCTATATGTAAGTAAACTTAGAATTGATAGAACACCACACTATTACTAACGGTTCATGTTGCACGAGCACTAATCTGCATGTTACACACACACCGTTAGTAATTGCCATGACACACTCACTGTAGAACTGCCATGATTATATTGCTGTAGTTCATTTCACATATGATTCGATATGATTTTCATAGAAATTAGGAGCCGCATGATGTCTTTAAAAACAGAAACTATTTTTAAAAGCGGTTTCCCCTTGTACCTATATTATGGCTTGATGTACATAGCACATCGCATTTGATTTACTTCTTGGTGTTGGATTTTCATGTGATTTCTGGATTTGAGGACCGTGGGATTTTTTAAGAAAAAGATGCACTATTTGAAAACCCGGTTCCTCGTGATATGATATTTTGGTGCGTCCACCATGCGTTTTCTCGGTGCTGAGACGTGTGCTTGAAATCCGATTCGAGAAGTTGGATGATCCGTTTGCGGGTTCGTGGTGGACCCGGTATGGTTCCCCGGGGTGGGAAATGTTTTTCGTGGAGTAGACGATGAGCCTGGCAGGGTGGCGAGTACCTACCGGTGATTGGTTGGACCTGGCGGTTATCCGGAGGATACTGACCAGAGTCGAGAGATGGATGCGGGATGATCCGTACTGCCGGGGCCGAGGGCCGATACCGCAGACGGAGCCCGTGGGCTGATCCGGACTGACGGAGCCCGATATATGAGGATTTGCGTGTCGATGCTGGACACGAGTGTTTTATGATATTTTGAGTGCCGATGTTGGGCACTCTTGATTCTCGGAGATTTACAGGATTTGAGGGCCGAGGGGAGTGCCGGCGCCTGAGTTTATTTGGGATTTGGGTGCAGTTTGGGGCACGGATTATTTTTCCACGTTGATATTCCGTGTAGATGTTATTTATCCCATGCTCAGTATTGATTATCATGTATCTCATCCTGTAGTTATTTTACCTGATAGAGCACTTGCATGACTATTGCACATACTGCTTGTCACGCATTGATATCATCTGCTGGCATTTGTTAAAGTAGCGCAGTACGTGCATGCTCGCGATTACCTTTATATGTTATCTCTATTCACGAGTTGGCAACTCACCCCCGTTGTGCCACAGTATTTGCAGGTTGCCCTTCAGAGTAGTCGCGGCAGGCTGCCTTTTGCATATTTTGGCTACAGATACCACTACAGTTGGTGCGAGAGCTATTTTGCTTTTTGGTGGGTTGTGGTATCTGATTACTTTTATTGTACTCCTTTTGTATCTAGTACTCTCCATCTACCATATATGTACTGGACTTAGATACTGTGTGAGGATGATGATTTATATTTTGTTTTCTGGTGTCGAGCTCGTGGGAGCCGACTGTTTTTTATGCAGTTTATTATTCTATGATGTTTACTTATTGCTCATTCTTCGCTACGGCGTCGTATATTACTCCTGTGATGATGGTTTCTGCCGTTGGGCGTGATTGCTCCCGTTTTGGGATGTTTCATTTCATTATATTTCATTTTCACTTATATCCTGTTTTATACCCGATTTCGGGGTTATTTTTACAAAGGAAATGCTGCCAAAATTATTTAAATGACAACTTAACCTTAAAATAACTTCGTTGGACTATTCACGATTTTCTAAAAGTTTTAATTAAATGTTTTCAACACTCTCTACTTTTAAATGGTTTTGATTTCTGGGTTCGGCTTACTTAGCCGCGTTACGCCTGTAGACGTTGCGTGGTTAAGTGCCGGTCACGAGTCGAAATACTCGGGTCGTGACATTATGGAACCGAAATAGTCCAAAACTTGAAACCGAAAAATGAAGTTTCTGTCGAATTCAAAAGTTGTTCAAAAAAAGTTTCAAACAAGTACAGAGTGATGTATGAGATATATCATGAACACCATAAAAATTTCAAGGGATTTCAAAATTTTTTGGCCGACCACATGTATTGTGATCTCGGCCAAAACTGAGCACCCCCCTGAAATTTTATGTGTGTTCAAGTTACTTGGTTTTGATGTTTCAGGTGTTATTTGTTTTTGCTAATTTTGCATGTGATGTAATTTTACACTAAAAGCAATTCGGAGTGTTTCGTATTAGTAGTTTTAACATTGTTTCGGGTTATTCGCATGTTGTCTAGACGAAGTTAAAAAGTTCGATCGAATGTCAAAAACCCATTTTTCCAAGTTTAACGTATTCGGAAAAACATGCAAGTGATCCTATGAACCCTCTAGAAGAATGAAACCCTAACTCGACTTTTTTGGATCGTGGAACCGCGATCATACCTTAGGGTTTGTCGTAGTTCCATGGAGACATGAGTGAGGCTTGGGTTTGCCCATCTACGGCTGGTGCATAGGTACTGTGGCATATTCTGGGTAGTACTAAAACTGTGCTCAAGTGTTGAGCTGTCGGGAAATTGTGGGACTTTGATGAATCGATCGAAAAGTTTAACGTTCGTCCCGGTATCATGTGATGGGATACAATATTTGGAATCCACATGTAGTTATGAGATAACTAATTTGAATGTTATAAATTTAGCAATTTAGTCTCATTTGATCGGTTTCCACGGGATTTTGATGTGATCAAATGTCCGTCGCAATCACGTAGCGTACGTGGATACTTGCCGGGTAAATTTAATAGATAGCCACGCCCCATACCCCCGACCAAGTGACTGTAGGAGAACCCCGTCGCCAAAAGCATCCGTTCGGGTGCTCGCGGCAGCGGTGTTCCGCCTTAGTGGACTTCGTCGACGGTATCGGGGGTGCGACCGTCTACTAAAGTTTCCGATGAGGATTCGATCAGGATGTCGGGAATCTTGTTGAATTGCCCGACTAGATATTGAAAAGTGTTTTCGAGATCGAGACTAAAATGCAGGGTTTATAATTGTTAGGCATGTGATGTCTAAGGAATTCATTTGGTTAGGCATGAAATCCAAAGTATGTGATACGTTGGGTTTATGATGTCTAGGGTGGTTGCGGATTCCAACTGTTGTAGTTTTTCACTTTCTTTTCTGCGACCGTAAGTGTAATATGTGGTGTATCGCCGGTTTCGTTTATATATGTCAACGACAACTGGGATACGCATATTTACTTACGTTGATGACATGTGATGTTATGTGTTGCTGTGATATGTTATATTGGATCATCGTGTTTGAATAGCCGGGGGTTTTATGTGAGATGAGAGTTTTTCATTTTCATTCATGTAAAATTCATTGTATGTAATATTCTTTTATTGGGGCACTTCCGCGTTGAGAATGATGTCACCATTGTATATTATTTACTTTTCCGCATTAGGATAGACCCAAGGCGGGGAGCACAAGTAACCGGGTTCTAGGGTCCAGTGGGAGACCATCTCGAGGAGGCGAGACTGGGTCTCCTAACTCTAGAATTGGTATGGTTGCCTGCCTCTCTCGTAGGGGTCTAGGGGTGTGGGATTGGCTATTCATCACGACCGTGGAATCCGTGTTTTATACAGGCTTAATTTAAAACACGGAAATCCTAGTATATCCAATATTTCATATGTTTTATTCTGCTGCGATATCTGTGAGTGATCATTTGATATATGTTGAGATGAATACAGGATATCGTATATGTGATATATTATATAGACGTTGCTTATGTTTTACACCCGCGCTAGCCCTGCCCCGCTCTGCCGTTAGTTACCTAACATAACGGTGCACGAGGGGACATCGAGGCGAATGCTGATGGCATAAGCGTACGTTGTATTTATTTATGATGTTTAGGTAACTTAAAATGATTGGACTTTATTAATGAGATTAATGAAATAAAAGAAACCTAAAGATGTTGTAGAAACTTGTCTCGAAAACTGGTAGCTCTGGTTCTTGCTTTGCATAACGGTATTTCTTGTAGAATATCCAACACCTTATTCGATAAGGAAAGAGCCGAGATCCATTCACCGGGAGTGACCTCTTTAGCGAAACTAGCAGATGCTACATACTCGGTTTGTCTTTTGACTGCTTTTATAGTTTTTGCTTTGCATAGTGGTATTTGTGAAATATTCTGCACCTCATTCGATGAGGAAAGAGTCGACGATCCCTTCACCGGGAGTGACCTCTTTAGCAAAACTAGTAAAAGCCTCAAAAACACTCCTTTTCAAAATCACTCGATTCTACAACGATATCAAGTTCATTACGCAAAGGGTTTTCTTAAAAACCTGTCGTAGCCTTCCGTCATTTTAGATAAGCACTTCATTGTATTCGTGCTATGTTTGTTGGCTTTCGTCAAGGCGTAGTATACGGTAGCTATTTATGCTTATCTGCATAAGCATATGATGCGATTGAGTCAGGGTAGTCGTGCGACTTTGTTGGTTTTCGTCAAGGGTCGTGCGGGTGGGTTTAATTCAATCAGGAAATGTACGGGTTGAACTTGACTAGTACCCTATGGTTTGTTGGCTTTCGTCATGGTCATAGGATGCTAGGGGCAAAATATTATTGGGAATTTCAAGCGTTGAAATTTGCAATGAAATTGCATATCTTCTATGAGATAGTTGGATCCCGATACCTACTGCGAGTAAGAGTTACTCCTGGAAGAGTTTTACACATTACAATTAGCCGATCAAGTAGGTGTCTAGAAAGGTGTCAACGGGGTTACGCCCCAGGGAAAACGAGGTTTATTTTAATTAGGTCCGTGCGAAAGCACGAGGAACCTCCCTCAAAGTACCGGCACTGGCCTGGCTGAAAGATTGGCGAATTTGTAGGGTGTAATTAATCCCGGCTAGTCTTTCCTTTTAGGGTTTGAAGGAAGATTTGACTAAAATAGTGGGAGCCATCCTGATTAGATAAATTAATAACCAATCTAATCTTGCAAGAGCATACACTGAGTGTTTTCTTCTCTCTCTCTCCAGGTAGCGACCATGTCATGCCTTAATCAAGATAATAATACGGATGTATTGACCGAACCCGCTTGTTATACTGAGCTAAAGAATGTTGGTCCCGCTCCAACTTATAATTGTTATAAGACCGAGCATGAAATAGGGGATTACCAGAATTCCCGTGCTGCCCAAACGAAGAAAGTGCATGATGATGCATCTTCTTCGGGTGTGTTCATTACCGAGAACTGTTATTTCAGTATCCTCTACGTTCTAGGTATGTAATCCCGGATCAGAATCCCATATATGTAATCTGTTACATGGGTTACATATAGGTAGAGAACTGGGAATGGGTAATAAGTTTCAAGAGTTGGAAATGGTGCAAGTGTTGCAGCCAAGTATGTTGGCAGTTATCACCCTGTATTACCAAATACATTGATTCTGAACGAATGTTATTAGATACCGAACCTGATATACAACATCATATCAGTCTCTTTATTCAGTAAAGAAGGATATAATTTTGTATTGTTGGATAATGTTTTGAACATTTCCTATATCAAGAGTTGATCGGTTCAGGCACGTTATCTAAAAGCATATACGTTCTAAATCAAACCACAGTTCTTAATGTGCAGAGCACACACAAGAGGAAGAGTTCAGAAATAAACGAATCATTCTTGAGGCATTGTAGACTAGGTCATATCAATGCGACCCGACTAGCTAAGTTACATAAAGATGCATATTTAAATAAGTTTGAATTTACATCTTGTGAAACTTGCCAGTCATGTCACAAAGATAAAATGGCCATAGCCCCGTTTATTGGAAACAGAGAAAGAGTTAGTGAACTCTTGGGATTGATACATGATGATGTATGTAGGTCCCCTGTCTACACATGCCAGGACTGGTTCTTTGTACTTCATTAAATTCACTGATGATCTCTCAAGATTCGCACATGTGTTCCTGTTGAAATACAAGACTGAAGCTTTTGAGAAATTCAAAGAATATAAGTTAGATGTAGAGAACCAAAATGGGTATAAGTATTATGTCCTTTGATGTGATCGAGGAGGAGATTACTTGAGCACGGAATTCCCGGACTATTCTAAGGGAGAATGAGATTCTCTCTCAGCATTACTCCTCTGAATACACCACAGTACGTTGGTGTATCGGGGCAGAGTAATCGCACCCTATGGGATATGGTGTGCTCTATGATGAGTACTACTGGGTTGCCTATTTCCTTTTGGGGGTTATGCACTTGTGAAGCTGCATACCTATTGAATAGGGTTTCAACCAAATCAGGTGCCTACCACTCCATATGCGATATGGTACGGAAAGAGCCCATCTCTTAAAGATGTTAAGATTTGGGGTTGTCCGGCCTATGCCTAAAAGCAAAATCTGGACAAGCTCGAGGAAAGGTCAGTTCTGTGGAAGTTTGTTGGATATCCCAAGTATTTGCAAGGGAATATCTTCTACCATACTGAGGAGCAAAAGGTGTTTTTTTTCTCAGCATGCCACTTTTGGGAATGGGAATTTTTTATGAAGAAATTAGTGGTCATGAGGTAGAACTGGAAGAAGTTCCAGCTATACAAACTACAGCTGATGATTTGGTAGAACCGGAGAATTCAATAGCTCCCAACGAACCTCAGCCTCTCCGCCGATCTAGTAAGGTTCCTCACCCACCTGAGAGATACTTCGGTTTTCTCTATGACAGTGAGAGCGAGAATTGCATCATGAGATGATGACCCGACTAATTTCATGCAAGCCATCAGGAGTGGGGACTCTGTGAGAATGGCTGGATGCTAAGCGATCTGAGATGGAATCCATATATACCAACAAAGTATGGACTTTGGTTGCTATATCTGAAGGGTTAAATCCCCATCAAGAGCATGTATATCTTGAGAAGATTACTTGGTGTACATGGAAAAGTTGAGACTTTCAAAGCTAAGACTTGTTGCAAAAGGTTTTCGTCATCGACCAGGTATGGAAAATGATGAAACCTTTTCTAGTGCCTATGCTTAAGTCCATCCGGATCCTACTTGCTATTGCTACATACCATGACTACGATATCTGGCGGTTGGGTGTCATGACAGCTTTTCTAAATAGTGATTTAGAAGGGAGCGTCTATAAGTACACAGCCAGAGGGCTTCGTAGACTGTGGGAGCAGCGGAAACGTGTGCAAGTTGCTTTATGGGTTAAAGCAGGCATCGCGGAGTTAGAACATCTGTTTTGATGTGGTAGTCAAAGCGTTTGACTTCATCAAAATGGTAGATGAACCTTGTATATACAAAAAGGTAGTAGGGAGTATGGTGGTGATCCTCGTATTGTACGTGGATGACATACTCTTGATATGAAAGGAGTTTCCTATGCTACGCTCGGTCAATCTCCTCTTATCACAAGGATTCTCCATATAGGATCAAGATGATACCTCCTAAATCCTGGATTTTGGATCTATGAGATAGATCTAAATGGATGTTAGGATTCTCACTAGGTGTAGTGCGATGGTATCAATCGATCCTGGGGAGAATCACTGGATAGCTTCCTGGGTGGTAAGGTCAACTGAATGTCAGTCACAGGCATTGTCTTTACCCTAAGTGGAGGGACGGTATGTTGGAAGAGTTCCAAGCTAGATACCGTGGTATACTAGACGATAAAGGCCGGATATATTGTTACCAAGGATGCTACCAAAGAGGTAGTCTGGATGTATAGTTCATGAGATGAACTTCGTTCCTACCATTGTGTGACAATGGAGTTGTGGTTTTGGCCTAGAAACCCCCGTCCCATCAGATATCCAGACATATTCATAGGCAGTATCACCTGATCATGGAGATGGTTGATCTCCAGGGAGATCGAGGTTAGGAGAGTAGACAGAGAGGAAAACAGCGCGGATCCACTCACAAAGGCCTATTTCCCAGTAGAGAATTTTATGGGATGGTTGAGTATGAGATACTTCAACCACTGCTGATTGTTGGGTATGAGATACTACAACAGATGGCTCTATTGCAAGTGGGAGATTGTTAGTGATATGTATGCCTTAGAGGCCATTACTGTACATACGATGTATATTGAAGTGGATGCTTGGACATATATATGGAGGACTTTCTTGCTCGACATGATAGTATGCTATATGGTTTCTCTTTATCTTAACATGTACTTTGATTGTCTCTATGTTACATGTTGATAAAGCCCTTAGGATGATTACTTGACTACCAGGACTATGATGTAGATCATACTAGTGGGGACAGTGTGGTCGCTAAGTACATCCTTCAAATGTTCCTAGTCGAGGGTGTATCGAGACAGGGCATCGATATACCAGAGTAGACTAGCGTATAGCTTCTCGACCCATATAGATGGGCGATGGATGATCCCATATCCATTGGTGTTTGACATCAGAGACAGTATACGGGTGCTCAGTGGAGACTGGGTACACTCAACGAACTCTCCGAGAACTCCCAGATGGTATTATACCTCACGTCAGATGGCAGTTCTCTGGTGACACTGGTGCATGTTAGTCTGTAGACCCGAGATCGTCATAGAGTCTGGTGCGATTCCCACTGTGCTTTGATTTCCACCTTACCACGTTCAAGAGAACTTTCAAAACGCTGACTTTTGGGTACAGTCCCGAGTCACATGGAGGCAATGAGTGATAGGAGGGGTTTCGTCTCTCCCGGTATTGGGAGTTGATGTTGCGCTATGCTCGATTGGCTTTAACAGGAAGTCCTTGGCCAAGGCTGCTTCAGAGATATACTGGTAAGTGTTATCAGTAGTTTCTTGACCCGTTATGAGTCTCATATCGACACGACTTATCGAGTTACTGTGGTCTTACGTTTACCACCCCTAGACGAGATATGCGACATATCAAACGAAGAGACCGGATGTACAGTAGTGTTACTGATTGGATTCGCAGGTGTGTGAGCAGGCTTGCTTGTTGATCTTCTTATCGCTCATTACCCGGGTGGCCATTACGTTTTGTAGACCGTTTGCGGCTTGTGGGTGTTTGATATGATCATCACCTACTGCCGGCGTATTGACGAGTCTTTAGAGTCCTACACAGGGGTTTCCTGGCTCAAGCGAAACGGAGTAGGAGCACATATGTGATATGTGCGGGACCGAGATTGATATGATATGAGATAACGTATTCTATTCTCGCGATTTATGATATTGGACAGTTATATGCGATATAACCGGGTTATCGGATCAAGTATTGATTCGATAAGATGTTACATTTGATATTAGTCGGTTATATGTGATATAACCAGATTATTAAATCAAGAGTTGATTTAATGATTTAATGTATAATTATATATTTAATATATTAATTTACATTAACTAATATTAAGCTCAGTTATGATTTCTTTTTGTCATTTTGTGCACATTGAATATATGTGATATATTTTTGTGTACATGTTTTGTGTCATGCTTAATGATACATGCAAGATGGGTGTATGAGACTTAAACCATGTTAGGGTTAAGTTAGGGTTTTATTTATTTCTTAAGTTATAAGCAAAAGAGAGAAGACTTGGTCAATGTTGTCAAGCTTAGATGAAGCTTGTAGAAACATTGACAAAGTCCACTCTTTTGTCTAGCTTAGGATATTTTGTTAACCCACCCCTTAACTTTATCCCTTGGTTAATTCTCTACATGAGTTAGGCATGAGGGCTTAACTCATCCATGGTTGCAATAATCCATTTGGATTAACTCATATGATGAGTTCTTCTTCATCTTCTTCTTCCTCTCAAGCTTTCTAGCTTCAATGGAGGTATGAGATAAAATGTGAGAAAATCAATTCTAAAGTGATCCCACTTCCTACTTCATCATCCTCTACTACTTGCCATTTAGTATAGGGTGTTTTCTTCACTAATTTCATGATTAGTGAAGAGATAGCTTGGGTTAGTGTCTCCTCGACGTAGATCATCTTCGGCCTCGAAGTCTTCAAAGCAAGCGTGTTCGTTTCTTCAAGGGAGCCTCTCTAGAGTCCGGAGTTCACGATCGCAGCGAAGGGGACTACTACACGGAGCTATTGAAGTGAAGGACCAGTCTACAAAGATTCTATTCCTTGCTCACTTGACTTGCAAAGTGTTTGCATTTTCATTTCCGTCGATTTCTAGTTAACGATTCTTAGTTAGGGTTAACTAAAACGGCAAATTTTTGAATTTGGCATGTACGTTGCCTCCTGAAACCTTGCTGCCATCTTAGGTAACCCTGCAAATTCCCAATATCTATGGCGTCAACACTTGTGTCATTCCCTACTCTGAGGATCATATCTCCTTTCTTCAAAAACCCGCATCTTCTCAACGCCTGCAAAGAGTTACAGATGTGAGAACCTGACCCGGTATCCAATACCTAGGAAGCAGAGTTAATGGAAAAACAGTTTTCTGTTACAAACACATCTGAAGCTGAAGCATCGTCATACTTCTTGTCCTTGAGTGAGGCCATATAAGCCCTGCAATTTCTCTTCCAACGCCCTTACTTTTGACAACGAAAACACTCTCCTTTCTCCGATTCAACAACCTTAGCTTTGTCCTTACCTTTCGCCTTTTTGACACCACCTTTCGGTTTGGTGGGGTTCTTCTTCTTTCTTCCCTTGGCCTTAGCCTTGGACTTGAAAGAAGAAGAATTCCCAACAACTAGAACGGGTGCCTTTTCCTTCTTTAAGGTGCTCTCAGCTATCCTTAATATATTGAGAAGATTTGGAATATCAACTTCCATTGCGTGCATATTGTAATTCAATACAATCTGAGCATAGGAGGAAGGAAGGGACTGCAGAACTAAGTCAACGTAAAACTCATATTCTAACACGAACCCCAGGTTTGCGAGTTCTTCAATAAGACTAATCATCTTTAAGACATGTTCTCCTACTAATGATCCGGGAGCCATCCTCATTTGAAACAATTTCTTTAAGGTCCGTATCTTGCGATACGAGAGTGCTCTTCATACAAATCCTTGCAATAGAGGAATATTGACTGTACGTCTATATTCTCATGCTGCTTCTGAAGTTCATTATTCATTGAAACCGGCACTATGCACTTGGCTTTCGCGCAATCTTTGTCCCATGTCTTACGAACCTCGATGTCTGCAATCGAGGCATTGGGACTTGGGGTCACCGGTAAGGACATATGCCACGTTGTCATAAGTGAGGGCAATGGTGACATTTCTCAGCTAGTCTTTGTAATTAGATCCAGACAACGTATTCTTTTTTAATAATAGTTTTAGTCCAGTCATGGTCACTGCCTATCAGAGGGAGAGAAAAGAAAACGCTCAACGTATGATCGTGCAAGATTAGAATAGTTTATTATCTTGTCTAATCAGGATGGCTCCCACTATTTTTATCAAATCCTCCTTAAAACCTTAAAAGGAAAAGTTTTGCCGGGATTAATTTCACCCTACAAGTTTGCTTAATCGTTCAGCCAGGTCAGTGTCAGTACTTCGAGGGAGGTTTTCCAAGGCTTTCGCCAAGTTCCTTAATTACAGAGAACCACTTTTCCCTAGAGGTGTTGCCCCATTTAACACCTTTCTAAACACCTATGAGATTTAGCTAATTGCAAAGTGAAAAATTCTCCCGGGTGTAACACTTACTCCAGTAGGAATCGGGACCCAACTATCGCATAGAAGGTATGCAATCTCGTTGCAAATTTCTAATCTGAAACACCCGATATGATTTTTACCCCTAACGGCTTATGATCTTGACACAGTCAACAAATCATAAGTCCTCAGTCAAGTTCAACCCCGTAACATTTCAAAAAAAAATATTATTTTTGGGAATTTTTATAATTAAATAATAAAATACTGAATATTTTAATAAGGCGGTATAATTAAATACCGATAAATTTGTGAAAAATTTGGAAAATTTTAGAAATTACTAAAAAGAGGGCGTTTTATGGAATTAAGAATTTTTTAAGTTTTTATGATTAATTATATGCTAATTTAGAGCTAATCGCGATTAAAAATCGCTAATCGGATTTTAAGCTTGTTTTGTGCAAAACATGCACCATGTCTTTTTTTCACTTGTTACATTTTCCTACATGATTTTGGGTGCATGGCTTTTGTTTTGGGGTTACTATTGAGGAGAGAAGGAAAATAGAAAATAGAAAAGAAAAAGAATAAAGAATAAAGAATTAGGTATTGGTGAGAGAGAGAAAGGTGAGGGTTGTCTTGACTTGGCCATTCACTCACCTCACAATTTTCATCACTCATTTCCTCTCCCCTCTCTTCATCATTGCTGCTGCTGCTGCACCCTCCTCCTCCCCCATCTTCATCCTCTCAAAACTCCATGAAAAACACCTCAAAACCCAAATCCCAATTCATTAAAAAGATGCATGAGCTCATTAGCTATCCCATGGACCAAGAAAGCAAGGATTTTGGACACTTGGGGCAACTCAAGAATTTTCTTGAGTTGCCAAATGAGGTATTCTCTTAACCATTAGCCTAGTATTTCCATTACTTTAGCATCCATGTTAGATTAGAACTGATATTGTGTGGTTTGGGTGAACTTTGAAAATTCTAGTTAAGGGTTTTGGAATTCTTGAGTGGTGATGGGTAATTAAGCTCAGTAGAGGCCATACAAACCCCCTAGTGCTAGAATTCAGACCTAAACCAGAGACTAGAACCCCGGAATACGGATTTAGAAAACCCGATATCGGAAAATTGTGAATTATGTGGATGTAAAATGAAATCTGCTAACACTCGGGCTACCTGAAAATTATTTTGCAAACACAGAGAGATGTGCAGGTGATTTAGAACATACCACCAAAACCTTAGCCCCTAACCCTCAACCCCGGCCGCAGATTTATTCTTTCTGGCCACAATTTGCGGCCAGATCAGTGAGGAAATGGTTCGCGTTTGGTCTGTAGCTTTATCTCCAGTAAACTAGACCCTTGGCATATGCAAAATTGACCAATTTGACCTAGGGTGAAATCTGGGACCTTTTTCTTGAGTTGTTGTTTTGATTCGGGGTTTCGTTTTGCGTATTTTGAATTCTTGGTTTTTGAGATTTGTGTCGTATTCGATCACTTGACGTTTGTACATCGAAATCGAGTGTTATTTGGTGGTTTTGAACGCGTAGTCCATAGGTTCTAACCTATAGGCCTTAGCATGTCGTTTTGGTTTTCCGATGTGATTTTAATGTGCATTTGCGATTGTGTTATCTTGTAGGTACCTTCACGAGGGTTTCATATGACGAAGAAGATGAAGGCGACATCGATACCGACACGCAGGATGCAAGTGAGTAGATTATATCTACGGGGGAAGTCGGGTGGATGGCGTATAGCACCCCCGCAGTTCGATGTTTAGTATACTATTTATACTATATATATGATAGCCTTATGTGTGACATGGATATTCAAGATGTGATTAGGTGTACTATGGTTAGATTAGGGTTTAGAAGTAAACTAGTATGGTTTCCTAGTTGCGACTCCTAGAATAGGTTTACACCCACACGCATACATATGCTTACTTGTTATACTTATACCTGGATGATGAGGATAGTGGATGATATTTGGAGATGAGTCGATGATATTGGGCATAGTGCCATGAGATCGGTGATATGATGTGGTTCGTATTTGGGATACGACATGAGATTTTAGCGGGCCTTTAGGCGTGTGATTTCATACACGCACGCGCGCGCGCGCGCGCACACACACACACACACACACACACACATATATATATATATATATCGATGGTATCTGTTTGTACTAGACTTAGATCAGTACCCCAGATCATGAGATATGATGATAAGGATACCAAATAAATGATGAGATGAATGTGATATTTGACCCGTACCCAGATTGGGATGCCGTACGATGGATTTACCGTACGAGCTATATATTGATGATAGATCCGCACTCATGACTCGAGAATGTCATATGATATTGTATCGTACGCGGTACCATTGAGGCGGAATCACCGACTATTATATTTCTATATATATATATATATATATATATATATATATATATATCGACTCAGATTTAGGTGGTTTACATACACTCCCGATTAGCTTGTTAGTTTGGTCTGTAGTTTGCTTAGTAGATGTTGGGCTAGACCCGAGTCATACCTATTTCAAAACTAACGAATCGTGAGTATTTTAAAAGACAGGGCAAGGGATTCTACGAATATTTTCAAAAGACGCATCTTTTCTTAAAAACACCGTAGCCCTTATTTTTCTAAAAACCACGATTCGTCTTATTTCAAATGGCAAACTGTATGACATTTACATATTGATATAGATTCTTCACTGTTGTGTTTGTTACTCATTTGCCGCATATTCTTGCTATTCGCATCGCATTGCGTGTTTAAATATGTTTATTGTTATATTAAACCCATGCTGTTAGGACACCAGCACCATTATCGATGATGGGTATGTTCCACGTACACCTGCTTGCGGGCTCACACACTTCATCATCGATAATTGCTATGTCACTACGCAGTAGTACTGTTGCATCAGGATATGACTACTTGCTTGACACATTTGCGTACATACATATTGTACACTCATACCTGCGTACATACATATTGTACGCTCATACTTGCATACTTACATATTTGCACATATATAGATGATTCCGGCTTGATTTGGAGATTTGGGAACCGCAAGATATATTTTAAAACTGTATTCATTTTAAAAGAGCGGTTTCCCTCAATATGTGCATATTACTATTCCATGCTGCATGATATACTGATATGCTTACATTTCTTTTACATGTCGCATACATCATGATTTATGATTATACGCATTGAGATATGTTGTTTCTATGATATTTCTGGATTTGGGAACCGTGGGTATTTCAAAAGAAAATATGTATTGTTTTAAAAACCCGGTTACCCTTGATATGATATTTCAGTGCGTCCACCATGTGTTTTCTCGGTTCTGAGAGCGACATGTGAAACCCGATTCGAGGAGGCGGATGAGGCCGATTGCGGGTACATGACGGGCCCGGTATGGTACCCCGGGGCGAGAACGGATCGCTGTGCAGTAGACGGTGAGCCTGGCAGAGGGACTACTACATACCGGTGATTGTATTTGGGCTCGGCGGATATCCGGAGGATACCGACCGGAGTCGATAGATGATATGGGTCGATCCGGACTGACGGAGCCCATGGGCCGATCCGGACTGACGGAGCCCGATATATGAAGATTTACGTGCCAATGCTGGGCACAGGTTTCATGATGTTTTCGAGTGTCGATGCTAGACACTCAGGTTCCATGATTTTGATGTGTCGCGAGGGATACACGTTGATTTATATCCTCATACTCCCATGCATATGCTTTATGATATTTACATGTATGATGCTTATTGTCATTGGGTGACACGTGGACGAGATCCACATACATATAGCTGATATTGATGACATTGATCACATAGTTGGATGATATCCACATACTGTTAGACGTCATGATATAGTTGACATTGATTCATGCTGATCGCATTGATCATACCTCACATTTATGATATGTTGCTACCTGAGGCACCGGCACGAGCACTTGGTACTACACTTATGTATAGATGTTTACCCTTGCCACCTTATCATGCTTCAGACTTATTCATTTTGAGGATATATCATTATTGATCGTTTGACCTAGGATTGTGTCATACATACGATTTCTGCTCTGTGATGTTTTCTACTCACGAGTTGGAAATTCACCCCCGTTGTGCCACAGTTCTTGCAGGTTTTTCCGTACAGGTTTCATTGCGGCTTTTCTGGCACACTGTTTCCTTTCTAGGTGATTGCTTTGGTAGGTGGGTTCACTCTCATCGTGACAACCATTGTATTTGTATTATTCAGTTGTATCTAGTAATTCCATCAACAAAACTTGTATATTGTTCAGACTTAGAGACCAGTTGTTATTATTTCGACCTTAGAGTCGCGCGTTGTATTATTATGGATTTCATGCTGATTTTGAGTTCCCTTTTTGAGTTTTGATCCTCGTCCTTCGGCGTTGTATATTATACTGCTTGCATGGTTGTGACCGTCGATTGACGAAGAGCTAGCTCCCACTTGGGGATACCTTTTATCATTGTATATATGTTTTGTCATGTTGTACCCCGTTCGGGGCCAGTATTTACAAAGGAAACTCTGCCGAAATTTTCAGAAAGGACTATAGATTTTAAAAATGCATATTCGGCTTATTTATTTAAAAACCTTGTTTTTAAAACATGTTTTCTTCATTTCTTAAAACTGGTTTTCCTTATTTACTCCTTAAAACGGTTTTAGATTTTTAGGCTTTTAGCTTACTTGAATTAGATGATGTCCTATAGATTTCATATGATTCAAGGGCCAGTCACGTGCTATTTCGGGTCGTAACAAACCCGTCATTTTGTGATTGATTTAGAACCAACTATATAACCCTTGACACAGTCAACAAAGTCATACGATTCTCCTAATCTATCGCATCTCATACTATAAAAAAGCATCACTCGCTATAAAAAAGCATCACTCGGCTACCGAACACTACGCCTTGACACAGTCAACAAACGAAGCTCGAATACTAAGTACTCTACTAATATGGAAAGACAGAAGGTTACAGTTGGTTTTTAAGAAAATCTTTAACGTAGTGAACTTGATATCGGTGTTAGAACCTCGTAACATTTAGACAGGAGTGGCTTAATCTCCGCATTTGAAAAGTTCAGTTTTGATAGAAGAAAACCGAGTAGTTTTCAAATGTGGTTCTTACAACATCAATATTAGGTTTATATATTTTCATTAATCTCATTAATGAAGTTCTATCATTTAAAAACCTATCTACACCAGAAAAGAAACGAAAATAGAACGCACATTTATGCCATCCATATTCGCCACGGGGCCATGTCATGCACCGTTAGGTTACATAACTAACGGCAGAGCTGGGGCAGAGCTAGCGCGGATGCAAAACATAAATAGCGTTTATTTATAACATATATAAATATAGCATTCGACTCAGATCTTAGCATTACAGAAAATATCACAGAGTAATGGAAAATGGATATACTAGGAAATAACGCTTTCGATTAAGCCATCAACCGAAATACGGAATTCCAAGTTCGTGTGAATAGCCACAACCACAATCTATCCTAGACCCTTACGAGTGCAGCAACATACCCGCCAATCCTAAAATTAGGTGACCTGGATCTCAACTCCTTGAGATGGTCACCCACTGAATTCTAGAATCCGGTAAATTGTGCACCCCTCGGTGGGTCGCTCCTAAATGCAGAAAAGTAAATACAAATATACATCATTCGGTGGCAACTACCTCACTCCCGGAAGTGCCCCGATAAAAGAATATTACAAATTTACACTTGAATGAATTACATATAAAACATTATGCGACCGACTATTCACACGAAAATCCGTCTATCCATCACAACCATAACAACAATAACATCATCGTGATTTGTTGAATACGTAAACCCTTTCTAACCGATCTATAGCAGTTAGATAACGTTTAATAACGTTACAACACAACGCGGAACCACAACGATATTTTGATTTTCGATCATCGAGTTCATCCGTAAAACTAAAACAACCCCAGATTTCAAAATCCACAACCTGGGGAAAAATAAACAAACCAATTTTCTAGTTTCAAAAAGACGGAGCACCATAAGAAGACTGGGGGCCAACAGAGCATACAAAACCGCCAGTTAGCCGCTACTGGCGTTTTTGTTACTCCGTTGGCCATCGGCCTTCTAGTGGATGCTCCGTGGTCCCTGCATATCCTTAAGGTATTATTGAAAAAATTATTAAAGAAATTTTAAAAATGAACAGAGACCAGATTATGGAAACCAGAAAAAAAAACGGACTAAACTTGATGATCCAAAACCAAAACGTCAACAAAAGCAAGTTAAAGTTCTAGGGTAGGCTCTGATACCATATAAGTATATCATGCACTGAGCTAGAGCAAATAACATGATGCGGAATGGTAAAATAAAAAATTCTAGCTAGCATGACATACTTCCTTAGTGATCATCCTAAAACTATAACTTGCAAGAACTAAAATCTATGAGCCAAGGGAGAATAGCATACAACCTTTGATGCTTTTTCTCAAAGCTCCAACTTGTGTAGGAAGGTTGCTCCTTCGCTTTGAACTCTGAGTTTGGTCTCCTAGAGTTTACTAGTTGAAGTCTCGATGTCGACCCTCCCATCGAAGATGATCCACGGCGATGAATGGCAGCTCAAGCTATTCTTTCTCTCTTACTATGTGCTAAATAGCAAAGAGAAGTATAAGGTAGATGTTGATGATGAAGGGTTTCACTCTTTTCTCTCTATTCTTTTTCTTCTCTATCCTTTTCTTTTTCTCAAGAATTTGATAATATCAAGGAGAGAGAAAGAAGAGTTAGGTTATGGCTAAACTCAACATGCTACCATAACCTAGGTCATGCCACCTCTCTTCTATCAAGATAACACATGTCCTAAGGTGTATAAAATGGTTACACATCACTCTTAGGCATGCGTAAATGCGAAAGAAAAGAATGATATAAGAAAAAGAGAAATGGATATATCATGGTTAATAAATATTAGCCATGATAAATAAATGTTCTCCGCCGAAAGAAGCGACCGGGACGTTGGGACGTCCGGCCTGAATTTCGAGGGCAGATGATATTTGGTGATATCTGTCCACCTATCCGAAGATGCCATGTTGATTTATGACACCATGTATCGAAGGTTTAAATGGATGCGGCCGATGTAGCAGACTTCGTCAGATTCCCCCTCGTTGAGGGGTTTTTGATTGTGGGGACGCTCTTCCCTACAGGCGCAAGCCCCTGCAGTTAATTACGCTACTGCATCGCGGTAACCACTTTCTCCTTCTCCAGATGGTCACTTCGTGTCATGTATGTTTGTTTTGTTTTGGGTTGCTGATCGCACGCTCTTGGCGTGTCGGAGTTCAAAGTTCTAAAGTTATAACCGCGATCAGGACGGTGTCGCTTCGCAGCTAGCCGGTTGAGCACGGGTCGATCCACAGGGAGATGGTTGTATGTCCGTTCGAGTTTTAGACGAGTCAATAAAGAATGCGTATATGTTTGTTCAATTCTATCCTAAGTGTTTGTATTTTATGTTCAAGTAAGCTTGTTAAGGTTAAGGTTGGTTAGTAGAGTTAGGATTAGTCTTGTGTGTATCTTTTGCCATTCTTAAAACGATGTTGGCATAATCGAAAGTAGCGGAGATTAGGAGGACATAGGAATGGGATTTGCGAGTTTAAGCGAGCTTTCCAATGCTAAATCCATTCCTAGTGCCCCTTGTCCGTCCGCTAAATACGCTTATTTCCAACCCTTGGCCAAACACCCGCAACCATGTATCCAATTAAGTCATGACTACATGACACGTTGCAGTACGCTTAAAGGACTTCTCAACTTAGGTCGCGGCTACATGTCACTTATAACGCGCCTAAGTGAGGGGGTTGCGTTTGTTTGGTCGGGGTTCGTTTCAAGATGTTTGGCGAAGAGAAGCACAAGGGATTTCTCCGTCCCTCATACCACCTTCCTTAGCCTTAACAAGAGGGAAATTATTCACACATCATAAAAGAAAAGAAAACAAAATAAGAAGGAAGAAAAGAGGAAAATACGGTTTTACAAGTGAAGCAAGCTAACTCTTGGGTCCTCACCTTAGCAAGGAACTCCGTCAAGTATCATCGCTTGAAAATACGGATAAGAAGAAAGGAAAAGAGAACAAGCAAAGAAATAACAACTAGTTAACAACAAATAATAAAGTTACACTAGAAATTAAATTACAATGCAATGAAATAAAAATACAAGATAAGAAAAATAACCCTCATCTTCATTTCATCATCCACTCAATGCTCTCACTACATTTTAATGGAGGAAGACATGAAGAAGAAGAAGAAGCTAAACTAAATCCTAACAAAAAGAGATGGGAAAAGAAGACCCTTGGTTTGGCACAAAACTGGGCTATTTATAGGCTGCGTGCTGAAACCCTAGGGCAACATTCTGGCCCTACATGAAATGTCCAAACTGCCCCCAAAATATCTTTTTTCACCGAGTTAACTCGGCCGCGGATCCGCGGCCATGTGGGGGAGTTGGGAAGTCATGTTTTGTGGTTTTCCTTGTGTTGCTTTCTTCTGTTGTTCTACATGTTCCAAATTGCAATTTGCTTCCACAATTTCTTCAGATCTGCAACAGTCCAAAATGGCATCAAGAATAATACTTTTGACCTTTTCTCCCTCGAGCTCCGCGCACCCATTGATTTTTGTGCTACACTTTCTTGTGCTTTGTGCTTGTCCCTCTCATGCTTTGTGCTTGTCCCAGACACGAATGACCACTGTCATTTGTCTTGTCTCTGAAACTGGTACTCGGCACTGGACGGATACGGATGATTGGAACCCAGCTTTTATCTGTTGGCAACAGATATTCTGCATTTTGGCGTAACAGTGGAGATTTTGTATCATTTGCGTTATTTTGGTGTAAATATGTAGCAAACACGGATTAAAAACACCTACCTATAAACAAACGAGCGTAAGAATGGGCGATATTAAATGCAATATTCTGTGATGAACAGTTGCCCGTGGATTGTATACGGAGACTAATTTATGTTGTCGTCCGTAGGGCGTGGATTAGTCCAAATCCGTATTTTCTTAGATTTGGGTTTGGGTTGGGTTTAAGGATTCGTTAATTTCATTTGAGACTAAGATCAACTTAAATATTTGTTAAGGATACGTTAGTCTAATTTTGGACTAAAATCTACTTAACAGGATCATTTAGATCCAACAAAAGAGCATTTGGGCTCTATTGTTTTAGTTTAGGGACTTTGCGGTCCAAAGGTTTAAGGACATCATAGTCCATGAGTTTAAGGACCCCACAGTCCGTAGTTTAAAGACGTCATAGTCCGTAAAGTTTAAGGACATCATAGTCTATGTGTTTAAGGACCCCACAGTCCGTGGAATGTCTTATTGTCGGGACCCGTCACCTCTCTGAAGACGTTGAAGGATTACAACGACATGTATCAGAGGAGTGAAGAGATATACCCTTGAACCAATGTTGGTTGGGAGATCTGTAGTCCAATTTAGGACTAAAATCAAAGATTTATGAGCATATGCGCTCAATTAATCTGAGTTAGGGTTTTGTGACCACTTGGGCTCGGCCCATTCAGTTAAAATGTTAAACATTTAACAATGCTGAGCATTGGTTTGGGCTCTGACAATCTTTTTGTCTTTTATTAAATGCTGAGCACTCATCATAGCTCTGGGCTTTATTTATAGAACAGTTTATGTTCTTTTAGCGCACACGTGAGGAGCGCTTGGCGCTGTGCGCCAGTCAATGGGCGCAATGCGCTTATTGTGAAGTAGCGCACACGTGAGGAGCACGTGGCGTGCTTGGCGTTGAGCGTCGGTTCAAAGAGCGCAAAGCACTTCTGTTTAAGTAGCGGACACGTGGGAAGCGCGTGGCTCGCTTGGCGGGGAGCGCCAGTTCAAAGAGCGCAGTAGCGTACACGTGAGGAGCACATGGTGCGCTTGGCGTTGAGCGCCAGTTCAAAGAGCGCAAAGCGCTTCTGTTAAGTAGCGCACACGTGAGGAGCACGTGGCGCGCTTGGCGTTGAGCGCCAGTCAATGAGCGCAAAGCGCTTCTGTTTAAGTTTAGAGCGCTAAGGCTCTGCAGCGCTGTGCGCTAGATTTGGAGCGCTGAGGCGCTCTTCTTTAATTGGAGCGCTAAGGCTCTTTTTAGGCAGTTTTGCGTCTTGAGAATTAAATTATCTCTATAAGAGACTTTGTCTCATGGACCTAAGAACAAAGTTCTTATTTTTTTATAGGAGATCTTTAAATCTCTTATGTTTTTGGTGAAAAGCTCTGCCTTTATGGATCTATGATCCTAAGAGAATTGAATTATTCTCCTCTTTTTTTATAATGAGATATTATGATCTCTGAAAGACAATTTGTCTTATAGATCTATGATCTGAAGAAGATTAAGTTCTTCCCCTTATTTTTTATGATGAGATACTTTGAACTCTGTTGTGAAAGACTTTGGTCTTATAGATCTATGATCTTAGAAAAAGAAGTAAATTCTTCTTTTTATATGAGATGATTTCATCTCTTTGTTCTTTTTTTTACCTTGAAGAAAATCTTCTTCTTATAAGAGCTTGCTCTTTGCCTTTGAAATTTCTCAAAGTTTATGGGGGGTTCCTCTATATGAAACTTATGGGGGGTTTCTTCCCTTGTTTGGAAAGAGAGATCATTGGTCGTTGGGACCCAGCACCTCTCCGACGACGCTGAGGGATTACAGCGCCATATATCGAAGGTGTGGAGGGATGTACCCTTTGAACCATGTCTCACTTATCAAGAGGAAAAATATGTTGAAGCTTGAACTCCTAACCACTGAAAAAGGCCACTTTGCGTTCGCGCACGTGTGTCGCCCGTGTTGGGCGCACGTGCGTCGCACGTGGCCGGCGCACGTGCGTCGCACGTAGCGCTTGCACATCATGGGGGCAGCTAAGGCCCTAACATGGAGAACTAAGCTCTTTTAAGAATTGAATTCTCACACGTGCGTTGCACGTGGTGCGCACAGCTTTGGCCCTTAACTTAGAGCACTAAACTTCTATGGAGAACTATGCTCCTTTGAGAATTGAATTCTCCCACGTGCGTTGCACGTGGCGCGCATGTGGCGAGCGGACGTTCATTGCACGTGGCGCACGTGGCGCACATGGCGCTTGCGCATATGCGCATTATGGGGGGCAGCTATGGCCCTAACTTGGAGAACTAAGCTCTTATGGAGAACTAAGCTCCTTTGAGAATTGAATTCTCATCCTTTTCTAAGAGGTATCCCCTCTTATTTATATAGGAGTGGTAGAGAAGGGATCTCTCTTTTTCCCGATGTGGGACTAAAAATGCATCCCCTATGTGGTAGAGCATTACTTTAGATTACACGTGCTTGGCACATTTGCTCATAAGTTTTGATCCCGGATGAATTATGAGGCCCATAATATATCAAATCGAAGGATTTTTCGAGACGCTTTCGTTAACATCAGAATTTAGCTGATTGTCATTCGGGAGTTTGTCAAAATATATCCCAGAAAATACTGTTTTGCATATTCTTCCTTAGATTACACGTGCATAGCACATTTGCTCATAACTTTTGATCCCGGATCAATTATGAGGCCCATAATATATCAAATCGAAGGATTTTTCGAGACACTTTCGATACCATCAGAATTTAACTGTTTCTCATTCGGGAGTTTGTCAAAATATATCCTGGAAAATACTGGTTTGCATTTTCTTCCTTAGATTACACGTGCATAGCACATTTACTCATAACTTTTGATCCCGGATGAATTATGAGGCCCATAATATACCAAATCGAAGAAGTTTTCGAGACACTTTCGATACCATCAGAATTTAGCTGTTTCTCATTCGGGAGTTTGTCAAAATACAGCCCGGAAAATACTGGTTTGAATTTTCTTAAGCGTACCGCTGCCATTTGATACCTTGGGCTCTTTTGCGCAGAAATTTTTGGTGAGAACAAATGCCCCCCACTATTTTGCCCACGTAAATATATACGTGGGTGAAGTAGTGCAGAGTTATGCATGGCCATAGAATTGAGAGCTTAGGAAACAAGTTTAGGGTTCTTGTAGCCTAAGACTTTTTCATATTCATGAGCCGTAAGGGTCTCAAGAAGGTTTTTTTTCTCCCTACAAGTCGAGAGGATCTCATAGATGCATATTCTCCCTAGAAATCGTGATGATTTTTAAGTGTTCATCGCCTCCGTGAATCGTAAGGATCTCACTCGGGTATTTTTCCTTACGAATCGTGAAGACCCGTAAGTAGCTTCTTTATTTCAGTGGCATGTAATTTTGGAAAATGCGTCCGGTAGATAGCTCATCTTGATCTCCTTGTAGGGCAGCAATGGCTTAGGAAACATGTTTGGATCTGCCGCCTAAGACTTTTCAACTTTATGAGCCGTGAGGGTCTCATAAAGACTTTTCTCCTTACGAGTCGAGAGGTTTTCGTAGGTGTATTTTCTCCTTAGGAGTCGTGAGGATTCCTAAGTGTGATTTCTCTTGAGAGTCGTAAGGATCTCGCAAGAGAATTTTCTCCCTTACAAGTCGAGAGGACTCGTAAGTGATTGTTTCCCTCCTTGTCGAGGTTCGACTTCGGAGAGCATGGCCCATAGATAGTCCATCTTAACCTCCTTGCAGGGCAGTGATGGTTTAGGAGACAGGGTTAGGATCTGCCGCCTAAGACTTTTCAATTTTATAAGCCGTGAGGGTCTCATAAAGAATTTTCTCCCTACGAGTGTCACGCCCCGCTTCCCAGTGTACGACGAAGTGGATGCGACGAGGCCCGCTACGTATATACTCAGAAGAACATACGCTAAGCGTAACTAAGCAATATAAAGTAAATCACAAGAGACGAATAATATAGATATAACAACAACTTTTATTAATAACATTCTTTGTACAATGCATGAAAAGAAAATACAACTGGAATGAAAAGCAATGCCTAAACAGTGGCATAACAGAAAATGAAATAAACTGGAAAGAACAAGGTACAGTATCTAGAGCTCTGGATCTTCCTGGAACTGCTCCAAATCTTCACCGGTGGGCTCGATCTCAGCTTGGTCCAACGCACCTGACGACATTCAAAGAAGAAAGAAATAGAATGTCGTCAGCGAACAGGTCGCTCGGTAAGTCCCAAAAGAATCAGAAGAATGAGAATGACAGAGTAACAGTATTTTCTAAACTATTATATTGTTGAATATTATAGAACATTGTGTAACGCTGTTGTTTGTAGCTTGGTACAGAAGGATGCCAGTGTATACGAGGGGGATCTCTATATGCTAGAGATCAGGGCAAAAGGAGAGTACAAGGAACCGTTATACCATGGTACAACAACAATGGGATTCAGGTTAGGTGTCTTAATCTGACCACCTCGTGCCACCTTTAACACCTTCCGTACCAATCTACCCCTTAAACCCCGTGGTGTTTTAACAGTATTGTAGTATTGGAATATGTAATGTGGGTGACTGATCAAAACCATGATATCAGTAAACATGTTGTAACTGTATAATCAGGTAAATGGAATATCAGGATAATGGATGAATATCCATGGCTTGATTCAGTCAAAAGAATATATTGTTAACTGGATTTAGGGTTTCATGTATTCAAATCGTATTGGAATATAAAAGAATATAGATTGAATTGAATCATATTCAAGTCAGAAATAGTCAGACTCTAACCCGAGTCAGACTAAAAGAAGAGAATTTGAAGTTCAATATTAGCTAGGGGCCTTATTGTAATTTGTGAAACTTGAGGGGGTTTTATGTAAAAAGTACTTTTGTATAGTTTTCAAAATACACCTCAAGTATTTATTATTCGTTTTGAATATTATAATGAATGTGAATTTTATTTGTGTTATTCTAGTGAATATATCCTAATAAAAATATTAATTGTTTTATCTGAAATTCATGGTATTTTAGTATAACTTTTAATCTTGTAATTTTTTAGAAAAATGTGGAAACTTTATATTATGATAAAATAGATGTTTAAATGATAATTATATATATATAACACATGAATAATTTTATGTAAATATTTTATTTAGAAAAATCTCATTTTCCCTAAATATCGTATTTTGAACCTTTCAAGACCGAATGCTCCTTGCGGAGGTCTGAATCTCGCACTACTAGCCTGCGGGTGCACGATAAACCGTACTATCCCTAACAGGTTCCCCAAAAGTGGGTTGTAGCGGCGCTTTGCTTAGGTTTAACAAATACTTTTCATTTGGGAAAACGGTTTTATAAATATGGGGTATTTATTTGCAAAAAAGTATAGTTTTCCGTATTTTAGTTGTTATGGTTTCCTAAGCCAACTAGCCTACTTCTAAGGTCTAAACGATGAGTCATTAGAAGCCTCAAATCGCCTCTTCACCGTCAATTGCGGCCAGGTAAGTGGGAAGGAACCACAGTCGTGGGCCTAATTAAAAACCACTAGCCTAGACACACTTGCCTAGACACCACAAGACAGTTTAGATAAACGATCGATGTCCATGACCAATCGTGTTTTCATTTTATTAAAAGATTTTATTTAGAAATGTTTACAACTTAAAATTATAAAGATTAGGGTATTTTAGTGAAAAGTCCTGTAATTTCGTATTCTGTGTTTTGATATTTATCAATTAGGGTTATATTGAGTGTGTGTAGAGGTAGGTCATTACCTCGTGACTTATTTTAAGTTTTGGTGAAGTTTAAAGGTAAAACATGACTTATTAAACTTAAAGGTATTATAGCGTAAGAATACGGTATTTAAAAACGTTATCATTTCATGTGTGGAATTTCCATTCAAATTGGTTTCTACAAGTTTAGTGATCAAGATAAACCTATTTAGGAGTGAGGGAATTAATTAAACTAAGAAAAATGAACTTCATGGTATTTTTATGAAAAGAATACGGTTTTGCAAAGAAGTTATCATTTCATGTGAAAAGGTTTGATTAAATTGGTTTATGGGTGATTAACAGTCAACAAGAATATGGGTAGATAATATGTATTAGGTGACAAGTGGAAATTTATAGAAAAACCGAATCGGAAATCGGTTTGTCCGATTTCCGTCGGGTTCCAAAAAGTCGTATTTTTATACTTATAGAAAAGAGAGATAGAAGGGATGGGACTTACGGTTTGGACAAGCTAAGGAAGCTAAGAGATGTGGTGGTTGTCGATTCGTCGAAAACGTCGCGAAGGTTATGATCCGGTCGCCGGAATCCGTCCTCGATTTCGGCAGCGCTTCGCTTCTCGCTCTTCGTACCGAGTTCTCGAGAATTTGGGAGAGTGGACTTAGAGTTGTGAGGTGAAATGGTAGAGGGTAGGGGTCTTTATATAGGGCTAGGCTAGGGTTAGGGTTTGGATTAAAAATATTTTAAAAAATGTAAAAATCATTAAAAATTCATTAATTTTGGTCTTTAAAGAGATTTAATTGAAATTGTGTAACAGTACTGGAAATTTAGACTATACAGGGGGTTAGACCAGGTCAACACGAAAAATTTTCGTGTTGACGACTCGGCCGACCGGCCGAGTCCGGCCGGCCGAGTCGCCGGCAGACTCGGCCGAGTCAGGGCCGAGTCAAGTGCCGTCGGGTGGGGTTCGGTCTGGGGGAGGTTTTGGTGTACTTTAATTTTTTTAATTCGCAATAAATGGTGAGTTATGGCTGTTTGACCGTTTGACTTCTAAAAAAAATTAAAACAAAATGATATAAAAATTATGTGGGGCATGGGATTCGAACTCTGGTGGCTTGGTTCAGCAGTGCAAGGTATTACCAATAAGCTACAAGCTCCTTCTTGTAATTATTGTAAGGAATTAGATACTTAAATTGTTTCCAGCAACATCAATACTCCAAGTATACACTATATTTAAAGCAAATTTTTGGTATACAAAATTGGAGTTGTTACAATCTACCCTCCTTACAAAAATTTCGTCCTCGAAATTTACAACTTTTATTTGAGGACTAGTTTACAAAAAGGTGCGGATATCTTGCACGCATCTCATCCTCCCTTTCCCACATGGATTCTCCTGGAGTGTCTTTCCTCCACATTACCCGGACTAAATTAACTTCCTTGTTCCGAAGTGTCTTCACTTTCCTGTCCAGGATCTCCACAGGTTGTTGCTCACAAGACAAATCGGGCTGTATCGTGAGCTCGGAATGATCAAGTACATGGCTGGGGTCACTCACATACCTTCTGAGTTGAGATATGTGAAACACGTTATGCACTCCTTCCAATGATGGTGGGAGCGCTAATCGGTATGCCACTTCACCGACTCGTTCGAGTATATCGAACGGTCCAATGTATCTCGGACTCAACTTTCCCCGTCTTCCAAATCTGATCACTCCACGGTTCGGAGAGATTTTCAGGAATACATGATCTCCTGGCTGGAACTCCAAGTGTCGTCTCTTCGCATCAGCCCAGTGTTTCTGTCTATCTTGGGCTAAGCGCATTCTTTCCCTGATAGTACGAACCACATCAACGGTCACTACTATCATCTCTGGTCCAAGGAGTTCTCTATCTCCGATGTTGTCCCAACTTAATGGCGATCGACACTTCCTTCTATATAGAGCTGCAAAAGGTGCCATTCCTATACTTGCTTGGTAGCTGTTGTTGTACGCAAACTCCACAAGATGCGGGTGATCTTCCCACGATCCCTTGAAGTTGAGCATACATGCTCTGAGCATATCCTCCAAGATCTGAATAGTTCATTCCGACTGACCATCTGTTTGTGGATGATAAGCCGTGCTGAAGTTCAGACTTGTTCCCAAGCTAGCTTGCAGACTCTGCCAAAATTGCGATCAGAACCTGGTGTCACGATCGGAGACAATACAGACCGGTACTCCATGAAGTCTCACAATTTCCTGTATGAGTTCATGGGTATCAGAGATAGTACATTATGAAGAGTTTAAATCTTAATTTAGATTATTACCTCCATGTACTTCTTCGCTAATGTCTCAGTTGATTGGCCAACTCGAAATGGGATGAAGTGAGCCGACTTTATGAGTCGATCCACAATGACCCAAATCACATCGTTACCCTTTGTGCTTCGAGGAAGAGCAGTTACAAAGTCCATCGTGATATGCTGCCACTTCCATTCTGGTATTGGTAACGGTTGAAGTAGTCCAGCTGTCCTGTGATGTTCAGCCTTTACCTGCTGACACACCAAACATTTTGCGACGCTTCTGGCTACTTCACGCTTCATTCCATGCCACCAATAATTCTGATGTAGATCTTTGTACATTTTGGTACCTCCAGGATGTACTGAATAGGGAGAGCTATGAGCTTCTTTCATTAACTCTTCCCGAACAGGACCCTTTGGTACACATAATCTGCTGCCGTATCTCAAAGATCCGTCTTCATGGATGATGAAATCTGTTCTGAGTCCATTCTCCACTTGTTCTCTGATCTTTTACAACTTAGCATCGCTGGCTTGAGCTGCCTTGATCTGGTTGACAATAGTTGATTGGACTTGTAGATTCATCAAATTTGAAACATCACCTGGTATGACTAGTTCAATCTCCATCTAATGTAGGTCCTGCTGAAGCTTCCACTGTGCGGTGAGATTCATTGCTAATGGTTGGCGACTAAGAGCATCAGGTACTACGTTCACCTTTCCTGGATGATATTGCAAGTTGATGTCAAAGTCCGCCATGAGTTCTAACCATCTTCTCTGCCGCATATTCAAGTCCTTCTGTGTAAACACGTACTTCAGACTTTTATGATCTGTGTAGATGTTCACTCGTTCACCAAGTAAGTAGTGGTGCCAAATTTTGAGAGCAAAGATGACGGCTGCCAACTCTAGATCATGCGTCGGATAATTGCGCTCATGAGTCTTCAGTTGTCTTGAAGCATAAGCCACAACCTTACCGTGCTGATGTAGAACACATCCTAATCCCTTACCGGACGCATCACAATGTACTTCGAATCCTCCAGATTGATCTGGTATGACGAGAATAGGTGCAGATGTCAGTCTTGACTTGAGTTCTACGAAAGCTTGCTCGCATACTTCTGACCACACAAATTCTTCATCTTTTCTTGTGAGCTTGGTCATGGGTGTTTCTATCTTCGAAAAGCCTTCAATGAATCTTCTGTAATATCCAGCTAAACCCAAGAAACTCCGAATATCCTTCGCTGATTTTGGTATAGGCCATTCGCTAACTGCTGAAACTTTTGCTGGATCCACAGAAATCCCTTCTCCTGATACGATGTGTCCAAGAAAACCAACTTGTTTTAGCCAAAACTCGCACTTGCTGTATTTGGTATAAAGCTTATGTTGTCGAAGAGTTTCCATGACAATTCGTAAGTGCTCCGCATGTTCTTTCCGGTTCTTAGAATATACCAGGATGTCGTCGATGAAGAT